>JASDDO010000026.1:508270037-511110390 GCA_030015575.1 Agapanthus africanus | reverse complement strand
GCTGATCAAGTCAAGGAAAAGAGCTTCAGAAGAGGTCACGTGCTCCCACGCGACCAGGGTCACGTGTCGACACGTGACGTTCAAAGCAGCAAACTCGCTCTCCAATTGAACCAGAGAAAGAAGTGCCAGACAGGGGTCACGTGCTCACACGTGACCAGGGGTCACGTGGTAACACGTGATGGCTAAAACAGCAACCGGAAGATAGCGCAGAAAGAAAGAGGGTTCTTCATTCCAAAGAGGGTCACGTGTCTGCACGTGACCATGGGTCACGTGGTCACACGTGACCGACTTTCAAAGCCCATTTTTGACGACAGAATTAAATTCTGAAGGAAATTCGAATCTTTCCAAAGGAAAGTAATTATTTGGGACCAATCAAATTAAAGATCCAGAGATGATTAAATATCATCTATTTATGGAAAATCTCGGGTGTGGAAAGATTTCCCCCTTAAATCTAACCAAAATAACAAAGGAGAATCTCTGGATTTAAGATCCAATGGTGAATAAAATTCACCTAATAATCCGAAGGCCCAAAATGAATGATGGACGCAAATCAAATCTCTCAATGAAGATTCACAAAAGACTGATTGATTCGGCTGCTTCTCCTATAAATAAGAGCCAAGGGACACAAAAAAGAGATATACATACGCAGAGAAGAAAAGAGAAAAGGAGAAGAGCTTTGATACTTGAAAAAGAGTCAGATCTTCTGCAAAAAACCTAGGTAAGAAAGGGAAAGGCGTTTGAAAGAAGGAGAATTTAATTCTCAACAGAGTTTAACTCTGATAATATAAAAACAGAAGAACATATTTCTTCTCTCTTTGATAGAGGACCTGCAAAGTGCACATCTCCCCTTAAGGTTGAGAATTTAATTCTCAATGGGTCGAGATCCTGCCATGCAGATCCAAAACATAGAGAAGGAATGCAAGCATGAGAATTTAACTCTCATAGAACTATAGGAATTTAATTCCTCCAAAATAAAGTTAGGGTTCGACCCTGTATCATGGGAATTTAATTCCTTCAAAACAAAAAGAAACAGGGTTGAACCCTAATTAAGAACATAGTTCTGTCGAAACAGTGGGAATTTAATTCCTTTAATCATAATCCTCAGAAAAGGGGAGTTTAATTCCTTAAAAGCTTTTGTTAGGGTTTAACCCTATTCGGTTCTTCGCATAAACAAGGAATTTAATTCCCACAGAAAACTCAGATTTAAACTCTATTCCAGAATATAAGCCTTCAAAAGGAATTAGGAATTTAATTCCTCTGAAATTAAAAGTTCGAGGAATTTAATTCCTGAAAGAGGAGTAACAGATCCTCAAAAAAAAAAAAAAAAAAAACAACATTGAGGCAGGGTCACGTGTCACCACGTGACCCCCCAAAAGCCCTACAGAAAGCCCCTTTGAGGCAGCACCCCACGTGACCCACGTGACTTTCAGCAGAAGCCTTAACACATAGGCATTTGAATGCCCGTCACGTGCTGACACGTGATGGTATCAAAGGCACAGTAATCTCGGCAGAATCATTGAAGGGAAGGCACTCCCACGTGGGGCCACGTGACCGTTCTTGCTGTAGTGTTTAACACTAAGTTAAAACCCTCGAATCCAATATTGAAATGCTATCGGGCCTTAGTGTTCAACACTAATTAAAGAATTTTGTTCGTAGTGTTCAATACTAATTGTTTTAATATTCGGCACTAATTTGAGATCCCCATTGCCAGTGTTCAACACTGAGCTGTTTTAGTGCTTATGATCATTTCAAGGCCTTGTTGCTGGTGTTTAACACCAATTATTCTTCTAGTGTTAAACACTAACTTGTCAAACTCATTCCCAGTGTTCAACATTGATTGCTTTGAAGTGTTTAACACTAGTCTATAGCCCAATTGGCTAAAGGGATAGAGGCAAAGCTTCTCCCTCGATGGACTCACAAGGAGTCAATATTCCAGACATGATGGGACTTAGCCCAAGCTGGCCATAAGTCCTCAATTCGTGATTAATTGGGCCAATGGGCTCATAACATAATTAATCAGTCCTGACCTCAAATTGGGCCAGGGACTGCTCAAGCCACTCCGGTTCTAGGGTACATCTCTTCACTCCTTTGATACTCGGCATTGTAATCCCTCAATGTCTTCAAAGAGGTGACGGGTCCCGACGACCACCCATGATATGGACTGTGGGGTCCTTAAACTCATACAAATTCCTGGTCACGCGGAACGTGGATAACGTCACTCTTTGACCCCACGGAAAACGTCCAGAGCGGAGCCTGGTCCTCGCTAAGCACGGCAGTGAACCCGTGTGAAGCATCCAGAGCACATACCGGACTGTGGGGTCCTTAAACCCATGGACTACGACGTCCTTAACCTTGACCGAGATGTCTTAAAACTAACAACGGACCGCAATGTCCTTAAACTACCCACGGACCGCAATGTCCTTAAACTACCCACGGACCGCAATGTCCCTAAACTAGAACAATAGAGCCCTTTCATATGCTCTTTTGTTGGACCTAAACGGTCCCGTTTAAGTTGATCTTAGCCTCAAAGATGGCTAACGCGTCCTTAAACCCTCAAACATACTGGACTACGAATCCCCCAAATTAACTCCGGCTCAAGGGTACAGCTCTGAACTCCTCTGACATCTGTCGTTGTAATCCTTCAACGTCGTCAGAGAGGTGATGGGTCCCGACAGCCATACAGACGATGGACCACTATGTCCCTAAACTGGAACATTAGAGTCCAAACACTCTTTTGTCGGATCTAAACGATCCCGTTAAGTTGATCTTAGTCACAAAGTTAGACTAACGTATCCTTAACAAACGTTTGAGTTGATCTTAGCCTCGAGTAGGGCTGACGTATCCTCAAACCAAAACCCCCCCAAACCCAAATTTAAGATAATGCGGATTTGGACTAGCCCACGCCCTACGGGCGACGACATAACTCAGTCTCCGTAAACAATCCACGGGCAATAAAACAAACACCCACGACACGAAGTGACCATCTGGAGAAGGAGAAAGTTGTTACCGCAATGCGGTAGCGTAATTAACTGCAGGGGCTTGCGCCTGCAGGGAAGAGCGTCCCCACAATCAAAAACCCCTCAAACGAGGGGGAATCTGACGAAGTCTGCTACATCGGTCGCATCCGTTTAAACCTTCGATATATGGTGCCATAAATCAACTTGGCATCTTCGGAGAGGTGGACGGATAGCACCAATTAGCATCTGCCCCGAACCTAACGCCTCAGACGTCCCAACGTCCCGGCCGCCGTTCGGAGGGGAACAATCACCCGTTCTCAGTTCTCTACCTATCAATAGTCCATGTAAAATATTACATATGTGGGATCCTGATCCGGTATCTCATACCCAGGATGTAAAGGATACTGAAAAACAGTTCTTGGTAATGAACACACCCGAAGAAGATGCATCATCATGCACTTTCTTCATTTGGGCGGCACGGGAATCTTGGTAATCCCCTATTTCCTGCTCGGTCTTATAACAATTATAAATTGGAGCGGGACTAACGTTCCCTAGCGCAGTATAATAAGCGGGTTCGGTCAATACATTCGTATTATTATCTTGATTAAGGCGTGACATGGTCGTTACCTGGAGAGAGAGAGAAGAAAACACTTAGCGTATGCTCTTGCAAGATTAGATTGGTTATTAATATATCTAATCAGGATAGCTCCCACTGTTTTAGTCAAATCTTCCTTCAAACCCTAAAAGGTAAGACTAGCCGGGATTAATTACATTCTACAAGTTCGCCAATCTTTCAGCCAGGCCAGTGTCGGTACTTTGAGGGAGGTTCCCCGTGCTTTCGCACGGACCTAATTAAAATAAACCTCGTTTTTCCAGGGGCGTAACCCCGTTAACACCTTTCTAGACACCTACTCGATCGGCTAATTGTAATGTGTAAAACTCTCCCAGGAGTAAGTCTTACTCGCAGTGGGTATCGGGATCCAACTATCTCATAGAAGATATGCAATCTCATTGCAAATTTCAACACTTGAAATTCCAGATAATATTTTACCCCTAGTACTTATGACCTTAACTATGGTCAACATATCATAAGCATTAGTCAAGTTCTACCCGTCATTTCATGATTAATTAGACCCACCCACATGACCCTCAACTATGGTCGACATAATCATATGACTGTCCTAATTAATCGCATTATATGCTGTGCAGGAAGACATCACTTAGCTACCGTACACTACGCCTCAACTATAGTCGACATACGCAGCACGAATACTAAGTACTCTACTTCCTAAAATGACGGAGGGTTACGACAGGTTTTTAAGAAAACCTTTTGCGTAATGAACTTGATATCGTTGTAGAATCGAGTGATTTTTGAAAAGGAGTGGTTTTAAGGCTTTTACTAGTTTTGCTAAAGAGGTCACTCCTGGTGAAGAGATCTCGGCTCTTTCCTTATCGAATAAGGTGCTGGATATTCTACAAGGAATACCGCTGTGCAAAGCAAGAACTATAAAAGCAATCAAAAGGCAAACCGAATTTGTAGCATCTGCTAGTTTTGCTAAAGAGGTCAGTCCCGGTGAAGGGATTTCGGCTCTTTCCTTATCGAATAAGGTGCTGGATATTCTACAAGGAATACTGCTATGCAAAGCAAGAACTAGAGCTACCAGTTTTCGAAACAAGTTTCTACAATATCTTTAGGTTTCTTTTATTTCATTAATCTCATTAATGAAGTCCCATTTTTATTATGCTTCACAAGCATCACATTTGAAACAAAATCAACAATATACAATATATATCTCATATAGATAATATAAACATTTGTCTCAGGCAGTAATATGATCTCATCACAGAACATTGCAGCAGAAGAACATATATGAAATATTGAATATACTAGGAGGTCCATATTTTAATGCGAGCATGTATAAAACATGGATTCCACGGTCGCGATGAATAGCCAAACCCACATCCCTAGACCCCTACGAGAGTGGCAAGCAACCCTACCAACTCTAGGGTTAGGAGACCCGTTCTCGACTCCTCGAGATGGCTTCCTACTGGACCCTAGAACCCGGTTACTTGTGCTCCCCGTCTTGGGTCTATCCTAATGCGGAAAAGTAAATAATATACAATGGTGACATCATCTCAACTCGGAAGTGCCCCAATAAAAGAATATTACATACAATGAATTTTACATGAAAGAAAATGAAAAACTCTCATCTCATATAAAACCCCTTGCTATTCAAAACACGACGATCCAATATAACATATCACAGAAACACATAACATCACATGTCATCAACGTAAGTAAATATGCGTATCCCAATTGTCGTTGATGTATAGCAACGAAACCGGTGATACACCACATATTACACTTACGGTCGCAGAAAAGAAAGTGTAAAACTAAAAAAGTTGGAATCCACAACCTTTTTAGACATCACATGCCTAACCAAATGAATTCCCTAGACATCGCATGCCTAACAATTATAAACCCCGCATTTTAGTCTCGATCTCGAAAATACTTTTCAATATCTAGTCGGGCAATTCAAGAAGATTCCCGACATCCCGATCGAATGCTCGTCGGAAACTTTAGTAGACGGCCACACCCCCCGATGCCGTCGACGAAGTGCACTAAGGCGGAACACCGCTGCCGCGGGCACCCGAATGGATGCTTTTGGCGACGGGGTTCTCCTACAGTCACTTGGTCGGGGCTATGGGGCGTGGCTATCTATTAAGTTTACCCGGCGAGTATCCACGTACGCTACGTGATTGCAACGGACTTTTGATCGCATCAAAATCCCATGGCAACCGATCAACTAAGACCAAAGTGCTAGATTTATAACAATCAAATTAGTTATCTCATAACTACTTATGGATTCCAAAAATTGTATCACATTCCAGATAAATAGACAAGATTAAACTTTCCGATCGAATAATAAAACATCCAAGATTTCCCAAATAGCTCAACACTTGAGCGGAGTTCAAAAATCCCAGAACATGTCATAACCCTAATGAACTGTAAGTCCACGTTGCGACCCCCGGTTCTTACGGGGAGGCGGAAACGGTATAAAAATCAAATTTTTAGCGCATGGGGCAACATGGACTAACAAAGTCGGGATCTTTTCTAAACTAAACTAGCAAACAAGCTAAAGAGAGTTAGCTACTCGGATGAAAAGTTATACCTAACTTGAACTCCTTCTTCTTGAAAACTTGTAGAGGTTGATGGTTCTTCCTTGTTGCCTTCTTCCGTCAAAGATGGATCCACCTGAGGGTTCAACCTTCGGGCTCTTTCTCGAAGTTTGAGAGAACTAGAATCTCTGGCTTGCTAAACCTTTGATCCTAGAGTGAGTAGAGAGTGTCTAAGGGGTGTTTTTCTTTCAAGGAAAGGGATTCTCAACACATGAGAAGGATTCTCCTTTTGCTAGAGGAAGAAGAAGATGAAGTGAGGAGAGAGAAGCCAAATGATAGAAAATGAGCTCTCTTTTTCTTTTCTTGCAACCATATCACAAAAGAAAAAGAATTATCAAATTAATAATAATAATGAAAATGAAATAGTTGATGGAAGGTTTAGGAATGACCATTATCATTTCAAACATTAAATGAATTTGCTAGAATCAAAGAGCATCTTTCTTTTGTAATGATGATGGTCAAACTTTCAACCATGGTCAACAAGTCAACCATGGTCAACTAGTCAATAAAATCCAACCATGACACAATTTCATTTTATTAATATTATTAATTGATATAACATAAATCCATTAGGGTTTGGAAAAAGACGACTGTCAACTGTGCATACGCACCCGTTCCGAAACCCTAATGAAAGTCCTCTTCCTCCTCCTCAAACAACTGTGCATACACACCTGCATTCTTGTTCCGAGGAACATGAATACTGAGAGATAAAAGCAACCCAAAACATATATCAGTATTTGACTCAAACCAGAGCCAACCAGTAATATCCGTCCGGACTCCAAACGTGCACAAGTGCGCGGATGAGAACGAACCCTGTCGCAAAACCATGCGACCTCTACTCTGTTTTGCCCAATGGCGAATACCCTCTGTGTGGGACTCTAAAGACTCGACACTTACGCTGGCAGTTGGTTTAACCACAGACCGCAAGCGGCACTAGCTGTGCGTAACGGTCCCCAGGTAGATGCCGACAAGAAGGCTGACGAGGTGAACCCCATCTGAACTCCTACTGAGTCTGAATGTGACAATCTCCGTACAGTCCGGTCTGTTCGTCTGATACATCGCATGGCGGGCCTAGGGGGCGGTAAACGTCAGTCCCCTAATAGCGGTACAAGTCGTGTCGGAGTGAAGCCCAAAACACCCTGAGATAACACTGGAAGCCTACCAGTATATCTCGCTTGCCCTGGCCAGGGACTACTCGTGTAATGGCTCTCCTAGACACAGCGCGATGTCAACCCCCAATACCGGGAGAGACGAATCCTGTCTAACCGTCACTGCCTCCAAGTGCTTCGGGACTGTACCCAACTACTATCCGTTTGCTCGACTCCTTTAAGCCGTGGTAGGGTTGTAATCAAAGTACAGTGGGAACACACTCGAGGCGAAGTGACAGTGTCAAGTCAGCGGACTAAGCTGTACTCATGTCACCTGGGAACTGATAACTGACGATAGGTATAATACCAACCCGTCAGTTCCCGACGAGTCCTGTCCAGTGTACTCGTAACCCAACGAGCACCCGTATACTATCTCCAGTACGACGTACTGATGGCGGTGGGACAGACCATCTCCCACACTGGGATGAGAAGCGCATACGCTAGTCTACTCCGGAGTATCGATGCCCTGTCTCGATAGTCCTGCGACTAGGGACCTGTATAAGGATGTGCTTATAGATTACCCAGCCCCCACTAGTGTGACTGCCATCACAACGCTGGTAATCAAGCAAAGATCCTAAGGGCTCCACTAATGCGTATAAGTGATATACTAAAATAAACACAAGTACACATTGAAGTAGAAGCAAACCAAGTAGCATACTACTATATTGAGCAAGATTGTTTATACAAGGTGAATATCCCAAGCTTCCATTAAGTAATATACAAACTAGTATGATACAGTAATGGCCACTAGGGCATATACACTAACAATCTCCTACTTGCACTAAGGCCATGTACTGGCGTATCGAAGACCTATCATCTCGATCAGCCGCTCGAACTGAGTCTGGGGCAGTGCCTTGGTGAATGGATCTGCAGTGTTTTCTTCTGAAGCAACCCTCCGAACCTCGATCTCCTTGCGATCCACGATCTCCCTGATCAGGTGATACCGCCTCAAGATGTGCCTGGATCTCTGATGGGACCTGGGTTCCTTCGCTAAAGCTATAGCCCCGTTGTTGTCGCAATACAGAGGTATTGGGTCAACAATGGACGGAACCACCTGATGTTCTTTCAAGAACTTCCTTATCCAGACGGCTTCTTTTGCGGCATCAGATGCAGCGATGTATTCCGCTTCCATCGTCGAGTCTGCAACGGTTTCTTGTTTGGAACTCTTCCAACACACCGCCCCTCCATTGAGGGTAAAGACAAAACCCGACATGGGCTTGGAATCATCCTTGTCACTCTGGAAGCTGGAGTCAGCAAAGGCCTCGATCTGGAGGTCTTTTCCGCCATACACCAAGAACATCTCCTTAGTCTTTCTCAGGTACTTGAGAATGTTCTTTACCGCTATCCAGTGTTTCTCCCCAGGGTTTGACTGATACCGGCTTACCACACTCAGTGCATAAGCTACATCCGGTCTGGTACACAACATCGCATACATTATAGAGCCTAACGCAGAAGCGTAGGGTATAATAGACATGCGATCCCTCTCCAAATCAGTCTTGGGGGACATCTCTTTAGAGAGGGTGATCCCGTGACAAGCCGGTAGATTACCGCGCTTGGAATCTTCCATACTGAATCTTTTCACTATGGTGTCGATGTACCTGGACTGAGAAAGTCCTAAAATCCTCTTGGATCTATCACGATGGATCCGGATCCCCAGGATGTATGAGGCATCACCCAAGTCTTTCATGGAGAACCTGTGCGACAAGAACCCTTTGACAGATTGTAGCATAGGAATGTCATTTCCTATTAAGAGAATGTCATCCATGTATAAAACGAGGAATACTACAGTTCTTGCTACAAATCTACTATAGATGCATGGTTCATCTGGATTTTTGATAAAGCCAAATTCCTTGACTGTCTCATCAAAACAGATGTTCCAACTCCGCGATGCCTGCTTTAGTCCATAGATGGACTTAAGCAACTTGCACACCTTTCCGCTGCTCCCACTCTGAATGAAACCCTCTGGCTGATCCATATAGACACACTCCTCTAAATTTCCATTTAGAAAAGCGGTCTTTACGTCCATCTGCCAAATCTCATAATCGTGGAAGGCAGCAATGGCAAGAAGGATCCGAATGGATTTCAGCATAGCCACTGGAGAAAAGGTTTCGTCATAGTCCAAACCAAGCCTTTGACGGAAACCCTTTGCTACAAGTCTAGCTTTATAGGTCTCAACCTGTCCATCTACACCAATCTTCCTTTTGAAGATCTACTTGCATCCTACGGGTTTTACCCCGTCTGGAGCAATGTCCAACGTCCATACTTTGTTGGTGTACATGGACTCCATTTCGGTCCGCATTGCATCCAGCCATTTTACCGAGTCAACGCTCTGAACGGCCTGCTGGAATCTAGTAGGCTCATCATAATCTATGATGCAATCCTCTCTATCCCCGTCTATGAGAAAACCGTAGTATCTCTCGGGCGGATGAGACTGCCTACTACTCCTGCGGAGCGGCGTAGGAATGTCCTGTTCATTTGAACCCTCTGGTTCCACTAAGCTTTCAGTAATAGTCTGTGGTTCTGGAATTTCTTCCAGTTCTACTGCGCTCCCACTAATTTCCTTTTCTAAGAACTGGTGTTCTAGAAAGTGGGCATTACGAGAAACAAGGACTTTTTGTTCCTCTGCGTAGTAGAAAAGATACCCCCTGGTGTTCTTTGGGTATCCCACAAACTTGCACAGTACTGAGCGTGCCTCGAGTTTGTCCGCATGCTGCTTTTTGACAAAAGCCGGACATCCCCAGATCTTCAGATATTGAAGATAGGGTTTCTTCCCACTCCATAACTCATATGGTGTGGTAGGCACAGTCTTAGTGGGAACTCGGTTCAAAAGGTACGCAGCTGATTCTAGCGCATACCCCCAGAATGATCGCGGTAACTCAGCGTTACTCATCATGGGCCGTACCATATCCAATAGGGTGCGGTTCCGTCTCTCCGATACACCGTTATGTTGCGGAGTGTATAGAGGAGTAAGCTGAGAGAGAATTCCATTCTCTTTTAAGTAGTTCAGGAACTCGGCACTCAAGTATTCTCCACCTCGATCCGATCTTAGAATCTTGATACTTTTGCCGGTTTGTTTTTCTACCTCATTCTTATATTCCTGGAATTTTCCAAAGGCTTCGGATTTATGTTTCATTAAGAAGACATGTCCGAACATTGAAAAATCATCCGTAAAAGTAATGAAGTAAGAAAAACCGCTTCGCGCATGTGTAGACATTGGACCGCACACGTCGCTGTGCACGAGTCCCAAGAGCTCGCTTGCTCTTACTCCGTGTCCAGTGAACGGAGTCTTTGTCATCTTTCCTTTGAGACAGGATTGACAAGTGGCATACGATTGATATTCGAACGAATTCAAATATCCTTCTGTATGTAACTTAGTCAACCTTCTCTCATTTATGTGACCCAGTCTACAATGCCATAAGAAAGCCTGATTGATATCCGGAGTCTTTCTTTTGTGTGTATTCTGGACATTGAAAATCTGTGATTGGTTTAACACGTATATACCATTGCTCAATGTACCTGACCCAATCAGAACTTGATTAAGGTGAATGTTTACAACATTACTTACAAACGCAAATTCATAACCTTCTTTAGAAACCAAAGATACAGAAATGATATTACAAGTTGCGTTGGGTATAAAAAAATAATTACGCAAAACCAAAACATGCCCATCTGACATTCCCAGGTGATAGTCCCCCACGGCTTTAGCATCCATGCTAGCTCCGTTTGCAACTCTAAGGGTCATGTCACCTGCCTTCAAAACCCTACGGTTTCTCAACGCCTACAAAGAATTACAGATATGAGATCCTGATCCGGTATCCAATACCCAGGAAGTAGAGTTTATCGAATGACAGTTTTCAATAACATACACACCTGAAGCTGAAGCCGCAACTTGCTTCAATTCCTGTGTCCTGGCTTTCCAAGCCCTGCAATCATTCTTCCAGTGTCCTTTCTTATGACAATAGAAGCATTCTTCTTTATCCACAAGCTTCCCCGCTATCTTTGTTGCCTTTGCCTTTCCCTTCGTATCCACTTTACTAACACCGCCCCTTGGTTTGGCGGGGGCTTTCCTCTTCTTTCCCTTGGCTTTCGCCTTGGACCTAAAAGAAGAAGATCCTCCTACAAACAAAGTGGATGTTTCCCTACCTTTCTGTAGGGTGCCCTCAGCACTCCTCAACATGTTCAGAAGTTCGGAGAGTTCAACCTCCTTTCCTTGCATGTTGAAGTTAAGGATAAACTGGGTGTAAGTGGAAGGAAGGGACTGGAGAATCAAATCAGTATAGAGTTCATTCTCCAACGTGGTCCCAAGGTCCGCGAGCTCCTCAATGAAGCCAATCATCTTAAGCACGTGTTCCGCTACCGATGATCCGACGGCCAACCTTGCCGAAAACAACTTCTTCGACACTTCGTATCTTGCGATACGAGACTGCTCTCCATACAGTTCTTTTGTATGGAGAAATATGGACTCGAGGTCCATATTCTCATGCCTCCTCTGATGTTCGTTGTCCATAGAGGCAAGCACAAGGCATTTGGCCTTCGCGCTATCTATCTCCCAAGTCTTACGGATTTCCTTATCCGCGACGCTGGAGGTGGGACCTAGGACGGGGGGAGCTTTGGTGGTAAGAAGATACCCCAGCTTGTCGTAAGTGATTGCCATTTTGACATTCCTGAGCCAATCTTTGTAGTTTGGCCCTGTCAGTATGTTTTTATCTAGGAGTAACTTAAGTCCAGTCATGTCGATTGGTCGCTGCAATTAGGAGAGAGAGAAGAAACACTTTAGCACGATGCTCTTGCAAGTTTAGAGTGGTTTTTAATTTGTCTAAACAGGATGGCTCCCACTGTCTCTCGAATCCCTCCTCAAACCATAAAGGAAGAATTAGTCGGGATCAATCCCACCGCACAATACTTGCTTAACCGTTCAGCCAGGCCAGTGTCGGTACTTCGAGGGAGGTTTTCCAACGCTTTCGCGAAATTCCTTAATTAAATAACCTCTTTTCCCTGGGGGCGTAGCCCCGCTAACACCTTTCTAGGCACCTACTAGGTTTATAGCATTGATCGTTTAGTGAGAAATTTCCCGAGGAGTAGCATATACTCACAGTAGGATCGGGATCCAAATATCATCGCGTGACGAAACTGAAGGAATCCTACCAGAATCACCACACTCCAAATGGTATGCAAATCTAGCAAGTTTCAGTACTTATGAAACTCCCGATGTGGATTTTTGCCCCATGCTCTTATGACCTTGGCGTGAGGTCAAAATGTCATAAGTCACATGTCAAGTTCTTCCCATCATTATCCCGGTTAATTTGGACCCACTCGTACCTACCCTTGACGTAGGCCAAAATGGCAGTACGACTGTCTCAAACCAACGCATTCTATCTATGCAACAGATAAATATCCGGCAGCTACCAATCACTATGCCTTGGCGTGAGGTCAAAATACATAGCTTGAATACTACCGTATATTTAACTGAAATGATGGAGTGCTACGAATGGTTTTGGCGAAACCGTGAACGTAGTGAACTTGATATAATCGATGGAACGAGATAGCTTTTAAAAGGAGTGGCTCAAGCTCCGCATTTAAAAGTTAGTTTTGAAAAGAACCGAGTGGTTTTTCGAAAGTGTTCCAACGACTTTAACTTGGTTTATTATCTTGCATTAGTTCTTTTAATGTGTGATATTCTTGCATTAGTTCTTTTAATGCGTCCCATCATTTAAATCCTACCATTGCAGAAAACAACCAAATATGACGTACGCTTATGCCATTCGCATTCGCCACGGGGCCCCGTCATCACCCGTTAGGTTACTTAACTAACGACAGAGCGGGGGCTGGGCTAGCGCGGCTGTAAAACATAAGCAACACCTAAATAGTTATAAATATAGCAATGATAGACATTACAGATCACAGATGAATACATTGGATATACTAGGAATCCGCAATCCGTTCGAGCCTGCAACGAAAAGCGGATTACACGGTCGCGGTGAATAGCCAATACCCCACCCAAGACCCCTACGGGTGCGGCAAACTACCCGCCAAGTACTCGGCAGTTTGTGCACCCCTCCATGGGTCTATTCTAGGAGCAAAAACAGTAAAAAGAATTATACAATGACGGCTACAACCCCGACCCGGTTGTGCGGCCAAACAAATAATAATATTACATCAATTTACATATTACAAATGAATGAAAGAAAAACAAAAGCTCATCTCACATCCACCCCGACTATTCACCCGCGACAGTCCAACACATTCATATACACATTCCAATATCAAACACAGATCACAGAGATGTATAACCCCGACTAATCGACTTATAGCGATTAGCCGACGTTCAATACATACAAACATCACAGATATAACCAATATAGTCCAAGTGTAGTGAAGTTCGGGAAAAAAATACGGAATTATAGGCCCCCAAAAACAAATTTCTATTCTGGAAAATCTGGGCACATATAATATATCTTAAAAATCCTAAAACCAATACAGAGATACACTGCACCAAAATCGAGGCAGAGAGGAGACAAGACGGCCGCGGATCCGCGGCGACATAGCTTGCTGTCGCCGCGGAAACGCGGTTGTTTGGTCAGATCTCTGGCTCGTTTTTGGTGGTTATCTTTAAAAAACCCTGAGATAATTTTTGGTATATAACAAATTTTGTTTTGACCAGAAATTTTTTTAACAGAAACTAGGGTTTTTGAAAAGTTTGGTTTTTGGATTTTTCGGTTCCGAACTTCGTTACACTTCGCTACCAAGCTAGTTTAAGTTTAGTTAGGCTCTGATACCAATGTAAGTCCACGTTGCGATCCCCGGTTCTTACGGGGAGGCGGAAACGGTATAAAAATCAAATTTTTAGCGCATGGGGCAACATGGACTAACAAAGTCGGGATCTTTTCTAAACTAAACTAGCAAACAAGCTAAAGAGAGTTAGCTACTCGGATGAAAAGTTATACCTAACTTGAACTCCTTCTTCTTGAAAACTTGTAGAGGTTGATGGTTCTTCCTTGTTGCCTTCTTCCGTCAAAGATGGATCCACCTGAGGGTTCAACCTTCGGGCTCTTTCTCGAACTTTGAGAGAACTAGAATCTCCGGCTTGCTAAACCTTTGATCCTAGAGTGAGTAGAGAGTGTCTAAGGGGTGTTTTTCTTTCAAGGAGAGGGATTCTCAACACATGAGAAGGATTCTCCTTTTGCTAGAGGAAGAAGAAGATGACGTGAGGAGAGAGAAGCCAAATGATAGAAAATGAGCTCTCTTTTTCTTTTCTTGCAACCATATCACAAAAGAAAAAGAATTATCAAATTAATACTAATAATGAAAATGAAATAGTTGATGGAAGGTTTAGGAATGACCATTATCATTTCAAACATTAAATGAATTTGCTAGAATCAAAGAGCATCTTTCTTTTGTAATGATGATGGTCAAACTTTCAACCATGGTCAACAAGTCAACCATGGTCAACTAGTCAATAAAATCCAACCATGACACAATTTCATTTTATTAATATTATTAATTGATATAACATAAATCCATTAGGGTTTGGAAAAAGACGACTGTCAACTGTGCATACGCACCCGTTCCGAAACCCTAATGAAAGTCCTCTTCCTCCTCCTCAAACAACTGTGCATACACACCTGCATTCTTGTTCCGAGGAACATGAATACTGAGAGATAAAAGCAACCCCAAAACATATACCAGTATCTGACGCAAACCAAAGCCAACCAGTAATATCCGTCCGGACTCCAAACGTGCACAAGTGCGCGGATGAGAACGAACCCTGTCGCAAAACCATGCGACCTCTACTCTGTTTTGCCCAATGGCGAATACCCTCTGTATGGGACTCTAAAGACTCGACACTTACGCTGGCAGTGGGTTTAACCACAGACCGCAAGCGGCACTAGCTGTGCGTAACGGTCCCCAGGTAGATGCCGACAAGAAGGCTGACGAGGTGAACCCCATCTGAACTCCTACTGAGTCTGAATGTGACAATCTCTGTACAGTCCGGTCTGTTCGTCTGATACATCGCATGGCGGGCCTAGGGGGCGGTAAACGTCAGTCCCCTAATAGCGGTACAAGTCGTGTCGGAGTGAAGCCCAAAACACCCTGAGATAACACTGGAAGCCTACCAGTATATCTCGCTTGCCCTGACCAGGGACTACTCGTGTAATGGCTCTCCTAGACACAGCGCGATGTCAACCCCCAATACCGGGAGAGACGAATCCTGTCTAACCGTCACTGCCTCCAAGTGCTTCGGGACTGTACCCAACTACTACCCGTTTGCACGACTCCTTTAAGCCGTGGTAGGGTAGTAATCAAAGTACAATGGGAACACACTCGAGGCGAAGTGACAGTGTCAAGTCAGCGGACTAAGCTGTACTCATGTCACGTGGGAACTGATAACTGACGATAGGTATAATACCAACCCGTCAGTTCCCGACGAGTCCTGTCCAGTGTACTCGTAACCCAACGAGCACCCGTATACTATCTCCAGTACGACGTACTGATGGCTGTGGGACAGACCATCTCCCACACTGGGATGAGAAGCGCATACGCTAGTCTACTCCGGAGTATCGATGCCCTGTCTCGATAGTCCTGCGACTAGGGACCTGTATAAGGATGTGCTTATAGATTACCCAGCCCCCACTAGTGTGACTGCCATCACAACGCTGGTAATCAAACAAAGATCCTAAGGGCTCCACTAATGCGTATAAGTGATATACTAAAATAAACACAAGTACACATTGAAGTAGAAACAAACCAAGTAGCATACAACTATATTGAGCAAGATTGTTTATACAAGGTGAATATCCCAAGCTTCCATTAAGTAATATACAAACTAGTATGATACAGTAATGGCCTCTAGGGCATATACACTAACATGAACCAGCCGTAGAAGGGTCAAACCAACGCCTTACATGTGGCAACGCTAAACTACCACAAACCCTAGGGTTCAGTGGCAGTTTTGACGGTCACATAATCGAGTTAAGGTTATGTTCTTCTAGAGGGTCCACAGATACGCTTGCATGATTTCCCGAAAGTTTTAAACTCAGGAAAAAACCAACACTTGAAAGTTTTCCGACATGGGAAAAAGCGAGTTATTGATATCCGTTCGAACCTTTTAACACGTTCTAAGTTACCCGAAAAACTAAACGATGTTAAACTTTCCGATTGAATCAACGAATTCTAAAAATCTCCAGAAAACTCAACACTTGAGTAATATTAAAAATTCCCTGAAATATAATTTAATACCTACGGATCACCTCTTGAAGTATGATCCCTCAATCCGCATGTTCTGCCGCGGAACCGCCGCCAATAGCTTGGTTTGGCCACGGTTCCACGGTGGCTTGATGGACTCAGGGAGACTTACTTTACAGATATCTATAGAATCACCTGCTTATTTTTCTGAGCATTTTTAATACGGAAAAAACCAAGGTTTTAAAAAATTTCCAGAGAAGAGGTACAAAATCATATTTCGGGGTTCGATCGGACTTTTAACCTCGTCTACACAATGCCTAATGCTCTAGCTTGGAAATGATACCACTGTAGGGTTAGCGTAGCACCTTAGCAAGGTTTTGGCAAGCATCAACCATGCTACTTTCAAATTTTGGGGGTGCTAAACCAACCCGCCAAGTAATCGAACTAGAGGATTAAGGGTTAGACAAGATATGTAAACTCTTTACATCTAAGTGAACAAGGAATACAACCTTTGTAGACCGGTCCTTCACTTCAAAAGCTCTGTGTAGTAGTCCCCTTTGTTGCGATCGTAAACTCCAGACTCTAGAGAGGCTCTATGAAGAAACGAACGTGCTTGCTTCGATGATTTCGAGGCCGAAGATGATCTACGTCGAGGAGACACTAACTCAAGCTATTCCTTCACTAGGTCATGAACTTTGTGAAGAGAACACACTCTACTACATGGAAAGTGGTAGAGGATGAAGAAATAGGAAGTGGCACACTTTAGAATTGATTTTCTCACATTATTTCTCATACCTCCATTGAAGCTAGCAAGCTTTTCACGGAGCTTGGAGAAGAAGAAGAAGAACTCATGAATAATTCATCCAAATGAATTATTGCACCCATGGTTGAGTTAAAGCTATCATTCTTAACTCATGTAGAGAATAAACTCAAGGCTATGGTTAAGGGTTGGGTTTGATAAATATCTTAAACTAGACAAAAGGGTTGACTTTGTCAAACCTTATCCAATAGCTTTTGTGCAAGCTTTACCATGACAAAAATCAATCTCTTTTGAATTAGCATAATATAAATAGAAACCCTAACTTAACCCTAGCATGATATTAATCTCATACACCCATCAAGTATGTATCATCAAATATGACACAATACATGTACACAAATATACATATCATATATATATACACAATGTGCACATCAAGTGAGAAAAGAAATCATTAGTGAGATAAATATTAGTTAATATAATATAATATATCAAATATATAATTATACATTAAATTATCAAATCAACTCTTGATTTAATAATCCGGCTATATCACATATAACCGACTAATATCAAATGCAACATCTTATCGAATCAACGCTTGATCCGATAACTCGGCTGTATCGCATATAACCAATCATGTCACACATCGCGAGAATAGAATGCGGTATCACATACCCGCATTAATCTCGGTCCCGCACATATCACATATGCGCTCCTACTCCGTTTCGCTTGAGCTAGGAAACCTCTGTGTAGGACTCTAAAGACCCGTCAATACGCCGGCAGTAGGTGATGATCATATCAAACACCCACAAGCCGCAAGCGGTCTGCTAAACGTAACGGCTATCCGGGTATTGAGCGATTAGAAGATCAACAAGCAAGCCTGTTCGTACTCCTGTGAATCCAATCAGCAACACTACCGTACAGTCCGGTCTCTTCGTCTGATATGTCGCATATCTAGTCTAGGGGTGGTAAACGTCAGACCCCAGTAACCGATAAGTCGTGTCGATATGAGGTTCATAACAGTTCGAGAAACTACTGATAAAACTTACCAGTAAATCTCAGCAACCCTGGCCAGGGATTTCCAGTTATAGCCAATCGAACACAGCGCAACATCAACTCCCTATACCGGGAGAGACGAAACCTCTCCTATCGCTTATTGCCTCCATGTGATTCGGGACTATTCCCAAAATTCACCATTTTGCACGCCTTCTTAGACGTGGTAAGGTGGAAATCAAAATACAGTGGGAATCACACAAGTCTCTATGACGATCTCGGGTCTACAGACTAACCTGTACCAGTGTCACCAGAGAACTGCCATCTGACGTGAGGTATAATACCATCTGGGAGTTCTCGGCGAGTCCGTCCAGTGTACCCAGTCTCCACTGAGCACCCGTATACCTTCTCTGATGTCAAACACCAATGGATATGGGATAATCCATCGCCCATCATATTGGTCGAGAAGCTATACGCTAGTCTACTCTGATATATTGATGCCCTGTCTCGATACACCTACGACTAGGAACATTTGAAGGATGTACTTAGCGACTACACTGTCCCCAGTAGTATGATCTATATCATAGTCTTGGTAGTCAAGTACTCATCCTAAAGGCTTTATCAACATGTAACATAGAGACAATCAGAGTGTTAGTGTATATGCCTTAGAGGCCATTACTGTATCGTACTAGTTTGTATTTACTTAATGGAAGCTTGGGATATTCACCTTGTATAAACAATCTTGCTCAATATAGTAGTATGCTACTTGGTTTGTTTCTACTTCAATGTGTACTTGTGTTTATTTTAGTATATCACTTATACGCATTAGTGGAGCCCTTAGGATCTTTGCTTGATTACCAGCGTTGTGATGGCAGTCATACTAGTGGGGGCTGGGTAATCTATAAGCACATCCTTATACAGGTCCCTAGTCGTAGGACTATCGAGACAGGGCATCGATACTCCGGAGTAGACTAGCGTATGCGCTTCTCATCCCAGTATGGGAGATGGTCTGTCCCACAGCCATCAGTACGTCGTACTGGAGATAGTATATGGGTGCTCGTTGGATTACGAGTACACTGGACAGGACTCGTCGGGAACTGACAGGTTGGTATTATACCTATCGTCAGTTATCAGTTCCCAGATGACATGAGTACAGCTTAGTCCGCTGACTTGACACTGTCACTTCGCTTCGAGTGTGTTCCCACTGTACTTTGATTACTACCCTACCACGGCTCAAAGGAGTCGTGCAAACGGGTAGTAGTTGGGTACAGTCCCGAAGCACTTGGAGGCAGTGACGGTTAGACAGGATTCGTCTCTCCCGGTATTGGGGGTTGACATCGCACTGTGTCTAGGAGAGCCATTACACGAGTAGTCCCTGGCCAGGGCAAGCGAGATATACTGGTAGGCTTCCAGTGTTATCTCAGGGTGTTTTGGGCTTCACTCCGACACGACTTGTGCCGCTATTAGGGGACTGACGTTTACCGCCCCCTAGGCCTGCCATGCGATGTATCAGACGAACAGACCGGACTGTACGGAGACTGTCACATTCAGACTCAGTAGGAGTTCAGATGGGGTTCACCTCATCAGCCTTCTTGTCGGCATCTACCTGGGGACCGTTACGCACAGCTAGTGCCGCTTGCGGTCTGTGGTTAAACCCACTGCCAGCGTAGTGTCGAGTCTTTAGAGTCCCACACAGAGGGTATTCGCCTCTGGGCAAAACAGAGTAGAGGTCGCATGGTTTTGCGACAGGGTTCGTTCTCATCTGCGCACTTGTGCACTTTTGGTGTCCGGACGGATTTTACTGGCTGGCTTTGGTTTGAGTCAGATACTGGTATATGTTTTGGGGTTGCTTTTATCTCTCAGTATTCATGTTCCTCGGAACAAGAATGCAGGTGTGTATGCACAGTTATTTGAGGAGGAGGAAGAGGACTTTCATTGAGGTTTCGGAACGGGTGCGTATGCACAGTTGACAGTCGTCTTTTTCCAAACCCTAATGGATTTATGTTATATCAATTGATAATATTAATAAAATGAAATTGTGTCATGATTGGATTTTGTTGACTTGTTGACCATGGTTGACTTGTTGACCATGGTTGAAGTTTTGACCATCATCATTACAAAAGAAAGATGCTTTTTGATTCTTGCAAAACCATTTAATGTTTGAAATGATAATGGTCATTCCTAAACCTTCCATCAACTATTTCATTTTCATTATTATTATTAATTTGATAATTCTTTTTCTTTTGGTCATATGGTTGCAAGAAAGAAAAAGATAGCTGATTTCTATCATTTAGCTTCTCTCTCCTCATTTCATCTTCTTCTTCCTCAAGCTCAAGGAGAATCCTTCTCATGTGTTGAGAATCCCTCTCCTTGAAAAGAAAACACCCCTTAGACACTCTCTACTCACTCTAGGATCAAGGGTTTAGCAAGCCGGAGATTCTAGTTCACTCAAAGTTCGAGAAAGAGCCCGAAGGTTGAACCCTCAGGTGGATCCATCTTCGACGGAAGAAGGCGACAAGGAGAGAACCATCAACCTCTACAAAAGTTTGAAGAAGAAGGAGTTCAAGTTAGGTATAACTTTTCATCCGAGTAGCTAACGCTCCTTTGTATGCTTGCTAGTTTAGTTTAGACACGATCCCGACCTTGTTTAGTCCATGTTGCTCCTCATGACAAAATTTGTTTTTTATACCGTTTCCGCCTCCCCGTAAGAACCGGGGGTCGCAACGTGGACTTACACAGAGTACATGTTATGATAAAGAGCAACCAGATAGCATACTATCATGTCGAGCAAGAAAGTCCTCCCTATATATGTCCAAGCATCCACTACAATATACATCGTATGTACAGTAATGGTCTCTAGGGCATACATATTACTAACAGATACCACGCCACATATGCGTTCAAGATTCGCGGAACGCAACTCGGCTCACTGATAAAGAAATTGGAGCCGGTGTTTAACCGCATAAAATGGTGTAATGCGTTACGAATACCTTCTTCTGTGGCAACTGGCTCAGCTAGGAAGGCCTCGAGCGGGACGCTCTGATTATAGTTTGATTGCTGGACGAAACGGTGCGAATTGTACCTCATGAACAACGCCGAATCATTCTGCCTAAAGACGAGAAAGCCCGGCCTGATTGAATATAAATGAATAATTTCCCGAGCTTTCAAGGTAGAGGCCCCGTCTTTAAAAGTATCTCGCAGTAGCTGCACCATTTTTGCGGATTCTTTGCTGATGGTTAAAACCTTATCGGCAAAGGTCATGCCATCCCCAGTCGTACGCGGATGAAGAAGCAAACCCCTAGCCTCCCGCTGTGATGGATTTAAAACGGACGCGTCAACTAGGCGTATAATCCGAGGGAAGTTGTAACTGTCGTAGAAACGAGGTCGTTTATGGGCACCAAAAGCGCCAAATACGTGCAACTCGATCCATGACGTAAAATAATGTAGCGAGAAAGTGACGGGCTGTACCCCCGGCTGAGTGGTGTCCGCCGCTAAGCTGAGACCATAGTACATGTGTGCCAACCCAGCAATCCCAATAGCCACTTGCATTCCCACAACCATACGATGGGCTGGGTAAAAGACTGCTGGCCTCATATAACGAGGGTGTATTGGAAGCACGAACCAGTTTAGCCATAAGCCAATGAACCCCAGCATGAACGTCTCTTCATCAACGTCCGGAGCAGCAAGCTCCGTGAAGGGAACGACAGGAACAGCCGGAGTAAAGAAACTTTTTAAATCCGCCTCCGCGGTCGGTTGGTTATCCAAACCAAAACCAAACGGATCTTCAAGTTTGGCGAACAGCGCAGCTTTCTTCGATAAGGCTTCCGGACGAAGAAAGCTAGTGATGAAGTCTGCGTAGCTGACTCCATGCTCTCCAGACTCCAGAAATAGACTTTCGTAGATATTCAACACCTTGATCAAACTCGGGAATTGGTGTTGAATGGCGTTCTCTGGGGTAAGTCTTATTACCACTGATTTGGTGGCAAAGATGTACTCGTCCCGAGGAAACAACTCCTCATAGTGTTCTCCCCTAACGGGTAAGCCAGAGATCTCTGCAAACTCCTCTAAAGATATTGAGACTTCTCGATCCGACAGAAGAAAGGTGTGGGTCGGAATATTCCATTGCTCCAGAAAAGACTTGACCCACCATGCAGGGTGTGTGGAATATTGGAAGAGGGAAGCGTAAATCGCGGGATACAACCCGAGCTTCAGCAGCTGTGACTTCTTGGCCAACAAAATATAGCGGGCCCACTGCAAATACCCAGCTGGATGGCGAGGAGTTAGGCCTATCATGTACGGCTGTCTCCAAGGGCGTGACTCGCCCTGACATATACGCTGCCCCAGAGTATCCAAAGTCATCGTCGGCTGTACGGGTATCGCGACCATAGAAGGTTTAAGGCAACCCTCTGAGGTCCAGTTGACCTCCTCCACGGCATAGTTCACCGGAGGTGCGTCAGCATAAGGAATCGCCGAAATTGGCTCCGAAGGTGCTGCGCAAGAAAAGCTCCGCCGACCTCTGATAATTTGATTGTACCATATGCCCCATAAATGAAGATTTTTTTGCTCCGGGTCGTGATCTTTGATCAACGCGAAGACTTCCCGGTCCACAGGTGCTTCAGGGAATCCGCTTTCCGAACGGACGAACGGGAAAGAAATGTCGAAAGACATAGTATCTGCGTGAAAAAGAACAAAAGTTATCCGTCAATGCTACAGTTTAAGTTCTGGCACTTGGTACTTTAAATTCGTGCCACACTGTAATGCAGTAGAAAGGGACCAAGGGGGACCCACACAATCTAGACGATGGCTCATCATTAATAAAACAGTCTCATCATTTGATGAGACGATCATTAAATGAGGAAATTCTAAAAGGATTCTTATTTAATGAGGGCCCTTTGGGCCAAGGAGTAAATCTCCCTTGAGAGCAGCGCTCTACAACAGATATGACATCTGTCATAATTAATGATTGTTTCCTGATTTAAAATCAGAAAAGCTTATGGAAAAAGCTTCAGAAAAGGGTTACGTGCTTACACGTGACCAGCAGTCACGTGTTGGCACGTGACACCTAAAAGCATCAGCAAGGCAAATTCAGCTTCCCGATTACATCAAAGATAAGGGCTTCAGAAAGGGTCACGTGCTCCCACGTAACCTGGGTCACGTGCTCCCACATGACCTGGGTCACGTGTTGGCACGTGACAATCAAAAGCGGCTTCAAAACCCAACAGCTCCCTGAGCAAATCAAGAAAAAGGCTTCAGAAGAGGTCACGTGCTCCCACGTGACCAAGGTCACGTATTGGCACGTGACACTCAAAACATCAGACTCATTCTCCGGTTAAATCAAGAAGAAGGCTCCATGCCAGGGTTACGTGCTCACACGTGATCAGTTGTCACGTGGTGGCACGTGATAGTTAAGCAGCAACCAGAAGACAGAGCGTAAAAAGAAGGAAGAAGGCTCGTTCCAAGGGGGTCACGTGCCCACACGTGACCGACTTCAAAGCCCATTTGTTAACAGAATTAAATTCTGAGAAAGACCTCTCAAATCTTTCCAAAAGCAACCAATTAAATTAAAGATTCAGAGGTGATTAAATATCATATATCTATGGGAAAATCTTGAATTTGGAAAGATTTCCCCTTCAAATCTAACAGAAATAACAAAGGAGAATCTCTGGATTTAAAATCCAATGGTGAATAAAATTCACCTAATAATCCAAAGGTCCAAAACGAATGATGGATGCAAATCAAATCTCTCAATGAAAGATTCATCAAAAACTAATTGACTCGGCTGCTTCTTCTATAAATAAGAGCCAAGGGACACACAGAAAAAGATATATATGCAGAAGGAAGAAAAGGGAGAGAGCCTGGATACTTTGAGGAATTTGGATCTTCTGCAAAAGAAAACCCTAGGTAAGAAAGGGAAGGCTTTTTGAAAGAAAAGAGAATTTAATTCTCAACAGAGTTTAACTCTGATATAAAACAGAAGGATATATTTCTTCTCTCTTTGATAGAGGATCTGTAAAGTGCACATCTCCCCTTGAAGTTGAGAATTTAATTCTCAATGGGTTGAGATCCTGCCATGCAGATCCAAAGCATAGAGAGGGAATGGAAGCACGAGAATTTAATTCTCACAGAACTATAGGAATTTAATTCCTTTAAAATAAAATTAGGGTTTGACCCTGTGTTATGGGAATTTAATTCTTTCAGAATGAAAAGAATCAGGGTTTAACCCTAGTTAAGAACTTAGTTCTGTTAAAACAACAGGAATTTAATTCCCTTAATCTTATTCCCCAGAATAATTCTTTAACAAAGAGCGGGAGTTTAACTCCTTAGAGCTTTATTAGGGTTTAACCCTATTCAGTTCTTCATATATATGAGGAATTTAATTCCTACAGAAAATTCAGAGTTCAACTCTTCAAAAGGAACTAGGAATTTAATTCCTCTGAAATTATTGTCAGGGTTCAACCCTACGAGGAATTTAATTCCTGAAAGGGATTAACGGATCTTCTAAACAACTACAGAAAAGAAGGGTCACGTGTCACCATGTGACCCCCCCAAAAGATCTACAGAAAGCCCTTTGAGGCAGTGCCTCACATGACCCACGTGACCCTTGGCAGAAGCTTTAACATACCTCATTTAAACACCCGTCACGTGATGACACGTGATGCTCCAAAAGATGTGATCTTTTCAGCAGAACAAACGAGGGGAGGGCGCCCTCACGTGCTACCATGTGACCCCTCTTGCCTCAGCGTCTAATGCTAAATTGGAACTCCCGAATCCTGTGTTAAAACACTGTTGGGCCTTAGTGTTCAACACTAATCAAAGAACTTTATTTGCAGTGTTCAACACTGATTACCTTAATGTTTAACACTAATTTGAGATCTCTATTGCCAGTGTTTAACACTGATCTGTTTTAGTGTTTAACACTAACTTGAAAGCCTTGTTGCTGGTGTTTAACACCAACTATCTTTTGGTGTTAAACACTAACTTGTCAATCTCATTCCCAGTGTTCAACACTGATTGGTCTGTAGTGTTTAACACTAGGCATTGGCCCAATTGGCTAAATGGCCAGAGACAAAGTCTCTCCTTCAATGGACCAAGAAGAAGCCAATATTCCAGACATGATTGGACTTAGCCCAAGCTGGCCATAAGTCCTCAATTCAGACTTAACTGGGCTAATGGGCTCATAACATAATTAATTGGTCTTGATCCCAAATTGGGCCAAAGACTATTTAATCCACTCCGGTTTCCAGGGTACATCTCTTCACTCCTTTGATACTTGGCATTGTAATCCCTCAATGTCTTCAAAGAGGTGACGGGTCCCGATGACCACACATTGATATGGACTGTGGGGTCCTTAAACCCATGGACTACGACGTCCTTAACCTTGACCGAAATGTCTTAAAACTAACAATGGACTGTGGGGTCCTTAAACCCATGGACTACGACGTTCTTAACCTTGACCGAGATGCCTTAAAACTAACAATGGACTGTGGGGTCCTTAAACCCATGGACTACGACGTCCTTAACCTTGACCGAGATGTCTTAAAACTAACAATGGACCGCAATGTCCTTAAACTACCCATGGACCGCAATGTCCTTAAGCTAGTAATGGACCACCACGTCCCTAAACTGGAACAATAGAGCCCTGCATGCTCTTTTGTCGGATCTAAACGATCCCGTTAAGTCGATCTTAGTCCCAAACTGGACTAACGTATCCTTAACAACCGTTTAAGTTGATCTTAGCCTCAAAGATGGCTAATGTATCCTTAAACCTTCAAACAGACTGGACTATGAATCTCCCATAATCAACTTTGGTTCAAGGGTACATATTTGAACTCCTCTGACATCTGTCGTTGGAATCCTTCAACGTCGTCAGAGAGGTGACGGGTCCCGACGGCCATATATTAAATGGACCACCATGTCCCTAAACTGGAACAATAGAACCCAAACGTTCTTTTGTCGGATCTAAACGATCCCGTTAAGTTGATCTTAGTCTCAAGTTAGACTAACGTATCCTTAACAAACGTTTGAGTTGATCTTAGCCTCAAGTATAGCTAACGTATCCTCAAACCAAACCCCCAAACCCAAATCTAAGATAACACGGATTTGGACTAGTCCACGCCCTACGGGCGACGACATAACTCGGTCTCCGTAAACAATCCACGGGCAACAAAACATAAAATAAACACACACGACACGAAGTGACCATCTGGAGAAGGAGAAAGTTGTTACCGCGTTGCGGTAGCGTAATTAACTGCAGGGGCTTGCACCTGCAGGGAAGAGCATCCCCACAATCAAAAACCCCTCAAACGAGGGGGAATCTGATGAAGTCTGCTACATCGGCCGCATCCGTTTAAACCTTCGATACATGGTGCCATAAATCAACTTGGCATCTTCGGAGAGGTGGACGGATAGCACCAATTAGCATCTGCCCCGAATTTCAGGCAAGACGTCCATGTCGCGCCGTCATTCGGAGGGGAACAGATTCTGGCACGCCCGGTGGGACCTTTTCTTCTTTCCACTCCACACTTCGTGTGTCGTGATTCGCGAACCAATCGCGGTTCGCTAATGGTTGCCCTTGGGTTTCAAGATACTAAGAATTGGCGTCTTGCTTATTGCAGAAAGCAAAGGATCGATGGCTTCTACTTCTGCGAAATCCTCCAACTGCTC
Source organism: Agapanthus africanus (assembly GCA_030015575.1). Taxonomy (NCBI): domain Eukaryota; kingdom Viridiplantae; phylum Streptophyta; class Magnoliopsida; order Asparagales; family Amaryllidaceae; genus Agapanthus; species Agapanthus africanus. The sequence continues at coordinate 511,083,502 of JASDDO010000026.1, read as the reverse complement.
AGACTGCAATTGCGACCAACGCTTTGCCTCGCCAGGAGGTATAGCCTACGGACCCCAAGCTGCTTCGTTATTCACAATGCCAGTGGACCAGGTGACTCAGGCCACTACCGGATTGTTCTTTGGGACTATACTCCCACCAACAAGCTTCGCGGCGCCGGTGCTGACAAAGGAAGCTCTCAAGAAGTCGGTCTTTGATCGTCTTACCCCTGCCGCGGCTCCTCTCAACGAGTCGCCCAACATCAGCACCTCGGTCTTCTCTAGATTGGGCCAGAAATCCTGTGGACCCATCATGGGGCCTACAATCCCAGAGAAGGCTGCTTCTAAGAAAGTGGCCACTCCTGCTCCCGAAATCGCCAAGGCGGCTTCTACGGCCAAAAAGTCGGTCTTTACAAGATTGACGGCTTCAGCTCCCGCTCCTGCTACCCAAAGGACATCGGTCTTTGACAGGCTAACACCAGCAGCGACCCCCCCACCTACACAGGGGGCAAGACGAAGCGATTCTCACCGCTGAACCAACGCCGTCCGCTCGACACGCTCGACGTCGCCACTGGCGCCGAGTAAGGAATGCTGGGGCAACTCCCCCTCTGGGCTAACTCCATCAGCCCCAATGGCAGAAGTTAATGCTGCTGTTCCAACTGGGAACAGCTTCGAGATGCTAAATAAGGTGCGAAGGAATTCTCCTACTGCAATGCTAAAGAGGTCTCCTCCCCCACTAAAAAAGGTTGCGGAAATAAAGTCAGAACAGCTCCGATCCCCTCGACAGCTGTCTTCCAGAATCTATAAGGTTTGGAGGCAGGCCCGAGACTCGATAATCGATCCAAACTTCTCCCGCCAGCACAAGAAGCTGAAAATCCAACCGGAAGCCGGTCACCAGGTTAAACCACGAAAGGCTGTCTGGACGCCCACCTCAACGGCCCCTTCAACCTCCACTGCTCATAAAAGGAGGAAGCCAGAGAAGATCCCCCAGCCTGCAGCGACTGCTAAAAGCACTGAGCCCAGACGCCCTAAGTTTGGGGGCATAATGGTCCAGACCGTATACATGGCGTCAGGAAAAGAAGACAGCCGTGCGTCTACAGGTCATAGACCGCTCACACGGTCGGTGACCAAAGCTCAGGAGCAACAGCAAAAGCTCCAGGAAATGATGAATGCTATGGCCGCACTTACCGGGCCAAAAGAAAACCCAGAAACGTCCTCAGACGCACACCAGGAGGAAGAAACCGACGCTGAATTCCTTCGCCGGATACTGGAGAAGAAAGACAAAGAGGCTGCTGAACAAGCAGCCAACATACAGCGTATGGGCCTTCTCTTCCAAGATATGATAGGAATGATGATCCAGTAGGACCTATCCGTCGAGGATCCCCCAATCGTTCTTGAAGACGACCGAGGAGTAACGTCAAATCCACCATCGGCCCTCTCAACGGCCAAAGAGGAGACAATCTCTAAGGCTGATTTGGTCGACTATATAGCCCAGCAAATCCGGGTTCATCATGCGACTGAGGCAGCTAGTCAAGTCGTAAAAACGAGCCGGCCGTATCCAAGCTGGTACGACCAAATCAAATACCCGCCGGGCTATACAATACCAAAATTCCACGTGTATAAGGGGACCGGCAACCCCCACCAACATGTCGCCCAGTTCAGGGCCCTTTGCGGTAACACCGGCGAAGATGATAAACTGTTGCTTCGCCAGTTCGTGGGCAGCTTATCAGAAACAGCGTTTGAATGGTATTCGGAACTCCCGAACGATTCTATCAAGACGTTCGCTGAAATGGAGTTGCTATTCACTCAGCGATTCGCGAGCGCCAGCGAACGCACTCCAATAACAGCACTGATTAACGCCAGGGTAAAACCAGGCGAAACCTGGGTCCAGTATGCTATACGCTGGCGGAATTTGTGGTCGAGATGCGAACAACGCATTGAGGAAGCACCCGCGGTGGGCATGTTCATGGGAACCCTAGACCCTCACGGAACTATCTCCCAGTTTATGATGTTCTTTAAGCCAACCACATTCCAGGCTTTAATCGATAAGTTGGCTCAGATGGACCAGATGGGTCATAGACCACCTCCTCCGAAGTCGGAACCTCGGAATGACAAGGGTAAAGGAAGGGCAACCTTTGTTGCGAATGTCCAACAGCAACCTAACGCCCCGAAACCAGCAGATCAACTGGAAGAAAGACGCCGCTATTATAATGAGAAGATGAAGCGTCCCTACTCGTTCCCACGGGACAAGACGAAACGGTTATTCGAGCTGGCGGTACACAACAGACTTATAAACCTACCAAATTCAAGGCGACCGCCACAACCCACTGAGGTGAATAACCCTAACTATTGCCCTTACCATCAAACGGTAAGTCATCCGATTGAGGATTGCTTCGTCTTCAAAGGATGGATTGAAGATCAATACCTCCAGGGGAAGTTTGCACTGTCCGAAAAGTGGAAGGTGAACCCACCACAGCCGCATACTCCTAAGAAAGCAGATACACCAGGGGCAACCTGCTCCTTTATTGAAGAAGCTCCATGGGAGGTCGTGCTATCAACTAAAACCAAAAGAATGCTGAGAGACCTTCATGCGTGCCCCGCGATCGAATGGAAGGACCCTCTTGAACCTCAAATTATCAAAGGGATGTTGAAGCCCCGCCCAACTACGAAGACTTGCAATAAGGGCCCAAATACTCACGCCCAACCGTCAAAATCTTTGAAGAAAAAGAAGAAGAAATCCAAGAAGCCCGTGAAGCCTGGAGACAAGCGCACGAACTTGCAGAAGCAAATCGACGCACTGGAAGAGTACAATCAAAAGGCGCGAACTCCTGTCACGCTGCAAGAGTTCCTCAGCCACATCTTTCAAGAGGAAGATGATGGAGAGAGCTCGTCGGATGAATCCGAAAGATATGTGGTGAGTTGTAACGTAATCTCCCACTCGTTTACCGATGATGGGAAAACTCCTGGCACTAAGAAGCTGGAGGCAGAGCCTGAACCAGAGCGTGCGTGGCCAACAAATAAAATGATCAATGCCTTTCTAGACGAGATTCGTCTAAAGAGTAAAGCGGATCAGGAGCGTGAGATGGCCACATCGGAAGGAGCCAAATGCAGGCGACTGAACGAAAGAGTTGAAGTACTCCCGCCAGATCGAAAGGCATCCGAGGCAGACAAGAAGATATTCAAGACGAGAAAAAGGTTTGCCAAAGCCATGTCAATGGGAATGAAGCTACCACCCTCGGAAGGAAACACGCTCAATGGGGTGGAGAGGCACTCTGATTATTGCGCATATCATCGGAAAATTTCACACCCCACGGAGGAGTGCGACGCCTTTAAGATATGGTGGCAAGGATATGTTGCTCATCGGCAACATTTTAAGCGCATGGAACGCAAGACTCGTCGGGAACGAAGGAGTACTGCCGACGGGCACAACAGAACTATTGGCAGCTGTTACATGGTTAACGCCGGAGGGTCACAAGTTCTCACCCTTGGGAGCGACTCTGATGAAGAAATGGCTCTGGGCCCTCTCTTTAAAGAATCCGTTTTAGGGAGAGAGGAGAGATCGGAGGCCTGCGAGAACATTCAGCTGCGCAATCGCACACTCCCAGAAAAGAATCTCGGGCCCGCGAGTTGAAAAGATAAGGGAAAGGAAAAGGTCACTGAGGATATCGCTTTAGATGACCAGGTCATGAAAGAACTGACTACCAAAGACCCTCCCAGGAAGGGTAAGGTGGACTACAACATCCTAGCGCACCTAAGAAAGCTACCTTCTCAGCTTAGCATTCTCGATGCCCTCCTATTATCGAAAGAAGCGCGAGACTCACTAATTAAGGCGTTACAAGAACCTGAGCAATTCCAAGCCTTCCTCGCCACTGAAAGGATGAATGATGAATTGGAGGAAGTGCATACGGCCAACATCACTTTCGGTGACGAAGACCTCCTTCTCGGGACGTGCGACCACAACCGTCCCCTATATGTCTCTGGATACTGCCATGATATCAAGATAGGCAAGATCCTGGTGGATAATGGATCCTCCGTCAATCTCCTTAATGTTCGGGTGTTGAAGGAAGTTTGCATGAGTGTGCAACACTTCGCTCGTGACAAAATTACTATCTCCGGTTTCGATTCACAATCGTCACGGACTCTCGGATCTGTGATACTAACATTACGCTTTGGACTTCTCATCACAGACATCAAATTCCATGTCATTGACGCCAAGACCTGCTACAACGCCTTGCTCGGCCGTCCTTGGCTACACGAGTACAACATCATCCCTTCTACGCATCATCAGTGTATGAAGTACTTTAAGGATGGTTTCGAGTATACCGTAACAGGTGAGTTGAACCCATTTTCCGTGAACGAAGTCCGCAAATACGAAGATGCGAAGTACTTTTTGCCAGATTTCGAGGATACAGAAAGGTGTCGCAACCCGGAAAACAAAACCGCCGCCACCATCCCTGTTTTCGGGAGCGATACCGAAGAAGAGGAAGAGATAGTTTATGCAGGGCCATCTCAACGCAACAACCTGGGGACGCCCGCCCCCATGTTGGTCTTCGGAAGTGATTCAGAAGATGAAGTTAATGCCGTGTTCTCCAATCGGCTGTCAATACAAGCACCCCCTGGCGATGACCATAGTTTGCAAATCACCATGGTACCGCGAGAACACTACAAGGATCTCGACACACTTCAAGCTCACAATGTGCAGGACCTGCGAACATTTTACGTCCCTCCCAGGCAAAGGGGTGAGAAGGTGATCATATTCTACCGATCCTCAGAGTCGAAAGTAGAGAAAGAGATCTGGCATGGCACGGATGCTACACTCGACAGGCTCCAACCCATCCGTTTGCCCAGATATTATAAAAATGGATTAAAGAGGCTATTGAAGCGCCAAGGAGTACCCTTAAAACAGACTGTTCGGCAGGCTCGGTTCTACAACAAGATTTGGGATGTCCCTGGGACTCAACGCAAATTGCCCAACGGAAAAATGGAAACACTTGGGCTTGGATACGCGAGAACCGGAAAACGGGGACGGGCCCACAGTAATTACGCCATATATACCTTTGATGAAGAAGAGGACGCCCTGTCAGGAAGTGCCAACCCCTCATCAAAACTAGACCTCACGACTGAAGTGCCGAGTCCGTCGTTTGAACAACGAGTGGACAAGCCTATCAGGAAAGTGGGTCAGAAAGCTCGGGAAGACCACAACCGCGAGATGGCCATCTACGAGAAGGCCAGGACGCAACGTCTATTTCAACAGGTTGCAAAAGACAAAGATGTTCGTCTTTGTCAACCCGTTGTACGAAAGGCCCGACGCAGAGACGGAAATAAATCAAGAAGCGGAAAGAGGAGCCGACAACAACGACGCAGGATTAGGGGGTTACGTGATCGGGTATTGCACGGCTCGGATTTGTTCCTCATGAAGAAGATGAGTCGAGCGTACTCCTTCCCCCGAGACAAGACGGAGAGGTTACTCAAGCTCGCTTTAAAACATCAAATGATTGCGCTTCCAGAGCCTAAGCACCCTGAGCAAGCTAACAAGGCTTCTCATCCGAGTTATTGCTCTTATCACCGAGCCATAGGACACCCTATCGAAGACTGCTTCACCTTCAAGAACTGGGTTGAGGACCAGTACCAACAGGGCAGATTTGCTTTATCCAACGGCTGGAGGGTAATGCCGCCACAAAAACACGAACCCAAGGCCGCAAGAGCAGAACCGGATCCACCTCAGTCCTGGGAGTGGATTCGCACCTGTTATACGACTACGATATTAAAAGAAGAGCCCGAGAACATGGATGACCTTCCCCGGTGCTTTGAGAACAGCGATGATGAGGTGATCTCAGAATTTCCGCCAGCTCCGAAAGAACTGGAAGATGGTATAAATACTACTGTAGATAACCTCAAGAAGATTGAGTTGGGATCAGCAGATGACCCGCGACTGACATTTGTCAGCGAGCTGCTATCTGAAGAAAGGGTGGCTGCGTTAAAGAACGTGCTTCTACGACATAAAGACTGCTTCGTGTGGAACTACTCCGAGATGCCAGGATTAGATCCGGAGATTGCTGTGCATAAATTAGCAATATCCCCGGATATCAAGCCAGTCAAGCAGGCGCCAAGAAGGATGCGACTCGAGCTTGAAATGAGCATCAACGCCGAAGTCAAGAAGCTGATCGATTCTAGATTTATCCAAGAAGTCCAATATCCCGACTGGATCGCCAATATCGTCCCGGTAATGAAGAAGAATGGGACGGTACGCATATGCGTGGATTTCAGGGATCTCAATAAAGCCTGTCCAAAGGACGATTTCCCAGTACCAGTAACCGAGCTAATGATCGATAACACGTCCACTCACGAGGTTTTCTCCTTTATGGATGGTTCGTCAGGATACAATCAGATAAAGATGCATCCGGAAGACCGGAAGCACACCGCTTTCCGGACCCCTTTGGGTATATTCTGCTACAGGGTTATGCCCTTTGGCCTAAAGAACGCTGGCGCTACCTATCAAAGGGCCATGACAAAGATTTTCGACGACCTCATACATGACATCGTTGAGTGCTATATCGATGACCTCGTAGTAAAGAGCATGTCATACGAAGAGCATTTAAAGCATCTGGAGACTGTATTTCAACGCCTTCGGTAGTATAATTTGAAAATGAATCCTCTCAAATGCGCATTTGGAGTCTCCTCAGGCAAATTCCTGGGATTCATCGTTCGACACCGAGGTATTGAAATAGATCCGTCAAAGATTAAAGCGATCATGGAAATGCCTCCGCCGAGAACTCTCAAACAACTGCGGTCTCTCCAAAGGAAGCTCGCATACATACGGCGATTTATAGCCAACCTCTCCAGAAAGTGCCGTCCTTACAGTCACCTGATGAAGAAGGGAACCCCATTCGTTTGGGATCAAAAATGCCAAGGTGCACTAGACGAGATCAAGCAATACCTGCAGAACCCTCCGGTGTTGGCTGCGCCGGTCAAGGGAAAACCCCTCATTCTTTATACAACCGCCCTCGAAGGTTCCTTAGGCGCATTATGGGCACAAGAGAATGATCAAGGGAAAGAGAGAGCACTCTACTACTTAAGTCGAGTTCTGCTGGGGGCAGAAAGCAATTACTCTCCCATTGAAAAACATTGCTTGACGTTAATCTTCGCGATAACAAAGCTCAGGCACTATGCGTTGGCACATGAAGTCTGTCTCATCTCGAAGGTGGACCCTCTTAAATATCTGATGTCAAAGGCTATATTGACGGGTCGACTCGCTAAGTGGGCTCTACTCCTGATGGAGTTCTGAATAACGTATCGACCTCTTAAGGCAGTGAAAGGCCAGGCCATTGCCGACTTCCTCGCTGAGCATCCAGTACCTGCCGGTTCTCCTCTGAACTGCGATTTGCCGGACGAGCATGCATTTGATGCGATTGGCGGCGGCAGTACCCGATGGGAACTCTATTTCGATGGAGCGTCCTCCGTAAAGAAACGGAAACAAGGTATCCCAATGATCAAATCGGGGATAGGCCTCATCTTTGTAACTCCACAAGGAGGGATAATGCGCTTCGCCTTCTCCTTAACAGAGCTGAGGACAAACAATGAAGCTGAATACGAAGCTCTGATAGCAGGCCTCGAGATCGCCATCGACATGGGAATTGAAGTCCTCCTTATATACGGGGATTCTCAACTGGTCGTTAGTCAAGTAAATGGTGACTACCAAACGTGCAAACCGGAGTTGGTGAAGTACGGCGAAAAGGTGCAACAGCTATTGACCCAAATTCCCTCCTATACTTTGGAGAACATACCGCGCGCGGAAAACAGCAAAGCAGACGCGCTGGCCAAACTTGCTAAAGAACTGACTGACGAGAACCTCGATGACGTCAGAATCGTGGTACAAAGCCGTCGAGTGCTCGCCCCGGCAGAAATATCTCCGGAATTATACAAAGAAAAGGGGGCGACTGAGCAGACGACCCTATAAATAAAAGACCGTGAGAAGGCTGAGGACTGGAGGGAAGTCTTCATAGACTACTTTAAGTCCCACCGAATGCCCGAAGAAGCGTCCTCAAGACATCAGCTCATGAAACGAGCTCTGTCTTTCGCTTTCGTCAACGACATTCTATACAAGAGATCGTTTGATTCTCTATGGATAAGATGTTTAGGACCGGACGAAGCAGAAAGAGTCGTTCAAGAGGTTCATGATGGAATCTGTGGTTCTCATCAAGCAGGCCCGAAGATGAAGTTAAAAATTAAATGGATGGGTTACTATTGGCCTACGATGGTCCAAGACTGCCTCGAGTATGCGAAGCAGTGCCACTCGTGCCAGATTCATGGAGACTTTATCCACCAACATCCGAATCCAGTACACCCAACGATGGCTAGCTGGCCATTCGAAATGTGGGGGACTGACATAGTCGGCCCTATCGAGCCAGCATCGTCCCGGGGACATCGTTTTATCCTGGCGATAACTGATTACTTCTCCAAATGGGCAGAAGCAGTACCACTGAGGGAAGTGAAGACGGAGAATATCCTCCACTTCTTCAAGACGCACGTCATCTATCGGTTTGGAACCCCACGGCGGATTATCTCCGATAATGGGCCAGCCTACAGAAGCCATAAGATTAGCCGCTTCGCGCAGCAGCACAATATAGACTGGAGATATTCTTCAGTTTACAACCCACGAGTTAACGGTCTGGCCGAGGCCTTCAATAAGACCTTGACGAAGATCATAAAAAAGACCGTTTCCCGGAATAAGAGAGACTGGCACGAGAGGCTGCAAGAGGCCCTTTGGGCCTATCGAACTACATTCAAGACGGCCACGAACACAACGCTGTACGCGTTGGTATTTGGGACGGAAGCAGTGCTCCCCCTCGAGATAGAGATACCCTCTCTACGAGTGGCAGTCCACTACGAGCTGACGGACGAAGAAAATTCTCACCTTCGGCTTGAGGAGCTTGATGCCCTCGATGAAACCCGGCTCATAGCGCAACAAAATCTAGAGGCCTACAAAGCAAAGATGACGCGCTCGTATGAAAGATTGACCAGGCCAAGGACATTCCGCCAAGGCGAACTCGTACTAGTGGTCAAAAGACCTATGATCCCCAATCGTGCCAAGCGGGGAAAATTCGAGCCGAACTATGAAGGCCCATACATCATAGATAAGGTCTACCAGGGTGGAACCTATCTACTCATGGACATGCATGGTGAAAGGCCTTTCAGGCCAATAAACGGCCGCTTCCTAAAGAAATACTGCGCTTAATGAGCCACAGCCTAGGTCAATGATAGATGACGACGACTATGTTCGCTCGCTATCTTCCTAAAGCTCAAAGAGTAGTAGCTGGCCCTCTTTTCGACGGACCGAAACGTCCTTAAACTATCGACGGACCGAAACGTCCTTAAACTATCGACGGACCTAAACGTCCTTAAACTAACAACGGACCGAAACATCCTTAAACTATCGATAGACCGAAACGTCCTTAAACTAACAACGGACCGAAACGTCCCTAAACTACTACCGCAGCATCCTTAGGCTGACGAGATGAAAAAAAAGGAGAAAAAGAAAAATATAAAAAAAATGATAAAAAAAGAAACGGTATGTCCATAAGCAAAATGGGTGCGGATGAAAACCCGAAAGGGCTCCGTGAGTAAAAACAGCAGGGCTACCGGCGAGTGTTCGTGAAAACCCGAAAGGGCGCGACCTCGTTAAAAAAAAAAAGAAAAAGAATAAAAAAACGGTATGTCCATAAGCAAAATAGGCACGGATGAAAACCCGAGAGGGCTTCGTGAGTAAAAACAGCAGGACTACCGGCGAGTGTTTGTGAAAACCTGAAAGGGCGCAACCTCGTTAAAAGACACTTATAGGGTCCTCTCGACCTTGTAAGGAGAAACCACCCGCGTAAGATCCTTACGACTCACAAAGGAGCAACACACTTAGGGATCCCCATGATTCCTAAGGAGAAAATACACTTGCGAGATTCTCACGACTCGTAAGGAGAATTCTCTTATGGGACCCTCACGGCTCATGAGATTTGAAAGTCTTAAGTTACAGAAAACCTAAACCTGTTCTTAAGCAAATCCCCCACAACCTTCGGTACTGCCCTACAAGGGGCTCAATACTGACCCTTGTATACAATCCACGGGCGCGAATAAACATTTCCCCAGCAAAGTCCCACCCATGACTAGTGATATGTCCATATGGTGAACAACCCTTATAATTCCTCTCGACTTATAAGGAGAAAACCCTCTTGTAGGATCCTTACGACTTACAGAGGAACATACACTTAGGGATCCTCACGATTCCCAGGGAGAAAATACACCTACAAGATCCTCACGACTTGTAGGGAGAAATACTTTTGTGAGACCCCTACGGCTCATGAAGTCAAAAGCCTTGGTCAACAGGACCCTTAACCCTGTTTACTAAGCCCCCTTTGTTCAACGTCGACAGAGGCAAATGATGATTCGCTCCTGGCAACATCCCAGTTGCAGCGGTGCTGATGCCGAAATCGGTGTCTAAAATCCAAGCTTGCGGCGAAAAAGCTAGCAAGCCACGCATGCCTACGAAATAGCCGAAATGATGGGGCAACTTGCAATAAAAAGTAGCAAGTAAAAATGTATGCATGAAAAATAGCCGAAATGGTGGGGCAACTCGCAATAAAAAAAACAGCGAGCAGAAAATAAATAAATAGCCGAAATGATTGGACACCGCGAAAAATAGCCGAAATAATGGGGCAATCACGACTTCCGCGATATAAAAGCTGAAATGATAGAGCATCGCGGAAAATGAGATAAAAGAAAAAAAAAGAAGAGGGTTTCAATTTATGCCCTACAGGTGATGTTCCATCACACCCTGTACACAATCCAAGGGCGTAAACAAAGAAGGGAACATACCTCCCCTTCAGGTTTCACCCAAGAAAGAAGCTATGTCTCGACGGGCCACAAGCGACCTAGAGATCATCCCAACATTCGTCCCGTAACGACGGACACAACTTCAAGCTAAGCGGAACAGCGGCAACTCCCAGTTCCATGGCTTGGTGGTATACATATCGCCAACAGTCAAACCTCCATCCCGTGAAATGCGGATACATCTAGTGCAAAATTCCTGGTTACGTGGAACGCGGATAATGTCACTCTTTGACCCCGCGGAAAACGCCCAGAGCGGAGCCTAGTCCTCGCCGAGCACGGCAGTGAACACGTGTGAAGCATCTAGTGCAAAATTCCTAGTTACGTGGAACGCGGATAACGTCACTCTTTGACCCCGTGGAAAACGTCCAGAGCGGATCCTGGTCCTCGCAGAGCACGGCAGTGAACCCGTGTGAAGCATCCAGAGCGGAGCCTAGTCCTCGCCGAGCACGACAGTGAACCCGTGTGAAGCACCTAGTGCAAAATTCCTGGTTACGTGGAACGCGGATAACGTCACTCTTTGACCCCGTGGAAAACGTCTAGAGCGGATCCTGGTCCTCGCAGAGCACGGCAGTGAACCCGTGTGAAGCATCCAGAGCGGAGCCTAGTCCTCGCCGAGCACAGCAGTGAACCCGTGTGAAGCATCTAGTGCAAAATTCCTGGTTACGTGGAACGCGGATAACGCCACTCTTTGACCCCGTGGAAAACGTCCAGAGCGGATCCTGGTCCTCGCAGAGCACGGCAGTGAACCCGTGTGAAGCATCCAGAGCGGAGCCTAGTCCTCGCCGAGCACGGCAGTGAACCTGTGTGAAGCATCTAGTGCAAAATTCCTGGTTACGTGGAACGCGGATAACGTCATTTTTTGACCCCGTGGGAAGCATCCAGAGCGGAGCCTAGTCCTCGCCGAGCACGGCAGTGAACCCGTGTGAAGCATCTAGTGCAAAATTCCTGGTTACGTGGAACGCGGATAACGTCACTCTTTGACCCCGTGGAAAATGTCCAGAGCGGATCCTGGTCCTCGCAGGGCACGGCAGTGAACCCGTGTGAAGCATCCAGAGCGGAGCCTAGTCCTCGCCGAGCACGGCAGTGAACCCGTGTGAAGCATCTAGTGCAAAATTCCTGGTTACGTGGAACACGGATAACGTCACTCTTTGACCCCGTGGAAAACGTCCAGAGCGGATCCTGGTCCTTGCAGAGCACGGCAGTGAACCCGTGTGAAGCATCCAGAGCGGAGCCTAGTCCTCGTCGAGCACAGCAGTGAACCCGTGTGAAGCATCTAGTGCAAAATTCCTGGTTACGTGGAACGCGGATAACGTCACTCTTTGACCCCGCGGAAAACGCCCAGAGCGGAGCCTGGTCCTCGCCAAGCACGGCAGTGAACCCGTGCGAAGCATCCAGAGCAAATACCAGACTGTGGAGTCCTTAAAATCCACGGACTATGATGTCCTTAACCTCGACCGTGATGTCTTAAAACTAACGATCAACCACCCCGATTCCCTACGGATTCTGCCTTGGTTTAAGGGTACATCTCTTCACTCCTTTGATACCTGGCGTTGTAATTCCTCAACGTCTTCAAAGAGGTGACGGGTCCCTGCAACCAAACATCGGACGGTGGAGTCCCTAAATCCACGGACTATGAGGTCCTTAACCTTGACCGTGATATCTTAAAACTAACATCGGACTGTGGAGTCCCTAAATCCACGGACTATGAGGTCCTTAACCTTGACCGTGATGTCTTAAAACTAACAGCGGACTGTGGAGTCCTTAAATCCACGGACTATGAGGTCCTTAACCTTGACCGCGACGTCTTTAAACTACAATACCTGGAGAAACCCCTGACTCCGTAAAACACGGACAAGGGTGGCCACATCCAGCACTTACAAGTCATCACGACCTGTAAGGAAGAAAAACTCTCTTGTGAGATCCTTACGACTCTCAAGGGAAAACCCGCTTAAGAATCCTCACGATTTTTAAGAAGAACTTACACCTATGGGATCCTCTCGACCTGTAGGGAGAAAAACTCTTTATGAAACCCTCGTGGCTCATAAAATGCAAAAGTCTTGGGAAGCAGATCTTAACCCTGAATCCTGAGCCATTGCTGTCCTGCAAGGAGATCAAGGTAAAATATCCGCAGAATACATTCAATGAAAAGGAGACACACCGTTGCGAAGAAAAATGTATCTTTTATTCATAAACCAAAATGGGTACAAAGTACAATTCATGAAAGAAACAAAAAAGAAAGATACTCTCATCCATGAGTATGTACAAAAAAGGAGGAAAGATACAAGTCCTCAAGCCGGCGGGCGGTGCAGTAATTTTACCAGCTCATCGTTCTGTTGCTGAGCCACGGCTTCATGACGCAAGATCTCCAGAAGATGAGCCTCCGCCTGAGCTTGCTGAGCCTGATACGAAGCAAGCCGAGCTTCGAGCTCTTTCTCGGTGGCTTTATGAGCCTCGACCCTCTCACGAGTGAACGTGGCAGCTTTATCGAGAGCCACCACCTCTTTTATGGACTCCTGGAGCACTCGCCAGAGTTCGTATGCTTTGTTGGCCTTGGCTGTGAGGCTGGCCTGAAGCTCGCTCAGCGCCTTAGAAGCTAACTCCCTCTCCGAGAACTTGCGGCCAAGCCTCTTCTCGCATGACGTCATGTTGGCCGCACATCGTGCTATCAGACCCCGCAACTCCGCTTTTGCAGCCACGGCTTCCGAGGAAAGGCGAGAACATTCAAGAGCGTGCAAACAAGCCTCCACCTTCCTACAGAACTCCACCCAGACCCGCACCACCTCCTCGCTATGATAGGTGGTGAGAAAAGGAAGAGAGCCGTTAGCTTCAGCGGCAAACGCTTCGGCTGTGGTCGCGCTACCAGCACGGAGCTCCTCGACGAAAGATGATAGGGAGACAAGGCTCAACTGGGCCAAGCGTTCTGAAGCCCGCAAAGCATAAGGGCCGGGCGGCATCACGATGCGCGATTCCAAAGCCATGGAGACTGGCAGGGCTGTTCAAATTTGGGAAATGTTAGTAAAACTCTTAAACGCAGAACGAACGGGACTATAATAAAATGTCACTCACCGACAGTCATGCAAGTAGGAGATGAAGGTTCCTCTGGCCCTTCAACGACCTCGACCTCATCGTCAGCTTCCAAAACTATAAGAGACATCAACGTCATTTTGCGAAATAGTAACAATGCTATGGTATAAATTGGCGAATGATACTAACCTTGCCCGGAGGAAAGGACAATACGCTGAGGGGAGATCGCCCGCGGAGCTGCCATCTCCAATAAACGCTGAAATGACAGTCGAGGCGACAGATCAGCGATAGTGGCCGCCAAACCGCGCAATTCTGGGAAAGATAAAAAAGTTTAGACTATGAAAGTGTTGCTAAATTAAAACGCAGAGGGTTACCTTCAACGCTCCTCCCATTCCGAGCCGAGGGGATAGCAGCTTCAACGGTCTCCGCCGTAACATCAGGATTCAACAAAAGAAGAGTAGTCTCGACTACCTCTCTTCCAGCCTTTGGGCCGCCCTCAGTAAGAGTCATTGGGGCAGCGACCTCCAAAGGAGCCTCCCCCAAAGGGGCAAGCGCTCCCTGATCAAGAACCGCCGCTGGAGGCTCTACCATGAGAGGAGCAGCCTCATCAGCCCCCTCCACATCAAGCAAGGCTTCATTGAGAATTTCGGCGGGCTTCAGCTTTAATGGGCCCGTAGGGAGCTCCCCCAGCGTCGAAGATTCTGCACGATTCAAATAAGAATAATGATATATATGCACGGGCATAAATGATCAGAAAAACTACAAAAGAAGCACAACGTACCTATACGCAAAGAAGCCCTCAATATGGCTTCTTCAAGTCGCTGCTCCTTCTCAAGGAGGTGGGCTCGCCGGGGTTCAAGGGTAGACTCATGACCGCCGGTCCATAAGGAAAGTGCATCAGCTGCGTCCTCTGAAGCGGCCTGCTTCAAAGCCCTTTCTCCCCATTCCTCCAGAGGACCGATAAATCGCCGCCGAATCCACGAAGGGTCTTCGTAAAAAATTACAGCGGGATAAGACTTCTTCGGAACCTTGGCGTTATGAGACGCGTCTTTTGAACGCCGTATGGCCTCAGCCAACTGTGCGGCCTCCTCATCAGCCGAACTCGGGAAGAGAAGTCCAGCGTCTGACTCTTGCAGGGCCAATGGTTCGTCTTCAAGAATAGGCTCAGACTCCGCCACAGAATCAAGCAGGGTGGTGGCCGCTTTCCTCCGCCGTTTAGACCCAGAGCCGGTCGCTGAGGATGACCGCTTCCTCCCTCGTGAAGCCTTAGGGCGGCGCTGGCCCACATCGCCCTCAACGCCCTCATCCCTGTTACTCTCGCTCGGTGCCACAACCGAGGATGACATCGCCATTGTCGACGCCACAGGGGGCGGTGCCGCCACCGGCAGGGGTGCTACTACTGGGGCCCGTTTACCCCGCGATCGGGAACCCAAGGGCATACCAGCTGTTGGAGTAAGGTCTACCCCTGACTCCCCCGGAATGAGCACGGTGCCAATCTCCCTCAAAGGAAAGCGGACCGGAACCCTCGGCCGTAGCTTAGCCCCCGAAACCTGAGGAGGGGCGTCGTGACCAAGAAGCACCCTTCTTTCTTCAAGAATAATTGGACTGATCCGATGAAGATACCAGCCCGTAAATGCACCCACACACCGGGGCATGTACTCAGCTTCAGGGACCATGAAACGGGAGCCGGTGTTCAGCCTCATGAAATGATGAGCGGCATCGCGAACAGCATCGAGCGAAGGGATCGGGGCGATTATAAAAGCCTCGAAAGGAACACCCTGGTCGTATCCAAGCTGCCGGGCGAATCAATGCGGATTGTACCGCATAAAAAGAGCTACATTGTCCTGGCGAAACACCAAGTAGCCCGGTCTAATTGTATACAAATGCGCGGCCTCCCGGGGCTTCAAAGAAGGTGCGTTGTCTTTCGACTGGTCCCAGAGTCGTTGAACTGGACCCGAGGGAGTAGACAAGACCCGATCATTAAAAACCAGCCCGCCAGAGGCGGCGTGAGGAGAAATCAGCACCCGAATAGCCCCGAATTGAGTCGGGTCAGCAGCAGAAGCACCCACCAATCGCATAAGTCGCGGGAAGGGATAGGCGTCGTAAAACGCGGGCCTCTGATGCATAGCGAAAGCCCCCAGCACATGCATTTCGACCCAGGACGTGAAATAATGAAGCGAAAAGTTCACTACATCCACGCCGGGTGTAGAGGTATTAGCTGCGGTGCCTAACCCATGATAAAGGTGCGCCAAAGCCGGGATGCCGATGGCCAAGCGTCCCCTCAGCAATACGATGAGCCGGGTAGATGACCGAGGCTCTCATGAAGCGGCGATGCATGGGGATAACGAACCAACTGAGCCAGACACTAACAAACCCCATGAAGAACGTCTCCTCGTCCATGCCAGGAACAGCGATGGATTCAAAAGAGGTCGGTGACATAATAGGGATGTAGTACTGAGGTAAGTCCGATTCAGTGGTCGGCAGCTTCTTCGGACCGAACCCAAAGGGGTCTCCAATATTGGCAAACTTCGGAGCCGTCTTCGATAGGGCGTCCTCGCGAAGGAAACGAGTAATGAAGCTCTTGAAAGTAACACCCTGCTCTTCAGATTCGGTGAATAATCGGTCGAAGATACCTAGCGCCTTGATTAAACTGGGACGCTTGTGACGGACGGCATTCTCAGCAGACAGGCCGTCAACTGGGGCGGGCTCGGGTTCAAAAATATACTCGTCAGAAGGCAGGAACTCCTCATATAGACTATCCCTGATTGGCAACCCCGAGATGTCATAAAATTCGGCCAGAGAGATCGAGACCTCGCGATCTCCTAGAATGAAAGTGTTGGTGGGAAGATTCCATTGGTTCAAAAATGCCTTGACCCACCAGACATGCGGAGACTTATAATGGAAGAGTGACGCGTATATTTCCGATAAAGCCCGACTTTCTGCAACCGCGCACGATGGGCAGAAAGGATGTAGCGAGCCCAGAGAAGGTAGCCCGTAGGGTGCCGAGGAGTAAGCCCTATCTTATAAATTTGCCCCCACGGGTGGGCCTCACCCTGGCAGATACGCCGCCCCAAGATGTCTATGGCCGGGATCGGATGGTTCGGAATACCGGTCGTCGAAGGCTCGAGCCTCCCCGTTGGAGTCCAGTTCGGCATTTCCACAGCAAAAATCGTCCTCGGAGGATCCATCGGTAAGAATGGGAAAGTGGGCTCCGTCGGTACCGCGCAAAGAAAACTCCGGCGACCCTGAATAATCTGACTATACCAAGATCCCCATTGAAGAAGGTTGGTACAGTTAGGGTCATGGGTCCGGATCATCGCCATCGCTTCCTCATCATACGGCGACTGAGGAAAAGCAGCCTCCGAGCGGGAGAATGGAAAGCACGGAACAGAAGCCATCGCACCTGAAATCCAATAAAAGGAGACCGTTAAAAGCAAAGTCAGCGATATAAATCCATGCATGAACATGAAGACTAGTTAAAGAAAGCAACAACAGAGTTTTCTGGGACCATTGGCTACAAAACACATGGGCCCCACAGAATCAGGATGACGGCTCATTAATAATGAGACCAAATAGTTACAATAAAACAAAGGGAATATCCTCATTTAATAAAGAATGGTAACCCTACACATTCCCCCCAACAGGATCTGCCTCGGGCTCTACAATGGATCCAACAAGATCAAAGGAATTAAATTCCCACAGAAGACATCATTACAAAACTCCTATTGCATTGATTGCAGAAGGACAACCTCGGGTCGAGAGCCCCCAAGAAGCCTCCGTGTGAAGAAACTGAGTTCTTCATTGGAATTAAATTCCTTATTAAGAAAAGGGAATTAAATTCCCAGAAACATCTTTGGATGGAATTAAATTCCATGGATTTGAACCGCCATCATCATCTCCCTAAGGACCATCTAAACCCTAAGAGATCTACTGTTGGAGGTTAAGTGGTATCATATTTTGGTTAAAGAACTTGAAGAAAAATGGGTTCTTTGTGAAACCCTTGATATGGATTTAAAATCCAGAGAATTTTTTCAAAATGAAGGTGCTTCGATTACCATTACCTGAGGAGGAAGAGTCCTTTTAAACAGAGTTAAACTCTAAAAATATTTCAAGGCAGAGAACTAAGCTCTGGAAGAAGAGAATTAAATTCTCAGAAAAAGTTCTCGAAGGAAGGAGATGAGCAAAGTGAAGGCTCTTCGGAAGGGACATGAACATTTATAGGATGTGATGGAGACGCTTCATCTCCTCAAATCCCTAAAGGAATCCAACGGTCACAAAAGATGACAGCGTTGCACTCACGTGCTGACACGTGAGAACAATGCTGTGGGGGCATTTGTTTCCTGATTTAAAATCAGAAAAGCATATGGAAAAAGCTTCAGAAAAGGGTCACGTGCTTACACGTGACCAGCAGTCACGTGTTGGCACGTGACACCTAAAAGTATCAGCAAGGCAAATTCAGCTTCCCGATTACATCAAAGATAAGGGCTTCAGAAAGGGTCACGTGCTCCCACGTGACCTGGGTCATGTGTTGGCACGTGACAATCAAAAGCGGCTTCAAAACCCAACAGCTCCCTGAGCAAATCAAGAAAAAGGCTTCAGAAGAGGTCACGTGGGCAGAAGAGGTCACGTGCTCCCACGTGACCAAGGTCACGTGTTGGCACGTGACACTCAAAACATCAGACTCATTCTCCGGTTAAATCAAGAAGAAGGCTCCATGCCAGGGTCACGTGCTCACACGTGATCAGTTGTCACGTGGTGGCACGTGATAGTTAAGCAGAAACCAGAAGACAGAGCGTAAAAAGAAGGAAGAAGGCTCGTTCCAAGGGGGTCACGTGCCCACACGTGACCGACTTCAAAGCCCATTTGTTAACAGAATTAAATTCTGAGAAAGACCTCTCAAATCTTTCCAAAAGCAACCGATTAAATTAAAGATTCAGAGGTGATTAAATATCATATATCTATGGGAAAATCTCGAATTTGGAAAGATTTCCCCTTCAAATCTAACAGAAATAACAAAGGATAATCTCTAGATTTAAAATCCAATGGTGAATAAAATTCACCTAATAATCCAAAGGTCCAAAACGAATGATGGATGCAAATCAAATCTCTCAATGAAAGATTCATCAAAAACTAATTGACTCGGCTGCTTCTTCTATAAATAAGAGCCAAGGGACACACAGAAAAAGATATATATGCAGAAGGAAGAAAAGGGAGAGAGCCTGGATACTTTGAGGAATTTGGATCTTCTGCAAAAGAAAACCCTAGGTAAGAAAGGGAAGGCTTTTTGAAAGAAAAGAGAATTTAATTCTCAACAGAGTTTAACTCTGATATAAAACAGAAGGATATATTTCTTCTCTCTTTGATAGAGGATTTGTAAAGTGCACATCTCCCCTTGAAGTTAAGATTTTAATTCTCAATGGGTTGAGATCCTGCCATGCAGATCCAAAGCATAGAGAGGGAATGGAAGCACGAGAATTTAATTCTCACAGAACTATAGGAATTTAATTCCTTTAAAATAAAATTAGGGTTTGACCCTGTGTTATGGGAATTTAATTCCTTCAGAATGAAAAGAATCAGGGTTTAACCCTAGTTAAGAACTTAGTTCTGTTAAAACAACAAGAATTTAATTCCCTTAATCTTATTCCCCAGAATAATTCTTTAACAAAGAGCGGGAGTTTAACTCCTTGGAGCTTTATTAGGGTTTAACCCTATTCAGTTCTTCATATATATGAGGAATTTAATTCCTACAGAAAATTCAGAGTTCAACTCTTCAAAAGGAACTAGGAATTTAATTCCTCTGAAATTATTGTCAGGGTTCAACCCTACGAGGAATTTAATTCCTGAAAGGGATTAACAGATCTTCTAAACAACTACAGAAAAGAAGGGTCACGTGTCACCACGTGACCCCCCCAAAAGATCTACAGAAAGCCCTTTGAGGCAGTGCCTCACGTGACCCACGTGACCCTTGGTAGAAGCTTTAACATACCTCATTTAAACACCCGTCACGTGATGACACGTGATGCCCCAAAAGATGTGATCTTTTCAGCAGAACAAATGAGGGGAGGGCGCCCTCACGTGCTACCACGTGACCCCTCTTGCCTCAGCGTCTAACGCTAAATTGGAACTCCCGAATCCTGTGTTAAAACACTGTTGGGCCTTAGTGTTCAACACTAATCAAAGAACTTTATTTGCAGTGTTCAACACTGATTACCTTAATGTTTAACACTAATTTGAGATCTCTATTGCCAGTGTTTAACACTGATCTGTTTTAGTGTTTAACACTAACTTGAAAGCCTTGTTGCTGGTGTTTAACACCAACTATCTTTTGATGTTAAACACTAACTTGTCAATCTCATTCCCAGTGTTCAACACTGATTGGTCTGTAGTGTTTAACACTAGGCATTGGCCCAATTGGCTAAATGGCCAGAGACAAAGTCTCTCCTTCAATGGACCAACAAGAAGCCAATATTCCAGACATGATTGGACTTAGCCCAAGCTGGCCATAAGTCCTCAATTCAGACTTAACTGGGCTAATGGGCTCATAACATAATTAAGTGGTCTTGATCCCAAATTGGGCCAAAGACTATTTAATCCACTCCGGTTTCCAGGGTACATCTCTTCACTCCTTTGATACTTGGCATTGTAATCCCTCAATGTCTTCAAAGAGGTGACGGGTCCCGATGACCACACATTGATATGGACTGTGGGGTCCTTAAACCCATGGACTACAACGTCCTTAACCTTGACCGAAATGTCTTAAAACTAACAATGGACTGTGGGGTCCTTAAACCCATGGACTACGACGTCCTTAACCTTGACCGAAATGTCTTAAAACTAACAATGGACTGTGGGGTCCTTAAACCCATGGACTACGACGTCCTTAACCTTGACCGAGATGTCTTAAAACTAACAATGGACTGCAATGTCCTTAAACTACCCATGGACCGCAATGTCTTTAAACTACCCATGGACCGCAATGTCCTTAAACTAGTAATGGACCACCACGTCCCTAAACTGGAACAATAGAGCCTCGCATGCTCTTTTGTCGGATCTAAACGATCCCGTTAAGTCGATCTTAGTCCCAAACTGGACTAACGTATCCTTAACAACCGTTTAAGTTGATCTTAGCCTCAAAGATGGCTAACGTATCCTTAAACCTTCAAACATACTGGACTATGAATCTCCCCTAATCAACTTTGGTTCAAGGGTACATCTTTGAAATCCTCTGACATCTGTCGTTGGAATCCTTCAACGTCGTCAGAGAGGTGACGGGTCCCGACGGCCATATATTAAATGGACCACCATGTCCCTAAACTGGAACAATAGAACCCAAACGTTCTTTTGTCGGATCTAAACGATCCCGTTAAGTTGATCTTAGTCTCAAGTTAGACTAACGTATCCTTAACAAACGTTTGAGTTGATCTTAGCCTCAAGTATGGCTAACGTATCCTCAAACCAAACCCCCAAACCCAAATCTAAGATAACACGGATTTGGACTAGTCCACGCCCTACGGGCGACGACATAACTCGGTCTCCGTAAACAATCCACGGGCAACAAAACATAAAATAAACACACACGACACGAAGTGACCATCTGGAGAAGGAGAAAGTTGTTACCGCGATGCGGTAGCGTAATTAACTGCAGGGGCTTGCGCCTGCAGGGAAGAGCGTCCCCACAATCAAAAACCCCTCAAACGAGGGGGAATCTGACGAAGTCTGCTACATCGGCCGCATCCGTTTAAACCTTCGATACATGGTGCCATAAATCAACTTGGCATCTTCGGAGAGGTGGACGGATAGCACCAATTAGCATCTGCCCCGAATTTCAGGCAAGACGTCCATGTCGCGCCGTCATTCGGAGGGGAACAATGATGAAGGGAATAAAATTCCCCCCAAAAATTCTAAAGAGCATTGCTCTGCGAAGAAAATGGAAGAATCCATCAAAACTTCTAAAAGCAAAGCTTTACTGAGTTAAAAACTCTGAGATCTTTAAGATCTGCAAGATGAACTTTAAGAGTTCTTCTTTAATGGGTTAAGAGACCCTAACAAAGATCTCTTTAGATCTATGATTTCAAGAGAGTAAAGCTCTGTTAAGAAAACCCTAAAAATTTCTTTAGATCTATGATCTGAAAAAAGCAAGGCTCTGTTAATGGGTGAAACCCTAGATTATGAAGTAATCCCTTCAAAGATTTAATCTTTACCTAAAATTTTTGATAGGGTTCTATCTCTAAGAGAGTTCTTAAGACAGAGCTATGATCTGAAAGAGAATTAATTCTCAAGAGAAAACAAGAAGATGAACAGAGGTCATCTCAAGGGCCCAATTTATAGGCACTGAGAGCCGTTTTAACTTCTAAGTTGATCCGATGGCGGAGATGCTGCCACCGATGCACTCACGTGTAAGCCACATGAGTGCAATGGTGGGGAGGCATTTGTTTCCCCCAATCAGAGCAAAGCTCTGTTCAAAATTTGAAATTTGAAATGAAGCAGCGCTTCATAAAAGCGCTCGTGCTAAATGTGCCAGCGCTAAGAGTCAAAGACTCTGATGCAGTGCTCACGTGCAAAGCACGAGAGCGCTAGCGCCAGCAGCGCCAGCACTAAGTGTCAAAGACTCTGATGCAGCGCTCACGTGCAAAGCTCGAGAGTGCTAGCGCTAAGCGCGCTAGCACCAAGAGTCAAAGACTCTGATGCAGCGCTCACGTGCAAAGCACGAGAGCGCTAGCGCTGGAACTAAATGTTCCCCACCGTTGGATCAAAGATCCAATGAAGATGATAAATCATCAAATTACCAGAATAAAATTTTGTTAAGGAAATACTCCTCGGAATCTTTCCAAATAAGAAAGATTGAGCTCTGAAAATCAGAGCACCATTGGATCAATGATCCAATGGTGATTAAAAAAATCACCAAAGTACAGAATAATATCTGTATGGAAAATAATTTCCCAATCTTATTAAAAACAAGAAGATTGTTTTCTATAAAACAGAAACCCTAGGATCAAAGATCCAATGGTGGGGAAACATCCCCAAATCAATTAGAGAAAGATCTCCTTAACTGATTCAACAAATCAGCTTCCCCTATATAAAGGACCCAAGACTTCAAGCCTTGCACAGAGAACCCCACCCCCCACAAACTTTGAGAAATTTCAAAGAGAAGAGCAAGCTCTCGGAAGAAGAATTTTTTCAAGGTAAATAAAACAAAGAGATCAAAACATCTCATCAAAAGAAGAAGAACTTAGTTCTTTTTCTAGATCATAGATCTACAAAGACAGAAGTCTTTCATAAAGGAAGAAGAGATTGGAGCATCTCATTATAAAAAAGGAGGGAGAAAAACTTAATTCTCTTCAGATTATAGATCTATAAAATGAAGACGGAGTCTTTCACAAAAACAAAGAGATCATAGTATCTCATAAAAAAAGAGAAGAACATAGTTCTCAGATCCATGAGACAAAGTCTCTTATAAACGAGAGTTTAATTCTCAGAGCGCAGAACTGATCAAAAATGCCTAAAAGAGCCTTAGCGCTCCAATTTAAAAGAAGCGCCTTAGCGCTCCAAGACTGGCGCACAGCGCCACAACGCTCCTAGCGCTCCAATTTAAAGAAGCGTCTCAGCGCTCCAAGTCTGGCGCTCAGCGCCCAGCGCTCCAAGCGCTATTTTAAAAGAAGCGCCCAGTGCTCCAAGGTTGGCGTTTAGCGCCAAGCGCACCACGTGCTCCTCATGTGGGCGCTATTTTATAAAGAGCGCTCTGCGCTCATTGACTGGCGCTCAGCGCCAAGCACGCCACGTGCTCCTCACGTGTGCGCTATCTCACAGAAGCGCCTTAACGCTCCAAGACTGGCGTACAGCGCCACAGCGCTCCAATTTAAAGAAGCGTCTCAGCGCTCCAAGTCTGGCGCTCAGCGCCCAGTGCCCAGTGCTCCAAGCGCTATTTTAAAAGAAGCGCACAGCGCTCCGAGGTTGGCGCTCAAGCGCACCACGTGCTCCTCACGTAGGCGCTATTTTATAAAGAGCGCTCTGCGCTCATTGACTGGCGCTCAGTACAAGCGCGCTACGTGCTTCTCACGTATGCGCTATCTCACAGGAAGCGCCTTAGCGCTCTAAATCTAGCGCTCAGCGCCAAGCGCATCACGTGCTCTTCAAGTGTGCGCTGAGAGAACATAAACTGTTCTTTAAATAAAGCCCCAAAGCCATAATGAGTGTTCAACACTTAATAAAAGACAAAAAGGTTGTCAGAACCCAAAACCAATGCTCAGCATTGTTAAATAAAAAAGGACTGAGCCTAATTAAATGTTCAACATTTTAACTGAGTGGACTAAGCCCAAGTTGGCCACAGGCCCCTTATTCAGATTAATTGAGCTCATATGCTCATAAATCTTTTTAACTGATCTTAGTCCCAAACTTGACTACAGATCTCTCAACCAACATTGGTTCAAGGGTACATCTCTCCATACCTCTGATATATGTCGTTGTAATTCTTCAACGTCTTCAGAGAGATGGAGGGTCCCAATAACCAATAACTTTTGGCGCATCCCCAAACGGTTGAACCAAAGCCACATAAACTATGACGTCTTTAAACTAGACTATGATGTCCTTAAACTTTACGGACTATGAAGTTCCTAAACTCATGGACTATGATGTCCTTAAACTTATGGACCGCAACGTCCCTAAACTAAATCCCACAGACTATGACGTCTTTAAACTGGACTATGATGTCCTTAAACTTTATGGACTATGATTTCCTAAAACTCCATGGACTACGACGTCCTTAAACTTATGGACCGCAATATCCTTAAACCAAAACAATAGAGTCCAAATGCTCTTTTGTTGGATCTAAATGATCCTGTTAAGTAGATCTTAGTCTAAAATTTGACTAACGTATCCTTCACAAACGTTTAAGTTGATCTTAGTCTCAAATGAGATTAACGATCCTTAAATCCAACCCAAAACCAAATCTAAGAAAATACGGATTTGGACTAATCCACGCCTTACGGGCGACAACATAAATTAGTCTTCGTATACAATCCACGGGCAACCAAAAATAAAACAAACATACACGACACGAAGTGACCATCTGGAGAAGAAGAAAGTGGTTACCGCGATACGGTAGCATAATTAACTGCAGGTGCTTGCGCTTGCAGGGAAGAGCGTCCCCACAATCAAAAACCCCTTACAATGAGGGGGAATCTGACGAAATCTGCTATATCGGTCGCATCCGTCTAAACCTTCGATACACGGTTCCATAAATCAACTTGGCATCTTCGGAGAGATGGACGGATAAAACCAAATAGTATCTGCCCCCAAATTCAGGCAAGACGACCTACGTGGTTCCGTCTTTGTTTTTTTGGCGGCGAACAATAATAAAACAGCAACTTTATTTATTCACATTCTTTTTACAATACATGGAAAAGTAAATACAACTGAATGAAAGCAATGCCTAAACAGTGGCATAACAGAAATGAAAAGTACTTAAATAAAATGTATACAATGAAGCTAGAGCTCTGGGTCGTAGGCAAGCTGATCCAAATCCTCACTAGTAGGCTCGATCTCCTGAGTGTCCAGATCACCTGACAACATTCCAAAGAAGAAAGAGAAGGAATGTTGTCAGCGAACAATCGCTCGGTAAGTCCCAAAGAAAAGGGAGAAGTAGAATAGACAGAGAGAGAAAGTAGCTTTTAAAGTTGTATTATATTGTTAACGGTGTTGTTTGTAGCTTGGTACAGAAGGATGCTAGTGTATACGAGAGGAGTCTCACTTGCCCCGGAGATTAAGGTATCAGGAACTCAAGGAACTGGTTATGCCACGGTACAACAGCAAAGGAATACAGGTTAGGTGTCTTATGGTTGCAGTCTCGTGCCACTTCTAACACATTCTGTACCAATCTATCCTTTAAACCCCGTGAAGTATTGTATTGTATTGTTTGTGTTGTATTGTAAATTGTATTGTCTTGTATAGATGGATGACTTGCCGAAAGCATGATATCAGTAAATGGATGTAACTGGAGAATCATGTAAATGGAAGTATATCCATGGTTCGGTTCAGCCAATATAGATTGAATATATTGAATATATGTATTCATGGATTCATGTTGAATTGTAAATTGTAAATTGTAGATTGTACTTGAATCATATTCAAGTCAGATTATTAATGAGATTCAGTTTGAGTCAGAACAATTAGAAAAGAAATTGAAGTCCTGATTGTTTTGATATTATCGGTAACCGCTGCACATGGGCGGCAGGATTTGTGTCTTTTTCAAAGACGATTACCGTGTTGATAACACCGTTGTTAAGTTGTCTACTTTAAATAGGCAAGCACCCATATCTCCGGCTCCCTGAGGCTCAAGAGACTGGTCCCGCTTAAACCTATATTTACTAGGGTCCTTAGGGTAATTTATAGAACTTGAGGGAGTTTTATGTAAAAATAACTTTGTATAGTTTTCAAAATACACCTCAAGTATTTTATTATCGTCTTTAAAGTTTTCATAGATGTATATTTTATCATTGTGACATTTCTAGCGATTAAAGTCTATTTTCCATAATAAATGGTATTTAATCGAACTTATATGGATTTTCATGGTATTTTAATGTAAAGTGATCCTTGTGATTTTAGAAAAAGTTGGAATATTTATATTATTTTAATGACACACACACACACACACATATATTTATATAAAAATAATTTTAATATATTATATTTCTAGAAATATCATTTTCTTAAGATATTTGTATTTTAAATCTCTCGAGACCGAATGCTCCTTGCGAATGTCTACATCTCGCACTACTAAGTCCAGGGATATGCGATAATCCGCACCATCCCATTCGGGTTCCCCAAAATGGGTTATAGCTGCGCTTTGCAAAGATTTATAAAGTACGTAATCTTATAGAAACGGTTTTAATAGTTATTGGTATTTATATGTAAAGTTTCGTTTTCCCGTATTCTATGTTTCCCGAAAGGTATTGTGCTATATTGCATATGAGTGTGTGAGGAGGTAGGTCATTACCTCGTGATCTACTTAAAGGTATAGCAAGATTGTAATATTTTAAATGTCAAAATTAAACTACATGGTATTATAGTGAAAAAGTACGATAAAAATTGAAATAGAAATCCTTTTGATATGGAACTTGTTCAATATGACTTGTTAATGTTTAATAGTCAACATGTAAGGATTTAGTATGATTGTATTTAAGAAAAAGTGAGATTTTTAGGAAGAACCGAATCGGAAATCGGATTAACTCCGATTCCGTCGGGTTTTAGTAATATGAGTTTTTAGAAAAGAATAGAGAAGAGGGAGATGGGACTTACGGGTTTTTAGGTTAGGGATGAGGAAGAGGAAACGGTAGAAGGCGTCGGTGCGTCGTTTCATCGCCGGGAGCTCCTAGGGTCGTCGTCGGAAGATCGCCGAAGTTTCGCCTTTTGTTAACTTCAATTGCACACTAAATTTTCTAGAGGAATTTCTTGAAAGTTTGGACAGAATTGTGAGTGAGGGGTGTGTGTCTGGGGGTGGTATTTACAGGGTAAAGGTAGGATTAGGGTTAGGTGAAGGGGTGTATTGAAAATTGTATTAATTTGTAATAAAAATAGGGTTTAATGGGATTTTAAAGATCTCTGGAACCGATCCAAGGAATTTAAGTATGCAGGAGTGATGGGGAGGCCAAGAGGCACGACTTTGTGTTGACGACTCGGCGGTCTGGCCGAGTCCGGCCGGCGGCAGCGGCCGAGTCGCCGGCCGACTCGGGCCGAGTCAGGCCGGGGTCTGTCGCCGTGGGTCCGTCGTCTTTTGGTCTTCCCCCTGGCTCAGTTTGTTTTACATGTGTAGTGGGGTTTTTACAAGTTATGCACGTGTAGACCCTTAGACTTCTAAAAATTCAAAATAAAACAATATTAAAAATAATGTGGTGGATGAGATTTGAACTCTGGTGCTTTGGTTCAGCAGTGCAAGGTCTTACCAATGAGATACAGGCTCCTTCTTACTATTAAAAAGCAAAACAAACTTATAACTTGTTCTCAGGCAAAAATACCCCTTTCTGTATTTTTTGAAAAATTTGTACAGAAAGTTGTACAGGAAATTTAGAATTGTTACAATGTCTGAATTTGGAGTTAAAATCTTTTGAGAATTTGGATCTTAGAGTTGAACTCCTCAAAAATTGATTTGGAATTAAACTCCTAAAGGATTTAGATCTTGGAGGGTAAAATTCCTAATAGATTTAGATCTTGGATGGTAAAAGGATGTCTCTTTTTGTCCTCTTCGAGCCTTGGACTTCCTTAAAATGAGTTTTTCTGAGATGGATTCCTTCTTCCTCCTCCTTTTTGTTGGATCTTGGAGATAAAGGGACGTTGAGATTAAAAGTCTCCCTTTTAGAGATTTGATGGGAGATCTGAGCTCCCTTTCGAGAGTTTTATGGTAAAAAACTATTTATTTTTTGGAAAAGAAAAGTTAAACTCTTGATTTAATTCAAAAAAAAAAGAAGGTTTAGAACCTTGAGGAAGAAGAAGGAGACACTAAACCCTAATATTTTTTAAGTGGAACGAATTCTTTTTTTCATCATCATAATATTGCCTTATATAGGCTTACAAGTTTACACATAGCCCCTTGGGATTTACAAAATGGCATTTGGCCCATCCCATGCCTCACGTGCTTTTTTTTTTATGCACAGGAGCCATGGGTTTTACAAAAATTTGGATTTTTTCCCATTTATTTTACACTTATGCATGAAAATTATATCAAACTTATTTATTGCATAATTTTCTTCTTGGCATGGGGAATACCGGCCTCTTCATGTTCGGGCTCGATCTGAGCATGGGCCCACTTGACCCGGGCTTGGGTCCGCTTACTTGGACTTAGGTTCAGGGTTGGGCCCACTTTACTTGGCTTCGGGGTTGGGCCCGGACCCACTTTTCGGGCATTGGCTTTGACTTATTGACCTCGATCTTGGGGTGTTTTTTGACCCCAATAATTCTATATCTATTTATATTTATATCTATATTACTCTTATAATCAATTGCTGAATTTTTTATTAAAAAAACCTGTTGCGGTCCATTTGAAATAATCATATGTAATCTATCATGTTTACCACCGAAGACGGGTCTGAAGCGTTGGGAGGTCGTCTAGCCTGAATACGGGGGTATATACTATTTGGAACATATCCATTTACCTCTCCGAAAATACCAAGTTGATTTATGGCACTGTATATCGGAGATTTGGACAGATATGACCGTTGTAGCATTACTGTAACGACCGTGTACCCTACATACGTAATAAAAATGTTTTATAATTTTTATCGAGATCAAAATAATTATTTTACCTCTTTTATTGGTAGAAAACACTTTAAAAATATTTTTCCATGATTAAAATGAATTATATGATTTTTAGGAATTTTTAAGAATTTAAATGGATTTTTTTATCAGAAGGAAAAGTTTTTTAAACCAACAAGGGGAGCTGTTTTGGACCAAATTTAGTTGCAAAGGATAGAAAACATCAAAATACATTTTCTATAATTTTCCCAGAATTTTAAATATTTTTAAAAGCCAAAAACATTTTTAAATATTAAAAATATATTTTATTATTATTTTTAAAGCTGGAATGAGTCTGGACCGTTGGATCTGAAAACCAACGGCCCAGATTATGCCGACAGTTTAATTAAAATAAATAAATAAATAATTATATATATATATATGCGCTTTTGATCTGGACCGTTGGATCAATGATCCAACGGTCAAGGATCGCCAGCGCCAATCCGAGCCAAGGTCCACGCCAGCTCATGCACAATGGGATGTGGGTCGTTGGATCTGGTCGAGCGACGGTCTAGATTTTTTCGGCTCGTGGGGTCTGCTCCTGTATCGGCTGGGGGAAAAATAAGGATTTTTAATCCCAGAAAATCCCTAAAAATAGCCCTGAGCTTCTAAAATCCTCCAAAAAATATCTATTCAACAAACAAATCTCAAAATATTTTCAGAGCTTTTTCTTTGAGTCTTCTACACTCTGGATCAAGTCCCAAAGGCAAAATAATTCTCGGCTTCAATATATACCTTTTCTCGTACAAACCGATGCTCACTGACTTTTATTTTCCTAGCTCATTTCAGGTAGGATCTCTCAACACTTAACCCCTTGTTATTTTAACTATAAAAATATCTATCTATGAAAAATATTTCAGGACCTAATTATGATGTTTTAACTGCATTATATATTTTACGAGTTTTGACGATTAAAAACGATATTAAACCCTAATAATATAACAAACTTTTAGCAGTTATCCTTCACGATAAAATCACAGGGTAAAGAACAACCCAAGATTCATGCTTGGACATATGGAACTAAGTCGTAAAGCGACTATCATGATTGGGACAACTTTTGTAGGAATAAATGTAATTATTCTACGGTGTTAAATAAAGGTTATTGATAATTAGTCCCTTAATTATTAAAACATGGAAAAATTATAGTAAATTTTTATATATTGGTTAATTTTAAAATAAAATTGATGGTAAATATGTGAAACCATATTTTCGCTAATTTGGATATTTCACAAAAATACCATCAACTCCTAAGAATTTATATTTTCATTAAAATACCATGAACTTTGGAAAATAGTATTTTCCTTAAAATACCCTAAATCTTTCCAAGTGATATTTTTATTAAAATACCATGAACTTTTCTGAATCATAATTTTTTTTACGAAAATACCATTAACTTGGTAGAGTAATTAGTTTTATTAAAATATCCCGAACTTTTAAAAACTAGGGTTTTCTTGTAAAAAATCAATAATAATACTAAAACTAGATTTTTTACTAAACAACTTTAAGAAATGAAACCTTACCAAAAATACCCCTAATTTCGAAAGTTAAGTTTTTAGAATTTCACTAAAAAAAATCTTACCTTTTTTTTATAAAGAAGGTTCTTTTTATTAAAACACCACAATCTTTATAATAAAAGATAATTTATGTTAATATACCATTGTTTTTATATAAACAATAATTACGATAAAATACCATAGTCCATTATAAACTAATGTTTCTATAAAATACCGTGTTTACTTTACAACTATAATGGAACGAGATATAACCCACGACTGTGGAAGTCCATATCGACTGAGGTATCATCTACTTAAATCCAACTTTTGATACATCACACGATATGACCTACGATACGGTTAGAATTAGATTGCGCGAACCTAGGTATGGAATACTATTATAAATGAAAATCCCTGCAGCCAGGATGAACAATCCCAACATAGACGACTACTGCAAATGAATTGAACAGTCCCAACATGGACGACTACTACGAATGAATTGAACAGTCCCAACATGAACAAATGACATTCCATGCTTAGATGATATACGCACTAACTCTAATTCGCAAAACCTTCATACTGAATAAAACGGGGCTGGGTAGTTTGATTTGACAAGGTAGTATACGGACCCGGATTCCCCTATTACTCGATTAGATCTGAGAAAGTGGAACAGTACATTTTACCTTTCCCAACCGTGTTCCATGGTTAGAATGGAATAATCTCAAGAACCCGCTACCTTTGTCTAACAAACTAAATGAACATATTACCTGTAGTTGCCGCACGCATTATACCTTAATTTACCAAATGCCTATAATACATTCATCATACCTCTGCATACATATGACATCATATATTACACACTTTTTTCTTTACCATTACTTTCTGTTGAGAAAATCTTACCCGAGTGTAACTCGTTGACGAACTTCCTTTCCCTTTCTCGATTCTTGGAACGTCCGTTAGATGAGGATGAGGTTAATGAAGAAGGAGACGATGGAATGGAGCCCACCAATGAAGACTACACGGAGTTGACACAGGAGTATTAGGATAGCTCTTCTATTGCCCATCTGTTTAGGCTTGCTTTCTTTTAATCAATGTAATCAAACTATTTAGTTTGCTTTCAGTATTTTGGGATGTAATAATTTTAGTTAATGGAAATAAATACTTCTGCTTTATTATCAAATTTGGTACATTGCCTGCATGATTTATACGCTTAACGTAACTGTATCGAGAAAAGACCACCCTCGACATAGTTAAGTTGTGGACCTTGGCATGTCACTATTTCCGTACTTTTAGGAAGCGGGGTGTGACAGATTTTAGTGGTAGCCCATGAAGGTCCTCAATGTACTAAAATGAAACCATTAATTGACGTTATTATGCTTGTAAATCTTATCCACTTATACTATCTTCATACATCTTCCATTGTTCTTTCTATCTTCCTTCACATTCTGTATTCTGACCATGGCCTTTTTCTTTCGGGTCATGGCCAATCTAGAAGCTGTACCCCTTCCCGACGAGGACAACATGCCAGATATTACCTTCGAGGCTATACTTGGTTATTCAGACGACGAGGTCGTAGGACCACCGACGGTTATCTCCGACAGTGACTCAGAGGAACCTACCGAGGAAGAGCCGGAGGAAGAGGAACCCATCGAGGAAGAGGAATAGCCGGAGGAAGAGGAACCTATTGAAGAGGTCCCAGCTGAAGAAGAGGCCCCAGCTGAAGAGGAGGCTCCTGTTGGGGTGGAGGAACCGGAAGAATACGGTCATCACATATGATTTATTGGGGAGATGATCTATATTTGGGGCATGCTTATCGATGCGTGTGCCGCACTCCTCCACTCCTCTATCGCCGTGACATTCCAGGCTCACCCTTCTACTATAGCTTTGCGAGGAAGGTCAACAACCGACACGCTAGAGCTGAGCGGTTCCACCCGTTTATTTGACAGACAGTGATTGAGACGATTAGTGTTAGTTTTAGTTTGTACTATTTGGCCAAATAAACTTATTTATAGCAGTATGTCTACATTTATCTTTAGTTGTATCTCTTTTTAACTTTTATTAATGAAACTCTCTTGTGTTTAGCTCTTGCAGTAGGCCAAGTCTTAGTTTCGAGCAAAACTCTCTTGTGTCTCATGCCTTTTCCTTTCTTAGTTTAGCTCTTGCATCAATTGTTATTATTGTGTGCAAGTTACTATCCGGTCTCATCCTCGAATCTCTTTGTAACCTAATCTACCTTCTTATTTAGTTAACGATGGCTGGTCGTAACCATAACCGCAACAGGGGAGGAAATAGGATCCATGAGGCCGCGGCTCAGCAAGCAACCATGATGAATATGATGCAAGGGCTGTTAGACCAACAACAGCAATAGACCATTGCCTTTCACCAAGAGCCGCGAGAAAGTAGGCAGCAACAGGCTATGCTATTGGAGAAGGCATTAGCCCCAACTCCCCAAGGATCCGCGGGAGTTAAACAATTCCGATCATTGCATCCGAAGACTTTTGCTTGGAAAGGGACTCCATTAGAAGCTGGGGAATGGCTTCGCGGAACTGCCAACGACCTTGGGGCTGCTTAGGTCCCAAAGGATGTGTGGGTCAGCATTGCCAAGTTGCAACTCACCGACAATGCCCGAATATGGTGGGAAGCTGAGGAAAGTAGACTGACGGAGCCTATCACTTGGGAAACCTTCAAGGTGCGTTTCGATACTCAGTACTTTCCAGTAGTAACACATATATATATGGAGCAGAAGTTCGTTCAGTTCCAATAGGGGTCTATGTGAGAGATGGCTGTAGACCAATATGCGGCAGAATATACTATGCTTAGCCGTTTCGCTCTCCATCTTGTGGCCACCTCTGAACTGTATGCTAAAAGATTCTGATAGGGGTTGGATCTTAGGACACAGTCAGCCATGTCCTGTACCGCTCTCCCCACTTATGATGTGATTCTGGAGGCAGCTCTTAATTATGAGGATCTGGAGAAAAGGAACAAGAAGAGCGATCGTTCGTTTGGAATGAAACGACCGGCAAATCAAATTTCAGGAGGATCGTCTTTCAAATTCAATGGAAGACAACAATTCAATAGGTCAGCAGGGCCAATTGTCCCAAGAAAACCAACTATCACATGCAACCACTGTGGCAGAGTCGGACATTACATGAGGGACTACCGTATTTTGAACAAACTCTGTATAATTTGTGGGTCTCCAGATCATGCTATAGGGAACTGTCCTCAGAGAAGAGGACCACTAGACCTTGTCAACAAGCCAGTCAATAATGGGGCACCACAATAGGGCAACCGATCACTTCCTGCTGCTAAGCCGACCGGACAAGGTGCGCCAGCTAGAAGACCAACCTTGCCTTCGCAAAAGCATGTTTTTCAGCAATCTCAGCGAAATGGTCACAAGCACTAGGCCTATTGTAACGTTTTGAAAATCGTTTTGGTGAAATTTCGGAAAATCGGTAAAATAAGGGGGTTTTCTGTAAAAAAGTCAAAATACAAATATCTTTATTATAAAATTAAATATACATATTCTATATATGTAATTGCTAGTATTTGGTGTTTATTGAGTCACTGGTGAAATTTCAAATTTTCTGAAAAATTTTCCGAAATTAATTATTTTAATATTATTTTAAGCCGTCACTAATACATTTAATTAGGGAAAATTTCAAAATGAAATGAGTTGAAACAAATTTTATGCATCATAACACATTAAACAAAATTTTAACATGTGGTTTTTGAATTGAAATGAAGTTGCTAAGCGGTGTTAGAAAATATCGAAGAAAAAGACTTTTTTCGGTGAAATTAGTGTTAATGGAAGTTGGGTACAACATTTATCTTTTTTTCTCACCCAAACAAAACCCACACCCGCTCCCCTATAGCTCTGGCCGGCCCCCTTGACAACACACCATTCTTGGGCCTCTCATCTCATAAAAATAAAACTAAGAAAAGAAAAGAAAAGAAAAGAAAAAGGAAATATAGAATTAAGGTGGACTTTGACAAGATATTATCTTTCCCCACCTCACTCTCTCTCGTCTTCCCTCAATTCTGGCCGACCCCTCCAATTCCTGCATCAACAACGGCCCCTCTTTCTCCCACTCTCATTTTGCATCAAAAATTCATCAAAATACCTCAAAAATCAAGCTAAAATCCAAATCCGATTCCTACCCATTTTCCCTCATATTCTTTAGCATGAATCTTGGTGCAAGGATTTCAAATTGGAGGTCTAGATTTATAGTTTGATTCATGCTTGTGAGGTATAACTTTTGACCCATTGTTCTTTTTTGGTTTAAATTCCTTATTGAAGCTTGTTAGGTGCTTAATTTCGGTTTAATTGAAAGTTGTGGGTTTGCAAGAGAAGATTTAGATTAGGGTTGTGAAAAATCTAGTTAGGGTTTTGTGTTGTGGGACTATAGTTGTGTGATGTATTTGCCATATTAATGTTTTGCTAAATCAAATTAAGTTGCTAATTTTCTTTTTGTTGATTTAAATTGTGATATTTATATAAATTGTAAACTAGGTTTTTAAAATAATTATACTCTTGTGAGATAAAATTCAAATTAAGATTTCATGTCATTATAAATATTATATTGAGTGGTTTAATACTTTTAGTTCATGAAAATCCAAGCTAAATTGTTGTTTGTGCATTTTTGCTATAAATTGTTAAAAATTGGATATTTTGTAAACTAGAATTTTGGGGTTAATGGAATTTAATGAGATTAAATTGTGGAAATGATTTTTATGACTTATTTAAGATATTTAATAAGTATTATGGCCTCTAGATTTGTTTAAACGTCGAGTTTTGTACTAAAACGGGTAATTTTTGCATGTTAGATTTTCTGAAAAATGGCTTTTAAGGTGAATTTGGGGTTTTTATGAATTTTAACCTATTTTATATTATAATTAGTGTTCGTGAATGCGCAAATGTGAGTGTTTGGGTTTTTCTCGATGGTTCGACGTTTGTACATCGACATCGAGGGTTGGTTTGGCTATTCTTGCATGCGTAGGCAATAGGTTTTGACCTATGCATGATACGCGTGCCGATTTGATTTTCGTATGCCGTTTCGATTTCGAAATTGGTTTTAATGCGATACGGTGCGTTATGATATGTAGGTACCTCATGTGGACTTGGAGACGACAAGCAAGCGCGTGGCGAAGTCGGCACCGGCGAGCGGGGACCAGGTGAGTAGATGTATATCTACGGGGGAAGTCGGGTGGATGGAGTTTAGCACCCCCGCAAACGTAGAATAGGAATATTACTTGTTGTTATTAGAAAGCCAGACGTGACCTTAGATTCTTGGTGAGTAGGACCCTAGTAATGACCTTTGGTTGGACTAGACTGATTTAGGAAGACCTTAGCAGAGAATGAATATCTTGGAGGAGATTCATAGGTTTCAGGTAGACACACACACACGCACACACAGAAACTTGACTTGGTGTATATGTGTATGTGTATATATATATGGGGTTATGTGTAGGTATATATATACACAACATGTAGATGTGATATGAGGATGCGATATGATACATGGGGATGAAACAATATAACTGGGCTTGATGCCGTGATTTCTTGGCTATACTGTCGTGTTATGATCCTAGCGGATCATTAGAAAATAAGATAATGGATATGTATACATAGACAATAATAGGTGGAGATGATTTTGAGGTACCTGAGACTCTAAAATAGAACCCGGATTGTAACCTGTGACTAAATCACGAGATGATATATGTGTGACTTGGTTATGATATCATATAGGTGTGACTTGATACGATATGATATGAGTGTAACTTAATTACGATATGATATATGTGACATGATATTTCTGAGGATAAATTGACGATATATATTTATGCTGGCAATGACATATGTTTGATGCATGCGATTACAGTACAGTACCTTGATCATGACATTATTGATGATGATATTATACGAATGATGATGTACGTAAGTGATACTTGACCCATACCCCGATATTGGAATGCCGTACGATAGATTTTACCGTACGAGGCATAGATGTGATGATTGGTCCGCACTCTTGATTCGAGGAAGCCGTACTACGTACGTGACGCTATTGAGGCTGGACCGCCGACTGTTAGATATATGGACTCAGACCTTAGGTGAACTCTTATTTCTTATCGACTAGTTTCTTAGGTTTAGTTCCTTATGGGGTTAGATAGATACTAGTTTAGGCTCGAGTCATATAGTTGTTGTTAGACTTGTATTTTACAAATGAGTGGTTTTACACATCTGTCTTTAAATTTAGACCGTAATCAACATGTTGCATATTCATACATATGTTTCTTTAATCAGTTTGAAACTCTGCCTGTTAGAACACCAGCACTATTACCGATGATGCGCATATTCCACGCACACTTATTGCCGGCTCACACACATCATCATCGGTAATTGCTATGTCACGTACACTTTAGAACATATTACCTTTTATCGATAGAATCAGCTAGAGGCTAGACCAATATAATATTGTGATTACTCTCAGGTGTTAGTCTAGACATTGCATTTATTACTTAGACATTTCATGCATTCACATTTTCATGTTATCATGCAGTTTTGTGGGGTTTATGCCGACACTTATCATTTGCTTACACATGATATTGGGATTTTGGATTTCTATGAGATTTCTGGATTTCTGGGGAAAACCGCAAGAATATATATAAAAACTTCTCTCTCTTCTCCTCTCCTTTTAAAATATAAGTTGCGGTTTTCTCGTGATGTATGTGTCGTCCACCATGTGATTTCATGTTTTCTGTTGAATTTCGAGACCCGATTCGAGGAGTGGATGAACCGTCTCGGGTACATGGTGGGCCCGGTATGGTACCCCAGGGCAAGAAGATCGAGTTGTAGACGATGAGCCTGGCAGGGGAAGACTACCTACTGGTGATGTCTGACGCGGCGGATATCCAGAGGATACCGACCGTTGTCGTGAGATTTGATGATATGGGCCGATCCGGACTGACGGAGCCCGAGATATTGAGACTATGAGATATTGAGACTATGAGGTATTGAGACTTGAGATTTACATGTTTTGTGTCGATGGTTGACACGAATTTCCATGGATTTCATCGATGATATTTCAGATTTCTATACAAATTTTACCAGGATAAAAGCTAATGATTTCTTATACAGAAATATCCAGATTTCAGAATTGATTGTTTTGCATTCATGGTGCATGCATACTTTCACAGGACATATTACTATTTGAGGCACTGACACGAGCTCAGAGCATTTGCACTTTCACGTAGTTTATTACCCTGCCGTTACTAGATGACTAGTAAAATATTAGTATATTATTATGACCTAGGATAGCCTCGTGCATTCTATTTCTTTTCGCAGATATCTTCTACTCACGAGTTGGCAACTCACCCCCGTTGTGCTAAATTTTATTACAGGTTCGATGTACAGGTTTCATTGGCAGCTTGCTGGCACATCTTTTCATTCAGGGTGATTTGCACGGTAGGTTGGTTCACTTGTTTCAGGACCGCCGTTGTACTTTTATTATTTCACTTGTATCTAGTAAGCTCCATCAACCAAACTTGTATTACTTGATAAGTTTAAAGGACCACTTATTTATTTCGACCTTAGAGTCGCGCGTGTATTATTCTGGTTTGGTTGTTTTGTTTTCTTTTGAGTTTTGAGCTTCGCTCTTGGGCGTTGTATATTATTGTGCTTGGTGTGGTTGTTTCCTCCTGTTGGCGTAGAGCTGGCTCCCGCTTGGGGATGCTATTTTATCGTTTGTATATATTATACTTGTTTGTACCCGTTTGGGGCCAGTTTTTACAAAGGAGACTCTGCCGAAATTTTTGAGAAATTTGATGTTGCTTTTAAACTTGTTTTCCTATATGTTTTCCCATACTTCTTCTTTTATATGGTTTAGATTTCTGGGCTTCGGCTTACTTAGATTACGTTGCGCCTCTAGACGCTTCGTAATCTAAGTGCCGGTCACGTTCCGTACTTTCGCGTCGTGACAAAGTTGGTATCAGAGCGCTAGGTTTAACCTTGTATAAGTCTAGGGTGACCCTTGGTTGATGGAGTAGGTGACTTAGGTAGAGTGACGTACCGTGGGTATGATCCGCGGCATACTTACGATACGCTACTCTGCTTAAGGATCCTTAGGATGTACATTTCTTTGCACCGCATTTCATTCGTTCCTTTGATCTATCTTCGTCGATATCGGATGGTGGTTTCTGTTACCACGGTCGCACGGGCAGAGGGAGCTGCGGCTCGGATGCGATAATCATTAGGGTATCATTTATTCTTGAGGATTGAAGTATTGTTTAGTGTGCGGACGAAGGGTATTCACATGCCGTCCAGACGAAGTTAAAGGATTCGAACGATTGTCAGAAACCCATTTTCCCAAGTTTAAGGTATTCGGAAGAACATACAGGTATTTCTATGGACCCTCTAGAAGAATGAAACCCTAACTCGACATAATGACCACGAGAACGCCCTTGAACCTTAGGGTTTACGACAGTTCCGGGGTGCCATTAGTGAGGCTTAGGTTTGCCCTTCTACGGCTGGACCATCAATGCTGAGGTATGTACTGGATATTTTTAAACTGTACTTGAGTGTTGAGCTCTCGGGGAATTATGGGATTTTGATGAATCGATCGAAAAGTTTAATGTAGTCCGGATATCAGGTGAAGGGAGAGATTACGTAGGAGACTCTAAATATGAGTATTGCCGTTGGTAGCGCAGTCAGCACACCTACGAAGAGACGAGTTCGAAGCAGTCGACATCAGAGGAAAGAGGCGCACATTGACGATAGTGTTTACGATTGTGATTTGGTGATTTGAATTTCATATTTCCGTTGTTTGGATTTTGGTATTTTGAGAATTTTGTTTTACGATTGGTATTTCTTATGTGCACATTCATTACATTCTATTCGTGTTTCATACGTCAGTTGTATTGATGTTGTTTTGTACATACCCAGTGCACTCAATTTGGTTTTAATTCATTTTGAGATTTTGATTTGATTTCGTGCATATGGGTCACACATGATTTTGACATATGCTAAAACCTAGTTTTCATGCACTTTCGTACTGTGATTTCGATTTGATATTCGGTGTATATTTTCGTGCACCATGTGCACCTGATTGAGATTCCTGCGCACACTTGGCGCACTTGATGTGAATTTGTGCACACCAGATGCACAAAATTGGGGTTTTGTGCAGGTTAGATGCACCTGATATCAGTGTCGTGCACGCCCGTTGCACTTGACAGATGTTTTTGGTGCACACCTGTTGCACTCAGTTTTGTTTCTGTGTGTATTCATGGCATCTGTATTTGGATTTTGATTTCCGTGCGCACCAGACGCACATAGTATTCATATGCGCATTTTGGGATTGATTTCTTATAGAGCAGTACATTTTTTTATATGATATTTGCTATATGTTTTCGTACTGAGCAGACTAGTTAGAGAACAGTACCTGAATATATTTTTGTAAGTCCACGTTGCCCACCCCGGTGCTTGCGGGGAGGCGGAAACGTTATGAAAAATCGGATTTTTACAACACTAGGCAACATGGACTATGCTAAAGGAGGGATCTTTGCTAAACAAAACTAACTAACAAGCTAAAAGAGTTAGCTACTCGGAAAAGGGGTTATACCTAGGTCTTCAACTCCTTCTCTTCTTGCTCCTTGGAGTAAAAGAACGGGTTCTCCTTGTCGCCTTCTCTTGCCGAAGAAAGATCCACCCGAGGGCCTCTACCTTTGGCACCAACCTCAAACTAGAAGTAACTAAGGTGCTTGGTGTGCTAAACCTAGGACCTTAGAAAGAGTAGAGAGTATTTTTGAGGGTTTTATCTTAAGCTCAAATGGTTCTCAACTCATGAGAGGGGAGAGCTAGAGAGAGAGAGGAAGAGGAGGAGAGAGAATGAGAATGATAGAATGAGAATAGTTTTACAACCATAACAATATATGTGAATTATCTAATTAATAATATTAATCCAAAATGAAAAAGGTGATGGTTGGTTTGATGAGACCATTATCATATCACATTAAATGTTTTTTGCAAAGATCAAAGAGCATCTTTGGAGTGTAATGATGATGGTCAATATTTCAACCATGGTCAACAAGTCAACCAAGGTCAACAAGTCAACAACCCTAACCATGACACAATTTCATTTAATTAATATTATTAATTGATATTTCACATGTCCATTAAGGTTTGGAAAAAGACAACTGTCAACTGTGCATACACACCCGTTCCGAAAGCCTAATGAAAATCCTCTTCCTCCGCCTCAATCAACTGTGCATACACACCCGCATTCGTGTTCCGAGGAACACGAATACAATGAGATAAAACTAACCCCAAAATATATACTAGGATCCGGCTCAAACCAGAGCCCGCTAGTAATGACTGCCCGGACACCAAACGTGCACAAGTGCGCGGATGTGAACGAACCCCGTCGCAAAACCATGCGACCTCTACTCTGTTTTGCTTAAAGGCGAATAACCTTCTGTGTGGGACTCTAAAGACTCGACACTACGCTGGCAGTGGGTTTAACCACAGATTGCAAGCGGCACTAGCTGTACGTAACGGTCCCTAGGTAGATGCCGATAAGAAGACTGACGAGGTAAACCCATCTGAACTCCTACTGAGCCTGAATGTGACAGTCTCCATACAGTCCGGTCTGTTCGTCTAAGAACATCGCATGGCGGGCCTAGGGGGCGGTAAACGTCAGTCCCCAAATAACGGTACAAGTCGTGTCGGAGTGTAGCCCAGAACACCCTGAGATAACACTGGAAACCTGCCAGTCTATCTCGCTTGCCCTGGCTAGGGACTTTGTGTAATGGCTCTCCTAGACACAGCGCGATATCAACCCCCAATACCGGGAGAGACGAATCCTGTCTAACCGTCACTGCCTCCAAGTGCTTTGGGACTGCACCCAAAAACTACCTGTTTGCACGACTCCTTTGAGCCGTGGTAGGGTTGTAATCAAAGTACAGTGGGAACACACTCGAGGCGAAGTGACAGTGTCAAGTCAACGGACTAAGCTGTACTCATGTCACCCGGGAACTGATAACTAACGATAGGTATAATACCAACCAACAGTTCCCGACGAGTCCTGTCCAGTGTACTCGTAACCTAACGAGCACCCGCATACTATCCCAAGTACGACGTACTGACGGCTGTGGGACAAGCCATCTCCCAAGCTGGGATGAGAAGCACATACGCTAGTCTACTCCGGAGTATCGATGCCCTGTCTCGATAGTCCTACGACTAGGGACCTGCATAAGGATGTTCTTGTTGATTACCCAGCCCCCACGAGTGTGACTGCCATCACAACGCTGGTAATCAAGCAAAGATCCTAAGGGCTCCACTAATGTGTAAAGGCGATATGCTAAAAGAAACACATGCACACATTAAAGCAGAAACAAACCAAGTAGCATACTACTATTTTGAGCAAGATTGTCAATACAAGGTGAATATCCCAAGCTTCCATTAAGTAATATACATACTAGTATGATACAGTAATGGCCTCTAGGGCATATACACTAACAATCTCCCACTTGCACTAAGGCCATGTATTGGCGTATCGAAGACCTATCATCTCGATCAGCCGCTCGAACTGAGTCTGGGGTAAGGCCTTCATGAATGGATCAGCAGTGTTATCTTCCGTAGCAACTCTCCGAACCTCGATCTCCTGGCGACCCACGATCTCCCTGATCAGGTAATACCGCCTCAAGATGTGCCTGGACTTCTGATGGGACCTGGGTTCCTTCGCTAAAGCTATAGCCCCGTTGTTGTCGCAATACAGAGGTACTGGATCAACAATGGACGGAACCACCTGAAGTTCTGTTAGGAACTTCCTTATCCAGAATGCTTCTTTTGCGGCATCTGCAGCAGCGATATATTCCGCTTCCATCGTCGATTCAGCAACGGTTTCCTGT
This sequence comes from Agapanthus africanus, assembly GCA_030015575.1. Lineage (NCBI taxonomy): Eukaryota > Viridiplantae > Streptophyta > Magnoliopsida > Asparagales > Amaryllidaceae > Agapanthus > Agapanthus africanus. Next base: position 511,040,948 of record JASDDO010000026.1, on the reverse strand, counting down.
TTGGAACTCTTCCAACACACCGCCCCTCCATAGAGGGTAAAGACATTACCCGACATGGACTTGGAATCATCCTTGTCACTCTGGAAGCTAGAGTCAGCAAAGGCCTCGATCTGGAGGTCTTTTCCGCCATACACCAAGAACATCTCCTTAGTCCTTCTCAGGTACTTGAGAATGTTCTTTACCGCTATCCAGTGTTTCTCCCCAGGGTTTAACTGATACCGGCTTACCACACTCAGTGCATAAGCTACATCTGGTCTGGTACACAATATCGCATACATTATAGAGCCTACTGCAGAAGCATAGGGTATAATAGACATGCGATCCCTTTCCAAATCATTCTTGGGAGACATCTCTTTGGAGAGGGTGATCCCGTGACAAGCTGGTAGATTACCGTGCTTGGAATCTTCCATACTGAACCTTTTCAGTATGGTGTCGATGTACCTGGACTGTGAGAGTCCTAATATCCTCTTGGATCTGTCACGATAGATCCGGATCCCCAGAATGTAAGAGGCATCACCCAGGTCTTTCATGGAGAACCTGTGTGACAAGAACCCTTTAACAGATTGTATCATAGGAATGTCATTTCCTATCAAGAGAATGTCATCCTCGTATAAAACGAGGAACATGACAGTTCTTGCTACAAATCTACTATAGATGCATGGTTCATCTGGATTTTTGATAAAGCCAAATTCTTTGACCGTCTCATCAAAACAGATGTTCTAACTCTGCGATGCCTGCTTCAGTCCATAAATGGACTTAAGCAACTTGCACACCTTTCCGCTGCTCCCACTCTGAATGAAACCCTCTGGCTGGTCCATATAGACACACTCCTCTAAATTTCCATTTAGAAAAGCGGTTTTTACGTCCATCTGCCAGATCTCATAATCGTGGAAGGCAGCAATGGCAAGAAGGATCCGAATGGATTTCAGCATAGCCACTGGAGAAAAGGTTTCATCATAGTCCAAGCTAGGTCTTTGACGGAAACCCTTTGCAACAAGTCTAGCTTTATAGGTCTCAACCTGTCCATCTACACCAATCTTCCTTTTGAAGATCCACTTGCATCCTACGGGTTTTACCCCATCTGGAGCAATGTCCAACGTCCATACTTTGTTGGTGTATATGGACTCCATTTCGGTCCGCATTGCATCCAGCCATTTTACCGAGTCAACGCTCTGAATGGCCTGCTGGAAGCTAGTCGGCTCATCACTATCAATGATGCAATCCTCTCTATCCCCGTCTATGAGAAAACCGTAGTATCTCTCGGGCGGATGAGACTGCCTACTACTTCTGCGGAGCGGCGCAGGAATGTCTTGATCTTTCGAACCCTCTGGTTCTACTAAGCTTTCAGTAATAGCTCGTGGTTCTGGAATTTCTTCCAGTTCTATTGCGCTCCCACTTATCTGTTTTTCCAAAAACTGAGTTTCCAAGAAGTGGGCATGATGAGAAACAAAAACCTTTTGTTCCTCTTCGCAATAGAAGAAATATCCCTTGGAGTTCTTTGGATATCCCACAAACTTGCACTGTACTGAGCGTGCCTCGAGCTTGTCCGCATGCCGCTTTTTGACAAAAGCTGGACATCCCCATGTCTTAATGTGATTAAGATAGGGTCTCTTCCCACACCACATCTGATATGGTGTAGTAGGCACAGTCTTAGTTGAAGCTCGGTTCAAAAGGTATGCAGCTGATTCTAGTGCATATCCCTAGAATGATCGCGGTAACTCAGCGTTACTCATCATGGACCGTACCATATCCAATAGGGTTCGGTTCCGTCTCTCCGATACACCGTTATGTTGCGGAGTGTATGGAGGAGTAAGCTGAGAGAGAATTCCATTCTCTTTTAAGTAGTCCAGGAACTCGGCACTCAAGTATTCACCACCTCGATCAGATCTCAGTGTCTTGATACTTTTGCCTGTTTGTTTTTCTACTTCATTCTTATATTCCTGGAATTTTCCAAAGGCTTCGGATTTATGTTTCATTAAGAAGACATATCCGTACCTTGAAAAGTCATCCGTAAAAGTAATGAAGTAAGAATAACCGCTTCGTGCATGCGTAGACATTGGACCGCAAACGTCGCTGTGTACGAGTCCCAAGAGCTCGCTCGCTCTTACTCCGTGTCCAGTGAACGAAGCCTTTGTCATCTTTCGTTTAAGACAGGATTGACAAGTTGCATATGATTGATATTCGAACGGATCCAAATATCCTTCTGTATGTAACTTCGTCAACCTTCTCTCATTGATGTGACCCAGTCTACAATGCCATAAGAAAGCCTGATTTGTTTCCGGAGACTTTCTTTTGGGTGTATTCTGGACATTGAAAATCTGTGGTTGGTTTAATACGTATATACCATTGCTTAATGTACCTGACCCAATCAGAACTTGATTAAGGTGAATGTTTACAACATTACTTACAAACGCAAATTCATAACCTTCTTTAGAAATTAAAGATACAGAAATGATATTACAAGTTGCATTGGGTACAAAAAAGCAATTACGTAAAACCAAAACATGTCCATCTGACATTCTCAGGTGATAGTCCCCCACGGCCTCAGCATCCATGCTAGCTCCGTTTGCAACTTTGAGGGTCATGTCACCTGCCTTCAAAAACCTACGCTTTCTCAACGCCTGCAAAGAATTACAGATATGAGATCCTGATCCGGTATCCAATACCCAGGACGTAGAGTTTATTGATAGACAGTTTTCAATAACATACACACCTGAAGCTGAAGCCGCAACTTGCTTCAGATCCTGTGTTCTGGCCTTCCAAGCCCTGCAATCATTCTTCCAGTGTCCACTCTTGTGACAGTAAAAGCACTCTTCCTTATCCACAAGCTTCCTCGCTACCTTTGTTGCCTTTGCCTTTCCCTTCCCCTTCGTATCCACTTTACTAACACCTCCCCTTGGTTTGGCTGCGGTTTTCTTCTTCTTTCCCTTGGCTTTCGCCTTAGACCTAGAAGAGGAAGATCCTCCTACAAACAAAGTGGATGTTTCCCTACCTTTCTGTAGGGTGCCCTCTGCACTCCTTAGCATGTTGAGGAGCTCTGAAAGTTCAACTTCCTTTTCTTGCAAGTTAAAATTCAGGATGAACTGGGCGTAAGTGGAAGGAAGGGACTGGAGAATCAAGTCCGTATAGAGCTCATTCTCCAACGTGGTCCCAAGTTCCGCGAATCTTCTATATAGCGAATCATCTTAAGCACGTGTTCCGCTACCGATGATTCGACGACCAATCTTGCCGAAAACAGCTTCTTTGACACTTCGTATCTGGCGATACGAGATTGCTCTCCATACAGTTCTTTTGTATGAAGAAATATGGATTCGAGGTCCATATTCTCGTGCCTCCTCTGATGTTCATTGTCCATAGAGGCAAGCACGAAGCACTTGGCCTTCGCGCAGTCGATTTCCCAGGTCTTACGGATTTCCCTATCCACGACGCTGGTTTTGGGACTTGAGACAGGGGGAGCTTTCATGGTAAGAAGGTACCCCAACTTGTCATAAGTGATTGCTATTTTGACATTCCTGAGCTAATCTTTGTAGTTTGGCCTTGTCAGTATGTTTTTATCTAGAAGTAACTTAAGTCCAGTCATGATAATTGGTCGCTGCAATTAGGAGAGAGAGAAGAAATACTTTAGCATGATGCTCTTGCAAGTTTAGAGTGGTTTTTAATTTGTCTAAACAGGATGGCTCCCACTGTCTCTCGAATCCCTCCTCAAACCATAAAGGAATAATTAGTTAGGATCAATCTCACCGTACAATACTTGCTTAACCGTTCAGCCAGGCCAGTGTCGGTACTTCTAGGGAGGTTTTCCAACGCTTTCACGAAGTTCCTTAATTAAGTAACCTCTTTTCCCTGGGGGCGTAGCCCCGCAAACACCTTTCTAGACACCTACTAGGTTTATAGCATTGATCGTTAAGTGAGAAATTTCCCGAGGAGTAGCATATACTCACAGTAGGATCGGGATCCAAATATCATCGCGTGACAAAACTGAAGGAATCCTACCAGAATCATCACACTCCAAATGGTATGCAACGCTAGCAAGTTTCAGTTCTTTTGAAACTCCCGATGTGGATTTTTGCCCCATGCTCTTATGACCTTGACTTTGGCCAAAATATCATAAGCCACATGTCAAGTTCTACCCGTCATTCTCCAGGTTAATTTGAGCCCACCCGCACATATCCTTGACTTTGGCCAACATGGTAGAACGACTGCCCCAAACCAACATATCTATCTATGCTGCACATGATTACCCAATAGCTACCAATCACTATGCCTTGACTTTGGCCAACATACATAGCTTGAATACTTATTGACCATTCATGTGAAACGACGGAGGGCTACGAATGGTTTTGGCGAAACCGTGAACGTAGTGAACTTGATATAATCGATGGAACGAGATAGCTTTCAAAAGGAGTGGTTCAAGCTCCGCATTTAAAATTTGGTTTTGAAAAGAACCGAGTGGTTTTCAAAGTGTTCCAACGACTGTTACTTGGTTTATTTTTTTTTCTTGCATTAATTCCAATGCGTCCCATCATTTAATCCTACCATTGCAGAAAACAACGAAAATATGACGTACGCTTATGCCATCCGCATTCGCCATGGGGTCCCGTCATCACCCGTTAGGTTACTTAACTAACGACAGAGCGGGGGCTGGACTAGCGCGGATGCAAAACATAAGCAACGCCTAAATAGATATCATATAGATATATACATAAACATTCGTCACATGCAATGATAGCCATTCCAGATCATAGATGAACACATTGGATATACTAGGAATCCGCATTTCGTACGAGCCTGTAACGAAGAGCGGATTACACGGTCGCGATGAATAGCCAAACCCCACCCTAGACCCCTACGGGTGCGGCAAACTACCCGCCAAGTACCCGAAGCGAAGCAACCTCCCTCAACGCCGTGAGTAGGCCACTCGGCACTTCGAGATACCCGGTAGTTTATGCACCCCACCTTGGGTCTATCCTAGGAGCAAAAACAGTAAAAAGAAATTATACAATGACGGCTACAACCCCGACCCGGTTGTGCGGCCATACAAATAATATTACATCAATTTACATATTACATGAATTGAAAGAATAAGATAACTCTCATCTCACAACCCCCCGGCTATTCATCCACGACAATCCAACGAATTCATATACACAAACCATCAACATTACTGATCACAGATATGTATAACCCCCACTAATCGACGTATGGCGATTAGCAGACGTTCAATACATATAAAACATTACAGATACAACCCATTAGCCAAAGTGTAAAGAAGTTCGATCAAAAATACAGATTTGTGACCACCCCAAAAACTAACTTATTCTCTGGAAAATCTGGGCAGAAACAAACCATCTCAAAAATCAAAAAACACCCCCAGAAGTAAACTGTAGGAAAAACGATCCATGGCCGAGTCAACTCGGCCGCGGATTCGCGGCAGGAGCTTGCTCCTGCCGCGGAACCACGGTGAGTTGGTCGGTTCACTGGGTCGTTTTTCTTGCCAGTACTTTAAAAAGCCTGAGCCGATTTTTAAGACATGATTTATTATTTTTAAAGCAGGTTTAAAAATCGGCAGAAAATTAGGGTTTTGAAAAAGTGTTTCGCGATTTTTTTCGATCGAAGTTCTATATACTTTGCTAACTAGTTAGTTTGTATTTAGCTAGGCTCTGATACCACTGTAAGTCCACGTTGCCCACCCCGGTGCTTGCGGGGAGGCGGAAACGTTATGAAAAATCGGATTTTTACAGCACTAGGCAACATGGACTATGCTAAAGGAGGGATCTTTGCTAAACAAAACTAACTAACAAGCTAAAAGAGTTAGCTACTCGGAAAAGGGGTTATACCTAGGTCTTTAAGTCCTTCTCTTTTTGCTCCTTGGAATGAAAGAACGGGTTCTCCTTGTCGCCTTCTCTTGCCGAAGAAAGATCCACCCGAGGGCCTCTACCTTTGGCTCCAACCTCAAATTAGAAGTAACTAAGGTGCTTAGTGTGCTAAACCTAGGACCTTAGAAAGAGTAGAGAGTATTTTTGAGGGTTTTATCTCAAGCTCAAATGGTTCTCAACTCATGAGAGGGGAGAGCTAGAGAGAGAGGAAGAGGAGGAGAGAGAATGAGAATGATAGAATGAGAATAGTTTTACAACCATAACAATATATGTGAATTATCTAATTAATAATATTAATCCAAAATGAAAAAGGTGATGGTTGGTTTGATGAGACCATTATCATATCACATTAAATGTTTTTTGCAAAGATCAAAGAGCATCTTTGGAGTGTAATGATGATGGTCAATGTTTCAACCATGGTCAACAAGTCAACCAAGGTCAACAAGTCAACAACCCTAACCATGACACAATTTCATTTAATTAATATTATTAATTGATATTTCACATGTCCATTAGGGTTTGGAAAAAGACAACCGTCAACTGTGCATACACACCCGTTCCGAAACCCTAATGAAAATCCTCTTTCTCCGCCTCAATCAACTGTGCATACACACTAAACTAACCCCAAAACATATACTAGGATCCGACACAAACCAGAGCCCGCTAGTAATGATTGCCCGGACACCAAACGTGCACAAGTGCGCGGATGTGAACGAACCCCGTCGCAAAACCATGCGACCTCTACTCTGTTTTGCTTAAAGGCGAATAACCTTCTGTGTGGGACTCTAAAGACTCGACACTACGCTGGCAGTGGGTTTAACCACAGACCGCAAGCGGCACTAGCTGTACGTAACGGTCCCCAGGTAGATGCCGATAAGAAGACTGACGAGGTAAACCCATCTGAACTCCTACTGAGCCTGAATGTGACAGTCTCCGTACAGTCCGGTCTGTTCGTCTAAGAACATCGCATGGCGGGCCTAGGGGGCGGTAAACGTCAGTCCCCTAATAGCGGTACAAGTCGTGTCGGAGTGTAGCCCAGAACACCCTGAGATAACACTGGAAACCTGCCAGTCTATCTCGCTTGCCCTGGCCAGGGACTTTGTGTAATTGTTCTCCTAGACACAGCGCGATATCAACCCCCAATACTGGGAGAGACGAATCCTCTCTAGCCGTCACTGCCTCCAAGTGCTTCGGGACTGCACCCAAAAACTACCTGTTTGCATGACTCCTTTGAGCCGTGGTAGGGTAGTAATCAAAGTACAGTGGGAACACAATCGAGGCGAAGTGACAGTGTCAAGTCAACGGACTAAGCTGTACTCATGTCACCTGGAAACTGATAACTGACAATAGGTATAATACCAACCAACAGTTCCCGACGAGTCCTGTCCAGTGTACTCGTAACCTAACGAGCACCCGCATACTATCCCAAGTACGACGTACTGAGGGCTGTAGGACAGGGCATCTCCCAAGCTGGGATGAGAAGCGCATACGCTAGTCTACTCCGGAGTATCGATGCCCTGTCTCGATAGTCCTACGACTAGGGACCTGCATAAGGATGTGCTTGTAGATTCCCAGCCCCCACGAGTGTGACTGCCATCACAACGCTGGTAATCAAGCAAAGATCCTAAGGGCTCCACTAATGTGTAAAGGCGAAATGCTAAAAGAAACACATGCACACATTAAAGCAGAAACAAACCGAATAGCATATTACTATTTTGAGCAAGATTGTCAATACAAGGTGAATATCCCAAGCTTCCATCAAGTAATATAAATACTAGTATGATACAGTAATGGCCTCTAGGGCATATACACTAACAATTTTGTATGCATTGATAGTTATCGAAGGGAATTCCAAAAAACCGAGCTATAGTCTCAGTATTTACCTACGTGTCTGATATGACACGAAATGTTTAAAACATGGAAAACCCTTCTAAATTGTTTCTAAAACGGCGGAACGCACATTTTAAACAAAAGGTATATATGTATATGGTCATTTTCTTATGATAGACGTCCGCTACTGTGCAGTGTTATGCGCATTGCACAGCGACTTAAAGAGATTTGGCATGCATTGCTTCCAGATGTTTTAATGATATTTATCATATTGATTTTCATTTTGGATTTAGACATTTTGTCTTCACCATGACTCCGATGATTGCGGGATGCTTGACGGAGTTTTGATTTTGAGTTATATGCTCATTTTTCATGCGCGTGCGCTGCGCTACGATCTGTTTTATGTATTTATGATTTCGGAGCCCCGACGACCTGATGGTTTTGCTTGGATGTTTTAGCGCTTGGGGGGAGTTTTAATTTAAATTCGGGGATCGAATTTCTTTAAGGGGGGGAGATTGTAATGTTTTGAAAATCGTTTTGGTGAAATTTCGGAAAATCGGTAAAATAAGGGGGTTTTCTGTAAAAAAGTCAAAATACAAATATCTTTATTATAAAATTAAATATACATATTCTAGCTATGCAATTGCTAGTATTTGGTGTTTATTGAGTCACTGGTGAAATTTCAAATTTTCTGAAAATTTTTCCGAAATTAATTATTTTAATATTATTTTAAGCCGTCACTAATACATTTAATTAGGGAAAATTTCAAACTGAAATGAGTTGAAACAAATTTTGTGCATCATAACACATTAAACAAAATTTTAACATGTGGTTTTTGAATTGAAATGAAGTTGCTAAGCGGTGTTAGAAAATATCGAAGAAAAAGGCTTTTTCGGTGAAATTAGTGTTAATGGAAGTGGGGTACAACATTTATCTTTTTTTCTCACCCAAACAAAACCCACGCCCACTCCACTATAGCTCTGGCCAGCCCCCTTGACAGCCCACCATTCTTGGGCCCCTCATCTCACAAAAATAAAACAAAGAAAAGAAAAGAAAAGAAAAAGGAAATGTAGAATTAAGGTGGACTTTGACTAGATATTATCTTTCCCCACCTCACTCTCTCTCCTCTTCCCTCAATTCTGGCCGACCCCTCCAATTTCTGCATCAACAACAGCCCCTCTTTCGCCCACTCTCATTTTGCTTCAAAAATTCATCAAAATACCTCAAAAATCAAGCTAAAATCCAAATCCGATTCCTACCCATTTTCCCTCATATTCTTTAGCATGGATCTTGGTGCAAGGATTTTAAATTGGAGGTCTAGATTTGTAGTTTGATTCATGGTTGTGAGGTATAACTTTTGACCCATTGTTCTTTTTTGGTTTAAATTCCTTATTGAAGCTTGTTAGGTGCTTAATTTCGGTTTAATTGAAAATTGTGGGTTTGCAAGAGAAGGTTTAGATTAGGGTTGTGAAAAATCTAGTTAGGGTTTTGTGTTGTGGGACTATGGTTGTGGGATGTATTTGCCATATTAATGTTTTGCTAAATCAAATTAAGTTGCTAATTTGCTTTTTGTTGATTTAAATTGTGATATTTATATAAATTGTAAACTAGGTTTTTAAAATAATTATATTCTTGTGAGATAAAATTCAAATTAAGGTTTCATGTCATTATAAATATTATATTGAGTGGTTTAATACTTTTAGTTCATGAAAATCCAAGCTAAATTGTTGTTTGTGCATTTTTGCTATAAATTGTTAAAAATTGGGTATTTTGTAAACTAGAATTTTGGGGTTAATGGAATTTAATGAGATTAAATTATGAAAATGGTTTTTATGACTTATTTAAGATATTTAATAAGTATTATGGCCGCTAGATTTGTTTAAACGTCGAGTTTTGTACTAAAACGGGTAATTTTTGCTTGCTAGATTTTCGGAAAAATGGCTTTTAAGGTGAGTTTGAGGTTTTTGTGAATTTTAATCTATTTTATATTATAATTAGTGTTCGTGAATGCGCAAATGTGAGTGTTTGGGTTTTTCTCGATGGTTCGACGTTTGTACATCGACATCGAGGGTTGGTTTGGCTATTCTTGCATGCGTAGGCGATAGGTTTTGACCTATGCGTGATACGTGTGCCGATTTGATTTTCGTATGCCGTTTCGATTTCGAAATTGGTTTTAATGCGTTACGGTGCGTTATGATATGTAGGTACCTCCTGTGGACTTGGAGACGACAAGCAAGCGCGTGGCGAAGTCGGCACCGGCGAGCGGGGATCAGGTGAGTAGATGTATATCTACGGGGGAAGTCGGGTGGATGTCGTTTAGCACCCCCGCAAACGTAGAATAGGAATATTACTTATTGTCATTAGGAAGCCAGACGTGACCTTAGATTCTTAGTGAGTTGGATCCTAGTAATGACCTTAGGTTGGACTAGACTGATTTAGGAAGACCTTACCAGAGGATGAATATCTTGGAGGAGATTCGTAGGTTTCAGGTAGACACATACACACGCACACACAGAAACTTGACTTGGTGTTTATGTGTATGTGTGTGTGTGTGTGTGTGTGTATATATATATATATATATATATATAGGGTTATGTGTAGGTATATATATACACAACATGTATATGTGATATGAGGGTGTGATATGATACATGGGGATGAAACAATATAACTGGGCTTGATGCCGTGATTTCTTGGCTATACTGTCGTGTTATGATGCTAGCGGATCATTAGAAAATGAGATGTATGTATACATAGACAATAATAGGTGGAGATGATTTTGAGGTACCCGAGACTCTAAAATAGAACCCGGACTGTAACCTGTGACTGAATCACGAGATGATATATGTGTGACTTGGTTACGATATCATATAGGTGTGACTTGATACGATATGATATGAATGTGACTTAATCACGATATGATATATGTGACATGATATTTCTGAGGATAAATTGACGATGTATATTTATGCTCGCAATGACATATGTTTGATGCATGCGATTACAATACAGTACCTTGATCATGACATTATTGATGATGATATTATACGAATGATGATGTACGTAAGTGATACTTGACCCGTACCCCGATATTGGGATGCCGTACGATGGATTTTACCGTACGAGGTATAGATGTGATGATTGGTCCGCACTCTTGATTCGAGAAAGCCGTACTACGTACGTGACGCTATTGAGGCTGGATCGCCGACTGTTAGAGATATGGACTCAGACCTTAGGTGGACTTTTATTTCTTATCGACTAGTTTCTTAGGTTTAGTTCCTTAGGGGGTTAGATAGATACTAGTTTAGGCTCGAGTCATATAGTTGTTGTTAGACTTGTATTTTACAAATGAGTGGTTTTACACATCTGTCTTTACATTCAGACCGTAATCAACATGTTGCATGTTCATACATATGTTTCTTTAATCAGTTTGAAACTCTGCCTGTTAGGACACCAGCACTATTACTGATGATGCGCATATTCCACGCACACTTATTGCCGGCTCACACACATCATCATCGGTAATTGCTATGTCACGTACACTTTAGAACATATTTCCTTTTATCGATAGAATCAGCTAGAGGCTAGACCAATATAATATTGTGATTACTCTCGGGTGTTAGTCTAGACATTGCATTTATTACTTAGACATTTCATGCATTCACATTTTCATGTTATCATGCAGTTTTGTGGGGTTTATGCCGACACTTATCATTTGCTTATACATGATATTGGGATTTTGGATTTCTATGAGATTTCTGGATTTCTGGGGAAAACCGCAAGAATATATATAAAAACTTCTCTCTCTTCTCCTCTCTTTTTAAAATATAAGTTGCGGTTTTCTCATGATGTATGTGTCGTCCACCATGAGATTTCATGTTTTATGTTGGATTTCGAGACCCGATTCGAGGAGTGGATGAACCGTCTCGGGTATATGGTGGGCCCGGTATGGTACCCCGGGGCAAGAAGATCGAGTTGTAGACGATGAGCCTGGCAGGGGAAGACTACCTACTGGTGATGTCTTGCGCGGCTGATGTCCAGAGGATACCGACCGTTGTCGTGAGATTTGATGATATGGGCCGATCCGGACTGACGGAGCCCGAGATATTGAGACTATGAGATATTGAGACTATGAGGTATTGAGACTTGAGATTTACATGTTTTGTGTCGCTGCTTGACACGGATTTCCATGGATTTCATCAATGATATTTCAGATTTCTATACAAATTTTACCAGGATAAAAGCTAATGATTTCTTATACAGAAATATCCAGATTTCAGAATTGATTGTTTTGCATTCATGGTGCATGCATACTTTCACAGGACATATTACTATTTGAGGCACTGACACAAGCTCGGAGCATTTGCACTTTCACGTAGTTTATTACCCTGCCGTTACTAGATGACTAGTAAAATATTAGAATATTATTATGACCTAGGATAGCGTCGTGCATTTGATTTCTTTTCGCAGATATCTTCTATTCACGAGTTGGTAACTCACCCCCGTTGTGCCAAATTTTATTACAGGTTTGATGTACAGGTTTTATTGGCAGCTTGCTGGCACATCTTTTCATTCAGGGTGATTTGCACGGTAGGTTGGCTCACTTGTTTCAGGACCGCCGTTGTACTTTTATTATTTCACTTGTATCTAGTAAGCTCTATCAACCAAACTTGTATTACTTGATAAGTTTAAAGGACCATTTATTTATTTCGACCTTAGAGTCGCGCATGTATTATTCTGGAGCCTCGCCCTTGGGCGTTGTATATTATTGTGCTTGGTGTAGTTGTTTCCGCCTGTTGGCGTCGAGCTGGCTCCCGCTTGGGGATGCCATTTTATCGTTTGTATATATTATACTTGTTTGTATCCGTTTGGGGCCAGTTTTTACAAAGGAGACTCTGCTGAAATTTTTGAGAAATTTGATGTTGCTTTTAAACTTGTTTTCCTATATGTTTTCCCTTACTTCTTCTTTTATATGGTTTAGATTTCTGGGCTTCGGCTTACTTAGATTACGTTGCGCCTCTAGACGCTTCGCAATCTAAGTGCCGGTCACGTTCCTTACTTTCGGGTTGTGATACCTATACTATGACAGCCGAGGAGGCTGAGGCTACGGGGTAAGTCATTACAGGCATCCATTCCTTTCCCGTCTATTTTTTTGCTTCTAATATCACTGTTATTTTCATTATTCACGTATAGTTGGGCCCACTCATACCCTTACTTTTAAAATGCAGGTGTCCTTCTAGTATCCTTTACACCTGCACTTACACTTTTTGATTTCGGCGCGTCACACTGCTTTACGGAACAAAAGTTTGCGACAACCAACTCCATTCCAGTGGCACCCCTCGTCACTGAATGGAATGTCAACATAAGAAACGGTGTGATCAAGTGTTGGGTTACTTAGCAAGGCAGCAAGGTTTTGGGAGGCATAGTTCATTCCGTTTTCAAATTTTTTGCCGAACTAAAGAACCTTAACCCTAGAATCTTAACTAGAGATTTAAACAAACTAGCAATGTTAACATCTTAACATCTAAGTGAAGGCGGAATACAACCTTTGTAGACCGGTCCTTCACTTCAAATGCTCCGTGTAGAAGTCCCTTCACTGTGAGTAATGATCTCCCGAACTCTTGAGAGGCTCCACAAGATGAAAAATGCAAACTTGCTCGAAGTCTTCGAGGCCGAAGATGATCTACGTCGAGGAGACTTAAGCTCATGCTATCTCTTCACTAAATTAGGGTTTAGGGAAGCAAACGCCCTAAACTAAATGGCTAATATAGTAGAGAATGATGAAGTAGGAAATGGGCTCACTTTAGATTTCTTTTTCTCACAATATTTTCTCACTTGAAGAAAAGCTAGCAAGCTTTTCTCAATGAAGAAGAAGCTGAAGTGATCAAGAGAGAATGAACTCATGAGGTGAGAATAACAACCATGGGTGAGTTAGTGTCATACACTAACTCATGTAGAGAGTTAACCATGGTAAGGATAATGGTTAGGTCAATAAATATCTTTAGCAAAACAAAAAGAGTGGACTTGGTCAATGGTTATCCACAAGCTTTCTCAAAACTTCTAGCCATGACAAATTCTACCATTTTTGAATTACTTTGATAAATAAAAATCCTAGGATTATCCTAACTATAGTGTAAGTGTCATACACCCATATTTCATGTATCATCAAGTATGACACAATAAAATGTACATTAATATATATTACATATATACTATATGCACACAAGTGAGAAAAAGAATACTTAGTGAGCAAATATTAGATAATATAAGTTAATATATCAAATATATAATTATACATTAAATTATCAAATCAACACTTAATTTAATAATCCGGCTATATCACAACCGACTAATATCATATGAATCAACTTATCGAATCAACACTTGATCCGATAACCCGGCTATATCTCATATAACCGCCCGATATCACATATCGTGAGAATAGAATGAGGTATCACATATGCGCATTAATCATATCACATATGTGCTCCTACTTCGTTTCGCATGAACCAGGAAACCTCTGTGTAGGACTCTAAAGACTCGTCAATACACCGGAAGTAGGTGATGATCATATCAAACACCCACAAGCCGCAAGCGGTCTGCTAAACGTAACGGCCACCCGGGTATTAAGTGATCAGAAGATCAACAAGCAAGCCTGCTCATACTCTGTCACGACTCGAAATGGCACGCGACTGGCACTTGAATCATATGAATTTTATAGGACCCTATCTAATTCAGGTATGCCAAGAAATCCCAGAAATCTAAACCATTAAAGAAAGAAGTGAAGAAAACATGTTTTAAAAAAGTGGTTTTAATAGCATAAGCCGAATTATGCGTTTTTAAAATCCCAAGTCTTTTCTGAAAATTTCGGCAGAGTTTCCTTTGTAAATACTGGCCCCGAATGGGGTGCAACATGAATAATATATACATCAATGATAAAGGCATCCCCAAGCGGGAGCTAGCTCTTCGTCAATCGACGGTCACAACTACTCAAGCAATATAATATACAACGCCGAAGGGCGAGGATCAAAACTCAAAAGGAAACTCAAAATCATCAAGAAAACCATACTAATACAACGCGCGACTCTAAGGACGAAATAATAACAACTGGTTGTCTAAGTCTGAAAAAAATATACAAGTTTGGTTGATGGAATTTTACTAGATACAAATGAAAATAAATAAGTACAATGGTGGTCACGATGCGAGTGAACCCACCTACCAAAGCAATCACCCAGAAAGGAAGCAGTGTGCCAGAAAGCCGCAATGAAACCTGTACGGCAAAACCTGCAAGAAACTGTGGCACAACGGGGGTGAGTTGCCAACTCGTGAGTAGAAAACATCACAGAGCAGAAATCGTATGTATGACTCAATCCTAGGTCAAAACGATCAGTAGTATACATCCTCAATATGATAAAGTCTGAAGCATTATAAGGTGGCAAGGGTAAACATCTATACATAAGTGTAGTACCAAGTGCTCGTGTCAGTGCCTCAGGTATCAACATATCATAAACATGAGGTATCATCAATGAAACCAGTGCCAACTATAGCATCAAATCTATAAGTATGTGGATAACATCCAACAATGTAATCAATGTCTGTATGCATGTGGATCTCCTCCACGTGTCAACCAATGACACAAAACATCATGCACGTAATTATCATAAAGCATATGCATGAAAGTATGAGGATATAAATCAATGTGTGTCCCTCACGACACATCAAAATCATGGAACTTGAGTGTCCAGCATCGACACTCGAAAACATCATGAAACCTGTGCCTAGCATCGGCACATAAATCCTCATATATATAGGGCTCCGTCAGTCCGGATCGGCCCACGGGCTCCGTCAGTCCGGATCGGCCCATATCATCTCTCAACTCCGGCCGGTATCCTCCGGATATCTACCGAGCCCAAAAACAATCACCGGTAGGTAGTAGTCCCTCTGCCAGGCTCACCATCTGTATATACAGCATCCCTTTCTTGCCCCGGGATACCATACCGGGCCCCACCATGTACCCGCATACGGCCCACGGCTCCTCCTCGCATGGGGTATATATATCAGAACCGATAAAACTCATGGTGGCTGCTGCAATATCATATCAAGAGAAACCGGGTTTTTAAAACAGTACATAATTTCCTTTGAAATACCTACGGTTCTCAAATCCAGAAATATTATGGAAACAACATATTTCAATGCGTATAATCATAAAGCATGATGTATGCGACATATAACAGATGTAAGCATATCCGTATATCATGCAACTTGGAACAGTAATATGCACATATCGAGGGAAAACCGCACTTATAAAATGAATCCAGTTTTAAAATATACCTTGCGGTTCCTAAATCTCCAAAATCAAGACAGAATCATCTATGTACGTACAAATACGTATGTATACAAGTATGTCATGCAAGGAGTCATATCCTGATGCAACAATCCTACTGTGTAGTGACATGGCAATTATCGATGATGAAGTGTGTGAGCCGGCAAGCAGGTGTACGTGGAACATACGCATCATCGATAATGGTGCTGGTGTCCTGACAGCATGGGTTTAATATAACAATAAACACATTTAAATATGCAACGCGATGTGAATAGAAAGAATATGCGGAAAATGAATAATAAACACAACAGTGAAGAATCTACATCAAAATATATATGTCATACAGTTTTGCCATTTGAAATAAGACGAATCATGGTGTTTAGAAAAATAAGGGCTACGGTGTTTTTAAGAAAAGATGGGTCTTTTAAAAATATCCGTAGAATTCCTTGTCCTGTCTTTAAAATACTCACGATTCGTTAGTTTTGAAATAGGTATGACTCGAGTCTAGTCTAACATCTATAAGTAAGCTACATGACTAATCGAAAGGTAAGGAAACCACCTAAATCTGAGTTGATACATATAAATATAATAGTCGGTGATCCCACTTCAATAGTATCACATACGATACAATATATAATATGACATCCTTGAGTCAAGAGTGCGGATCTATCATCAAATTATATAGCTCATACATAAATCCTACGTATGGCTTCCCAAATCTGGGTACGGGTCAAATATCGCATTCATCTGGTATCCATTATCATCATATCTCATGAACTGGGGGTATTGATCTAAGTCTAGTACAAACTGATACCATCTGCAAATATATGCGTGTATAAAAACACATGCCTAAAGGCCCGCTAAAATCTCATGTTGTATCTCAAAATACGAACCAAAACATATCACCGATCTCATAGCATTACGCCCAATCTCATCGACTCATCTCCAAATATCATCCACTATCCTCATTATCTATGTGTAGGTATGTATATATATATATATATATATATATATATATATATATATATATATATGCCTAATCCCATACCTATGTGTGTATATACATATATATATATATATACGTATCCCCATATACTGTAACATTTCAGAAAATATAAAATATTATTTTTGGGAATTTAATATTAAAATAATATATTTCCCGAAAACTGCCCGATATGCGAAATTGGGATTTTCGGAAAAGGGTATAAATATATACCAATAATTGTGAAATAAATGGAAATTATAATGATTTATTCATTTAATAATATAATTAAAGGATTTGGCATTTTTAAAATTTATTATATGCAGTTTTGATAAAACCCGATTAGTGCACTGCTAATTGCGATTAAGCTAAATTCGCGTTTCTACAGTTTTTCACGGCCAGTGCAACATGTCATGTTATGTGGTGATTTCATGTTTTGTTCTTGTGTTATTTTGGGTATTTTGTGCCTTGGGTTTTTAATAAAAAGAAAAGGGTAAGAAGAGAAAGGGTAAAAGGGTAATATTGAGAGAGAGTAGGTGGAAATAAGAGAGGAGTGAGAGAGGGGCTGCCTCATTCTAAACTCCCCCATCATTTTCTTCTTCTTCCTCTCTTCCTTCCACCTTCACCCCATGACATCATCTCAAATCCTTGATCAAAACCCTAATTTCCTTTCACAAAAATTGATCCCCTCAACACCATCTACACATTGGACCAAGAAAAGTGAGATTTCGACCACCTTAAGGAGCTAGGGTTTTTCTTGGGTTGCCCAAGTGAGGTAATTTCATCACCCTTAGCATAGTATTTCATTCACTTTACCTTTCATGCAAGTTTAGAGATGAAATTGTGAGGTTTAGTGAACCTTGGAAAACCCTAGTAAAGGGTTTGAGTGTTTGTTTGAAAAATTGGTGATGTTGTGGCTATTAACTAGACTTGGGTGCTGTTTTAATGACCTGGACCAGAGCTTAGAAACCCAAACACGGATTTAGAAACCCCGACATTGGATAAATGTGTTATTTGTGAGGGTATTTTGGAATCTGGAGCAACCCGGGGACACTAGAAATGATTTTGCAATTACTAAGAGTCGTGCAGGCACCTAGGAAGCTACCACCAAGACCTGAGCCCCAACCCCTGCACCTGGGCTGCAGATTTATTCAATTTGGCCGCAATTTGCAGCCAGGGTAGGTTAGAATTGATCCGTATTTGTTCTGGGGTCCCTTTAGATGTAAATTAGGCCCTCCATATATGCAGAATTGACCAATTTGGCTTAGGGTGAAATCTGGGACCATTTCCATGAGTTGGTGCATTGTTTTACGACTTCGTTTTGAATTGATTTTGGTATCTGGTATTGTGTTTCTATCGTGTGGCATTTGTACGTCAACGACCTGGGATAATTGTCATGTTTTGCACGCAAAGCTATAGGTTTTGACCTATGAGCGAAACGTGAACCGTTTTGATTTTCCGCCTTGATTTTAATGCGCATTGCTATAGTTTATTATTGTAGGTACCTTCACGTAGATTTCGAGGCGACGGAGCGTGGTGTCATCGACTTCGGCGAACAAGAACCAAGGTGAGTGGATTTATATCCACGGGGGAAGTCGGGTGGATGGCGTATAGCACCCCCGCAAAGTTTTGGTGGAAACCGATTATAGAATATGGTTAAGGAAACCTAGATTAGGAAACTAGGGTTAGAATGAGGATAGCTACGAAAACCATATTAGAAACTAGAGGATAGTTAGAAGTGATGTGTTACTACTATCATAGGATGACGTTTAGCGATATTGCCGTTTAGGGTATTGTAGGACTTGATAGTCGATGTAGATGCGTCATCCGAACCATACCTTTTTCTAAAACAAAGAGTCGTATGTATCTTTTAAATATATAACTTGAGGGATGTTAAGGATTTTCAAATGATATCTTTTTCTTAAAAACACCATAACCTCTATTTTCAAAACTACGATTCGCTTCTTTAAAAATCTGATTGTATGGTTCGGGTGTGTATGTTAGATTAAATACTTATACTTAGTAGAGGTAGAATGTTTATGTAAATTCGATTTGATGTGTGATATAAATGCGATGAAAGAATATAAGACTGATATGATGATATGATGATATGTTGGTATACGGATGCGAGTCGATCGAGATGATTTATACTCTGCCGGTCCCCTGATATGAGATTATTGCGGGTGTGAACCGGGACATAAGTGTGTGTGTGTATGTGTGTGTGTGTGTGTGTGTATAGAATGTTGTGAATCATGGATGATAGGCCGTATGTGATATTAGGCCGTACCCTCATTTGTCTTATAGGATGATACGATCCCTATTAGCTTAATGCCACCGTACGATGATTTTCCGTGCATGATGAGTTTGACTTGATAATTGATCCTTACCCTTAACTAGAGGTTGCCGTACGATGGATCATACCGTACGCGATGTTGTTAGGCTGGATGCCGATTGATGGATTCCCCGACTCGGTCATATTAGATACGTATACCCGTCAGCATTTGCATATGATTTACCTTATGCTGCATTCATATTATTTCCATTGCATTGCTTATATCTGTGCTAGTACACTTGCACCATTATCGATGATGCGTATGTTACACGTACACAGATTTGCCGGCTCACACACTTCATCATCGATAATTGCCATGTCACTGTACAGTAGGATTGCTGCATCATGATATGACTCTTCGCATAACATGCTTACATATACATTGATACATTCATACTTGCGCATATATACATTGTGTATCCATATTGGGTCACATATACATTGATACATTCATACATGCGCATATATACATTGTGTATCCATATTGGTGCACATATACATTGATACATTCATACTTGCGCATATATACATTGTGTATCCATATTGGTGTACATATACATTGATACATTCATACTTGCGGATATACACATTTGTGTATCCATATTGGTGCACATATACATTGATACATTCATACTTGCGGATATACACATTTGTATATCCATATTGGTGCACATATACATTGATACATTCCTACTTGCGGATATACATATTTGTATATCCATATTGGTGCACATATACATTGATACATCCCTACTTGAGCATATGCACATTGCATACCCATATTGGCACATATACACCTTGGTACCTCTATACTTGCACATATACATATTGTGCCTACATAGATAACTGGTTTTATTGGGAAATTGGGAACCGCAAGATATATTTTAGAAACTGGAATCATTTAAAAGAGTGGTTTTCCCTTAATATGTAATATCATTGTTCCATGTTGCATGATATACTGATATGCTTACATTTCTGTTATATGTCGCATACATCATGCTCTATGATTTTCACGCATTGAGATATGCTGTTTTCATGAGATTTCTGGATTTGAGAACCGTTGATATTTTAAAAGAGTTTATGTGTTGTTTTAAATACCCGGTTTCTCTTGATATGATATTTCAGTGCGTCCACCATGTGTTTTCTCGGTTTTGAGAGCGACATGTGAAACCCGATTTGAGGAGGCGGATGAGCCCTATTGCGGGTACATGGTGGACCATGTATGGTACCCTGGGGCGAGAGAGAGATTTCGTGTGGATGACGATGAGCCTGGCAGAGGGACTACTACCTACCGGTGATAGCATTTGGGCTCGGCGGATATCCGGAGGATACCGACCAAAGTCTAGAGATGATATGGGCCAATCCGGACTGACGGAGCCCGTGGGCCGATCCGGACCGACGGAGCCCGATATATGAGGATTTACGTGCCGATGCTGGGCACGGTTTTTATGATGTTTTCGAGTGTCGATGCTAGGCACTCAGGTTCCATGATTTTAATGTGTCGGGAGGGACACCGTTGATATATATCCTCGTACTTTCATGCACACTCCTTTATGATATTTACGTGGATGCAGACATTGATTATATGGGTGGATGAGATCCACGTGCATACATACCTTGATTTACCTTGATTTTGGTTGGACGAGATCGATATACATGCATTGATTATTACTGTTGGATGTTATCCACATGCATATAGGTATTGACTACCTTGTTGGCACATATACAGACCCGGTCACCCTAGACCTTTATGATATAGTTGACCTAGGAGTCGTTGTTTATTCGATTGATATTTTTCTACTCACGAGCTGGCAACTCACCCCCGTTGTGCCACAGTTCTTGCAGGTTGACCGCTTGGATCAGTAGCGGCTTCGCTGGCACACAGTTGCATTCGGGTGTTTTGCATTGGTAGGTGGGACATTTGTATCGCACCCACTCTTGTATCTGTATTTCATTATTGTATCTAGTTAACTCCATCAATCAAAACTTGTAAATTGTATAAGCAATGAGACTTAGTGGGGTTGTGGTTGCGAGACTTAGAGCGAGGGGTTTTCCGCTACTTGTGATTTATATGTCTTGCTTTTCTTTATCTTTTATGGTGAACTTCACCGTTGGGCGTCGTATACTTGTATATATTGTCTTGCATCGTTGTGATCCGCCGTTTGGCGAAGAGCTAGCTCTCGCTTGGGGATGCCATTATCATTATTATGTATTTGTGGTTTTGGATCAAAATATACAAAGGAGGTGCTGCCAAAATTTTTAAAAGACGAAACATGTTTTCAAACTAGTAAATTTCACTTGCATAATTCATGTTCTTTTCTATGCATTAAGAAAACTTGATTTCATCATACCTTTATTTCAAAACTTCACCTCCTTTATTTTTCGTAAAAGGTTTAGATTTCTGGGTTTCAGCTTACTTGAATTCCGTTACGCCTTTAGACGTTGCGTGATTCAAGTGCTGGTCACGAGCTATTATTTCGGGTCGTGACAAAGTTGGTATCAGAGTGCTAGGTTTAACCTTATTTGAGTCTATGTTTGACTATGCGGAGTCTAGGGCGGGTGTGTATTTCGGAACCTAGGCTTGACCTTACGGAACTTAGAATTGGACGGGGGGTATTAGATCCGAACTTTCGTTTCATAGGCTGACCCTGATTGATGGAGTAGGTAGCTTGAGTAGAGTGACGTACCGTACGTATGTTTCGCGGCATATTTACGATATGATACTCCACTTAAGAAACCTTAGAATGTACATATTTTGAGATCTATGATTCTCTTCATACCCATGATTATACATCCATTTGAGATCCTTGATTTTATTTGTTTCGTGATCATACTTTCATTGATGCTGTTCCTTCTTATGATCATGTATCCATTCTGGATCTGTCGTTTCCCCTCATGCCGTTGGTCTGCTTTCTTCGAGACTCGATTGAGGTTCTTGTCACCATAGTTTGAGCGCAGTTTGAGCTGCGGCTAGTGTTGCGGTCAGGGCGAGCTCGTCTGGTACGAGGGCCTACCGTTGTGTTTTTTGGTGACATGGGAACGTCTTGATGTAGCGTTATGTTGTGACCTCTTATGGAGGCGAGTGCTTGGTTTCACACCGGATGATAGGGCCACTGTTAGAGCTACCAGTTGCGAGAGGACTGTTGATGTACAGCCTGCCTCAGAGATTTTGATGTCGCCTACCATGCAGACAGGTGATCCAGCTGTTGCTGAGATGATGGGATGTCGCTTCTAGAGCTTACGAGCTAAGATCGCCGGAGCTTCCAGACAGAAATGCGACAGATGATAGCTAGTCTACCCCGAATTGAGAGACGAAGGTGATTCATTAGATTGATGCACCGACGCAGGCCCAGTTGAGTTGAAGATTTCCAGTGTGGAGAGAATCTTACTCAGACCTAGAGCAGCCGATCCAGAGATGACCGCTGACGTATCGCCTTTCCTGGAGGATTGAGGCATTGTTTAGCATGCGGGCGAAGCATATTCACATGTTGTATAGGCGAAGCTAAAAAGGTTCGGACGAGTGTCAGAAACCTATTTTTCCAAAGTTTAAAGTGTTCGGAGGAACATGCAGGTAATTCTGTGGACCCTCTAGAAGAATGAAACCCTAACTCGACATGATGACCATGGAACCGTTTTGAACCTTAGGGTTTGTGGCAGTTTAGCGGTGCCATCAGTGAGGCTTGGTTTTCTCTTCTACGGCTGGTCCAGAGGTGCTGTGGTATGTACCAGATATTTTAAGACCGCGCTCAGGTGTTGAGCCTTCGGGAAATTTTGGGACCTTGATGACTCGATCGAAAAGTTTGACGCCGCCCGGATACCATGTGATAAGAGATTAGCAAGCTGACCAGCTTTGGATGGAGGACCTCACCCAGATGCGTTGTGAGTTAATCGAGGACGGACGAGTATTGAGTATTCCTCCGATGGTTGGGACGAGTTCCCGAGGACGTGTTCGGCCAGATATCTTTTACGGGATGATGAAGCTACAGAGTACGCGATTTTGAGTCCGTGCGAGAGACTCCGGATTGACCGTGGCTGAGAACAGTTGCAGTGCGCAGACAGCATGGCGTGACGTCAAAGTGGACGACGATATAGACAAGTGGAACCAGAGGTTCGTGCGAGACGCTGACGAGCTGTTATTACTCCCCGTCGAGATCAGAGACCTGATATGCTAACAGAGGCGTTGGGATATGGCCAGTTTCTGAGGAATCGTGTGCGGAACACGCAGATGTCCAGAAAACGGGGAAAGATTATATAAGAGTACCAGCCTCCGTACAGTTTAGCATAGGCGAGATCGGAAAAGACCTTGAGCAGGATTCCTTCCGGGACACTGCACCCAGGATCAGATGTGTCACGTGTATTCAGAGAGATAGAGGCCGGCGCCAGGGACATGCTGCCTTACGAGTGGTCGTGATGATTGACCGAGAGATGACCAGAGAAGTGTCAGAACGGAATCGTTCCCGTTAGCACACCTGACAGGGCCGATGAGACGATGGATTGCGGGATTGGTAATCCGAGGAGGAGATGAGTACCCAGATACAGAGGATGCCAAACCGTGAGCAGGAGGCGAGCAGATGTTCTTGCCCCGCCAGTTTTGGACGCACCGACTTTTTCGACATTGTAGGAGGTGTACCTCGATGTCCTTTATTGCGATTTACGTTGTGATCCGAGTATCATGCTTATTTCACTTGGATTTGAGTTTTGATGACGAGTTTCCTGATATTGATTTCGTGCACCATGGCTGCACCTACTGGGTATTTGCATATTTGCGCATAGTTTCGCACCTGATATATATATTTTATACACCGTTGTGTTGATTTGCGATTTTTGCATATCTATTGCATTGATGTCGATTTTGTACCTCCGTATCATGTGTTTATGATTTCGTGGATTTCTTACGGTTGATTTGACTACTGCACTCGGTATAGCTTACATGTGGTTATAGCATTGATACGTATTTTGTGCACCACAGTTGCACCTGACTTCGTTTTGATGTCATTTGAGATATTTATTGTGATTTCATGCCTGGGGCATGCATATGATTTGATTTATGCTTTCGGCATAGTTTTCATGCACTCTTGGTATTTGATTTGCTTTGTGCACATTGATGCACATGGTGGTGAGATTATATACTACGGTATACCTGATTTGGATTTGGATTGAAATGTGTTGTATACCGTCGATACGATTTTGATACTCGATATTTGTTTTGTGCACCTTATTCACCTGATTGGATTCTTGTGCATATCAGATGCACCCGATATTGTTGTCGTGCACACCCGTTGCACTGGACAGATGCTTTCGTGCATAACCGTTGCATATTAGTTTTGTTTTGGTGCATATTGTGGCACTTGTATTTGGATTTGAATTCCACGCGCACTAGACGCCTATATTTATTGGATACGCCTTTTGAGGCTGATTTTGCTTTTGAGCACTTTGTTTTCATGTTGGACACTATGTTGTGTAGTAGCCAAACAGGACTGATCTGATGACAGTACCTGAGTACTCTGCATGCATTAAAAGATTACCGAAAGGGTTTTCAAAAGGAGCTATAGTCTCGTTATTTCCTACGTTTCCGTGAGCGACACGAACGTTTATAAAGGAGAACCTTTTGGGATATTTTGAAAACGACGGAACGTGTATTTAAGAAAACATATATGGACATATATTATTATTTTAAAATGAGCGTCCGTCAGTTATGCCGTGAGTTACGCATTCCCGCGGCGATTTAGACAAGATTTTGCATGTATTCTATTCAGATTTTGGAGTTTTCAATGATGCGTACTGTACATGTATTATAGTATTTGACTGGTATATATTGGATTCAGTAGTGGATTTCAAGATCTGCATCTCCATTATAACTCCGAGGATATGCGTGCAAATCCGATGATTTGCGTGACGCTTGACGGAGTTCGATTTTGAGTTTTGTACTCGTTTTTATGCGCACTTGACGCGCTGTGTCATTTCTGCGTTTTCCATGACTTCGGAGCCGCGTTGATTTGAGCTGATTACTGAAATGTTTTAGATTTTGGGGGTTTAAATTTAAATTCGGAGACCAAATTTATTTAAGGGGGGAAGATTGTAACATTTCAGAAAATATAAAATATTGTTTTTGGGAATTTAATATTAAAGTAATATATTTCCCGAAAACTGCCTTATTTGCGAAATTGGGGTTTTCGAAAAAGGGTATAAATATATACCAATAATTGTGAAATAAATGGAAATTATAATGATTTATTCATTTAATAATATAATTAAAGGATTTGGCATTTTTAAAATTTATTATATGCAGTTTTGATGAAAACCCGATTAGTGCACTACTAATCGCGATTAAGTCAAATCCGCGTTTCTAAAGTTTTTCGTGGCCAGTGCACCATGTCATGTTATGTGGTGATTTCATGTTTTGTTCTTGTATTATTTTGGGTATTTTATGACTTGGGTTTTTAATAAAAAGAAAAGGGTAAGAAGAGAAAGGGTAAAAGGGTAATATTGAGAGAGAGGGTGGAAATAAGAGAGGAGAGAGAGAGAGTAGCTGTCACATTCTAAACTCCCCCATCATTTTCTTCTTCATCTTCTTACTCTCTTCCCTCCACTTTCACCCCATGATATCATCTCAAATCCTTGATCAAAATCCTAATTCCCTTTCACAAAAATTGATCCCCTCAACACCCTCTACACATTGGACCAAGAAAAGTGAGATTTCGACCACTTTGAGGAGCTAGGGTTTTTCTTGGGTTGCCCAAGTGAGGTAATTTCATCACCCTTAGTATAGTATTTCATTCACTGTACCTTTCATGCAAATTTAGAGGTGAAATTGTGAGGTTTAGTGAACCTTGGAAAACCCTAGTAAAGGGTTTGAGTGTTTGTTTGAAAAATTGGTGATGTTGTGGCTGTTAACTAGACTTGGGTGCTGTTTTAATGACCTGGATCAGAGCTTAGAAACCCAAACACGGATTTAGAAACCCCGACATTGGATAAATGTGTGATTTGTGAGGGTATTTTGGAATCTGGAGCAACCCGGGGACACTAGAAATGATTTTGCAATTACTGGGAGTCATGCATGCACCTAGGAAGCTACCACCAAGACCTGAGCCCCAAACCCTGCACCTGGGCCACAGATTTATTCAATCTGGGCGCAATTTATGGCCAAGGTAGGTTAGAATTAATCCGTATTTTTTCTGGGGTCCCTTTAGATGTAAATTAGGCCCTCCATATATGCAGAATTGACCAATTTGGCTTAGGGTGAAATCTGGGACCATTTCCATGAGTTGGTGCATTGTTTTACGACTTCATTTTGAATTGATTTTGGTATCTGGTATTGTGTTTCCGTCGTGTGGCGTTTGTACGTCAACGACCTGGGATAATTGTCGTGTTTTGTACGCAAAGCTATAGGTTTTGACCTATGAGCGAAACATGAACCGTTTTGGTTTTCCGCCTTGATTTTAATGCACATTGCTATGGTTTATTATTGTAGGTACCTTCGCGTGGATTCCGAGACGACGGAGCGTGGCGTCGTCGACTTCGGCGAACAAGAACCAAGGTGAGTGGATTTATATCCACGGGGAAAGTCGGGTGGATGGCGTATAGCAACCCCGCAAAGTTTTGGTGGAAACCGATTATAGAATATGGTTAAGGAAACCTAGATTAGGAAACTAGGGTTAGAATAAGATAGCTATGGAACCATATTAGAAACTAGAGGATAGTTAGAAGTGATGTGTTACTACTATCATAGGATGGCGTTTAGCGATATTGCCGTTTAGGGTATTGTAGGACTAGATAGTCGATGTAGATGCGTCATCCGAACCATACCTTTTTCTAAAACAAAGAGTCATATGTATCTTTTAAATATATTTCTTGAGGGATGTTACGGATTTTCAAATGATATCTTTTTTCTTAAAAACACCGTAACCCCTCTTTTCAAAACTACGATTCGCTTCTTTAAAAATCCGATTGTATGGTTTGGGTGTGTATGTTAGATTAGATACTTATACTTAGTTGAGGTAGAATGTTTATGTAAATTCGATTTGATGTTTGATATAAATGCGATGAAAGAATATAAGACTGATACGATGATACGATGATATGTTGGTATACGGATGCGAGTCGATCGAGGTGATTTATACCCTGCCGGTCCCCTGATATGAGATTATTGCGGGTGTGAACCGGGACATAGGTATATATATATATATATATATAGAATGTTGTGAATCATGGATGATAAGACGTATCTGATATTAGGCCGTACCCTCATTTGTCTTATAGGATGATAGGATCCCTATTAGCTTAATGCCGCCGTACGATGATTTTCCGTGCGTGATGAGTTTGACTTGATGATTGATCGTTACCTTTGAATAGAGGTTGCCGTACGATGGATCATACCGTACGCGATGTTGTTAGGCTGGATGCCGATTGATGGATTCCCCGACTCGGTCATATTAGATACGTATACCCGTCAGCATTTACATATGATTTACCTTATGCTGCATTCATATTATTTCCATTGCATTGCATATACCTGTGGTAGTACACTTGCACCATTATCAATGATGCGTATGTTACACGTACACAGATTTGCCGGCTCACACACTTCATCATCGATAATTGCCATGTCACTACACAGTAGGATTGCTGCATCATGATATGACTCTTCGCATAACATGCTTACATATACATTGATATATTCATACTTGCGCATATATACATTGTGTATCCATATTGGTGCACATATACATTGATACATTCATACTTGCGCATATATACATTGTGTATCCATATTGGTGTACATATATATTGATACATTCATACTTGCGCATATACACATTTGTATATCCATATTGGTGCACATATACATTGATACATTCATACTTGCGGATATACACATTTGTATATCCATATTGGTGCACATATACATTGATACATTCATACTTGCGGATATACACATTTGTATATCCATATTGGTGCACATATACATTGATACATTCATACTTGCGGATATACACATTTGTATATCTATATTGGTGCACATATATATTGATACATCCATACTTGCACATATGCAAATTGTGTCACGCCCCGCTTCCTATTCTACGGCGAAGGGGACGCGACTGGCCCGCTACATATTTACTCAGAAGCAAATACGCTAAGCGTAACTAAGCAATATAAAAGAAAATACACAAGAGGGAAGGTATAATAAAAACATCAACTTTTATTTATTAATATTTTTTTGTACAATGCATGAAAAGGAAATACATCTGAAATAAAAATGATGCCTAAACAATGGCATGACAGGAAATGAAAAGTACAATGAAACTAGAGCTCTGGTTCTTCAGCAAGCTGATCCAAGTCTTCTGCAGATGGCTCGATCTCTGTCGGGTTCAAACCACCTGACGGCATTCAAAGAAGAAAGAAATAGAATGTCGTCAGCGAACAGATCGCTCGGTAAGTCCCAAAGATAAGGGAGAAGTAGAAAAGAAGAAAGAGAGAGAGAGAGAGTTGTTTTTAATGTTGTATTATATTGTTGTAATATTGTATTAACGCTGTTGTTTGTAGTTTGGTACAGAAGAATGCCAGTGTATACGAGAGGGGTTTCAGTATGCTAGAGACCAGGGCAAATGGAAGTAAAAGGCACCGTTATACAACCCGGAGCAACGGCAATTGGATTCATGTTAGATGTCTTAATCTTACCGTCTCGTGCCACCTTTAACACCTTCCGTACCAATCTACCCTTTAAACCCCGTAGTGTTTTATTTGTATTGCTTTGTACTGTAAATTGTATTGAATGTATAATTGAAAGACTGACCAAAACCATGATATTAGTAAACGGATGTAACCGTAGAATCATGTAAATGGAATAACTGGAGAAACATGTAAATGGAATGTATATCCATGGTTCGGTTCAGTCAAGTCGTATAAATTGATAATTGGATTCATGGATTCATGTTGAAGATTGTAAATTGTAGATTGACTTGAATCATATTCAAGTCAGAATAATCAGACTCAAATCCGAGTCAGACAATTAGAAATGTAAATCGAAGTCTTGATTATTTCTTAAACTTATAATTGCTAGGGTCCTTAGGGTAATTTGTAAAACTTGAGGGGGGTTTATGTAAAAATACTTTTATATACTTTTCAAAATACACCCTAAGTATTTATTAATCGTCTTTAGAGTTGTAATGAATGTAGATTTTATATTGTGATATTTCTAACGAAAATATCCTATTTTCGTAATAAATGGTATTTATTTGTAATATTGATTTATTTGGAATTTCATAGTATTTTAGTGTAAAATATTCTATTTTTAAAACCATTGTATGATCATACTATTAAATTCTAATTATACCAGATCAATAATCAAAGATGCGACTCTCAGCAAAACTTTAATTTATACTCATATTATAATCACTACTCACTACGATAGGGTGGATATAAGTAGACAAATTATAATATGAACTGCTAACTTAAAAATCTTCTGCTCTAATAGGATATCCACTTAACCTGATCAAAGGAAACGATACTTTTGTATATCAAAAAATTTGAACTATTCAGATATGGTTGTTTAACAGATCAGGAACATATTTGTTATGATGACAAAATTTACAGTATCAGAAACTATGGATCACATCGGATTATTGATACATGATTACAAACTTAAATATAGCGAACCTCAAATAGCAATCTTTTTTTTCATATAAATATTTTAGTAGGTGTCTGGAAGAAATTTCCATAACAAGGAGAAATCTGAAGCTCACATAGATAAATGATTGTCACATTAATAATCATGATTTTCTCATATTTCCTCCAAAAGGATAGTAACATGGATTCACCAATTGATATGAGAGAAGAATAAGTCCAACTCACATTGTTTCTGGAAGTTTAGGATATGATTTTCTTAGTTATATAAATATTAACAAATAAATCAGTTTTACAGATACAAATGAAGAATACAAAAAAAACTGATATTGTTGATGTTTAAATTTTTGGTGTCTTATTTATTTATACAAGTTTGATACAACTAGAAAACTAATATGAGTTTTAGGATGTGTAAAAAAAAACCGACAGGGAATTTAATCCAATATGGTTAGGTTTCCTCCACACTAAGCATGACATAGTCATGATCATATAATTTTCTTTAGAACTTTTATTAGTTTCATAATATTAGTATGTTTGCAATAATTAAGGATCAAAATGCAATGAAGACTTACATGGATTTAACAAGAAGGCTCATCATGGCATAAAATAATTATATAACAACCATCATAAATGCATTATATTAAATTGGTATTCAAACATACAGTTTTCGAGAGATCAATTGACAGGAGGGGAGAAGAGGGACTTACTCGCGGTTAGGACAAAAGAACGACGGAAAATCCCATTGCGGCATTTCATCGAACTCTTCTGGCGCAAAACTAAAACTTCGACGGAACGAAGATCCGAAAGCATGGGATTTATCATGGCGCTCACACGGACTCGGGACTACCCTTGAAACCTCGGTTCTCGACTCGGTCGCATCGTACGTACTTGTTGAATGTCAAGGGTTTGATGCATGGTGCGGTTGATGGAGGTAGAGTTTGTCAGGCTTGCGAGATCGAGTCGAAGAAGGAGAAGGAGAATAGGTCGGCCATGGTGTTAAGGGGCTCGGTGATGCTCGGTCAGGGTAGTCATTGGTGGGGTGAGGGTTACTCAAGAAGAATTTTTTTTTTGAAGAAGAGATAAAGTCCAGTGTGTGATTGTGTATAAATATGTATATATGTATAAGTGGAGAGAGAGGGAGTTTGCATGAGCAGGAAAAAAAGGAAGGGAATTTATGAGAATTGAAGAGAGAAAGAGAGAGGGTCGGCAGTTTCTCAGAGAGGAGGAAAAGAGAGTCGGTTCATTGGGAGGTGAGAAGTGAACAGTGAGGATGAGATTTTAATTGAAACGTGGATTTTAATATGAGTTTGGGAGTTAAAAGGGATCATGGGGAAATCCAACAGCAAGGGAAAATTTTAGAAAGAAATTGAATGGTTGAGAAAGGAATGTTGGGCTTGGGTTATTCGTTTTTATTTAAAATGGGTTTAATTTTTTTTTTTGGTTAAGAAGAAATGGATTTGAAAAATAGGAAAATGGCGAGAGGAAAATAATATATTTAATAGAAAACTGAATATGTAAAAATAAATATCAAAAGAAGTTAAATACTGTATTTTAGAACGATAAAACGAAGGTATAGGATTTTGGGGTTATTACACATTGCATACCCATATTGGCACATATACACCTTGGTACCTCTATACTTGCGCATATACATATTGTGCCTACATAGATAACTGGTTTTATTGGAAAATTGGGAACCGCAAGATATATTTTAAAAACTGGAATCATTTAAAAGAGCGGTTTTCCCTTAATATGTCATATCACTATTCCATGTTGCATGATATATTGATATGCTTACATTTCTGTTATATGTCGCATAAATCATGCTCTATGATTTTCACGCATTGAGATATACTGTTTTCATGAGATTTCTGGATTTGAGAACCGTGGATATTTTAAAAGAGATTATGTGTTGTTTTAAAAACCCGGTTTCTCTTGATATGATATTTCAGTGCGTCCACCATGTGTTTTCTCGGTTTTGAGAGCGACATGTGAAACCCGATTCGAGGAGGCAGATGAGACCGATTGCTGGTACATGGTGGACCCAGTATGGTACCCCGGGACGAGAGAGAGATTTCGTATGGATGACGATGAGCCTGGCAGAGGGACTACTACCTACCGGTGATAGCATTTGGGCTCGGCGGATATCCGGAGGATACCGACCGGAGTCGAGAGATGATTTGGGCCGATCCGGACTGACGGAGCCCGTGGTCCGATCCGGACTGACGGAGCCCGATATATGAGGATTTACGTGCTGATGTTGGGCATGGTTTTCATGATGTTTTCGAGTGTCGATGCTAGGCACTCAGGTTCCATGATTTTGATGTGTCGGGAGGGACACCGTTGATATATATCCTCATACTTTTATGCACACTCGTTTATGATATTTACGTGCATGCAGACATTGATTATATAGGTGGACGAGATTCACGTGCATACATACCTTGATTTTGGGTGGACGAGATCTACGTGCATACATACCTTGATTTTGGTTGGACGGGATCCATATACATGCATTGATTATTACTGTTAGATGTTATCCACATGCATATAGGTATTGACTACCTTGTTGGCACATATACAGACCCGGTCATCCTAGAACTTTATGATATAGTTGACCTAGGAGTCGTTGTTTAATCGATTGATATTTTTCTACTCACGAGTTGGTAACTCACCCCCGTTGTGCCACAGTTCTTGCAGGTTGACCGCTTGGATCAGTAGCGGCTTCGCTGGCACACAGTTGCATGCGGGTGTTTTGCATTGGTAGGTGGGACATTTGTATCGTACCCACTCTTGTATCTGTATTTTATTATTGTATCTACTTAACTCCATCAATCAAAACTTGTAAATTGTATAAGTAATGAGACTTAGTGGGATTGTGGTTGCGAGACTTAGAGTGAGGGGTTTTCCGCTACTTGTGATTTATATGTCTTGCTTTTCTTTATCTTTTGTGGTGAACTTCGCCGTTGAGCGTCGTATACCTGTATATATTGTCTTGCGTCATTGTGATCCGCCATTTGGCGAAGTGCTAGCTCCCGCTTGGGGATGCCATTATCATTATTATGTATTTGTGGTTTTGGATCAAAATATACAAATAAGGTGTTGCCATAATTTTTAAAAAAGAAACATATTTTCAAACTAGTAAATTTCACTTGCATAATTCATGTCTTTTCTATGCATTAAGAAAACATGATTTCATCATACCTTTATTTCAAAACTTCACCTCCTTTATTTTTCTTAAAAGGTTTAGATTTCTGGGTTTCAGCTTACTTGAATTCTGTTACGCCTTTAGACGTTGCGTGATTCAAGTGCTGGTCACGAGCTATTATTTCGGGTCGTGACATATACACACAAGTAGTAATAATAATAATGCATGCAAGGGTGTATGTGTGCGTGTGTGTAAACCTATTCTATGGTTCGCGACTAAGAAATCAATCACATCAGTATCTTCCAATTTCATATCACATATGTAAATATATATCATATCATCAACTACACTATGAACTGCGGGGGTGCTATACGCCATCCATCTGAAGGAAATGCATGCCAAACCTTTTATGTTACTGTGAGATGCGCGTATCGCGGTACAATGGCGGACGTCAATTGTAAAAAAATAACTATATTTATATATATATCCTTTATTTAATATGCACGTCCCACCGTTTTGAAAACAATTTAGAAGGGTTTTCTTGTTTTAAACGTTTCGTGTCATCTCAGACACGTAGGTAAATACTGAGACTATAGCTCCTTTTTAGAAATCCTTTCGATAACTATCAATGCATGCAAAAATATATGTAGGCACTGTCCTCGGCCTAGTCCTGCTCAGCTACGAAAACAAATAGCAAGTATCATAAAAACGTACTGCTCCATAAGAAATCAATCCCAAAATGTGCATATAAATGCTACGTGCGTCTGGTGCGCACGGAAATCGAAACCCATGAATGTGCCACACATGTGCACAGAAACAACATCTAAGTATATCGGGTGTGCACGAAACATCTGTCAACGGCAACAGGTGTGCCTGACAGCAATATCAGGTGCATGTGATATGCACGAAGAATCTCGATTTAGTGCATCTGGTGTGCACCAAAATCCCATCAAGCGCCCAAGCATGCGCAAGAATCCAAATCAAGTGTACTAAAAAAATATCGAATATCAAAATCGAAATCGACAGTATACGACATATTCAATCAAAATTCAAATCAGGTATACCGTGGTACATAATCTCACAACCATGTGCATCAGCGTGCACAAAATCAAATCAAATACTAAATGAGCATGAAAACTATGCCGAAAGTACAAGTCAAATCATATGCATATCATAGGCATAGAATCAAAATCAATATCTCGAATGACATCAACCGAAGTCAAGTGCAACCGTAGTGTACAAAAATCTCAATCATGCAAACAAATCGTCCAAAATACCGAAATCCAAAAATGACGGATACGTGATAATCGAATCACCAAATCACAAATCATAAATACTGTCATCGATATGTCCTTCTTCAAAGTCGAGAAGGTGTCGGTGCATCCAATGCTAGCATAGCAAGATATCTGCTTGCCTACTGTTCATGGCGTGACGTCTAGTGCCTTTAGGCTCTCGTCTCTCACTGCGAATTTCTAGATATATAGTTCCTCGGCTCAACGGCCCAAAGTGGAATGACGACGGAAACAGTCCCGCTCTTGCACATCCTCTAAAGATCTCTGGCCAATTATCTCGTCGACGATGCCGAACTCTGGCCTACTGGGTGTGTATAAAATGACCGCTTCTAGGTCTAAGTCTTCTCGTAGTATTTCAGGAAGGTTCTGCTGAAGTCTCTCCCAAATCTCGTTTCTGCCGAACTGCCCGGAAGCCATCATCTTTTACTAAATCAATTCCTTATTCCGGAACGGCTGCATACTCATCGCGACTCCTTCTGGAAGGTATATCCATATACAACACCTCTGTATGCGTATCACATTTCTGATGTCAGCGGAGTGGACTTCATCTCACCAAGATCTCGTACGAACCTCATTACTCCACTTTTCTCTAATGTCGACTGGTTCGGACTCGTCTCTTCGTGGGTGCATGGACTGTGCTCCAACGGCTATACTCGTATCTGGAGTCTCCCAAGCAATGTATCCCATCACATGATATCCGAATGATGTCGAACCTTTCGATCGATTCGTCAAAGTTCCATAATCCCCCAAGAGCTCAACATCTTGGGTACAGTTTAATAGTATTCCAGTACATGCCACAGCACCTGTGGACCAACCGTAGAAGGGCAAACCCAAGCCTCACTAATGGCACCGCTGAACTGCCGCAAACCCTAAGGTTCAAAGACGTTCCATGGTCATTACGTCGAGTTAGGGTTTCATTCTTCTAGAAGGTCCATAGCATTACTTGCATTTGTCTCTGAATACTTTAAACTTGGAAAATGGGCTTCTGACATTCGATCGTCTCTATTGACGCCCAACGTACCTGCGTGAAGTCGTCTCTAGCTGGGATCAATCACTCTGATGACCTCGCATCGGGGTAGGCAACGAATCACATGTTCTAGTCCTTTCTCCTTGGGTGACTAGCGATCTTCTGTCGCATCTCTAAGTACAACTCATGCGGTATAGCTCCAACATCTAGGGCGATATCTCTTCATTTGCAGCAACAACTGGTTCATTTGTCTGCATGCTGAAAAGTGCCTCAAGCATCAAATAATCGGTGCATCGACGGTCATCACATTATGGCCAGCCTCTAGCAGTAGCCTGATCCTCTGGTGCTGATCTGCACGTCTGAGAATCTCGTAAAAGCGATCCATCAAACGCTCCTGGTGCGAAAACACAAAAAAAACGACGCCTCTATGCAATCGTATATCCCTGGAATCACGCCCTGCTCAGTCCTCGTTCATGATGAGCTCATGCTGACAAAACTCTAGCCGTAGCTCTCTCTGCCCGGGTAATCGTGGCAGCAAAATCATAAACCGATATCGATGAGGATAGATCATAAGAATGAATATAATAATGTGCAAGAAAATGCACATCCTAATGCTTCTTAAGCGGAATAGCGTATTGTAAGTATGCCGCGGAACATATACACGGTACGTCACTCTACTTAAGTCACCTACTCCATCGACGAAAATTCGGGTCTAATACCCCCTCGACCAAGTCTAAGTTCCGTAAGGTCAAGCCTAGATTCCGAATATATACAAATGCCCTAGGCTTCGCATAGTCAAACATAGACTCAAACCAAGGTTAACCTAGCGCTCTGATACAAACTTTGTCACGACCCGAAATGGCACGCGACTGGCACTTGAATCATATGAAGTCTATAGGACCCCATCTAATTAAGGTAAGCCAAGAAATCCCAGAAATCTAAACCATTTAAAGAAAGAAGTGAAGAAAACATGTTTTAATGAAGTGGTTTTTGTAAGTCCACATTGCCCACCCCGGTACTTGCGGGGAGGCGGAAAACGGAATAAAAATCGAATTTTTATGAGCTTAGGCAACATGGACTAGACTATGAAGGATCTTTGCTAAACAAAAACAAGCTAAAGCTAACTAGAAACTAGCTAAGTGCTAGAAAGGTTATACCTTGGGCTTTATGTCCTTCTCTCCTTGCTCCTTGGAGAGGTGGAAGGAGGTCACCTTAGTCGTCTTCTCACGTCGAAGAAAGATCCACCCGAAAGCCTCGACCTTTGGTTTCAACTCCAAGCTAGAAGTAACTAGGGTGCAAGAAGTGCTAATCCTTGAACCCTAGATGAGAGTAGAGATTATCAAGAAAGGTTTTTTCTCAAGCTCAAGTGTTTCTCAACACATGAGAGGGGAGAGCTTGAGGGAGAGGAAGAACAAGAGAGAGAAAGTGAATAATAGAATGAGAGAAAATATGAAGCATTCTCACATATATGTGTGAATTATTGTAATTAGATAATTCGCTAGATAATTGTCAAGAAAGGTTTTTTCTCAACACATGAGAGGGGAGAGCTTGAGGGAGAGGAAGAACAAGAGAGAGAAAGTGAATAATAGAATGAGAGAAAATATGAAGCATTCTCACATATATGTGTGAATTATTGTAATTAGATAATTCGCTAGATAATTGTCATGGTTAATCAAGACATGACCATTATCATTTCATTTTTAATGCAAATTGCAAGGATCAAAGAGCATCTTCCAAATGAAATGATGATGGTCAAAGTGTCAACCAAGGTCAACAAGTCAAGGAGGTCAAATGGTCAACAACCATAACCATGCACAATTATTTAAACTAATATCAATTAACAATAATACACACATAAGCATTAGGGTTAATAAAATGACAATAGTCATTAACCCTAATCAAAGTCCTCTCCCTCTGTCTCAAGCAACTGTGCATACGCACCCGTATTCGTGATCCGAGGAACACGAATACAAAGAGATAAAACCAATCCCAAATCATATACTAGGATCCGGCTTAAACCAAAGCCCGCTAGTATAAGCTGTCCGGACAGCAAACGTGCACAAGTGCACGGATGTGAACGAACCCTGTCGCAAAACTATGCGACCTCTACTCATTTTGCCTAAAGGCGAATAGCTCTCTGTGTGGGACTCTAAAGACTGGACACTACGCTGGCAGTGGGTTTAACCACAGACCGCAAGCGGCACTAGCTGTACGTAACGGTCCCCAGGTAGATGTCGATAAGAAGACTGACGAGGTGAACCCCATCTGAACTCCTACTGAGCCTGTATGTGACAGTCTCCGTACAGTCCGGTCTGTTCGTCTGATACATCGCATGGCGGGCCTAGGGGGCGGTGAACGTCAGTCCTCTAATAGCGGTACAAGTCGTGTCGGAGTGTAGCCCAGAACACCCTGAGATAACATTGGAAACCTACCAGTATATCTCGCTTGCCCTGGCCAGGGACTACTCGTGTAAAGGCTCTCCTGGACACAGCGCGATGTCAACCCCCAATACCGGGAGAGACGAATCCTGTCTAACCGTCACTGCCTCCAAGTACTTCGGGACTGAACCCAAAAACTACCTGTTTGCACGACTCCTTTGAGCCGTGGTAGGGTAGTAATCAAAGTGCAGTGGGAACACACTCGAGACGAAGTGACAGTGTCAAGTCAACGGACTAAGTTGTACTCATGTCACCTGGGAACTGATAACTGACGATAGATATAATACCAACCAACAGTTCCCGACGAGTCCTGTCCAGTGTACTCGTAACCTAACGAGCACCCGCATACTATCTCAAGTACGACGTACTGACGGCTGTGGGACAGACCGTCTCCCACGCTGGGATGAGAAGCGCATACGCTAGTCTACTCCGGAGTATCGATGCCCTGTCTCGATAGTCCAACGACTAGGGACCTGTATAAGGATGTGCTTATAGATCACCCAGCTCCCACGAGTGTGAGCGCCATCACAACGCTGGTAATCAAGCAAAGATCGTAAGGGCTCTACTAATATGTATATCAGCGATATGCTAAAAGAAACACATGCACATATTAAAGCAGAGACAAACCAAGTAGCATACTACCATTTCGAGCAAGATTGTATATACAATTGTGAATATCCCAAGCTTCCATCAAGTAATATACAAACTAGTATGATACAGTAATGGCCTCTAGGGCATATACACTAACAATCTCCCACTTGCACTAAGGCCATGTACTGGCATATCGAAGACCTATCATCTCGATCAGCCGCTCGAACTGAGTCTGGGGTAAGGCCTTGGTGAATGGATCTGCTGTGTTATCTTCTGAAGCAACCCTCCGAACCTCGATCTCCTGGCGATCCACGATCTCCCTGATCAGGTGATACCGCCTCAAGATGTTTCTGGATTTCTGATGGGACCTGGGTTCCTGCGCTAAAGCTATAGCCCCATTGTTGTCGCAATACAGAGGTATTGGGTCAACAATGGACGGAACCACCTGAAGTTCTCTCAAGAACTTCCTCATCCAGACAACTTCTTTTGCGGCATCAGATGCAGCGATATATTCCGCTTCCATAGTCGAGTCAGCAACGGTTTCCTGTTTGGAGCTCTTCCAACACACCGCCCCTCCATTGAGGGTGAAGACAAAACCCGACATGGACTTGGAATCATCCTTGTCACTCTGGAAGCTGGAGTCAGCAAAGGACTCTATCTGGAGGTCTTTTCCGCCATACACCAAGAACATCTCCTTAGTCCTTCTCAGGTACTTGAGAATGTTCTTTACTGCTATCCAATGTTTCTCCCCAGGGTTTGACTGATATCTGCTTACCACACTCAGTGCATAAGCCACATCCGGTCTGGTACACAACATTGCATACATTATAGAGCCTACTGCAGAAGCGTAGGGTATAATAGACATGCGATCCCTCTCCAAATCAGTCTTGGGAGACATCTCTTTGGAGAGGGTGATCCCGTGACAAGCCGGTAGATTACCGCGCTTGGAATCTTCCATACTGAATCTCTTCAGTATCGTGGCGATGTACCTGGACTGCGAAAGTCCTAATATCCTCTTGGATCTGTCACGGTAGATCCGGATACCCAGAATGTATGAGGCATCACCCAGGTCTTTCATGGAGAACCTGTATGACAAGAACCCCTTGACAGATTGTAGCATAGGAATATCATTTCCTATTAAGAGAATGTCATCCACGTATAAAACGAGGAATACTACAGTTCTCACTACAAATCTACAATAGATGCATGGTTCATCTGGATTTTTGATAAAGCCAAATTCTTTGACCGTCTCATCAAAACAGATGTTCCAACTCCGCGATGCCTGCTTTAGTCTATAAATGGACTTAAGCAACTTGCACACCTTTCCGCTGCTCCCACTCTGAATGAAACCCTCTGGCTGGTCCATATAGACACACTCCTCTAAATGTCCATTTAGAAAAGCTGTCTTTACGTCCATCTGCCAAATCTCATAATCGTGGAAGGCAGCAATGGCAAGAAGGATCCGAATGGATTTCAGCATAGCTACTGGAGAAAAGGTTTCGTCATAGTCCAAACCAGGTCGCTGACGAAAACCCTTTGCTACCAGTCTAGTTTTATAGGTCTCAACCTGTCCATCTACACCAATCTTCCTTTTGAAGATCCACTTGCATCCTACGGGTTTTACCTCATCTGGAGCAATGTCCAACGTCCATACTTTGTTGGTGTACATGGACTCCATTTCGGTCCGCATTGCATCCAGCCATTTTACCGAGTCGACGCTCTGAATGGCTTGCTGGAAGCTAGTAGGCTCATCAAAGTCTATGATGCAATCCTCTTTATCCCCGTCAATGAGAAAACCGTAGTATTTCTTGGGCGGATGAGACTGCCTACTACTCCTGCGGAGTGGCGTGGGAATGTCCTGATCTTTCGAACCCTCTAGTTTTACTAAGCTTTCAGTAATAGCTCGTGGTTCTGGAATTTCTTCCAGTTCTATTGCGCTCCCACTTAATTCTTTTTCTATGAACTGGTGTTCTAGAAAGTGGGCATGGCGAGAAACAAACACCTTTTGTTCCTCTTCGCAATAGAAGAAATATCCCTTGGAGTTCTTTGGATATCCCACAAACTTGCACTGTACTGAGCGTGCCTCGAACTTGTCCGCATGCTGCTTTTTTACAAAAGCTGGACATCCCCATGTCTTAATGTGATTAAGATAGGGTCTCTTTCCACACCACATCTGATATGGTGTAGTAGGCACAGTCTTAGTTGGAACTCGGTTCAAAAGGTATGCAGCTGATTCTAGCGCATATCCCCAGAACGATCGCGGCAACTCAGCATTACTCATCATGGACCGTACCATATCCAATAGGGTTCGGTTCCGTCTCTCCGATACACCGTTATGTTGCGGAGTGTATGGAGGAGTAAGCTGAGAGAGAATTCCATTCTCTT
The DNA here is from genome assembly GCA_030015575.1 of Agapanthus africanus. NCBI lineage: Eukaryota > Viridiplantae > Streptophyta > Magnoliopsida > Asparagales > Amaryllidaceae > Agapanthus > Agapanthus africanus. The sequence continues at coordinate 511,000,158 of JASDDO010000026.1, read as the reverse complement.
TTAAGTAACCCAGGTACTCGGCACTCAAGTATTCACCACCTCGATCAGATCTCAGTGCCTTGATACTTTTGCCTGTTTGTTTTTCTACTTCATTCTTATATTCCTGGAAATTTTCAAAAGCCTCGGATTTATGTTTCATTAAGAAGACATAACCGTACCTTGAAAAGTCATCCGTAAAAGTAATGAAGTAAGAATAACCGCTTCGCGCATGTGTAGACATTGGACCGCACACGTCGCTGTGTACGAGTCCTAAGAGCTCGCTTGTTCTTACTCCGTGTCCAGTGAACGGAGTCTTTATCATCTTTCCCTTGAGACAGGATTGCCAAGTTGCATACGATTGATATTCGAACGGATCCAAATATCCTTCTGTATGTAACTTAGTCAACCTTCTCTCATTGATGTGACCCAGTCTACAATGCCATAAGAAAGTTTTATTGATTTCTGGAGACTTTCTTTTGTGTGTATTCTGGACATTGAAAATCTGTGGCTGGTTTAATACGTATATACCGTTGTTCAATGTACCTGACCCAATCAAAACTTGATTAAGGTGAATGTTCACTACATTACTTACAAATGAAAATTCATAACCTTCTTTAGATAATAAAGATACAGAAATGATATTACAGGTTGCATTTGGTACATAATAACAACCACGCAAAACCAAAAAGTGTCCATCCGACAATCCCAGGTGATAGTCCCCCACGGCCTCAGCATCCATGCTAGCACCGTTTGCAACTCTGAGGGTCATGTCACCTGCCTTCAAAACTCTACGCTTTCTCAACGCCTGCAAAGAATTACAGATATGAGATCCTGATCCGGTATCCAATACCCAGGATGTAGAGTTTATTGCTAGACAGTTTTCAATAACATACACACCTGAAGCTGAAGCCGCAACTCGCTTCAAATCCTGTGTTCTGGCCTTCCAAGCCTTGCAATCCTGTTTCCAGTGACCACTTTTGTGACAATAGAAGCATTCTTCCTTCCCCACCAGCTTTCCCGCTATCTTTGTTGCTTTTCCTTTTCCCTTCGTATCCACTTTACCGACACCGCCTCTTGGTTTAGCGGGGGCTTTCTTCTTCTTACCCTTGGCTTTCGCCCTGGATCTAGAAGAGGAAGATCCTCCTACAAACAAAGTGGATGTCTCCCTACCCTTCTGTAGGGTGCCCTCAGCACTCCTCAACATGTTCAGAAGTTCGGAAAGTTCAACCTCCTTTTCTTGCATGTTGAAGTTAAGAATAAACTGGGCGTAAGTGGAAGGAAGGGACTGGAGAATCAAATCAGGATAGAGTTCATTCTCCAACGTGGTCCCAAGGTCCGCGAGCTCCTCTATGTAGCCAATCATCTTAAGCACGTGTTCCGCTACCGATGATCCGACGGCCAACCTTGCCAAAAACAACTTCTTCGACACTTCGTATCTTGCGATACGAGACTGCTCTCCATACAGTTCTTTTGTATGAAGAAATATGGACTTTAAGTCCATATTCTCGTGCCTCCTCTGATGTTCGTTGTCCATCGAGGCTAGTACGAGGCATCTGGCCTTTGCGCAATCTATTTCCCAGGTCTTGTAGATTTCCCTATCTACGACACTGGTTTTGGGACCTGGGACAGGGGGAGCTTTGGTGGTAAGGACATACCCCAACTTGTCATAAGTGATTGCTATCTTGACATTCCTGAGCCAATCTTTGTAGTTTGGCCCTGTCAATATGTTTTTATCTAGTAATAACTTAAGTCTGGTCATGTTGAATGGTCGCTGCAATTAGGAGAGAGAAAAGAAACACTTTAGCATGATGCTCTTGCAAGTTTAGAGTGGTTTTTAGTTTGTCTAAACTGGATGGCTCCCACTGTCTCTCGAATCCCTTCTCAAACCGTAAAGAAAGGATTAGTCAGGATCAATCTTAACGTACAATACTTGCTTAACCGTTCAGCCAGGCCAGTGTCGGTACTTCGAGGGAGGTTTTCCAACGCTTTCGCGAAGTTCCTTAATTAAGTAACCTCTTTTCCCTGTGGGCGTAGCCCCGCTAACACCCTTCTAGACACCTACTAAGTTTATAGCATTGATCGTTAAGTGAGAGTTTTCCCGAGGAGTAGCATATACTCACAGTAGGATCAGGATCCAAATATCATTGTGTGATAAAACAGATGGAATCATACCAGAATTATCACACTCCAAATGGTATGCAGCGCTAGCAAGTTTCAGTACTTATGAAACTCCCGATGTGGATTTCTGCCCCATGCTCTTATGACCTTGACTTTGGCCAAAATATCATAAGTCACATGTCAAGTTCTACCCGTCATTCTCCTGGTTAATTTGGACCCACCCGTACCTACCCTTGACTTTGGCCAAAATGGCAGCACGACTGTCCCAAACCAACGCATCTATCTATGCTGCACATGAATACCCAATAGCTACCAATCACTATGCCTTGACTTTGGCCAAAATACATAGCTTGAATACTTTTTGACCATTCATATGGAATGACGTAGGGCTACGAATGGTTTTGGCGAAACCGTGAACGTAGTGAACTTGATATAATCGATGGAATGAGATAGCTTTTAAAAGGAGTGGTTCAAGCTCCGCGTTTAAAAGTTTAGTTTTGAAAAGAACCGAGTGGTTTTCAAAGTGTTCCAATCGACTTTTACTTGGTTTATTTTCTTGCATTAGTTCTTTAAATGCGTCCCATCATTTAATCCTACCATTGCAGAAAACAACCAAAATATGACGTACGCTTATGCCATTCGCATTCGCCACGGGGCCCCGTCATCACCCGTTAGGTTACTTAACTAACGACAGAGCGGGGGCTGGGCTAGAGCGGCTGTAAAACATAAGCAACGCCTAAATAGTTATCATATATAAATATATAGCAATGATAGACATTACAGATCATAGATGAATACATTGGATATACTAGGAATCCGCAATCTGTTCGAGCCTGCAAGAAAAGCGAATTACACGGTCGCGGTGAATAGCCAATACCCCACCCAAGACCCCTACGGGTGCGGCAAACTACCCGCCAAGTACCCGAAGCGAAGCAACTTCCCTCACCACCGTGAGTAGGCCACTCGGCACTTCGAGATACCCGGTAGTTTATGCACCCCCTCCATGGGTCTATCCTAGGAGCAAAAACAGTAAAAAGAATTATACAATGACGGCTACAACCCCGACCCGGTTGTGCGGCCATACAAATAATATTATTACATCAATTTACATATCACAATGAATGAAAGAAAAAGCAACACTCATCTCACATCCACCCCGGCTATTCATCCGCGACAATCCAACCCATTCATATACACATACCATCATCAAACACAGATCACAGATATGTATAACCCCGACTAATCGACATATAGCGATTAGCCGACGTTCAATACATATAAACATCACAGATATAACCTTTTAGTCAAAGTGTATTGAAGTTCGGAAAAAAATATGGATTTATAGGCCCCCAAAAACAAATTTCTATTCTGGAAAACCTGGGCACATATAAACCATCTTAAAAATCCTAAAACCAAGCCAGAAATACACTGCACCAAACTCGACCCAGTGAAGAGCCAAGACGGCCGCGGTTGCGCGGCAATAGCTTGCTATTGCCGCGGAACCGCGGCTTTTTGGTCGAATCACTGGATCGTTTTTGGTGGCTTTCTTCACAAAACCCTGAGATGATTTTTGGAGTATAATTTATTTTGTTTTGAACAGAAAAAAAATTAACAGAAACTTAGGGTTTTTGAAAACTCGGTTTTTCGATTTTTCCGATTCGAACTTCGATACACTCTACTACCCATCTAGTTTATGTTTAGTTAGGCTCTAATACCACTGTAAGTCCACGTTGCCCACCTCGGTACTTGCGGGGAGGCGGAAAACGGAATAAAAATCGAATTTTTATGAGCTTAGGCAACATGGACTAGACTATGAAGGATCTTTGCTAAACAAAAACAAACTAAAGCTAACTAGAAACTAGCTAAGTGCTAGAAAGGTTATACCTTGAGCTTTATGTCCTTCTCTCCTTGCTCCTTGGAGTGGTGGAAGGAGGTCACCTTAGTCGTCTTCTCACGTCGGAGAAAGATCCACCCGAAAGCCTCGACCTTTGGCTTCAACTCCAAGTTAGAAGTAACTAGGGTGCAAGAAGTGCTAATCCTTGAACCCTAGATGAGAGTAGAGATTATCAAGAAAGGGTTTTTCTCAAGCTCAAGTGTTTCTCAACACATGAGAGGAGAGAGCTTGAGGGAGAGGAAGAACAAGAGAGAGAAAGTGAATAATAGAATGAGAGAAAATATGAAGCATTCTCACATATATGTGTGAATTATTGTAATTAGATAATTCGCTAGATAATTGTCATGGTTAATCAAGACATGACCATTATCATTTCATTTTTAATGCAAATTGCAAGGATCAAAGAGCATCTTCCAAATGAAATGATGATGGTCAAAGTGTCAACCAAGGTCAACAAGTCAAGGAGGTTAAATGGTCAACAACCATAACCATGCACAATTATTTAAACTAATATCAATTAATAATAATACACACATAAGCATTAGGGTTAATAAAATGACAATAGTCATTAACCCTAATCAAAGTCCTCTCCCTCTGTCTCAAGCAACTGTGCATACGCACCCGTATTCGTGATCCGAGGAACACGAATACAAAGAGATAAAACCAATCCTAAATCATATACTAGGATCCGGCTTAAACCAAAGCCTGCTAGTATAAGCTGTCCGGACAGCAAACGTGCACAAGTGCACGGATGTGAACGAACCCTGTCGCAAAACTATGCGACCTCTACTCATTTTGCCTAAAAGCGAATAGCTCTCTGTGTGGGACTCCAAAGACTCGACACTACGCTGGCAGTGGGTTTAACCACAGACCGCAAGCGGCACTAGCTGTACGTAACGGTCCCCAGATAGATGTCGATAAGAAGACTGACGAGATGAACCCCATCTGAACTCCTACTGAGCCTGTATGTGACAGTCTCCGTACAGTCCGGTCTGTTCGTCTGATACATCGCATGGCGGGTCTAGGGGGGCGGTGAACGTCAGTCCCCTAATAGCGGTACAAGTCGTGTCGGAGTGTAGCCCAGAACAACCTGAGATAACACTGGAAACCTACCAGTATATCTCGCTTGCCCTGGCCAGGGACTACTCGTGTAAAGGCTCTCCTGGACACAGCGCGATGTCAACCCCCAATACCGGGAGAGACGAATCCTGTCTAACCGTCACTGCCTCCAAGTGCTTCGGGACTGCACCCAAAAACTACCTGTTTGCACGACTCCTTTGAGCCGTGGTAGGGTAGTAATCAAAGTGCAGTGGGAACACACTCGAGGCGAAGTGACAGTGTCAAGTCAACGGACTAAGTTGTACTCATGTCACCTGGGAACTGATAACTGACGATATGTATAATACCAACCAACAGTTCCCGACGAGTCCTGTCCAGTGTACTCGTAACCTAACGAGCACCCGCATACTATCTCAAGTACGACGTACTGACGGCTGTGGGACAGACCGTCTCCCACGCTGGGATGAGAAGCGCATACGCTAGTCTACTCCGGAGTATTGATGCCCTGTCTCGATAGTCCAACGACTAGGGACCTGTATAAGGATGTGCTTATAGATCACCCAGCTCCCACGAGTGTGAGCGCCATCACAACGCTGGTAATCAAGCAAAGATCGTAAGGGCTCTACTAATATGTATATCAGCGATATGCTAAAAGAAACACATGCACATATTAAAGCAGAGACAAACCAAGTAGCATACTACCGTTTCGAGCAAGATTGTATATACAATTGTGAATATCCCAAGCTTCCATCAAGTAATATACAAACTAGTATGATACAGTAATGGCCTCTAGGGCATATACACTAACAGTTTTAATAGCATAAGCCAAATTATGCGTTTTTAAAATCCCAAGTCTTTTCTGAAAATTTTAGCAGAGTTTCCTTTGTAAATACTGGCCCCGAACGGGGTACAACATAAATAATATATACATCAATGATAAAGGCATCCCCAAGCAGGAGCTAGCTCTTCGTCAATCGACGGTCACAACCACGCAAGCAATATAATATACAACGCCGAAGGGCGTGGATCAAAACTCAAAAGGAAACTCAAAATCATCAAGAAAACCATATTAATACAACGCGCGACTCTAAGGTCGAAATAATAGCAACTGGTTGTCTAAGTCTGAAAAAAATATACAAATCTGGTTGATGAAATTTTACTAGATACAAATGAAAATAAATAAGTACAATGGTGGTCACGATACGAGTGAAACCACCTACCAAAGCAATCACCCAGAAAGGAAGCAGTGTGCCAGAAAGCCGCAATGAAACATGTACGGCAAAACCTGCAAGAAACTGTGGCACAACGGGGGTGAGTTGCCAACTCGTGAGTAGAAAATATCACAGAGCAGAAATCATATGTATGACTCAATCCTAGGTCAAAACGATCAGTAGTATACATGCTCAATATGATAAAGTCTGAAGCATGATAAGGTGGCAAGGGTAAACATCTATACATAAGTGTAGTACCAAGTGCTCGTGTCAGTGCCTCAGGTAGCAACATATCATAAACATGAGGTATTATCAGTGAAATCAATGCCAACTATAGCATCAAATCTGTAAGTATGTGGATAAGTCTAACAATGTAATCAATGTCTGTATGCGTGTGGATCTCGTCCACGTGTCAACCAATGACACAAAACATCATGCACGTAATTATCATAAAGCATATGCATGAAAGTATGAGGATATAAATCAACGTGTGTCCCTCACGACACATCAAAATTATGGAACCTGAGTGTCCAGCATCGACACTGGAAAACATCATGAAACCTGTGCCCAGCATCGGCACGTAAATCCTCATATATATAGGGCTCCGTTAGTCCGGATCGGCCCACGGGCTCCGTCAGTCTGGATCGGCCCATATCATCTCTCAACTCCGATCGGTATCCTCCGGATATCCGCCGAGCCCAAATACAATCACCGGTAGGTAGTAGTCCCTCTGCCAGGCTCACCGTCTGTATACACAGCATCCCTTTCTTGCCCCGGGGTACCATACCGGGCCCCATCATGTACCCGCACACGGCCCACGGCTCCTCCTCGCATGGGGTATATATATATCAGAACCGATAAAACTCATGGTTGCTGCTGAAATATCATATCAAGAGAAACCGGGTTTTTAAAACTGTACATATTTTCCTTTGAAATACCCACGGTTCTCAAATCCAGAAATATCATGGAAACAACATATCTCAATGCGTATAATCATAAAGCATGATGTATGCGACATATAACAGAATGTAAGCATATCTGTATATCAAGCAACCTGGAACATTAATATGCACATATCGAGGGAAAACCGCACTTATAAAATGAATCCAGTTTTAAAATATATCTTGCGGTTCCCAAATCTCCAAAATCAAGCTAGAATCATCTATGTACGTACAAATACGTATATATACAAGTATGTCATACAAGGAGTCATATCTTGATGCAACAATCCTACTGTGTAGTGACATGGCAATTATCGATGATGAAGTGTGTGAGCCGGCAAGCAGGTGTACGTGGAACATACGCATCATCGATAATGGTGCTGGTGTCCCGACAGCATAGGTTTAATATAAGAATAATCACATTTAAACATGCAATGCGATGCGAATAGCAAGAATATGCGAAAAATGAATAATAAACACAATAGTGAAGAATCTGCATCAAAATATATATGTCATACAGTTTTGCCATTTGAAATAAGACGAATTGTGGTGTTTAGAAAAATAAGGGCTACGGTGTTTTTAAGAAAAGATACGTCTTTTGAAAATATCCGTAGAATCCCTTGGCCTGTACTTAAAATACTCACGATTCGTTAGTTTTGAAATAGGTATGACTCGAGTCTAGTCTAACAACTATAAGTAAGCTATAGGACTAATCGAAAGGTAAGGAAACCACCTAAATCTGAGTCGATACATATAAATATAATAGTTAGTGATCCCGCCTCAATAGTATTACATACGATACAATATATAATATGACATCCTCAAGTCAAGAGTTCGGATCTAACATCAAATTATATAGCTCGTACGTAAATCCGTCGTATGGCTTCCCAAATCTGGGTACGGGTCAAATATCACATTCATCTGGTATCCATTATCATCATATCTCATGAACTGGGGGCACTGATCTAAGTCTAGTACAAACTGATACCATCTGCAAATATATACGTGTATAAAAACACAAGCCTAAAGGCCCGCTAAAATCTCATGTTGTATATCAAAATACGAACCATAACATATCACCGATCTCATAGCATCACGCCCAATCTCATCGACTCATGTCCAAATATCATCCACTATCCTCATTATCTATATGTAGGTATACGTATATATATATATGCCTAATCTCATACCTATGTGTGTATATACATATACATATATATATATATATATACGTATCCCCATATACGCACAAGTAGTAATAATAATAATGAATGCAAGGGTGTATGTGTGCGTGTGTGCAAACCTATTCTATGGTTCGCGACTAAGAAATCAATCACGACACTATCTTCCAATTTCATATCACATATGTAAATATATATCATATCATCAACTACACTACGAACTGCAAGGGTGCTATACGCCATCCACCCGGCTTCCCCCGTAGATGTGTATCTACTCACCTTGCTCTTCGCTTGCCGATGCCGATGTCGCCACGCACTTGCTTGTCATCTCGAAGTCCACATGGGGGTACCTACATGTCACAACATATCATATCGCATTAAAATCCAAATCAAAATCAAAACGACACGCTAAAAGCCTATAGGTTAGAACCTCCAGACTACGCTTTAAAAACCACCAAACAACACTCGATATCGTCGTACAAATGTCAAGTGATCGAGGTAAAACACAAATACCAAAACTTGAATTCATAAACATCAAGAAACACATGGCATCAACTCACAAAACTTGCTCCAGATTTTAGTTAAGGTGAAAACAAGATGCACAAACAACACTGGGGTGATATATAGGGTGTATATGACCTACTGAAGCAACCTGGGCACCAAAATTTTCAGAGTGGCCGTCCGTTACCCCCATAAATCCGGTGAGCTCAGTTTTGCCATCATTGATGGGGTTCGTTCTTGCAGGGTGGCTTCCTATGGGTCCCACCAGGCCTCTGGTATTGTTTGCTTTTCTAGTAATGGCCCCGGATCACTCCGGATTTCCCTGTACCCACTAAATTCTCACAAAACCGACGTGAATAGTTTCAGTTTTCTATATTTGGGTTTGTTTCGAGTTGACCTGGGTTTCTAACATCATAGGGAGGTTTTATGATCACCACTAAGGCTTTATTACACTAACACAACTTAAAATACCACATAACCTCTTCTAGGAAAATTCAAAGTTCACTAAACCACACTAAATCATAATTAAACATATATGGATAGTAAAGTGAATGAAAAACTACACAAATGGTGAAGGGATTACCTCATTTGGCACTCATGAATCCCCTAGAGCATCAAAATCTTATTTTTCTTTGTCCAAAGTGTAGCTTGTGAGCTTGTGCATGTTTTTTGTGAAATGGAGATGGAGTTTTGGTATTGTTGATGATGTTTTGGGGGTTTGAAGTGGAGGGGGAGTGAGGTGCTGCCATGAGAGGAAGAAGAAGAAGAAAAGATGAAGATAATGAAGTGAGAGTGATGAGCCATGACTATGGTTGACCCCTCACCCTCTCTCTCTCATGCCCATACCCTTTTTTTTTTTTATTGTTTTCCCTTTTCTTTTCTTTTCTTTTCATTTCTTTTCTCTTTAAATTAGAACAATGGATGATAAATGAGAAAAGCCATGATAAAAATGTAACAAGTGTAAAATAACACGGTGCATGTCATAAAGCCTAAATACGCTTAATGCACGATTAGCGATATTTAATCGTGATTAGCATTAAAATAGTGTATAATAAATTATAAAATTTCATAATTTGCATAAATCACATAAATCACCCTCTTTTTAGTAATTTCTATAATTTTCCATATTTTTCCCAATTTATCGGTATTTAATTATACCGCAATATTAAAATATTCAATATATTTATTATTTAATTATAAAAATTCCCAAAAATAATATTTTATTTTTCTGAAATGTTACAGTCTTCCCCCCTTATAGAAATTCGGTCCCCGAATTTAAATTTAAACCCCTCAAATACTAAAACATTTCAGTAAAAGACTAAGTAGTCGGGGTCCCGAAATTATAAATACATAAAGCACATCGTAGCGCATGAAAACGAGTATATCAATCAAAAGCAAAACTCCGTCAAGCATCCCGCAATCATCAGAGTCATGGTGAAAACACAAATGTCAAATCCAATACGAAAACCAACATGATATACATCAAAACTATACATGTAAACATCAAATCTATACATGTAATCATCTGAAGGAAATGCATGCCAAACCTTTCATGTTGTTGTGTGATGCGCGTATCGCGGCACAGTGGCGGACGTCTATTATAAGAAAATAACTATATGTATATATATATCCTTTGTTTAATATGCACGTCCCGCCGTTTTGAAAACAATTTAGAAGGGTTTCCTTGTTTTAAACGTTTCGTGTCATCTCAGACACGTAGGGTAAATACTGAGACTATAGCTCCTTTTTGGAAATCCCTTCGATAACTATCAATGCATGCAAAAATATATCTAGGTACTATCCTCGGTCTAGTCCTGCTCAGCTACGAAAACAAATAGCAAGTATCATAAAAACGTATTGCTCCATAAGAAATCAATCCCAAAATGTGCATATAAATACTACGTGCATCTGGTGCGCACGGAAATCGAAACCCATGAATGTGCCATACATGTGCACAGAAACAACATCTAAGTGCATCGGGTGTGCACGAAACATTTGTCAAGGACAACGGGTGTGCCTGACAGCTATATCAGGTGTATCTGATATGCACGAAGAATCTCAATTTAGTGCATCTGGTGTGCACCAAAATCGCATCAAGCGCCCAAGCATGCGCAAGAATCCAAATCAAGTGTACTAAAACAAATATCGAATATCAAAATCGAAATTGACGGTATACGACATATTCAATCCAAATCCAAATCAGGTATACCGTGGTACATAATCTCACAACCATGTGCATCAGCATGCACAAAATCAAATCAAATACTAAAAGTGCATGAAAACTATGCCGAAAGTACAAGTCAAATGATATGCATATTATAGGCATGGAATCAAAATCAATATCTCGAATGACATCAATCGAAGTCAAGTACAACCGTAGTGTACAAAAATCTCAATCATGCAAACAAATCGTCCAAAATACCGAAATCCAAAAATGACGGATACGTGATAATCGAATCACCAAATCACAAATCATAAATACCGTCATCAATATGTCATCCTTCAAAGTCGAGAAGGTGTCGGTGCATCCAATGCTACCAGAGCAAGATATCTATACGTCTGGTGCTTTTAGGTTCTCGTCTCTCACTGCGAATTGGTAGATATATAGTTCCTCGGCTCAACGGCCCAAAGTGGAATGACGATGGAAACAGTCCTGCTCTGGCACATCCTCTAAAGATTTCTGGCCAATTATCTCGTCGACGATGCCAAACTCTGGCCTACTGGGTGTGCATAAAATGACCGCTTCTAGGTCTAAGTCTTCTCGTAGTATTCCAGGAAGGTTCTGTTGAAGTCTCTCCCAAATCTCGTTTCTGCCAAACTGCCCGGAAGCCATCGTCTTTTACTAAATCAATTTCTTGTTCCGGAACGGCTGCATACTCATCGCGACTCCTTCTGGAAGGTATATCCATATACAACGCCTCTGTATGCGTATCACATCTCTGATGTCAGCGGAGTGGAACGTCATCTCACCAAGATCTCGTACGAACCTTATTACTCCACTTTTCTCTAATGTCGACTGGTTCGGACTCGTCTCTTCGTGGCTGCATGGACTGTGCTCCAACGGCTATACTCGTATCTGGAGTCTCCCAAGCAATGTATCCCATCACATGATATCCGAATGATGTCGAACCTTTCGATCGATTCGTCAAAGTTCCATAATCCCCCAAGAGCTCAACATCTTGGGTACAGTTTAATAGTATTCCAGTACATGCCACAGCACCTATGGACCAACCGTAGAAAGGAAAACCCAAGCCTCACTAATGGCACCGCTGAACTGCCGCAAGCCCTAAGGTTCAAAGGCATTCCATGGTCATTTGGTCGAGTTAGGGTTTCATTCTTCTAGAGGGCCCATAGCATTACTTGCATTTGTCTCTGAATACTTTAAACTTGGAAAATGGACTTCTGACATTCGATCGTCTCTATCGACGCCCAACGTACCTGCGTGAAGTCGTTTCTAGCTGGAATCAATCATTCTGATGACTTCGCATCGGGGTAGGCAACGAATCACATGTTCTAGTCCTTTCTCCTTTGGTGACTAGCGATCTTCTGTCGCATCTCTAAGTACAACTCGTGCGGCATAGCTCCAACATCTGGGGCGATATCTCGTCATTTGCAGCAACAACTCGCTCATTTGTCTGCACGTTGATCAGTGCCTCAAGCATCAAATAATCGGTGCATCGACGGTCATCACATTCTGGCTGGCCTCTAGCAGTAGCTGATCCTCTGGTGCTGATCAACACGTCCGAGAATCTCGTAAAAGCGATCCATCAAACGCTCCTGGCGCGAAAACACAAAAAAAACGCCGCCTCTATGCAATCGTATGTCCCTGGAATCACACCCTGGTCAGTCCTCATTCGTAACGAGTTCATGCTGACGCAACTCTAGCCGTAGCTCTCTCTGCCCGTGTAATCGTGGCAGCAAAATCATAAACATATATCGATGAGGATAGATCATAGGAATGAATATAATAATGTGCAAGGAAATGTACATCCTAAGGCTTCTTAAGCGGAGTAGCGTATCGTAAGTATGCCGCGGAACATACACGGTACGTCACTCTACTTAAGTCACCTACTCCATCAACCAAGGTCAACCTACGGGACTAAAATTCGGGTCTAATACCCCCTCGACCAAGTCTAAATTCCGTAAGGTCAAGCCTAGATTCCGCATATATACAAACGCCCTAGGCTCCGCATAGTCAAACATAGACTCAAACCAAGGTTAACCTAGCGCTCTGATACCAACTTTGTCACGACCCGAAATGGCACGCGACTGGCACTTGAATCATATGAATTCTATAGGACCCCATCTAATTCAGGTAAGCCAAGAAATCCCAGAAATCTAAACCATTTAAAGAAAGAAGTGAAGAAAACATGTTTTAAAGAAGTGGTTTTAATAGCATAAGCCGAATTATGCGTTTTTAAAATCCCAAGTCTTTTCTGAAAATTTCGGCAGAGTTTCCTTTGTAAATAATGGCCCCGAACGGGGTATAACATGAATAATATATACATCAATGATAAAGGCATCCCCAAGCAAGAGCTAGCTCTTCGTGAATTGACGGTCACAACCACGCAAGTAATATAATATACAACGCCGAAGGGCGAGGATCAAAATTCAAAAGGAAACTCAAAATCATCAAGAAAACCATACTAATACAACACACGACTCTAAGGTCGAAATAATAACAACTGGTTGTCTAAGTCTGAAATAAATATACAAGTTAGGTTGATGGAATTTTACTAGATACAACTGAAAATAAATAAGTACAATGGTGGTCACGATGCGAGTGAACCCACCTACCAAAGCAATCACCCAGAAAGGAAGCGGTGTGCCAGAAAGCCGCAATGAAACCTGTACGGCAAAACCTTCAAGAAACTGTGGCATAACGGGGGTGAGTTGCCAACTTGTGAGTTGAAAATATCACAGAGCTGAAATCGAATGTTTGACTCAATCCTAGGTCCAAACGATCAGTAGTATTCATCTTCAATATGATAAAGTCTGAAGCATGATAAGGTGACAAGGGTAAACATCTATACATAAGTGTAGTACCAAGTGCTCGTGTCAGTGCCTCAGGTAGCAACATATCATAAACATGAGGTATCATCAATGAAATCAGTGCTAACTATAGCATCAAATCTATAAGTTTATGGATAACATCCAACAATGTAATCAATGCCTGTATGTGTGTGGATCTCGTCCATGTGTCAACCAATGACACAAACATCATGCACATAATTATCATAAAGCATATGCCTGAAAGTATGAGGATATAAATCAACGTGTGTCCCTCGCAACACATCAAAATCATGGAACCTGAGTGTCCAGCATCGACACTCGAAAACATCATGAAACCTGTGCCCAGTATCGGCACGTAAATTCTCATATATATAGGGCTCCGTCAGTGCGGATCGGCCCACGGGGTCCATCAGTCCGGATCGGCCCATATCATCTCTCAACTCTGGTTGGTATCCTCCGGATATCCGCCGAGCCCAAATACAATCACCGGTAGGTAGTAGTCCCTCTGTCAGGCTCACCGTCTGTATACATAGCATCTCTTTCTTGCCCTGGGGTACCATACCGGGCCCCACCATGTACCCGCACACGACCCACGGCTCCTCCTCGTATGGGGTATATATATATCAGAACCGATAAAACTCATGGTGGTTGCTGAAATATCATATCAAGAGAAACCGGGTTTTTAAAACAGTACATATTTTCCTTTGAAATAACCACAGTTCTCAAATCCAGAAATATCATGGAAACAACATATCTCAATGCGTATAATCATAAAGCATGATGTATGCGACATATAACAGAATGTAAGTATATCCATATATCATGCAATTTAGAACAGTAATATGCACATATCGAGGGAAAACCGCTCTTATAAAATGAATCCAATTTTAAAATATATCTTGCGGTTCCCAAATCTCCAAAATCAAGCCAGAATCATCTATGTACGTACAAATACGTATGTATTCAAGTATGTCATGCAAGGAGTCATATCTTGATGCAACAATCCTTCTGTGTAGTGACATGGCAATTATCGATGATGAAGTGTGTAAGCCGGCAAGCAGGTGTACGTGGAACATACGCATCATCGATAATGGTGCTGGTATCCTGACAACATGGGTTTAATATAAGAATAAGCACATTTAAACATACAACGCGATGCGAATAGCAAGAATATGCGGAAAATGAATAATAAACACAACAGTGAAGAATCAACATCAAAATATATATGTCATACAGTTTTGCCATTTGAAAAAAGACGAATCGTGGTGTTTAGAAAAATAAGGGCTACGTTGTTTTTAAAAAAAGATGCGTCTTTTGAAAATATCCATAGAATCCCTTGGACTGTCTTTAAAATACTCACGATTCGTTAGTTTTGAAATAGGTATGACTCAAGTCTAGTCTAACATCTATAAGTAAGCTACAGGACTAATCGAAAGGTAAGGAAACCACCTAAAACTGAGTCGATACATATAAATATAATAGTCGGTGATCCCGCCTCAATAGCATCATATACGATACAATATATAATATGACATTCTCGAGTCAAGAGTGCGGATCTATCATCAAATTATATATCTCGTACGTAAATCCGTCGTACGGCTTCCCAAATCTGGGTACGGGTCAAATATCACATTTATCTGGTATCCATTATCATCATATCTCATAAACTGTGGGTACTGATCTAAGTCTAGTACAAACTGATACCGTCTACAAATATATGCGTGTATAGAAACACACGCCTAAAGGCCTGCTAAAATCTCATGCCGTATCTCAAAATACGAACCAAAACATATTACCGATCTCATAGCATAACGCCCAATCTCATCGACTCATCTCCAAATATCATCCACTATCCTCATTATCCATGTGTAGGTATACGTATATATATGCCTAATCCCATACCTATGTGTGTATATACATATATATACGTATCCCCATATACGCACAAGTAGTAATAATAATAATGCATGCAAGGGTGTATGTGTGCGTGTGTGCAAACCTATTCTATGGTTCGCGACTAAGAAATCAATCACGATACTATCTTCTAATTTCATAACACATATGTAAATATATATCATATCATCAACTACACTACGAACTGCGGGGGTGCGATACGCAATCCACCCAACTTCCCCCGTAGATATGTATCTACTCACCTTGCTCTTCGCTTGCCGATGCCGATGTCGCCACGAGCTTGCTTGTCGTCTCGAAGTCCACATGGGGGTACCTAAATGTCATAACGTATCGTATCGCATTAAAATCCAAATCAAAACCAAAATGACATGCTAAAAGCCTATAGGTTAGAACCTACGGACTACGCCTTCAAAACTACCAAACAACTCTCGATATCGTCGTACAAACGTCAAGTGATCGAGATAAAACACAAATACCAAAACTTGAATTCATAAACATCAAGAAACACATGGCATCAACTCATAAAACTTGCACTAGATTTTAGTTAAGGTGAAAACAAGATGCACAAACAACACTGAGGTAATATATAGGGTGTATATGACTTACTGAAGCAACCTGGGCACCAAAATTTTTAGAGTGGCCGGCTACTACCCTCCTAAATCTGGTGAGCTCAGTTTTGGCATCTTGGATGGGGTTCGTTCTTGCAGGGTGGCTTCCTATGGGTCCCATTAGGCCTCTGGTATTGTTTGCTTTTCTAGTAATGGCCCCGGATCACTCCAGATTTTCCTGTACCCACTAAATTCTCACAAAACCGACATGAATAGTTTCAGTTTTCTGTATTTGGGTTTGTTTCGAGTTAGCCTGGGTTTCTAACATCATAGGGGGGTTTTAAGGTCACCACTAAGACTTTATTACACTAACACAACTCAAAATTCCACATAACCTCTTGTATGAAAATTCAAAGTTCACTAAACCGCACTAAATCATAACTAAACACATATGGATACTAAAGTGAATGAAAAACTACACAAATGGTGAAGGGGTTACCTCATTTGGTGCTCATGAATCCCCTAGAGCATCAAAATATTATTTTTCTTTGTCCAAAGTGTAGCTTGTGAGCTTGTGCGTGTTTTTTGTGAAATAGAGATGGAGTTTTGGTGTTGTTTTGATGATGTTTTGGGGGTTTGAAGTGGAGGAGGAGTGAGGTGCTGCCATGAGAGGAAGAAGAAGAAGAAAAAATGAAGATAATGAAGTGAGAGTGATGGGCCAGGACTATGGTTGACCTCTCACCCTCTCTCTCTCATGTCCATACCCCTTTTTTTTTATTGTTTTCCCTTTTCTTTTCTCTTTAAATTAGAACCATGCATGATAAATGAGAAAAGCCATGATAAAAATGTAACAAGTGTCAAATAACATGGTGCATGACATAAAGCCTAAACACGCTTAATGCATGATTAGCGATATTTAATCGCGATTAGCTTTAAAATAGTGTATAATAAATTATAAAATTTCATAATTTGCATAAAGCACATAAAGCACCCTCTTTTTTAGTAATTTTTATAATTTTCCATATTTTCCCAAATTTATCGGTATTTAATTATACCGCAATATTAAAATATTCAATATATTTATTATTTAATTATAAAAATTCCCAAAAATAATATTTTATTTTTCTGAAATGTTACATACTCCTGCGAATCCAATCAGTAACACTACCGTACAGTCCAGTCTCTTCGTCTGATATGTCGCATATCACAGCCTGGGGGTGGTATAACATCAAACCCCAATAGCATGATAAGTAATGCCGATGTAAGGTCCACAATAGTTCGAGAAACTAATGATAACACTTACCAGTAGATCTCAGCAACCCTGGCCAGAGATTTTCTATTATTGCCAATCGAGCATAGCGCAACATCAACTCCCAATACCGGGAGAGACGAATCCCCTCCTATCGCTCATTGCCTCCATGTAACTGATTGATCTCAAAAATTATCTATTAACTGCAATCAAGAACGGCGTTGCTTGGTAGCTAGCCGGTGAATACGGGTCGGTCCATAGGGATTTTGTGTTTTCCTAATCGTGCTAACGAGTTAATTCCGATGGGTGTCGAATTGATTTATTAAATCTAAAAACTACCAAATTAAGTTATACCAAGATTATCTAGATCTAAGTCTTGTTAGGGTTAGGTTTAGGGGAAGTTGAGAGATTAAAGGTTTCCTCACCACTTTCAATGCCCTATTATAGATCTATTAGGTGTTATGGTAATTATCAATAAAGTGCATTAGAATCATTTGGGAAGATGTTTCTTCCTCTAGGTTCTTGTCATTCCTTTATCGATCCTTACCCTAACCTCCATGGAAAACACGCGCAACCGGTCTTTTATACTACGGTATCACTATTATCTCGAGGGGTAAGGTGCCGCAGAGAGCGGTGTGTGCGTGTATGCATGGAGTTCTAATTATTATGTGTGAAGGGGCAAGAAAGGGGTGAGAGATCTCATCTCTCAAACCTTTCCCTAAAACTAACCCTAACAAGCGAGGAGACTACTCGCTCATTAGGGAATTTAAAGACATTCTAAATTAAAGTAAACTAAAGCAAAGAAAATAAGAGAACTTACTAATTTTTATTGATGACTCTCTCCAAACATGAACACAGTACAGATCTGAATTTATGAAATGAAAAGAGGCATAGGGAGGCATGAAAAGAATACAATGATTTGGAGTTCCTATTTATAGAGGATAGGAAACCGTAGGTTACAATTGATTCGCATGTCTACATTTACCAAGATAACCCTGTAAAGACCAGTCAACGCCGCCGCCACAATATGGTAAAATTTCTCCTTCTAAATCCTCAAGCCCGCCGCGGAACCACGGCCCGAGGCCTGGTTTGGCCGCGGTTCCGCGGCCAAATGAAGGTGTTGGCTGCTCCAATTTCCTGTGATGGTTTCTGGCTCTTTGGTCTTTCTACTTCTTTATATGTTTTCTCAATTTAGCTTATGGTTCTCTTCCAGATTTTCCAGTGAATAATTGTGGTGGACTTTAACCGTGGCTTCGCGATCTTGAACCTTGCGTTGCCTTGTACTTTGTAAACTGTTCTTTGTGTAGGCTTCATCAAGATCCTTCAGTTTGTTGGTTGTAGTTCCACTTTTGCATCGTCTTTTATCTTTTTCACTGTTTTAGCTCCAAGAACCTGTAACCTGTAATATGTAGTAAACATGCATCAAAAGCACCTGTTCATTTATTAAACGAATAAGAATGGGGAATATAATAATGCAATATTATGGTATGAACAAATACCCCCAAACTTATCTTTTGCTCGTCCTCGAGCAAACTTATTTTTTTTATTCTCTACAAAAAACCTAACCGCACTTTCGCAGGGAAACGCGATTGCACTGAGCTTGTGCAACAAGCCGTTAAACCTTTAGGTGTCCCTAGTAGGAGGAGTGTTGTCTCCTGAGGGTTTTCAGCGGATACTACCCACAAAATCCTATCAATTTGGCTGTTTCGACTTTTGTTCTCCAATTAGGTTTTCTAACAGGGAATTCTATTATCGTCGACTCGTAAATTATCCACCCACGTTCTTCACACTTTCTCATCATTTAACTTAAGATTATACATATCCTGCAGACCTACTTAGCTTTCGGCATTTTTTAAGTTTTCCCTCTAGGGTTCCATCTCCACTTAGGAATTTTTATCAACTCTACTAAAGATACAAGTTCTATTCTTCATTCCTTTCTCTCATCTAAACTCCAATCACATATCCCTACGTGTGTGTATAGATCACCCCTACACTTAGAAATTCAAATCAAGCAATCATACTCTCGTCCGTTGTCCAAAATACTTATTAATAGGTGAATTTTTAAAATGAATTTTGCTTACACATCCTTCATGCGACCGTTAATACTTCTTGAGGTACCAACAACCGATTACAAGATGTGTTTGCACATTAAAGCGTAATTCCTAATCTTGCAACACCCAAGGCTTTTTAGCAGTGACTCCCAAACCAGTTGGTCTAAGGCACTAGGTGATGAAGCACCCTCGCTAAATATTTTTTTCTATTTTTGGAGCCTTAAGTAATCACAAAAACCAGTGTTCATTTTTTTCTTTCTTTATTCACACTTGTATTTTTTATTTTCTTTTCTTCGTACTAAGGACTTTAGACAAGAGCATTTCAAGGTCTCCTCTACTATTCTAAGTTTCAAGGTGCGTGTTTGTGCAAATTGTAGGGTATAAATTTTCAGAATCTAGACTTAAGTTAAGAATTATTTTTCAAATTTATACTCTAATAAAAATATCAATACTTTTCCTTCGTTTCGACTTAGCCCAAGAAGTGAACTCAAAATTTGCCTATTTCTAAATAAACTATAAAAACATATAATTTCTACCGTTAAAATTTAAGAAAGGTTATTTTTAGGGTTTTTAATTTACTAAGTCTAAAATCTAGTTGTTCCTAGCCAGTTAACCTATTTGTCAAACTCAAGTCAATTAGGCAAAAAATGAATACATTAATTTTTATAATTTTTGAAATTTTCAATTTTTAATGGGTTTTCAAATAAGTATGCAAATGCAAAAAATATACATATGAATGCGAAGGAAGAAAACGTACCGAGCACCCATCGGAATTAACTCGTTAGATCCTGCAAAATGCAATTTTTTTTTAATTTTTCAAATAAGTATGCTCGGTACGTTTTCTTTTTTTTTGGGGGGGGGACCAGATCACCGCGATTCTTCTTGTTGACTCGGTCCTCCAAATTTCTTTTGTTGTCTATTGTGATATTTCTCTGTTTGTTTGGATTTGATATTTACTGTTTTGATCTCTATAGATTTCCAGATCCGAATTTGTTCGTAGATCCTGCAAAATTCACACAAAAATACCCTTCCCAAAAATAACAGATGATATATTTTTATATTTTTTTTTCAGATTTTTTAATTTTAGATTAACCCGAAATTGCAAAAAGGAAATTTTACGCCATCCGCGGCAACGGCGCCATTTTATTTGAATCTCAAAAACTATCTATTAACCGCAATCAAGAACGGCGTCGCTTGGTAGCTAGCCGGTGAGTATGGGTCGGTCCACAGGGATGTTGTGAATTTCCTAATCGCTCTTACGAGTTAATTCCAAACGGTGTGAATGGATTAATTAAATCTAAAAAAAACCTAAATTAATGTAAGGCAATTGAATTAAAGATCTAACCATCTAACTAGGGCAAGAAATTAAATTTATCTAGGGCAAGAATAGAAATTTAATCTAGGGCAGAAAATAAATTAAGAACTTACAGATTGATGCTCTCCAAAAAGAATTCTGAATTTTATTAATGAAGGAGGCATAGGGAGGCATGAAAAGAATACAATGATTTGGAGTTCCTATTTATAGATGATAGGAAACCCTAGGTTACAATTGATTCGCATGTCTACATTTACCAAAATAACCCTGTAAAGACCAGTCAACGCCGCCACCACAATATGGTAAAATTTCTCCTTCTAAATCCTCAAGCCCGCCGCGGAACCGCGGCCTGAGGCCTGGTTTGACCGCGGTTCCACGGCCAAATGAAGGTGTTGGCTGCTCCAATTTCCTGTGATGGTTCCTGGCTCTTTTGTCTTTCTACTTCTTTATGTGTTTTCTCAATTTAGCTTCTGGTTCTCTTCCAGATTTTCCAGTGAATAATTGTGGTGGACTTTAACCGTGGCTTCGCGATCTTGGACCTTGCATTGCCTTGTACTTTGTAAACTGTTCTTTGTGTAGGCTTCATCAAGATCCTTCTGTTTGTTGGTTGTAGTTTCACTTTTGCATCGTCTTTTATCTTTTTCACTGTTTTAGCTCCAAGAACCTGTAACCTGTAATATGTAGTTAACATGCATCAAAAGCACCTGTTTATTTATTAAACGAATAAGAATGGGGAATATAATAATGCAATATTATGGTATGAACAAATACCCCCAAACTTATATTTTGCTCGTCCTCGAGCAAACTTATTTTTTTTATTCTCTACAAAAGACCTAACCGCACTTTCGCAGGGAAACGCGATTGCACTGAGCTCGTGCAACAAACCGTTAAACCTCTAGGTGTCCCTAGTAGGAGGAGTGTTGTCTCCTGAGGGTTTTCAGCGGATACTACCCACAAAATCCTATCAATTTGGCTGTTTCGACTTTTGTTCTCTAATTAGGTTTTCTAATAGGGAATTCTATTATCGTCGACTCGTAAATTATCCACTCACATTCTTCACACTTCCTCATCATTTAACTTAAGATTATACATATCCTGTAGACTTACTTAGCTTTCGGCATTTTTTAAGTTTTCCTTCTAGGGTTCCATCTCCACTTAGGAATTTTTATCAACTCTACTAAAGATATAAGTTCTATTCTTCATTCCTTTCTCTTATCTAAACTCCAATCACATATCCCTACGTGTGTATATAGATCACCCCTACACTTGGAAATCCAAATCAAGCAATCATACTCTCGTCCGTTGTCCAAAGTACTTATTAATAGGTGAATTTTTAAAATGAATTTTGCTTACACATCCTTCATGCGACCGTTAATACTTCTTGAGATACCAACAACCGATTACAAGATGTGTTTGCATATTAAAGCGTAATTCCTAGTCTTGCAACACTCAAGGCTTTTTAGCAATGACTCCCAAACCAGTTGGTCTAAGGCACTAGGTGATGAAGCACCCTCGCTAAATATTTTTTCTATTTTTGCAGCCTTAAGTAATCATAAAAACCAGTGTTAATTTTTTTCTTTCTTTATTCACACTTGTATTTTTTATTTTCTTTTCTTCGTACTAAGGACTTTAGACAAGAGCATTTCAAGGTCTCCTCTACTATTCCAAGTTTCAAGGTGTGTGTTTGTGCAAATTGTAGGGTATACATTTTCAGAATCTAGACTTAAGCTAGGAATTATTTTTCAAACTTATACTGTAATAAAAATATCAATACTTTTCCTTCGTTTCGACTTAGCCCAAGAAGTGAACTCAAAATTTGCCTATTTCTAAATAAACTACAAAGACATATACTTTCTACCGTTAAAATTTAAGAAAGGTTATTTTTAGGGTTTTTAATTTACTAAGTCTAAAATCTAGTTGTTCCTAGCCAGTTAACCTATTTGTCAAACTCAAGTCAATTAGGCAAAAATTGAATACATTAATTTTTATAATTTTTGAAATTTTCAATTTTTTATGGATTTTCAAATAAGTATGCAAATGCAAAAAATGTACATATGAATGCGAAGGAAGAAAACGTACCGAGCACCCATCGGAATTAACTCGTTAGATCCTGCAAAATGCAATTTTTTTTTATTTTTCAAATAAGTATGCTCGGTACGTTTTCTTTATTTTTTTTTTGGGGACCAGATCACCGCGATTCTTCTTTTTGACTCGGTCCTCCAAATTTCTTCTGTTATCTATTGTGATATTTCTCTATTTGTTCGGATTTGATATTTGCTGTTTTGATCTCTGTAGATTTCCAGATCCGAATTTGTTCGTAGATCCTGCAAAATACACACAAAAATACCCTTCCTAAAAATAACAGATGATATATTTATATATATATTTTTTTCTTCAGATTTTTATGATTTTTTAATTTTATATTAACCCGAAATTGCAAAAAGGAAATTTTACGCCATCCCCGGCAACGGCGCCATTTAATTTGAATCTCAGAATCTATCTATTAACCACAATCAAGAACAGCGTCGCTTGATAGCTAGCCGGTGAGTACTGGTCGGTCCACAGGAATGTTGTGAATTTCCTAATCGCTCTTAAGAGTTAATTCCAAACGGTGTGAATGGATTAATTAAATCTAAAAAAAACTAAATTAATCTAGGAAAATTGAATTAAAGATCTAACTATCTAAGTAGGGCAAGGAATTAAATTTATCTAGGGCAAGAATAGAAATTTAACCTAGGGCAGAAAATAAATTAAGAACTTACAGATTGATGCTCTCC
The DNA here is from genome assembly GCA_030015575.1 of Agapanthus africanus. Classification (NCBI taxonomy): domain Eukaryota; kingdom Viridiplantae; phylum Streptophyta; class Magnoliopsida; order Asparagales; family Amaryllidaceae; genus Agapanthus; species Agapanthus africanus. Next base: position 510,976,407 of record JASDDO010000026.1, on the reverse strand, counting down.
AAAAAGAATTCTGAATTTTATTAATAAAAGGAGGCATAGGGAGGCATGAAAAGAATACAATGATTTGGAGTTCCTATTTATAGAGGATAGGAAATCCCAGGTTACAATTGATTCGCATGTCTACATTTACCAAAAGAACCCTGTAAAGACCAGTCAACGCCGCCACCACAATATGGTAAAATTTCTCCTTCTAAATCCTCAAGCCCGCAGCGGAACCGCGGCCCGAGGCCTGGTTTGGCCGTGGTTCCGCGGCCAAATGAAGGTGTTGGCTGCTCCAATTTCCTGTGATGGTTCCTGGCTCTTTGGTCTTTCTACTTCTTTATATGTTTTCTCAATTTAGCTTCTGGTTCTCTTCCAGATTTTTCAGTGAATAATTGTGATGGACTTTAACCGTGGTTTCGCGATCTTGGACCTTGCGTTGCCTTGTACTTTGTAAACTGTTCTTTGTGTAGGCTTCATCAAGATCCTTCTGTTTGTTGGTTGTAGTTCCACTTTTGCATCGTCTTTTATCTTTTTCACTGTTTTAGCTCTAAGAACCTGTAACCTGTAATATGTAGTAAACATGCATCAAAAATACCTGTTTATTTATTAAACGAATAAGAACGGGTAATATAATAATACAATATTATGGTATGAACAAATACCCCCAAACTTATCTTTTGCTCGTCCTCGAGGAAACTTATTTTTTTTATTCTCTACAAAAAACCTACCCGCACTTTCGCAGGGAAACGCGATTGCACTGAGCTCGTGCAACAAGCCGTTAAACTTTTAGGTGTCCCTAATAGGAGGAGTGTTGTCTCCTGAGGGTTTTCAGCGGATACTACCCACAAAATCCTATCAATTTGGTTTTTTTGACTTTTGTTCTCCAATTAGGTTTTCTAACAGGGAATTCTATTATTGTCGACTCGTAAATTATCCACCCACATTCTTCACACTTCCTCGTCATTTAACTTAAGATTATACATATCCTGCAGACCTACTTAGTTTTCGGTATTTTTTAAGTATTCCTTCTAGGGTTCCATCTCCACTTAGGAATTTTTATCAACTCTACTAAAGATACAAGTGTAAGTGCACGGCGGCGCCCCGGCCGTCAATCCGAGGCCAAAATGCGAAAATGAAACTTTACTTTAACTTTATAAACCGGCACCACCGCACACAAAAATTCCGGATCGGGCCATTAATCTAGTCCTAGATAACAAGAGAAGGGGTAGAGAGATATACCGAGCGATCCGTGTCCTTCGGTCTTCTCGCCATCGTCCCGATCTCGCCGCGGAATCTCCGGTCTTCACCTCCTCGCCGGAAGGGCACCACGTCGCCGGCTTCTTTTATGGGCTCCCACCTCTGTACCGAGGCAACTCGGGCACGAAGTTGGCGAGCCGACGTGCCCAAGGTTGCTGTAGGTTAACTGTAGAATAATTTATCTCTTTGGGGTTTTGAGGAGTTGCCATATGGCGGAGGTAGAGGAATGAACTTTTTGGAGGAGGAGCTCTATCATTTTTCAAAGCCAAATGAGAGTAATTCACTTACCCAAAAATTGGGACAGCCCATGAAGAATTGGCCGGCCACATGTGATGAGGAGGAGAGGGTCAAAGTCCAAGGGGAGGGGGGTGTATCTCAATAATGCAAGAGAGAGTGTGGAGTTATCATGAAGCATGATCACAAGACAAGGTCCAACACTCCACCAACTAATCATCACAAACAAAAGTCAAGCAATCATGAGGTTATGAAGTCAATGGTGGAGCAACAATCATGACACTACAATATGCAAAGACAACCCTCCAAAATGCTTATTTGCATAAATGCAAATAAGCCCTCCTCCACCAATTTCCGGCCAAGGAAAGATACAAAGAAAATTGGCCGAAAGGGAAAACAAACTGGCAACTCCAAAAAACTGATCCCGTAATAAATTACAGGAAAACCCCGCTACTGTATATACATACCCGCATTTGTATTCCAACCGAATACAAATACAATGAGACAAATCTACACCGTACAATACTAGGATCCGGCTTAAACCAAAGCCCGCTAGTATTAACTATCCGATCATGATCCGTGCAATACCGCACGTATCTGATCGAACCCTGCCATATCTCCATACGGCCTCTACAGCGTTTCGCCCGAAACTTGAGAAACTGGTCTGTGGGGGACTCTAAAGACTCGTCAATAGTTTGGTTGTGGATTTAACCACTAGCACGTCAGAGGTATTAGCCTATACGTAACGGCTACCAGGTATTGACTAAAAGGGACATCGATGAGCGAACTCATCCTGACACCCTACTGAGCCTGTCAGTGACAATATCCGTACAGTCCGGTCCGTTCGTCTATGAGTATCGCATGGCGGACCTAGGGGGTTGGTAAAAGTCAGACCCCCTAAAGCGGTACAAGTCGTGTCGGAGTGTAGCCCAGAACACCCTGAGATACTACTGGAATACCTACCAGTAAATCTCCTGCCTCGGCCGAGGGCTTTGTGTAATGGCTCTCCTAGACACAGCGCGACCTCACCCCCAATACCGGGAGAGACGAACCCCTGAAGATCTGCTCACTGCCTCCATGTGGCTCGGGACTGTACCCAACTAAAACCTGTTTGCACGTCTCCTTTGAGCGTGGTAGGGTAGTAATCAAAGTACAGTGGGAACTCACACGAGACAAATGACGATCCTCAGGTCGATGAACTAACCTGTACACATGTCACCAGGGAACTGCTATCTGACGTCAGGTATAAGACCAACTAGCATGTTCCCGGCGAGTCCTGTCCGGTGTACTCATAACCCAATGAGCACCTGTATACATCTTAGGTGAACCAACTGACACCAGTGGCTTGTGAGACCGGCCACCGCTCCTCGTCGGGGTCTCGACTGTATACACTAGTCTACTCTGGAGTATCGATGCCCTGTCTTGAAACTCCCACGACTAGGGACCTTTTAAGGATGTGCTTATAGACTACCAGCTCCCACGTATATGATTGCCCTCATACTGCTGGCAGTCAAGCATGAATCCTAGGGGCTCTATCAACGTGCAATAGCGACCTGTCAGGTCACCTAAAGCAGTACACGATGATAAAGATAAACCAGATAGCATACTATCATCTTGAGTAACACTGTCCTACCGGAATAGGTCCTTCCTCAATCATTGCAATCACGTGCCTGTGATCCAATAATTGACTTTGAGGGCACTATCTCCAACAACAAGTTCTATTCTTCATTCCTTTCTCTCATCTAAACTCCAATCACATATCCCTACGTGTATGTATAGATCACCCCTACACTTGGAAATTCAAATCAAGTAATCATACTCTCGTCCGTTGTCCAAAGTACTTATTAATAGGTGAATTTTTAAAATGAATTTTGCTTACACATCCTTCATGCGACCGTTAATACTTCTTGAGGTACCAACAACCGATTACAAGATGTGTTTGCACATTAAAGCGTAATTTTTAGTCTTGCAACACTCAAGGCTTTTTAGCAGTGACTCCCAAACCAGTTAGTCTAAGGCACTAGGTGATGAAGCACCCTCGCTAAATATTTTTTTCTATTTTTGCAGCCTTAAGTAATCACAAAAACCAGTGTTCATTTTTTTCTTTCTTTATTCACACTTGTATTTTTTCTTTTCTTTTCTTCGTACTAAGGACTTTAGACAAGAGCATTTCAAGCTCTCCTCTACTATTCCAAGTTTCAAGATACGTGTTTGTGCAAATTGTAGGATATACATTTTCAGAATCTAGACTTAAGCTAGAAATTATTTTTCGAACTTATACTCTAATAAAAATATCAATATTTTTCCTTCGTTTCGACTTAGCCCAATAAGTGAACTCAAAATTTGCCTATTTCTAAATAAACTATAAAGACATATACTTTCTACCGTTAAAATTTAAGAAAGGTTATTTTTAGGGTTTTTAATTTGCTAAGTCTAAAATCTAGTTGTTCCTAACCAGTTAACCTATTTGTCAAACTCAAGTCAATTAGGCAAAAATTGAATACATTAATTTTTATAATTTTTGAAATTTTCAATTTTTTATGGGTTTTCAAATAAGTATGCAAATGCAAAAAATGTACATATGAATGCGAAGGAAGAAAACGTACCGAGCACCCATCAGAATTAACTCGTTAGATCCTGCAAAATGCAATTTCTTTTTTTTTCAAATAAGTATGCTCGGTACGTTTTCTTTCTTTTTGGGGGGGGGGGACCAGATCACCTCGATTCTTCTTGTTGACTCGGTCCTCCAAATTTCTTCTGTTGCCTATTGTGATATTTCTTTGTTTGTTCGGATTTGATAATTACTGTTTTGATCTCGTAAGATTTCCAGATCCGAATTTGTTCGTAGATCCTGCAAAATTCACACAAAAATACCCTTCCCAAAAATAACAGATGATATATTTATATATTTTTTTTTCAGATTTTTTAATTTTAGATTAACCCGAAATTGCAAAAAGGAAATTTTACGCCATCCCCTTCAACGACGCTTTTTGATTTGAATCTCAAAAACTATCTATTAACCGCAATCAAGAACGGCGTCGCTTGGTAGCTAGCCGGTGAGTATGGGTCGGTCCATAGGGATGTTGTGAATTTCCTAATCGCTCTTACGAGTTAATTCCAAACGGTGTGAATGGATTAATTAAATCTAAAAAAAAACTAAATTAATTTAGAGCAATTGAATTAAAGATCTAACTATCTAACTAGGGCAAGAAATTAAATTTATCTAGGGCAAGAATAGAAATTTAACCTAGGGCAGAAAATAAATTAAGAACTTACAGATTGATGCTCTCCAAAAAGAATTCTGAATTTTATTAATGAAAGGAGGCATAGGGAGGCATGAAAAGAATACAATGATTTGGAGTTCCTATTTAATTATAGAGGATAGGAAACCCTAGGCTACAATTGATTCGCATGTCTACATTTACCAAAATAACCCTGTAAAGACCAGTCAACGCCGCCACCACAATATGGTAAAATTTCTCCTTCTAAATCCTCAAGCCTGCCGCGGAACCGCTGCTCGAGGCCTGGTTTGGCCGCGGTTCCGCGGCCAAATGAAGGTGTTGGCTGCTCCAATTTCCTGTGATGGTTCCTGGCTCTTTGGTCTTTCTACTTCTTTATATGATTTCTCAATTTAGCTTCTGGTTCTCTTCCAGATTTTCCAGTGAATAATTGTGGTGGACTTTAACCGTGGCTTCGCGATCTTGGACCTTGCGTTGCCTTGTACTTTGTAAACTGTTCTTTGTGTAGGCTTCATCAAGATCCTTCTGTTTGTTGGTTGTAGTTCCACTTTTGCATCGTCTTTTATCTTTTTCACTGTTTTAGCTCTAAGAACCTGTAACCTGTAATATGTAGTAAACATGCATCAAAAGCACCTGTTTATTTATTAAACGAATAAGAATGGGGAATATAATAATGCAATATTATGGTATGAACAGTGACTCGGGACTGTACCCAAAAACCACCGTTTTGCACGATCTCTTGAACGTGGTAAGGTGGAAATCAAAGCACAGTGGGAATCACACAAGACTCTATGACGATCTCGGATCGACAGACTAACCTGTACCAGTGTCACTAGAGAACTGCTATCTGTTGATAGGTATAATACCATCTAGGAGTTCTCGGCGAGTCCGTCCTGTGTACCCTTTCTCCACTGAGCATCTGTATACCATCTCTGATGTCAAACACCAATGGATATGGGATCTTCCATCGCCCATTATATAGGTCGAGAAGCGCATACGTTAGTCTCCTCTGGAGTATCGATGCCCTATCTCGATAATCCCATGACTAGGAACATTTGAAGGATGTACTTGCCTACTACCTCTACCCCACTAGTATGATCCACATCATAATCCTGGTAGTCAAGTACTCATCCTAAGGGCTTTATCAACATGTAATAGAGAGGCAATAAGTGTACATGTTAAGATAAATAGCAACCAGATAGCATACTATCATGTCGAGCAAAAAATTCCTCCATATATATGTCCAAGCATCCACTACAAAATACATCGCATGTACAGTAATGGCCTCTAGGGCATACATATAACTAACATCAAGCCCATTACGGGGTACGACCTATGTCCCTTGGAGATCTGCGTCGGGGTTTCTACGCCAACTTCATGGTGATAGATATGCTTAATTTCGACATAGTCTTAGGCATGGACTAGTTGAGTACTTTTTACGCTACCATCGACTTCCGTCAAAGGAGGGTAGTGTTTGAGATTCCTGACCATTCAATGTTCGTATTCAAGAGCGGGAGTCGATCCTTGGATCCAACAACTTATAAAACTGTACCGAGGAAGGAGGAGAGGTTATATACCTTACATGAGGAGGAAGATATGTCGTGTTAGTGATATATTCCCTAGAGGCCATTATTGTATCATACTGGTTTGTATATTACTTAATTGAAGCTTGGGATATACACGGATATAGTAATAGTCTTGCTCGAAATGGTAGTATGTTACTTGGTTTGTTTCTACCTCAATATGTGGATGTGTTTTCTTAGCATATCGCTTCTACATATTGGTAGAGCCCTTATGATCTTTTGCTTGATTACCAGCGTTGTGATGGTAGTCACACTAGTGAGAGCTAGGTAGTCTATAGGCACATTATATACAGGACCCTAGTTATAGGATTATTGAGATGGGGCATCGATACTCCAGAGTAGACTAGTGTATACGCTTCTCATCCCAGTATGGGAGATGGTCTGTCCCACAGCCATCAGTACGTCGTACTGGAGATAATATGAAGGTGCTTATTAGGTTATGAGTACACTGTACATGACTCGTCGGGAGCTGTTGGTGGGTATTATACCTATCGTCGGGTAGCAGTTCCCAAGTGACGTGAGTACGGCTTAGTCCGTCGACTTGACACTGCTACTTCGCCTCGAGTGTGTTCCCACTGTACTTTGATTACTACCCTACCACGGCTCAAAGGAGTCATGCAAACAGGTGTAGTTAGGTGCAGTCCCGAAGCACTTAGAGGTAGTGGCGGTTAGATATGATTCATCTCTCCCGGTGTTGGGGGTTGATATCGCGCTGTGTTAGGAAGGCCATTACACAAAGTCCTTGGCCAAGGCAAGTGAGATTTACTGGTAAGTATTCCAGTAGTTTCTCAGGGTGTTTTAGGCTACACTCTGACACGACTTATTACGCTATTAGGGGTCTGACGATTACCGCCCCCTAGGCCCGATATGCAATACTCTTAGACGAACAGACCGGACTGTATGGAGATTGTCACAGATAGGCTCAGTAGGAATTCGGATGAGTTAGCTCATCGGCCTTCTTATCGACACATACCTAGGTAGCCGTTACGTGCAGCTAGTACCGCTTGCGGCTTGTGGTTAAACCCACTGCCAGCGTAGTGATGAGTCTTTAGAGTTCCACACAGAGGGTTTCCCTGCACCGGGCAAAAGGTGTAGAGGCCGTATGATTTTACGGCAGGGCTTCAATCACTTACGTGTACTTGTGCACGTATGATGATCGGGTGGATAATACTAGTGGGCTTTGGTTTAAGCCGGATCCTAGTATTATATTGATGGATTATTTTTGTCTCTTTATATTCGTATTCTTCGGAATGCGGTGGCAGATATGTATATACGGATGAGGGGAGATATCATAATTCTTCGGGAAAGCTTCTAGAAGTGCACACCTCATTAGGGTTTATTTCTTTTTGGATTAAACTAAATGAGGTGGATGAAATGAGGTAGAATTTTACATTGAATCTAGCATGGCTACTTGGTGACTTATGGCATGACTCACTCACTAGATATTTTGTGAAGCATGTTAGATATTTGGTGAGATATTTTATCTCCTCAATTATTATATGCTTCATGATTTAAAAAGGGGCAACCTATCTTTTTCTATGTGAACAACACACTCTCACTTTTCCTCAAGTCTTCTTCTTCTTCCATCAAACCCTAAAGCTCTCATGTGTTGAGAATCCTAGGGTTCCAAGAGATAAATCAATTCATCTTCTCACTCTACACCATCTAGGACTTCTAGTTTAGCGAATTAGAAGCCGTAGTTATCTCAGATTCGAGGTAGGAGCTCGGACTATAGACTTTCGGGTGGATCGTCTTTGACTCGAGGAGGCCGTTGAGATTGCCCGATCCATTTCGATCCTTGGAGGCTATGACGAGGTGGAGGGCAGCGATGAAGACCCAAAGGACTTGTATCGTGAGGTATAACTTCCTATCATTGTAGTTAACCTCATACCAAGTTATGCTAGTTTGGGGTTAGTATCGATCCTGGAGTTCAAGTCGGTGTTGCGAGCTTTGAAAAATCGTTTTTTGCATATTCCGCCTCCCCACGAACCCGCGGGATGCGCGTCATCGACTTACATGCCGACGGTGGTTCGAAAGTTCGAAGATGTGTTCGCCGAGGTGTCTGGATTACCACCAGATCAAGCGATCGAATTCGTAATAGACTTGATGCCAGGCACACAACCAATCTTACGAGCACCGTATCGAATTGGGCCGGCAGAATTGACCGAGCTTCGAATGCAAATTGAGGACCACCTTAACAAGGGATTTATTAGACCGAGCACGTCAATTTGGGGTGCTCCGGTTCTTTTGGTACCTAAGAAGGATGGAACCAAGCGGATGTGTATAAATTATCGGGAGTTAAATAAGGTCACTATCAAGAACAAGTATCCTCTACCGAGGATAGATGATCTATTCGATCAGTTGGAAGGGTCTCGAGTGTTCTCAAAGCTAGATCTGCGGACGGGTTATCATCAACTCAAAGTCAAGACATCTGACATTCCTAAGACGGCTTTCCGGACTAATTATAGGCACTACGAATATCTAGTGATGCCTTTAGGAGTGACCAATGCCACGGCGGTATTCATGAATCTGATGAACCAAGTGTTTTATGAATACTTGGACAAGTTTGTCGTCATTTTCATCAACGATATCCTTCTGTATTCAAAGGATCGAGAGGAACATATGGAGCATCTGTGTATTGTGCTTGAAACTTTGCGTCAACATCAACTGTACGCAAAGCTCAGCAAATGCGAGTATTGGTTAGAGCGAATAGCTTTCCTGGGACACATTGTGTCAGGCGATGGAATTTCGGTAGATCCGGCCAAAATTACCGCTATACAAAAATGGCCGACACCAGGAATAGTTACGGAGATCAGGAGCTTCTTGGGCTTGCTGGATATTACCGCCGGTTTATTAAAAACTTCTCCAGGATTGCGGAACCGATGACTTGTTTGACTCGGAAGGATGTGCCGTATGTATGGACTGAGGCTTATAAGAAAGCGTTCTCGGAGTTGAAGACTCGTCTAACCACAGCGCCCATTCTTACTATTCCCGACAGAACTGGAGGTTTCAACGTTCATTGCAACGCCTCAGGAAAGGGACCGGGGTGTGTGTTACACCAGCATGGTAAGGTAGTGGCATATGCATCAAGACAGCTGAAGATTCACGAACGCAACTACCCGAGCCATGATTTGGAGTCTGCTGCGGTTATCTTTGCACTCAAAATCTGGAGGCATTATTTATTAGGGGAGAAGGTGGAGATTTATACCGATCGCAAGAGTTTGAAGTATATCTTTACTCAGAAGGAGCTCAATATGAGACAAAGGAGGTGGCTAGAACTAATGGCAGATTTTGATATAAACCTGCAATATCATCCATGGAAGGTAAATGTGGTCCCTGACACTCTGAGTCGCCAGCCGATGGCGTTGAGTCTTGCTACTCACTGGAGGAATCTACAGGATCTCAACGAGTTAGAGACGGAGCTAATCATGACCGAGATATTCTCATCACTTATGAATATGCAAATTCAGTCCACATTGGTGGATCGAATCAAAAAAGGTCAAGAAGGAGATACAAGATTACCAAAGATTCGAGAGCAGGTAAAAATAAACTTGCGAACTGACTTCATCATTCATGAAGACCGATCGCTAAGATATGTATGCAGGATTTGTGTGCCTACCGGAGAAATCGGAGAGGAATCGATGAATGAGGCGCACAGTTCTCCATACTCTGTTCATCCTGGAGGGACGAAGATGTACAAGGACCTTCGTCAAAACTATTGGTGGCATGGTATGAAGCGGGAGGTAGCAAAGAATGTATCCAAGTGTCTGATTTTTCAACAGGTGAAGGCTGAACACCACCGAATTGCCGGTCTTTTACAGCCCTTACAGATACCCGAATGGAAGTGGCAGAACATTACTATGGATTTTGTGACTGCACTCCCTCACAATACTAAGAGCAATGATGCAGTATGGGTAATCGTAGACCGGCTTACCAAGTCCGTGCATTTTATTCCTTTTCGCGTCGGCCAGTCAACCGAAAGCCCAGCGAAGAAGTATATAGAGGAGATTGTCCGATTACACGGAGTACCTGTATGCATCGATTCTGATCGAGACACACGTTTCCAATCTTATTTCTGGAAAAGTCTACAGGAGAGTCTTGGCATGAACCTGAGTTTTAGTACAGCATATCACCCCCAAACTGATGGCCAATCCGAGAGAGTTATTCAGATTCTCGAAGATATGCTCCGAGCCTGTATGTTGGATTTTGAGGGATCTTGGGAGGACCACTTGCACTTAGTAGAGTTCGCGTATAACAACAGCTACCAGACAAGTATCGGTATGGCACCTTTCGCGGTATTATATGGGAGGAAGTGCAGGTCTCCATTGAGCTGGGATGACGTAGGAGATCGAGAACTTTTAGGACAAGAGTTGATTGTCGAGACCGTGGGAGTTGTGAGAACCATAAGGGAATAACTACGTATAGCTCAGGATCGACAGAAACACTGGGCAGATGCAAAAAGGAGGCACTAGAATTTCAACCAGGTGAACATGTGTTCCTGAAGATCTCACCGAATTGTGGAGTGATACATTTCGGGAAGCGGGGAAAGCTCAGTCCGCGATTCATCGGCCCATTTGACATCCTTGAACGAGTTGGGGAGGTTACGTATCGCCTAGCCTTACCACCTTCTTTGGAGGGCGTGCATGACGTTTTTCATATCTCACAGTTAAGGAGGTATGTTTGGTGATCCCAGTCATGTTTTGGATCATTCCGAAATCACAGTAGGGGCTGACCTAACCTACGAACAACAACCAGTCGAGATCCTAGATTGGAAGGAGAAGACATTGAGGGATAAGACAGTCCAGTTGGTTAGAGTTATGTGGAAGAAGGGATTTCCGGGTGAATCCACGTGGGAGGGAGAGGATGAGATGAGGGAATGTTATCCCCATCTATTTGTAACCCCTTCTATGTAACTACTCTTTTGCTTACCTTCGGAATTTCGAGGACGAAATTATTTCAAGGAGGGTAGATTGTAACGACCGTGTACCCTAGTTACGTAATAAAAATGTTCTATAATTTTTCTCGAGGTCAAAATAATTATTTTACTGCTTCTATTGGTAGAAAACACTTTAAAAATAATTTTCCATGATTAAAATGAATTAATATGATTTTTAGGAATTTTTAAGAATTTAAATGGATTTTTTATCGGAAAGAAAAGCTTTTAAAACCAAAAGGGGGAGCTATTTTGGAACAAATTCATATGTAAAGGATAGAAAACATCAAAATACATTTTCTATAATTTTCCCAGAATTTTATAATATTTTAAAATAATTTTTAGGCGCCAAAAACAATTTTTAAAAATATTTTTAAATATTAAAAACAAATTTTATTATTTTTTAGAGAGGGAATGAATCTGGCCCGTCGGATTTGAAAACCAACGGTCCAGATTCTACCGACAGTTCAATGGTGAAAAGATTGTAGAATCACATGAAATTTGGTGTACTGACATTTTAGATGATAACGATGAAGATGGTAGATGCCGATTGGCGGAAAAGATGAGGAAGGGTGTATTTTTTCGACGCCATAGGAGGAAATTCCCTCCTATGGCATCTTTCCTCCATTATTCTCTCTCTCTCTCTCTCTCTATATATATATATATATATATATATATATATATATATGCCTTTGATCTGGACAGTTGGATCAACGATCCAATGGTCAAGGATCACCACCGCCAACCCGAGCTGGGGCCCACGTCAGCTCACATGCGATGGGATATGGGTTGTTGGATCTGGTCGAGCGACGGTCCGGATCTTGTCGGCTCCTGTAGCGGCTGGAAAAAAAATAAGGATTTTTAATCCCAGAAAATTCCTATAAATAGCCCTGAGCTTATAAAATCCTCCAAAACATATTTGTTCGACAAAAGAATCTCAAAATATTTTTAGAGCTTTTTATTTGAGTATATTACACTCTAGACCAAGTCCCAAAGGCAAAAAAAATTTCGGCTTCAAGATATACCTTTTCTCGTACAACCCGACGCTCATCGACTTTTATTTTTCTAGCTCATTTCAGATAGGATCTCTCAACATTTAACCCTCTGTTATCTTCATTATGAAAATATATATCTGGGAAAAAAATTTCAGGACTTCATTATGATGTTTTAACTGCATTATATATTTTACGAGTTTTGAGGATTAAAAACGATATTAAACCCAAATAATATAACGAACTTTTAGCAGTTATCCTTCACGATAAAATCACGGGGTAACGGAAAACCCCAGATTCATTCTTGGACATTTGAAACTAAGTCGTAAAGCGACTATCAGGACTAGGACAACTTTTGCAGGAATAAATGTAATTATTCTACGGTGTTAAATAAAGGTTATCGATAATTAGTTCCTTAATTATTAAAACATAAAAAAATTATAGTAAATTTTTATATATTGGTTATTTTAAAAATAAAATTGATGGTGAACATGTGAAACCATATTTTCGCAAATTTGGGTATTTCACAAAAATACTATCAACTCCTAAGAATTTATACTTTCATTAAAATACCACAAACTTTGGAAAAATAGTATTTTCCTTAAAATACCCTAAATCATTCCAAGTGATATTTTTTATTAAAATACCACAAACTTTTCTGAATCATACTTTTTTTTACGAAAATACCATGAACTTGGTAGAGTAATTAGTTTTATTAAAATATCCTGAACTTTTAAAAGCTAGGGGTTTTCTTGTAAAAAATCAATAATAATCCTAAAACTAGATTTTTTACTAAACACCTTTAAGAAATGAAACCTTACAAAAAATATCCATAATTTCGAAAGTTAAGATTTTAAAATTTCACTAAAAAAACTCTTACCTTTTTATATAGGAGGTTCTTTTTATTAAAATACCACAACCTTTATAATAAAAGATAATTTACATTAATATACCATTGTTTTTATATAAACAATAATTACGATAAAATACCATAGTCCATTATAAACTAAGATTTCTATAAAATACTGTGTTTACCTTATAACTATAATGGAACGAGATATAACCCATGACTGTGGAAGTCCATATCGACTGAGATATCATCTACTTAAATCCAACTTTTGATATATCATACGACATGACCTACGATACGGTTAGGATTAGATTATGCAAACCTCGGTATGAAATACTATTATAAATGAAGAACCCTGCAGAAAGAATGAACAGTCCCAACATGGACGACTACTACGAATGAATTGAACAGTCCCAACATGAACAAATGACATTCCATACTTAGATTATATACGCACTAACTCTAATTCGCAAAACCTTCACACTGAATAAAACGGGGATGGGTAGTTTGATTTGACAAGGTAGTATACGGACTCAGATTCCCCTATTACTCGATCAGATCCGGGAAAGTGGAACAGTATATTTCACCTTCCCCAACCATATTCCGTGGTTAGAACGGAATAATCTCGATAACTCGCTACCCTTGTCTAACAAACTAAATGAACATATTACCTGTATTTGCCGCACGCAGTATATTTTAATTTACCAAATGCCTACAATACATCCATCATACCTCTGCATACATATGACATCATATATTACACACACTTATTCTCTTTACCATTACTTTCTGTTGAGAAAATTCTACCCGAGTGTAACTCGCTGACGAACTTCCTTTCCCTTTCTCAATCCTTGGAACGTCCGTTAGATGAGAACGAGATTAATGAAGAAGGAGACGATGGAATGGAGCCCATCAATGAAGATTACGCGGAGTTGACATAGGAGTATTAGGATAGCTCTTCTATTGCCCTCCTGTTTATGGCTTACTTTCTTTTAATCAATGTAATCAAACTATTTAGTTTGCTTTCAGTACTTTGGGATGTAATAATTTTAGTTAATGGAAATAAATGCTTCTGCTTTTAGTATCAGTTTTGGTACATTACCTGCATGATTTATACGCTTAACGTAATTGTATCAAGAAAAGACCACTCTCGACACAGTTACGTTGCGGACCTTGCCATGTCACTCTTTCTGTACTTTTGGGAAGCAGGGTATGATAATGACTTATTAGATTCCCCCTTATATGAGACGTGATTTTGATTGTAGGGATGCTTTTCTTTACAGGCGCAAACCCCTGCAGTTAATTACGCTATCGTATTGCGATAACAATTTTCACCTTCTCCAGGTAGATCACTTAGTGTCGTGTTATCGATTGTTTATTTTGGGGTTGTCCTTAGATTGTATACGAAGACTAGTTTTATCGTCGTCCGTAGAGTGTGGATTAGTCCAAATCCATATATATTAGATTTGGGATCGAACTTTAGGACGCGTATATCATATGAAGTCCATCAGTTCAGAATATGTCATCTGAGGGTTGTTAGTCGTCTTTGAGACTAAGATCAATTCAGGAATATGGTTAAGGATCGTTAATCCTGTTTTGGATTAAGATCAACTTAACAAATATGAACTAAGAACCATTAGTTGTCTTTAAGACTAAGATCGACTTAGATTTAATAATATTTCTATCATATATGAGAAGCAAAAGCTTCAATACTTGGTTTAATTTAACTAAGTAGCGAAGGAAAAGGCTTGCTATCCAAGTGCGCAAGTGCATATGAGACGGACATGCAACTTTGTTTCATCTGAAGAGGGTGCGTACGTGCGTTGCATGTGCTTACGCACTTGTTTCAAGTCAGGATGCTGTGCACGAGCATATCACGCGGCTTGCATTCATTATCGTTTCAAAATCATATGTGTGCATGTATATACGTGCACATGTATTTAAGTCAGTTTATTTTTATTTGCGTACACATGCATGTCACGTACCGCTCGCATATCCATGCTCAATTTATATCAAGTGCGCGCACATGCATGTCACGTAACGCACATGCCCTCATAGGCAGTATCCAACAAATGCACATATGTGCATATCGTGTGATGCGCATATCTCCAGAGACTTTATTTTCCCATGGACGATTTTTTATTAAGTGCGCACTCGATTTGGGTGTGCACTTTTTAGGTCAGAAAACAAAAATTTTCACTAAGAAACAATGGCTTCTGTCTTTTGTTTTTCTTCTTCTTTTATTTTTCAGGAAGCAAAAGCTTCGGTTTTTCATGATACAAAGGCATCCATGATGTTTTTTTCTTTCTTAAGATCTTTTGATTTTTTGTTTGTGAATCAATGGATTAAAAAAAGAAGCAATGGCTTATATTTTTAAAGTAAAAGCTTTATGGGAGTGGATTGGTCTTCTTATCTTTTTTATTTTTTTTTACCTGTTTTGAGGTTGAAGAAGATTTTTGCTTGAGCTTATTCATATGGGGCTCCTATTTATAGGAGAGCAAAACCTAGGGTTTGTTAGGTTTTGTTGCTAACAAATCAGGCTGGTTTTGATTTTATTTCAATTTAATTTGATCTGATTTGGATTTAATTTGAATTAAATCGATTTAGATCAATTATGGGGCAAGTGCGCACTGCTGGATCGATCCCTAGTGCATGCGCGGCATCAGATCTCATGATCTCGTATCAATTTGTTTTGATTTGTTTCAAAGAAGATTTTACTTTTTCGTTTGGGCAGTTGCACACTTCAAGGTGGTGCGCACATGCCTTGCACGTGTCGCTCTATCTTGTATTGATATGCGCACCAGTCAATCCCAAATTAATTGGGTTTGTTATAAATGGGACGAGCTATGATCAAGTGCGCAATGTGCATGTGCGTTGCACATGCCACATGACTCGAAGATATGACTTTGACACATATGCGCACCTGTTGATTTATTAATAGGTGCGCTGTAACGACTCTAATTTTACCGTACGAAATTTTGTAAGTTAATGTAAAGAATTGAATTTGCAAGCCTGACTACAATTTAAAAGTTATTGTTGTTTAAGAAGAGCAAGAAACAACTTGTAGCTCATTGGTAAAGCCTTGCACTGCTGTGACATGGTCCCTGTGTTCGAATCCTATCAGCCATATATTATTTTTCTGAATTTTTATTTTAAATCTTTTGGAAACCCAAAAGTTTACACGTGCACTGCACATAAGAAATGAAAAGACAGAAAAACAAACATGTGCAAATTAGATTTAACAGCGGCATGGACACGTGGCATCAATCCACCGGCTAAACTCACAAAATTGACCGGCGAGATCGGGCTTGAGACCGGCGCCGGCGGTCCGACTGTAGGGAAAAGTCCCCGTATCTTGCACACAAAACTTTTTGGCCTACCCCATTACCCCCATACTGTTTGTTTTCTCTGCAATTTAACAGAGAATTCAATTTTACCTTTAATCCAATTTTTAATGCATTTTAATTCAATCTTTCAATTCCAAAACCCTAATTTCATACTATAAATACAACCCATACCCTAGCCCCTCTTCATTCTGAAAACTCTAGTCAAAAGTATCAAAATTTTCTAAGTCCAAGAAGAGTACAAGTGGAGTTAGCAAGAGGTCGACTACCGGCGAGGATCTACGCAAGTTCCGGCAACCCCACGATACCACGAGAGCTTCCACATCTTCTTCTACCTTCCCTCTTTCTTTCTAGCAAGTAAGTCCCACCCCCTTCTTCTCTTTATACAATAAAAGTTCTTTTTTTCAAAACATGTCTGTCAGTGGAGTTATACCGACATTTGATTTTAAAATCTTTGAAACTACAATTCAACCTAAGAATCACTCATTCATGTTTCTACACCTTGCTTGTTAATCATTAAACTAACATTTAGAAACAATTTTCACTCTAAAACTCCATGTTAAATAACTTTAATTAAACTTTTACTTTTAAATACCATGAATTTTATATACGCCATCTTTAAAACATTTTGCTTAGCATACCTTTAGAAAACCTCACGGGGTAATGACATATCCCTCACAACACACATATTGATATAGTACGATACTCTTTGCAACATAATTTCGTGGCGAATACAATATTTCAGTTAAATACCATGAACTATAAAAACCTGTTTTTTTTCGAATTGTATTATCAAACTCTTTGTAATTATGCCTTTAAAACCCATTTTGGGGAACCCGCTATTGGATGGTGTGGATTATCGCACATCCTTGGGCTAGTAGAGCGAGATGCAGACCTCCTCACGGAGCATCCGATCTCGAATTAATTTTAATACGATTTTTAAGAAAAATGAGATTTTCTATTTAATAATAAAATTGATTTTTATAAATATATAAATATTATCAAAACACATATTTTCAAGTTATAATAAAAATTCCATGTTTTGTAGAAAAAATAAAAGAACGACAAGTTTCACCAAAATGCCACCAAGTATCAATACAGGACAAGTTTTACAGTTAAATACCATGAACTATTCAAGCTAAGTTAATACCCACTAAAATCCCTCAAATCTTAAAAGTTACATCCATGAAAAGCCTAAATACGATAAAAAATTACTCGAGATTTATTTTGAAAGTATATCAATTATTTTTCATAAAACCCCCTCGAGTTATATAAAATTACATTAAAGACTTTAGTAAATATAGGTTTAAGCGGGATCAATTTTCTTGAGCCTCAGGGAGCCGGAGAAAGTGAGTGCTTGCCTATTTAAGGTAGAAAAACTAAAACGGAGTTACCAATGGTAATTGTCTTGGAAAAAGACACAAATCCTGCTGTCCATGTACAGCAGTTATCGATAATTCCTAAACCTAATCGGGATCCAAATCAGTTTTTAAGTGTTTGACTCAAGGCTGACTCCAAATCAATCTGAGTCCAATTCAAACATGAATCCAATTCAACATGAATCCAATATAACAAATATGACTACTTGAACTTGAACCTGAATACTAGAACAAAATCAATATGCAAACAAAACTTGACCTGACCGAACCATGGCTATATCTTGACTTGATTACATGCCTACTTGATACATCCTGAAACCGTTTACATGAACTACTTATATCCATGGTCTCGGCAGGTCTGATAACTACAATCTATATAATATACATTACGGGGTTTAACGGGGTAGACTGGTACGGAATGTTAGTGTATATGTCCTAGAGGCCATTACTGTATCATACTGGTTTGTATATTACTTAATGGATGCTTGGGATATTCACCTTGTAATACAATCTTGCTCAAAATAGTAGTATGCTACTTGGTTTGTTTCTACTTCAATGTGTACATGTGTTTATTTTTGTATATCGCCTATACACATTAGTAGAGCCCTTAGGATCTTTGCTTGATTACCAGCGATGTGATGGCCGTCACACTAGTGGGGCTGGGTAATCTATAAGCACATCCTTATGCAGGTCCCTGGTCGCAGGACTATCGAGACAGGGCATCGATACTCCGGAGTAGACCAGCGCATGCGCTTCTCATCCCAGTGTGGGAGACGGTCTGTCCCATAGCCGTCAGTACGTCGTACTTGAGATAGTATGCGGGTGCTCGTTAGGTTACGGGTACACTGGACAGGACTCGTCGGGAACTGACTAGTTGGTATTATACCTATCGTCAGTTATCAGTTCCCAGGTGACATGAGTACAGCTTAGTCCGCTGACTTGACACTGTCATTTCGCCTCGAGTGTGTTCCCACTGTACTTTGATCACTACCCTACCACGGCTCAAAGGAGTCGTGCAAACAGGCAGTGGTTGGGTGCAGTCCCGAAGCACTTGGAGGCAGTGACGGTTAGACAGGATTCGTCTCTCCCGGTATTGGGGGTTGACATCGCGCTGTGTCTAGGAGAGCCATTACACGAGTAGTCCCTGGCCAGGGCAAATGAGATATACTGGTAGGTTTCCAGTGTTATCTCAGGGTGTTTTGGGCTTCACTCCGGCACGACTTGTACCGCTATTGGGGGACTGACGTTTACCACCCCCTAGGCCCGCCATGCGATGTATCAGACGAACAGACCGGACTGTACGGAGAATGTCACACTCAGGCTCAGTAGGAGTTCAGATGGGTTTCGCCTCGTCGGTCTTCTTGTCGGCACTACCTGGGGACCGTTACGCACAGCTAGTGCCGCTTGCGGTCTGTGGTTAAACCCACTGCCAGCGTAGTGTCGAGTCTTTAGAGTCCCACACAGAAAGCTTTTCGCCTTTAGGCAAAAGAGTAGAGGTCGCATGGTATTGCGACAGGTCGCATGGTTTTGCGACAGGGTTCGGTCACATCCGTGCACTTGTGCACGTACAGTGTCCGGACAGTTTACACTAGCGGGCTTTGGTTTAAGCCAGATCCTAGTGTACCTTATGGGATTGGATTTATCCAGTTTGCATTCGTGTTCCTCGGAACGCGGATGCGGGTGTGTATGCACAGTTGACAGGGAGGCAGAGGCAGCGGATTCTCATTAGGGTTGTTGACAGTTGACCGTTGACTATTTGACTTTTTGCTCAACCCTAATGAGAATATGATATGTGATTAACTATTATATTAATTAAGTATTATGGTGACATGGTTGTTGACTTTTGTTGACTTGTTGACTTTTGTTGACTTGTTGACTTTGTTGACTGGTTGACTAGGCTTGACTAGTTGACCATCATGATAACCATAGCCATCATTTCATGGCAAAGACTTTTGTTTACTTGCTCATTTGTGTAAAATGAGTGCATGAAATGATATGGTTATGGTTGCTTCAACCATCACATAAGACTTTTTTTGATATGATGAGTTATGATCACTTTGGATTATGAGAGGGTGAAAGACAAAAGAGAGCCTCATTCATTCTTGCTCATTCTCTCTCTTGTTCTTGAGCTCTCCTCTTGCTCTCACCCTCAACCTCTTCCTCCCTCTCTTGATTCTATGGTTCTCTTGTCTCATGAGTTGAGAATCAAGAACCATAGATAAAATCCCATTCTATTTCTTCTCTACTCATTCTAGTTCACTAGGTTTAGCAAACCAAGTGAACTAGTTTCTTCAAAGAACGAAGAAGGAGCTAAAGGTTGGAGCTTTCAGGTGGATCTATCTTCGGCGTACGGAGACGACGAGGAGAAGCCATCGGACCACCATCGGAGTTTTGAAGACGAAGGAGTTCAAGACAAGCAAGGTATAACCCCCTAACCGAGTAGCTAGAAACTCTTAGTTAGGTGTTAGATAGATGTTTAACCAAGATCCGGGTTATAGGTCCATGTTACCACCTCCGTAAAAATTGTTTTTTACCAAATTCCGCTTTCCCGAAAGTACCGGGAGAGGTAGCATGGACTTACAGTGGTATCAGAGCCAGGTTAAACTCTATCTAACATGTTAGCAAGTAACTAGAAGATCGATCAAAGAAAATGTCCCGAAAACGAACCCCGAAAATTCGAGTTTCTGTCGATTTTTTTACTGTTCAAAAATTGATTATTTTAACACCTAAAATCGGCTCAGGGTTTTTAGAAGCCACTGTAGAAAAATCACCAAATGAATACCCTAAACGACCGTGGAAACGCGGCAATAGCTTGCTATTGCCGCGGTTCCGCGGCCTCCTTGGCGCCTCTCTGGTGATTCTTTGCTACAGTGTTCTTCTGGGGGTATTTTAGGAATTTTGGTACATATATTTTCAACCCAGATTTTCCAGAACGAAAATTTTATTTTGGAGTCCCGAAAATCCGTATTTTTGATCGAACTTCTAAAAGACTTTAGCTAACGGGTTTTTCTGTAATGTGATATTTGTATTGAACGTCTACTAATCGCTATATGTCGATTAGTGGGGGTTATACAAATCTGTGATCTGTAATGTTGCTGGAATGTGGATATGAATATGTTGGATTGTCGCGGGTGAATAGCCCGGGGGTTGTGAGACGAGAGTTTTCTTTTCTTTCAATTTATGTAAATTTGTAAATTGATGTAATAATTATTTGTATGGCCGCACAACCGGGTCGGAGTTGTAGCCGTCATTGTATAATTTCTTTTTACTGTTTTTGCTCCTAGGATAGACCCATGGAGGGGGTGCACAAACTACCGGGTATGCCGAAGTGTCGAGTGGCCTACTCATGGAGATGAGGGAGGTTACAACGCTTCGGGTACTTGACGGGTAGTTTGCCGCACCCGTAGGGGTCTTGGGTGGGGTTTTGGCTATTCACCGCGACCGTGTAATTTGTTTTTCGTTACAGGCTCGTGCGAATTACAGATTCCTAGTATATCCAATGTATTCATCTGTGATCTGAAATGTTTTATCATTGCAGTATATCTATATATGATATTATTTAGGCGTTGCTTATGTTTTACAGACGCGCTAGCCCAGCCCCCGCTCTGTCGTTAGTTAAGTAACCTAACGGGTAATGACGGGGCCCCGTGGCGAATGCGAATGGCATAAGCGTACGTCATATTTTGGTTGTTTTCTGCAATGGTAGGATTAAATGATGGGACGCATTAAAAGAACTAATGCAAGAATATCACGCATTAAAAGAACTAATGCAAGATAATAAACCAAGTTAAAGTCGTTGGAACACTTTCGAAAAACCACTCGGTTCTTTTCAAAACCAACTTTTAAATGCGGAACTTGAGCCACTCCTTTTAAAAGCTATCTCGTTCCATCGACCAAATCAAGTTCACTACGTTCACGGTTTTGCCAAAACCATCCGTAGCCCTCCGTCGTTTCATATGAATAGTCAATAGTATTCAAGCTGTGTTTGTTGGCCAAAGTCAAGGCACAGTGATTGGTAGCTATTGGGTATTCATGTGCAGCATAGATAGATGCGTTGGTTTGGAACAGTCGTACTGCCTTGTTGGCCAAAGTCAAGGGTAGGTGCGGGTGGATTCAAATTAACCTGGAGAACGACGGGCAGAACTTGACATTTGACTTATGATTTGTTGGCCAAAGTCAAGGTCATAAGAGCATGGGGCAAAAATCCACATCGGGAGTTTCATAAGTACTGAAACTTGATAGATTTGCATACCATTTGGAGTGTGATGATTCTGGTAGGATTCCTTCAGTTTCGTCACGCGATGATATTTGGATCCCGATCCTACTGTGAGTATATGTTACTCCTCGGGAAATTTCTTACTTAACGATCAATGCTATAAACCTAGTAGGTGCCTAGAAAGGTGTTAGCGGGGCTACGCCCCCAGGGAAAAGAGGTTCTTTAATTAAGGAACTTCGCGAAAGCGTTGGAAAACCTCCCTCGAAGTACCGACACCGGCCTGGCTGAACGGTTAAGCAAGTATTGTGCGGTGGGATTGATCCCGGCTAATTCTTCCTTTATGGTTTGAGGAGGGATTCGAGAAACAGTGGGAGCCATCCTGTTTAGACAAACTAAAAACCACTCTAAACTTGCAAGAGTATCATGCTGAGTGTTTCTTCTTCTCTCTCCTAATTGCAGCGACCAATCGACATGACTGGACTTAAGTTACTCCTAGATAAAAACAAACTGACAGGGCCAAACTACAAAGATTGGCTCAGGAATGTCAAGATAACAATCACTTACGACAAGCTGGGGTATCTTCTTACCACCAAAGCTCCCCCTGTCCCTGGTCCAACTTCCAGCGTCGCGGATAAGGAAATCCGCAAGACTTGGGAGATTGATAGCGCGAAGGCCAAATGCCTCCTGCTTGCCTCGATGGACAACGAACATCAGAGGAGGCACGAGAATATGGACATGGAGTCCATATTGCTTCATACAAAAGAACTGTATGGAGAGCAATCTCGTATCGCAAGATACGAAGCGTCGAAAAAGTTATTTTCAACAAGAATGGCCGTCGGATCATCAGTAGCCGAGCACGTGCTAAAGATGATCGGCTACATTGAGGAGCTCGCTGACCTAGGGATCACATTGGAGAGTGAGCTATATACGGATATAGTTCTCCAGTCCCTTCCTTCCACTTACGCCCAGTTTATACTGAACTTCAACTTACAAGAAAAAGAGGTTAAACTTTCAGAGCTCCTCAACATGCTGAGGAGCGCAGAGGGCACCCTACAGAAAGGTAGGAAAACATCCACTTTGTTTGTAGGAGGATCATCTTCTTCTAGGTCCAAGGCGAAAGCCAAGGGAAAGAAGAAGAAGGCCCCCGCCAAACCAAGGGGCGGTGTTAGTAAAGTGGATACGAAGGGAAAAGGTAAAGCAACAAAGATAGCGGGGAAGCTTGTGGATAAGGAAGAATGCTTCTATTGTCATAAGAAAGGACACTGGAAGAATGATTGCAGGGCCTGGAAGGCCAGAACACAGGAATTGAAGCAGGTTGCAGCTTCAGCTTCAGGTGTGTATGTTATTGAAAACTGTCTTTCAATAAACTCTACTTCCTGGGTATTGGATACCGGATCAGGATCTCATATCTGTAATTCTTTGCAGGCGTTGAGAAACCGTAGGGTTTTGAAGGCAGGTGACATGACCCTCAGAGTTGCGAACGGAGCTAGCATGGATGCTAAAGCCGTGGGGGACTATCACCTGGGAATGTCAGATGGACATGTTTTGGTTTTGCGTAATTGCTTTTTTGTACCCAACGCAACTTGTAATATCGTTTCTGTATCTTTAGTTTCTAAAGAAGGTTATGAATTTGCGTTTGTAAGTAATGTTGTAAACATTCACCTTAATCAAGTTTTGATTGGGTCAGGTACATTGAGTAATGGTATATACGTGTTAAACCAACCACAGATTTTTAATGTCCAGAATACACACAAAAGAAAGTCTCCAGAAATAAATCAGACTTTCTTATGGCATTGTAGATTGGGTCACATCAATGAGAGAAGGTTGACTAAGTTGCATACAGAAGGATATTTGAATGCGTTCGAATATCAATCATATGCCACTTGTCAATCTTGTCTCAAAGGAAAGATGACAAAGACTCCGTTTACTGGACATGGAGTAAGAGCGAGCGAGCTCTTGGGACTCGTACACAGTGACGTGTGCGGTCCAATGTCTACACATGCCCGAAGCGGACATTCTTACTTCATTACTTTTACGGATGACTTCTCAAGGTACGGTTATGTCTTCTTAATGAAACATAAGTCCGAAGCCTTTGGAAAATTCCAGGATTATAAGAATGAAGTAGAGAAACAGACCGGCAAAAGTATTAAGATTCTAAGATTGGATCGAGGTGGAGAATACTTAAGTGCCGAGTTCCTGGACTACTTAAAAGAGAACGGAATTCTCTCTCAGCTTACTCCTCCGTACACCCCGCAACATAACGGTGTATCGGAGAGACGGAACCGCACCCTATTGGATATGGTGCGGTCCATGATGAGTAACGCTGAGTTGCCGCGATCATTCTGGGGATATGCGCTAGAATCAGCAGCATACCTTTTGAACCGAGTTCCTACTAAGACCGTGCCTACTACACCATATGAGATGTGGTGTGGGAAGAGACCCTATCTTAAGCACATTAAGACATGGGGATGTCCGGCTTTTGTCAAAAAGCAGCATGCGGACAAGCTCGAGGCACGCTCAGTACAGTGCAAGTTTATGGGGTATCCAAAGAATTCAAAAGGATATTTCTTCTACTGTGAAGAGGAACAAAAAGTTCTTGTTTCTCGTCATGCCTACTTCTTGGAAACTGAGTTTTTGGAAAACCAGATAAGTGGGAACACAATAGAACTGGAAGAAGTTCCAGAACCACAGACTGTTACTGAAAGCTTAGTGGAACCAGAGGGTTCAACAGAACCGGACATTCCTACGCCGCTCCACAGGAGTAGTAGGCAGACTCATCCGCCCGAGAGATACTACGGTTTTCTCATAGACGGGGATAGAGAGGATTGCATCATAGATTATGATGAACCTACTAGCTTCCAGCAGGCCGTTCAGAGCGTTGACTCAGTGAAATGGCTGGATGCAATGCGGACCGAAATGGAGTCCATGTACACCAACAAGGTATGGACGTTGGACATTGCTCCAGACGGGGTAAAACCCGTAGGATGAAAGTGGATCTTCAAAAGGAAGATTGGTGTAGATGGACAGGTTGAGACCTATAAAGCTAGGCTGGTAGCAAAGGGTTTTCGTCAAAGACCTGGCTTGGACTATGACGAAACCTTTTCTCCAGTAGCCATGCTGAAATCCATTCGGATCCTTCTTGCCATTGCTGCCTTCCACGATTATGAGATCTGGCAAATGGACGTAAAGACCGCTTTTCTAAATGGAAATTTAGAGGAGTGTGTCTATATGGACCAACCAGAGGGTTTCATTCAGAGTGGGAGCAGCGGAAAGGTGTGCAAGTTGCTTAAGTCCATCTATGGACTAAAGCAGGCGTCGCGGAGTTGGAACATCTGCTTTGATGAGACGGTCAAAGAATTTGGCTTTATCAAAAATCCAGATGAACCATGCATCTATAGTAGATTTGTAGCGAGAACTGTAGTATTCCTCGTTTTATACGTGGATGACATTCTCTTAATAGGAAATGACATTCCTATGCTACAATCTGTCAAGGGGTTCTTGTCACACAGGTTCTCCATGAAAGACCTGGGTGATGCCTCGTACATTCTGGGTATCCGGATCTACCGTGACAGATCCAAGAGGATATTAGGACTTTCACAGTCCAGGTACATCGACACTATACTGAAGAGATTCAGTATGGAAGATTCCAAGCGCGGTAACTTACTGGCTTGTCACGGGATCACCCTCTCTAAAGAGATGTCTCCCAAGACTGATTTGGAGAGGGATCGCATGTCTATTATACCCTACGTTTCTGCGGTAGGCTATATAATGTATGCGATGTTGTGTACCAGACCGGATGTAGCTTATGCACTGAGTGTGGTAAGCCGGTATCAGTCAAACCCTGGGGAGAAACACTGGATAGCGGTAAAGAACATTCTCAAGTACCTAAGAAGGACTAAGGAGATGTTCTTGGTGTATGGCGGAAAAGACCTCCAGATCGAGGCCTTTGCTGACTCCAGCTTTCAGAGTGACAAGGATGATTCCAAGTCCATGTCGGGCTTTGTCTTCACCCTCAATGGAGGGGCGGTGTGTTGGAAGAGTTCCAAACAAGAAACCGTTGCAGACTCGACGATGGAAGCGGAATACATCGCTGCATCTGATGCCGCAAAAGAAGCTGTCTGGATGAGGAAGTTCTTGAAAGAACTTCAGGTGGTTCCGTCCATTGTTGATCCAATACCTCTGTATTGCGACAACAACGGGGCTATAGCTTTAGCGAAGGAACCCAGGTCCCATCAGAGATCCAGACACATCTTGAGGCGGTATCACCTAATCAGGGAGATCGTGGATCGCCGGGAGATCGAGGTTCGGAGAGTCGCTTCAGAAGATAACACTGCAGATCCATTCACCAAGGCCCTGCCCCAGACTCAGTTCGAGCAGATGATCGAGATGATAGGTCTTCGATACGCCAGTACATGGCCTTAGTGCAAGTGGGAGATTGTTAGTGTATATGCCCTAGAGGCCATTACTGTATCATACTGGTTTGTATATTACTTAATGGATGCTTGGGATATTCACCTTGTATATACAATCTTGCTCAAAATAGTAGTATGCTACTTGGTTTGTTTCTACTTCAATGTGTACATGTGTTTATTTTTGTATATCGCCTATACACATTAGTAGAGCCCTTAGGATCTTTGCTTGATTACCAGCGATGTGATGGCCGTCACACTAGTGGGGCTGGGTAATCTATAAGCACATCCTTATGCAGGTCCCTGGTCGCAGGACTATCGAGACAGGGCATCGATACTCCGGAGTAGACCAGCGCATGCGCTTCTCATCCCAGTGTGGGAGACGGTCTGTCCCACAGCCGTCAGTACGTCGTACTTGAGATAGTATGCGGGTGCTCGTTAGGTTACGGGTACACTGGACAGGACTCGTCGGGAACTGACTAGTTGGTATTATACCTATCGTCAGTTATCAGTTCCCAGGTGACATGAGTACAGCTTAGTCCGCTGACTTGACACTGTCACTTCGCCTCGAGTGTGTTCCCACTGTACTTTGATCACTACCCTACCACGGCTCAAAGGAGTCGTGCAAACAGGCAGTGGTTGGGTGCAGTCCCGAAGCACTTGGAGGCAGTGACGGTTAGACAGGATTCGTCTCTCCCGGTATTGGGGGTTGACATCGCGCTGTGTCTAGGAGAGCCATTACACGAGTAGTCCCTGGCCAGGGCAAATGAGATATACTGGTAGGTTTCCAGTGTTATCTCAGGGTGTTTTGGGCTTCACTCCGGCACGACTTGTACCGCTATTGGGGGACTGACGTTTACCACCCCCTAGGCCCGCCATGCGATGTATCAGACGAACAGACCGGACTGTACGGAGAATGTCACACTCAGGCTCAGTAGGAGTTCAGATGGGTTTCGCCTCGTCGGTCTTCTTGTCGGCACTACCTGGGGACCGTTACGCACAGCTAGTGCCGCTTGCGGTCTGTGGTTAAACCCACTGCCAGCGTAGTGTCGAGTCTTTAGAGTCCCACACAGAAAGCTTTTCGCCTTTAGGCAAAAGAGTAGAGGTCGCATGGTATTGCGACAGGTCGCATGGTTTTGCGACAGGGTTCGGTCACATCCGTGCACTTGTGCACGTACAGTGTCCGGACAGTTTACACTAGCGGGCTTTGGTTTAAGCCAGATCCTAGTGTACCTTATGGGATTGGATTTATCCAGTTTGCATTCGTGTTCCTCGGAACGCGGATGCGGGTGTGTATGCACAGTTGACAGGGAGGCAGAGGCAGCGGATTCTCATTAGGGTTGTTGACAGTTGACCGTTGACTATTTGACTTTTTGCTCAACCCTAATGAGAATATGATATGTGATTAACTATTATATTAATTAAGTATTATGGTGACATGGTTGTTGACTTTTGTTGACTTGTTGACTTTTGTTGACTTGTTGACTTTGTTGACTGGTTGACTAGGCTTGACTAGTTGACTATCATGATAACCATAGCCATCATTTCATGGCAAAGACTTTTGTTTACTTGCTCATTTGTGTAAAATGAGTGCATGAAATGATATGGTTATGGTTGCTTCAACCATCACATAAGACTTTTTTTGATATGATGAGTTATGATCACTTTGGATTATGAGAGGGTGAAAGACAAAAGAGAGCCTCATTCATTCTTGCTCATTCTCTCTCTTGTTCTTGAGCTCTCCTCTTGCTCTCACCCTCAACCTCTTCCTCCCTCTCTTGATTCTATGGTTCTCTTGTCTCATGAGTTGAGAATCAAGAACCATAGATAAAATCCCATTCTATTTCTTCTCTACTCATTCTAGTTCACTAGGTTTAGCAAACCAAGTGAACTAGTTTCTTCAAAGAACGAAGAAGGAGCTAAAGGTTGGAGCTTTCAGGTGGATCTATCTTCGGCGTACGGAGACGACGAGGAGAAGCCATCGGACCACCATCGGAGTTTTGAAGACGAAGGAGTTCAAGACAAGCAAGGTATAACCCCCTAACCGAGTAGCTAGAAACTCTTAGTTAGGTGTTAGATAGATGTTTAACCAAGATCCGGGTTATAGGTCCATGTTACCACCTCCGTAAAAATTGTTTTTTACCAAATTCCGCTTTCCCGAAAGTACCGGGAGAGGTAGCATGGACTTACACGGAATGTGTTAGAAGTGGAACGAGATGGTCACTAAAAGATACCTATATGAATATCCGTGTCGTTGTCCCCTGGGTTTTGACGAGGCCTTGTACTTCCGATTACCATTGTCCACGGAGCAAGTTGGACTCCTCTCGTATACACTGATACATTCTGTACCAAGTTACAAACAACTACATTAGTATAACAAATATATACTTGTTCAGATTACCGGTCATATATTCTTTACTTGCGCTATTCTACCCTTATCTTTGGGACTTATCGAGCGCTAGTTCGCTGACGATATTCCTGTCTCTTCTTTCTTTGGAATGTTCGTCAGGAGGACCCGACTCTCAGGAGACCGAGCCCAGTCAGGAGGACTTGGATCGATTTACGGAGGAGCCAAACTTTTAGCTTTTACTTGAACTTATATCCTATTCGTTTGTACACCACTGTTTTGGCATTGCTTTCATCGTTTTATTTTCTTTTTTCAAAAGCAGTTGTAATGTAAAGAATGAATGTTAATAAAAGTTGCTGATTTATATTACATCTCTTGTTATTCCTGTGCTTTTATTTATTTATATTGCTCATTTACGCTTAGCGTGTTTACTTCTGAGTAAATACGTCGCGGCCCGTCACGTCTACTTCTCCGTACACTGGGAAGCGGGGCGTAACAGGTTTTGTTGGCGGTCCATGCAGGTCAGTTCTGTATGGAATCCTAAGCAATATATCACAAGAATTATAAGAATCAGCAACTAAACATTTCTTACATTTTTAATCTCTTGAATCTATCCTAACCCTTCCTTTTCTCTCAAGGTTATGGATTCCTCGAACAACACAAGCACCAACGTGAATGGCAACACCCCACCACCTCCTACCGTTACAGCTTCTTGTAGGGTGTTTTTCATCACCCCATTGAGATGGGAATATGTGCGCGCTTGTCAGGCGCATTACAGATTCCCCCTGCCTAGGGTAGGCTGGAGTTTATTGATTGTGGGGATCCGAAACTCCAGCAGCCGCGGACTATGCTGCCGTTGATTACCCCTCGTCTTTGGAGCAAGAGAACCTCCAATTGACGGGTCAAACAGGTCATGCGAACTCAATGTGCAGTGTTGTGTTTTGAAAGGGTTTTGGATATATCGGGGGGGCCCGCAGAGTTTTTATGGGGGTTCCGCTACCCGGATAGCGGGCTGGGGCCAATATGGAGAAATAGTCAGTTGCGGCCAATATGAACCGGTGGCCTTTAGATGACGGAGGATCAATTAGGCCAACTATGTCGGTGCCCCAAACTTCGAAAGGCTACGACGCCACCGTAGGATGCAACGGATTAGGATGCTTGTGAATGAAATCACTGTGAATTTGGCAGAGATGGCATTTCTTCGCAATCCCTTATCATAGTAGGCCAGTAATATCCAAGCCGTTTGATCTGAAGCCGTATTTTGAGGCAGGACTGGTGAGCCCCGCAGACGCCTGAATGAACTTCTTTCATGACTTTTTGGGCTTCGGCCGATGACAGACACCTGAGCCAGAGTTGGTCATATGATCTGCGGTATAGCGTATTATTTACAAACACGTATCGGAGAGCTTTCTTCTTTAGCTGATTCCTCGTAGATTTTTCTTCGGGCAGCTTGTCGTATCGAAGATACTCTATAGGGGTCCCGCTATCTGGATAGTGGGCTAGGGTCAAGGGGGCTAGAAACCCCCTTGCGGGATGCGGGGTAGCGCCCCGTTAGAAAAATTTTCCTAGCAGAGGACGTGTTTTGAGTGTAAAGTGTATGAAAAATAAAGGATGATGAGCGCCTTAAAGATGCGTTCATGGCACGTGGGCGCTTGGCGCCCGCGGGTCATGTGTGCGGCGCATGGGCGCTTGGCGCTCAAGGGTCACATGCCTGGTGCGTGGGCGCTTGGCACCCGCGGGTCACGTGCCTGGGGTGTGGGCGCTTGTCCCCCGCGGGTCACGTGTGCAGCATGTGGGCACTTAGCGCCCATGAGTTACGTGTGCAGCGCGTGGGCACTGAGCGCCCACGGGTTACGTGCGCAGCACACACCCGCGGGTTACGTGCGCAGCACGCACCCATAGGTTACGTGGGCAGCAGGAGACCGCTGGGCGCCAACGGTCACGTGTGCAGCACGCGACCGCTGGGCGCCAGCGGGTCACGTGAGCTGCATGCGACCACTGGGTGCTGAGCGCCCGCGAGTCGCGTAAGGCGCACGTGGGCCCTTAGCAACCGTGGGTCACGTGTTCTACACGCGACCGCTGGGCGCCCGCGGATCACGTGAATGATAGACTCTTTCTTCGAGCGTTCCAACATTTGGACTTTCTTTGTTAGCTCCTGAAACATCTTGAGGCCTGCTGTACATAAGAATAGGACCACCCAATTGCTGAGGTTCCTAATAAAAAGGCTGACGGACTGGTCCTGCTCCAGCGGCGGTTCGCACTTGATCGTGAGATTACGCCATCGGGCGATAAAGTCAGTGTTTCTTTCATTCTTCCCCGGCTTGGTCCTCATAAGGTCAGCAATGGAGATTTTATCACTGACACTCATGAACCTTTGCCGAAACAGAGACTCCATTTGGGCAAAGGTAATGACGGACCCGTCTGGTATACTCGCGTACTAGTCAAAAGCGACATTGGTCAGGCTGTTGACAAACTAACGAAGAAGGAGCGCATCATTGCCCCCTGTATTTCAGCACGACGCTTTAAGCGGGCAACATGGTGATTTGCATTTCCCATCCCATCAAATCTTCCGAATTTAGGAATGACATAACCATTGGGGAACTCGATCAGATCGTACTATGCGGGATATGGCCGCCCACTACTGCCAATTTCTTTTTGAGCTTCGGCTTCGGCTACCAATGTTCTAACCTTGCTAGTGACCAAATCCATTATCCGATCTTGTGTTAGAGGGATGGTGCTATCTAGGGCCAAGGCATCCCCAGAAGCAGAATGTGGCCGGCTTTCGTGCGGCTCACCCAATCTTGGACCCAAAAAGACAGGCATCGGCTGCTTCGGGTTGTCATCACCCGGCTCATGAGTAGAGACTTATGCTTGATTGGGAGGCGCTCGAGCAATTTGAGCCGTAAGCTGCATCACAACGTTCGTTAGGTCGTAAATTTTCGAATAGAGCTTGGCCATTTCTTTATCTTTGCTCCTGAACTATTTTCAAAGCTCTTGAAGCAGCTCTTGCTATGCAGTCCTGGGGCGGAAAGTTGGCTCTTCCTTACTGTCTGAGCTTGACTCTACATGGATTGAGGGGTCTTTCTGCCTATCATCCTCATCGAGAGGGTTTTCATCATCCAGTAGAGGCGGCTGTTCTTAGGAAGCGGCAACCACATTCAAGCCAGATTGGGCTTGGGATGTGGTGACCCCATCCTTACTTTTGCTGCAAAGGTTGTCGGTAGGGAGCGCGCCCGCCATATAGACCGTATGGATAACATATCCAGCCGTCTTTTTATTATCGGCGGCTGATTTCACGGATCACTGCCTTGAGCCTCCTGTTTCGGTAACGGGCAGTCGACTGAAGGCAGCTGGCCTGGCTGGATTCTTGAATGGTGCCGACGCTTCCTTTTTGCTTTTGCTCCGCTGTTTTCACGTGGCACAGAGCGCATGATAGACTCTTGAAGTGACAGTGTCGTACTTTCTCTTTTGGGGCTGGGATGCGTCCCTCTGTAGCATTGTTCGGACCGCTGTCTTCTTGATTCTGGCGGTCATGGCATTTTTCTGAACCCACTTCAGAGCTTCGAAGGAATTGCTGACTATTACGGCCGACTCAGCCGTCGTCGCGGAGTAACCCTACTCTTGGAACCTTACAAGATTCCACATGGCCGAAGTCCTGGCCCTCTTGTTAGCTCGATACCTGAGCCGCTTCTGCCTTAACTTTTCTGTTTTAAGCACTTGCCAAATTTCGGCTCTTCGGGAAGATGTCGTAGACCGATTGACAGAGAGCCCAGAGAAAATGCCTGCTCGCTCGATCGTCAAGGGCACCATCTGAGCTTGCCGGAGCTGCTTTGTGGCTCCATTGGTGTTGACGGACTTGCCCACAATTAGAACAGTAGAGAGCCGTTTGAATACGGATTCGCATTTGGGGCGGGATGCTCTGGCGACCACGACGTTCGGCCTCTTGCCCCTCGAGGCTGGTTTGGCCACTTGGTTTGTCGTGACCTCTGCCAGATGAGCACTTCCAGCAGGGTAGATGATGACGGAACCAAATTGACGGGATGGCTCCTCCTATTGCCGGCTGAGACTGGCAGGGAAAACCACGCGGGCGTTGACCTTGACCATGTATGAGATCGGGGTCGCGTCAGAAGATGAATTCATCTTAGGAGACATCGTCGTTGAAAGTTGATTGCTGCACAAAAAAACATTATTTCAGTACAATTATCGGCGTATATGTTAAATGAGTCCGCATCAACACTTGAACAGTTGATTGCTGCACAAAAAAACATTATTTCAGGTCATGCGAACTCAATGTGTAGTGTTGTTTTTTAAAGAGGTTTTGGATATATCGGGGCCCCGCAGAGTTTTTACGGGGGTCCCGCTACCTGGATAGCGGGCTGGGGGTCAAGGGGGTTAGCAGCCCCTTTGTAGGGTGCGGGGCAGAGTCCCGTTAGAAAAATTTTCCTAGCAGGGGACGTGTTTTGAGTGTAGAGTATATGAAAAATGAGGGGTGAGGAGCGTCTTAAAGACGCGTGCATAGCACGTGGGCGCTGGGCGCCCGCGGGTCACGTGCGCGGCGCATGGGTGCTTGGCGCCCGCGGGTCACATTCCTGGCGTGTGGGCGCTGGGCGCCCACGGGTCATGTGCGTAGCGCATGGGTACTGGGCGCCCATAGGTCACGTGCGCAGCACATGACCGCGGGTCACGTGCACAGTACGCGACCGCTGGGCGCCAATGGGTCACGTGTGCAGCACGTGACAGCTGTACGCCAGTGGGTCACGTGAGATGCACGCGACCGTTGGGCGCTGAGCGCCCGCGAGTCGCGTAAGCCGTATGTGGGCGCTTAGCGTCCGCAGGTCACGTGCTCTGCACATGACCGCCGGGCGCCCGCGGGTCACGTGCGCGGCACGCGACCGCTGGAAACACCAGTGGAAAAGGGGCTTAGCCCCTGGGTTAGGAGTTGAACTCTCAAGGGGTTTGATTTATGGAGTTAAACTCCAACAGATCTTGAATGGAGTTAAACTCCTAGAAATCTTTGGATCTTCTTTTGAGCCTCAGATCCTCCCGGAATAGGACTTTTGGAGATGGGTATCCTTCTTCTTCTTTTCCGTTGGCTAGATCTTGAAGAAAAGAGGGGTGAAACTCAAAAATCTCCCCTTTTGGGGATTTGATGAAAGATCTGAGTTCCTTTTTAAGGGTTTTATGGTGAAAAACAGTTTCTTTTTGGAAAAAGAGGGATTGAGCTCTTGATTTAATTTAAAAAAGAATGAAGGTTTAAAATCTTTAGTAAGAAGAAGGAGGCACAAACCCTGGAAATTTTTGAGAGGGGAAAAACTTCTTTAGATATTATCATCATCTTTTCCTTTATAGACTATACACTTTACATATAGCCCATTGGGCTTTACAAAATGGTATTTTGCCCATCCCATGCCTCATGTGCTCATTTCTTTTGCTCATGAGCCATGGGTTTTACAAAAATTTAGCTTTATGCCCATTTTTCTTATATTTATTCATAAAAAAATAAACCAAAATATTTATTACAAAATTTTTATTTTGGCATGGGGGGCCGGTGGCTTCATATTCGGGCTCGACTTAGGCATGGGCCCACCTGGCTTCGGGTTGACTTTGATTTTGACTTGGTCAACCGGGGTGTAAATTTTTACCCCAACAAATTGCCCCCCCATCAATAAATGCACACTATATATGTGGGTTGTGTGCATGAAATTGATGGATCTTCTTTCGCGTGGAGGTTGATTTAATTTGGTTACCATTTTGACGACGTGGAGGTCGATGCTGCCCTTTTTGCGACGTGGACGGTCGGTGCTGCCATTTTTGCGACTTGGACGGTCGGCACTGCCCTTTTTGCGACTTGGACGGTCAGTTCTGCCCTTTTTGCTACTTGGACGGTCGGTGCTGCCCTTTTTGCGACTTGGACGGTCGGTGCTGCCCTTTTAGCGATTTGGACGGTCGGTACTTCCCTTTTAGCGACGTGGACGGTCGGTGCTGCCCTTTTAGCGACGTGGACGGTCGGTGCTGCCATTTTTGTGACTTGGACGGTCGGTGCTGCCCTTTTAGCGACTTGGACAGTCGATGCTGCCCATTTTGCGACTTGGACGGTCAGTGCCGCCGTTTTAGCGACTTAGACGGTCGGTGCCACCCTTTTAGCGACTTGGACAGTCGGTGCTTGATTTGACTTGCTCCGCTTCTTGCAGTGTTAGGGTTGAAGCTGACTTGCTATTCGACTAGTTTCCGAGGTGGAGCTTGATTGCGTCTGGGAGGTCGTTGGTTGTCTTGCTGATTTGATGTGATTTGGGTTGACATCGGTATCGCTACACTAGAATATGGTACCAGGAGCGAATCATCATTTGCCATGAGAGGGCTTCCCTCGTTCCCAGTTTAAGGACTTAGGGGTCATCTGTTCTCAGTTTAACGACTTAGAGGTCATTTGTTCCTAGTTTAAAGACTTATGGGTCTATTGGATTGGAGTTTGGAATTTTGGGGTTAGGGTAGGCATCAGCGTTGCTAGCACTGAAGCACATGTGCCAGGAGCAATTCATCATTTGCCTTTTCCTGTTGAGGAGTGATGGCTTATGAGACAGGTTTAGGTCTCTATCACCTAAGGCTTTTCAATTTTATGAGCCGTAAGGGTCCCATAAAAGCATTTTCTCTTTACGAGTCGAAAGGATCTCATAGGTGTACTTTCTCCTTAGGAGTCGTGGGGACTCCCAAGTGTGTTTTTCCTTTGTGAGTCGTAAGGATCCCACGAAGGTGTTTTCTTATGAGTCGTGAGGATCCCGTAAGTTTTTTCTCCTCATGTATCGTGAGGATACATGAGCGGGTCTTCCTAAATGTAGCATAATACCAAGGGTGGAGACCAGCCGCGTAATTGGTGATTGCGGTGAGGCATGGGTATGAGAATTATTTAAGCCCGTGGATTGTATACGGTAGTCAACTTGGGGACCAACCGTAGGGCTAGGAGAATTTTGGGAAATTGGATTTTGGTTGGAGTTTGCATCGCTGTACTGCAATATGATATCAGGAGCGACTCATCATTCACCGTTTGGGGACTTGGAATTTGTATCTTGTTTGGCATCAGCATTGCTGCAATGGAATAATGCCAAGAGCAACTCATCATTTGCCCCGGGAGGACTTGGGATTTGGTTTTTGGGTCGGCATCAGCACCGCTAACAATGAAGCAATGCCAGGTGCGACTCATCATTTGCCCTTGGAAGACTCAGGATTTGGGTTCTTGGTCGGCATCAGCATCGCTAACACTGAAGCAATGCAAGGAGCGACTCATCATTTGCTGTTGCTCATTAAGGAGCGGTGGCTCAGGAGACAGGTTTAGATCCCTATCACCTAAGGCTTTTCAATTTTATGATCCGTAGGGTCTCACAAAAGCAGGTAAGTAAGCAATACCTCCTGCTATCTATCACCACCGCATACTTGTGCTCGACCTGTTGGGCCGGTAATCTAGTCCGGTGTAAGATCTAACTTTCTCCCTACGAGTCGAGAGGATCTCGCAGGTGAATTTTCTCCCTAGGAATCATAAGGATTCCTAAGTGTGTTGCTCCTTTGTGAGTCGTAAGGATCTCACGCAGGGATTTTCTCCTCACAAAGTCGTGAGGACTTTGCGAATGTATTTCATCTCCTTTTTTTTACGAGTTTGTGCCCTTTCGGGTTTTCACAAACTCGCCGGCAGTTCTGCTGTTTTTACTCACGGAGCCCTTTCGGGTTTTCATCCGTGCCCGTTTTGCTTATAGACATACCTTTTTTTTATTTACATTGGCGAATCTTCATTACTGGTGGGACTTTAAATGTAGTCTCGCCGATAGGACTTAGGAGAGATAGGGATCGTTTTACGCCCGTGGATTGTATACAGTTCTGCAGGATGTATGATCCAGACCGTAGGGCCGGTGTGCTCAATTTGCTTGCGACTTGGAGCATTCACGCGTAGTATTTCTTGAGATATTGACCATTGATAGGTGGCATGGGCCTTTCTCCCTCGGCATTTATCAGCTGGTTGGATCCTCCATCAAACACTTTCTCGATGACGTATGGTCCTTCCAAGTTTGGCTCGAATTTTCCTTGGCATGTCGATTGGGGATAATCGGGCTTTTGAGGACCAAAACCAATTCGCCTTTCTTGAAAGCGCGGAGACGGGTTATCTTGTCATAGGCCCGTGACATTTGGGCTTGGTACCGCTCCAGATTTTGATCCACTGCAAGCCTCTTTTCATCGAGGGAGTCGAGCTCTTTGAGCTGAAGGAGCACGTTTTCCTCCTCCATCAACTCGTGCTGAACGACCATTCTTAAGCTTGGAACTTCGACTTAGAGGGGGAGGATCGCCTCCACTCTGAAGAGTAATGAGTATGGAGTGGACTGAGTTGCAGTGCGGTGTGTGGTACGATATGCCCACAATGCCTCGTGAAGTTTGAGATTCCAGTCTCTCTTGTTGGCTGAAGCATTTTTCCTCAGGAGCTTGCACAGAGTTTTATTGAAGGCTTCGGCTAGCCTATTGGCCCTTGGATTATAGATGGAGGAATATCTCCAGTCTATCTTGTGTTGGGTAGCGAACCTTGAGACTTTGAAGCTCTTGAAGGAAGGCCCGTTGTCATAAATGATTCTTCTTGGTGAACCGAAGTGGTATAAAATATTATGCCGGATGAATATTAGAATATCTTCTGTCTTGACTTCTTTTAGCGGGACAGCTTCAGCCCATCTGGAGAAATAGTCAGTTGCGGCTAATATGAACCGGTGGACTTTAGACGACGAAGGATAAATTGGGCCAACTATGTCGGTGCTCCAAACTTCGAAAGTGTTAGTAATATGTATGCCTAGAGGCCATTGTTGATGAAATAGTAGATGCTTGGATATATATATAGAGGACTTTCTTACTCGACATGATACTATGGTATCAGGTTACCTTTATCTTAACATGTAGACTGGTATTTATACTGTCTATCTCTTACATGTTGATAAAGCCCTTAGGATATGTACTTGACTACCAGGATTATGATGAGATCATACTAGTGGGGCCAGGGTGGTCCAAAAGTACATCCTTTAATCAGTTCCTAGTCGTGGGAATATCGAGACTAAGGCATCGATATTCCAGAGTAGTGTAGTGTGTATGTTTCTTGTCCATTAGAGGGCGATGGTTGATCCCACAACCATTGGTGTGCGACATCAAAGATTGTACACAGGTGATCATTGGAGAATGGGTACATCGAACAGGACTCGCCGAGGACTCCTATGTGGTAGTATACCTATCGTCAGATAGCAGTCCTCTGGTGACACTGGTACAGGTTAGTCTGTAGACCCGAGATCGTCATAGAGTCTTGTGTGGCTCCCACTGTGCTTTGATTTCCTCGCTACCACGCTAAAGAGGAGTCATGCAAACAGGTGGATTTTAGGTAAAGTCCCGAGTCACATGGAGGCAATGAAAGATAGGAGGGGTATCGTCTCTCCCGGTATTGGGGGTTGATGTTGCGCTATGCTAGATTGTCTATAACTGGAAGTCCCTGGCCAGGGCTGCTGCCGAGATTTACTGATAAGAGTTATTAGTAGTTTCTCGAACCGTTATAGGCCAGACATCGGCATGACTTTTCACGTTACTGGGGTCTGGCGTTTACTACCTCTACACATGATATGCGACATATCAGACGAAGAGACCGGACTGTACGGTAGTGTTACTAATAGGCTTCATGGAGAGTTTGGATGAGCTTGCTTGTTGATCTTCATATCGCTCAATACCCGGGTAGCCGTTATGTCCAGCTAGTACCGCTGACGGCTTGTAGGTGATTGATGTGATCATCACCTACTACTGGCGTATTGACGAGTCCTTAGAGTCCCACACAGAAGTTTCCTGGTTCAAGCGAAACGAAGTAGGACACATATGTGATATGTGTGTGGGCCTGATTAAATACGTGTATGTGATACCGTATTGTAATCTGGCAGTTATCTGTTATCGGTTCGGTTATATATGATATAACCAGATTGTCGAATCAAGTGTTGATTTGATAATGTGATATGCAAATAAATGATATTAGTCGGTCATATGTGATATAACCGGATTATTAAATCAAGTGTTGATTTAATAATGTGATATAATTATATGTGATATAATTATATCTTAACTAATATCATTAGCTCACTAATTATTCTTCATTATATATATATATATATATATATATATATATATATATATATATATAGATATATAATGAAGCATGGCTTGATTTTCTATTTTTGAGAAAAATAGAAATGAGGTGGAAAATGAGAGTATAGTTGCAAGCATGGGATTTATTTTTGTTTATTCATCTTGACTCACTATTCAAGCATGGTTGCAATTTTATATTGCAAAATTCCATGCTTGAATGAGTGGGGGTCAAGAGTTGTCATTCATTCTAAACTCATTCTCAACACTTAGCCATTTTTGCTTGCTTTGCTCCCATGGTTGCTCTCTATCTTCTTCTTCTTCCTCAATCCCATGGTTCAGGATTCAACCCTCACATGTGATGTGAACCATGAAACTTGAACACAAGCTAGTGAGAAAATTAAACCCCTACTTCACCATCACATATTAGATTAGCAATTTGATGTGAAGTGTTGCCTTCACAAATGAGATTAGTGAAGGGTTAGCTTGAGCTTGTGGATTTCGGATGGATCGTCTTTGGCGCGAAGATCACGAAGGAGGTTCATTCAACTCAAAGAGGAGCCTAGTAGAGTCGCGTGGACTTCAACCCGGAGCTATTGAAGAGAAGGACTCGAACTACAAAGGTTGTATGCTCTTTTCTTCTCTTTTGTTCATTACATCATAAAGGCAAACCCTAATAATCTAGTAAAGATCTTGTTAGTCTAGCCTAGCACCTAAAAAAAATTAAAATTTGGCATGCTTGATGCCTCTAGAACCCAATAGCGGTGCTAAGGTCGACTTTCATGGTATCATAGACAAGCTAGAACATTATGGTAACTTGTAGCGATGTTAGAAATCCGCTGTTTTTGTCGTGCAAAAACTGCCAATAAAAATAGTTTCAAAATTAATGTTTTGAGTTGTTTGCACACCCCGTGGGCTCATGGTTTGAACCGAGAAGCCGCGGGGTGGAGCGTGCGCACCCCGGGGACACCCCGAGGGGGACCGAACGGCTGGGCCCACTCCCCAAGACCACCACATGGTGGTCTTGGCGGTGGGGACCCGAAACTGCCCCACCTTAGGCAGTTTCGGGTCTGCCTCACCCCCTGCCACCTCGTGGTAGCCTCGAGGGTGGGGTACCCCCTCTATGCCTCATATTCGATAGTTAATTTTGCGATCTTCTCCCCTGCGAAGATTCGGGCGGGTTTCGAGTTCGTTTCGACTCCTGGATTGGCTTAAAACGATCGGTTTTGGAACTTTAACTCATTGTATTTTTCATGTCTTGGAAAATTGGTTTAGTTTGCTAATTGCGTGCGGAATTCTAATGTCGTGGTTATTTTACAAGCATTATGATGTGTGTGATACAATTATTATAATCCGGATTAATTAGTTTTATGAAAACTAGTTAGTATATTGTAAAGCTAGCCATTTAGTCTCAATTGATTGATTGCCATGAAGTTTTGATTCGGATCAAAACTCCGTTGCAATTATGTATTGTACTCGATCACTAAGTTGGGAATCTTATTGAATTATCTGACAACTAATTGAAAAGAGTTTTCAATTTGAGACTAAAATGCAAGTTTTATAAGTTAGGCATGAAATCCGAAATATGAGATATTCCGGGTTTATGATGTCTAAGGAAATTGCGGATTCTAATTATTGTAGTTTTCTGTTTCTTTTTCTGCGACCGTAAGTGTAATATGTGGGGTATCCCAATCTTGTTACTATATGTCAATGAGTTTTATAGATACACATATTTGCTTACGTTGATGATATGTGATATCATGTATTGCTGTTGATATGATTTATTGGATCGTCGTGAAAGAATAGCCGGGTTTTTTTATGTGAGATGAGGGTTTCTATTTTCATTCATGTAAAATTTATATGTAATATTCTTTTATTGGGGCACTTCCGGGTTGAGGATGATGTCGCCACTGTTGTATATTATTTACTTTTCCGTATTAGGATAGACCTAAGGCGGGGAGCACAAGTAACTGGGTTCTAGAGTCCAGTGGGAGACCATCTCAAGGAGTTGAGACCGGGACTCTTAAATCTAGAATTGGCAGGGTTACTTGTCTCTCTCGTAGGGGTCTAGGGATGTGGGTTTGGCTATTCATCACGACTGTGGAATCCGTGTTTTACATTATTGGCTAAATTTAAAACACGGACATCCTAGTATATCCAATATTTCATATGTTGCTTCTGCTGCTTGATTCTGTGATGTTGATCATATAACTGCGTGAGATGAATGTAATATTATATATAAGATATATAATAAACGTTGCTTATGTTTTGCACCCGCGCTAGCCCAGCCCCCACTCTGCTGGTAGTTAAGTAACCTAACGGTGCATGACGGGGCCCAGTGGCGAATGCGGATGGCATAAGCGTACGTTCTATTTTCGTTTCATTTTTCTGTAATGTTTAGGAAACATTAATTGACGGGACTTCATTAATGTGATTAATGAAAAGAAAGAAACCTAAAGATGTTGTAGAATTAAATTTTCGAAAATGGCAGCTCTAGTTTTTGCTTTGCACAGTGGTATTCCTTGATGAATATCCAGCACCTCATTCGATGAGGAAAGAGCCGAGATCCCTTACCGGGAGTGACCTCTTTAGCGAAAATAGCAAATGCTATAACCCACTCGATTTTGTCTTTTGACTTCTTCTCTAGTTCTTGCTTTGCATAGTGGTATTCATGAATATCCAGCAGCTCATTCGATGAGGAAAGAGCCGAGATCCCTTCACCGGGAGTGACCTCTTTAGCAAAGCTAGCAAAAGCCTCAAAAACACTCCTTTTCCAAATCACTAGATTCTACAACGATATCAAGTTCATTACGCTCATAGTTTTCTTAAAAACCTGCGTAGCCCTCCGTCATTTCAGATAGGTACCATTTATTATTCATGCCGCGTTTGTTGACCTCCATCAAGGCGTAGTGTGCGGTAGCTGATTAGTGCTTATCTTCCTGCATATGATGCGATTGGATTAGGGTAGTCGTGCGACCTTTTTAACCTCCGTCAAGGGTTGTGCGGGTGGGTTTAATTCAATCAAGAAATGTAAGGGTTGAACTTGACTAGCGGCCTATGGTTTGTTGACCTCCGTCAAGGTCATTGCATACTATCTATATGATAGTTGGATCCTGATACCCACTGTGAGTAAGAGTTACTCCTGGGAGAGTTTTGCACTTTACAATTAGCTAATCAAGTAGGTGTCTAGAAAGGTGTCAATGGGGTTATGCCTCTAGAAAAATAAGGTTTATTTTAATTAAGTCCGTGCGAAAGCACATGGAACCTCCCTCGCAGTATCGATACCTGCCTGGCCGAACGATTGGAGAACTTGTAAGGTGTAATTAATCCCGGCTAATCTTACCTTTTATGATTTGAAGAAAGATTTGATAAAAACAATGGGAGCCAACCTGATTAGATAAAATAACCAATCTAATCTTGCAAAGAGCGCACACAAAGTGATTATCCTTCTCTCTCCCCTGGTAGCGACCAATGACATGCCTTAATCAAGATAATAATATAGATGTTTTGACCGAACGTACTTATTATACTGGGCTAGGTTCCGCTCTATCTTATGATTGTCATAAGTCTGAGCAAGGAATAGGGGAATAATCAAATTCCCACGCCACCCAAACGAAGAAAAAGCATGTTGATGTATTGTCTTCGGGTGTGTTAATTACGAAGAACTGTTTCTCATTTTACTCTATATCCTGGGTATTGGATACCAGATCAGGATTCCACATATGTAATTTGTTACATGGGCTATAGAAAGGTGGAGAACGGGGAAAGGATGATATTTCTCTAAGTAGTAGAGAATGGTGCAATTGTTGCAGCCAAAGCAGTTGGCAGATATCACCTAGTGTTACCAACTGGTAATACATTGATTCTAAGCGACTGTTATTCCATTCCAAAATATTGTGAATATTTTCCTAAATCAAGTATTGATTGGGTAAGGTACGTTGTATAACGGTGTACACGTTCTGAATCAAACTACAGTTCTAAACGTACATAACACACATAAGAGGAACAGTTCAGAAATGAACGAAGTCTTCTTAAGGCATTATAGACTAGGTCATGTCAATGAAATAAGACTAGCTGAAGTTCCATAAGGATGCATATTTGAATCCGTTCGAATTTACATCTTATGAAACTTGCCAGTCATGTCTCAAATACTTGGTGACCAAATCTCCGTTTACTGGAAACGGATAAAGAGCTACTGAACTCTTGGACAGATACATAGTGATGTATGCGGTCCTATGTCTACACATATCAGGGATGGTTCCACGTACTTTATTACATTCACCGATATTTTCTCAAGATACGGACATGTGTTTTTGTTGAAACACAAATCTGAATCTTTTGAGAATTTCAAGGAATATAAGTACGATGTTGAGAACCAGATAGGTAAAGGTATTCATATCCTTCGATATGATCAGGGAGAAGAATACTGGAGCACGGAATTCCGAGACTATTTAAAAGAGAATGAAATTCTCTCTCAGTTTACTTCTCCGTATACACCACAGCACAACGGTATATTGGGGTGGAGGTGTTGGAGATAGTGCCCTCAGAGTCAATTATTGGATCGCAGGTACGTGATGGCAATGATTGCGGAGGAACTATACCGGTAGGACAGTCTTACTCG
This sequence comes from Agapanthus africanus, assembly GCA_030015575.1. NCBI lineage: Eukaryota > Viridiplantae > Streptophyta > Magnoliopsida > Asparagales > Amaryllidaceae > Agapanthus > Agapanthus africanus. Next base: position 510,932,887 of record JASDDO010000026.1, on the reverse strand, counting down.
AGATGATAGTATGCTATCTGGTTTGCCTTTATCGGTCGTGTACATGTTCAGGTGACTGATTACATGTTACACTTTGATAGAGCCCTTAGGATCTTGCTTTACTACCAACAGTATGATGGCGATCATATACATGAGAGTTGGGTAGTTTATATGCATATCCTTAATTGTGGTCCCTAGTCGTGGGAGTTTCGAGACAGGGCATCGATACTCCGGAGTAGACTAGTGTATACAGTCGAGACCCCGAAGAGGGGCGGTGGCCGGTCTCAAAAGCCACTGGTGTCAGTTGGATCACCTAAGATGTATACAGGTGCTCATTGGGTTATGAGTACACCGGACAAGACTCGCCGGGAATCTGCTAGTTGGTATTATACATATCGTCAGATGGCAGTTCCCTGGTGACATGTGTACAGGTTAGTTCATCGACCTGAGGTCGTCATTTGTCTCGTGTGAGTTCCCACTGTGCTTTGATTTCTACCCTACCACGGCTCAAAGGAGTCGTGCAAACAGGTAGTTTTTGGGTACAGTCCCGAGCCACATGGAGGCACATGAGCGGATCGGCAGGGGATTCGTCTCTCCCGGTATTGGGGACGAGATCTGCTGTGCCTAGGAGAGCCATTACACAAAGCCCACGGCCGTGGCAGGAGATTTACTGGTAGGTACTCCAGTAGTATCTCAGGGTGTTATTGGGCTACACTCCGACACAACTTATACTGCTATTGGGGGTCTGACGTTACTTGCCCCCTAGGCAGATATGCGATACTCATAGACGAACGGACCGGACTGTATATACATTGTCACTGTTAGGTTCAGTAGGGTTTCCGGATGAGTTCGCTCATCGGCATCCCTTGAGGTCAGTCCATGGGCAGCCGTTACGCATAGCTAGTGCCGCTGACGGTTTGTGGTTAAACCCACTGCCAGGGTACTGACGAGTCATTAGAGTCCCCCACAGACAGTTTCCCAAGTTCGGGCGAAACGTTGTAGAGGCCGTATGGTTTTATGGCAGGATTCGGAAAATGCACGTGCGTTTACGCACGTGTCAGATTTCGGGCAGATGATACTGGTCGGCTTTGGTTTAAGCCGGATCCGAGTATTATATTGAGTAGATATAATATCTTTGTCTCAGTTTCATTTGTATTCGGTCGTAATACAAATGCGGGTATATTTATACAGTTACGGGGTTATCCTGAAATTCGTTTCGGGGTCACTTTTGGAAGTTGCCAGTTTCCAGTTTTCTATCAGCCGTCTTTTAACATTCGGTTAAAAACGGATTTATCTTTTCTTGAGATGAGTGTGGAAGGTTCTTGAAGTTTCTAGAAGAGGTGACTAGGTTAGAATTGTGTTGATGTTTCATTGGTTGCATTTATTGTGTTCACACTTTGTGTTCACACTATGTGTTCACACTTTGTGTTCACACATGATATTTGTTCTTGTGGTCACCTCCCTCCTCCTACACTCACCCCCACCTCCTATATAGTGGCCGGCCCCTCCCCTCTCTCTCACTCACTCACTTGATTTGGTTTAAAAAGATTATGATAGTTTTTGGGGTGTATGGAAATTTCATAGCTCATTTCATTCCATCACCCGATTCGAGTGGCAACTTCATTAACCGATCGTCCACGGCTTTTGACGAAGTGAGACAAAGTAATCTACTCATTCTCTACATCAATCTTGGTCATCTCTTTTAGCAAACTTGACGACCGAGTTGCCTCGAGTCAGAGGCGGGAGCCCGCTTAAAGAATCGTTGACGGGGTGCTACCTGGACGAGGAGATCGGAGATCGACGAGAACGGAGCAGCCGCAACGGAGCGTGGGATGATGGTTAAAGAACTAAGGACTCGGATCGTTCGGTATAACCTTTCTACACTCTTTACAGTCCGTTAGTTTAGCAACAATGGCAGATCCGGGTTAAAATATACGATAGCGCCAGTTAAAAAGTTTTTGTTCCGCATTTGGCGTCTGTAGACGGCCGGGGCGCTACCGTAGACTTACAGTGGTATCAGAGACTCATCATTTTTCTTTACTAACTTGTGCTAACGCGTTTAAAATATCGATCGAACCGGATATCAAAAACTACAATTTTCAAGATCTGAGTTTCTGTCGATTTTAAAAGGGTTCCAAAAATTATTTTACATATCACAGAAAATTCAGCAGGCTTTTCTTAGAACACCGTACAAATTTGGGCATGTGATTCGACAAGAACGCCGCGGAATCGCGGTCAAACCTATGGTTTGACCGCGCATCCGCGGCCATTCTGTGTGATCATTCCCCCAAATTTGCACAGTGTCTTCTTCTCTGGAATTTAGGGTTTTTGGTATATATCTTTTGGGCCCAGATTTTGTTACTGTTCAACAGATGTTCGTGGGGCCCACTTCGTGATATTTAGTCGATCGAAATTTAAACATGTTAGTTTACAGTGCTTACATTATATCTCCGACCGGGAATGTCATTTGATCGGTAAACCGCGTCTGATTGCTATAGTTCTTTTAGACGGGTTTGCGAACGTGACATTCGCGTTGATGTTCTATGTTGTGCTGTGATGTTGCGGATTTGTCGTGGTGGATAGCAGTGTGCAATGATAGTGCGGTTTGGATTTATTTGTATATTTGATATTGCGGGGCGAGCGTCCAATATGTGGACTGCCGTCACTGCCTGTTGTATAATATTCTTTTGGGGCACGACCAGGTTGCGGTCGATGTACCTGTTGTACTATTTTTCATTATTGTACTAGGTTTTGCCCTTCGACGGAGTGCACGGATAGCCGGGTTCTGGGGGGCAACGGGTCCGCATCTCATGGCTTTGAGAGGCAGAGGGGCCTCACTCTAGAATTAGCAGACTATTCGCCGCACTCGTAGGGGGTACAGGTTGACCCAAGGAGGGGTGCCCAAGATTATCGGATTCCGTGAAATGCTGGGTGGTCCATTCACTTTGCTGTAGGGGCTGCCTCGCTTCAGGTTTTGGCGGGTAACTTGCCGCACCCGTAGGGGTCTAGGTTTCATTACACAGGCTATCCACACGACAGGGGAACGTCGGGTTTCAGCAGCGGCTCTGTGAAACTCGGGGATCCCAGATTATCTGTATTGTTCTGTGATGCTTATTACTTTTCTGTAATGTTGCATATTATCACGCCTGGAGCGATTATTGTATATTGGTTTATATACTATTAGATGTTGTATATGTTTTACACCCGCGCTAGTTCAGTCCCCGCTCTGTCGTTAGTTAAGTAACCTAACGGGTGATGACGGGACCCAGTAACGAATGCGGATGGCATATACGTACATTTTATTTTCGTTCTTTTCTGGTGTGATTGATTGATGGGACTGCGTTGATTCTGATCAATGCAAAGGAAAGAAAACCTATTTGGCAGTTGTTGGAACAAATTTAAAAAGTGTTATTGCAAAGACGTTTCCTTTTGTTTTGCATAGCGGTATTCAGTGGAATATCCTGCACCTCATTCGACGAGGCAAGGGCCGATATCCCTTCACCGGGACTGACCCCTTGGGCAGAAGTTTGCGTCAGGGTAATAACTTCACTATAGTCGATTACAAGTTGCTTTGCACTGCGGTATTCAGTGGAATATCCTGCACCTCATTCCATGAGGAAAAAGTCGAGATCCCTTCACCGGGAGTGACCTCTTTAGCAAAAGGTTTTTGCCACTATATTTTTATAAAAAGCTATCAGGTTCCTTCAGCGATATCAAGTTCACTACGTTAAAGGTTTTTCGCCAAAAACCAGCCGTAGCCCTCCGTCATTTCTTTTGGGTATTCAGTAGTATTCAAGCTATGCATTTTAGCCAAAGTTAAGGCATAGTGTTTGGTAGCTACTGGGTATTCATTTGCTGCATAGATAGATGAGTTGGTTTGGGACAGTCGTTCTGCCGAGTGGCCAAAGTCAGGGGCATGTGCGGGTGGGTTCAAATTGACAAGATAGTGACAGGTAGAACTTGGCATGTGACTTATGACATTTTGACTAAAGCCAAGGTTATAAGAGCATGGGGCAAAAATTATATCAGGAGTTTCTAAAGAAACTGAAACTTGCCAAGTATGCGCATACTTTCTGGAGTATGAGTAACGTGGATGCATTCCGTCACGTTATCATGCGATGAGAGTTGGATCCCGATTCCCACTGATGAGTTGGTTTACTCTTTCGGGTGATCCCGATTGATTCTTCTTTCAGGTTTGGAGGAGAATTTGACAGGACAGTGGGAGGTTTCCGGATTAGATAAAGTGATAACCATTCTGATCTAGGTTAGAGTGCACGCAGAGTGTTTTCTTTTCTCTCTCTCTTTGGCAGCGACCTTTGACCGACCCTAGACTATGACTCAGTGACCAAGTTGACCGAACCTTCTTAAAATACTGGCTTTTGGATTGTCCGAGTTGCATAAGTCATTGCCACTCCTTCTTTTACCCTTTGCATTTCTCAGAACACCCCGTATTACTACGGACATCCACTTCCATTGGATAGATCCATCGTATGGTTATATACGAACTCGGAGGGATTTCTTCGAGGATGGATCAAGGTTCAGGAGAAATAGAATTGGTTTATTCAGTTGTCTTTTATTATCACCTTCTCTCAGGTTGCGAGGGCTCCTTGGTTTAGGAGAGTACACCTATTACGCTTATTGGATAGTCTTATTCCAAACCATAGGCTAGTGCCGAAAGGTAGGGAATGAAGAAAACCAATTAGCCTAAGTAGCGTGTACAGAAGGTAATATGTAAAGACAAAATAAAGGGATTAGAAAGAGGGCAAAGTAAATTGTGACTGTTATCATTCACGACCAAACCGCGTACTTCATCGCCACTCCTATTTCACTTTTAAAAGAATAAGGTATTATTCAGTTGTCTTTTATCATCACCTTCTCTCAAGATATGAGTACTCCAAGGTTGAGGAGGGTACACCTATTATACTTATTGGATAGTCTTCTTCCAAACCATAGGCTGGTGCCGAACGGTAGGGAAGGAAGAAAACCATTTAGCCTAACGAAGGTGTACAGAAGGTAACGACTAAAGACAAATAAAGGGATTTGGAGAGAAGGCAAAGAAATATACGATTAAAGTCATGAATTAGATTATGGAAGAGGCATTACGAGGAATACCAAGATACCCCTTCGAATCATTTTCATGTTTCAGTGCATTGTTAAAGGAAAACTGTTTTCCCGATTAGATACTTACTCCAAGGGTATGTATTTACCAGGGTTTCATTCTCATATCTGTATAGTTTTACAGATGATGAGTGGGAGTAAGTTATTGGGAATTAGGTAATTATCCTCATTATATCGGAATTCGTTGTAATTGGTGATATTTGAGGAAATCGCCAGGGTACAGTTTTCCACCTACGACGCACAGGTTTTGAGTTATTCAACTCAGCGGACTTATACAGAGTATTGTATGTTGTCCAGTGTCCATCAGGACAAAGGGGTAGGTCCTCGTACTATGTTCTGTTTACTTATAACTTCTCTAGTTTTTAGACAAGTGTTTCGTAGAAATACAAGGTCTAAGTTTTGAGAAGTTGTGGGTATAAAAATAAAGTAGAGAACCAGGTATCACAAGTATCGGGATTCTTCAAAGAGATCGAAGATGTAGATTCTTGTGATTGGTATTCAGATGATAGTAATAGTTATGAGAAACTTGTTTCTCTTTCAGGTTACTCATAAATGGATGGATTCCTAAGTTGAGTAATGCTGATCAGCCTCTCTCCATTAAGTTGATATGCACTGGAGACAGCTGCATGATTGAATATGGTTCCAATTAAATTAGTGCCAAAGTTTCTATATTGGATATAGAATGGTTCATATCTTAACGATGTTAAGGTACGGGGAGTTGTCCAGCTTATGCTTAAAACCAGACACTGGATAACTCAGGGCACGTTTCTGTAATGGCTGTTTGTAGGTTGACCCTGGCTATGACGAGGGTTGATATTCTACCATTTGGAAGATCAATAGTGATATTGTTCTTGACTCGCCACAGTTTTAGTAAAATGGATTTTTTCAGAAAACAGTAGTGGGAGTATGGTAGAACTGGAAGTGATTCCAGAACCGCGAACGATTACGGAAAATTTAATAGGACCTATATATTCAATCAGGTTTGACATTCCATTAGCCACTCCGCAGATATGGTGGGTAACCTCAGACACCCCAGAGGTACTTCGGTAGCCTCAAGGACGGTGACAGGGAGGTTCTTGTTTACCAGACTTGACACTACTGTTGTTCCAGACTATGAGACCAGGCAGGAGGATAAGTATAGCGTCGTTCTAAACTAGCTTTAGAAGTGCACATGTATATTATTCTGCCAGAGGGTTGTCGTAGTCAGTGGGAGCAGCGGAAGTATAGTGGGCAAGTAGCTTATGTCTATTTATAGACTAGAGCAGTTATAGCGGAGATAGATCATCTAATTTTGATTTGACAGTCATGGGTTTGACTTCATCAGAATAGGGGATGGATCTGTTAAGAAGGTAGTAGGGTGTGATTTCATGGTATCTGGATGACATACACAGAGTAGGAAGTAAAATTCCTATACTACGATCGGTTGTACTGTGGTCGTCACACAGTTGTTTCTCCGGACAGGATATGGATATAATACTTGACATTCTGGTTTCTAGATCTATGGTTTTAGATCTGGATTTGGGTAGTTTCCCAATGTGGGTACTTTGAAAGTATTCTAATGGTTTTTAGAATAGATGACTCCTGGCATGGTGGTGTACCTGCAGGTGATGGAGTCACCCTCTCTAAAGGTGTCGTATAGACTAAAGGGGAGAGGGCTGTGCATGATTGGCAGATCACTTGCTTAGGCAATTGAGTCAATCATGAGATGTCAAGTACCACACCAAATGTTGTTTTTGCACTAGATGCAATAAGTTTGTATTAATCCAATCCTGGAGAAACATAAGGAAGCAGTTTTAGAACATAAGTGGATGTTCTACGGATTTGATGACGGCACCCTCCTTCGGGAGACGGTTATCATTCCAAGCTTCAAAGGTGACATAGTTGACAGAGTGATTGTCAGAGTTATAGTTTTCCCTCTGATGAGGGATAGTATTATGGACAGGTGGTCCAAGAGGATACTGTGGGAGGCTTGGTGCTGGATACTGATTAGGTTCAGTGATCGATACAGCCTAAGAAATTTGGATTTAGAGTTCATTTATGAACTAGGTCCCATCAGATATCCAGACTTATTCTAAGATAGGTATTACTCAATTCGGGAGATGGTTTTCTCCGCGAACTTGAGATTAAGAGAGATATAGAAAGAAACTTCTAGGCGGATCCACTCACTGAGGCTATTTCTCGAACACAATAGTTTTACAAACGGGCTTTGTGAAACTGATTAGTAGAGAAGTTGGATGTTCGGTTTCACACGGGCTGTGAGTAGTCGACATCGCAATAATTAGCCTTAAGTGCAAGTGGGAGATTGTTGGAGATAGTGCCCTCAGAGTCAATTATTGGATCGCAAGTACGTGATTGCAATGATTGCGGAGGACCTATACCGGTAAGACAGTCTTACTCGAGATGATAGTATGCTATCTGGTTTGCCTTTATCAGTCGTGTACATGTTCAGGTTGTAGGGTTCCTTGGCACTCTAGTGAGGTCTCACAAGGCATCGAACATGCCAAATTAAAATTTTAAGGGTGCTGAGAGACCCGACTACGGATCGTTTGCTAGATATCTAGGCGAAAAAGCTAACTAGTTAACACTTAACTACAAGATACTGAAATACAACCTTTGTAGATTCGGTGCTCCACCTCCATAGCTCCGCAACGAAGTCCTCTCCGCTGTCCAAAAAGAATCCGGGCTCTAGCGTCGACTTCATCGGAGAATAAGCGAGCTAGGTCGTCGATGTCCATGCCGAAGATGATCTACGTCGAGGCATCGCTAAATCAAGCTCCGACTTCACCAAGTCAAGAAACTTATGAAGAAAACACACTCTACTACTTGGCAAGAGGTAGAGGATGAAGAAATAGGAAGTGGGTAGACTTTAGATTTGGATTTCTCACTCTTTATCATCAATCACCATTGATGAAGAAAGCTTTTTCTTCTTTTCTCATGAAGAAGAAGAAGAAAGAAATATATGATAAGTTAATTAAAAACAATAGAAAAATCAAAACTTATCATAATGTTAACTAGAGTCAAGTGTAGAGAATGAATCATGGTTAGTGGGAATGGTTAGGGTTAAGGATGAGATAAGAATGGTTGACTTGATCAAAGTTTCATGAAGCTTCAACTAAACTCCAAATTAAGCCACCATTCTTTTCTCCTCTTTTCCAAAATGAATAAACAAATAAATAAATGAATAAATAAAGGAAATGAAACCCTAACCATTCTTTTAACCATGGTTTAATTCTTTGCACTTAACCAAGTAAACATGTATCATCAAACATGATACAATCAAATGCACAAAATCATATCGCATATGTAATGCGCACACCCGAGTGAGAAAATCCATTTAAAGTGAATCGATACTAGTTAATGCAAAGTAATATATCAAATATATAATTATGCATTAAATAATTAAATCAACACTTGATTCAATGACCCGGTCATGTCGCACACAACCGACTAGTATATAATGTATCGGCTTATCAAATCAACCTTTGATTCGATAACTAGGGTATATCGCATATAACCTAATCGATACATTCATCGCGAGAATGGAATACGGTATCACATACACGCATTATTCTCGGTCCCGCACATATCTCATATGCGCTCCTATTTCGTTTTGCTTGAGCCAGGAAACCTCTGTGTAGGACTCTAAAGACTCGTCAATACGCCGGCAGCAGGCGATGATCATATCAAACACCCACAAGCCGCAAGCGGTCTGCTAAACGTAACGGCCACCCGGGTATTGAGCGATCTGAAGATCGACGAGCAAGCCCGCTCACACTCCAGTGAATCCGACCAGTAACACTACCGTACAGTCCGGTCTGATCGTCTGATATGTCGCATATCTCGCCTAGGGGTGGTAAACGTCAGACCCCAATAGCTCAATAAGTCGTGTCGATATGAGGTCTATAACTATTCGAGAAACTACTGGTAACACTTACCAGTAAATCTCAGCAACCCTGGCCAGGGATTTCCTGTTATAGCCAATCGAACACAGCGCAACATCAACTCCCTATACCGGGAGAGACGAATCCCCTCCTATCGCTCATTGCCTCCATGTGACTCGGGACTGTACCCAAAAACCACCGTTTTGCACGCCCTCTTGGACGTGGTAAGATGGAAATCAAAGCACAGTGGGAACCACACAAGACTCTATGACGATCTCGGGTCAACAGACTACTCTATACCAGTGTCACCAGAGAACTGCCATCTGACGTAAGGTATAATACCATCTGGGAGTTCTCGGCGAGTCCGTCCAGTGTACCCAGTCTCTACTGAGCACCCGTATATCATCTCTGATGTCAAACACCGATGGATATGGGATCATCCATCGCCCATCTGTATGGGTCGAGAAGGTATACGCTAGTCTACTCTGGTATATCGATGCCCCGTCTCGATACACCCACGACTAGGGACTTTGAAGGATGTACTTATGGACTACCATGTCCCCACTAGTATGATCCGCATCATAGTCCAGGCAGTCAAGTACATATCCTAAGGGCTTTACCAACATGTAACAGAGAGACAATCAGTATACACGTTAAGGTAAAGTTCAACCAGATAGCATACTATCATGTCGAGCAAGAAAGTCCTCCCTATATATGTCCCAGCATCCACTACAATATACATCCTATGTATAGTAATGGCCTCTAGGGCATACATATAACTAACACAGGTGACTGATTACATGTTACACTTTGATAGAGCCCTTAGGATCTTGCTTTACTACCAACAGTATGATGGCGATCATATACGTGAGAGTTGGGTAGTTTATATGCATATCCTTAATTGTGGTCCCTAGTCGTGGGAGTTTCGAGACAGGGCATCGATACTCTGGAGTAGACTAGTGTATACAGTCGAGACCCCGACGAGGGGCGGTGGCCGGTCTCACAAGCCACTGGTGTCAGTTGGATCACCTAAGATGTATACAGGTGCTCATTGGGTTATGAGTACACCGAACAGGACTCACCGGGAATCTGCTAGTTGGTATTATACATATCGTCAGATAGCAGTTCCCTGGTGACATGTGTACAGGTTAGTTCATCGACCTGAGGTCGTCATTTGTCTCGTGTGAGTTCCCACTGTGCTTTGATTTCTATCCTACCACGGCTCAAAGGATTCGTGCAAACAGGTACTTTTTGGGTACAGTCCCGAGCCACATGGAGGCACGTGAGCGGATCGACAGGGGATTTGTCTCTCCCGGTATTAGGGGAGAGATCGTGCTGTGTCTAGGAGAGCCATTACACAAAGCCTACGGCCGTGGCAAGAGATTTACTGGTAGGTACTCCAATAGTATCTCAGGGTGTTATTGGGCTACACTCCGACACGACTTATACTGCTATTGGGGGTCTGACGTTACTAGCCCCCTAGGAAGATATGCGATACTCATAGACGAATGGATCGGACTGTATATTCATTGTCACTGTTAGGCTCAGTAGGGTTTCCGGATGAGTTCGCTCATCGGCATCCCTTGAGGTCGGTTCATGGGCAGCCGTTACGCATAGCTAGTGCCGCTGATGGTTTGTGGTTAAACCCACTGCCAAGGTACTGACGAGTCATTAGAGTCCCCCACAGACAGTTTCCCAAGTTCGGGCGAAACGTTGTAGAGGCCGTATGGTTTTATGGCAGGGTTCAGAAAATGCACGTGCGTTTACGCACGTGTCAGATTTCGGGCAGATGATACCGGTCGGCTTTGGTTTAAGCCGGATCCGAGTATTATATTGAGTAGATATAATATCTTTGTCTCAGTTGCATTTGTATTCGGTCGTAATACAAATGCGGGTATATTTATACAGTTACGGGGTTATCCTGAAATTCGTTTCGGGATCACTTTTGGAAGTTGCCAGTTTTCAGTTTTCTATCAGCCGTCTTTTAACATTCGGTTAAAAACGGATTTATCTTTTCTTGAGATGAGTGTGGAAGGTTCTAGAAGTTTCTAGAAGAGGTGACTAGGTTATAATGGTGTTGATGTTTCATTGGTTGCATTTATTGTGTTCACACTTTGTGTTCGCACATGATATTTGTTCTTGGGGTCACCTCCCTCCTCCTACACTCACCCCCCACCTCCTATATAGTGGTCGGCCCCTCCCCTCTCTCTCACTCACTCACTTGATTTGGTTTAAAAAGATTATGATAGTTTTTGGGGTGTATGGAAATTTCATAGCTCATTTCATTCCATCACCCGATTCGAGTGGCAACTTCATTAACCGATCGTCCACGGCTTTGGGCGAAGTGAGAAAAAGTAATCTACTCATTCTCTACATCAATCTTGGTCGTCTCTTTTAGCAAACTTGACGACCGAGTTGCCTCGAGTCAGAGGCGGGAGCCCATTTAAAGAATTGTTGACGTGGTGCCACCTGGACGAGGAGATCGGAGATCGACGAGAACGGAGCAGCTGCAACGGGGCGTGGGATGATGGTTAAAGAACGAAGGACTCGGATCGTTCGGTATAACCTTTCTACACTCTTTACAGTCCGTTCGTTTAGCAATAATGGCAGATCCGGGTTAAAGTATACGATAGCGCCAGTTAAAAAGTTTTTGTTCCGCATTTGGCGTCTGTAGACGGCCGGGGCGCTACCGTAGACTTACAGGAGGAATCTCAGCCTATGAGATATGGCGCGCTCTATGATGAGTACTGCTGAGTTTCCTATTTCCTTTCAGGGACATGCACTTGAGAAGATGCATACCTATTGAATAAAGTTCCGATCAAATCCGTTGCCTACCACTCCATATGAGATATGGAATGGGAAAAGACTGTCTCTTAAACGAGTTAAGATATGGGGTTGTCCGGGCTATGTTGAAAAGCGAAATCCGGACAAGCTCGAGGCAAGGTCAGTTCTGTGCAAGTTTGTAAGATATCCCAACCATTCGCGAGGGAATATCTTCTACTACACCAAGGAACAAAAGATGTTTTGTTTCTTGACATACCACCTTTTTAGAAAAGGAATTTCTTGTGGAAGAAATTAGTCACAAAAGGTAGAACTGGAAGTAGTTCCAGCAAACACAAACTATAACTGACGATTTGTTAGAACCGGAGGATTCAATAGTCCCTAACGAACCGAAGACACTATGCAGATCTAGTAGGGTTCCTCATCCACCTGAGAGATACTACGGTTTTCTCGTAGACGCTGGGAGTGAGGAATGCATCATGAAGATGATGACCCAACTAGTTTCGAGCAGGCCATCACAAGTGGAGACTATATAAAATGGCTGGATGCTATGCGATCTGAGATGGAATTCATGTACACCAACAAAGTGCTGACTTTAGATGTTGCTCCTGAAGGGGTAAAACCCATCGGGAGCAAGAGAATCTTTGAGAAAGATAATTTGGTGTAGATGGAAAAGTTGAGACTTTCAAAGCTATGCTTAAGTCCATCAGGATTCTACTTGCCATTGCTGCATACCATGACTACGATATCTGGCAGACTGCACGTCAAAACCGCTTTTCTAAATGGTGATTTAGAAAAGGGCATGTATATGACACTGCCAGAGGGCTTCGTAGACAGTGGGAGCAGCGGAAGCATGTGCTAGCTGCTTAAATCCATTTACGGGTTAAAGCAGGCATCGCGGAGATGGAACATCTGTTTTAATGAAGCTGTCAAAGAGTTTGAGTTCATAAAAAAGGTAGATGAACCATGTATAAATAATAAGGTTGTAGAGAGTATGGTTGTCTTCCTCGTATTGTACGCGGATGACATACTCTTGATAAGAAATGGTGTTCCTATGCTACACTCGGTCAAGCACCTCTTATCACACAGGTTCTCCATGAAAGATATAACAGATGCCTCCTACATCTTGGGGTTATAGATCTATAGAGATAGATCTAAATGGATTTGGGATTTTCCCAATTCAGGTACATAGACACCATGCTAAAAGAGTTCTAGTATGGATGATTCTAAAGGTGGTAATGTACCCGCTTGTTCAGTAATCACTCTCTCTAAAGAGATGTCTCTCGAGACTGATTTAGAGAGGGCTCGCATACAAAGGATACCCTATGCTTTGACATACGGGTCAATCATGTATGCGATATTATGTATCAGACCAGATGTAGCTTACTCACTAGGTGTAGTGAATAAGTATCGAAAAGATCTTTGGGAAAACCACTGGACAGCTGAAGAACATTCTTAAGTGCTTGAGAAGGACTAAAGAGATGTTCTTAGTGTATGGTAACGGTGAACTCTAGATGGAGTCCTTTACCAATTCGAGCTTCCAGAGTGATAAGGATGACTAAAAGTCAGTCTCGGGTTTTGTCTTCACCCTCAGTGGAGGGACGGTATGTTGGAAGGGTTCCAAGTTATATACCATAGTAGACTCGTTGACAGAGGCTAATTACATTGCTACCAACAATGCTGCCAAAGAGGTTGTCTGGATGAATAAAGTTCATGAGATGAACTAGGTTACTACCATTGGGCATCCAATACCTGTGTATTGGGATGACAATGGAGTTGTGGTTTTGTCCTAGGAACCCCAGTCCCGTCAGCGATCCAGACATATTCTTAGACAGTATCACCTGATCAGGGAGATAGTTGTATCTCCGGGAGATCGAGCTCAGGAGAGTTGACACAGAGGATAACACAGCGGATTCACTCACCGAGGCCATCCCCCAGATGATATTCGAGAGACTTTTGAGACGTTGGGCATGAGATACCACAACAACTGGCCTTAGTGTAAGTGGGGGATTGTTAGTAATATGTATGCCCTAGAGGCCATTATTGATGATATAGTGGATGCTTGGACATATATATAGAGGACTTTCTTGCTCGATATGATATTATGCTATCAGGTTACCTTTATCTTAACATGTAGACTGGTATTTATACTGTCTGTCTCTTACATGTTGATAAAGCCCTTAGGATATGTACTTGACTACCAGGATTATGATGAGATCATACTAGTGGGGCCAGGGTGGTCCAAAAGTACATCCTTTAATCAGTTCCTAGTCGTGGGAATATCGAGACTAGGGCATCGATATTCCAGAGTAGACTAGTGTGTACGTTTCTTATCCCTTAGAGGGCGATGGTTGATCTCACAATCATTGGTGTGTGACATCAAAGAATGTACACAGGTGATCATTGGAGAATGGGTACACCGAACAGGACTCGCCGAGGACTCCAATGTGGTAGTATACCTATCGTCAGATAGCAGTCCTCTGGTGACACTGGTACAAGTTAGTCTGTAGACCCGAGATCGTCATAGAGTCTTGTATGGCTCCTACCGTGCTTTGATTTCCTCCCTACCACGCTCAATAGGAGTTGTGCAAACAGGTGGATTTTAGGTACAGTCCCGAGTCACATGGAGGCAATGAGCGATAGGAGGGGTTTCATCTTTCCCGGTATTGGGGGTTGATGTTGCGCTATGCTAGATTGTCTATAACTGGGAGTCCCTGGCCTGGGCTGCTGTCGAGATTTACTGATAAGAGTTATCAGTAGTTTCTCGAACCGTTATAGGCCAGACATCGGCATGACTTTTCACGTTACTGGGGTCTTGCGTTTACCACCTCTACACATGATATGCGACATATTAGACGAAGAGACCGGACTGTACGGTAGTGTTACTAATAGGCTTCATGGAGAGTTTGGATGAGCTTGCTTGTTGATCTTCATATCGCTCAAAACCCGGGTAGCCGTTACATCCAGCTAGTACCGCTGACGGCTTGTAGGTGATTGATGTGATCATCACCTACTGCTGGCGTATTGACGAGTCTTTAGAGTCCCACACAGAAGTTTCCTAGTTCAAGCGAAACGCAGTGGGACACATATGTGATATGTGTGTGAGCCTGATTAAATACATGTATGTGATACCGTATTGTAATCTGGCAGTTATCTATTATCGGTTCGGTTATATGTGATATAACTAGATTGTCGAATCAAGTGTTGATTTGATAATATGATATACAGATAAATGATATTAGTCGGTCATATGTGATATAACAGGATTATTAAATCAAGTGTTGATTTAATAATGTAATATACATTATATGTGATATAATTATATCTTAACTAATATCATTAGCTCCCCAATTATTCTTCATTATATATATATATATATATATATATATATATAATGAAGCATGGCTTGATTTTTTCTATTTTTGAGAAAAATAGAAATGAGGTGGAAAATGAGAGCATAGTTGCTAGCATGGGATTTATTTTTGTTTATTCATCTTGACTCGCTATTCAAGCATGATTGCAATTTTATATTGCAAAATTCCATACTTGAATGAGTGGGGGTCAAGAGTTGCCATTCATCCTAAGCTCATTCTCAACACTTAGCCATTTTTGCTTTCTTTGCTCCCATTGTTGCTCTCTAGCTTCTTCTTCTTCCTCAATCCCATGGTTCAAGCTTCAATCCTCACATGCGATGTGAATCATGAATCTTGAACACAAACTAATGAGCAAATTAAACCCCTACTTCACCATCACACATTAGATCAACAATTTGATGTTCAGTGTTTCCTTCACTAATGAGATTAGTGAAGGGTTAGCTTGAGCTTGTGGACTTCGGGTGGATCGTCATTGGTGCAAAGATCATGAGGAGGTTCGTTCAACTCGAAGAGGAGCCTAGTAGAGTCGCGTGGACTTCAACCCGGAGCTATTGAAGAGAAGGACTCGGACTACAAAGGTTGTATGCTCTTTTCTTCTCTTTTGTTCATCACATCACAACGGCAAACCCTAATAATCTAGTAAAGATCTTGTTAGTTTAGCTTAACACCTAATAAAAATTAAAATTCGGCATGCTTGATGCCTCTAGAACCCCATGGTGGTGCTAAGGTCGACTTTCACAAAGCTCCGTACTGGTTAAGTCCTGAAGGATTGAAGGAGTTCCGTACTCAGCTGGACGAACTTCTGAAGAAATGATGGATTCGTCCCAGTACTTCAAGTTGGGGATCTTCAGTTTTGCTCATGAAGAAGAAAGAAAGTTCATACAGAATGTGTATAGATTATTGAGCTCTGAATGAAGTGACGATAAAGAACAGGTATCCACCACCGCGGATCGACGATCTATTTGATCAGCTAAGTGGGTCTTGTGTTTTCTCAAAGCTAGATCTTCGTTCAGGTTATCATCAGATGAAAATCAAAGAGTCTGATATTCCGAAGGCGGCATTCAGGACTCGTTATGGTAATTATAAGTTTCTCGTGATGCCATTTTGAGTGACCAATGCACCTGCTATTTTCATGAATCTGATGAACCAAGTTTTCCGAGAGTACCTAGACAAGTTTGTTGTTATTTTCATCAACGACATCCTGGTGTATTCAAAGAATCGGAAAGAGCACGCTGAATATTTGCGGATTGTCTTGGAGACTTTGCGACAGCATCAATTCTATCCAAGTACAGCAAGTGCGAATTTTGGCTAGATCAAGTCATATTTCTCGGACGCATTGTTTCGGACGAAGGAATCTCAGTAGATCCAGCTAAGGTATCAGCCATCAGCAAATGGTCGACACCAAAGATGGTGAAGGATATTTGAAGTTTCTTGGGATTAGCAGGATACTACTGAAGATTCATAGAAGGCTTTTCGAAGATTGCAGCACCCCTGACCAAGATCACACGTAAAGATGAAGCATTCGTGTGGTCAGAAGCATGTGAACAAGTTTTTGTAGAACTCAAGTCAAGATTAACATCAGCTCCTATTCTCGTAATACCGGACCAATTTGGAGGTTTCGTTGTGCATTGCGATGCATCCGGTAAGGGATTAGGATGTGTTGTACATCAGCATGGAAGAGTTGTAGCCTTTGCATCAAGACAGCTGAAGGTTCATGAGCGACATTATCCAACACATGACTTGGAGTTGGCAGCCATTATCTTTGCACTTAAGATTTTGCACCATTATCTGCTTGGAGAACGAGTGGATATATACACAGACCACAAAAGTCTGAAGTATGTGTTTACTCAGAATGAGTTGAACTTGCGACAGAGAAGATGGCTAGAACTTATGGCAGACTTCGACATCAACTTACAATATCATCCGGGAAGGTGAATGTAGTTCCTGATGCACTTAGTCGCCAGCCACTATCAATGAATCTCACCGCACAGTGGAAGCTTCAGCAGGAATTGCACAGGATGGATATAGAAGTGGTTATGCCAGGTAATGCTTCGTATTTGATGAACTTACAAGTTCAGTCTACTATTGTCAATCAGATCAAGGCAGCTCAAGCAAGTGATGCCAAGCTGCAAAAGATCCGAGTGCAAATAGAATGTGGACTGCGAACATACTTCATCATCCACGAAGACGGATCTTTGAGATATGGAAGCAGGTTGTGTGTACCACAAGGTTCTGTTCGGGAAGAGTTGATGAAAAAAGCACACAGCTCTCCTTACTCAGTACACCATGGTGGTACAAAGATCTATGGAAACATTACTGGTGGCATGGACTAAAGCGCGAAGTTGCCAGAAGCGTAGCCAAGTGTTCGGTGTGTCAGTTAGTGAAGGCTGAACTTCACAGAACTGCTGGTTTACTTCAACCGTTACCTATCCCAGAATGGAAATGGCAACACATCACCATGGACTTCATGACTGCACTTCCTCGCGGCACGAAAGGTAACGATGCGGTATGGGTTATTGTGGATCGACTCACCAAGTTGGCTCACTTCATCCCATTTCGAGTTGGCCAATCTACCGAGACACCTGCAAAGAAGTACATGGAGGTAAGTATGAATCTAATGTAAGATTTAACCTCAAGTTGTACTATTTCTGATACCCATAAACTCATGCAGGAGATCGTGAGATTACATGGAATACCAGTTTGCATCGTCTCCAATCATAATACCAGATTTCGATCGCAGTTTTGGTAGAGTCTGCAAGCTAGCCTGGGAATTAGTTTAAACATCAGCACAGTTTACCATCCACAAACAGATGGACAGTATGAGCGGACAATTCAGATTCTAGAAGTCATGCTAAAAACTTGTATGTTAGACTTCGGAGGATCGTGGGAAGATCACCTATATCTTGTGGAGTTTTCATACAACAACAGCTACCATGCGAGTATTGGAATGGCACCATTTGCATCTCTCTATGGAAGGAAGTGTCGTTCACCACTAAGATGGGACGACATCGGGGATCGTGAACTCTTTGGACCAGAGATGATCGTGGCAACTGTGGATGTAGTTCGCACAATCAAGGAAAGAATGCGCATAGCCCAAGATCGACAGAAGCACTGGGCTGATGCAAAGCGCAGACACCTAGAGTTCCAACCTGGAGATCATGTTTTCTTAAAGATCTCTCCAAACCGTGGAGTAATTCGCTTTGGCAAGAGGGGCAAGCTCAGTCCCAGGTACATAGGACCGTTCGACATTCTCGAATGAGTCAGAGAAGTAGCATATCATTTAGCACTACCACCCTCATTAGAAGGAGTGTAGAACGTGTTCCATATATCCCAGCTTCGAAGATATGCGAGTGATCCCGGCCACATTCTTGATCACTCCGAGCTCACTGTACAAACAGACCTATCTTGTGACCCGTTGAAATCCTGGACCGAAAGGTAAACTCACTGAGGAACAAGGAAATAAACTTGGTCCGAGTGATGTAGAGAAAATATTCACCAGGAGAATCAACGTGGGAAAGAGAAAATGACATGCGTGCAAGATACCCTTTCTTATTTGTAAATTAGTCCTTATGTATTGTAAATTTCGAGGATGAAATTTTTGTAAGGATGGTAGAATGTAACGATTCTAATTTCACTGTACGAAAATTTTTAAGTTAATGTACAGAATGGAGTTTGCAAGCCTGACTACAATTTAAAAGTTATTTTTGTTTAAGAACAGCAAGAAACAACTTGTAGCTCATTGGTAAAGCCTTGCACTACTGTGACATAGCCCCTATGTTCGAATCCCATCAGTCACATATTATTTTTCTGAATTTTTCTTTTAAACTTTTTGGAAGTCCAAAAGTTTACGTGGACTGCACATAAGAAATGAAAAGACAGAAAAACAAACATGTGCAAATTAGATTTAACAGCGGCATGGACACGTGGCATCAATCCACCGGCCAAACTAACAAAATCGACCAGTGAGATCGGGCTTGAGATCGGCGTCGACGGTCTGACCGTTGGGAAAAGTCCCCGTGTCTTGCACACAAAACCTTTTGGCCTAGCCCATTACCCCTATACCATTTGTTTTCTCTGTAATTTAACAGAGAATTCAATTTCACCTTTAATCCAATTTTTAATGCATTTTAATTCAATCTTTCAATTCGAAAACCCTAATTTTACACTATAAATATAACCCCATACCCTAGCCCCTCCTCATTCTGAAAACTCTAGTCAAAAGTATCAAAATTTTCTATGTCCAAAAAGAGTACAAGTGGAGTTAGCAAGAGGTCGACTTCCGGCGATGATCTACACAAGTTCTGGCGACCCCACGATCCTACGAAAGCTACCACATCTTCTTCTACCTTCCCTCTTTCCTTTTACCAAGTAATTCCTACCTCCTTCTTCTCTTTATACAATAAAAGTTTTTTTTTCAAAACATGTCGGTAAGTGGAGTTATACCGACATTTGATTCTAAAATCTTTGAAACTACAATTCTTCCTAAGAATCACTCATTCATGTTTCTACACCTTGCTTGTTAATCATTAAACTAACATTTAGAAACAATTTTCACTCTAAAACTCCATGTTAAATAACTTTAATTAAACTTTTACTTTTAAATACCATGAATTTCATATACATCATCTTTAAAACATTTTGCTTAGCATACCTTTAGAAAACCTCACGGGGTAATGACCTCCCCCTCACATACACACATATTGACATAGCATGATACTCTTTGCAACATAATTTCGTGGCGAATACAATATTTCAGTTAAATACCATGAACTATAAAAACCCGTTTTCTTCGAATTGTATTATCAAACTCTTTGCAATTATGCCTCTACAACACATTTTGGGGAACCCGTTATTGGATGGTGCAGATTATCGCACATCTTCGGTAGTAGAGCGAGATGCAGACCTCCTCACGGAGCATCCGGTCTCGAAAGAATTTTAATACGATTTTTAAGAAAAACGAGATTTTCTATTTAATAATAAAATTAATTTTTATAAATATATAAATATTATCAAAACACATATTTTCAAGTTATAATAAAAATTCCATGTTTCTAGAAAATAAAAGAACGATAAGTTTCACCAAAATACCACCAAGTATAATACAAGACAAGTTTTACACTTAAATATCATGAACTATTCAAGCTAAGTTAATATCCACTAAAATCCCTCAAATCTTAAAAGTTACATCCATGAAAACCCTAAATACGATAAATAATTACTCGAGATTTATTTTGAAAGTATATCAAATATTTTTCATAAAACCCCTCGAGTTATATAAAATTATATTAAGAACCTTAGTAAATATAAGTTTAAGCGGGATCAATTCTCTTGAGCCTCAGGGTGCCGGAGAAAGTGAGTGCTTGCCTATTTAAGGTAGAAAAACTAAAATGGAGTTATCAATGATAATTGTCTTGTAAAAAGACACAAATCATGCCGTCCATGTGCAGCAGTTACCGATAATTCCTAAACCTAATTAGGATCCAAATCAGTTTTTAAGTGTCTGACTCAAGGATGAGTCCAAATCAATCTGAGTCCAATTCAAACATGAATCCAATTCAACATGAATCCAATATACCAAACATGACTACTTGAACTTGAACCTAAATACCAGAACAAGATCAATATGCAAACAAGACTTGACTTGACTGAACCATGGCTATATCTTGACTTGATTACATGCCCACATGATACATCCTGAAACCATTTACATGTACAACTTATATCCATGGTCTCGGCAAGTCTGATAACTATAATTTATACAATATACATTACGGGGTTTAACGGGATAGACTGGTACGGAATGAGTTAGAAGTGGAACAAGATGGTCACTAAAAGATACCTACATGAACATCCGTGCCGTTATACCGTGGGTTTTGATGGGTCCTTGTACTTCCGATTACCATAGTCCACGGAGCAAGTTGGACTCCTCTTGTATACACTGATACATTCTGTACCAAGTTACAAATAACTATGTTAGTATAACAAATATATACTTGTTCAGATTACCAGTTATATATTCTTTACTTGTACTATTCTACCCTTATCTTTAGGACTTACCGAGCGCTAGTTTGCTGATGACATTCCTGTATATTTTTTCTTTGAAATGTTCGTCAGGAGGATCCGACTCTCAGGAGACTGAGCCCAGTCAGGAGGACATGGATCAGTTCATGGAGGAGCAAGACTTTTAACTTTTACTTGTACTTATTTCCTTTTCATTTGTACGCTACTGTTTAGGCATTGCTTTCATCGTTGTATTTTCCTTTTTCAAAAGCAATTGTAATGTAAAGAATGAATGTTAATAAAAGTTGCTGTTTTATACTATATCTCTTGTCATTCTTGTGCTTTTATTTTTTATATTGCTCATTTATGCCTAGCGTGTTTACTTCTGAGTAAATACGTAGCGGCCCGTCGCGTCTACTTCTCCGTACACTAGGAAGCGAGGCGTGACATGCGCACTTGTGCTTTCGCATATTGTTAAGGCGGCGACCAAATATCAAGCTGCGATCCGTCGGATTTGTCTTGAGATTTGTGGGAATGCGAACTATCTTTTTAGACCCTATCAATAGGTATTATCTTCTTCATTTCCTTTTAGTGTTGTACTCTTTCTTAAGCATTTGCTTTCTGTTAGAAGCCCTTGCTTCTTTATTAATTTGGTAAGTGCGCATGCACACTTCTGCCTTTACATACTTGACTTAACTTGAGTTTGCGCATCCTTTGGGTTGCACACTCGATTTAACATTAGCTTGCGCATCCTTTAGGTTGCACACTTGATTTAAATTAAGATAACTTTTTTTTAAAAAATTCTTTAACTCCAACCATGTCACTTACCAATTTGAAATGGTTCTCATGCATGCACTCGATACATCATATGCATGTTGATAGTTTGCGCACTCGATACATCATATGCATGTTGATAGTTCAAGTCCGATGCATGCACCTAATCACACTCATCATTATTGTGGTGTACATGGCCATTTTGCTTATGTACGTGATTTGAAACAAAGTTTCTCTCGACTTGCCAATTTGAAATGGGTCTCTAAATCTAAACCCTAAAAAACCATGAAGGTTTGGGTCCCAAAATCTCCTCCTATAGCTCCTATTATAGATGCATAGGAAGCTAAATCTTGAGATTTGGAGCTTCATGAGCTAGAGCACTTCACAGGTATATTTTCTTGGCTCATTACTTTTGGAAAAAAAAGGTTAACACGCTAGAACTAGATGACACTGAGGATAGTGTCTAGCTTAGGTGTGGGGGTATTTGGTGGGTCTATATATTATTTGGTTTTCTTTCTTTTAGATGTTCTTTTCTTTGTTTTACTGCTAAAAAAATTAAGATAGTTATAGTTTTAGTTTATGATTTCTTTCTTTTAATTTTTAGAGTTCATAAAAAATATGCTAAAATATAAACACCTTGTCGTCAAGCTAGCTAGTGTGAAGACTTAGATTCAAAATCCGACTGTTTAGATTGATAGGTTAGAAACAACTAAATGATAAGATTAGAACTGATAACCCTCCTTGAGTTTAACTGTATTAAATATACGTCTTTGTATTACACTACACGCGTTGTGAGTCTTGAGAATCAGATGACGAGTTTGAAATGTCTAAAAAAATATAGAAATATCATTTTGAGATCAAGTTAGTTTGTTTAGAAGTGAGTAATCTTGAGTGTAAGATTCATCAGTGAGCTTTAGATAAAAGGAAAGTATTGAAGTCTTTAATAGAGGCTGAGTCTGAAAAATTACACATTTTGAGTTTGGTTGGAGTGAGAAAACACCTTATCTATACAAACATGGCTTTGATTTTGGGATGCAAAGAATTGCTAGAAATATCTCTGTTGTTTTTGTTCTAAAAACTGTCGTGCACAAAAGACAAGTCCTTGTTTTGTGGCCTTGGTGACTTGGGCAATTAAGTTCCAGAGATGTCTCTACATCCGGTGCCCTAAAACCATCTGGTTTGGGAGTCATTAACCCAAAGCCTGCTAAAGAATCTAGAAAGCCTAATAAAACAAGCCAAGTAAGTGTTCTCTCCGAGTTAAAAGTCCTTATGGTTTTTTGTGGGAGAATAATCTTGGCCAATGACGAGTTCAATTGGAAGGTAACAATTTGGGACGGAGATTTAACAGGGATATGAAAGTTACAAGATTAAAAACTTTTGCACAAGCACGAAGGTGTGTAGGAACGAAGACCGATAAAAGGTAAAGTGAAAAATAGGACTGAATTATTTGTTAGAGATAATAAAAATTCTGGAATTGAGACCGAGCTGTAGAATCTAATCTTGAGAGAGCCTAGGACTGTACAAACCGATGAGATACTTTAGAATCTTTAGGGGACATATAAGAGCTTTTAATCGAAGTTTTTGATACAAACGACGCTATTTCACGAGCACGTAAAGACGTATAAGAGCTTAAGTTAAATAAAAATGAGGAGTGAAAAATAAGAGTTGGTTGTTTCTAACTTAGATTGATAGAGTTTCTAGCTTAGATATCAAAACCATAGGATTAGAGACGATGGTTAACTTATAAAACTAGCTTGACGGGATTTTGTAGCTAGTATCCACTGAAAATCCTCAGGACACAACACTCCTTCTACTAGGGACGCCTAGAGATTTAACGGCTTGTTGCATATGCTCAGTGCAATCGCGATGTTTACAAAAGTGAGCTAGGATTTATCTAGTTTTCCTTTTTTCTTTCTAGGATTTTTATCTTTTTAAGTTTTACTCAAGAACGAGCAAAAGATAGGTGTGGGGTGACGGCACATCTATTGCATATTTTTTACTATCTTTTCCCTTATCTTTTGTTAATTAATAAATGCTATTAATTATAATTTAAGAACGTTTATGGAGTTATCTGTTAAAATATTTTATATGTATTTTAAATAATAATAATTGGATATTTGTGAATTAATTGGTTTAAATATGTTCCTAAATAAATAAATGCTACTGAATATTTGCCGTGAGATATTTTGCAGGTTTAATTGCAGCTAAATCAAATCAATATCAGCAAATAAAATCAAGAGATCAAATCAAATCAAGGCCAACAGATTATATCAGCATAATCGGGTAACTGATTGAGAATCCACGTAACAACATAGAGATGGAAAGATATTCGGGATATCATGCGAACAAAACTACCCAAATCAATCCAGAAAATTGCAGCCAATTATTGAGCCCAAACAGACATGAAGTGGCGGCCATTTAGCGGCCAACTACATGTATATAGCAGCGATTTAGCGGCCAAATGTCAAGATCCGCCGTTGAATTTTTGTGAGCAGTTTCGATTTGTTTAGATTTAGGGTTTTTCATTGTAAGTATATAAATAGACGGTCTCTAGAATTACAGAAAGTATCTTCTATCTAAGGGTTAGTTTGTAGCCACAAAATAAATGTAATTCTTTTCTTTTCATGCATGGTGGAGTAGATGATCAAGTCCTCAAGTTTGTATTTTTATTTTAATTCTTTTTTGCACTTTATTCTTTCTTGTTTTCCTTTTACTTGCTTTTATTTTTAATCATGTTTCCTTCTTTTAATTTATGCAATTCTTGTGTTTTTAATTTAGGTATGAGTAGCTAAACATTAACATGCCTTGAGTAGGATGAACTTAGATTAGTAAAAAGGTTAATCGTATAAATTATTATTCTAAAAAGATGCACTAAAATGATAAATGTAGATTTTTCTAGATCATTTTGATAAATTATTTAGCATCGCTCATAGCCTATACTTACGATTAGTAAGATCATATTTAGGTTTAACTTGCATTAGAATATTAAAAATCATGTTTTTATAAACCTACGAACTGGATAGCTCGATAGGTTATATAGGATCAAAGTCCATATAGTTTATACTTTCAAACTAGATCATAGGTTATGAAAATATGAATTTTAAGATTATGATTTATGTAGATTTCCTTTTTAACTAGTCTAGGGGATTCAATACTCTAGGTATGCCCTTTTATCATTAAATTTAATTAATCTTATTTGCTACTTTAATTATAAGTAGTAAAAATTATCTCTTTAGATTTTAATTATAAAAACTACATTTTATTTTTAATCTAATTGAGCAAAAAATTAACTAATGGCCTTTTATGTGGGATCGACCCATGCTTGCATACTCACTACAAACGCGCCGTGCACTTGCGGTATTATAATTTTATCAATATGCGGACATCGCGTCAACGTACTCGCTCAGCGATCGGTACGGACATTTAGTCATGTACACGAACGGTGACTGGTACGGATCTCTAGTCGTGTACTCGTCCAACAATCAGTACGGACATCTAGTCACGTACGCGCACATAATATAAATCATACTATAATATCAATCCTGCTATAACGTTAATCATACTATGATATGTAAGTATGGAAAGTTCTACGTAATATGGCAGTACTAATGATGTGTAGTGTATTATGCGAGTCTGTGATTATACAACATAACAATCATTAGTAGTTGTTCTAGTGTTCTACACAGTGTGTTTATAATAGGCCTGGTAAAGCTAAACTATTGAATTATACTAATTAACGGACAAGTCTAATTATTTGTAGCATGAACCATAAACATACTAATCGCATAAGGTAAATATGTTTCACGGGGTGCTATACGACATCCATCCAATTACTCACTTGTAGATACAAATTTACTCACAGTAATGCGTTCAAGCTAATCGAAACCTACGACCGTCTTGTCCTTCCTCGTCGACCCAGGAGTCTCCGCAATCGACCCTATAACTGATAATATCATAATCATGCAAGGAAACTTTATTAATATTAATATAAAACCCAACAAACGAAACACGATGAAGACTAGCAAACAAATCAGCCAAAAGGGCACCAGACGTTTGAAGTTCAAACTGTAGGGTGTTTTTCGTCTTCCTATTGAGATAGGAATATGCATGCTTGTCAGACATATTATAGATTCCCCCTATTTCGGGTAGGCCAGGATTTATTGATTATGGGGATCCGAATTTCCGGCAGCCGTGGACTAAGCTACCGGTAATTACCCCTTGCCTTTGGAGTGAGGGAAACCTCCGATTGACGGGTGAAACTGGTCATGCGAACTCAATGTGCGATGTGCATGTATTGTGTTTTGAAGGGGATTTAGACGTATCGGGGGTCTCACAGAATTTACGGGGGTCCCGCTACCCGGATAGCGGGCTGGGTGTCAAGAAGGCTAGCAGCCTCCTTACGGGGTGTGGGGCAGCGCCCTGTTAGAAATTTTTTCTAACAAGGGATGTGTTTTGAGTGTGGAGCATGAGGGAAAAGAGGGGTGAGGAGCATCCTAAGGACGTGTGAGTGGCACGTGGGCGCTGAGCGCCCGCGAGTCACGTGCCAGGCGCGTGGGTCATGGGCGCCAGCGGGTCACGTGCGCGGCACGTGACCACTAGAAACATCAGCGGAGAAAGGGGCTTAGCCCATGGGCTGGGAGTTGAACTCCCGAGAGACTTTGGAGTTGAACTCCTAATCAGAAATTAGGTATGGATTTGGAGTTAAACTTCCAAAAGATTTAGATTTAGAGTTAAACTCCTATGTAAGAAATTGGATGTGGATTTAGAGTTAAACTCCCAAAAGGTCTGGATGTGGAGTTAAGCTCCTTTGAGAATTTGGATCTTGGAGTTGAACTTCTCGAAGATTTTCGGAGATGCTCAAAGAGGACCCATTTCTTCTCCCTGAAGCCTTGGATCCTCCCAAAGGGGGATTTTTAAAGGTGGGTCTTCTTCCTTCTCCTCTCCTTTTGCTGGATCTTGGAGAATGGGAGATCTGAAGTCTCCTTCAAGGGTTTTATGGTGAAAAAACTATTTCTTTTTGGAAAAAGAAGAGTTAAACTCTTGATTTAATTGGAAATGAAAAGAAAAGGGAGAACTTGAGAGAAAGGAGATGGAGGCACAAACCATAGAACTTTTTGAGAGAATGAAAGGTGTCCTTGATTTTTTCATCATGTTTGCCTTTTATAGGCTACACACTTTACATATAGCCCTTTGGATTTTTCAATATGACACTTGTGCACCCTATACCTTGTGTGCTCATTTGTTTTTGCACATAAGCCATGGGGTTTACAAAATTTTGGCTTTCTGCTTATATTCCATACATTTATTTCTAAAAATATACATTAAACTAATTTATGGTTTCATTCTTTTTGTCATGGGGCCGGTCCCTTCCATGCTCGGTCTTGACCTGGGCTCGAGCCCAAGGGTTGACTTTGATTTTGACTTGGTCAACCGGGGTGTAATTTTTTACCTCAAAAAAATGCCCCCATTAATAAATGCACACCGCGTGTGTGGGTTGTGTGCATGAAATTGATGGATCTTATTCTATATGGAGCTTGATTCGGTTGGGTTCCCTTTTGACGACGTGGAGGGTATGCTGCCATTTTAGCGACGTGGACGGTCGATACTTCCATTTTAGCGACGTAGATGTCGGTGCTGTTATTTTGCGACATGGACGGTCGGTGCTACCATTTTTGTGACTTGGACGATCGGTCCTGCCATTTTTGCGACGTGGACGGTCGGTGCTGCCATTTTTGCGACTTGGACGGTCGATGCTGCCATTTTTGCAACTTAGACGGTTAGTGACTTGCTCCACTTCTTGCGGTGTCGGGATTTGATTTGACTTGCTCCGGTTTCTACGGTATCGGGATTGAAGTTGACTTGCTCCGCTTTTTGCGGTATCAGGGTTGATTTGTTTGATTTGATTTGTTTTAGGAGTTTTCTACCCATCCAGTAGGACTTTTGAGCTTAGAAGTGCTGCCGGGTGGGACATTAATTTGATTTGTTTGATTTTTGCCTTATTTGGCGGGATTTTGAATTTGAGAGGAACTTGGAATTTGGATTTTGTTTAGCATCAGCATTGCTGCACTGCAATAATACCAGGAGTAACTCATCATTTGCTCTTTGGTAAAACTTGGGGTTTGTGTTTTGGGTTGGCATTATCACCGCTAACACTGAAGCGTAGTGCCAGGAACGACTCATCATTTGCCGTGGGAAGATTTGGGATTTGGGTTTTGGATCGGTATCAGCACCGCTAACACTGAAGCGTAATGCCAGGAGAACTTCATCATTTGTTGTTGCCCATTGGGGAGCGATAGCTTAGGAGCCAGGTTTAGATCCTTATTACCTAAGACTTTTCAATTTTATGAGCCGTAAAGGTCTCATAAAAGAATTTTCTCCTTACGAGTCTAGAGGATTTTGCAGGTGTATTTTCTCCCTAGAAATCGTGAGGATTCCTAAGTTTGTTTCTCCTTTGTGAGTCATAAGGATCTCACACGGGGATTTTCTCCTCACAAGGTTGAGAGGACTTTGCGAGTGTGTTTCATCTCTTTTCATAAGTTTGCGCCCTTCCAGGTTTTCACAAACTCGCCGACAGTCCTGCTGATTTTACTCTCAGAGCCTTTTCGGGTTTTCATCTGCACTCATTTTGCTCATGGACATACCTTTTTTTCTTTCTTTTTTTATGCTTCATCTCCGGTAGGACTTCAAATGTAGTCTCGCCGGCAGGACTTAGGAGAGATAGGGGTCATTTGCGCCCGTGGATTGTATACATTTTTACAGGATGTATGATCTAGACCGTAGGGTCGGTGTGCTCAATTTGTCTGCAACTTGGAGCATTCACGCGTAGTATTTCTTGAGATATCGGCCATTGATGGGGGGTATAGGCCTTTCTCCTTCGGCACTTATTAGTTGGTAGGATCCTCCGTCAAACTTTTTCTTGATGACGTATGACCCTTCCTAATTTGGCTGTCAATTGGGGATGATCGGTCTTTTGAGGACCAACACCAATTCTCCTTTCTTAAAAGCATGGAGACGGATCATCTTGTCATAGGCCCGTGACATTTGGGCTCGGTAAAGCTCCAGATTTTGTTGTACTGCGAGTCTCTTTTTTTCGTGGGCGTCGAGCTCTTCGAGCCGAAGGAGGACTTTTTCCTCCTCCGTCAACTTGTGCTGGACAGCCATTCTTAGGCTTAGAACTTCAACTTCGAGGGGGGGATTGCCTCCACTCCGAAGAGTAATGAGTATGGAGTGAACTAAGTTGGAGTGCAGTGCGTGGTACGATATGCCCATAACTCCTCATGGAGCTTGAGATTCCAGTCTCTCTTGTTGGCGGAAGCATTTTTTCTCAGAAGCCTGCATAGAGTTTTATTGAAGGCTTCGGCTAGCCCATTGGCTCTTGGATTATAGATAGAGGAATATCTCCAGTCTATCTTGTGCTGTGTGTCGAACCTTGAGATTTCGAAGCTCTTGAAAGAAGGCCCGTTATCAGAAATGATTCTTTCTAGGTGTACCGAAGCAGTATAGAATATTATGCCGGAAGAATATCAGAATATCTTCTGTCTTGACGTATTTTAGCGGGATAGCTTCAGCATACCTGGAGAAGTAGTCTGTTGCGGCCAATATAAACCGGTGGCCTTTAGATGACTGAGGATCAATTGGACCAACTATGTTGGTGCCCCAAACTTTGAAGGGCCATGACACCACCGTAGGATGCAGCGGATTGGGATGCTTGTGAATGAAGTCATCGTGAATTTGGCAGAGGTAGCATTTCTTTGCATGCTCTTCGCAATCCCTTATCATGGTAGGCCAGTAATATCCAAGCCAATTAATTTGAAGCCGCGTTTTAGGGCCGGACTGGTGAGCTCCGCAGACACCTGAGTGAATTTCTTTCATGATTTTTTAGGTTTCGGCCGATGACAGACACCTGAGCCAGAGTTGGTCATATGATCTATGGTATAGCGTATTATTTACAAACACGTATCGGAGAGCTCTCTTCTTTAGCTGAATCCTCACAGATTTTTCTTCGGGCGGCTTGTCGTATCGGAGGTACTCTGTGAAGGGCTCTCTTCAATCGGGCTCATCTTGAATGATCAGAACATTTTCGACAGGATTGCTCTTTTGTTCTATACTTTCTTCTTCACGCAAAGAGACCGGAGGCAGAATTTGCCGGTTTCTGACTTGTTAGTTATATGTATGCCCTAGAGGCCATTACTGTACATTGGATGTATATTGTAGTGGATGCTGGGACATATATAGGGAGGACTTTCTTGCTCGACATGATAGTATGCTATCTGGTTACTCTTGACCTTAACGTGTATACTGATTGTCTCTCTGTTACATGTTGGTAAAGCCCTTAGGATGTGTACTTGACTACCTGGACTATGATGCGGATCATACTAGTGGGGACATGGTAGTCCATAAGTACATCCTTCAAAGTCCCTAGTCGTGGGTGTATCGAGACGGGGCATCGATATACCAGAGTAGACTAGCGTATACCTTCTCGACCCATACAGATGGGCGATGGATGATCCCATATCCATCGGTGTTTGACATCAGAGATGATATACGGGTGCTCAGTAGAGACTGGGTACACTGGACGGACTCGCCGAGAACTCCCAGATGGTATTATACCTTACGTCAGATGGCAGTTCTCAGGTGACACTGGTACAGAGTAGTCTGTTGACCCGAGATCGTCATAGAGTCTTGTATGGTTCCCACTATGCTTTGATTTCCACCGTTTTGCACGCCCTCTTGGACGTGGTAAGGTGGAAATCAAAGCACAGTGGGAACCACACAAGACTCTATGACGATCTCAGGTCAACAGACTACTCTGTACCAGTGTCACCTGAGAACTGCCATCTGACGTAAGGTATAATACCATCTGGGAGTTCTCGGCGAGTCCGTCCAGTGTACCCAGTCTCTACTGAGCACCCGTATATCATCTCTGATGTCAAACACCAATGGATATGGGATCATCCATCGCCCATCTGTATGGTTCGAGAAGGTATACGCTAGTCTACTCTGGTATATCGATGCCCCGTCTCGATACACCCACGACTAGGGACTTTGATGGATGTACTTATGGACTACCATGTCCCCACTATTATGATCCGCATCATAGTCCAGGTAGTCAAGTACACATCCTAAGGGCTTTACCAACATGTAACAGAGAGACAATCAATATACACGTTAAGGTCAAGAGTAACTAGATAGCATACTATCATGTCGAGCAAGAAAGTCCTCCCTATATATGTCCCAGCATCCACTACAATATACATCCAATGTACAGTAATGGCCTCTAGGGCATACATATAACTAACAATCTCCCACTTGCACTAGGGCCATCTGTAGCAGTGGTTGTAGTATCTCATACTCAACCATCCCATAATCGTCTCTCTTTGGGAATAGGCCTTCGTGAGTGGATCCACCGTGTTGTCCTCTGAGTCTACTCTCCTAACCTCGATCACTTAGAGATCAACCATCTCCATGATCAGGTGATACTGCCTTAGAATATGTCTGGATCACTGATAGGACCTGCGTTCCTTGGCATAAGCCACAACTCCATTGTCACACAATGGGAGGAACATAGTTCATCTCATGAACCAATATACACCCAAACAGCCTCTTTGGTAGCATCTTAAGTAGCGATGTATCCTGCCTTTATCATCTAGTATGCCACGGTATTTAGCTTGGAACCCTTCCAACATACCGTCCCTTTACTGAGGGTTAAGACAATGCCTGTGACTGACATTCAGTCGTCTTTATCACCCTGGAACACTTCCAGTGATTTTCCCCAGGATCAACTGATACCATCTCACTACAGCTAGTGAGTATCCTAACATCCATTTAGATCTATCTCATAGATCCAAAACCCAGGATTTAGTAGGTATCACTTTGATCCTATGTGGAGAATCATTGTGATAAGCGGAGATTGATCGAGCGTAGCATAGGAAACTTCTTCCCCATCAAGAGTATGTCATCCACGTACTCTACGAGGATCGTCACAATACTCCCTACTACCCTTTTGTTTATACAAGGTTCATCTACCATTTTGATGATGTCAACTTCTTTGACTACTTCATCAAAACAGATGTTCCAACTCCGCGATGCCTGCTTTATTACATAAAACATCTTGCACACGTTTCCGCTGCTCCCACTGTCTACGAGGCCCTCTGGCTGTGTACTTATAGACGCTCTCTTCCAAAACATCATTTAGAAAAGCAGTCATGACACCTAACCACCAGATATCATAGTCATGGTATGTAGCCATGACAAGTAGGATCTGGATGGACTTAAGCATAGCCATTGGAAAAAGGTTTCATCATTATCCACGCCTGGTCGATGACGAAAACCTTTAACAAGTCTAGCTTTGAAAGTCTCAACCTTTCCATCTACACCAAGTAATCTTCTCAAGATATACTTGCTCCTGATGGGGATTTAACCCTTCAGATATAGCAACCAAAGTCCATACTTTGTTGGTGTATAAGGATTCCATCTCAGATCACTAAGCATCCAGCCATTCTTACAGAGTCTTACTCCTGATGGCCAGCTCGAAGCTAGTTGGGTCATCATCTCATTATGCATTCCTCGCTCCCACTTTCATAGAGAAACCGAAGTAACTCTCAGGTGGGTGAGGAACCGTACTAGATCGGCGGAGAGGCTGAGGTTCGTTGGAATCTACTGAATCCTTTGGTTCTACCAAATCATCTGCTGTAGTTCGTATAACTGGAACCTTTCCAGTTCTACATTACAGACCTTGCCTCGAGTTTGTCCCAATTTTGCTTTTAGACATAGGCCGGACAATCCCAAATCTTAACTAGCTTAAGACATGGGCTCTTCCCTTTCCATATCATATATGAAGTGGTAGGCAACTGATTTGATTTGAACCTAATTCAATAGGTATGCAGCTTCTCAAGTGCATAACTCCCAAAAGAAAATAGGAAACTCAGTAGTACTCATCATAGAGCATACCTTATCATATAGGGTGTGATTGCTCCGCCCCGATATAACATCGTGCTATGGTGTATACGGAGGAGTAAGGCTGAGAGAGAATCTCATTCTCCTTTAGAATAATCCAGGATTTCCGTGCTCAAGTATTCTCCTCCTCGATCTCATCAAAGGACATAATACTTATACCCGTGTTTTGGTTCTCTACTTCTCGCTTATATTCTGTGAATATCTCAAAAGGTTCGGACTTGTGTTTCAACAGGAACATAGGTCTGAATCTCGAAAGATCATCAGAGAATGTAATGAAGTACAAAGAACCAGTCTTGGCATGTGTAGACAGGGGACCTACATACATCAACATGTATCATCCCAAGAGTTTACTAACTCTTTCTCTGTTTCCAGTAAACAGAGCTATGGTCATCTTATCTCTGTGACATGACTGGCAAGTTTCACAAGATGTAAATTCAAACTGATTTAAATGTGCATCTACATGTAACTTCAGCCAGTCGGGTCGCATTGATCTGACCTAGTCTACAATACCTCAAGAAGGATTCGTTCATTTCTGAACTCTTCCTCTTGTGTGTGATCCGTATACTAAGAACTGTAGTTCGATTTAGAACATCAATGCTTTTAGATAACGTGCTTGAACCGATCAACTTTTGATATAGGAAATGTTCAAAACATTATCCAGCAATACAAAATTTTATCATTTCTTTACTTATAAAGAGACTGATATGATTTTGTATATCAGGTTCGGTATCTAATAACATTCGTTCAGAATCAATGTATTGGTAATACAGGGTGACAGTGACCAACAGACTTGGATGCAACACTTGCCCCATTTTCTGCCTCATGAAACTTATCACCCATTCTCAGTTTTCTACCTGTCTGTAGCCCACGTAACAGATTACATATCTGGGATCCTGTTCCGGTATCAAATACCCAGGACGTAGAGGATACTGAGAAACAGTTCTTTATAATGAACACACCCGAAGATGATGCATCAGCATGCACTCTCTTCGTTTGGGCGGCACGGGAAATCTTTTTATTCCCCAATTTCCTGCTCTGTCTTATAACAATTACAAGTTGGAGCGGGACCAACGTCCCCCAGCTCAGTATAACAAGCGGGTTCGGTCAATAATCCGTATTATTATCTTGATTAAGGCGTGATATGGTCGCTACCTGGAGAGAGAGAGAAGAAAACACTCAGCGTGCGCTCTTGCAAGAATAGATTGGTTATTATTTTATCTAATCAGGATGGCTCCCACTGCTTTTTATCAAATCTTCCTTCAAACCCTAAAAGGAAAGACTAGCCAGGATTAATTACACACTACAAGTTCGCCAATCTTTCAGCCAGGCCAGTGTCGGTACTTTGAGGGAGGTCCCCCATGCTTTCGCACGAACCTAATTAATGTAAACCTCATTTTTCCAGAGGCGTAACCCCGTTGACACCTTTCTAGACACCTACTTGATCGGCTAATTGTAATGTGTAAAACTCTACCAGGAGTAACTCTTACTCGCAGCGGGTATCGGGATCCAACTATCTCATAGAAGGTATGCAATCTCATTGCAAATTTCAACACTTGAAATTCCCGATAATATTTTGCCCCTAACGTGCTATGACCTTGACGAAAGCCAACAAACCATAGCCCGCTAGTTAAGTTCAACCCGTACATTTCTTGATTGAATTAAACCCACCCGCACGACCCTTGACGAAAGCCAACAAAGCCGCATGACTACCCTAATCCAATCGCATCGTATGCTAGCAGATAAGCAGCATATAGCTACCGCACACTGCACCTTGACGAAAGCCAACAAATGCAGCACGAATATTATATACAACTTATCTGAAATGACGGAGGGCTACGACAGGTTTTTCTGAAAACCTTTTGCGTAATGAACTTGATATCGTTGTAGAATCAAATGATTTTAAAATGGAGTGCTTTTGAGGCTTTTCTAGTTTTGCTAAAGGAGTCACTCCCCGTGAAGGGATCGTCGGTCCTTTTCTCGTTGAATGAGGTGCGGGATATATCATATATATCACTGTGCAAAGCAAAAACTCTTAAAAGCAATCAAAAGACAAACCGAGTGTGTAGCATCTGCCAGTTATTGCTAAAGGAGTCACTCCCGGTGAAGGGATCTCGGTCCTTTCCTTATCGAATAAGGTGCAGGATATATCATATATATCGCTGTGCAAAGCAAGAACTGTAGCTACCTGTTTTAATTTTGAAATTCAATTCTACAACATCTTAGGTTTCTTTTATTTCATTAATCTCATTAATGAAGTCCCATCATTTAAAATACCTAAACATCACAGATAAATATGACGTACACTTATGCCATCCGCATTCGCCTCGATAGCCCCTCGTGCACCGTTAGGTTAGGTAACTAACGGCAGAGCGGGGCAGGGCTAGCGCGGGTGTAAAACATAAGTAATGTCTATATAATATATCATATATACTATATACTGTATCTATCACAGAACATCACATGATCACATCACAGATATCGCAGCAGAAGAATCATATGAAATATTGGATATACTAGGACGTCCGTGTTTTCAATACGAGCCAGTATAAAACACGGATCCCACGGTCGCGATGAATAGCCAAACCCACACCCCTAGACCCCTACGAGTGGTTTTTGGGTATAGTCCCGAGTCACATGGAGGCAATGAGCGATAGGAGGGGATTCGTCTCTCCCTGTATAGGGAGTTGATGTTGCGCTGTGTTCGATTGGCTATAACCGGAAATCCCTGGCCAGGGTTGCTGAGATTTACTGGTAAGTGTTACCAGTAGTTTCTCGAACTGTTATAGACCTCATATCGACATGACTTATCGAGCTATTGGGGTCTGACGTTTACCACCCCTAGGCGAGATATGCGACATATCAGACGATCAGACCGGACTGTACGATAAGTGTTACTGGTTGGATTCACAGGAGTATGAGCGGGCTTGCTCATCGATCTTCTGATCGCTCAATACCCGGGTGGCCGTTACGTTTAGCAGACCGCTTGCGGCTTGTGGATGTTTGATATGATCATCATCTGCTACCGGCGTATTGACGAGTCTTTAGAGTCCTACACAGAGGTTTCCTGGCTCAAGCAAAACGAAATAGGAGCGCATATGAGATATGTGCGGGACCGAGAATAATGCGTGTATGTGATACCGTATTCTATTCTCGCGATGAATGTATCGATTAGTTATATGCGATATAACCTAGATATCGAATCAAGGATTGATTCGATAAGCCGATACATAGGATACTAGTCGGTTATATGCGATATGACCGGATCGTTAAATCAAGTGTTGATTTAATGATTTAATGTATAATTATATATTTGATATATTACTTTGCATTAACTAGTATTGGTTCATTTTAAATGGATTTTCTCGCTTGCTTTGCACAAGTTGTATATGTGATATACTTTTGTGCACTTGATTGTATCATGTTTGATGATACATGTTAACTTGGTTAAGTGTAAAGATTAAACCATGGTTAAGTTAATGATTAGGGTTTTGCTTTTCTTTCTTATTTATTTATTTATTTATTTTGGAAAGAATAAAGAGAAAATGGTGGCTTTCTTTGTTTGTAGTTGAATCTTCATGAAGGTTTGACTTTCTAACCATTTTGTCTTCATGCTTAACCCTAACCATTTAAACAAACCATGGTCTATTCTCTACACTTAACTAGGGTTAGGATATGATAAGTATTCATATTATTTATCCTTTTTTAATATACTTATGATATTCTTTTCTTCTTCTTCTTCATCTTCAACATTGAAGAAAGCTTTCTACCAACAATGGTGGAATGTGAAAATGAGTGAGAAATCCAATTCTAAAGTGAACCCACTTCCTATTTCTTCATCCTCTACCTCTTGCCAAGTAGTATAGAGTGTTTTCTTCACAAGTTTTCATGGCTTAGTGAAGGTGGAGCTTGATCTAGTGATGCCTCGACGTAGATCATCTTCGGCATCGTCGTCGATGACCTAGCCCGCCCATTCTTCGATGAAGCCGATGCTAGAGTCATGGTTTGATTTGGACAGCGGAGAGGACTTCATCACGGAGCTATGGAGGTGGAGAAATGGATCTACAAAGGTTGTATTTTCGTAAACTCATAGTTAAGTAGTTAACTTGTTATCGTTTCGCCTAAACTTCTAGCCAACGATCCGTATTAGGGTTTCTCGGCACCGTAAATTTGAAATTGGCATGGTTGATGCCTTGTGAGACCTCTTGAGAGTGCCTAGGAACCTTTCATGACTGTTATTAGAATTTCGTCCATATCGGGATTAGCCAGCTCCTTGGCTAAGCGAGTGAGTACGTCAGCTTTTCCGTTCAACGTCCTAGGAACTCTCATCAGTTCAATATGGGTGAACTGTTTCATGAGATCCACCACCCAGCTTCTGTACCAAGCTAACTCGAGTTTGTATATCTTATAGTCGCCGCTTACTTGGTTGACGACAGGCTGGGAGTCACCGTAAACCCGTAGCCGAAAGATTTCCATTTCTATAGCGAGTTCCAGACCATCTATCAGAGCTTCGTACTCAACCTTGTTGTTTGTGTGAGGCTCATAAGAGTGAAGGAACGTCGTAGGGTTCCTCCTGATGGCGTAATGAACACCAATCCTATCCCTGCTTTTATCTCTGGGACCCTTGATTTGCTGGAGGTCCTTATTGATGAGGCTCCATCGAAGTAGACCTCCCAACATGGCTCGTCATGCTCGAGGTGCAGCACTTGTTCGTCGGGTAACTCGCAATTGAGCAGCGACTCGTCTGAGATGAGCAGCAAGGAAGTTAGTGAGGTCTTGCCCTTTTACTGCTTTCTGAGGAGTATAGATTATGTCAAATTCAAGGAGCATGATATCCCATCTAGCCATTCTTCCGGCTAGGCTTGCTTTGGTCATCAAGTATCTGAGCGGGTCGATCTTAGAGATCAGCATAACCCGATGAGCGAGCAAATAGTGCCTCAGCTTCTTCACAGCGAATATCTAAGCCATGCATTGCTTTTCGATCGAAGAATAGTTGTGTTCCGCACCGACTAAAGTTCGAATGAGGTAGTAGAGGGCATTTTCTTTTCTCTCCTCGTTGTTCTGGGCAAGGAGCGCACCGAGTGACTCATCTAGTGCGACAATATAGAGAATTAACGGTTTATTTGGAATAGGAGCGGCAAGCACTGGAGGGTGCAACAGATACTGTTTGATGCTTTTGAATGCTTCTTGACATTAGACATCCCAGACAAAGAGAGCTCATTTTTTCATGAGTTTTGAGAAAGGCCGACATCTCCCCGATAGGTTCGAGATGAATCTTCATATGTAAGCGAGTTTTCCTTGAAAGGATCTTAGATGCGTCAGATTCTTTGGAGGATACATCTTCATGATGGGCTTTATCTTTGATGGGTCAACTTCGATCCCCCGATGTCGGACTATGAAGCCCAAGAATTTTCCTGACGACACGCCAAAAGCGCACTTCAGAGGATTCATCTTCAGATCGTGTTCCCTCAGTCGGGTGAAAACGGTCCTGAGATCTCGGATGTGATTGGCCTTAGCTTTAGTCTTGAAAACCAAATCATCAACATAACATTCGACGACTTTATGGATTAAGTCATCAAAGATTTTGTTCATTGCCTTTTTGATATGTGGCGCTCGCAATCTTCAGTCCGAACGGCATCACCTTGTTGCTGTATATTCCGATCATGGTTTGAAATGCCGTGTGTTTCTCATCCTCAGGCGACATCTTGATTTGATTATATCCAGACGAGCTATCTATGAAGGTGAACAGCTCGTAATTTGAAGTGTCGTCGACCATCATTTCCATGACCGGTAGCGAGAAGTTGTCTCTAGAGCATGTCTTGTTGAGGTCCCTGAAATCGACGCAAACTCGGATCTGCTCATTTTTCTTCTTCACTGGTACGATGCATGCGATCCAGTCCACATATTTCTCTTCTCTGATGAAGCTAGCATCGATAAGTTTATTAGTTTCCTCGATGACCCTTTCTTATAACTCCCTTCTCATTCTTCGAGAAGCTTGTTTGACTAACTTGGCATCAGGAGATATAGCCAGTTTATGCACGACCACTTCAGGAGAGAGGCCAGGCATTTCTTTGTATGTCCACACGAAACAGTCAGCGAACTCATGCAACAGAGAGACTATCTACTCCTTCATTTCCTCTAACAAGAGTGAGCTGATGTAAGTCGGTCTTGGATTATCAGGCGTTCCTAAGTCAATCTCGGTTAGCTCGTCGAAGGTTGCTTGTCCGCCATCTTCGAGCCCTCGAGGGGCTTCTTCTGGCTCGGCTAGCTCATCGTCATCATTTGACCTTACGCTCGCTTCACCAACATGGATCATATAGCATGCTTTGGCATCAGGTTAAATGAAACATATGCACCGTCTATCTGGGATTCGTCCATCGATGAGTGATCGGACCTGAGGCAGACGCCACGGCCCCTCATAAAACTTCGCTTTAGAGTTCATTTGATATAATCGACATCCACACTTTTTAAAACATTCCCGCATCTCGGACGCATAGTATCTGGGATTGAGGATGACTCTTATGCCTCTCTTATAGGGAAGGCGTGTCACGGACAAATCGTCCAGGTGCATGAAAGGATTTGACCCATAAAACAGGATGCCCTTCTGTCCACTCTTTCTTCCGGGAACGTAGAAAGTTTTCAGCTGGTCTACGGTGGAGACTGACAATGCATCGAGCTCTTTGCACATCTGCTCTGGAACTCTTGTGATGGCTAGGGGCCCTTCTGTAATTTCGAAGGTTTCTCTTAGCTTCACTTTTTGCATATCTGCACAGCTGTTGCAAGACGAGTCATCTTCCTCTGATTCTTCAATATTGCTGCCTTCGGTGTCGCTACCTAAACGAGGGCGAATTTTGCGGACGGATAGGCCTTCAATATTAGACTCGTTCGTATCGCTACCGAAATGAAGGCGAGTTTTACGGAAGTACGGACTTCTAGCATCGGACTCATCAGTGTCACTGCCGAAACGCGGGCGCACATGGGGGGTTTTTGCTTTTGAAAGTGACAGCCGACTCAGATTTTCTTTTGAGTTTCGGGGCTGCTCTGTCCTTGGTCAGTTGTGGCTTAGCATTTTGGGGGTTCACAAAGTACCGAGAATCTTCATATTAAAATTCTTGCACACCGAACGGCTAGATGTCTTCGTCAATGCGTCTTTCTTCGCCATTTTTAGTATAGTTCATGCATTGATAGGGAGTTGAGGAACAATGCCATAATTGTGGAGCCATGGCCGTCCCAAGAGAATTTTATAAGACGTGTCGGCGTCGATCACGTATATCTTGGCTTTGGTTT
The DNA here is from genome assembly GCA_030015575.1 of Agapanthus africanus. NCBI lineage: Eukaryota > Viridiplantae > Streptophyta > Magnoliopsida > Asparagales > Amaryllidaceae > Agapanthus > Agapanthus africanus. The sequence goes on along the minus strand of JASDDO010000026.1, from coordinate 510,892,740 downwards.
GTAGGTCCCCGAACCTGATCGGCAGAGCTATGGATCCCAGAACTTGCTGGCAATTTTGATTGAAGCCTTGAATGACAATCCTTTCCCTTGATAGATGTCAGACATCCATTAGCAAACTCTTTAGAGTTCGCAAGTTCATGATATTCACTAAGAACCCTGGATCAATCAATATGCGATTAATCCAATCTCCGTCACTGTACCCGGTCACGTAAAGTGTCCGGTTATGCTCAGCCGTTCCTAGTAACAAGTATTCATCTTTAAATGTAACTACGGCTGTATGCAGAGTGTACTAGGCCTCTTTCATATTAATTTCCGCGAAATGAGTATGATACCGCTCGGGGTTTTGCAGGGCATGAATGAGAACATCTCTGAGCTCCTTGGATAGGACCAGAGCATCGTAGACGCTTAAGAGAGACGGAAACTTCCGGAGATGAGCCAAGACATTATAGTCCACTGAGGAAGGACTCAAGTCTTCATGAGCAAGCTCTCCGTCATTTTCTTTATTAGTGACTTGTTTTTCCTTCCCTTTTGGGGCGTTGTCTTGATTTGGCGGTAGAGCCTTAGCGCTTCTAAGCTGGATTTGGTTGGCTTTCGTGGCGAGCTCCCCGTCCTCCTTGGGAAAATAGAGTTCTTTCTCAGAGTTGTTACCAAGGTGGACGACGTAGCAGATCACTATAGGGATCTCGTCATCGGAGTTTTCTTCTAGCTCCTCCAGAATCCTAGCCGCTTCTACAGGGAAGAATTCCTTCACCTGAGTTAGAGTTCTTTCCTTTTGCTCATAGTCTTCAAGGGATTCGATATATTTTTGAATGGTTGATCTCCCTGCAGACTCTTTTTTGCTTCAAGCCGCACCTTTCCTTTTCTTCTTCTTTAGCTTTTCGGAATTTGAGCCCGATTGAGCCGAATTGGTAGCTGAAACTGTGGGCTCCTTCTGCCCCTCCCATTCTATTCTGGGCCCATTCTGAAGTAGCTTTAGCATCTTCTTCATCTTATTAGATATATGTTGTCACGTCCCGGAAGTACGGAATATGACCGGCATTTAAACTACGAAACGTCTCGAGGCGTACGTAATCTAAGTAAGCCGAAAACCCAGAAATCCAAACCAAGAAAAGTTGTGGAGTGAAGGAAAACTAACTAAAAGCAAGTAGTTTTAATAGCATAAGCCGAATTATGCGTTTTAAAAAAAAACATCTAGTATTTTCTGAAAATTTCGGCAGAGTCTCCTTTGTAAATACTGGCCCCCAAATGGGATACAACATGAATAGTATACGAAATTAATAAAAAGGCATCCCCAAGCGGGATCTAGCTCTTCGTCAATCGACGGTCACAACCACACAAGCAATATAATATACAACGCCAAGGGCGAGGATCAAAACTCAAAAGGAAAATCAAACAGCAAGAAATCCATAGAAATACAACGCGCGACTCTAAGATCGAAAGAATAAACATCATTGGTCTCTATCTCTGAAATAAATATATGTTTGGTTGATGGAACTTCTAGATACAACTGAATAATAATATACAAAGTATAATGATGGGTACCATACCAATAAACCCACCTACTAGCAAGTCACCCGAAAAGAAACAGTGCCAGCAAAGCCGTAATGAAACCTGTACGGCAAAACCTGCAAGAAACTGTGGCACAACGGGGGTGAGTTGCCAACTCGTGAGTAGAAAAACATCTACGAACAGAAATCGCATGAACAACGCAATCCTAGGTCATACGATCATAATATATCCTCAAATATATAACCAGAAGCCCATAACAATAGCTAGGGTATACCTCTAAACAACAGTAACACCAAGTACTCATGTCAGTGCCTCAGGTAGCAATGTATCATATGTCAGTGCCTCAGGTAGCAATGTATCATATGGATGAGGTATGAATGCATGAAAACAGAATACATGTAAATGAAGAAACTGCTTTCATAATTTAGTGAGATTTTCTTTGTATTTTTAAAATGAGGTATCATAAATGAAATCAGCATTAACAGTGTCTAGCATCGACACAAAACATAAATCTCAATGTATCAAAATCTCAGGCTCCGGCTATCCGGACTGGCCTATATCATCAAATCTCAGTACCTCAATATCTCGAAATCTCAATGTCTCAATCTCAATATCTAGGGCGCCGTCAGTCGAGACCGGCCCCTACCATCCATCTCAAGACCACGACGGTATCCTCCGGATATCCGACGCGTCGGGTAAAATTACCGGTAGGTAGTCCCCCCCTGCCAAGCTCACATCGTCATCACCACACGCTTCTTTCCCCAGGGTACTTTACCGGGTCCACCATGTACCCGAAACGGTTCCTCCACTCCTCGAACTCGGGTCTCACATGTCGCTCTCAGCACCGAGAAAACACATTGTGGATGCACTGAAATATCATATCAAGGGTAACCGGGTTTTTAAAACAATTACATATTCTCTTTTGAAATACCCGCGGTTCCCAAATCCAGAAATATCATGGAAATCCGAATCCAAAACCTCAATAGCACATAAACTAGTGAATATAGGCATGAGAATCCATGAATGCGGCATAACAATGAATAACAGTATGCGTGAAGTGACAAGTAATAACTACAATGTCTAAACTGGCATATAAGGTAAGTACACTAATATCATATCAAACTACTAACTAACAAGCTAAGTCAAGCAATAGTATTTTCTAAGTGTACGTGACATGGCAATTACCGATGAAGATGTGTGTGAGCCGGCAAGTAAGTGTACTTGGTACATACGCATCATCGATAATGGTGCTGTTGTCCTAACATCATGATATCAATAATGGAATATGAATCACAATAAGTATGCGATGCGGAGCAACAGCAATAATGAGCGGGAGCTAAATACTAGACACAAAGATAACAAATCTATATTTAATATAAATCTAGTCTAACAACTACACTAAACTAAAGGGCTAAGCTAACTGGCTACTGAAGGTAAGGAAACCGCCTAACCTCTGAGTCGATACATATACCTACATGTATATGTTAGTCGGTGATCCTGCCTCAATAATATCACATCCGATACCATATCTATAATCATACATTCCCAAGTCAAGAGTGCGGATCAAACATCAAAATATAGCTCGTACGTAAATCCGTCGTACGGCATCCCCAAATCTGGGTACAGGTCAGTATCATATTCATCAAATTAATCATTTGGTATCCTCTTTATCAAAGATCATAATCCGAGGTACTGATCTACGTCTAGTACAATACTAATATCATCAATCTAATCATGATCTGACTGCTGATCTACAGCCTCATACAAACCGATATCATCATCATATATCGTCATAAAGAGGTATACATCGCCTATGCAACCTATTATGAATATCTTAACATATCTTATCTCATATCACGATCATATGTCAACCATTCAATGTATAACACTATTCACATGTATCGTCGTCCCAAGATCCGCTATAACATCAGGACGTATCTCAAGTACGAATCCTGCCATATCACCGTTCTCGCGGTCTCAATCAAATCTTATCGACTCATCTCAAATCCCAAATACTATCCTCAAATCCAGTATGTGAACACATAGTCCCATACCCATGTGAACACATAACTATATAACCCCATATAAGCACATATGAAAGAAGAATGTATGCAATTATGGATGTGTGTGTGTAAATGTGGTGCAAGCTCTACTCTAGGGTCTCGCGACACTAAACCTATCCAATCACACCTAAAATCTATCTTTATCATCAATAAACTCAACAATATAAAATCAATATATATGTGTGTATACGTATTCGTATACATCACCACGAACTACGGGGGTGCTATACGCCATCCACCCGACTTCTCCTTGTAGATATAAATCTACTCACCTGGTCCTTTCTCGCTGGTGCCGACGTTGCCATGCATTTGCTTGTCGTCTCGAAGTCCACATGGGGTACCTACATATCATAACGCACCGCATCGCATTAAAATCCGACTCATGACCAAAACGACACATGAATCCCACATAGGTCAAAACCTATGGTTTGCTTTCACAAATCAACCCAAAACCCTCAACATCGGCGTACAAACGCCGAGTGATCGCAAAAAAACTCAAACGCACCAATCGTGGTTTCAAAACTCACTAATTATATAAGAAATAGGTTTTAATTCATCAAAACCATAAAAGTAAACAAATCGTTTTATTTCCTAAAAATCTAGTTAGCGGTCGTTAACCGTTTTAATACAAATCTTGATGTTTAAATGAAACTAATGGCCATAATATTATTAAACAACTTAAATAAGCCATACAAACCATTACTAGATTTTATTCATATCAATTTTCATTGAACCCCAAAAGTCTAGTTTGCAATTTAGCTTAATTAGTAAATTTTAAAAATAAAAATTTGTAAACTAGCTACTATGTTTGACTTTACATGCCTTAATATGATAAATGACATACTTAAACCATGTTCAAATGATATAAAACCCTAACTAGATTTTAACCTCACATTTGCAATTAAATTCTAAAACATAGTTTGCTAGAAATCTTAATTAGGACAAATTACATGCAACAATTAGTAATATGCAACAAGATTAAGTTTTCCAAACCTTAAGAGGTTCAACTACACACTTAAACTATGAACAATTTATCAAAACCCTTATCTTGATCCAAACCCAATTCTTTACAATTTTCAACTTGAAGGGTAAACCAAGTTAACACTTAATTAGTTTAGATTTAAGTAAATAAACAACAATTAAACTTTAGGGTTAAAATTATACCTCCAAAATTTTATAGATCTCACATGAAATCTAGCCTCCCAAAATGCTCCTTTTCACCAAGATCCAAGCTTGAATGGCAAAGGAATAATGGGTAGGGATTAGATTTGGAAATTTGTGGTGTTTTATGTGGGTTTTTGAAGAAATTTTGAAGGATTTTTGAAGAGAAAAGGGTGGAGAAATTTTGGGACAGCAAGGGAGGGGCTCGGCCAGTTCTAAGGAGGGGAGGAGAGAGAGTGAGTGTGTTGGTTTGTGTTGAAAAAATTTGCCCAAGTCAACAAAGAAACCATACCTCAATAGTTTATTGTTTTCTTTATTCACTTTCTTTTCTAATTTGTGAGGAAATGGAGTGGGGAAATGGGGAGTGGGCTGCTGAAAATGAGGAGGGGGTTTCAGCCACGATGTGAGGGAAAATGGGTGTGTGTGAGTGTGGGTGTTTGTATAGCAAGTTCCAAGTGAAAGAAATACCCCCATACCTCATTTACTTTAATTTATTTTCACAAAATAAGCCTTTTCTTTTATATTTTCTAATACCGTTTAACAACTTCATTGCATTTCAAAAACCATATGTTAAAATTTTGTTTAATGTGTTATGATGCACAAAATTTGTTTCAACCCATTCCAATTTGTAATTTTCCCTAATTAAATGTATTAGTGACGGCTTAAAATAATATTAAAATAATTAATTTCGGAAAAATTTTCAGAAAATTAGAAATTTTACCTGTGGCTCAATAAACACCAAATACTAGCAATTATATAACTAGAATATGTATATTTAATTTTATAATAAAAATATTTGTATTTTGACATTTTACAGAAAACCCCCTTATTTTACCGATTTTTCTGAAATTTCACCGAAACGATTTTCAAAACGTTACATATGCATACTCCACGGAGGTTACGGCGAGTCGGATTCATTTCTCGGGGCAGCGGATTCAGTCGTCTGCTCCCAGAAGGCTTCAACTTCTGTCTGTATAAAATTAGTGGTTGCTGCTTGATTGTTCACCAACACACTCTTGGACAGCTCGATCTCCCCAGTCTTGTACTGCTTCTCGACCCAATTTTTGAAAATATAGCAATCTTCGATCGCATGGCTCACTACTCGGTGGTACGGGCAATATAGAGGATTGTCGGTCATTTTTGCTTCATGGGGTCTTTTCGACTCCGGCAATTGTTGACCTTTATTCAAGCATCTTTGAAAATCTTGCGGATCTTGTTCCTTCTGAAAGAGTAAACCTTGTTCTTCTTCTCCTCTAGGGAAGGCCCTTCTCCTCCTAACATTGGCTTTCGAGCCTGGTCTGTTTTTGATCCGCCCGCCTTTATCTTATCTTCACTGTCAGACGCATTGAAGGCGTTGGTCTTTTTGGAGCTCCCACTTTTACGGTTGTCGTTTTTTCTGCTCTTCCAAGACTTGTCACCCTGAGAGTCCGAGGTAGACACTTGTTTTGAGCATTCCAACATTTGTACTCTCTTGGTCATCTCTTGAAACGTCTTGAGGCCTGCTGTATATAAGAATGGGACCATCCAATTGCTGAGGTTCCAATGAGAAGGCTGACAGACTGGTCCTACTCAAGCGGCGGTTCGCACTTGACTGTGAGATTATGCTATCAGGCAATAAAGTCCGTGTTACTTTCGTTCTTTCTCAGCTTGGTCCTCACAAGGTCAGCAATGGAGATCTTATCACTGACACTCATGAACCTTTGCCGAAATAGAGACTCTATTTGGGCAAAAGTGGTGACGGACCCGTCTGGTATGCTTGCATACCAGTCGAAAGCGACACTGGTCAGGCTGTTGACAAACTGACGAAGAAAGAGCATATCATTGCCCCTTGTATTTCTGCAAGACGCTTTAAAGTGGGTGATGTGCTGATTTGCGTTTCCCATCCCGTAAAATATTCCGAACTTAGGAATGACGTAGCCGCTATGGAACTCGATCAGATCGTACTGTACGGGATATGGCCGCCTACTACTGCCAATTTCTTTCTGAGCTTCGGCTTTGACCACCAATGTTTTAACCTTGCTGGTGACCAAATCTATTATCTGATCTTGTGTTAGTGGGATGGTTCCATTCGAAGCTAAGGCGTCCTCAGAAGTGGAATGTGGCCGGCTTTCATGGGGCTCGCTTAAACTTGGACCCAAAGGTGGAGGCACCGGTTGCTTTGGGTCATTATCGTCCGGCACATGAGTAGAAACATGTGCTTGATTAAAAGGCGCCCGAGTAATTTGAGCCGTGAGTTGCATCACAATATTAGTCAGGTCATCAATTTTTTAGTGGAGCTTGGCCATCTCTTTATCTTTGCTCCTGAGCTGTTTTCAAAGCTCTTGAAGCAACTCTTGCTCTGCGGTCCTGGGACGGAAAGTCGGCTCTTTTTCACTGTCTGAGCTTGATTCTACATAGACCGGGGGGCCTTTTTGCCTATTGACCTCATCGAGAGGGTTTTCATCATCCAGCAGAGGTGGCTAATCTTGGGAAACGGCAACCACATTCAAGCCAGATTGGACTTCGGATGTGGTGACCCCATCCTTGCTTTTGCTGCTCAAGTTGTCGCTGGGACGCACACCCGCCATACAGACCATATAGATGACATATCCGGCCGTCTTTTCATCCTTGGCAGCTGATTTTGCGGACTGATGTCGTGGCCCTTCTTTTTGGGTAATGGGCAATCGATTGAAAGCGTCTTGTCATGTCCCGCTTCCCAATAGATGGAAACGGTGACGTGGCAAGCCCGCGGTATATTTATCTAGAGAAAGTCATTCCCTAAATAAATATACTAAGCGTATTGAAACAATAATACACAATTCAAGAATAAATTGAGACCGTAAATTTTTTTCAACAAATATCTTTATTTACATTCAACTTCCAATATTTACAAATACAAGAGTTTATGCTGAAAAGTAAATACAATAAAAAAAAGTGCCTAAACAAGTGGCATACATAAACTGGAGAAAAAAATGAAGCTGCGCTAGTCCTGAGTAGCGATCTGGTGGTAGTCCTCCTCTGTGGCTTCAACCTTCTCCGTCTCGACCGTATCTGACGAACATTCCAAGAGAAGAAAAGTGGGTGGAATGCCCGTCAGCGAACTAGCACTCGGTAAGTCCCAAAGATAGGTAAGAGTAAAGAAATTGACAAGAGTTGAATATATATATAACGAATAAGAGTATATGATCATGGGTAAGTATATACTATAGGTCTCTAGATGGTCATTATGTTAATGTCAAGTTCCAAATGTGAATGTCAATGCGGCCGTAGAAGTATTCACGAGCTCAAGAGTGGCGCCTTAGGTGTAAGAAAACATGGGCCCATTTCATGTGTTAGTATCGGGGATGTAGGCTGTGGATGAGTCAACCCGACTGATATTCGAGTAAAATAAAAAAGTGGTTAATACGGGACTTCTGAAGCTCCGTTGGATTCACACAAGAAACTATCCCAAACACCCCATGTATAATATATTATAACTGGTTAATATACTTATTTAATTTGATTGATTGTTTGCCATGTCTTGATTGAAACCCTAAATTGCAAAAGGTGTACATTGTATTGGAGTGAGTCGAGTAATGTGCGAGTCATGACAAATGCAATCTGGATTCGAGTTAAGTTGGTTCGAATAGATTGGATTGGAGTACATATTCGAGTTTAGATTAGAGTTCGAGTTTGTATTCGAGTTCAAGTTTAGATTTGAGTTCATGTCTTTTCATGTAAATTGATATAAATTGTTAAACTCTTATGTTCAGGAGAAATCAGTAACTGTTGTACATAGATGGCAGGATTTGTGTCTTTTTCCAAGACAATTGCCATTGATAACTCCGTTAAATTATGTAACTTGAATAGGTAAGCACTCAGTTTCTCCGGCTCCCTAGGGTTCAAGAGAATTGATCCCGCTTAAACCTATATTTATCTAAAATCCTTAAAACATTGTTTGCATATCTCGAGGGGGTTTTATGAAAAATATATATTAATATTGTTAACAAATAAAACTCGAGAGTGATTTATAACATTTAGGGTCTTCATGAACATGTATTTTATTTGTTGTGGTGCTTTGGTGATAAAACCTAGCATTTTTTGAAAGTCTATGGTATTTTTATGAAAACTAGTTCTTTTGGAAACTTGGTGGTATTCTATTAACAAATTCTAATCTTTCATTTTAAAAATATAGTTTCTTAATTTGTTTTTATTGAAAACACGGATTTCATAATTTTATATAATTTTTCCTAAAATTAGTTTTTTATTAGGAAAGTCGCGTTTCTTAAAAACCGTATTTTTATTCCTTTTGTTTCCGTCTATTTGTAGATGATACGCCGTGCTGAAATTCAGACTCGTTCCCAGGCTAGCTTGCAGACTCTGCCAAAATTGTGACCGGAATCTTGTATCACGATTGGAGACGATGCAAACAAGTACTCCATGCAATCTCACGATCTCCTGCATGAGTTTATGGGTATCAAATATGGTACATCTTAAAGGGTTAAATCTTATGCTCACTGTAGGGTGTTTTTCGTCACCCCATTGAGATGGGAATACGCACGTACTTGTCAGGCGTACTACAGATTCCCTCTGCCTAGGGTAGGCGAGGGTTTATTGATTGTGGGTATCCGAATCTCTGGCGGTCGCGGACTAAGTTGTCGTTAATTACCCCCTGCCTTTGGAGCGAGAGAACCTCCAATTGACGGGTCAAACTGATCATGCGAACTCAATGTGCCGTATGCGTGTATTGTGTTTTGAAAGGGTTTTGGATATATTGGGGGCTTCGCAGAGTTTACGGGGGTCCATGTTTTGAGTGTAGAGTGTATGAAAAATGAGGGGTGAAGAGCGTCTTAAAGACACGTGCCTGGCGTGTGGGCACCCGCGGGTCATGTGCCCGGCGTGTGGGCGCATGGTGCCCGCTGGTCGTGTGCCCGGCACGTGGGCGCGTGGCGTTTACGGGTCATGTACGCTGCACACGTGGGCGCTGGGCGCCCGCAGGTCACGTGCGCGGCACGCGACCGCTGGAAACACCAGCGCAAAAGGAGCTTAGCCCCTGGGCTAGGAGTTGAACTCCTAAGGGATTTTAAGTGGAGTTAAACTCCAAAAGATTTAGATTTGGAGTTAAACTCCTAAATGATTTGGAATAAGAGTTAAACTCCTTTGAGGATTTGGGTATTAGAGTTGAACTCCCTAAAGATCTTCAGAGGTGATCAAAGGGGACCCCTCCCTTCTCTCTTTAGCCCTGGAGCTTCTTTTGAGCCTTGGATCTGTCCAAAGTTGGATTTTTGGAGGTGGGTCTCCTTCTTCCTCCTCTTAATCGGCTGGATCTTGGAGGAAAGGGGGTGAGACTTAAAAGTCTCCCCTTTTTGAGATCCGAGCTCCCCTTTAAGGGTTTTATGGTGAAAAACTATTTCTTTTTGGAAAGGGAAAGAGTTAAACTCTTGATTTAATTTAAAAAGGAGGAAGGTTTTAGAACCTTGAGAAAGGAGAAGGAGGCACAAACCCTAGAATTTTTTGAGAATGGAAAAATTTGTCATAGATATTTTCATCATGTTTGCCTTTATAGGCTACACACTTCACATATAGTCCTTTGGGCTTTGCCAAATGGCGCTTGTGCCACCCCATACCTTATATGCTTGTTTCTTTTTGCACATAAGCCATGGGTTTTACAATATTTCGGCTTTCTGCCCATTTACATACATTTATTTCTAAAAAAAGAATTACATTAAAACTAATGTATGGCTTCATTCCTTTTGTCATGGGGCCAGTCCCTTCCATGCTCGGTTCCGACCTGGGCATGGGCCTACTTGGCTTGGAGTTGACTTTGATTTTGACTTGGTCAACCGGGGTATAAATTTTGACCCCAACAAATTGCCCCCCATCAATAAATGCACACCATATATGTGGGTTGTGTGCATGAAATTGATGGATCTTCTTTCGCGTGGAGATTGATTTAATTTGGTTCCCGTTTTGATGACGTGGAGGTCGATGCTGCCCTTTTGCGACATGGACGGTCGGTTCTGCCCTTTTTATGACTTGGATGGTCGGTTCTACCCTTTTTGCGACTTGGACGGTTGGTGCTGCCCTTTTAGAGACGTGGACGGTCGATGCTGCCCTTTTTGCGATTTGGACGGTCGGTGCTGCCCTTTTAGCGACTTGGACGGTCGGTACTTCCCTTTTTGCGACTTGGACGGTCGATGCTGCCCTTTTAGAGACGTGGACGGTCGATACTGCCCTTTTTGGGACTTGGACGGTCGGTGCTGCCCTTTTTGTGACTTGGACGGTCCGTGCTGCCCTTTTAGCGACTTGGACAGTCGGTGCTGCCCTTTTTGCGACTTGGACGGTCGGTGCTGCCCTTTTTGCGAGTTGGACGGTCAGCTCTTGATTTGACTTGCTCCACTTCTTGCGGTGTCAGGGATTGGATTTGAATCACTCCGCTTCCTGCGGTGTCAGGATTTGACTTGTTTCCGAGGTGGAGCTTGATTCCGTCAGGGAGGTCGTTGGTTGTCTTGCTGATTTGATGTGAATTGGGTTGACATCAGCATCACTACAATGGAATATAGTACCAGGAGCGAATCATCATTTGCCATGAGAGGATTTGGGGCTTTTGGTTTTGGTTTGTCATTAGCACCGCTACACTGGAATATAATTCCAGGAGCAAATCATCATTTGCCATGAGGGAATTTCCCTCGTTCCCAGTTTAACGACTTAGGGGTCATCTGCTCCCAGTTTAACGACTTAGAGGTCATCTATTCCTAGTTTAAAGACTTAGGGGTCTATTGGATTGGAGTTTGGAATTTTGGGGTTAGGGTAGGCATCAGCGTTGCTAACAATGAAGCGCATATGCCAGGAGCAATTCATCATTTGCCTTTGCCTGTTGGGGAGCGATGGCTTAGGAGACAGGTTTAGGTCCCTATCACCTAAGGCTTTTCAATTTTATGAGCCGTAAGGATCTCATAAAAGCATTTTCTCCCTACGAGTCGAGAGGATATCGTAGGTGTATTTTCTCCTTAGGAATCGTGGGGACTCCCAAGTGTGTTTTTCTTTTGTGAGTCGTAAGGATCTCACGAAGGTGTTTTCTTACGAGTCGAGAGGATCTCATAAGTTTGTTCTCCTCGTGTATCATGAGGACACATGAGTGGGTCTTCCCAAATGGAGCATAATTCCAAGAGCGGAGACCGGCCGCGTGACTAGTGGTTGCTGTAGGGCATAGATGTGAGGAGAATTATTTGAGCCTGTGGATTGTATACGGTAGTCGATTTGGGGACCACCTGTAAGGCTGGGAGAATTTTAGGAAATTAGATTTTGGTTGGCGTCTGCATCGCTGCACTGGAATATGATATCAGGAGCGACTCGTCATTCGCCGTTTGGGGAATTGGAATTTGGATCTTGTTTGGCATCAGCATTGCTGCACTGGAATAATGCCAGGAGCAACTCATCATTTGCCTTGGGAGGACTTGGGATTTGTTTTTTGGGTCGGTATCAGCACCGCTAACACTGAAGCAATGCCAGGAGCGACTCATCATTTGTCGTTGGGAAAACTTAGGATTTGGGTTTTTGGTCGGCATCAGCACCGCTAACACTGAAGCGAAATGCCAGGAGCGACTCATCATTTGCCGTTGTCCGTTGGGGAGCGATGGCTCAGGAGACAGGTTTAGATCCCTATCACCTAAGGCTTTTCAATTTTATCAGCCGTAAGGGTCTCATAAAAGCATTTTCTCCCTACGAGTCGAGAGGATCTCGCAGGTGTATGTTCTCCTTAGGAATCGTGAGGATTCCTAAGTGTGTTGCTCATTTGTGAGTCGTAAGGATCTCACGCAGGGATTTTCTCCTCACAAGGTCGAGAGGACTTTGAGAGTGTATTTTATCTCTTTTCACGAGTTTGCTCTGTTTCAGGTTTTCACAAACTTGCCGGCAGTCATGCTGTTTTTACTCACGGAGCCCTTACGGGTTTTCATCCGTGCCCGTTTTGCTTGTGGACATACCAGTGGGATTTTAAATGTAGTCTTACCGGTAGGACTTTGGGAGAGATACGGGTCGTTTTACGCCCGTGGATTGTATACAGTTTTGTAGGATGTGTCATCCAGACCGTAGGGCTGGTGTGCTCAATTCTCCTGCAACTTGGAGCATTCACGTGTAGTATTTCTTGAGATATCGGCCATTGATGGGTGGCATAGGCCTTTCTCCCTCGGCACTTATTAGTTTGTAGGATCCTCCGTCGAACACTTTCTCGATGATATATAGTCCTTCCCAGTTTGGCTCGAATTTCCCTTTGGCATGTCGATTGGGGACGATCGGACTTTTGAGGACCAACACCAATTCGCCTTTCCTGAAAGCGCGGAGACGGGTCATCTTGTTATAGGCCCGTGACATTTGGGCTCGGTATAGCTCCAGAATTTGCTGCACCGCGAGCCTCTTTTCTTCGAGGGCGTCAAGCTCTTCGAGCCGAAGAAGCATGTTTTCCTCTTCCGTCAACTCGTGCTGGATGGCCATTCTTAAGCTTGGAAGCTCGATTTCGAAGGAGAAGATCGCCTCCACTCCGAAGAGTAATGAGTATGGAGTGGACTTAGTTGGAGTGCAGTGCGTGGTACGATATGCCCACAACACCTCGTGGAGCTTCAGATCCCAGTCTCGTTTATTGGCTGAGGCATTTTTCCTCAGGAGCTTGCATAGAGTTTTATTGAAGGCTTCGGCTAGCCCATTGGCTCTTGGATTATAGATGAAGAAATATCTCCAGTCTATCTTGTGTTGAGTAGCGAATCTTGAGACTTTGAAGCTCTTGAAAGAAGGACCGTTGTGAGATATGATTCTTCTTGGTGTACCGAAGCGGTATATGATATTATGCCGGAAGAATGTTAGAATATTTTCTGTCTTGACTTCTTTTAACGGGACAGCTTCAGCCCATCTGAAGAAGTAATCTGTCGCAGCCAATATGAACCAGTGGCCTTTGGATGATGGAGGATCAATTGAGCCAACTATGTCAGTGCCCCAAACTTCGAAAGGCCACGACGCCACCGTAGGATGCAACGGATTGGGATGCTTGTGAATGAAATCACCGTGAATTTGGCAGAGATGGCATTTCTTTGCATGCTCTTCGCAATCCCTTATCATGGTGGGCCAGTAATATCCAAGCCAGTTGAGCTGAAGCCGCATTTTAGGGCCGGACTGGTGAGCCCCGCAAACGCCCGAGTGAACTTCTTTCATGACTTCTTGGGCTTCAGCCGATGACAGGCACCTGAGCCAGAGTTGGTCATATGATCTTCTTCAGCTGAATCCTCATAGATTTTTCTTCGGGCAGCTTGTCGTATCGAAGGCACTCTATGAAGGGTTCTCTCCAATCAGGCTCGTATTGAATGATAGAAGCCTCTACGGCAGGATTTTTCTCTTGTTCTATGCTTTCTTCTTCACACAAAGAGACTGGAGGAAGAATTTGCCGGCTTCTGACTGTGATTAGAATTTCGTCCATGTCAGGATCAGCTAGCTCTTTAGCTAAGCGAGCGAGTATATCAGCTTTTCCGTTCAACGCCCTAGGGACTCTCATTAGTTCAATGTGAGTGAACCATTTCATGAGTTCCACCACTCAGCTTCTATATCGAGCTAACTCAGGTTTGTATATCTTATAATCGCCGCTTACCTGGTTGACGATAAGCTAGGAGTCACCGTAGACCCGTAGCCGAAGGATTTCCATTTTTATGGCGAGCTCCAGACCAGCTACCAGAGCTTCGTACTCAGCTTCGTTGTTTGTGCGAGGCTCGGTGAGAGAAAAAGAACGTCGTTTGGTTCCCATCGATAGCATGATGAACACCAATCTTATCCCTGCTTTTATCTGCGGGACACTTGATTTGCCGAAGCTCCTCATTGATGAAGCTCCATCGAAGTAGAGCTCCCAACATGGCTCATCATCCTCGAGGTGTAGCACTTATTCGTCGGGTAACTCGCAATTGAGCGGTGACCCTTCTGGTATGGGATGAGCGGCAAGGAAGTCAGCGAGAGCTTACCCTTTTACTGCTTTCTGGGGAGTATAGATTATGTCAAATTCAAGCAGCATGATAGTCCATCTCGCTATTCTACCGGCTAGTCTTGCTTTGGTCATCAAGTGTTTGAGCGAGTCGACCTTGGAGATCAGCATAACCCGATGAGCGAGCAGATAGTGCCTCACCTTCTTCATAGCGAATATCAGAGCCAGGCATTGCTTTTCGATCGGGGAATAGTTGTGTTCCGTCCCGACTAGAGTTCGACTGAGGTAGTAGAGGGCATTTTCTTTTCCCTCCTCGTTGTTCTGGGCAAAGAGCGCACCGAGTGACTCATCTAGCACGGCAGTATTGAGAATCAACGGTTTATTTAGAATAGGGGCAGCAAGCACTGGAGGGTGCAACAGGTACTGTTTGATGCTTTCGAACGCTTCTTGACATTCGGCATCCCAGACAAAAGGAGCTCCCTTCTTCATGAGCTTTGAGAAGGGCCTACATCTTCCCGATAAATTTAAGATAAACCTTCGTATATAAGCAAGCTTGCCTTGAAAAGATCTTAGCCGCTTCAGACTCTTTGGAGGGGGCATCTCCATGATGGCCCTTATCTTGGATGGGTCAACTTCGATCCCCCGATGTCGGACTATAAAGCCCAGGAATTTTCCCGATGGCACGCCAAAAGCGCACTTCAGAGGATTCATCTTCAGATCATATTCCCCCAGTCTAGTGAGAACAGTCCTAAGATCTTGGATGTGATTAGCCTTGGCTTTAATCTTGACGACCAGATCATCAACATAGCATTCGACGACTTTATGGATTAGGTCATCAAAGATATTGGTCATTGCCCTTTGATATGTAGCACCTGCGTTCTTCAGTCCGAATGGCATCACTTTGTAACAGTATATGCCAATCGGGGTTCGAAATGTTGTATGCTTATCATCCTCAGGTGACATTTTTATCTGATTGTACCCAGATGAACCGTCCATGAAGGTGAACAGCTTGTAATTTGAAGTGTCATCGACCATCATTTCCATGACCGGAAGCAGGAAATCATCTTTAGGGCATGCCTTGTTAAGGTCCCTGAAATCGACACAAACCCGGATCTGCCCATTTTTCTTCTTTACTGGGACAATGCATGCGATCCAGTCTGCGTATTTCTCTTCCCTTATGAAACCAGCATCGATAAGTTTCTTAGTTTCTTCGATGACCTTTTCTTGCACCTCCCTTCTTATTCTTCGAGGAGCTTGTTTGACAGGCTTGGCATCAGGAGATATAGCCAGCTTATGCACGGCCACTTTAGGGGAGAGGCCAGGCATTTCTTTCTACGTCCACGCGAAACAGTCGGCGAACTCATATGGCAGGGCAATTATCTGCTCTTTCATTTCCTATGACAAGAGTGAGCTGATATAGGTCGGCCTTGGATTATTGGGTGTTCTTAAGTCAATCTCGGTTAGCTCATCAAAGGTTGCTTGTCCGCCATCTTCGAGCTCTTGAGGAGCTTCTTCTAGTTCGGCTATCTCGTCATCATCATTTGACCTTTCGCTGGCTTCACCAACATGGATCATATAGCATGCCTTGGAATCAGGCTGGTTGAAACCTATGCCCCGTCTATCTGGAATTCGTCCATCGATGAGTGCTCGGACCTGAGGCGGATACCATAACCCTTCGTAAAACTTCACTTCGGAGTCCGTTTGATATAGCCGACACCCGCACTTTTTAAAGTATTCCCGCATCTCTGGCGCATAATATTAGGGATTCAGGAAGGCCCTTATTTCTCTCTCGTATGGAAGGCATGCGACAGACAAATCGTCCGGGTGCACAACAGGATTTGACCCATAAAACAGAATGCCCTTCTGTCCACTTTTCCTTCCGAGAACGTAGAAAGTTTTTAGCTGGTCCACGGTGGAGACTGACAATGCATTGAGCTCCTTGCACATCAGCTCCGACACCCTTGTGACGGCTAGGGACCCTTCTGCAATTTCGAAAGTCTCTCATAGTTTTGTTCGTTGCGTGGGGCCCCAGTCTGCACAGCTGTTGCAAGGCGGGTCTTCTTCCTCCGACTCTTCCGTGTCACTGCCTAAACGAGGGCAGATTTTGCTGTCGGACGGGCCTTCAGTATCAGATTTGTCCGTATCGCTACCAAAATGAGGGCGTGTTTTACGGAAGGACAGACTTCCAGCGTCGAACTCATTAGTGTCACTGCCGACAAGCGGACGCACTTGGGGTTTTTTGCTTTTGAAAGTGACAGCCGGCTCAGATTTGCCTTTGAGTTTCGGGACCGTTCTGTCTTTGGTCAGCTGTAGCTCAGTATTTTGGGGCTTCATAAAGTATCGAGAATCCTCATATCGGACTTCATGCACACCTAACGGCTGGATGTCTCCGTCAATGCGTCTTTCTTTGCCATTTTTAGTATACTTCATGCATTGATGGAGAGTTGACGGAACGATGCCGTAATCGTGGAGCCACGGACGTCCCAAGAGAATTTTATAAGACATGTCAGTGTCCATCACATATATCTTAAATTCGGTTTGCAGATCCCCAAATTTGATTGGCAGAGCTATGGATCCCAGAACTTGCTGGCAATTTTGGTTGAAACCTTGAATAACAATCATTTCCCTTGACAGGTGTCGGATGTCCATTGACAGACTCTTCAGAGTCCGCAAGTTCATGATGTTCACTGAGGATCCCGAATCAATCAATATCCGATTAATCCGATCTCTATCGCTGTATCCTGTCACGTAAAGCGGCCAGTTATGCTCAGCTGTTCCCAGTAGCTGGTCTTCGTCCTTAAACGTGGCCGCGACAGTATACAGGGTGTACTAGGCTTCTTTCATATTAATTTCTGCAAAGCGAGCCTGGTACCGCTCAGGGTTTTGTAAAGCGTGAATGAGAACATCTCTAAGCTCTTTAGATAGAACCAAGGAATCGTAGATGCTCAGGAGAGACGGAAGCTTTCGGAGATGAGCCAAGACATTATAGTCCACCGAGGAAAGACTCAAATTTTCATGAGCCGGCTCTCCACCATCTTCTTCATTAGCGACTTTTTTTTCCTTCCCTTTTGGGGCGTTGCCCTGATTCGGTGGTAGAGCCCTGCCGCTTCTGAGCTGGATTTGGTTGGCCTTTGTGGCGAGCTCCTCGTCCTCTTCGGGAAAACAGAGCTCCTCTTCAGAGTTGTTACCAAGGTGGATGGTGTAGCAGGTCACTATAGGGATCTCTTCATTGGAGTCTTCTTCTAACTCCTCCAGAATTTCATCCGCTTCTACAGGGATGAACTCCTTCAATTGAATCAGAATTCTTTCTTTCTGTTCATAGTCTTCAAGGGAATCGAAATATTTTTGAATGGCCGATCTCCCTGCAGACTCTTTTTCGCGTCGAGCTGCACTTTTCTTCTTCTTGAGCTTTTTTGATTTTGAGCCTGATGGAGCCGAATTGGCAGCTAGAATGGTAGGCTTCTTCTGCCTTTCCCATTCCGTTCTGGGCTCTTTCCGAAGTAGCTTTAGCATCTTCTTCATCTTATTAGAAATGTGCATACTCCATGGAGACTGCAGTGAGTCAGTTTCATTTCTCAGGGTAATGGGTTCAGCTGTCCGCTCCCAAAAGGCTTCAGCTTCTGTCTGTATAAAGTTGGTGGTTGCAATTTGATTGTTCACTAACACACTCTTAGACAGCTCGATCTCTCCAGTCTCGTACTGTTTCTCGACTCAGTCTTTGAAAATATAGCAATCCTCGATCGCGTGGCTCACTACTCTGTGGTATGGGCAATACAGGGGATTGTCGGTCATTTTTGCTTCATGCGGTCTCTTCGACTTCGGCAATTGTAGGTCGTTGTTCAAGGCATTTTTGAATATCTTGCGAACCTTGTCCCTTCTGAAAGAGTAAACCTCATTCTTTTTCTTCTCTAGGAAAGGCCCTTCTCCTCCCATCAATGGCTTTCGAGATTGGTTGGTTTTGGAATCGCCTGCTTTTCGCTTGTCTTCATTGTCAGACGTATTGAAGACATTAGTACTGCTGGAATTCCCGCTTCTACCGTTGTCATCCTTCTTGCTTTTCCAATTCTTGTCTCTCTGAGAGTCCGGGGTAGACTCTTGCCTCGAGCGTTCCAGCATTTGGACTTTCTTAGATAGCTCCTGGAAAGTCTTGAGTCCTGTTGTACACAAGAATAGGACCATCCAATTGCTGAGGTTCCCAATAAGAAGGCTGATGGACTGGTCCTGCTCCAACGGCAGTTCGCACTTGACCGTGAGATTACGCCATCGGGCGATAAAGTCGGTGTTGCTTTCATTCTTCCCCTGCTTGGTCCTCACAAGGTCAGCAATGGAGATTTTATTACTGACACTCATGAACCTTTGCCGAAACAGAGACTCCATTTGTACAAAAGTAATGACGGACCCGTCTGGTATGCTCGCGTACTAGTCGAAAGCAACACCGGTCAGGCTGTTGACAAACCGACGAAGAAGGAGCGCATCATTTCCCCCTGTATTTTCGCACGACGCTTTAAAGTGGGCAACATGTTGATTTGCGTTTCCTGTCCCGTCGAATCTTCCGAAGTTAGGAATGACGTAACCGCTGGGGAACTCGATCAGATCGTACTGTGCGGGATATGGCCGCCCACTACTGCCAATTTCTTTCAAAGCTTCGGTTTCGGCCACCAATGTTTTAACCTTGCTGGTGACCAAATCCATTATCCGATCTTGTGTTAGAGGGATGGGGTTGTTAGTAATATGTATGCCCTAGAGGCCATTATTGTACATATGATGTATATTATAGTGGATGCTTGGATATATAGAGAGGACTTTCTTGCTCGACGTGATAGTATTCTATCTGGTTGCTCTTTGTCTTAACATGTTGATTTGTATAAGTGATGCTGTTTTGCTCTCACATGTTGATAAAGCCCTCAGAATGTGTACTTGACTACCAGGACTATGATGGAGATCATACTAGTGGAGCCAAGGGTAGTCCACAAGTACACCCTATAATTGTTCCTAATCGAGGGTGTATCGAGACAGGGCATCGATATTCCAGAGTAGACTAGCGTATACGCATCTTGACCCATATGATGGGCGATGGATGATCCCACATCCATTGGTGTTTGAAATCAAAGATGGTATACGGGTGCTCAGTAGAGACTGGGTACACTGAACGGACTCGCCGAGAACTCCTAATTGGTATTATACCTATCGTCAGATAGCAGTTCTCTGGTGACACTGGTACAGGTTAGTCTGTAGACCCGAGATCGTCATAGTGTCTTGTGTGATTCCTATTGTGCTTTGATTTCCACCTTACCACATTCAAGAGAATGTGCAGAATGGTGGCTTTTGGGTACAGTCCCGAATCACATGGAGGCAATGAGCGATAGGAGGGGATTCGTCTCTCCCGGTATTAGGGGTTGATGTTGCGCTGTGCTCGATTGGCCATAACGATAAGTCCCTGGTCAGGGCTGCTAAGGAGATTTAATGATAAGTGTTATCAGTAGTTTCTCGACCCGTTATGAGCCTTACATCAGCATGACTTATCGGTTACTGGGGTCTGACGTTTAACCACCCCTAGACTAAATATACGACATATCAGACGAAAAGACCGGACTGTACGGTAGTGTTACTGATAGGCTTTTCAGGAATAGGAGCAGGTTTGCTTGTTGATCTTCTGATCGCTCAATGCCCGGGTAGCTGTTACGTACAGCTAGTACCGCTGACGGCTTGTGGGTGCTTTATGTGATCATCACCTACTGCCAGCGTATTGACAAGTCTTTAGAGTCCTACACAGAGGTTTCACTAGCTCAGGCAAAACGAAGTAGGAGCACATATGTGATACGTGCGGGACCGAGATAAATACGAGTATGTGATACCGTATTCTATTCTCGCGATATAAGGTATCGATCGGTTATATGAGATATAGCCGGATTATCGAATCAAATGTTGATTGGATAAGTCGATACTGTATCGGTCGGTTATATGAGATATATAACCGGGTTATAGAATCAAGTGTTGATTCGATAAGTTGATACAAGTAATATTAGTCGGTCATATGTGATATAACCGGATTATTAAATCAAGTGTTGATTTAATGATTTAATATATAATTATATATTTGATATATTAATTTATATTAACTAATATTAGCTCACTTAAACATTTCTTTTTCTCACATGTGCACACTTAATATATATGTGATATATGTTAATTGTGTTTTCTTTTTGTGTCATGCTTGATGCCACATGCAATATGGGTGTATGAGACTTACACCATGCTAATGATAATGAAGGGTTTATTTACTTAGAGTCAATCAATTATTAGTTGGAAATTTGTCACATGGCATGAAGCTTGTAGAAGTTTGGAGATCCATTGACTTAGTCTACTAGTTTTGTCTTACACTAGATATTTATTAACCTAACCATTATCACTTAGCCATGGTTATGTCTCTACATGAGTTAGTATATGATACAAACTCATCCATAGTTGCCATTCACTCTCTCATCCATTATTTGTTTCATCTTCCTCAAGCTCAAGAGAGAGCTCTCTAGGTTTTTGAGAGGAGCATAAAATTAGTGAGAAAAGTAATTCTAAAGTGAGAAAAAATCCTACTTCATCATCCTCTACTAGATTAGCAATTTAGTTTAGGGTGTTAGCTTCACTAATCCCATATTAGTGAAGAGGTAGCTTGGGTTAGTGTCTCCTCGACGTAGATCATCTTCGGCCTCGAAGACTTCGTGCAAGCTCGTTGCTTTCTTCTTGTGGAGCCACTCTAGAGTATAGGATTGCTAGGAATGACAGTAAGGTTTCGGGAAGTATCGTCCATGACATTTTAAAAAATTTGCCGTACAAAACAATCCTAACCCTAGAAACATAAACTAAAGATTTAGACAATACAATGTGTAAACTACTTTACAATTAAGTGAGTAGGGATTACAACCTTTGTAGTCCGATCATTCACTTCTATAGATCCTGGTAATGGTCCCTTCGCTGCGATCATGGAACTCCCAGACTCTTGAACGGCTCTACAAGAAGAAAGCAACGAGCTTGCACGAAGTCTTCGAGGCCGATAATGATCTACGTCGAGGAGTCACTAACCCAAGCTAACTCTTCACTAATATGGGATTAGTGAAGCTGACACCCTATACTAAAGTGCTAATCTAGTAGAGGATGATGAAGTAGGATTTTTGCTCACTTTAGAATTAATTTTCTCACTCTTTTTCTTCTTCTCTCAAAAACCTAGAGAGCTCTCTCTTTCTTTTGATGAAGATGAAGCAAATAAAAGATGAGAGAGTGAATGGCAACCATGAGTGAGTTTGTATCATATACTAACTTATGTAGAGATATAACCATGGCTAAGTGATAATAGTTAGGTTAATAAATATCTTAGGTAAAAAAAAAATAGTGGACTAAGTCAATGCATCCACAAGCTTCTACAAGCTTCATACATGTGACTAATTTCCAACTAATTTAGATTTACTTTAAATATTTAAACCTCACAATTATCATAAGTATGGTGTAAGTCTCATACACCCATGTAGTGTGTATCATCAAACATGACACTAAAAAATATACATTAATATATATCACATATATACTTATGCACACAAGTGAGAAAAGAAACATTTAAGTGAGCTAATATTAGTTAATGTAAATTAATATATCAAATATATAATTATACATTAAATCATTAAATCAATAATTGATTTAATAATCCGGTTATATCTCATATGACCAACTAATATTATTTGTATCAGCTTATCGGATCAACACTTGATTCGATAACCCGGCTATATCATATATAATCGACCGATACAGTATCGACTTATCGAATCATCATTCGATAACCCGGCTATATCTCATATAACCGATCGATACCTTATATCGCGAGAATAGAATACGGTATCACATACTCGTATTAATCTCGGTCCCGCACATATCACATATGTTCTCCTACTTCGTTTTGCCTGAGCCAGTGAAACCTCTGTGTAGGACTCTAAAGACACGTCAATACGCCGGCAGTAGGTGATGATCACATCAAGCACCCACAAGCCGTCAGCGGTACTAGCTGGATATAACGGCTACCCGGGTATTGAACGATCAGAAGATCAGCAAGCAAGCCCGCTCTAACTCCTGCAAAAGCCTATCAGTAACACTACCGTACAGTCCGGTCTCTTCGTCTGATATGTCGCATATCTAGTATAAGGGTGGTAAACGTCAGACCACAATAACCGATAAGTCATGCCGATGTGAGGCTCATAACGGGTCGAGAAACTACTGATAACACTTATCAGTAAATCTCCGTAGCAGCCCTGGCCAGGGACTTATCGTTATGGCCAATCGAGCACAACGCAACATCAACCCCCAATACCGGGAGAGACGAATCCCCTCTTATCGCTCATTGCCTCTATGTGATTCGGGACTGTACCCAAAAGCCACCGTTTTGCACGTCATGTTGAACGTGGTGAGGTGGAAATCAAAGCACAGTGGGAATCATACAAGACTCTATGATAATCTCGGGTCTACAGACTAACCTGTACTAGTGTCACCAGAGAACTGCTATCTGATGATAGGTATAATACCAACTAGGAGTTCTCGGCGAGTACGTTCAGTGTACCCAGTCTCCACCGAGCACCCATATACCATCTTTGATGTCAAACACCAATGGATATGGGATCATCCATCGCCCATCATATGGGTCAAGATGCGTATACGCTAGTCTACTCTGGAATATCGATGCCCTGTCTCGATACACTCTCGACTAGGAACAATTTTAGGGTGTACTTGCAGACTACCTTTGGCCCCACTATTATGATCTCCATCATAGTCCTGGTAGTCAAGTACACAACCTAAGGGCTTTATCAACATATGAGAGCAAGACAACATCACATATACAGGTCAACATGTTAAGATAAAGTGCAACCAGATAGCATACTATCATGTCGAGCAAGAATGTCCTCTCTATATATATCCAAGCATCCACTATAATATACATCACATGTACAATAATAGCCTCTAGGGCATACATATAAGTAACATAGAGTCCGTAAGATCACTACTTGGAGCGAAGGGACTACTACATGGAGCTATTGAAGTGAAGGACCGGACTACAAAGCTTGTATTCCTAGTTCACTTAGTTGTAAAGTAGTTTACACTTTGTATCGTCTAAATCACTAGTTAAGATTCTAGGGTTAGAATTGTTTTGTACGGCAAATTTTTGAAAATGGCATGGACGATGCCTCCCGAAACCTTGCTGTCGTGTCAAGAAATCCTACAGTGGTATCAGAGCTAAGCTAGAGATTTAGACGATGTTTGTAGAATTACGAAACCTAAACACTCAAAACTATAAACCCAGTTTCTGTTAATTTTTAAAGTCGTCGAAAAAAATTTTAAGCAACTGCAGAATGTTATATGAGATGTAACATGAACATTGAACAAATACAAACTCATTTAGGCGGATTTGACCCGAGCACATTGCTCCAGAAACAGAGCAGGCCGGCCCCAGTTGCTCTATTCTGGTTCGTATTTGTCTGATGTTCTGGTCTCTGGGTTTTGGTGTTTCAGGTGTTACTTGTTTTTGCTAAATTTGCATGTGATGTTATCTTTTTGCAAAGGCAATTCGGAGTGTTTCGTAATCGTAATTCTAGCCATATTTCAGGTTATTTAGACGGTGTTAAAATGTTCGATCGGATATCAAATACCCACTTTAACCCTCGACGGAAAATTTTCCAAGAGTTGGATTTTTTTCCGAGTTAAAGAACATTCAAAAATCATGCAAGTAATGCGGTGGACCCTCTAGAAGAACAAAACCCTAACTCGATTCAATGATCGTAAGAACCGCCGCAAAACCCTAGGATTTACGGTAGTTCCGTGGCGCCATAGGTGAGGCAAGGGTTGACCCTTCTACGGTTGGTCCATAGGTACCGTGTTATGTGATGAGTATTTTTAAACTGCACTCAAGTGTTGAGCTTTTTGGGAAATTTTGGGTGGTTGTTGATTCGATCGGAATGTTTAACGTCGTCTAGCTATTTGTAGAATGTGATACAATATGTGAAATTCATATAGTTAGGCATGAAATCCAAAGTATGTGATATTTTGGATTTATGATGTCTAAGGTGATTGTGGATTCCAAATGTTGTAGTTTGATATTTTCTTTTCTGCGACCGTAAGTGTAATATGTGGTGTATCACCGTTTTCGTTGCTATATGTCAACGACAATTGTGATACGCATATTTACTTACGTTGATGACATGTGATGTTATGTGTTGCTGGGATATGTTATATTGGATCGTTGTGTTTTGAATAGCCGGGGTTTTTATATGAGATGAGAGTTTTTATTTTCATTCATGTAAAATTCATTGTATGTAATATTCTTTTATTGGGGCACTTCTGGGTTGAGGATGATGTCACCATTGTTGTATATTATTTACTTTTCCGCATTAGGATAGACCCAAGGAGGGGAGCACAAGTAACCGGGTTCTAGGGTCCAGTGGGAGACCATCTCGAGGAGTCGAGACCGGGTCTCCTAACTCTAGAATTGGTAGGGTTGCTTGCCGCTCTCGTAGGGGTCTAAAGATGTGGGTTTTTCTATTCATCGCGACCATGGAATCTATATTTTATACTGGCTTAATTTAAAACACGGAATTCCTAGTATATCCAATATTTCATATGTTATCTTCTGCTGCTGATATTCTGTGATGTGATCACTTTATATGCCTGAGACGAATGCTTTATTATTGTATATATGATATATAATAAATGTTGCTTAGGTTTTGCACCCGCGCTAGTCCCGCCCCGCTATGCCGTTAGTTAAGTAACCTAACGGTGTATAACGGGACACTGTGGCGATTGCGGATGGCATAAGCGTACGTTATATTTTCGTTGCTTCTATGATGCTTAGGAAGCATAAATGATGGGAATTCATTAATGAGATTAATGAAAAGAAAAGAAACCTAAAAGATGTTGTAGAATTATATTTTCAAAAAGGGTAGCTCTAGTTTTTTTCTTTGCATAGCGGTATTCCTTATAGAATATCCAGCACCTCACTCGATAAGGAAAGAGTCGAGATCCCTTCACCGGGAGTGACCTCTTTAGCGAAACTAGCAGATGGTACAACCCACTAAGTTTTGTCTTTTGATTGCTTCTTTTAGTTCTTGCTTTGCATAGCGGTATTTGTGAAATACCCTGCACCTTATTCGATAAGGAAAAAGCCGAGATCCCTTCACCGGGAGTGACCTCTTTAGCAAAACTAGTAAAAAGCCTAAAAAACACTCCTTTTTCAAAAATCACTTGTTTCTACAACTACATCAAGTTCTTTACGCAAAAGGTTTTTCTAAAAACCTGTGCAGCCCTCCGACATTTCAGATAAGTAATATTTAGTATTCATGCTATGTTTGTTGGCTTTCGTCAAGGCGTAGTGTGCGGTAGCTACTTACTGCTTATCTGCTGCATATGATGCGATTGGATTAGGGTAGTCGTACGAATTTTTTGGCTTTCGTCAAGGGTCGTGCGGGTGGGTTTAATTCAATCATGAAATGTACGGGTTGAAATTGACTAGCGGACTATGGTTTGTTGGCTTTCGTCAAGGTCATAGGACGTTAGGGGCAAAAGTATCATCGGGAATTTCAAGTGTTGAAATTTGAAATGAGATTGCATACCTTTTATGAGATAGTTGGATCCCGATACTTACTGCGAGTAAGAGTTACTCCAGAGAGAGTTTTACACATCACAATTAGCCAATCAAGTAGGTGTCTAGAAACGGGGTTACGCCCATAGAAAAACGAGGTTTATTTTAATTAGGTCCGTGCGAAAGCACGGGGAACCTCCCTCAAAGTACCAACACTGGCCTGGCCGAAAGATTAGCGAACTTGTAAGGTGTAATTAATCCCGACCAGTCTTACCTTTTAGGGTTTGAAGGAAGATTTGATAAAAACAGTGGGAACCATCCTGATTAGATAAGATAATAAACCAATCTAATCCTGCAAGAGTATACGCTAAGTGTTTTCTTCTCTCTCTCTCCAGGTAGCGACCATGTCAGGCCTTAATCAAGATAATAATATGGATGTATTGACCGAACCCGCTTGTTATGCTGAGCTGGGGAACGTTGGTTCCACTCCAACTTATAATTGTTATAAGTCCGAGCAGGAAATAGGAAAATATCCGGATTTCCACGCCACCCAAACAAAGAATGAGCATGTTGATGCATTTTCTTCGGGTGTGTTAGTCACCCATAACTGTTTCTCAGTACACTCTACATCCTGGGTATTAGATACTGGATCGGGATCCCACATATGTAATATGTTACATGGGCTAAAGAAAGGCAGAAAACTGGGAATAGGTGATCATTCCGTACTAGTAGGGAATGGTGCAAATGTTGCAACCAAAGCAGTTGGTGAATATCACCTTGTATTATCAAATGGTAATATATTGATTCTGAACGAATGTTATTACATACCGACCCTGATATGCAATCTTATATCAGTTTCTTTATTAAGTAAAGAAGGATATAATTTTATAGTACAGGATAATGTTATGAACATCTTCCTGGATCAAAAGTTGATTGGATCAGGCTCGCTAAATAATGGCATATACATTCTAAATCAAACCACAATTCTTAACGTACAAAACACACACAAGAGGAAGAGTTCAGAACTGAATGAATCCTTCTTGTGGCATTGTAGACTAAGTCATATCAATGCGACACGACTAGCTAAGTTACATAAAGATGGGTATTTGAAACCGTTCGAATTTTCATCTTATGACACTTGCCAGTCATGTCTCAAAGGTAAAATGACCAAAACTCCATTTACTGGATACGGAGAAAGAGTTACGGAACTCTTAGGACTGATACATAGTAATGTATGCGGTCCCATGTCTACACATGCCAGGAATGGTTCCTCATACTTCATTACATTCTTTGACGATCTCTCAAGATACGGATATGTGTTCCTGTTGAAACACAAGTCTAAAACTTTTGAGAAATTCAAAGAATATAAGCATGAAGTCGAGAACCAAACGGGTAACAATATTAAAATCCTACGATCTGATCGGGGAGGAGAATACTTGAGCACGGAATTCCGTGACTATCTAAAAGAGAATGGGATTCTCTCTCAGCTTACTCCTCCGTATACACCACAGCAAAACTGTGTATCGGAACGAAGGAATCGCACCCTATTGGATATGGTGCGCTCTATCATGAGCACCGCTGAGTTGCCTGTTTCCTTTTGGGGTTATGTGCTTGAAATAGCCATACACCTATTGAATATGGTCCCTACCAAATCTGTGCTTACCACTGTTCCCCTCCGAACACATAGACGCGACCGCGTAGGCTCGTCTTGCCTGAGATTCGGGGAAGATGCTCTTTGGTTTTATCCATCCACCTCTCCGAAGATGCCAAGTTGATTTATGGCACCGTGTATCGGAGGTTTAGACGGATGCGGCCGATTTAGCAAACTTCGTCAGAGTCCCCCTCGCTTGAGGGGTTTTTGATTATAGGGACGCTCTTCCCTACAGGCGCAACCCCCTGCAGTTAATTACGCTACCACATCACGGTAACAACTTTCTCCTTCTCCAGAATTTCACTTCGTGTCGTGGGTGTTTGTTTTGTTTGTGGTTGCCCGTGGATTGTATACGGAGACTAATTTATGTCGTCACCCGTAGGACGTGGATTAGCCCAAATCCGTATTTTCTTAGATTTGGATTTGGTATTTTGGTTTAAGGATACGTTAGCCCTATTTAAGGCTAAGATCAACTTAAACTTTTGTTAAGGATACGTCAGCCTAATCTCCAGACTAAGATCAACTTAACGGGATCGTTTGGATCCGACAAGAGAGCAATTGGCTCTATTGTTTAGTTTAATGACATTGCGGTCGATTCCCAGTTTAGGGGCATGGTGGTCCATGGCATGTATGGCCGTCGGGACCCATCACCTCTCTGACGACGTTGAAGTATTACAACGACGGATGTCAGAGGAGTTTAGAGATGTACCCTTGAACCAAAGTTGATTGGGGGATCCATAGTCCAATTTGGGACTAAAGTCTGTTTGAAGGTTTAAGAATACGTTAGCCATATTTGAGGCTAAGATCAACTTAAACGGGATCGTTTAGATCCGACAAAAGAGCATTTGGGGGATCTGTTGTTCCAGTTTAGGGACATAGTGGTCCATTGGTTTAAGGACGCTTAAGTCCGTGAGTTGGTTTAAGGATGCTTAAGTCCATAGGTTGGTTTAAGGACGCTTAAGTCCGTAGCAATGTATGGTTGTCGGGACCCGTCACCTCTCTGACGACGTTGAAGGATTATAACGACGGATGTCAAAGGAGTTCAGAGATGTACCCTTGAACCGGATGTAAATTGATTTAAGGGAGCAGTCATGCTCAATCAATTTAATTTGAGGACTTACGGCCAGAATTGGGCTAAGTCCAGTTGAAAATGTTCAACATTTTATTTGTGTCTGGCCTGTTAGGCCTTTACTAGGGCTCTGCCCCTTTTAAAATAATGCATTGCATTTTATTTTGGTCTGTTTAGACTCTTTTCTTTTAATTGGGCTCTGCCCCTTTTAATAGTGCACAGCACTTTTGTTTGGTCTGATAGACCTTTCTTTATTGGGCTCTGCCGTTGATAATGCATTGCATTAAATGCTCTGACAACGCCCCACGTGGCTTATCAGGCGCTTTGTGCCAATTGAGGAGCGCAAGGCGCAAACTCATGTGATGGTGACACGTGTCACGTTTTGGTGAGCGCAAGCGCAGTGCGCTACGACAGTGTGCTGCGCAGTTGCGCTGCTGACACGTGGCGCGCTCCGGTGAGTTGCGCCAACCCAAGAGCGCAATGCTCATTTTTTTGTAAAGCGCAAGGTGCAGTTTGTTCTGGGGCTGACACGTGGCGCTCCCTGGTGGCTTGCGCCAACCCGAGAGCGCAACAGTGCAAATTTCCAAAGTGCAAGGCACTGTTTAATTATTTTGATCAAATTTCGATCAAAGAAAACAAGTTTTTCTTATTTTCAAAGAACCAGTGGTTCATCGAAAGGCAATACCTTTATTATTATTATTATATTATTTATTTATTTTTTATTAAAGATCTTTGATCTTGTTCTTAGATCAATGATCTTTTTAGAAGAAACTCTTCTTTTTTCTCAAAGGTTTTTACCTTTTTTTTATCTCTCTGAGTTTCTTCTCAAAGTTTTCTAGAGGAGTTCTGAATATTTCTCTGTGTTCCTCCCTTTTAGACTTGAAGTCTAGGGGCCTTTTTATAGTGCCAATTGATTTGTTAAATCGGTTAAAGAAATCTTTCTCTGAGTGATTTAGGGATTTTTCCCTACCATTGGATCTTTGATCCAAGGGCTCCTGTTTTACAGGAAAGAATCTTATTGTTTTAATAAGATCAGAAAGATCTTTCAGAATTTTAATTCTGTTTGGCGAAAGCGCACCTGCGCTTGACACGTGTCGCGCAGCGCAACTGCGTTAGCGCAACTGCGCTGCCACGTGTCGCGCAGCGCAGAGCGCAGCGCAATTGCGCTAGCGCAACTGCGCTGCCACGTGTCGCGCAGCGCAGAGCGCAAATCATCTGAAGCGTTGCTTCCTTTATTAAAATTTGAATTTTTGAAAACAGAGCTTTGCTCTGATTGGGGGAAACAGAAGCGTTGCTTCATTTCCCGCTTTGGAATTTGAACAGGGGTTTTCTCTGAAAGGGAGATTTTCTCCTTTATTATTATTATTATTATTTATTTTTTTTATTTCTTTATTTTTTTATTTTATTGTTATTATTTTATACGGAGCGGGTTTTGAACCAAAATTTTGGCGGGAACAAATGCCCCCTACTACTTTGCCCACGTAAGTATGTACGTGGGTGAAGTAGTGCAAAGTTATGCATGGTAACCGAATTGAGGGCTTAGGAGACAAGTTTAGGGTCCTTGTAGCCTAAGACTTTTCAACTTTATGAACCGTGAGGGTCTCATAAAGACTTTTCTCCCTACGAGTCGAGAGGATCTCGTAGGTGTATTTTCTCCTTAAGAATCGTGAGAATTCCTAAGTGCGTTTTCTCTTATAAGTCATAAGGATCTTATAAGAGAATTTTCCCTCTTACGAGTTGAGAGGATTCGTAAGCGGTTGTTTCCCTACTCGTCGAGATTTAACTTTGGAGAGTGTGACCCGTGAATAGTATGCAAGAGTCCATTTTTGGACCGACTTGCAGGGTCTCAGTGCTTAGGAAATAGGTTTTTTAATCCCCGTTGCCTAAGGCTTTTCCTCACGAGTCGAGACGAATCGAGCATTTCTCACAAGAATATCCTAACGTCACAGTTAACCTCTGCTCTTTACGACAGAGGTCCGTTAGGGTCTGTGGTACATAGGGTTTTGGCCGTCGTACCGTCGCGTTGGCTGATATATTCCTCGATAGGAAATCTTGCTGTTCGAGTAGCCTTGCGATTGTCGTGTCTCTGATCCCTTCGGGGGCTGGACAAGACGTCTTCAAGTAATCTTCCAGGTAATATTACCGTCGAAAGAGCAAGCGTAGGGATATTCCATGTCACTTTTTACTTGAGATTAGGCTCATTTTAGAGAGCCCCGATGAGTCATAACCACTCCGCGCTGGTGTGGGATGATCTCCGATAGTCCTTCAGGCTTTATATGACTTGCCGTCAAGACCTTGAAGCTAGGAATTTGGCCTTTGCTTCGTTTGCTGGAATTGCATCCTCTATATCGAGACGAATGTCGCGGTTGTCCCTTGGTTGTTGGTGAACCGTCGAGGTTTGGAACTAGGGACTTTGCCGTGGCTCCGCTGTTTGATTGTCGCGTCTGAATCCTGCTGGAGGAAGAACGCTGGGGTGACATCTCATCTGCTGTATCGAGATGAACGTTGAGGTGGTGACCACTCCGCACTGGTGCAAGATGATCTCCGATTGTCTTTCAGGCTTTATATGACCTGCCGTTAAAACCCTGAAGCTAGGAATTTGGCCTTCGCTTCGTTTGCTGGCATTGCGTCCTCTATATCGAGACGAATGTCGCGGTTGTCTCTAGGTTTTTGGTGAACCGTCGAGGTTTGGAACTAGGGACTTTGCCGTGGCTCCGCTGTTTGATTGTCGTGTCTGAATCCTGTTGGAGGAAGAACGCTGGGGTGACATCTCATCTGCTGTATCGAGACGAACGTCGAGGTGGTGATCACTCCATGTGGGATGATCTCCGATGGTCTTTCATGTTTTATACGAGTTACCGTCAAGACCGTGAAGCTAGGAATTTGGCCTTTGCTTCGTTTGCTTTGGCACGTCCGAATCCTGTTGGAGGAAGAACGCTGTGGTGACATCTCATCTGCTGTATCGAGACGAACGTCGAGGTGGTGACCACTCCGCGATAGTGTGGGATGATCTTCGATAGTCTTTCAGGTCTTATATGAGTTACCGTCAAGACCCTGAAGCTAGGAATTTGGCTTTTGCTTCGTTTGCGTTAGCGGGTCCGGATCCTGTTGGAAGAAGGGTGCTGTAGTGACATCTCGTCTGCTGTATCGAGATGAATGTTGAGGTGGTGACCGCTCCGCGCTGGTGTGGGATGATCTCCAATGGTCTTTCAGGTTTTATATGAGTTGCCTTCAAGACCCTGAAGCTAGGAATTTAGCCTTCGCTTCGTTTGCTTTGGCACGTCCGAATCCTGTTGGAGGAAGAATGCCGGGAGAACATCTCGTCTGCTGTATCGAGACAAACGTCGAGGTAGTGACCACTCTGCACTGGTGCAAGATGATCTCCGATTGTCTTTCGGGCTTTATATGACTTGCCGTTAAGACCCTGAAGCTAGGAATTTGGCTTTCGCTTCATTTGCTTTGGCACATCCGAATCCTGTGGGAGGAAGAACGCCGGGATGACATCTCGTCTGTTGTATCGAGACGAACGTCGAGGTGGTGACCACTCCGCACTGGTGCAAGATGATCTCCGATTGTCTTTTGGGCTTTATATGACTTGCCGTTAAGACCCTGAAGCTAGGAATTTAGCCTTCGCTTCATTTGCTGGCATTGCGTCCTCTATATCAAGACGAATGTCGCGGTTGTCTCTAGGTTGTTGGTGAACCGTCGAGGTTTGGAACTAGGGACTTTGCCGTGGCTCCGCTGTTTGATTGTCATGTCTGAATCCCGTTGGAGGAAGAACGCTGAGGTGACATCTCGTCTGCTGTATCGAGATGAACGTCAAGGTGGTGACCACTCCGCACTAGTGCAAGATGATCTCCGATTGTCTTTCGGGCTTTATATGAGTTACCGTCAAGACCCTGAAGGTAGAAATTTGGCCTTTTGCTTCATTTGCTTTGGCGCGTCCGAATCCTGCTGGGGGAAGAATGCTGGGGTGACATTTCATCTGCTGTATCGAGACGATCGTCAAGGTGGTGACCACTCCGTGCTGGTGCGAGATGATCTCCGATTGTCTTTCAGGCTTTATATGAGTTGCTGTCAAGACCCTAAAGCTAGGAATTTGGCCTTTTGCTTCATTTGCATTGGCGCGTCCGAATCCTGCTGGGGGAAGAACGCTGTGGTGATATTTCATCTGCTGTATCGAGACGAACGTCAAGGTAGTGACCACTCCGTACTGGTGCGAGATGATCTCCGATTGTCTTTCAGGTTTTATATGAGTTGCCGTCAAGACCCTGAAGTTAGGAATTTGGCCTTTTACTTCATTTGCTTTGGCGCGTCCGAATCCTGTTGGGGGAAGAACGCTGTGGTGACATTTCATCTGCTGTATCGAGACGAACGTCAAGGTGGTGACCACTCCATGTAGGATGATCTCCGGTAGTCTTTCGGGTTTTATATGAGTTGCCGTCAAGACCCTGAAGCTAGGAATTTGGCCTTTGCTTCATCTGCTGGCATTGCGTCTGCTGTAATGAGACGAATGTCGAGGTGGAGCTGGGATTTTTCCTTCACTCTGCTTTATTTCGACCATGAGATCTTTTGTTGACGTTGCTTCTGCATCCTGCTGGGCCGCGAAGGAACGACGTTGTTGACATTGCGTCTGCTGTAACGAGACGAATGCTGGGGGGCTGGGATTTTGCCGTCACTCCGCTTTGTTTCGACCATGGGGTCTTTCGTTGACGTTGCATCTACATCCTGCTGGGCTGCGAAGGAACGCCGTTGTTGACATTGCATCTGTTGTAACGAGACGAATGCTGAGGAGGAGCTGGGATTTTGCCGTCACTCCGCTTTGTTTCGACCATGGGGTCTTTCGTTGACGTTGCATCTACATCCTGCTGGGCTGTGAAAGAACGTCGTTGTTGACATTGCGTCTGCTGTAACGAGACGAATGTTGAGGGGAAGCTGGGATTTTGTCGTCACTCCGCTTAGCTGACCATGGGGTCTTTCGTTGACGTTGCATCTACACCTGCTGGACTGTGAAGGAACGCCGTTGTTGTTATTGCGTCTACTGTAACGAGACGAATGCTGAGGTGAAGCTGGGATTTTGCCGTCGCTCCGCTTTGTTTCGACCATGGGGTCTTTCGTTGACGTTGCATCTGTATCCAGCTGGACTGCGGAGGAACGCCATCGTTGACATCTCGTCTGCTGTATCGAGACGAATGCTGAGATGGTCTCTAGGTTGTCTGTGAACCATCGAGATTTGGAACTAAGGACTATACCATGGCTCTATTTGATTGCGTAACATCTGTTTCCTGCTGGAATGAGGAGGCCCACCGTTGTTGATCTCCAGGCTGCAGATGTGGCCATTGAGATTTGGAACTAGGGAGTTTGCCATGGTTCCGTTTCGTTGCGACTCTAAGGTCGATTGTTGACGTCACGTCTGCATCTGGTTGGAGTGAGGAGAAATGCCGTTGGTGATCTCTAAGTTGTCGATGTTGACGTCGAGGCCCTAAAACTAGGGATCTTCCTTTGCTTCATTTGTTGACATTGTGTCTGCAATATTGCGACAAATATCGAGGTTGTCTCTAGGTTGTCTATGAACCGTCGAGATTTGGCTTCGCTTTCTGATGGAGCCTGTTGGGAAGGTATGGTTCCCTTTTTGTTTGTGCCCCTGGATTGTATACAGGGATCGATGTGATCTCACCTGTAGGGCAAAAAATTTCATTCTTTCATCATTTTTTTTATTCTTTCCGCGATGCTCTATCATTTCAGCTTTATATCGCGAAGGTCGCGATCGCCCAATCATTTCGGCTATTTTTCGCGGTGCCTAATCATTGCGGCTATTTATTTTATTTTCACTCGCTGCTTTTTATTGCGAGTTGCCCAATCATTTCGGCTATTTTGCATGCATACATTTTTACTTGCTGATTTTTATTGCAAGTTGCCCCATCATTTCGGCTATTTCGTATGCATGTATGGCTTGCTGATTTTTTTATCGCGAGTGTAGAACTTGGAATCTGACGCCCATCTCAGCATCAGCATCGCTACAACTGGAATATTGCCAGGAGCGAATCATCATTTGCCATGAAAGGGCTTGGAATTTGATACCGGTTTAGGCATCAGCATCGCTACAACTGGGATATTGGCAGGAGCGAATCATCATTTGCCTCTGTCGATGTTGAATAAAGGTGGCTTAGCGAACAGGGTTAGGATCCCGTCGACTAAGGCTTTTGACTTCATGAGCCGTAAGGGTCTCACAAAGGTATTTCTCCCTACAAGTCGTGAGGATCTCGTAGGTGTGTTTTCTCCTTAGGGATCGTGAGGATTCCTAAGTCTATATTCCCCTGTAAGTCGTAAGGATCTTACAAAAGGGTTTTCTCCTTATAAGTCGAGAGGACTTATAAGGGTTGTTCACCGTATGGACATATCCCCAGTCACGGGTGGGACTTGGTTAGGGAAATGTTTAATCGCGCCCGTGGATTGTATACAAGGGTCAGTATTGAGCCGCTTGTAGGGCACTATCGAAGGTTGTGGGGGTTTGCTTAAGCACAGGTTTAGGTGTCTGTAACTTAAGACTTTCAAATCTTATGAACCGTGAGGGTCCCATAAGAGAATTCTCCTTATGAGTCATGAGGATCTCGCAAGTGTATTTTCTCCTTAGGAATCGTGGGGATCCCTAAGTGTGTTGCTTCCCTGTGAGTCGTAAGGATCTCACGCGGGTGGTTTCTCCTTACAAGGTCAAGAAGACCCTGCAAGTGTCTTTTAACGAGGTTGCGCCCTTTCGGATTTTCACAAACACTCGCTGGTAGCCCTGCTGTTTTTACTCACGGAGCCCTTTCGGGTTTTCATCCGTGCCCATTTCGCTTATGGACATACCGTCTTTTTTTTTAACGAGGTTGCACCCTTTCAGGTTTTCACAAACACTCGCCGGTAGCCCTGCTGTTTTTACTCACGGAGCCCTTTCGGGTTTTCATCCATGCCCATTTTGCTTATGGACATACCGTTTTTATTTTTATTTATTTTTAATTTATTTTTTATTATTTATTTTTTTTATCACGTCAGCCTGAGGATGCCGCGGTAGTAGTTTAAAGACGTTTCGGTCGTCTGCTAGTTTTAGGACGTAGTGGTCCGTCGTTAGTTTAAGGGCGTTTCGGTCCGCCGTCGCCGTATTTGAGGCGAATCTCTAGTTTACTGACTTTTCGGTCTATGGGGCTTTCCTTATGAATGAGCATGATGCTCCCGGCATATCCATCTTTCTCGAAGCATGTGGTTGTGGCGGGCTCACCTTCCAGTTTTCGGACAACGCGAACTTGCCCTGTTGGTATTGGTCTTCAATCCAGTTTTTGAAGATGTAGCAATTTTCGATCGGATGGCCCAATACTTGGTTGTAAGGGCAATAATTAGGATTGTTGACATCATTCAGTTGTATCTGGTGTTTCGGCTCCGGTAGGGTGATAAGCCTGTCGTGCACTACCGCTTCGAACAGCCTCCTTGTTTCATCCTGGGGAAATGAGTAAGGACGTTTCAACCTCTCATAGAGGAGTTGCCGTTTGTTGTTTTGGCGAACAACCAGTCTAGGGCCACTCGATTGTTGTTGAGTGTTGGCAGCGAAGGCCGTTTTTCCCTTTCCTTTATCCTTTTTGTTTGCTCTGTTGTTTGTGGGTCCGAGATTCTCTCCGGGTATCGGGCAATTGCACGGCTGAATGTTCTCGCAACTCCCCAATCCTTCAGTGATGGACTCCTTGAAGAGAGGGCCAAGGGCTACTTTTTCGTCGGAATTGCTCCCGAAGGTGAGAACTCATGATCCCTCGGGATCATCCCTATGACAATTGCCGGCAACTCTTTTATGCTCATCCGTCGTATCTTTTCGCTGTCTATGACCTTCCCGCTTTGTCCTGTTGCAGTGTTTCCTATGAGCGACATACCCTTGCCACCAACACTTAAAGGAGTTGCAGTCTTCAGTAGGATGTGCGATCTTCTGATAATATAAGCAGTAATTAGGATGCATCTATACTCCACCGAGAATGTTTTCTTCAGAGGGTGGTAGCTTCATTCCCATTGATATGGCTTTAGCAAACCTTTTTCTCGTTTTAAATTTGTTTTTATCCACAGCGGATGTCTTTTGATTTGACGGGAGTACCTCGACTCTTTCGTCTAGTCGCCGGCGTTTGGCTCCTTCCACTATGGCCATCTCGCGCTCCTGTTTGGCTTTACTATTCAGACGAATCTCATTCGGGAAGGCATCGATCATCTCGTCTGACAGCCACAGAAGTTCTGGTTCAGGACCCGCCCTCGGTTTCTCGGTGCAAGGAGCCTCTTCATCATCTATCAATGAGTGAGAGATCACACGACAACTTACTACGTAGTCCTCAGATTCATCTTATGAGTCTTCTCCATCGTTTTCGTCCTCAACGAAAGAACAAGTTGCCCCCGGCGTATCCATCTTCTTTGGAGTGTGCGGATGTGGTGAGCTTACTTTCCACTTTTCAGACAGCGCGAACTTGCCTTGTAGGTACTGATCCTCGATCCATCCCTTAAAGACGAAACAATCCTCGATCGGGTGACTTACCGTTTAGTGGTAAGGGCAATAATTGGGATTATTGAGATCACCTGGCTGCAACAGACGTTTTGGACTCGGCAGATTGATGAGTCTATTGCGCACTGCCAGCTCGAACAGTTTCCTTGTTTTATTCTGAGGAAACGGGTAAGGATGTCCCAGTCTCTCCTCGAGGGATGGGCATGGACGCACGTTGTTTTGGCGAACAACCGGCTTTGAGTTGCTCGGCTGTTGTTGAGTATTGGCGACGACGATCGCTTTACCTTTCCCCTTTTCACTTCGGGAGTCCGGCTTTGGAGGAGATGATCTATGACCCATCTGATCCATTTGAGCTAGCTTGCCAATCAAGGCCTGGAAAGTCGTTGGCTTAAAAAACATCATGAACTGGGAAATGGTCGCTTGCGGATCAAGAGTGCCCACGAACATGCCTACCGCAGGTGCTTCTTCAATGCGTTGTTCGCACTTCGACCATAAGTTTCGCCACCGTATTGCGTATTGAACCCACGTTTCGCCTGGCCTTATCCTGGTGTTGATCAGTGCTGTTATCGGGGTGCGTTCACTAGCGCTCGCGAATCTTTGTGTAAACAGCAGCTCCATCTCCGCAAATGTTTTGACAGAGTCGTTAGATAGCTCCGAATACCATTCAAAGGCCGTCTCCGATAGGCTGCCGACGAATTGGCGAAGCAGGAGCTTACCATCGCCTCCAGTGTTGCCACAAAGAGCCCTGAATTGAGCGACATGCTGATGGGGATTCCCTGTCCCTTTATATACATGAAACTTAGGGATCGTATATCCCGGAGGGTAACTGATTTGGTCATACCATCTCGGATAGGGTCGTCCGGTTCTAACAACTTGCCCAGCCGTTTCATTCGCCTGATGAATTCGTATCTGCTGAGCTATATAATCATCTGTAGGGCTCCTAGGCACACTATAGAGGTCTCACAAGGCATCAACCATGCCAATTTCAAATTTTATGGGTGCCGAGAAACCTTAATACGGATCGTGGACTAGATGTTTAGGCGAAATACGAAACTAGTTAACACTTTAACTAAAGGAGAGAGACTACAACCTTTGTAGATCCGGTTCTCCACTTCCTTAGCTCCACGTAGGTGTCCTCTCGCTGTCCATCTCGAATCTCGAACTCAATCGTCGGCTTCATCGGAGAAATGGGCGAAATAGGTCGTCGGCTTCGTGCCGAAGATGATCTACGTCGAGGTTGCACAAGTTCAAGCTCCAACTTCACCAAGTTGTGAAACTTGTGAATAAAACACCCAAAACAACTTGGCAAGAGGTAGAGGGTGAAGAAATAGGAGGTGGGTTCACTTTAGAATTGGATTTCTCTCACTTTAGCTCAAGTTGCCATTGATGGACTTAAGCTTTTCTTGAAGAAGAAGATGATGAAGAAGAAGAAAGAATATGATAAGTGTTTTTAAATGAAAAAGAAAACAATACTTATCATAAGCTAACCATAGTTGTGTGTAGAGAATAGACCATGGTTACTTGGATGGGTTAGGGTTAACCATGAAGACAAGAATGGTTAAGAAGTCAAAGCTTCATGAAGCTTCAACTAAAAACAAACATAGCCACCATTCTTATCTAAATCTTTTCTAAATAAATAAACAAATAAATAAATGAAAAAACAAAACTCTAATCATCTCTTAACTATGGTTCAATCCTTTACACTTAACCACATGATCAAGTATCATCAAACATGATACAAATATGTGCACAAAAGTATATCACATATACTTCTTGCACATCAAGTGAGAAAATCCATTTAAAGTGAACCAATACTAGTTAATGCAAAGTAATATATCAAATATATAATTATATATTAAATCATTAAATCAACACTTGATTTAACGATCCGGTCATATCGCATATAATCGACTAGTATCCTATGTATCGGCTTATCGAATCAATCCTTGATTCGATATCTAGGTTATATCGAATATAACCAATCGATACATTCATCGCGAGAATGAAATACGGTATCACATACACGCATTATTCTCGGTCCTGCACATATCTCATATGCGCTCCTATTTCGTTTCGCTTGAACCAGGAAACCTCTGTGTAGGACTCTAAAGACTCGTCAATACGCCGGTAGCAGATGATGATCATATCAAGCACCCACAAGCCGCAAGCGGTCTGCTAAACGTAACGGCCATCCGGGTATTGAGCGATCAGAAGATCGACGAGCTAGTCCGCTCACACTCCTGTGAATCCAACCAGTAACACTTACCGTACAGTCCGGTCTGTTCGTCTGATACGTCGCATATCAAGTCTAGGGGTGGTAAACGTCAGACCCCAATAACCGATAAGTCGTGCCGATGTGAGGCTCATAACGGGTCGAGAAACTACTGGTAACACTTACCAGCAAATCTCTGATCAGCCCTGGCCAGGGACTTCCCTGTTACGGCCAATCGAGCACAGCGCAACATCAACTCCCAATACCGGGAGAGACGAAACCCCTCCTATCGCTCATTGCCTCCATGTGACTCGGGACTGTACCCAAAGACCACCGTTTTGCACGCCCTCATGGACGTGGTAAGGTGGAGATCAAAGCACAGTGGGAATCACACAAGACTCTATGACGATCTCGGGTCTACAGACTAACCTGTACAAGTGTCACCTGAGAACTGCCATCTGACGTGAGGTATAATACCATCTGGGAGTTCTCGGCGAGTCCGTCCAGTGTACCCAGTCTCCACTGAGCACCCGTATACCATCTCTGATGTCAAACACCAATGGATATGGGATCATCCATCGCCCATCTCATGGGTCGAGAAGCGTATACGCTAGTCTACTCTGGTATATCGATGCCACGTCTCGATACACCCATGACTAGGGACCTTGAAGGATGTACTTATGGACTACCATGTCCCCACTAGTATGATCTGCATCATAGTCCAGGTAGTCAAGTACACATCCTAAGGGCTTTACCAACATGTAACCATAAGACAGTTTAAAGAGACAAGTGTACATGTTAAGATAAAGAGCAACCAGATAGCATACTATCATATCGAGCAAGAAAGTCATCTCTATATATGTCCAAGCATCCAATATAATATACATCATCTGTACAATACCGGCCTCTAGGGCATACATACAACTAACAATCTCCCACTTGCACTAGGGCCAGCTGTTGTAGTATCGCATACCGAGCATCCCGAAGAGTCTCTCAAACTGTATCTGGGGAATGGCCTTCGTGAGTGGATCCGCCGTGTTGTTCTTCGTGTCAACCCTCCTGACCTCGATCTCCCGGCGATCAACTATCTCCCGGATCAGGTGATACCGCCTCAGAATATGCCTGGATCGCTGATGGGACCTGGGTTCCTTGGCCAAAGCCACCGCTCCATTGTTATCGCAATACAAAGGTATTGGATACTCAATGGATGGAACCACTCCAAGTTCAGTAATGAACTTCTTGATCCAGACAGCCACTTTGGCAGCATCGTTGGCAGCGATGTATTCAGCCTCCATTGTCGAGTCTGCCACGGTTTCCTGCTTGGAACTCTTCCAGCTAACCGCCCCTCCGTAAAGGGTAAAGACAAATCCCGACTGCGACTTAGAGTCGTCCTTATCACTCTGGAAGCTCGAATCGGTAAAGGACTCCACTTGGAGTTCTCGGTTACCATACACCAAGAGCATCTCTTTAGTCCTTCATAAGTACTTGAGAATGCTCTTCACAGCTGTCCAGTGACTCTCTCCAGGATCAGCTTGATACCTGCTCACTATACTTAGTGAGTATGCTACATCGGGTCTGGTACACAGCATCGCGTACATGATAGAGCCTACAGCCGAAGCATAGGGTATCCCTTGCATGCGAGCTCTCTCCAAATCAGTCTTGGGAGACATCTCTTTGGAGAGAGTGACTCCAGAGATCGTGGGCAAGTTCCCACGCTTGGATTCTTCCATACTAAACCTCTTTAGTATGGTGTCACTGTACCTGGATTGGGACAATCCCAATATCCTTTTGGATCTATCTCTATAGATCCTGATTCCCAATATGCAGGAGGCATCACCAAGATCTTTCATTGAGAATCTTTGTGATAAGAAGAGCTTGACCGATTGCAGCATAGGAATATCATTTCCTATCAAGAGTATGTCGTCCACGTACAATACGAGGAAGACAACCTTACTCTCTGCCACCTTCTTGTAGATACAAGGCTCATCTGGATTTTTGACGAAATCAAACTCTTTAATAACGACGTCGAAGCAGATGTTCTAACTCCGCGATGCTTGCTTTAATCCATAAATGGATTTAAGCAGTTTGCACACCTTCCCGCTGCTCCCACTATCTACGAAGCCCTCTGGCTGAGTCATGTACACGCACTCTTCTAAATCACCATTTAGAAAGGCGGTCTTAACATCCATTTGCCAGATTTCGTAATCATGATATGCAGCGATGGCAAGCATGATCCGGATGGATTTAAGCATAGCCACTGGAGAAAAGGTTTCGTCATAGTCCACACCTGGTCTTTGACGAAAACCTTTTGCAACAAGTCTAGCTTTGAAAGTCTCCACTTTCCCATCTACACCAATTTTCTTCTTGAAGATCCACTTGCTCCCAATGGGTTTTACCCCTTCAGGAGCAACTTCCAAAGTCCATACTTTGTTGGTGTACATGGATTCCATCTCGGACCGCATAGCATCTAGCCATTTCACGGAGTCCCCACTCGTGATGGCCTGCTCGAAGCTAGTTGGGTCATCATCCTCCATGATGCAATCCTCGCTCCCACCATCCATGAGAAAACCGTAGTATCTCTCAGGTGGGCGAGGAACCCTACTAGATCGGCGGAGAGGCTGAGGTTCGTCAGAAGCTACTGAATGCTCTGGTTCCACTAAATCTTCTATTGTGTTTTGTTCAGCTGGAACCTCTTCCAGTTCTACCTCAGAGCTACTAATTTCTTTTGCAAGAAATTCCTTTTCTAAAAAGGTGGCATGTTGAGCAACAAATACTCTTTGTTCCTCACTGTGGTAGAAGATATACCCTCGCGAATGTTTGGGATATCCAACAAATTTACACAAAACAGATCTTGCCTCGAGTTTGTCCGGTTTTTGTCTTTTGACATAGGCCGGGCAACCCCATATCTTTATAAAATTAAGATATGGTCTCTTCCCTTTCCATATCTCATATGGTATGGTAGGCACAGATTTGGTGGGAACCCTGTTCAGTAGGTATGCTGCTGTTTTCAGTGCATATCCCCAGAAGGAAACAGGTAACTCAGCTACACTCATCATAGAGCGCACCATATCTAATAGGGTGCGGTTTCTCCGCTCCGATACACCGTTGTGCTGTGGTGTATATGGAGGAGTTAGCTGAGAGAGAATCCCATTCTCTTTTAGTAAGTCCAGGAATTCAATGCTCAAGTATTCACCTCCTCGATCAGATCGTAGGATTTTAATACTTTTTCCGGTTTGGTTCTCAACTTCTTGTTTATATTCTCTAAATTTCTCAAAAGCTTCTGATTTGTGTTTCATCAAGAACACATACCCGAATCTAGAGAGATCGTCAGTGAATGTAATGAAGTATGAAGAACCATCCCTGGCATGTATAGACATGGGACCGCATACATCACTATGTATCAGTCCCAAGAGTTCGGTAACTCTTTCTCCGTGTCCCGTAAACGGAGTTTTGGTCATCTCGCCTTTGAGACATGACTGGCAAGTGTCATAAGATGAAAATTCAAACGGATTTAAATACCCATCCTTATGCAACTTAGCCAGTCTTGTCACATTGATGTGACCCAGTCTACAATGCCACAAGAAGGATTCGTTCAGTTCTGAACTCTTCCTCTTGTGTGTGTTTGTTATGCTCAGAACTGTTGATTGGTTTAGAACATAAATGCCATTGCACAACGTGCCTGATCCAACCAACTTTTGGTTACGGAAAATGTTCATAACATTATCCTGTAATACAAAATTATATCCCTCTTTACTCAATAAAGAAACCGATATAATGTTGCATATCAGGTTCGGCATGTAATAGCATTCGTTCAGAACCAATGTATTACCAGTTGGTAATTCAAGGTGATATTCCCCGACATTCTTAGCTGCAACAATTGCACCATTTCCAACTCTAATGTCTTTATCACCTTCTCCAAGTTCTCTACCTTTCCTAAGCCCATGTAACTGATTACATATATGGGATCCTGACCCGGTATCTAATACCCAGGACATAGGGCAAATGGAGAAACAGTTCTCTGTAACGAACACACCCGAAGAAAATGCATCATCATGTACTTTCTTCATTCGGGTGGCATGGGAATCCTGGTATTCCCCTATATCCTGTTCAGTCCTATAACTCTTATAGGAAAGAACGGAACCAACGTTCCCCAGCACAGTATAACATGCGGGTTCGGTCAATACATCCATATTATTATCTTTATTAGGCCATGAAATGGTCGCTACCTGGAGAGAGAGAGAAGAAAACACTTTAGCGTATGCTCGTGCAAGATTAGATTGGTTATTATCTTATCTAATCAGGATGGCTCCCACTAATTTTTATCAAATCTTCCTTCAAACCCTAAAAGGAAAGACTAGCCGGGATTAATTACACACTACAAGTTCGCCAATCTTTCAGCCAGGCCAGTGTCGGTACTTTGAGGGAGGTCCCCCGTGCTTTCGCACGAACCTAATTAATGTAAACCTCGTTTTCTCAGAGGCGTAACCCCGTTGACACCTTTCTAGACACCTACTTGATCAGCTAATTGCAATGTGTAAAACTCTCCCAGGAGTAACTCTTACTCGCAGTGGGTATCGGGATCCAACTATCTCATAGAAGGTATGCAATCTCATTGCAAATTTCAACACTTGAAATTCCCGATAATATTTTGCCCCTAGCAACCTATGACCTTGACGGAGGTCAACAAACCATAGGCTACTAGTCAAGTTCAACCCGTCATTTCTTGATCGAATTAAACCCACCCGCACGACCCTTGACGGAGGTCAACAAGGCCGCACGACTACCCTAATCCAATCTGCATCATATGCATAAGCAGATAAATACTAGTTAGCTACCGCACACTACGCCTTGACGGAGGTCAACAAACGTAGCACGAATACTAAATAGGACTTATCTGAAATGACGGAAGGCTACGACAGGTTTTTCTGAAAACCTATTGCGTAATGAACTTGATATCGTTGTAGAATCAAATGAAGTTTTGAAATGGAATGATTTTGAGGCTTTTCTAGTTTTGCTAAAGGGGTCACTCCCGGTGAAGGGATCGTCGGCCCTTTCCTCGTCGA
This sequence comes from Agapanthus africanus, assembly GCA_030015575.1. Lineage (NCBI taxonomy): Eukaryota > Viridiplantae > Streptophyta > Magnoliopsida > Asparagales > Amaryllidaceae > Agapanthus > Agapanthus africanus. The sequence goes on along the minus strand of JASDDO010000026.1, from coordinate 510,847,982 downwards.
ATGAGGTGCGGGATATATCATATATATCGCTGTGCAAAGCAGAAACTATAGAAGCAATCAAAAACAAACCGAGTGTGTAGCATCTGCCAGTTATTGCTAAAGGAGTCACTCCCGGTGAAGGGATTTCGGTCCTTTCCTCATCGAATAAGGTGCAGGGCATATCACATATACCACTATGCAAAGCAAGAACTGTAGCTACCTGTTTTATTTAAAATTTGATTCTACAACATCTTTTGGTTTCTTTTATTTCATTAATCACATTAATGAAGTCCCATCATTTAAATACCTAAACATCACAGATAAATACGACGTACACTTATGCCATCCGCATTCGCCTCGATGTCCCCTCGTGCACCGTTAGGTTAGGTAACTAACGACAGAGCAGGGAAGGGCTAGTGCGGGTGCAAAACATAAGTAACGTCTATATAATATATCATATATACTATATAAACTATCTATCACAGAACATCACACGATCACATCACAGATATCGCAGCAGAAGAAACATATGAAACATTGGATATACTAGGACGTCCGTGTTTTCAATACGAGCCAGTATAAAACACGGATTCCACGGTCGTGATGAATAGCCAATCCCACACCCCTAGACCCCTACGAGAGCGGCAAGCAACCCTACCAATTCTAGGGTTAGGAGACCCGGACTCGACTCCTCGAGATGGTCTCCCACTGGACCCTAGAACCCGGTTACTTGTGCTCCCCTCCTTGGGTCTATCCTAGTGCAGAAAAGTAAATAATATACAAAGGGTGACAACTTCCGCAACCTGGAAGTGCCCCAAATAAAAGAATATTACATACAAGTTTTTACATGAATGAAAATGAAAAACACTCATCTCACATAAAAAAAACCCGGCTATTCAAACACGACAATCCAATATAACATATCCAGCAACACATAACATCACATGTAATCAACGTAAGTAAGTATGCATACCCCAATTGTCGTTGACGTATAGCAATGAAACCAGCGATATGACATATTACACTTACGGTCACAGAAAAGAAAATGTAAAACTACAACAGTTGGAATCCGCAACCTCTTTAGACATCACATGCCTAATCAAATGAAATACTTAGACATCACATGCCTAACAGTTATAAACCCCGCATTTTAGTCTCATTATCGAAAACTCTTTTCAATATCAAGTGAACTAAACCGCTAGATTTATAACATTCATTCAGTTATCTCATAACTGTTTGTGAATTCCAATTATTGTATCACATTCCAGATAAACAGAAAATGTTAAACTTTCCGATCGAACAGTCGAATACCCAAGTTTTCCCGATACAGCTCAACACATGAAACAAGTCTAAAAACATTCAGTTCGTGCCTCAGTAGCAACGGTCCAGCCGTAGAAGGGTCAAGCCAACACCTCACATGTGGCACGCCGTACTGCCCCAAACCCGAAGGTTCAAAGGGTAGTTCAAGATGGTCACATAATCGAGTTAAGGTTTGTTGTCTTCTAGAGGGTCCATCGCGTTACTTGCACTACTTAGAACGTCGTTAAACTACGGAAAAATCCAACACTTGGAAATTTCCCGACAGGGGAAAAATTGGGTATTTATATCCGGTCGAACTTTTTAACATATTCTAAAATTTATCCGGAAAGCCACATAGACAAAATCTGATACTCCGATCGAAACACCGAATCCCCAAAACAATCCCAGAAAATTCAACTCTTGAATAAATATTAAAAATTCCAATAAAACTCAGCACCAGAAAAGAGGAATTACTGTGCAAAAATTATTGCGCATTGTGAACAGTGGGCGGCGGAACCGCGGCAGAAGCCATGCTTCTGCCGCGTTTCCGCGGCTGTTTAGACGCATCATGAGCTCGTTTTGCACCATAATTCTTATATCTTCATTCTGATATTTTTAAGAATTTTTAATATGGAAAAATCACATTTTTTAGAAAAAGTCCAGAGAGCAATATTTGAGTTGGGGTTTCGGGTCGATCGGACTTCAAACTCCGTCTAGACTTCGTCTAAGGCTCTAGCTAGGCTCTGATACCAATGTAGGGTTCCTGGGCACACTATAGAGGTCTCACAAGACATCAACCATGCCAATTTCAAATTTTATGGGTGCCGAGAAACCTTAATACGGATCGTGGACTAGATGTTTAGGCGAAATACGAAACTAGTTAACACTTTAACTAAAGGAGAGAGACTACAACCTTTGTAGATCCGGTTCTCCACTTCCTTAGCTCCATGTAGGTGTCCTCTCTCTGTCCATCTCGAATCCCAAACTCAATCGTCGGCTTCGTCGGAGAAATGGGCGGAATAGGTCGTCGGCTTCGTGCCGAAGATGATCTACGTCGAGGTTGCACAAGTTCAAGCTCCAACTTCACCAAGTTGTGAAACTTGTGAAGAAAACACCCAAAACAACTTGGCAAGAGGTAGAGGGTGAAGAAATAGGAGGTGGGTTCACTTTAGAATTGGATTTCTCTCACTTTAGCTCAAGTTGCCATTGATGGACTTAAGCTTTTCTTGAAGAAGAAGATGATGAAGAAGAAGAAAGAATATGATAAGTGTTTTTAAATGAAAAAGAAAACAATACTTATCATAAGCTAACCATAGTTGAGTGTAGAGAATAGACCATGGTTACTTGGATAGGTTAGGGTTAAGCATGAAGACAAGAATGGTTAAGAAGTCAAAGCTTCATGAAGCTTCAACTAAAAACAAACATAGCCACCATTCTTATCTAAATATTTTCCAAATAAATAAACAAATAAATAAATGAAAAAACAAAACCCTAATCATCTCTTAACCATGGTTCAATCCTTTACACTTAACCACATGATCAAGTATCATCAAACATGATACAAATATGTGCACAAAAGTATATCACATATACTTCTTGCACATCAAGTGAGAAAATCCATTTAAAGTGAACCAATACTAGTTAATGCAAAGTAATATATCAAATATATAATTATACATTAAATCATTAAATCAACACTTGATTTAACGATCCGGTCATATCGCATATAACCGACTAGTATCATATGTATCGGCTTATCGAATCAATCCTTGATTCGATATCTAGGTTATATCGAATATAACCAATCGATACATTCATCACGAGAATGAAATACGGTATCACATACACGCATTATTCTCGGTCCTGCACATATCTCATATGCGCTCCTATTTCGTTTCGCTTGAACCAGGAAACCTCTGTGTAGGACTCTAAAGACTCGTCAATACGCCGGTAGCAGATGATGATCATATCAAGCACCCACAAGCCGCAAGCGGTCTGCTAAACGTAACGGCCATCCGGGTATTGAGCGATCAGAAGATCAACGAGCTAGTCCGCTCACACTCCTGTGAATCCAACCAGTAACACTTACCGTACAGTCCGGTCTGTTCGTCTGATACGTCGCATATCAAGTCTAGGGGTGGTAAACGTCAGACCCCAATAACCGATAAGTCGTGCCGATGTGAGGCTCATAACGGGTCGAGAAACTACTGGTAACACTTACCAGCAAATCTCTGATCAGCCCTGGCCAGGGACTTCCCTGTTACGGCCAATCGAGCACAGCGCAACATCAACTCCCAATACCGGGAAAGACGAAACCCCTCCTATCGCTCATTGCCTCCATGTGACTCGGGACTGTACCCAAAGACCACCGTTTTGCACGCCCTCATGGACGTGGTAAGGTGGAGATCAAAGCACAGTGGGAATCACACAAGACTCTATGACGATCTCGGGTCTACAGACTAACCTGTATAAGTGTCACCTGAGAACTGCCATCTGACGTGAGATATAATACCATCTAGGAGTTCTCGGCGAGTCCGTCCAGTGTACCCAGTCTCCACTGAGCACCCGTATGCCATCTCTGATGTCAAACACCAATGGATATGGGATCATCCATCGCCCATCTCATGGGTCGAGAAGCGTATACGCTAGTCTACTCTGGTATATCGATGCCCCGTCTCGATACACCCACGACTAGGGACCTTGAAGGATGTACTTATGGACTACCATATCCCCACTAGTATGATCTGCATCATAGTCCAGGTAGTCAAGTACACATCCTAAGGGCTTTACCAACATGTAACCATAAGACAGTTTAAAGAGACAAGTGTACATGTTAAGATAAAGAGCAACCAGATAGCATACTATCATATCGAGCAAGAAAGTCATCTCTATATATGTCCAAGCATCCAATATAATATACATCATCTATACAATACTGGCCTCTAGGGCATACATACAACTAACATCATCGAGCGCGGCTTTGCAAATGGTTTCTTCCTTGGCTGCTGAAAGAGCCAGAGGAGGATTAGATATCTCCCCTCTATCGTCCTCAACAATGATTGGAAGGTCACCGGCTGGAGGGTCCGGCCGTAACATCATCCCTATCATATCTTGGAAGAGGAGGGCCATTTGTTTTATGTTAGCTGCTTGCTCTGCAGCTTCTTTGTCCTTCTTTTCGAGGACTCTGCGTAAGAAGTTAGCGTCAGTTTCTTGTTCGTGCCGCTGCTCTGATGATGTTTCCGGGCTTTCTTTTGGCCCGGTGAGTGCGGCCATAGCATTCATCATCTCTTGAAGCTTTTGTTGCTGCTCCTGGGCTTTTGTCACAGACCGTGTGAGCGGTCGGTGACCCGTCGAAGCGCGGCCTTCCTCCTTTCCGGAAGCCATATAAACGGTATGCACCACCATGCCCCCAGACTTGGGGCGTTTAGATTCAGTGTCTTTGCAATTTGCCAAAGACACAGGGATCTTCCCTGACCTCCTTCCTTTTTGAGTGGTCGAAGTTGAGGGGGCCATTGTAGTGGGCACCCAAGTAGCTGTTGCTTTTTGTGGCTTAACAAAGTAGTCATTCTCCTGCCGAGCCTTCATCTTTTTCTGTCGGCGGAGATAGCCTTGATCCATTACGGAGTCTTGGACTTGACGCCAGACCTTGTAAATTTTAGAGGACAGCCGTTGAAGAGGCTGCTCTAGCTTCTTCTCTGGAGTATTCTCCACAGGTGAAGGAGCTCTCTTCAGCACCACAGTAGGAAAGTTTCTGCGCACCGTGTTCAGCAACTCAAAGCTGTTCCCGGTTGGAACAGCAGCATCGTGTAAGTGCACGGCGGCGCCCCGGCCTCCATCCCGAGGCCAAATGCCGAAGCGATGGTTAACTTTAATTTTTCAAACTGGCACCACCGCGGACTAAAACCCGGATCGGGCTATTAACTAGTCCTAGCTAACTATAAGATGGGGAAGAGAGATATACCGAGCGATCCGTGTCCTTCGGTCTTCTCGTTGTCGTCCCGATCTCCCGCGGAATCTCCGGTCTCCACTTCGTCGCCGGAAGGGCACCACGTCGCCGGCTTCTTTTACGGGCTCCCACCTCTATACCGAGGCAACTCGGGCATGAAGTTGGCGAGCCGATGTGCCCAAGGTTTGCTGTAGAATGGTGTAGTGAGCTATGTCTCATTTTGGGGTTACTTGGAGTCGCCTTTTGGTGGAGGAAATGAAGTGAACCTTTTGGAGAAGGAACTTGGGGATTTTGCAAGCAAATGAGACCAAAAATCCCCATGAAAATTAGGGACAGCCCCCACCTTCAAGTGGCCGGCCTCTTCTTGGCAAGAGAGTGAGTGAGTGAGTAAGTGATCAATGGATGATAGAACCACACCCATAATGCAAGGGAGAGAGAGAAAGGTCATGATATCAAGAAATGATTACAAGTAAATCCAACACTCATACAACCATCATAATCCATCATCATCACCAAAAAGTCATGCCATCATGACACTACAAGACTAGCCATGATGACTAAAGAAAGTCAAGTGATCATGACACAACAATATGCAAAGACCCCATCCACAAATGCTTATTTGCACAAATGCAAATAAGCCCTCCTCCACCAATCTTCGGCCAATGAAAGATACAAAGAAATATGGCCGAAACGGAAAGCAAACTGGCAACTCCAGAAAACTGGTCCCGTAATAAATTACAAGAAAACCCCGCTACTGTATATACATACCCGCATTTGTATTCCGACCGAATACAAATGCAATGAGACAAAATCTACACTGTACTATACTAGCATCCGGCTTAAACCAAAGCCGGCTAGTATTATCCGTCCGATCCTGATCCGTGCAATACCGCACGTATCTGATCGAACCCTGCCATATCTCCATACGGCCTCTACAGCTTTTCGCCCGAAAACTTGAGCAACTGAATGTGGGGGACTCTAAAGACTCGTCAACACCTTGGTTGTGGATTTAACCACTAGCACGTCAGAGGTATAAGCCAATATGTAACGGGCTACCAGATATTGACCAAAAGGGACGTCGATGAGCGAACTCATCCTGACACCCTACTGAGCCTGTCAGTGACAATATCCGTACAGTCCGGTCCGTTCGTCTATGAGCATCGCATGGCGGGCCTAGGGGGTTGGTAAAAGTCAGACCCCCAAAAGCGGTACAAGTCGTGTCGGAGTGTAGCCTAGAACACCCTGAGATACTACTGGAATACCTACCAGTAAATCTCCTGTCTCGGCCGAGGGCTTCGTGTAATGGCTCTCCTAGACACAGCGCGACCTCACCCCTAATACCGGGAGAGACGAACCCCTAAAGATCCGCTCACTACCTCCATATGGCTCGGGACTGTACCCAACTAAAACCTATTTGCACGTCTCCTTTGAGCGTGGTAGGGTAGTAATCAAAGTACAGTGGGAACTCACACGAGACAAATGACGATCCCCAGGTCGATGAACTAACCTGTACACATGTCACCAGGGAACTGCTATCTGACGTCAGGTATAAGACCAACTAGCATATTCCCGGCGAGTCCTGTCCGGTGTACTCATAACCCAATGAGCACCTGTATACATCTTAGGTGAACCAACTGACACCAGTGGCTTGTGAGACTGGCCACCGCCCCTCGTCGGGGTCTCGACTGTATACACTAGTCTACTCTGGAGTATCGATGCCCTGTCTCGAAACTCCCACGACTAGGGACCTTTTAAGGATGTGCTTATAGACTACCGGCTCCCACTTATATGATCGCCCTCATACTGCTGGTGGTCAAGCAAGAATCCTAGGGGCTCTATCAACGTGTAATAGCGACATGTCAGGTCACCTAAAGCAGTACACGATGATAAAGATAAACCAAATAGCATACTATCATCTCGAGTAAGACTGTCCTACCGGGATAGGTCCTCCCTCAATCATTGCAATCACGTGCCTGTGATCCAATAATTGACTCTGAGGGCACTATCTCCAACACATCGATCCCCACCGTTGGAGCTGGCGGAGTTATCCCAGAAGGGGAGTTGCCCCCAGCCTTCCTCACTCGGCGCCAGTGGCGACGTCGAGCGTGTCGTGCGGATGGAGTTGTTTCAGCTATAAGGGTGACGTCGTCATGCCCCCTCTGGGCAGCTTTGATGACCTCGCCTGGAGCAGCAACCGGAATGGCCAGCTTTGTAAAAACTGACTTCTTAGAAGGAGGAGCCTTTCCAATGATTTCGTCCGCTTGAGCCAGGATGGCTATCCGCTTTGGGATGGCAGCTTCGGGTATCGCGGGCTTGTATACGTTCTGGCCCAGTTTGTTGAAAACTGAGGTATTGAAGTTGGGCGGCCCGTTGAGAGGGGTCGCGGCAGTGGTAAGCTGATCAAAGACCGACTTCTTTGGGGCTTCTTGCAATGTCATTGGGGCATTGAAGCTCGTCGGCGGGAGCATGGTCCCGAAGAATAGTCCAGTGGTGGCTTGAGTTACCTGCTCCACTGGCATCTTGAAAAGAGAGGCCGCTTGGGGCCCGTAAGTCACTCCTCCAGCAAGGACGAAGCGAGAGTTGCAGTTGCAGGTAGTGCAGTTCGAAGCTATTGATCTTCCGTTTTCTGCACGGAGCAAGATACCAAATCTTAGTACCTCGAATCCACAGGTAACCACAGCAAACCGCGATTCGTTCACGAACTCGACACACGAAGTGTGGAGTGGAAAGAGGAAGAGGTCCCACCGGGCGTGCCAGAATCTGTTCCCCTCCGAACACAGAGACGCGACCGCGTAGGCTCGTCTTGCCTGAGATTCGGGGAAGATGCTATTTGGTTTTATCCATCCACCTCTCCGAAGATGCCAAGTTGATTTATGGCACCGTATATTGGAGGTTTAGACGGATGCGACCGATTTAGCAAACTTCGTCAGATTCCCCCTCGCTTGAGGGGTTTTTGATTGTGGGGATGCTCTTCCCTGCAGGCGCAAGCCCCTGCAGTTAATTACGCTACCGTATCGCGGTAACAACTTTCTCCTTCTCCAGAATTTCACTTCGTGTCATGGGTGTTTGTTTTGTTTGTGGTTGCCCGTGGATTGTATACGGAGACTAATTTATGTCGTCACCCGTAGGACGTGGATTAGTCCAAATCCGTATTTTCTTAGATTTGGGTTTGATATTTTGGTTTAAGGATACGTTAACCCTATTTAAGGCTAAGATCAACTTAAACTTTTGTTAAAGATACGTTAGCCTAATCTCCAGACTAAGATCAACTTAACGGGATCGTTTGGATCCGACAAGAGAGCAATTGGCTCTATTGTTTAGTTTAATGACATTGTGGTCGATTCCCAGTTTAGGGACATGGTGGTCCATGGCATGTATGGCCGTCGGGACCCATCACCTCTCTGACGACGTTGAAGGATTACAACGACGGATGTCAAAGGAGTTCAAAGATGTACCCTTGAACCAAAGTTGATTGGGGGATCCATAGTCCAATTTGGGACTAAAGTCTGTTTGAAGGTTTAAGGATACGTTAGCCATATTTGAGGCTAAGATCAACTTAAACGGGATCGTTTAGATCCGACAAAAGAGCATTTGGGGGCTCTGTTGTTCCAGTTTATGGACATAGTGGTCCATTGGTTTAAGGACGCTTAAGTCCGTGAATTGGTTTAAGGACGCTTAAGTCCATAGGTTGGTTTAAGGACGCTTAAGTCCGTAGCAATGTATGGTTGTCGGGACCCGTCACCTCTCTGACGACGTTGAAGGATTACAATGATGGATGTCAGAGGATTTCAGAGATGTACCCTTGAACTGGATGTAAATTGATTTAAGGGAGCAGTCGTGCTCAATCAATTTAATTTGAGGACTTACGGCCAGAATTGGGCTAAGTCCAGTTGAAAATGTTCAACATTTTATTTGTGTCTGGCCTGTTAGGCCTTTAATAGGGCTCTGCCCCTTTTAAAATAATGCATTGCATTTTATTTTGGTCTGTTTAGACTCTTTTCTTTTAATTGGGCTCTGCCCCTTTTAATAGCGCACATCACTTTTGTATGCTTTGATAGACCTTTCTTTATTGGGCTCTGCCCTTAATAATGCATTGCATTAAATACTCTAACAACGCTCCACATGGCTTGTCAGGCGCTTTGCGCCAATTGAGGAGTGCAAGGCGCAAACTCATGTGATGGTGACACGTGTCACGTTCTGGTGAGCGCAAGCGCAGTGCGCTGCGACAGTGCGCTGCGCTGTTGCGCTGCTGACACGTGGCGCGCTCCGGTGAGTTGCGCCAACCTAAGAGCACAATGCTGATTTTTTGTAAAGCGCAAGGCGCAGTTTGTTCTGGGGATGACACGTGGCGCTCCGTAGTGGCTTGCGCCAACCCGAGAGCGCAACAGTGCAAATTTCCAAAGTGCAAGGCACTGTTTAATTATTTTGATCAAATTTCGATCAAAGAAAACAAGTTTTTCTTATTTTCAAAGAACCAGTGGTTCATCGAAAGGCAATGCCTTTATTATTATTATTATATTATTTTTTTTTATTGAAAATCTTTGATCTTGTTCTTAGATCAATGATCTTTTTAGAAGAAACTCTTCTTTTTTCTCAAAGGTTTTTACCTTTTTTTATCTCTCTGAGTTTCTTCTCAAAGTTTTCTAGAGGAGTTCTGAATATTTCTCTGTGTTCCTCCCTTTTAGACTTGAAGTCTAGGAGCCTTTTTATAGTGCCAATTGATTTGTTAAATCAGTTAAAGAGATCTTTCTCTGAGTGATTTAGGGATTTTTCCCTACCATTGGATCTTTGATCCAAGGGCTCCTGTTTTACAGGAAAAAATCTTATTGTTTTAATAAGATCAGAAAGATCTTTCAGAATTTTAATTCTGTTTGGCGCAAGCGCACCTGCGCTTGACACGTGTCGCGCAGCGCGGAGCACAGCGCACTGCGCAGCCACATGTCGCGCAGCACAGAGCGCAGCGCAACTGCGCTAGTGTCACGTCCCGAAAGTACGGAACATGTCCGGCACTTAAACTACGAAACGTCTCGAGACGTACGTAATCTAAGTAAGCCGAAAACCCAGAAATCCAAACCAAGAAAAGTAGTAGAGTGAAGGAAAAACCAATTTAAAATCAAGTAGTTTAATAGCATAAGACGAATTATGCGGTTTTAAAAACATCAAATATTTCCTGAAAATTTCGGCAGAGTCTCCTTTGCAAATACTGGCTCCCAAACGGGATACTTCATGAATAGTATACGAAATCAATAAAAGGCATCCCCAAGCGGGAGCTAGCACTTCGTCAATCGACGGTTACAACCACACAAGCAATATAATATACAACGCCAAGGGCGAGGATCAAAATTCAAAAGGAACTCAAAACAATAAGAAATCCACAGAAATACAACGCACGACTCTAAGGTCGAAAGAATAACATCACTGGTCTCTATCTCAAAAATAAATACATGTTTTGTTGATGGAACTTCTAGATACAACTGAATAATGATAAACAAGATACAATGATGGGTGCGATACAAATAAACCCACCTGCTAGCAAGTCACCCGGAAATGGAAATAGTGCCAGCAAAGCCGTAATGAAACCTGTACGGCGAAACCTACAAGAACTGTGGCACAACGGGGGTGAGTTGCCAACTCGTGAATAGAAAAACATCTACGAATAGAAGCGCATGTATGACGCAACCCTAGGTCATACGATCATAATATATCCTCAAATATATATATATATATATATATATATATCATGCATCCTATAACAATGAATAGGGTAAATATATAACCTAAGTGTAATCCCATATGCCCGTATCAGTGCCTCAGGTAGCAATATATCATATGGATGATGTATGAATGCATCAAACAGAATGCATGTACTGAAGAAAACTGCTTTCATAAATTAGTGAGATTTCTGTATTTTTTAAATGAGGTATCATAATGAAATCAGCATAAAACAGTGCCTAGCATCGGCACAAAACGTAATCCCAATGTCTCGATATCTCTGTATCACAGTCTCTGTACCTCAATATCTCGAAATCTCAATGTCTCAATCACAATGACTAGGTCGCCGTCAGTCCAGGCTGGCCCCTACCATCCATCTCATGACCACGACGGTATCCTCCGGATATCCGACGCGTCGGGTAATATCACTGGTCGGTCGTGCTCCCCTGCACAGGCTCAACGTCAACAACACGATCTTCTTACCCCGGGGTACCGCACCGGGCCCACCATGTACCCGAAATGGTTCATCCATCTCCTCAAATTGGGTCTCGAAATCCATCAGGAAACTCATGGTGGACGACTCATACATCATGGGAAAACCGCAATTTTATTTAAAAAGAGAGAAAGCAGTTTATATATGTTTTGCGGTTTTCCTCCAAATCCAGAAAATATCATGGAAATCCGAATCATCAATAGCATGTAAACCATGAATATAAGCATGAGCATCCATGAATGCGGCATATAATGAATAACAGTATGCATGAAGTGACAAGTAACAACTACAATGTCTAAACTACTAGTTAACAAGCTACATTAGGCAATAATATTTTCTAAGGTGTGCGTGACATGGCAATTACCGATGAAGATGTGTGTGAGCCGGCAAGTAAGTGTACGTGGTACATACGCATCATCGGTAATGGTGCTGGTGTCCTAACAGTATGATATCAACAATGCAATAAGAAATTATAATATAAGTATGCGATGCGGAGCGAACAGTAATAATGAGCGGAATACTAGACACAACGATAACTAAACTGCATTACCCTAATATAAGTCCTACAATAATGCCCTTTGAAATAACATGAATCGCGATGTTTTGAAAATAAGGGCTACGGTGTTTTTAAGAAAAGATACGTCTTTTGAAATATCCGTAGAATCCCTTGACCTGTCTTTTAAAATACCCATGATTCGTTAGTTTTGAAATAGATAGGAGTCTAATCTAGTCTAACAACTACACTAAACTATACGGCTGAACTAACAAGCTAAACTACAAGTAAGGAAACCGCCTAATATCTGAGTCGATACGTATACATACCTATATAAATATTAGTCGGTGATCCCGCCTCAATAATATCATATCCGATACCATATCTATAATCAGACATCCCAAGTCAAGAGTGCGGATCAATCATCAATATATAGCTCGTACGTAAATCCGTCGTACGGCATCCCCAAATCTGGGTACAGGTCAATATCATACTCATCACACTGTTCATCTGGTATCCTCTTTATCAAGATCATCATCTAGGATACTGACCTACGTCTAGTACATGACTAATATCACTATTTACATGGCATTGTCATTCAAAGATCCTCTATAACATCAGGACGTATCTCAAGTACGAATCCTGCCATATCACCGATCTCACGGCCTCAACTCAAATCTCATCGACTCATCTCAATCCCAAGTATCATCCGCAAATCCAGTTTGTGAACACCTAGTCCCATACCCAGGTGAACACATAAACATAACTCCCCATATACGCACAGGTAATAACATAGATGTATGCATGTGTGTGTGCATGTGTGGGTGTAACAACTACTCTAGGGTTTCACAACTAACACTAAACTAATCCAAGAACACCAAATCTCCATATTTATCATCAATAAACTCAAACAATATATAATCAATAAATGTGTGTATACGTATTCGTATACATCACCATGAACTGCGGGGGTGCTATACGCCATCCACCCGACTTCTCCCCGTAGATATAAATCTACTCACCTGGTCCTTGCTCGCCGGTGCCGACGTCGCCACACGCTTGCTTGTCGTCTTGAAGTCCACATAGGGTACCTGCATATCATAACGCACCGTATCGCATTAAAATCTGACTCATGACCAAAACGACACACGAATCCCATATAGGTCAAAACCTATGGTTTGCTTTCACAAATCAACCCAAAAACCCTCGACGTCGGCGTACAAACGCCAAACCATCGAGAAAAACCCAAACACACTCATTGTACAATCACGAGCACTAATTATAATATAAAATAGCTTAAAATTCACAAAAACCCCAAATTCACTTTAAAAGCCATTTTTCCGAAAATCTAGCAAGCAAAAATTTCCCGTTTTAGTACAAAACTCGACGTTTTAACAAAACTAATAGCTATAAGGCTCACTAAACATCTTAATTAAGTCATACCAATGTTAATTAGATTTTAAACTTAATTCTTAATATCAATCTCAAAAAATCTAGTTTGCATACATAACCAATTTTAACAATTTTATAGCAAAAATGCACAAACTACAATCTAGCTTAGATTTGCATGATCTAAAGCATTAAACTACACTTAATAATGTTAATGAAGTCATGAAAAACCTAATTAGATTTTTAGTCTAACATTTACAATTAATTTCCAAAACCTAGTTTGCATAAAATTCCAATTTTAACAATTTACAAGCATCAATTAGTAAACTAGCAACTAGGTTAGGTTTTCATTTCCTTATGATGATAATCTACACATTGCAACCATAATTACACAACAAAAACCCTAACTTTAGTTCACAACCCCTCTTGAAAGTTAAATCTTTAATATCAAAACCACAATTAATTCCTAATTAAACACATAATAGCTAGATTCAAGTAATCAAACAATAACTTATGCAAAATACTAAGATTATACCTCACAAAATTAGAGATCTAGCACCAAAATCTTGGACTCCAAATTGCTCTCTTGATCCATGATCCACACTAGAATAGGTCAAGAAGAAATGGGTAGAGATTGGATTTAAGAAATATTGAATTTTTAGCTTAATTTTGAGGCAAAAAGATGAAATTTTTGAAGGAAAAAGAGATGGGGTTTTGGGGAAATTTCTGGACAGCAATGAAGGGGGGCTCAGCTGCAGGTGAGGAAAAAGGAGGAGAGAGAGGGAGGTGGGGAAAATCATATCTAGTCAAAGTCCACTTTGTTTCTTTCATTTTCTATTCTTTTCTTTTCTTTTCTTTTTGAAAAAGGAGGTGATTGGAGAGAGAGAGGGGGGGAGGGCTATCATGGTGGGGCCGACCATATGGGGAGAGGGAGAGAGGGTGAGGTGTGGGTGTGTGGGTTAGGAAAAAAGATAAATGTATTACCCCAATTCCCATTAACACTAATTTCACCGAAAAAAGCCTTTTTTCTTCGATATTTTCTAAACCGTTTTGACAAACCATTTCATTTCAGAAACCGCATGATAAAATTTTATTTAATGTGTTATGATGCACAAAATTTGTTTCAACTCGTTCCAATTTGTAATTTTTCCTAATTAAATGTATTAGTAACGGCTTAAAATAATATTAAAATAATTAATTTCGGAAAAATTTTCAGAAAATTTGAAATTTCACCAGTGGCTCAATAAACACCAATTACTAGTAATTACATAGCTAGAATATGTATATTTAATTTTATATTAAAAATATTTGTATTTTGACTTTTTACGGAAAACCCCTTTATTTTACCGATTTTCCGAAATTTCACCGAAACGATTTTCAAAACGTTACAATCTTCCCCCCTTAAAGAAATTCGGTCCCCGAATTTAAATTAAAACTCCCCCCCAAATACTAAAACATCTAAGCGAAACCATCAAGTCGTCAGGGCTCCGAAATCATAATTAACTAAAACAAATCGTAGCGCAGCGCATGCGCATGAAAAATGAGCACATAACTCAAAATCAGAACTCCGTCAAGCATCCCGCAATCATCGGAGTAATGGTGAAGACACAATATCTAAATCCAAAATGAAAATCAATATGATATACATCATTAAAACATCTGGAAGCAATGCATGCCAAATCTTCTTCAAATCGCTGTGCGATGCTCGCAGCACTGCACAGTGGCGGACGTCTATTGTAAGAAAATAACTACATATATATATATATATATATATATATATATAACCTTTGTTTAATATGTACGTTCTGCCGTTTTGGAAACAATTTAGAAGGGTCTCCTTATTTTAAACATTTCGTGTCGTATCAGACACGTAGGTAAATACTGAGACTATAGCTCGCTTTTTTTGGAAATCCCTTCAATAACTATCAATGCATGCAAAATATATTCAGGTACTGTCCTCTGACTAGTCCTGCTCAGTACGAAAACACATAGCAATATCATAAAAACGTACTTCTCTATAAGAAAAATCAATCCCAAAATACGCGTATGAATACTACGTGCGTCTGGTGCGCACGGAAATCAAAATCCATATACGTGCCATACAAGTGCACAGAAACAAGATCTAAGTGCATTGGGTGTGCACAAAGCATCTGTCGTAGGCAACGTGTGTGCCTGACAGCAAAATCAGGTGCATCTGACATGCACGAAGAATCTCGATTTAGTGCATCTGGTGTGCACCAAAATCGCATCTCAAAACATGCGCTCAACATGCGCGAAAATCCAAGGCAGGTGCATCTATCATGCACGAAATCATGAAATCCAATATCAAGCGCCGAACATGCGCAAAATTAAATCAGGTGCACAAGGTGCACAAAACAAATATCGAGTATCACAATCGAAATCGAAGTCCAGTGCATCTAAGTGCACAAAGTGCGTATCACTGCACTGCAAGCATATGTGAATCATACCGAGTGCAAAAACCAAATCGTATGCGTATATACGCACAAAATCAACTCAACTGTATGAAACCCATAAAATCATAAACATGAGAAACCAAGGCACGAAAACGATAACGAGTGTAACAACTGTGCAAAAATCGTAAATACGCAGTAGGTGCAACCATAGCTCATGAAAACCATATCATGAAACTCAATCATCAAAACCAAATCATCAGAATAGATCGCTCAAAATACCAAAATCAAATATGGCGGAATAGTCCCGCTCAAATACATCCTCCAAGAATCTCTTGCCAACTGTCGTGGTCACTCATAGCATGTCTCGTCGACGATCCTGAACTCTGGCCTGCCGGTGTGCGTAACATGACCACTCCTGGGTCCAAGTCTTCTCGTAATTCATTCCAGAAAGGTCCTATCGAAATCTCTCCCAAATCTCGTCTCTGCCGAACTGTCCGGAAGTCATCGTCCCTTATTAGATCCGTTCTCTTTCCGGAACGGCAGCGTACTCATCGCGACTCTTTCTGAAAGGTATATCCAAGTACAATGCCTCGGCATGCGTATCGCATCTCTGATGTAGGTGGAGTGGAACGTCGTCTCATCAAGATCTCGTACGAACCTCTTACTCCACTTTTCTCTGATGTCGACTGCTTCGGACTCGTCTCGTCGTGGCTGCATGGACTGAGCTCCAACGGCTACCCTCGTATCCGGAGTCTCCCAAAAATGCATCTCACCACCTAGTATCCGAATGAAGTCGAACCATCCGATCGATTGTCAAAACCTTATAATCCCCCAAGAGCTCAACATCTTGGGCACAGTTTAATAGTATCGAGTACATACCACAGCATCGGTGGTCCAGCTGTAGAAGGGCAAACTCAAGCCTCACTAATGGCGCCATGGAACTGCCGCAAACCCTAAGGTTCAAAGGCTTTCACGCGGTCATTAAGTCGAGTTAGGGTTTCATTCTTCTAGAGGGTCCATAGAATTGCCTGCATGTCTTTCCGAAACTTTAAACCTGGAATAATAGGTTTCCGACATTCGGTCGTCTTTGTCGACTCTCTACGTCTCCGTGTGAAGTCGTCTCTAGCTGGAATTAATCTATCTGATGACCTCACATCGGGGTAGGCGAACGAATCACATGTCCTAGTCATTTATCCTCGGTGACTAGCGACCTTCTATCATCTCTTAGTACAATCTTGTACTGCAATAGCTCCAACATCTAGGGCGATATCTCGTCGTTCACAGCAACAACTGGCTCATTCGTCTGCATGTTGAACAGTGCCTCAATCGTCATGAATAAGCCATATGTCAACGGTCATCAAAATCTGGCTGGCCTCTATCAGTGGCTCAATCCTCTAGTGCAAATCGGCACGTCTGAGTAATCTCATACAGCAATCCACCCAACGCTCGTGGCGTGAAAACACAATTAAAAGAAACATCTCTGCAATCGTGTGTCGCCGGAATCATGCCCTGGTCAGTCCTCGTTCTTGACGAGCTCATGCTGACCGCAACTCTAGCCGTAGCTCTCCCTGCCCTTAATCGTGGCAGCAAAACCAAAACTGGTACCGATGAGGCTAGATCAGGAGTGAATATGATACTGAACAAGGAAATGTATATCCTAAGGCTCCTTAAGTGGAGTAGCGTATCGTAAGTATGCCGCGGAACATACCCACGGTACGTCACTCTACTTTAGTCACCTAATCCATCAACCAAGGGTCATCCTACGCTCCGAAGGTAAAACCTAACGCTCTGATACCAACTTTGTCACGTCCCGAAAGTACGGAACATGACCGGCACTTAAACTACGAAACGTCTCGAGACGTACGTAATCTAAGTAAGCCGAAAACCCAGAAATCCAAACCAAGAAAAGTAGTAGAGTGAAGGAAAAACCAATTTAAAATCAAGTAGTTTAATAGCATAAGCCGAATTATGCGGTTTTAAAAACATCAAATATTTCCTGAAAATTTCGGCAGAGTCTCCTTTGCAAATACTGGCTCCCAAATGGGATACAACATGAATAGTATACGAAATCAATAAAAGGCATCTCCAAGCGGGAGCTAGCTCTTCGTCAATCGACGGTCACAACAACACAAGCAATATAATATACAACGCCAAGGGCGAGGATCAAAATTCAAAAGGAACTCAAAACAACAAGAAATCCACAGAAATACAACGCGCGACTCTAAGGTCGAAAGAATAACATCACCGGTCTCTATCTCAAAAATAAATACATGTTTGGTTGATGGAACTTCTAGATACAACTGAATAATGATATACAAGATATAATGATGGGTGCGATACAAATAAACCCACCTGCTAGCAAGTCACCCGGAAATGGAAATAGTGCCAGCAAAGCCGTAATGAAACCTGTACGGCGAAACCTGCAAGAACTGTGGCACAACGGGGGTGAGTTGCCAACTCGTGAATAGAAAAACATCTACTAATAGAAGCGCATGTATGACGCAATCCTAGGTCATACGATCATAATATATCCTCATATATATATATATATATATATATATATATATATATATATATCATGCATCCTATAACAATGAATAGGGTAAATATCTAACCTAAGTGTAATCCCATATGCCCGTGTCAGTGCCTCAGATAGCAATATATCATATGGATGATGTATGAATGCATGAAACAGAATGCATGTACTGAAGAAAACTGCTCTCATAAATTAGTGAGATTTCTGTATTTTTAAAATGAGGTATCATAATGAAATCAGCATAAAACAGTGCCTAGCATCGGCACAAAATGTAATCCCAATGTCTCGATATCTCTGTATCACAGTCTCTATACCTCAATATCTCGAAATCTCAATGTCTCAATCATAATGACTAGGGCGCCGTCAGTCCATGCTGGCCCCTACCATCCATCTCATGACCACGACGGTATCCTCCGGATATCCGACGCGTCGGGTAATATCACTGGTCGGTCGTGCTCCCCTGCACAGGCTCAACGTCAACAACACGATCTTCTTGCCCCGGGGTACCGCACCGGGCCCACCATGTACCCGAAATGGTTCATCCATCTCCTCGAATCGGGTCTCGAAATCCATTAGCAAACTCATGGTGGACGACTCATACATCATGGGAAAACCGCATTTTTATTTAAAAAGAGAGAAAGCAGTTTATATATATTTTGCGGTTTTCCTCCAAATCCAGAAAATATCATGGAAATCTGAATCATCAATAGCATGTAAACCATGAATATAAGCATGAGCATCCATGAATGCGGCATATAATGAATAACAGTATGCATGAAGTGACAAGTAACAACTACAATGTCTAAACTACTAGTTAACAAGCTACATTAGGCAATAATATTTTCTAAGGTGTGTGTGACATGGCAATTACCGATGAAGATGTGTGTGAGCCGGAAAGTAAGTGTACGTGGTACATACGCATCATCAGTAATGGTGCTGGTGTCCTAACAGTATGATATCAACAATGCAATAAGAAATTATAATATAAGTATGCGATGCGGAGCGAATAGTAATAATGAGCGGAATACTAAACACAACGATAACTAAACTGCATTACCCTAATATAAGTCCTACAATAATGCCCTTTGAAATAACACGAATCGCGATATTTTGAAAATAAGGGCTACGGTGTTTTTAAGAAAAGATACGTCTTTTGAAATATCCGTAGAATCCCTTGACCTGTCTTTTAAAATACCCACGATTCGTTAGTTTTGAAATAGATAGGAGTCTAATCTAGTCTAACAACTACACTAAACTATACGGCTGAACTAACAAGCTAAACTACAGGTAAGGAAACCGCCTAACATCTGAGTCGATACGTATACATACCTGTATAAATATTAGTCGGTGATCCCGCCTCAATAATATCATATCCGATACCATATCTATAATCAGACATCCCAAGTCAAGAGTGCGGATCAATCATCAATATATAGCTCGTACGTAAATCCGTCGTACGGCATCCCCAAATCTGGATACAGGTCAATATCATACTCATCACACTGTTCATCTGGTATCCTCTTTATCAAGATCGTCATCTGGGGTACTGACCTACGTCTAGTACATGACTAATATCACTATTTACATGGCATTGTCATTCAAAGATCCGCTATAACATCCGGACGTATCTCAAGTACGAATCCTGCCATATCACCGATCTCACGGCCTCAACTCAAATCTCATCGACTCATCTCAATCCCAAGTATCATCCGCAAATCCAGTATGTGAACACCTAGTCCCATACCCAGGTGAACACATAAACACAACTCCCCATATACGCACAGGTAATAACATAGATGTATGCATGTGTGTGTGTGTGCGTGTGTGGGTGTAACAACTACTCTAGGGTTTCGCAACTAACACTAAACTAATCCAAGAACACCAAATCTCCATATTTATCATCAATAAACTCAAACAATATATAATCAATAAATGTGTGTATACGTATTCGTATACATCACCACGAACTGCGGGGGTGCTATACGCCATCCACCCGACTTCTCCCCGTAGATATAAATCTACTCACCTGGTCCTCGCTCGCCGGTGCCGACGTCGTCACGCGCTTGCTTGTCGTCTTAAAGTCCACATGGGGTACCTACATATCATAACGCACTGTATCGCATTAAAATCCGACTCATGACCAAAACGACACACGAATCTCACATAGGTCAAAACCTATGGTTTGCTTTCACAAATCAACCCAAAAACCCTCGACGTCGGTGTACAAACGCCAAACCATCGAGAAAAACCCAAACACACTCATTGTACAATCACGAGCACTAATTATAATATAAAATAGCTTAAAATTCACAAAAACCCCAAATTCACTTTAAAAGCCATTTTTCCGAAAATCTAGCAAGCAAAAATTTCCCGTTTTAGTACAAAACTCGACGTTTTAACAAAACTAATGGCCATAAGGCTCACTAAACATCTTAATTAAGTCATACCAATGTTAATTAGATTTTAAACTTAATTCTTAATATCAATCTCAAAAAATCTAGTTTGCATACATAACCAATTTTAACAATTTTATAGCAAAAATGCACAAACTACAATCTAGCTTAGATTTGCATGATCTAAAGTATTAAACTACACTTAATAATGTTAATGAAGTCATGAAAAACCTAATTAGATATTTAGTCTAACATTTGCAATTAATTTCCAAAACCTAGTTTGCATAAAATTCCAATTTTAACAATTTACAAGCATCAATTAGTAAACTAGCAACTAGGTTAGGTTTTCATTTCCTTAAGATGATAATCTACACATTGCAACCATAATTACACAACAAAAACCCTAACTTTAGTTCACAACGCCCTCTTGAAAGTTAAATCTTTAATATCAAAACCACAATTAATTCCTAATTAAACACATAATAGCTAGATTCAAGTAATCAAACAATAACTTATGCAAAATGCTAAGATTATACCTCACAAAATTAGAGATCTAGCACCAAAATCTTGGACTCCAAATTGCTCTCTTGATCCATGATCCACACTAGAATAGGTCAAGAAGAAATGGGTAGAGATTGGATTTAAGAAATATTGAATTTTTAGCTTGATTTTGAGGCAAAAAGATGAAATTTTTGAAGGAAAAAGAGATGGGGTTTTGGGGAAATTTCTGGACAGCAATGAAGGGGGGCTCAGCTGCAGGTGAGGAAAAAGGAGGAGAGAGAGGGAGGTGGGGAAAATCACATCTAGTCAAAGTCCACTTTGTTTCTTTCATTTTCTATTCTTTTCTTTTCTTTTCTTTTTGAAAAAGGAGGTGATTGGAGAGAGAGAGAGGGGGGAGGGCTGTCATGGTGGGGCTGGACACATGGAGAGAGGGAGAGAGGGTGAGGTGTGGGTGTGTGGGTTAGGAAAAAAGATAAATGTATTACCCCAATTCCCATTAACACTAATTTCACCGAAAAAAGGCTTTTTTCTTCGATATTTTCTAAACCATTTTGACAAACCATTTCATTTCAGAAACCACATGATAAAATTTTATTTAATGTGTTATGATGCACAAAATTTGTTTCAACTCATTCCAATTTGTAATTTTTCCTAATTAAATGTATTAGTAACGGCTTAAAATAATATTAAAATAATTAATTTCGGAAAAATTTTCAGAAAATTTGAAATTTCACCAGTGGCTCAATAAACACCAATTACTAGTAATTACATAGCTAGAATATGTATATTTAATTTTTTATTAAAAATATTTGTATTTTGACTTTTTACGGAAAACCCCTTTATTTTACCGATTTTCCGAAATTTCACCGAAACGATTTCCAAGACGTTACAGCTAGCGCAACTGCGCTGTCAAGTGTCGCGCAGCGCAGAGCGCAAATCATCTGAAGTGTTGCTTCCTTTATTAAAATTTGAATTTTTGAAAACAGAGCTTTGCTCTGATTGGGGGAAACAGAAGCGTTGCTTCATTTTCCGCCTAGGAATTTGAACAGAGGTTTGCTCTGAAAGGGAGATTTTCTCCTTTATTATTATTATTATTTATTTATTTATTTGTTTGTTTGTTTATTTTTTATTTTATTGTTATTATTTTATACGGAGCGGGTTTTGAGCCAAAATTTTGGCGGGAACAACCACTCCATATGAGATATGGAAGAGGAAGAGACCGTGTCTTAATTATATTAAGATATTGGGTTGTCTGGCCTATGTCAAAAGGCATAATCCGGACAAACTCAAGGCAAGGTATGTTCTTTTCAAGTTTGTAGGATATTCTAAAAACTCACAAGGGTATATCTTCTACCACATCGAGGAACAAAAGGTGTTTGTTTCTCGGCATGCCACCTTTTTAGAAAATGAATTTCTTGCAAAAGAAATTAGTGGCCTTGAGGTAGAATTGGAAGAGATTCCAGCAGCACAAACTACGACAGAAGATTTGGTAGAACCAGAGGATTCGATAATTCCCAATGAACCTCAGCCTCTCCGCCGATCTAGTAGGGTTCCTCATCCACCTGAGAGATGCTACGGTTTTCTCATTGATGGTGGGAACGGGGATTGCATCATGGTAGATGATGACATAACTAGCTTCAAGCAGGCCATCACGAGTAGGGACTCTGTGAAATGGCTGCATGCAATGCGATCTGAGATGGAATCCATGTACACCAACAAAGTATGGACTTTGGAAGTTGCTCCCGAAGGAGTAAAGCCCATTGGGTGCAAATGAATCTTTAAGAAGAAACTTAGTGTAGATGAAAAAGTTAAGACTTTCAAAGCTAGACTTGTTGCAAAAGGTTTTCGTCAACGACCAGGTGTGGACTATAATGAAACATTTTCTCCAGTAGCTATGCTTAAGTCCATCCGGATCCTGCTTGCCATCGCTGCGTACCATGGCTACAAAATCTGGCAGATGGATATTAAGACCGCCTTTCTAAATGGTGGTTTAGAAGAGTGCGCGTACATGACTTAATCATAGGGCTTCATGGACAATGGGAGTAGCGGGAAGGTGTGCAAGCTGTTTAAATCCATCTACGGGTTGAAGTAGACATCGCGAAGTTGGAACATCAGTTTTAATATGGTAGTCAAAGAGTTTGACTTCATCAAAAACGTAGATGAACTTTGTATATATAAGAAGGTGGCAGAGAGTAAGGTTGTATTCCTTGTATTGTATGTGGATGATATACTCTTGATAGGAAATGATGTTCCTATGCTGTACTCGGTCAAACTCTTCTTATCGCATAGATTCTCAATGAAAGATCTAGGTGATGCCTCCTACATCTTGGGGATTAAAATCTATAGAGATAGATCTAAACGGATACTGGGATTGTCCCAATCCAGGTATATAGACACCAGACTAAAGAGGTTTAGTATGGAAGAATCCAAGCATGGGAATTTACCCACGATCACAGGACTCACTCTCTCCAAAGAGATGTTTCCCAAGAATGATTTGGAGAGAGCTCGCATGCAAGGGATACCCTATGCTTCGGCAGTAGGCTCTATCATGTATGCGATATTATGTACCAGACCCGATGTAGCATACTCACTATGTGTAGTGAGCAGGTATCAAGAAGATCCAGGAGAGAGTCACTGGACAGCTGTGAAGAACATTCTCAAGTACTTGAAAAGGACTAAAGAGATGTTCTTGGTGTATGGTAACGGTGCACTCCAAGTGGAGTCCTTTACCGATTCGATCTTCCAGAGTGATAAGGACGACTCTAAGTCGATCTCGGGATTTTTCTTTACCCTCAATGGAGGGGCGGTTTGTTGGAAGAGTTCCAAGTAGGAAACCGTGGCAAACTCAATGATGGAGGCTGAATACATCGCTGCCAATGATGTTGCCAAAGAGGCTGTCTGGATGAAGAAGTTCATAACTGAACTTGGAGTGGTTCCATCCATTGAGCATCCAATACCTTTGTATTGCGATAACAATGGAGCAGTGGCCTTGGCCAAGGAACTTCCAAATAAAATAATGCGGGTTCTCGCCCGCCATGGCTCCCTTTTGTCTTTCCTTGAGCCGAGTCGAGTAAAGGCATCCGAAGACCGCTGACCCGATCAGTGCTTTTTCCATCATCCAAGTCCATCTCCGGCCCCCTTCTTCCTAAAGCCTGCTCCTTTATCTGTCTTCTAGTCGGCTCCCCATTCATTAGGTCCCATCAGCGACCCAGGCATATTCTGAGGCGGTATCACCTGATCCGGGAGATAGTTGATCGCCGGGAGATCGAGGTCAGAAGAGTTGACACGTAGGAAAACATGGTAGATCCACTCACAAAGGCCATAACCCAGATACAATTTGAGAGACTCTTCGGGATGTTGGGTATGAGATACTACAACAACTAGCCTTAGTGCAAGTGGGAGATTGTTAGTTATATGTATGCCCTAGAGGCCATTATTGTACATATGATGTATATTATAGTGGATGCTTGGATATATATAGAGAGGACTTTCTTGCTCGACATGATAGTATGATATCTGGTTGCTCTTTGTCTTAACATGTTGAATTGTATAAGTGATGTTGTCTTGCTCTCACATGTTGATAAAACCCTTAGGATGTGTACTTGACTACTAGGACTATGATGGAGATCATACTAGTGGGGCCAAGGGTAGTCCATAAGTACACCCTATAATTGCTTCTAGTCGAGGGTGTATCGAGACAGAGCATCGATATTCCAGAGTAGACTAGCGTATACGCATCTTGACCCATATGATGGGCGATGGATGATCCCACATCCATTGGTGTTTGACATCAAAGATAGTATACGGGTGCTCAGTGGAGACTGGGTACACTGAACGGACTCGCCGAGAACTCCTAGCTGGTGTTATACCTATCGTCATATAGCAGTTCTCTGGTGACACTGGTATAGGTTAGTCTGTAGACCCGAGATCATCATAGTGACTTGTGTGATTCCCACTGTGCTTTGATTTCCACCTTACCACGTTCAAGAGAATGTGCAAAACGGTGGCTTTTGGGTACAGTCCCGAATCACATGGAAGCAATGAGCGAAAGGAGGGGATTCGTCTCTCCCGGTATTGCGGGTTGATATTGCGTTGTGCTCGATTGGCCATAACGATAAGTCCCTGGCCAGGGCTGCTATGGAGATTTACTGATAAGTGTTATCAGTAGTTTCTCGACCCGTTATGAGCCTTACATCGACACAACTTATCGGTTACTGGGGTCTGACGTTTAACCACCCCTAGACTAGATATGCGACATATCAGACGAAAAGACCGGACTGTACGGTAGTGTTATTGACATGCTTTTTAGGAGTAGGAGCAGGCTTGTTTGTTGATCTTCTGATCGCTCAATACCCGGGTAGCCATTACGTCCAGCTAGTACCGCTGACGGCTTGTGGGTGCTTGATGTGATCATCACCTACTGTCGGCGTATTGACGAGTCTTTAGAGTCCTACATAGAGGTTTCACTGGCTCAAGCAAAACGAAGTAGGAGCACATATATGATATGTGCGGGACCGAGATTAATATGAGTATATGATACCGTATTCTGTTCTTGCGATATAAGGTATCGATCGGTTATATGAGATATAGCCCGATTATATGAGATATATCCGGGTCATCGAATCAAATGTTGATTGGATAATTCGATACTGTATCGGTCGATTATATGAGATATATAACCGGGTTATCGAATCAAGTGTGATTCGATAAATTGATACAAATAATATTAGTCGATCATATGTGATATTGTTAGTGTATATGCCCTAGGGGCCATTATTGTATCATACTAGTTTGCATATTACTTAATAGAAGCCTGGGATATTCACATGTATATAACAGTCTTGCTAAACATGGTAGTATGCTACTTAGTTTTTCTATCTTAATATGTGAGTATACGTATTGATAGAGCTCTTATGATCTTGCTTGACTACCAGCGTTGCGATGGCAGTCACACTAGTGGGGGCTGGGTAGTCTACAAGCACATCCTTATTCTGGTCCCTAGTCGTTGGATTATCGAGACAGGGCATCGATACTCCGGAGTAGACTGGTGTGTACGCTTCTCATCCCAGTTGGGGAGATGGTCTGTCCCACAGCCGTCAGTACGTCGTACTGGAGATAGTATGCAGGTGCTCGTTAGGTTACGGGTACACCAGACAGGACTCACAGGGAACTGTTGGTTGGTTTTATACCAGTCGTCAGTTAACAGTTCCCAGGTGACATGAGTACAGCATAGTCCGCAGACTTGACACTGCTACTTCGTCTTGAGTGTGTCCCACTGTTCTTAGATTGCTACCCTACCACGGCTCAAAGGAGTCGTGCAAACAGGTAGCAGTTGGGTGCAGTCCCGAGCACTTGGAAGCAGTGGCGGTTAGACAGGATTCGTCTCTCCCGGTATTGGGGGTTGATATCGCGCTGTGTCAGAGAGCCATTACGCAAAGTCCCTGGCCAGGGCAAGCGAGATTTGCTGGTAGGTTCTAGTAGTTTCTCAGGGTGTAATGGGCTTCGCTCCGACACGACTTATACCGCTATTAGGGGACTGACGCTTGCCGCCCCCTAGGCCCGATATGCGATAGTCTTAGACGAACGGACCGGACTGTATGGAGATTGTCACAGCAGGCTCAGTAGGAGTTCGGATGGGTTTCCTCATCGGCCTTCTTATCGACATCTACCTGGGGGCCGTTACGTACAGCTACTGCCGCTTGCGGTCTGTGGTTAAACCCACTGCCAGCGTAGTAGTCGAGTCTCTAGAGTCCCACACAGAGAGTTTCCCTACTCCAGGCGAAACGATATAGAGGTCGTATGGTTTTACGACAAGGGTTCGGACGCATACGTGTGTTTACGCACGTACGACATCCGGACAGTTTATACTAGTCGGCTTTGGTTTAAGCCAGTTTCTAGTATCCGGTTATTGGATTTATACAGTCTAAAGTTTTTCCGTGTTTTCACGGATAGGAGGGGCGTTCTCGTAATTGCGCGAGAAGCTTCTAGAAGATGGTGACTAAGGAGGTTTAGGTGGCATATACATTGAATGAGATTAGTGAGTCATATGGATGATTCATCCATGTCATTAATGCATCATCAATGCTTAATGAATCATGGAGATGAATCACCATTAGATATTTATCAAGCATGGTTGTAAATCATTTTATTTTCTTTTCTTGAAAAACAATAATGCTTGATATATATTATGATAGCTCATTTTCTCATTTGATTATTATGTTCACTTTCTCTCTCCTCAAGCTCTCCCTCTTCAAACCCTAATCCTCCCCTCTCATGTGTTGAGTACAAGGATTAGATTAGACTACTTAATCCTTAACCATTCTCTATATCACCTAGGTTGCTTAGATTAGCGATTTAAGAAACCTAGTTACCTCTAGTTTGAGATGAAGCTTGTAGTAAAGCTCTCGGGTGGATCTTCTACTACATAGAGAAGGCCGGAGAGGACGTGGAGAACGACAAGACGAAGGACTCGGTTCTTTAGGTATAATCACTTTTCATAGTAGTTGTTAACTCCTATATTTGTTGTTAGTTATTGTTTATGCAAAGATTCTCGGTTAGTCGATGCTTACGCTTTAAACAAGATCGTTTTTCAATATTCCGCCTCCCCGCAAGTCGTGGGGTGTTGTACATCGACTTACAGTAGTATCAGAGCCTCGCTAAACAATAAATAACTCATTAGCAAAGTCGTAAGATATTTGAACGCAAAACGAACCAAAAAATGACATCGATATCACTACTTTCTGTCGAATTTTAAACAGGCTCTAAAAATTTTTCAGGGTGCTTCAGAATAACCTACAGAGAATTTTAAGAAAACTGGTGAAAAATGGGTTCCTGAATCGGCCAAACGACCGCGGAACCGCGGCCGAGTTGGGGCCGATTCAACCCATTTTCCACCAGTAATTCTTCTGTGATATTTTTGTGTTTTCTGGGATGTTTATTTTTCTGCTCAAGTCTCAGGTGCACAGAGAAGTATTGGAGTAGAATCTAATGTGTTTGCACGATCGAAATTTTGCGATGTTTGCTAATTTGATTATATCTGTGTTTGTATAATGTGTTCGTAAACCTCCCCTAACTGCTAGTATGTCGGTTGGCAGGGGGTTGCACATTTCTGTAATGGATTTTATCTGTTTGTGTATATGAACTGTGTTGGACTGTTGTGATGTATAGCCGGGGTTTTGTGATGGGTTATTATTTAATTCATTTGATGTAAATGTAATTT
The DNA here is from genome assembly GCA_030015575.1 of Agapanthus africanus. Classification (NCBI taxonomy): domain Eukaryota; kingdom Viridiplantae; phylum Streptophyta; class Magnoliopsida; order Asparagales; family Amaryllidaceae; genus Agapanthus; species Agapanthus africanus. Next base: position 510,819,608 of record JASDDO010000026.1, on the reverse strand, counting down.
GTTGTAATATTATTTTGCGGGGCACATCCAGGTTGCGGTTGTAGCCACCGTTGTATTATTTCATTTTACTGTTTTTGCTCCTAGGACAGACCCAAAGTGGGGTGCATAAACTACCGGGCGGGTAGTTTGCCATACCCGTAGGGGTATAGGGTGGGGTAATGGCTATTCATCACAACTGTGTAATCCGTCTTTTGTTGCAGGCTCTAAACAAACGCGGATTGCTTGCAAATCCAATAAAGTTCATATGAGATCTGGAATGCCTATTATTGCGTTTGACGAATGTACAATATCTATAGATGATAGCTATTTAGACGTCACTTATGTTTTGCACCCGCGCTAGCCCAGCCCCCGCTCTGTCGTTAGTTAAGTAACCTAACGGGTGATGACGGGACCCAGTGGCGAATGTGGATGGCATAAGAGCACGTTGTATTTTTGTTGTTTTCTGCAATGATAGGTTAAATGATGGGACGCATTATTTTAATGCAAAGAAAATAAACCAAAGTTGAATCGTTGGAACAAATTTAAAAGAAACCACTCGGTTATTTTTAAAAGAGCAGAATTTTTAATTGCGGAGCTTTAACCACTCCTTTTAAAAAGCTATCAGGTTCCTTCGATTATATCAAGTTTACTACGTTCACGGTTTCACCAAAACCAGTCGTAGCCCTCCGTCATTTCTTATGGATGGTCAGTAGTATTCAAGCTATGTTTGTTGGCTTTCTTCAAGGCATAGTGTTTGGTAGCTGCTGGGGTATTCATTTGTTGCATAGATAGATGAGTTGGTTTGGGACAGTCGTATTACCTTGTTGGCTTTCGTTAAGGGTATGTACGGGTGGGTTCAAATTAACAAGATAATGATGGGCAGAACTTGACATGTGACTTATGATTTGTTGGCTTTCGTCAAGGTCATAAGAACATGGGGCAAAAATCCACATCGGGAGTTTCTAAAGAAACTGAAACTTGCTAGTGTTTCATACCATTTGGAGTTTGATGAATGTTGGTAGGATTCCTTCAACATTATCATACGATGATATTTGGATCCCGATCCTACTGTGAGTATATGCTACTTATCAGGAGATTCTTCACTTAACGATCAATGCTATAAACCAAGTAGGTGTCGAGAAAGGTGTCAGCGGGGCTACGCCCCCCGAGAAAAGAGGTTATTTAATTAAGGAACTTCGTGAAAGCGTTGGAAAACCTCCCTCGAAGTACCGACACTAGCCTGGCTGAACGGTTAAGCAAGTATTGTACAGTGAGAATAGTCCTGGCTAATTCTTCTTTTATGGTTTGAGGAAGGATTCGAGAAACAGTGGGAGCCATCCAGTTTAGATAAATTAAAAACCACTCTAAACTTGCAAGAGCATCATGCTAAAGTGTTTTCTTCTCTCTCTCTCATTGCAGCGACCTTGTGACCATGACTAGGTTACATCTAGATAACAAGTTGACTGAATCTAACTTATTTGACTGGTAAAGGTCTGTCCAGATGTCCATTGCCTATGACAAGCTGGACCACCCTATTACTACTCAAGATCCCGCCGTCCCAGGTCCAGTTTCCACCGTCGCGGATATGGATATCCATCAGACAAGGGAAAAGGTTAAAGCGAAAGCCAAGTGCCTCGTGTTGGCTTCAGTTAATGGTGTATACCAGAAGCAGCACGAGAAGATGGACTCAGTTTCCATCTTTTTCCATAACAAAGATTTATATGGAGAGCAATCTCATATCGCAAGATATGAGGCCTCGAACGAATTAATTCAAGCGAGGTCGGCTTACGGGTCATCTATAAGGGACGACGTCCTTACGATGACTAGCTATACTGATGAGCTCAAGGACCTGGAGACCACGTTGGGAAACAGGTCATATGCTGACTTATTTCCACAGTCCCTACCCTCTACTTACATCCTGAAAGAAACCAGGGAGACACAAACTCTGCTTAATAGGGGACATTCTTCTTCTTCATCCAAGGCGAAAGCAAAGGGTGAAAAGAAGAAGACCTCTACAAAGCCGATATACGGTATCAGTAAAGTAGGAGGAAAGGGAAGAGCACAAGTTTCGGGACTTGGTGTAGGTAAGGAGGGATGTTCCTATTGTTATGGGAACGGGCATTGGCAGAAGGATTGCAGGGCTTTTGAAGCCAATAGCCAGGATACGAAGCATGTTGTGGCTTCAACCTCAAGTGTGTTTGTAATTGAGAACTGTTTGTCAATTAACTCTACTTCCTGGGTACTAGATACCGGAGCAGGATCTCATATCTGTAATTCGTTACATGCTTTGAGAAACCGTAAAGTTATAAGGGTAGGTGATTTGTCTCTCAGAGTTGCTAATGGAATGAGCATGGACGCTGAATCCGTGGGAGAATATCGCCTAGGTTTGACAAGTGGGCAGATGTTGATTCTACGTAACTGTCTGTATGTACCTAGTTTGACTTGTAATATCATATCAGTGTCCTCACTTTCGAGAGAGGGATATGACTTTACATTCGTAAGCGATGTAGTTCATATCCACCTAAATCAAATTCTGATTGGGTCCGGTACATTAGATGACGGTATATACGTATTGAATCAAGCTCAAGTTTTCAATGTCCAGAACACACTTAAAAAAAGTCTCCAGAAATAAATCAGGCTTTCTTATGGCATTGTAGACTAGGTCATATCAATGAAACACGATTAACAAAGTTACATAGAGAAGGATATTTGAATCCGTTCGAATATCAATCTTATGCCACTTGTGAATCTTGTCTCATGGGAAAGATGACAAAGACTCCGTTTACTGGACACGGAGTAAGAGCGAGCGAGCTCTTAAGACTCGTACACAGTGAAGTGTGCGGTCCAATGTCTACACATGCGCGAGGTGGTTATTCCTACTTCATTACTTTTACGGATGATTTCTCTAGGTATGGACATATCTTCTTGATGAAGCATAAATCCGAGGCCTTTGAGAAATTCCAGGAATACAAGAATGAAGTGGAAAACCAAACAGGCAAAAGTATTAAGACACTGAGATCTGATCGAGGTGGTGAATACTTAAGTGCCGAGTTCCTGGGTTACTTAAAAGAGAATGGAATTCTCTCTCAGCTTACTCCTCCATACACACCACAACACAACGGTGTATCGGAAAGGAGGAATCGAACCCTATTGGATATGGTTCGTTCCATGATGAGTAAGGCTGAGTTACCGCGATCATTCTGGGGTTATGCGCTAAAATCAGCGGCATATCTTTTGAACAAGGTTCCAACCAAGACTGTGCCTACCACACCATATCAGATGTGGAGTGGGAAGAAACCCTATCTTCAGTACCTGAAGACATGGGGATGTCCAGCTTTTGTAAAAAAGCAGCATCCGGACAAGCTCGAGGCACACTCAGTAGAGTGTAAGTTTGTGGGATATCCAAAGAACTCCATGGGATATTGCTTCTACTACGCAGAGGAACAAAAGGTTTTTGTTTCTCGTCATGCCCGCTTCTTAGAAACTAAATTTTTAGAAAATCAGAAGAGTGGGAGCACAGTAGAACTAGAAGAAATTCCAGAACCACAAGCTGTTACTGAAAGTTTGGTAGAACAAGAAGTTTCAGAAGAAAGGGACATACCAGCGCCTATCCGCAGAAGTAGTAGGCAGTCTCATCCGCCCGAGAGATACTACGGTTTTCCCATAGACGGGGATCGAGAAGATTGCGTCATTGATAATGACAACCCTACTAGCTTCCAGCAAGCCATTCAGAGCGGCGACTCGGTAAAATGGCTGGATGCAATGCGGACCGAAATGGAGTCCATGTACACTAACAAAGTATGGACTTTGGACGTTGCTCCAGATGGGGTAAAACCCGTAGGATGCAAGTGGATCTTCAGAAAGAAGATTGGTGTAGATGGACAGGTTGAAACATATAAGGCTAGACTTGTTGCAAAGGGTTTCCGTCAAAGACCTGGTTTGGACTATGACGAAACCTTTTCTCCAGTGGCTATGCTCAAATCCATTCGGGTCCTTCTTGCTATTGCTGCCTTCCATGATTATGAGATCTGGCAGATGGACGTAAAAACGGCCTTTCTAAATGGAAATTTGGAAGAGAGCGTCTATATGGATCAGCCGGAGGGATTCATTCAGAGTGGGAGCAATGGTAAAGTATGCAAGCTGCTTAAGTCCATTTATGGACTAAAGCAGGCATCACGGAGTTGGAACATCTGTTTTGATGATACTGTCAAAGAATTCAACTTTATCAAAAATCCAGATGAACCATGCATATACAGTAAGATTGTAGGGAGAGTTATTGTATTCCTCGTCTTGCACGTGGATGACAATCTCCTAATAGGAAATGATATTCCTATGCTACAGTCAGTCAAAGGATTCTTGTCACAGAAATTCTCTATGAAGGACCTGGGTGATGCCACCTATATTCTGGGGATCCAGATCTATCGTGATAGATCAAAGAGGATGTTGGGACTTTCACAGTCCAAGTACATAGACACCATATTGAAAAGATTCAGTATGGAAGATTCTAAGCGCGGTAACCTACCGACTTGTCACGGAATCACCCTCTCCAAAGAGATGTCTCCCAAGACTGATTTGGAAAGGGATCGCATGTCGATTATACCCTACGCTTCTGCGGTAGGCTCTATAATGTATGCAATGTTATGTACCAGACCAGATGTAGCATACACATCCAAGTACATAGACACCATATTGAAAAGATTCAGTATGGAAGATTCTAAGCGCGGTAACCTACCGGCTTGTCACGGAATCACCCTCTCCAAAGAGATGTCTCCCAAGACTGATTTGGAAAGGGATCGCATGTCGATTATACCCTACGCTTCTGCGGTAGGCTCTATAATGTATGCAATGTTATGTACCAGACCAGATGTAGCATACGCATTGAGCGTTGTAAGCCGGTATCAGGCAAACCCAGGGGAGAATCACTGGATAGCAGTAAAGAACATTCTCAAGTACCTAAGGAGGACTAAGGAGATGTTCTTGGTGTATGGCGGAAAAGACCTCCAGATCGACGCCTTTGCTGACTCCGGCTTCCAGAGTGACAAGGATGACTCCAAGTCCATGTCGGGTTATGTCTTTACCCTCAATGGAGGGGCGGTCTGATGGAAGAGTTCCAAGCAGGAAACCGTTGCTGACTCAACGATGGAAGCGGAGTATATAGTGTTAGTTATATGTATGCCCTAGAGGCTATTACTGTACATTGGATGTATATTGTAGTGGATGCTGGGTCATATATAGGTAGGACTTTCTTGCTCGACATGATAGTACGCTATCTGGTTGCTCTTTATCTTAACATGTATACTTTCTGTCTCTCTGTTACATGTTGATTAAGGCCTTAGGATGTGTACTCGACTTCCAGGACTATGATGCAGATCATACTAGTGGGGCCTGTGTAGTCCATGAGTATATCCTTCAATGTTCCTAGTCGTGGGAATATCGAGACGGGGCATCGATATTTCAGAGTAGACTAGCGTATATCTTCTCGACCCATGTGATGGGCGATGGATGATCCCATATCCATTGGTGTTTGACATCAGAGATGGTATGCGGGTGCTCAGTGGAGACTGGGTACACTGAACGGACTCGCCGAGAACTCCCAGATGGTATTATACCTCATGTCAGATGGCAGTTCTCTGGTGACACTGGTACAGCTTAGTCTGTTGACCCAAGATCGTCATAGAGTATTGTGTGTCTCCCACTGTGCTTTGATTTTCACCCTACCACGGCTCTACTGAGTCGTGCAAACAAGTGGTTTTCGTGTACAGTCCCGATTCACATGGAGGCAATGAGCGATAGGAGGGGATTCGTCTCTCCCGGTATTGGGGGTTGATGTTGCGCTATGCTCGACTGGCCATAACAGGAAATCCCTGGCCAGGGTTGCAGTGATATACTGGTAAGAGTTATCAGTAGTTTCACGATTGTTATGGACCTCACGTCGGCATGACTTATCAAGCTACTGAGGTCTGACGTTTACCACCCCTAGACGAGATATGCGACATATCAGACGAACAGACCGGACTGTACGGTAAGTGTTACTGGTTGGATTCACAGGAGTGTGAGCGGGCTTGCTCGTCGATCTTCTGATCGCTCAATACCCGGGTGGCCGTTACGTTTGGCAGACCGCTCGCGGCTTGTGGGTGTTTGATATGATCATCACCTGCTGCCGGCGTATTGACGAGTCTTTAGAGTCCTACACAGAGGTTTCCTGGCTCAAGCGAAACGAAATAGGAGCGCATATAAGATATGTGCGGGACCGAGAATAATGCGTGTATGTGATACCGTATTCTATTCTCGCGATGAATGTATCGATCGATTGTATGCTATATAACTTAGTTATCGAATCAAGGATTGATTCGATAAGCCGATATATTGGATATTAGTCGGTCATATGCGATATGACCGGATCGTTAAATCAAGTATTGATTTAATGATTTAATGTATAATTATATATTAGATATATTACTTTACATTGACTAATATTGTTCACTTTAAAAGGATTTTCTCACTTGATGTGTACATTGTATATGTGATATATTTTTTTGCACTTGATTGTATCTTGTTTGATGATACATGAAAGTTTGTGTGTATGATTAAACCATGGTTATGTTAATGGTTAGGGTTTTGTTTATTTACTTATTCATTTATTTATTTATTTATTTTGAAAGATAAAGAGAAATGGTGGCTTGATTTGTTTTCTAGTTGAAGCTTCATGAAGCTTTGAATAAGTCCACCATTTTTGTTTCATGCTTAACCCTAACCATTCAACCTAACCTTAGTTTATTCTCTACACCTAACTATGGTTGCAAATATGATAAGTATCATTTTATTTCCTATTTTTAAAATAGATATCATATTCTTTTTCTTCTTCTTCTTCTTCAACAAAGAAGAAAACTTGCAACCATTAATGGCAACATGAGAAAAAGAGTGAGAAATCCAATTCTAAAGTGAACCCATTTCCTATTTCTTCATCCTCTACCACTTGCCATGTAGTATAGGGTGTTTTCTTCACAAGTTTCATGACTTGGTGAAGTTGGAGTTTGATCTTGAGTTGCCTCGACGTAGATCATCTTCGGCATCGAAGTCGACGACCTAGCCCGATTTTTTCTCCGATGAGACCACCGCGAGAGTCTAGGATTCCGATGGGTATAGCGGAGGGACGTCATCACGGAGCTAGAGAGGTGGAGGACCGGATCTACAAAGGTTGTAGCCCCTTTCCTTTCCGTATTAAGGTTTGTAGGAACATAGGAAATTTTTAAATTGGCCATGTTTGATCACTTGTGGAACCTCTTGGGTGTGTCTAGGAACCCTACAGTGGTTTCAGAGCCTAACTAGAGCCTTAGGCGATGAGTAGACGGAGTTACAAGTCCGATCGAACCGAAACCCTAATACAAATTTGCTCTCTGTACATTTTTTGAAATCGGGGATTTTTGAGAATTAAAAATATGAAGAAAAATCAGCAGGAATTTCTAAGAATTACTGTGAAGCACGAGCACCTAATTCGATCATAGCGTGGCGGAACCGCGGCATTAGCATGGCTAATGCGGCGGTTCCGCGGCCAATTAGTCTCTTCAGTCAATTATTTTTGCACAGTAACTTCTTTATTTAAATGCTGAGTTTTCTAGGAATTTTTAATATTTACTCAAGAGTTGAGTTTTCTGGGTTGTATTGGGAGTTCGTAGATTCGATCGGATTATCAAACTTTGTCTATGTATTTTCCGGATATTTTAGAATATGTTAAAAAGTTCAACCGGATATAAATACCCATTTTTTCCCTTGCCGGGAAATTTCCAATTGTTGGATTTTTCCGTAGTTTAACGACGTTCTAAGTAGTGCAAGTAACGTGATGGTCCCTCTAGAAGACAACAAACCTTAACTCGATTATGTGACCGTCTTGAACTGTCCTTTGAACCTTCGGGTTTGGGGCAGTACGGCGTGCCACATGTGAGGCGTTGGCTTGACCCTTCTACGGCTGGACCGTTGGTACTGAGGCACGAAGTGAATGTTTTTAAACTTATTTCATGTGTTGAGCAGTTTCGGGAAAACTTGAGTGTTCGATTGTTCGATCGGAAAGTTTAACATTTTCTATCTTATCCGGAATGTGATACAATAATTGGAATTCACAAGTTGTTATGAGATAACTGAATGAATGTTATAAACATAGCAGTTTAGTCTCATTTGATCGGTTGCCACGGGATTTTGATGTGATCAAAAGTCCGTCGCAATCACGTAGTGTACACGAATACTCGCCGGTAAACTTAATAGACAGCCTCACCCCATAGCCCCTACCAAGTGACTGTAGGAGAACCCCGTCGCCGAAAGCATCCGTTCGGGTGCTCGCGGCAGCGGTGTTCTGCCTTGGTGCACTTTGTCGACGGCGTCGGGGGTGCAGCCGCCTACTAAAGTTTGCGACGAGCATTCGATCAGGATGTCGGGAATCTTGTTGAATTGCCCGACTTAATATTGAAAAGTGTTTTCGATAATGAGACTAAAATGCGGGGTTTATAATTGTTAGGCATGCGATGTCTAAGTATTTCATTTGATTAGGCATGCGATGTCTAAAAAGGTTGCGGATTCCAACTGTTGTAGTTTTACACTTTCTTTTCTGTGACCGTAAGTGTAATATGTGATATCACCGGTTTCGTTGCTATATGTCAACGACAATTGGGATACGCATGTTTACTTACGTTGATGACATGTGATGTTATGTGTTGCTGGATATGTTATATTGGATCGTCGTGTTTGAATAGCCGGGGGTTTTTATGTGAGACAAGTGTTTTTCATTTTCATTCATATAAAAACTTGTATGTAATATTCTTTTATTGGGGCACTTCCAGGTTGCGGATGATGTCACCATTTGTATATTATTTACTTTTCCGCACTAGGATAGACCCAAGGAGGGGAGCACAAGTAACCGGGTTCTAGGGTCCAGTGGGAGACCATCTCGAGGAGTCGAGTTCGGGTCTCCTAACCCTAGAATTGGTAGGGTTGCTTGCCGCTCTCGTAGGGGTCTAGGGGTGTGGGATTGGCTATTCATCACGACGGTGGAATCCGTGTTTTATACTGGCTCATATTAAAAACACGGACGTCCTAGTATATCCAATATTTCATATGATATTTTCTGCTGCGTTATCTGTGATGTGATCATGTGATTTGTTCAGATAGATATTATATATAGTATATATGATATATTATATAGACGTTGCTTATGTTTTACACCCGCGCTAGACCTGCCCCGCTCTGCCGTTAGTTACCTAACCTAACGGTGCAGACGGGACATCGAGGCGAATATGGATGGCATAAGCGTACGTTATATTTATCTGTGATATTTAGGTGGACTTAATTGATGGGATATTCATTAATGAGATTAATGAAAGAAATAAACCTAAAAGATGTTGTGGAATCGAATTTCAAAATAAAACAGGTAGCTACAGTTCTTGCTTTGCATCGCGGTGTTCATTATAGAACATCCTGCACCTTATTCGATGAGGAAAGGACCGAGATCCCTTCACCGGGAGTGACTCCTTTAGCAGTAACTGGCAGATGCTACACACTCGGTTTGTCTTTTGATTGCTTCTACAGTTTTTGCTTTGCACAGTGATATATATGATATATCCCGCACCTCATTCGACGAGGAAAGGGCCGACGATCCCTTCACCGGGAGTGACCCCTTTAGCAAAACTAGAAAAGCTTCAAAAACATTCCATTTAAAAACCATTTGATTCCGCAACGAGATCAAGTTCAAAGCGTTAAAGGTTTTCATAAAAAACCATTCGCAACCCTCCGTCATTTTAGGAAGTAGAGTACTTAGTATTCGTGATGTGTTTGTTGATTATAGTCAAGGCACAGTGTACGGTAGCTAAGTGATGTCTTCCTACACCGCATATGATGCGATTAGTTAGGACAGTCGCGTGACTTTGTTGACCTTAGTTAAGGGTCATGTGGGTGGGTCTAATTAATCATGAAATGACGGGTAGAACTTGACTAGTGCTTATGATTTGTTGACTATAGTTAAGGTCATAAGTGCTAGGGGTAAAAATCTTTATCGGGAGTTTCAAGTGTTGAAATTTGCAATGAGATTGCATACCTTCTATGTGATAGTTAGATCCTGATACCCACTGCGAGTAATTGTTACTCCTGGGAGAGTTTTGCACCTTGCAATTAGCCGATCAAGTAGGTGTCTAGAAAGGTGTCAACGGGGTTACGCCTCTGGGAAAACAAGGTTTACTGTAATTAGGTCCGTGCGAAAGCACGGGGAACCTCCCTCAAAGTACCGACACTGGCCTGGCTGAAAGATTGGCGAACTTATAGAGTGTAATTAATCCCGGCTAGTCTTTCCTTTTAGGGTTTGAAGGAAGATTTGATAAAAACAGTGGGAGCCATCGTGATTAGATAAAATAAATAACCAATCTAATCTTGTAAGAGAGCACGCAGAGTGTTTTCTTCTCTCTCTCTCAAGGTAGCGACCATATCACTCCTTAATCAAGATAATAATATGGAAGTATTGACCGAACCCGCTTGTTATACTGAGCTGGGGAACGTTGGTCCCACTCCAACTTATAATTGTTATAAGACAGAGCAGGAAATAGGGAAATACCAGAATTCCCATGTCGCCCAAACGAAGAAAATGCATGAGATGCATCTCCTTCGGGTGTGTTCATTACAAAGAACTGTTTCTCAGTATCCTCTGAATCCTGGGTATTTGATACCGGATCAGGATCCCAGATATGTAATCTGTTACATAGGGCTACCGAAAGGTAGAAAAACTGAGAATGGGTGATAAGTTTCATAAGACAGAAAACGGGGCAAGTGTTGCAGCCAAGTCTGTTGGTCACTGTCACCCTGTATTACCAATACATTGATTCTGAACAAATGCTATTAGATACCGAACCTGATATACAAAATCATATCAGTCTCTTTATTAGTAAAGAAAGGATATAATTTTGTATTGTTGGATAATATTTTGAACATTTCCTATATCAAAAGTTGATCGGTTCAGGCACGTTATCTAAAAGCATTGACGTTCTGAACCAAACTACAGCTCCTAGTATACAAAACACACACAAGAGGAAGAGTTCAGAAATGAACGAATCCTTCTTGAGGCATTGTAGACTAGGCCATATCAATGCGACCCGACTGGATGAAGTTACATTTTAGATGCATATTTAAATCAGTTTGAATTTACATCTTGTGAAACTTGCCAGTCATGTCACAAAGATAAGATGACCATAGCCCTGTTTATTGGAAACAGAGAAAGAGTTGGTAAACTCTTGGGACTGATACATGATGATGTATGTAAGGTCTCCTGTCTACATATGCCAGGACCGGTTCTTTGTACTTCATTACATTCTCTGATAGTCTCTTAAGATTCAGACATATGTTCCTGTTGAAACATAGGTCCGAACCTTTTGAGATATTCACAGAATATAAGTTAGAAGTAGAAAACCAAAACCGGGTATAAGTATTATGTCCTTTGATGAGATCAAGGAGGAGAATACTTGTGCATAGAATTCCTGGACTATTCTAAAGGAGAATGAGATTCTCTCTCAGCATTACTCCTCCGTATACACCATAGCAAAAATGGTATATCGGAGCGGAGCAATAGCACCATATATGATATGGTGTGCTCTATGATGAGTACTACTGAGTTTCCTATTTCCTTTTGGGAGTTATGCGCTTGAGAAACTGCATACCTATTGAATAGGGTTCAAATCAAATCAGTTGCCTACCACTTCATATGTGATATGGAAAGGGAAGAGCCCATATCTTAAGTTAGTTAAGATTTGGGTTGTCCAGCCTATGTCTAAAAAAAAATCCGGACAAGATCAAGGCAAGGTCAGTTCTATAGAACTGGAAAGGTTCCAGCTGTACAAAACTACAGTTAATGATTTAACAGAACCAGAGGATTCAATAGTCCCCGACGAACCTCAGCCTCTCCGCCGAACTAGCAGGGTTCCTCATCCGCTTGAGAGATACTTCGGTTTCTCGATGACAGTGGGAGCGAGGATTGCATCATGAGATGATGACCCAACTAGATTCGAGCAGGCCATCGAGAGTATGGACTCTGTAAGAATGGCTGGATGCTTAGCGATCTGAGATGGAATCCATGTACACCAATAAAGTATGGACTTTGGGTGCTATATCTGAAGGGTTAAATCCCCATCAGGAGCAAGTATATCTTGAAAAGATTACTTGGTGTAGATGGAAAAGTTGAGACTTTCAAAGCTAGACTTGTTAAAGGTTATCGTCATCGACCAGGCGTGGATAATGATGAAACTTTTTCAGGGGCTATGCTTAAGTCCATCCGGATCTTACTTAACATTGCTACATACCATGACTACGATATCTGGTGGTTGGGTGCCATGACTACTTTTCTAAATAGTGATTTAGAAGAGAACGTCTATAAGAACACAGCCAGAGGGCTTCGTAAACAGTGGGAGCAGCGGAAACGTGTGCAAGTTGCTTTACAGATTAAAGCAGGCATCGCGGAGTTGGAACGTCTGTTTTGATGTGGTAGTCGAAGTGTTTGACTTCATCAAAATGGTAGATGAACCTTGTATATACAAAAAGGTAGTAGAGAGTAAGGTGGTCATTCTCGTATTGTACGTGGACAACATACTCTTGATAAGAAAAGAGTTTCCTATGCTACGCACGGTCAATCTCCGCTTATCACATGGATTCTCCATATAGGATAAAGATGATACCTCCTAAATCCTGGGATTTGGGTCTATGAGATAGATCTAAATGGATGTTAGGATTCTCACTAGCTGTAGTAAGATAGTATCAATCGATCCTGGGGAGAATCACTGAATGTGTTCCAGGGTGATAAGGACGACTGAATGTCAGTCACAGGCATTGTCTTCACCCTCAGTGGAGGGACGGTATGTTGGAAGAGTTCCAAGCTAGATACCGTGGCAAACTAGACGATAAAGGCTGGTAACATCGCTATTAAAGATACCACCAAAGAGGCAGTTTGGGTGTATATTGGTTCATGAGATGAACTAGATTCCTACCATTGTATGACAATGGAAGTGTGGCTTCGGCCCAGGAACCCTGGTCCCAACAGTGACCCAGACATATTCTGAGACAGCATTGTAAGTCCATATTGCGACCCCCGGTTCTTACGGGGAGGCGGAAACGGTATAAAAAACAAATTTTTATCGCAAGAGGCAACATGGACTAAACAAGGTCGGGATCGTGTCTAAACTAAACTAGCAAATACGCTAAAAGGAGTTAGCTACTCGGATGAGGGTTATACCTAAACTTGAACTCCTTCTTCTTGAAATCTTGTAGAGGTTGATGGTTCTCTTTTGTCGCCTTCTTCCGTCGAAGATGGATCCACCTCGAAGGCTCGACCTTTGGGCTCTTTCTCGAACTTGGAGTGAACTAGAATCGCCGGCTTGCTAAACCCTTGATCCTAGAGTGAGTAGAGAGAGTGTCTAAGGGTTGCTTTTGTTTTTAAAGAGAATGATTCTCAACTCATGAGAAGGTTTCTCTTTGCTAGAGGAAGAAGAAGATGAAGAGAGGAGAGAGAATGAGAATGATAGAATGAGCTATATTTTTTCTTTCTTGCAACCATAATGCAAAAGAAAAGAATTATCTAATAATAATAATTGAAAATGAGAATAGTTGATGGCAATTTGGAATGACCACAACCATGCTTCATTTAAAAATGTAAGCATAAATCAAGGAAGACTTTTGAAGCATGATGGTGGTCAACTTTCAACCATGGTCAACAAGTCAACCATGGTCAACAAGTCAACAAAATCAACCATAACAAAATTCTCATTTAATTACTATTATAAATAGATAATCCATAAATCCATTAGGGTTTGGAAAAAGATAACTGTCAACTGTGCATACGCACCCGTTCCGAAACCCTAATGAAATACCTCATCCTCCGCCTCAAGCAACTGTGCATACACACCTGCATTCTCGTTCCGAGGAACAAGAATACCAAGATATAAAAGCAACCCCAAATATATATACCAGTATCTGGCTCAAACCAGAGCCTGCCAGTATAATCCGTCCGGACTCCAAACGTGCACAAGTGCGCGGATGAGAACGAACCCTGTCGCAAAACCATGCGACCTCTACTCTGTTTTGCCCAGAGGCGAATACCCTCTGTGTGGGACTCTAAAGACTCGACACTACGCTGGCAGTGGGTTTAACCACAGACCGCAAGCGGCACTAGCTGTGCGTAACGGTCCCCAGGTAGATGCCGACAAGAAGGCTGACGAGGTGAAACCCCATCTGAACTCCTACTGAGTCTGAATGTGACAGTCTCCGTACAGTCCGGTCTGTTCGTCTGATACATTGCATGGCGGGCCTAGGGGGTGGTAAACGTCAGTCCCCCAATAGCGGTACAAGTCGTGCCGGAGCGAAGCCCAAAACACCCTGAGATAACACTGGAAACCTACCAGTATATCTCGTTTGCCCTGGCCAGGGACTACTCGTGTAATGGCTCTCCTAGACACAGCGCGATGTCAACCCCCAATACCGGGAGAGACGAATCCTGTCTAACCGTCACTGCCTCCAAGTGCTTCGGGACTGCACCCAACTACCACCCGTTTGCACGACTCCTTTGAGCCGTGGTAGGGTAGTGATCAAAGTGCAGTGGGAACACACTTGAGGCGAAGTGCCAGTGTCAAGTCAGCGGACTAAGCTGTACTCATGTCACCTGGGAACTGATAACTGATGATAGGTATAATACCAACCTGTCAGTTCCCGACGAGTCCTGTCCAGTGTACTCGTAACCCAACGAGCACCCGTATACTATCTCCAGTACGACGTACTGATGGCTGTGGGACAGACCATCTCCCACACTGGGATGAGAAGCGCATACGCTAGTCTACTCCGGAGTATCGATGCCCTGTCTCGATAGTCCTGCGACTAGGGACCTGTATAAGGATGTGCCTATAGATTACCCAGCCCCCACTAGTGTGACTGCCATCACAACGATGGTAATCAAGCAAAGATCCTAAGGGCTCCACTAATGCGTATAAGTGATATACTGAAATAAACACAAGTACACATTGAAGTAGAAACAAACCAAGTAGCATACTACTATTTTGAGCAAGATTGTATACACAAGGTGAATATCCCAAGCATCCATTAAGTAATATACAAACTAGTATGATACAGTAATGGCCTCTAGGGCATATACACTAACAATCTCCCACTTGCACTAAGGCCATGTACTGGCGTATCGAAGACCTATCATCTCGATCAGCCGCTCGAACTGAGTCTGGGGTAGGGCCTTGGTGAATGGATCTGCAGTGTTCTCTTCTGAAGCAACCCTCCGAACCTCGATCTCCTTGCGATCCACGATCTCCCTGATCAGGTGATACCGCCTCAAGATGTGCCTGGATCTCTGATGGGACCTGGGTTCCTTCGCTAAAGCTATAGCCCCGTTGTTGTCGCAATACAGAGGTATTGGGTCAACAATGGACGGAACCACCTGAAGTTCTTTCAAGAACTTCCTTATCCAGACAGCTTCTTTTGCGGCATCAGATGCAGCGATGTATTCCGCTTCCATCGTCGAGTCTGCAACGGTTTCCTGTTTGGAACTCTTCCAACACACCGCCCCTCCATTGAGGGTGAAGACAAAACCCGACATGGACTTGGAATCATCCTTGTCACTCTGGAAGCTGGAGTCAGCAAAGGCCTCGATCTGGAGGTCTTTTCCGCCATACACCAAGAACATCTCCTTAGTCCTCCTCAGGTACTTGAGAATGTTCTTTACTGCTATCCAGTGTTTCTCCCCAGGGTTAGACTGATACCGGCTTACCACACTCAGTGCATAAGCTACATCCGGTCTGGTACACAACATCGCATACATTATAGAGCCTACCGCAGAAGCGTAGGGTATAATAGACATGCGATCCCTCTCCAAATCAGTCTTGGGAGACATCTCTTTAGAGAGGGTGATCCCGTGACAAGCCGGTAGGTTACCGCGCTTGGAATCTTCCATACTGAATCTTTTCACTATGGTGTCGATGTACCTGGACTGAGAAAGTCCCAATATCCTCTTGGATCTATCACGATGGATCCGGATCCCCAGGATGTATGAGGCATCACCCAGGTCTTTCATGGAGAACCTTTGTGACAAGAACCCCTTGACAGATTGTAGCATAGGAATGTCATTTCCTATCAAGAGAATGTCATCCACGTATAAAACGAGGAATACTACAGTTCTCGCTACAAATCTACTATAGATGCATGGTTCATCTGGATTTTTGATAAAGCCAAATTCTTTGACTGTTTCATCAAAGCAGATGTTCCAACTCCGCGATGCCTGCTTTAGTCCATAGATGGACTTAAGCAACTTGCACACCTTTCCGCTGCTCCCACTCTGAATGAAACCCTCTGGCTGGTCCATATAGACACACTCCTCTAAATTTCCATTTAGAAAAGCTGTCTTTACGTCCATTTGCCAGATCTCATAATCGTGGAAGGCAGCAATGGCAAGAAGGATCCGAATGGATTTCAGCATGGCTACTGGAGAAAAGGTTTCGTCGTAGTCCAAGCCAGGTCTTTGACGAAAACCCTTTGCTACCAGCCTAGCTTTATAGGTCTCAACCTGTCCATCTACACCAATCTTCCTTTTGAAGATCCACTTGCATCCTACGGGTTTTACCCCGTCTGGAGCAATGTCCAACGTCCATACCTTGTTGGTGTACATGGACTCCATTTCGGTCCGCATTGCATCCAGCCATTTCACTGAGTCAACGCTCTGAACGGCCTGCTGGAAGCTAGTAGGCTCATCATAATCTATGATGCAATCCTCTCTATCCCCGTCTATGAGAAAACCGTAGTATCTCTCGGGCGGATGAGACTGCCTACTACTCCTGCGGAGCGGCGTAGGAATGTCCTGTTCTGTTGAACCCTCTGGTTCCACTAACCTTTCAGTAATAGTCTGTGGTTCTGGAATTTCTTCCAGTTCTACTGCGCTCCCACTAATCTCCTTTTCCAAGAACTGGTGTTCTAGAAAGTGGGCATTACGAGAAACAAGGACTTTTTGTTCCTCTGCGTAGTAGAAAAGATACCCCCTGGTGTTCTTTGGGTATCCCACAAACTTGCACAGTACTGAGCGTGCCTCGAGCTTGTCCGCATGCTGCTTTTTGACAAAAGCCGGACATCCCCAGACCTTCAGATATTGAAGATAGGGTTTCTTCCCACTCCACATTTCATATGGTGTGGAAGGCACAGTCTTAGTCGGAACTCGGTTCAAAAGGTACGCAGCTGATTCTAGCGCATACCCCCAGAATGATCGCGGTAACTCAGCGTTACTCATCATGGACCGCACCATATCCAATAGGGTGCGGTTCCGTCTCTCTGATACACCGTTATGTTGCGGGGTGTAAGGAGGAGTAAGCTGAGAGAGAATTCCGTTCTCTTTTAAATAGTCCAGGAATTCGGCACTTAAGTATTCTCCACCTCGATCCGATCTTAGAATCTTAATACTTTTGCCGGTCTGTTTCTCTACTTCATTCTTATACTCCTGGAATTTTCCAAAGGCCTCGGACTTATGTTTCATTAAGAAGACATAACCGTACCTTGAGAAGTCATCCGTAAAAGTAATGAAGTAAGAATGTCCGCTTCGGGCATGTGTAGACATTGGACCGCACACGTCACTGTGTACGAGTCCCAAGAGCTCGCTCGCTCTTACTCCATGTCCAGTAAACGGAGTCTTTGTCATCTTTCCCTTGAGACAGGATTGACAAGTGGCATACGATTGATATTCGAACGCATTCAAATACCCTTCTGTATGTAACTTCGTCAACCTTCTCTCATTGATGTGACCCAATCTACAATGCCATAAGAAAGTCTGATTTATTTCTGGAGACTTTCTTTTGTGTGTATTCTGGACGTTGAAAATCTGTGGTTGGTTTAACACGTATATACCATTACTCAGAGTACCTGACCCAATCAATACTTGATTAAGGTGAATGTTTACAACATTACTTACAAACGCAAATTCATAACCTTCTTTAGAAACTAAAGATACAGAAATGATATTACAAGTTGCGTTGGGTACAAAAAAGCAATTACGCAAAACCAAAACATGTCCATCTGACATTCCCAGGTGATAGTCCCCCACGGCTTTAGCATCCATGCTAGCTCCGTTCGCAACTCTGAGGGTCATGTCACCTGCCTTCAAATCCCTACGGTTTCTCAACGCCTGCAAAGAATTACAGATATGAGATCCTGATCCGGTATCCAATACCCAGGAAGTAGAGTTTATTGAAAGACAGTTTTCAATAACATACACACCTGAAGCTGAAGCTGCAACCTGCTTCAATTCCTGTGTTCTGGCCTTCCAGGCCCTGCAATCATTCTTCCAGTGTCCTTTCTTATGACAAAAGAAGCATTCTTCCTTATCCACAAGCTTCCCCGCTATCTTTGTTGCTTTACCTTTTCCCTTCGTATCCACTTTACTAACACCGCCCCTTGGTTTGGCGGGGGCCTTCTTCTTCTTTCCCTTGGCTTTCGCCTTGGACCTAGAAGAAGATGATCCTCCTACAAACAAAGTGGATGTATCCCTACTTTTCTGTAGGGTGCCCTCTGCGCTCCTCAGCATGTTGAGGAGCTCTGATAGTTCAACCTCCTTTTCTTGTAGGTTGAAGTTCAGTATAAACTGGGCGTAAGTGGAAGGAAGGGACTGGAGAACTATATCCGTATATAGCTCACTCTCCAATGTGATCCCTAGGTCAGCGAGCTCCTCAATGTAGCCGATCATCTTTAGCACGTGCTCGCTACTGATGATCCGACGGCCATCTTTGTCGAAAACAACTTTTTCGACGCTTCGTATCTTGCGATACGTGATTGCTCTCCATACAGTTCTTTTGTATGGAGCAATATGGACTCCATGTCCATATTCTCATGCCTCCTCTGATGTTCGTTGTCCATCGAGGCAAGCAGGAGGCACTTGGCCTTCGCGCTATCAATCTCCCAAGTCTTGCGGATTTCCTTATCCGCGACACTGGAAGTTGGACCAGGGACAGGGGGAGCTTTGGTGGTAAGAAGATACCCCAGCTTGTCATAAGTGATTGCTATCTTGACATTCCTGAGCCAATCTTTGTAGTTTGGCCCTGTCAGTTTGTTTTTATCTAGGAGTAACTTAAGTCCAGTCATGTTGATTGGTCGCTGCAATTAGGAGAGAGAAGAAGAAACACTCAGCATGATGCTCTTGCAAGTTTAGAGTGGTTTTTAGTTTGTCTAAACAGGATGGCTCCCACTGTTTCTCGAATCCCTCCTCAAACCATAAAGGAAGAATTAGTCAGGATCAATCCCACAGTACAATTCTTGCTTAACCGTTCAGCCAGGCCGGTGTCGGTACTTCGAGGGAGGTTTTCCAACGCTTTCGCGAAGTTCCTTAATTAAAGAACCTCTTTTCCCTGGGGGCGTAACCCCGCTAACACCTTTCTAGGCACCTACTAGGTTTATAGCATTGATCGTTAAGTGAGAAATTTCCCGAGGAGTAGCATATACTCACAGTAGGATCGGGATCCAAATATCATCGCGTGACGAAAATGAAGGAATCCTACCATAATCATCACACTCCAAATGGTATGCAAATCTAGCAAGTTTCAGTACTTATGAAACTCCCGATGTGGATTTTTGCCCCATGCTCTTATGACCTTGGCGTGAGGTCAAAATGTCATAAGTCACATGTCAAGTTCGTCCCATCATTATCCAGGTTAATTTGAATCCACCCGTACATACCCTTGACGTAGGCCAAAATGGCAGTACGACTGTCTCAAACCAACGCATTCTATCTATGCAACAGATAAATATCCGGCAGCTACCAATCACTATGCCTTGGCGTGAGGTCAAAATACATAGCTTGAATACTACCGAATATTTAACTGAAATGATGGAGGGCTACGGATGGTTTTGGCGAAACCGTGAACGTAGTGAACTTGATATAATCGATGGAACGAGATAGCTTTTAGAAGGAGTGGCTCAAGCTCCGCATTTAAAAGTTAGTTTTGAAAAGAACCGAGTGGTTTTTCGAAAGTGTTCCATCGACTTAAACTTGGTTTATTATCTTGCATTAGTTCTTTTAATGCGTGATATTCTTGCATTAGTACTTTTAATGCGTCCCATCATTTAATCCTACCATTGCAGAAAACAACCAAAATATGACGTACGCTTATGCCATTCGCATTCGCCACGGGGCCCCGTCATTACCCGTTAGGTTACTTAACTAACGACAGAGCGGGGGCTGGGCTAGCGCGTCTGTAAAACATAAGCAACGCCTAAATACAAAGCAATGATAGACATTTCAGATCACAGATAAATACATTGGATATACTAGCAATCTGTAATATGTACGAGCCTGTAACAAAAAACAGATAACACGGTCGCGGTGAATAGCCAAAACCCCACCCAAGACCCCTACGGGTGCGGCAAACTACCCGCCAAGTCCTCGGTAGTTTGTGCACCCCTCCATGGGTCTATCCTAGAAGCAAAAACAGTAAAAAGAATTATACAATGACGGCTACAACCCCGACCCGGTTGTGCGGCCAAACAAATAATATAATTACATCAATTTACATTTACAATGAATTGCAAGAAAAGAAAACTCTCGTCTCACAACCCCCGGCTATTCACCCGCGACAATCCAACATATTTATATACACATTCCAGCACATTACAGATCATGTATAACCCCGACTAATCGTCTTATAGCGATTAGCCGACGTTCAATACATGCAAACATCACAGATATAACCATCATAGTCAAAGTGCAGTGAAGTTCGGAAAAAAATACGGAATTATAGGACCCCAAAAGTGAATTTCTGTTCTGGAAAATCTGGGCACATATAATATATCTTAAAAATCCCAAAACCAACACAGAAGAACACTGCACGAAAAACGATGCAGAGAAGACATCAAACAGCGGCGGTTCCGCGGCCTGATGAACAGGTGAGGCCGCGGAAGGGCGGCGCTTTGGAGGAATCATGCTATCGTTTTTGGTGGGTGTTCTTACAAAACCCTGAGACGATTTCTAGAGTATAAATTTTTTCATTTTGAGCCAAAAAAATTTCAACAGAAACTCAGGTTTTGTAATTTATCCGGTTTTGTGATTTTTCGTTTCCGAACTTCGTTACACTTCACTACCAAGCTAGTTTAAGTTTAGTTAGGCTCTGATACCACTGTAAGTCCATATTGCGACCCCCGGTTCTTACGGGGAGGCGGAAACGGTATAAAAAACAAATTTTTATCGCAAGAGGCAACATGGACTAAACAAGGTCGGGATCGTGTCTAAACTAAACTAGCAAATACGCTAAAAGGAGTTAGCTACTCGGATGAGGGTTATACCTAAACTTGAACTCCTTCTTCTTGAAATCTTGTAGAGGTTGATGGTTCTCTTTTGTCGCCTTCTTCCGTCGAAGATGGATCCACCTCGAAGGCTCGACCTTTGGGCTCTTTCTCGAACTTGGAGTGAACTAGAATCGCCGGCTTGCTAAACCCTTGATCCTAGAGTGAGTAGAGAGAGTGTCTAAGGGTTGCTTTTGTTTTTAAAGAGAATGATTCTCAACTCATGAGAAGGTTTCTCTTTGCTAGAGGAAGAAGAAGATGAAGAGAGGAGAGAGAATGAGAATGATAGAATGAGCTATATTTTTTCTTTCTTGCAACCATAATGCAAAAGAAAAGAATTATCTAATAATAATAATTGAAAATGAGAATAGTTGATGGCAATTTGGAATGACCACAACCATGCTTCATTTAAAAATGTAAGCATAAATCAAGGAAGACTTTTGAAGCATGATGGTGGTCAACTTTCAACCATGGTCAACAAGTCAACCATGGTCAACAAGTCAACAAAATCAACCATAACAAAATTCTCATTTAATTACTATTATAAATAGATAATCCATAAATCCATTAGGGTTTGGAAAAAGATAACTGTCAACTGTGCATACGCACCCGTTCCGAAACCCTAATGAAATACCTCATCCTCCGCCTCAAGCAACTGTGCATACACACCTGCATTCTCGTTCCGAGGAACAAGAATACCAAGATATAAAAGCAACCCCAAATATATATACCAGTATCTGGCTCAAACCAGAGCCTGCCAGTATAATCCGTCCGGACTCCAAACGTGCACAAGTGCGCGGATGAGAACGAACCCTGTCGCAAAACCATGCGACCTCTACTCTGTTTTGCCCAGAGGCGAATACCCTCTGTGTGGGACTCTAAAGACTCGACACTACGCTGGCAGTGGGTTTAACCACAGACCGCAAGCGGCACTAGCTGTGCGTAACGGTCCCCAGGTAGATGCCGACAAGAAGGCTGACGAGGTGAAACCCCATCTGAACTCCTACTGAGTCTGAATGTGACAGTCTCCGTACAGTCCGGTCTGTTCGTCTGATACATCGCATGGCGGGCCTAGGGGGTGGTAAACGTCAGTCCCCCAATAGCGGTACAAGTCGTGCCGGAGCGAAGCCCAAAACACCCTGAGATAACACTGGAAACCTACTAGTATATCTCGTTTGCCCTGGCTAGGGACTACTCGTGTAATGGCTCTCCTAGACACAGCGCGATGTCAACCCCTAATACCGGGAGAGACGAATCCTGTCTAACCGTCACTGCCTCCAAGTGCTTCGGGACTGCACCCAACTACCACCCGTTTGCACGACTCCTTTGAGTCGTGGTAGGGTAGTGATCAAAGTGCAGTGGGAACACACTTGAGGCGAAGTGCCAGTGTCAAGTCAGCGGACTAAGCTGTACTCATGTCACCTGGGAACTGATAACTGACGATAGGTATAATACCAACCTGTCAGTTCCCGACGAGTCCTGTCCAGTGTACTCGTAACCCAACGAGCACCCGTATACTATCTCCAGTACGACGTACTGATGGCTGTGGGACAGACCATCTCCCACACTGGGATGAGAAGCGCATACGCTAGTCTACTCCGGAGTATCGATGCCCTGTCTCGATAGTCCTGCGACTAGGGACCTGTATAAGGATGTGCCTATAGATTACCCAGCCCCCACTAGTGTGACTGCCATCACAACGCTGGTAATCAAGCAAAGATCCTAAGGGCTCCACTAATGCGTATAAGTGATATACTGAAATAAACACAAGTACACATTGAAGTAGAAACAAACCAAGTAGCATACTACTATTTTGAGCAAGATTGTATACACAAGGTGAATATCCCAAGCATCCATTAAGTAATATACAAACTAGTATGATACAGTAATGGCCTCTAGGGCATATACACTAACAAGCATCACCTGATCATGGAGATAGTTGATCTCCAAGGTGATCGAGGTTGGGGGAGTAGACTTAGAGGACAACACGGCGGATCCACTCACAAAGGCTTTTTCCCAGAGAGAGACTTATAGGGGATGGTTGAGTATGTGATACTGCAACCACTGCTACAGATGGCCCTAGTGCAAGTGGGAGATTGATAGTTATATGTATGCCCTAGAGGCCATTACTGTACATTGGATGTATATTGTAGTGGATGCTGGGTCATATATAGGTAGGACTTTCTTGCTCGACATGATAGTACGCTATCTGGTTGCTCTTTATCTTAACATGTATACTTTCTGTCTCTCTGTTACATGTTGATAAAGCCCTTAGGATGTGTACTCGACTTCCAGGACTATGATGCAGATCATACTAGTGGGGCCTGGGTAATCCATGAGTACATCCTTCGATGTTCCTAGTCGTGGGAATATCGAGACGGGGCATCGATATTCCAGAGTAGACTAGCGTATATCTTCTCGACCTATGTGATGGGCGATGGATGATCCCATATCCATTGGTGTTTGACATCAGAGATGGTATGCGGGTGCTCAGTGGAGACTGGGTACACTTAACGGACTCGCTGAGAACTCCCAGATGGTATTATACCTCACGTCAGATGGCAGTTCTCTGGTGACACTGGTACAGCTTAGTCTGTTGACCCGAGATCGTCATAGAGTCTTGTGTGTCTCCCACTGTGCTTTGATTTCCACCCTACCACGGCTCTACTGAGTCATGCAAACAGGTGATTTTTGGGTACAGTCCCGATGAACATGGAGGCAATGAGCGATAGGAGGGGATTCGTCTCTCCCGGTATTAGGGGTTGATGTTGCGCTATGCTCGACTGGCCATAACAGGAAATCCCTGGCCATGGTTGCAGTGATATACTGGTAAGAGTTATCAGTAGTTTCATAATTGTTATGGACCTCACGTCGGCATGACTTATCAAGCTACTGGGGTCTGACGTTTACCACCCCTAGGCGAGATATGCGACATATCAGACGAACAGACCGGACTGTACGGTAAGTGTTACTGGTTGGATTCACAGGAGTGTGAGCGGGCTTGCTCGTCGATCTTCTGATCGCTCAATACCCGGGTGGCCGTTACGTTTGGCAGACCGCTTGCGGCTTGTGGGTGTTTGATATGATCATCACCTGCTGCCGGCGTATTGACGAGTCTTTAGAGTCCTACACAGAGGTTTCCTGGCTCAAGCGAAACGAAATAGGAGCGCATATGAGATATGTGCGGGACCGAGAATAATGCGTGTATGTGATACCGTATTCTATTCTCGCGATGAATGTATCGATCGATTGTATGCGATATAACCTAGTTATCGAATCAAGGATTGATTCGATAAGCCGATACATTGGATATTAGTCGGTCATATGCGATATGACCGGATCGTTAAATCAAGTATTGATTTAATGATTTAATGTATAATTATATATTAGATATATTACTTTACATTGACTAATATTGTTCACTTTAAAAGGATTTTCTCACTTGATGTGTACATTGTATATGTGATATATTTTTGTGCACTTGATTGCATCATGTTTGATGATACATGAAAGTTTGTGTGTATGATTAAACCATGGTTATGTTAATGGTTAGGGTTTTGTTTATTTACATATTCATTTATTTATTTATTTATTTTGAAAGATAAAGAGAAATGGTGGCTTGATTTGTTTTCTAGTTGAAGCTTCATGAAGCTTTGAATAAGTCCACCATTTTTGTTTCATGCTTAACCCTAACCATTCAACGTAACCTTAGTTTATTCTCTACACCTAATTATGGTTGCAAATATGATAAGTATCATTTTATTTCCTATTTTTAAAATAGATATCATATTCTTTTTCTTCTTCTTCTTCTTCTTCAACAAAGAAGAAAACTTGCAACCATTAATGGCAACATGAGAAAAAGAGTGAGAAATCCAATTCTAAAGTGAACCCGTTTCCTATTTCTTCATCCTCTATCACTTGCCATGTAGTATAGGGTGTTTTCTTCACAAGTTTCATAACTTGGTGAAGTTGGAGTTTGATCTTGAGTTGCCTCGACGTAGATCATCTTCGGCATCGAAGTCGACGACCTAGCCCGATTTTTTCTCCGATGAGACCTCCGCGAGAGTCTAGGTTTTCGATGGGTACAGCGGAGGGACGTCATCACGGAGCTAGTGAGGTGGAGGACCGGATCTACAAAGGTTGTAGCCCCTTTCCTTTAAGTTAAAGTTGTTTACTTGCATTGCATCGCCTATACATCTAGTTACGATCCGTATTAGGGTTTGTAGGCACATAGGAAATTTTTAAATTGGCCATGTTTGATCACTTGTGGAACCTCATAGGTGTGCCTAGGAACCCTACACATAGCTGCTTGTGATGCCGCAAAAGAAGCTGTCTGGATGAAGAAGTTCCTAACAGAACTTCAGGTGGTTCCTACCAGTGTTGGTCCAATACCTCTGTATTATGACAACAACGGCGCTATAGCTTTAGCGAAGGAACCAAGGTCCCATCAGAATTCCAGACACATCTTAAGGCGGTATCACCTGATCAGGGAGATCGTAGATCGCCAGGAGATCGAGGTAAAGAGAGTAAATTCAGAGGATAACATTGCTGATCCATTCACGAAGGCCCTACCTCAGATTCAGTTCGAGAGACTACTCGAGATCATCGGTCTTCGATACGCCAGTACATGGCCCTAGTGCAAGTGGGAGATTGTTAGTGTATATGCCCTAGGGGCCATTATTTTATCATACTAGTTTGTATATTACTTAATGGAAGCTTGGGATATTCACATGTATATAACGGTCTTGCTAAACATGGTAGTATGCTACTTGGTTTTTCTATCTTAATATGTGAGTATACGTATTGATAGAGCTCTTAGGATCTTGCTTGACTACCGGCGTTGTGATGGCAGTCACACTAGTAGGGGCTGGGTAGTCTACAAGCACATCCTTATTCTGGTCCCTAGTCATTGGATTATCGAGACAGGGCATCGATACTCTAGAGTAGACTAGTGTGTACGCTTCTCATCCTAGTTGGGGAGATGGTCTGTCCCACAGCCGTCAGTACGTCGTACTGGAGATAGTATGCAGGTGCTCGTTAGGTTACGGGTACACCGGACAGGACTCACAGGGAACTGTTGGTTGGTTTTATACCAGTCGTCGGTTAACAGTTCCCAGGTGACATGAGTACAACATAGTCCGCAGACTTGACACTGCTACTTCGCCTCGAGTGTATCCCACTGTTCTTAGATTGCTACCCTACCACGGCTCAAAGGAGTCGTGCAAACAGGTAGCAGTTGGGTGCAGTCCCGAGCACTTGGAGGCAGTGGTGGTTAGACAGGATTCGTCTCTCCCGGTATTGGGGGTTGATATCACGCTGTGTCAGAGAGCCATTACGCAAAGTCCCTGGCCAGGGCAAGCGAGATTTGCTGGTAGGTTCCAGTAGTTTCTCAGGGTGTAATGGGCTTTGCTCCGACACGACTTATACCGCTACTAGGGGACTGACGCTTGCCGCCTCCCAAGGCCCGATATGCGATAGTCTTAGACGAACGGACCGGACTGTATGGAGATTGTCACAGCAAGCTCAGTAGGAGTTCGGATGGGTTTCCTCATCGGCCTTCTTATCGACATCTACCTGGGGGCCATTAGGTACAGCTAGTGCCGCTTGCGATCTGTGGTTAAACCCACTGCCAGCGTAGTATTCGAGTCTCTAGAGTCCCACACAGAGAGTTTCCCTACTCCAGGCGAAACGATATAGAGGTTGTATGGTTTTACGACAAGGGTTCGGACGCATACGTGTGTTTACGCACGTACGACATCCGGACAGTTTATACTAGTCGGCTTTGGTTTAAGCCAGTTTCTAGTATCCGGTTATTGGATTTATACAGTCTAAAGTTTTTCCGTGTTTTCACGGATAGGAGGGGCGTTCTCGTAATTGCGCGAGAAGCTTCTAGAAGATGGTGACTAAGGAGGTTTAGGTGGCATATACATTGAATGAGATTAGTGAGTCATATGGATGATTCATCCATGTCATTAATGCATCATAAATGCTTAATGACTTATGGAGATGAATCACCATTAGATATTTATCAAGCATGGTTGTAAATCATTTTATTTTCTTTTCTTGAAAAACAATAATGCTTGATATATATTATGATAGCTCATTTTCTCATTTGATTATTATGTTCACTTTCTCTCTCCTCAAGCTCTCCCTCTTCAAACCCTAATCCTCCCCTCTCATGTGTTGAGTACAAGGATTAGATTAAACTACTTAATCCTAAACCATTCTCTATATCACCTAGGTTGCTTAGATTAGCGATTTAAGAAACCTAGTTACCTCTAGTTTGAGGTGAAGCTTGTAGTAAAGCTCTCGGGTGGATCTTCTACTACATAGAGAAGGCCGGAGAGGACGTGGAGAACGACAAGACGAAGGACTCGGTTCTTTAGGTATAATCACTTTTCATAGTAGTTGTTAACTCCTATGTTTGTTGTTAGTTATTGTTTATGCAAAGATTCTCGGTTAGTCGATGCTTACGCTTTAAACAAGATCGTTTTTCATTATTCTGCCTCCCCGCAAGTCGTGGGGTGTTGTACATCGACTTACAGATATAACCGGATTATTAAATCAAGTGTTGATTTAATTATTTAATGTATAATTATATATTTGATATATTAATTTACATTAACTAATATTAGCTCACTTAAGCATTTCTTTTTCTCACATGTGCACACTTAATATATATGTGATATATGTTAATTGTGTTTTCTTTTTGTGTCATGCTTGATGCTACATGCAACATGGGTGTATGAGACTTACACCATGTTAATGATAATGAAGGGTTTATTTATTTAGAGTAAATCAATTATTAGTTTGAAATTTATCACATGGCATGAAGCTTGTAGAAGCTTGGAGATCCATTGACTTAGTCCACTAGTTTTGTCTTACACTAGATATTTATTAACCTAACCATTATCACTTAGCCATGGTTATGTCTCTACATGAGTTGGTATATGATAAAAACTCACCCATGATTGCCATTCACTCTCTCATCCATTATTTGCTTCATCTTCCTCAAGCTCAAGAGAGAGCTCTCTAGGTTTTTTAGAGGAGCATAAAATTAGTGAGAAAAGCAATTCTAAAGTGAGCAAAAATCCTACTTCATCATCCTCTACTAGATTAGCAATTTAGTTTAGGGTGTTAGCTTCACTAATCCTATATTAGTGAAGAGGTAGCTTGGGTTAGTGTCTCCTCGAAGTAGATCATCTTCGGCCTCGAAGACTTCCTGCAAGCTCATTGCTTTCTTCTTGTGGAGCCACTCTAGAGTCCGCAAGATCACTACTTGGAGCGAAGAGACTACTACACAGAGCTATTGAAGTGAAGGACCAGTCTACAAAGCTTGTATTCTTAGTTCACTTAGTTGTAAAGTAGTTTAGACTTTGTATCGTCTAAATCACTAGTTAAGATTCTAGGGTTAAGATTGTTTTGTACGGCAAATTTTTGAAAATGGGATGGACGATGCCTCCCGAAACCTTGCTGTCATGCCAAGCAATCCTACAGGGGCTATCTGGGGCCAAGGAGTCCCCAGAAGCGGAATGTGGTCGGCTTTCGTGCGGCTCACCCAATCTTGGACCCAAGGGGGCAGGCATCGGTTGCCTCGGGTTGCCATTGCCCGGCTCATGAGTAGAGACATGTGCCTGATTGGAAGGCGCTCGAGCAATTTGAGCCGTGAGTTGCATCACAACATTCGTCAGGTCGATGATTTTGGTGTAAAGCTTGGCCATTTCTATATCTTTGCTCCTGAGCTGTTTTCGAAGCTCTTGAAGAAGCTCTTGCTCTGCGGTTCTGGGACAGAAAGTCGGCTCTTCCTCGCTGTCCGAGCTTGACTCTACATGGACTGAGGGGTATTTCTACCTATCATCCTCATCGAGAGGGTTTTCATCATCCAGCGGAGGAGGCTGTTCTTGGGGAGCGGCAACAACATTCAAGCCTGATTGGGCTTGGGATGTGGTGGCCCCATCCTTGCTTTTGCTGCGCAAGTTGTCGCTGGGACGCCCGCCCGCCATATAGACCGTATGGATAATATATCCCACTGTCTTTTTATTACCGGCAGCTAATTTCATGGATCGCTGTCGTGGCCCTCTTGTTTCGGTAACGAGCAATCGACTGAAAGCGGCTGGCCTGATCGAGATTTTGAATAGTGCTGGCACTTCTTTTCTGGATTTACCCCGCTATTAGACCCTTGAGGAGATGGTGTCATGCTTTCTCTTTTGGGACTGGGACACATCCCTTTATGGCATTGTTCGGACTGCTGTCTTCTTGATTCTGGCGGTCATGGTATTTTTCTGAACCCACTTCAGAGGTTTGAAAGAATTGCTGACTTTTTCGGTCGACTCAGCCGTCGTCGTAGGATGACTCGGCTCTTGGAATCTCACGAGATTCCACTTGGCTGGAGTCCTGGCCCTCTTGTTGGCTCAATACCTGAGCCGCTTCTGTCTCAGCCTTTTTGTTTTGAGCACTTGGCTGGTTACGGCTTTTCGGGAAGCCGCTGTAGACCGACTGATAGAAAATATAGAGAATATGCATGCTTTCTCGATCGTCCAGAGCAACGTCTGAGCTTGTTGGAGCTGCTTTGTGGCCCCATTGGTGTTGATGGCCTTGCCCCCAGTTGGAACAGTGGAGAGCCGTTCGAATACGGATTTGCATTTGGGGTGGGAAGCTCTGGTGACCACGACGTTTGGCCTCCTGTCCCTTGAGATCGGTTTGGCCGCTTGGTTTGTCGGGACCTCTGCCAGATGAGCACTTCCAGCAGGGTAGATGATGACGGAACCAAATTGGCGGGGTGGCTCCTTCCATTGCCGACTGAAACTGGCAGGGAGAACCACGCGGGCATTGATCTTGACCACGTACGAGATCGGGGTCGCGTCGGAAGCTGAATTCATCTTAGAAGACATTTTCGTTGAAAGTTGATTGCTGCATAAAAAGAAAACTACTTCAGTACAAACATCGGTATATATGTTAAATGAGTTCACATGAACGCTTAACCCGAGATATGGGAGGAGAGAAAGGTCCCACCGGGCATGCCAGAATCTGTAGGGTGTTTTTCATTACCCCATTGAGATAGGAATACGCACGCGCTTGTCAGGCGTACTACAGATTCCACCTACCTAGGGTAGGCGAGGGTTTATTGATTGTGGGTATCCGAATCTCCGGCAGCCGTGGACTAAGCTGCCGTTAATTACCCCTCGCCTTTGGAGCGAGGGAATCTCTGATTGACGGGTCAAACTGATCATGCGAACTCAATGTGCCGTGTGCGTGTGTTGTGTTTTGAAAAGGTTTTGGATATATCGGGGGCCTCGCAGAGTTTACGGGGGTCCGTGTTTTGAGTGTAGAGTGTATGAAAAATGAGGGGTGAGGAGCGTCTTAAAGAAGAGTGAGTGGCACGTGGGCACTGGGCGCCCACGGATCATGTTCCCGGCGCGTGAGCACTCGCGGATCACGTGCCCGGCGCGTGAGCGCTCGCGGGTCACGTGCCCGGCGCGTGGCGCCCGTGGGTCACGTGCCCGGCGCGTGGGCGCTTAGCGCCCGCTGGTCATGTACCCGGCGTGTAGGCGCTTGGCACCCGCGGGTCACGTGCGCGGCACGGGGGGCGCTGGGCGCCCGCGGGTCACGTGCGCGGCACGCGACCGCTGGAAACACCAGCGCAAAAGGGGCTTAGCCCGTGGGCTAGGAGTTGAACTCCCAAGGGATTTTGAGTGGAGTTAAACTCCAAAAGATTTAGATTTGGAGTTAAACTCCTAAATGATCTGGAATAGGAGTTAAACTCCTTTGAGGATTTGGGTATTGAAGTTGAACTCCCCAAAGATCTTCAGAGGTGATCAAAGGGGACCCCTCTCTTCTCTCTTTAGCCATGGAGCTTATTTTGAGCCTTGGATCTGTCCAAGGTTGGATTTTTGAAGGTGGGTCTCCTTCTTCCTCCTCTTGATCGGCTGGATCTTGGAGAAAAGGGGGTGAGACTTAAAAGTCTCCCCTTTTCGAGATCTGATTGAAGATCCGAGCTCCCCTTCAAGGGTTTTGTGGTGAAAAACTATTTCTTTTTGGAACAGGGAAGAGTTAAACTTTTGATTTAATTTAAAAATGAGGAAGGTTTTAGAACCTTGAGAAAGGAGAAGGATGCACAAACCCTAGAATTTTTTTAGAATGGAAAAAGTTGTCATAGATATTTTCATGTTTGCCTTTATAGGCTACACACTTTACATATAGCCCCTTGGGCTTTGCCAAATGGCGCTTGTGCCACCCCATGCCTTATATGCTTGTTTCTTTTTGCACATAAGCCATGGGTTTTACGAAATTTTGGCTTTCTGCCTATTTACATACATTTATTTCTAGAAAAATAATTACATTAAAACTAATTTATGGCTTCATTCCTTTTGTCATGGGGCCAGTCCCTTCCATGCTCGGTTCTGACCTGGGCATGGGCCCACTTGGCTTGGGGTTGACTTTGATTTTGACTTGGTCAACCGAGATATAAATTTTGACCCCAACACTCACCTCCATGTACTTTTTTGCTAACGTCTCAGTTGACTGGCCAACTCGAAATGGAATAAAGTGAGCCGACTTGGTGAGTCGATCCACAATAACCCATATTGCGTCATTACCCTTCGTGCTGCGAGGAAGGGCAATCACGAAGTCTATGGTAATGTGATGCCATTTCCATTCAGGGATTAGTAACGGTTGAAGTAGACTAGCAGTTCTGTGATGTTTAGCCTTCACTTTCTGACACACCAAACTCTTGGCTAAGCACCTTGCTACTTCTCGCTTCATTCCATGCCACCAGTAATGTTGTCGTAGATCCTTGTACATCTTCGTGCCACCGGGGTGTATAGAATAAGGAGAGCTGTGAGCTTCTTTCATCAACTCTTCTTGAATAGGTCTGATTGACACGCATAAAGAACTTCCATACTGCAAGGATCCATCTTCGTGGATGATGAAGTCAGTTCGAAGTCCACTTTCTACTTGTTCTCGGATCTTTTGTAGCTTGGCATCATTTGCTTGAGCTTCCTTGATCTGATTTACAAGAGTGGACTAGACTTATAAGTTCATTAAAGATGAAGTGTTACCTGACACAACTACTTCAATCTCCAACCCGTGCAATTCTTGTTGTAGCTTCCACTGAGCGGTGAGGTTCATTACTAATGGCTGGCGACTATGTGCATCAGGAACTACGTTCACCTTCCCCGGATGATACTGTAGGTTGATGTCGAAGTCCGCCATGAGTTCTAGCCATCTTCTCTACCGCATGTTGAGTTCCTTCTGAGTAAATACATACTTCAGATTTTTATGGTCAGTGTATATATCCACTCGTTCTCCCAACAGATAGTGGCGCCAAATCTTGAGTGCGAAGATGACAGCTGCCAATTCTAGATCATGGGTTGGATAGTTGCGTTCATATATCTTTAACTATCTTGATGCAAAAGCCATAAATTTTCCATGCTGGTGTAGAACACATCCTAATTCTTTACCAGACGCATCACAATGCACAACGAATCCTCCAGATTGATCCGGTATTACAAGGATAGGAGCAGAGGTTAATCTCGTCTTAAGTTCTACAAAAGCTTTTTCACATGCTTCTGACCACACGAATACTTCGTCTTTACGTGTGAGCTTGGTCAGAGGTGCTGCAATCTTTGAGAATCCTTCGATGAATCGTCGGTAGTATCCTGCTAATCCCAAGAAACTTCTTATATCTTTCATCGTCTTTGGTGTCGGCCACTCGCTGACAGCTGACACCTTAGCTGAATCCACAGAGATTCTTTCACCTGAAACGATATGTCCGAGAAATCCGACTTGATCTAGCCAAAATTCACACTTGCTGTACTTAGCATAGAGTTGATATTGTCGTAATGTCTCCAGGACAATCCGTAAGTTCTCGGCATGATCTTTCCAATTCTTTGAATACACCAGGATGTTGTCGATGAAGATGACAACAAACCTGTCTAGGTACTCTCGGAAAACTTGGTTCATCAAGTTCATAAAGATGGCAGGTGCATTGGCCACTCTAAATGGAATTACGAGATATTCATAATTACCATAACAAGTCCTAAACGTTGTCTTTGGAATGTCGGACTCTTTGACCTTCACCTGATGGTAACCCGAACGAAGATCGATCTTTGAAAAAATACAAGACCCACTTAACTGATCGAAAAGGCCATCGATACACGGTAGTGGATACTTGTTCTTAATTGTCACTTCATTCAGAACTTGATAATCCACACACATTCTGTAGGAACCTTCCTTCTTCTTCACCAGTAGCACCGGAGATCCCCAGCTTGAAGTACTGAGACGAATCCAACCTTTCTTCAGGAGTTCGTCCAACTGAATGCGGATCTCCTTCAATCCTTCCGGACTTAATCGGTACGGAGCTTTCATTACTGGTTGTGCGCTGGGTTTTAAATCGATGCTGAATTCAAGAGCTCGATCGGGAGGCAAACCTGATATATCTTTCGGAAATACATCATCGAACTCTCGAACTACCTCTATCTTCGATTCTTCCGCTTGCAACGCTGCAACCTCTGCCTTCTTTGGTTTTCTCGGTAGATGATAGGCTTTAAGGTTCGGTCTCCACTCTTTAAATAGAACACTAGATGATCTGGTATTTCAAACACTAACCTCCTTTGGAGACAATCGATGGTAGCGAAGAAAGTTCCCAGCCAGTCCATTCCCAAGACTACGTCGAAGTTTAGTATGTCTAGCACCTTGAAGTCCGCATAAAATTCTCGACTGCAGACAACCACTGGACACAGATCGTATCCCAAAGTTTCTTTTAGAACGTCGTTCCTTAACCAACGTTCCAACAAGCGGTTTAACTGGAATGTATGAGTTCGGATGAGCCGTTGCGATATAAAGCAATATGATGCCCCAGTGTCGAAATGCGCTAGAGGAGATAGGGAGGCTACTAAGATTGTATCTAAGTCATGCGGGATAGGTTTAGGTATAACAGATATAAGATGATTATGAATTAAAAAGAATTGAAAGAGAATAGGGAAGGGATTTACCGGTGATAACCTGACCCGTAGCTTCGGCCTCTTCGACCAACATGGTAAATGCTTGGCATCGTGGCACTTTCCTCTGTGCCTGGTTAAACACTCGGCGTTGGGGTTGAGTGGTCTGGGTGCGGGGAGCTAGAACTGGTAGAGATAAACGG
Source organism: Agapanthus africanus (assembly GCA_030015575.1). NCBI lineage: Eukaryota > Viridiplantae > Streptophyta > Magnoliopsida > Asparagales > Amaryllidaceae > Agapanthus > Agapanthus africanus. The sequence goes on along the minus strand of JASDDO010000026.1, from coordinate 510,785,164 downwards.
GTAGGAGGAGCTCGGATCGCCGGTCTAGCTGGAGGGTTGTTGGATCCTCGGTTCTGTGGGCATGCTCCAATGGCGTGAGTAGAAGACCCACAGATCAGGTACAAGTTGTTCGCCCTGCGACAGTTCTTCATAAGGTACCTTATTCTTTTGCAGTAGATGCAAAAGTCTGGCCTGCTGTTGGCGAACGAACCTACTGGCCTCCGAGATGGTCCGTTAAAAGCTGGCCTAGAAGAGGCCCCTCCCGTGATCTGGTGCATAGGGCATTTCACACCGGCAGTCTGCGGCCTGCCCTTCTTCTTCACAACTGCCTCATAGCATCGAGCAGCCTTCAAAGCAAGTTCATGTGTTGAGAAATCCCCTGTAGCGAGTGCAGCTTGGATTTCAGGGTCCAACCTTTGCTGAAATCGTTGTGCCTGGATCTCAGCAGTGGGAATAAGGTGTGCAGCGAACCTGTTACGACCTTGTATTAGCAGTGTTGTGAGTGAGATCAGAAAATTGAATTTGAGACCATATCTTACTGGCTGAGCATGGTAAACTCAGCATCATATTAATCCACAGACTTAACCCACACCGAGCCCTGCTGTAGATGGATGAACTACTACTCCACATCAAAACGGGTAGTCTCAGGGAAGTACTTAGCATCTTAGAGGTCTCGAAATGTTCTCATTCTATCGGTTGTGCGAGATGGCTTTCCTCAGCCTTCCACTAAAATCTAGCGTTATCTGTCAGTTGCAACTTAGCAACTCTCACCCAGGCAATATCTGGCACTTGAGCTGCTGACAGATCACTTTCGATCGCTTAAGCCCATTCTTCTGCCTCAAGTGGGCTCTCTTTTCCTGAGAAGTGCTTTGGGTGCAGTGCCCGAAACTGCTTAACTCTGGGTGCTTCGGCTTCGGGGCGGTGCATGAGGATAGTAGTCTGCTGCTGCTGACCTTCCAATAAGCTCTTAATAGACTCAAGCAATACCATTTGCTCATTGATAGGAGCTGCAACGATATGTGGTGGTGGTAGAGTAGGCGGTGGAGTATTGCTGTTGACGTTTGTGCCGGTATTGTTCAGAGAGTCCATCACCTTGATATAAAAGATTGGTTAGGATAGATTCAAGAAATTTGAAATGCAAGAAATGTAAATGTTTGTTGAACTCATTAATTCTTGTGATATATTATTTACGACTTCATGCAGAACTGACCTGCATGGGCCACCAATAAAACTTGTCATGCCCCACTTCCCAATAGACGGAAACGGTGACGTGGCAAGTATGCGGTATATTTATCCAGAGAAGGTCATTCCCTAAATAAATATACTAAGCGTATTGAAACAATAATACACAATGCAAGAATAAATTGAGACTGTAAAATTTTTTCAACAAATATCTTTATTTACATTCAACTTCCAATATTTATAAATACAATTGTTTATGCTGAAAGTAAATACAATAAAGAAAATTCCTAAACAAGTGGCATACAAAAACTGGAGAAAAAAATGAAGCTAAGCTAGTCCTGAGTAGCGATCTAGTGGTAGTCCTTCTCTGTGGCTTCAACCTCCTACATCTCGACTGTATCTGACGAACATTCCAAGAGAAGAAAAGTGGGTGGAATTCCCATTAGCGATCTAGCGCTTGGTAAGTCCCAAAGATAGGTAAGAGTAAAGAAAATGATAAGAGTAGAATATATATATATGACGAATAAGAGTATATGATCATGGGTAAGTATACACTATAGGTCTCTAGGTGGTCATTATGTTAACGTTAAGTTCAAAGTGTGAATGTCAACGTAGCCGTAGAAGTATTTACGAGCTCAACAGTAGGGTCCCAGGAGCAAGGAAACACGGGCCCATTTCATGTGTTAGCATCGGGCATCTAGGCTATAGATGAGTCAACCCGACTGATATTCGAGTAAAATAAAAAAAGAGCTTAATACGGGACTCCTGAAGCTCCATTGGATTCACACAAGAAACTATCCCAAACACCCCGTGTATAATATATCATAACTGGTTAATATACTTATTTGATTTGATTGATTGTTTGACATGTCTTGATCGAAACCCTAGATTGCAAAAGGTGTGCATTGTATTCGAGCGAGTCGAGTAATGTGCGAGTCATGACAATTGCAATCTGGATTTGAGTCAAGTTGGTTCGAGTAGATTGGATTCGATTACATATTCAAGTTTAGATTAGAGTTCGAGTTTGTATTCGAGTTCGAGTTCAAGTTTAGATTTGAGTTCATGTCTTTTCATGTGAATTGATATAAATTATTAAACTCTTATGTTCAGGAGAAATCGGCAACTGCTGTACATGGACGGCAGGATTTGTGTTTTTTCAAAACAATTTCCATTGATAACTCTGTTAAGTTGTCTAACCTGAATAGGCAAGCACTCACTTTCTCCGACTCCCTAGGGCTCAAGAGAATTGATCCCGCTTAAACCTATATTTATCTAAAGTTCTTAAAATATTGTTTGCATATCTCGAGGGGGTTTTATGAAAAGTATATATTAATATTGTTTAAAAATAAACCTTGAGGGTGATTTATAACATTTAAGGTTTTCATGAACATGTATTTTATTTGTTGTGGTTTTTTGGTGATAAAACCTAGCTTTTTTTTGAAAGTCTGTAGTATTTTTATGAAAACTAGTTCTTTTGGAAACTTGGTGGTATTTTATTAACAAATTCTAATATTTCATTTTAAAAATATAGTTTCTTAATTTGTTTTTATTGAAAATACGGATTTCATAATGTTATATAATTTTTCCAAAAATTAGTTTTTTATTAGAAAAGTTGCGTTTCTTAAAAACCGCATTTTTATTCTTTTCGAGACCGAATACTCCGTGAGGAGTTCTGCATTTCGCTCTACTATTCAAAAGATGTGCGATAATCCGTACCATCCATTAGTAAGTCCCCTAACGAGGGTTGTAGAGGCGTAATTGCCAAGGATTTCGAAACACCGATTTAAAAAACCCGTTTTGAAACGGTGTCGTATTTTAATGAAAAAGTTCTTTTACTTTGAATTACCCATATGCTTAGAATACCGTGCTATGAAACCATAGTATGCGTGTAGGGTAAGTCATTACCCCGTAAAGATTCTAGGGTTTGGGTATACTAGATATCGAAAGAGGTTACACTAAAGTTCATGGTATTTTAATGAAAAAAGTTCCTTATATATTTGTTTCATATGAAAATTTGTTACAACTAAAAACTAATTGATGTGAATAAGGTTAGGATTAGTGTATCATATTAGTTTGATCTCGTTTGCTTATCACATAGCTTATAAATGTTAAAAAGAAAACTATATCGGAGATAACTTCTTTTTTGTCGATTTGTTTTAAAATGTTATCTAAGATAGAAAGAGAGAGAGATGAAGGGACTTACAGTTTTAAGAAGGTTAAGAAGAGGCTGAAGAAGCTCTCGTGGGTCGTGGTTTCGTCGGAGATGCTCCGGTCGTCGAGTTTGGCTCGCTACTCCACTTGTGGGGCTTAACTCCACTTGGTACTTAGAGAGTTTTGAGAGAATTTTTGCTAGAATTTCATAATAGTGAAGAGCTATGGCATGGGTGGTATTTATAGTGAAGAAGTAGAGATTGGGAATTAAAATTTTGGATTAAAATGCATTAAAAAGATATTAAATGGTGAAATGAAGGATTTCTGTTTGATTGCAGGAAAATCAAACAGTGTAGAGAAGTTAAGGGGAGTCGAAGGGATGTGTGTGCAAAGTACGGAGCCGGCCTATATGGGAGAATGGACGATCGGATTTGAGGAAATCGCCTCGAGATTCGTGCCATGTGTGTTTTTGGGTGTGTACACCTCATTGCGTCTGTTTGATTTTTCTGAAACTTTTCATTTCTCCGTGTATTGCACGTGCTACTCTTGGGCTTCCAAAAATTAAAAAAAAATCAGAAAAAATAATTGTGTCTGATAGGAATCGAACACATAGGCTACATCACAGCAGTGTAGAGGCTTTACCAGTGAGCTACAAGTTGTTTCTTGCTTTTATTAAACAAATATAAGTTATAACTCTTACACAAGCTATAATACCCTTTTCTGTACAATAACAAGAAATTTCTGTATAGTGATTTCAGAGTCGTTACACGGCTGGCCTGACTGGGTTCTTGAATGGTGCTGGGGCTTCTTTTTTGGTTTTGCCCTGCTGCTTTTGTTGGGTTACCCTTGCACCTAGTCTAGGGTTTGGTAGCATCACACATACCATTTTTAAAATTAGAGAGGTGTAAAGCTAACTAACCATGAATCTTGCTAGAATTTCTAGGGTAACAAAAATTGTATCACATACAAAAGGATAAAGAGATAGGGATCACAACCTTTGTAGTCCGTTCCTTCGCTTCATAAGCTCCGTGTTGAGGTCCCTTCGCTGCGATCATCACGAACTCCGACTCTTGAGTGGCTCCATGAAGTAAATGAGACACCTTGCTTGTAGTCTTCATGATCTAAGATGATCTACCTTGAAGAATCTCAAACCGAAGCTAACACTTCACTAATCAACTTATTAGAGAAGTGAACATCCTAATCTAAGTGGCTAGAATAGATGAGGATGATGAAGTAGGAATTTTGCTCTTTTTTATTTTCAAATTCTCACTCAATATCATCACAAAAGAAAAACCTAGTGAAGCTTTTTCAAGAGCTCAAGGAAGAAGAAGATAAAGATAATCCTTTTGTGATGAATAATGAATTATATGTTGTGGTTACAAATCCAACCATGGGTTAAGAATGATAGAGTTAACCCTTGTAGAGAATAAACTAGAGGTTAAGATTTGGGTTGGGTTAATAAATATCAACACAAAATATCTGAGCTTAAGACAAAAGAAAGCTTCATGAAGCTTCATGAAAGCTAACCCTAATCCAAACCCTAACCCTTTTTAAACTCAACACTATGTTGCATTTGCAACCCTAATATGTTACAATATTATATATCCCATATACAATATATTTTGTAACAAAAGAAAATAATACAATTAACATATATCGCATATATATCAATGTATTATCCCGTGAGAAAATGAATCAATAAAGCGAGCTTATATTAGTTACGTAATGTAATATATCTCATATATAATATACATTAAATTATTGAATCAACACTTGATCCGATAATCCAGCTATAGCGCATATAACCGACTAATATAATATGTACCATTTCATCGAATCAACACTTGATCCGATGACCCGGCTATATCACATATACCCGGCCGATATCACATATCGCAAGAATAGAATACGGTATCTCATATCATATTATTCTCGGTCCCGCACATATCACATATGTGGTCCTACTCCGTTTTGCCTGAGCCAGGAAACCTCTGTGTAGGACTCTAAAGAATCGTCAATACGCCGGCAGTAAGTGATGATCATATCAAACACCCACAAGCTGCAAGCGGTCAGCTAAATGTAACAGCCGCCCAGATATTGAGCGATCAGAAGATCAACAAGCAAGCCTGTACATTCTCCTGTGAATCCAATCAATAACACTACCGTACAGTCTGGTCTCTTCGTCTGATATGTCGTATATCAAGTCTAGGGGTGGTAAACGTCAGACCCCAGTAACCGATAAGTCGTGTCGATGTGAGGCTCATAACGGGTCGAGAAACTACTGATAACTCTTACCAGTAGCACTCCATATCAGCCCTGACCAGGGACTTCCAGTTATAGCCAATCGAACACGGCACAACATCAACTCCCTATACCGGGAGAGACGAAACCTCTCCTATCGCTCATTGCCTCCATATGATTCGGGACTGTGCCCAAAAGCCACCATTTTCCACGCCCTCTTAGACGTGGTTAGGTGGAAATCAAAGCATAATGGGAATCACACAAGACTCTATGACGATCTCGGGTCTACAGACTAACCTGTACCAGTGTCACCAGAGAACTGCTATCTGACGATTGGTATAATACCATCTAGGAGTTCTCGGCAAGTCCATTCAGTGTACCCAGTCTCCACTGAGCACCCGTACACCATCTTTGATGTCAAACACCGATGGATATGGGATCATCCATTGCCCATCATATGGGTCAAGATGCATATACGCTAGCCTACTCTGGTGTATCGATGCCCTGTCTCAATACACCCTCGACTAGGAACAGTTATAGGATGTACTCTTTGACTACCCTGGCCCCACTAGTATGATTTTCATCATAGTCTTAGTAGTCGAGTACATATCCTAAGGGCTTTATCAACATGTGAGAGCAAGACAATAAACCAATACAAGTCAACATGTTAAGATAAAGTGAAACCAAATAGCATACTATCATGTCGAGCAAGAAAATCCTCTCTATATATATCCAAGCATCCAATATAATATACATCATATATACAACAATGGCTTCTAGGGCATATATATAACTATCAGCTTTTGCGCAGCACAAAGCGTCTGATAGACTCTTAAAGAGACGGTGTCATTCTTTCGATGTTGGGGCTGAGGCACATCACATTGGAGTATCGTCCGGTTTGATGTCTTCTTGATTCTGGCGGTCATGGTGTTTTTCTGAATCCACGTCAGGGGTTTGAAGGAGTTGCGGACGTTTATGGCTGACTCAGCTGTCGTCGTGGGGTAACCCTGTCCTTGGAATCTCAAAAAATTCCACTTGGCCAGAGTCCTGGCCCTCTTGTTGGTTCTATATCTGAGCCGTTTCCGCCTTAACTTTTTTGTTTTGAGCACTTGACAAGCTTCGGCTCTTTGGAAAGACACCGTAGACCGATTGATAAAGATTCTAGAGAAGACGCCTGCTCGCGCGATTGTCATGGGCACCGTCTGAGCTTGCTGGAGATGCTTCGTAGCTTCATTGGTGTTGACGGCCTTACCCCCAGTCGAAACAGTAGAGAGTCGTTCGAATACGGATTTGCATTGGGGTTGGGATGCTTTGGCAACCACAACGTTCAGCCTCCTGCCTATTGAGATTGGTTCGGCCCCTTGGTTTGTCGGGACCTCTGCCAGATGAGCGCTTCCAGCATGGTAGATGATGATGGAACCAAATTGACGGGATGGCTCCTCCCATTGCCGGTTGAGACTTGCAGGGAGAACCACGCGGGCATTGATCTTGACCATGCAGGGAATCAGAGTCGAAACGAAGCTCATCTAGGGAGACATGATTGTTGGGTTCGAGATTGTGACTGAAAACTGTTAACCTGTACACAAAAAAAATATGATTTCAGTACAGGCAATCGATATATATGTTGATTGAGTTCGCATGAACGTTTAACCCGAAATATGGGAAAAGAGAAAGGGTTCCACCGGGCGTGCCAGAATCTGTAAAGTGTTTTTAGTTACCCCATTGAGAAGGGAATGCACGCGCTTGTCAGGTATATTATAGATTCTTCCTGTCTCGGGTAGGCCAGGATTTTATTGATTAAGGAGATCCGAATCTTTGGCATCCGCGGATTAAGCTGCTATTAATTACCTCACCTTTGGAGCTAGGGAAACCTCCGATTGACGGGTCAAACTGGTTAAGCGAACTCAATGTGCAGTGTGCGTGTGTTGTGTTTTGAAGGGGATTTAGACGTATCGGGGGCCTCTCACAGTTTACGGGGGTCCCGCTACCCGGATAGCGTGCTGGGAGGCTAGTATCCCTCTTATGGGATGTGGGGCAGCGTTCCGTTAGAAATTTTTTCTAACAGAGAACGTGTTTTGAGTATGGAGCGTGAGGGGAAAAAAGGAGGTGAGGAGCGTCCTAAGAACACGTGAGTAGCGCATGGGCGCTGGGCGTTCGCGGGTCACGTGCCAGGTGCGTGGGCGCTGGACGCCAACGGGTCACGTGTGCAGCACGCGACTACTGGAAACACCAGCGGTGAAAGGGGCTTAGCCCCTGGGCTGGGAGTTGAACTCCCAAGAGGATTTGGAGTTAAACTCCTAAACAAGAATTAGGTATGGATTTGGAGTTAAACTCCTATATAAGAAATTGGATGTGGATTTGGAGTTAAACTCCTAAAAGACTTGGATTTGGAGTTAAACTCCTAAAAGGTCTAGATATAGAGTTAAACTCTTTTAAGGATTTGGATCTTGAAATTGAACTCCTCGAAGATCTTCAGAGATGCTCAAAAGGAACCCATTTCTTCTCCATGGAGCCTCGGATCCTCCTAAAGTGGGATTGTTGGAGGTGTGTCTTCCTACTCCTCCTCTTCTTTTGCTGGATCTTCAAGAAAAGGAGAGGTGAGATTAAAAATCTCTCTTTTAGAGATTTGATGGGAGATATGAATTCCTCTTCGAGGGTTTTATGGTGAAAAAACTATTTCTTTTTGAAAAAAGAAGAGTTAAACTCTTGATTTAATTGGAAATGAAAAGAAAAGGGAGAACTTGAGAGAAAGGAGATGGAGGCACAAACCCTAGAATTTTTTAAGAGAATGAAAGTGTTGGGGTCAAAATTTGCACCGCAGTTGACCGGGTCAAAGTCAAGGTCAACCCCAAATAAGCGGACCCAAGCCCAGGCAAGTGGGCCCATGCCCAAGTCGAATCCCGCGGCCGGCCTCCCCTATGCTAACATAAAAATCATGTAACAAATAATTTTGATGTAATTTTTTTTGCATGAATATTAGCAAAATGGGCATAAAGCGAAATTTCTGTAAAGCCCATGGCTTATGTGCAAAAAGAAAGAGCACATGAGGCATGAGATTGGCAAAATGCCATTTTGTAAAGCCCAAGGGGCTATATGTAAATGTGTAAGCCTATATAAGGCAACATGATGATGAATAAAGCATACACTTTTTATTCTCTCAAACTCTAGGGTTTTTGTGCCTCCTTCTTCTTTCTCAAGGTTTTAAACCATCTTCTTTCTTTTGAATTAAATCAAGAGTTTTACTCTTTCTTTTCCAAAACTAAATAGTTTTTCACCACAAAACCCACAAAGGGAAGCTCAGATCTTCCATTATATCTCAAAAATGTGAGATTTTTAAAATCTCACCTCTCTTGTTCTTAAAGATCCGGCCAACAAAGAGGAAGAAGAAGGAGACCCATCTCCAAAAATCCCACTTTGGAAAAGATCCAAGACTCAAGAGAAGATCCCAGACTTAAGAGAGAAGAACCTCTGAAGATTTTTAGGGAGTTCAACTCCAAGACCCAAATCCTCAAAGGAGTTTAACTCCTAATCCAGATCTTTTGGAGTTCAACTCCACTCAAAACCCTCTTTTGGAGTTTAACTCCTATTTCTGGGGGTAAAAACCCCTTCCTTTCGCTAGCGCCCACGTGCCGGGCACGTGAGGCGCTAGCACCCAAAGCGCTGGCGTTGGCGCCTGAGCGCCCACGTGTCAAGCACGTGAGGCGCTAGCGCTGGCACCCAAGCGCACACGTGCCAGGCACATGAGGTGCCAGCGCCCAAAGCGCTCGCGCCCGAACGCCCATGAGCCGGACACGTGAGGCGCTAGCACCCAAAGCGCTAGCGCCCGAGCGCCCAAAGCGCTAGCGCCCGAGCGCCCAAAGCGCTAGCGCCCAAGTGCCGGGCACGTGAGGCGCTAGAGTCCAAAGCGCTAGTGCACGAGCGCCCAAAGCACTAGCACTCGAACGCCCACATGTTGGGCACGTGAGGTGTCAGCGCTCAAAGCGCTAGCGCCAGCGCCTAAACGCCTAGCGCTAACCCAAGCGCCCAAGCGCTGGCGCTCACGCATCCTTTGGACGCCATTTTCCCCTCATTTTACACACACTCCACACTAAAAATCCCTCCCCCGTTAGAAAAAAATTCTAACGGGGCGCTGCCCATCACGGGGGCTGCTAGCCCCCTAGACCCCCAATCCGCTATCCGGGTAGCGGGACCCCCATAAAAACTCTGCGGGGCCGCCGATATATCCAAAACCCCTTAAAAACACAACACTGCACATTGAGTTCGCATGACCAGTTTAACCCGTCAATCGGAGGTTCTCTCACTCCAAATGCGAGGGGTAATTAAAGGCAGCTTAGTCCGCGGCTGCCGAAGATTCTGATCCCCACAATCAATAAACCCCACCAACCCTAAGCAGGGGGGATCTGTAATGCGCCTTGTTCTCCGCCGAAAAGACGCGACCGGGACGTTGGGACGTCCGGCCTGAATTTCGATGGCAGATGCTATTTGGTGCTATCCCTCCACCTCTCCGAAGATGCCAAGTTGATTTACGACACCATGTATCAAAGGTTTAAACGGATGCGGCCGATATAGCAGACTTCGTCAGATTGCCCCTCGTTGAGGGGTTTTTTGATTATGGGGACGCTCTTCCCTACAGGCTCAAGCCCCTGCAGTTAATTATGCTACCGCATCGCGGTAACGACTTTCTCCTTCTCCAGATGGTCAATTCGTGTCGTGGGTATTTGTTTTGTTTCTGGTTGCCCGTGGATTGTATACGGAGACTAATTTATGTTGTCTCCCGTAGGGCGCGGATTAGTCCAAATCCGTGTTTTCTTAGATTTGGGGTTGGGATTGGGTTTAAGGATGTGTTGGTTTCATTTGAAACTAAGATCATCTTAAATGCTTGTTAAGGATACGTTAGTCTAATTTTAGACTAAGATCAACTTAACGATTTGTTAAAGATACGTTAGTCTAATTTTAGACTAAGATCAACTTAACAGGATCATTTAGTTCCAACAAAAGAGCGTTCGGGCTCTATTGTTTAGTTCAGGGACATTGCGGTCCATAATTAGTTTAAGGACATTACGGTCCAAGGTTAAGGACATCATAGTCCATGGGCTTAAGGACCCCACAGTCCAAGGTTAAGGACATCATAGTCTATGGGTTTAAGGACCCCATAGTCTAAGGTTAAAGACATCATAGTCCATGGGTTTAAGGACCCCACAGTCCATGAAATGTCTGGTTGTCGGGACCCGTCACCTCTCTGAAGACGTTGAAGGGTTACAACGATACATATCAGAGGAGTGCAGAGATGTACCCTTGAACCTATTTTGGTTGGGAGATCTATAGTCCAATTGGGACTAAGATCTGAGATTTATGAGCATATGGGCTCAATTAATCTGAATGAGGGGTTTATGGCCAACTTGGGCTCGGCCCACTCAGTTAAAATGTTAAACATTTGACAATGCTGAGCATTGATTTGAGTTCTGACGGCCTTTCTGTCTTTTATTGGATGCTGAGCATTCATCATAGCTCTGGGCTTTATTTATAGAACAATTTATGTTCTTTTAGCGCACACGTGAGAAACACGTGGCGCGCTTGGCGCTAGCGCCAGTTAATGAGCGCAAAGAGCTTCTGTGATATAGCGTACACGTGAGGAGCACGTGGCACGCTTGGCGCTGAGCGCCAGTCCATGAGCGCAAAGCACTATTTGTTAAATGGCACACACGTGAGAAGCACATGGTGCGCTTGGAGCTAGCGCCAGTTAATGAGCGCAAAGCGCTATTTGTTAAGTGGCGCACACGTGAGGAGCACATGGTGCGCTTGGCGCTGTGCGCCAGTCCAAGAGCGCAGAAGCGCTTCTGATCAGTTTTATGATCTGAGAAATAAATTCTCGTTTATAAAATACTGTCTCAAGGTTCTAAGAACAAAGTTCTTATTTTATAGGAGATGTTTCAATTTCTTATTTTGGTGAAAGGCTTTGCCTTTATGGATCTGTGATCCTAAGAGAATTGAATTATTCTCCCCCCTTTTTTATAATGAGATGTTCATGATCTCTTTTTGTAAAAAGACCTTAGTCTTATAGATTTATGATCTATGAGAAGAATTATGTTCTTCTTCTTTAATGAGATTTTTCTTATCTCTGTTTTTTTTACCTTGAAGAAAAGTTCTTCTTCTACCGAGAGCTTGCTCTTCTTTCTGAGATTTCTCAAAGTTTATAGGAGGTTCCTCTATATATTTCTGTATATCTCTCTGACTTGAAGTCTTGGGGCCTTTATATAGGGCAAGCTGATTTGTTCAATCGGTTAAGGAGATCTTTGCTCCACTTGATTTGGGGATTTCCCCATCGTTGGATCTTTGATCCAAGGGCTTCTGATTTACAGAAGGCAATCTTCTTGTTTTTAACAAAATTGGAAAATCTTTTCCCATATAAAATTTAATCTATATTTTAGTGATTTTTAATCACCTTTGGATCATTGATCCAATGGTGGTCTGATTTACAGAGCACAATCTTTTTGTTTGGAAAGATTTTGAGGAATCTTTCCTTAACAGAATTTCATTCCGGTCAATTGATAATTTATCATCTTTTTTGGATCTTTGATCTGACGGTGGGGAACATTTAGTTCCAACGCTAGCGCACTCATGCTTTGCACGTGTGCGCTACTTTAGAGCGCTGGCGCTCTTTGCGCTGGCGCTCTTTGCGCTGGCGCACTCGTGCTTTGCACGTGAGCGCTGCCTCAAAGTGCTGGCGCTCTTATGAAGCGCTGCTCATTTTAAATTTTGAGCTTTGCTATGATTGGGGGAAACAAATGCCCCCCCCCCACAATTGCGCTCACGTAGCTCACACGTGAGTGCAGCGGTGGCAGCATCTCCACCATTATATCAACTTTGAAGTTGAAACGGCTCTCAGTGCCTATAAATAGGGCCTTTGGCCCTTAAGATGACTTCTGTTCATCTTCCTTCTTGTTTTCTGAGAATCAATTTCTCTTTTAGAGCATAGCTCTCTGTTTTAAGAACTCTTTTAAAGACAGAACTCTGTCAAATTTTTAGGTAAAAGATCAAATCTTTTAAGAGATTAGTCAATAAACTAGGGCTTCACCCATTAACAGAGCTTTTGCTCTTCTTAAATCATAGATCTTCAAGAAAACCTTTTTAGGGTTTCTCAACAGAGCTTTGCTCTTGTTAGATCTTAGATCTTTCTAAGGGTTTCCTAACCCATAACAGAGCTTTGCTCTTTTCAAGTCATATAGATTTGTTAATCTCTTATGAAGAACTCTTAGAGTTTGTTTATAGATCTTGAAGATCTCAGAATTTTAATTCATTAAAAATTTTATTTTAAGTTTTCTGATGGATTATTCCATCATTTTTACAGAACAAGGCTTTTGAGGAATTTTTATTCCTTTCATCATCAAAGTTGACAGATGTCACTCTGTTATAGAGCGCTGCTCTCAATGGAAGATTTACTCCTTGGCCCGAAAAGTTCTCATTAAATGAGAATCTTTTAAGGATTTCCTCGTTTAATGACAGTCTCATCAAATGATGAGATTGTTTTTTATTAATGATGAACTGTTATCTAGATTAAGTGGGTCCCCTTGGGTCCCTTTTCACTGCATTGCAGTGTGGTACGAATTTAAAGTACCAAGTACCGAACTTGACTTGTAGCATTGATGGCTAACTTTGTTCTTTTCTGCGCAGGTACTATGTCTTTCGATACTTCGTTTCCCTTTGTCCGTTCAGAAGGAGGATTCCTCGAAGCGCCCGTAGACCGAGAAGTTTTTGCACTGATCAAAGACCATGATCCGTAGCACAAGAATCTTCATCTATAGGGAACATGGTACAACCAAATCATTAGGGGTCGGCGAAGCTTTTCTTGCGCGGTACCCTCGGAGCCCATATTGGCGATCTCTTACGCCGACCCAACCCCGGTGAACTATGCCGTGGAGGAGGTTAATTGGACTTCAGATGGTCTCCTTCAGCCTTCTTTGGCTGCGATACCCGTACAGCCTCCAATGGCGTTGGATATCCTAGGGCGGCGTATATGCCAGGATGAGTCGCGCCCTTGGGGACAGCCATACAACATAGGCTTGACTCCCCGTCACCCAGCCGAATATTTGCAGTGGGCTCGGTACATCCTGTCCACCAAGAGGTTACAGTTGCTGAGGCTCGGGTTGTATCCCGCAGTTTACGTTTCTCTCTTTCAGTACTCCACGCCTCCTACATGGTGGGTAAAAGCCTTTTTGGAACAATGGAAAGTTCCAACTCACACCTTTCTTTTGTTAGATCGGGAAGTCTCCATCTTTTTAGAGGAGTTCGTGGAGATTTATGGCTTGCCTGTTAGAGGGGATCATTGTGAGGAACTACTTCCTTATGATGAGTATGTCTTTGCCTCCAAGTCGGTGATGATAGGCCTTACCCCGGACAACGCCATTCAACATCAATCACCAAGTTTGATTAAAGTGTTGAATATCTACGAGGGCCTATTTCTCGAGTCTGGGAGCCGTGGGGTTAATTTTACGGATTTTATCGCTCGTTTTCTCAGCTCGGAAGTACTGTCGAAGGAAGCCGCGAAGTTCGCCAAACTTGATGATCCTTTTGGCTTAGGTTTAGGAAACCTGCCGACGGCGGAGGCGGATTAGAAGAGTTTCTTTCTCCCCGACACCCCGGTCGTCCCTTTTGCAGAGCTTGCAGCTCTTGGGATCGACAAAGAAACGTTCTTTTTGGGGTTTCTCGGGTTATGGCTGAGCTGGTTTGCGCTTCTGTTGCACCCTCGCCGTATGAGGCCGTCCGTCTTTTACCCAGCGCATCGAATGGCTATTGGGGTGAAAGTGGCAGTCGGGGCCGCTGGGTTAGCCCATTTGTATCACGGCCTTAGCCTAGCGGCAGATACTACTCAATCGGGGGTGCATCCCGTGAACTTCTCAATGCATTATTTCACCTCGTGGCTCGAGTTGCATGTGCTTGGCGTCTTTGGAATTCACAAAAGGCCCCTTTTTTATGAAAGATATAATTTTCCTCGACTGTTGTGGCTGGTTGACGCTTCTATTTTGGAACCGACTCTACGAGAGGCTCGGGGCTTACTCCTTCGCCCGCGTACCGTCGGGGATGGCATGACCTTTGTTGATAAGATCTTAAGTATCGGCAAAGAATCCGCGAAGGCGGTGCAGCCGCTGCGAGACACCTTTAAAGATAGCGCCTCTACCTTGAAAGCTCGGGAGATTCTCCACCTATATTCGATCAGGCCGGGCTTTCTGGTGTTTAGGCAGAATTATGCGGCATTGTTTATGAGATACAACCCGCATCGTTTTGCTCAACAATCTAGCTACAATCAGGGTGTTCCGCTTGAGGCCTTTCTAGCTGAGCCGCCTGCCACAGAAGAAGGCATCCACAGCGCGCTACACCATTTCATGAGGCTCAACACCGGTTCTAACATTTTTATCAGTGATCCAAGCTGCGTCCCAAAGGTGTTGAACGTGTATATAGCGTGGTACCAGCATGTGATGGGTGTTGTCATCAGGGAGGAAAAGAAGTTGTTGATTGATCGTAAGGGTGCGGCCCCTGCTGGTAATCCAGCTATTCCTTTGAAGCAACGGACCGTCGTTCGTCCTCCTTTAAGAGAGGTTGCTGCGGTTGTGGTGCCGCGTGATATACCTGAGCTACCGCTACCCCGTGCTCCCGTTGAAGTGGCAATTGTGGCTGTTGAAGTCGAAAATTGCACCCCGGTTGACTAAGTCAAAGTCAAAGTCAACCCCAAGCCAAGTGGGGCCATGCCCAGGTCGAGTCTAAACATGAAGCGGCCGGCCCTCCCCCATGCCAAAATGAAATCATGTAATAAATAATTTTTATGTAATTTTTTATGCATGAATGTAAACAAAATGGGCATAAAGCCAAATTTTTGTAAGCCCATGGCTTATGTGCAAAAAGAAATAGCACATGAGACATGGGATAGGAAAAATGCCATTTTGTAAAGCCCAAGGGGCTATATATAAATATGTAAGCCTATATAAGGAAACATAATGATGAATAAAGTATAGACTTTTCATTCCCCGAAAATTAGGGCTTGTGCCTCTTTCTCCTTCCTCAAGGTTCTAAAACCTTCTTCTTTCTTTTGAATTAAATCAAGAGTTTTACTCTTCCTTTTCCAAAACTAAATAGTTTCTCACCACAAAACCCACAAAGAGGAGCTTGGATCTTCCATTAGATCTCAAAAAGGGGAGATTTTTAAATCTCACCCCTTTTCTCCAAGATCCGGCCAAACGACAGGAAGAAGAAAGAGACCCATCTCCAGAAACCCCACTTTGGGGAAGATCCAGGGCTCAAGGGAAGAAGCCCCTTCATCAGCCTCATGATATCCTAGGAGTTTAACTCCTCATATATATACATATATACAAAATAATAAGTGCTCCTTTCTGGGAGTACAACACCCATTGCAGGGACCAAGTCCCTTTTGCCTCCCGAGCGCCCACGTGCCTGGCACGTAAGGCGCTAGCACCCTTGCGCGCAGAGCGCTAGCGCCCAAAGCGCTAGTGCCCGAGCGCCCACGTGCCTGGCACGTGGGGCGCTAGCGCTCTTGCGCCCAGAGCGCTAGCGCCCAAAGCGCTAGCGCCTGAGCGCCTACGTGCCTGGCACGTGAGGCGCTAGCGCTCTTGCGCTCAGAGCGCTAGCGCTCTTGCGCTCAGAGCGCTAGCGCTCTTGCGCTCAGAGCGCTAGCACCCAAAGCGCTAGCGCCCGAGCGCCCACGTGCCTGGCACGTGGGGCGCTAGCGCTCTTGCGCTCAAGACGCTAGCGCCCGAGCGTCCACGTGCCTGACACGCGGGGGCTAGCGCCCTTGCGCTCAAAGCGCTAGCACCCAAAGCGCTGGCGCTTTTTCCCACGCATCCTTTGGATGCTCTTTCCCTTTTTTTTATATATATGTATATATACATACACACACACATACTCCACACTAAAAACACATTCCCCGTTAGAAAAAATTTCTAACGTGGCGCTGCCCCGCACCCCGCAAGGGGGCTGCTAGCCCCCTTGACCCCCATCCCGCTATCCGGGTAGCGAAACCCCCGTAAAAACTCTGGGGGGACCCCGATATATCCAAAACCCCTTTTAAAACACAACACACGAACACTGCACATTGAGTTCGCATGACCAGTTTAACCCGTTAATCGGAGGTTTCCTCACTCCAAAGGTGAGGGGTAATTAAAGGCAGCTTAGTCCGCGGCTGCCGGAGATTCGGATCCCCACAATCAATAAACCCCTGCCTACCCTAGGCAGGGGGAATCTGTACTGTGCCTGACAATCGCGCGCGCATTCCCATCTTAATGGGGTGACGAAAAACACCCTACAGATTCTGGCATGCCCGGTGGGACCTATCTCTCCTCCCATATTTCGGGTTAAACATTCAAGCGAATTCAATCAATATACATATCGATATTTATACTAAAATAATGCCCTTTCATGCAGGTTTTCAAGCAATCACTTCTCAACGATGTCTCCAAAGATGAGCTCAGCTCTCAGCACGGCTCCCATCTCCTACACGATGAAGATGGACGCCAGGACGGTCCTCCCGGCCAGTCTCAGGCGACAATGGGAGGAGCCACTGCTACCATTTGGCTCTATTCTGTTCGTGCCAGCTAACGCCGTCCCTGCTCTTCAATCTCCGGTAACCGACAAACCGGTCTCGAAAGGCAAAAGGCCAAATATGGTGATCTCGAGGGCACCACTACCCAAGCGCAAGTTGGTGTTTGAACGACTTTCCTCGGCACCAGCTGGGGGCAAGACCATCAACACCAACAAAGCTACAACGCGTCTCGAGCAAGCTCCGGCGGTGCCCCTAACAACTACTCAATCGGGTGTCTTCTCTAAGCTCCCCGCTAATCGACTCACAATGGCTTCCCGGATAACGGATGCCCGCCAAGCCTTCAAAATCGAGAAGCTGAGGCAGAAAAGGCTCAGGTATAGAACCAACAAAAGGGCTAGGGCCCCTGCTAGGTGAACTTCATGAGGTCCGAGGAACGGGGTCACCCCGCCAAAGATAAAGAGACGGCTGGATATGCGGTCCACACTGTCTACATGGTCGGACATGAAGAAACGAACCCTCCTATGCTTCACAGCCAGGGTGATGATACGGTGGACGCTACCCAACGTCAACTCGGTCTAAATGACGAAGAGCTGACTCCGGCCAATAATCCAAAAGAGCATGGGGTTCCTGCAGAATTGAGCTCAGGCAATAAGGATGACCCGGTTGTCATAACCGGAACTACAAAACAAGCATTATTCCGATGGCTTTAGAGGCAGCTTCAGGACAGGGATGAGAAGTTAGCCAAAGTACAGTCTAAGGTCGACGAATTGGCAAACGTCGCGGCAGATCTTGCGACCCAAGTCGCTCGATTGCAATTACAGCAGGATCAAATTTTGGTTCATGAGCCAGGGATTGATACCCAGAGGCAGCCAACTGATACCCCCTTCAACCTAAGAGCGGAGCGCCTTCGCGAAAAAGGCCGCGATCAGCCTCCAGTCCCTCCGATACATACACCGAAGGGGAATCGCCTCTGAAAGAGAAACTGGATAAGGTCTATTCCTTCAAAAGGGACAAAGTCCACAAGATATTCAAGGACACCCTAAGAAACGGTCTACAACTGCCAGTATCAAAAAGACCGCAAGAAGCGAATATGACCGACGACCCAAAATATTGCCCCTATCACAGAGTGATAGGTCATGCCATTGAGGACTACTTCGTCTTCAAAGATTTGGTCGAAAGGCAATACAAGACGGGAGAGATAGAACTGTCTAAAGGCGTGTTAGTAAACAGTCAAGCTACGACCGCCGATTTCATACAAATGGAGACCGAAGCCTTTCGGGAACCTAATCCTCCCAGACATGTGCCATTATCTGAAAAGGGCGAACCAAAGACTGATCGGCCTCAAGGGCCAGCATCAGTAAGGGCACCTACTCTAATGGAGAGAAAGAAGAAGGTGTACTCTTTCAGGAGGGATGAGGTCCGCAATATATTCGAGGAAGCCTTGAACAACGGTCTGCAATTGCCTATTCCGAAGAGGCCATATGAAATAAATATGACCGGCAATCCCGTATACTGCCCATACCATATGGTGGTGAGTCATACCATTGAAGACTGCTGTGTTTTCAAAGATTGGGCAGAGGACCAATACAAGCTTGGAAAAACCTCACAGTCCTCAGATGTATCGGCAAGCCACAGAGCTACGGTCATCAACACAGCTCCGCCAAGATCAAAATTCAAAGAGCTGGGATAAGCAAAGAGGACCACCACGTCGTTAAACTGGGAACACCAGCTGACCACCACGTCGTTAAACTGGGAATGATAGACCTCTAAGTCTTTAAACTGGGAACCAATGACCACCACGTCGTTAAACTGGGAACAATCGACCTCTAAGTCGTTAAACTGGGAATGTAAAAAAAATGTGTAAATAAAAAAAAGGAATGTGTAAATAAATAAATAAAAAGAAAAGCCGAAATGATGGGGCAACTTGCAATAAAAATCAGCAAGTAAAATAAAGATGAAAAATAAAGCCGAAATGATAGGGCAATCGCGACGTTCGCGATAAGAAAAGCTAAAATGATAGAGCAATCGCGGTAAAACGAAAACAAAAACAAAAAAAAAACAAAAGCGATTGATGAGTCGCTCCTGGTACCATATTCCAGTGCAGCGATGCAAACGCCAACCAAAATCCAATTTCCCAAAATTCTCCCAGCCCTACGGCCAGTCCCCAAATTGACTACCGTATTCAATCCACGGGCTCAAATAATTCTCATCATACCCATGCCCCACCGTAATCACCAGTTACGCGGCTGGTCTCTGTAAGTCTACGGTAGTGCCCCGGCCGTCGATCCGAGGCCAAAATGCGGAAACGAAAACTTTTTCAAAACTTTAAACCGGCGCTATCACAGACTTTAATCCCGGATTGAACCATTAACCTACAACTAGCAACTAGAGAAAGGTTAGAAAAGCTATACCGATCGATCCGTGTCCTTCGGTCTTTAGCTACCATCCCTAGCTCCTCGCGGCATCTCCGATATCCGGTCTCCTCGTCGGAAAGGTCACCACATCTTCGAGTCTTTTTACGGGCTCCCGCTTCGTCCGAAGCAACTCGGACACAAAGTTTGCTAGCCTACGTGTCCAAGGTGATGTAGAGAATGCGTGTGATCACTTTTTCTCTTGCATCCATTGATTCTCAACGCATGAGAGTGTATGGATGGAGGTTGAAGATGAATCCATTAATGGAAATGGTGAGCTAGAGGAAGAAGAAGAAGAGGAGCCTTTCTTCTTCTTGTGTTCTATGATAAAATGAGAGAGTTGAAAAAAAATAATACAAGAGCAAAACCTTACATATGGCAGCCCTCTCTCTCCCCCTCTCATTTCATCCACAAATCAATCAAATAATGTGACACATGCACAAAGAACGAGACCATGAGCCACCACTTGTGCATGTATCACAATTAATGCTCCTAATCATGATTTCTAGCTCATAATTTCCATTTGTAAACATTAACCCAAATGTTTACAACAACAAAAAGATACGGCAACATCTAAAGTAAACTCATGACGGATCACAAGGATACCCCTCACCTGTATATACATACCTGCATCCGCATTCCGACCGAATGCGAATACGATAAGACTAAAGTAATCCAACAAATCTAATATTAGGATCCGGCTTAAACCAAAGCCCACTAGTATGATCCGCCCAATCATGATCCGCGCACTACTGCACGTATATGATCGGACCCTGCCATATATCATACGGCCTCTACAACATTTCGCCCGAAACTTGAGAAACTGTCTGTGGGGGACTCTAAAGACTCGTCAATACACTGGCTGTGGATTTAACCACTAGCACGTCAGTGGTACTAGCCGTACGTAACGGGCTACCAGGTATCGACCAAAAGGGAGGTCGATGAGCGAGCTCATCCTGACACCCTACTGAGCCTGTCAGAGACAATATCCGTACAGTCCGGTCCGTTCGTCTATGAGTATCGCATGTCGGGCCTACGGGGTTGGAAAAAGTCAGACCCCCAAAAGCGGTACCATTCGTGTCGAAGTGTAGCCCAGAACTCCTGCCTTGGCCAAGGACTTCGTGTAATGGCTCTCCTAGACACAGCGTGATCTCACCCCCAATACCGGGAGAGACGAAACCCCTGCCGATCCGCTCACTGCCTCCATGTGGCTCGGGACTGTACCCAACTAAAACCTGTTTGCACGACTCCTTTGAGCCGTGGTAGGGTAGTAATCAAAGCACAATGGGAACTCACACGAGACAAATGACGATCTCAGGTCGATGAACTAACCTGTACACATGTCACCAAGGAACTGCTATCTGACGTCAGGTATAATACCAACCAGCATGTTCCCAGCGAGTCCTGTCCGGTGTACTCATAACCCAATGAGCACCTGTATACATCTTAGGTGAACCAACTGATGCCAATGGCTTATGAGACCGGCCACCGCCCCTCGTCGGGGTCTCGACTGTATACACTAGTCTACTAATGGAGTATCGATGCCCAGTCTCGAAACTCCCAGGACTATGGACCACTTTAAGGATGTGCTTATAGACCCCAGCTCCCACGTATATGATCGCCATCATACTGCTGGCAGTCAAGCAAGAATCCTAAGGGCTCTATCAACGTGTAATAGCGAGCTGTAAGGTCAACTAAAGCAGTACACGATGATAAAGATAAACCAGATAGCATACTATCATCTTGAGTAAGACTATCCTACCGATATAGGTCCTCCCTCAATCATTGCAATCACGTGCCTGTGATCCAATAATTGACTCTAAGGGCACTATATCCAACAATCTCCCACTTGCACTCAAGGCTAATTATTGCGATGTCGCATACTCACAGCCACGTGTGATACCGAACACCCAACTCCTCTACTAATCAGTTTCACAAAGCCCGTTTGCGAAACTATTGCGTTCGAGGAATAGCCTCGGTGAGTGGATCCGCCCTGATGTTTCTTTTTATGTCTCTCTTTATCTCAAGTTCGCGGAGAAAGCCATCTCCCAAAATGATCAATGCCTGTCTTAGAATATGTTTGGATGTCTGATGGGACCTAGTTCATAAATGAACTCCAAATCCAAACTTCTTAGACTGTATCGTTGACTGAACTTAATCAGTATCCTGCGCCATGCCTCCCTCAGTATCCACTTGGACCTCCTGTCCAAACAACTGCCCCTCGTCAGAGGAAAAACTATAACTCTGACAGTCACTCTGTCATCCAGGTCACCTTGGAAGCCTGGAATGATAACCGTCTCCTTAAAGAGGCCGTTTGTTATCATATCCCTAGAACATCCACTTATGTTCTAAAACTGCTTCCGAACATTTCTCCAGGATAGGATTAATATCAACTTATTGCATCTAGTGCAAAAAACAACGTCTGGTGTGGTACTTGATATCTCATGATTGACTCAATTGCCTAAGCAAATGATGTGCCAATCATGTGCATCCCTCTCCCCTTTAGTCTGTAAGACGCCTTTAGAGAAGGTAACTCCATCACCTGCAGGTACACTACCGTGCCAGGAGTCGTCCATTCTAAAACACCTTTAGAATGTTGTCTAAGTACCCAAATTGGGAAACTACCCAAATCTAAATCTAAAATCATAGATCTAGTAATCAGAATGTCTGATATAATATCCAAGCTTTATGTGGAGAAACCACTGTGTGACAACCAAAGTATAACCGATCGTAGTATAGGAATTACACTTCCTACTCTGTATATGTCATCCAAATACCAGGACATCACACCCTACTACCTTCTTAACAAATCCATCCCCTATTCTGATGAAGTCAAACCTATGACTGTCACATCAGAAATAGATGATCTATCTCCGCTATATCTGCTTTAGTCCATAAATAGACATAAGCTACTTGTCCACTATGCTTCCGCTGCTCCCACTGACTACGACAACCCTCTGGCAGAGTCATATACACGTATACTTCTAAAGCTAGTTTAGAACGACGCTATACTCATCCTCCTGTCAGGTCTCACAGTCTGGAACAATAGCAATGGCAAGTCTGGGTAAACAAGAACCTTCCTGTCACCGTCCTTGAGCATACCGAAGTACCTCTCGAGTGCCTGAGGTTACCCACCATATCTGCGGAGTGGCCAATGGAATGTCAAACCAGATTGAATCTTTAGGTTCTTATCAAATTTTCAGTAATCGTTTGCGGTCTGGGATCACTTCCAGTTCTACTATACTCCCACTACTGTTTTCTGAAAAAATCCATTTTACTAAAACTGTGGCGAGTCAAGAACAATATCACTATTGATCTTCCAGATGGTAGAAAGTCAACCCTCGTCATATCCCGGGTTAACCCACAAACAGCCATTACAGAAACGCGCCTTGAGTTATTCAAAGTATGCTTTTAAGCATAAGCCGGACAACTCCCCGTACCTTAACATTGTTAAGATATGAACTATTCTATATCCAATATAGAAACAGATGCACTGATTTAATTGGAACCATATTCAAATTATGCAGCTGTCTTTAGTGCATGTCAACTAAATGGAGAGAGGCAAGTTCTCATAATCATTACTATCAATTGAATACCATACACAAATATCTACATCTTCGATTACCTTGAAGAATCCTGATACTTGCAACACGTGGTTCTCTACTTTACTCTTATACCTATAACTTCTCAAAACTTAGACCTTGTATTTCTACGAAACACTTGTCTAAAAACTAGAGAAGTCATAAGTAAACAGAATATAGTACGAGGACCAACCCCTCTGTCCTAATGGACACTGGACAATATACAATACTCTGTATAAGTCCCCTGAGTCTAATAACTCAAACCCTGTGCGTCATAGGTTGAAAACTGTACTTATGGTTAAGAAGAATTACACCGCTGTTTAATGCTCCTTACCTAACCATCCACTGATATAGGTAAATGTCATGGACATAATTTCAAAAAGTTATATCTCACTTTATAAAAATAAACGTACAGATATATCAATTTGAAATTGGTGCACAACAACGGATATTCAAAACCAAATATTTGTCGTCCGGCAAACAACCCAGGCGATTTCCTCAAATATCACCAATTACAACGAATCCCGATATAATGAGGATGATCACCCAATTCCCAATAACTTACTCCCACTCATCATCTGTAAAACTATAGAGATGTGAGAATCAAACCTGGTAAATACATACCCTAGAGCAATGACTAATTGGGAAATCAGTTTTCTTTTAACAATACACAGTGAAACTGAAACATATAAATGTTTCGAAGGGGTATCCGGGTATTCCTAGTAATGCCTTTTCCATTATCAGATTCACAACTGTAACCGTATATTTCTTTGTCATCTCTCCAAATCCCTTTATATGTCTTTAGTCATTACCTTCTGTACACCCCTTTAGGCTAAATGGTTTTCTTCCTTCCCTACCGTTCGGCACCAGCCTATGATTTGGAAGAAGACTATCCAATAACGTAATAGGTGTACTTTCCTAATCCTAGGAGCACTCGCAACCCGAGAGAAGGTAAAGATAAAAGTCAACTGAATAAAACCTTATTCCTATTTCTCCTGAACCAGAATCCATCCCCGAACTGGAACAAGTTCCTTCGAGTTCGTATATAACCATACGATGGAGTATCCAAATAACTGTGGATCTTCGTGGTGATACAGAGTGTTCCGGAGAAATACAAAGGTAAAGTAGGAGTGGCGATAAAATACTTAGTTTGGTCGTGAATAGCAGTCGCAATTTACTTTGCCCTCTTACTAATCCCTTTATTTGTCTTTACTTAATACCTTCTGTACACCTTCTAGGCTGAATGGTTTTCTTCATTCCCTACCTTTCGACACCTGCCTATGATTTGGATGAAGACTATCCAATTAGAGTAACAGGTGTACCGTCCTAATCCAAGGAGCACTCATAACCTGAGAGAAGGTAAAAGGAAAAGACAACTTCATTTTCTCCCGAACCGGAAACCATCCTCGAATCTGGAACAAGTTCCTTCGAGTTCGTATATAACCATACGATGGTTTTATCCAATGGAAGTGGATGTTCGTAGTAATACGGGGTGTTCTGGAGAAAAAAGGGTAAAAGTAGGAGTGGCAATGAGGTATGCAACTCAGACAATCCAAAAGCCAGTGTTTTAAAAAAGTTCGGTTAACTTGATCACTGAGTTATAGTCTAGGGTCGGGTCATGGTCGCTGCCAAAGAGAGAGAGAAAAGGAACACTCTACGTGCACTCTAACCTAGATCAGAATGGTTATCAATTTATCTAATCAGGAAACCTCCCACTGTATCCTCAAATTCTCCTCCAAACCTGAAAGAAGAATTAATCGGGATCACCCGAGGAGTAAACCAACTCATTAATGGGAACCGGGATCCAACTATCATCGCATGATAACGTGATGGAATCCACTCACGTTATCACACTCCAGAAGGTATGGGCATGCCTGGCAAGTTTCAGTTTCTTTAGAAACTCCCGATATGATTTTTACCCCATGCTCTTATGACCTTGACTTTGGCCAACAAATCATAAGTCACATGTCAAGTTCTACCAGTCATTATCCAGGTTAATTTGAACCCACCCGTACCTACTCTTGACTTTGGCCAACAAAGCAGTACGACTGTCCCAAACCAACGCATCTATCTATGCAGCAGAAAGATAACAAATAGCTACCATACACTATGCCTTGACTTTGGCCAACAAACATAGCATGAATACTAAGTGCTACCCGTCTGAAATGTCAGAGGGCTACGAATGGATTTTGGCAAAAAACCTTTAACGTAATGAACTTGATATCGTTGAAGGAACCGGATAGCTTTTTATAAAAATATAGTGGCGAAAACCTTTGCTAAAGAGGTCACTCCCGGTGAAGGGATCTCGGCTCTTTCCCCGTAGAATGAGGTGCAGGATATTCCAACTGAATACCATGATGCAAAGAAAAAAGTAATCGGCTATAGAGAAGTTATTACCCAGACGCAAACTTCTGTCCAAGGGGTCACTCCCGGTGAAGGGATCTCGGCCCTTGCCTCGTCGACTGAGGTGCTGGATATTCATAACCGAATACCACTGTGCAAAACAAAAGAGAACGTCCTTGCAAT
This sequence comes from Agapanthus africanus, assembly GCA_030015575.1. Classification (NCBI taxonomy): domain Eukaryota; kingdom Viridiplantae; phylum Streptophyta; class Magnoliopsida; order Asparagales; family Amaryllidaceae; genus Agapanthus; species Agapanthus africanus. Next base: position 510,759,545 of record JASDDO010000026.1, on the reverse strand, counting down.
AACAGCTTTTTGAAAAATGTTCCAATAACATCAAACGGGTTTGTTTAGCTTGCATTGATCCGAATCAATGCAGTCCCATCAATTAATCACACCACAAAAGAACGAAAATATGATGTACGTATATGCCATCCGCATTCGCCACTGGGTCCCGTCATCACCCGTTAGGTTACTTAACTAACGACAAAGCGGGGACTGGACTAGCGCGGGTGTAAAACATATACAACATCTACTAGTATATATATTAATATATAATATTCGCTCATGACGTGATAAAATGCAACATCACAGAAATGTAATAAGCATCACAAAACAATACAGATAATCTGGGATCCCCGGGTTTCATAAAGCCGCTGCTGAAACCCGACGTTCCCTGGTCGTGTGGATAGCCTGTGCAATGAAATCCTAGACCCCTACGGGCGCGGCAAGTTACCCGCCAAAACCTGAAGCGAGGCAGCCCCCTTCAACAAAGTAAATGGACCACCCAGCACTTCACGGAATCCGGTAACTTGAGCATCCATCCTTGGGTCAACCTGTACCCCTTACGAGTGCGGCGAATAGCCCGCCAATTCTAGAGTGAAGCCCCCTCCGTCTCAAAGCCATGAGATGCGAGCCCGTTGCCCTCTAGAACCCGGCTACCCGTGCACCCCTCCGTGGGGTAATCCTAGTACAGAAAGTAAAATATATATACAACGGGTGTATCGACCTCAGCCCGGTCGTGCCCCAAAAGAATAATATACAAACAAGCAGTGACGGCAGTCCACATGCCGGACGCTCGCCCCGCAATATCAAATGTACAAATATAACCAAACTGTACTACCATTGCATCCAGCCTATCCACCACGATAAATCCGCAACATCACAGCACAACACAGAACATCAACATGAATGTCATGTTCGCAAATCCGTCTAAAAGAGCTATAGCGATTAGACAAGATTTACCGATCAAATGACATTCACGATCACAGATATAATGTAAGCACTGTGAACTAACATATTTAAAATTTTCGATCGACAAAATTTCCCGAAGTGGGCCCCAAGCACAATTCCCAGTACTCAAAATAATCTGGGCCAAAACTAAAAATACCAGAAACCCCATTTCCAAGTCAGAGATCACTGTAGAAAATTTGGTGCCCTAATGCTACAGTAGTGCGGCGGAACCGTGGCCAAAACGAGGGTAATGCCGTGGTTCCGCGGCGCTATGGTGAGATCAGTGTACAAAATTTCTACAGTGTTCTTAGAAAAGCCTGCCTGATTTTCTGCAATACTCAAAATAATTTTTTGACCACAAAAATATTTCGACAGAAACTGCAGAATTGGAAATGCGGTTTTGAAAAATTTCGTTCGATCGATATTTTAAACACGCTAGAGCAAGCTAGTAAAGGTTAATGGCGTGGCTCTGATACCATGTAAGTCTACGGTAGCGCCCCGGCCGTCGATCCGAGGCCAAAATGCGGAAACGAAAACTTTTTCAAAACTTTAAACCGGCGCTATCGCAGACTTTAATCCCGGATAGAACCATTAACCTACAACTAGCAACTAGAGAAAGGTTAGAAAAGCTATACCGATCGATCCGTGTCCTTGGGTCTTTAGCCACCATCCCTAGCTCCTCGCGGCATCCCCGATCTTCGGTCTCCTCGTCAGAAAGGGCACCACATCTTCGAGTCTTTTTACGGGCTCCAGTTTCGTCCGAAACAACTCGGACACGAAGTTTGCTAGCTGACGTGTCCAAGGTGATGTAGAGAATGTGTGTGATCACTTTGTCTCTTGCATCCATTGATTCTCAACGCATGAGAGCGTATGGATGGAGGTTGAAGATGAAGCCATTAATGGAAATGGTGTGCCAGAGGAAGAAGAAGAAGAGGAGCCTTTCTTCTTCTTATGTTCTATGATAAAATGAGAGAGTTGAAAAAAAATAATACAAGAGTAAAACCTTACATATGGCAGCCCTCTCTCTCTCCCCCTCTCGTTTCATCCACAAATCAATCAAATAATGTGACACATGCACAAAGAAAGAGACCATGAGTCACCACTTATGCATGTGTCATAATTAATGCTCCTAATCATGATTTCTAGCTCATAATTTCCATTTGTAAATATTAATCCAAATGTTTACAACAACAAAAAGATACGGCAACATCTACAGTAAACTCGTGATAGATAACAAGGATACCCCTCATCTGTATATACATACCTGCATCCGCATTCCGACCGAATGCGAATACGATGAGACTAAAGTAATCCAACAAATCTAATACTAGGATCCGGCTTAAACCAAAGCCCACTAGTATGATCCGTCCGATCATGATCCGCACACTACTGCACGTATATGATCGGACCCTGCCATATATCATACGGCTTCTACAACGTTTCGCCCGAAACTTGAGAAACTGTCTGTGGGAGACTCTAAAGACTCGTCAATACACTGGCTGTGGATTTAACCACTAGCACATCAGTGGTACTAGCCGTACGTAACGGGCTACCAGGTATCGACCAAAAGGGAGGTCGATGAGCGAGCTCATCCTGACACCCTACTGAGCCTGTCAGTGACAATATCCGTACATTCTGGTCCGTTCGTCTATGAGTATCGCATATCGGGCCTAGGGGGTTGGTAAAAGTCATACCCCCAAAAGCGGTACAAGTCGTGTTGGAGTGTAGCCCAGAACACCCTGAGATACTACTGGAATACCTACCAGTAAATCTCCTGCCTTGGCCAAGGACTTCGTGTAATGGCTCTCCTAGACACAGCGCGATCTCACCCCCAATACCGGGAGAGACGAAACCCCTGCCGATTCGCTCACTGCCTCCATGTGGCTCGGGACTGTACCCAACTAAAACCTGTTTGCACGACTCCTTTGAGCCATGGTAGGGTAGTAATCAAAGCACGGTGGGAACTCACACGAGACAAATGACGATCTCAGGTCGATGAGCTAACCTGTACGCATATCACCAGGGAACTGCTTTCTGACGTCAGGTATAATACCAACTAGCATGTTCCCGGCGAGTCCTGTCCGGTGTACTCATAACCCAGTGGGCACCTGTATACATCTTAGGTGAACCAACTGACACCAATGGCTTGTGAGGCCGGCCACCGCCCCTCATCGGGGTCTCGACTGTATACACTAGTCTACTAATGGAGTATCGATGCCCAGTCTGGAAACTCCCATGACTAGGGACCACTTTAAGGATGTGCTTATAGACCCCAGCTCCCATGTATATGACCGCCATCATACTACTGGCGGTCAAGAAAGAATCCTAAGGGCTCTATCAACGTGTAATAGTGACCTGTAAGGTCACCTAAAGCAGTACACGGTGATAAAGATAAACCAGATAGCATACTATCATCTTGAGTAAGACTGTCCCACCGGTATAGGTCCTCCCTCAATCATTGTAATCACGTGCCTGTGATCCAATAATTGATTCTGTGGGCACTATATTCAACAGTCTCCGCCCTTGGAATTATGCTCCATTGGGAAGACACACGCATGTATCCTCACGATGCATAAGGAGAACAAACCTTCGAGGGATCCTTACGACTCACAAAGGAAAAACACACTTGGGGGTCCTCACGACTCTTAAGGAGAAAATGCACTTACGGGATCCTTATGACTCGTAGGGAGAAAATGCTTTTATGGGACCCTCACGGCCCATAAAATTGAAAAGCCTTAGGTGATAGGGATCTAAACCTGTCTCATAAGCCATCGCTTCCCAATAGACAACGGCGAATGATGAGTCGCTCCTGATACCATATTCCAGTGCAGCGATGCAGACGCCAACTAAAATCCAATTTCCTAAAATTCTCCCAACCCTACGGCCAGTCCCCAAATTGACTACTGTATACAATCCATGGGCTCAAATAATTCTCATCATACCCATGCCCCACCGCAATCACCAGTCTAGCGATCGGTCTCCGCCCTTGGAATTATGCTCCATTTGGGAAGACCCACTCATGTGTCCTCACGATACGTGAGGAGAAAATCCCCGCGTGAGATCCTTACGACTCACAAAAGAAAAACACATTTGGGGGTCCTCACGACTCCTAAGGAGAAAATACACCTACGGGATCCTTACGACTCGTAGGGAGAAATGCTTTTATGGGACCCTTACGGCCCATAAAATTGAAAAGCCTTAGGTGATAGGGATCTAAACCTGTCTCCTAAGCCATCGCTTCCCAATAGGCAATGGCGAATGATGAGTCGCTCCTGGTACCGTATTCCAGTGCAGCGATGCAGACGCCGGCCAAATTCCAAATCCCAATGGCGAATGATGAGTCGCTCCTGGTACCATATTCCAGTGCAGCAATGCAGACGCCAACCAAATCCCATACCCCAACAGCGAATGATGAGTCGCTCCTGGTACCATATTCCAGTGCAGCGATGCAGACGCCAACAAAGTCCCAAAATGTTTCCGGCCCTACCGTCTGGATCATACATCCTACAAAACCGTATACAATCCACGGGCATAAAACGATCCCAATCCCTCCCAAGTCCTACCGGCTGGACCACATTCAAAGTCCCACCAAAAAAATATAAAATAAAAAAAATAAAAAAAATGGTATGTCCACAAGCAAAATGGGCACGGATGAAAACCCGAAAGGGCTCCGTGAGTAAAAACAGCAGGACTGCCGGCGAGTTTGTGAAAACCCGAAAGGGCGCGAACTCGTAAAAAAGAGATGAAATGTACTCACAAAGTCCTCTCAACTTTGTGAGGAGAAAATTCCCGCGTGAGATCCTTACGACTCATAAAGGAGCAACATCCTTAGAAGTCTCCATGACTCCTAAGGAGAAAATACACCTACGAGATCCTTTCGACTCATAGGGAGAAAATGCTTTTATGGGACCCTTACGGCCTATAAAATTGAAAAGCCTTAGGTGATTGGGATCTAAACATGTCTCCTAAGCCACCAATTCCCAAATCCTCCCGGGCAAATGATGAATTGCTCCTGGCATTATTCCAGCGCAGCAATGCAGATACCGACAAAAGAAAAAACAATCCCAAAATCCTCTCAAAGACAGATGATGATTCGGTTTTGGTACCGTATTCCAGTATAGCGATACTGATGTCAACCCAAATCACAATCAACAAGTCAACTTCAACTTCGACACCGCAGAAAGCGGAGCAAGTCAGAATCCAATCTCAACACCGCAAGAAGCGGAGCAAGTCAAGTTCACCCCTGACACTGCAGGAAGCATAGCAAGTCAAATAGAGTGTCGACCATCCATGTCGTAAAAAGGGCAGTGCAGGCTTCCTACAAATCGGGAACCAAATCGCTCTGGACCAGGGCGTCGACCGTCCATGTCGTAAAAAGGGCAGTGCGGGCTTCCCACAAATCAGGAACCAAATCACTCCAGGCCAGGGAAATGTCTACCATGGACACTCCGTCTCGAAGACGCGTTAAGCGTCGACCGTCCATGTCGTGAAAAGGGCAGTGCGGGCTTCCAACAAAGCGGGAACCAGATCATTCCGGGCCAATGAAACGTCTACTACAGACACTCCATCTCGGAGACGCGTTAAGCGTCGACCGTCCATGTCGTGAAAAGGGTAGTGCGGGCTTCCCATAAATCGGGAACCAAATCGCTCCGGACCAGGGCGTCGACCGTCCATGTCGTAAAAAGGGCAGTGCGGGCTTCCCACAAATCGGGAACCAAATCACTCCGGATCAGAGCGTCGACCGTCCATGTCGCAAAAAGGGCAGTGCAAGCTTCCTACAAAGCGGGAACCAAATCGCTCCGGATCACAGCGTCGACCGTCCATGTCGCAAAAAGGGCAGTGCAAGCTCCCCACAAATCGGGAACCAAATCGCTCCGGATCAGAGCGTCGACCGTCCATGTCGCAAAAAGGGCAGTGCAGACTTCCCACAAATCGGGAACCAAATCGCTCCGAATCAGAGCGTCGACCGTCCATGTCGCAAAAAGGGCAGTGCGGGCTCCCCACAAATCGAGAACCAAATCGCTCCGGATCAGAGCGTCGACCGTCCAGTTCGCAAAAAGAGCAGTGCAGGCTTCCTACAAAGCAGGAACCAGATCACTCCGGGCCAGGGAAAAGTCTACCACGGACACTCCGTCTCGGAGACGCGTCGAGCGTCGGCCGTCCATGTCGTAAAAAGGGCAGTGCAGGCTTCCTACAAAGCAGGAACCAGATCACTCCGGGCCAGGAAAAAGTCTACCAAGGACACTCCATCTCGGATACGCGTCAAGCGTCGACCGTCCATGTCGCAAAAAGGGCAGTGCAAGCTCCCCACAAATCGGGAACCAAATCGCTCCGGATCAGAGCGTCGATCGTCCATGTCGCAGAAAGGGCAGTGCAGGCTTCCCACAAATCGGGAACCAAATTGCTCCGGATCAGAGCGTCGACCGTCCATGTCGCAAAAAGGGTAGTGCAGGCTCCCCACAAATCGGGAACCAAATCACTCCGAATCAGAGTGTCGACCGTCCATGTCGCAAAAAGGGCAATGCAGACTTCCTACAAAACAGAAACCAGATCACTCCGGGCCAGGGAAAAGTCTACCACGAACACTCCGTCTCCGAGACGCGTCGAGCATCGACCGTCCATGTCGTAAAAGGGCAGTGCAAGATTCCTACAAAGCAGGAACCAGATCACTCCGGGCCAGGGAAAAGTCTACCACGGACACTCCGTCTCGGAAACGCGTCAAGCGTCGACTGTCCATGTCGCAAAAAGGGCAGTGCAGGCTTCCCACAAATCGGGAACCAAATCGCTCCGGATCAGAGCGTCGACCGTCCATGTCGCAAAAAGGGCAGTGCGGGCTTCCCACAAATCGGAAACCAAATCGCTTCGGATTAGAGCGTCGACCGTCCATGTCGCAAAAAGGGCAGTGCAGGCTTCCTACAAAGCAGAAACCAGATCACTCCGGGCCAGGGAAAAGTCTACCACGGACACTCCGTCTCGGAGATACGTCAAGCGTCGACCGTCCATGTCATAAAAAGGGCAGTGCAAGCTTCCTACAAAGCAGGAACCAGATCACTCCGGGCTAGGGAAAAGTCTACCACGGACACTCCGTCTCGAAGACGCGTTAAGCGTCGACAGTCCATGTCGTAAAAAAGGGCAGCACGGGCTTCCTACAAATCAGGAACCAAATCACTCTTGGCCAGAGAAACGTCTACCAAGGACACTCCGTCTCGGAGACGCGTCAAGCGTCGACCGTCCATGTCGTAAAAAGGGCAGTGCATTACAAAAAGTGGGAACCAAAGCAAGTTGCCTCCACGCGAAAAAAGATCCATCAATTTCATGCACAAGACTCACATATGTGGTGTGCATTTATTGATGGGGGGTACTTTGTTGAAGTCGAAAATTGCACCCCGGTTGACCAAGTCAAAGTCAAAGTCAACCCCAAGCCAAGTGGGCCTATGCCCAGGTCGAGTCCGAACATGAAGCGGACGGCCCTCCTCCATGCCAAAATGAAATCATGTAATAAATAATTTTTTATGCAATTTTTTATGCATGAATGTAAACAAAATGGGCATAAAGCCAAATTTTTGTAAGCTCATGGCTTATGTGCAAAAAGAAATAGCACATGAGACATGGGATAGGCAAAATGCCATTTTGTAAAGCCCAAGGGGCTATATGTAAATATGTAAGCCTATATAAGGCAACATGATGATGAATAAAGCATAGACTTTTCATTCCCCAAAATTTAGGGCCTGTGCCTCTTTCTCCTTCCTCAAGGTTTTAAAACCTTCTCTTTTCTTTTGAATTAAATCAAGAGTTTTACTCTTCCTTTTCCAAAACTAAATAGTTTTTCACCACAAAACCCACAAAGAGGAGCTTGGATCTTCCATTAGATCTTAAAAAGGGGAGATATTTAAATCTCACCCCCTTTCTCCAAGATCCAGCCAAACGACAGGAAGAAGACGGAGACCCATCTCCAGAAACCCCAATTTGGGGAAGATCCAGGGCTCAAGGGAAGAAGCCCCTTCATCAGCCTCAAGATATCCTAGGAGTTTAACTCCTCATATATATACATATATACAAAATAATAAGTTCTCCTTTCTGGGAGTACAACTCCCATTGCAGGGACCAAGTCCCTTTTGCCTCCCGAGCGCCCACGTGCCTGGCACGTGAGGCGCTAGCACCCTTGCGCTCAAAGCGCTAGCGCCCAAAATGCTAGCGTCTGAGTGCCCACGTGCCTGGCACATAGGGCGCTAGTGCTCAAAGCGTTTGCGCTCTTGTGCTCAGAGCGCTAGCGCCCAAAGCGCTAGCGCCCGAGCGCCCACGTGCCTGGCACGTGAAGCGCTAGCGCTCTTACGCTCAGAGCGCTAGCGCCCAAAGCGCTAGCGCCCGAGCGCCCACGTGCCTGGCACGTGGGACGATAGCGCTCAATGCGCTAGCGCTCTTGCGCTCAGAGCACTAGCGCCCAAAGCGCCAGCGCCCGAGCGCCCACATGCCTGGCATGTGGGAGGCTAGCGCCTTTGCGCTCAAAGCGCTAGCACCCAAAGCGCTGGCGCTTTTTCCCACGCATCCTTTGGATGCCCTTTCCCTTTTTTATATATACGTATATATACATACACACACACATACTCCACACTAAAAACACATCCCCCGTTAGAAAAAATTTCTAACGGGGTGCTGCCCCGCACCCCGCAAGGGGACTGCTAGCCCCTTTGACCCCCAGCCCGCTGTCCGGGTAGCGAGACCCCCGTAAAAACTCTGCGGGGCCCCCGATATATCCAAAACCCCTTTTAAAACACAACACACGCACACTGCACATTGAGTTCGCATGACCAGTTTAACCTGTTTATCAGAGGTTCCCTCGCTCCAAAGGCGAGGAGTAATTAACGGCAGCTTAGTCCGCGGCTGCCGGAGATTCTGATCCCCACAATCAATAAACCCCTGCCTACCCTAGGCAGGGAGAATCTGTACTGCGCCTGACAAGCACGCGCGTATTCCCATCTCAATAGGGTGACGAAAAACACCCTACAGTGGCGTTTCCTGAGTCCGGCTTGGGTGTGGAGATTGGGACTCGCCGCCCGAAGTTGTCCGCTAAGCGCAAGCTCGTTTTACCGGCGACTGGTACTCGCTCGCAGAAGAAGAAGAAGTTGATTCTTTCTGCAGACGTTGTACTCGGCCAGGAGACTCATGCTCCTTATAGCGAGGGCCTAAGCGAATATGGGACCAATGAGGGTTTATTTATGGCGCTGGATGATACTGATCTGGAGGCCGTCGTCGCAGCTTCCAAACGACTAGCTAGCCACAAAGCAGGACTGATCTTCCTCGCACAGTCAAGTAAACTTCAGTCATATCTTTTCATTGTTATGTTTTTATTATCATGTTTTGACTGACACTTCTTCTTCAACAGGCATCTCCACTGAAAAGGCTCTCGCAGCTTCTCTCAAGACTTTTGAGGAGGACGAAAGGCTTCATGCTTCCTTAGGCATCAGTACATTTCGACTCACCGCGCCTCCATTCCCGTTTTTATAGGTAAACTAACTCTTCTTTTCCATCTTATTGCAGGGACTACCTCGACTCAGGTTATCCTAAGTGTAGTGCCGACTTCGCAGGGCGATGCGGAGACGCTTCCAAGGCTGGCTACCGAAGTCTCAACCTCTCCAGTATTTTCCAAAAGAGGCTTCACTTAAGCAACCGATGACGGACGCCACAATGGCTCCAGAGGTAGCTCCTGGCTCGAACGATGATGTCTCCTTGACGGAGGTCTTTTGAAGATCAGCTCTCACGGCCCAGGCAGAAAAGAAGCGCAGGAGGCGTGCAGCAAGAGAACATAACGCTGCCTTGGCTATAGATGCAGGCTCAAGCACTGCTCCCCCTATCCCTGCTTCTTCAGAGGGTGCTCCGGCCGCCCTGTCTACCGCTCATAGGCAGGCAGTAAGCAAGGTTCGGGAAGCAATTGAAAAGCCGTCCCAAGATAACATAACACTGAGTCCTTTTGTCAGAGTTTTAATTTTCAGATTCTCATATACCCTACCCTGCAAGGCCAAGTCCGGATGAGAAGGTGGCAGGCGAGATGACGGAAACTACTGAGCCCGAAGCGGCTACTCTTTCTTGGGAGTACGGGACTGCTCCAATTGCCGCTCTTTCCACCTATGGTTCCTTGCCATCTCCTGGCATTACGAGTGTCACGACGGCCCTCATGGAATCAGGGGACGAAGCCACGGGTGGCAAAACCATCCCCCCGAATGAGATCGAAGAAGTCATGGTGCTTGGCGATGCTTCCGTCACCGTTTTGGCTGATGACCTGTCTGGTAGGTCTTGGGTCGCTACATTCTTTTCGTTTTGAAATCCCTTCTGATGACATTTTGTTCCTTTCAAATGTAGGTGTGGTGAGCGCTGAGGTTGCGATACCTGAAAAAGCACCAGCAGCTGCTGTTTTGACGGTCGTTGCCCCTTCGTCTCCTCTTATATCCTCTCAAATGCTGGAAGGTATGGGTTTGCGATTTAAATTAGGACGGCATCTTTCGTGTACTGACCATGTATCATCGTAATCTTGCAGGAGTTCTCTTTGATCATCTGTATCAAGTGCTGAGCCCGCACTTCTCCTTCCAGTCGGAAGTTACTCTGCCAGCTGGTGCCGGTGAGTATAGCTTTCTAAACATACGTCCCTTCTTTTCTTAGACGGGCGATCCGATCGTTGTTAATTTTGAGTTGATTGCAGCACTACAAATTGGAGGAGGGGACAAGGGAATCGTCACGCCACCAGTACTCCCAACTCTGCCCCCTGTCGTAGCTGGTATGGTAGACTCTATTGTTTGTGCATTTTCTTCATTTCTTGAGCCGACATCTGACTATGATTTGTTTTGCAGCGGTCGCACTGACTCCAGCTCCGTTCGAGTCTCGCATCACAATGCCAGCAGGCCCTTTTTCTAGACGTCTATCTTCAAAAGGCGCTGTGACCAGTCTGCGTATGTTGAGCGAATATATCAAGGAGCTTGACACGGAGGCCCCTACATTCGCTGTAGATTTTGCTGCCGAGATTAATCCAATGTTGGCGACGCTTGTGAACTTCCATAACGAAGGCGTCGTTGAGTCTTAGGTTAACCACTGCAGAAAGATTGAGGCCTGCCTGCATGAGCTTGAACTTAGGCGTCCTGCTCCTGAGATTCTGGCTTTGAACTCCCAGCACGCTGCGTGGGTCGAGCAGAGCGTGTCCTTCCTCAGCCATTTTGAACAAGAAGCGACCTTGAGGCGGAAGGAATGCGAGGATGCTTCAGGTGAATCTGCCCGGATGCACGCCCAAGTTGAAGCGAATGCCGCGCAACTGAGAGACGTCTTTAATAATTTGCAACGATGTATTTCGGACGGGCTGGCATTGAGGCGGAAGCTCGACTTCATTGAGCGGGTTACGCAGAGTCATGAAGCTGCCCAATGGGAAATCGATGAGAAGGTTTCATCGTGCTTGCAGCAGCGGGCTCGAATTGAAGCGGAGCTGGCTGCGGCGGCCGATCATGAGAAGGAGTTGAGTGGAGTGCGCAAACAGCTAGCTGATATATTGAAGGCACCTCCTCCTCAGTAGCTGTTTTTGTATAGATTGAACACCTGTAACCTTTGAATAATATGTATCCATTTTTTATTCTTTCATATGATTCAACTTGTACTCCATTGAATTCATGAATAAAAGATACACATTTTTTTGTTCTATTGTTGCTTTCTTCTCTTCGCTGTGTCATCACCATGTGATTTTAGTAAGTGTAGCCTGTTGATAGTAGAGAACATTTCATCTTAGCCTCCTTGTAGGGTAGCGATGGCTTAGGAAGCAGGTTCAGGTCTGCTGCCTAAGACTTTTCAACTTTATGAGCCGTGAGGGTCTCATAAAGACTTTTCTCCCTGCGAGTCGAGAGGATCTCGTAGGTGTATTTTCTCCTTAGAAATAGTGAGGATTCCTAGGTGTGTTTTCTCTTGAGAGTCGTAAAGATCTCCCAAGAAAATTTTCTTCCTTACAAGTCGAGAGGACTTGTAAGTGGTTATTTCCTTTCTTGTCAATATTTGACTTAGGAAAGTGTGGCCTGTAGAAAATCTACCTTGACCTCTCTGCGAAGCAATGATGGCTTAGGAGACAGGGTTAGGATCTGCCGCCTAAGACTTTTCAACTTTATGAGTGGTGAGGGTCTCATAAAAACTTTTCTCCCTACGAGTCGAGAGGATCTCGCAGGTGTGGTTTCTCCTTAGGAGTCGTGAGGATTCCTATGTGCATTTTCTCTTAAGAGTCGTAAGGATCTCACAAGAGAATTTTCTCCTTACAAGTCGAGAGGACTCGTAAGTGATTGATGAGTTGACATGCTCCTGGGTCAAAGCATTGCTTTGACAGGGAGGTCGAGGGTTTGCTCTGGCTGTTTCCCACAGGGTCAGGATTGACTTTAGCCGTGTTCTTTAGGACCAGGATTTGCTCTGGCTATTTCCCACAGGGTCAGGATTGACTTTGGCCGTGTTCTACGTGACCAGGATTTGCTCTGGCCGTTTCCCACGGGGTCAGGATTGACTTTAGCCGTGTTCTACGAGACCAAAATTTGCTCTGGCTGTTTCCCATGGGGTCAAGATTGACTTTAGCCGTGTTCTACGTGACCAGGATTTGCTCTGGCCGTTTCCCACGGGTCAGGATTGACTTTAGCCGTGTTCTATGGGACCGGGATTTGCTCTGACTGTTTTCCCACGGGGTCAGGATTGACTTTAGCCGTGTTCTACGTGACCAGGATTTGCTCTGGCTATTTCCCACGGGTCAGGATTGACTTTAGCCTTGTTCTACGGGACCAGGATTTGCTCTGGCCGTTTCCCACGGGGTCAGGATTGACTTTAGCCGTGTTCTACGTGACCAGGATTTGCTCTGGCTGTTTCCCACGGGGTCAGGATTGACTTTAGCCGTGTTCTACATGACCAGAATTTGCTCTGGTCATTTCCCACGGGGTCAGGATTAACTTTAGCCATGTTCTACGTGATCAGGATTTGCTCTGGCCGTTTCCTACGAGGTCAGGATTGACTTTAGCCATGTTCTACGGGACCAGGATTTGCTCTGGCCGTTTCCCACGGGGTCAGAATTGACTTTAGCCGTGTTCTACGTGACCAGAATTTTCTCTGGCTGTTTCCCATGGGGTCAGGATTGACTTTAGCCATGTTCTACGTGACCAGGATTTGCTCTGGCCGTTTCCCACGGGGTCAGGATTGACTTTAGCCGTGTTCTACGGGACCAGGATTTGCTCTGGCTGTTTCCCACAGGGTCAGGATTGACTTTGGCCGTGTTCTACATGACCAGGATTTTCTCTGGCTGTTTCCCACGGGGTCAGGATTGACTTTAGCCGTGTTCTACGGGGCCAGGATTTGCTCTCTCGGTTGTCTGTGAACCATCGAGGTTCGGAACAGGGACTTTGCCATGGCTCCAAGGTTGATCTTCGCGTCTGAATCCTGTTGGAATGAGGAGGAACACTGTTGGTGATCTCAGGCTGTCTGTGAACCGTCGAGATTTGGAACAGGGAATTTGCCATGGCTCCAAGGTTGATTGTCGCGTCTGGATCCTGCTAGAATGAGAAGGAACGCTGTTGGTGATCTCTCGAGATGCAGATGTTGCCATTGAGACTTGGCTCTCTCTCTGATGGAGCCTGGTGGGATGATATGATCCTCTCTTTGTTTGTGCCCCTGGATTGTATACAGGGATCGATGTGATCGCATCTGTAGGGCAAAAAGCTTCATTTCATTTTATTATTTCTTTCCATGATGCTCTATCATTTCAGCTTTTTATATCGCGAAAGTCGCGATTGCCTAATCATTTCGGCTATTTTTCGCGGTGCCTAATCATATCGGCTATTTTTATATGCATATATATTTTTACCTGCTGACTTTGTTGCAAGTTGCCCTATCATTTCGGCTATTTCATATGCATTTTTGGCTCGCTGATTTTTTTATCATGAGTATTGAGTTTGAAATCTGATGCCGATCTCAGTATCAACATCGCTACGACTGGAATATTGCCAAGAGCGAATCATCATTTGCCGTTGTCGATTTAAACAAAGATGGCTTAGCAAACAGGGTTAGGATCCAGTCGACTAAGGCTTTTGACTTCATGAGCCGTAAAGGTCTCATAAAAGTATTTCTCCCTACGAGTCGTGAGGATCTCGTAAGTGCATTTTCTTCTTAGGAATCGTGAGGATTCCTAAGTGTGTGCTCTCTTATAAGTCGTAAGGATCTTACAAGAGTGTTTTCTCGTTATAAGTCGAGAGGACTTACAAGGGTCGTTCACCTTATGAGCATATCCCTAGTCGCTGGTGGGACTTTGTTAGGGAAATGTTTATTCGTGCCCGTGGATTGTATACAAGGGTCAATATTGAAATGCTTGTAGGGCAGCATTGGAGATTGTGATGGCTTAAAAACAGGTTCAGATCCCTGTAGTTTAAGGCTTTTGAATCCTATGAGCCATGAGGATCTCAGAGGGGAATTCTCCTTACGAGTCGTGAGGATCTCGTAAGTGCGTTTTCTCCTTAGGAATCGTGGGGATCCCTAAGTGTGTTGCTCCTTTATGAGTCGTAAGGATTTCACACAGGTATTTTCTCCTCACCAGGTCGAGAGGACCTTGCAAGTGTCTTTTAACGAGATTGCGCCCTTTCGGGTTTTCACAAACTCGCTGGTAGCCCTGCTATTTTTACTCATGGAGCCTTTTCGGGTTTTCATCCATGTCCATCTTGCTTATGAACGTACCGTTTTTTTTTTTGCATCAACCTTAGGATGATGCGGTCCGTAGTAGTTTATAGACGTTTCGGTCAGTAGTTAGTTTTAGGACATTGCGGTCCGTTGTTAGTTTAGGGACGTTTTGGTCCATCATTAGTTTAGGGACGTTTCGGTCCGTTATTAGTTTTAGGACATCTCGGCCCATCATTAGTTTAGGGACGTTTCGGTCCGTTGTTAGTTTTAGGACATCTCGGTCCGTTGTTGCAACGGTTTCGTTGGCTACCAGTTATAAAGTTTGGGCTTGGAAAGATAGCGAGTGGACATAGGCATCGTCATCTATCATTAACCCAGGCCGTAACTCGTCAGGCATAGTATTTCTTTAGGAACCGGCCGTTTATTAGCATGAAGGGTCTTTCGCCATGCATATCCTTGAGCAGGTAAGCCCCACCTTGGTAGACTTTGTCTATGATGTACGGGCCCTCGTAGTTCGGCTCGAATTTCCCCCGTTTGGCATGATTAGGGATCATAGGTCTCTTGACCACTAGCACGAGTTCACCTTGGCGGAATGTTCTCGGCCTAGCCAATCTCTCGTAGGAGCGCATCATCTTTGCTTTATAAGCCTCCAGGTTTTGTTGCGCCATGAGCCGGGATTCATCAAGGGCGTCGAGCTCCTCAAGCCGAAGGTGAGCATTTTCTTCGTTGGTTAGGTCGTAGTGAACCGCCACTCGTAGAGAGGGTAACTCTATCTCGAGGGGGAGTACCGCTTCTGTACCGAATACCAATGCATATGGCGTTGTGTTTTTGGCCGTTTTGAACATAGTTCGATACGCCCAGAGAGCTTCATGCAGTCTCTCATGCCAGTCCTTCTTATTTTTTGACACCGTTTTTTCACGATCTTCGTCAAGGTCTTGTTGAAAGCCTCAGCTAGACCGTTAGCTCGAGGATTATAGACCGAAGAGTATCTCCAGTCTATATTATGCTGTTGTGCGAAGCGGCTGATCTTGTGGCTTCTGTAGGCTGGCCCGTTATCGGAGATAATCCGTCGCGGAGTGCCGAACCGATAAATGACGTGTGTCTTGAAGAAATAGAGGATATTCTCTGTCTTCACTTCTCTTAGCGGTATTGCTTCCGCCCACTTAGAGAAATAATCAGTTGTCGCCAATATGAACCGATGCCCTCTGGATGATGCCGGTTCGATGGGACCGATTATGTCAGTTCCCCACATTTCGAATGGCCAGCTAGCCACCGTTGGATTAGCGGATTTGGATGCTGGTGGATAAAATCCCCATGAATCTGGCACGAGTGGCACTGCTTCACGTATTCGAGGCAGTCTTGGATCATCGTGGGCTAATAGTAGCCCATCCTTTTAATCTTCAGTTTCATCTTCGGCCCGGCTTAATGAGAACTGCAGAGTCCGTCGTGAGTTTCTTGGACGACTCTCTTTGCCTCTTCAGGTCCCAGGAATCTTAGCCATAGAGAATCAAATAATCTCTTATATAAAGTGTCATTGATGAAAGCGAAAGATAGAGCTCGTTTCATGAGCTGATGTCTTGAGCACGCATCTTCAGGTGTTCGATGGAATTTGAAGTAGTCCATAAAGACTTCTCTCCAATCCTCAGCCTTTTCTTGGTCTTTTATTTGTAGGGTTGTCTCTTTAGTCGCTTCTTTCTCTTCAGACGACTCTGGAGCTATTTCTGCAGGTGCAAGAACCCGACGGCTTTACACAACGATCCTCACATCATTGAGGTTTTCGTCAGCCAGTTCTTTAGCGAGTTTGGCTAACGCATCCGCCTTGCTATTCTCTGCTCGCGGTATGCTTTCCAGGGAGTAGGAAGGGATTTGGGTCAGCAGTTGCTGCACTCTCTCACCGTACTTTACCGACTCTGGTTTGCACGTTTGATAGTCACCATTTACTTGACTAACGACCAGTTGGGAATCTCCGTATATAAGGAGGTATTCAATTCCCATGTCGACAGCGATCTCTAGATCTGCTATTAAAGCTTCATATTCGGCTTCATTGTTTGTCCTCGGCTCTATTAAGGAGAAGGCAAAGCGCATTATCCCTCCTTGTAGAGTCACGAAGATGAGGCCTACCCCAGACTTGATTATGGGGGAGCTGTGCTTTCGCTTCTTCATGGAAGATTCCCCGTCGAAGTAAAGTTCCCATCGGCTATCACTCCCTCCTTTTTCCCCGTCGATCGTGTCAAACGCGTGCTCGTCTGGAAATTTGCAGTTCAAGGGAGAGTCGGCAGGTATAGGATGCTCGGCGAGGAAGTCGGCGATGACCTGGCCTTTCACTGCCTTGAGAGGTCGATAAGTTATCGAGAATTCTATTAAGAGTAGGGCCCATTTAGCGAGTCGTCCCTTTAATATAGCTCTTGACATCAAATACTTGAGAGGATCCACTTTCGATACGAGATGGACCTCATGTGCCAACGCATAGTGCCTGAGCTTCGTTATCACGATGATTAACGCCAGGCAGTGTTTTTCAATGGGGGAGTAATTGTTTTCTGCCCCCAGAAGAACTCGACTCAAGTAGTAGAGGGCTCTATCCTTCCCTTGGTCATTTTCTTGTGCCCATAATACGCCTAGAGAACCCTCAAGGGCGGTTGTATACAGAATGAGAGTCTTTACCTTAACCGGAGCGGTTAGCACAGGAGGATTTTGTAGATATTGCTTGATTTCGTCCAGCGTGCTTTAGCATTTGCGGTCTCAAACGAACCGGGTTCCCTTCTTCATCAAGTGACTGTAGGGACGACATTTGTCGGAGAGGTTAGCTATGAACCGCCAGATATACGCAAGCTTACCTTGGAGAGACCGCAGTTGCTTGAGTGTTCTTGGCGGGGGCATTTCCATGATCGCCTTGATCTTCGACGGATCTATCTCGATGCCTCGATGTCGTACGATGAATCCTAGGAATTTGCCCGAAGAGACTCCGAACGCGCATTTCAGAGGGTTCATTTTCAAGTTGTATTTCCGAAGACGTTGGAACACTATTTTTAGATGCTCCCAATGCTCTTCGTGCGATTTGCTTTTCACCACAAGGTCGTCAATATAGCATTCGACGACTTCATGTATGAGGTCGTCAAAAATCTTTGTCATAGCCCTCTGATAGGTAGCGTCGGCGTTCTTCAGACCGAAAGGCTTGTAGCAAAATATGCCCAGAGGAGTCCGGAAAGCGGTATGCTTTTGGTCCTCAGGATGCATCTTTATTTGATTATACCCTGACAAGCCGTCCATAAAGGAGAAGACTTCGTGAGTGGACGTGTTGTCTATCATCAACTCGGTGACTGGTATGGGAAAATCTTCTTTCGGACAGGCTTTGTTGAGATCCCAAAATTCCACGCAGACGCGCACTGTCCCATTTTTCTTCATTACTGGGACAATGTTGGGAATCCAGTCAAGGTACTGAACCTCATGGATGAAGCCGGAGTCGATTAATTTCTTGACTTCGGTGTTGATGCTCATTTCAAGTTCGAGCCGCATTCTTCTCATTGCTTATTTGATTGGCTTGATGTCCGGAGATATCGCCAATTTTTGCACAGCTACTTCTGGATCTAGTCCCGGCATTTCGGAGTAGTTCCATGCGAAGCAGTCTTTATATTGCATGGTACATCCTTGAGCATAGCCACCTTTTCTTCCGACAACAGCTCACTGACGAACGTCGGCCATGGGTCGTTTGCCGTTCCCAAGTCGATTTTTCTGAGGTTATCTGCAGTAGTGTGTATCCCATCTTCCAGCTCTTTTGGTGCCGGTGGAAACTCTGAGCTTACCTCGTCGTCATCATTTTCAAAGCACCAGGGGAGGTCAGCCATATCCTTGCCTATTCCTTCTTCTAACAGCGTTATCGCGTGACTGGTACGAGATCATTTCCAAGACCGATGTTGATCTGGCTTTACTCTCGCTGCATATGTGGCTTTCGGTTCATGCTTCTGTGGCGGGGTTACCCTCCAACTGCTGGATAAAGTGAATATGCCTTGCTGATACTGGTCTTCTACCCAGTCTTTGAATGTGAAGCAGTTTTTGAGAGGATGTCCTATCGCTCGGTGATAGGAGCAATAATCCGGGTGATGGACCTCGCCTGCTTGCTCGGGATGTTTGGATTCCGGGGGTATCATCATCTGATGTTCTATGACAAGATCGAATATCTTCCTTGTCTTGTCTTGGGGAAAAGAGTATGCTCGACCCATCTTCTTTACAAGAGACGAATCCAGGCTGCCCAATTCTCGATCGCATGGCTTCTTAGACCCGCTTCGCTGCTGTCGAACGTTTTTTCCGTTCTTTAACTTGTTTCTACCTCTGCGTCGGGTCTTTTGTATAACGAGTTGACGACGAGGATCGTTGTCATTCTCCACAACCTTCTGAAGGAAGCGCTGCGTCCTGGCTTTCTCGTAGATGGTCATTTCGCGGCTATGATCATCCCGGACCTTTTGACCCACTTCCCTTATTAGCTTGTCCATCTGTTCTTCAAACGACGGACTTAGCACTTTCATGGCGGGACCTTGTTTTAGTTCAGGGTTAGCGTCTTCTATCAAAGCATCTCCTTCTTCATCAAAGTCATGGATAACGTAGCAGCTATGGAATCGCTCCCGTTTCTTGGATTGGACATATCCAAGCCCGATCGTTTCTATTCTCCCGTTGGGAAATTTTCGCTGAGTTCCGGGGACGTTCCAGATCTTGTTATAGAACTGAGCTTGTCGCGCAGTCTGTTTGAAGGGGACGCCTTGGCGCCTCAACGGCCTTTATAATCCTTCTGTGTAGTATCTGGGCAAACGGATGGGATGGAGCCTATCAAGCGGAGAATCAGCGCCATGCCAAATTTCTTTCTCCACTTTGGTTTCCACGGATCGATAAAAGAGGATCGCCTTTTCATCATTTTGCTTAGGAGGGACATAGAACGTCTGCAGTTCTTGCACATTGTAGGTATCAAGTGCGCCGAGCTCTTTATAGTGCTCTTGCGGAACCATGGCGATTTTCAAACTCCGATCATCGCTAGCAAAGGCTTGTATAGATGGCCGAACAGAAAATACTGCATTGACCTCATCTTCCGAGTCACTGCCGAAGACCAGCATAGGGGTGGACGGTCCCGGCTTGTTGCATTGGGGCGGCCCTGAATAGACTATCTCTCCGTCCTCCTCGGTATCGCTCCCGAAGACCGGAATGGTGGTGATAGCTTTTTGTTTGCTCTCCAGTTTGTGACATCTTTCCGTGTCTTCGAAATTTTGGCAGGAAGTACTTGGTATCCTCATATTTGCGAACTTCGTTCACGGAAAATGGGTTCAGTTCCCCTGTCACGGTGTATTCGAGACCATCCTTGAAATACTTCATATAATGATGTTGTGTAGAAGGGATGATGTTGTACTCGTGTAACCAAGGCCTGCCGAGCAAAGCATTGTAACATGTCTTAGCGTCGATGACGTGAAATTTGATGTCCGTGATGAGTAGCCCAAAGCGTAACGTCGGTATCACAGACCCAAGCGTCCGTGATGTCTGGGAGTCAAACCCGAAGATGGTGATTTTATCACGAGCGAGATACTGAACGCTCATGCAGATTTCCTTCAACACTCTTACATTGAGGAGATTTCCTTCAACACTCTTACATTGAGGAGGTTGACGGAGGACCGATTGTCAACCAGGATTTTGCATATCTTGATATCATGATAGTATCCGGAGACATAAAGGGGACGGTTATGCTCGTACGTCCCGAGGAGGAGGTCTTCATCGCCGAAGGTGATATCGGTCGTGTTCACTTCTTCCAGCTCATCCTTCATCTTTTCTTCGGCTAGGAAAGCTTGAAATTGGTCAGGCCCTTATAATGCCTTGATCAAAGAATCTCTTGCCTCCTTAGATAGCAGAAGGGCGTCGAGAATGCTTAACTGTGAGGGGATCTTTCTCAGGTGTGCCAGAACGTTGTAATCCACCATGTTTTTCTTGGGCAGGTCCTTGGCTGCCATCTCTTCGACGACTCAATCATCGAGGGCGATATCCTCAGGGACCTTTTCTTTCCCTTTATCTTTTTTGTTCGATCCCTTGTTTGCAGGTCCGAGATTCTTTTCAGGTAACGTGCGATTGCGCAGCTGAATGTTCCCGCAGCTCTTCAGTTCTTCCTTTTTTTCCTGGGGTGGATTCTTTGAAGAGAGGGCCGAGAGTTATTTCTTCTTCAGAATCGCTCCCGAAGGTGAGAACTTGCGATCCCCTGTTATCAACCATGTGACAATTGCCGGCAGCTCTTCCTCGTTCGTCTGTCGCATTTTTCCGCTGTCGACGAGTTTCATGCTTCATCCTCTTGAAGTGTTGCCTGTGAGCAACATACTCTTGCCACCAATTTTTAAAGGTGTTGCACTCTTCGGTGGGGTGCACAATCCTTCGATGATATAAACAGTAATTAGGATGCACATCCTCTTCATTAAGGTGTATCTCATCAAAAGTGTTTCCTTCGGAAGGTGGTAGCTTCATTCCCATCGATATGGCTTTAGCGAGCCTTTTCCTTGTCTTGAACCTGCTTTTGCTGGCGGCCGAAGTGCTCCTATCTGGTTGGGGTGCTTCAATCTTTCCGTTCAGTTGCCGGCATTTGGCTTTTCCAAATATGACCGTTTCGCGCTCTCGATCGGCCTTGCTTTTCAGAAGAGCTTCGTTTAGGAATGCATCAATCATCTCGTCTGACGGTCCTAGGAGCTCCGATTTAGGATCTGCCCCCAGTTTCTCTGCGTCAGGAGCCTCTTCACCGTCTATTGTCGAGTGAGAGATCACATGGCAGCTTGCCTCATAATTCTCAGGTTCATCCGATGAGTCTTCTCCTTCATCATTTCCGTCCTCAAGGATGTGGTTGAGAAACTCTTAGAGTGTGACTGGGGTCCGCGCTTTCTGGTTATAATCTTCCTTCGCGTCAATATGTTTCTACAGGTCCGTGCGCTTGTCACCAAGCTTCACGGGCTTTCTGGTCTTCTTCTTCTTCGAAGACTTTGACGGCTGGGCATTTTGACCATCCCCACCAATTTTTAGCGTCGGGCGCGGCTTCAGCATTCCCTTGATGACTTCGGGTTCCAGCGGACTTTTCCATTTAATCGCCGGGCATGTTTGGAGATCCTTCAGCATTCTTTTCGTTTTGGCTGAAAGAACGACCTCCCATGGAGCTTCTTGTACAAAAGAGCATGATGCCCCCGGTTTGTCCGTCTTTTTGAGAGCATGCGGCTGGGGCGGGTTTACTTTCCAATTCTCGGACAGTGTGAATTTGCCCAGTTGGTATTGGTTCTCAATCCACCCTTTGAAGATGAAGCAATCTTCGATTGGATGGCCTATCGCTTGGTGCTAGGAGCAATAATTGGGGTTATTAGCCTCACCGGGTTGCAATGGGCCTTTTGGATCCGGCAAGTTGATGAGCCTGTTGCGCACCGCCAGCTCGAACAATCTCCTCGTTTTGTCTCGGGGAAACGAATAAGGGTGCTTCATTTTCTCACTAAAGAATCGTCGTCTCTCGTCTTGGCGATCAATTAGTTTTGAACTACTGGGCTGCTGCTGAGCATTGGCGACGAAGGTCGCTTTCCCTTTCCTTTTTTCATTTCGAGATTCCAGCTTTGAAGGAGAGGGTCTATGACCCATCTGATCCATTTGGGTCAGTTTGTCAATCAAGGCCTGAAAAGTAGTCGGCTTGAAGAACATCATGAATTGTGAAATGGTCGTTTGCGGATCAAGAGTACCCATGAACAGGCTGCTCATTTCGGGAGATGGCTTTCTCTGCGAACTTGAGATATAGAGAGACATAGAAAGAAACATCACAGCGGATCCACTCACTGAGGCTATTCCTCGAACGCAATAGTTTCGCAAACGAGCTTTGTGAGACTGACCAGTAGAGGAGTTGGGTGTTCGGTATCACACGGGCTGTGAGTACGCGACATCGCAATAATTAGCCTTGAGTGCAAGTGGGAGATTGTTGGAGATAGTGCCCTCAGAGTCAATTATTGGATCACAGGCACGTGATTGCAATGATTGAGGGAGGACCTATCCCGGTAGGACAGTCTTACTCGAAATGATAGTATGCTATCTGGTTTACCTTTATCATCGTGTACTGCTTCAGGTGACCTTACAGGTCGCTATTACACGCTGATAGAGCCCCTAGGATTCTTGCTTGACTGCCGGCAGTATGATGGCGATCATATACGTGAGAGCTGGTGGTCTATAAGCACATCCTTAAAAGGTCCCTAGTCGTGGGAGTTTCGATACAGGGCATCGATTCTCCAGAGTAGACTAGTGTATACAGTCGAGACCCCGACGAGGGGCGGTGGCCGGTCTCACAAGCCATTGGTGTCAGTTGGTTCACCTAAGATATATACAGGTGCTCATTGGGTTATGAGTACACCGGACAGGACTCGCCGGGAACATGCTAGTTGGTCTTATACCTGACGTCAGATAGCAGTTCCCTAGTGACATGTGTACAGGTTAGTTCATCGACCTGGGGATCGTCATTTGTCTCGTGTGAGTTCCCACTGTACTTTGATTACTACCCTACCACGGCTCAAAGGAGTCATGCAAACAGGTTTTAGTTGGGTACAGTCCCGAGCCACATGGAGGCAGTGAGCGGATCTTCAGGGGTTCGTCTCTCCCGGTATTGGGGGTGAGGTCGTGTTGTGTCTACGAGAGCCATTACACAAAGCCCTCGGCCGAGGCAGGAGATTTACTGGTAGGTATTCCGGTAGTATCTCAGGGTGTTCTGGGCTACACTCCGACATGACTTGTACCGCTTTTGGGGGTCTGACTTTTACCAACCCCTAGGCCCGACATGCGATACTCATAGACGAACGGACCGGACTGTACGGATATTGTCACTGACAGGCTCAGTAGGGTGTCAGGGTGAGCTCGCTCATCGACGTCCTTTTTTGGTCAATAGCTGGTGGCCCGTCACGTATTGGCTAATACCTCTGACGTGCTAGTGGTTAAATCCACAGCCATTGTATTGACGAGTCTTTAGAGTCCACCACACTTTCAGTTACTCAAGTTTTCGGGCGAAACGCTGTAGAGGCCGTATGGAGATATAGCAGGGTTCGATCTGATACGTGCGGTATTGCACGGATCAGGATCGGACGGATATTACTAGCCGGTTTTGGTTTAAGCCGGATCCTAGTTTAGTACAGTGTAGATTTTGTCTCATTGCATTTGTATCCGGTCGGAATACAGATGCGGGTGTGTATGCACAGTATCGGGGTTTTCCTGTAATTTATTACGGGACCAGTTTTCTGGAGTTGCCAGTTTGCATTCCGTTCCGGCCGGTTTTCCTTTGTTCTTTCCCGGCCAGACTTTTCCGATGGAGGGGGTTATTTGCAAGTTTGCAAATAACCATTTGTGGAGGGGTTCTTTGTATTTGTGGCATTATGAAAGATTAAGCATCTTTGCTTTTCATGATGGCTTGCTTTTTGAGATTAGAAGTGATTAGAAATTGATTTGAGAGAATGATCACTACCTTTTGATGTGAAGCTTACTTTTGATGTGGTCACCCTTTTGAATCTCCTACACTTACCTCCCTTCTTGTTATGGTTTGATTTTATTTTTTGATTCCTCCACCATTCTAACTAGATGAAAGAGGCCACACTTGAGTGAAAAGAATGAGAGAGTTCATTTTGTTATGTGAGGAATTCTTCATCTCATCTTCTTCTTGCTAGAAAATTGAAAGCACCAATTTTCTTTACCTCTTCCTCCATCCATCAATGGCAACTACATAAACTCCAAGAGACAAATTTTCTACACTACATTCTGCAGCAAATCTTGGGCATGTCGACTTGCCGGCTTCATGCCCGAGTTGCCTCGGTATTGAGGCGGGAGCCCGTAAAAGACGCAGGCGATGTGGTGCCCTTCCGGCGAGGAGGCGACGATATGGAGACAAGACTTTCCGCGGGAGATCGGGACGATGACGAGAAGACCGGAGGACTCGGATCACTCGGTATATCTCTCACTCTTTCTCTTGATAGCTAGTATCGGTTAATGGTTACGATCCGGGTATATTGTCCGCGGTAGCGCCAGTTTAAAGTTAAGAAAAATTTTGATTCCGCATTTTGGCCTCGGATAGACGGCCGGGGCGTTGCCGTGGCGCAACATGGTATCAGAGCCACGCCATTAACCTTGTCTAGCTTTGTCTAATGTGTTTTACATTTCCGATCGACCAAAATTCCTAAAATACGCGTTTTCTTTACATCAGTTTTCTGTTGATTTTTTTATTGCTCAAAAAATTTTTCAGGTTGCAGAAAAGTGATGTACTGGAAAATTTAAGGCTACTGTAGAAATTCGACAGGTTGATTCCTTAGTGGGAGCGCGGAACCGCGGCGAAACCCCCCTTTGAGCCGCGGTTCCGCCGCGCTATGGTCAGATCACTGTGTCGTTTTTCTTCAGTTGCTTTCTGGGCTGATTTTAGGGGTTTTGGAACATTAATTTTGGGCCCAGAATTTCTTGATGTGCTACAGTAGTACTTGGGGGCCCACTTGTTAAATTTTGATCGATCGGATATTTTAAACACATTGGTTCACAGTATTTACATTATATCTGCGACCGTGAATGTCACTTGATCGGTAAATCCTGTCTAACTGCTATAGCCCGGTTGGACGGATTTGCGAACGTGACATTCACGTTGATGTCTTGTGTATTGCTGTGATGTTGCGGATCGGTCGTGGGGGATAGCCTGGATGCAATGTTAGTACAGTTTTGTTTTATATGTACATTTGATATTGCGGGGCGAGCGTCCGACATGTGGACTGCCGTCACTGCCTGTTTGTATTATTCTTTTGGGACACGACCTGGTTGCGGTCGATGTACCCGTTGTATGTATATTTTACTTTCTGTACTAGGATTACCCCGCGGAGGGGTGCACGGATAGCCGGGTTCTAGAGGGCATTGGGCCCGCATCTCATGGCATTGAGACGGAGGGGGCTTCACTCTAGGATTGGCGGGCTATTCGCCGCACTCGTAGGGGGTACAGGTTGACCCAGGAGGGGTGCCCAAATTACCGGATTCCGTGAAGTGCTGGGTGGTCCATTCACGGTGCTGAAGGGGGCTGCCTCGCTTCAGGTTTTGGCGGGTGACTTGCCGCGCCCGTAGGGGTCTAGGATTTCATTGCACAGGCTATCACACGACCAGGGAAACGTCGGGTTTCAGCAGCGGCTCTGTGAAACCCGGGGATTCCAGATATCTGTATTGTTCTGTGATGCTGTACATTTCTGTGATGTTGCATTTTATCACGCCTTGAGCGAATATGATATATTGGTATATATATTAGTAGATATTGTATATGTTTTACATCCGCGCTAGTCCAGTCCCCGCTCTGTCGTTAGTTAGCTAACCTAACGGGTAATGACGGGACCCAGTGGCGAATGCGGATGGCATATACGTACATCAGTATATTTTCGTTCTTTGTGGTGTGATCAATTGATGGGACTGCGTTGATTCGGATCAATGCAAGCTAAACAAACCTATTCTGATGTTGTTGGAACACTTTTCAAAAAGCTGTTATTGCAAGGACGTTCACTTTTGTTTTGCATCGTGGTATTCATTTGGAATATCCTGCTCCTCAGTCGACGAGGCAAGGGCCGAGATCCCTTCACCGGGAGTGACCCCTTGGACAGAAGTTTGCGTCAGGGCATTAACTTCACTATAGCCGATTACTTTTGCTTTGCATCGTGGTATTCAGTTGGAATATCCTGCACCTCATTCTACGGGGAAAGAGCCGAGATCCCTTCACCGGGAGTGACCTCTTTAGCAAAGGTTTTCGTCACTATATTTTTATAAAAAAAAGGTTATCCGGTTCCTTCAACGATATCAAGTTCATTACGTTAAAGGTTTTTCGCCAAAAACCAGCCGTAGCCCTCCGTCATTTCAGATTAAGTATTGCTTAGTATTCGCGCTACGTTTGTCGTTGCTATTCGCCGAGGCGTAGTGTGCGGTAGCTCTGTAATGCTTTCTGTCGTTTGGATATGTGGATTGGTTAGGACAGTCGTACGACTTTGTTGATTATTCGTCAAGGGTCGTGCGGGTGGGTTTAACGCAATCATGATAATGACGGGTTGAACTTGACTAGGACCTTTTGATTTGTTGATTACTCGTCAAGGTCACTTGAGTCCTAGGGGTAAAAATCACATTGGGAGTTTCAAAAGAACTGAAACTTGCCAGGCATGCGCATACCTTCTGGAGTGTGGTGACTTGAATGGATTCCGTCAAGTTATCATGCGATGATAGTTGGATCCCGATTCCCACTGATGAGTTGGTCTACTCCTCGGGTGATCCCGACTAATTCTTCTTTCGGGTTTGGAGAAGAATTTGAGGTTACAGTGGGAGGTTTCCTGATTAGATAAAGTGATAACCATTCTGATCTAGGCTAGAGTGCACGCTGAGTGTTTCTTTTCTCTCTCTCTTTGGCAGCGACCAATGACCCGACCCTAGACTATGACTCAGTAACCAAGTTGACCGAACCTTCTTAACACTGGCTTTTGGATTGTCAGAGTTGCAAACCTCATTGCCACTCCTACTTTTACTCTTTTCTCCAGGACACCCCGTATTACTACGAACGTCCACTTCCATTGGACAAAACCATCGTATGGTTATATACGAACTCGAAGGAATTCGAGGATGGTTTCCGGTTCTGGAGAAAACGAATAGGATTATTCAGTTGTCTTTTCTTTTCACCTTCTCTCATTGCGAGTACTCCTTGGTTTAGGAGATAGTACACCTATTACGCAAATTGGATAGTCTTCTTCCAAACCATAGGCAGGTGCCGAACGGTGGGGAATGAAGAAAACCAATTAGCATAACGATGGTGTACAGAAGGTATTAAGTTAAGACAAAGCAAGGGATTAGTAAGAGGGCAAAGTAAATTGTGACTGCTATTCACGACCGAACCAAGTATTTTTCGCCTATCCTAAATCACCTTTGTATTTCTCCAGGACACTCCGTATCACTACGAAGATCCCAAGTTTATTGGATAATCCATCGTATGGTTATATACGAACTCGAAAGGAACTTGTTCCAGTTCGGGGATGGATTCTGGTTCAGGAGAAATAGGAATAAGGTTTATTCGGTTGTCTTTTATCTTCACCTTCTCTCGCATTGCGAATGCTCCTAGGATTAGGACAGTACACCCATTATGCTTATTGGATAGTGTTCTTCCAGACCATAGGCTGGTGCCGAACGGTAGGGAAGGAAGAAAACCATTTGGCCTAAAGGGGTGTGCAGAAGGTAATGACTAAAGACATATAAAGGGATTTGGAGAGATGGCAAAGAATTATACGGTTATAGTTGTGAATCTGGATAATGGAAGAGGCATTACTAGGAATACCAGGATACCCCATCGAAACATTTCAATGTTTCAAGTTTCACTGTGTACAGTTAAAAGAAAACTGATTTCCCAATTAGACACTTGCTCCAGGATATGTATTTACCAGGTTGGATTCTCACATCTGTATGGTTTTACAGATGATGAGTGGGAGTAAGTTATTGGGAATTAGGTGACCATCCTCAAAATATCAGAATTCGTTGTAATTGGTGATATTTGAGGAAGCCACCTGGGTTGTTTGCCGGTCGGCGAATGTTTGGTTTTGAATATCCGTTGCTATGCACCAATTTCAAATTGATATATCTGTACGTCTATTTTTATAGAGTGAGATGTACCCTTTTGAAATTATGTCTATGACATTTACCTATATCAGTGGATGGTTAGGTAAGGAGTATTGAACAGCGGTGTAATTCTTCTTAACCATAAGTACAGTTTTCAACCTACGACACACAGTGAATGAGTTATCAGACTCAAGGGACTTGTACAGAGTATTGTATGTTGTCCAGCGTCCATCAGGACAGAGGGGTTGGTCCTCGTACTATATTCGGTTTACTTATGACTTCTCTAGATTTTAGACAGCTGTTTCGTGGAAACACAGGGTCCAAGTTTTGAGAAGTTATAGGTATAAGAGTAAAGTAGAGAACCAGGTATTGCAAGTATCAGGATTCTTCAAGGTAATCGAAGATGTAGATACTTATGTATGGTATTCAATTGACAGTAATGGTTAAGAGAACTAGCTTCTCTTTCAGGTTGCTCATAATTGGAAGTATTCCTAAGTTGAGTGACGCTGATCGGCCTTTTTCCATTTAGGTGACATGCACTGGAGACAGCTGCATGATTTGAATCTGGTTCCAATTAAATCAGTGCCTCTGTTTCTGTATTGGATATAGAACAGTTCATGTCTTGACATTGTTAAGGTACGGGGAGTTGTCCGGCTTATGCTTAAAACCAGACTCCGGATAACTCAAGGCACGTTTCTGTAATGACTGTTTGTGGGTTGACCCGGGCTATGACGAGGGTTGACTTTCTACCATCTGGAAGATCAATAGAGATATTGTTCTTGACTCGCCACATTTTTAAAAGAAATGGATTTTTCAGAAAACATTAGTGGGAGTATGGCAGAACTGGAAGCGATTCCAGAACCGCAAACGATTGCTGAAGATTTCATAAGAACCTAAAGATTCAATCTGGCTTGACATTCCATTAGCCACTCCGCAGATATGGTGGGTAACCTCAGGCACTCGAGAGGTACTTCGGTATGCTCAAGGACAGTGACAGGGAGGTTCTTGTTTACCCAGACTTGCCATTGCTGTTGTTCCAGACTGTGAAACCCGGCAGGAGGATGAGTATAGCGTCGTTCTGAACTTGCTTCAGAAGTGTACGTGTATATGACTCTGCCAGAGGGTTGTCGTAGTCAGTGGGAGCAGTGGAAGCATTGGTGGACAGTTGGCTTATGTCTATTTATAGACTGAAGCAGATATAGCGGAGATAGATCATCTATTTCTGATGTGAAGTCATAGGTTTGACTTCATCAAAATAGGGGATGGATCTGTTGAGAAGGTAGTAGGGTGTGATGTCCTGGTTTTGGATGACATACACAGAGTAGGAAGTGGTATTCCTATACTACGATCGGTTATACTTTGGTTGTCACACAGTGGTTTCTCCACACAAGACTTGGATATTATATCAGACATTCTGGTTACTAGATCTATGGTTTTAGATCTAGATTTGGGTGGTTTCCTAATCTGGGTACCTTGACAGCATTCTATGAGTATTTAGAATGGACGACTCCTGGCACGGTAGTATACCTGCAGGTAAT
This sequence comes from Agapanthus africanus, assembly GCA_030015575.1. Taxonomy (NCBI): domain Eukaryota; kingdom Viridiplantae; phylum Streptophyta; class Magnoliopsida; order Asparagales; family Amaryllidaceae; genus Agapanthus; species Agapanthus africanus. Next base: position 510,729,804 of record JASDDO010000026.1, on the reverse strand, counting down.
GGAGTCACCCTCTCTAAAGGTGTCTTACAGACTAAAGGGGAGAGGGATACGCATGATTGACAGATCACTTGCTTAGGCAATTGAGTCAATCATGAGATGTCAAGTACCACACCAGATGTTGTTCTTGCACTAGATGCAATAAGTTGATATTAATCCAATCTTGGAGAAACAATCGGAAGCAGTTTTAGGGCATAAGTGCGTGTTCTAGGGATATGATAGCAGCTTTCTCTTTCGGGAGACAGTTATCATTCCAGGCTTCTAAGGTGACATGGACGACAAGGAGGTTGTCAGAGTTATAGTTTCTCCTTCTGACGAGGGGCAGCATTTTGGACAGGTGGTCCAAGGCAATACTGAGGGAAAGGCTTGGCGCAGAATACTGATTAAGTTCAGTTATCGATACAGTCTAAGAAGTTTGGATTTGGAGTTCATTTATGAGCTAGGTCCCATCAGATATCCAGACATACTCTAAGACAGGTATTGCTCATTTCGGGAGATGGCTTTCTCTGCGAACTTGAGATATAGAGAGACATAGAAAGAAACATCACAGCGGATCCACTCACTGAGGCTATTCCTCGAACGCAATAGTTTCGCAAACGAGCTTTGTGAGACTGACCAGTAGAGGAGTTGGGTGTTCAGTATCACACGGGCTGTGAGTACGCGACATCGCAATAATTAGCCTTGAGTGCAAGTGGGAGATTGTTGGAGATAGTGCCCTCAGAGTCAATTATTGGATCACAGGCACGTGATTGCAATGATTGAGGGAGGACCTATCCCGGTAGGACAGTCCTACTCGAAATGATAGTATGCTATCTGGTTTACCTTTATCATCGTGTACTGCTTCAGGTGACCTTACAGGTCGCTATTACACGCTGATAGAGCCTCTAGGATTCTTGCTTGACTGCCGGCAGTATGATGGCGATCATATACGTGAGAGCTGGTGGTCTATAAGCACATCCTTAAAAGGTCCCTAGTCGTGGGAGTTTCGAGACAGGGCATCGATTCTCCAGAGTAGACTAGTGTATACAGTCGAGACCCCGACGAGGGGCGATGGCCGGTCTCACAAGCCACTGGTGTCAGTTGGTTCACCTAAGATGTATACAGGTGCTCATTGGGTTATGAGTACACCGGACAGGACTCGCCGGGAACATGCTAGTTGGTCTTATACCTGACGTCAGATAGCAATTCCCTGGTGACATGTGTACAGGTTAGTTCATCGACCTGGGGATCGTCATTTGTCTCGTGTGAGTTCTCACTGTACTTTGATTACTACCCTACCATGGCTCAAAGGAGTCATGCAAACAGGTTTTAGTTGGGTACAGTCCCGAGCCACATGGAGGCAGTGAGCGGATCTTCAGGGGTTCGTCTCTCCCGGTATTGGGGGTGAGGTCGTGCTGTGTCTAGGAGAGCCATTACACAAAGCCCTCGGCCGAGGCAGGAGATTTACTGGTAGGTATTCCGGTAGTATCTCAGGGTGTTCTGGGCTACACTCCGACACGACTTGTACCGCTTTTGGGGGTCTGACTTTTACCAACCCCCTAGGCCCGACATGCGATACTCATAGACGAACGGACCGGACTGTACGGATATTGTCACTGACAGGCTCAGTAGGGTGTCAGGGTGAGCTCGCTCATCGACGTCCCTTTTTGGTCAATAGCTGGTGGCCCGTCACGTATTGGCTAATACCTCTGACGTGCTAGTGGTTAAATCCACAGCCATTGTATTGACGAGTCTTTAGAGTCCACCACACTTTCAGTTACTCAAGTTTTCGGGCGAAACGCTGTAGAGGCCGTATGGAGATATGGCAGGGTTCGATCTGATACGTGCGGTATTGCACGGATCAGGATCGGACGGATATTACTAGCCTGTTTTGGTTTAAGCCGGATCCTAGTTTAGTACAGTGTAGATTTTGTCTCATTGCATTTATATCCGGTCGGAATACAGATGCGGGTGTGTATGCACAGTATCGGGGTTTTCCTGTAATTTATTACGGGACCAGTTTTCTGGAGTTGCCAGTTTGCATTCCGTTCCGGCCGGTTTTCCTTTGTTCTTTCCCGGCTGGACTTTTCCAATGGAGGGGGTTATTTGCAAGTTTGCAAATAACCATTTGTGGAGGGGTTCTTTGTATTTATGGCATTATGAAAGATTAAGCATCTTTGCTTTTCATGATGGCTTGCTTTTTGAGATTAGAAGTGATTAGAAATTGATTTGAGAGAATGATCATTACCTTTTGATGTGAAGCTTACTTTTGATGTGGTCACCCTTTTGCATCTCCTACACTTACCTCCCTTCTTGTTATGGTTTGATTTTATTTTTTTATTCCTCCACCATTCTAACTAGATGAAAGAGGCCACACTTGAGTGAAAAGAATAAGAGAGTTCATTTTGTTATGTGAGGAATTCTTCATCTCATCTTCTTCTTACTAGAAAATTGAAAGCACCAATTTTCTTTACCTCTTCCTCCATCCATCAATGGCAACTACATAAACTCCAAGAGACAAATTTTCTACACTACATTCTGCAGCAAATCTTGGGCATGTCGACTTGCCGGCTTCATGCCCGAGTTGCCTCGGTATTGAGGCGGGAGCCCGTAAAAGACGCAGGCGATGTGGTGCCCTTCCGGCGAGGAGGCGACGATATGGAGACAAGACTTTCCGCGGGAGATCGGGACGATGACGAGAAGACCGGAGGACTCGAATCACTCGGTATATCTCTCACTCTTTCTCTTGATAGCTAGTATCGGTTAATGGTTACGATCCGGGTATATTGTCCGCGGTAGCGCCAGTTTAAAGTTAAGAAAAATTTTGATTCCGCATTTTGGCCTCGGATAGACGGCCGGGGCGTTGCCGTGGCGCAACACAGGCCTACCGCAGGCGCTTCTTCGATGCACTGCTCGCACTTCCACCATAGATTCCGCCACCGTATCGCATATTGCACCCATGTTTCGCCTAGCTTTACTCTGACGTTAATTAACGCGGTGATCAGGGTGCGCTCGCTAGCGCTTGCGAAACGTTGGGTGAACAGCAATTCCATCTCCGTAAAAGTTTTGACGGAGTCGTTGGGAAGCTCTGAATACCACTCAAAGGCCGTTTCCGCCAAGCTGCCAACAAACTGGCGAAGTAGTAACTTATCATCCCTTCCAGTGTTGCCGCAGAGAGCCCTGAATTGAGCGACATGTTGATGGGGATTGCTTGTCCCCTTATACACATGGAATTTAGGAATTGTGTATCCTGGCGGGTACTTTATCTGATCATACCAACCCAGATAGGGTCGTCCAGTTCTGACGACTTGGCCAGTTGCTTCATTCGCTTGATGAGCTCGTATTTGCTGAGCTATATAATCATCGAGCATGGCTTTGGAGATGGTCTCCTCCTTAGCTGCTGACAGAGCCGGCAGAGGATTTGATGTCTCTCCTCTATCATCTTCAATTATTACTGGAGGATCTTCGGCTAGAGAGCCCGGCTGGATCATCAGGCCTACCATATTTTGGAAAAAAAGGGCCATTTGTTTTATGTTGGCCGCTTGTTCCACAGCCTCTTTGTCCTTCTTTTCAAGCATTCTCCGAAGGAATTCGGCATCTGTTTCCTGCTCATGACACTGCTCCGAAGATGTCTCTGGGCTTGCTTTTGGTCCCATGAGTGCGGCCATAGCTGTTAGCATCTCTTGGAGCTTTTGTTGTTGCTGCTCCTGAGCCTTAGTCACTGATCGCGTAAGCGGTCGATGCCCTGTGGAGATACGGCTGTCCTCTTTTCTGGATGCCATATAGACGGTATGCACCACCATGCCCCCAAACTTAGGGCGTTTAGGCTCAGTGCCCTTGACATTTGTCACATACATGGGAATTTTCTCCGGCCTTCTCCTCTTGTGGGCGGTCGAAATTGAGGGAGCCGTTGCAGCGGGCACCCAGGTAGACGATACCTTCTGTGGTACGACAAAGTGGTCCTTCTCTCGCTGAACTTTCATCTTTTTCTGTCGGCGGGGGTAGTCTCGATCAATCACGGAGTCTTGGACCTGTCGCCAGACCTTGTAAATTTTGAAGGACAGCCGCTGAGGGGGCTGCTCCGGCTTTTCCTTTGTAACGTTCTCCATAGGTGGAGGAGACATTTTCAGCACAGCCGTCGGAGAGTTCTTGCGGACCCTCCTTAGTGGTTCAAAGCTGTTCCCAGTTAGAACAGCAGTATCAACTTCCACCGTTGGAGCTGGCGAAGTAAGTCCAGATGGGGAATTGCCCCCAGCTTTCCTCACTCGGTGCCAGTGGCGACGTCGAGCATGTCGTGCGGCCGGGATCACCTCCGCTGTTGGATGAGCTTCTTCTTGCCCCTTACTTTGAGGAGAGGCTGCTATTGGCGCTAGCCTGTCGAAGACTAACGTCCGTTGAGAAGGGATAGTCAGTCTTCCAAAGGCCGACTTTCGAACAGGGGAAATAGCCTTCATAACTTCACTTGGAGTGGGAGTTGGAATGGTCAGTCTTGCAAAGACTGACTCCTTAGCAGGGGAAGCTACTCGGACTACTTCAGGGACAGGAACGGCTATCCGCTTCGGGATAACCTCTTCAGGAATTGTGGGCTTCTTCATGGGCCCATCTGAGCTTCGGCCCAGTCTGTTGAAAACTGAGGCAGTGGACTTGGACCCATTGAGAGGGACCACAGTAGTTGTGAGCCGATCAAAGACCGACTTCTTCTTAGCTTCTTGTGATGGCAGTGGTGTGTTGAAGCTTATGGGTGGGAGCATGGTCCTAAAGAATAGCCCTATGGTGGCTTGCGTCACCTGGTCCATCGGCATTGTAAAAATGGAGGCCGCCTGAGACCCCTAGGTCACTCCTCCCACGGGGACGGGGTGAGAGTTATTGCCGTTGTTGCAGCTTGTGTAGTTGAAAGCCATTTGATCTTCTGTTTTTCTGCACGGAGCAAGATACCAAATCTTAGTACTTCAAATCCAAAGGCAACCATGTCAAACCGTGACTTGTTCACGAAACACGACACACGAAGTGTGGAGTGGAAAGAGGAAAAGGTCCCACTGGGCGTGCCAGAATCTGTTCTCCGCCGAAAAGACGCGACCGGGACGTTGGGACGTCCGGCCTGAATTTCGAGGGCAGATGCTATTTGGTGTTATCTGTCCACCTCTCCGAAGATACCAAGTTGATTTATGACACTATGTATCGAAGGTTTAAACGGATGCGGCCGATGTAGCAGACTTCGTCAGATTCCTCCTCGTTGAGGGGTTTTTTTATTGTAGGGACGCTCTTCCCTGGAGGCGCAAGCCCCTACAGTTAATTACGCTACCGCATCGCGGTAACCACTTTCTCCTTCTCCAGATAGTCACTTCATGTCATGGGTGTTTGTTTGTTTGTGGTTGCCCGTGGATTGTATACGGAGACTAATTTATGTTGTCCCCCGTAGAGCGTGGATTAGTCCAAATTCGTATTTTCTTAGATTTGGTTTTGGGTTTGGGTTTAAGGATGTGTTAGTCTCGTTTGAAACTAAGATCGACTTAAACGCTTGTTAAGGATACGTTAGTCTAATTTTAGACTAAAATCAACTTAACGATTTGTTAAGGATACGTTAGTCTAATTTTAGACTAAGATCAACTTAACAGGATCATTTAGATCCAACAAAAGAGCATTCGGGCCCTATTGTTTAGTTTAGGAACATTGCAGTCCATAATTAGTTTAAGGGCATTACGGTCCAAGGTTAAGGATATCATAGTCCATGGGCTTAAGGACCCCACGGTCCAAGGTTAAGGACATCATAGTCCATGGGTTTAAGGACCCCGTAGTCCAAGGTTAAGGACATCATAGTCTATGGGCTTAAGGACCCCACAGTCCATGAAATGTCTGGTTGTCGGGACCCGTCACCTCTCTGAAGACGTTGAAGGATTACAACGACACATATCAGAGGAGTGCAGAGATACACCCTTGAACCAATTTTGGTTGGGAGATCTGTAGTCCAATTGGGACTAAGATCTGAGATTTATGAGCATGTGAGCTCAATTAATCTGAATGAGGGGTTTATGGCCAACTTGGGCTCGGCCCACTCAGTTAAAATGTTAAACATTTGACAATACTGAGCATTGATTTGGGTTCTGACAGCCTTTCTGTCTTTTATTGGATGCTGAGCATTCATCATCGCTCTGGGCTTTATTTATAGAACAATTTATGTTCTTTTAGCGCACACGTGAGAAACACGTGGCGCGCTTGGCGCTAGCGCCAGTTAATGAGCGCAAAATGGTTCTGTAATATAGCGCACACGTGAGGAGCACATGGCGCGCTTGGCGCTGAGCGCCAGTCCATGAGCGCAAAGCGCTATTTGTTAAGTGGCACACACTTGAGGAGTACGTGGTGCGCTTGGTTCTAGCGCCAGTTAATGAGTGCAAAGCGCTATTTGTTAAGTGGCGCACACTTGAGGAGCACGTGGTGCGCTTAGCGCTGTGCACCAGTCCAAGAGTGCAGAAGCGCTTCTGATCAGTTTTATGATCTGAGAAATAAATTCTCTTTTATAAGAGACTTTGTCTCAAGGTTCTAAGAACAAAGTTCTTATTTTATAAGAAATGTTTCAATCTCTTATTTTGGTGAAAGGGTTTGCCTTTATGGATCTGTAATCCTAAGAGAATTGAATTATGCTCCCCCTTTTTTATAATGAGATGTTCAAGATCTCTTTTTGTAAAAAAAGACCTTAGTCTTATTGATCTATGATCTGTGAGAAGAATTATGTTCTTCTTCTTTAATTAGATTTTTCTTATCTCTGTTTTTTTTTACCTTGAAGAAAAGTTCTTCTTCTACCGAGAGCTTGCTCTTCTTTCTGAGATTTCTCAAAGTTTATAGGGGGGTTCCTCTATATGTTTCTGTATATCTCTGACTTTAAGTCTTGGGGCCTTTATATAGGGCAAGCTGATTTGTTCAATTGGTTAAGGAGATCTTTTCTCCACTTGATTTGGGGATTTCCCCATCGTTGGATCTTTGATCCAAGGGCTTCTGATTTACAGAAGGCAATTTTCTTATTTTTAACAAGATTGGGAAATCTTTTCCCATACAGAATTTATTCTGTATTTTGGTGATTTTTAATCACCTTTGGATCATTGATCCAATAGTGCTCTGATTTACAGAGCACAATTTTTTTGTTTGGAAAGATTTTGAGGAATCTTTCCTTAACAGAATTTCATTCTGGTCAATTGATGATTTATCATCTTTATTGGATCTTTGATCTGACGGTGTGGAACATTTCGTTCCAGCGCTAGCGCACTCGTGCTTTACACGTGAACACTGCTTCAAAGCGTTGGCGCTCTTTGCGTGAGCGCACTCGTGCTTTGCACGTGTGCGTTGCTTCAGAGCTCTAGCGCTCTTTGCGCGAGCGCACTCGTGCTTTGCATGTGAGCGCTGCCTCAGACACTAGCGCTCTTATAAAGCTCTGCTCATTTCAAATTTTGAAAACTTGAACAGAGCTTTGCTCTGATTAGGGGAAACACGCCTGACAAGCGCGCGCATATTCCCATCTTAATGGGGTGACAAAAAACATCCTACAGATTCTGGCACGTCCGGTGGGACTCGACTTGGGCATGGGCCCACTTGCCTGGGCTTGGGCCCGCTTACTTGGGGTTGACCTCGACTTTGACCCGGTCAACTGAGGTGCAAATTTTGACCCCAACAAAGTGCCCCCCATCAATGAATGCGCACCACGCATATGAGTTGTGTGCAAGAAATTGATGGATCTTCTTTCGCGTGGAGGTTGACTTGATTTGGTTCCCGTTTTGACGACGTGGAGGTAGATGCTACCCTTTTTGCGACGTGGACGGTTGGTTCTGCCCTTTTTGCGACTTGGACGGTCGGTTCTTACGGTCGGTGCTTCCATTTTTGCAACGTGGACGGTCGGTTCTGCCCATTTTGCGACGTGGACGGCCGGTTATGCCCTTTTTGCTACTTGGACGGTCGGTGCTTCCATTTTTCTGCCATTTTTGCAACTTGGACGGTCGGTGTCACGCCCCACCCCCAATACAGAGAGTATTATCCGCTCTGGCCAAAGCCGCACGGTTTTGTCCTTCGGGGCGAACCGGACTCGACCAGGGGCCACTTTCTAGGAGGTCACACATCCCAGAACTTTCCGGGGCAAATGATGAGTTGCTCCTGGCATTATTCCAGTGCAGCAATGCAGATGCCAACTAAAACCAAAATCCTCAAATCCTCTCATGACAGATGATGATTCGCTCCTGGTACCACATTCCAATGTAGCGATGCTGATGTCAACCCAAATCAAATCAAACCAACAACCTTTACGGTGGAATCATGCTTCGTCTCAGAATTTAGCCCGTGTCGAAATCATGCTTCGCCTCGGGATATCTACCTTCCCTGCCGGAATTATGCTCCGCCTCGGAATCAAGTCAATCAGCGACACTCCGTACCGGGGACATGTCGAACAGCCAGCGACACTCCGTGCCAGGGACAATTCGAACAGCCAGCGACACTCCGTTCCGGGGACAAGTCGACCAGCGACACTCCGTGCCGGGGACAATTCGATCAGCGACACTCTGTGCCGGAGACAAGTCGAATAGCCAGCGACACTCCGTGCTGGGGACAAGTCGAACAGCCAGCGACACTCCGTTCCGGGGACAAGTCGACCAGCGACACTCCGTGCCAGGGACAAGTCGAACAGCGACACTCCGCGCCGGGGGAAACGTCGAACAGCGACACTCCGTGACGGGGACAAGTCGACCAGCGACACTCCGCGCCGGGGAAACGTCGAACAGTGACACTCCGTGTCGGGGACAAGTCGACCAGCGACACTCCGTGCCGGGGGCAAGTCGAATAGAGATTTGAAATTTTGGTTGGCGTCTGCGTCGCTGCACTGGAATATGGTACCAGTGCAGCGATGCAGACGCCAACCAAAATCCAATTTCCTAAAATTCTCCCGGCCCTACGGTTGGTCCCTAAGTTGATTACCGTATACAATCCACGGGCTCAAATAATTCTCATCATACCCATACCCTACCGTAATCACCAGTCCAGCGGCCGATCTCTGTCCTTGGAATTATGCTCCATTGGGAAGACCTACTCATGTGTCCTCACGATGCATGAGGAGAACAAACCTTCGTGGGATCCTTACGACTCATAAAGGAAAAACACACTTGGGAGTCCCCACGACTCCTAAAGAGAAAATGCACCTACGGGATCCTTACGACTCGTAAGGAGAAAATGCTTTTATTGGACCCTTATGGCCCATAAAATTGAAAAGCCTTAGGTGATAGGGATCTAAACCTGCCTCCTAAGCCATCGCTTCCCAACAGGGAACGGCAAATGATGAGTCGCTCCTGATACCATATTCCAGTGCAGCGATGCAGACGCCAACCAAATTCCAAATCTCATACCCCAACGGTGGATGATGAGTCGCTCCTGATACCATATTCCAGTACAGCGATGCAGACACCGACAAAGTCCCGAAATTCTTCCTGCCCTTACGGTCTGGATCATACATCCTGCAAAACCGTATACAATCCACGGGCGTAAACGACCCCTATCTCTCCTAAGTCTTACCGGCGAGAACACATTCAAAGTCCCACCAGCGATGAAGATTCAAAAAAAAAGGGTATGTCCACAAGCAAAATGGGCACGGATGAAAACCCGAAAGGGTTCCGTGAGTAAAAATAGCAAGACTGCCGGCGAGTTTATGAAAACCCGAAAGGGCGCAAACTTGTGAAAAAGAGATGAAATGTACTCGCAAAGTCCTCTCGATTTTGTGAGGAGAAAATTCTCGCATGAGATCCTTACAACTCACAAGGGAGCAACACCCTTAGGAGTCCCCACGACTCCTAAGAGAAAAATACACCTACGAGATCCTTTCGACTCGTAGGGAGAAAATGCTTTTATAGGACCCTTACGGCCCATAAAATTGAAAAGCCTTAGGTGATAGGGATCTAAACCTGTCTCCTAAGCCACCAATTCCTAAATCCTCTCGGGGCAAATGATAAGTTGCTCCTGGCATTATTCCAGTGCAGCAATGCAGATGCCGACCAAAACCAAAATCCTCAAATCCTCTCATGACAGATGATGATTCGCTCCTGGTACTATATTCCAGTATAGCGATGCTGATGTCAACCCAAATCAAATCAAACCAACAACCTTTGCGGCAGAATCATGCTTCGTCCCAGAATTTACCCCGTGTCGAAATCATGCTTCGCCTCGGGATATCTACCTTCCCTGCCGGAATTATGCTCCGCCTCGAAATCAAGTCAATCAGCGACACTCCATGCCGGGGATAAGTCGATCAGCGACACTCCATGCCGGGGACATGTCGAACAGCTAGCGACATTCCATGCCGGGGACAAGTCAAACAGCCAGCGACACTCCGTGCCGGGGACAAGTCGACCAGCGACACTCCGTGTCGCGGACAAGTCGAACAGCCAGCGACACTCCGTGCCAGGGACAAGTCGAACAGCCAGCGACACTCTGTACCGGGGACAAGTCGACCAGCGACACTCCGTGCCGGGGACAATTCGACCAGCGACACTCCGTGCCGGGGACAAGTCGAACAGCGACACTCCGCGCCGGGGAAACATCGAACAGCGACACTCCGTGCCGGGGACAAGTCGACCAGCGACACTCCGCGCCGGGGAAACGTCGAACAGCGACACTCCGTGCCGGGGACAACTCGACCGGTGACACTCCGTGTCGGGGACAAGTCGAACAGCGACACTCCGTGCTGGGGAAACCTCGAACAGCAACACTCCATGCCGGGGACGAGTCGACCAGCGACATTCCGCGCCGGGAAAACGTCGAACAACGACACTCCGTGCCGGGGACAAGTCGACCAGCGACACTCGGTGCTGGGGAAATGTCGACCACAGATACTCCGTGCCGGGGACAAGTCGACCAGCGACACTCCGTGCCGGGGATAAGTCGAACAGGGACACTCCGCGCCGGGGAAACGTCGAACAGCGACACTCCGTGCCGGGGACAAGGCGACCAGCGACAGTCCACGCCGGGGAAACGTCAAACGGCGACACTCCGTGCCGGGGACAAGTCGACCGGTGATACTCCGTGTTGGGGACAAGTCGAACAGCGACACTCCACGCTGGGGAAACCTCGAACAGCAACACTCCATGCCGGGGACAAGTTGACCAACGACACTCCGCGCCGAGGAACGTCGAACAGCAACACTCCATGCCGGGGACAAGTCGACTAGCGACACTCCGTGCCGGGGAAACGTCGACCACAGACACTCCATGCCAGGGACAAGTCAACCAGCGACCTCCTCGTCGGAATTATGCTCCACCCTGGAATCAGGTCAACCAGCGACCTCCTCGTCGGAATTATGCTCCACCCTGGAATCAAAGCGACCTCCTCGTCGAAATTATGCTCCACCCTGGAATCAAGTCAACAAGCGACCTCCTCGAAGGAATTATGCTCCGCCTCGGAATCAAGTCGACTAACAAGCTCTGCGTCGAAATCATGCTTCATCTCAGAATGTACCTCGTGTCGAAACAGGCTTCGCCTCGGAGTATATGCTTTCCCTGTCAGAATTATACTTTGCCTAGGAATCAACCTCTGCATCGAAATTATGCTACGATCAGAATGTCTGCCACCCGTCGGAATTATGCTCCGACCCCCTTTGGAATTATGCTCCGCAAATCGGAATGATGCTCCGATTCCCGGGAATCATGCTCCCCGAGGGATGCTCCGCCCCCGGAATGATGTTCCACCTCGAAGTCCAGCTTCAAGATCCATCAATTTTATGCACACAACTCATATGTGTGGTGTGCATTTATTGATGGGGGGCATTTTGTTGGTGTCAAAATTTGCACCCCAGTTGACCGGGTCAAAGTCAAGGTCAATCCCAAGTAAGCGGGCCCAAGCCCAGACAAGTGGGCCCATGCCCAAGTCGAGTCCCGGGGCCGTCCTCCCCCATGCCAACATAAAAATCATATAAAAAATAATTTTGATGTAATTTTTTTTGCATGAATGTAAGCAAAATGGGCATAAAGCCAAATTTCTGTAAAGCCCATGGCTTATGTGCAAAAAGAAAGAGCACATGAGGCATGGGATGGGCAAAATGCTATTTTGTAAAACCCAAGGGGCTATATGTAAATGTGTAAGCCTATATAAGACAACATGATGATGAATAAAGCATACACCTTTTATTCTCTCAAACTCTAGGGTTTTTGTGCCAACTTCTCCTTCCTCAAGGTTCTAAACCTTGTTCTTTCTTTTGAATTAAATCAAGAGTTTTACTCTTCCTTTTCCAAAACTAAATAGTTTTTCACCACAAAACCCACAAAGGGGAGCTCAGATCTTCCATTAGATCTCAAAAATTGGAGATTTTTAAAATCTCACCTTTCTTTTTCTCCAAGATCCGGCCAACAAAGAGGAGCAAGAAAGAGACCCATCTCCGAAAATCCCACTTTGGAAAAAATCCAAAACTCAAGAGAATATCACAAGCTTAAGAGAGAAGAACCTCTGAAGATTTTTAGGGAGTTCAACTCCAAGACCCAAATTCTCAAAGGAGTTTAACTCCTAATCCAGATCTTTTGGAGTTCAACTCTACTCAAAACCCTCTTTTAGAGTTTAACTCCTATTTCTGGGGGTAAAAACACCTTCCTTTCGCTAGCGCCCATGTGCCGGGCACGTGAGGCGCGAGCGCCCAAAGCGCTGGCGCTGGTGCCCGAGCACCCACGTGCTGGGTACGTGAGGCGCTAGCGCCCAAAGCGCTAGCACCAAAGCGCCCATATGCCGGGCACTTGAGGCGCTAGCGCCAAAAGCGCTGCTGCCCAAGCACCCACGTGTCAGGCACGTGAGGCGTTAGCGCTGGCGCCCAAGCGCCTATGTGCCGGGCAGGTGAGGCGCTAGCGCCCAAAGCGCTACCACCCGAGCGCCCAAAGCGCTAGCGCTCGAGCGCCCACATGCTGGACACGTAAGGCGCCAGTGCCCAAGCGCCTAGCGCTAACCCAAGCGCCCAAGCGTTGGCGCTCAAGCGTCCTTTGGACGCCATTTTCCCCTCATTTTACACACACTCAACACTAAAAATACCTCTCCCATTAGAAAAAATTTCTATCGGGGCGCTGCCCCGCAAGGGAGCTGCTAGCCCCCTTGACCCCCAGCCGGCTATCCGGATAGCGGAACCCCCGTAAAATCTCTGCAGGGCCCCCGATATATCCAAAATCCCTTCAAAACATAACACTGCACATTGAGTTCGCATGACCAATTTAACCCGTCAATCGGAGGTTCTCTCGCTCCAAATGTGAGGGGTAATTAACGTCGGCTTAGTCCGTGGCTGCCGGAGATTCGGATCCTCATAATCAATAAACCCCGCCTACCCTAGGTAGAGGGAATCTGTAATGCGCATGACAAGCGTGTGCATATTCCCATCTTAATGGAGTGACGAAAAACACACTACAGATTCTGGGCGCTTGGGTTAGCGCTTGGGCGCTGGCGCTTTGGGCGCTGGCGTCTCACGTGCCCTGCACATGGGCGCTCGAGCGCTAGCGCTTTGCGTGCTCGGCACGTGAGCGCTTGGGCGCTAGCGCTTTGGGCGCTCGGACGCTAGCTTTGGGCGCTAGCGCCTCACGTGCCCGATACATGGGCGCTCGGGCGCTAGCGTTTTGGGCGCTAGCGCCCGACACGTGGGCGCTCGGACGCCAGCGCCAGTGCTTTGGGCGCTAGCGCCTCACGTGCCCGACACGTGGGCGCTCGAGCGCGAGCGCCTTACATGCCCGGCACGTGGGCGCTAGCGAAAGGAAAGGGGTTTTACCCCCAGAAATAGGAGTTAAACTCCAAAAGAGGGTTTTGAGTGGAATTGAACTCCAAAATATCTTGATTAAGGGTTAAACTCCTTTGAGGATTTGGGTCTTGGAGTTGAACTCCCTAAAAATCTTCAAAGGTTCTTCTCTCTTAAGCCTGGGATCTTCTCTCGAGTCTTGGATCTTTTCCAAAGTGAGATTTTTGGAGATGGGTCTCCTTCTTTCTCCTCTTTATTGGCCGGATCTTAGAGAACAAGAGGGGTGAGATTTTAAAGATCTACATTTTTTGAGATCTAATGGAAGATCTGAACTCCCCTTTGTGGGTTTTGTGGTGAAAAACTATTTAGTTTTGAAAAAGGAAGAGTAAAACTCTTGATTTAATTCAAAAGAAAGAAGAAGATTTAGAACCTTGAGAAAGGAGAAGGAGGCATAAAAACCCTAGAGTTTGAGAGAATAAAAAGTGTATGCTTTATTCATCACCATGTTGTCTTATATAGGCTTACACATTTACATATAGCCCCTTGGGCTTTACAAAATGGCATTTTGCCCATCCCATACGTCACGTGCTCTTTCTTTTTGCACATAAGTCATGGGCTTTACAGAAATTTGGTTTTATGCCTATTTTGCTTACATTCATGCAAAAAAATTACATCAAAATTATTTGTTACATGATTTTTATGTTGGCATGGGGGAGGTCGGCCGCGGGACTCGACTTGGGCATAGGCGCACTTGCCTGGGCTTGGGCCCTCTTACTTGGGGTTGACCTTGACCTTGACCCGGTCAACTGGGGTGTAAATTTTGACACCAACAGAAAGGTGTCTTTGATTTTTTCATCATGTTTGCCTTTTATAGCTACACACTTTACATATAGCTCCTTGGGCTTTTCCATATGGCACTTGTGCCATTCCATACCTTATGTGCTTATTTTTTTTTGCACATAAGCCATGGTGTTTACAAAATTTTGGTTTTTTGCCTATATTCCATACATTTATTTCAAAAAATATACATTAAACTAATTTATGGTTTCATTCTTTTTGTAATGGGGCCGGTCCCTTCCATGCTCGGTCTTGACCTGGGCTTAGGCCCGCTTGGCTTGGACCAGTTTGGCTTGGGCTCGGGCCCACTTAATTTAGGGTTGATTTTGATTTTGGCTTAGTCAACTGGGGTGTAATTTTTGACCCCGACACAAACTCTCAAGCGTCTGGCCCAAACACAAAGGTAACCAGAGAAAAATATACAGACGTCTGAAGTTCAATTAAAATCCAACCAGAGACTCGAGCCCAGACACTAGTAAAATAGGGGGTTGCCCCTACGGATGGAATTATCCGTCGGGGCAGATTTTACTTGGCCCTACGGATTACTCCGTAGGGCTAAAGGGTTGCCCCTACGGGCACTGACGTTCAAGAATAAAAAAATTAATTCTTAATTTGGTGTTTGCCCCTACGGTGGCGCAAACAAAGGACCTACGGATATATCCGTAGGGGCAAGTAAATATCGTTTTAAAACAAAGCCAGATCGAAAAGCCTACGCTCATTTTCTCTCTCTCCCTCAAACGCGCGCGAAAAACCCTAAATCGCCACCGTCGCGTCGCCACCGTCGTTGGGCAGAGTCACCACCGTCATCGCCACCGCCGGTTTCGTCGCCACCGTCGTCGCCACCGCCGGTTTCGTCGCCACCGTCGTCGCCACCGCCGGTTTCTTCGCCAATTCGCCACCGTCGTCGCTCCAGCCCACCAGCGCACCCGTTCAGGTATAAATCTCAAGGTAAATTAAAGCATTTTTGGATTATTCATGGCTGGGTCTGGGTTGCGCACGCGAGAGTTGGGTTTGGGCAGGGGCGCGGTGGCGGTCGGGGTCGGGGTCGGGGTCGGGGTAGGGTTAGGGTTGGGGTTCGGCTGCTGCTGGGGTGGGGCTGGGGTTAGGGTTACTGTGGGGCTGGGGTAGGATTACGGTGGGCTGGAGTTAGGGTTGGGGCTAGGGTTAAGGTTACTGTGGGGCTGGGGTTAGGGTTACTGTGGGACTGGGGTAGGGTTACGGTGGGCTGGGGTTAGGGTTGGGGCTAGGGTTAGGGTTACTGTGGGGCTGGGGTTAGGGTTATGAGAGGCATGTCAGCATATTTATGTGTAATAATTGAGAGGATCAAGCTAAGTTCTATGCAAACAGTCCCTCAGAATACATAGAAAGCTAGCCTTACATTTTAAATTAACATATTCCATAGTTGTCTTAATGGTAAGGCAGATACCCATATTGTGTAAGAGCTGACATTAATACAACCATAGGGAGCTGACTGATTACATCTCATGTGGCATTAAAATCTATAAATGGACATACGAGATAATGCAAAGAAAGAGCAATAGATCAAGACTCAATCAACTTTCCTATGCTTTATGATTTCAGCGGATAGCTCAATTTTAGTTTCAACTTTATATTCTTATTTTTCTCTCTTTTTTCTTTAGTGCTTCTTCCTCCATTTCTTTGAAGAGTCTCTCACAGCGAAATACACTCCATTTTTTCTTAATGGGATAGAATCCTACCCCCGACAGCCGGAACACATACATACAAACGCATAATTAGAGAGCGACTCGAGATGTTCGGGTTAAAACCAATATATGATACTCGATGATGATATGAAACCTTCATATTCCCATCGATACCCGTATATGAAACTAAAGCGCCACTTAGTCCCCGTCTATCGGTTAACATACGTGCGATGCTCGTCGTGACCTAGAACTATACGAAGGTTGTTAAATATCGGACAGTATAGCTCGATACTAACAACCGTCGTATAGTCTGCGCGACGAGAAAATTCAATCGTATGGTAACCCATAGATTTGTCCCGTGTGGACAAGTTAAGAATGTATAAAGCAAACGCCTTCATTCACTTGTGTTTTCATCCGTTTCGAGATATTTCGTCGGTACCTTTCCGCTGGTTCTCCGTGTACAAAGATAGATTAGATGTTCATTTCAACGTTGTTTCACAGCTTTGAAATGATTATCTATTCTATTACAGTGTACTCGGAGAACAGCGGGGAGGTGCTGCCGAAATTTACTCGAAACGGTTGAAAGCACAAGTGATGGGCGTTCGCTCTATACATTCTTAATGGGATAGAAGCCTACCCCCGACAGCCGGAACACATACATACAAACGCATAATCAGAGAGCGATTCGAGATGTTCGGGTTAAAACCAATATATGATAATATGAAACCTTCATATTCCCATCGATACCCATATATGAAACTAATTAAAAGCGCCACTTAGTCCCTGTCTATCAGTCAACATAACGTGCGATAATTTATTCTTTTCAACGACAAACGCACACACAAAGCATATACATGGATTTTCTCCTTTGTCAGTAACTATCCCGTTCTTATATTTCTCAATATAGTCAGCATAACCTACAATTTATATGTTATTCAGTCTAACATGGCCCATGAGTACGTCAGAGTTAAGGACTGGATGTATGTGGATTGGAAACAACGTATGCAACCTAAGTTTGTCGCAGGGGTTGCTGCTTTCCTTGAATTTGCACGAGCACATAATAAGATCATAATAGAGAAGATTCTCTGTCCGTGCGATAGATGTGGCAATAAGTACTGGCAGAAGGTAGAATTGGCAGAGCTTCATATTGTAAAACATGGGTTTACTAGACTTTATTCAATTTGGAAATATCACGGGGAAGGAGAAGAATGCAGTACTGCGGTAGAAGAAGGAGAACACGATAATGCGGCAGGAGAAGAAGAAGAATTCGGTAATACGGCAGGATACGGAAATTTATTTCCATCAGAAGAAATGGAGGATATGGTAGAGGCTGCCCTAGGTGAATCTATTCGTACCGAAGATGACATTCCTTCCGGTCAAGGACCGCGTGCGGATAAATATGAAAATTTCATGAATGATGCTAGGAAACCAATTTATGAGAATGCGAAGTATTCCACCCTCTCATGGTTCGTCCAACTTTTCCAAATTAAGTGCCTAAATGGATGGAGCAACAAGTCATTCACAATGCTTCTTTCGTTCTTGAAAGATTCTATGCCTCCGGGAAATAATGTGCCCGAAAGCTGGTACGAAGCCCAGAAAATGATGTCTGATTTGGGTCTAAAGTGCGAGAAGATTCAAGCATGTCCTAAAAATTGCGTGTTGTACCGGAAAGAGAATTCAGATTTGAAAGAGTGTCCAACATGCGGAGAGGCCAGGTATAAGCCGAAAGATTCTGATAAGAAGCCTGATATACCTGTGAAGATAGCACGATATTTTCCCATAACACAGAGGCTACAGAGGCTATTCAGGTGCAAGAAAACAGCCGAGGCAATGATTTGGCATCATCGTGCTCCTCCAAGCGAAAATGGAAAAATGAGCCATCCAAGAGATTCACCGGCATGGAAGGATTTCGATAGGAGGCACGCAATATTCAGTAGCGATCCCCGCAATGTCCGGCTCGGACTGGCTGCCGATGGCTTCTGCCCATTCAACTATATGGCTGGAAGTCACAGTACATGGCCCGTTGTAATGATAATTTATAATCTGTCGCCTTGGTTGGCTATGGACCAATCATACTTTATGATGCCTCTTCTTATCGACGGACCAAACTCACCGGGGAACAATATCGACGTCTATCTCCGACCTCTGATTGAGGAGCTGAAAACTTTGTTTATTGATGGTGTAGAGACATATGATTCAAACACAAATACAACCTTCATACTGCGTGCGGCTTTAATATGGACAATTAATGACTTTCCTGCATATGGAATGCTTTCAGGTTGGTCCGTACATGGTCACAAAGCATGTCCTCATTGCCATGAACACACAACATCAAAATTTTTGAATTTTAGCAGGAAGGTTTGTTATTGCGGCCATCGACGTTTTCTGCCTCCAGACCACCCCTACAGGTAAGACACGGTTCACTTTGATGGTCATCAGGAGCTTCTTGGGCCTCCATCCCCATTGTCCGGAGAGGACGTGACTGCTAAATGGGATGGTTACAATAACGTGACCTTCGGGATGGATCCGACGAGACAGGTCAAACCACAATATTGGAACAAGTTAAGCATTTTCTTCGAGCTTCCGTACTGGTCTACAAATTCAGTGCGTCATTGTCTGGACGTCATGCATATAGAGAAGGGAGTATCAGAGCACATACTTAACTTGCTTCTGTGTAAAGACGGGAAATCGAAAGACAACATGAATGCCCGGATGGATCTACAAGAGTGGGGAATAAGAAGTGAACTGCACCCTAAACCGGTAGCGGGTAAACCGGGCAAGTTTGTACTTCCCAATGCCGCTTATCATATGTCACAACCGGAGAAGAAAAGATTCCTGCAGGTGTTGCATGATTTGAAAGTCCCCACAGGTTTCTCAGGATCATTCAGCAAGAAAATAAAAATTGTGAAGGGCAAGATCGATGGGCTGAAAAGTCATGACCACCATGTTATCGTGGAGCACCTTCTTCCATTAGCCCTCAGGACTTCTCTCCCCGACTCGGTTGGTCTAGTAATCAACGACCTATGTTGTTTTTTCAGGGAGTTGTGTGCTAAAACGCAGGAGGTTACGACGCTGGATAAACTAGAAAATTCTATTGCGTTGATACTTTGCAAGTTTGAGCGTATTTTCCCACCGTCATTCTTCGATATCATAATACACTTGACGGTTCATCTTGCAACTGAGGCGAAGTTAGCCGGACCGGTACAATATCGATGGATGTATCCCGTCGAGAGGTACGTGTAATTTTTCGTTTCGCGCAATTTATAAATTTATTTTTGTCATGTATGCCCGTGTTTATTTATTCAACATATTCTCATTAGGTACCTTTACACTCTTAAGAAGTATATACGCAATAAAAATCGACCAGAGGGTTCTATCATGCAAGGTTATCTTCTTGATGAAGCAACCACATTTTGTTCCCGCTATCTGGACGAGAACATTGAGACAAGGCTTAACCGACCACGAAGAATTCAAGACGGGCCATATGGTAAAGCCGAGTATAAGAGGGTAGACACTATGTTTATCAACAAGATATACCGGTTTATCTTGCTTAATTGCGTATGTCTTGAACAAATTAGAGAGTAAGTTCTTTTGGATTAATTGTTATATCTGTGTTTGTGTGTGTATGAAATGACATAATATTAATGTCACAATTATTTGTCGAAAACAGAACTCATTTTAACGAGGTACGTGAGGGGCATCCTGATTGGAACGAAGAGCGTTTGGAAAAATACCATCAGGATAATTTTTGTGATTGGGTCACAGAGCATGTAAGTTATTCGAATTACATTTTACTGCTATCAGTTTTAATTTAAACTTGTATCGTTATGTATTTATCGTAAAATTTGTTTTGTTAGATCCACGATCCGAACTTGTCTGCATCATTTGAGAGTGATTCAAGATGTTTAGCTCAATTTCCTAGTATGGAGGTTGCACATTACAAAGGATTTGGTGTCCTTGGATACAAATTCGAAGTTAAGGACATAGAAACATCTAGAATCACTCAGAATAGTGGTATTGCGACGGTAGGATCGGACGGTGTGATTTACTATGGGTACTTAAATTGTATACTCGGCATCCACTATCCCGGACGATCAGAACCCTTTTATATATTCCACTGTACTTGGTACGATCCGCGAACCGATACAGACAGGTAGAGAAGCAGTCTTGGGACTTGGAAAGATGAATATGGATTGACCAGTGTGAACACACTTCGATTTTACGGTCAAGACGATCCGTTTATCTTTCCGAACCAAGCGTTCCAAGTATACTACTCACAGTGTTTGAAGCATCCGGGGTGGAGTGTTGTATGCCGATGGAAACCTAGAGATGTCTACGATGTCCCAGAATACGAGGACAGCGATGAGGACGAAGAAGAGAGAAGGCTTAAAGTGCTCCGACCGTCTGTTTCGAAGGACGGGTTGTCTTCGACCGATCATGAAGTTACGTGGGTTAGAAATGACATCGACGATGAAATCCAAGTAGATATGTATGATGCGCCCACGAAATGAAAAAGGTTATCAGTAATGTTATATTATTACTTCACATTTTACGCTCTAGATCATATATAGTCAATACTTTTAATGATTGTCTAATGCGTCCACGAACCGTTTATCTAGATTTGATGACGATGTCGGGAGCAGCGAGGGGCGGCAGGAGCTCCAGCCGCGGCAGAGGCAGAGGCAGAGCGGTTCTGCCGTCCGGAGAGCTCCGTAGGGAGCTTCAGAGGGCCGGTCTTGCACCCAGATCGGAGACCCCTTCGGATGCCTCCTTCCGTGTGGATTTTGCCATACATCCAGGTATACTGCACGCATATCCATTTTCAATTTAATATTACAGATATTCATGCCTGTTTATGTCAAAATTACTTATATTGTCAATGTTTGATTATCTAGTTGTTGGTGATGCGTCCACATCTGGGACAGAGGCCACCCCCGCTCCTCCAGGTATGTTTATATATCATATAGTGTATGTATATTGATTTAGAATGCTATATCATAAATATACACATTCCTTTTGCTCTTACTTAGCAATTTTTATTATTGTCTAGCTGTAGGTGGTGACACCACCGCACCTGCGGGTATGTTTATATGTCCTATAGTGCATGCATATTGATTTAGAACGTTATATTATTGATCTACACATTCTTTTTGCAATTACTTATCAAATCTATTTTTAATTGTCTAGTTGTTGGTCCTGCGTCCACATCTGGGACAGAGGCCATCCCCGCTCCTCCAGGTATGTTTATATATCATATAGTGTATGTATATTGATTTAGAATGCTATATCATAAATATACACATTCCTTTTGCTCTTACTTAGCAATTTTTATTATTGTCTAGCTGTAGGTGGTGACACCACCGCACCTGCGGGTATGTTTATATGTCCTATAGTTCATGCATATTGATTTAGAACGTTATATTATTGATCTACACATTCTTTTTGCAATTACTTATAAAATCTATTTTTAATTGTCTAATTATAGGTGGTGCGTCCACACCTTCCACAGGGGCCACTCCTGCCGCTTCCATACCCTCCGCATCGTCTGCGGGTTAGTATGAATAAATTTAAAATATTTATTTATTTTACATATGCTCTATAGAATAAATATGAACTTCATGGAGATTTAGCGTCGATGTTTATTTTATAGTTGGAGGGGATGCGTCCGGGTCCGGGACCCCGGTTGTTCCTCACCGGAGGAACTATCGTCCCGCTCGTGCTGCTGCTCGGGCCCAGGCTCGTGCGTTATTCACCGGAGGTATATATCACACTTGAATTTTTGTTTAACCTTGATTTCTTAATACAACTTTGTCTTATTATTGATTGTCTTGATATTTCGTGCAGACGCAGGGCCTCTCCATCCCCAGAGGGGGACTCGAGGCCCGAATCAGTCCCATAGGCTGAGGCCTAATAGAGCTAGGGGGGAGGCAGCATTCCCCCTATTTTTTACCCTTGACTATCGCTATACCGGTCCTCATGCCGAGAGGTTCGGCCGGTATTTGGGGGACGAGAGCCGGATCGTGAAGAACTATCCACTTCACGTTGAGTGGGGCGAGCAGCACCAGCGCTCATTCGCCCTCTTCTTTGAACAGGCTCGGGTATGTATTAATATATATTTTCATTTGATCTATCCAATATATTTATTATTAACACTTGCAATCTAATAACAATGTTTTTTTTTGTATTTTCAGTTGGATTACGATTTTCAGCCTGTAGCCGACCCTGATCACTCGGGGAGGGTGCTCGACCTTCATGCTCTGTACAATGGCATGATGAAGAACATGCAGGCCAAGGTCCGATACAACAGGAATGAGCTGAAGGCCGACTGCTACTCCCTGTAGATAGCGACCCCCGAGGCAGATAGAGCGGCCCTCCTATCTACTCCGGTGTTTGCGAGAGTCGACGTAGAGACATGGCCTCTATTGTGCGCTTATTTCGACTCCGAACGCAAACAAGTATGTATTTTAAATTTAATTCATTATTTATGATATAATTTATTTCTTTGTGTTTCTTAATTAGAAAACTAAATGTTAATGCGTTGTGCAGAAACAGGCCGCTCAGAATACGGAGAACAGGAAGTCGGCGAAGAGGGGTCGCCCCACTTACACAGGTGGCTCGAGGAACATTACTCGAGCCATGGAGTTATCGGTAAATTAAGAGTTATTCTCTAATATTCTGCAATATTAAGAGTTATTCTCTAATATTTCTAATATTAAGAGTTACTTTCTAATATTGCAGACATCTCGGACCGTGGCGTCAGGTGGTACACCGAGCGTGCTGTCCGCATATCTTGC
Source organism: Agapanthus africanus (assembly GCA_030015575.1). Taxonomy (NCBI): domain Eukaryota; kingdom Viridiplantae; phylum Streptophyta; class Magnoliopsida; order Asparagales; family Amaryllidaceae; genus Agapanthus; species Agapanthus africanus. Next base: position 510,706,816 of record JASDDO010000026.1, on the reverse strand, counting down.
CGTCCACGGCACCTCGACAGATCCCGCCACGGGCGAGCTTCGATGTCCCGACGTCGCTACCCAGGAGTACTGCGTAAGTGTTAATATTTTTTCTACCCAAATTTGAAATTTTAGTTTTGGAAGGTTCAAGTTTAAATTTTATACTTATACTTTACTGCTTAATGTGGGTGTAGGAGCGGGTGGTTGAGCAGGCCCAGGCCTCGGGGATCGATTTTACCGGACAGAACGATCCGAGGCTGCTGACCCCAGTTCTGGACGCCGCACACGGAGGGCACCACGGAGGTTGGGAGAGAGGCCGGGGATTGGGCCCTAGCAAGGCCCATATTAGGTTGGACTCCACCCCGGCGGTTACTTCCTCCGTCTCCAGTGGCCGGCATGTCCATCAGGAACTGGATAGCTTGAGGGCCACCGTTCAGGAGTTGAAGGAGATGCTGGTATGTATACTACTTTATAGTAAAATATCATTTCATATTATATATATATCAACATATCCATAATTAGTACGTAGCTTGAGCTTATTTGGTTTTAGACTTAAGTCTGATTAATCATGCATACATATGTAATTAAAATAAACAACGCTTTTCCAAACTAGATATCCAAACAGGGTTTCGAAATAACTTAATAATGAAACGAATTCGAATAATACACAGTTCTTACACGCTTCTTACACACGTTATGTCCAGACGCGACAGGGTAGATCGGCCGAGCCTCCACATGCATCTCCTTCGGCTGCGGCTCCGCAAGCCACTACATCGGCTGCGGTTCCGCAGACAGCTCCTGTAGCTCCACCGCCCACTCAGACTCCCGCAGCCGCGGCTCCGCAAGCGACTACCTCGACGGCGGCTGCGCAGACCACATCGCCAGCTCCACATGCCGCTCAGACTCCCTTATATGCAGCATTGCAGAGTGTATTGACCGATGAGCAGGCGCGCGTTATTCTAACGTTATTCGGAGGTGGAGCTGGACCGAACTAGGGTAGCTTTTTGGTTCTTATTTTTTGAAACATGTATTTATATCACATTGTACTACATTTTGAAACGATATTGATATTGGTTTGTATTTATATCATATTCAGTTTTTGGGTTTCTTTTGTATATTATATATATGCGTGAGATGTGATTATGAATACTGCAATATATGATTTGATTGATGTATATAGTATTGTGCACAGGGCGGGAAAAAATCTAGCAGCCCATTTTTTAAAAAAAAATACAGACAATATGTACCTACGGCTTAAGCCGCAGGTACATACGTTGCCCCTACGGGTATATCCGTAGGGGCAAAATATCAGGAAACCTGATATTTTCCCACCTGATATCAGTGCAGGGTGTTGGGGTTGTCCCTACGGATATGTCCGTAAGGGCCACTGTTTATCCCCTACGAATTTATCCGTAGGGGAAAATATCAGGTTTCCTGATATTTTTCCCCCCGATCTCAGTGCAGGGTGTTGGGAGTAGCCCCTACGGACTTAACCGTAGGGGTCTAAAAGGGACCTACGGGTATATCCGTAGGTATATACAATATATTCAAAAAAAAAATTACATATATGATTTTATTACCCCTACGGGGTACTCCGTAGGGGCTATAACACCTACTGATATATCCGTAGGGGCTTAAATTTGTCCGTAGGGGCAAGTTCAGGACCTCAACTTGCACCTGCGGCCTTTGCACCTACGGGGTCTTTTTTCGCCCCTACGTATATATCCGTAGGGGCAGTGGGTTGCCCCTACCGATAAATCCGTAGGGGCAACCCATATTTGTAGTAGTGGCTTGGGCTCGGGCCCACTTAATTTAGGGTTGATTTTGATTTTGGCTTAGTCAACTGGGGTGTAATTTTTGACCCCGACACAAACTCTCAAGCGTCTGGCCCAAACACAAAGGTAACCAGAGAAAAATATACAGACGTCTGAAGTTCAATTAAAATCCAACCAGAGACTCGAGCCCAGACATTTGAGCAAGAGGCTAACCCACAAAAACACGGAGTAATAGATCATTGGCAGACATCTAAAATTTATGATTCCAGACGTCTGCTGAAGAAATTTGCCGAAACCAAATTGAAAATGCTTTGAAACCTTATAAATCAAAACTCTTGCATCAAAATACCCTCGACTTTCCCAAACAAGTTGTAAACACCAAGAAAATCATACAAGCTTCCCTACAACTAGTAGAACGCTTTAAAAACCCAAGTTTGACAGATCAAAAACCATAAAAATGACATTTTTTTTTTGCAAAGGTAGGTTTTTTTCATGGCAAATGAAACTTAAACTTATCAAAGAAAGGATTTTTACCACTTCAAGGAGATGAAAGTGGAGATCAAAACTTGTATGAGCTACTTGAACACTTGGAAACGGCTTCAACTTGAATCAAGCTTGAGTTTGGTGTTAGTTCGTATTGTGTTTGGATTTGAGAGTGGAAGAGCGTGTTTGGGTTTGTGTTGTGAGTAGGGATTTGAGAGAGATGAGGGAGAGTGAGAGAGTTGAGAGAGAGAAAGGAGGAGAATGGGTGGAATGAGGAGAGTGGGGGGTGTATGGAGGAGGCATGGCATGGGTGAGCCCATGTCTCTCTCTCCAACAATATTATTATCCAAAGAAAATATAAACCATGCAAAATTTAATCCCAAATTCACTTTAATAAAATATATATAATGGAAATGTTAAAATTAACTTGTTTGCCATGTCCACTAATACTAATTAGAAAGTAAATTATTGGTTTTATCATGTTAAACTATATAGGTATATCTATATACCAATTTATGAAAGCCCAATTCTGTAGATGACACCATTTTTAAGAATACACATAATATAATTATTTAATTTCTAAAATAATATTTAAAATTATGAAATGTTACGCTCTCTGATTTATGATCTCACCGCAAATTTCGTAGTTACTCCAAGTTTTGTTAACTTCAAATTGAGATTTTCAGTGCATAATATACTTGGCAACTTTTAGTAGTCAGCATTGACAAAAAAGGTCTAGTACTTAGGATTCACCTGATGACATGTTAATTGCTGGATGACAAGTAATATGGAGTAATTAAACATATTTTAGGATGAAATATAAAAATGTTGAGATTAAGGGATTATTATTGTTGTTGTAAATTACGCCCAGGCGCTATTGTATTTGGTTTTTACTGTGGAGAATGAGTAGTTATTTTAGGTCTTGTTGAAAGTGAAAATGGATAGTGATGATATAGTGTAGCATATTGACTGATATTGTTAATCCTACATGGCATGAATCCTTCAAGATACTTAATCCCACACATCCTTTAATTTATTGTATTCAAAATATAAAGAACGCTAATAATATATGTGTGACAGTTCATAATATAATTTAATCTTACAAAAACTTTATGGAATTTGCAAACGTTCCTAACAATGAATATAAAAGAAAATGATTGCTTGGATAACTAATGTTTTACATAAATGATATACCTGGTTGTTGTTTTCCAAATTCTTCTAAATTGAGAGAATGTCTAGCAGGGGAAAGAAACTAAGTTTGCATTCTAAACTGAGGAAGTTATATTTATTATTATTTACCTTAAATTTGTTAAATTGATAACCTTTTGTTATTATATATTTGTGCGTCCGTGCATGCGTGCATGCAAAACTATAAATAGTAACATATACCAACAAATTGTATCCTAGACTTCTGGCAAATTAGCGTTGCAACCCATATGCAAATGCTAATCCATGATGCTTAGGTTGTGCGTGACTACGGTGCATACATACTGTAGCTTCCCAACACCCACTCTCCTTTCTCCTTTTGAACAAGTAGAGAACCAATTCAATGTCGGTGGAACATTTCCTAGATTAGTCCTCTCCCTGATGGCCTCCCCAAAACCCTAGAATGCATTGCAGTCTTGAAAAAGATGACACATATCCTCCAATTTTCCCTCGTCGCAGGTTCTACGTACAAGCCATAGGCACTTGGATTCTTCTACTGTGCAAAAAAGTCGCTGTCGGAGGCTTCTGATTTAAAAACTTCTAAATAAACCACGGTATATATTCTCCCGACCTGATAGCTTTTGTCTCCCATCCACACCGTTTCGTCGTTCTCCCTTCTTTGTAGTCCTTGGATCTCCATTAGTATCGCCGTTGGGAGGAGCTGAAAGGCTTCCGACACAACAGTTCATGAATGATCTGGGCAATACTTTCGTCCCGATGGCATTGATCCATATTTTGCAAGTGCAGGCCTATTCCAGCAGTTCTCTGGTTGAAACAAAATTTTGCTTGCTTGTTTGGCGAGCAAAGAAAGGTACATACCCTTCGAGTCCTTGATCCCAAGGCCTCTTTGCTGAAGTGGAAGATGAGCATGTTTAAAATTAACAAGGCTTAATTTTGTTTCTTCCCCAAAAGAAAAGACCGTAAAATCTAATCCAGTTGGTTGAGAAAAATGTCTGGAATATGCATGGATCTGAATAAATAGTTTGGAATTGTAGACGGTACCGATATAATTAGCGTCAATTGCCCTGGAAAGGATATATTTTCCTTCAACGTTTAATGATATCGTTATCACTCCCATTGGAGTCGATCGTTATGCTTGGGGCTTCGTGTTGTTTCTTATTTGCTTTTTGACCCTCTTTCCAATAATGGTGGAGGCATGTTCTCGAGCTCGTTCCTGAACCCTCCTTTCTTCAGAGGTGATATCTGAGCATGTTACATAACGTGTACCACAAATTTAATCTGTATATAGTGTTTCTTACGTAATATATATATGTGTGTGTGTGTGTGTGTGGTGAAAGGAGCTCTTTGTTTCTATTTTTGCTCCCTTGCTTCGGAGAATGCTGCTAAAGCATTTTTTGTTGAACTGAACAAAATGTGGAGCATTCAAGAACCCCTAATTTTGGTAAATTGAAAACTACAAAGTTGTACTTTGAAATTAATTTAGAACTTGGTTAGAAGCATTTGTGTTTGTTTTTAGGCCAAATTTGATGCGAGCGCTAAACCTCTTGCTCAGTTGCAAGAAAGCTTTAGCACTAAAAAATCATTTGTGTGGTTTGAATGCTGGCAGCTTTTAAAGCTGTTAGTCATTATGAATTGAGTGAATGGTTATGGAAACACATTCGAGCCTTGAAAGAGTCTTTATTTTAGGTTGTTCTGGAATGGCGGTTTAAAATCTCATTCTGTGGTTTAAATGCAGAACTTGATTGTTATATTGACTTTAGAGCGTGATTGTTGTAGAAGGTCAGTGCGTTGTTTATTGTTTGTGGGCTTATAATTATAAAGACTGTGCAGCGGGTTACTAAAGATGCAAATCTTTTACAGTAAAATTTTCCTCAACCACGCAATAAACATTTAAAACCGAAGAAATTTTCTCATTTTCTAATTGTCACTGAGGAAAAATAAGAGTATGGACCACTTGGGCTTTAGCAGAAATATATGTGGTTAAATCGAAATAGTAAGGCGGTTGACACCGAAATTCTAAATACTAAAATTTGAGAGGGTTAGATAGTAAAAACACCTCCCTCTTCTGTATATAATAACGCCATACATCACTGGAAACGTTTCGATCTCACTCTCGAATCGATGATGAAGCTCAGAATCCGATCCCTAGAAACAAAGGAGACGACGCGGATCGAGATCGCCAACTCATCGACTCTCCTTGAACTCAAAACCCTAATTGCAGGCAAGCTCTCTTCTTCTTCTTCGATTTCTCCTCAATCGATCACTCTCTCGCTGAATCGCAAGGACGAGCTTGTCTCTTCATCTGCCGCCGACTCTCTCCAATCCCTCGGCCTCGCCGCCGGCGACCTCCTCTTCTACTCCCAAACCCTAGCCCTAACCCCCGGTTTCGAATCTGGAAGCGGATCGAATTCGCCCCCGATTCTGATGGAGAAATCCACCGAAACCCCAGCCCCAAGCTCCAAAAGACCTAATCTTGGAACCGTGAACGAATCGAAATCAGACAGCCCTAACCCTAAGGTCGCTGGAGATTCCAGTAAAACCCTAGATTCTGACCTAAATCAAGATATAATAATAATAGAGCGGGCTGATTTCGAGTCGAAGGATAACCGCAATGAAACCCTAGCTTGTGGCTCAGATCTGATGGAGGTGGAGGCCCCTTGGATGGAGAAACCCCCTTCTGTGCCCTATATCCTCAAGAGGGTCATGGACTTGGAGAAGGAGGAGATCAAGGGAAACCTAGGGTTCCTCATCGTTGCTGTGCATGCCGTTTTCTTGGAGTCGGGATTTGTAGCTTGTGACGACAACGACAACGGGTCTCGATTGCCCAAAGATTGGAACTTGGTGACTGCTGTAATTTCAATTCAGTACACAGTGCCTGACCTGTTAGGTCACAGTCAAGAAAGGGATGTGAAAGTAGCAAGCCTGAAGTTCTCGGTGATGAGGAATCAGGTGGCGGTTTATGGGTATTTGAGCGGAGAGCCCGATGTTTACAGGTTGTGTTTGGATCTGTCTAAGGTGGTGCCTTTGTTAGTGTTCTTGTCTGAAGGAGTGAGCAGGGAAGAAGAGAAGGAGATATTCAAGTTCTGGAAGACTGTAAAAGACTGTCTCTGTTTGCCTCTTCTAATCGACATTTGTGAGAAGAATGGGCAGCCTTCGCCTCCGTGCTTTGCACGCTTGCCCACGGATCTCAAAATTAAGGTTCTGGAGCTTCTTCCCGGGGTTGATGTTGCCAAGATCGGATGCACGGGCACTGAGTTGAGGTATCTCGCTTTGAACGATGAAATTTGGAAGCAGAAATTCTTGGAGGAGTTTGGAATGGTGATTGATAGAGAAGTAGCCGCAATCAGCTCATGGAGGGAGAAGTACAAGCTCTTGTGGGTCAAGAAGAGGGATGCGAATAATAACACTCGAAGGGCTCTTTCTGAGAGTAGATATGGTAATCGGAGAGTATTCATGCCAAGATATCCTCCCTTTGCACCACAAAGGTCCCCATTTATAGTCGGTGGAGATTATGATCGGTTTCCGGCCGCTATTGGCGGTGTGGGCCTAATGGGTCCCGGGTTGGGATTTCCTCGATACCCGACGAGGCGGAATCTTTTGCCTCATTGTAATCTTGGTGGCCACAACGATGACTTTTGTAATGATGACTTCATGATGTGAAGCTTTACTTGTTCACTGGCAATGGTACCTTTCTGGCTTGCACTTTTTTTTCCTTCGTGTTTTCCCCAGGTATGTACATATGGGGGGGGGGGGGGGTTTGACTGCATGTTTCTCGTATATGTTAGACACTTAGGTGCAAAGTGTTTTCTTTACCTTCATGTGGTTGATTATATAGTTGGAGAACTGTTTGACGTGTTTTCGCGTGCTCTATGAAGTTCTATTTACCGCAATCAAGATGATGTCGCTTAAAACTAGACGCGATGAGTACGGGTCAACCAAGAAGAGAAGGTATGTTTTTCGTTCTTATTCTAACGAGTTAAGTCAAAATTGTCCGAGATGGTTCGTTGCTATCCTATGTATTGCGCTAATGTTCAAAGAGGCTTGTTAGAGATATGATTAGGTTAGTTTAAGCTAGAAAAATCCGTATTCTTTTCTGTGTCTCTTGATATTGACGCTAGGGTAATCGAGAACAATGTGGAGTATGGTACTTTAAAAGGGTACTTGCGAGTTTAAGCAATGCTTTCCAAACGCTAAGTCTGTTCTAATTGACCATTGTTCTTCTGTTCTTCGCTCTTAGTCCTAGCCTTCGGCCAAACACACAATTGGTCTCAATTAGAAATCACGACTATCATGAAGGATAGGGCTCCTAAAGGAGCGGATTGCGAGTCTTTGGTCGGAGTTCTATAAGGTGTCGGGCAAAGGAAAGGTAAAGAATATCTAACTCAAACTTCCCATTCTCTAACAAGTGAGGAATCAAATTATTTCATAAACAAAAAGAAAACACAAGAGAAGAGATCATAAGAAATATTACAATAAAGGTAAAGAGCAAGAAATACTAAGAACCAAGTGCAATGAAATGAAAGCTTTATTGAAGTGCAATCCAAGGTACAAGATAATGAGTTCAAATACTAAAATCTAAACTTGCAAGCTCACTTAAGAGGTTGTAAGATCAGAGAAAAGCAAAGAACTCAAAACTATTACAAGCTATGGCAAAATGAAACTTAACTACAGTACATGGTATAAAATTTGGCTCAAAAGTTAGACCCCTGCTTCTTCATCTCATCTGGTATTTATAAGCACGTTTACAGAAAAATCAAACAATAAAAATGGACTGATGTGACAATGAGGAGTGCATAGAAGAAGCACGAGCCAAATTGGAGCACTTTAGGCAGCCAGAATCGGCGGAAATGAGAAAACCGGCGGCCAAGTTGTGGAAGTGGGGCCGTCTTCATTGTGTGATCTTTTAACATTAATATCTTCTATCTGGTATTGTTTGATTAAGCTAAATAGCCCGGGGTTGAACTCTGGGTGTTTTGGAGGGAAATGAGCAAGACTTTAAACATAATATCAACACTTTATCATTCATCAGAACACTTAGCCCACTTGCCCACTTGCTTATATGAATCATGGCTATCCCCAGCTGGTCCATATATGTAATTTGTGTGTTCACACTTGAAAATCATATCATGTCGGACCATTTACATAAAAATGTTGTACACATATTTCTTTGTTGCAAAAATCCTTTGGACCTTGATCGGTTTCTCCGTCTCAGTTGCAGCATCGGCTCAAATATGTCGTATCCGTGCATGTTGTGCGTGTTTTCAGTGTTTTTATCATGAATATTTTTATCACGAATACCTGCATCCTGTATTTATTGAGCATACATGGGTTAAATAACACTGTTTATTTACAAAATGATATTGAATGAACGGTATTAAATGCAGTTTTACGTCATGAACAAATCTTCCTAAATTATCTTCTGCTCGTCCCGAACAAAACAAAATCCTAATCTTACTTTTGCAGGGAACACGATTGCACTGAGCCTGTGCAACAAGCTGTTCGATCTCTAGGGTACCCTAGAAAGAGGAGTTTTGTCTCCTAAGGGTTTTTAGCGGATTACATCCATAAAATCCTGTCAAGCTAGTTTTGTGAGATAACAGTCGATTTTAATCCCAAGGTTTAGTTTCTAAGCTAGAAATTCTATCCTAGGTCGGAAATTTTCACCCCTATTTTTCACTCACTTCTTATTTAACTTAAGACCCTATAAGTCTTTACGTGGTTGTGTAAATACCGTCGCAACGTTTCAAAAATTTCGATTAAAGTCTTCATGCTATAAATACGGACCAGACAAAATTTCAAAAGGATCAAGTTAGTTTGTAAAGAGTTAAGTTTTTCTCAAATTTCATTCTCCATCTAGATCTCAAATCCAGAATTTCTACCATCTTTAATGAAAAACTAAGCCTTATTTTTCACCCAACCTTTTACTTGTTTTCGTTCACACCTTCGTGATTAGTGCAAGTCTTTTTTCATCTGAAATTTCAAACCTTCATATCTCCGTTAAAATAATTTTTTATAATAAAACCCGTTTTCAGCCAAGATTAATTCTCACACAAAGAACCATGAGGAATTTTAACTCAAATAGAACACCTGCTTGACTTTGTTTATATCGGACTTTCTAGGTTTCTTAGCGAATTTTGGGCCAATACATCCAAACAAGATGGTTTTAGGGCATTAGGTGTAAAACACCCCAGCAGACTTTATTGCCCAAGTCGTTTAGGTCTTAAAACAAAAAGACCCATTCTATGCGTGAAAATCACAAGAATTCAATGCGAACGGAGATATTGCCAGTTCTTTTTATTTTTAAGATCAAAGACATGTTTGTGTAAATCAGGTGTATAATCACTCTAATTAAGTTCCAGATGGATTATTTTTCTGACTTAACCTCTATTAAAGCTTTCAATAATACCCTTTCATATCCACTTCACTTTATGAACTATTCTTGGTATTACTTATTTCAGAACAAACCTGTTTGATCCAATTTTAAAAGTTTTAAGACATATCAAGCTTGTCATCTAATTTTCAGAACTCACGACACGTGTAGTGTGATGCAAAGACGTATATTAGCTACGGTTAAACTCAAAGGAGGGTTATCTTTCGGGTTTTTAATTTCTAAAAATAGGATTTAGTCGTTTCTATCTTATCTAACTAAACTGTCGATATTTCGAATCTAAGCTTTCACACTAGCTAATTTAAAGACAGTTTTCTGTATTTGGAAAAAAATTCATATATATGCAAATACGGAATTTACAGATGAATGCAAAGATAGAGAGCTTGCCGAGCATACCCCTAAACTTAAATTAGACAGTGTTCTCATTGTCATGCCACACAAAGAGGTCACAAAAGTTTTGAAGGATCAAAATTTGTCGGTTTTTTTTAAAGAAAATAGTAAACAAAATATATACACAAAAATGCTTCCCCAAACTTAATTGAAACAGTGTTTCCATTATTTAAGTATTGAAGTTCAAAGTTAGAGGGAAGGGAATAATATCAGTATATACAAGGCTTTACAGACAAAAGTTAACACCAACCATTCAAAAATTTATCATGATTAGACCATGGTTAGGGAAAGAACGCGTAGAGGAAGGAAGTGAAGAGCACGAGAGACTGTGTATGGACGGAAATGATATGAAATCTCGGTGCACGGAAATGAGAAAGAGAAAGAAATTACGTGGGTAAACGAAATGGATTACGAACTTGAGGTTTTAAATTAGTTGAATAAATTAGTGCAGTCTTTAATGATCGAAGTCTAAATCTGGAATTGTTTAGCTACACTAATTATCAACACTTTGAGAAATTGGGTCAAACCTTTCAAGATTTGTAAGAAAATATAGGATAACAGAACTTGGTGAACCGGATGTGAGAGATGAAGGTAAAAAGTCGTCTTGCAATTTGGATAGATCGATGGAAAAGATGGAGGGAAGTAAATGAGGAGTAGTATCGGTTAAATGTTCAGGAGGATGTTCACAGTCAATGGAAAGAACATGATGCATCGGAAAATCTGACTCAGCCGATAAAACGAGCCCATCCTTAAAGCTATCCTCAAAATCCACCTCAAGATTAAGCTTACCCATGCATTCGGTCAAATCATCATCAATAATATCAAGAAGCAAATGGGGTTCGGGAAAAGCAGTCAATGGTTCGGGATGATTCCCATATGGATTTGAATAAAGGTGATGAATTGGTGAGAAAAACTCATAAAAAATTATGGGTTTACTATCAAAATTATCCCCAATATTGATATCCTCAATCAAGTCAAACTTAAATTTCTCCGACACCTCATCAAAAGTATGGTTTTTAGTTGGTGGATTACAAATCGCACTCGGTTGTTTTTCTAGATTGGAAATGTAGAGATCAAAATGAGCGGTAATGGTTCACTTGAAAGGGTTCCTTCACAATTGGGTAAATCAAACACATCATAGTCGCACAACTCATCAAACATGTTATCCTTAATTGGTGGATCATTTTGTTTACTCGATAAATTTTCAGAATTGAAGATGCGGAGTTCAATCGGAAACGGGTAGGTTTGATTTTGAAGGTTGCATGGCCCACTTTCACCACTCAAATCATCAATTTGTCTTATTGCCACGTCATACATGATAAAATCTTGAGTTATCTAAGAACTAGCCGATGGTTCGTTAGGCTGTATGAGTGCGGCCATGGATGAATTTAATTTCTCTATCTGTCGGCAAGAAGCTACCCGAAATTCTTCTAATGATCTTTCAAGACTAGATATGGTTTGTGAAGGGATTTCAATAAAAGATTTGAATTCATTTGGATACGTGAAACTCCCAATTTTATGTTCAGAAGCAATGTCTAGGGACGGTGTAAAGATTGGGTAGGATTGGAAGTGGTTGAATGTTGGTTACGTGCTTTTTCAATACATTCAGCGATGGACATAGGTCTAAAAGTTGACATATTAGCCTTAAGAGGAATATTAACATAAGGAGGGACAGTTTGATACGGTTGATGGGAATTTGAGTAGGGGTGTCCAACTGTTATTTTTGGAAGCCTCTAGCCCATCTCTCAAAGAAATTTTGGGTATGGATGCATCGTTGGAAGTTCTACCAAAGTAAGAACCATATGATGAAATATTTGGTTGAGGGTACCAAAGCTCGGCAAGAGTTGGTCGATTTAGGTTACCCATGATAAGAAAAGTAAAAAGAAGAGATGGAAAAGAAGGTGAAGATTTGTTTTGTTTTTTGTTTTTTTGTTGTCATTAACAAAAGAATGAATTGAAATTATACACACAAAAAGGTAAAACAAAAATCAATCTCGACTCGATAACCACACCTAATCAGTCTAGGGTTCACCTAGGTCAACTAGACCTGCTCCAGAACTTGATCGTCAAAGTAAAACTGAGTTAAGAAACGGGCTCAAGATATACTGATAACGAAGTCAGGTAAGCGAAGAGAAGGGAAGGTTTTCCAACGCTTAAGCGAAGTTTCTTAATTTGGAATAACCCTTTTCTTTCGGCGGTTGCGCTTTGAACACTTGCTTAGACATCCCGTGAGCAATATAACGTTAAGTGGTGTTTTAAATTCAGTCAACTTTTCCTAATGAGCGTGAAGTCTTCAAAATCTGAAAGTAATTTCTTTTAAATTAATGTTGGTCAAAATTTATACTCAGTTTCGTGATTTGTGGGCCACGGAGAAGGGTGATGAAATCCCTTACCGTATCTTGTTGTGATCTTTGCCTTTAAATCGGTATTAAATTATGCAATGCGCAAATCAATAAACGGGTTCCAAACATCAAATAATTTTTTAAATTAAAGTTGGCGTTGCAATAAATATGGGTTAGTCTCTTCTTGGCTATTGGCGGCGAACTTTTGCAAAGAATTCTGCAGAAAATAAAGTATTGGAGCGTCGGATTTGAGAAAGGAAATAGAAAAATACGCACCGAAAGTTTATGGGTTGAGAAACCCCCGTTGAATCGATCCTGAATAGCTTGGAAAGTTCGCTCGCGCGTGTCAAACTATCCGGATCATTGACACTGTACTTCACCATCGCCTTGTTCTTGAAATTTCACTTTGCTTCGCACGTTCCCCAGTCACGATTTCGTTCAAATATGAAAATGTCGGAAAACCGGACATTTTTAACGAAAAAGCGATATGGATAGCAAATCTGCTGTAAACACCAAATCATGAAAATCAAACTATGAAAATGGAGTACTAACAGAACACTAGAGCAATCATAAATTTTTTTTATCAACATGTTCAAGTCTGGCAGCCCATATCGGGTGTTTTGGAAAAACCGGTGGTCAGAGTGTTAAATTAGGTGTCCAATTTTTGTGTGTTCTCAGTGTTCTCCTAATGGCCCATTTTTATACTTTGATTATCTCAATAAAGCACAGAGTGATAACAGATCAAAATAACAAAGAACAAATGTCAAAAGGTTAGATTTTTGTTTTTGTTTTTGAATTTTTTTTCAATTTTTGTATTGATTTTCAGAAAATTTGTTAGTTTTATGCACAAGTTATACACAAGTTAACCCGAAATTACAAGAAAAAATACGTTACCGTCTCTCCGACAACGGCGCTATTTGATTGATGTGTTTTCGTGTGTTCTATAAAGTTATATTTACCGCAATCAAGACGGTGTCGCTTGAAGTTAGCCGCGATGAGTACGGGTCGTCCATGGAGAGAAGGTTGTTTTTCGTTCTTGTTCTAACGAGTTAAGTCAAAATTATCCAAGTTGGTTCGTTGCTATTCTATGTATTGCGCTTATGTTCAAAGAGGGTTTGTTAGGGATATGATTAAGTTAGTTTAAATTAGGAAAATCAATATTCTTTTCTTTGTGCCTCTCTTGATATTAACATTAAGGTAATCGGAAACGTGCATTAGGGTACTTTAAAAGGGTAATTGCGAGTTTGAGCAAATACTTTCCAAACGCTAAGTCCGTTTTAATTGACCCGTCCTTCCATTTTTTGCTCTTAGTTCCATCCTTCGGCCAAACACACACAACCGGTCTTAATTAGAAATCACCACTATCATTAAGGATAGGGCGCTTAAAGGAGTGGATTGCGAGTGTTTGGTCGGAGTTCAATCTACAAGGTGTCGGGCAAAGGAAGAAGTTAAGAATTTCTAACTCAAATTTCCTCCTATCTTTCCTTAACAAGTGAGGAAATCTACTCACAAATTATTTCATAAACAAAAAGAAAACACAAGAGGAGATCATAAGAAACATTATAATAAAGGTAAAGAGCAAGAAATACTAGGAATCAAGTGCAATGAAATGAAAGTTTTATTGAAGTGCAATCCAAGATACAAGATAATGAGTTCAAATACTAAAATCTAAACTTACAAGCTCACTTAAGAGATTGCAAGATCAGAGAAAAGAACTCAAAACTATTACAAGCTATGGCAAAATGAAACTAAACTACTCTACATGGTATAAAATTTGGCTCAAAAATTAGACCCTTGCCTCTTCATCTCATCTGGTATTTAGAGGCAAGTTTGCAGAAAAATCAAACAATAAAAATGGACCGATGTGGCAAGGAGTGCACAGAAGAAGCACGAGCCAAATTGGAGCACTTTGGGCCGCCAGAATCGGCGGAAATGAGAAAATCGGCGGCCAAGTTGTGGAAGTGGGGCCCGTCTTCATTATGTGATCTTCTGACATTAATATATTCTCTCTGACATTGTTTGATTAAGCTAAATAGCTCGGGGTTGAACTATGGGTGTTTTTGAGGGAAATGAGCAAGACTTTAAACATCATATCAATACTTTACCATTCATCATAACACTTAGCCCACTTGCCCATTTGCTCTTTTCCATTTGCTCATATGAATCATGGCTGTCCCTAGCTGGTCCATATGTGTAATTTGTGTGTTCACACTTGAAAATCATCATATCATGTTGGACCATTTACATAAAAATGTTGTACACACGTCTTTGTTGCAAAAATTCTTTGGACCTTGATCGGTTCTCCATCCCGGTTGCATATCGGCTTAAATATGTCGTATTCGTGCATGTTGTGTGTGTTTTCAGTGTTTTTGTCACGAATATCTGGATCATGTATTTATTGAGCAGACATGGGTTAAATAGCACTGTTTATTTACAAAATGATATTGAATGAGCGATATTAAATGCAGTTTTGCGTGATGAACAAGTACGCTTGAAGAACCTTTAGTAAGAATGTAGTTGTTGGTAATTATATATTTATGCTTAATTAAATATGTTTTTGGCAGTGGCTCTATTAACTAGCTTTTGGTAATGGTTCCGTCTTGTGTTTGTGTGTGTGTGCATGGTGGTGTTCTCAGAATGCAGTATGTTTGGTGATAGTTAATGTCTTCAATCCAGATATTTGTTATCATAATTTAAGCACCACTTGGAATTCCATCTCAAATAATAATTTTAGCATGTATTATGCATTTTTTGGGGGAAAATTGGTAGGATAGATCCTCGGTTTTCATTTAAAGTAATTAGCAAAACAATACAAAAGAGTGATGTTGGAAAATCAGCACCACTTTGGAGGAGAGACCAATATCCTAACCCAAATCGATGTCACACAGTTTAATAAGCCCTTCCAATCCAAACCATCTAAAGTCTTTCAAATATAACTAAGCATAAAATTGTAACCTCTAAGTAAATGAACTCAACAGAAAGCAAATATGAGAAGCTTGATCACGAGTTCAACATTTGTCTTTATTCTCACTCACTGCATCTGCGGAAGCGCTCCACCATCCTCCCCTCTTCCCATTCTCCTGTCCTCCTGTCACCAAACCTCAACCCGGCCTTTATTTTCACCCTCTTCATGGCAGTACCTGTCTTGACAAAAATAAGATACACAGCAAAGCGGATATTTATAATTGATGTTTAGCATTTTAAAAAATTCTATATTGCAATCTCTCTAAAGAGAAGAACAAACTAAAGCCCTTAGTATATCCAACAGAACTACCTCATCTTTGGTACACCGTGTGCTCTCCGCTTCCCGACAAAACATTAAGTCATTAAGTGACTGAGGACGGCTATGGACTCTAAAACTATTCAAAACCAAGTCCAAACTTTAGTGCTAAATTGACAATGAAGTAAAAGATGATGCACTTTCTCAATGTCATTATCACATAATCTGCATTTATCCACAGTCAACCACTACCTTCTAAGTTGACTTTCCTTCATTAGAATTGCATTGTTGCATTCGGTTAAACATCGAAACGCTTTAACCTTAAAAGAGGATATCCTCTTAAGTTTCATGGATAACCTTTGCGCCTAGCTGCATCTCCTTTGTAATTTAAGATGTAGAATGGCTTTATAATAAAATTCCCTTTTCCCTCCCATGGCTAAGTAACCTTAACGTTCTCCATTCCATTAACTGGTGCTCACTGTTCCAAGTACTTATCAACTTCCGCCTTTCTTTTCTTTTAATTCTCGACCGCACCCTATGAAACCTTGGCCACCATTTTTCCCACCTTCATTAATTCGCAACTGAACTATATCTATTCTTTTGCCTATTAAAACAAATACAAAACCTGTAGCACAACGGTGTATTTCTGCCCCACCATTCTTTCTAGAAGTTAATAGACCTACCAGATCTTGACTCCGATAGTATTTTGCATTACTTATCAACCTTTGCTACTATTATTACATGTCTAAAAGATCAAGTCATGATACATATTCTCAATAGAGAGAAGTCAGGAGAACCTCAAATTTCTATTGTAAAAAAGAGTAAAAAATTAGAACACATAATCATATGGGTCCCTGAATTTGCTTTGAGAGTATTGACTTGTAGACGAATCTTCATAAGCGTTCGCCTAAGCACTTTTAGGATGTTCACATTCGCTTAAGTGAGATCTTTGGCTATTCTCACTTAACCATTTTATAATTCTACGTCGTCCCTGCATATAAGCGTCGCGTATTCAATATAATAAAGGTGAGATTATCAATGTCTATTCTTTCTTTCATTATCTTATAATATTAATAGCACACCGGAATTAGTGTTATGAAGAGTACAATTGGACTTGTGACGTGGCTAGAAAAATCTGGTAAGTCAACCTCTTCTTTACAAGTGTTGTACATTGTTTCTACTTTTTTCCTTCCTTTCTACAGTTTCCTTTTTTCTTCTTTCCTTTCCCCTCTCATTTTCTCTTTTATTTCTTTAGTTTACTTGGTCTTCATTCTTTCCTATCCTATTTTGTACGAAGTGAATGCTTGAACATATCAAGCTTTCATATAGAATTTTGTAGCTAAATTTTATTGAATGAATTCGTTTTAAGAAAATCACCTGGTCCCTCAGAATCAGTTTAATGCTCTTAGATGCCTGCTCTTGTCTGGCTGCCTCTTTCATCTCCCGATTTAAAAAAAGTGGTTGGGTATCATTATATTTGCAAAACTTGCTAGCTGGGATATCTCAAGAAAGATGTAATTTATGTCATTGTGATACAGTTCTCCAAATTGCTATATATTTTTATGCTACTATCGTACAATGGTTGATGTTATAACCTCCAAACAGTTCTCCAAATCGCTATATATTTTTTATCCCACAATCGTACGATGGTTGATGTTGTTTAAGAGATATTGTGTAATATAAGGAATGATGCAAATTATTGTGTTCAGGGATAATTATTCGAGTTAGACATCATACTTCATTTTGTGTATTATTGATTTTACATTTATAGAGCTACCATTGAATCGGAATAGGAAGATTTTGCTTCCAAAAGTCTTCTGGATGTGGCCAAGTCTCTTTCTCCTTGTGTGTGTGTTAATGTGCGTGCACACGCACACACACAAACACATTTTGACATTTTAAAAGAGAAATAGTAGAGAGAATCCTTTTGCCCTCGAGCAAAATGGAACTCCAGATTTAAAATCTCCTTTTTTATATTTTTTAGAAAAGTTACTATAAAGCCAACAAAACTTATAAAGACTATTCGATGAACCATGGTAGTTAAATGATTTTGATAAACATGATAAACAAATGAGTTGATGTACTAGAGTGGGGATGGTAAATGATACAAAATCTGGTGTTGGACTTGGTAGCTACGCTGATTAGTGAAATATAACAGTATGTTGGGTTGGGTGATGAATGTGAAGTTTTGCATGCAAGTGCTACGAGGCGACGTTTTTGGTGATTGCAATTTGGCGAGATTCTCCCATATTGTGAAAGATTGGATGGAACAATAGCAATAGAGGTAGGGGCTCTGACCAAGTCTTTTGGTTGAAGCTTACGCCTAAATAAAGACGGTGAAAAGAATGCAGGCTTCATCCAAATAGTAAAAGCTTCACAAGCGACAGCTTTATGCTGTAGGGCCATGCAGCAAATTGTTGATGCTATGCTTCAAACTGATCCTATGTTATCTGGAACGCGGAACGATTCAGTACACGGAACGAAAACGGAAACACAGAACGCTACTTGTCATGGAACATGGTACGGTAGGGGTAGTTTTCTTCGATACACTTATACAAAGCAAGATTTATACATTGAACCGTTGTGTGTGATCAATAAATCCCACAGTTGGCTTTGTTTAGTGCATTCTCAATGTCTTAAGCTAAACGTTGCAACTCTTAGCTGTATAATTAAAACAACTTAGAGAAGTTTTCTAGTGAAGGAAATCTGCTTCAAAGACAATTACGAGATTCTGTCGTGATCTGAAGAAAACATGGAAGAAACAAGAACATAAGAAAAAGGGTAGTGGATAACAGGTCTTTAACACAAATACACTCCATTTTCCGCTCTTCATTAATTTCCTAAACACATTAGGAATTTACAAATGCTATTACAAAATACGACTCATACAATAGTATGCCTAATCCCGGTTGAAAATGATGCTTTAGATATCATAATTGACTCATAATGAAAACATTGCAATAAAATTACTCTTGTAATTTTATAATAGACTTGCCTAATTTATAAATTATCGGTTATCCTTCTAAGAAAGACTGTAACCCTGTAATAGTCCCATTTTAATCTGAACATGCATCGTAATATCAAACCTGGAATGCTAGAGAGCTCCCAACAATTGGCATTTTGTTTGTGCTTAATCTGGAGGTATCCTTAAGCCATTAGCATCATGTCATTAATTTTGCATGTATATTACTCCAATTACCCTGAATAAATACTAAAAGATGTGCATGATGGAATCTGCAGTGTTGTAATTGAATCCAATCTTTCGTTTTTCTTTCTTGCGACATATTTTATATCTATAAGTCGTAAGCCATTTGTGGCCATGTTAATGCTATAGATATCTTTGTTCGGCATAAATTGATTATTTGCTGCTTGGATGAATAGCTGTTTTTTCCGAGTCTGGTCTTAAGCTTTTTGGGTAGCAGTAGTTCTGGAAGTTTCTTCAGAACTGTAGTGTGGGGAAACTGAATCTATTATATCTTCTTTGTTATGATTGGCGACATTTATTTCTTTCATATGATTTCTTATGTTTTTCTACTGATCTCATTTTCTCTCTCTCAGGTTTCTTACCTGAATAACTTGTCGCAAATGGAACCGCACAGCAAATGGAAGCTCGATATCCGAAATATGAGAGACTGCTAGAAGCAAGGCTGTGAGAAGCAAAAAGAAGATGTGTACCTAACAAGTGAAGATTCTTCAGTGATCTAATATACAGTTGCGCTGTAGAAATGTATATGGCTGCCTTTATGTGAGGTTTTTTTTTTTAAAAACAAACTTTCCCCTACTTTTGTTATATGTTTTGTATGAATTTACGAGTACAATATATTTTCCAGTTGCTACATCTTTAGGATTTTAAGCATGCGGAGAAGTATATATTTGCTTTGGCTTTCCATTTTTCCAATTCGATAATGTTTCATTTGCCCCCGAAGCTGAGAACCAAATGGAGTATGAACTTTTGGATTTTGAGAAGACAAACTTGATTATTTCATTATTGATCATATATTTATTTTCTTAATGACTGCTGCATGCTGCTTCTATATTAAGAGATGGGGAAAAAAGTCAGTCTGTATGTGCAGTTTGATAATTGTATGTTTTCCCCCATTTGTAAATCAAACTTGATCATAGTTGTCATTTTGTTTGCGTAGTTTGTTAATAATCCGTATTTTCATTTGTAAATAGAACTTAGCCATTATTATCAGTCTATTTGTGTACTTTATTATAAAAAAATTTATTCCTTTGCATTTGTAAGTCAAACCTAGCCATTAAACTTTTTTCCCTGTGTAAATCAAACATAATCATCATTTTCAGTTTGTACCATCTCTAACTCGGATTCGGTTTGATTTGTAAATCAAACTTAGTCATGATGCTTTTCCTTTGCATTTAGCATATTTAAAGTTTATTCGCATCCAACCACTGCTTCTAGAAAGGAGGATCATTAGAAGTTTCGTCTGCATCATTTGATCAAAGGTCTAATACGCCGGCAAACATGTTCGATTAAATCTGAAACACTTTCAGATTCAATTTCCTGGTTAACATACAAGCTCGTCAGCGGTACGAGCTGTACGTTGTAGGGTGTTTTTCTTCATTCCATTGAGATGGGAATATGCGTTGCTTGTCATGCATACTACAGTCTCACCATGCTTAGGATAGACGGGGGTTTATTGATTGTGGGGATCCGAATCTCCGGCAACCGCGGATTAAGCTGCCGTTAATTATCCATCGCCTTTGGAGTGAAAGAGGCCAAACTGGTCATGCGAACTCAATGTGCAGTGTGCGTGTTGTGAAGTGAGGGTTTTTGGATATATCGGGGGTCCCGCAGAGTTTACGGGGGTCCCGCTATCCGGATTGCAGGCTAGGGGTCAAGAGGGCTAACAGCCCCCTTACGGAGTGCGGGCAGCGTCCCGATAAATTTTTTCTAACGGGGACAGTGTTGCGGAGTGTGTGTATATAAAAAAGAGAGGAAAGAATAGCGTCCAAAGGACGCGTGGGTGCCAGCGCCTCACGTGCCTAGCACGCAGACGCTGGTGCCTCACGCACTTGGCACATGGGCACTAAGCGCTGGGCGCGGGGCGTCAACAGGAAAAGGGACTTTGTCCCTGCACTGGGATTTGTGCTCCCGATTTGATTTTTAGAGTTAAACTCCTAAAAAGAGATTAATTTATGGAGTTGAACTCCAACAGATATTGAATGGAGTTAAACTCGTAGAAATCTTTAGAAATGATCAAAATGACCCTTTTGTTTCTCTCTCCTTTGGTCCTGGATTTTTCCAAGATTGGATTTTTCCAAGATGGGTCTCTTTCTTCTTCTTCTCGGTTGGCCGGATCTTGGAGAAAGGGGTGGGATTTAAAAATCTCCTATTTTTGAGATCTGATGGAAGATCTCAGCTCCCCTTTATGGGTTTTGTGGTGAAAAACTATTTAATTTTGGAAAAGAAAGAGTAAAACTCTTGATTTAATTGAAAAGAGGAAGAAAGTTTAGAACCTTGAGGAAGGAGAAGGAGGACAAAAACCTTAGATTTTGAGGGGAATGAAAAATTCTTTTTTATTTCATTATCATGTTGTCTTATATAGGTTTACAAATTTACATATAGCCCCTTGGTCTTTACAAAATGGCATTTTGCCCATCACATGCCTCATGTGCTCATTTTTTTTGCATATGAGCCATACGCTTTACAAAAATTTGGCTTTATGCTCATTTTTCTTACATTCATGGATAAAAAATTACATCAAAATTATTTATTATATGATTTCATTTTGGTATAGGGGAGATCGGCCGTGGGGCTCGACTTGGGCATGGGCCCACTTGATCTGGACTTGGGCCCGCTTATTTGGGGTTGACTTTGACTTTGACTTGGTCAACCGGGATGTAATTTTCGATCCCAACACACGTGGCGGTTATCCAGATTTGAGCAAGATAAAAGCCGGTCGATGAGCAAGTTCATCTGGACCCGACAAAGTCTATAAGTGACAAAGACCATACAATCCGGTCTTTTCGTCAAAGAGTATTGCATACCGGGTCTGGGGGTGGAAACCGTCAAACCCCTAATAACCCGATAAGTTGCCATCCGAGATACAACTGATAACACTTATCAGTTTATCTCAACCGCTTTGGCAAAGGACTTCTGGTTATGGTCATGTTCTGCACAGCGCGATATCGACTCCCAATACCGGAAGAGACGAATCCATTCAACTACTCACTACCTCCATGTGCTTCGGGATTATACCCAACTAAAACTTATTTGCACGACTCAGTAGAACCGTGCCGTGGTAGGCTAGTAATCAAAGTATAGTAGGAACACACACAAGACATTATGTCGATCTCAAGTCAAGGGACTCTCCTGTACTATTGTCACTAGAGAACTGCTATCTGACAATTGGTATAATACCATATAGAAGTTCATGGTGAGTCCGTCCAGTGTAATTCATACTCCAATGAGCACCTGTATACAATCCTCGGTGTTAAACACCAATAGCTGTATGATCAGCTATTGCCTTTCAACCGGGTTAGGAAACGTATACACTAGTCTAAACTGGAATATCGATATCCAGTCTCGATACTCTTACGACTATGGACATCTAAAGATGTGCTTATGGACTACTCATTCCCCCATGAAAGTGTTTGTTAGCACCACCACTGGATTTTACGCATCAAGCATGCCACTTAAAATTTTTTGGAGTTCTAATTAACACTAAACAAGAATCAAAACTAGATGATTAGGGTTTAACTATGATATAACAAAACTTTAACTAAGTGAAGGATGCTACAACCTTTGTAGACCGTATCTTTCTCTTCTCAAGCTCCGTATAGTAGTCCACGCGACTCCACTAAGTTCCACTTGAAGTTGGATCGAGTTTCCTTTGCGATTTTCGTGCCGAAGATGATCCACTCGAACCTCCGCTAATCCAAACCATCTCTTCACTAAACTCTTTAGTGAAGCAAATACACTACACCAAAGTGCTAATCTAGTGTAGGATGGTGAAGTAGGGGTGTCGTTTGCTCACTAGGGTTCTCACAAGCTCAAGGGTTCATAACTCATGTGAGAGATTAAGCTTGGAGGTGGAGGTGAAGAATATGGAGAGAGCTAGAGAGGAGAACTCATCACATGAGCTCAAGTGAAGAAGAATGAACAAGTGTTCAAGCATCAAGTGAAAAATGAAGTGAAGAATGGTTTGTATCTTTTTTTAATAATTGAAGCATCTATTTTAAAACTATAATCAAATGGAACCATGCTTCAATAGTGAGTCAAGACCAATAATCATCAAAGCCATACTTCACCCATTCCATAAAAGTCTCCCCATTTTCCACCTCATTTTCTATTTTCACAAAATAGAAAATCAAACCATGCTTCATATATATATATATATATATATATATATATATATATATATATATATATATATATATATATCAATCACATATATATTAATATATATATAAAGATAAGCAAATAATTAGTGAGCAATAATATTAGTTAATATATAATTATATCAAATATAAATATATATCATATTATTAAATCAACACTTGATTCAATAATCCAGTTATATCACATATAACCTACTAATATCATTTATCTGTACACCACATTATCAAATCAACACTTGATTCAATAATCCGGTTATATCATATATAACCTGACCGATAACAAATAACCGCCAGATTAGAATACGATATCTCATACTCGTATTCAATCAGGCCCCCGCACATATCGGCATATGTGCCCTACTTCGTTTCGCTTGAACTAGGAAACTTCTATGTGGGAATCTAAAAACTCGTCAATACGCCAGCAGTAGGTGATGATCACATCAGTTACCCATAAGCCGTCAGCGGTAATAGATGGACATAATGGCTACCCAGGTACTGAGCTATTAGAAGATCAATAAGCAAGCTTGTCTAAACTCCCATGAAGCATATAGGTAACACTTAACTTACAATCCGGTCTTTTCGTCTGATTGTAGGGTTCCTAGGCACTCTAAAGGAGGTTCCACAAGGCATCAACCATACCAAAATCAAATTTTTCTGGTGCCGAGAAACCCTAATGCTAGATCGTTAACTAGAAGCAAAGGCGAAAACGATAACTAGTTAACAACTTAACTAAGAGTGAACGGAAAATACAACCTTTGTAGATCCGGTCCTCCACCTCCATTTCTCCGTGACGATGTCCCATCGCTGCGATCATCGGATCTCGGACTCTAGTGTTGATTTCATCGGAGAAATGATCGGGCTAGGTCGTCGACTTTGATGCCGAAGATGATCTACGTCGAGGCAACTCAAGATCAAGCTCAAACTTCACCAAGTCATGAAACTTGTGAAGAAAGCACCCAATACAACATGGCAAGTGGTAGAGGATGAAGAAATAGGAAGTGGGTTCACTTTGGATTTGGATTTCTCACTTGATTTCATCACTTGACATTTTTGTAGAAAGCTTTTCTTTCTTTTTCAAGAAGAAGAAGAAGAAAGAAATGAAAAATGAATTAATTTAAAAAAGAAAATCAAGTGACCCTTATCATATTGCAACCATGGTTAAGTGTAGAGAATAAACTAGGGTTAGGTGAATGGTTAGGTTAGGCAAAAGAAACAAAAATGGTTGAACTTTTCAAAGCTTCATGAAGCTTCAAAGTAAATCCAAAAGAAGTAACCATTTCTTTTCTTGCTAAAAGAATAATTAAATAAATGAATAAGTAAATCAAAACTCTAACCATTAACCTAATCATGGTTTAATCATACACACCCAAGTTTGCATGTATCATCAAACATGATACAAACTAGTGCACAAAACTATATCATATATACAATGTGCACATCAAGTGAGAAAGTTAATCTTAAGTGAACAAATACTAGTTAATGTAAAATAATATATCAAATATATAATTATATATTAAATCATTAAATCAACACTTGATTTAATGATCCGGTCATAATGCATATAACCGACTAATATCAAGTGTATCAATGTATCGAATCAACACTTGATTCGGTAACCCGGCTATATCACTTATAACCTGCAGATGATACAAATCGCGAGAATAGAATACAGTATCACATACCGGTATTATTCTCGGTCCCGCACATATCTCATATGCGCTCCTATTTCGTTTCGCTTGAGCCAGGAAACCTCTGTGTAGGACTTTAAAGACTCATCAATACGCCGGCAGCAGGTGATGATCATATCAAACACCCACAAGCCGCAAGCGGTCTGCTAAACGTAACGGCCACCCGGGTATTGAGCGATCAGAAGATCAACGAGCAAGCCCGCTCACACTCCTGTGAATCCAACCAGCAACACTTACCGTACAGTCCAGTCTGTTCGTCTGATATGTCGCATATCTCGCCTAGGGGGTGGTAAACGTCAGACCCCAGTAGCTCAATAAGTCGTGTCGATATGAGGTCTATAACAGTTCGAGAAACTACTGGTAACACTTACCAGTAAATCTCAGCAACCCTGGCCAGAGATTTCCGGTTATAGCCAATCGAACACAGCGCAACATCAACTCCCTATACCGGGAGAGACGAATCCCCTCCTATCGCTCATTGCCTCCATGTGATTCGGGACTGTACCCAAAAACCACCGTTTTGCACGCCCTCTTGGACGTGGTAAGGTGGAAATCAAAGCACAGTAGGAATCACACAAGACTCTATGACGATCTCGGGTCTACAGACTAACCTGTACCAGTGTCACCTGAGAACTGCCATCTGACGTAAGGTATAATACCATCTGGGAGTTCTCGGCGAGTCCGTCCAGTGTACCCAGTCTCCACTGAGCACCCGTATATCATCTCTGATGTCAAACACCAATGGATATGGGATCATCTATCGCCCATCTGTATGGGTCGAGAAGGTATACGCTAGTCTACTCTTGTATATTGATGCCCCGTCTCGATACACCCACGACTAGGGACCTTGAAGGATGTACTTATGAACTACCATGTCCCCACTAGTATGATCTGCATCATAGTCTAGGTAGTCAAGTACACATCTTAAGGGCTTTACCAACATGTAACAAAGAGACAATCAGTGTACACGTTAAGGTAAAGAGCAACCAGATAGTATACTATCATGTCGAGCAAGAAAGTCCTCCCTATATATGTCCAAGCATCCACTACAATATACATCCTATGTATAGTAATGGCCTCTAGGGCATACATATAACTAATAATCTCCCACTTGCACTAGGGCCATCTGTAGCAGTGGTTGTAGTATCTCATACTCAACCATCCCATAAAAAGTCTCTCTCTGGGAAAAGGCCTTCGTGAGTGGATCCGCCGTGTTGTCCTCTGAGTCTACTCTCCTAACCTCGATCACCCTGGAGATCAACTATCTCCATGATCAGGTGATGCTGCCTCAGAATACGTCTGGGTCACTGATAGGACCGGGGTTCCTGGGCTAAAGCCACACTTCCATTGTCACACAATGGTAGGAACCTAGTTCATCTCATGAACCAATATACACCCAAACTGCCTCTTTGGTAGTATCTTAAATAGCGATGTATCCAGCCTTTATCGTCTAGTATGCCACGGTATCTAGCTTGGAACTCTTTCAACATACCGTCCCTTTACTGAGGGTAAAGACAATGCCTGTGACTGACATTCAGTCATCCTTATCACCCTGGAACCTTTCCAGTGATTCTCCCCAGGATCAATTGATACCATCTCACTACAACTAGTGAGTATCCTAACATCCAATTAGATCTATCTCATAAATCCAAAACCCAGGATTTAGGAGGTATCACTTTGATCCTCTATGGAGAATCATTGTGATAAGCGGAGATTGACCGAGCATAGCATAGGAAACTCCTTTCTTATCAAGAGTATGTCATCTACGTACTCTACGAGGA
Source organism: Agapanthus africanus (assembly GCA_030015575.1). Lineage (NCBI taxonomy): Eukaryota > Viridiplantae > Streptophyta > Magnoliopsida > Asparagales > Amaryllidaceae > Agapanthus > Agapanthus africanus. The sequence goes on along the minus strand of JASDDO010000026.1, from coordinate 510,680,241 downwards.
TCACCACCATACTCCCTACTACCCTTTTGTATATACAAGGTTTATCTACCATTTTGATGATATCAAACTCTTTGACTAACACATCAAAACAGACGTTCTAACTCCGCGATGCCTGCTTTATCACATAAAACATTTTGCACACGTTTCCGCTGCTTCCACTGTCTACGAGGCCCTCTGGCTGTGTACTTATAGACGCACTCTTCTAAAATATCATTTAGAAAAGCAGTCATGGCACCTAACCGCCAGATATCGTAGTCATGGTATGTAGCCGTGGCAAGTAGGATCTGGATGGACTTAAGCATAGCCACTGGAAAAAGGTTTCATCATTATCCACGTACTGGTCGATGACGAAAACCTTTAACAAGTCTAGCTTTGAAAGTCTCAACTTTTCCATTTACACCAAGTAATCTTCTCAAGATATACTTGCTCCTGATGGGGATTTAACCCTTCAGCTAAAGCAACCAAAGTCCATACTTTGTTGGTGTATAAGGATTCCATCTCAGATCGCTAAGCATCCAGCCATTCTTATAGAGTCCCACTCCTGATGGCCAGCTCGAAACTAGTTGGGTCATCATCTCATAATGCATTCCTCGCTCCTACTGTCATAGAGAAACAGAAGTATCTCTCAGGTGGGTGAGGAACCCTACTGGATCGGCGGAGAGGCTGAGGTTCGTTGGAATCTACTGAATCCTTTGGTTCTATCAAATCATCTGCTGTAGTTTGTATAGTTGGAACGTTTCCAGTTCTACAGAACTGACCTTGCCTTGATCTTGTCCGGATTTTGCTTTTAGATATAGGCCGGACAACCCCAGATCTTAACTAACTTAAGATATGGGCTCTTCCCTTTCCATATCACATATGAAGCGGTAGGCAACTGATTTGATTGGAACCCTATTCAATAGGTATGCAACTTCTCAAGTGCATAACACCCAATAGGAAAAAGGTAACTCAGTAGTACTCATCATAGAGCACACCATATCAAATAGAGTGTATCTTCTCCGCCCCGATATACCATCGTGCTATGGTGTATACGGAGGAGTAATTCTGAGAGAGAATCTCATTCTCCTTTAGAATAGTCCCGGATTTCCGTGCTCAAGTATTCTTCCCCTCGATCACATCAAAGGACATAATACTTATACCCGTATTTTGGTTCTCTATTTCTAAATCATATTCTGTGAATATCTCAAAAGGTTCGGACTTGTGTTTCAACAGGAACATATGCCTGAATCTTGAGAGATCATCAGAGAATGTAATGAAGTACAAAGAACCGGTCTTGGCATGTGTAGACAGGGGACCTACATACATCAACATGTATCATCCCAAGAGTTCACTAACTCTTTCTCTGTTTCCAGTAAACGGAGCTATGGTCATCTTATCTCTGTGACATGACTGGAAAGTTTCACAAGATGTAAATTCAAACTAATTTAAATATGCATCTAAATGTAACTTCAGCCAGTCGGGTCGCATTGATATGACCTAGTCTACAATGCCTTAAGAAGGATCCGTTCATTTCTGAACTCTTCCTCTTGTGTGTGTTATTTACATTAAGAACTGCAGTTTGATTTAGAACATCAATTCTTTTAGATAACGTGTCTGAACCGATCAACTTTTGATATAGGAAATGTTCAAAACATTATCCAACAATACAAAATTTTATCATTTCTTTACTAATAAAGAGACCGATATGATTTTGTATATCAGGTTCGATATCTAATAACATTCGTTCAGAATCAATGTATTTGGAATACAGGGTGACAGTGACCAACAGACTTGGCTGCAACACTTGCACCGTTTTCTGCCCCATGAAACTTATCACCCGTTCTCAGTTCTCTACCTATCTGTAGCCCATGTAACAGTTTACTTATGCGGGATCCTGATCCGGTATCAAATACCCAGGACGTAGAGAATACTGAGAAGCAGTTCTTTATAACGAACACACCCGAAGATGATGCATCATATGCACTTTCTTCGTTTGGGCGGTATAGGAATTCTGGTATTCCCCTATTTCTAGCTCGTCTTATAACAATTATAAGTCGGAGCGGGACCAACGTTCCACAGCTCGGTATAACAAGCCGGTTCGGTCAATACATCCGTATTATTATCTTGATTAAGGCGTGATATGGTCGCTACCTGGAGAGAGAGGGAAGAAGACACTCAGCGTGCGCTCTCACAAGAATAGATTGGTTATTATTTTATCTAATCAGGATGGCTCCCACTGCTTTTTATCAAATCTTCCTTCAAACCCTAAAAGGAAAGACTACCCGGGATTAATTACACGCTACAAGTTCACCAATCTTTCAGCCAGGCCAGTGTCGGTACTTTGAGGGAGGTTCCCCGTGCTTTCGCACGGACCTAATTACAGTAAACCTCGTTTTCCCAGAGGCGTAACCCCGTTGACACCTTTCTAGACACCTACTTGATCGGCTAATTGTAAAGTATAAAACTCTCCCAGGAGTAACTCTTACTCGCAGCGGGTATCGGGATCCAACTATCTCATAGAAGGTATGCAATCTCATTGCAAATTTCAACACTTGAAATTCCCGATAATATTTTGCCCCTAGCGTCCTATGACCTTGACGCAGGCCAACAAACCATAGTCCGCTAGTCAAGTTCAACCCGTCATTTCTTGATTGAATTAAACCCACCCGCACGACCCTTGACGCAGGCCAACAAAGTCGCACGACTACCCTAATCCAATCTGTATCATATGCATAAGCAGATAAATACTAGTTAGCTACCGTACACTACGCCTTGACGCAGGCTAACAAACGTAGCACAAATACTAAGTAGGACTTATCTGAAATGACGGAGGGCTACGACAGGTTTTTTTGAAAACCTATTGCGTAATGAACTTGATATCGTTGTAGAATCAAATGATTTTGAAATGGAGTGTTTTTGAGGCTTTTCTAGTTTTGCTAAAGGGGTCACTCCCGGTGAAGGGATCGTCGGCCCTTTCCTCGTCGAATGAGGTGCGGGATATATCATATATATCGCTGTGCAAAGCAAAAACTATAGAAGCAATCAAAAGACAAACCGAGAGTTGTAGCATCTGCCAGTTATTGCTAAAGGAGTCACTCCCGGTGAAGAGATCTCGATCCTTTCCTTATCGAATAAGGTGCAGGATGTTCTACAAGGAACACCGCGATGCAAATCAAGAACTGTAGCTACCTGTTTTATTTAGAAATTCGATTCTACAACATCTTTAGCTTTCTTTTTCTTTCATTAATCATATTAATGAAGCCCCATTATTTAAGTACCTAAACATCACAGATAAATACGACGTACACTTATGCCATCCGCATTCGCCTCGATATCCCCTCGTGCACCGTTAGGTTAGGTAACTAACGGCAGAGCGGGGCAGGGCTAGCACGGGTGTAAAACATAAGTAACGTCTATATAATATATCATATATACTATATACAGTATTTATCACAGAACATATCACATGATCACATCACAGATAACGCAGCAGAAAATATCATATGAAATATTGGATATACTAGGACGTCCGTGTTTTTAATACGAGCCCGTATAAAACACGGATTCTACGGTCGCGATGAATAGCCAAACCCACACCCCTAGACCCCTACGAGAGCGGCAAGCAACCCTACCAATTCTAGAGTTAGGAGACCCGGACTCGACTCCTCGAGTTGGTCTCCCACTGGACTCCAGAACCCGGTTACTTGTGCCCTCCTCCTTGGGTCTATCCTAGTGCGGAAAAGTAAATAATATACAAACGGTGACATCTTCCGCAACCTGGAAGTGCCCCAATAAAAGAATATTACATACAAGTTTTTACATGAATGAAAATGAAAAACACTCATCTCACATAAAAAAAACCCGGCTATTCAAACACGACGATCTAATATAACATATCCAGCAACACATAACATCACATGTCATCAACGTAAGTAAATATGCGTATCCCAATTGTCGTTGATATATAACAACGAAACCGGCGATATCACATATTACACTTACGGTCACAGAAAAGAAAGTGTAAAACTACAACAGTTGGAATCCGCAACTTCTTTAGACATCACATGCCTAATCAAATGAATTCCTTAGACATCACATGCCTAACAATTATAAACTCCGCATTTTAGTCTCAAAATTGAAAACACTTTTCAATACCAAGTCGAGCAATTCAACAAGATTCCCGACATCCTGATCGAATGCTCGTCGCAAACTTCAGTAGACGGCCGCACCCCCGATACCGTCGACGAAGTGCACCAAGGCGGAACACCGCTGCCGCGAGCACCCGAATGGATGCTTTCGGCGACGGGGTTCTCCTACAGTCACTTGGTCGGGGCTATGGGGTGTAGCTGTCTATTAAGTTTATCCGGCGAGTATCCACATACGCTATGTGATTGCGACGGACTTTTGATCGCATCAAAATTCCGTGGCAACCGATCAAGTGAGACTAAAGTGCTATGTTTATAACATTCATTCAGTTATCTCATAAGTATATGTGGATTCCAAATATTGTATCACATTTCAGATAAACAGAAAATGTTAAACTTTCCGATCGAACAGTCAAACACCCAAGTTTTCCCGAAACAGCTCAATACATGAAATAAGTTTTAAAACATTCACTTCATGCCTCAGTACCAACGGTCCAGCCGTAGAAGGGTCAAGCCAACGCCTCACATGTGGCACGCCGTACTGTCCCAAACCCTAAGGTTCAAAGGGCAGTTCAAGACGGCCACATAATCGAGTTAAGGTTTGTTGTCTTCTAGAGGGACCATCGCGTTACTTACACTACTTAGAACGTCATTAAACTACGGAAAAATCTAACAATTGGAAATTTCCTGGCAGGGGAAAAAGTGGGTATTTATATCCGGTCGAACTTTTCAACATATTCTAAAATTACCTGGAAAAACACATAGACAAAGTTTGACAATCCGATCGAATATACGAACTCCCAATACAATCCAGAATACTCAACTCTTGAGTAGAAGTTAAAAATTCCCAGAAAATACAGCACCAACAGATAGGAATTACTGTGCAATTTTCAAAAGCTAATCTGACTTAATGGCCGCGGAACCGCCGCACGAGCCATGCTCGTGCCGCGGTTCCGCCGTGCTTTAGATGAATCATGGGCACGTGCTGCACAGTATTTCTTAAATTTCCCTGCTGAATTTTCTGCATATTTTTAATTCATGAAAATCCCAGTTTCGAAAAAATGTACAGAGAAGGATTTCGGATTAGGGTTTCGGGTTCGATCGGGTTTCTAATATCGTCTACGCATCGCCTAAGGCTCTAACTAGGCTTTGATACCACTGTAGGGTTCCTAGGCACTCTAAAGGAGGTTCCACAAGGCATCAACCATACCAAAATCAAATTTTTCTGGTGCCGAGAAACCCTAATGCTAGATCGTTAACTAGAAGCAAAGGCGAAAACGATAACTAGTTAACAACTTAACTAAGAGTGAACGGAAAATACAACCTTTGTAGATCCGGTCCTCCACCTCCATTTCTCCGTGACGATGTCCCATCGCTGCGATCATCGGATCTCGGACTCTAGTGTTGATTTCATCGGAGAAATGATCGGGCTAGGTCGTCGACTTTGATGCCGAAGATGATCTACGTCGAGGCAACTCAAGATCAAGCTCAAACTTCACCAAGTCATGAAACTTATGAAGAAAGCACCCAATACAACATGGCAAGTGGTAGAGGATGAAGAATTAGAAAGTGGGTTCACTTTGGATTTGGATTTCTCACTTGATTTCATCACTTGACATTTTTGTAGAAAGCTTTTCTTTCTTTTTCAAGAAGAAGAAGAAGAAAGAAATGAAAAATGAATTAACTTAAAAAAGAAAATCAAGTGACCCTTATCATATTGCAACCATGGTTAAGTGTAGAGAATAAACTAGGGTTAGGTGAATGGTTAGGTTAGGCAAAAGAAACAAAAATGGTTGAACTTTTCAAAGCTTCATGAAGCTTCAAAGTAAATCCAAAAGAAGCAACCATTTCTTTTCTTGCTAAAAGAATAATTAAATAAATGAATAAGTAAATCAAAACCCTAACCATTAACCTAATCATGGTTTAATCATACACACCCAAGTTTGCATGTATCATCAAATATGATACAAACTAGTGCACAAAACTATATCATATATACAATGTGCACATCAAGTGAGAAAGTTAATCTTAAGTGAACAAATACTAGTTAATGTAAAGTAATATATCAAATATATAATTATACATTAAATCATTAAATCAACACTTGATTTAATGATCCGGTCATAATGCATATAACCGACTAATATTAAGTGTATCAATGTATCGAATCAACACTTGATTCGGTAACCCGGCTATATCACATATAACCTGCCGATGATACAAATCGCGAGAATAGAATACAGTATCACATACTGGTATTATTCTCGGTCCCGCACATATCTCATATGCGCTCCTATTTCGTTTCGCTTGAGCCAGGAAACCTCTGTGTAGGACTCTAAAGACTCGTCAATACGCCGGCAGTAGGTGATGATCATATCAAACACCCACAAGCCGCAAGCGGTCTGTTCAGACCATAATATTGCATTTATCATTCCCCTATTTCTTATCTTTTTATAAATAAACAGGTACTCTTGACGCACGTTTGTTGCATATTACAGGTTACAGGTTTCTGGAGCAAATACAGTGAGAAAGACACAAAACAACAGAAAAAGGGACTTTTGACCAACAATTAGACGGATCTCAGTCAAGCCTAGTCGAAGAACAGTGCAAGGTCCAAAAAGTCAAGTGAAACGGTTAAAAAGCCCAATACAAGTCTTCACTAAAAATCTGGAGAAGATCCAGAAGTCCAACAGAGAAAAGGACTATGGAAATAGAAAGCCCAAGAAACAAGGAATAAAGCCCAGAAGTTTCACAAAGTGGATCCACTGTTTGGCCGCGGATCCGCGGCCAAACCCATGCTGGAGCCGCGGATCCGCGTCCATTAAGAGCCCGTGTCGGCGCAGTTTTTCTGTGACGGTGCGCTGTTGTGGGTGTTGTGATTTTAAGTGGGCAAATCAGTAATTGCGCGTGCGCGAGAGTCTGTAACCCTAGGTTTCCTATTTTCCTATAAATTGTAATTTTAGATCTAAAAATTGTATGCCTCTTTTCAATAAATAAAATTCAGAAATTCTGGACGTGACATTCAGATCTGTTCTTTATCGCTTGGAGGGAGCCATCACCATTAGTAAGTATTTTATTCTTTAATTATAATGTCTTCTCATCCCCTAATGAGCGAGTAGTCTCCTCGCTTGTTAGGGTTAGCCTTAGGGAAAGGGTTGAGAGATGAGATCTCTCACCCCTTTCAATGCCTAACCCATTAAGAACTCCATGCATGCGCGCACAACCGCTCCCTGCGGCACCCTACCCCTCGAGGTAACGGTGAACCGCAGTATAAAGGGCCGGTTGCGCGCGTTTTCCATGAGGGTTAGGGTAATTAACGATAAAGGAAGGATACGAATCTAGAGGAAGAAAACATCTTCCCAAAAGAGTCGTATCCACTTTATCGATAATTACTATAACACCTAATGGATCTATAATACGGCATTGAAAGCGGTGAAGGAAACATCAATCTCCAAAACTTCCTCTAAGCCTAACCCTAGCAAGAATTTAAATTAGATTAATTAAGTTTTAGATCTAGATTTTTATAAAACCAAAACGACAAATAGAATCAACTCGTTAAGACACACTAAAGAAATTTACCCGTCTCTGTGGATCGACCCGCACTCACCGGCTAGCTGCGAAGCGACGCCGTTTCTGATTGCGGTAATTATATTTTTGATCGTCAAATTCCCTACCAATCAAATGGCGCCGTTGCCGGGGACGGCGTAATCTTTCTTTTTGTGAATTTTCGGGTTGATATAAAATTTAAAAATTATAAAAATATGAAAATATAAAAAAAATATATATAAAAAATAATCAAATTTGATCTGTTTGAAGGGTGTATCTTTTGGATCTTGCATGAACAGCGAAGGATTTTCGGATCTGAAAATTTACAGAGAACAAAACAGAGGTTGGTGAAGAAGAACAGAGGAGAAATTGGACAGAGAAGCAAAACAAATTTTTTCAGAGCCCGAAACCCTAATACGACCGCGCTTCCGCCGCATATTGGGGTCCCACACCGCGGATCCGCGCTCCTCTGTGCACGTCAGCGCACAAAATTTTTTCTGGTTTGATTTCTCTCTCTCCCCTCTGCAACCTCCATTATATTTCTCTGTACAAACTTTCTGCAGGATTTCTTTGCGTAAAGAGTCTTTCTCCCCCTTCTCGATAACAGATTTCTGCAGGTTTCTTTGCGCCGCGCTAAAAATTTTGATTGCAAGTGATTTTATCTGTTTTGCATAATTTAACCGGATTCTAAGGGGCTATTTGACCAAACTCAGATTGGGTGGGGATTTCATCACCCTTCCCAGGACCCCAGAAAACACCTAAGCATTTTGCATCAACCACCTTTAATTAAAAAAAAGATTAGACTCAGACCTAAGGACAGCGAGCTCAATAGGAAAAGGACTAGGGTAGGCATCAGCCGTTTATCCTAACCGACATTGCGGTGTCTAGGCTAGTGGTTTTTAATTAGGCCCACTGTAGTGGTGGTTCCTTCCCACTTACCTGGCCGTATTTGTCCGTGAAGAGGCGGTTTGAGGTCTATTTCTAGCCCTAGTTAGGAGCTGTCTAGTAGACCTAGGCGACCCTAGATCTAGGCCTGATTGTGCATGTGTGGTTGATTCAGTTGTGTCACGAGTCCGTTTTCAAAAACTTCTTTGCAAAACTCACACAAAAATAAAAAAAAAATAAAAAAATAAAGAAAAATCTTTTCAAAAACTTGCAACTTGCCGCTAAAGAAAACTTGCAAACCACTTCCACCACTTCTTCTCACTGACGTTATCTTACCCCCACATTCTGTTTTTCTCTTTTTTCTGACTGCACTACCCTTTAGTGTATGTCATTTTGGACTAGGGATACTAACGCCCGATTAGTCCGTGTTTCGTTGGTACCGACCAACGAACCCTTCGGCGAACCCTTCGTCGACACTCCGTCCATTTCCTTACCTCCACATTCAAATTCTTCTTTCGAAGGTATGTCGGGATTCAACCCCAACGATACCTTAACGACGGGAATGATTCCACCTCCGCCAGGTGCGAATAACCCGAATCTACCGCCTGTTGTAGCGCCCGCACGAGTTGCGCTCCAGGATCTCTTCTACCCCGTCCGCACTTCTTTACCCACATGTCTTTCACCCCCACCGGCAAATGGGGATAATTTTGAAATAAAACCACACTTCATCAATATGCTGCCTAAGTTTCATGGTTTGGAATCCGAAGATGCATATATTTTCATTAATAAATTCCAAAACGTTTGCGCCATGATGAAGACAACCCAATTAAGTGATGACGCAATAAGGCTAAGGGTCATTCCTTTTACCTTATGTGACCTAGCCGAGAAGTGGCTATATAGCACCGCATCACACTCCATTAGAAATTGGGACGAGTTTGTAAGAGCTTTTCTAAAAAAATTCTATCCTCACCACAAAACTGCTAGAATCCGAAACGAGATTATACAATTTTCACAGCTTCCTTCCGAACCATTTTGGAAGTGCTTCGAGAGATTTAAAGACCTACTAGTTCAATGCCCTCATCATGGGATAGAAAATTGGCAACTTTGCCATACTTTATACGAGGGATTGAACGCAGCAACGAAGCAGTTGCTAGAAACAATATGTCAAGGTCATTTTCTCTCTAAGTCTAGCGACGAAGCTTGGCAGTTTCTTGAGGACCTAAGTGAGCAAACAATTCAGTGGGAGAGTACCAAGACCACATCATCTTCTTCAGTTGGTCAATCTAGGGCAGGCATACATCAAATAGATATGTCGATTGCTATGAAGGCCGAGATGGCCTCACTTATGAAAAAGCTAGAAGCCATTGAGACCAAAATCTCATCGTCTTCTCCTGCCCCTACTCTATCCACACGAACTGTTTGTGCTTGTTGTTCGAACCCGTCGCACTTAACCGAAGAGTGTCCTTATAATGCACCTATTCAAGGACAGGATCAAGTCAATGCTGCATTTCAGCAACGACAAAGAAATGATCCTTACTCTTCGACATACAATCAGGGATGGAGGAGTCACCCAAATTTCGCTTGGAACCAAAATCAACAAGTCCAAGGAAATAACAATTTTCAAAGACCTCCTCCACCACAACAACAAGCACCTTCACAAACTCAAAACCAGCAACCTTTCCAACAACAACCTTATACAAATCAAACGAACAATTTGGTTCAACCTAATGATGATAAGGTTAGCTCGCTCGAGAAAAGTCTTGAAGCATTCCTCAAGCAAACTACAGAATCCGCAGCAAGATTTGAAAGTTATGTGCAATCTTTAATGAATAACAATGCCTCACACGATCAAAGTATCAAATCTATTGAGGCACAAATTGCACAATTAACTGCTGCGTTGAACGAGAGAGAAAAGGGAAAGCTTCCATCTCAACCAATGCCCAATCCCGGTCACGCACAAAACGCATATCACAATCACAATGTAAATGCGGTGACCACGTTGAGATCCGGAAGAGAGTTGCAAAATGATGTGGAAACTAGTGATGACATCCCCGCCGGTGGTTCTTCTTCTTCTTCCCCTTCTTCATTTTCTTCACCTCCTTCTTCACCTTTTTCTTTAGAGCCTATTCTCCACCCTTCACACGGCTCTACTTCTTCTGACTCGAACGGACCCATTTCTAACAACACGAACACATCCACACTCGGATCCGTTCCTATTCCACATTCTACTCCACAGACTTTTGACTCAACAAATTTTCAGAATGCACCATTTCCAAACAGGTTGAGTCCTAATAAACCAAATACACAAGTGGAGAAGATTGTGGAAATATTTAAGCAGGTTAGCATAAATATACCTCTCTTGGATGCTATCCAACAAGTCCCTTCATACGCGAAAATCTTAAAGGGATTATACACTTCAAAGAGAAAAGCATCTCAAGTACCCAAGAAAGTGCTAGTGGCTAGTGCAGTGAGCAATGCTATTAACCACCATCAAACCTTACCCCAAAAACGAAAGGACCCCGGCTGTCCTACGATTTCAATTACAATTGGGGATAAGAAAATTAATCAAGCACTTTTAGATCTTGGGGCTAGTGTTAACCTGATTCCCTACTCCGTGTACGAACAATTAGGGGTTGGAGAGTTGAAACCCACTCGTTGCACTCTCCAAATGGCTGATCGATCAATCACCTATCCAAGGGGTCAACTAGAGGATGTGTTGATCAAAGTCGGGGAGTTCATATTTCCCGTTGATTTTATCGTTATGGATACACAACCTGTTGCTAACCCAATAAACCAAATTCCGGTGATTCTTGGTCGACCATTTTTGGCCACTTCCAATGCCGTAATAAATTGTCGCAATGGCTCCATGACCCTATCCTTCGGAAAGAGATCTAGTGAGTTCAATATTTATAAGATGGGAAGTCTGCCCCCCGTGCCTAAAAATAGTACACGAGAAGTTTGCTCTATTCACGAAATCACGCAGGAGGACTGCGAGCTTGAAGGATTTCTATTTGATGAAAACAGTTTTGACGCCACTAGTGCGTCCCTCCTTGAGCCTACTACTGTTGACACAACCGATGTTGATTATGAATGTTTCACTTTTTTGGATGATGACGACTCATAGCCCGAATATGAGTCGTTTGAATTTTTGGATGAGTCAGTCGAACCATCCGAATCGGTTGTTTGCAGTGATTTCGAACCTGTGTTAGAGTCCTTTGAGTTCGAGGTAGATTCCGCAATGATTCTTTCACCTCAGAAATTCGAACTCACGCCCTTGCCGTCTCACCTTAGATGTGCTTACATAGGTGAGAATGAGACTTTTCCCATTATCATATCAGCCTCTCTAGCCTTCGAGCAAGAGAACGCTATTTTAAAAGTCTTACAAGATTGGCGGCAAGTTTTCGGTAGGACTATGGCGGACGTCGAGGAGACAAGTTCCCTCATAAGTGAATATCATACACAATTGATGGATGATGCCATGTCAATAGAGGACCCACAGGAACATCTTGGGGGTATTGTGGTGAGTCAACTTCCTCCCTTAGAAGTTGAAATACCCCCATTTCTTTTAATAAGGTACGAGAATGCCAACACTCCACTGATTGCTGATCACTTACATTCTCGTATCGATGCATCACCATCACCTGTATATTCACCTCCACACCTCCCATTCCACTACTTCTATCTTCCCCAATTCTTTGCGGACCACCACAACTTATTTTTTCACCCACCAATATTCTTTACTGATAAATTTTTCAAATGGTTGGTGTTGACTTTTGGCCTATGCAAAGTTGGGCAGTATTGTCTAACATAGTTTAATTCAAGTTTGGGGGAGGGTCTTTTTGTATATATTTTTGTTTTTCTTAACAATAAAAAAAAATTATAAATAAATAAACAGGGGAGTATCGGTATTTTGACCCTCTTGGTTTAGCATGACAGTGAGGACACTGTCAAGTTCAAGTTTGGGGGTATGCTCGGTACGTCTTCTTCCTTCGCATTCATTTGTACATATTTTTGCATTTGCATACTTATATGAAAACCCATAAAAATTTGAAAAATTTGAAAAATTATAAAATTATTGTATTCAATCTTGGCTTATTTGACTTGAGTTTGACAAATAGGTTAACTGGTTAGGAATAACTAGATCTTAGACTTAGTGAATTAAAAACCCTAAAAATAACCTTCCTTAAAGTTTAACAGTAGAAAGTATATATGCCTTGGAGTTTATTTAGAAATAGGCAAATTTTGGGTTCACTTCTTGGGTTTAGTCAAAACAAGGGAAGAGTATTGATGTTCTTATTAGAGTATAAGTTTGAAAAATAGTTCCTAGCTTAAGTCTAGATTCTGAAAATGTATACCCTACAATTTGCACTATCACGCATCTTGAAACTTGGAATAGTAGAAGAGACCTTGAAATACTCTTGTCTAAAGTCCTTAGTACAATAAAAAAAAAAGTGAATAAAGAAAAAAATGGACACTGGTTTTTGTGATTACTTAAGGCTGCAAAAATAGAAAAATATTTAGCGAGGGTGCTTCATCACCTAGTGCCTTAGACCAACTGGTTTGGGAGTCACTGCTAAAGCCTTGGGTGTTGCAAGGACTAGGAAGTACGCTTTAAAGTGCAAACGCATTTTGTAATCGGTCGTTGGTACCTCAAGAAGTATTAACGGTCGCATGAAGGATGTGTAAGCAAATTTCATTCACCAACTAATTAGTACTTTGGACAATGGACAAGGGCATGATTGCTTGAATTGAATTTCCAAGTGTAGGGGTGATCTATACACACACGTAGGGGTATGTGATTGGAATTTAGATAAGAGAGAGGAATGAAAGATAAAACTTGTATCTTTAATGGAGTTGATAGAAAATTCCTAAGAAGAGATGAAACCCTAGAGGGAAGACTTAAAAGATGCCGAAAGCTAAGTAGGGCTACATAACATATACATAATCTTAAGTTAAATAATGAGGAAGTGTGAAGAATATGGGTGGATGATTTACAAGTATAAGATAATAAAATTCCTTATTAGAAGACCTTATTGGAAAACAAAAGTCAGTGGGCTGAGTTGATAGGATTTTGTGGGTGTAATCCGCTGAAAACCCTCAGGAGACAACACTCCTCCTACTAGGGACACCTAGAGGTTTAACGGCTTGTTGCACGTGCTCAGTGCAATCGCGTTTCCCTGCGAAAGTGTGGTTAGGATTTTGGTGAATAAATAATAAGTTTGCTCGAGGACGAGCAAAAGGTAAGTTTGGGGGTATTTGTTCAGACCATAATATTGCATTTATCATTCCCCTATTTCTTATCTTTTTATAAATAAACAGGTACTCTTGACGCACGTTTGTTGCATATTACAGGTTACAGGTTTCTGGAGCAAATACAGTGAGAAAGACACAAAACAACAGAAAAAGGGACTTTTGACCAACAATTAGACGGATCTCAGTCAAGCCTAGTCGAAGAACAGTGCAAGGTCCAAAAAGTCAAGTGAAACGGTTAAAAAGCCCAATACAAGTCTTCACTAAAAATCTGGAGAAGATCCAGAAGTCCAACAGAGAAAAGGACTATGGAAATAGAAGGCCCAAGAAACAAGGAATAAAGCCCAGAAGTTTCACAAAGTGGATCCACTGTTTGGCCGCGGATCCGCGGCCAAACCCATGCTGGAGCCGCGGATCCGCGTCCATTAAGAGCCCGTGTCGGCGCAGTTTTTCTGTGACGGTGCGCTGTTGTGGGTGTTGTGATTTTAAGTGGGCAAATCAGTAATTGCGCGTGCGCGAGAGTCTGTAACCCTAGGTTTCCTATTTTCCTATAAATTGTAATTTTAGATCTAAAAATTGTATGCCTCTTTTCAATAAATAAAATTCAGAAATTCTGGACGTGACATTCAGATCTGTTCTTTATCGCTTGGAGGGAGCCATCACCATTAGTAAGTATTTTATTCTTTAATTATAATGTCTTCTCATCCCCTAATGAGCGAGTAGTCTCCTCGCTTGTTAGGGTTAGCCTTAGGGAAAGGGTTGAGAGATGAGATCTCTCACCCCTTTCAATGCCTAACCCATTAAGAACTCCATGCATGCGCGCACAACCGCTCCCTGCGGCACCCTACCCCTCGAGGTAACGGTGAACCGCAGTATAAAGGGCCGGTTGCGCGCGTTTTCCATGAGGGTTAGGGTAATTAACGATAAAGGAAGGATACGAATCTAGAGGAAGAAAACATCTTCCCAAAAGAGTCGTATCCACTTTATCGATAATTACTATAACACCTAATGGATCTATAATACGGCATTGAAAGCGGTGAAGGAAACATCAATCTCCAAAACTTCCTCTAAGCCTAACCCTAGCAAGAATTTAAATTAGATTAATTAAGTTTTAGATCTAGATTTTTATAAAACCAAAACGACAAATAGAATCAACTCGTTAAGACACACTGAAGAAATTTACCCGTCTCTGTGGATCGACCCGCACTCACCGGCTAGCTGCGAAGCGACGCCGTTTCTGATTGCGGTAATTATATTTTTGATCGTCAAATTCCCTACCAATCACGGTCTGCTAAACGTAACGGCCACCCGGGTATTGAGCGATCAGAAGATCAACGAGCAAGCTCGCTCACACTCCTGTGAATCCAACTAGCAACACTTACCGTACAGTCCGGTCTGTTCGTCTGATATATCGCATATCTCGCCTAGGGGTGGTAAACGCCAGACCCCAGTAGCGCGATAAGTCGTGTCGATATGAGGTCTATAACAGTTCGAGAAACTACCGGTAACACTTACCAGTAAATCTCAGCAACCCTGGCCAGGGATTTCCGGTTATAGCCAATCGAACACAGCGCAACATCAACTCCCTATACCGGGAGAGACGAATCCCCTCCTATCGCTCATTGCCTCCATGTGATTCGGGACTGTACCCAAAAACCACCGTTTTGCACGCCCTCTTGGACGTGGTAAGGTGGAAATCAAAGCACAGTGGGAATCACACAAGACTCTATGACGATCTCGGGTCTACAGACTAACCTGTACCAGTGTCACCTGAGAACTGCCATCTGACGTAAGGTATAATACCATCTGGGAGTTCTCGGCGAGTCCGTCCAGTGTACCCAGTCTCCACTGAGCACCCGTATATCATCTCTGATGTCAAACACCAATGGATATGGGATCATCCATCGCCCATCTGTATGGGTCGAGAAGGTATACGCTAGTCTACTCTGGTATATCGATGCCCCGTCTTGATACACCCACGACTAGGGACCTTGAAGGATGTACTTATGAACTACCATGTCCCCACTAGTATGATCTGCATCATAGTCCAGGTAGCCAAGTACACATCCTAAGGGCTTTACCAACATGTAACAGAGAGACAATCAGTGTACACGTTAAGGTAAAGAGCAACCAGATAGCATACTATCATGTCGAGCAAAAAAGTCCTCCTTATATATGTCCAAGCATCCACTACAATATACATCCTATGTATAGTAATGGCCTCTAGGACATACATATAACTAACACTGATATGTCACATATCGAGTCTGGGGGTGGAATCGTCAGACCCCAATAACTTGATAAGTCATGCCGATGTGTGGCCAATAACGGTACGAGAAACTACTGATAACTCTTACCAGTAAATCTCATCAACAGCCCTGGCTAGGGACTTCCTGTTATGGCCAATCGAGTATAGCGCAACATCAACTCCCTATACCGGGAGAGACGAAACACCTCCTATCGCTCATTGCCTCCATGTGAATCGGGACTGTACCCAAAATCCACCTGTTTGCACGACTCCTTCGAGCCGTGGTAAGGAGGAAATCAAAGCACAGTGGGAACCACATAAGACTCTATGACGATCTCGGGTCTACAGACTAACCTGTACCATTGTCACCAGAGAACTGCTATCTGACGATAGGTATAGTACCATCTAGGAGTTCTCAACGTGTCCTGTTCGGTATACCCATTCTCTAATGAGCACATGTGTACAATCTTTGATGTCAAACACCAATGGATATGGGATCAATCATCGCCCCCTATAGAGTCAAGAAACGTACACACTAGTCTACTCTGGAATATCGATGCCCTGTCTCGATACTCTCTCGATTAGGAACTATTGAAGGATGTGCTTGTGGACTATCCAGGTCCCAGTAGTATGATCCACATCATAGTCCTGGTAGTCAAGCCAACATCCTAAGGGATTTATCAACATATATATGAGAGACAGTATAATAATACCGGTGAACATGTTAAGATAAAGGCAACCAGATAGCATACTATCATGTCGAGCAAGAAAGTCCTATATATATATATATATATATATATATATATATATATATATATATATATATATATGTCCAAGCATCCACTATATCATACAATAATGGCCTCTAGGGTATATATATTCCTAATACAGTACGATCCTTATCATTAATTCTGGTAGTCAAGCAAAGATCCTATAGGCTTTATCTCATGTATTAGCAATACATAATAATGAGTAAAACGTATACACATTAAAATAAAGACAAACCAGATAGCATGCTATCATCTCAAGCAAGACTGTTCTCCGTATAAGTCGTTCTTCAATTAGTAATTGCCATCATGCAATTACAATAATTGCCTTGAGAGCACTTATATCCAACAAAAGCGTCTCTTTTTCCCAGGCGACTGGTTCCACCTATTGGCGCCAGCTCCGCCGGTAAAGGCTAACACGATAGCCCGCTGAGCGTAGATGTGATTCAGAAGTCTGAGAGAATGGTCTTGCACCCGTCAACTAATCAAACCCGCCACATGGACCGATGTTATGTTGTCCTCGGCATCATCCAAGTCGCGAAGGGTCATGATGGCAGGGAGAGCCAGAATAGCATCAAGGATCACCAGAAAAATCACATGAAGAAGAGGGGAGCACAAGCCAAGGACCGATCCAACATACCTCTCCAGACGAGCCATGATGGCTTCGCACTGATCTTCGCTATAGCCAATGTTCAAGAGACGAGCGACGGCCGGTAGGACTATCTCTCTGAGGGGAATTATATAGGGATTATGAGCCATCTCTCTCTCTCTTTTTCTTGCTAGAAGAATAATGTGAAGGAAAGGAAACCTTTTCCCTCAACTTATAGTAGAGAAGGGCGCTTAACGGCGACCTTTGGAAGCTGGTATGCAATTTATTGCATGCAAGAGCGGCCTTACCAAAACATTGACCAAAAGGAAACCATAAAATTCTCTTTGAATTCTTTCTGTTAAAGCCCTAAGCTGGTGGGCCTGAACTAGAAAATCTAGTTCAGAATATTTTTTAACAACAATAAGATATGTACCAAGTTGTGCATATCCATGGTTGGGTGACATTTATTGGAGTTAAAATTTTCACTCTCAAATATAAAAAATACTTATAGAAGTATTTTTGTAAAATACACCCCAATAATCAAGTTTTGATCAAAACATGATCAAGAGCAAGTCAAAAACTTATTCACCACCGGTGGGACCCCCTGCCTAACACAACTCAAAACGGAGTTGTCTCAAATTAAAATTGAGTTGATTTGTGGCATCCCCTATCGGGATGCCCCCTCCCAAATTCGGAAGGCTCCTTAATGGGGGTGTCCTGACACTAATAAGGTCGGGACTTTTTTCTTTAGAATAATTTTGAGCTATTCTTCAGGAGATAATGTGGATTTCTACCCTCACTTTCCCTGATATCGAGAGAGTAGTTAACACTACTCCCCCCCACTCACATAGGGATATAAATACCCTCCTGTGAGCAATTAATAAAAAATCGAATCCTTTTGCAAAAATCTTTAAAACTTTGACCAAGTTCTGTGAAGAAGAAGAAAAAGCAGAGAAAGAAAAAGAAGAAAAGAAGAAAGTGAGCATATAGGAATAAGATAACCTTATTCCTTCACTCTTCTTTTTCTTTATCCTCATCTCCATCTCCTCTTCTTTGTCCTCCTCTTTGATCAGAAATGAGAATGGAAACTTGCTCAAGTTTCTAGCTCTTAAATAAAAGAGCTTGAAAACCATGGCCATGGCTTTTCATAAGGGAGAATAAACTCAGAACACAAAAGTGTTCTTAACCAATATGAACTGAACTAAGAACATGGGTCAATCCATATTCTGCATATTTTGGAATAGGCCACCATATTCCCAGCATATTTAACAGAAATAGATAAACTATTTCTTAAAAGATATGGATCAAAACCCCATGTCCTTCTATATAAAAACATATGTGAATACGGAAATTCTATTCATCTCTGAGATATAAAAACATGTGCTCAAAATATCTTTGGAATAGGAAAACTCCATTTCTAAGACACGAGAAATTGTGTCTTTTGACATATGAATAGAAAAACCCTATTCATTTTTCTGATATGTCTATAACTGACATGTGTGAATGTAATACTCCATCATACCCTAAGACATGAAAACTATGTCTCAGTAAACTTTATGAATTGGCAAAACCCTCTTCATTTTCATACATGAACATGTATGTTTATGATATGTCCATGAAAGACATATTTGAATGGAATACTCTATTCATGTCTTAAGACATGAAAAATCATGTCCTCAAGATCATTATGAATAGGAAAACTCTATTCTTAACTCACTTATAATTCGGAATATCATATTCACCTTACAAGCATGCAAAACATGTTTGTTTCAGTGATTTCAGTGCCAAAAATACTGTATTCATTACTTAAATATGATCCAAAAGTCGTGTTTTCCACTCTGGAACACAAATTTATGTGTTCATGTTACACAAACTACTAAGAACGATACCATGCATTCTCAATATGTGCAAAGAACTCAAATAAACGAGTTTCATCTAAGAAAATTCCATATTAGAGTTTTCTGATATGTCTTGAAGCAGCCATCGGGAGGCCCAATTTAGGCCTTCTGACAGCTTCGATACCCCTCTCGGTCCCTCGAAAGGCCCCCTAAATAGGCCTCCATAATGGAAACTTTTCAGTTTCCCTAATATATGTGGACCCCATTCAGAAGTCACATCCACACTTCAAATGCAGTGCTCTCTACTTCAAATGAAGTAGTGTCGACCTCACTCGGGATGTCCAACTCATACCTGACTAGTGTGGACCCCACATCGAGTGTCCCGCTTTGCATTTCAAATGAAATGCTATTTACACTTCAAAGGAGGTGTTTCGAGTACTCTAAAAGAAGTAACATCTTTGTATTTCAAATAGTGTTGTGGACCCCATCCAGGATGTCATGCTTATAATGATGTTGCCCCCACAATAGGACACTGCCAACTTCTACCAAGTTGGCGCTAAAATACCCTTAACTATTTAAATGAAGATCTCAAAGGAGAATTTTATGTAATTTTACATTATTTTGCAATGCTGAATGTAACTTACATTCATGTTGTATATAAACATAAACAAAATGAATAAAATATACATTCTTTTGTTTATTTTGTGTCTTGATTTATCTTACTGCTATATATGCAATTTTCCCTGTAAAGTAATGCAATTTGAAATGAGCTAGTATAATATCCCGTCCATGTGAGTTCTGAAACAATAGGGCGTAATTAACGACATACGTTTGCGGTGTTGGAAGTTTCGAATCCAGGATCGGACCTTCTGATCAACTCTTAAAATATAAAATAACTTTGTTTTGTTTAAACTCATCCTTGTTTCATCGTACAAGCTTCGGAGGTTCTCACATTGATGATGCTCGATATTGGCGGCCCTTAAGATCAGGACACATGGAGGATGGCGGGCCCTATAACTCAGAAAAAAGGGCCCACAGAGACCGACCGGGCCTCCCCTGTACCCGACCGGCCAGCACAACCTAGCCCTCCTCGGAGCTCCCTGCAAGTTGGCCTCCTCGGCCCCTCAGCTCGCCCCGAGCTGCCACAAGACCGAGTCTCCTCAGCCCTCTAGCTCGTCCCCGAGCCCCTTTTGCCGAGGCCGTCTTCCTCGGTCCTTCGACCAGTTCCGCCGCTCACAGGCGTAACCGCCACTCCGCGAATCTCGCCATGCACGGATTCTCCGCCAGCAACATCCCACATTCCACGCCTTCACGATCCCCATTCATGGGCAATCCGCTCTCTACGTGGGCATGGCGTCGGGAGCGTAACTGCCAGCAAGATTCTCGCGCCTGCTGCTGCGTGCCTCTACCACTATATAAACCCCCATCACAGAAGGGTCAAGTAAGCCATTTTTTACTCCACTTAGCCGTTACGCTGCTCGGATCTAGCACTAACTTGACCGTCGGAGGGTCCTCGGTGGCGTCAAACCATCCCGGGACTTCTTTGCAGGTACTCGGCGTCAAACTCCTCCAATCACCAAATCTCCTCAAAACCCATGGAGACCCACACACAACAGGGGATCCCCTCCAGATTCCGCCGGGAGATCGATGGAAGACAACATCTGAACGAGATCTGAAAAGGACCTCCATCAGCTGGCGCTGTATGCGGGAACGCAAACTCCACAAAAACAAAGTTGTCCTTCCGATCTTCGTCCATATGGCAAGCGACCATCCTGAAGATTCGGGTACCAGCCGCCGCCTCCCCCTCACTGGAGGCGTGGATGAACCCCCTCTGGCGACCATCATCCACGCCCTCGCCAGCCGAATAGATCAGCTACAGTCCCTTGTAGAGGCGCTTGTCCGCTCCTCCGCCTCCGGAACACTCTGCGCCCGTCGGCATGGCTAACCACCGGCAGGCTGCAACTCCTGACCACGGATCTCACGAACCGATACTCCCTGAGGCCCGTTGGGCGCCTCGCGGCTCCACCCCCAGGTCCGCCGCCGGAGCACCACGCTTCGAACCTCCTCGCGACCCTTACCCCCCCCGAGGAGATGTCGGTCACCTCGCCTGCCCACAGGCATGACCGACACCCTCTCCCCCGACGGGGTCGCACAGAAGGGGCTCGCCATGACGGCTCGAGAGCTACTGCCCCCGGGGATCTGAGGAACCTCATCGAGAGGAACCGGAGCTGTGCCCAGACACAGGTCTCCCACAGCAGAGGCCAGGGATCATGAGGAGCCGAGTCCTCGGGGTACCACAGCCGACTTGACGCCTTCGAGAAGAAGATCGAGGGCATGCGCCGGGAAGATCACCTCTCGGCCGACGGGGCCGAGTACGTCGCCGACTCGCTCACCAAACCGTTTACCGAGAAACTGCTCGCTGTCCACGTCTCCTCACGCAACAAACCCCCGAAGGTCTCTCTGTAGAACTGGAAAGGGCAGTTCTGTAGAACTGGAAAGGTTCCAGCTGTACAAAACTGCTAATGATTTGACAGAACCAAAGGATTCAATAGTTCCCGACGAACCTCAGCCTCTCCGCCGATCTGGTAGGGTTCCTCATCCGCCTGAGAGATACCTTGGTTTCTCGATGACAGTGGGAGCGAGGAATGCATCATGAGATGATGACCCAACTAGTTTCGAACAGGCCATCGAGAGTAGGGACTCTGTAAGAATGGCTGGATGCTTAGCGATCTGAGATGGAATCCTTATACACCAACAAAGTATGGACTTTGGTTGCTATATCTGAAGGGTTAAATCCCCATCAGGAGCAAGTATATCTTGAGAAGATTACTTGGTGTAGATGGAAAAGTTGAGGCTTTCAAAGCTAGACTTGTTAAAGCTTTTCATCATCGACCAGGCGTGGATAATGATGAAACCTTTTCAAGTGGCTATGCTTAAGTCCATCCAGATCCTACTTACCACGGCTACATACCATGACTACGATATCTGGCGGTTGGGTGCCATAACTGCTTTTCTAAATGATGTTTTAGAAGAGAACGTCTATAAGTACATAGCCAGAGGGCTTCGTAGACAGTGGGAGCAGCGGAAACGTGTACAAGATGCTTTATAGGATAAAGCAGGTATCGCGGAGTTGGAACATCTGTTTTGATGTGTTAGTCAAAGAGTTTGACATCATCAAAATGGTAGATGAACCTTGTATAAACAAAAAGGAAGTAGGGAGTATTATGAAGATCCTCGTAGAGTACGTGGATAACATACTCTTGATAGGGAAGGAGTTTCCTATGCTACGCTCGATCAATCTCCGCTTATCATAATGATTATCCACATAAGATCAAAGTGATACCTCCTAAATCCTGGGTTTTGGATCTATGAGATAGATCTAATTGGATGTTAGGATTCTCACTAGTTGAAATGAGATGGTATCAACCGATCCTGGGGAGAATCACTGGAAGGGTTCCAGGGTGATAAGGACGACTGAAAGTCAGTTACAGGCATTGTCTTTACCCTTAGTGAAGGGACGGTATGTTTGAAGAGTTCCAAGCTAGATACCGTGGCAAACTAGACGATAAAGGCTGGTAACATCGCTATTAAAGATACTACCAAAGAGGCAGTTTGGGTGTATATTGGTTCATGAGATGAACTAGGTTCCTACCATTGTATGACAATGGAAGTGTGGCTTCGGCCCAGGAACCCTGGTCCCATCAGTGACCCAGGCATATTCTGAGGCAGCATCACCTGATCATGGAGATAGTTGATCTCCAGGGTGATCGAGGTTAGGAGAGTAGACTCAGAGGACAACACGGCGGATCCACTCACAAAGGCCTTTTCCCATAGAGAGACTTATGGGGGATGGTTGAGTATTAGATACTACAACTACTGCTACAGATGGCCCTAGTGCAAGTGGGAGATTGTTAGTTATATGTATGCCCTAGAGGCCATTACTGTACATTGGATGTATATTGTAGTGGATGATGGGACATATATAGGTAGGACTTTCTTGCTCGACATGATAGTACGCTATCTGGTTGCTCTTTATCTTAACATGTATACTTTCTGTCTCTCTGTTACATGTTGATAAAGCCCTAAGGATGTGTACTCGACTTCCAGGACTATGATGCAGATCATACTAGTGGGGCCTGGGTAGTCCATGAGTACATCCTTCAATGTTCCTAGTCGTGAGAATATCGAGACGGGGCATCGATATTCCAGAGTAGACTAGCGTATATCTTCTCGACCCATGTGATGGGCGATGGATGATCCCATATCCATTGGTGTTTGACATCAGAGATGGTATGCGGGTGCTCAGTGGAGACTGGGTACACTGAACGGACTCGCCGAGAACTCCCAGATGGTATGATACCTCACGTCAGATGGCAGTTCTCTGGTGACACTGGTACAGCTTAGTCTGTTGACCCGAGATCGTCATAGAGTCTTGTGTGTCTCCCACTGTGCTTTGATTTCCACCCTACCACGGCTCTACTAAGGCGTGCAAACAGGTGCTTTTTGGGTACAGTCCCGATTCACATGGAGGCAATGAGCGATAGGAGGGGATTCGTCTCTCCCGGTATTGGGGGTTGATGTTGCGCTATGCTCGACTGGCTATAACAGGAAATCCCTGGCCAGGATTGCAGTGATATACTGGTAAGAGTTATCAGTAGTTTCACGATTGTTATGGACCTCACGTCGGCATGACTTATCGAGCTACTGGGGTCTGACGTTTACCACCCCTAGGTGAGATATGCGACATATCAGACGAACAGACCGGACTGTACGGTAAGTGTTACTGGTTGGATTCACAGGAGTGTGAGCGGGCTTGCTCGTCGATCTTCTGATCGCTCAATACCCGGGTGGCCGTTACGTTTAGCAGACCGCTTGCGGCTTGTGGGTGTTTGATATGATCATCACCTGCTGCCGGCGTATTGACGAGTCTTTAGAGTCCTACACAGAGGTTTCCTGGCTCAAGCGAAACGAAATAGGAGCGCATATGAGATATGTGCGGGACCGAGAATAATGCGTGTATGTGATACCGTATTCTATTCTCGCGATGAATGTATCGAATGGTTGTATGCGATATAACCTAGTTATCGAATCAGGGATTGATTCGATAAGCCGATACATTGGATATTAGTCGGTTATATGCGATATGACCGGATCGTTAAATCAAGTGTTGATTTAATGATTTAATGTATAATTATATATTTGATATATTACTTTACATTAACTAGTATTTGTTCACTTTAAATGGATTTTCTCACTTGAAATACACAAGTTGTATATGTGATATACTTTTGTGCACAAGATTGTATCATGTTTGATGATACATGCTAGTTTGGGTGTATGTTTAGTTTAAATCATGTTTAAGTGAATGGTTAGGGTTTTATAATCTTCTTTTGATTATTTAGTTTATTTATTTATTCATTTATTCATTTATTTCCTTTTTAAGGCAAGAAAAGAAATGGTTGCTTTTTGGATTTACTTGAAGCTTCATGAAGCTTTGAATAAGTTCAACCATTTTTGTTTCTTTGCCTAACCTAACCATTCACCTAACCTTGGTTTATTCTCTACACATAACCATGGTTGCATATGATACTTATCATATTATTTTTCTATTAGAAAAAAAGACTTATGATATTCTTTCTTCTTCTTCTTCTTCTTCATCTTCAACATGAAGAAACTATGCCACCATCAAAGGCAACTAGAGAATAAGAGTGAGAAATCCAATTCTAAAGTGAACCCACTTCCTATTTCTTCATCCTCTACCTCTTGACAAGTAGTATAGGGTGTTTTCTTCACAAGTTTCATGGCTTGGTGAAGTTGGAGCTTGATCTTGTGATGCCTCGACGTAGATCATCTTCGGCATCGAAACCGACGACCTAGCCTGCCCATTTCTCCGATGGAACCGATGCTAGAGTCCGGAATCCGATTTGGACAGCGGAGGGATGTCATCACGGAGCCTAGGAGGTGGAGGACCGGATCTACAAAGGTTGTAGCCTCCTTCCTTTTAGATAAAGTTGTTTATTTGCTTCGCATCGTCTATAAATCTAGTTAACGATCCGTATTAGGGTTTCTCGGCACTTGTAAAATTTGAATTGGCCATGTTTGATGCCTTGTGAGACTTCAGTAGTGTGCCTAGGATCCCTACAGTTGGGCCCAACCATCGCTCGGCTATCCCTTGCGGGTAGCTTCTCTACTGCAACGCCAAGGATCAGAAAGTCCTCCCAGAGGCAGTCGAGCCCAACCATCGCTTGGCTATCCCTGGCGGGTAGCTTCCCTACCTTAACGCCAAGGATCAGAAAGCCCTCCCAGAGGCAGTCGAGCCCGAGGATCCCTCGCTCGGCTATCCTTCAGGACAAAAGCCCTCGCCAAGAGGCACCTGGCAGTAACCCTGCCCGGCCAAGGGTCCTTGGTAGGCTTCTATAGCCCCTCTCGCGCCAAGGACCAAAGTCCTCCCAGAGGTGGTCAAGTCCTTGCTCGGCTATCCCCGGCTGGTAGCATCCTACCACAACCGACAGGGATCAAAGTCCTCGCCAAGAGGTACTGGGCAGTAACCCTGCTCGGTCCCTGTCCTGAAGGATCAAAGATCTCGCAAGAGGCAACCGGGCAGCTACCCTGCTCGGTCATCCCAGGCTGGTAGTTACCTGCCCACGACGCCAGAAATTAGAAGCCCTCGCCGAAGGGCAACGGGGAAGCTTCCATCCATCCTCTGCGCAAATAAGGTGGACAGTTCTCTGCCCACCACACGCAGAAGATCCGAGCTGCCAACTAGGGGCATCAGGTCTATCCAAGTCTCGAGCGATCTCCCCTCGACTTTGGGGCCATGGAGATGCGAAGGACCTGAAAGGCAGAAGAGAGATCAGGAAGATGAGAGAGGCACCGAACCTCAAGAAATAATAATAATAAAAGGCAAGTGCTTACCTGCACGGACTCGTAGGCGATGGACGCCAGTTGAGCCCTGAAGGTCCCCCCAGGGACTCTACCCCCGGCCAATGCCTCTATCTCATGCAGCAGGCTATCCGCGACGGATAGTCCCGAAGGCACGGCGAACTAGAGACCGCCTTCCTCCACCGTGATGGGCGAAGACGGTCCCCGGGAAGATCTCTTCTTGAGCGGCCTTGAGGGAGAACCGGTTTCCTCCTCCGAGGCCGGGTCCTCCAGAATCAGAGCCCGCCTCCGACCTGTCATGACCCACCCCCAAACACAGATGGTATTGTCCGCTTTGGCCGAAACCGCACGGTTTTGTCCCTTTGAATGAACCCGGGCTACTTCCCAGTAGGTCACCCATCCCAGAATTTCTCAGGCTCAATAACGCTTAACTACGGAGTTTTTCAAATTCCGGAGTTCCGATCTATCCAAAAGGCGCCTTTGTGTTATAAGAGTAGTATTATTCCATTTATAGTTCAGATCTTGCCCTCTTTCGGAATGGAATTCGATACTCCCCATTGTTCTGGTAGGTCCCCATTGTTCTGGTAGGTCCCCGTGTGCATCCCCACCTCGATACCAGATAACACCTCACTTCTCACGGGGTAGGTGGTATTCAGCCCCAACTCCACCTGGGGTTTGTCCCTTTGAATAAACCCGGGGCTACTTCCCAGTAGGTCACCCATCCTAGAATTTCTCGGGCTCAATAACGCTTAACTACGGAGTTTTTCAAATTCCGGAGTTCCGATCTATCCAAAAGGCGCCTCTGTGTTATAAGAGTGGTATTATTCCATTTATAGTTCAGATCTTGCTCTCTTTCGGAATGGAATTCGATACTTCCCATTGTTCTGGTAGGTCCCCATTGTTCTGGTAGGTCCCCGTGTGCATCCCCACCTCGATACCAGATAACACCTCACTTCTCATGGGGTAGGTGGTATTCAGTCCCAACTCCACCTGGGGTATTACATCCCCCCCACTTAGAACAATGGTTCATCCTCGAACCACTAACCTACTTTTGAGGGACCGGCTCTGATACCATATTTGTCATGACCCACCCCCAAACACAGACGGTATTATCCGCTTTGGCCGAAACCGCACGGTTTTGTCCCTTTGAATGAACCCGGGGCTACTTCCCAGTAGGTCACCCATCCCAGAATTTCTCTGGCTCAAGAACGCTTAACTACGGAGTTTTTCAAATTCCGAAGTTCCGATTGATCCAAAAGGCGCCTCTGTGTTATAAGAGTGGTATCATTCCATTTATAGTTCAGATCGTGCCCTCTTTCGGAATGGAATTCGATACTCCCCATTGTTCTGGTGAGTCCCCGTATGCATCCGTATCGGTTACATCCCCACCTCGATACCGGATAACACCTCACTTCTCACGGGGTATGTGGTATTCAGCCCCAACTCCATATTCCCCTCCGAATGGCGGCCGAGACGCGAGGACGTCTTGCCTGAGATTCGGGGCAGATGCTATATGGTTTTATCCGTCTACCTCTCCGAAAATGCCAAGTTGATTTATGGCACCGTGTATCGGAGGTTTAGACGGATGCGGCCGATGTAGCAGACTTCGTCAGATTCCCCCTCGCTAGAGGGGTTTTTGATTGTGAGGACGCTCTTCCCTGCAGGCGCAAGCCCCTGCAGTTAATTACGCTATCGCATCGCGGTAGCCACTTTCTCCTTCTCCAGAATTTCACTTTGTGTCGTGTGTGTTTGTTTTTTTTGTGGTTGCCCGTGGATTGTATACGGAGACTGAGTAATGCCGTCGCCCGTAGGACATGGATTAGTCCAAATCCGTATTTACTTAGATTTGGGTTTGGTGTTTTTAGTTTAAGGATACGTTAGCCGTGTTGAGGCTAAGATCAACTTAAACATCCGTTAAGGATACGTTAGTCCTGTTTGAAACTAAGATCGACTTAACGTAGTGATCCATTTAATATATGGCCGTCAGGACTCGTCACCTCTCTGACGACGTTGAAGGATTACAACGACAGGTGCCAGAGGAGTTCGGAGATGTACCCTGGAACCAAAGTTGATTTGGAGTTTTAGAGTCCATTTGAATGTTTAAGGATACGTTAGCCGTGTTTGGGGCTAAGATCAACTTAAACGGGACCATTTAGATCCGGCAAAAGAGCATTTAAAGGCTCTATTGTTCCAGTTTAAAGACGTGGTGGTCCATGATCCAGTTTAAAGACGTAGTGGTCCATGTTCCAGTTTAGGGACATGGTGGTCCATCACTAGTTTAAGGACGTTTCGGTCCAATATTAGTTTAAGGACGTTTCGGTCCACGAGTTTAAGGACCCCGCAGTCCATATTCATATGTGGTCGTCGGGACCCGTCACCTCTCGGACGTCGTTGAAGGATTACAACGATAGGTGTCAAAGGAGTTCGGAGATGTACCCTCGAACGGGAGGTAAATTGATTTAAGAGAGCAATCTTGCTCAATCAATTTAATTTGAGGACTTACGGCCAAAATTGGGCTAAGTCCAGTTGAAAGTGTTCAACATTTTATTTGCTTTTGCATCGCATTTCTTTTTATTTTTATCTGGGCTCTACCCACAAAGGATGCAGAGCATCAATTTGTTTTGGGCTCTGCCCATTTATAAATGATGCAGAGCATCAATTTTATTTGGGCTCTCCCCTTTTTATTGCTTTGCAATTTATTTTGGCCTGTTAGGTCTTTTTGACTTGGGCTTGGCCCTTTATCAAAATAAATGCATTGCATTCTTAGGCGTTTTGCGCCAATCAAAGAGCGCAAGCGCTTGTGGTGACGACACGTGTCATGCAAGCGCAGTGCGCTGCGCTTGCGCTGCTGACACGTGGCGCACTCTGGTAAGTTACGCCAATTACAGAGAGCAAAGCTCTATCTTAAAGCGCATAGCGCAAGTAGTTCAGATGCTGACACGTGGCGCTCTCCCAAGAGCGCAACAGCGCAGTTTGCAAGTGTAAGGCACTATAAATTTGAGAATGTTTTAGATTCAAGAACCAAAAGGTTCATAACAGAAGTGCAAAGCACTGTTTGCTTTCTTGATCTAATTTAGATTAAAGAAAACAAGTTTCTCTTGTTTTTTCTTATCTCAGAGAACCAAAGGTTCATAAAAAGTGCAAAGCACTGTTTTTATTTGTTTTTTATTGAAGATCATTGATCTTGTTCTTAGATCAATGATCTATTAAAAGAAATTCTTCTCTTTTAAAGGTTTTACCTTTTTTCCTCTTGAGATTTCTTCAGAGTTCTCTCTATTTGAAAATTTTGATTTCTCACCAAAATATTGATGCCTTTGATTTGAGGTCTAGGGTCCTTTTTATAGTGCCCATAAATTAGTTAAATTTGTTAAAGAGATGTTTCTCTGAGTGATTTGGGGAATTTTCCCCACCGTTGGATTTTTGATCCAAGGGCTTCTGTTTTACAGAAGAAAATCTTCTTGTTTTAATAAGAACAGAAAAGATTTCTTTAGAATTTTAATTCTGTTTGGCGCAAATGCCCCAGCGCGTGACACGTGTCAAGCAGCGCAACTGCGCTGACACGTGTCGCGCAGCGCAGTGCTTGCGCAACTGAAACGTTACTTCCTTTGATTTTTCCTTAAACAGAGCTTTGCTCTGATTGGGTGCGCTGCCTTGGGCGCTGTGCTGACGTATCAGCGCCCGACACGTGGCGCGTTGCGTCCGAGATTTGAAGCGTTGCTTTAAAATTTGAATTTTGAATTTCGACAGAGCTTTGCTCTGATTGGGGAAACAAATGCCCCCCCCACCGTTGCGCTCACGTGGCGTGCACGTGAGTGCAGCGGTGGCAAGCTCTTAACCGTTGGATCAAGGGGTGAGCTGAAGGGGTGCAAGCGCCTTATAAATAGGACCTATGGCCCTTAGGAAATCTTCACCATTTCAAGATTTTTGATTTTCTAGAGCTTTGCTCTTGCTTAAGAACTTCAGAGCTTTGCTCATTTCCAGAGTTAGAAACTTTAGGCAAAAATTAATTTAAATCAAATTAATTTAAATTAATCTTAACCAAAGAGCTTTGCTCTCACAGATCTTTTGATCTAAAGAGATCCCCATTGGGGTTTCATAAACAGAGTTTTGCTCTCAAAACTTATAGATCCGCAGAGATCTTGTTCATGGGTTCTAACCCATGAACAGAGCTTGCTCTTGGATCAAGTGTGGATCTTTTAGATCTGCAAAATGAAGAACTTATTATAAGTTTTCATGGATTTTTCAAGGTCCCAAAAAATTTTGAAATTTTTAAGTGTTCAAATTTTCTGATGGATCTTTCCATTATTATCACAGAGCTATGCTCTTTTAAAGAATTTTATTCCTTTGAGACCAGAATTTGACAAATGTCATTCTGTGACAGAGCTTTGCTCTGAAAGAGGAGATTTTCTCCTTGTCTCTAGGGATTCCCTACTGATGATAATATTCTCTTGGGGATCTTTTCTTTAACTGACAGTCTCACCCAATGATGAGGCTGCCTTATTAAATGAGGCATTTTCATCCAGATTTTGTGGGTCCCCATTTGGTCCCCTACCCATTGCACTGCAGTGTGATTAATTTTAATCTAATTAATTTTTAAATTCATTTAATTGAAGATTTTTAAACGCCAAGCGTTGAAATTACAGCATAACGGCTATTTCTTGTTCCTTTGCAACGACCATGTCTCTCGATACCTCGTTCCCGTTCGCCCGCTCGGAGGAAGGTTTTCCTGAAGCGCCCTTGGACCGTGAAGTTCTAGCCATGATTAAGGACCACGACCCGGAATACAAGAGTCTCCACCTTTGGGGGTCGTGGTATAATCAGATCATCATGGGTCGACGGAGCTTCACATGCGCAGTGCCGTCAGAACCCATCACGGTGATTCACTATGCTACCCCACCCTCGGTGCAGTATGTCATGGAGATGGTGGATTGGACCGCGAAGGGCTTTCTTCATCCCGTTATGGATGCGGTTCCGGTCCAGTGTCCTATGGTCTTGGATATCCTAGGACGCCGTATCTGTCAGGGCGAGGCGAGACCCTGGGGGCAATCATATAACATTGGTCTGATCCCCCGCCACCCGATCGGCTATCTGCCATGGGCCCGGTATATCCTGTCGACGAAGAAGTCGCAGTTGATAAGGTTAGGATTATACACCGCGGTGTACGTCTCTCTGTTCCAATATCCCACGCTCCCCACTTGGTGGTTCAAGGCTTTCCTGGAGCAGTGGAATATTCCTACCCACACTTTTCTTGCCATGGATCGGGAAGTGTCAATCTCCTTGGAGGAGTTCACAGAGGTATCTGGTTTACCAGTCATGGGGGAACATTATGAGGAGTTGCTCCCGACAGATGAGTACGTCTTTGGTGCTAAGCCGGTGGTAAGGGGGCTCACGCCGGAGAATGCTGTTCAACACCAGTTCCCAAACTTGATTAAAGTGTTGAACATATATGAGTCCCTTTTCATCGAACATGGGAGTCGAGGAGTTAACTTTGAGGATTCCATTGCTCGGTTTCTTCGTCCAAGCTTCCTCTCATCAGAGGCTGCCAAGTTCGCTACCCTGGATGACCCTTTCGGTCTAGGTGTGGATAACCTTCCGGAGAAAGAAATAGATCAAAAAGGGTTTTTTCCTTCCGGACTTCCTGACTATGTCTTTTGCAGAAATTGCGGCCCCTGGAATGGATGAGAAGGCCTTTTTCTTAGGATTTCTCGGGTTATGGTTGAGTTGGTTTGCGATTCCAATACACTCTCACCTCATGCGGCCTTCTGTTTTTTACCCAGCCCACCGGATGACTATCGGGGTAAAGGTGGCTGTTGGGATCGCCGGCCTGGCGCACTTATATCATGGCCTCAGTCGAGCAGCGGATGCCAATGAGCCTGGGATACTGCACGTGGTCTTCCTGATGCACTACTTCATATCATGGCTCGAACTACACACGGCAGGTGTCTTCGGTATGCATAAAAGGCCCACGTTCTTCGACAAGTGTGGTTTTCCTCGCATTATACAGCTGATCGGTACATCGGTTGTGACCCCATCACCACGAAACGCCAGGGGTTTACTCCTTCGCCCTCACACCGTTGGAGCAGGGATGTCCTTTATTGACAAGGTATTGACCATTGGAAAAGCATCCACCGCTGCAGTGCGACCATTACGAGACTCCTTTAAGGATGGAGCTTCAGTTATGACGGCCCGAGAGACCCTCCACTTGTATTCTATTAGACCGGGCTTCCTAGTCTTCAGGCAGAGCGGCGCGGCAATTTTCAGGAGATATAACCCGCATCGTTTCGCCCAACAACTGGGCTACGATCAAGGGGTACCCTTGGAAGCTTTCCTACTGGAACCTGCTGCCAATGAAGAAGGGATGGAGAACGCGTTGCATCACTTCATGTGCCTGAACACAGGTTCTCATTTTTTTATTAGTGCGCCAGCCTGCGCCCCACGACTCCTCAACGTATATAAAGAATGGTATAATCATGCGACGGGAGCCGTTATAAAGGAGGAAAGGCGATTGCTGGTCGACCGCAAGGGTGTGCCTCCAGTTACCGACCGTAATGCTCTTTTGGTGCCTAAGACTTCGGTAGTTGCTCCTCTAAAAGATGTTAGAGCCGGGCCATCGCGTGCGCAAAGTCCTCCGCATGGATCGCTATTCCCTGATATCACAAATGCACCTCCAGCGTCCTGTGCTCCAGTGGAGACAGTGGTTGTAGCCTCGCCGGAGTCTGGTGTGGGTGCGGACATCGGGACCCGCCGTCCCAAGGTGGCTGCTAAGCGTAAGTCAATCCCACGTGCGCCTAGGGTCGGAGGGCAGAAGAAAAAGAAGTCGCTCTTTGCTGCAGATGTCGCGTTCGGTCAAGAACCCCATGCTCCCTATGCCGAGGGCCTGATCGAATATGGGACTAACAAGGGATTAGTCATGCCGCCGCCGGATGATACAGACTTGGAAGCCGCTCTCGAAACTTCAGCGTGGTTGGCAAAGCGTGACGCGTGGCTAGCTGAGCTTGCGCAATCAGGTAACTACTAGTCGCATTTTCTTTATTGTATCATATCCTCCTCATTGCCTTTGACTAACGTTTTTCTTTCTTTTCTTCCAACAGGCATCACTGATAAAGAAACCATTGCCGCTTCACTCAAGACCTTCCAAGAGGAGGAACGCCTTAGAGCGTCTTTAGGCCTCAGTAAGTTTCGATTCATCAAGTTTTTATTCTCCTTGTGTTATGGTCAATCTAATCTCTCCCTTTCTATTGCAGAAACTTCAATGCCGTTCCCGCCAAGCGACGCAAATGTTCTGCCAGCTGCCGATGTTCCCGCTTCCTCTGGGCCACCGCAGGAGGTTCGTCTTGAAGAGCCGATGAGAGATGCCTTAAACGCTCTGGAGGCATCTTTAAATGAGGACGACGATGCTTCGATAAAGGAAGCGTCAAAGAGGTCCATCATGACGGCCCGGGGGGAGAGGAAGCGGTCGAGGCGCAAAGCAAAGGCACGCAGGGCTGCTTTGGCCATTGGAGCGGGCCCCAGCACCGTTCCTCGAGCCGACACTCCGTCAGAAGAGTCCCCGGTCGCCCTGTTTACAGCTCATAGACAGGCGATCTGCGCCAATAGAGAGGCTAACGACAAGTCTACCTCAGGTAATACTTCTTTCAGAATTTCGTTATAAGACTCATAAAGCTGTTGGTTCTTATATGTTCTACCCCGCAGGGCCAAGCCCAACCGAGGGGGAGGCGGAGACTGTCGAACCTGAGGGGCTGAGGGGAGAGACATTGGTCGAGCCCGAGTCGGTGGCGGATGACATAGCTGGGATTGCTGGGCCCGAGGTAGTGGCTGACGAACTGGTCATGTCCGCTATGCCTGAGCAAGCGGTTGTTGTTAAGCCCGAAGTAGTAGCGGGCGGAGTGTCTGAGGCTGATGATCTTGTGGTGACGGTGGACGAGGTAACCGTGACTGCTGAATCCGAGGGAGTAACGGGTAAGGTGGCCATGATTCCTGAAGACGAGCCGACTGCTCCTTCTCAGGAATCTAGCAATGCTCCGGTCATAGCCCTCCCTGTCTATGGTCCTCCGCCGTCTCCAGGTCTCGCGAGTACGACAACGGTTCCCATTGAGTCGGGTGATGAGGCCACGAGCGGTGACCTCATGTCGATGGAGGAGGGATCCGCCTCTGTTTCGGCCGGCAGCTCACCAGGTAAATCCCAAGTTACTGTCCTCTTTATCTTACAATCCTTTCTGACAAGTTCACATTTGTTCATAACGCAGGTGTAGCCAGCGCCGATGCCCCATTGCTCGAGAGAGCGCCTTCAACTACTGCCTTGGCGGTGGTCACCTCTCAGCCCTCTCTCATACCGTCAAAGATGTTGGAAGGTATGAGTTTGCAACTTATTAATCTCACTTTTCAGACGTATAATTCGTGTACTAAAGTCATACTGTTGTGTCTTTCAGGAGTGCTTTTTGACCATCTTTATCAGGTGTTACTCCCACACTTCTCCTTCCCATCCGAACTCGCCTCTTCCTCTGGTGGCGTTGGTGAGTGTGATTTTCATTGATATCCTTCTTTCTTCATTGATGGAATTACTTCTAAACCCTTTTTTCTCATCTTGACTGCAGTGCTACAAATTGAAGGAGGGGATAAAAGATCGGCTGCGCCACCGGCCCTTCCGGCCTTGCCACCTGTCTCATCTGGTATGGCGAATATCACATCGATAACTCCCCCCTTTTTATTTTCTGTACTGTTATTTGATCACATCCTGTTTCTTTTCAGCTGTCGTTCCGGTCTCGGCGCCCTTCGAGCCTCGCATTACAATGCCGGCGGGTCCTTATCTGAGACGTCCATCTTCGAAAGGCGCCGCGAATAGTTTGCGCATGTTGA
Organism: Agapanthus africanus; assembly: GCA_030015575.1. NCBI lineage: Eukaryota > Viridiplantae > Streptophyta > Magnoliopsida > Asparagales > Amaryllidaceae > Agapanthus > Agapanthus africanus. The sequence goes on along the minus strand of JASDDO010000026.1, from coordinate 510,645,256 downwards.
GTGACTACGTCGAGGAACTCGATATTGAAACTCCTACATCTGCCGCAGACTTCGCTACGGCGGTTAACCCGATGCTGGTGATACTCGTGAACTTTCATGATGAGGGTATCATAGCATCTTGGGTTAACCATTGCAGGGGGATCGAGGCCCGCCTGCATCAGTTGGAGTCGCTGCGTCCCGCTCCCGAGACCTTGGCCGCCAGCAATCAAAGAGCAGCGTGGATTGAGCGGAGCGCTTCTTACTTACGCCATCTCGAACAAGAAGTCATTTCAAGACGTAAGGAGCGCGGTGAGACTTCGAGCAAGTCTGCCCAACTGCATGTCCGGGTGGAGGCCAATGCTGCACGGCTGAAGGTTGTCTTTGAGGGTTTTCTGCAATGTCTTTCCGAAGGGTTATCCTTGAGGCAACAGCTTGACGTTGTCGAGCGGGATGCACCCAGCCAAGAAGCAGCCCAGAAGGCGGCCGAGGAGCAACTTTCATCCTTTTTACAGCAACGGGCCCAGGTGGAAGCGGAGGTGGCCGTGACAGCCACTCAGGAGGAGGCGCTGAAGGAAGTGCGAGAGCAGCTTGTGGATTTACTAAAGACACTTCCTCCTCAGTAGCTATCCCTCTTTGTATCGTTTGTACTTGTAGATAAAAAAGAATGTGTATATATATTTTTTATTCTTTAACATAATGTATCTTGTACCTAATCAAGTTTATGAATAAAAGATACACATTTTTTTGTAATGCCTTGTGTCATTTTATCCGTCTTTTCTTTCTTTTATTATCAGTATGCCACCTTAGTAAACATGGTTGACGGATGATTAGAGCGAGTATCCTGACTACCTCAAGAAATAGCGATGGCTTAGGCCACAGGTTCAGATTTGCTGCCTAAGGCTTTTCAACTCTATTAGCCGTGAGGGTCTCATAGAGATTTTTCTCCCTACGGATCGAGGGGATCTCGTAGGTGGGTTTTCTCCTTAGGAATCGTGAGGATTCCTAAGTGTGTTTTCTCTTGTAAATCGTAAGGATCCTATAAGAGAATTTTTCCCTCTTACGAGTCGAGAGGACCCGTAAGCGGTTGTTTCCCTCCTTGTCGAAACTTGACTTTAGAGAGTGAGACCCGTGAATAGTATGCAATAGACCGTTTTAGATCGACTTGCAGGGTCCCATTGTTCAGGAAGAAAGTTTTTTAATCCTTGCTGCCTGAGGCTTCATCTTGCAAGTTGAGACGAATCGGGAATTTTCCCGCGGAGACACTGGTTTCTCTGCGAGCCGACGCGAATCAGGAGGCTCTCGTCAAGGATTGTTTGTTTCCCTGAGTTGAGGTATTTGATAAGGATTATTTGTTTCCCTAGCGCCAAGGATTATTTGTTTCCTTGGTGTTGAAACGAGTCGAGAATTTCCCATGGAGGCACTGGTTGCTCTGCGAGTCGACGCGGATCAGAAGGCTCTCATCAAGGATTGTTTGTTTCCCTGAGTTGAGGTTTTTGCTAAGGATTATTTGTTTTCCTAGCGCCAAGGATTATTTGTCTCCTTGGTGTTGAAACGAGTCGAGAATTTCCCACGGAGGCACTGGTTGCTCTGTGAGTCGACGCGGATCAGAAGGCTCTCATCAAGGATTGTTTGTTTCTTTGAGTTGAGGTTTTTGCTAAGGATTATTTGTTTCCCCAGCGCCAAGGATTATTTGTCTCCTTGGTGTTGAAACGAGTCGAGAATTTCCCACGGAGGCACTGGTTGCTCTGCGAGTCGACGCGGATCAGGAGGCTCTCGTCAAGGATTGTTTGTTTCCCTGAGTTGAGGTATTTGCTAAGGATTATTTGTTTCCCTAGCGCCAAGGATTATTTGTTTCCCTGGTGTTGAAACGGGTCGAGAATTTCCCACGGAGGCACTGGTTGCTCGGCGAGTCGACGCGCATCAGGAGGCTCTCGTCAAGGATTGTTTGTTTCCCTGAGTTGAGATATTTGCTAAGGATTATTTATTTCCCTAGCGCCAAGGATTATTTGTTTCCTTGGTGTTGAAACGAGTCGAGAATTTCCCACGGAGGCACTGATTGCTCTGCGAGTCGACACGGATCAGGAGGCTCTCGTCAATGATTGTTTGTTTCCCTGAGTTGAGGTATTTGCTAAGGATTATTTGTTTCCCTAGCGCCAAGGATTATTTGTTTCCCTGGTGTTGAAACGAGTCGAGAATTTTCCACGGAGACACTGGTTGCTCTGCGAGTCGACGCGGATCAGGAGACTCTCGTCAAGGATTATTTGTTTCTCTGAGTTGAGGTAATTACTGAAGACATTGGTTTCTTCGGAGTTGGGATGAATCATCGAGATCTGGCTTCGTTTTCTGGCGGAGCCTGTTGGGAAAGTATGGTTCCCTCCTCGTTTGCGCCCTTGGATTGTATACAGGGATCGATGTGATCTCAACTGTAGGGCCCAAGTTTTATCATTTCTTTTTTTATATATATATTTCCACGATGCTCTATCATTTCAGCTTTTATATCACGAGGGTCGCGATTGCCCAATCATTTCGGCTATTTTTCGCGGTGCCCAATCATTTCGGCTGTTTATTTTATTTTTACTCGCTGCTTTTTATTGCGAGTTGCCCAATCATTTCGGGTATTTTTTTTTTATTTTTACTCGCTGCTTTTTATTGCGAGTTACCCAATCATTTCGGCTATTTTGCATGCATACATTTTTACTTGCAGCTTTTTATTGCAAGTTGCCCCATCATTTCGGCTATTTTGCATGCATGTGCGGCCTACTGGCTTTTCGCTGTAAACCGATTTCGGCATCAGCATCGCTACAACTGAGATATTACCAGGAGCGAATCATCATCTGCCTCTGTCGATGTCGAACAAAGGTGGCTTAGCGACCAGGGTTAGGGTCCTATCGACTAAGGCTTTTGACTTCATGAGCCGTAAGGGTCTCACGAAGTTATTTCTCCCTACAAGTCGTGAGGATCTTGTAGGTGTATTTTCTCCTTAGGAATCGTGAGGATTCCTAAGTGTTCGTTTCCTATGTAAGTCGTAAGGATCCTATAGGAGGGTTTTCTCCTCATAAATCGAGAGGATTTACAAGGGTTGTTCACCATGCGAACATATCCCCAGTCACGGATGAAATTTGGTTAGGGGAATGTTTATTCGCGCCCGTGGATTGTATACAAGGGTCGGTATTGAACCACTTGTAGGGCAATATCAGAAATTGTGGGGATTGCTTAAGCACAGGTTTAGGTCTCTGTAACTTAAGACTTTCAAATCTTATGAGCCGTGAGGGTCCCATAAGAGAGTTCTCCTTACGAGTCGTGAGGATCTTGTAAGTATATTTTCTCCTTAGGAATCGTGAGGATCCCTAAGTGTGTTGCTCCCTTGTGAGTGGTAAGGATCTCACGCGGGTGGTTTCTCCTTACAAGGTCGAGAGGACCCTATAAGTGTCTTTGAACGAGCTTGCGCCCTTTCGGGTTTTCACAAACACTCGCCGGTAGTCCTGCTGTTTTTACTCACGGAGCCCTTTCGGGTTTTCATCCATGCCCATTTTGCTTATGGACATACCGTTTTTTTTATTCTTTTTATTTTTATTTACTTTTTTTTACGAGGTCGCGCCCTTTCGGGTTTTCACGAACACTCGCCGGTAGCCCTGCTGTTTTTACTCACGGAGCCCTTTCGGGTTTTCATCCGTGCCCTTTTTGCTTATGGACATACCGTTTTTTTTATTCTTTTTATTTTTATTTACCTTTTTTTTAACGAGGTCGTGCCCTTTCGGGTTTTCACGAACACTCACCGGTAGCCCTGCTGTTTTTACTCACGGAGCCCTTTCGGGTTTTCATCCGCGCCCTTTTTGCTTATGGACATACCGTTTTTATTTATTATATTTTTCTTTATCTTTTTTTTTCTTTTCTCGTCAGCTTACGGATGCTGCGGTATTAGTTTAAGGACGTTTCAGTCCGCTATTAGTTTAAGGACGTTTCGGTCCATCCTGAAGAAGGCTGGCTATTGCTTATAAAGCTTGAGCTTAGAAAGATAGCGAGCGGACATAATCGTCGTCATATATCATTGACCTAGGCTATGGCTCATTAAGCGTAGTACTTCTTTAGGAAGCGACCGTTTATTGGCCTGAAACGCCTTTCACCGTGCATGTCCATGAGTAGATAGGCCCCGCCCTGATAGACCTTATCTATGATGTACGGGCCTTCATAGTTTGGCTCAAACTTTCCCCGCTTGGCGCAATTGGGGATCATAGGCCTTTTGACCACTAGCACGAGTTCGCCTTGGCGGAATGTTCTCGGTCGGGTCAATCTTTCATATGAGCGCGTCATCTTTACTTTATAAGCTTCCAGATTTTGTTGCGCTATGAGCCGTGTTTCTTCAAGGGCATCAAGCTCCTCAAGCCGAAAGTAAGCGTTTTCTTCATCTGTTAGCTCGTAGTGGACTGCCACTCGTAGAGAGGGTAATTCTATCTCGAGGGGGAGTACTGCTTCTGTACCGAATACCAACGCATATGGCGTTGCGTTGGTGGCCGTCTTGAACGTAGTTCGATATGCCCAAAGAGCCTCTTGCAGTCTCTCGTGCCAGTCTCTCTTATTTCGGGACACCATCTTTTTCATGATTTTCGTCAGGGTCTTGTTGAAGGCTTCAGCTAGACCATTAGCTCGCGGATTGTAAACTGAAGAATATCTCCAGTCTATATTATGCTGCTATGCGAAGCGACTGATCTTGTGGCTTCTGTAAGCTGGTCCGTTATCGGAGATGATCCGTCTTGGCGTTCCAAACCGATATATGACGTGTGTCTTGAAGAAGTGGAGGATATTTTCCGTCTTCACCTCTCTTAACGGTACTGTTCTGCCCATTTGGAGAAGTAGTCAGTCGTCGCCAGGATGAAACGATGTCCCTTGGACGATACTGGTTCGATGGGGCCGACTATGTCAGTTCCCCACATTTCGAACGGCCAGCTAGCCATCATCGGGTGTAGTGGATTTGGATGCTGATGGATGAAATCCCCATGAATTTGACATGAGTGGCACTGCTTCGCATATTCGAGGCAGTCCTGAATCATCGTGGGCCAGTAGTAGCCTATCCGCTTGATCTTCAACTTCATCTTCGGGCCCGCTTGGTGAGAACCACAGATTCCGTCATGAACTTCCTGAACGACTCTTTTCGCTTCGTCAGGCCCCAGGCGTCTCAGCCACAGAGAATCAAACGACCTCTTGTATAGAGTATCATTGACGAAGGCGAAAGACAGAGCTCGTTTCATGAGCTGATGTCTTGTGGACGCTTCCTCAGGTATTCGATGGGACTTAAAGTAGTCTATGAAGACTTCCCTCCAATCTTCAGCCTTTTCCCGATCTTTTATTTGTAAGGTCGTCTGTTCAGTCGCCCCCTTCTCTTCGGATGATTCCGGAGATATTTCTGTTGGGGCAAGCACCCTACGGCTTTGTACCACGATTCTAACGTCATCGAGGTTCTCGTCAGCCAGTTCTTTAGCAAGTTTGGCCAACGCGTCTGCTTTGCTGTTTTCCGCGCGCTGTATGCTTTCCAAAGTATAGGAGGGAATTTGGGTCAACAGTTGTTGCACCTTTTCACCGTACTTCACCAACTCTGGTTTGCACGTTTGGTAGTCGCCGTTTATTTGATTAACGACTAGTTGAGAATCTCCGTGTATGAGGAGGTTTTCAATCCCCATGTCGATGGCGATCTCGAGACCTGCAATCAAGGCTTCATATTCGGCTTCGTTATTCGTCCTCAGCTCTGTTAAGGAGAAGGCGAAGCGCATAATCCCTTATTGTGGAGTTATGAAGATGAAGCCTACCCCCGATTTGATTATAGGGGTACTTTGTTTGCGCTTTTTCATAGAAGATGCTCCATCAAAATAAAGCTCCCATCGGGTATCACCACCGTCGATCGCGTCAAACGCACGTTCGTCTGGAAGATCGCAATTTAGAGGAGAATCGGCGGCTATCGGATGCTCAGCGAGGAAGTCGGGGATGGCCTGGCCTTTGACTGCCTTGAGAGGTTGATATGTTATCGAGAATTCCATCAAGAGCAGGGCCCATTTAGCGAGTCGTCCCGTCAATATGGCCTTCGACATCAAATATTTAAGAGGGTCGACCTTCGAAATGAGACGGACCTCATGCGCCAATGCATAGTGCCTGAGCTTTGTTATCGCGAAGATCAACGCCAGGCAATGTTTTTCAATGGGGGGTAGTTGCTTTCTGCCTCCAGAAGAACTCGACTTAAATAGTAGAGTGCTCTTTCTTTCCCCTGGTCATTCTCTTGCGCCCATAATGCGCCTAAAGAACCTTCGAGGGCGGTTGTATAAAGAATGAGGGGCTTTCCTTTGACCGGAGCAGCCAACACCGGCGGGTTCTGCAGGTACTGTTTAATCTCGTCTAGCGAGCCCTGGCATTTTTGATCCCAGACGAATGGAGTTCCCTTCTTCATCAGGTGGCTGTAAGGACGGCACTTGCCTGAAAGATTGGCTATAAATCGCCGAATATACGCGAGCTTCCCTTGGAGAGACCGCAGCTGTTTGAGAGTCCTTAGCGGAGGCATTTCCATGATTGCCTTGATCTTTGACGGATCTATCTCGATACCTCGGTGTCGGACGATGAATCCCAGGAATTTGCCCGAAGAAACTCCGAATGCACACTTGAGAGGGTTCATCTTCAAGTTGTATTGTCGAAGGCGTCGAAATACAGTCTTTAGATGCTCGAGATGTTCCTCGTATGATTTGCTCTTGACTACGAGGTCGTCGATATAACATTCGACGATTTCATGTATAAGGTCATCGAAGATCTTCGTCATGGCCCTCTGATAAGTGGCACCGGCATTCTTTAAACCGAAGGGCATTACTTTATAACAGAATATTCCCAAAGGAGTCCTAAAGGCAGTGTGCTTCTGGTCTTCGGGATGCATCTTTATCTGATTATACCCTGACGAGCCGTCCATAAAGAAGAAAACCTCATGAATGGACGTGTTGTCTATCATCAGTTCGGTGACTGGCACCGGGAAATCATCCTTCGAGCAGGCTTTGTTGAGATCCCGAAAGTCCACGCATATGCGTACCGTCCCATTTTTCTTCATCACCGGGACGGTGTTAGCGATCCATTCAGGATATTGAACCTATTGGATAAAGCCAGAGTCGATTAACTTCTTGACCTCGGCGTTGATACTCATCTCAAGCTCGAGCCGCATTCTTCTTGGTGCCTGTTTGACTGGCTTGACGTCTGGGGATATCGCCAATTTGTGCACAGCAACTTCTGGATCTAGTCCTGGCATCTCGGAATAGTTCCATGCGAAGCAATTTTTATGCTGTACAAGAACGTCTTTTAACGCAGCCACCCTTTCTTCAGATAGCAGCTCACTGACAAATGTCGGTCGCGGATCGTTTCCCGTCCCCAACTCAATTTTCTTGAGATTATCTACCGTGGTATGTATTCCATCCTCCAGTTCTTTCGGAGCTGGCGGAAATTCTGAGATCACCTTATTATTGCTGTTTTCGAAGCACCAGGAAAGGTTGTCCATGTTCTCGGGCTCTTCTTTTGATATTGTTATCATGTGACAAGTACGAATCTGCTTCCAATCCCAATGTGGAGTTAGTTCTGTTCTTGTGGCTTTGGGTTCGTGCTTCTGTGGCGGCGCTACCCTCCAGTTGTCAGACAGAGCGAATTTGCCAAGCTGATACTGATCTTCAACCCAATTCTTGAAGGTGAAGCAATCTTCAAGAGGATGCCCTATTACTCGATGGTAAGAGCAATAGTTTGGGTCAGAGACTTTGCCTGTTTGTTCGGGGTTTTTGGACTCCCGCAGTGTAAGCATTTGTTGTTTTAGAGCAAGATCGAGTATCTTCTTCGTCTTGTCCCGAGGAAACGAGTACGCTCAACCCATTTTCTTCATGAGAGATAGATCAATAAAGCTCGACTCCCGTTTATGTGGCTCCTTAGCCCTGCTTTGTTGCTGTTGAGCGCTTTTTTGGCCTTTCGACTTGTTTCTGTCTCTGCGTCGAGCCTTTTTTATAACAGGTTGACATGGGGCGGCATTTTCGTCTTTCATGGTCTGTTGAAGGAGACGTTGCGTTTTGGCTTTCTCATAAATGGCCATTTCGCGGTTGTGATCATCTCGGACTTTTTGACCAGCTTTCCTTATAAGCCTGTCTATTTGTTCTTCAAACGACGGACCGGACACTTTTGCATCTGGAACTTTTACTGGTTCAGGATTGGCGTCCTCCCAATGAGCACCCGCTTCTTCATTGAAGTTGTGCACGACGTAACAGTCGCGGAGCAGCTCTCGTTTCTTGGAGCGAATGTATCCGAGCCCGATTGTCTCCATTCTCCCATTAGGCAGCTTGTGCTGAGTTCCAGGGACGTTCCAGACCCTGTCATAGAATTTGGCCTTTCTAACGGTCTGTTTGAAAGGTATCCCTTGGCGCTTCAATAGCCTCTTCAAGCCTTATGTATAATATCTGGGTAGATGGATGGGTTGAAGCCTGTCCGACGTAGGATCCGCCCCGTGCCAGATTTCTTTCTCCACTTTGTTTTCTTCAGAGCAGTAGAATAGAATTGCTTTTTCGGCTCCTCGCCTGGGAGGGACATAGAACGTCTGCAGCTCCTCTACACTGTCGGTATCAAGCGCATCCAGTTCTTTAAAATGTTTAAGCGGCACCATAGCGACTTGTAGACTTTGCTCTTCATCAGCGGAAGCTTGTATTGAAGGTCGAGCAGAGAATACAGCATGGACCTCATCCTCCGAATCACTACCAAAGATCAACGTAGGAGCGGATGGTCCCGTCTTAGTGTATTGGGGCGGACCCGAATAAATTATCTCCTCTTCCTCCTCGGTATCACTGCCGAAGACAGGGATGGTAGCGTTAGTTTTGTTCTCCGGCTTGCGACACCTTTCCGTGTCTTCAAAATTCGGCAAGAAGTATTTGGCATCTTCATATTTACGAACTTCGTTTACGGAAAACGGATTCAGTTCTCCCGTCACGGTATACTCAAGACCATCCCTAAAATATTTCATACACTGATGCTGTGTAGAAGGGATGATGTTGTACTCGTGTAGCCATGGTCGGCCGAGCAGAGCGTTGTAGCATGTCTTGGCATCTATGACGTGGAATTTAATGTCCGTGACGAGCAGTCCGAAGCGTAGCGTCAGTATCACAGATCCCAGAGTCTTTGATGATTGGGAGTCGAACCCGGAGATGGTGATCTTGTCTCGAGTGAGGTGTTGAACGCTCATGCAGATTTCCTTTAAAACCTGCACATTGAGTAGATTAACAGACAACCCGTTATCGATCAGGATTTTGCCTATCTTTATATCATGGCAGTATCCTGAGACATAGAGGGGGCGTTTGTGTTCGCACGTCCTAAGGAGAAGGTCTTCATCGCCAAAAGTGACATCGGTCATGTGCACTTCTTCCAATTCATCCTTCATCTTTTCTTCGGCTAGGAAAGCTTGGAACTGCTCCGGGTCCTGTAGTGCCTTAATTAACGAATTTCTCGCCTCCTTTGATAGTAAAAGGGCGTCAAGAATGCTGAGTTGCGAGGGTAGCTTCCTCAGATGCGCTAAGACGTTGTAATCCACCTTATTTTTCTTCGGCGGGTCTTTGGCAGTTAGCTCTTCCATGACTTGGTCATCTAGGGCGATATCCTCAGAGACCTTTTCTTTCCCTTTATTTTTTTTGTTCGAGGGTCCGAGATTCTTTTCGGGCAGCGTGCGATTACGCAGCCGGATATTTTCACAAATCTTCGGCTCTTCTCGTTTTCCTGAAGTGGACTCTTTAAAGAGGGGGCCAAGCTCCAGCTCCTCATCAGAATCGCTCCCGAACGTGAGCACTTATGATCCCCGGGCGTTGACCATGCGACAATTGCCGGTAGTTCTGTTAAGCCCTTCGGTCGTATCGTTCCGTTCTCGGCGAGTCTTGCGCTTTTCCCGCTTAAAATGCTGCCGGTGAGCAACATATCCTTGCCACCATCTATCGAAAGCTTTGCACTCTTCAGTGGGGTGCGAAATCTTCCGATGATACAAGCAATAGGAGGGGTGCATTTCCGCTTCACCAGTAACGCTTCCCTCAGAGGATGGTAGTTTCATACCCATTGACACGGCTTTAGCAAACCTCTTCCTCATCTTGAATTTGATTTTATCCGCAGTGGGTGTGCTTTGCTCCAGCGGAAGTATCTCAATTCTTTTGTCAAGTCGCTAGCGCTTGGCCCTTTCAAATATGACCGCCCCGCGTTCCCGATCAGCTTTACTTTTTAAGAGAGCTTCATTGAGGAATGCGTCAATTACTTCATCCGATGGCCCCAGAATTTTTGGTTCAGGATCTGCCCCCAGCGTTTCAGTACAAGGAGTCTCCTCATCGTCCATGAACGAATAGGAAATCACATGACAGCTCGCCACGTATTCTTCAGATTCATCAGATGAACTTTCTCCCTCATCTTCCTCTTGAAAGACATGATTGAGGAACTCTTGGAATGTAATGGGAGTCCGTGCCTTCTGGTTATATTCCTCCAGCGCGTCAATTTGTTTTTGCAAGTCCGTGCACTTGTCGCCAGGCTTCACGGGCTTCTTTGATTTCTTTTTCTTCTTCTTTGAAGATTTTGACGGCTGGTTATGAATGCTTGGGCTACCTCCATTGATCATTTGAGTTGGACGAGGCTTCAACATCCCTTCAATGATCTGCGGCTCCAACGGGTTCTTCCACTTGATCGCTGGACATGTTTGAAGATCGTTCAGCATTGTCTTTGTCTTAGCTGATAATACAACCTCCCAAGGAGTTTCTTCAACGACAGAGCATGTTGCCCCCGGCGTATTCATCCCCTTTAAGGTATGGGGTTGCGGGGGATTCACCTTCCATTTTCAGATAACGCGAACTTACCCTGTCGGTACTGGTCTTCAAGCCAATTTTTGAAGACATAGCAATCCTCGATCGGATGACCCAGTACTCGATGATAAGGACAGTAGTTGGGCTTATTAACATCACTTGGTTGCGACGGACGTTTTGGATTCGGCAGATTTATGAGTCGGTTGCGCAACGCCAGCTTGAATAACCTTCTTGTTTTATCTCGGGGAAATGAGTAAGGACGTCCCATCCTATCTTCAAGGGGTACGTACGGGCGCATATTATTTTGACGAAGGATCGGCTTCGGGTTGTTCGGCTGTTGCTGAGCATTAGCGACAACGATCGCTTCCCCCTTTCCCTTCTCATTTCGGGAGTCCGACTTTGGAAGAGGAGATTTATGGCCCATTTGATCCATTTGCGCCAGCTTGTCGATTAGTGCCTGGAAGGTGGTCGGCTTAAAGAACATCATAAATTGCGAAATGGTTGCTTGCGGATCGAGGGTTCCCACAAACATACCCACTGCAGGAGCTTCCTCAATGCGCTGCTCACATTTTGACCATAAATTAGGCCACCGTATAGCATATTGGACCCACGTCTCGTCCGGCTTTACCTGGCATTAATCAATGCCGTTATCGGGGTACGCTCACTGGCACTTGCAAAACGCTGAGTAAATAACAGCTCCATCTCCACGAAGGTCTTGATAGAGTCGTTCGGGAGCTCAGAGTACCACTCGAACGCCGTATCTGATAAACTTCCAACAAACTGGAGAAGTAACAGCTTGTCGTCACCGCCGGTGTTGCCGCAGAGTGCCCTGAACTGGGCAACATGCTGGTGAGGATTGCCCGTCCCCTTATAGACATGGAACTTAGGAATTGTGTAACCGGGAGGGTACTTGATTTGATCATACCAACTTGGATATGGCCGCCTTGTTTTTACGACCTGGCCAGCTGCTTCAGTCGCATGATGAACCCGTATTTGTTGGGCTATGTACTCGTCTAAGTCAGCTTTGGAGATTGTCTCTTCTTTAGCTGCTGATAGAGCTGGCGGAGGATTTGACGTCTCTCCCTTATCGTCTTCAAGGATGATCGAGGGATCTTCGGCCGGAGGATCTTGTTGGATCATCATCCCCACCATGTCTTGGAACAGGAGGCCCATACGCTTTATGTTGGATGCTTGTTCAGCAGCCTCTTTATCCTTCTTCTCCAATATTCAATGAAGGAATTCGGCGTCGGTTTCCTCTTCTTGGCGTTCGTCCGAGGACGTTTTAGGGGTTTCTTTTGGCCCAGTGAGTGCGGCCATCGCGTTCATCATCTCCTGGAGCTTTTGCTGTTGCTCCTGAGCTTTGGTCACTGACCGCGTGTGCGGTCTATGACCTGTTGATATGCGGCTGTCCTCTTTACCAGACGCCATATAGACGGTATGAACTACAATGCCCCTAGACCTAGGGCGTTTGGGTTCACCTTCTTTGGTATTTACTGCAGGTGTAGGGACTTTCTCTGGCCTCCTTCTCTTATGGGCCGTAGAAGTTGAAGGGGCCGTTGCTTTAGGCACCCAAGCGGTTGTCACCTTTCGTTGCTTGACCGGGGGATTTTCTTCTTGCCGACCTTTCGACTTCTTCTGTTGGCGAGAGAAGTTAGGATCAATGACAGATTCTCGGACTCGTCGCCATGTCTTATAGATCCTGGAGGACAGCGATTGAAGAGGCTGCTCCGGCTTTTCTGCTTCCACGGCGGTCTCTACCGGTGGAAGAGATCTTTTAAGGACCGCAGTTGGCGAGTTTCTGCGTACCCTATTCAACAGCTCAAAGCTGTTCCCGGTTGGAACAGCAGCGTTAACTTCCACCGTCGGAGTTGGCGGAGTCATCCCAGAAGGGGAGTTGCCCCCGGCCCCCCTTATCCGGCGCCAGTGGCGTCGTCGGGCGCGATGAGTTGTCGGTATTATTTCAGAGACAGAAACATCTTCCCCTTGCTCCCTGTTCAGGTGTGGGGCTGTTGCCGGCGTCAGCCTATTGAAGACTGATGTCTTTTGAGCAGCAAGAGCAGGAGTAGGAATGGGGACGGTCAACCTTGCAAAGACCGATCTCTTAGCAGGAGAAGCCGCCTTGACAACTTCAGGAGCAGGTTTGGCTACTCTTTTTGGAATAACCCTTTCCGGGACTGCAAGCTTCATTGTGGGCTCACAGGAGTTTTGGCCCAGTCTGGAGAAGACCGAGGCACCGGTGTTGGGCGACCCGTTGAGAGGGGCCGCAGTAACTGAAAGTCGATCGAAGACCGACTTCTTAGGAGCTTCTTGTACGGGCATGGGGGTGCTGAAGCTTGTTGGCTGAAGCATAATTCCGAAAAACAGCCCCGTGGTGGCTTGAGTAATCTGCTTCACGGGCATGGTGAACAAAGAGGCCGCTTGGGGCCCGTAGGTTATGCCCCCAGTTGAGGCCGGACGCGAGCTGCAGCTGCAGTTGGAGCACTTCGAACAAGTTGAGGCCATCGATGCTTAATTTCTCTTCTGCACCAAGCAAGAAACCAAATCTTAGTAAACTTGAAATCCAAAGGCAACCATTAACAAACTGCGATTCATTCGCGAAGACGACACATGAAGTGTGGAGTGGAAAGAGGAAAAGGTCCCACCGGGCGTGCCAGAATCTGTTCCCCTCCGAATGGCGGCCGAGATGCGAGGACGTCTTGCCTGAGATTCGGGGAAGATGCTATATGGTTTTATCCGTCTACCTCTCCGAAGATGCCAAGTTGATTTATGGCACCGTGTATCGGAGGTTTAGACGGATGCGGCCGATGTAGCATACTTCGTCAGATTCCCCCTCGCTAGAGGGGTTTTTGATTGTGGGGACGCTCTTCCCTGCAGACGCAATCTCCTGCAGTTAATTACGCTACCGCATCGCGGTAGCCACTTTCTCCTTCTCCAGAATTTCACTTCGTGTCATGTGTGTTTGTTTTGTTTGTGGTTGCCCGTGGATTGTATACGGAGACTGAGTAATGCCGTCGCCCGTAGGACGTGGATTAGTCCAAATCCGTATTTACTTAGATTTGGGTTTGGTGTTTTTAGTTTAAGGATACGTTAGCCGTGTTGAGGCTAAGATCAACTTAAACATCCGTTAAGGATACGTTAGTCCTGTTTGAGACTAAGATCGACTTAACGTGGTGATCCATTTAATATATGGCCGTCAGAACTCCTTTTGAGTCATCTTGGATGAGAAGACAGAAACCTACTTCATCGACTTCGTCACCTCTCTGACGACGTTGAAGGATTACAACGACAGCTGCCAGAGGAGTTTGAAGATGTACCCTTGAACCAAAGTTGATTTGGAGTTTTAGAGTCCATTTGAATGTTTAAGGATACGTTAGCCGTGTTTGGGGCTAAGATCAACTTAAACGGGACCGTTTAGATCCGGCAAAAGAGCATTTAAAGGTTCTATTGTTCCAGTTTAAAGACGTAGTGGTCCATGATCCAGTTTAAAGACGTAGTGGTCCATGTTCCAGTTTAGGGACATGGTGGTCCATCACTAGTTTAAGGACGTTTCGGTCCATCATTAGTTTAAGGACGTTTCGGTCCAATATTAGTTTAAGGACGTTTCGGTCCACGAGTTTAAGGACCCCGCAGTCCATATTCATATGTGGTCGTCGGGACCCGTCACCTCTCTGACGTCGTTGAAGGATTACAACGATAGGTGTCAGAGGAGTTCGGAGATGTACCCTCGAACCGGAGGTAAATTGATTTAAGAGAGCAATCTTGCTCAATCAATTTAATTTGAGGACTTACGGCCAAAATTGGGTTAAGTCTAGTTGAAAGTGTTCAACATTTTATTTGCTTTTGCATCACATTTCTTTTTATTTTTATCTGGGCTCTACCTATAAAGGATGTAGAGCATCAATTTGTTTTGGGCTCTGCCCATTTATAAATGATGCAGAGCATCAATTTTATTTGGGCTCTCCCCTTTTTATTGCTTTGCAATTTATTTTGGCCTGTTAGGTCTTTTTGACTTGGGCCTGGCCCTTTAGCAAAAGAAATGCATTGCATTCTTAGGCGCTTTGCGCCAATCAAAGAGCGCAAGCGCTTGTGGTGACGACACGTGTCATGCAAGCGCAGTGTGCTGCGCTTGCGCTGCTGACACATGGCACACTCTGGTAAGTTGCGCCAATTACAGAGAGCAAAACTCTATCTTAAAGCGCATAGCGCAAGTAGTTCAAATGCTGACACGTGGCGCTCTTCCAAGAGCGCAACAGCGCAGTTTGCAAGTGCAAGGCACTGTAAATTTGAGAATGTTTTAGATTCAAGAACCAAAAGGTTCATAACAGAAGTGCAAAGCACTGTTTGCTTTCTTGATCTAATTTAGATCAAAGAAAACAAGTTTCTCTTGTTTTTTCTTATCTCAGAGAACCAAAGGTTCATAAAAAGTACAAAGCACTGTTTTTATTTGTTTTTTATTGAAGATCATTGATCTTGTTCTTAGATCAATGATCTATTAGAAGAAATTCTTCTCTTTTAAAGGTTTTTACCTTTTTTCCTCTTGAGATTTCTTCAGAGTTCTCTCTATTTGAAAATTTTGATTTCTCACCAAAATGTTGTTGCCTTTAATTTGAGGTCTAGGGTCCTTTTTATAGTGCCCATAAATTAGTTAAATTTGTTAAAGAGATGTTTTTCTGAGTGATTTGGGGAATTTTCCCCACCGTTGGATTTTTGATCCAAGGCTTCTGTTTTACAGAAGAAAATCTTCTTGTTTTAACAAGAACAGAAAAGATTTGTTTAGAATTTTATTTCTGTTTGGCGCAAATACCCCAACGCGTGACACGTGTCAAGCAGCGCACAGCGCAGCGCATCTGCGCTAACACGTGTCGCGCAGCGCAGTGCTTGCACAACTGAAGCGTTGTTTCCTTTGATTTTACCTTAAACAGAGCTTTGCTCTGGTTGGGTGCGCTGCCTTGGGCACTGTGCTGACGTATCAGCGCCTGACACGTGGCGCGTTGCACCCGAGATTTGAAGCGTTTCTTTAAAATTTGAATTTTGAATTTCGACAGAGTTTTGCTCTGATTGGGGAAACACTTCACCTGGGGTATTACATTCCCCCCCACTTAGAACAATGGTTTGTCCTCGAACCACAGACCTAATTTTGAGAGACCGGCTCTGATACCATATTTGTCACGACCCACCCCCAAACACAGATGGTATTATCCGCTTTGGCCGAAACCGCACGGTTTTGTCCCTTTGAATGAACCCGTGGCTACTTCCCAGTAGGTCACCCATCCTAGAATTTCTCTGGCTCAAGAACGCTTAACTACGGAGTTTTTCAAATTCCGGAGTTCCGATTGATCCAAAAGGCGCCTCTGTGTTATAAGAGTGGTATCATTCCATTTATAGTTCAGATCGTGCCCTCTTTCGGAATGGAATTCGATACTCCCCATTGTTCTGGTGAGTCCCCGTGTGCATCCGTATCGGTTACATCCCCACCTCGATACCGGATAACCACCTCACTTCTCACGGGGTATGTGGTATTCAGCCCCAACTCCACCTGGGGTATTACATTCCCCCCCATTTAGAACAATGGTTTGTCCTCGAACCACAGACCTACTTTTGAGGGACCGGCTCTGATACCATATTTGTCACGACCCACCCCCAAACACAGATGGTATTATCCGCTTTGGCTGAAACCGCACGGTTTTGTCCCTTTGAATGAACCCGAGGCTACTTCCCAGTAGGTCACCCATCCCAGAATTTCTCTGGCTCAAGCACGCTTAATTACGGAGTTTTTCAAATTCCGGAGTTCCGATTCATCCAAAAGGCGCATCTGTGTTATAAGAGTGGTATCGTTCCATTTATAGTTCAGATCGTGCCCTCTTTCGGAATGGAATTCGATACTCCCCATTGTTCTGGTGGGTCCTCGTGTGCATCCGTATCGGTTACATCCTCACCTCGATACCGGATAACACCTCACTTCTTACGGGGTACGTGGTATTCAGCCCCAACTCTACCTGGGGTATTACACAACCCAGCGCTCTGCTGGGCCCCGGGGCGAGATCCGTTTCCGAGCGCTCGCGGGGAACTATCGCCGGGGGAGAATGAGCCGTGGCGGGTTGTGAACGAGAAGAGCCGGTGCCCCCATCCTTCGCAACCGGCCTCGGCTGGCGCATGGAAGCCCGGAGCGAGTTCATATCCATGAGTCCTGCACAGAACCAGGTGTAAAGGGAGTCAGCAATACAAGCAATATACGAACCAAAAAAGAAAACCTAAACTTACCGACGAACTCAACGGGGCTGAGCCCGGCCCAACTCAGAACCCTCTCAGATAACAGCACGTCGTAATGGGGGATGGGCTCCCATGACGCCACTCTCACCGCGACGGGGTCACTGGACTGGTTCCCCGGCAAGTGCTTCTCCCTCGACCACTATGTAGGCACGGGCCAGTCCTCGCTCTCGAGAGGGGAAACGAAGAAGAACTTTTTCTTCCAGTCGTGAATGGAAGAAGGCAGGGCCACAACCCCTGTCCCAGAGGCGCCCCCTGCCCGCTTTTTGAAAGAGAGATAAACCCACCTCGAGTCGCCCGCTTGACCACCGGGGTGATTTTTGAAGACGAGGGAAGAATCAAGGAGGGAAAGGCTAAAGGGGATCGCCTGTAACTTCAGGCGGACCAGAAACCCGAGGAGAATCCTCCGCGAGTTCGGCACCAACTGACCGGGGGCTAACCCGAAGAAGTTCAGCGCTTCAACGACCTCAGGAGAGAAGGAAAGACGCATTCCACCCCAAAATGCTTCCAAATACAGGGCGATCTCCCTGCCCCATACTTGGTCTGTCCTCTCTCCCTCCTTGGCCAGACGGAGCGTATAGAGTGAGGGGATATGGAAGCGAGCTCGAGCGTTGGCAAGCTCGTGCTCATGCCTTATCCAACACGAGGCGTTAGGGGCAGCATCTACCGCCTCCTCCTTGGGGGCTGCCCCCGCCGCATGATCCCGGGAAGAGGGGCCGACCCCTGCTCCCCGGGAGGACTCAGGCACACCTAAAGGGTTCCTAAAACCTACCTCAACGATATCTATTGACTCGACAAGAGAAGACATCTAACCTTAGGAAGAATGATCCTCGGGGAACGAGAATGGAAGGAAGAAGACGAGCGCCGAGCAACCGAGACTTAGAGCGGGAAATATGAAGGAGTAGGGGCCCTGGAACGGGCCCCACCCCTATTTATCGCCACGAGCGGCCTCATCCAACGGCGCCCTTTGTCTCCCGTCAAGACGCCTCCTCGCATCCAACGGCTCCGATTGCTCCACTTGTTGTCCCCGCACTGGACCGCACCCTTTCAGGCGTCGCAGGTCTGCATACGTCGCGTCTGCCAACCGACGCTCGACACATGGGCCGTCACTTCAAAGGCAAGATGCACGAACCGGTGCACCCTCCTTAAATGCAGAGATCTCGCCCTGATTCGCTGGCAGAAAAGACAGCTCGCGACCCGGGGACAAGTCCCGACGAAACCTTAGGAGGGAGCTCACCCCGGGCAGCCCGACAGTCCATTCCTGACCCGACCCACTGGCTGATCGGGACAAGAGTGGGGGGCTAATGATGATGCTCGATATTGGCGGCCCTTAAGATCAGGACACGTGGCGGATGGCGGGCCCTATAACTCAGAAAAAAGGGCCCACAGAGGCCGACCAGGCCTCCCCTGTACCCGACCGGCCAGCACAAGCTAGCCCTCCTCGGAGCTCCCTGCAGGTTGGCCTCCTCAGCCCCTCAGCTCGCCCCGAGCTGCCACAAGACCGAGTCTCCTCGGCCCTCTAGCTCGTCCCCGAGCCCTTTTTGCCGAGGCCGTCTTTCTCGGTCCTTCGACCAGTTCCGCCGCTCACAGGCGTAACCGCCGCTCCACGAATCTCGCCATGCGCGAATTCTCCGCCAGTAACATCCCACATTCCACGTCTTCACGATCCCCATTCATGGGCGATCCGCTCTCTACGCGGGCGTGACGTCGGGAGCGTAACTGCCGACGAGATTCTCGTGCTTGCTGCTGCGTGCCTCCACCACTATATAAACCCCCATCACAGAAGGGTCAAGTAAGCCATTTTTTACTCCACTTAGCCGTTACGCTGCTCGGATCTAGCACTAACTTGACCGTCAGAGGGTCCTCGGTGGTGTCAAACCACCCCGGGACTTCTTTGCAGGTACTCGGCGTCAAACTCCTCCAATCACCAAATCTCCTCAAAACCCATTGAGACCCACACACAACAGGGGATCCCCTCCAGAATCCACCGGGAGATCGACGGAAGACAACATCTGAAGGAGATCTGGAAAGTACCTCCATCACACATCGTAATGTCAAACATGGAATACTATAGAGCTCTCAACAATTGGCATTTTGATTGGGCTTAATCTGGAGGTATCATTAAGCTTTAAGCTATATTAATGTCATTAATTTTGCATGTATATCAGTCCAATTACCCTGAATAAATACTAGAAGATATGCATGAGGGAATCTGCAGTTGCTTAATTGAATCTAATCTTTCATTGTCTTCCCTCTGACATTTTTATATTAACAAGTCTTGTGCTGTTGGTGCTATAGATGTCTTTTTTCTGCATGATTTGATCATTTGGTCCTTGGATTGATTACTACTTTTTCCAATTCTGGTCTAATTGGAAGAACTTTCTTGGTAGTAGTAGTTCTGAGGCGATTATATCTTCTTTGTTATGTCGGCCATATTTATTTCGTTCGTATGGTTTCTTATGGAAATTTTATATTTTTAATTCTTAATTAATACAAAAAGAGAAGATTTGCAAATAGCAAATGTAGGAGGGCAAAACTGTTCATCCAAACTAAAATATCACCAGCCTTAAAATGATTGAAAACTAGAGCAACTGCCTTTTTTTGATCCCATGGCGGCGGCTGCTGCTGCTGCTGCTGCTGCTGCAACCTCCTCTATATTCTCTCTTCCCTTTTCACCTCTCCGCCATCGATCTCATCGCCGCCGCCTCGCTATCGTCGCCGACCCCTTTCGGTCCAAGTCACCGCTCCGAGCCTATAGAAAATTCCGAAACTACCCCCATGTACTCGCCTCATCGTCCCCTTACCTCCTCCTCTTCGATTGAAAACCCTAATTGATTCAAATTTCTTGGATTTGATGTCGACAGGACGCGGTGGTGGTGGTCCCCGATCCTCGCGCTTGGATCGGCGATCTCGGCGAGGGCGAGAACGACGATGACGACGAGGACGAAGGGGAGGAAGAGGAAGAGGAAGAGGACAGGAGCTTGGATCTATTAGCGAGGTTCATCGAGATCGTGTTCAGAAAGATCTCTCGTCGTGCAAAGAAGGCGGTGCGATCGGTGCTCCCGCCTTCTATCTCTACCAAATTGGTAATTCTAATTGTGGAAGTTGGAATCTTTGTATGTTGGGATTGTTGTGGTGGCATTTTGGGCTATTAAGGTAAATTAAGGGTTTGATCCTGCTTAGAATTACTGTGGTCATTGGAATTGAGTCTATTGGGTGAAGCTTAGAGGGTGTCAGTCACAAACCATTTGAAAATCTTATAGATGGGATTTGAAGTAGACTGTTAGTCCATAGCCATTTGTAAACAAATTGAGTGTTAGTGAAGGCTAGCATTTTCATTGTTGGAATTAAAATTTAAAATTCTTCACGCAAAATTTAAGTAGAAACATGATGAGAGAAGCTTTCAACCTCACACTCCCTTCGTAGCACCTAGGTCTCAAAATTTTAGAATTAATATGCTAGGTTGAACTTGGTTACTTAACCAACCATCGTTGCCAAGGCTTCTGAGATTGATGTTCTTGTGATTGTTGCATCGGCCTTTTCACTATCTGGTTAATCTATGATTATTTGGGTTTGGAGTTAAATTAGGATAACCGAAGTTCCGTAGAGTTATCTAAACTTAATCCCACATTTTTTAATATGCACGGCATGGGTTTCATTTAAAAGTTTAGAAAAATGGAGTTATGTAAATGCTGACGCAAGCTTGCCTTTATAATGTTTGCAACTAGAATTTAAAATTCTTCGAACAAGATTAAAGAAGGTTTCATTCTCTCATCTTCAACGAATCTCTACAATATTCCCTAGATTCTAGCTTTACTTCGACGAATGTAAGATTTTGATATCGAATTTGAGCGCTCTCTTTCGTCTGATGTCGAATTTTTGAAACCCTAGATCTGAGCTTCCTTCGCTCATCTTCATTTAAGAAACCCGACTTTTTATATTTAGTTATATTAATCGTTTTTGTATTTAATATATGTCGACCACGTAAAGTCTAAATCATAACACAAAAATTTACCATCCGATATTTAGTAAATATTGAACCATATATCACGTCATCCAACATGAAATTTTTTTGTGCCAACATAACACCAGCATTTAGAATATTAGTAGAATTTTTTAAATTTAGCCATGTCATAGGCTCTTTGAGAGAGATCTCATACTTTTGAAGTCGAGAACTGCAACTTTTCCTTGCTATATACTTTCATAGAGACATTTAAACAATAAAAAATCAGCCGTATCAATTGATGTTGATAGCAAACAAGCAAAAAAGGTCATGTGAAATTATTCTTGGATTTTAGAAAAGAGAAAATGGGCCATGGCACACCCAGAAACGGGTTGTCTCCCACCACTTTCAAAACTCCATGGGACCCAGCCACCCTACCCCTTATCTTACATTGATTGGGTGCTGAATTTGTTGAGGTTGAGCGCAGCCACATCAAACTCTTTAGGGAATCTCTTATAGGTAAGTTACCTATATATACTTCCAAATATAAGCCTCGATGCACTCAAACTATGTACTCACCACCTCTCAAATTCGAATTGCAGAATTGTAAGTATTTGGGATTTTTGCATATGGGTTTTAGTACACCTGGTTCATTGTTTGCAGAGAATGACTTAATTTGACTTTTATTAAATGTTATCCCTGGTTGGGAATTTTTTTTCATTTATTCATTTGAGTGTGACTAGGCTCTTATCAACAGGACTCGTGAACAAATACTTTCAAGTGAAAAATAGGCATTCAACCATTGACTTTAAAATCCAATCAGCTAGATATGATCTATGATGTCTAAATATGATAAATACAAAAATTATATGATTTCAAAAGAAATGAACATTAATGGATGCCTTGAAAAATGAAAAACACGCTATTTTAAGCCACTCGTTTTGTAAGGTGGTAATCAATGAACAAATAGTCTTCGAATCATATATTTTTTTATGTAAAAAATATTTTGACATGATAGATCATATCTAAGTTGGAAGATTTTTGAATTTGATGCTCTAACATGCATTTATAAAGTGATAAGTGGCATTCAAATCCTACAAATAGTAGCCTAGGCAAACTTCTTTATTGTTGTTATTTGTTTTTTCTGGTAATTAACCGGTAAATTGTGAATTTTTGTTATGGTTGAATCTTATAAAAATCTCATTCCCAGTAATTCATTTCTCTTGAAGAAAGAACATACTTGACTTCTGCAATCATCAAATTTGGATGATGTGTATTTTCTCAAAGTTGCAAAATTCAATCATCTGTCATCATCATTTAGATTTAGCAAGGTTCCAGAGTTTCAATATTTTTCCTTTTATCCATTGTTATTGTTTCAGGGTGAAACTTTTTTGTTGTTGTTGTTGATTTCTATAATTGGCTAGTGTTTTGGGAGTTTTTTTTGCTCACAATTTTTTCATTAATATTGGAAAACTAGTAGTGTTGAGTATTTGAAGTTTCCGTGCGGCCTTATTGTCTTTTGAGGAAAAAGTGCATTTATTTTTCTGGATGGTGAAAGAGTTTACATATATAGAGTTTGGTCGCCATTTCACAACGATTTCAACTAATTATGCTGCTTTGTGTTTATAAGTTCAAGGTGCCGTTTACCTTTTGAAGATTTGTGTGTGTTGGGCTCGTGTATCCATTCTCGCTCATAATGCCATTTCATTTGAGAAGTATTTCTTTTTTCTCTGTTTCATGCTAATTGTGACATCTTCAAATTGTGTATTTGGAATTTTCTCATTTCCGTAATTTGAACCGGGTGATGTTTTGGTGGTAGAGTTTCGAGAAAATTTGAATAAAATTCTTTGGGAGTTAGAATGGCATTCTGATATATGATTTGGATGTAGGTGAGGTTTTCAGTGAATGGAGTTTTGATACTGGCCTTCCTATGGATTCTTAAGGCATTCCTTGAGGTGATTCTCCATCTTTAAAGCTCTTTTGCTGTTGTTCGTGTAATTTCCATCATTGTTGTTACTGAATGGTATGTAAATTGGTTATTAGGAAACTTTCATTACAATTTATCTTAGTTAATAAAAATCACGGACTACACTGTTTTCCTCATATACTCTCATGTGGACTCAAATAGTTGAATGCTAAGTAGGTTTAATACATGTGAGAAATTGTTGTGTAATTTTGTAAAGCTTAATATTAACATGTTCAAATTTTTTATGGTACGAAGATCTCTAATAATGGTCCATATCTCTACTGTTGCTCTTGTAGGCTATGGTCTAATCCCGTTGTTCCCTACACTTTAAGCCAGTTCAGGTATCAAGCCAAGATAGATATAGCATATAGCCACAAAGAACCAGCATTCATTTTTGATGCTTCTTCACCAGAAGTTATTTTAGATAGTTATGAAAGATTTTGAAATTTCGCTAGTTATCTTCTTATTCGAAAGTCAAAAAAAGTCCTTGTGTTCTAGGATTTCCTGACATTTGCATTGGAGGTTAGGGGGCCTGCGAACCGCCCCTGCAAATATTCCTGCACGAACAGGGTCGAAACTTTGGGGGTCCCACTGACATGGGTGAGACCTGCCCGTCTGTCCGTGTTGCGCAGGAATATTTACAGGGGGTGCTTTGCAGGGCCTCTTTTGCCTCTGTATTTGTTAATCTGCACCTTCAGAAAGTTACAGTACCTTTCGGGCTTTGTTGCATTGCTCATGCTTAATCCCCTCATGATATCGCTGGCCTACTGTAAACACTTAGATCCCATGAATTTCACGCTCAAGAAAGTGAATGAGATTGTAACCGGAAAAGGCATGATAAAAAGTTAGATTTGTATCATCATATTAGTATTGAATGCAGACTAAGTGGATGCTGAAGTTGAACCAAAGAGGCATAGCCTGTTTGTCTATATATGATAGGTAAGCTCTAAGAAACCTCACCTCTGTTCTACATCCATCCATCTTGTGCTGATAGCATACTGGCAACCCAATAAATTGCTTCTAAAGAATTGTCTATGGATTTTTTTTCGTTTTCGGATGCAACCCCTTTGAGAATCGAACCAGCGACCTCCTACTTAGGACGATAATTTTTCCACTAGAGCCAAGCTCTTTTGGTTGTTCACAGAAAATTGGTTCAAGTAATTGAATAACTCCCTCTCCCCCTAAAATATGTTCTCTCTCTCTCTCTCTCTCTCTCTCCAAGGCTTCAATTACACCATCAAAATCCATTATTGAAGGTCACCGATTATATGTATCCTCTAAAGAGTTGTTATATTATCATGAGATATCTTCATCGAAACAGTTTTTCTCCCGTAGCTTTCGACTGCCATTTACGACAAGACCTCTCTCTTCCTAGCCATGTGCGCTGTTTCTTATTTGTGATGTTATAGTGTCAGTATACCACTTCAAGGCCTATATTGCACCCATGTTTATAAATTTTATGCTATGTATACTAGGAACTTACATAAAAAATAATCCTAGAGCCTGAATAAGAGCTTTAAGATTATTTGGTAAAGGTGGAAGCGTGCTGCTCATCTAAAACAAAGAGAGACCCACCAATTGAGGCAAATTTCTTCTTCTGTTATGTTACTTGACCAAAAGTGTACTTAGAGTAAGCAGCAAAGTTATAAATAGGCCAACGTTTTTGTGAGGAAAATAACCCCCCTCCCCCCCCCCTCTCCTCCTTCCTGAGAATTCCTCCCTCTTGTTTTTCCATGTCTGCTTGTTTCCTTTGGACTCACTCCTACATTTTCCTTGAATTTTACATGTGTAGGTAGTGTGCACGGTGGGGAGTATGGTGTTCGTAAGCATTCTTGTTGTCCGTGGAGTATTTTCTGGCATCTCGTACATCAGAGAGCGTCAATATTATCGGTATGTGAACCGGATGGATGATGATAACAGCAACAGTGCATGGAGTGGAGCTCAACCTGCTACTTGATTCACTGCTTACCTGCTTCTCTTCTTCTGTCCACACATGCGAGCAGCTCACAAAATGCTTCAAATTTGAAAGGAGATTGAATAAAATTTAATCTTTCATGCTTTTTTTCCGAGAGAAATTATAAGCCCCTTGTACTATAGATTACAGAATTGACGGAAGATAAGGGATGCTGTACATTATACATTTTACAGAAAGGTGTTACAGAAAGATTCGTGTATTAATTCAATTCAATATTAATATGAAGTTTTGTTGTTGGCTTTGATCTGAGCCAAGAACACAAGGATTTGGAATGAGATGTAGAGGAAGGTGGTGGGTGAATTTTCTATAGAGAAGGCATAAGAATTCATCTTTTCTTTCAGGTTTTGCTTTTACAGCTGCTGCCTTATATTTATTTGGGCATAATTCTTTTAACATATTAGAGTATAGATTCTATACACTAAATAAGGACCATCCATGTTAGCATAGAATAGATCATCAACTTGACACCTATTACACACAAGTTATTCGGCCTAAACAAGGTCATTACATGCACCCAAAATAATATTATACGAACTCAAACACAAGGCGCATGAAACTACAATTCTAAACAAAGCATTAACGTTAACAATATCATTATAAACAAAGCATAAAATCCATAATTTCACAATTTTATACCATAATTATTAGAAACAAGATTGAGCTTTATAAATGGAATTTTGGTTAGCGGGTCTCAGCTTCACGGATAAACACAGTCCGATTAGCACTCTTACTACAAACAAATTGGCGCAATCCTAGCAATCCTAATAACCTGGTTTTCCAAAGAATTTCAACTTCAACTCTTGATCCTTTAGTAATTTTTTATCGAAAGATGAGGAATCAAAAGATGTTGGTTGTAAAAAATTTCTTCAGAGAACAAGTGATAATGGACCGATGGACCATTGCAACTTTTTTTATTAGATTAATATTTTATGTTTGAACTTTTAAATAATTTGTTAATTTCTAGTAGGTAGTGATTTCGTTTTGGTTTATTTAATAATGCAATAGGTTTGAGATAATAGCGTTGGGTTCTGGAGAGAGAATGATTGAGTAATATTTTCCAATTAAAAAAATCGTATCTCTGAGATTTGAGATTCCTACTCTCCGATGTTTTCTATGAATCGGTTGTGTTCAATTCTTAGATTTTCGGCTCTGGTCGAATACAGTTGCCAAACAACCTTCGGCTATGTTCGAATTCAATCAAACACCCTGTGGTTATTGTAGAAGACCTTGATCAATTCCGGTCTGTCATGATCATATCTCTTACAATCCATAATGCTCCTTGGTTCGTCACCATCTATGCTCTCAACATGCAGAACCAGATTACGAGATGTTTATTATCTGAAACGTTTTTTGAAATCTACATTTCAAATATTTGATATCAATTTTTGAGATCTCCCGTAAAGGGTCTCGGCGGATAATCCATGTCATCAGGAATCGATTGCTTTATTTTCAAAGCTCAGTTAAGGAATTTTTAACTTGTTTTTATCTTTTTTTTTTGCTCACGTTCTCTATATCGGATCTCATTTGTTTGTATTTGCATCACTTATAGTTTGTCGTTAGGATTTGCGTTTGCGTCAGCTGTGTGTTTGAACATTTTTGCACCACACGCATATGTCTAGCAGCCGTATTTTTGACGTCCTTCATTTGATTTGAGACTGATACTTGATCTAATTTGGATTTTATTGAGTAAATTCAATATCCCCTAATATCTCAGACATTATTCTTTCATTTGGAATAACTGTTTGCCCAAATGATAATCTTTTCATTGCTATCCAATTCCAACTTTATGCGAATGATATCAGATTTTCCAAAACCTCTTGCATATTCACTATGCAATGCATATCATGTAGTCACAGGACATATATGATAGCAAACATACATGCATGAAAGAAAACATTTTTTTTTCCTTCATGCACTCACATGACAAGCAAGATAGCAGACATATTTTTACTATGACTGGAAGATAAGTTTTAAAGACCATTTCTCAAAACAGATTCTTTCATATTTATGAATTAGTCTTAAACCATTCACAATTCCGCATTTTTCCGTTTTTACTCTCAACGCATCCGATCCAATATATTTTTATTCAACTAGCAAACGCCGGCATAAGAGAGCTTAGTTTCTGAGTGATGATCCTTCTCTCCAACACATGATACTTACTATGAACTCTGGTGCAATCCAAGACATATCTTCATGATTCTTTTTGTTTGTTACAGTGGTTAGCGGTAATACATTCATTGCATGCTCCAATGCCAAAGTAATTGACAAGATCCAGCTAATAAGACCCCCACCCACCAACTAGTATTATTCAGCATGCACCGGAGGCAGATGCTCGAGTAAATCAGGATGACTTGCCGGCCGATACTAATGACATGGCCATGCTTCGGGATTACCACCCTGCGGTTTGTTCGTCTCGACAAAAGTTTGTTATTTGCTGCTGGGATGAATAGGCATTGGAGAGCTGTGGGTGTTTTATGTTATGTTTTAGTTCTCTTTATTTAAGTCTGGGGTTTATTCTGACTTCATCATATCAGGACCTACTTTTTCCCTTTTCCTTTACTTTTCTTTGTGCTCGATCGTTGAATTCTCCATCTAATGAAAAATGCAGGCTATGCACTTCTGCTGAAGTCAAATAATAAGTTCAATAAAAATATGATATTAATTATCACTTACACCTCTCCGTCCGTTCTCTTCAGATCTTCTTCCTTTTAGCAAGCTTAAAATCTTCTTTTTTAATATGGCTAATTGATTAGAGAAATATTTGGCACAACACTCAAAATAGATCAACTAGTTTCTGCAGCAGAGAAACTTGACTATCAGCAATGTATAAATTTCTACTACAACTAAATAAATTACAAAAAGAAAACAAGTAAATAAAATATCTTTAGTACAAACTTTCTAACACATCTTTGCATATTAGAGTTATACATCAACTTTCAATAGAAATATTCATATAATTGTCTAAAAACCACAAAATTATCATAATTTTTTTGACAAAGGACTGATCGATTAGTGATAAATTACGCACCCATGACCAGAGAGACTTTACAGGTCACTACCTGGGTCTCAATATTTTCTTTTTCTTTCCGCACTTTTCTTGTTATGACCATCGGGATTAACATCTGAAACAGAAGATTTGGCCTTTGAGGCGATGGCATAACTCTCCATAAGGCCCTTTCAACATCCGACGCAGTGAACATCTCCCCTTCTGCACTAAGATCCTGCAATAGGATAGATAAGGAGGAAACATCATTATTCTTGAATTAAACTCAACACTGTGAATAACATTCAAAAAAGTCATGCAGAGGGTTTATTCGTAGTACAAAATATCGACAAAAAAGATTATTTTTTTTTCACTTAGATCATTAGATCGGTTTTGAGGGTTTGTGTTATGATCATAGATATGTGCAGAATTACTTTGAACAAATATCAACTACAAACATGAAGACGGCATAAGTCCGATATGAAATTGCACAGAGTCGGTCTGGAATTTAAGTATCAGGATAGAGTGCTTAACATAGTCAGTGCTGAAAAAAGTAAGAAGTGATAAGATTAGGTTAGTAAAAAATTTCTTCTGATATCAGAAATATTTTTCAGACTTGTATCTCCATCAACCATCTTCTAATGTTGGTCTTTAAGATATCCAATCTCACATGAGCTTTTTTTATTTGACACAGGTAGCAATCCAAATTGATTAATAAATCGAGCTTTTTTTGCAGATACATTTGTGAGTATGTCATCGAAGTGATTATAAAACATAGGTTCGTGCAAGGGGCTGGAAGCATAAAGCACGATCAACCTTTGATAATAACTGATAAACATAGACAAAACAGACGAAGATTTTATTAGCTTTGGCAGAAACCTGCCTTCAACCACTAACAGAGCATTGAGAGCCTATTAATGAACTGTTAGGGTACAAAATATCTGTTCTTTGAATCCCAGTACAAGCATCTCAATGGTTCTATCTTTCCAATTCTATCAACTCTATTTCCTTCATCTCTTAAACTGTGATTCCACAAACTCGTATGGCAGCTACTGGGTAGAGAAAGCCTCATTATGCTGTAGAGTGTTTTTCGTCACCTTGTTGAGATGGATGTGCTCGCGTCTCGAGCTTTTACAGATTCTCTCTGCCCATGACAGGCAGGGGTTTATTGATCGTTGGGGATTCTAATCTCCAGCAGCCACGGAAAAAACTGCTGTTAATTATCTCTCGTCTTGACATGAGAGCACATTCGATTAACGGGTCATGCATATCATGTGAACTCATTCTTTGATATGTGCGTTGTGTTTGAAAATAATTTTAGGCCTCTTTGAACATATCGGGGGTAATCACACGGGGTCCCGCAAAGGAAAATTTTTCATAGAAAATGATCTGAGTATGTCGGAAAGCTCCGAGAAGGAGGGAAAAGGGAGAGGAAGAGATGAAAAGGAAAGAAATGATGGACCCCTTTGAGGAGGTCCTAAGGTAAGGGGGACCCCTTAGAGGGGGGTCCCGACAGCGGTAACCCCCTTTGAAGGGGTTTCGAAAGCGGGAACCCTTTTGGGAGGGGTCCCGACGGCACGAAACCCCTTTCGGGGTTCCGAAGAAGGGACCCCACGGGAGGTCCCGAAACAATGAAAATCCTTCTTGCGGAGATTTCCGAGATGGACTTTCCCTTTTCGGGTTGTCCCAAAGCAAAAATCCCTTTTAGGGATCTCCGCCAAGGAGCGGGGGCGATATGAGGATTTCATCGAGTTCACCTGTTCAAATATGCTTATTCGGGATGAAAGCCGAACCCCGAGAGTCCTTTTGTTCTTCATGATTGATAAAAAAAGATCGCTCTTTTCTTTGGTTTTGGTCTCGGATCTTGTGTTTTTGAGATAGGGTTTTCCAAAAGAGATGGATTCTCTTTTAATGGGTTGTATTGAGAGAAAAAGAGTTGAAGGAGACGAGCGAGACTCGAAAGAAACTCTCTTTTCTCTTAGGGTTCTTTCTCTCTTTAAGAAATAAAATGTAGAAGAAAAAGACTTGCCTCTTTCTTGATAGAAAGAGGCTCAAAACTCGAGAGATTGAAAGAATGAAAGTTGTTGCCATTTCGATTTGGGTGTTGGGATCAAAATTTACACCCCATTACCAAGATTAAAAATCAAAAATTAAAAGAACGCCTAAACAGGTGGACTCAGGTCCAACTAATTCGGGCCCAAGCAAGTGGGCCCATACCCAAACTGCCTCAAACCCAAGCGAAGCTGGTCGCCATCGACGAAGAAAGAAGAAGAAATTTGTAATAAATGAATTTTGTATGCAAAATAAATGTAAGAATGTAATACAAATAGGCAAAATGCCAAATTATGTAAAGATTATAGCTCAATCCAAACAGATGAGCACATGACCATGGGAGAAACAAGATGTAATTATGCAATGCCCAAGGGGCAAGATGCAAAAGTATAATCCTATAAAAGACAAGACATATAAACAAATAACTTGGATTCCATATTTTTTATTTTTAGGGTTTTGAGGCTCCACTCTCTCTCTCTTCAAGGTCGTCTTCTTCTTCCTCAAGAGCAAAAAACTCCCAGTTTTCTTAAGGCAAATAGTGTTTTACCCATAGATCTATTGAAAAGAGATTGAATCCTCCATCAAAAACAACAAAAAGAGAGCTTTTGGGTCCTTCCCATTTCTCTCCAAAAAAAGTAAAGAGTGAGAGAAGGAGAACGCATCTCTCAAAACTCCATTTGTGAAGGATCCAAGACATAAGAGAGCATTTTCCTTCATTCAAGCTTTAAGTCCTAAGTTTCAAAAATCAAGAGGGCACTTTTGGACATATTAGAGAGAAGGTTGAGGGCGACCCCATAAAAGAGAAGGCCTTTAGGCTTCTCCCTTCAGGAAATCCTCGAGGATGTGGATTTCGATCCATACTCCCCTTTTTCGAACGTGGATTTCATCCGTGTTTCATCTCAATACGCGGGAAAATATAAACTTCGTTCTATATTTCTCCGAAATAAATGATAAAATGACAAAATCTAGCGGTTATGCCGCCGAATTTTTGTCGAAATCCGTACACTTATCTTTGTTTATAAAACCAAACAAAATATAAATAAATAAAATAATAATATACATGGAAGCCGCGAGAAATGCCCGACCAGGGCCAGCCAATCCCCTGATAAACGTTGCTGGATAACCCGAAAGCGGCACCCGGACCCCGAAGCCCCTAATAAGAGGGAGCCGCCCCCCAAGGGGGACCGACCCCTTCCTTTTTACAGGGAGCCAATCCCGGCCCCCTTCCCAAGAAGGACCAGCCCCCGAGTTCAGATGTTGGAACGCTCAAAGCACGAATTTACCTCGGACCTCAAAATTAACAACAAATCATGAATGAACCGGAAGGACGCAAATCGCAAAACCGAGAGTTTCAACAATACCGACTCTTTCAATGCATCTGACAATGAGGGTAAGCAAAGAGCGGGCGAATCAAAGACCGACCGGTCTCGGAAGCCAATACTGTGAGAGGGAGAATCGACCCTAGAGGAGGAGATGAATAAAGTTTATTCCTTCAAAAAGGACAAAGTGCATAAAATATTCAAGGACGCTCTAAACAACGGTCTACAATTACCAGAATCAAAAACCGTAAGCGAATATGGCCAACAACCCCAAATATTGCCCATATCACAGAGTGGTGAGTCATGCCATTGAAGGACCGCTTTGTTTTCAAGAATTGGGTCGAAAAACAATACAAGTGCCACGACCCGAAATTTGGTACGTGACGGCCCTTAAACCACGTAACGTCCACAGACGTAACGCAATTTAAGTAAACCGAAAACCCAGAAATCTAATCCATCAAAAGTAGCAAGTGATAAGAACATTGTTAAAACTTTTGAAATCTCAATCAAATTTTTTTAAAATCTAAGTAAAACCAGAAAATTAAAATTTCTTAAAAATTTGGCAACACCTCCTTTGTAAAACAAGCCCCCAAAAAAGGTGCAACATAAAAATATAAGTAAAACCATCCCCAACGGGAGCAAATCCATGCCTAAAAGCAGAAAACAACCACCACAACAGATATACGATACTGTAGCGAAGAAAAAGACGATATAAAGTGAAACATCATAAAAGACCTCCAAAGTCATAAAATAATATACAACATCGTCCTCATCTCTAAGTCAATACATAAAGTAGTAGATGGAGAGTACTGGATACAACGAATATACAATGAGCAATATCAGATAACCGCAAAACCCATCTATAGCAAAACTGCACACGGTCAGCTGTAGCGGTATCCCCTGTAAAAAATGATACGATAAATGAAAGCCCTATCGTGACTGCCCTGAGGGACTACCTGCAAAATACTGTAGTACAACGGGGGTGAGTTTCCAACTCGTGAATAGTAAATAACATATGCAGGTAATCGCAAGTATGCACGTACTGCGATGGTTTATCATATGCAAGCTGATAGCAATAAATGACAATATGTAAATGCAACAATCATGAAAAGTACTCTATCAGGTACTACTAATACATGAAGCAATGCATATCAAATAAATGCGGAGTATGAAATAAACATATCCTGTAAGTTTCATGAAACCTGAGTGTCTAACATCGACATCCGAAAACATCATGAAAACTAGTGTCTAGTATCGACACATAAATACCCATCTATCAGGCGCCGTCACCACGACTGGCCCTGATATGTACGTAGCATACGTCTCTTGGAAACCCAAGTGCCCAGCTTTGACACTCGTAATCCACGTATCCATACATACATGACTCCGGTCGGTATCCTCCAGATATCCGCCGAGTCCAAATAATATCACCGGTAGGTAGTGGTTCCTCTGCCAGGCTCATCGTCTACACCACAAAATCACCTCTCGCCCCTGGGTATCATACCGGGTCCACCATGTACCCACAGATGGTGCCTCCTGCTTCTCGAATCGGGTATCACATGCCAATCTCAGAACCAAGAAATCACATGGTGAACGCATCGAAACATCATATCAAGAGAAACCAGATTTTTCAAATAATGCATAATTTCATGAAACTACCACGGTCCTCAAATCCAGAAAATATCAAGTAATGAATAAGAATATTTGCATAGATCATTACGATGATATATATTATATAGGTGTACATATATAACAGTGTCCCATACCACTGATATATATATACATGTATATATATCAGCGTCCCATACCATTGATATATATACTCAGGAGTAAAACATCCAGAAAACATCACATGAAATCCATATATCAATGCGAAATCCATGAAATATAATATATGCACCATGAAACAGTAATATGAGCATATAAAGAAAAAACCGATATTTAACTGTAACAAGTTATTAAATATATCATGCAGTTCCTAATTTCTCCAAAATCCATACAACATCATATAAAGGTGAACATGTATCTATAACCAGGTATGCGTAATCATGTCGGTATAGCAAGATATGTGTATATATATGTAAGCATGTATGTATGATGCATCTCATATGCGCAAAAGCATAAGAATCAATGTCTCCATGTCGGTGACAAAACAATACCACATAGGGGTATATGTAGCTCTAGTCAGGTAAATGGGTGTACAGGTAAGTATGTGTGCATAAGATACCTGTAGCTGTAGCAAGGTATATGAGTATGTACCTATCAATAATGATGTAATACCATACGGGTGTATGTGTAAGTATGTATGCAAGATGTACATGTAGCTTAGTCTCATATGTGTATATACCTATCAGTAATGGTACAATACCATATAGGTATAGGGGTAGCTAGCATGTAGGCATGGCAAGGCATATGTGTAAGCATGTAGGTATACAGGTATGCTATATGTCATATGCACAAGGAATATGAATCAATATCTCAATATCCCTAACCAATACAATATCACATATGTATATGTGTCAACTATATCTCGTATGTATATGGGTTTGTGTGTCATGGCAATTATCGACGGAGTATGTGTAGCATACAATTAGTGCTCGTGTAATATGAACCGTTAATAATGGTGTTGTGTCTCATTAATACTATGTCTATATGCAATAGGAAAATGATGTATGCAACAAAGGTACACATGCACAATCAATATCCATATACTTAATATCAAGAGTCATATCATTTAATCTAGCCCAGACGCACAACGCCATGCGGGCGATTTTCCTGTAGATATTAAATCTACTCACAGATGATCTTGGGCTAAGTAAAGCCAACCACTCACTTTTCTTTCTTCGCAGCGTCCGAAGTTCTCGTCTGCGTCCCTAAGATCATAAAACAACAATATAACAAGTGTATATTAGCAATCGATTAATAACACGTACAAACTACGTTTGACCGACGCACCAACTCCAAACATACTCTCAAGTGTTCGTTTAGTGGCTAACGTGCGTAGTGACACTACGAAACCAACCCAAGAGCAAAGCTACACAAAGTACACGCACCGTGTCGGATAACGTAACATACGTAGTCGTAACACTAGAAACAAGCCAAGTGATCCCAGATTTTGTATACAGTCAAAACTCAAAAATCAAACAGTACCAAACACACAAAACCACAGCAGACAGTTACCCTGAAAAACACAAACCCAAACTCCTCAAGGAGGCCGAGGTCGTCGAATTTTCCCACTGTGTCGCCGGCCAAAACCGAGCCTCTAGGGTTCGTGCTTCAGGTGAAGGCTTAGGGTTTCTGGTACAACACAACTGCACTGCTAGATTTTCTAGTAAACACTCTGGGTCACAGGAGATCACAGATATCACAATATGACACTAAAAATACGATATGTGCACGAAACTTTACTTTAAGCGTTCTAAACTGAAACGAATGAGCTACACAACACTATAAACACCTATTTAACAGATAGAGATCATTACCTAACCACAAAAGCTCAAAGATCCTAGCCTTCCAAGCTCCAAGGGATCTTAGAGGCAAAATAAGGCTTAGGATGTGATTTTGGTGAGATTTGATGAAGTTTTGTATAGGTTTTGTGTTGGAAAGGTAAGTGTTCAGTTGAGGGTTGAGGGAAGTGAAGAGAAATGAGAATGAGATCAAGTGAGAGAGAATGAGAGTGAAATGATGAAGAGAGAGTGTGAGGTGAGAATAAGGGTGAGTGCACCATTGCATTAACTCTCACATTAATGCAAGCATCTCCCACCATGAGTCACCATGCCACCTATTCTCCAATCCAAACACAAATGGAAAATATCTCCTCTCACAACAAATATTTAAAGGTTTTAGGTTAAGATTTAAACAAGTAAGGATTAGGATTAGGTTAAGTTGTCATGGTCACAAAACTAGATTAACATAAACACACCCGCACATTAACATGCACAAGTGTGTGCATGCCATAACAAATAATAATAAATTATTAATTAAATGTTATAAAATGTGAGGAAACCGAATTGGTAAACTTTTTACAGAAAACCCGCATTATCGTCTAATTAACACTAATCGCATTCTAAGGTGTTACAATAAGACAGGAGAAATCGAACTATCTAACGGCGTGTCAATAAGAAATCAAGTCACGACCGCCAACTTCATACAAATGGAAGCCGAGTCCTTCTGGGAACAAATAGCTCAACCTTCCTCTCAAAGAAGCGATCTTGATCCGCTTCGGCTTCTATAGGACACATACCTGTCCAAAAAGACGAGGAAAATGTTGAAACTGATTCAGAAAGAGCTAGAGATTGACTGGGAAAATGAAATAAATCCCACTATCTCAGCCACCAATTCGGTTTGACCAAACCCAAAATCCAAGAATCCCGAAACCCGAAGGAGAGGAATGCGGCCCAAAAACAGTCAGCGAGGAAATCGGCCATCCAAAGATATATCGATTCCCTCAATTACTATGTGCAGAAGGAAAGAGTTCTTCCTTAATGAAGCAGTAGAGATACTAGAGGAGCTAGAAGAGGACGCAGACGATGAGGTCCCCATGGTAACTTTCTACGCCATACATCTTGGTAGCGACTCCAAGGAAGAACTTCGTTTTTCTAAAGAAGACGATGAGCCTACTACGAAAACCAATCAAATCCAACTTCGGAGAGGCAATGTGCTACCATCGAAGTAAGGTAATTCCCCGAAGGAGAAGGAAAAACAAGTCGTAGCCGATAGGGACGATTGGGAGCCAGCTCATAAAGACTTGAGCCCCCTCTCAGTTGACTACAATGTCTTGGCTCATCTCCGAAAGCTTTCGTCTCTCTTAAGCGTTCATGATACCCTTATTTTGTCCAAGGAGGTTAGAGATGTTCTCATTTATTTTCTACAAAACTCTGAATGGTATCAGGCTTCCTTTGCGAAAGCTAATATGAAAGAAGCCCTATACACTCCGCATACAGCTTCTGTCGCATGCAAGGACGAAGACCTGCTATTAGGGACGACCGAGCAAAACAGGCCACTCTACGTAACAAGATACATCGAAGAAGAAAGGATTAATAGAATATTGATAGATCTGGGATCCTCGGTAAACATCATAAACCTCCGAACTCTGAAGAGTTTATTGGTGGATGTCCAGAACCTATCAAGGGAAAGGATCATCATCCAGGGCTTTAATCAAAATTGTCAGCAGGTCCTAGGGTCCGTGACTTTGCCGATCAAGTTCGACAACCTACAAACAGAGATGAAGATCTACGTCATGGACGGTGATAAATCATACAAAGTTCTCTTAGGATGACTATGGCTTCATGATTACGACATTGTCCTATCAACCTTCTATCAATGCA
Source organism: Agapanthus africanus (assembly GCA_030015575.1). Taxonomy (NCBI): domain Eukaryota; kingdom Viridiplantae; phylum Streptophyta; class Magnoliopsida; order Asparagales; family Amaryllidaceae; genus Agapanthus; species Agapanthus africanus. Next base: position 510,608,631 of record JASDDO010000026.1, on the reverse strand, counting down.
TGAAATATACCAAAAATGGCAAAGAAAAATGCATCGACGGAGATTCGGTGTACACTGTTCATACCATAATATTGCATTATTATATTCCCCATTCTTATCGTTTTATAAATAAACAGGTGCTTTTGACGCATGTCTGCTACATATTACAAGTTACAGGTTCTTGGAGCTAAAATAGTGAAAACAATGAAAAGACAATACAAAAGTGAGACTATGAATGATAAATAGTGAAATCTTGATCGCGCCTACATTTTGAGGAACATTGAACAACAGTTCACTGAGTATAAAGGTAGCGACACGAAGAAACAGTAAAAGTCCACTACAATGTTCACTGGAAAGATCTGGAAGAGAACGAGGAGCTAATTTGAGAAAAGACCTGTGAAAATAGAAAGAACAAGTCATAAAAAGCCAGCACAAGAAAACATAGCAGCCAATTCCTCATTTTGGCCGCGGAACCGCGGCCAAACCCTGGCTGAGGCCGTGGTTCCGCGGCGGGCTTGAGGAATTAGTGGATACAAATTTTACCAATTTGTGTGGCGGCGCTGACTAGTCAACTTAGGGTCATTTTGGTAAATGCAGACTTGCGGGTCAATTGTAACCTAGGATTTCTATGTCTTATAAATAGAAGCCCAAATCATTGTATTCTTTTCATGTCTCCCTCATGCCTCTTTTTATGAATAAAATTCAGAATTCTTTTGGAGAGCATCGATGCCTTTTTTCATATCATCTATTCAGATCTGACAACCCTGCGTAAATGTTTGGAGAGAGCCATCTGTAAAGTAAGTAGGTAATTTCAATTTTTTCCCTAGGTAATTTTTCATTGTCTGCCCTAGATAAATGTTTTTAAATTCCTTAATGAGCGAGTAGTCTCCTCGCTTGTTAGGGTTAGTTTTGGGGAAGGCTTTTGAGAGATGAGATCTCTCATCCCTTTCTTGCCCATCATACTTTTTACTAGGACTCCATGTATACATGCACATACCGCTTCCTACGGCACCCTATCCCACGAGGTAGCGGTGATACCGTAGTATAAAGGCCCGGTTGTGATGGTTTTCCATGGAGGTTAGGATAAGGATTGATAAAGGAAGGATAAGCAGCTAAAGGAAGAAAACATCTTCCCGAATGGTTCTAATCCCTTTTATTGATAATTACCATAACTCCTCTTAGATCCTAATTTGGGTATAGAAAGCGTTGAGATTTATTTACATTTCCAAACCTACCTTAAATCTAACCCTAGCAAGATTTAGATCTAGATAATCTTAGTATAGATAGATTTAGTTTTTAGATTTAATAATCAATCCAAGCACCCATCGGAATTAACTCGTTTGAGCGATTAGGAAATTCATAACATCCCTGTGGACCGACCCGTACTCACTGGCTAGCTACCAAGCGACACCGTTCTTGATTGCGGTTAATAGATAGTTTTTGAGACGAATCAAATGGCGCCGTTGCAGGGGATGGCGTTATTTCCTTTTTGTAATTTCGGGTTAATCTAAAAATTGAAAAATCATAAAAACTGAAAAATTAAAAAAATATAAAAATTTATCATTTTGTTATTTTGTGAAGGGTATTTTTGTTTGAATTTTGCAGGATCTACAACCGAGTTCGGATCTGGAAATCTACAGAGATAAAAACAGAAAACCAAAAATCTGAACAGCAGAGGATTTCAACAACAAAATAACAGAAAAAATCTCGGGACTTGTACCAGCCACGTAACCGCGGAACCGCGGCGAGAAGCGCATTTTGGCAGCGGAACCGCGGCGGCCTAGAGTAAATAAATAAATAAATAAATAAATAAATAAATTTGCCGCGGAACCGCGGCAATAGCGCCTTCTGACCGTGGAACCGCGGCGATCAAGTGACCCGGTAGCAAAAAAAAAACTCTGTAAGTCTTCTGATCTGCTCCTCTGCAAATCTCTGACATCTCCTCTGAAAAATCTCCTGCAGGATTCTTTGCGCTTAAAAAATCTTTCCCCTTCCAATAATTGATCTTGTGCAGGATTCTTTGCGCCGCGCTTAAAATAAAAAAATCTTTGATTGCAATTGGTTGTTACTGTTTTGCATATATTTAATCTGACTTTAAGGGGCTTGAGACCAATCCAGATTGGGTGGGGATTTCATCACCCTTCCCAGGACCCCAGAAATCACATAAGGCATCTGTATTGACCAATATTTAATTAAAAAATACTAGACTCAGCCCTAAGGACGTCGCGCTCAATAGGACATAGGACTAGTCGTAGGCATCGGCCGTTGATCCTAACCTGACTTTGCGGTATCTAGGCAAGTGTGTCTAAGGCGAGTGGTTACTCAATTAGGGCCACTACTTGTAGTAGAGAGCCCCCCACTCACCTGGCACTTACCTGGCCGCAATTGGCGGTGAAGAGGCGGTTTGAGGTCCTATTTCTAGCCTTTTGGAACAGTTAGGAGCTGTCTAGCTGACCTAGGTGACCCTAGATCTAGGCCTGATTGTGCATTGTGGTTGATTGAAAGTGTGCTTAAGCCCTTTATCGAAAATCTTTTTTGCAAAAAGTTCCGAATAAAGAGAAAAAGGAAAAAGGAAATTTTTTTAAAAAAAAAACTTGCAACTTGTCGCTAAGAAATCCTTGCACCCCACTTACAACCACCTTCTTTTTCTTCCCCTTTCTTACATCATGGATACCCCACCTCACAAATTTCTTGCCGAACTTTGGTACCCTGAACCAAACTTTGCCTGTTACGCGAATTGTTTCGGTCGATTTAAGGACGACCCCTCCATGCCCAAAATTTCTTTGAAAGATCGAATAGAAGCGTCTAGAAGAAACAGTTCGACTTTGCAATTCACTTTGTATCAACCATGTCAACCTTCACCACCTTTGTACGTTGATACCACTTTTTCGAGTCCTGTTGTAACTCCTAAACCCATGTCTATTGCTGAGCATATTGAACAATCTCGTAACCGATCTTTCACTCCTCTCCACACATCCAGTTTTAGGGATCAACAAGTCCATTCACCTTTTTATCCAAATGTTGATCCTACTCCTGTCCAACCATCCAATTCCTACCAGTCCTACCCGACTTTCCCACCTTCACTAGACATTGATTCTACACAGCCATTTGGGAGTTTCACGTATCCAAACAATTTTGAATCTTTTACCGAAACCCCTTCACAACCCATGTCTAATTTGGAACAGTCGTTGAAAGCTTATATTTTAGCAACAAATAAAATGATGAGGAATGTGGATGCGTCCATTGCCGTCCTTATGCAACCTAATGAACCGGTAGCTAGTTTCCAACTAGCTCCAAATTTTCCAATGTATGAGTAGGCGGTTGGACAGAGTGACAATTTGAGAGGAGAGAGTAAGTTCTGCACCTTTCCAAATCAAACCTACCCATACCCAATTGAATCCAACAACTCCAATTTTCAAACATGTGTCCAAAATGATGAGTTGTGCGACTTTGTAGTGCTTGATTTGCCAGATTATGAAGAGTCCCTTTCGAGTGAAACCATACCTAATCCTTTTAAACTTTACACCTCCACTCTAGAGCCTAAATTAATTGATATCCATACTTTTGATGAGGTGTCAGAAAAAATTGATGTTCACTTGATTGAGGATATAGACGCCGGGAATATTTTGGATGATGAACTCATAAATTTGACTGAAATTTTATCTCCAATTCATCATCCCGAGTCATTAATTGTTTCTCCCGAACCGCATATGCGTCTTGATTTTGATGATAATGGCATGGATGAGATAAATTTTGAGGAGAATTATGAGGATAGTATTGAGGAGAGTATTGAGGATAATATTGAGTATGAACCATTTTTGTTTGATGTGTCGGATTTTCCAATTCATCCTCCTGAACCTTTAACTGTTATACTTCCTAAATCACCCTCCCTCCTTTCCATGTCCCGACCACACAAAAGATCATGCTTCAAGACTGTGAGCTTGAAAAATTTCTCTTTGAATCTGACACAGTTCTCACAGACGATAATGATTACGAGTGTTTCACTTTTTCAGACGATGTTGAAAACTCACCTCCCGAGTTTGAGTCCTTTACATTTTCAGATAAGTTAGTTGAACCATCAGACTCGGTTGCATACAGTTGTTTCGAACCATTGATAAAATCCTTCAAGTTCGAGACAGATTACTTATGTGAGAATAAGACTATCCCTAAATCACTCACTTTCGTCCTTCCTATCATTTCGACCACGTAAGACTCCGTCGCGTTTCCATTTTCAATGGAGGTGTTCCCCTCCGAACGGCGGCCAAGACTAGACGTCTTGCCTATGATTCGGGGCAGATACTATTTGGTTTTATCCGTCCACCTCTCAGAAGATGCCAAGTTGATTTATGGCACAGTGTATCGGAGGTTTAGACGGATGTGGCCGTTGTAGCAGACTTTGTCAGATTCCCCCTCGCTTGAGGGTTTTTTGATTGTGGGGACGCTCTTCCCTGCAGGCGCAAGCCCCTGCAGTTAATTACGCTACCGCATCGCCGTAACAACTTTCTCCTTCTCCAGAATTTCACTTCGTGTCGTGTGTGTTTGTTTTGTTTGTGGTTGTCCGTGGATTGTATACGGAGACTAGGTTATGCCGTCGCCCGTAGGACGTGGATTAGTCCAAATCCGTATTTTGTTAGATTTAGGTTTGGGGTTTTTGTTTAAGGATACGTTAGCCTTATTTAAGGCTAAGATCAACTTAAACTTTTGTTAAGGATACGTTAACCTAATCTCCAGACTAAGATCAACTTAACGGGATCGTTTGGATCCGACAACTTTAAAGAGCAATGCTCTATTTTTAAAAGCGCAAGCGGTTCTGGAGCTGACACGTGGCGCTCTCTGGTGGCTTGCGCCAACCCAGGAGCGCAACAGTGCAGTTTTTTGCAAGTGCAAGGCACTATTTCAATAACTTGATCCAATTTTGGATTCAAGAAAAGAATCTTTAAGATTCAGAACTAATGGTTCATAAAAAAGTGCAAGGCACTGTTATTATTTATTTTTTATTGAAAATCATTGATCTTGTTCTTAGATCAATGATCTATTCAGAAGAAATTCTTCTTTTTTTTTATAAAGGTTTTTACCTTTTTTCTCTTCTTGAGTTTTTCTCAAAATTCTTCAGAGTTCTCTCTATTCTCTGTGTTGTTGTTTCTGATCTTGATGATGATCCTCATTGAATTGGGGTCTAGGGGCCTTTATATAGTGCCCATTAATTTGTTAAATTTATTAAAGAGATCATTTTCTGAGTGATTTGGGGAATTTTCCCCACTGTTGGATCTTTGATCCAAGGTCTTCTGTTTTACAGAAGATAATCTTCTTATTTTAACAAGAACAGAAAGATCTTACTGGAATTTTAATTCTGTTTGGCACGAGCGCACCAGCGCTTGACACGTGTCGCGCAGCGCACAGCGCAGCGCAACTGCGCTGACACGTCTCGTGCAGCGCAAGGCGCAGCGCAACTGCGCTGACACGTGTCGCGCAGCGCATCTGAAGCGTTGCTTCTTTTATAGAGCCTTGCTCTGATTGAGTGTGCTGCCTTGGGTGCTGCGCTCCCTGCACTGGCGTGTCTGATTTGGACACGTGGCGCTCTGCGTACAGCGCAGAGGATCTGAAGCGTTGCTTCATTTATTTTAACTTTAATTTTCACTTTAATTTTCAAAACAGAGCTTTGCTCTGATTGGGGGAAATAGAAGCGTTGCTTCGTTTCCCGCCTTGGAATTTGAACAGAGCTTTGCTCTGATTGGGGTAAACAAATGCTTCCCCACCGTTGCGCTTACGTGGCCCCCAAACATGAGCGCAGCGGTGGCAGAATTCCAACCATCGCGGTAACTCTTGGAAGTTGAAAGGGCATTTGATGCCTATAAATAGGACCTTTGGTCCTCCACAGATGATCATCATCTTTTAAGATTTTTACTTTCAAAACTTCAGAGCCTTGCTCTTGCCTTTAAGAACTCCAAGAGTTAGAATTTCTTTAGAAAACATTTTTTAGGTAAATTTTTTTAATTAATATTAAATCAATTTTCATTGACAGAGCCTTGCTCTCAATAGATCCATGATCTAAAGAAAAACCCATTTAGGGTTTCACTTAGCAGAGCTTTGCTCTAAAAGGATCTAAAGAGAACTAAAGAGAACCCTGTTAGGATTCCATTAATAGAGTTCTGCTCTCTGAAAGATATCATTTATAATTTCTTGATTCATTAATGGAGCTTTGCTCCTTTTAAATCATATAGCAGAACTCTTAAGAGTTGCTAATTTTTGTCGATTTTCTTTTATAGGAGTAATGGACGCCCACATGTACGATCTCGACGAGATTATCTCTTACGGGGACATCCACCGACTTGGCCGTTCTCAAAATCGAGAATTTACCAATGCTGAATGTGCCGAGATCATGAGTCGCTTCGACGCATACAACGGTCAACTGCTTCCTCGGCGCTCCCCTCTGCTGAAGCTTATTGTGGGAGCCATCTGGGAAGCGCTTCCCCTATTCTTTACCGGCGTGCCGCTTAGAGCATTGGACGCTGCCGAGGACAAGGTGCACTCAGTGTACCTGATGAACTTAATCTTGAAGAGACGGCGAGACAATCTTATCGATCTCTTGCACGAAGCCTTTCAACAGTCTGCCATTCTTGCTGCCTATCGGAGGGTGGAGGACATCAGTGGGGATCCCGACGCCCGTGCTCGCGAAAGGAAGCACACCAGGATGGTTCGCCAAGCTTGGAAAGTCTTGGACAAGGTCACTTTCGAGTTCCTCAATCCCTGTCCAGGATCTGAGGTTTTGCCATTGTAATGATTTGGACAATGTCTTTGTTTATTTCTTTATGATTGTAAGAACCCTTTGCCATATGAATGGAATTTTTTTTTATTTCAGCTTATCTTATTTCTCGTTCTGAGTCTTTTGCATATGCATGAATGGATGTGTCTCGAATGCTTGATCAAATACAAATCGGATGTTCTTTCTGTCGCTTTCTTCTTTCTTTTATTGCCAATATGTTACCATAGTAAACATGGTCGATGGATGATAGAGCGAGCATTCTGTATTGGCTCCTTCAAGAGGTAATGAGGGCTTAGGACGCAGGTTCAGATCTGCTGCCTAAAACTTTTCAACTCTATGAGCCGTGAGGGTCTCATAGAGACTTTTCTCCCTACAGATCGAGAGGATCTCGTAGGTGGATTTTCTCCTTAGGAATCGTGAGGATTCCTAAGTGCGTTTTCTCTTATAAGTTGTAAGGATCTTATAAGAGAATTTTCCCTCTTACGAGTCGAGAGGACTCGTAAGCGGTTGTTTCCCTCCTTGTCGGGATTCGACTTTGGAGAGTGAGACCCGTGAATAGTATACAAGAGACCGTTTTAGGCCGACTTGCAGGGTCCCAGTGCTTAGGAAACAAGTTTTTTTTAGTCCTTGCTGCCTAAGGCTTTATCTTGCAAGTTGAGATGAATCGAGAAGTTCTCGCGGAGACACTGGTTTCTCTGCGGGCCGACGCGAATCAGAAGGCTCTCATCAAGGACGCTAGTTTCTTTGAGTTGAGGAGTTTGCCAAGGACACTGGTTTCCCTAGGGTTGAAACGAGTCGAGGTGTTCCTGCAAAGATGCTAGTTTCTCTGCAGGTCGACGCAAATCGGGGTGTTCTCGTCAAGGACACTGGTTTCCCTGAGTCGAAGTATTTTGCCGAGGACGCTAGTTTCCTCGAAGTTGAAACAAATCGGAGTATTCCTGCGGAGACACTGGTTTCTCTGCGGGCCGACGCGAATCGGGAGGCTCTCATCAAGGACGCTAGTTTCCCTGAGTTGAGGTATTTGCCAGGGACACTGGTTTCCCTGGGGTTGAAACGAATCGATGTATTCCTGCAAAGACGCTAGTTTCTCTGCGGGCCGACGCGAATCAAGATGTTCTTGTCAAGGACATTGGTTTCCCTGAGTCGAAGGATTTTGCCGAGGACGCTAGTTTCCTCGAAGTTGAAACGAATCGGAGTGTTCCTGCAAAGACGCTAGTTTCTCTGCGGGCCGACGCGAATCAGGAGGCTCTCATCAAGGACGCTAGTTTCCTTGAGTTGAGGTATTTGCCAGGGACACTGGTTTCCCTAGGGTTGAAACGAATCGATGTATTCCTGCAAAGACGCTAGTTTCTCTGCGGGTCGACGCGAATCGAGGTGTTCTCGTCAAGGACACTGGTTTCCCTGAGTCGAAGGATTTTGCCAAAGACACTGGTTTCTTCGGGGTTGAAACGAATCGGGGTGTTCCTGCGGAGACTCTGGTTTCTCTGCGGGCCGACATGAATCAGGAGGCTCTCATCAAGGACGCTAGTTTCCCTGAATTGAGGCATTTGCCAAGGACACTGGTTTCCCTGGGGTTGAAACGAATCGAGGTGTTCCTGCGGAGACACTGGTTTCTCTGCGAGCCGACGCGAATCAAGAAGGCTCTCATCAAGGACGCTAGTTTTCTTGAGTTGAGGAGTTTGCCAAGGACACTGGTTTCCCTGGGGTTGAAACAAGTCGAGGTGTTCCTGCAAAGACGCTAGTTTCTCTGCAGGTCGACGCGAATCGGGGTGTTCTCGTCAAGGACACTGGTTTCCCTGAGTCGAAGTATTTTGCCGAGGACGTTAGTTTTCTCAAAGTTAAAACGAATCGGAGTATTCCTGCGGAGATACTGGTTTCTCTGCGGGCCGACACGAATCAGGAGGCACTCATCAAGGACGCTAGTTTCCCTGAGTTAAGGTATTTGCCAGGGACACTGGTTTTCCTGGGGTTGAAATGAATCGATGTATTCCTGCAAAGACGCTAGTTTCTCTGCGGTCGACGCGAATCAAGATGTTCTCGTCAAGGACATTGGTTTCCCTGAGTCGAAGGATTTTGCCGAGGACGCTAGTTTCCTCGAAGTTGAAACGAATCGGAGTGTTCCTGCAAAGACGCTAGTTTCTCTGCGAGCCGACGCGAATCAGGAGGCTCTCATCAAGGACGCTAGTTTCCTTGAGTTGAGGTATTTGCCAGGGACACTGGTTTCCCTAGGGTTGAAACGAATCGATGTATTCCTGCAAAGACGCTAGTTTCTCTGCGGGTCGATGCGAATTGAGGTGTTCTCGTCAAGGACACTGGCTTCCCTGAGTCGAAGGATTTTGCCGAAGACACTGGTTTCTTCGGGGTTGAAACGAATCGGGGTGTTCCTGCGGAGACTCTGGTTTCTCTGCGGGCCGACGCGAATCAGGAGGCTCTCATCAAGGACGCTAGTTTCCTTGAATTGAGGTATTTGCCAAGGACACTGGTTTCCCTGGGGTTGAAATGAATCGGGGTGTTCCTGCGAAGAAACTGGTTTCTCTGCGGGCCGACGCGAATTAAGAAGGCTCTCATCAAGGACGCTAGTTTCCTTGAGTTGAGGAGTTTGCCAAGGACACTGGTTTCCCTGGGGTTGAAACGAGTCGAGGTGTTCCTGCAAAGACGCTAGTTTCTCTGCAGGTCGACGCGAATCGGGGTGTTCTCGTCAAGGACACTGGTTTCCCCGAGTCGAAGTATTTTGCCGAGGACGCTAGTTTCCTCGAAGTTGAAACGAATCGGAGTATTCCTGCGGAGACACTGGTTTCTCTGCGGACCGACGCGAATCAGGAGGCTCTTATCAAGGACGCTAGTTTCCCTGAGTTGAGGTATTTGCCAGGGACACTGGTTTCCCTGGGGTTGAAACGAATCGATGTATTCCTGCAAAGACGCTAGTTTCTCTACGGGTCGACGCGAATCAAGATGTTCTCGTCAAGGACATTGGTTTCCCTGAGTCGAAGGATTTTGCCGAGGACGCTAGTTTCCTCGAAATTGAAACGAATCGGAGTGTTCCTGCAAAGACGCTAGTTTCTCTGCGGGCCGACGCAAATCAGGAGGCTCTCATCAAGGACGCTAGTTTCCCTGAGTTGAGGTATTTGCCAGGGACACTGGTTTCCCTAGGGTTGAAACGAATCGATGTATTTCTGCAAAGACGCTAGTTTCTCTGCGGGTCGACACGAATCGAGGTGTTCTCATCAAGGACACTGGTTTCCCTGAGTCGAAGGATTTTGCCGAAGACACTGGTTTCTTCGGGGTTGAAACGAATCGGGGTGTTCCTGCGGAGACTCTGGTTTCTCTGCGGGCCGACGCGAATCAGGAGGCTCTCACCAAGGACGCTAGTTTCCCTGAATTGAGGTATTTTCCAAGGACACTGGTTTCTCTGGGGTTGAAACGAATCGGGGTATTCCTGCGGAGACACTGGTTTCTCTGCGGGCCGACGCGAATCAAGAAGCTCTCATCAAGGACGCCGGTTTCCCTGAATTGAGGTATTTGCCAAGGACACTGGTTTCCTTGGGGTTGAAACGAATCGGGGTGTTCCTGCGGAGACACTGGTTTCTCTGTGGGCCGACGCAAATCAGGATGTTCTCGTCAAGGACACTGGTTTCCCTGAGTCGAAGGATTTTGCCGAAGACACTGGTTTCTTCGGGGTTTGAACTGATCTGTGGTGGTCTTTCAGGTTTTATATAAGTTACCGTCAAAACCGTGAAGCTAGGAATTTGATCTTCGCTTCGTTTGCTAGCACTGCGTCTGCTGCATCAAGACGAATGTCATGGTTGTTTCTAGACTGTTGGTGAACCGTCGAGATTTGGCTTTGCTTTCTGGCGGAGCCTGTTAGGAAGGTATGGTTCCGTCTTTGTTTGTGCCCTTGGATTGTATACAGGGATCGATGTGATCCCAACTGTAGGGCAAAAGGTTTCATATATTTTTTTTATTGTTTTATTTCCGCGATGCTCTATCATTTCAGCTTTTATATCGCGAAGGTCGCGATTGCCCAATCATTTCGGCTATTTTTCGCGGTGCCCAATCATTTCGGCTGTTTATTTTATTTTTACTCCCTGCTATTTATTGCGAGTTGCCCAATCATTTCGGCTATTTTGTGTGGATACGTTTTTACTTGCTGCTTTTTTATTGCAAGTTGCCCCATCATTTCGGCTATTTCGTATGCATGTGCGGCCTACTGGCTTTTCGCTGTAAACCTGAAATTAGACACCGATTTCGGCATCAGCACCGCTACAACTGGGATGTTGCCAGGAGCGAATCATCATTTACCTCTGTCGATGTCGAACAAAGGTGACTTAGCGAACATGGTTAAGGTCCTGTTGACTAAGGCTTTTGACTTCATGAGCCGTAAGGGTCCCACAAAGGTATTTCTCTCTACAAGTTGTGAGGATCTTGTAGGTGTATTTTCTCCTTAACAATCGTGAGGATTCCTAAGTGTATGTTCCTTTGTAAGTCGTAAGGATTCTACAAGAGGGTTTTTTCCTTGTAAGTCGAGAGGACTTATAAGGGTTGTTCATCATGCGTACATATCCCCAGTCACGGATGGGACTTGGTTAGGGAAATATTTATTCGCACCCGTGGATTGTATACAAGGGTCAGTATTGAACCACTTGTAGGGCAATATCAAAGGTTGTGGGGGTTGCTTAAGCACAGGTTTAGGTCTCTGTAACTTAAGACTTTCAAATCTTATGAGCCGTGAGGGTCCCATAAGAGAGTTCTCCTTACGAGTCGTGAGGATCTCGCAAATGTATTTTCTCCTTAGGAATCGTAGGGATTCTTAAGTGTGTTTCTCCCTTGTGAGTCGTAAGGATCTCACGCGGGTGGTTTCTCCTTACAAGGTCGAGAGGACCCTGTAAGTGTCCTTTAACGAGGTTGCACCCTTTCGGGTTTTCACAAACACTCGCCGGTAGTCCTGCTGTTTTTACTCACGGAGCCCTTTCGGGTTTTCATCCATGCCCATTTTGCTTATGGACATACCGTTTATTATTCTTTTTATTTTCTTTTTTTTTTATTCTTTTTTTACGAGGTCGCGCCCTTTCGGGTTTTCACGAACACTCGCCGGCAGCCCTGCTGTTTTTACTCACGGAGCCCTTTCGGGTTTTCATCCGTACCCATTTTGCTTATGGACATACCGTTTATTATTATTATTATTTTTATATCGGCTTTGTAATGTTTCAATCCATCGTAGTTTATCGACATCTCGGTCAATAGCTAGTTTTAGGACGTAGTCGTCCGTCATTAGTTTAAGGACGTTCCGGTCCGTCATTGAAGAAAGCCGGCTACTACTTATAGAGTTTCGAGCTTAGGAAGATAGCGAGCGGACATAGTCGTCGTCATCTATCATTGACCTAGGCTGAAACTCATTAGGCGTAGTATTTCTTCAGGAAACGGCTGTTTATTGGCCTGAAAGGTCTTTCTCCATGCATGTCCATGAATATATAGGCTCCACCCTGGTAGACCTTGTCTATGATGTACGGGACTTCATAGTTCGGCTCGAATTTTCCCCACTTGGCTCGATTGGGGATCATGGGTCTTTTGACCACTAGCACGAGTTCACCTTGGCGGAATGTCCTCGGCCAGGTTAATCTTTCATATGAGCGCGTCATCTTTGCTTTATAAGCCTCCAGATTTTGTTGCGCTATGAGCCGGGTTTCATCAAGGGCATCAAGCTTCTCAAGCCGAAGGTGAGCATTTTCTTCGTCCGTCAGCTCGTAGTGGACTGCCACTCGCAGAGAGGGTAACTCTATCTCGAGGGAGAGTACTGCTTCTGTGCCGAATACCAACGCGTACGGTGTTGCGTTCGTGGCCGTCTTGAACGTAGTTCGATACGCCCAGAGAGCTTCTTGCAGTCTCTCGTGCCAGTCCTTCTTATTTCGGGATACCATCTTCTTCATGATCTTTGTCAAGGTCTTGTTGAAGGCCTCGGCTAGACCATTAGCTCGCGGATTATAAACCGAGGAATATCTCCAGTCTATATTATGCTGCTGCACGAAGCGACTGATCTTGTGGCTTCTGTAGGCTGGCCCGTCGGAGATGATCCGTCGCGGAGTTCCAAACCGATATATGACCTGTGTCTTGAAGAAATAGAGGATATTCTCCGTCTTCACTTCCCTCAACGGTACTGCTTCTGCCCATTTGGAGAAGTAGTCAGTCGTCGCCAGGATGAAACGATGTCCTCTAGACGATGCTGGTTCAATGGGGCCGACTATGTTAGCTCCCCACATTTCGAACGGCCAGCTAGCCACCGTTGGATGTAGTAGATTCGGATGCTGGTGGATGAAGTCTCCATGGATTTGGCATGAGTGGCATTGCTTCGCATATTCGAGGCAGTCCTGAATCATCATGGGCCAGTAATAACCCATCCGTTTAATTTTCAACTTCATCTTCGGGCCCGCTTGGTGAGAACCGCAGAGCCCGTCGTGAATTTCCCGAACGACTCTTTTCGCTTCATTAGGTCCCAGGCATCTCAACCACAGAGAATCAAACGACCTCTTGTACAGAGTATTATTGACGAAGGCGAAAGACAGAGCTCGTTTCATAAGTTGATGTCTTGAGGACGCATCTTCAGGCGTTCGACGGTATTTGAAGTAGTCTATAAAGACTTCTCTCCAATCCTCGGCCTTTTCCCGGTCTTTTATCTGCAGGGTCATCTGCTCAGTCGCTCCCTTCTCTTCGGATGATTCCGGAGATATTTCTGCTGGAGCAAGCACCCGACGGCTTTGCACCACAATTCTGACGTCATCGAGATTCTTGTTAGCCAGTTCTTTAGCGAGCTTGGCTAATGCATCCGCTTTGCTGTTTTCCGCACGCGGTATGTTCTCCAAAGTATAGGAGGGAATTTGGGTCAACAGTTGTTGCACCTTTTCGCCATACTTCACCAGCTCTGGTTTGCACGTTTGGTAGTCGCCGTTTACTTGGCTGACGACCAGTTGAGAGTCTCCGTATATGAGGAGGTTTTCAATTCCCATGTCGATGGCGATCTCGAGGCCTGCTATCAAAGCTTCATATTCGGCTTCATTGTTCGTCCTCGACTCTGTTAAGGAGAAAGCGAAGCGCATTATGCCTCCTTGTGGAGTTACGAAGATGAGGCCTACCCCCGACTTGATTAAAGGGGTTCTTTGTCTGCGCTTCTTCATGGAAGATGCTCCATCGAATTAAAGCTCCCATCGGGTATTGCTCCCATCGATCACGTTAAACGCATGTTCGTCTGGCAGTTCGCAATTTAGAGGGGAATCGGCAGGTATCGGATGCTCAGCGAGGAAGTCGGAAATGACCTGGCCTTTCACTGCCTTGAGAGGTTGATAAGTTATTGAAAACTCCATCAAGAGCAGGGCCCATTTAGCGAGCCGACCTGTCAGTATGGCCTTCGACATTAAATCTTTAAGGGGGTCCACCTTCGAAATGAGACGGACTTCATGCGCCAACGCATAGTGCCTGAGTTTCGTTATCGCAAAGATCAACGCCAGGCAGTGTTTTTCAAAGGGGGAATAGTTACTTTCTGCCCCCAGTAGAACTCGACTCAAATAGTAGAGTGCTCTTTCTTTCCCTTGGTCGTTCTCTTGCGCCTATAATGCGCCTAAGGAACCTTCGAGGGCGGTTGTATAAAGAATGAGGGGTTTTCCCTTAACCGGGGCAGCCAACACTGGCGGGTTCTGTAGGTACTGTTTAATTTCGTCCAACGCGTCTTGGCATTTGCGATCCCAGACCAACGGGGTTCCCTTTTTCATCAGGTGGCTGTAAGGACGGCATTTGCCTGAAAGGTTGGCTATAAATCGCCGTATGTACGCGAGCTTCCCTTGGAGAGACCGCAGCTGTTTCAGAGTTCTTGGCGGGGGCATTTCCATGATCGCCTTGATCTTCGACGGATCTATCTCAATACCTCGGTGTCGGACGATGAATCCCAGGAATTTGCTCGAGAAAACTCCGAATGCATACTTGAGAGGGTTCATCTTCAAGTTGTATTGTCGAAGGCATTGAAATACGGTCTTTAGATACTCGAGATGTTCCTTGTACGATTTGCTTTTAACCATAAGGTCGTCGATATAGCATTCGACGATTTCGTGTATAAGGTCATCGAAGATCTTCGTCATGGCCCTCTGATAGGTGGCACCGGCGTTCTTTAAACCGAAGGGCATCACTCTGTAGCGGAATATACCCAAAGGGGTCCTGAAGGCGGTGTGCTTCTGGTCTTCGGGATGCATTTTTATCTGATTATACCCTGATGAGCCGTCCATGAAGGAGAAGACTTCGTGAGTGGACGTATTGTCTATCATCAGCTCGGTGACTGGCACTGGGAAATCGTACTTCGGGCAGGCTTTATTGAGATCTCGGAAATCCACACATATGCGCACCGTCCCATTTTTCTTCATCACCAGGACGATGTTGGCGATCCATTCGGGAAATTGAACTTCTTGGATGAATCCAGAGTCGATTAACTTCTTGACTTCGGCGTTGATGCTCATCTCAAGCTCGAGCCGCATTCTTCTCGGCGCCTGTTTGACTGGCTTGACGTCCGGGGATATCGCCAATTTGTGCACAGCAATTTCTGGATCTAGTCCCGGCATTTCGGAATAGTTCCATGCGAAGCAATCTCCATACTGCATAAGCACGTCTTTTAATGAAGCCACCCTTTCTTCAGATAGCAGCTCGCTGACAAATGTCGGTCACGGGTCGTTCGCCGTCCCCAGCTCAATTTTCTTGAGGTTATCTGCAGTGGTATGTATTCCATCTTCCAGCTCTTTTGGTGCTGGTGGAAATTCCGAGATCACCTCGTCGTTGCTGTTTTCGAAGCACCAGGGAAGGTCATCCATATTCTCGGGCTCTTCTTTTGATATTATTATCATGTGACAAGTACGAATTCGCTTCCAAGACCAATGTGGAGCTGGTTTTACTTTCATGGCTTTGGGTTCATGCTTCTGTGGCGGCATTACCCTCCAACTGTCAGATAGAGCGAACTTGCCGAGCTGATACTGATCTTCCACCCAGTTCTTGAAGGTGAAGCAGTCTTCGAGAGGATGTCCTATCACTCGGTGATAAGAGCAATAGTTTGGGTGTGAGACTTCGCCTGCTTGTTCGGGGAGTTTAGACTCCGGCAGCGTAAGCATCTGGTATTTTATAGCTCGGTCAAGTATCTTCATCATCTTGTCCCGAGGAAAAAAGTACGCTCGACCCATTTTCCTCATGAGGGATAGATCGGAACCGCTCGATTCCCGCTTGCGTGGCTTCTTAGTCCCGCTTTGTTGCTGTTGAGAGTCTTTTTCGCGTTTCGACTTGTTTCTGCCTCTGCGTCGAGCCTTTTTTATAATAGGTTGACAGGGAGCGGCATTTTCATTTTTGATAGCCTGTTGGAGGAGGCGTTGCGTTTTGGCTTTCTCATAGATGGACATTTCGCGGTTATGGTCGTCTCGGACTTTTTGACCAGCTTCCCTTATGAGCATGTTCATTTGTTCTTCGAACGACGGACTGGGCACTTTTGCATTAGGAACTTTTACCGGTTCAAGATTAGCATCCTCCCATTGAGCATCCGCTTCTTCATTGAAGTCATGCACGACGTAACAGTCGCGGAGTAGCTCTCGTTTCTTGGATCGAATGTATCCAGGTCCGATTGTTTCCATCCTTCCACTAGGCAACTTGTGCTGAGTTCCGGGGACATTCCAGATCCTGTCATAGAACTTGGTTTTTCGAGCGGTCTGTTTGAAGGATATCCCCTGGCGTTTCAACAGCCTCTTCAAGCCTTCTGTATAATATCTGGGTAGACGGATGGGCTGAAGTCTGTCAAGCATACCGTGCCAGATTTCTTTCTCCACTTTGGTTTCCTTAGAGCGGTAGAATAGAATTGCTTTTTCGCCTTCTCTCCTAGGAGGGACATAGAACGTCCGCGACTCCTCTACACTGTAGGTATCGAGCGCATCCAGTTCTTTATAATGTTTAAGCGGCACCA
The DNA here is from genome assembly GCA_030015575.1 of Agapanthus africanus. Classification (NCBI taxonomy): domain Eukaryota; kingdom Viridiplantae; phylum Streptophyta; class Magnoliopsida; order Asparagales; family Amaryllidaceae; genus Agapanthus; species Agapanthus africanus. The sequence continues at coordinate 510,591,919 of JASDDO010000026.1, read as the reverse complement.
TGGCGACTTGCAGACTTTGCTCTTCGTTAGCGGACGTTTGTATTGAAGGCCGAGCAGAGAACACAGCATGGACCTCATCTTCCGAGTCACTACCAAAGATCAACGTACGAGCGGATGGTCCCGGCTTGTTGTATTGGGGTGGACCCGAATAAACTATCTCCTCTTCCTTCTCGGTATCACTGCCAAAGACAGGGATGGTGGCGTTAATTTTGTTCTCCGGCTTGTGACATCTCTCCGTGTCTTCAAAATTCGGTAAGAAGTATTTGGCATCTTCATATTTGCGGACTTCGTTCACGAAAAACGGGTTCAGTTCTTCCGTCACGGTATACTCGAGACCATCCCTAAAATATTTCATACACTGATGCTGTGTAGAAGGGATGATGTTGTACTCGTGTAACCATGGTCGGCCGAGCAGAGCATTGCAGCATGTCTTGGCGTCTATGACGTGGAATTTAATATCTGTAATGAGCAGCCCAAAGCGTAGCGTCAGTATCACAGACCCAAGAGTTCTCGATGATTGGGAGTCGAACCCGGAGATGGTGATCTTGTCCCGAGCAAGGTGCTGGACGCTCATGCAGATTTCCTTTAACACCCGCACGTTAAGGAGATTAACAGACGATCCGTTATCGACCAGGATTTTGCCTATCTTTATATCATGGCAGTATCCTGAAATATAGAGGGGGCGATTATGTTCACACGTCCCAAGGAGAAGGTCTTCATCGCCAAAAGTTACATCGGCCGTGTGCACTTCCTCCAATTCATCCTTCATCTTTTCTTCGGCCAGGAAAGCTTGGAATTGCTCGGGGTCCTGTAGTGCCTTGATTAATGAATCCCTTGCCTCTTTTGATAGTAAAAGGGCGTCAAGGATGCTGAAATGCGAGGGTAGCTTCCTCAGATGCGCTAGAACGTTGTAATCCATCTTATTTTTCTTCGGCGGGTCCTTGGCAGTTAGCTCCTCCATGACTTGGTCATCTAGGGCGATATCCTCAGAGACCTTTTCTTTCCCTTTATCTTTTTTGTTTGAGGGTCCGAGATTCTTTTCGGGCAGCGTCCGATTACGCAGCCGGATATTTTCACAGACCTTCTGCTCTTCTCCTTTTCCCGAGGTGGACTCTTTAAAGAGGGGGCTAAGAGCCAGCTCCTCGTCAGAATCGCTCCCGAATGTGAGCACTTGCGATCCCCCGGCGTTAACCATGCGACAATCGCCGGTAGTTCTGTTAAACTCAATGGTCGTACTTTTCCGCTCCCGACGAGTTTTGCACTTTTCCCGCTTAAAATGTTGCCGGTGAGCGACATATCCCTGCCACCATTTATTGAAAGCTTTGCACTCTTCAGTGGGGTGCAAAATCTTCCGATGATACAAGCAGTATGAGGGGTGCATTTCCGCTTCATCAGTAATGCTTCCTTTAGAGGATGGTAGCTTCATACCCATTGACATGGTTTTAGCAAACCTTTTCCTCATCTTGAATTTGAATTTATCTGCAGTGGGTGTATTTCGCTCCAGCGGGAGTGTCTCAGCTTTTTCGTCAAGTCGCTGGCGCTTGGCCTTTTCAAATATGGCCGTCTCGTGTTCCCGATCAGCTTTACTTTTCAATAGAGCTTCATTGAGGAATGCGTCGATTGTCCCATCCGGTGGCCCCAGAATTTCCGGTTTAGGATCTGCCCTCAGCTTTTCAGTGCAAGGAGTTTCCTCATCGTCTGTAAACGAATGGGAAATCATATGACAGCTTGCCACGTATTCCTCAGATTCATCCGACGAACTCTCCCCCTCATCTTCCTCTTGAAAGACGTGGTTGAGAAACTTTTGGAGTATGATGGGAGTCCGTGCTTTCTGGTTATATTCCTCCAGCGCGTCAATCTGTCTTTGTAAGTCCGTGCGCTTGTCGCCAGGCTTCACAGGCTTCTTGGATTTCTTCTTCTTCTTCTTCGAAGATTTTGACGGCTGGTTGTGAGTGCTTAGGCCACCACCATCGGTCTTTGGAGTTGGACGCGGCTTCAACATCCCCTCAATGACCTGCAGTTCCAACGGGTTTTTCCACCTGATCGCTGGGCATGTTTGAAGATCGTTCAGCATCCTCTTTGTTTTGGCTGATAGCATAACCTCCCATGAAGCTTCTTCAACGAGATAGCACGTTGCCCCCGACGTATTCACCTTTTTAGAGGTATGAGGTTGCGGCGGGTTCACCTTCCATCTTTCAGACAACGCGAACTTGCCCTGTTGGTACTGGTCCTCAATCCAATTTTTGAAGATGTAGCAATTCTCGATCGGATGACCCAGTACTCGATGATAAGGACAGTAATTGGGATCATTGACGTCGTTTGGCTGCGACGGGCGTCTTGGATCCGGCAGATTTATGAGTCGGTTGCGCAAGGCCAGCTTGAACAATCTTCTCGTTTTATCTCGGGGAAACAAGTAAGGACATCCCAGCCTCTCCTCGAGGGACAGGTGTGGACGCATATTATTTTGACGGACAGCCGGTTTCAAGTTGCTCCGCTGTTGTTGAGCATTAGCGACAACAATTACTTTTCCCTTCCCCTTTTCATTTCGAGAGTCCGGCTTTGGAGGGGGAGGTCTATGGCCCATCTGATCCATCTGACCTAGCTTGTCGATCAGGGCCTGAAAGGTAGTCGGCTTGAAGAACATCATGAATTGCGAGATGGTCGCTTGCGGATCGAGGGTTCCCACAAACATGCCTACCGCAGGAGCCTCTTCGATGCGTTGTTCGCATTTTGACCATAAGTTCCTCCACCGTATTGTGTACTGCACCCACATTTCACCTGGCTTCACCCTGTCATTAATCAATGCTGTTATCGGGGTGCGTTCGCTGGCGCTTGCGAAAAGCTGGGTAAACAGCAGCTCTATCTCCGTAAATGTCTTGATAGAGTCGTTTGGGAGCTCGGAGTACCACTCGAATGCTGTATCCGATAAGCTACCGACGAACTGGCGAAGCAATAATTTATCATCACCGCCGGTGTTGCCGCAAAGCGTCCTGAACTGGGCAACATGCTGGTGAGGATTGCCAGTCCCCTTATACACATAGAATTTCGGTATTGTATAGCCCGGCGGGTACTTGATCTGATCGTACCAGCTCGGATATGGTCGTTTTGTTTTTACAACCTGATCGGCTGCCTCGGTCACATGATGAACTCGGATCTGCTGAGCTATATATTCGTCCAAGTCAGCTTTGGATATTGTCTCCTCCTTGGCTGTTGACAGAGCCGGTGGAGGATTTGACGTTTCTCCCATGTCGTCTTCAAGGACGATCGGAGGATCTTCTTCAACAGGAGGATCTTGTTGAATCATCATACCCACCATGTCCTGGAATAGGAGGGCTATTCGCTTTATGTTGGCCGCTTGTTCAGCAGCCTCTTTATCCTTCTTCTCCAGTATCCTGCGAAGGAATTCAGCGTCAGTTTCTTGCTCCTGGCATTGATCCGAGGATGTTTCGGGGCTTTCTTTCGGCCTAGTGAGTGCGGCCATCGCATTCATCATTTCCTGGAGCTTCTGCTGTTGCTCCTGAGCTTTGGTCATTAACCGTGTAAGCGGTCTATGACCTGTAGATGCACGGCTGTCCTCCTTCCCCGACGCCATGTATACAGTATGGACTACAATGCCCCCGAACTTAGGGCGTTTGGGCTCGCCGCCTTTGACATTTGCCGCAGGCGTGGGAATTTTCTCCGGCCTCCTTCTCTTGTGGGCCGTTGAAGTTGAAGGGGCCGTTGCAGTGGGCACCCTGGCGGTTGTCGTCCTCTGCTATTTGACGGGATGGTTCTTTTCTTCTTGCACTTTCACCCTCTTCTGCTGGCGAGAGTGATCTGGATCAATTACGGAATCTTGAACCCTCCGCCGGACCTTATAAATTTTGGAGGACAGCCGTTGAGGGGGCTGCTCCAGCTTTGTTTCTGTAACCCTTTCCGTAGGTGGGGGAGATCTTTTTAACGTGGCAGTCGGAGAGTTCTTGCGTACCCTCCTTAGCAGTTCAAAGTTGTTCCCAGTTGGAACAACAGCATTAACTTCCACCACTGGAGCGGGTGGAGTTAGCCCTGAGGGGGAGTTGCCCCCGGCCTTCTTTACTCGGCGCCAGTGGCGGCGTCGAGCGTGACGAGCCGTTGGGACTGGCTCGGCGATAGGGACAACTTCTTCTTGCCCCCTGTTCGAATGAGGTGCTGCTGGTGTCAGCCTCTTAAATACTGATGTTGTCCTTTGAGTGGCGATGTTCAATCTGTCAAAGACAGATCCTCGAGCAGGAGCAGGAGCCGGAATAGTCAGCCTTGAAAAGACTGACTCTTTAACAGGAGAAGCCGCCTTGACGTCTTCTGGAGCAGGGGTGGCTGTCTTTCTCGAGACGGCCATTTCAGGGTTCATGGGCTTCCTGGCGGGCCCATCAGGGTTCTGGCTCAGCCTGGCAAAGACAGAGGCTGCCAGTTTGATATTGGACGACCCGTTGAAAGGGGCCGTTGTAACAGTAAGCCGATCGAAAACCGACTTCTTGCTCGCTTCTGGTGCGGGCACTGGCATAGTGAAGCTTGCAGGCGGGAGCATGGTCCCGAAAAACAGACCGGTGGTGGCCTGGGTCACTTGTTCCACCGGCATGGCAAGGATGGAGGCCGCTTGAGGCCCATAAGCTACACCTCCAGGTGAGGTGGAGCGTCGGTTGCATTGGCATTTTGAGCAGCTCGAGCAGTTGGAGGCCATCGATGCTTGATTTCTACGCCAGACAAAAGACCAAATCTTAGTGACTTGAAATCCAAAGGCAACAATTAACAAACCGCGATTGATTCGCGAAGACGACACACGAAGTGGAGTGGAAAGAGGAAAAGGTCCTACCGGGCGTACCAGAATCTGTTCCCCTCCGAACGGCGGCCAAGACTGGACGTCTTGCCTGTGATTCGGGGCAGATGCTATTTGGTTTTATCCGTCCACCTCTCCGAAGATGCCAAGTTGATTTATGGCACCGTGTATCGGAGGTTTAGACGGATGCGGCCGTTGTAGTAGACTTCGTCAGATTCCCCCTCGCTTGAGGGGTTTTTGATTGTGGGGACGCTCTTCCCTGCAGGCGCAAGCCCCTGCAGTTAATTACGCTACCGCATCGCGGTAACAACTTTCTCCTTCTCCAGAATTTCACTTCGTGTCGTGTGTGTTTGTTTTGTTTGTGGTTGCCCGTGGATTGTATACGGAGACTAGGTTATGCCGTCGCCCGTAGGATGTGGATTAGTCCAAATCCGTATTTTCTTAGATTTGGGTTTTGGGTTTTTGTTTAAGGATAAGTTAGCCTTATTTAAGGCTAAGATCAACTTAAACTTTTGTTAAGGATACGTTAGCCTAATCTCCAGACTAAGATCAACTTAACGGGATCGTTTGGATCCGACAAGAGAGCAATTGGCTCTATTGTTTAGTTTAATGACGTTGCGGTCAATTTCCAGTTTAGAGACATAGTGGTCCATTTCCAGTTTAGGGACATGATGGTCCATTTCCAGTTTAGGGACATGGTGGTCCATCATTCCCATTTGGGGACGAGCATTAGTTTAAGGACATTTCGGTCCAACATTCCCATTTTAGGATGAATATTAGTTTAAGGACGTTTCGGTCCACGAGTTTAAGGACCCCGCAGTCCGTATCAATGTGTGGTTGTCAGGACCCGTCACCTCTCTGACGTCATTGAAGGATTACAACGATAGGTGTCAGAGGAGTTCAGAGATGTTCCCTTGAACCGGATGTAAATTGATTTAAGAGAGCAATCTTGCTCAGTCAATTTAATTTGAGGACTTACGGCCATGATTGGGCTAAGTCCAGTTGAGAATAATCAACGTTTTTATCTTTGGCCTATTAGGCCCGTGCTAGGGCTTTGCCCCTGTTTAATAATGTACTGCATTTTATTCTGGCCTGCTAGGCCTTTTTGATTTGGGTTCTGTCCCTTTATATACGCCTTTTTGATTTGGGATCTGTCCCTTTATATATGATGCAGAGCATCTGTCATTGTTGGGGCTCTGCCCTTTTTTTTAAAATAATGCATAACATTTTATTAGGCCTGTTAGGCCTTTTTTAATTGGGCTTGGCCCTTCTGAAATAATGCAATGCATTAATTATTTGACAGTGGCTTGTCAGGCGCTTTGCGCCAATTATTGAGCGCAAGCGCATGTGGAGGTGACACGTGTCATGCTCTGGTGAGCGCAAGCGCAGTGCGCTGCGCTGTTGCGCTGCTGACACGTGACGTGCTCTGGTGAGTTGCGCCAACTTTAAAGAGCAATGCTCTATTTTTAAAAGCGCATAGCGCAAGCGGTTCTGGAGCTGACACGTGGCGCTCTCTGGTGGCTTGCGCCAATCCAGGAGCGCAACAGTGCAGTTTTTTGCAAGTGCAAGGCACTGTTTCAATAACTTGATCCAATTTTGGATTCAAGAAAAGAATCTTTAAGATTCAGAACCAATGGTTCATAAAAAAGTGCAAGGCACTGTTATTATTTATTTTTTATTGAAGATCATTGATCTTGTTCTTAGATCAATGATCTATTCAGAAGAAATTCTTCTTTTTTTTATAAAGGTTTTACCTTTTTTCTCTTCTTGAGTTTTTCTCAAAATTCTTCAGAGTTCTTTTTATTCTCTGTGTTGTTGTTTTTGATCTTGATGATGATCCTCATTGAATTGGGGTTTAGGGGCCTTTATATAGTGCCCATTAATTTGTTAAATTTGTTAAAGAGATCATTTTCTGAGTGATTTGGGGAATTTTCCCCACCGTTGGATCTTTGATCCAAGGACTTCTGTTTTACAGAAGACAATCTTCTTGTTTTAATAAGAACAGAAAGATCTTACTGGAATTTTAATTCTGTTTGGCGCGAGCGCACCAGCGCTTGACACGTGTCGCGCAGCGCAACTGCGCTGACACGTGTCGCTCAGCGCAAGGCGCAGCGTAACTGCGCTAGCGCAACTGCGCTGCCACGTGTCGCGCAGCGCAGAGCACAGCGCATCTGAAGCGTTGCTTCTTTTATAGAGCCTTGTTCGGATTGAGTGCGCTGCCTTGGGTGCTGCGCTCCCTGCGCTGGCGTGTCTGATTTGGACACGTGGCGCTCTGCGCGCAGCGCAGGGGATCTGAAGTGTTGCTTCATTTATTTTAACTTTAATTTTCACTTTAATTTTCAAAATAGAGCTTTGCTCTGATTGGGGGAAACAGAAGCGTTGCTTCGTTTCCCGCCTTGGAATTTGAACAGAGCTTTGCTCTGATTGGGGTAAACAGGAGGGTTTACCAAGTTCGACGTACCCATGTTTTCTTGCGAATCTTGAGGGATTTGATCCCATTTCTCGACGGGTTAATAGATTAGCACAATCGCTTTTAACACATCGGTCGTCACAAATTGCGCTAATTTATTCCCTCGATTTACACCCTCAAGATCGTACCACACTTCTTTCTCTCTTCCACCATTCTTCTCCTCCACCGAGACTGTATACAGTTTCTATCTTCATACGGTCTTATGTGCGTCTCATTTCTTTTCTTTACACTCCATTCTTTCACCAACCCCACCATTATCACGATAGAATTTTTGAATGGTTGGTGCTAACTTTTGGGCTGTGTAAGGCCTTGCATAGTGTGGGGAGAACCTTGTTGTATATTATTTTGTTTTTTTTCTTTTAATAATAACAAAAAAAATTATAATTAAATAAACAGGAGAGTGCCGACATTTTGACCCTCTTGGTGTGGCATGACAGTGAGGACACTGTCAAGTTTAAGTTTGGGGGTATGCTCGGTAAGACTTTTTCCTTCGCATTCATATGTACATTTGCATTTGCATACTTATTTTAAAACCCATAAAAATTGAAAATTTTTAAAAATTATAAAAATTAAGTATTCAATTTTAGGTATAATTGACTTGAATTTGACAAAAAGGTTAACTAGCTAGGAACAACTAGATCTAGACTTAGTAAATTAAAAACCCTAAAAATAACCTTTCTTAAAGTTTAACGGTCGAAGTATATGTCTTTGTAGTTTATCTAGAAATAGGCAAATTTTGAGTTCACTTCTTGGGCTAAGTTAAAACAAGGGAAAAGTATTGATGTTTTATTAAAGTATAAGTTTTAAAAATAATTCCTAACTTAAGTCTAAATTCTGAAAATATATACCCTACAAATTGCACAAACACGCACCTTGAAACTTGGAATAGTAGAGGAGACCTTGAAATGCTCTTGTCTAAAGTCCTTAGTACGAAGAAAATAAAATAAAAATTCAAGTGTGAATAAAGAGATAAAAAAATGAACACTGGTTTTTGTGATTACTTAAGGCTGCAAAAATAGAAAAATATTTAGTGAGGGTGCTTTATCACCTAGTGCCTTAGACCAACTGGTTTGGGAGTCACTGCTAAAGCCTTAGGTATTGCAAGACTAGGAATTACGCTTTAATGTGCAAACACGTCTTGTAATCGGTTGTTGGTACCTCAAGAAGTATTAACGGTCGCATGAAGGATGTGTGAGCGAAATTCATCTAAAAATTCACCTATTAAGAAGTGCTTTGGACAACGGACAAGAGTATGATTGCTTGATTTGAATTTCCAAGTGTAGGGGTGATTTATACACACACGTAGGGGTATGTGATTGGGGTTTAGATAAGAGATAGGAATGAAGAATAGGACTTGTATCTTTAGTAGAGATGATAAAAATTCCTAAGTTGAGATAGAACCCTAGAAAGAAAACTTAAGAGATGCCGAAAGCTAAGTAAGTCTACAGAATATATATAATCTTAAGTTAAATGATAAGGAAGCGTGAAGAATACGGGTGGATGATTTATGAGTCGAAGATAATAGAGTTCTTGTTAGAAAACCTAATTGGAGAATAAAAGTTAATGGGCCAAATTGATAGGATTTTGTGGGTAGTATCCGCTGAAAAACCCTTAGGAGACGACACTCCTCCTACTAGGGACACCTAGAGGTTTAACGGTTTGTTGCACGAGCTCAGTGCAATCGCGTTTCCCTGCGAAAGTGAGGTTAGGTTTTTTGTTGAGAATAAAAATTAAGTTTGCTCGAGGACGAGCAAAAGATAAGTTTGGGAGTATTTGTTCATACCATAATATTGCATTATTATATTCTCCATTTATTCGTTTTATAAATAAACAGGTGCTTTTGACGCATGCCTGCTACATATTACAGGTTACATGTTCTTGGAGCTAAAACAGTGAAAACAATGAAAAGACAATACAAAAGTGAGATTACGAATGATAAATGGTGAAATCTTGATCGCGCCTACATTTTGAGGAACAATGAACAACAGTTCACCGAGTATAAAGGCAGCGACACGAAGAAACAGTAAAAGTCCACCACAATGTTAACTGGAAAGATCTGGAAGAGAACGAGGAGCTAATTTGAGAAAAGACCTGTGAAAACAGAAAGAACAAGTCATAAAAAGCCAGCACAAGAAAACACAGCAACCAATTCCTCATTTTGGCCGCGGAACTGCGGCCAAACCAGGCCTCGGGCCGCGGTTCCGCGGCGGGGTTGCGCAATCAGGAGCTGAAATTTTTACCAATTTATGTGGCGGCTTTGACTAGTCTACCTAGGGGTATTTCGGTAAATGCAGACGTGCGAATTAATTGTAACTTAGGGTTTCTATGAATCTATAAATAGAGACCCAATTCATTGTATCAGGCTATACCTCCCTCATGCCTCTTTTTATGAATAAAATTCAGAATTCTTTTGGAGAGCATCGATGCCTTTTTTCATATCATCTATTCAGATCTGACAACCCTGCGTAAATGTTTGGAGAGAGCCATCTGTAAAGTAAGTAGGTAATTTCAATTCTTGTCCTAGATAATTTTTCATTCTCTGCCCTAGATAAATGTTTTTAAATTCCCTAATGAGCGAGTAGTCTCCTCGCTTGTTAGGGTTAGCTTTGGGAAATGCTTTTGAGAGATGAGATCTCTTATCCCTTTCTTGCCCATCATACTTTTTACTAGGACTCCATGCATACATGCACATACCGCTCCCTACGGCACCCTATCCCATGAGGTAGCGGTGATACCGTAGTATAAAGACTCGGTTGTGATGGTTTTCCATGGAGGTTAGGGTAAGGATTGATAAAGGAAGGACAAGAAGCTAGAGGAAGAAAATATCTTCCCGAATGGTTCTAATCCCTTTTATTGATAATTACCATAACTCCTCTTAGATCCTAATTTGGGTATAGAAAGCGTTGAGATTTATTTACATTTCCAAACTTACCTTAAACCTAACCCTAGCAAGATTTATATCTAGACAATCTTAGTATAGATAGATTTAATTTTTAGATTTAATAATCAATTCGAGCACCCATCGGAATTAACTCGTTTGAGCGATTAGGAAATTCACAACATCCCTGTGGACCGACCCGTACTCACCGGCTAGCTACTAAGCGACGCCGTTCTTGATTGCGGTTAATAGATAGTTTTTGAGACGAATCATACACGAAGTCCGATACGAGGATTCTCTGTACTTCATGATCCCCCAAGATGCTAATCCACGACCGGCCGAGGACAAAACGGCGCTGAATTCAATGGGCAAGTCTGAGCCAACTATCATCTTTAAAACTAAAAATTCTCGAGTGCGCCTACATTTTGGTAGCGACACCGATGATTCTGATGCCGAAGGCCCGCCCGCCCCTCAGTAAAGTTAGCCCGCATTTTAGCGGTGACCTCGACGAGTCCGACACTGAAGGCCCGTCTCTCAACTTTAAACCCGGTAAAATTCATCCTCTTCGACAATGACACTAACGAGTCAAATGCAGAAGATTCGCTCTGCAATAGATGTGCGGATAAGACTCTTGCACAAAAAGAGAAACTAAACGAAACCCCTGAAATCATAAAAGGGTCTTTGGCCATCACAAGAGCTTTGGAGCAGATGTACAAAGAGCTTGACACACTGTCAGTCTCCACGGTGGATCAATTGAAAACCTTCCGTCTCCGGAAGAAAGGATAGGTAAAGAGGCATCATGTTCTATAGGTCAGATTATGTCATGCATCCGAACGATTTGTCCCTAATATGCCTTCCATTTGAAAAAGGCATAAAAGTTATCTAAACCCCAAATACTATGCATCCGAGATGCGGGAATATTTTAAGAGATGCGGATGCCCGTTATATCAAACGGATTCCGAATCATTATTCTATGAAGGGCTATGGCATCCGTCTCAAGCTCGACCACTCATCGATGGGCAAATTCCAGATAGACGGGGTATAGGTTTTATCCAGCCTGATGTCAAGTCGGCTACATGATCCACGTTGGTATGACCAGTGGAAAATCAGGGGATGATGATGAGCTAACCGAGCTTGAAGGAGCACCTCAAGAGCTTGAAGACGGACAAACAACCTTCGATAACTGAAATCAATCTGGGAACATCCGATAATCCACGGCCGACCTTCATCAGTTCATTCATCAAGTGAAAGAGCAAATAATCTCCTTACCGCATGAGTTCGTCGTTTTCTTTGAATGGACGTACAAGAAAATGCATGGCCTCTCTCCAGAGGTGGTTGTGCATAAACTGGCTGTATCTCTCGATGCCAAGCCAATCAAGCAAGCTCTTCGAAGAATGAGAAGGGAGCTGGAGGAAAAGATGAAGGAAACCAAGAAACTCATCGATGCCGGTTTCATCAGAGAAGAGAAATATGCAGACTGGATCGCATGCATTGTCCTGGTAAAGATGAAAAACAGCATATTCGAGTTTGCGTCGACTTCATGGATCTCAATAAAGCATGACCCAAAGATGATTTCCCGCTCCCGATCACGGAAATGATGGTCGACATCTCAAGTTATGAGCTGTTCACTTTTATGGATGGCTCATCCGAGTACAACCAAATCAAAATGTCGTCTGAGGATGAGAAACATACAGCGTTTCGAATTTCGATCGGCATATACCGGAAAAAAGTCATGTCGTTCGGACAAGAATGCAGGCTCCACATACCAAAGAGCGATAACAAATATCTTTGATGACTTAATTCATAATGTCATCGAATGATATGTTGGTGATTTGGTAGTTAAGACCAAAGCTATAGCTAATCACATCTAAGATCTCTGAATAGTCTTCACAATGCTAATTGAGTACAATATGAAGATGAATCCTCTCAAATGCGTATTTGGCGTGTCATCGGAAAAATTTCTGGGTTTCATAGTCTGACATCAAGGGATCAAATCGACCTTTCAAAGATAAAAGTAATCATGGAGATGCCTTCCCAAAGAATCTGACACAGCTAAGGTCATTTCAAGGCAAGCTCGCTTATATACGGAGATTCATCGCGAACTTATCAGGAAGATGCCGGCCTTTCTCAAAACTCATAAAGAAAGAGGCTCCCTTTATCTGAGATACCGAGTGCCAAGACACGTTCGAGAGCATCAAGCAATACCTTCTGAACCCTCCTGTGCTCGTCGCTCTCATTCCAAACAAGCCGTTGATCGTCTACACGGCCGCATTAGGCGGATCACTAGAGGCACTCCTCGTCCAAAATAACGAGGACGGAAAGGAAAACGCCCTTTCCTATCTCAACCGAACGTCAGTTGGGGCAGAGCATAACAACTCACCAATCGAAAAACATTGTCTGGATCTCATATTCGCTGTAAAGAAGCTAAGGCGGTATCTGCTAGCTCAAAGGCTTATGCCGATCCCCAAGATTGACCCTTTGAAATATCTCATAACAAAGGTAAACTTGACCGGTAGGATAGCCAGATGGGCTGTCGTGCTGCTCAAGTTTGACATAATCCATACTCCTTAAAAGGCGGTAAAGGGGCAAGTCCTGTCCGACTTGCTCGCTGCTCATCCTATACCTGAAGGGTCACAGCTAAATTGCGAGTTACCTGATGAACAAGCGTTGCATCTCGAAAAAAGCGAGCCATGCTGGGATCTCTACTTTGACGGGGCTTCATCAATAAGGATTTCCAGCAAATCAAACATCCCACAAATAAAGGCTGGGGTAGGATTGGTATTTACCACGCCGTCCGGAGGGTCTCTACGATGTTCTTTCTCTCTTACCAAGTCTCGCACAAACAACGAGGCTGAGCATGAAGCGTTAATAGCAGGGCTCGAGCTTGCTATAGAGATGGGGATCACCCGACCGCGTGTTTATAGAGATTCCCAATTGGTCGTCAACCAAGTAAATGGCGACTACAAAGTATATAAGCCCGAGTTGGCTTTCTACAGAAGCCGGGTCGCGGAGCTCATGAAACAATTCATTTGTATCGAACTAATGAGAATTCCCAGGGCATTGAACAAAAAAGCTGACGTACTCGCTCGCCTAGCCAAGGAACTGGCAGATCCCGATATGGATGAAATTTTAATTCGGTTCGAAACCGGCAAATTCTACCAACTTCCATGAGTGAACAAGGACTGGAACAAGAAAATTGTCCTACTGAAGAGGCCCTGGTCATTAAAAACGAGTCTGATTGGTGAGAACCCTTTATAGAGTATCTTCGATATAATATACTAAAGCTCTCCGGTATGTGTTCGTAAATGACACATTATACCGAAGATCATACAACCAGTTCTGACTCAGATCTCTGTCCTCGGCTAAATCCCAGAAAGTTATGAAAGAAGTCCACTCAGGCATCTGTGGAGTACACCAATCTGGCTCCAAAATGCGCCTTTAAATTAAGCGGCTGGGATATTACTGGCCCACCATGATAAAGGACTGTGAAGAATATGCGAAGAAATGTCACCTCTGTCAAATATATGGCAACTTCATACCCAAGCATCCCAATCTGCTGCATCCTACTGCGGCGTCATTGCCATTCGAAATATGGGGCACTGACATAGTTGGTCCAATTGATCCTCAATCATCTAAAGGCCACCGGTTCATATTGGTCGCAACTGACTACTCTAGATGGGCCGAAACTGTCCCGCTAAAAAAATCAAAACAGAAGATATTCTAACATTCTTCCGACATAATGTTCTATACCGTTTTAGTACACCAAGAATCATTTCTAACAACAGGCTTTCTCTCAGGAGCTTCAAAATCTCAAGATTCACCTTTCATCATAAGTTAGACTGGAGATACTCCTCCATCTATAATCCAAAAGCCAATAGACCTTCAAGAACACTCTATGCAAGCTCTCAAAGAAAAATGCTTCTGCTAATAAATGAGATTGGGATCTCAAGCTCCACGAGACACTGTGGGCATATCATACAACACATCGCACTCCGACGCAATCTACCCCATACCCACTGCTTTTCAGGATGGAAGCAATCCCCCCTCGAAGTCGGACTCTCGAGCTTAAGAATGGTCGTTCAGCACAATCTGACAGAAGAGGAAAATGTTTTCTTTCGGCTTGAAGAGCTCGATGCGCTCGGAAAAAAAGACTAGCCGTACAACAAAATTTGGAGTCGTATCGACCCCAAATATCATGGGCTTATAATAAAACGACACGCCTCCATGTTTTCAAGAAATACGATCTGGTGTTGGTCCTCAAAAGACCGATCATCTCCTACCGACATGCAAAAGGAAAATTTAAACCAAACTGGGAAGGACCGTATGTCATCGAAAATGTGTATGGTGGAGAATCCTACCAACTGTTAAGCGTTGAGGGAAACACGCCCATGTCGCCCATCAACGGTCGATATTTCAAGAAATATCATGCATAAATGCTCCAAATCATGGACAAGCTGATCTTACACAACCCTGCAAGAATGCACCGAAACTGCCAAATAAGAAAATCAAACCCAATTGACCCCTAAGTCGTTAAACTGGAATCAGATGACCCGTAAGTCGTTAAACTGGGTATAACAGATGACCCGTAAGTCGTTAAACTGGAAATAGATTACCCCTAAGTCGTTAAACCGGGAACAAATAAAATCCTCCAAAAGCAAATGATGAGTCAACCCTGGCACTATACTTTAGTGTTAGCGGTGCCGATGCCGACCAAAAATCCAAACCTCAATCCCTCCAAAGGAAAATGATGAGTAGCTTCTGGCGCTATACTTCAGTGTTAGCGGTGCTTATGCCAACCAAGAACCCAAATTTCAAGTCCACAAGTCCTCCGGACGATTCTAGAGCTAACCAAATCAAATCAAGCAAATTAAATCAAATCAAATCAGATCAGATCAGCCAAATCAACTAATTCAACCATTGACTCGTGCCGAAATCAAGCTCCGCCTCGGAATACCTGCCGCGCGCTGGAATCAAGCTCCACTTCGGAATATATGTACCCGCGCCAGAATCATGCTCCACCTCGGAATACCTGCCCTGCGCCGGATTCAAGCTCTGCCTCTAAATATATGTACCCGCGTCGGAATCAAGCTCTGCCCCGGAGCCTCGGGATATCTGCATCCGCGCCGGAATCATGCTCCGCCTCGGAATGTCTACACCCGCGCCGAAATCATGCTCCTCGGAATGTCTGCCCCCACGTCGGAATCATGCTCCGCTTCGGAACATATGCCCCCATGCCGGAATCATGCTTCGCCACAGAATATCTGCCCTTACGTCGGAACTATGATCCGTCTCGGGATATTGACCCATACGCCACTAAAAGGGAACCAAGTTGACATCTCCACGAAAGATCCATCAATTTCATGCACGCGATGCACATGCGACGTGCACTTATTAATGGGAGCACTTTGTTAGGGTCAAAATCTACACCCCATTGCCTAAATAAAAAATTAAAGGTGAATATCAAAAAGTCAAAGTCAACGCTCAAACAAGTGGATCCGGATCCAACCAACTTAGGCCCAAACCCAAGCAAGTGCGCCCACGCCCAATCCGCCTCAAATCCAAGCAAAGCCGGCCGGCCATTGACGGAGAAAGAGGAAATTTGTAATAAATGAATTTTATATGCAAAATAAATGTAAGAATGTAATAAAAATTGGCAAAAAGCCAAATTATGTAAATCTCATAGCTTATATGCAAAAAGATGAGCACATGGCCTGGGAGAGGCAAAATGCAATTATGTAAAGCCTAAAGGGCGAGATGCAAAAATGTAAGCCTATAAAAGACATAACATATGAAAGAAATAACAACTTGGATCCCATATTTTTTTTATTCCAAGGGTTTTGAGCCTCCTCTCTCTCTCTTCAAGGTATTATTCCTCAAGAGAAAAAACTCATTTTTCTTAAGGATAATAGTGTTAAACCCATAGATCTATTGAAAAGAGTCTAAATTCTTCATCAAAACCAATAAAGAGAGAGCTTTTGGGTCCTCCCTCTTTCTCTCCAAGAGAAGAAAAGAAAGGGGAAAGAAGAAGGAGAACCTATATCTCAAAACTCCATTTGTAAAGGATCCAAGACATAGAAAGAGAAGGGATCACTTTTCCCTCATTCAAGCTTAAATTCCAAAAATCAAAAAAGCTCTTAAATTCCAAAAATTAGCGAGAAGGTTAAAGGTGACCCCCATCTAAGGAAAGGCCTTTAGGCTTCTCTCTTGAGGAAACTCTCGGGAATGCGGATTTCGATCCGTACTCTCTTTTTTTTGGACGCGGATTCCATCAGCACTTCACCCAAATACGCGGAAAAATATAGACTTCGTTATATGTTTCTTCCAAATGAACAATAAAACAACAAAATCTATCATTTATGTCGCCGCATTTTTGTCGAAATCCGCACAATTAGGTTTGTTTATAAAACCAACCAAAATAATAATAATAATAATAATAATAATAATAATAATAATAATAATAATAATAATACATGGAAGCCGAGGAGGGTGCCCGACCCGGGCCAATCCCCCGATAAACGTTACCAGGTCCCCTGAAAAGGGAACCCGGACCCCGAGGCCCCCTAAAGGGGAGCCGCCCCCCAAAGGGAGGCGACACCACTCCCTTTTTTTAGGGAGCCAACCCTTTATTGTGGAGCCGACCCTGGCCCCCCGGGGGGCCAGCCCCCGTAACCCGAGGCACCCGAATTTTCCCCTCCCTGAGGCACCCGAATTTCTTTTCACCTAAAATAAATAAATAAATAGAAAAAATAGAAATAGAAATAAAATATAATAAATAAAAAATGAAATGAACAAACATGCATTCCTTTGAACACACACACTTCACGTTGAGTTCGCATGATCGTAAGACCCGTTAATTAGAGGTTCCCCCACCTCAAAGCGATGGATAATTAACGACAGCTTTGTTCGCGGCTGCTGGAGACTGGAATCCCCACAATCAATAAACCCCTGCCCACAATTGGATGGCAGAAATCTGTATAATGCCTGACAAGCGAGTGCATCCATCCCACTGGATGACGAAAAACACTTTACAGGGTGGGTTTTAAATACCCCTTACATGTTTGCACGATCTCTTAGGCTTTACAAAATTGACTTTTTGCCCATTTTTCTTACATATGTGCACATTTTGCATCTTAACTCTTGGGCTTTACAAGATTGGCTTTTTGCCCATTTATTTCCTACTTATTACAATTTAAATCTATTTATTACATTTTTCTATTCTTTCTTCGGCATAAGGCCAGCCCCATGCTTGAGCTTGGACCGGTTGGGCTTGAGCCCACTTGCTTGAGCTTGGACCAGTTTGATTGGGCTCGGGCCCACTTGTTTAGGCTTAGGCCCGGGTTGATTAGGCTCGGGCCCGTTTGTTTGGGTGTTGACTGACTTTTTGATTTTGACGGTGGGTGTAATTTTTGACCCCAACATATGCTCTAGCATAACTATAGAAAATAGTCATTAAAAGTGTAGCTTTATCTTAGTTGATTTTTTATTGAAGAGCCAACCATTCATTTATAACTAGCCTGCTATAGAATAGCTGAGAGTATTTTGTTAGTATCATTATTTTTAATTATTAAGTGGTTTGGAAGTTTTAGACATGTTCCAAATAACTTCTACAAGTGGTTATTCAGGAGTTTTAGAAACTAACCAAATAACTTCCATACCAAAAAGGCTATAAAAAGGGAACATGGGTTCTCTCAAGAGGGAGTGATTTTCCTCTCTATCTCCCATAAAAGGTTTCTCCAACAAAAAGGTTCTTCTAATCCTTTGATACTTGCAAGAGCAAAAGGGATTTTAATCCGTGAAAGTGCGTGTACTTTCCAATGTGATTGTACGACCGATCGCGAAGGCGGTGATCAATTCAAGATTCAAGAACGCTTCTGCACTCAAAGGTATGAGATTGATATTAATTATCGATTTACATTTATGGCATTATCTTTACATCAGATCTAACATTGGTATCAGAGCCTAATTGAATTGTTTCCGGCCAAAATTCTGGTCAAAATCGTTTTTTTCCTCTCTGTTTTACAAGTGAAAAGGATTTTTTTATGATGAAAATTCAAAAAAATCTTGCCAATGATGGATCACCGGAGACTCGGACTGGCGAAGATGGACGCTGGAGTCGTCGTCGACTTGACCACTTACCATCTCGGCGCCTGAGATGGCCGCCGCCGCCGCCGCCAAAGCTTTGAAGGTAACGCGAAGAACAAAATCCCGAGAGAAATTCATAATGGGCTCGTGAGGGAGCGAACCCATTAAGAGGGGAATTGGAAAATTATTAATTAGCCCTTAGAGAATTGTGGAATATATTTTTAATAATTAGGAAATTATATAATTGACGTTTTTTTTGCTCTATTCTTCTTAAAATTGGTTATTATGCCCTACTCAAAAGAGACTAGCATCAATCGTCCTTTGATATGGTTTTCCCAAGTCTAACCCAAGTAAGAAGATACAAATGAATTATTAGTAATGTTCTACTCTATTCAAGATTGGCTTTGACGCTTTACTAAATAGAGACTAACCTAAACTAATTATTCATTAGTCGTTCTATCATGAGGATTTTTTTTTTATTTTTACAACAATTTTTAACAATTTTTATCGTATAAAAGTCGTCAAGCCCTCTTACAGGCGTATTAAAATAAACTCAATAGCAAATGTTAAATATTTTAAAATACTTGTTTGAGTTGGAGTTCGGTTTCTGGTAGAACTTATAGGAGTTCTCATTTAGAACTATTTTTTTATTTTTTGTGCCAAACTAATTAAATACATGATATTTAAACGTTTGTGAAAAGGGTGATGATTGGGAGCAAATCGAACTTTCGATTTCAAAACTTTACGTTTATTTATCATTTATTTAGTTAGATTATGAGGCAATAGAAAAAAATATTCCGTATGCCTGTGGTGGTGTGCAACTTTTGTTAATATGCTTATATTTTTTGTGAAGGTATCTATGACTATGACATCAAAATCAATTGTTGCTGATCTGAACAAGGGTGAAAAACTGAATGGTAACTGGGATATATGGCACACCATAAGGTTCAATGCATCCTTGAAGAACAAGAAGTTCTGGAAACACTCAACCACATTATTTTCGAACCTGAAAGTTGAAATATTGCTCAACATACAAGAGATTTTGAAACTTTTTAAATTTGGAAGAAAAAAAATAGTATTGTTCGTGTTACGTTGCTGAGCAGTATGGACGATGAGCTCATGTGTGAGTTTGAAAAGTATTACAATGCTCAGGAGATGTGGCTTATCTTGAAAGACAAGTTTGGCAGCACCTCTATAACTAAGGTGAGAAGACTCGCTATCAAGTTTGATACCTTTAAGAAGCGCCAAAACACTACTATGAGGCAGCACCTTAGGGAAATGGGCAATATGATCAGAGTTGAGGTCGGCAGGACACTCTTACTGATGAGCAACGGGTGCAAACAGTTATTTGGTCTCTTCCTCACGGTTGGAAACATATGAAAATTAATATGAAACACAATGAAAATATCAAGACTTTCAATAATATTGTGCGTCATTTGGAGTTGGAAGATGAGCGTTTAGAAACGCTAAATCTTCAGGGCAGGCTTACGTTGCCGAATCAAGTTCATGCGGACTTCGGGCTTAAAGCACAAAAGGAACATTAAGGTTTTTAACTTCAAGGGAAGAAAAGGATATGGACCGAAAGACAAAAAGGTCAATTTTAAAAGTCATAAGAAAGGCAAGTGCAGTGGCAAAAAGAAAGACAAGACTGAGATGGCCTGCTACAACTGTGGCAAACTGGGTCACTTTGCTCGTGAATGTACTGAGCAAAAGAAAACTCGGGAGTTACAGACCACGTAGTTAGAGATCGTGGAACATTTGTGGTATCATTGAATTCAAAGTGGAATTAGATGGATATATGTAAGAAACAACTCAAGAGTTGAAGTCAAAGGAATCGGTACATGCAAGTTGAATTTGTGTGGTGGTCGAACCTTATTCCTACACGATGTCCTCTTCACTCCTGAAATTCGATGAAATTTAGTGTCTGATTTAGTCCTTAGTTCAGGTTTAGGTTTTAGACTTGATTTTCATAATTGTGGTGTTGATTTGTATTTGGGAATAACGTTTTATGGTTCTGATTTTATGTATGATAACTTTATGGTTTTAGACATTGACTATGATGTATTTGATTTTAACAATAATGAATGCTTTTCCTTAATTGAATAATCTAGTAATATTCATATTGATGCAAATATTTGGCGTGGTAGACTTGGACATATTGGGCACAACAGAATGCTAAGATTAGCCAGAGATGGTTTAATTAGCCCACTTGAAAAATTAAATTATTCTACTTATGAATACTGCCTAGCAAGAAAAGCATCTAGAAAACCATTTGGCAAAGAAACCAGAGCTGAATTTCCATTACAATTAATCCATTCGGATATCTGCGGTCTGATGAGTGTGAGGGTGAGGCACAGAGCCTCATATTTCATCACATATATAGAAGATTTCACATGTTATGTCTATGTCTATTTAATTTCACATAAGTCCAAAGCACTAGAATGCTTTAGACAATATATAAAGTTAGTTGAAAATCAATTAGACAAAACTATCAAGACTTTAAGAACTGATAGAGGCCGTGAATATTTACCAGATCAATTCAAAGATTTATGGATGAAAAGGGTATAATTCGACAGCTAACTATTCCCGAAACTCCGTAACAGAGTGGTGTGGCGGAAAGACGGAATAAAACTCTATTAGAGATAGTTAGGTCCATTATGGCCCAAGCAAATCCACCAATATCATTTTAGGGAGACAAGCTATTGATAACAACCTATGTATTTAACCGAGTGCCCTCTAAATCAGTTACTTCCACTCCGTATGAGTTATGGACAGGTAGGAAACCAGAGTTAAATAATTTGGGATCTTGAGGCTCTGCGGCCTTTGTCCATGACCTTTCTAATAAATATGGAAAAATTAGGTCCAAGAGGAAAGAAATGTATCTTTATCCGGTATTCGGAAACCTCCAAAGGGTACGTGTTCCTTGGTGAACATGAAGATGAAAATGTAGCTGAACCCGAATCACGAGATGCTACATTCTTAGAGAATGAATTTCCAAGGAAAGATGAGATTAAATAGGAATATTCCGTTTTTTAAAATGGAAGAACCTGAGGATATTGGCTCATCTAGGATCAATGAAGATTTCCCCAAACCTCCTGATGTAGTTGAGAAAAACTAGGAAATGACTAAACATCTTGATCCAAGTGGGAGCGAAATTACCTAGTGAGTCTATTCAACAAGAACCTCTAATGCGAAAGAGTAATCGGAAGAGAATCCCACAACATCGTTTCGAGATTGAGGGAAAAGCATTTATTATTAATCCTCAAGATGGCGAAAAGCCACAAACAGTGAAAGAGGCTCTCTCGTGTCTTGCAAGATAAGAATGGAAAAATGCGATGGAAAAGGAAATGGAGTCAATAGGAACCAACCATGTTTGGGACTTGGTTGATCTTCCGCCAGGACGCAAAGCAAATGGGAATAAATGGATTCTCAAAATTAAACGTAATGCAGATGGTTCTATTGAACGATATAAAGCCCGTCTTATTGCAAAAGTTATACCCAACAAGAAGACGTAGATTACGAGGAAACTTTTTCTCCTGTAGTTAGATTTGCTTCTATTCGTCTTATTCTATCCATAGTGGCATATCTGGACTTGGAATTGCACCAGATGGATGTCAAGACTGCATTTCTCAATGGAGAATTGGATGAGAAAATCTACATGGAAAAACCTGTAGATTTCGTTGTTAAAGGTCAGGAGCGCAAAGTATGCAAACCTCAATGTTCAATACACGGTCTAAAACAATCATCCAGACAGTGATATTTGAAATTTCATCAATCTATGATCACATTTAGATTTGTGAAGATTGATGAAGACCACTGTGTGTATGTAAAACAGTGAAGATAGTTTTGTAATACTATCTCTTTATGTGGAGGATATTTTATTAGCCGGTAATAACAAGGAATTTGTTGTCACCATTAAAGAATGGTTGTCCTCCAATTTTGAAATGAAGGATATGGATGAAGCAAATTATATTCTTAGGGTTAAGATCAAAAAGACCCTTCAAGAAAACTTTTAGCTCTATCGCAAGAGCCATATATTAATAAGATTCTTGAACGTTTTAACACGAGTAGTTGCAAACCCATTGAAAACCCCATTGCGAAAGGTGAGACTTTAAGCCTTAGGTTATGTCCTAAGACTCCAAAAGAGTGAAATGAAATGAAAAATGTTCCCTATTCCAGTGTTGTTGGGAGCTTGATGTACGCAATGATGTGTACTCGGCCGGATATTTGGTAATGTCGTGAGTCTAGTGAGCATATATCAATCAAATCCAGGAAGAGTATATTGGAAAGCTGTAAAAAGTATTTTCAGATATCTAAAAGGTACTGCGAATTATTCCCTATGCTATCAAGGACATGATTTGCGCTTATTGGGTTACTCAGATGCTAATTAGGGAGGAAACCTAGATGAACGCAAATCAATGTCAGGATATGCATTCTTACTTAATAATGGCGCCATCTCCTGAGGTAGTAAGAAGCAAACATTCATAGCCTTATCGATGTTGGAGGTAGAATTTGTAGCATGTTTTGCTACAGCACAAGAAGCAATATGGCTTAAAAGATTTCTGCAACATTTAGGAGTATTGACTTTCTTTCCAATACCAGTAACGATATTTTATGACAGTCAAGCAGCAATTGCTTACATAAAGATCCAAAATATCATAATAGAACTAAGCATATTAATATCAAATACAACTTTGTGAGAGATAGGGTTGAGAAAAAAGAAGTGGTCATTCAATATGTCTCTACGCATAAAATGGTTGCAAATCCTTTTACTAAAACAATTCCTAGAAATGTGTATGTGGGACATGTTAAATGGATTTTTAGATATCTAAGAGGTACTGCGAATTATTCCATATGCTATCAAGGACAAGATTTGCGTTTATTGGGTTACTCGAATGTTGATTGGGGAGGAGACCTAGATGAACGCAAATCAACGTCAGGATATGCATTCTTAATAATGACGCCATCTCCTGTGTTGTAAGAAGCAAACATGCATAGCCTTATCGACGATGGAAACATAATTTGTGGCATGTTCTGCTGCAGTACAAGAAGTAACATGGCTCAAAGATTTCTACAACATTTGGGTGTATTGACTTTCATTCCAATGCCAGCAGCGATATTTTGTGACAGTATGCAGTGATTGCTTATATGGAAGATCCAAAATATTATAGCAGAACTAAGCATATTGATATCAAATACAACTTTGTGAATGACATGGTTGAGAAGAAAGAAGCGGCCATTCAATATATCTCTACGCATAAAATGGTTGATGATCCTTTTACTAAATCAATTCCTAAAAATGTGTATGTAGGACATGTTAAATATCTAGGATTGCGAAGAATGTGATATATTGTTGTATCATTATGACACTTCGTTTGTTCTATAATAAATATTTCTTTTTTTATATTTTTCATATGTTTGATTAATATGAAACACTGGTGCACACACATACAAGATGGGAAGGTATGTTATATAAGTAGAGATTGGCCTTCCTCGCCTCTGGCGCTATAGATGCGAGCAGAGATGAGTCATTCAAATACCATAACTATAGCGATGAAAAGCTATAAGATTTGAAATATGTCGCATTGGAGAGAGTCAAGATAAGGTCATGATAATAATAAATGACCGATATGGATGTCCCACTATCCATATAACCTATATTAAAGCCATATATGAGACCTCGGTGTACACTTAGAAAAGTGAGTACCTAGAGGGTTCGAGTTAGGCGCTTGACGACGACTAAACTCAGATCTGTACGGTGACAAATGCTTTGAGACATACGCTTTAAAGAATTTCACCATAGCACGTGAATCATACCACATGTGCTTAGCGACTAATTAAGGAAGTGAATAAATCCCTGCTTCATTACTGTGTGAGTCCTTAGAGGTAAAATAGACCCCGAAAAGAATTTTTTTGCCCTATGTAACTTGTGACTGTATCTTAAAGTTTTAGTTCAATGATAGCTGTTTTAGCATGTTTTCAATATCTATGAGAGATTCGGTTTTATGGAACATGTCTAGGAAAGCAGTTGAACCAAAATGAAAAGATACATGTGCGAAAGGAAGACTATTTTATCATACATCGTTTACATAGTCACTGGTCAACCAATTATGTTGCCTTTTGGTAAGATTAAGACATAATTGTAAATGTGAAATAAAAATGAGTCAAATATAGCCTTAGAGGGATTAGGTATATTATGACAGATGTAACAAAATGAGTCTAGGGCATAGCGAGACAAATATCAATAATGAGTTGTAGCTACTATATCATGTGTATAGTATAGAGCTCCTAAACTAGATACTCGCAGGTCGCACGGTTTATTTACCTGTATGATTGGTTTCAGAGAAAAAGGATAAAAAGAATTAATATGATTAAGATTGGGCAATGTGAAGTCCACCGTATGCGAGTGGGAGATGTTGGTTTTGGGTTATTGGGCGTCCATGATGGCCTGGCCTAACCCATCAAATTAATTAATTAATTATTAAGTGGTTATTAGGGAGTTTTATACATGTTCCAAATAACTTCCACAAGTAGTTATTTGGAAGTTTTATAAACTAACCAAATAACTAGCACACTAAAAAGGCTATAAAAAGGAAACATGGTTCTCTTAAGAGGGAGTGATTTTCCTCGCTATCTCCTATAAAAAGTTTCTCCAACAAAAAGGTTCTTCTAATCTTTTGATCCTTGCAAGAGCAAAGGGGTATTTAATATGTGAAAATGTGCGTACTTTCCAATGTGATTGTACGACCGACCGCGAAAGCCATGATCAATTCAAGATTCAAGAACGTTTCCGCACTGAAAGGCATGAGATCGATATTAATTATCGATTTACATTTATGACATTATCCCTACATCAAATCTAACAATTTCTATTATATAGAACGATATAAAACCAATATAAAAGAAACGAGAGAATTCTTATGTGGTTCGATAAAATCTTGACCACATCCAATGGGTCAAGAAGCGTATACGCTAGTCTACTCTGGAATATCGATACCCCGTATCGATACACCCACGACTAGGAACAATTAAAGAATGTACTTATGGAGTACCCTGGCCCCACTAGTATGATCTGCATCATAGTCCTGGTAGTCAAGTACACATCCTAAGGGCTTTATCAACATGTAACAGAGAGACAGTACAAGTATACATGTTAAGATAAAGAGTAACCAGATAGTATACTATCATGTCGAACAAGAAAGTCCTCCCTATATATGTCCAAGCATCCATTATAATATGCAATCATGTACAATAATGGCCTCTAGGGCATACATACAACTAACAATCTCCCACTTGCACTAAGGCCAGTTGTTGTAGTATCTCATACCCAACATCCCTTAAAGTCTCTTCAGGGAAAGGCCTTCGTGAGTGGATCTTCCGTGTTATTCTTCGCGTCAACTCTCCTGATCTCGATCTCCCGGAGATCAACCATCTCCCTAATCAGGTGATACTGCCTAAGAATATGTCTGGATCACTGATGGGACCGGGGTTCCTAGGCCAAATCCACAACTCCATTGTCACCACAATGGTAGGAACCTTACCAAGTTCATCTCATGAACATCTATACCCAGACAGCCTCTTTGGTAGCATCGTTGGCAGCGAGTATTCAACCTTTATCGTCGAGTCTGCCACAGTATCTAGCTTGGAACTCTTCCAACATACCGTCCCTCCACTGAGGGTAAAGACAAAACCCGAGACTGACTTAGAGTCGTCCTTATCACTCTGGAAGCTCGAATCAGTAAAGGACTCCATTTGGAGTTCACCGTTACCATACACCAAGAACATTTCTTTAGTCCTTCGCAAGTACTTAAGAATGTTTTTCACAGCTGTCCAGTGATTCTCACCAGGATCTGCTTGATACCTACTCACTACACCTAGTGAGTATGCTATATCGGGTCTGGTACAAAACATCGCGTACAAGATAGAGCCTACTGCCGAAGCATAGGGTATGTTCACCGCCGAAAGACGCGACCGGGACGTTAGGACGTTTAGCCTGAATTTTAGGGGCAGATGCTATTTGGTTTTATCTGTCCACCTCTCTGAAAATGCCAAGCTGATTTATGGCACCATATATCGGAGGTTTGGACAGATGCGGCCGTTAGCAGACTTCGTCAGATTCCCCATCATTTGCGAGGGGTTTTTGATTGTGGGACGCTCTTCCCTGCAGGCGCAAGCCCCTGCAGTTAATTACGTTACCGCGTAGCGATAACCATTTTCTCCTTCTCCAGATGTTCACTTCGTGTCGTGTATGTTTGTTTTGTTTTCGGTTGCCCGTGGATTGTATACGAAGACTAATTTATATTGTCGCCCGTAGGGCGTGGATTAGTCCAAATCCGTATTTTCTTAGATTTGGGTTTGGTTGATTTAAGGATTGTTAACCTCATTTGAGATTAAGATCAACTTAAATATTTGTTAAGGATACGTTAGTCTAAGTTTTAGACTAAGATCTACTTAACGAGGTTTCAGGATCACTTAGACCCAACGAAAGAGTATTTGGGCTCTATTGTCTTAGTTTAGGGACGTTGCTGTCCATTGGGTTTAAGGACATCATAGTCCGTGGAGTTTAAGGACATCATAGTCTATATAGTTTAGTTTAGGGACGTTGCGGTCCATCATTAGTTTAAGGACGTTGGGTTTCCATTGGGTTTAAGGACATCATAGTCCATAAAGATTAGTTTAAGGACATTACGGTCCATGGCTAGTTTAAGAACATTACGGTCCATTGGGGTGTATCCATGGGTTTGGAAATGCACCAAAATGTTATTGGTTGTCGGGACCCGCCACCTCCCTGAAGACGTTGAGGAATTACAACGACACGTATCAGAGGTGTGGAGAGATGTACCCTTGAACCAATGTCCCGACTAAGGGGGATGGGATGAACATCATTTTAGATGCCATCTGTTAGGAGCTCATTAGGTATCTTTGGGACTGAGATCAGTTTTGGGAACCCTGAGCATGAGAGGCTCAATTGATTGTCCTCGGAAGATTTGGTCTGAGTTTGGCTAATATTGGTCTTTCATAGTGTTAAACACTAGTATATACTCAGCGCTCACGTGCTCCTATATGAGGCGGTTGAAGTAGTGTTAAACACTAAAAATTTGAGGCGCTCATGTGGGGTCACGTGAGGCGCTTGAAAGTTTGCGCTGTTTCTTTGGGTTTATTCCCTTTCTTTTTTGGAAGTGCTAAGCACTTTTGGGTCACATGGGATCACGTGAGGCGCCACAAAAGTGGTAACTATCTCTGGAGTTTATACCCTTTCTCTTTTGGAAGTGCTAAGCACCTTTAGTGGGTCACGTGGGGACCCGTGACCTGATCTCAGTTGTTCTCCTTCATTCATCAAGGGTGCTCATGTGGGAGCACGTGATCGGCCGTTATCATGTTGGATGATAATCTTTTTACGTGCATGGAGATCTTGAGTTTTGAAACTTCCAAGCCTACTGTTTTGTAAGAATTAAATCCTTAGGACTTAGTTTTTCTCTTAGTTTTGGATCTGCATGGCAGAATCTTCCCGATGAGAATTAAATTCTCAACTTGTGGGGAGATCTACATCTGCAGATCTTTCACCATAAGGAAGAACTAAGTTCTTATATGAAGAGTTAAACCCTTATTTTATCAGAGGAATTAAATTCCTATATACTTTTTGGGAGAATTAAATTCTCTGAACTTAGATCTTTCCCTAGGTTTTGGATCTGCATGGTAGAATCTTCCCAATGAGAATTAAATTATCAACTTGTGGGAAGATCTGCTTCGCAGATCCTTTGCCAGAAGAAAGAACTAAGTTCTTTCGAAGAGTTAAAGTCTTATGGAGACGAAGAAGAAGTAAGATGTTCTCTGTGTTTTTGTTCCTTCTTACTCAGGGTTTTTTCTTTTCTTTCGAACTTGCAGTTTATAGGGGGTTCTTCTGTACAAGACTTGAAGTCTTGGGTCCTTTATATAGTGAAGGCTGATCTGTTGATTCGGTTAAGGAAATCTCTCATTGATAGATTTTTTAATTGATTTGTGGAATTTATCCACCGATGGATCTTTGATCTAAGGACTTCAGTTTTACAGAAGATATTTTTCTTGTTTCTAACAAGATTGGGAAAATATTTTCCCATACAGAACTTATTCTGTATCTTGGTGATTTCTAATCACAATTGGATTTTTGATCCAACGCTGCTCTGATTTACAGAGCACGATCTTTCTTGTTTAGAAAGATTAGGAAAATATTTTCCAGATAGGATTTGGAACCTTTTTATTTAGAATTTAATTCTATCGGCTCAGAAGGCATTTGAGATCTCTCACGTGCAGCACGTGACCCTTCACAGAATTAACTTGGTTCGTTTGTATGCAGCAGTCCAAACAGAGGGAAGGCATCACGTGGTAACACGTGAGCTTTTTTGCTTTTTGTTTGTTTTACAACCGGTCCTACACATTTTGTGTGAAAGACGATCACGTGCTTGCATGTGAGGCTTTAATTGCCGCTTAGTAATTAGAGCCGCTTACTCTGTATACAAATGCATCACGTGCTTGCACGTGATGCTCCACTAGCGGGAAATTTTTTCTTTCTCTCTCTCTGAGTCTCTTTATAAGGGATCGATGATCACGTGCTTACACGTGATGCTTCCATTAGTGGGGAATTTTCCCTTCCCCTTTTCTTTCCGAATTTTTATAAGGGAACAAATGCCACCACAGCGTTGTTCATATGTGGCTTGCACGTAAGTGCAACGCTGTCACCTTTGTAGCCGTTGGATCTGCCTAGGGAATGGGGAAGATGAACCGTTCCCCATCACGTCTTATAAATGCAGGGGTCTCGTCTCTGCAACGCTTCCGTTCCTTCATCTTCTTCCTTCTTTGCTTTCTTTGAGAATTTAATTCTCCTCTTTAGAGCTTAGTTCTCTGTCCATTGAAAATTTCCAGAGTTTAATTCTGCCAAAAAGAACTCCTTTTTATGTAAAGCTCTTGAACATCATAAAAACCTCTTTTCTTTAACGAAGACTTCTGGATTTTAAATCCATCATGAGAGCTTTGCTTTCCTTTGAAACCCATCTCTTAGAAATCCAAAGATTTGATCTTTGAGTAATAACTCTCAATGCTTTGGGCATTCCTCTTCTGACCTTCAATGATTCATGGCATTTGATTTCCTTTCTATGGGGGTTTCTGGAATTTAATTCCATTGCATAAAAGGAATTTAATTCCTCACCGAAGAGCTTTGCTCTGAAGATCAATAGGACCCCTCGGGAACTTCCTTCCCTGATGTTCTTGAGCACGCTTCATAGGGTTGCACAATTTTTAAATTTGTTGGATGTTTTTAACAGTTTTTTATGAGGATGTCAAGAGTTGTTTAAACTCTTGTGTCCGTTTCAATAAGCATTTTCTTGATCAGTTTGATCACTAAACTTTCACTGATTTTTCTTTTCAGACACCATGGCCGCTCATCTGTATGATCTTGATGAAATTATTTCTTATGAAGGCATTCGCGTACAAGGCTGTTGTCAAAACCAGGAGTTTACAAATGCCCAATGCGCTGAGATTATGAGTCGCTTCAATGAATACAACAGTCGACTAC
Source organism: Agapanthus africanus (assembly GCA_030015575.1). Classification (NCBI taxonomy): domain Eukaryota; kingdom Viridiplantae; phylum Streptophyta; class Magnoliopsida; order Asparagales; family Amaryllidaceae; genus Agapanthus; species Agapanthus africanus. The sequence goes on along the minus strand of JASDDO010000026.1, from coordinate 510,562,149 downwards.
TTCCTCGCTCCGCTCTTTTGAAGATCATCGTGGGAGCGATTTGAGAAGCACTTCCTGGATTTTACGAACCCATGCCACTCAAGGCACTGGATGATACCGAAGACAAGGTGCACTCAGTATATCTGATGGGCCTGATCTCAAAGAGACGGCGAGATAATCTTGTTGATATCTTGCATCAAATTTTCCAACAGACGACGATAATCTCTGCCTATCAGAGGACGGACGACATCAGCGAGGATCCTGACGCTTGCATTCGTGTGAGGATGCACACGAAAATGGTCAGAGAGGCCAGAAGCATTTTAGACGGCCTTACTTCTGAATTTCTCAATCCATGTCCCGGATTTAGTGTTTTACCATTATAAACATTTTAATGATGTTTTTGTTTCACTGTTTTCATCAATGTAAGAATTTTATGAGGTATGAATAACAAAATTTTCCTTTCTATGCATTTATTTTATGCATTAATCCTTTTTGCACATACATGAGTGGCTACGCTTCGAACGCTTAATTGGATGCGAATCAAATGTTCTCTTTACTGCCTTGCATAGTATGTGGTTGACGTCCATGAGTTATGCCTTTTTGTTTTGACTTGGCGCAAAGTAATTTACGTACTCTTGAGTAGCACCTCCATTTCAGTGGCATGTAATTTTGGCAAGTGTGGCCTGTAGATGGTTCATCTTGACCTCCCTGGAGGGCAATGATGGCTTAGGAGATGGGGTTAGGATCTGCCACCTAAGACTTTTCAACTTTACGAGCCATGAGGGTCTCATAAAGACTTTTCTCCCTACGAGTCGAGAGGATCTCGTAGGTGTATTTTCTCTTTAGGAATTGTGAGGATTCCTGAGTATATATTTTCTCTCGAGAGTCATAAGGATCTTCACAAGAGAATTTTTCCCTTTTACAAGTTAAGAGGACTCGTAAGTGGTTGTTTCCCTCCTTGTCGAGATTTGAGTTTGGAGAGTATGACCCGTGAATAGGATACAATGGCCCATCTTGGGCCGACTTGCAGGGTCCCAATGCCTAGGACACAGGTCCTTATCCCCATTTCCTAAGGCTTTCCCCTACGAGTCGAGGCGAACCGAGGGATTATTGGTTGACTTGTTTCGGCTTTCTGCGGTGTCAGAGTTTGACTTGCTGCGCTTTCTGCGGTGTTGGGGTTGACTTGCTCCGCTTTCTGCGGTGTCGGGATTGACTTGCTCCACTTTCTACGTTGTCGGGGTTGACTTGCTCCGCTTGTTGCGGTGTCGGAGTTGACTTGCTCCGCTTTCTGCGGTGTCGGGGTTGACTTGCTCCGCTTTCTGCGGTGTCGGGGCTGACTTGCTCTATTTTCTACGGTGTCGGGGTTGACTTGCTCCATTTTATACGGTGTCGGGGTTGACTTGCTTCGCTTGCTGCGGTGTCAAGACTGACTTGCTCCGCTTTCTGTGGTGTCAAGGTTTGACTTGCTCCACTTGCTGTTGTGTCCGGGTTGACTTGCTCTGCTTTTTGCGGCGTCAGGGTTTAACTTGCTCCGCTTTCTGCGGTGTCGGGGTTGACTTGCTCCGCTTTCTGAGGTGTCGGGTTTGACTTGCTCCACTTTCTGCGGTGTCAGGACTGACTTGCTCCGCTTTCTGCGGTGTCTTGGTTGACTTGCTCGGCTTTCTGCGGTGTCAGAGTTTGACTTGCTCCGCTTGCTGCGGTGTCCGGGTTGACTTGCTCCGCTTTCTGCGGTGTCAGGGTTTGACTTGCTCCGCCTTCTGCGGTGTCGGGTTTGACTTGCTCCGCTTGCTGCGGTGTCGGGGTTTGACTTGCTCCGCTTGCTGCATTGTCGGGGTTTACTTGCTCCGCTTTTTACGATGTCAGGGTTTGACTTGCTCCACTTTCTGCGGTGTCGGGTTTGACTTGCTCCGCTTTCTGCGGTGTCGGGTTTGACTCTAGGTTGTCTGTGAACCGTGGAGTCTTAGAACTAGGGACTTTGCAGTGGCTCCGACTAGTGGTGTCACGTCCATATCCTGCTGGAATGAGGAGGAACGCCGTTGCTGATCTCCTGGGATGCAGATATTGCCGTTGAGATCTGACTCTCTCTTTGACAGAGTTTGTCGGGAAATGTGGTTCCCTTTTCGTTTATGCCAATGGATTGTATACAGGGGTCAGTATGGACTCGCCTGTAGGGCAGAAGTTTCATTTCATTTTTTTAATTTCTTTTCACGATGCTCTATCATTTTATCTTTTTATATCGCGAAAGTCGCGATTGCCCAATCATTTCGGCTGTTTTTCGCGGTGCCTAATCATTTCGGCTGTTTTTCTTTTTACTCGCTGCTTTTTACTGCGAGTTGCCCAATCATTTCGGCTATTTTTGTATGCATATCTTTTACTTGCTGATTTTGTTGCAAGTTTCCCTATCATTTCGGCTATTTCATATGCATTTATAGCTCGCTGACTTTTTGCTGCGCGTATGGAACTTGGAATCTGATGCCAATCTTAGCAGCAGCATCGCTGCGACTGGAATATTAGCTGGAGCGAATCATCATTTGCCGTGAAAGGACTTGGAATTTGATACCGATTTAGGCATCAGGATTGCTACCACTGGGACATTGCCAGGAGCGAATCATCATTTGCCTCTGTCGATTCAAACAAAGGTGGCTTAGCAAACAGGGTTAGGATCCTGTTGACTAAGGCTTTTGACTTCATGAGCCGTAAGGGTCTCATAAAGGTGTTTCTCCCTACGAGTCATGAGGATCTCATATGTATGATTTCTCCTTAGGAATCGTGAGGATTCTTAAGCGCATATTCTCTTATAAGTCGTAAGGATCTTGCAAGAGTGTTTTCTCCTTATAAGTCGAGAGGACTTACAAGTGTCGTTCACCACATGAGGACATTTCGCGCCATCGGTGGAACTTTGTGGGGGAGACATTTATTTGTGCCCGTGGATTGTATACAAGGGTCAACATTGAACCATTTGTAGGGCAAACTGAGGGATGTGATGGCTTAAGAACAGGTTCAGATCCCTGTAGCTTAAGGCTTTTGAATCCTATGAGCCGTGAGGGTCTCATAAGAGGATTCTACTTACGAGTTATGAGGATTTCATAAGTGTAATTTTTCCTGAGGAATCGTGGGGATCCCTGTTCATACCATAATTTTGCATTCTCATATTCCCCATTCTTATTCATTTTAAACAGGAACTTTTGACCCATGTCTGCTACATAGCTGCAGGTTACAGCTTCTCGAAACAAAAACAGTGAGAAAGATAAAAAGACGATACAAAAGTGAGACTATGACCAACAAATGGAAGAATCTTGATCAAGCCTACAGTTTGAAGACTAAACGAAGATCAATGGACGATTTCACAAAGCACAAAGGCAGTGCAAGGTTCAAGACTTCGACACGAAGTAAGCAGTAAAAGTCCACGCTTTATTCACTGTGGAAATCTGGAAGAAATCTAGAAGACAAACAGAGAAACCAAGAAAAGAAACAAGAAGCAGAATGTAACCAGAAGCAACCAGGAAAATTTCAGCCAATAAGGGTTTCTATTTATAAAACAGTGAAAAAGATAAAAAGACGATACAAAAGTGAGACTACGACCAACAAATGGAAGAATCTTGATCAAGCCTACAGTTTGAAGACTAAACGAAGATCAATGGACGATTTCACAAAGCACAAAGGCAGCGCAAGGTTCAAGACTTCGACACGAAGTAAGCAGTAAAAGTCCACGACTTTATTCACTGTGGAAATCTGGAAGAAATCTAGAAGACAAACTGAGAAACCAAGAAAAGAAACAAGAAGCAGAATGTAACCAGAAGCAACCAGGAAAATTTCAGCCAACAAGACCCCTAATTGGCCGTGGAACCGCGGCCAAACCTGGCTCTTGGCCGCGGTTCCGCGGCCGTGCGTAGCGCGTGTCGACGCAAAATTCTTATGGCGTTTCGGTGCGTTGAATAGATCTTTTTCTTAGGGGTAAAAAAGTAATTGTAGATATGACGCGATTGTAACCTAAGGTTTCTATGTTCTATAAATAGAAACCCTAAAACCTGTTGTAGGTTATGCCTCTTTTTATTCATCTATTCAGATCTGAAAATTCCTGTGTAAATGTTTGGAGAGAGCCATCAATAAAGTAAGTAGTTTTATTTAATTGCCTTAGTTAATTTTTATTCTGCCGTAATATAATTTTCTTATCTGCCCTAGTTAGATAGATAGATATATTTTTCAATTCCCTAATGAACGAGTAGTCTCCTCGCTTGTTAGGGTTAGATTTGGGGAAGGCTTGAGAGATGAAAATCTCTCACCCTTTTCTTACCCATCACACGTTTTTATAGGACCCCATGCATACATACACACATCGTTCCCTACGGCACCCTACCCCATGAGGTAGCGGTGATACCGTAGTATAAACGTCCGGTTGTGTATGTTTTCCATGGAGCTTAGGGTAAGAATTAAGAAAGGAAGGATTAGAACCTAGAGGAAGAAACATTGTTTCTTCCCGATGGTACTAATCCCCTTTATTAATTGTTACCATAACACCTAAAGAGATCTAAATTAGGGCATTGAAAGTGGTGAGGAAATCTTCAATTTCCAAACTTATCCTAAACCTAACCCTAGCAAGATTCTAGTCCTAGATTAGATCAGTTTAGTTTTAGCGATAATCCATTCACACTGTTTGGAATTAACTCGCTAGACCAAATTAGGAAATACACAACATCCCTGTGGACCGACCCATACTCACCGGCTAGCTACCAAGCGACGCCATTCTTGATTGCGGTAATTAACAATTTTTGATCTAAAAATCCCTACAAATCAATCCCTAAGTGTGTTGCTCCCTTGTGAGTCGTAAAGATCTCACGCAGGTATTTTCTCCTTACAAGGTCGAGAGGACCTTACAAGTGTGCAAATTTTTTTTACGAGTTTGCGCTCTTTTGGGTTTTCACAAATATCGCCGGTAGCCTTACTGTTTTTACTCATGGAGCCCTTTCGGGTTTTCATCCGTGCCCATCTTGCTTATGAACGTACCGTTTTTTTTAGTCAGCCCAAGGATGCTGCGGTTTGTAGTAGTTTAAAGATGTTTCGGTCCATAGCTAGTTTTAGGACATTGCGGCCCATTATTAGTTTTAGGGACATTTCGGTCCGCCGCTAGTTTAAAGACATTACGGTCCATCGTTAGTTTAAAGACGTTTCGGTCCGTTATTAGTTTAGGGACATCTCGGTCTAATGTTAGTTTAAGGACATTTCGGTCCGCTGCTAGTTTAAAGACATTACGGTCCATCGTTAGTTTAAAGACGTTTCGGTCCGTTATTAGTTTAGGGACATCTCGGTCTAATGTTAGTTTAAGGACATCTCGGTCCAATGTTAGTTTAAGGACATTTCGGTCCAATGTTAGCTTAAGGACATCTCGGTCCAATGTTAGTTTAAGGACATCTTGGTCCATGGCGATTTTGGGGCGAGATTTCACCGGATACTACTTATAGAGTTTGGACTCGGGAAGATAGCGAGCGGACATAGGCATCGTCATCTATTATTGACCTGGGCCGTGACTCGTCAGGTATAGTATTTCTTAAGGAACCGGACGTTTATTGGCCGGAAGGGTCTTTCGCCATGCATATACATGAGCAAGTAAGCCCCACATTGGTAGACTTTGTCTATGATGTACATGCCCTCATAGTTCGGCTCAAATTTCCCCCGTTTGGCACAATTGGGGATCATAGGTCTTTTGACAACTAGCACGAGTTCGTCTTGGCGGAAAGTTCTCGGCCCAGTTAATCTTTTATATGGGCGTGTCATCTTTGCTTTGTAGGCCTCCAAGCTTTGCTGTGCCATGAGACGAGTTTCATCGAGGGCATCGAGTTCCTCAAGTCGAAGATGGGCATTCTCTTCGTCTGTTAGCTCGTAATGCACCGCCACTCGTAGAGAGGATAGCTCTATCTCCAAGGGGAGTACTGCTTCCGCGTCGAATACCAATGCATACGGCGTTGTATTTATGGCCGTTTTGAACGTGGCCCGATAAGCCCAGAGAGTTTCATGCAATCTCTCGTGCCAATCATTTCTGTTTCTGGACACCGTCTTCTTTATGATCTTCGTCAAGGTCTTGTTGAAAGCCTCAGCTAGACCGTTAGCTCAGGGATTATAGACCGAAGAGGATCTCCAGTCTATATTATGTTGTTGTGCGAAGCGGCTGATTTTATGACTTCTGTAGGCCGACCCGTTATCGGAGATAATCCGTCATGGAGTGCCGAACCGATAGATGACGTGTGTCTTAAAGAAATGGAGGATTCTCTCCGTCTTCACTTCACTTAGTGGTATGGCTTTTGCCCACTTAGAGAAGTAATCAGTTATCACCAATATGAACCGATGTCCTTAAGATGACGCTGGTTCGATGGGCCCAATTATTTCGGTTCCCCACATTTCGAACGACCAACTAACCACTGTTGGATGTAGCGGATTTGGATGCTGGTGGATGAAGTCTCCATGAATTTGGCACGAATGGCATTGCTTCGCGTATTCGAGACAATCCTGAATCATCGTGGGCCAATAGTAGCCCAACCAAAGAAAGAAAAACTGCCTTGACTCTCACCCTTCCTTATAGGATGATCCCTGTGTCGGTAATCTTTTGATCTTCAGCTTCATCTTTGGCCCGGCTTGATGAGAACTGCAGAGTCCGTCATGAGTTTCTTAGACGACTCTCCTTGCTTCTTCCGATCCCTGGCATCTCAGCCATAGAGAGTCAAACGATCTCTTACATAGAGTATCATTGACGAAGGCGAAAGACAGAGCTCGTTTCATGAGCTGATGTCTTGAGGATGCATCTTCAGGTGTCCGACGGGATTTGAAGTAGTCTATAAAAACTTCTCTCCAATCCTTAGCCTTTTCCTGGTACTCTATTTGTAGGGCTGTTTGCTTGGTCGCTTTCTTTTCTTCAGACGACTCCGGAGATATTTCTGCTGGTGCAAAAACCCGACGGCTTTGTACAACGATCCTTACATCATCAAGGTTTTCATCAGCCAGTTCTTTAGCGAGTTTGGCTAATGCATCCGCTTTGCTATTTTCTGCACACGGTATGCTTTCTAGGGCGTAGGAAGGGATTTGAGTCCGCAATTGTTGCGCTCTCTTCCGTACTTCACCAACTCTGGTTTGCACATTTGATAGTCGTCGTTTACTTGACTAACGACCAGCTGGGAGTCTCTGTATATGAGGAGGTTTTCGATTCCCATGTCAAAGCGATCTCAAGACCTACTATCAAAGCCTCATATTCAGCTTCATTATTTGTCCGCGGCTCTATTAAGGAAAAGGCAAAGCACATTATCCCTCCTTGCGGAGTCACGAAGATAAGGCCCACCCCCGATTTGATTATAGGGGTGTTGTGTTGTCGCTTCTTTATGGAAGATGCTCCATTGAAATAGATTTCCCATCGGGTATCACTCCCTTCTCCCTCCCTGTCGATCGTGTCAAACGCGTGCTCATCTGGCAATTCACAGTTTAGGGGTGAATCGGCAGGTATCGGATGCTCAGCGAGGAAGTCGGCGATGGCCTGGCCTTTCACTGCCTTGAGAGGTCAGTATGTTATCGAGAATTCCATTAAGAGTAGGGCTCATTTAGCGAGTCGTCCTATTAGTATGGCTCTTGACATCAAATACTTGAGAGGATCCACCTTTGATATGAGATGGACCTCATGCGCCAAAGCATAGTGTCTGAGCTTCGTTATCACGAAGATTAACGCCAGGCAGTGTTTTTCGATGGGGGAGTAGTTGTTTTCTGCCCCCAGGAGAACTCGACTCAAATAGTAGAGGGCTCTCTCCTTCCCTTGGTCATTTTCCTGTGCCTATAGCCCGCCTAAAGAACCTTCAAGGGCTGTTGTGTACAGGATGATGGGCTTTCTCTTGACTGGAGCGGTCAGTACCGGCGGATTCTGCAGGTATTGCTTGATTTTGTCGAGTGCACTCTGGCATTTACGATCCCAAACGAACGGGGTCCCTTTCTTTATTAAATAACTGTAGGGGCGGCATTTGCCGGAGAGGTTAGCTATGAATCGTCGAATATATACGAGCTTTCCTTGGAGAGACCACAGTTGCTTGAGAGTTCTTGGCAGAGACATTTCCATAATCGCCTTGATCTCTGACGGGCCTATTTCGATATCCCGGTGTCGTACGATGAATCTTAGGAATTTTCCCGACGAAACTCCGAACGCGCATTTGAGAGGGTTCATCTTCAGGTTGTATTTCCGAAGACGTTGGAACACTATCTTCAGATGCTCCCAATGCTTCTCGTGCGATTTTCTTTTCACCACGAGGTCGTCAATATAGCATTCGACGATTTCATCAAAAATCTTCGTCATGGCCCTCTGATTGGTAGCGCCGACGTTCTTCAGACCGAAAGGCATCACTTTGTAGCAGAATATGCCGAGAGGAGTCTGGAAAGCGGTATGCTTCTGGTCTTCGGGATGCGTCTTTATTTTATTGTACCCCGATGATCCGTCCATGATGGAGAAGACTTCGTGAGTGGATGTGTTATCTATCATCAACTCGGTAACCAGTACGGGAAAGTCATCCTTCAGAGAGGCTTTGTTGAGGTCCTGAAAGTCTACGCAGATGCGCACCATCCCATTTTTCTTCATCACCAGGACAATGTTGGCGATCCAGTCGGGGTATTGAACTTCTTGGATGAAGCCAGAGTCAATTAGCTTCTTAACATCAGCGTTGATGCTCATTTCAAGTTCGAGCCGCATTCTTCTTGGTGCTTGTTTGACTGGCTTGACGTCCGGAGATATCGCCAATTTATGCACAGCTATTTCCGGATCTAGCCCCGGCATTTCGGAATAGTTCCATGCGAAGCAGTCTTTATATTGCATGAGCACGTCTTTTAGCGTACCCACCTGTTCTTTTGACAGCAGCTCACTGACGAACGTAGGCCGTGGGTCGTTTGCCATCCCCAAGCCGATTTTCCTTAGGTTGTCCGCAGTAGTGTGTATTCCATCTTCTAACTCTTTTGGCGCCGGTGGAAATTCCGAGATCAATTCCTCTTCAACCTCGTTTTCAAAGCACCAGGAGAGGTCATTCATATCCTCGTGCACACCTTCTTCCGACAACGTTATTACGTGACAGGTACGAGATTGTTTCCAAGACCGATGTTGATCTGGTTCTTCTCTCGCTATATACATTGCTTTTGGCACATGCTTTTGTGGTGGGGCTACCTTCCAGCTGTTGGATAGAGCGAACCTGCCAAGTTAATATTGGTCTTCGACCCAGTTTTTGAAGGTGAAGCAGTCTTCTAGAGGATGTCCTATCGCTCGGTGATAGGAGCAATAATCCGGGTGATGAACCTCGCTTGCTTGATCGGGGTGCCGAAACTCCGGGAGTGTCATCATTTGATGTTTCATGACGAGGTCGAAGATTCTCCTTGTCTTGTCTCGAGGGAAAGAATATGCTCGATCCATCTTTTTCATATGCGACGGGTTCCAGCTGAACTTTTCTCGATCGCGTGGCCTTTTAGATCCGTTTCGCCGCTGTCGAACATTTTTTATGTTCTTTAACTTGTTTTTGCCTCTGCGTTGGGCCTTTTTCTTATCCTGGGAATGCATGGCGAGCTGACGGTGAAGGGCATTGTCATACTCTGTAGCCTGCTGAAGGAGGCATTGCGTCTTGGCTTTCTCGTAAATGGCCATTTCGCGGCTGTGGTCGTTCCAAACCTTTTGACTCGCTTCCCTTATTAGCTTGTCCATCTGTTTTTCAAATGATGGACTCGGCACTTTTATGGCAGGACTTCGTTCTGGTTCAACGTCAGCGTCTTTTAAAAGAGCATCCTCTTCTTCATCAAAGTCCTTTATGACATGGAAGCCATGGAACTGCTCCTGTTTCTTGGACTGGACATATCCAAGCCCGATCGTTTCCATTTTTCCGTTGGGCAATTTTCGCTGAGTTCCGGGGACGTTCCAGATCCTGTTGTAGAATTGGGCCTGTCTCGCGGTTTGCTTAAAGGGTACGCCTTAGCATCTCAATAACCTTTTCAATCCCTCTGCATAGTATCTGGGCAGACAGATTGGTTGAAGCCTGTCAAGCGCAGGTTCGGCACTACGCCAGACTTCTCTCTCGACTTTGGTTTCCCCAGATTGGTAGAATAGGATCGCCTTTTCACCTCTTCACCTAGGAGGGACGTAGAATGTCCGTAGCTCTTGCACACTATATGTCTCAAGCGCATCAAGCTCTCTGTAGTGCTGCAGCGAAACCATGGCGATCTGCAAACTCTGATCATCTCCAGTGTGGGCTTGCATTGATGGACAGACTGAGAACACTGCGTTGACTTCGTCTTCAGAGTCACTGCTAAAGACCAGATTAGGGGTAGATGGTCCCGGCCTATTGCATTGAGGCGGCCCTGAATAAACTATCTCTTCTTCCTCCTCGGTATTGCTCCTGAAGACCGGAAAAATGGTGATAGATTTTTGCTTATTCTCCGGTTTATGGCATCTTTTTGTGTCTTCAAAGTCTGGCAGGAAATACTTGGCATCTTCGTACTTTCAGACTTCATTTATAGAAAATGGGTTAAATTCCCCCGTCACGGTATACTCGAGACCATCTTTGAAATATTTCATACACTGATGTTGTGTAGAAGGGATGCTGTTGTATTCGTGTAACTAATGCCTGCTGAGCAAAGCGTTGTAGCAAGTCTTGGCGTCAATGACATGAAACTTGATGTCAGTGATGAGTAGCCCAAAGCGTAACGTCAGTATTACAGACCCGAACGTCCGTGATGACTGGGAATCGAACTCGGAGATGGTGATTTTATCCCGAGCGAGGTGCTAAACGATCATGCAGATTTCTTTTAGCACCCTCACATTTAGGAGGTTGACAGAGGACCCATTGTCAACTAAGATCTTCCCTATTTTAATGTCATGGCAGTACCCGGTGACATACAGGGGACGGTTGTGCTCGCATGTTCCGAGGAGGTGATCTTCATCGCCAAAAGTGATGTCAGCTGTGTGCACTTCTTCCAGCTCATCCTCCATCTTTTCTTCGGCAAAAAAAGCTTGGAACTACTCGGGCTCTTGTAATGACTTGATCAGAGAATCTCGTGCCTCCTTAGACAACAGAAGGGCATCTAAGATACTCAATTGTGAGGGTATCTTTCTCATATGTGCCAGGACATTGTAATCCACCTTGTTCTTCTTGAGCGGGTCCTTGGTTGTAAGCTCTTCGACGACTCGATTATCGTGGGCGATATCTTCAGGGACTGTTTCCTTCCTCTTATATTTTTTGTTCGATCCCCTGTTTGTAGGTCCGAGATTCTTTTCGGGCAACGTACGATTGCGCAACTGAATATTCTCACAGTTCTTCATCTCTTCCTCTTTTCCTGAGGTGGATTCTTTGAAGAGAGGGCCGAGGGCTAGTTCTTCATCAAAGTCGCTTCTGAAGGTGAGAACTTGTGATCCCCTGGTACCAACCACGTGACAGTTGACGACAGCTCTTTTGTGCCCATATGTCGTGTTTCTCTGTTCCCGACGAGTTTTGCGCTTCATCAGCTTAAAATGTTGTCGGTGAGCAACATATCCCTGCCACCATTTCTTAAAGGCATTGCATTCTTCAGTGGGATGCGTAACCCTTTGATGGTACAAGCAGTAGTTAGGGTGTGCATCCGCTTCGTCAAGCTGTATACCTCCAGGAGTATTTCCTTTGGGAGATGGCAGCTTCATTCCCATTAACAGGGCTTTAGCGAACCATTTTCTTGCCTTAAGCTTGCTTTTGTCTGCTGCGGGCGTGCTTCAATCTGGAGCGCTTTGCGACTCATCCCTACGATGACTTCTTTAGCTTGATGCCGACGCCTAGCTCTTTCGAATATGGCCATTTCACGCTCTTGATCAGCTTTGCTCTTCTGACGGGCTTCGTTCAGTAACACGTCGATCATCTCGTCTGACGGTCCCAAGGATTTTGGCACCGATCCTGCCCCCAGCTCCTCTATATTATCTTCTGATGCCGAGCGAGCTTCTTCGTTATTTAGCGACGAATGAGAGAACATGTGGTAACTTTCCACATAATCTTCGGGTTCCTCTGAAGAGTCGTCTCCTTCATCATTGTCGTTATCTCCACTTTCAAGGATATGGTTGAGAAACTCTTAGAGCGTGACTGGGGTTCATACCTTCTGGTTGTATTCCTCCAGTGCGTCAATATGCTTTTGCAGATCCGTGCACTTGTCGTCAGGCTTCACGGGCTTCTTGGTCTTCTTCTTTTTCTTTGAAGACTTTGACGGCTGGGTCTGAGTGTTTTGCCCATCGTTTCCAATTATCGGTGTTGGGCACGGTTTCAGCATCCCCTCAATGGTTTCTGGTTCTAGCTGGCTTTTCCACCTGATTGCCGGGCATGCTTGAAGATCCTTCAGCGTTCTTTTAGTTTTTGCCGAGAGAACAACTTCCCATAGAGCTTCCTCTATAAATGAGCATGATTCCCCTGGCGTGTCCATCTTTTTCGGAGTGTGCGGTTGTGGCGGGTTTACCCTCCAGTTTTCAGACAGCCCGAATTTGCCTTGCTGGTACTGGTCCTCAATCCAGTTTTTTAAGACGAAGCAATCTTCGATTGGATGACCCAATATTCGGTGGTAGGGGCAGTAATTGGGATTTTTAACGTCGCCTGGTTGTAGTGGGCGTTTCGGATCTGGCAGGGTGATGAGCTTATTGCGCACCGCTAGTTCGAACAGTCTCCTCATTTTATTCCGGGGAAACGAGTAAGGACGTCTCAACTTCTCGTCGAGGAATCGCGGTTTGTTGCCTTAGCGAGCAGCTGGTTTCGGATCACTCGGCTGTTTCTGAGCGTTGGCAACGAAGGTCACTTTCCCTTTACCTTTTTCATTTCGAAGCTCCGTTTTCGAGGAGGGTGGTCTATGGCCCATCTGGTCCATTTGGGCCAGCTTGTCGATCAAGGCTTGGAAAGTGGTCGGCTTGAAAAACACCATAAACTGGGATATAGTCACTTGCGGGTCAAGGGTTCCTACGAACATGCCCACAGCAGGAGCTTCTTCTATGCGTTGTTCACGTCTCGACCATAAGTTCCGCCATCGAATTGCATACTGAACCCAAGTCTCTCCTGGCTTCACCCTGGCATTGATCAATGCCGTGATCGGGGTGCGTTCGCTGGCGCTTGCAAAACGCTGGGTGAATAGCAGCTTCATTTCTGTAAACGTTCTGATGGAGTCGTTCGAAAGCTCCGAGTACCATTCAAAAGCCGTCTCCGCTAAATTGCCGACGAACTGGCGAAGTAGCAATTTGTCGTCGCCTTCGGTATTGCCGCACAGAGCCCTGAACTGAGCGACGTGCTGATGGGGGTTGCCTGTCCCCTTGTATACATGAAATTTAGGGATCGTGTATCCTGGCGGGTACTTAATTTGATCATACCAGCCTAGATATGGTCGCCCAGTTCTGACGACTTGGCCTGCAGCTTCATTTGCCTGATGAGCTCGTATTTGTTGAGCTATGTAGTCATCAAGCGCAGCTTTCGAAATCGTCTCCACTCTGGCTGCTGATAAAGTCGGAAGAGGGTTTGATCTCTCCCCTCTGTCGTCTTCAATGATTATTGGGGGATCTTCAGCTGGAGGGTCCGGCTGAATCATCATCCCGACCATATCTTGGAATAGTAGCGCCATTTGCTTTATGTTAGCTGCTTATTCCACGACCTCTTTATTTTTCTTTTTGAGCATTCTTCAGAGGAACTCGGTGTCGGTCTCCTGCTCTTGGCGTTGCTCCGACGATGCTTCCGGGCTTTCTTTCTGCCCAGTAAATGCGGCCATCCTTGTCAACATATCCTGGAGATTTTGTTGTTGTTCCTGAGATTTCATCACAGACCGTGTGAGTGGTCGATGACTCACGGAAGCACGACTATCCTCTTTTCCGGATGCCATGTAGATGGTATGCACAACTATGCCCCCAGACTTAGGGCGTTTGGGTCTACTGCCATTGAAATTTGCCGTGGGAAGGGGGATCTTCTCCGGCCTTCTCCTCTTATGGGAGGTCGAAGTTGAGGGGGCCGTTGCGGCAGGCACCTACGTAGATGAAACCTTTCGTGGTATGGCGGAGGGATAGTCCTCCTCTTGGCGAGCCTTCATCTTCTTCAGCCGGTGAGAGTAATCTTTGTCGATTACAGAGTCTTGGACTTTCTGCCAAACTCTGTGGATCTTGGAGGACAACCGCTGAGGAGGCTGTTCCGGCTTCACCTGTGTTGTGTTTTCGACAGGCGGAGGAGACTTCTTCAGTATGGCGGTTAGAGAGTTCTTGCGGACCCTTCTGAGCAGCTCGAAGCTGTTCCCAGTTGGAATAGCAGCATCAATTTCCACCATTGGATCTGGTGGGGTAAGTCCATAGGGGGAACTACCCCCAGCCTTCTTTACTCAGCGCTGGTGGCGACGTCGAGCATGTCGTGCAGATGGGAATGGTTCAGTTACGGGAGTGGCTTCATCATGCCCCCTACTCTGATGTGGTGTTGTTGGTGTCAGCCTGTCGATGACCGACGTCCGAGAAGGAATGGTCAATCTGGTAAAGGCCGACTTTTTGGCAGGGGAAGCATTTTTAACGACCTCGCCTGCAGCGGGAGTTGGAACAGCCAGTCTTGTGAAGACCGATCCCTTAAAAGGAGAAGCCCCTTTGACGACTTCGTCTGCCGGAGTTGGAATGGTTATTCGCTTCAGGATAACCCCTTCAGGTATCGCGAGCCTCTTTGCGGGCCCACTTGAGCTTAGGCTTAGCTTGTCGAAGACTGAGGCGGCATACTTAGATGACCCGTTGAGAGGGGCCGTGGTGGTTGCGAGCCGATCAAAGACCGATTTCTTTGGAGCTTCTTGTGATGGCATTGAAGCATTGAAGCTCATTGGCGGGAGCATGGTCCCGAAGAACAGTCTGGCCTGAGTCACCTGTCCCACTGGCATTGCGAAGATGGAGGCCGCTTGGGGCCCATAAGTTACTCCTCCAGCAGGGACGGAGTGGGAGTTGTTGTTGCAATTGGTGTAGTTGAAAGCCATCGATGTCATCTTCTCTTCTGCACAGAGCAAGACACCAAATCTTAGTACCTTGAATCCAGGGGCAACCATATTAAATCGTGATTCGTTCGTAAACACGACACACGAAGTGTGGAGTGGAAAGAGGAAAAGGTCCCACCGGGCGTGCCAGAATCTGTTCACCGCTGAAAGACGTGACCGGGACGATAGGACGTCTAGCCTGAATTTTGGGGGCAGATGCTATTTGGTTTTATCTGTCCACCTCTCCGAAGATGTCAAGTTAATTTATGGCACCGTGTATCGGAGGTTTGGACAGATGCGGCCATTGTCCCCTCATTTGCGAGGGGTTTTTGATTGTAGGGACGCTCTTCCCTGCAGGCGCAAGCCCCTGCAGTTATTACATTACCGCATAGCGATAACCACTTTCTCCTTCTCCAGATATTCACTTCGTGTCGTGTATGTTTGTTTTGTTTTCGGTTGCCCGTGGATTATATACGGAGACTAATTTATGTTGTCGCCCGTAGGGCGTGGATTAGTCCAAATCCGTATTTTCTTAGATTTGGGTTTGGTTGATTTAAGGATCGTTAACCTCATTTGAGATTAAGATCAACTTAAATGTTTGTTAAGGATACGTTAGTCTACGTTTTAGACTAAGATCTACTTAACGAGGTTTCAGGATCACTTAGACCCAACGAAAGAGTATTTAGGCTTTATCGTCTTAGTTTAGGGACGTTGCGGTCCATTGGGTTTAAGGATATCATAGTCCGTGGAGTTTAAGGACATCATAGTCTATGGAGTTTAAAGACATCATAGTCCATGGAGTTTAGTTTAGGGACGTTGCAGTCAATCTTTAGTTTAAGGATGTTGCGGTCCTTTGGGTTTCCATTGGGTTTAAGGACATAATAGTCCATAAGATTAGTTTAAGGACATTACGGTCCATAGTTAGTTTAAGGAACTTACAGTCCATTAGGGTGTATCCATGGGTTTGGAAATGCACCAAAAATTTGTTGGTTGTCGGGACCCGCCACCTCCTTGAAGACGTTGAGGAATTACAACGACACGTATCAGAGGTGTGGAGAGATGTACTCTTGAACCAATGTCCCGACTGAGGGGGGATGGGATGAAAATCATTTTAGATGCTATCTGTTAGGAGCTCATTAGCTATATTTGGGACTGAGATCGGTTTTGGGAACCCTGAGCATGAGGGGCTCAATTGATTGTCCTCGGAAGATTTGGTCTGAGTTTGGCTAATATTGGTCTTTCATAGTGTTAAACACTAGTATATGCTCAGCGCTCACGTGCTCCCACGTGAGGCGCTTGAAGTAGTGTTAAACACTAAAAATTTGAGGCGCTCACGTGGGGTCACGTGAGGTGCTCGAAAGTTGGTGATGTTTCTTTGGATTTATTCCCTTTCTCTTTTGGAAGTGCTAAGCACTTTTAGGTCACGTAGGATCACGTGAGGTGCCACAAAAGTGATAAATGTCTCTGGGGTTTATACCCTTTCTCTTTTGGAAGTGCTAAGCACCTTTAGTGGGGTCACGTGGGGACCCGTGACCTAATCTCAGTTGTTCTCCTTCATTTATCAAGGGTGCTCACGTGAGAGCACGTGATCGGCCGTTATTATGTTGGGTGCTAATCTTTTTACGTGCATGGAGATCTTGAGTTTCGAGACTTTCAAACCCACTGTTTTGTAAGAATTAAATCCTTAGGACTTAGTTTTTCTCTTAGGTTTTGGATCTGCATGGCAGAATCTCCCCGATAAGAATTAAATTATCAACTTGTGGGGAGATCTGCTTCTGCAGATCTTTCACCATAAGGAAGAACTAAGTTCTTATATGAAGGGTTAAACCCTTATTTTATCAGAGGAATTAAATTCCTACATACTTTTTGGGAGAATTAAATTCTCTGAACTCAGATCTTCCCCTAGGTTTTGGATTTGCATGGCAGAATCTCCCCGATGAGAATTAAATTCTTAACTTGTAGGGAGATCTGCTTCTGCAGATCCTTTGCCAGAAGAAAGAACTATGTTCTTTGGAAGAGTTAAACTCTTGTGGAGACGAAGAAGAAGTAAGATGTTCTCTGTGTTTTACCTAGGGTTTCTTCTTTTCTTTCGAACTTGCAGTTTATGGGGGGGGGTTCTTCTGTACAAGACTTGAAGTCTTGGGTCCTTTATATAGTGAAGGCTGATCTGTTGATTCAGTTAAGGAAATCTCTCATTGAGAGATTTCTTAATTGATTTGAGAAATTTATCCACCGTTTGATCTTTGATCCAAGGACTCCGGTTTTAAAGAAGACATTTTTCCTTTTTTTAACAAGATTGGGAAAATATTTTCCTATACAGAACATATTCTGTATCTTGGTGATTTCTAATCACCATTGGATTTTTAATCCAATGGTGCTCTGATTTACAGAGCACAATCTTTCTTATTTAGAAAGATTGGGAAAATATTTTCCAAATAGGATTTGGATCCTTTTTATTTAGAATTTAATTCTATCGGCTCAGAAGGCATTTGAGATCTCTCACGTGTAGCACATGACCCTTCACAGAATTAAATTGGTTCGTTTGTATGCAGCAGTCCAAACAGAGGGAAGGCATCACGTGGTAACACGTGAGCTTTTTTGCTCTTTGTTTGTTTTATAACCGGTTCCTACACGTTTTGTGTTAAAGACGATCACGTGCTTGCACGTGAGACTTTAATTGCCGCTTACTAAGTGGAGCCGCTTACTCTGTATACAGATGCATCACGTGCTTGTACGTGATGCTCCACTAGCGGGATGTTTTTCCTTTCCCTCTCCGAGTCTCTTTATAAGAGGTCGATGATCACGTGCTTACACGTGATGCATCCATTAGTGGGGAATTTTCCCCTCCCCTTTGCTTTCGGAATTTTTATAAGGGAACAGGGTATCCCTTACATGCGAGCCCTCTCCAAATCAGTCTTGGGAGACAACTCTTTGGAGAGAGTGATTCCTGAGATCCTGGGTAAATTCCCATGCTTGGAATCTTCCATACTAAATCTCTTTAGTATGGTATCAAGGTACCTGGATTGGGACAATCCCAACATCCGTTTAGATCTATCTCTATAGATCTTAATCCCCAAGATGTAGGAGGCATCACCTAGATCTTTCATTGAGAATCTTTATGATAAGAAGAGCTTGACCGAGTGCAGCATAAGAACGTCATTTCCTATCAAGAGTATGCCATCCACGTACAATACGAGAAAGACGACCTTACTCTCTGCAACCTTCTTGTATACACAAGGTTCATCTACGTTTTTGATGAAGTCAAACTCTTTGACTGCGACATCAAAATAGATGTTCTAACTCCGCGATATCTGCTTTAACCCGTAGATTGATTTAAGCAGCTTGCACACCTTTCCGCTGTTCTCACTGTCCACGAAGCCCTCTGGCTGTGTCATGTACATGCTCTCTTCAAAATCACCATTTAGAAAAGCGGTCTTGACGTCCATTTGCTAGATTTTGTAGTCATGGTATGCAACGATAGCAAGTAGGATTCAGATGGACTTAAGTATAGCCACTAAAGAAAAGGTTTCATCATAAACCACACCTGGTCGTCGACGAAAATCTTTTGCTACAAGTCTAGCTTTGAAAGTCTCAACTTTTCCATCTACACCAAGTTTTTAATTGAAGATCCACTTGCTCCCGATGGGTTTTACCCCTTTAGGAGCATCTTCCAAAGCCATACTTTGTTGGTGTACATGGATTCCATCTCAGATCGCATTGCATCCAGCCATTTCACAGAGTCCCCACTCGTGATGGACTGCTCGAAACTAGTTGGGTCATCATCTTCCATGATGCAATCCTCGCTCCCACCATCAATGAGAAAACCGTAGTATCTCTCAGGTAGATGATGAACCCTACTAGATCGGCGGAGAGGCTGAGGTTCGTCGGGGACTATTGAATCCTCCGGTTCTACTAAATCTTCTGTTGTAGTTTGTGTAACACCCGAGCCCAATACTACTATTTTCAGTTACTGTTTGAGCATAATGTGGTATTCATTTCATTTAACTTGCTTGTTTGTTTCTTACTGTAAAATTTACCCGGCAAAGTCATTTCTACATATAACAAATTTTGGCATCTAAAATAAAATTGAAAATATTTATCTTGGCCTACTTGACACCCCTAGCCTCGTAGTAGCATCCATGCATTGTGTTCTCGTCCCGTTCAGTGAAACGGGCGAGCTTGGACGGCTACGCGCGCGTACATGTGTCCGTTTTGGGGGTATGCTTTTTAATCATAAAACACTTAATTTTAAAATTTGGATCCCGCTTAAAATCCTATTATTTCAATTTTAAATTTTTGGACTCAACCCGGGCGCGATTTGGAAATGTTTTATTTGGCGCCAAAATCCCAAATTTTAATATTATTAAAACCATCGCATATATTTTTTCTAACTAACCTGATATCTTACTGTTCATTACCTATCTTTTAAATCTTTAAATTAAGCTATATATATATCCTACTGTTCCTTAAAATGTTTTGAATCTTTAATTAATATTTATCTCTAACTAACGATTCCCCTTTAGCCAATCGCGTTCCTTTTAATTCCGTGGCCCCCTGCATCTCTCTCTCTCTCTCTCTCTTGCTTTCACTTCTCTCTCTCTATCTCTCCACTTTCTCTCTCTCCCTCTTCTCTCCCTCTCGCTCTCTCTCTCTCTCCACTCTTTCTCTCTCTCTCTCTCATATATTCTCTCGTACTTCTCTTTATCATTCTTTCTCTTCTTGCTTCATGTCTCGTTTCTCATTTTTTTAACTGTTCTTTTGTTGCCGAAATTCCGTCATGCCGGTGACGCTTCTCGACGTTCCAGCGAGGTACCCCGACCCGTGTGGTTCTTTTGTTCGTCGTTTGGGTTCATTCCGTGAACCCTGCACCCGTCGCGAGTTTACCCCGCCGACGGTTAACGTTCCGTTTTCCCGATTCGCGACCCATCGAGGCAAGTTAATCTTGCTACATGCTATATAATTCATTTTATACCTATTTAAATAAATACCATACCTATAGTTTAAATCTAGTGCCCCATGTTTAATTTTATAACGTTTCGATATTCCGTTTGCATCCGTTTATATCATATTAAATCTAGATCATGAAAACTTATCTTGTGACATACTAGATTACATTATACTGCATACATATCAATTAAAATATACATCGTCGTAATATTTCTTATTATTATCTTTAATTAGTTTATAATCTGCATTTTATGATATTATATATTTAAAATATTATAGTTTAGACATGAAACGTCGTTGAAAAAGCGGATACGACAAATCTGAAATTTACTGTATACCTTACCGTATAAAATTCATTATAAATCATAGAAAAATTATTAGTATACGTTCTTTAGTTTGTTACGAAGCTAACTCAGAATACTATAACTCTATGAAATATTTATCTGCAAAATAAATTGTTTAAATAACGTAAAATTCAAATGAAAATGTCTCCAAACTGCGGTCTAGGGAAATTCCAGCAGCAAACTTTCAACTTCGAATGTTCATAAATTTTTGTAGGGACAACCTGAGATGCTTATACTTATAAAACTTAAAACCTTATTGAATTATCTTTGTTTTGGTATAAGACACGTCCCTTTTGGAGAACATTTGTTATTTTTAAGCTATTTTACAAATTAGAGTGACGCTGAATTTCTGAACGGAACTTTCTTGTGCATGGTTAATCAATACCACTTTTATAGTTATTAATCGCTTTGAATATGCTATCCATATTAATATTATTATATTAATATTTATATCACATATTGCTTAGTTGTACATCCCACATTACCATTTTATAGTTTTATAACTTTTCGGATACCCGTTTGCATCCATCGCATTTAAGATACATATAATTGCATCCATAGATCACATTACTACATAATAATGTGATATTAACACTCCATGTTTAATAAATTGCATCCTAATTAATATTGGAACTATAAATGTAACCCTAATCGATAACTGTGCATCCATATCCTTGAAATTATATCTATTTGCATATCATATTACATGTTCCAGTTTATTGTTCTGATAGTACTCATGCTTGTTTATTTATACACATGCTTATGTTAGTTTGATTATGAGCACCCACATGACATCTTGTGCTTCCTGACATGACCTGTTACACTTCCTACTTGACATGACATGGTACCGTACACTCTTGACATGACATGACACCTTTATACATTACCTGGCTTGACCTGATGTACCATGGCTTTACCTGTTACCGATCTTGTGTCTAATGCCAACAAACATAATATGTAGTCCTCATGGACCGTTCCTGTTGTCTATCCAGACAAACCTGCTTTTACCTGATCCTGTGTTGGCATTAGTTCTTGACTACTGAATACCTGACTTGACATACATAACTTGGGGGTATGGGGAATCAAAGGTGAAACCTGACTTGTAACTCAACGGTTCGATACCTGTTCTGATCAGTCTTACGGGCTAGGCCAGCCCCGGAGTGATGATGCTGACATCACTCGCCCATCCTGCTACCTGTTACTGCCTAGCGGCACGTCTCGGATTCAGCCCCGAGGGTCTTGACCGTGGTCCCGGGCATGCACGGGATACTATTGAGTTACATCGATGATTCATTAATTGATTTCAAAGACTTTAGAATAGAAAACCTGATAGAACAGTTTAGTTTACCCACTGCACGCTACCCTGTACTGGTATGATTCATATTATTGTTATTCTTGCTGTATTCATGTTTATATTAAATTGCCCGCTACACTGTTCATATTATATTACTTGATGACATGACGCGCTGACGTCTGGGTTTTGCATGGCCCAGATTCCGTACCGCTGTTGCAGTCCGAGCAGGAGTACTTCAGCCAGCAGGCTGAGCTGTGAGTTCAGTAGTAGTTAGTTTTATTTCCTGCATTTATTTCCTGATGTGAGCCTGCATTATGGGACACACTTTCAGTTATTTGTATTGGATCATTTGCTTCCGCATTTATTTATTATTGACTCCTGTTATTCTGAATTATGGACATGTTTTAGATAGTTTTATCTTGTTCTTGATATCTCTACAGCCGTAATGTGACTGTGGATGGATACTTCCTACCCACAGGTAGCATGGTTGGCTATGTCACGTGCCCAATCTAGCGTACTCTGGGAAGCGGGGCGTGACATGGTTCTTTTGGTATCAGATCCATAGGATAGTCGGGTTGATTCTTTTGTAGTTGGGTATTGTACCCAATACACGAATCAGAATACCCGTGTTTAGGAAACATGTCCTGCCACCTTGACCGTTTTACCATTCTTGAATCACATTCTTCCTGATTATATCTTTTACGATGTGCAAACTTCCTTTGCATATCGATTCGAAAACCTGATTCCTTGTTATCTCTAGGACTTAGGCGACTTGGATGGAGTTATGTAATTGTGGCTATGATACCGCGGCATAGTTACAATGCGGTACTCTATTTAAGTATCTTGGAGTTCTAGCCTTGATCTATATTCAAAATCTATCATCATGCTAATGTTGGGTATTTTGAGTTCAGGATTATGGCCGGTAAGAAATTGAAGACATACCAGAGGCGTGTGGACGAAGCCGCCATGCTTGGAGTGATAAGAGGAATGCTGGAGAATCAAAGAAACAGACCGAGCTGATCCAGCAGCAAGCGGACTCGTTTCGGGAAGGTTTGCAGATCGTTCAGCAGTCTGTGAACAATGTTGGAGCTAGACCAGTTGACCGAGTAGGGACCGTAGCAGATTTCAGGCGGTTGGGTCCGTCTGCATTTACTGGTTTAAAGGAGCCGTTGCCAGTGGAGCAGTGGCTAGTTGACACAGAGAACTTGCTTTTTGCGGCACAGATTCCAGATGACAAAAAAAGTTGTTGTGGTACGCATTCAGCTAGTGGACTACGCCCGAGAATGGTGGCTTGTTGAGGAGACCCGCTTGCCTAAGTCGATCAAGTGGGCGGATTTTTCTAAGAGTTTCCTGGAGAAGTTCTTCCCGCGGACTGCACGGGAGGAAATGGAAGAGAAGTTCATCGGACTAAAGCAGAAGGGAGCACCCGTAGATGTGCATGTAGCAGAATGGACGAGACTCAGTAGTTTCACTGGACCTTTAGTTGCCAACGATGTAGACAGGGCACGGAGGTTCATGCGCAGAGTGGACGTGGACATCCAGAGGCAGATTGTCTCCCTGGGTTTGACCACTTTCTCACAAATACTTGCAGCAGCCAAGAGCAGCAAAGTTTATCTAGGATGAAAGGGAGTTTGCAGCAGACAGCAGTTGCGTTAAGGAAGCAGTTCGGTCGGGCCGGTCGAGTTTAGGGCTAGGCCGACAAACAATATTCTTGCATCAATGGAAGTGATGAAAGTAAAGAGCCGGCTGTTGTTCGTGATTCTATGGACGTGTTTGATGATATATCGGGTTTACCGCCGAGGAGAGACGTGGAGTTCGCAATTGATCTTATTCCTGGTGCAGCCCCAGTATCTAAAGCGTATTATCCAATGGCGCCAGTAGAGTTGGAAGAAGTAAAGAAACAGATTGCTGAATTGCTTGAAAAGGGTTGGATTCGAACCAGTAACTCGCTTTGGGGAGCTCCAGTTCTTCTAGTAAAGAAGAAGGATGGCACAAGAAGGATGTGCATCGACTATCGAGAATTAAACCGGGTGGCTATCAAGAACAAGTACCCGATCCCTCGCATTGGAGAACTTTTTGAGCAGCTTAGTGGCGCGAGGGTATTCTCGAAGCTGGATTTACGATCCGGATATCATCAGGTCCGAGTGAAAACAGAAGATATTTGTAAGACGGCGTTCCGAACTCGGTATGGACATTACGAGTACTTAGTGATGCCCTTCGGAGTAACGAATGCGCCGGCAGTATTCATGGACTTGATTAACCGAATCTTTTTACCGTTCTTGGATCAGTTCATTGTGGTATTCATTGACGATATTCTGGTTTACTCGAAGAGTTTTGAAGAGCATGCTGAGCATTTGAAGATCGCACTGCAGACGTTGAGACAGGAGAAATTGTATGCGAAGATGGGTAGGTGCGAGTTTTGGCTGGAGGAAGTAAGGTTTTTGGGGCATGTTGTGTCTGGCGATGGCATTGCCGTCGATCCAGAAAAGATTGCAGCAGTTCGAGATTGGCCTATTCCAAAGAATGTTGCTGAGATAAGAAGTTTCCTTGGATTAGCCGGATACTACAGGAGATTTGTGGAGAACTTTGCTCGTCTGGCAGAGCCGTTGACCAAGCTTACGCGCAAGGAGGTACCTTTTGTATGGGCGGATAAGTGTGCGTTAGCTTTCGAGACGTTGAAGCAGAAGTTGATAACCGCCCCTATTCTGACCGTGCCAGACAATTCCGGAGGATTGGTGATTCACAGCGACGCATCTGGGAAAGGATTGGGATGTGTTTTGATGCAGCATGGGAAGGTTGTAGCATACGCATCGAGACAGTTGAAGACCCATGAGAAGAATTATCCAACTCATGACTTGGAGCTTGCGGCTGTGATTTTCGCTTTGAAGATTTGGAGACACTACCTTTTGGGCGAAAGAGTCGAAGTTTTTACAGATCATAAGAGCTTGAAGTATGTGTTCACACAGAAGGAGCTTAACATGAGGCAGCGTAGATGGTTGGAGCTGATGGCTGACTACGATCTTGATCTTAAGTACCATCCGGGGAAGGTTAATATTGTGCCGGATGCGCTTAGTCCGTTACCAGTAATTCAGGTGTTAACTACGTAGAAGGAGATCGTCGCAGATTTTCGAAGATTTGACTTGGAGGTTGTGCTACCGTGTTCTACGGGACAGTTGTTGCAGCTGCAAGTACATTCGTCTTTGATCGAGAATATTAAAGCAGCTCAATCGCAGGATCCTAGACTGCAAAAGTTTAGAGAGCAGGTTGAAGCCGGGCTACGAACAGATTTATTGATCCACGAAGATGGTTCGTTGAGGTATGGTAGCCGTTTGTGTGTGCCAAAGGGTGATGTTCGTGAAGAGCTTATGAAGGAGGCACACAGTTCAGCTTATTCTGTACATCCAGGAGGCACAAAGATGTACCGAGATATTCGACAGCATTTCTGGTGGGAGGTAATGAAGTGGGAGATTGCTCGCTTTGTGGCAAAGTGCTTGGTGTGTCAGCAAGTTAAGGCTGAACATCAAAGGGTTGCTGGTTTATTACAACCACTTCCGATTCCTCAGTGGAAGTGGGAACATATAACCATGGATTTCGTGATGGCTTTACCGCGAAGTCCAAAAGGCAACAATGCAGTATGGGTAATTGTTGACCGATTAACCAAGGCAGCTCACTTTATTCCTTTTCGGGTTGGTCAATCAACAGAGACTTTGGCAGAGCGGTACATGCAGGAGATTGTAAGATTGCATGGAGTACCGGTGAGCATCGTGTCCGATCGGGACACTCGGTTCTTATCACACTTCTGTAGGAGTTTACAGGAAAGTTTGGGGACTCGATTGAAGTTTAGCACAGCTTATCATCCTCAAACTGATGGTCAGTCGGAGAGAACGATCCAAACTCTTGAGAATATGTTGAGAGCATGCATGTTGGATTTCAAGGGGTCTTGGGAGGATCATCTACTTTTGGTGGAGTTGTCTTACAACAACAGTTTTCAGGCAACTATTCAGATGGCTCCATTTGAAGCTTTGTATGGTCGTAAATGCCGTTCACCTGTTTGTTGGGACGATATTGGTGAACGAAGATTATTGGGACCAGATTTGGTTGTGCAGACAGTTGAGAAGGTTAACCCTATTAGAAATCATATGAAGGCAGCACAGGACCTACAGAAGAGTTGGGCAGATACGTCAAGAAGACCTCTAGAGTTCACCGTGGGTGATTTGGTATTCTTGAGGATATCACCGACTAGAGGGGTGATTCGTTTTGGAAGTCGAGGAAAGCTTAGTCCTCGATTCGTTGGACCCTTAAGATCGTGGAGCGTCTTGGTGAGGTAGCGTATCGTTTGGCGTTACCGCAGTCCTTGGAAAATGTGTACGATGTGTTTCACGTATCTCAACTCCGTAAGTATGTTCGAGATGAAACACACGTTTTGGATCATTCGGAGCTAACAGTACGAGAAGACTTGACTTTTGAGGAGCGACCGATTGAAATCGTGGATCGAAGGGAAAAGGTTCTTAAGAACAAGGTTATCCCCCTTGTGCTCGTTTCTTGGGGTAATCGCTCGCATGGAGAGTCCACTTGGGAACGAGAAGATGAAATCCGGCAGAAGTTTCCTCACCTTTTCTTGTAGTTATCTATCTTTGTATTCTTAGAATTTCGAGGACGAAATTCTTTTTGTAGTTGGGTATAATATAACACCCGAGCCCAATGCTACTATTTTCAGTTACTGTTTGAGCATAATGTGGTATTCATTTCATTTAACTTGCTTGTTTGTTTCTTACTGTAAAATTTACCCGGCAAAGTCATTTCTACATATAACAAATTTTGGCATCTAAAATAAAATTGAAAATATTCATCTTGGCCTACTTGACACCCCTAGCCACGTGGTAGCGTCCGTGCAATGTGTTCTCGTCCCGTTCAGTGAAACGGGCGAGCTTGGACGGCTACGCGCGCGTACATGTGTCCATTTTGGGGGTATGCTTTTTAATCATAAAACACTTAATTTTAAAATTTGGATCCCGCTTAAAATCCTATTATTTCAATTTCAAATTTTTGGACTCAACCCGGGCGCGATTTGGAAATGTTTTATTTGGCGCCAAAATCCCAAATTTTAATATTATTAAAACCATCGCATATATTTTTTCTAACTAATCTGATATCTTACTGTTCATTACCTATCTTTTAAATCTTTAAATTAAGCTATATATATATCCTACTGTTCCTTAAAATGTTTTGAATCTTTAATTAATATTTATCCCTAACTAACGATTCCCCTTTAGCCAATCGCGTTCCTTTTAATTCCGTGGGCCCCCCTTCAGCTCTCTCTCTCTTGCTTTCACTTCTCTCTCTCTCTATCTCTCCACTTTCTCTCTCTCCCTCTTCTCTCCTTCTCTCTCTCTCTCTCTCCACTCTTTCTCTCTCTCTCTCTCATATATTCTCTCGTACTTCTCTTTATCATTCTTTCTCTTCTTGCTTCATGTCTCGTTTCTCATTTTTTTAACTGTTCTTTTGTTGCCGAAATTCCGTCGTGCTGGTGATGCTTCTCGACGTTCCAGTGAGGTACCCCGACCCGTGTGGTTCTTTTTTCGTCGTTTGGGTTCATTCCGTGAACCCTGCACCCGTCGCGAGTTTACCCCGCCGACGGTTAACGTTCCGTTTTCCCGATTCGCGACCCATCGAGGCAAGTTAATCTTTCTACATGCTATATAATTCATTTTATACCTATTTAAATAAATACCATACCTATAGTTTAAATCTAGTGCCCCATGTTTAATTTTATAACGTTTCGATATTCCGTTTGCATCCGTTTATATCATATTAAATCTAGATCATGAAAACTTATCTTGTGACATACTAGATTACATTATACTGCATACATATCAATTAAAATATGCATCATCGTAATATTTCTTATTATTATCTTTAATTAGTTTATAATCTGCATTTTATGATATTATATATTTAAAATATTATAGTTTACACATGAAACGTCGTTGAAAAAGCGGATACGACAAATCTGAAATTTACTGTTTACCTTACCGTATAAAATTCATTATAAATCATAGAAAAATTATTAGTATACGTTCTTTAGTTTGTTACGAAGCTAACTCAGAATACTATAACTCTATGAAATATTTACTTGCAAAATAAATTGTTTAAATAACGTAAAATGCAAATGAAAATGTCTCCAAACTGCGGTCCAGGGAAATTCCAGCAGCAAACTTTCAATTTCGAATGTACATAACTTTTTGTAGGGACAACCTGAGATACTTATACTTATAAAACTTAAAACGTTATTGAATTATCTTTGTTTTGGTATAAGACACGTCCCTTTTGGAGAACATTTGTTATTTTTAAGCTATTTTACAAATTAGGGTGACGCTGAATTTCTGAACGGAACTTTCTTGTGCATGGTTAATCAATACCACTTTTATAGTTATTAATCGCTTTGAATATGCTATCCATATTAATATTATTATATCAATATTTATATCACATATTGCTTAGTTGTACATCCCACATTACCATTTTATAGTTTTATAACTTTTCGGATACCCGTTTGCATCCATCGCATTTAAGATACATATAATTGCATCCATAGATCACATTACTACATAATAATGTGATATTAACACTCCATGTTTAATAAATTGCATCCTAATTAATATTGGAACTATAAATGTAACCCTAATCGATAACTGTGCATCCATATCCTTGAAATTATATCTATTTGCATATCATATTACATGTTCCAGTTTATTGTTCTGATAGTACTCATGCTTGTTTATTTATACACATGCTTATGTTAGTTTGATTATGAGCACCCACATAACATCTTGTGCTTCCTGACATGACCTGTTACACTTCCTACTTGACATGACATGGTACCGTACACTCTTGACATGACATGACACCTTTATACATTACCTGGCTTGACCTGATGTACCATGGCTTTACCTGTTACCGATCTTGTGTCTAATGCCAACAAACATAACATGTAGTCCTCATGGACCGTTCCTGTTGTCTATCCAGACAAACCTGCTTTTACCTGATCCTGTGTTGGCATTAGTTCTTGACTACTGAATACCTGACTTGACATACATAACTTGGGGGTATGGGGGAATCAAAGGTGAAACCTGACTTGTAACTCAACAGTTCGATACCTGTTCTGATCAGTCTTACGGGCTAGGCCAGCCCCGGAGTGATGATGCTGACATCACTCGCCCATCCTGCTACCTGTTACTGCCTAGCGGCACGTCTCGGATTCAGCCCCGAGGGTCTTGACCGTGGTCCCGGGCATGCACGGGATACTATTGAGTTATATCGATGATTCATTAATTGATTTCAAAGACTTTAGAATAGAAAACCTGATAGAACAGTTTAGTTTACCCACTGCACGCTACCCTGTACTGGTATGATTCATATTATTGTTATTCTTGCTGTATTCATGTTTATATTACATTGCCCGCTACACTGTTCATATTATATTACTTGATGACATGACGCGCTGACGTCTGGGTTTTGCATGGCCCAGATTCCGTACCGCTGTTGCAGTCCGAGCAGGAGTACTTCAGCCAGCAGGCTGAGCTGTGAGTTCAGTAGTAGTTAGTTTTATTTCCTGCATTTATTTCCTGATGTGAGCCCGCATTATGGGACACACTTTCAGTTATTTGTATTGGATCATTTGCTTCCGCATTTATTTATTATTGACTCCTGTTATTCTGGATTATGGACATGTTTTAGATAGTTTTATCTTGTTCTTGATATCTCTACAGCCGTAATGTGACTGTGGATGGATACTTCCTACCCACAGGTAGTATGGTTGGCTATGTCACGTGCCCAATCTAGCGTACTCTGGGAAGCGGGGCGTGACAGTTTGTGTAGCTGGAACTTCTTCCAGTTCTACCTCTTTGCCACTAATTTCTTTTTCAAGAAATTCCTTTTCTAAAAAGGTGGCATGCCGAGAAACAAACACCTTTTGTTCCTCGGTGTGGTAGAAGATATACCCTCGCGAATGTTTGGAATATCCAATAAACTTACACAGAACCGACCTTGCCTCGAGATTGTCCGGATTTTGTGTTTTCATATAGGCCGAACAACCCCACATCTTGATAAAATTAAGACATGGTCTCTTCCCCTCCCATATCTCATATGGAGTGGTAGGCACTGATTTGGTCGGAACTCCATTCAATAGGTATACAGATGTCTCAAGCGCATAACCCCAAAAGGAAATAGGTAACTCAGTGGTGCTCATCATAGAGTGCACCATATCTAATAGGGTGCGATTCCTCCGCTCCGATACACCGTTGTGATATGGTGTATACGGAGAAGTAAGCTGATTTTCTTTTAGATAATCCAGGAACTCCGTGCTCAAGTATTCTCCTCATCGATCAGATCGAAGGATTTTAATACTTTTACCCGTTTGGTTATCGACTTCACACTTATATTCTTTGAATTTCTCAAAAATTTCAGACTTGTGTTTTAACAGGAACACATGTCCGTATCTTAAGAGATCGTCAGTGAATGTAATGAAGTATGAGGAACCATTCCTGACATGTGTAGACATGGGGTCGTATACATCGCTATGTATCAGTCCCAAGAGTTCTGTGGCTATTTCTCCATGTCCAGTAAACGGAGTTTTGGTCATTTTTCCTTTGAGACATGACTGACAAGTTTCATATGATGTAAATTCGAACGGATTCAAATATCCATCCTTATGTAACTTAGCTAGTCGTGTCGCATTGATATGACCAAGTCTACAATGCCATAAGAAGGATTCGTTCATTTCTGAACTCTTTCTCTTGTGTGTGTTCTGTACGTTAAAACTGTGTTTTGATTCAGAACATATAAACCGTTACATAACGTACCAAACCCAATCAACACTTGATTTAGGAAATGTTCATAACATTATTCTATACTACAAAGTTATATTCTTTTTTATCTAATAAAGAAATTGATATTAAATTGCATATCATAGAGAGTACATAATAACAGTTGTTCAAGATCAATATATTCCCATTTGGTAATACAAGGTGATATTCACCAACTACTTTGGCTGCAACACTTGTACCATTCCCTACGTTTAGAGAATGATCACCTTTTCCCAGTTCTCTACCTTTTTTTAGCCCATGTAACATATTACATATGTAGGATCCCGATCCGGTATCTAATACCCATGACGTAGAGTGTAATGAGAAACAGTTCTCGGTAATGAACACACCCGAAGAAGATGCATCAATATGCCCATTCCTCGTTTGGATGGCATGAGAATCCGGATATTCCCCTATTTCCTGCTCATACTTATAATAATTATAAGATAGAGCGGAACCAACATTCCCCAGTTCAGTATAACAAGCGGGTTCGGTCAATACATCCGTATTATTATCATGATTAAGGCGTGACATGGTCGCTATGTGGAGAGAAAGAAGAAAACACTTAGCATATACTCTTGCAAAATTAGATTGGTTATTATCTTATCTAATCAGGATGGCTCTCACTGTTTTTATCAAATCTTTCTTCAAACCCTAAAAGGTAAGATTGGCCGGGATTAATTACACCCTACAAGTTCGCTAATCGTTCAGCCAGGCCAGTGTCAGTACTTTGAGAGAGGTTCCCCGTGCTTTCGCACGGACCTAATTAAAATAAATCTCGTTTTCCTAGGGGCATAACCCTGTTAACACCTTTCTAGAAACCTACTAGATCGGCTAATTGTAATGTGCAAAACTCTCCCAGGAGTAGCTCTTACTCGCAGTGGGTATCGGGATCCAACTATCTCATGGAAGGTATGCAATCTCATTGCAAATTTCAACACTTGAAATTCGCAATAATATTTTGCCCCTGGTGTCCTATGAACTTGATGGAGGCCAACAAACTATAGGCTGCTAGTCAAGTTCAACCCGTATATTTCGTGATTGAATTAAACCCATCCGCACCACCCTTGACGGAGGACAACAAAGTTGCACGACTACCCTAATCCAATCGCATCATATGCCGTAGAAAAGCACTAGTTAGCTACCGTACACTACGCCTTGACGGAGGCCAACAAACGTAGCACGAATACTAAGTAGTACTTATCTGAAATGACAGAGGGCTACGATAGGTTTTTAAGAAAACCTTTTGCGTAATGAACTTGATATCGTTGTAGAATCGAGTGATTTGAAAAGGAGTAGTTTAAGCTCCGTCTTTTAAAATCGAGTTTTTCAAAATAAACCGAGTGGGTGCAGCATCTGCTAGCTTTTGCTAAAGAGGTCACTTCTAGTGAAAGGATCAAGGCTTTTTCATCATCGAATGAGGTGCTGGATGTTCATCATGGAACACCACTATGCAAAGCAAGAACTAGAGCTACCCGTTTTGAAAATTTGATTCTACAACATTTTTAGGTTTCTTTCTTTTTCATTAATCTCATTAATGCAGTTCTATCAATCTCATTAATGAAGTCCCATCATTTATGCTTCCTAAGCCTCACAGATGAAGAAACAAAAATACTTATACAACATACACTTATACCATCCGCATTCGCCACGGGGTCCCGTCATGCACCATTATATTAGATAACTAACGGCAGAGTGGGGGTAGGACTAGCACGGATGCAAAACATAAGCAACGTTTATTATATATCATATATATAATATAAAGCATTTGTCTCACGCAGTTATATGATCTCATCACAGAACATTACAGCAGAAGTCAACATATGAAATATTGGATATACTAGGAGGTTCGTGTTTTAAATTAAGCTAGTAAAAAACACGAATTCCACGGTCGTGATGAATAGCCAAACCCATATCCCTAGACCCCTACGAGAGCGACAAGCAACCCTACTGTTCCCTCATGGGAACTGAATAAAACAGCAAAGAAATATCCAGGAGAAGCATCACGTGTTCACACGTAATCGAGCATCACGTGGGGACACGTGACCTTCTATAGGAAAACTTATAGGCGCTGAGATATACAACTTGAGATGGAGTCACGTGCCAACACGTGATGGGAGTTTAAACCCACTGAAAGGAATTAAAAGGTATAATAAAACAGCAAGAGAAAACCCCAATGGGGCATCACGTGTTCACACGTGACCAAGGGTCACGTGCTGACACGTGACCAAGGGTCACGTGCTAACTCGTGATAAGTTCCCGAGTTCATTAAAATAACAGAATTAAATTCTGGTTAAAATGTTTATCAGGGGGTCACGTGTCAACACGTGATGGGATCCTAAGATCTCTGAAATAATAGAATTAAATTCTAATTAAATGGTCAATCAGAAGGTATCGTGCCAACACGTGACAGGCTCTTAAGCCTTCTGAACTAATAGAATTAAATTCTAATTAAGAGGGAATTGAGAACCCTAATTGGAAAAATATTTCTCTAAATCTTTCAAAAAAAAAAAGATTGTGCTCTGTAAAGTGGAGCATCGTTGGATTAAAAATCCAATGGTGATTAAAAATCACCAATTTATAGAAACATTCTATACAAGGAAAGATTTCTCTGAAATTTGCCAGGAATAACAGACAAAATATCTTTTGGATTAAAAATCCAATGGTGAATAAAATTCACTGAGTGATCTAAAAGATCATGTTGATTACAAAATCAATTAAAATCTTTCAATGAAAGATTGACTAAACAAACTGATTCTTTTCTTTCTCTTATAAATAAGAGCCAATGGGGAAGAAAAAAGGGATATACAGAGAACAAGAGGATTTTTTCTGGAGAGATACAACGACAAAAAAAAAGAGAAGAGAATTTAATTCTCTAGAGAGAAAAGAAGATTCCCTCAAAAGAGAAAGAAACCCTAGGTGAGAAAGGGAAAGAGATCTAAGCTTCATAAAACAAATAGAGAATTTAATTCTCAAATTAAGAGTTTAACTCTTCTGACTAAGAACTTAGTTTTTCCTTTGGTTGAAGATCTGCAAAAACAGATCTCCCCATAAGTTGAGAATTTAATTCTCATCGGAAAGATTTTGCCATCCAGATCCAAAACTTAGAGGGAGAATTGAGTTTGAAGAATTTAAATCTTTCAAATACTTAGGAATTTAATTCCTCCAACAGAGACAGGGTTTAACCCTTAAAACAAGAACTTAGTTCTTCTTCATGGTTGAAGATCTGTAGAAGCAGATCTCCCCATAAGTTGAGAATTTAATTCTCATCGGGGAGATTCTGCCATGCAGATCCAAAACTTAGAGGGAGAACTAGGGTTTAAAGAATTTAATTCTTCTATGTACATAGAAATTTAATTCATCTAAACGAAATTAGGGTTTAACCCTACCGAAGAATTTAATTCTTAAATAAGGGTCTTGGACTTTTCATGCACGTAAAAGAAGTCAGTGCCCAACTTGATCGTGTGGCAACACGTGACCTTCCCCCTGAATGATCAGAATAGAATGAATGAGATGGGGTCACGTGTTCCCACGTGACCCTTGGATAAATTCCTCAAAATCAAAGAACAAAGCAAGGGCAGAATCAACTTTGGGCGTCCTCACGTGTCCCCACGTGACCCCTAACAAATCCCTTTAATATCCAGTGCAAGGATGTCCATCACGTGCTCACACGTGATGGCCTTAACTACTAAAAGTGTTTAACACTTATTTGATTATTCTAGGAAGAAAATAAAGGAAGTCGGCCTCATCTTTAGATGCCTCACGTGACTCCATGTGACCACTTTAATTTTAGTGTTTAACACCACTTTAAGTGCTTCGTCCCTAGTGTTTAACACTGTTTTAAGCGCATCACGTGGGAACACGTGATCGCTAAATATCCTCTAGTGTTTAACACAATTTTAAAACCAATCTTAGCCTAAATTGGCCAAGTTTCCAGAGGCAAGTCTCCCCTTTAACTGAACTTCAAAATTGATCAGTTCATATGATATGCAATGTAAAGTCCAGAGCTATAATGAACGGTTAGTGCTCAGCCAAAGACAAAATATTGTCAGAGCCCCAAACCCCTGTTTAGCATTGCTAAATAATGAGGGGGCTGAACCCAGACAAACGTTCAACAATACAAACAAAGGTCCAACATTTCAAACCTAATTAGACTTAGCCCAAGTTGGCCATAAGTCCTCAATTCAGATTCAACTAAGCCCATGTGCTCATAATCTAATTAATTAATCTTAGTCCCAAATTAGACTACAAATTTCCCAATCTAGTTTGGTTCAAGGGTACATCTCTTCACTCATTTGATATTTGTCGTTGTAATCCTTCAACGTCTTCAGAGAGGTGAAGGGTCCCGATAGCCAATCACTTCATGGACTGTGGGGTCCTTAAACTCATGGACTACGATGTCCTTAAACTTTATAGACCATGACTTCTTTAAACTATGAACTGTGGGGTCCTTAAACTCATGGACTATGATGTCCTTAATCTCGGACTGTGGGGTCCTTTAAGCCCATGGACTATGATGTCCTTAACCTTGGACTGTGGGGTCCTTTAAACCCATGGACTATGATGTCCTTAACCTTGGATCACCATTTCCTTAAATTGGTAATCGACCGCAATGTCCCTAAACTAAACAATAGAGCCCGAATGCTCTGTTGTTGGATATAAACGATCCCGTTAAGTTGATCTTAGTCTGAAATTAGACTAACATATCCTTAACATACGTTTAAGTTGATCTTAGTCTCAAATGAGACTAACGTATCCTTAAACCCAACTCCAAACCCAAATCTAAGAAAATACGGATTTGGACTAATCCACGCCCTACAAGCGACAACATAAATTAGTCTCCGTATACAATCCACGGGCAACCAAATATAAAATAAACACACCCGACACGAAGTGACTACCTTGCGCTCATAACTTTGCGCTCTGCGCTCAAGACTGGCACACAGCGCCAAGCACACCACATGCTCCTCACGTGTGCGCTACTTAGCAGAGGCGCCTCAGCGCTCAAGACTAGCGCAAAGCGTTGCAGAGCCTTAGCGCTCCAAATATAGCGCACTGCGCTCATAAGACTAGTGCTTAGCGCTAAGCGTACCATGTGCTCCCCACGTGTGCGCCACTGAACAAATAGTGTTTGTGCTTATAAGATAGCGCTTTGCGCTCATAAACTGGCGCAATGTGCCCATCATCTGGCGCCAAGCGGACCATGTGCTCCTCACGTGAGCGCTACCTAGCAGAAGCGCAGTGTGCTCATAAACTAGCGCTCTGCACTCTTTGACTGGCGCAAAGCGCCAAGCGCACCACGTGCCCCTCACGTGTGCGCTGATAGAACATAAATTGTTCTTTAATAAGCCCCAGAGCTATGATGAGTGCTCAGCATTCAATAAAATACAAAAATATTGTCAGAACTCAAATCAATGCTCAGCATTGTCAAATGTTTAAACATTTTAACTGAGTGGGCCGAGCCTAAATTGGCTATAAACCTCTCATTCAGATTAATTGAGCCCATATGCTCATAAATCTTTTAACAGATCTTAGCCCCAAATTGGACTACAGATCTTTCAACCAAAATTGGTTCAAGGGTACATCTCTTTACTCCTCTGATATTTGTCGTTGTAATCCTTCAACTTCTTTAGAGAGGTGACGGGTCCCGACAACCATACATTTCATAGACTATGACGTCTTTAAACTACGGACTGTGGGGTCCTTAAGCCCATGGACTATGATGTCCTTAACCTCGGACTGTGGGGTCCTTAAACCCATGGACTATGATGTCCTTAACCTTGGACCACCATGTCCTTAAACTGGTAATCGACCGCAATGTCCCTAAACTAAACAACAGAGGCCAAATGCTCTCTTGTTGGATCTAAATGATCCCGTTGAGTTGATCTTAGTCTAAAATTAGACTAACGTATCCTCAACGAACGTTTAAGTTGATCTTAGTCTCAAATGAGACTAACGTATCCTTAAACCCAACCCCAAACCCAAATCTAAGAAAATACGGATTTGGACTAATCCACGCCCTACGGGCGACAACATAAATTAGTCTCCGTATACAATCTACGGGCAACCAAAAACAAAACAAACACCCATGACACGAAGTGACCATCTAGAGAAGGAGAAAGTGGTTACCGCGATGCGGTAGTGTAATTAACTGCAGGGGCTTGCGCCTGCAGGAAAGAGCGTCCCCATAATCAAAAACCCCTCAACGAGGGGGAATCTGACAAAGTCTGCTACATCGGCCGCATCCCACCAAACCTTCGATACACGGTGTCATAAATCAACTTGGCATCTTCGGAGAGGTGGACGGATAGCACCAAATAGCATTTGCCCTCGAAATTCGAGCAAGACGGACCTGCGCGACCGCGTCTCTGTGTTCGGCGGAGAACAGATTCTGGCACACCCGGTGGGACCTCTTCCTCTTTCCACTCCACACTTCGTGTGTCGTGTTCACGAACGAATCGCAGTTTAATATGGTTGCCCTTGGGTTCGAGGTACTAAGATTTGGTTTTTCTCTCATGCAGAAAAAAGAACATCAATGGCCTCTAACTGCTCCAGCTGCAACTGCAACTTCCGTTCCGCCTCATCTGGAGGTGTAACCTACCCCAAGCGGCCTCCCTTTTCACAATGCCTGTGGAGCAGGTAACTCAAGCCACCGCTGGGCTCTTTGTCGGGACCATGCTCCCACCGATGAACTTCAACGCCCCTGTACCATTGCAAGAAGCTCCGAAGAGCTCGGTCTTTAATCAGCTCACAACTACTGCGGCCCCTCTCAACGGGTCGTCCAGCTCCAACGCCTCAGTCTTTGACAGACTGGGCCAAAGCTCATATGGGCCCATGAAGAAACCCGCGATACCAGAAAGGGTTATCCCTAAGCGGATAGCCATTCTTGCTCATGAAGTCATCAAGGCGGCTTCTCCTACCAAAGGGTCGGTCTTCACAAGACTGACTGTTTCAGTTTCTGTTCCAGGCGAAATCGTAAGGCTGGTTCCCCTACTCGGAAGTCTGCCTTCGATAGGTTGGTTATCCCCACTCAGCAGACATCAGTCTTCAATAGGCTGACAACGACAACTTCTGACCAACACAGGGGGCATGAGGAAGTCATCCCTACAGCTGAGACAATCCCAACGGCTCGACACGCTTGACGTCAACACTGGCGCCGATTAATGAAGGCTAGGGGCAACTCTCCTTCTGGACTGACTCCGCCGGCTCCAACGGTGGAAATCGATGCTGCTGTTCTAACTAGGAATAGCTTTGAACCGCTAAGGAGGGTGCGCAAAAATTCTCCGACTGCCGTACTAAAGAGATCTCCTCCACCCATGGAGAATGCTACAAAGGTGAAGCTAGAGCAGCCCCCTCAGCGGCTGTCCTCTAAAATTTATAAAGTTTGGCGACAGGTTCAGGACTCGGTGATTGATCAAGATTACTCTCGCCGACATAAAAAGGTGAAAGTTCAGCGAGAAGAGGACCATCCTGTCAAGCCACAAAAGGCGACAGCTGTTTGGGTGCCCACTGCAACGGCCCCCTCAACTTCGACCGCTCATAAGAGGAGAAAGCTGGAGAAAATTCTGGTGTCTGCGGCGAATCACAAGAACATTGAATCTAAACGCCCCAAGTCTGGGGGCATAGTGGTGCACACCATTTATATGGCATCCAGAAAAGAGGATAGCCATATCTCCACAGGTTATCGACCGCTTACGCGATCAGTGACTAAGGCTCAGGAGCAACAACAACAAAAGCTCCAAGAAATGCTAACAGCTATGGCCACACTTACGGGACCGAAAGCAAGCCCGGAGATATTCTCGGAGCAACGCTGTGAGCAGGAAACTGATGCTGAATTCCTTCGGAGAATGCTTGAGAAGAAGGACAAAGAGGCTGCGGAACAAGCGGCCAATATAAAACAAATGGTCCTTCTGTTCCAAGATATGGTGGGCATGATGATCCAGCCGGACCCTCCAGCTGAAGATCCTCCAATAATAATTAAAGATGATAAAGGAGAGATATCAAATCCTCTGTCGGCTCTGTCACAGCCAAGGAGGAGACAATCTCCAAACCTGCCCTGGATGATTACATCGCTCAGCAGATCGAGTTCACCAGGCGAATGAAGCGGCTGGGCAAATTGTTAAAACTGGACGACCTTGTTTCCTCCAATTAGAGTAAAGCACTGTTTAAAATTCAAGTTTTGAAATGAAGCAACGCTTCGGAGGCAGCGCCAAGTGCGCTGCGCCCTAAGCCGCGCACCACGTGCAAAGCACGTGTGCACTAGTGCTAAGTGCGCTGAGCTCTAAGCCGCGCACCACGTGCAAAGCACGGGTGCGCTAGCACTAAGTGTGCTGCCCTCTAAACGGCGCACCACGTGCAAAGAACGAGTGCGCTAGCGCTGGAACCAAAAGCTCCCCACCGTCAGATCAAAGATCCAATAATAATGATGAATCATTAATTAATCAGAATTAAATTCTGTTAAGGAAAGATTTCTCAAAATCTTTCCAAACAACAAGATCGTGCTCTGTAAATCAGAGCACCGTTGGATCAATGATCAAATGGTGATTAAAAAATCACCAAAAGTGCAGAATAAATTCTGTATGGAAAAGATTTCCCAATCTTGTTAATAAAAAGAAGATTGCCTTCTGTAAATCAGAAGCCCTTGGATCAAAGATCCAATGGTGTGGAATCCCCAAATCAATTGGAGAGAAGATCTCCGTAACTGATTGAACAAATTAGCTCACCCTATATAAAGGCCTCAAGACTTCAAGTCTGAGATACAGAAAGATATACAGAAACAAAGAGAGAAATCCCCCCATAAACTTTGAGAGATCTCAGAAAAAAGAGCCAAGCTCTCAGAAAAAGAAGATTTTCTTCAAGGTAAAAAAAATGATGAACAGAGAGATGAAATCATCTCATAATTAAAAAAGAAGAATTCACTTCTTTAAAGATCATAGATCTATAAGACCAAAGTCTCTCACAAAGAGATCAAAAGATCTCATCCTAAAACAAGAAGAAGAACACAATTCTTCTCACAGATCATAGATCTATGAGACTAAGATCTTTCTCAAAGAGATCATAGTATCTCATTATAAGAGGGGGAAGAATAATTCAATTCTCTTAGGATCACAGATCCATCAAGGCAAGGCCTTTCATCAACATAAGCGATTAAAACATCTCCTATAAAGTAAGAACTTTTGTTCTTAGAATCTTGAGACAAAGTCTCTTATAAAAGAACATAAATTTATTTCTTGGATCATAAAATTGATCAGTTAGCGCCTTGCGCTCATAACTTTGCGCTCTGCGATCAAGACTGGCGCACAGCGCCAAGCGCACCACGTGCTCCTCACGTATGCGCTCTTAGCAGAGGCGCCTCAGCGCTCAAGACTAGCGCAAAGCGCTGCAGAGCCTTAGCGCTCCAAATATAGCGCACTGCGCTCATAAGACTAGCGCTTAGCGCTAAGTGCACCACGTGCTCCCTACGTGTGCGCCACTGAACAAATAGTGCTTACACTAATAAGATAGCGCCCTGCGCTCATAAACTGGCGCAATGCGCCCATCATCTGGCGCAAAGCGCCAAGCGCACCACGTGCTCCTCACGTGTGCGCTATCCAGCAGAAGCGCAATGCGCTCATAAACTAGCGCTCTGCACTCTTTGACTGGCGCCAAGCGCACTACGTGCCCCTCACGTGTGCACTGATAGAACATAAATTGTTCTTTAATAAACCCCATAGCTATGATGAATGCTCAGCATTCAATAACAGACAAAAATATTGTCAGAACTCAAATCAATGCTCAGTATTGTCAAATGTTTAAACATTTTAACTGAGTGGGCCGAGCCCAATAACCCCTCATTCAGATTAATTGAGCCCATATGCTCATAAATCATTTAACAGATCTTAGCCCCAAATTGGACTACAGATATTTCAACCAAAATTGGTTGAAGGGTACATCTCTTTACTTCTCTGATATTTTTCGTTGTAATCCTTCAACGTCTTCAGAGAGGTGACGAGTACCGACAACCATACATTTCATAGACTATGACATCTTTAAACTACGGACTATGGGGTCCTTAAGCCCATGGACTATGATGTCCTTAACCTCGGACTGTGGGGTCCTTAAACCCATGGACTATGATGTCCTTAACCTTGGACCACCATGTCCTTAAACTGGTAATCAACCGCAATATCCCTAAACTAAACAACAGAGGCTAAATGCTCTCTTGTTGGATCTAAATGACCCCGTTGGGTTGATCTTAGTCTAAAATTAGACTAACGTATCCTCAACGAACGATTAAGTTGATCTTAGTCTCAAATGAGACTAACGTATCCTTAAACCCAACCCCAAACCCAAATCTAAGAAAATACGGATTTGGACTAATCCACGCCCTACGGGCGACAACATAAATTAGTCTCCGTATACAATCCACGGGCAACCAAAAACAAAACAAACACCCATGACACGAAGTGACCATCTGGAGAAGGAGAAAGTGGTTACCGCGATGCGGTAGCGTAATTAACTGCAGGGGCTTGCGCCTGCAGGGAAGAGCGTCCCCATAATCAAAAAACCCTCAATGAAGGGAATCTGAAGAAGTCTGCTACATCGGCCGCATCCGTCTAAACCTTCGATACACGGTGTCATAAATCAACTTGGCATCTTCGGAGAGGTGGACGGATAGCACCAAATAGCATCTGCACTCGAAATTCGGTCAAGACGGACCTGTGCGGTCTCGTTTCCGTGTTTCGGCAGGGAACAGATTCTGGCACGCCTGGTGGGACCTTTTCCTCTTTCCACTCCACACTTCGTGTGTCATGTTCGCGAACGAATCGCGGTTTGATATGGTTGCCCTTGGGTTCGAGGTACTAAGATTTGGTTTTGCTCTCGTTAAGAAAAAAGAATATCAATGGCCTCCAACTGCTCCAACTGCAACTGCAACTCCCGTTCCGCCTCATCTGGAGGTGTAACCTACGGGCCCCAAGTGGCCTCACTGTTCAAGATGCCGGTGAAGCAAGTAACTCAGGCCACCACTGGACTGTTCTTTGGGACCATGATCCCACCGATGAACTTCAACGCCCTTGTACCATTGCAAGAAGCTCCGAAGAGCTCAGTCTTTAATCGGCTCACAAATACTGCGGCCCCTCTCAACGGGTCATCCAACTCCAACGCCTCAGTCTTTGAAAGACTGGGCCAAAGCTCCAACGGGGACGTGAAGAAGCCTGCGATACCAGAAAGGGTTATCCCAAAAAGGATAGCCATTCCTGCTCTCGAAGTCGTTAAAGCGGCTTCTCCTGCCAAAGGGTCGGTCTTC
Organism: Agapanthus africanus; assembly: GCA_030015575.1. Classification (NCBI taxonomy): domain Eukaryota; kingdom Viridiplantae; phylum Streptophyta; class Magnoliopsida; order Asparagales; family Amaryllidaceae; genus Agapanthus; species Agapanthus africanus. The sequence continues at coordinate 510,520,461 of JASDDO010000026.1, read as the reverse complement.
AAAAGACTGTCTGTTCCGGCTCCCACTCCAGGAGAAGTCCTCAAAGCTGATTCCCCTGCCCAGAGGTCTGTCTTTGACAGATTGGACATTGCTTCTCAATGGACGTCGGTCTTCAAGAGGCTAATGCCGGCGACAACCCTTCGCCAAAACAGGGGGCATGACAAATTCACCCCTACAGCTGAGACGATCCCATCCACACGACATGCTCGCCGTCATCACTGGCACCGAGTAAGGAAGGATGGGGGTAGCTCCCCTTCTGGACTGACTCCGCCGGCTCCAACGGTGGAAATCGATGCTGCTGTTCCAACTGGGAACAACTTTGAACCGCTAAGGAGGGTGCGCAAAAACTCTCCTACTGCCGTGCTGAAGAGATCTCCTCCACCTGTGGAGAATGCCCCAAAGGCGAAGCTAGAGCAGCCCCCTCAGCGGCTGTCCTCCAAAATTTACAAAGTCTGGCGACAGGTCCAGGAATCGGTGATTGACCAGGACTACTCTCGCCGACCAAAGAAGATTAAAGCTCGGCGAGAAAAGAGCCATCCCGTGGTACCATAGAAGATGTCATCCGTCTGGGTACCCACTGCAACGGCCCCCTCAACTTCGACCGCCCACAAGATGTGAAGGCCGGAGAAAATCCCTGCGTCTGCGATGAATCGCAAGACCACTGAGCCCAGACGCACCAAGGCTGGGGGCATGGTAGTGCATACCGTCTATATGGCATCCGAAAAAAAGAATAGCCGTATCTCTACAGGTCATCGACCGCTTACGCGATCAGTGACTAAGGCTCAGGAGCAACAACAACAAAGGCTCCAAGAGATGTTAACAGCCATGGCCGCACTCACGGGACCGAAAGCAACCCCGGAAACATCCTCGGAGCAGTGCCATGAGCAGGAAACCGATGCTGACTTCCTCCGCAGAGTCCTCGAAAGGAAGGACAAAGAGGCAGCGGAACAAGCTGCCAATATAAAACAAATGGCGCTTCTCTTCCAAGATATGGTGGGCATGATGATCCAGCCGGACCCTCCAGCCGAAGATCCTCCAATAATAATGGAAGATGATAGAGGAGAGACATTAAATCCTCTGCTGGCTCTGTCAGCAGCCAAGGAGGAAACCATCCCAAAAGCCGTCCTGGATGATTACATCGCTCAGCAGATACGAGTTCATCAAGCAAATGAAACAACTGGCCAAGTCGTCAAAACTGGACGGCCCTATCCGGGTTGGTATGATCAAATAAAGTACCCGCCAGGATACACGATTCCTAAGTTTCATGTATACAAGGGGACAGGCAATCCCCATCAACATGTCGCTCAATTCAGGGCTCTCTACGGCAACACTGGAGGGGATGATAAGCTACTGCTTCGCCAATTCGTCGGCAGCTTGGCGGAGACGGCGTTCGAATGGTATTCAGAGCTTCCAAACGATTCCGTTAAAACTTTTACGGAGATGGAGTTGCTATTCACTCAGCGTTTCGCAAGTGCTAGCGAACGCACCCCAATCACGGCATTGATCAATGCCAGGGTGAGGCCTGGAGAAACATGGGTTCAGTACGCAATACGGTGGCGGAATTTATGGTCGAAATGCGAGCAGCGCATCAAAGAAGCACCTGCGGTAGGCATGTTTGTGGGTACTCTCGACCCTCAGGTGACCATTTCCCAATTCATGATGTTTTTCAAGCCGACCACTTTCCAGGCCTTGATTGACAAGTTGGCCCAAATGGATCAAATGGGTCATAGACCATCTCCTTTGAAGCTGGAATCTCGAAATGAAAAAGGGAAAGGGAAAGCAACCTTCAGCGCCAATACTCAACAACAGCCCAACAACTTAAAACCGGTTGTTTTCCAAAACAACACGCGTCCACGCCCATCCCTCGAGGAGAGACTGGGTCGTCCTTACTCGTTTCCCCGGTATAAAACGAGAAGACTGTTCGAGCTGGCAGTGCGCAACAGACTCATCAATCTGCCGGACCCAAAACGTCCGTTGCAGCCAGGCGATGTCAACAATCCTAATTACTGCCCTTACTACCAAGCAGTAACCAATCCAATCGAAGATTTCTTCATTCTCAAAGGATGGATTGAGGACTAATACCAACAAGGCAAGTTCGCATTATCCAAAAACTGGAAGGTGAGCCCGCCATAACCTCACGCCCTTAAAAAAGTGGACATGCCGGGGGCATCGTGCTCATTCATAAGGGAAGCTCCATAGGAAGTTGTTCTTTCGGCAAAAACGAAAAGAATGTTGAAGGATCTCCAAACATGCCCGGCAATCAGGAAGAAAAATCCACTGGAACCCGATATCGTCGAGGGAATGCTGAAACCGCGCCCAACTCCAAAAATTGGTGGTGATAGTCAAAGCGCCCAACTCCAAAAACTGATGTATCCCTCGATAGGCAATCTTACTGTTCGAGTAGCCTTGCGAATGTCGTGTCTCTGATCCCTTCGGGGGCTGGACAAGACGTCTTCAAGCAATCTTCCTAGGCAGTTTGACCGTCGGAAGAGCAAGCGTTAGGAATTTTGCCATGCCGCTTTTTACTTGAGGTTGGGATCAGTTTGGGGAGCCCGATGAGTTATAACCACTCCGCGCTGGTGTGGGATGATTTTCATAGTTTTTCAGGTTTTATTTGAGTTGCCGTCAAGACCCTGAAGCTAGGAATTTGGCATTTGCTTCGTTTGCTGGCATTGCGTCTGCTGTAACGAGATGAATGTCGCGGTTGTCTTTAGGTTGCGGGTGAACCGTCGAGGTTTGGAACTAGGGATTTTGTCGTGGCTCCGTTGTTTGATTGTCGCGTCTGAATCCTGCTGGAGGAAGAACCCTGTGGTGACATCTCGTCTGCTGTATCGAGACGAACGTCGAGGTGGTGACCACTCCGCGTTGGTGTGGGATGATCTCCGATAGTCTTTCAGGTTTTATATGAGCTGCCGTCAAGACCCTGAAGCTAGGAATTTGGCCTTTGCTTCGTTTGCTGGCATTGCGTCTGCTGTAACGAGATGAATGTCGCGGTTGTCTCTAGGTTGAGGGTGAACCGTCGAGGTTTGGAATTAGGGATTTTGCCGTGGCTCCGTTGTTTGATTGTCGCGTCTGAATCCCGCTGGAGGAAGAACGCTATGGTGACATCTCGTCTGCTGTATCGAGACGAACGTCGAGGTGGTGACCACTCCGCGCTGGTGTGGGATGATCTCCAATAGTCTTTCAGGTTTTATATAAGTTGCTGTCAAGACCCTGAAGCTTGGAATATTTCCTTTGCTTCGTTTGCTGGCATTGCGTCTGCTGTATCGAGACGAATATCACGGTGGTGATCACTCCGCGCTGGTGTGTGATGATTTCCAGTAGTCTTTCAGGTTTCATATGAGTTGCCGTCAAGACCCTGAAGCTAGGAATATTGCCTTTGCTTCGTTTGTTGACATTGCGTCTGCTGTATCGAAATGAATGTCATGGTGGTGATCACTACAGGTGAAGCTTTTTGCCCTACAGGTGAGATCACATCGATCCCTGTATACAATCCAGGGGCGCAAACAAAGAAGGAACCATATCATCCCACCAGGCTCCATCAGAAGAAGAGCCAAGTCTCGAAGGCCACATCTATAGCCTAAAGACCAACAACAGCGTTCCTCTTCATTCCAGCAGGACCCAGACGCAACATCACCAAACGGAGCCACAGCATAGTTCCAAATCTCGACGGTACATAGACAACCTAGAGACTACCTCGACATTCGTCTCGTTACAGCAGACGCAACATCAGCAAAGCGGAGTGATGGCAAAATCTCAGCTCCACCTCGACATTCATATCATTACAACAGATGCAACGTCAACAAAAAACCTCACAGTCGAAACAAAGCGGAGTGACGGCAAAATCCCAACTCCACCTCAGCATTCGTCTCGTTACACCAGACGCAATATCAACAACGGCGTTCTTTCGCAGTCCGGCAGGATGCAGATGCAACGTCAATGAAAGACCTCACGGTTGAAACAAAGCGGAGTGACGGCAAAATCCCAACTCCATCCCAGCATTCGTCTCATTACACCAGACGCAATGTCAATAACGGCGTTCCTTCATAGTCCAGCAGGATGCAAATGCAACGTCAACGAAAGACCTCATGGTCGAAACAAAGAGGAGTGACGGCAAAATCCCAACTCTATCCCAGCATTCGTCTCGTTACACCAGACACAATGTCAACAACAGCGTTCCTTCGCAGTCCAGCAGGATGCAGATGCAACGTCAACGAAAGACCTCATGGTCGAAACAAAGCGGAGTGATGGCAAAATCCCAACTCCACCTCAGCATTCGTCTCGTTACACCAGACGCAATGTCAACAACGACGTTCCTTCGCAGTCCAGCAGGATGCAGATGCAACGCTAACGAAAGACCTCACGGTCAAAACAAAGCGGAGTGACAGCAAAATCCCAACTCTATCCCAGCATTCGTCTCGTTACACCAGATGCAATGTCAACAACGGCGTTCTTTTCGCAGTCCAGCAGGATGCAGATGTAACGTCAACGAAAGACCTCACGGTCGAAACAAAGCGGAGTGACGGCAAAATCCTAACTCCACCTCAGCATTCGTCTCGTTACACCAGACGCAATATCAACAACGGCGTTCCTTCGCAGTCCAGCAGGATGCAGATGCAACGCTAACGAAAGACCTCACGGTCAAAACAAAGCGGAGTGACGGCAAAATCCCAACTCCACCTCAGCATTCGTCTCGTTGCACCAGACGCAATGTCAACAACGGCGTCCTTTCGCAGTACAGCAGGATGCAGATGCAACGTCAACGAAAGTCCTCACGGTCGAAACAAAGCGGAGTGACAGCAAAATCCCAACTCCACCTCAGCATTCGTCTCGTTACACCAGACGCAATATCAACAACGGCGTTCCTTCGCAGTCCAGCAGGATGCAGATACAACGTCAACGAAAGACCTCACGGTCGAAACAAAGCGGAGTGACGGCAAAATCCCAACTCCATCCCAGCATTCGTCTCGTTACACCAGACGCAATGTCAACAACGGCGTTCTTTCGTAGTCCAGCAGGATGCAGATGCAACTTCAACAAAAGACCTCATGGTCGAAGCAAAGCGGAGTGACGGCAAAATCCCAACTCCATCCCAGCATTCATCTCGTTACATCAGACGCAATGTCAACAACGGCGTTCCTTCGCAGTCCAGCAGGATCCAGATGCAACGTCAAAGAAAGACCTCATGGTCGAAACAAAGCGGAGTGACGGCAAATTCCCAACTCCATCCCAGCATTCGTCTCGTTACACCAGACGTAATTTCAGCAGCAGCATTCCTTCGCAGTCCAGTAGGATGCAGATGCAACGTCAACCGAAGACCTCATGGTCGAAACAAAGTGGAGTGACGGCAAAATCCCAACTCCACCTCAGCATTCGTCTCGTTACACCAGACGCAATATCAACAATGGCGTCCCTTCGCAGTCCAGCAGGATGCAGATGCAACGTCAACGAAGACCTCACGATCGAAACAAAGCGGAGTAATGGCAAAATCCTAGCTCCACCTCAGCATTCGTCTCGTTACAGCAGACGCAATGTCACCCCAGGGTCAAAACAACGGAGCCATGGCAAAGTCCCTAGTTCCAAATCTCGACGGTTCACCAACAACCTAGAGACAACCGCGACATTCATCTTGATACAGTAGACGCAATGCCGGCAAACGAAGCAAAGGCCAAATTCTTAGCTTCAGGGTCTTGACGGCAACTCATATAAAACCTGAAAGATTATCGGAGATCATCCCACAACAGCGCGGAGTGATCACCACCATGACATTCGTCTCGATACAGCAGACGCAATGTCAACAAACGAAGCAAAGGCAATATTCCTAGCTTCAGGGTCAACTCATATGAAACCTGAAAGACTACTGGAGATCATCACACACCAGCGCGGAGTGATCACCACCATGATATTCGTCTCGATACAGCAGACGCAATGCCAGCAAACGAAGCAAAGGCAATATTCCAAGCTTCAGGGTCTTGACAGCAACTTATATAAAACCTGAAAGACTATTGGAGATCATCCCACACCAGCGCGGAGTGGTCACCACCTCGACGTTCGTCTCGATACAGCAGAAGAGATGTCACCATAGCGTTCTTCCTCCAGCGGGATTCAGACGCGACAATCAAACAACGGAGCCACGGCAAAATCCCTAGTTCCAAACCTCGACGGTTCACCCTCAACCTAGAGACAACCGCGACATTCATCTCGTTACAGCAGACGCAATGCCAGCAAACGAAGCAAAGGCCAAATTCCTAGCTTCAGGGTCTTGACGGCAACTCATATAAAACCTGAAAGACTATCGGAGATCATCCCACACCAACGCGGAGTGGTCACCACCTCGACGTTCGTCTCGATACAGCAGACGAGATGTCACCACAGGGTTCTTCCTCCAGCAGGATTCAGACGCGACAATCAAACAACGGAGCCACGGCAAAATCCCTAGTTCCAAACCTCGACGGTTCACCCGCAACCTAGAGACAACCGCGATATTCATCTCGTTACAGCAGACGCAATGCCAGCAAACGAAGCAAATGCCAAATTCCTAGCTTCAGGGTCTTGACGGCAACTCAAATAAAACCTGAAAGACTATGAAGATCATCCCACACCAGCGCGGAGTGGTTATAACTCATCGGGGCTCCCCAAACTGATCCCAACCTCAAGTAAAAAGCGGCATGGCAAAATTCCTAACGCTTGCTCTTCCGACGGTCAAACTGCCTAGGAAGATTGCTTGAAGACGTCTTGTCCAGCCCCCGAAGGGATCAGAGACATGACAGTCGCAAGGCTACTCGAACAGCAAGATTGCCTATCGAGGGATACCACAGACCCTAACGGACCTCTGTCATAAAGAGCAGAAGTTAACTGTGACGTTAGGACATTCTTGCGAGAACTTCTCGACTCGTCTCGACTCATGAGGAAATTAGTGTCTTTACGAGAACTTCTCGATTCATCTTGACTCGTAAAGAAAAGCCTTAGGCAATGGGAATAAGGACCTGTTTCCTAAGAACTAGGGCCCTGCAAGTCGGTCCAAAATGAACTCTTGCATACTATTCACGGGCCACACTCTCCAAAGTCGAATCCTGACAAGGAAGGAAACAACCACTTACGAGTCCTCTCAACTTGTAAGAGGGAAAATTCTCTTATGAGATCTTTACGACTCTCAAGAGAAAGCACACTTGGGAATCCTCACGATTCCTAAGGAGAAAATGCACCTACGAGATCCTTTCGACTCGTAGGGAGAAAAGCCTTTATGAGACCCCTACGGCTCATAAAATTGAAAAGTCTTTGGCAGCAGACCTGAACCTGTTTCCTAAGCCATCGTTACCCTGCAAAGAGTCTAAGATGGACCATCACTTACTATCTACAGGCCACATTTGCTGAAATTACATGGCAACGACACAGTGAAGAGAAGAAAGCGACAATTAAGAGAACATTTGATTCGCATTCAGTTAGGCATTCAAAGCGCACCCATTCATGCATGAGCGAAAAGGTTTAATGCATAACACAAACACATGGAAATGGAAAAGCTTGCCATTCATACTTCAGAAAATTCCTACATCGATGAAAACAGTAAACAAAGACGCCATTAAAATGTTACAAAGGCAAGACATCAAATCCAGGACATGGATTGAGAAATTCAAAAGTGAGACCGTCCAAAAATTTTCGGGCTTCTCGGACCATCTTCGTTTGCATTCTTTCACGATCACAAGCGTCAGGATCCCTACTGATGTCCTACACCCTTCGATAGGCAGCGAGTATTGCCGCCTGCTGAAAAGCTTGATGCAGGATATCAACAAGGTTGTCTCGCCTTTGCTTTGAGATCAAGCCCATCGGATACACTGAGTGCACATTATCTTCGGCGTCGTCCAATGCCTTAAGTGGCATGCCGGCATAGAATAGAGGAAGTGCTCCCCAGATCGCTCCCACAATAAGCTTCAAGAGAGAGGAACAACGAGGAAGTAATCGACCATTGTATGCATCAAAGCGACCCATAATTTCAGCACACTGGGCGTTTGTAAATTCTTGGTTTTGAGAACGGCCAAGTGCGCGAATGTCTCCATAAGAAATAATCTCGTCAAGATCATACATATGAGCGTCTATAAAGTCTGAAAAGAAAAATCAGTGAGAGTTAATGGACAGACTGATTAAAAGAAAGCTTATTGAAATAAACACGGGATTTAAACAACTCTTGATATCCCCAAGGAGGAAATAAGTGCTAATTAAATCACCTGACGAATTTAATTCTGTGCAATTAAGAAAGGAATTCTAAAAAGGATTTCGCATTTAATAAAAAGGTTCCTCGAGCCAAGGAGTTAAATTCCTCGAGAGCAATGCTCTGCGGACGGGAATGACACCTGTCAAATTCAATTATGAGGGGAATTAAAAAATTCTCCGGGAATTCTAAGAGCCTTGCTCTGTTAAAATGATGGAATAACCCATCAGAAAAATTGAAATAAATCAATTTTTAATGAATTAAAATTCTGAGATCTTCAAGATCCATGAACAAACTCCTAAGAGTTCTTCATAAAAGATTAACAAATCTCCACTATTCAAGAGAGCAAAGCTCTGTTAATGGGTAAAACCCTAAAAAAACATTTTGAGATCTATGATCTGAGGAAGAGCAAAGCTCTATGGATAAAGTTCAAATCTTACAAAAAAAATGTGACAGAGTTCTGTCCCTAAGAAAGTTCTTAACCCAAAGAGCTATGCTCTGCAAGAGAATAAAAATTCTCAGAAGGAAGAAGATGAATAGAAATCATCTCAAGGGCCAAGGGTCCTATTTATAGGTACTAAGATGTTGTTTCAACTTCTGAGTTGATCCAAGGGCGCAGATGTTGCCACCGCTGCACTCACATGTGAGCCACGTGAGCGCAACGGTGGGGGGCATTTGTTTCCCCCAATCAGAGCAAAGCTCTGTTTAAAATTCAAGTTTTGAACTGAAGTAACGCTTCAGAGACAGCGCTAAGTGCGCTGTGCCCTAAGCAGCGCACCACGTGCAAAACATGTGTGCGCTAGCGCTAAGTGCGTTGCGCTCTAAGCAGAGCACCACGTGCAAAGCACGGGTGCGCTAGCGCTGGAACCAAAAGCTCCCCACCGTCAGATCAAAGATCCAATAATAATGATGAACCATTAATTAATCAGAATTAAATTCTGTTAAGGAAAGATTTCTCAAAATATTTCCAAACAATAAGATTGTGCTCTGTAAATCAGAGCACCGTTGGATCAATGATCCAATGGTGATTAAAAAATCACCAAAAGTGCAGAATAAATTCTGTATGGAAAACATTTCCCAATCTTGTTAATAATAAGAAGATTGCCTTCTGTAAATCAGAAGCTCTTGGATCAAAGATCCAATGGTGGGGAATCCCCAAATCAATTAGAGAGAAGATCTCCTTAACTGATTAAACAAATCAGCTCACCCTATATAAAGGCCTCAAGACTTCAAGTCTGTGATATAGAAAGATATACAGAAACAAAGAAAGAATCCCCCCATAAACTTTGAAAGATCTCAGAAAGAAGAGCCAAGCTCTCAGAAAAAGAAGATCTTCTTCAAGGTAAAAAAAATGATGAACAGAGAGACGAAATCATCTCATAATTAAAAAGAAGAATTCACTTCTTTAAAGATCATAGATCTATAAGACCAAAGTCTTTCATAAAGAGATCAAAAGATCTCATCCTAAAATAAGAAGAAGAACACAATTCTTCTCACAGATCATAAATCTATAAGACTAAGATCTTTCTCAAAGAGATCATAGTATCTCATTATAAGAGGGGGAGAATAATTCAATTCTCTTAGGATCACAGATCCATAAAGGCAAGGCCTTTCATCGACATAAGTGATTAAAACATCTCCTATAAAGTAAGAACTTTTGTTCTTAGAATCTTGAGACAAAGTCTCTTATAAAAGAACATAAATTTATTTCTTGGATCATAAAATTGATCAGTTAGCGCCTTGCGCTCATAACTTTGCGCTCTGCGCTCAAGACTGACGCACAGCACCAAGCGCACCATGTGCTCCTCACGTGTGTGCTACTTAGCAGAGGCGCCTCAGCGCTCAAGACTAGCGCAAAGTGCTGCAGAGCCTTAGCGCTCCAAATATAGCGCACTGCGCTCATAAGACTAGCGCTTAGCGCTAAGTGCACCACATGCTCCCCACGTGTGTGCCACTGAACAAATAGTGCTTACTCTCATAAGATAGCGCTCTGCGCTCATAAACTGGCGCAATGCGCCCATCATCTGGCGCAAAGCGCCAAGCGCACCACGTGCTCCTCACGTGTGCGCTACCCAGCAGAAGCGCAATGCGCTCTTAAACTAGTGCTCTGCGCTCTTTGACTGGCGCAAAGCGCCAAGCGCACCATGTGCCCCTCACGTGTGCGCTGATAGAACATAAATTGTTCTTTAATAAGCCCCAGAGCTATGATGAATGCTCAACATTCAATAAAAGACAAAAATATTGTCAGAACTCAAATCAATGCTCAGCATTTTCAAATGTTTAAACATTTTAACTGAGTGGGCCGAACCCAAATTGGCTATAAACCCCTCATTCAGATTAATTGAGCCCATATGCTCATAAATCTTTTAACAGATCTTAGCCCCAAATTGAACTACGGATCTTTCAACCAAAATTGGTTCAAGGGTACATCTCTTTACTCCTCTGATATTTGTCGTTGTAATCCTTCAACGTCTTCAGAGAGGTGACGGGTCCCGCTAACCATACATTTCATAGACTATGACGTCTTTAAACTACGGACTGTGGGGTCTTTAAGCCCATGGACTATGATGTCCTTAACCTCGGACTGTGGGGTCCTTAAACCCATGGACTATGATGTCCTTAACCTTTGACCACCATGTCCTTAAACTGGTAATCGACCGCAATGTCCCTAAACTAAACAACAGAGGCCAAATGCTCTCTTGTTGGATCTAAATGATCCCGTTGAGTTGATCTTAGTCTAAAATTAGACTAATGTATCCTGAACGAACGTTTAAGTTGATCTTAGTCTCAAATGAGACTAACGTATCCTTAAACCCAACCCCAAACCCAAATCTAAGAAAATACGGATTTGGACTAATCCACGCCTATGGACGACAACATAAATTAGTCTCCGTATACAATCCACGGGCAACCAAAAACAAAACAAACACCCACGACACGAAGTGACCATCTGGAGAAGGAGAAAGTGGTTACCGCGATGTGGTAGCGTAATTAACTGCAGGGGCTTGCGCCTGCAGGGAAGAGCGTCCCCATAATCAAAAACCCCTCAACGAGGGGGAATCTGACGAAGTCTGCTACATCGGCCATATCCATCTAAACTTTCGATACACGGTGTCATAAATCAACTTGGTATCTTCGGAGAGGTGGACGGATAGCACCAAATAGCATCTGCCCTCGAAATTCAGGCAAAACGGACCTACGCGGTCGCGCCTCCGTGTTTCGGCGGGGAACAGACCCTATCCGGGTTGGTATGACCAAATAAAGTACCCTCCGGGATACACGGTCCCCAAATTCCACGTATATAAGGGGACGGGAAATCCGCATCAGCACGTCGCTCAATTCAGAGTCTTGTGCGGCAACACTGGAGGTGACGATAAACTACTGCTTCGCCAATTCGTTGGCAGCTTGTCGGAGACAACATTCGAGTGGTATTCCGAACTCCCAAATGACTCTGTCAAGACATTTGCAGAGATGGAGTTGCTATTCACCCAGCGTTTCGCGAGTGCTAGCAAACGCACCCCAATCACGGCATTGATCAATGCCAGGGTGAATCCTGGAGAAACATGGGTTCAGTATGTAATACAGTGGCAGAATCTATGGTCGAAGTGCAAGCAGCGCATCGAAGAAGCGCCTGCGGTAGGCATGTTTGTGGGTACTCTTGATCCTCAAGCGACCATTTCACAATTCATGACGTTCTTCAAGCCGACCACTTTCCAGGCCTTGATTGACAAACTGGCCCAAATGGACCAGATGGATCATAGATCGTCTTCTTCAAAGCCGGTGCCACGGAATGAAAAGGGAAAAGGGAAAGCGACCTTCGTCGCCAATGCTCAACAGCAGCCCAGTGGCTCGAAGCTAACTGATCGCCTAGACAAGAGACGGCGATTCTTTAATGAGAAAATGAAGCGTCCTTATTCGTTTCTCCAGGACAAAACGAGGAGATTGTTTGAACTAGCGGTGCGCAACATGCTCATTAATTTGCCGAATCCAAAATGCCCATTGCAACCCGGTGAGGCTAATAATCCCAATTATTTCCCCTATCACCAAGCGATAGGCCATCCAATTGAAGATTGCTTCATCTTCAAAGGCTGGATTGAAGATCAATACCAACAGGGCAAATTCGCCCTGTCCGAGAATTGGAAAGTAAGCCCGTCTCAACCACACGCTCTTAAAAGGGGGGACGCACCGGGGGTATCGTGCTCTTTTGTCGAAGAAGCTCCATGGGAGGTCACTCTTTCAGCCAAAACAAAATGAATGCTGAAGGATCTCCAAACCTTCCCGGTGATCAAATGGAAAAGTCCGCTGGAACCCGAAGTCATCAAGGGAATGCTAAAGCTGTGCCCGATGCCAAAAATTGGTGGTGATAGTCAAAGCGCCCACACCCAGTCGTCAAAGTCTTCGAAGAAGAAGAAGAAGACCAAAAAGCCCGTGAAGCCTGATGACAAGCGAACGGACCTGCAAAAGCATATCTACGCGCTGGAAGAATATAACTAGAAGGCGCGAACCCCAGTCACACACCAAGAATTTCTCAGCCACGTCCTTGAGGACGGAGATGATGACAATGGAGAAGACTCGTCGGATGAACCTGAGGATTATGTGGCAAGCTGCCATGTGATCTCTCACTCGTTAATAAACGGTGAAGAAGCTCTGGATGCAGAGAAACTGGGGGCAGATCCCGAGTCGGAACTTCTAAGACCGTCGGACGAGATGAATGATGCATTCCTAAACGAAGCTCTTCTAAAAAGTAAGGCTGATCGAGAGCGCGAAATGGCCATATTTGAAAAGGCCAAACGCCAGAGCCTGGATGAAAGGGTTGAAGAACCCCAACCAGACCAAGGCATGCCCGCGACAGACAAGAGCACGCTTAAAACGAAGAAAAGGTTCGCTAAAGCCATATCAATGGGAATGAAGCTGCCGCCCTTCGAAAGAAACACTTTTGATGAGATACACCTTAATGAAGAGGATGTGCATCCTAATTACTGTTTATATCATCGAAGGATTGCGCACCCTACTGAAGAATGCAACGCCTTTAAAAATTGGTGGCAAGGGTATGTCACTCACAGGCAACACTTCAAGAGGATGAAGCGTGAAGCTCGTCGACAGCGGAAAAGCACGATAGATGAGCGTAAAAGAACTGTCGGCAACTGTCATATGGTTGACTACGGGGGATCGCAAGTTCTTAACTTCGGGAACGATTCTGAAAAAGAAATTGCTCTTGGCCCTCTCTTCAAAGAATCCGCCTCAGGAAAAGAGGAAGAACCGAAGAGCTGCGAGAACAATCAGCCGCGCAATCGCACATTGCTTGAAAAGAATCTCGGACCCATAAACAGGGGGTCGACCAAAAAGGATAAGGGAAAAGAAAAGGTCCCTGGGGATATTACCCTCGATGACCAAGCCGTCGAAGAACTGACAGCCAAGGATCCGCCCAAGAAAAACAAGGTGGATTACAACGTTCTGGCACACCTGAAGAAGATACCCTCACAGCTAAGCATTCTCGACGCCCTTCTGCTATCCAAAAAGGCGAGAGATTCTTTGATCAAGGCACTATAAGAGCCCGAGCAGTTCCAAGCTTTCCTCGCCGAAGAAAAGATGAAGGACGAGCTGGAAGAACTGCACACAGCTGATATCACCTTCGGCGATGAGGATCTCCTCCTCGGGACGTGCGAGCATAACCGTCCCCTTTATGTCTCTAGACACTGTCATGATATCAAGATAGGCAAAATCCTGGTCAATAATGGATCTTCCGTCAACCTTCTCAATGTAAGAGTGTTGAAGGAAATCTGCATGAGCGTTCAGCACCTTGCTCGTGATAAAATCACCATCTCCGGGTTTGAATCGCAGTCATCACGGATGCTCGGGTCTGTGATATTGACATTACGCTTTGGGCTGCTCGTCACGGACATCAAGTTTCATGTCATTGACGCCAAGACTTGCTACAACGCTTTGCTCGGCAGGCCTTGGTTACACGAGTACAGTATCATCCCTTCTACACAACATCAGTGTATGAAGTATTTCAAGGATGGTCTCGAGTATACTGTGACAGGGGAACTAAACCCATTCTCCGTGAATGAAGTCCGAAAGTACGAAGATGCAAAATACTTCTTACCAGATTTCAAAGACACGGAAAGATGCTACAAACCGAAGAACAAAGCTATCACCACTATTCCAGTTTTCGGGAGTGATACCGAGGAGGAAGAAGAGACAGTTTATTCAGGGCTGCTCTAATGCAACAAGCCGGGACCGTCCACCCCTATGTTGATCTTCGGCAGCGACTCGGAAGATGAGGTCAATGTCGTATTTTCTGTTCGGCCATCAATACAAGCCTTCGCTGGCAATGATCGGAGTTTGCAAATCGCCATGGTTCCGCAAGAGCATTACAAAGAGCTCGACACACTTGATACCTATGGTGTGTAGGAACTGCAGACATTCTACGTACCTCCCAGGCGAAGAGATGAAAAGGCGATCCTCTTTTATCAATCCACGGAAACCAAAGTAGAGAAAGAAGTCTGGCATGGTGCCGATTCGACACTCGACAGATTTCAGCCCATCCGACTGCCCAGGTACTACACAGAAGGATTGAAAAGGCTGTTGAGGCGTCAAGGCGTACCCCTTAAGCAAATCACGCGACAAGCCCAGTTCTACAACAAGATATGGAGCGTCCCTAGAACTCAGCGAAAATTGCCAAACGGGAGAATGGAAACGATCAGGATTGGATATGTTCAATCCAAGAAACGGGAGCTATTCCATGACTGCTGTGTTATATATGACTTCGATGAAGAAGGAAATGCTCTGTTAGAAGACGCTAACCCTGAACGAAAACGATGTCTCTCTATCAAAAGGCCAAGTCCGTCGTTTGAAGAATGGATGGACAAGCTAATAAGGGAAGCGGGTCAGAAGGTCCAGGATGACCATAGCCACGAAATGGCCATTTACGAGAAATCCAGGACGCAGCGCCTCCTTCAGCAGGCCGCGGAGAATGACAATGCTCTTCGTCGCCAAACCGTCATACAAAAGACCCGGTGCAGAGGCAAAAATAAACCAAAGAACAGGAAAAACGTTCGACAACAGCGTAGCGGGTCTAAGAAGCCATGCGATCGAGAATTGAGCAGCCGGGATCCGTCTCTTATAAAGAAGATGGGTCGAGCATATTTTTTTCCCCAAGACAAGACAAAGAAGATATTCAATATTGTCATAAAACATCAGATGATGACACTCCCGGAGTCTAAGCACCCTGAGCAAGCAGACGAGGTTTATCACCCAGACTATTGCTCCTATCCCCGAGCAATAGGACGTCCTCTCGAAGATTGCTTCACCTTCAAGAACTGAGTCGAAAACCAATACCAACAAGGCAGGTTAGCTCTATCCAGCAGTTGGAGGATAATCCCGCCACAGAAGTATGAATCGAAAGCGACGCGTATAGCGAGAGTAGAACCAGATCAACATCGGTGTTGGAAACGATCTCGTACCTGTCATGCGATAACACTATCAGAAGAAGAACCCGAGAATATGGATGATCTTTCTTGGTGCTTCGAAAACAATGAAGATGAGGTGATCTCAGAAATTCCACCGGCGCCAAAAGAGCTAGAAGATGGGATACATACTACTGCAGATGACCTCAGAAACATCGACTTGGGAATGGAAAACGACCCACGGCCGACGTTTGTCAGTGAACTGTTGTCTGAAGAAAAAGAGGCTATGCTTAAAGACGTGCTCACGCAGTATAAAGATTGCTTCGCATGGAACTATTCAGAGATGCCGGGACTAGATCCAGAGATTGTTGTGCACAAATTGGCGATATCTCCGGACGTCAAGCCGATTAAACAAGCACCGAGAAGAATGCGGCTCGAGCTTGAGATGAGCATCAACGCCGAGGTTAAAAAGATAATCGACTTTGACTTCATCCAAGAAGTTCAGTACCCTGACTGGATTGCCAACATCGTCCCAGTGATGAAGAAAAATGGGACGGTGCGCATATGTGTGGACTTCCGGGATCTCAACAAAGCTTGCCCAAAGGATGACTTTCCAATACCGGTCACTGAGCTGATGATAGATAATACGTCCACTCACGAAGTTTTCTCCTTCATGGATGGCTCATCAGGATACAATCAGATAAAGATGTATCCCGAGGACCAGAAGCATACCGCTTTCCGGACCCCTTTGGGCATATTCTGCTACAAGGTGATGCCTTTCAGTCTAAAGAACGCCGGTGCCACCTATCATAGGACCATAACGAAGATTTTCGATGACCTCATACATGAAATCGTCGAATGCTATATCGACGACCTCGTAGTTAAAAGAAAATCATACGAAGAACATGTAGAGCATCTGAAGATCGTGTTTCAGCGCCTTCGGAAATACAACTTGAAGGTGAACCCTCTCAAGTGCGCGTTCGGAGTTTCCTCGGGTAAGTTCTTAGGACTCATCGTCCGACACAGAGGCATCGAGATAGACCCGTCGAAGATCAAGGCGATCATGGAAATGCTTCCGCCAAGGACTCTTAAGCAACTGCGGTCTCTCTAAGGAAAGCTCGCGTATATCCAGCGATTTATAGCCAATCTCTCCGGCAAGTGTCGTCCTTACAGTCACCTAATGAAGAAGGGAACCTCGTTCGTCTGGGATCGCAAATGCCAAGGCGCACTAGACAAAATCAAGCAATACCTACAGAATCCTCCGGTGCTGACCGCTCCAGTCAAGGGAAAGCCCCTCATTCTGTATACAACTGCCCTCGAAGGTTCCTTCAGCTTGAGGAGCTTGATGCCCTCGACGAAACTCGGCTCATGGCGCGGCAAAACTTGGAGGCTTATAAAGCGAAGATGACGCGCTCATATGAAAAATTGATTAGGCCGAGAACATTCCGCCAAGGCGAACTCGTGCTAGTGACCAAAATATCTATGATCATCAATCATGCCAAACGGGGGAAATTCGAGCCAAACTATGAAGACCCGTACATCATAGACAAAGTTTACCAGGGTGGAGCCTATCTACTCATGGACATGCATGGTGAAAGACCTTTCAGGCCAATAAAAGGTCGCTTCCTAAAAAAATACTACGCCTGACGAGCCACGATCTAGGTCAATGATAGATGATGACGCCTATGTTCGCTCGCTATCTTCCTAAGCACAAACTCTATAAGTAGTAGCGGCTTTCGGACCGAAATGTCCTTAAACTAACGATGGACCACTATATCCTAAAACTGGCTGTTGACCGAGACGTCTATAAACTACTACGGACCACAGCATCCCAAGGCTGACAAAAAAAACAGTATGTCCATAAGTGAGATGGGTACGAATGAAAACCCGAAAGGGCTCCGTGAGTAAAAACAGCAGGACTGCCGGCGAGTTTGTGAAAACCCGAAAGGGTGCAATCTCGTTAAAAGACACTTGCAAGACCCTCTCGACCTTGTGAGGAGAAACCACCTGCGTGAGATCCTTATGACTCACCAGGGAGCAACACACTTAAGGATCCCCACGATTCCTAAGGAGAAATTACACTTACTAGATCCTCACGACTCATAAGGAGAATTCCTCTTTGAGACCCTCACGGCTCATAGGATTCAAAAGCCTTAAGCTACAAGGATCTGAACCTTTTCTTAAGCTATCACAACCTCTAATTTTGCCCTACAAGCATCTCGATATCGATCCTTATATACAATCCACGGGCGCGAATAAACATTTCCCTAAGAAAAGTCCCACCAGAGACTGGGGATATGCTCATATGGCAAAAGACACTTGTAAATCCTCTCGACTTATAAGGAGAAAGCACTCTTGTAAGATCCTTACGACTTATAAGAGACCATACACTTAAGACTCCTCACGATTCTTAAGGAGAAAACGCACCTACGAGATCCTTACGACTCGTAGGGAGAAATACTTTTATGAGACCCTTACGGCTCATAAAGTCAAAAAAGCCTTAGTCAACAGGATCCTAACCCTGTTTACTAAGCCACCTTTGTTCGACATCGACAGAGGCAAATGATGATTTGCTCCTAGTAATATCCCAGTTGTAGCGATGCCGATGCCTAAATCGGTATCAAATCGCAAACTCGCAGCGAGGCAAATGCATATGAAATAGCTGAAATGATGGGGCAACTTGCAACAAAATCAGCAAGTAAAAATATATGCATGAAAAAATAACCGAAATGATTGGGCAACTCGCAATAAAAAGCAGCGAGTAAAAATAAAACAAATAGCCGAAATGATTGGGCACCGCGAAAAATAGCCGAAATGATTGGGCAATCGCGACTTTCGCGATATAAAAGCTGAAATGATAGAGTATCGCGGAAAAAAATATATAAAATGAAACTTATAGCCCTACAGGTGAGATCACATCGATCCCTGTATACAATCCAGGGGCACAAACAAAGAGGGAACCATACCTTCCCACCAGGCTCCATCAGAAAAAGAACCCAAATCTCGACGGTTCACAGACAGCGTGGAGATCATCTCAACATTCGTCTCATTACAACAGACACAACATCAGCAAATTGGAGCCGCGGCAAAGCTCACAGTTTCATGACTCGACGATGCACAAACAACCGAGAGTCAACCCCTCCCGGTCCTGTGGAACACGGCTTATGTCAATCCTAACCCCGTGGGAAGCACCCGGAGCAAATCCTGGTCTCGTGGAACACGGCTTATGTCAATCCTGACCCCGTGGAAAGCGTCCAGAGCGGATCCTGGTCCTGTGGAACACGGCTTATGTCAATCCTGACCCCGTGGGAAGCATCCAGAGCAAATCCTGGTCCTGTGGAACACGGCTTATGTCAATCCTGACCCCGTGGGACGCATCTAGAGCAAATCCTGGTCTCGTGGAACACGGCTAAGGTCAATCCTGACCCCGTGGGAAGCGTCCAGAGCGGAATCCTGGTCCTGTGGAACACGGCTTATGTCAATCCTAACCCCGTGGGAAGCATCCAGAGCAAATCCTGATCACGTGGAACACGACTTATGTCAATCCTGACCTCGTAGGAAGCATCCAGAGCAAATCCTGGTCATGTAGAACACGGCTTATGTCAATCCTGACCCCGTGGGAAGCATCCAGAGCAAATTCTGGTCCTGTGGAACACGACTTATGTCAATCCTGACCCCGTGGGAAGCATCTAGAGCAAATCCTGGTCACGTGGAACACGGCTTATGTCAATCCTGACCTCGTGGGAAGCGTCCAGAGCGGAATCCTGGTCCTGTGGAATACGGCTTATGTCATTCCTGACCCCGTGGGAAGCATCCAGAGCAGAATCCTGGTCCTGTAGAACACGGCTTATGTTAATCCTGACCCGTGGGAAGCGTCCAGAGCGGATCCTGGTCCTGTGGAACACGGCTTATGTCAATCCTGACCCCGTGGGAAGCATCCAGAGCAAATCCTGGTCTCGTGGAACACGGCTTATGTCAATCCTGACCCCGTGGGAAGCGTCCAGAGCGGATCCTAGTCCTGTGGAACATGGCTTATGTCAATCCTGACCCCGTGGGAAGCATCCAGAGCAAATCCTGGTCTCGTGGAACACGGCTTATGTCAATCCTGACCCCGTAGGAAGCATCCAGAGCAAATCCTGGTCTCGTGGAACACGGCTTATGTCAATCCTGACCCCGTGGGAAGCGTCCAGAGCGGATCCTGGTCCTGTGGAACACGGCTTATGTCAATCCTGACCCCGTGGGAAGCATCCAGAGCAAATCCTGGTCCTGTGGAACACGGCTTATGTCAATCCTGACCCCGTGGGAAGCATCCAGAGCAAATGCTAGTCTCGTGGAACATGGCTTATGTCAATCCTGACCCCGTGGAAATCGTCCAGAGCGGATCCTGGTCCTGTAAAACACGGCTTATGTCACTCCTGACCCCGTGGGAAGCATCCAGAGCAAATCCTGGTCACGTGGAACATGGCTTATGTCAATCTTGACCCCGTGGAAAGCGTCCAGAGCGGATTCTGGTCCTGTGGAACACGGCTAATGTCAATCTTGACCCCGTGGGAAGCATCCAGAGCAAATCCTGGTCTCGTGGAACACGGCTTATGTCAATCCTGACCCCGTGGGAAACGTCCAGAGCAACCTTCTGACTTCGTGAAATGAGGATAAGGTCAACTCATGACTCCGTAAAATACGGATAAAGTCAACCCTCGACTTCCCCGTCAAAGCAATTCTTTGATTCGGGAGCAAGTCAACTCATCAATCACTTACGGGTCCTCTCGACTTGTAAGGAAGAAAATTCTCTTGTGAGATCCTTACGACTCTCAAGAGAAAACGCACTTAGGAATCCTCACGATTCCTAAGGAGAAGATACACCTACGGGATCCTCTCGACCGGTAGAGAGAAAATTCTTTATGAGACCCTCACGGCTCATAAAGTTGAAAAGTCTTAGGTGACAGATCCTAACCCTGTCTCCCAAGCCATCGTTGCCTCGCAAAGAGGTTAAGGTAGATTTTCTACGGGCCACACTCTCCGACAAGAAAGGAAACAATCACTTATGAGTCCTCTCGACTCGTAAGCAAAAAAAACTCTCTTGTAAGATTCTTACAACTCTCAAGAGAAAATACACTTAGGAATCCTCACGATTCTTAAGGAGAAATTACACTTACGAGATCTTCACGACTCCTAAGGAGAAATACCTTTATGAGACCCTCACGGCTCATAAAGTTGGAAAGCCTTAGGAGGCAGATCTGAACCTGACTCCTAAGCCATCGCTGTCCTACAAAGAGATCAAAATAGATTATCCACAAAATACATTTACTTAAAGTGACACACCACCATGAAGCAAAATATGTCTTTTATTCATGAATCAAAATGAATACAGAGTACAATTTATGAAAGAATCAAAATAAAAAATACCCTCATTCAGGAGTATGTACAAAAGAAGAATATATATATATACAATTCTTTAAGCCGGCGGATGATTCAATAGATTTTCTAGTTCATCCTTTTGCCGCCGGGCCTCGGCTTCATGATCCATTATCGCTAAGAGACGGGCCTCCGCTTGAGACTGTTGGGCCTGGTACAAGGCAAGCCGACTTTCAAGCTCCTTTTCGGTAACTTTGTGGGCTTCGACCATTTCGTGAGTGAAAATGACTGTTTTATCAATGGCTACCACCTCCCTGATAGCTTCTTGAAGCACCCGCCAAAGTTCATACGCCCGAGTGGTCTTGGCCGTAAGATTAGCTTGAAGTTTCCCCAGCGCAGTTGAAACCAGCATCCTCTCTAAAAATTTTCGGCTAAGCCTCTTCTCGCATGGCAGCATATTTGCGGCGCACCGTTCGATCAGCCCCCGCAAGCTCGCCTTTGCAGCCACAACCTCTGAACTACATTCAAGACTATGCAAGCAAGCCTCCACTCGACAATAGTATCCGAACCAAAACATGCACAAACCGTGTGCCATGTAAGGCAATAAGAAGGATCCTTTATATGTGCCCCATCAAGCGCGCATTTGCAACCATACGCCCGCTTAAATAGAGACGATATCTAAAATGTGCTGCCAACGCAACAGTAATGCTCATATTTAAAGGAGACTCCTAGGGATAAAGTATAAAGCTCATGTATATAAGAGGGATGCATGTACGAATATATGAGGAGCGGAAAGGATTCCATAAAAAGCATGCAACAAACAATAATAAGAGGAATACATCGAGTTAAAGCATACTACTCTATAAGGGAAAAGATCGCCAAACAAGGGATCGGAGATACAAGGGTTAACAAAGCAAAACACAAAATTTTCCAGCTCCCTCTCCGCCTTCTCTAGCACGTCAAAACGACGGTTTTTGCGAGGAGTCGCTCCCCATCGGTTGGCGTCGTGCTCATCAACGAAAGCGGACATGACGGCCCGTCGGGCCCTTATCTGACTCAGTATATGAACTGAATGATCCTTCAGAGTTTGAGTGATTAGACAAGCGTCGTGAAAGCACTCGATCTTGTCCTCCGCCGCGTCAAGGATCGCCGAAGTCATCTCCTCCGTATGAGGGGGTATATCGGCAAGCACAGACAGAAAGATCATCCGAAACCAAATGGAGCCCATGGGAAGAGGAGAGCCTCGACGAGTCAGAAGCTCATACATCACCGCGTCACATTGAGCGTCGGTGAGGAGGGGATCTGCCAGCCGCGCAGCGAAGCGAGGGATTATCTCCTTAATGGGTACCTCCCATGGTTGCCGACGAGCGTGGGGACGATTGCAAACTATAGCAATTGATCAGTTTCTCAAAGATGATCACCTTAAGGTATAAATGGGTTTCTCTGTGAAGAGAGAAAGAAAGGCACAGCTTCAGGTTATAAAGGAGAGCATTCAATGGTATGCACAGAAAATATTGTGTGTGATGAAACTATTCCCAAGGCCCAGAAAAAGGGGAAGGCATGGGAAATCAAAGAGATGATTCATTGGAATCAGTGTAGGGAAACGAAACGACCCCATCAATAGAGCCCCACATGCATAGCACGCGAGCACCGACCTTAATCCTTGTTGGAAATTAAAACAGCATCGCACGTGCATAACACGTGAGTGGGCGCCAATGTGAGATTGAAATCCACAATAGTGCCTCGCGTGCCAAACACATGGGCATCAACAACAATATAACAAAATGTCATAAAGAAGGAATGCAAACACAAAAGGGGGGAAAGGAATGTTTTGTCATACTCTGAAAAGTTCATACAAAAATAAAAGAAAATGTTTACAATGGTATGACATCAAATCCAGGACAAGGATTGAGAAATTCAAAAGTAAGGCCATCTAAAATGTTTCTGGCCTCTCTGACCATTCTCGTATGCTTCCTCTCACACTCGCAAGCGTCGGGATCTTCACTAATGTTCTCCGTCCTTCGTTAGGCAGCGATTATTGTCGCCTGTTGGAAAGTTTGATGCAGAATATCAACAAGATTGTCTCGCCTTTTCTTTGAGATTAGGCCCATCAGATACACTGAGTGTACCTTATCTTCGGCATCATCCAATGCCTTAAGCGGCATGCCTGCATAGAATAAAAGAAGTGCTTCCCAGATCGCCCTCACAGTGAGCTTCAAAAGAGCGGAACGACGAGGAAGCAGTCGACCATTGTATTCATTAAAGCGACGCATGATTTCGGCGCACTGAGCGTTGGTGAACTCCTGATTTTAGCAGCAGCCCAATGCGCGAATGTCCCCGTATGAAATAATTTCATTAAGGTCATATAGATGAGCGGCCATAGCACCTGAAAATGAAAATCAGTGAAAGTTCAGTGAACAGACTGATCCTGACATGGGAATTTGAACAACCCTTAATATCCGAATGGAGAAAATAAGTGCTGATTAAGAAACCCATTACAAACTCCGCGCAAATCAAGCAGAATATCTCCTAAAATTTTGTTGTCAAGAACAGCTCAGGATGAAAAATACCAAGAAGTTTTTTGTGAAGAACTAAGTTCTTTAGAGGAATTAAATTCCTTTTGAACAGAGGAATTAAATTCCCAGAAAACATTTTCAGAGCTAAGCTCTTTGAAATGGAATTAAATTCCACAGGGAGGACAAGTATCACTATCGATCCCTAAGATCAGAGAAACCCTAACGAAAGGGGTTTATTATTTAAAAATTGGACATTTTTAAAGAGTTTGGAAAGATGGGTTTTTGTTAAAGAAAAAAACCCTTGGTGTGGATTTAAAATCCAAAGAAAATTTCTACAAGAAGTTCTTTGGCCGTTCAAGATCCTTACCTGAAAAAGGAAATCTTTTGTTGACAGAGTTAAACTCTGGAAATTTTTGAAACAGAGAACTGATCTCTGGGAAAGAGAATTAAATTCTCAGAGGAAAACGAGAAAGGAAGAAGATGGAAAAAGTGGAGGTGCTTCTGAAGAGACCCCTGCATTTATAGGATGTGATGGGAAACGGTTCATCTACGCCCTTCCCTAGGAAGATCCAACGGCTACAAAAGATGACAGCGTTGCACTCACGTGCAAACACGTGAGAACAACGCTGTGGGGGCATTTGTTCCCTCATGGGAACTGAATAAAGCAGCAAAGAAATATACAGGAGAAACATCACGTGTCCACACGTGATCGGGAATCACGTGGGGACACGTGAACTTCTATGGGCAAAGTTATAGGCGCTGAGATACACAACCTGGGATGGAGTCACGTGCCAACACGTGATGAGCCTTTAAACCCACTGAAGGAATTAAAAGGTATAATAAAACAGTAAGAGAAAACCCCAATGGGGCATCATGTGTTCACACGTGACCAAGGGTCACGTGCTGACACGTGATAAGTTCCTGAGTTCTTAAAATAACAGAATTAAATTCTGGTTAAAATGTTTATCAGGGGGTCACGTGTCAACACGTGATGGGATCCTAAGATATCTGAAATAATAGAATTAAATTCTAATTAAATGGTCAATCAGAAGGTCACGTGCCAACACGTGACAGGCGCTTAAGCCTTCTGAACGAATAGAATTAAATTCTAATTAAGAGGGAATTGAGAACCTTAATTGAAAAAATATTTCTCTAAATCTTTCCAAACAAAAAAAAGATTATGCTCTGTAAAGTGGAGCACCGTTGGATTAAAAATCCAATGGTGATTAAAAATCACCAATTTATAGAAAGATTCTATACAAAGAAAGATTTCCCTGAAATTTGTCAGGCATAACAGACAAAATATCTTTTGGATTAAAAATCCAATGGTGAATAAAATTCACTGAGTGATCTAAAAGATTATGTTAGTTACAAAATCAATTAAAATCTTTCAATGAAAGATTGACTAAACAAACTGATTCTTTTCTTTCTCCTATAAATAAGAGCCAAGGAGGAAGAAAAAAAGGATATACATAGAACAAGAGGATTTTTTCTGGAGAGATACAACAACAAAAAAAAGAGAAGAGAATTTAATTCTCCAGAGAGAAAAGAAGATTCCCTCAAAAGAGAAAGAAACCCTAGGTGAGAAAGGGAAAGAGATCTAAGCTTTATAAAACAAAAAGAGAATTTAAATCTCAAATTAAGAGTTTAACTCTTCTGAATAAGAACTTAGTTCTTCCTTTGGTTGAAGATCTGCAAAAGCAGATCTCCCCATAAGTTGAGAATTTAATTCTCATCGGAGAGATTCTGCCATGTGATTTGTATGTCAAAAACTATCTAATAACCGCAATCAAGAACGGCGTCGCTTGGTAGCTAGCCGGTGAGTATGGGTCGGTCCACAGGGATGTTGTGAATTTCCTAATCGCTCTTACGAGTTAATTCCAAATGGTGTTTGGTCTTTTAATTAGATCTAAAAACGAAGTTGTGCTCTATTAGGATTAGGAAACTTGCTAGGATTAGGTTTAGCTAAAGTTTGGTAAATAAAGATCTGCACCTCTTTTCAATGCCTTAATTTAGATATCATATTAGAAGTTATGGTAAATTTTAATAAAGGGGATTATGATGATTGGGAAGATACTTCTTCCTCTAGATCCTTGTCCTTCCTTTCTTAACCTTTACCCTAACCTCCATGGAAAACTTACAACTCCGGTCTTTTATACTACGGATCACCGCTATCTCGAGGGTAGAGTGCCGTAGGGAGCGGAAGATGAAAGTATGCATGGAGTCCTAATGTTCATAATAGATTGGCAAAGAAAAGAGATGAGAGATCTTCATCTCTCAAACCCTTCTCTATTCTTAACCCCAACAAGCGAGGAGACTACTCACTCATTAGGGAATTAAAATACATTTATCTAGGGCAGAGAATAAAAGATTAACTAGGGCAAGGAATTAAATTTATCTAGAGCAAGAATAGAAAATTAACCTAAGGCAGAAAAATAAAGAACTTACAACTTGATGCTCTCCAAAAGAATGATGAAATTTATTAATGAAGGGAGGCATAGACTTTACAATGATTTAGAGTTCCTATTTATAGAGGATAGGAAACCGTAGGTTACAATTGATTCGCATGTCTACATTTACCAAAATATCCTTAGGAAGACCTAGTCAAAGTAGACTTCAAACTTTGGTAAAATTTTATGTCACTGTCTCTTTAAAAGGAAGTATTGGGCCTTGAAATTATTGGGCCTTGAAATTTCCTTTGTAGGCTCTTCTGTCTTTGGGCTTCCTTATTATTTGGTTCTTTTATTAAAATAGCTTCTATGTTTCTTCCAGATCTCCAGTGAATAATTGCGGTGGACTTTTAACCGTTCTCTTTATAATCTTGGACCTTGCATTGCCTTGTACTTTGTGAATTTTATTTTTGATATAGGCTTGATCAAGAGTCTTCTGTTTGTTGGTCAAAGTCCACTTTTGCATCATCTTTTCATCGTTTTCACTGTTTTAGATCCAAGAATCTGTAACCTGTAATATGTAGCAGACATGCGTCAAAAGCACCTGTTTATTTATAAAACGAATAAGAATGGGGAATATAATAATACAATATTGTGGTGTGAACAAATACCCCCAAACTTATCTTTTGCTCGTCCTCGAGCAAACTTATTTTTATTCACTAAAAAACCTAACCGCACTTTCACAGGGAAACGCGATTGCACTGAGCTCGTGCAACAAGCTGTTAAACCTCTAGGTGTCCCTAGTAGGAGGAGTGTTGTCTCCTGAGGGTTTTCAGCGGATTACACCCACAAAATCCTATCAATTCGGCTTATCAACTTTTGTTCTCCAATTAGGTTTTCTAACTAGGAATTCTATTATCGTCGACTCGCAAATTATCCACCCATATTCTTCACACTTCCCTATCATCTAACTTAAGATTATATAGGTTATGTAGACCTACTTAGCTTTCGGCATCTCTTAAGTTTTCCTTCTAAAGTTCCATCTCCACTTAGGAATTTTTATCAACTTTACTAAAGATATAAGTTCTATTCTTCACTCCTTTCTCTCATCTAAATCCCAATCACATACCCCTACGTGTGTGTAAAGATCACCCCTACACTTGGAAATTCAAATCAAGAAATCATACCTTTGTCCGTTGTCCAAAGCACTTATTAATTGGTGAATTTTTAACTGAATTTTGCTTACACATCCTTCATGCGACCGCTAATACTTCTTGAGGTACCAACAACCGATTACAAGATGCGTTAGCACTTTAAAGCGTACTTCCTAGTCTTGCAACACGCAAGGCTTTTAGCAGTGACTCCCAAACCAGTTGGTCTAAGGCACTAGGTGATGAAGCACCCTCGCTAAATATTTTTCTATTTTTGCAGCCTTAAGTAATCACAAAAACCAGTGTTCATTTTTTTCTTTATTCACTTTTTTTTTCTTTTATTTTCATTGTACTAAGGACTTTAGACAAGAGCATTTCAAGGTCTCTTCTACTATTCCAAGTTTCAAGGTGCGTGTTTGTGCAAGTTGTAGGGTATATATTTTCAGAATCTAGACTTAAGCTAGGAATTATTTTTCAAACTTATACTCTAATAAGAACATCAATACTCTTCTCTTGTTTCGACTTAGCCCAAGAAGTGAACCCAAAATTTGCCTATTTCTAAATAAATTACAAGATATATACTTTCTACCGTTAAACTTTAAGGAAGGTTATTTTTAGGGTTTTTAATTTACCAAGTCTAAGATCTAGTTGTTCCTAGCCAGTTAACCTATTTGTCAAACTCTAGTCAAATAAGCCAAAATTGAATACAATAATTTTTATAATTTTCGAAATTTTTCAGTTTTTATGGGTTTTCAAATAAGTATGCAAATGCAAAAATATGTACAAATGAATGCGAAGGAAGAAGACGTACCGAGCATACCCCCAAACTTGAACTTGACAGTGTCCTCACTGTCATGCTACACCAAGAGGGTCAAAATGCCGGCACTCCCCTGTTTATTTATTTATAATTTTTTTTATATTTTTAATATTTTTAATTTTTTTTATAGTTTTTATAGAAAAAGAAAACCAAAAAATATATATATACATATATACAAAGGTCCCCCCAAAATTAAGCTTGGCCTTACACAAGCCAAAGGTTAGCACCAACCATTCAAAAATCTTATCGTGTAATGGTCGAGTTGGTGAAAGAATGGAGTGGAAAGAAAAGAAATGAGGAACACACGAGACCGTGTGGGAAGAACGGTAGAATATGGTCTCGGTGGAGGAGAAGAATGGCGGAAAGAAGAAAGAAGTGGAGTACGATCTTGAGGGTGTAAAGCGAGTGAATAAATTAGCGCAATTTGTGATGACCGATGTGTTAAAAGAGATTGCGCTAACCTATCAACCCGTCGTGAAATGGGGTCAAATCCCTCAAGATTCGCAAGAAAACATGGGTACGCCGAACTTGGTATTGGAGATGAAAGCGTAACAGTCTCTTGTACGGTCGGAATGATGGAAAGGAGGGAGGGTGATATAACAGTCAAAGGTTCAGGAGGCTGAATTGGAAAATCCGACACATTAAACAAAAATGGTTCAACCTCAATATTATCCTCAAAACTCTCCTCAATACTATCCTTATAATTTTCCTCAAAATTCAACTCATCCATGCCATTATCATCAAAGTCAAGACGCATATGAGATTCGGGAGAAACATTTAATAACTTTGGATGATGATTTGAACATAAAATCTCAATTAAATCGACAGGTTCATCATCCGAAATATTCCCGGCGTCTATATCCTCAATCAAGTGAAAATCAATTTCTTTAGACACCTCATCAAAAGCATGGATATTTATCGATTCAGGTTCTAGAGTGGAGGTGTAAAGATCGAAAGGGTTAAGTGTGGTTTCACTCGAAAGGGGTTCTTCACAATCTGGCAAATCAAGAACTACAAAGTCACACAACTCGTTTTTATTTGTTTTATTTTCAACTTGTGAATCTTTTGGGACAATCGATGGAGAACAGGAGTTGTGGGTTTCAAGTGGGTATGGGTAGGTTTGATTTGGGAATGTGTAGAACTCACTCGCTCCTCTCAAATTCTCCCTCTGTTCAACCGCCTCCTCATACATAGAAAAATTTATAGCTAGCGGGAAACTAGCTACCGGTTCACTAGGTTGCATAAGGACGGCCACGGACGCTTCCACATTCCTAGTCATTAGGTTTGTTGCTAAGATGTAAGCCTCCAACGACTCTTCCAAACTAGACTTGGGTGGTAAGGGGGTTTCGGTAAAACATTCGAAATTGTTTGGATATGTGAAACTCCCTAATGGCTGTGTCGAAGCAGTGTCTAGTGAAGGTGGTAAGGTCGGGTAGGACTGGTAGGAAGTGGGTGATTGGACAGGGGTAGGGTCAACATATGGATAAAAAGGTGAATAATCGTGTGGATCCCTAGAACTAGATGAGTGGAGAGGGGTGAAAGATCGGCTACGAGATTGAGCAATATGCTCAGCGATGGACATCGGCTTAGGAGCGACAGAAGGACTTGAAAAAGTAGTATCAACATGTGGAGGTGGTAAAGGTTGACTTGGTTGACACAAAGTGGGTTGAAAAGTCAAACTGTTTCTCCTAGACGTCTCTATTTGATCTTTCAAAGATTTTTTAGGCAAGGAAGGATCGTCTTTAAATTGACCGAACAAATTGACGTACGACGTAAAATTAGGTTTGGGATACCAAAGTTCGACAAGTGATTTATGATGTGGGGAACCCATGATAGAAGAAAAAGAAGAGAAAGAAGGTAGGTGATGCAAGGATTTCTTAGCGGCAAAAATTTGCAAGTTGTTTATAAAAGATTTTCCTTTTTTCCTTTTTCTCTTTATTTGAGACTGTTTACAGAAAAAAAAATTCGATAAAGGGCTTATACACAAATGTAATCAACCAGAAATGTACAATCAGACCTAGATCTAGGGTCACCTAGGTCAGCTAGACAGCTCCTAACTGTTCCAAAGGGCTAGAAATAGGACCTCAAACCGCCTCTTCACCGCCAATTGCGGCCAGGTAAGTGCCAGGTAAGTGGGAAGGAACCACACTGTGGGCCTAATTAAAAATCACTAGCCTTTGACACACTTTCCTAGACACCGCAAAATCAGGTTAGGATAAACGGTCGATGCCTATAACTAATTCTCGGTCCTATTGAGCTCGAAATCCTTAGGGCTGAGTCTAGTATTTTTTAATTAATAGATGGTCAATACATATGCCTTATGTGATTTCTGGGGTCCTGGGAAGGGTGATGAAATCCCCACCCAATTTGAATTGGTCAAAAGCCCCTTAAAGTCGGTTTTAAAGATATGCAAAACAGAAAAATCACTTGCAGTCAAAGATTTTTATTTTATGAATTTCAAAGTTTGCAAATTTTCTAATTAAAATTTTCCTTTTTCCGCTTACTTTTTATTTGGAAATTTTGCAAAAAGATTTTCGATAAAAGATATGCAAAACAAAAAATATTACTTGCAATCAATTATTATTTTAAGCATAGCGCAACGAATCCTGCACAAAATTTGTTATTTGGAAGGGGAAAGATTTTTTTAAGCACAAAAAAATCCTGCAGGAGATTTTGCAGAAGATATATCAGAGATTTGCAGAGGAGGAGATTCGAAGACTTACAGTTTTTTTTTTTCTAACTGCGCTTTTTTTTTTCACCAGATGTCGACCAGGCCGCGGTGGTTCCACGGCCAGAAGGGATGTCCCGCGGCGGTTTCGCGGCCGGAAAGGGGCCGCCGGCGCATTTTTTTTTTGCACCAGATCGTGCGGTTGACTTGTTGACTCGGTCCTCTAAATTTTTTTCTGTTCCTTTGTTGTTGCAATCTTCTATTGATATGATCGTCTATTTGCTGTTTCGCTTTCTGTAGATTTCCAGATCCGAATTTGTGCGTAGATCCTGCAAAATTCACACAAAGATACCCTTTCCAAAAATAACAGATGATATATTTTTATATTTTTTTGGATTTTTTTAGATTTTTATGATTTTTTAAATTTAGATTAACCCGAAATTGCAAAAATGAAAATTCTACGCCATCCCCGGCAACGGCGCCATTTGATTTGTATGTCAAAAACTATCTAATAACCGCAATCAAGAACGGCGTCGCTTGGTAGCTAGCCGGTGAGTACGGGTCGGTCCACAGGGATGTTGTGAATTTCCTAATCGCTCTTACGAGTTAATTCCAAATGGTGTTTGGTCTTTTAATTAGATCTAAAAACGAAGTTGTGCTCTATTAGGATTAGGAAACTTGCTAGGATTAGGTTTAGCTAAAGTTTGGTAAATAAAGATCTACATCTCTTTTCAATGCCTTAATTTAGATATCATATTAGGAGTTATGGTAAATTTTAATAAAGGGGATTAGGATGATTGGGAAGATACTTCTTTCTCTAGATCCTTGTCCTTCCTTTCTTAACCTTTACCCTAACCTCCATGGAAAACTTACAACTCCGGTCTTTTATACTACGGATCACCGCTATCTCGAGGGTAGAGTGCCATAGGGAGCGGAAGATGAAAGTATGCATGGAGTCCTAATGTTCATAATAGATTGGCAAAGAAAAGAGATGAGAGATCTTCATCTCTCAAACCCTTCCCTATTCCTAACCCCAACAAGCAAGGAGACTACTCACTCATTAGGGAATTAAAATACATTTATCTAGGGCAGAGAATAAAAGATTAACTAGGGCAAGGAATTAAATTTATCTAGAGCAAGAATAGAAAATTAATCTAAGGCAGAAAAATAAAGAACTTACAACTTGATGCTCTCCAAAAGAATGCTGAAATTAATTAATGAAGGGAGGCATAGCCTTTACAATGATTTAGAGTTCCTATTTATAGAGGATAGGAAACCCTAGGTTACAATTGATTCGCATGTCTACATTTACCAAAATATCCTTAGGAAGTCCTAGTCAAAGTAAACTTCAAACTTTGGTAAAATTTTATGTCACTGTCTCTTTAAAAGGAAGTATTGGGCCTTGAAATTATTAGGCCTTGAAATTTCCTATGTAGGCTCTTCTGTCTTTGGGCTTCCTTATTATTTGGTTCTTTTATTAAAATAGCTTCTATGTTTCTTCCAGATCTCCAGTGAATAATTGTGGTGGACTTTTAACCGTTCGCTTTATAATCTTGGACCTTGCATTGCCTTGTACTTTGTGAATTTTATCTTTGATGTAGGCTTGATCAAGAGTCTTCTGTTTGTTGGTCAAAGTCCACTTTTGCATCATCTTTTCATCGTTTTCACTGTTTTAGATTCAAGAACCTGTAACCTGTAATATGTAGCAGACATGCGTCAAAAGCACATGTTTATTTATAAAACGAATAAGAATGGGGAATATAATAATACAATATTATGGTGTGAACACCATGCAGATCCAAAACTTAGAGGGAGAATTGAGTTTGAAGAATTTAATTCTTTCAAATACTTAGGAATTTAATTCCTCTACAGAGACAGGGTTTAACCCTTAAAACAAGAACTTAGTTCTTCTTCTTGGTTGAAGATCTGCAGAAGCAGATCTCGCCATAAGTTGAGAATTTAATTCTCATCGGGGAGATTCTGCCATGCAGATCCAAAACTTAGAGGGAGAACTAGAGTTTAAAGAATTTAATTCTTCCATGTACATAGGAATTTAATTCCACTAAACGAAATTAGGGTTTAACCCTACCAAAGAATTTAATTCTTAAATAAGGGACTTGGACTTTTCATGCACGTAAAAGAAGTCAGTGCCCAACTTGATCACGCGGCAACACGTGACCTTCCCCCTGAATGATCAGAATAGAATGAATGAGATAGGGTCACGTGTTCCCACGTGACCCTTGGATAAATTCCTCAAAATCAAAGAACAAAGCAAGGGCAGAATCAACTTTGGGCGCCCTCACGTGTCCCCACGTGACTCCTAACAAATCCCTTTAATATCCAGTGCATGGATGCCCATCACGTGCTCTCACGTGATGGCCTTAAAGACTAAAAGTGTTTAACACTTATTTGAATATTTTGAGAAGAAAATAAAGGAAGTCGGCCCCATCTTTAGATGCCTCACGTGACTCCATGTGACCACTTCAATTTTAGTGTTTAACACTACTTTAAGTGCTTCATCCCTAGTGTTTAACACTATTTTAAGCGCATCACGTGGGAACACGTGATCGCCAAATATCCTCTAGTGTTTAACACTATTTTAAAACCAATCTTAGCCCAAATTGGCCAAGTTTCCAAAGGCAAGTCTCCCTTTTAACTGAACCTCAAAATTGATCAGTTCATATGATATGCAAAGTAAAGTCCAGAGCTATAATGAACGGTTAGTGCTCAGCCAAAGACAAAATATTGTCAGAGCCCCAAACCCCTGTTTAGCATTGCTAAATAATGAGGGGGCTGAACCCAGACAAACGTTCAAGAATACAAACAAATGTCCAACATTTCAAACCTAATTGGACTTAGCCTAAGTTGGCCATAAGTCCTCAATTCAGATTCAACTAAGCCCATGTGCTCATAATCTAATTAATTAATCTTAGTCCCAAATTGGACTACAGATTTCCCAATCAACTTTGGTTCAAGGGTACATCTCTTCACTCCTTTGATATTTGTCATTGTAATCCTTCAACGTCTTCAGAGAGGTGAAGGGTCCCGATAGCCAATCACTCCATGGACTGTGGGGTCCTTAAACTTATGGACTATGATGTCCTTAAACTTTATAGACTATGACGTCTTTAAACTATGGACTGTGGGGTCCTTAAACTCATGGACTATGATGTCCTTAATCTCGGACTGTGGGGTCCTTTAAGCCCATGGACTATGATGTCCTTAACCTCGGACTGTGGAGTCCCTTAAACCCATGGACTATGATGTCCTTAACCTTGGACCACAATGTCCTTAAACTGGTAATCGACCGCAATGTCCATAAACTAAACAATAGAGCCCGAATGCTCTGTTGTTAGATTTAAACGATCCCGTTAAGTTGATCTTAGTCTGAAATTCGACTAACGTATCCTTAACATACGTTTAAGTTGATCTTAGTCTTAAATGAGACTAACGTATCCTTAAACCCAACCTAAACCCAAATTTAATAAAATACGGATTTGGACTAATCCACGCCCTACGGGCGACAACATAAATTAGTCTCCGTATACAATCCACGGGCAACCAAAAATAAAATAAACTCAAACGACACGAAGTGACCATCTGGAGAAGGAGAAAGTGGTTGCCGTGATACGGTAGCGTAATTAACTGCAGGGGCTTGCACCTACAGGGAAGAACGTCCCCACAATCAAAAACCCCTCAAATGAGGGGGAATCTGACGAAGTCTGCTACATCGGCCGCATCCATTTAAACATTCGATACATGGTACCATAAATCAACTTGGCATCTTCGGAGAGGTGGACAGATAGCACCAATTAGCATATGCCCCCAAATTCAGACAAAACGAACCTACGCGGTCGCGTCTCTGTGTTCGGCGGAGAACACCTATCTATTCTACAGTTAGGAGACCCGGACTCGACTCCTCGAGATGGTTTCCCACTGGGCTGTAGAACCCGGTTACTTGTGCTCCCCGCCTTGGGTCTATCCTAATGCGGAAAAATAAATAATATATATCAATGGTGACATCATCCTCAATCCGGAAGTGTCCCAATAAAAGAATATTACATATAAGTTTTTACATAAATGAAAATGAACAGCTCTCATCTCATGAAAAAATCCTCGACTATTCAAACACGACGATCCAATATAACATATCACAACAACGCATAACATCACATGTTATCAACGTAAGCAAATATATGTATCCCAATTGTCGTTGACGTATAGCAACGAAACCTGCGATACACCATATATTACACTTGCGGTCGCAGAAAAGAAAGTGAAAACTACAATAATTGGAATCCGCAACCACCTTAGACATCATAAATCCGAAATATCATATACTTCGGATTTCTTGCCTAACCAAATGAATTCCTTAGACATCATAAACCCGGAATACCTCATATTCCGAATTTCATGCCTAACATTATAAACCCTGCATTTTAGTCTCGATATTGAAAACACTTTTCAATAACTAATCGGGCAATTCAACAAGATTCCCGACATCCTGATCGAATGCTCATCGGAAACTTTAGTAGACGGCCGCACCCCCGATGCCGTCGACGAAGTGCACTTAGGTGGAACACCGCGGCTGCGAGCACCCGAACGAATGCTTTTAGCTACAGGGTTCTCCTACAGTCACTTGGTCGGGGCTATGGGGCATGGCTATCTAGTAATGTTACTCGGGGCGCGTTCGCGTACACTACGTGATTGCGACGGAGTTTTGATTCATATCAAAATCCCGTGGCAACCGATCAAAAGAGACTAAATTGCTAAGTTTACAAAATTCAAACCAGTTTTCACAAAATTAATTATTGTGGATTCCAAATATTGTATCACATATCACAGATAGCCAGATGAAGTTCAACATTTCGATCGAATCAACAAACAACCACATTTCCCAGAGACCTCAACACTTGAGACAGTTTTAAAAATATCCAGAACATGCCACAAGCATCTACGGATCAACTGAAGAAGGGTCATTCCTGGCCTCACCAACGGCGCCGCGGAACCGCCGCAAACCTTAGGGTTTGGCCGCGGTTCCGCTGTCGTATGGTCAAGTTAGGAGTTCGTTTTTATTGTGGGTCCATAGAAAACCCTGCATGATTTTTTGGTAATTTTTAACTTGGAAAAATCCAACATTTGGAAAAATTTCCATAGAGCATGAAAAAGATGGGTTTCGGAGTTCGATCAAACACTTTAACTTTGTCTAGGCCACTCTAATGCTCTAGCTTGGCTCTGCTGGGTTCCTTTGCACTCTCACTAAGTTTTCTAAGGCATCAAACATGCAATTTTATAAAAATCTAGAGTGCTAAGAAACTGTCACGACCCGAAATTAGCACGTGACGGCCCTTAAACTATGCAACGTCTACAGGCGTAACGCAATTTAAGTAAACTGAATCTCAGCAATTTAAACCATCAAAAGTAGTAAGTGATAATAAAAAAATTTAAAACTTTTGAAATCTCAAACCAAATTCTTTAAATTCCAACTTTATTTCCTTTATAAAAAATTTGGCAGCATCTTCTTTATAAAAACTAGCCCCAAAAATGGGTACATACAAAGATAAGTAAAGCATCCCCAAACGGGAGCAAATACACGCCCAAAGGCGGAAAACAACCACCACAAAAGATATACGACACCGTAGCGAAGAAATAAAAGACGATATAAATAAAACTGCATAAAAGACCTCCAAGTCACAAAATAATATACAATATCGTCCTCACATCAAGTCTCTAAGTCATACATGAAAGTGGTAGATGGAGAGTACATGGTACAATGAATATACAATGAGCAATATCGGATAACCGCAAAACCCACCTATAGCAAAACTGTACACAGTCAGCCGTAGCGGTATTCGCTGCAAAAGATAATATGATAGATGAAAGCCCTGCCTCGACTACTCTGAGGTACAACCTGCAAACCCTGTGGCACAACGGGGGTGAGTTGCCAACTCGTGAATAGTAAATAATATATGCAGGTAATCGCAAATATGCACGTACTGCGAGAATGTATCACATGCAAGCTAATAGCAATAAATGGTCATATGTATGCAACAGTCATGAAAGGTACTCTATCAGGTACAACTAATACATGAAGCAATAATATGACAATATGTATATGCAACAGTCATGAATGGTACTCTATCAGGTACAACTAATACATGAAGCAATGCATATAGAATAAATGCGGAGTATGGGGTAAAATATATCATCCTCACGGAATCCTGACCTCGTGGCAGGACCAAAGTCCATCAAGACAATCAAAATCCCAAATTCCTCAAATCAGCTCCCAAATTGGCTCTCATATCCTGTAAGTCTTATATATCCTGAATGTCCAATATCAGGTAAATCTCATATATCCTGTATCCAATATCAAGTAAATCTCATACATCTTGTATCCAATATCGAGTAAATCTCATATATCCTGTATCCAATATCGAGTAAGTCTCATGAAATAAATAAATATATTTGCAAGAATCATTATGATGGTGTATATAAATTAGATATGTATACATATATATATTAGCGTCCCATTCCACTAATATATATATATATAACAGCGTCCCATTCCACTGTTATATATACTTAGGAGTAAGAATATCATGAAAACAAGTGTCTAGCATAGACACATAAATACTGATCTATCAGGTACTGTCACCACGACTGGCCCTGATAGGTACGTATTATACGCTATCTCAAAAACCCGAGTGACCAGCTTCGACTCTCGCAATTCGATGTATCCATACGTACACAACTCTGGTCGGTATCCCCACGATAACCGCCGAGTCTAAATACTGTCACCGGTTGGTATGATTCCCCTGTCAGGCTCATCGGCGTGGTCCATCGACATACCTTTCTTGCCCCGGTGTAATTCCGGGCCCCACCATGTACCCGCACACAGCCCACGACGCCTCCTCACATATCAGAACCGAGAAATCTCATGGTGGCTGCTGAAATATTATATCAAGAGAAACCGGGTTTTTCAAATAATACATAATTTTATGAAACTACCACGATCCTCAATTCCAGAAAATATCATGAAAAATCCATATCTCAATACGAAAATCCATGAATATAATATATGCAACATAAAACTGAAATGTGAGCATATAAAGGAAAAGCCGCTATTTAACTGCAACAAGTTAATATATATATCATGCGGTTCCTAATTTCTCCAAGTCCATATAACATCAAATAAAGGTGAACATGTAACTATAGCCAGATATATGTATAAACATGTAGGTATAGCAAGGTATATGTATCTACGTATCAGTAATGATGTAATACCCTCCAGGTATAAGTGTAAGTATGTATGCAAGATGTACATGTAGCTATGTCTCATATGTGTATATACCTATCACTAATGGTACAATACCATATAGGTATATAGGTAACTAGCATGTAAGCATGTCAAGGCATATGTGTAAGCATGTGGGTATACAGGTAAGCTATATGTCATATGCTCGAAGGAAAATAAGGATCATGTCTCAATATCCCTAAACAATACAATATCACATATGTATAGGTGTTGTGCGTGTCATGGCAATTATCGACGATGTGTGTGTAGCATACAATTAGTGCTCGTGAAACATGAACCGTCAATAATGGTGTTGTGTCTCATTAGTACTAAGTCCCTACACAATAGGTAAAAGAGATATGCAACAAAGGTACACATGCACAATCAATATCCGTATACTTCTAACTAATAGTCATGTCATTTAATCTAGCCCAGACGCATAACGCCATGCAGGCAATTCCCCTGTAGATGTTAAATCTGCTCACCAACGCTTCTGACTAAGTAAAGTCAACCACCTGTTTCCCCTTCTTCGCAGCGTCCGAAGTCCCCGCCTGCGGACCTAAAACATAAAACAATATAACAAGTATGTATATTAGCAAACGACCAATAACACGTACAAGTACGTTTGACCGACGCGACAACTCCAAACAAACTCTCAAGTGTTCGTCTAGTGGCTAACGTGCATAGCGACACAACGAAACCAACTCAGAGCAACAGATACACAGAACACGAACCGTATCGGATAACGTAACGCGTGTAAACGAAATACTAGAAAACAAGCAAGCGCTCCCAGATTTTGCTACACAAACAATTTGTAAAAGTTGCACATACTACAAGACCACACACAACCCCAGAGACCCCTACTCCATAATACACCACTAACCACCCCACTCTGGCCGCAAATTGCGGCCACAACCATTAAAATTGCTGCCTGTTGTTGAGGGAATGGGCTCGTATTTTGAGGGTATCTTCTAGGTCACCACACTAGGTCACTGTGATGGGAATTTTTTCAATAAATACCTGGTTTGATAGCAGATCATCCGAGACACCAAACTACACTAAAATACGATATTTGCACGAAATGAAACATTAAGCGTTCTAAACTGAAACGAATAAGCTACGCAACACTAAAATGATTTATTTAACAGATAGAGATCATTACCAATCCACAAAAGCTCAAAGATCCTAGATTTCCAAGCTCCAAGGCATCTTAGAGGCAAAACAAGGCTTAAGATGTGATTTGGGTGAGTTTTTGTGAAGTTTTGTGAAGGATTAGTGAAGGTTTAGTGGTGAAGTGATAAGTGTTCAGTTAAGGAAATGAAGGGCTGAGAAATAATGAGAAGGAGATGAAGTGTGAGAGATTGAGAGTAAGAAAAGATAAAGAGAGAGAGGTGAGTGTAATGGTGAGTGCACCACTCAATAAATACAAGCATATGCTCACCATGCCACCTCCTCTCCAAACAAAACCCAAAAGAAAATATCTCACCTCACACAAACAAATATCTAGGGTTTAGGTCAAGGTTTAAACAAAGGATTAGGTTAAGGTTAAGTTGTCATGGTCACTAAACGAGATTAGCACAAACAAACCCTCACATTAACGTGCACACGTGCGTGCAAACCATAACAAATATTAATAAAATATTAATTAAATGTTATAAAATGTGAGGTACCCAAATTGGTAAGCTTTTTTCCAAAAACCCGCATTATCGTCTAATTAACACTAATCGAATCCTAAGACGTTACAATCTCCCCCCTTATAAAAAAATTTGTCCCTGAATTGAAAATTCTCACTAAGCGTTCCTTCAAAAAGATGAGTACAAAACTCCCAAATCTCGCTCGCAGCCTTCCAAGTGATCACCTCACTATACGGCTACGCCAAAGAAACCTCCATAAATGGTAAGACCCTTGACCGAAGTTTCTCCACCTGCCGATCCAATAACACTATTGGCTGCCGGTGAACGAAAAGATCGCGTCCAAACTAAATGGTCGGGTGCTGAATCATGTGAGAAAGGTCATGAAGGTATTTCCGAAGTATCGACACAAAGAATATGGGATGAATACTCAATAATCTGGGCGAAAGTGCCAAATTATAGGCAACGGAACTAACTCGCTTTAAGGATCTCAAAAGGACCTACAATCCTGGGATAAGCTTCCCAAAACTCAACACGTCATTCATCGGAAAATCCGTACATGATCTCCCACTGCGAACTCAAGTCTGCGACCACTACGGTCGGCATAAGACCTCTGTCTGCACTGGACTGTTCTCATCCTGATCTGAATCAACTGGATCATCTCCGAAGCCTCTCGACTAGCTGGGGTCCAAAAATCCTACTCTCGCGGAGTCAGAAAAACAGACTGGCGATAGACACCACCTACCAAACAAGGCCTAAAGGTTGCCAATTGGAATGTCTTCTGATAACAGCTATCGAAGGAGAACCCTAACAATGGCAAGTGACGATCCTAACTGCCAACAACAATTAGTACGTACGCACAAGCATATCCTCCAGAGTCTGTTTAGCCCGCTCTCACAGACCATCGTCCTGCGGATAGAAAAGCGGAGCTAAATCTCAACCAGTACCCAAGGCTTCCTGAAGGTTTTGCCAAAGACGGCAAGTGAACATGGTGCTTCTATTGGATACAACATATGAAAGAACTCCGTGCAACGCACAAACTTAACGAAGAACAACTGAGCAAACTGAGCATAACCGAACAACAAACCTGAAGGAACACTCCGAGAATTTATCAAACAGCTGGTGCTCTCCCAATGTCTGCAAAAAAAATCTTCAAGTGCTGCTCACGTTCCTCACGACTCTTGGAATATACCAGAATGTCATCAATGACACAACAATAAACTGGTCGAGAAACGATCTGAAGAAATCTGGTTCATCATATCCACAAATGCCGCTAGGGCATTGGTGAGTCCAACGACACCACCAAAACTCATACTGCCCGTAACGCGCACAAAAACAGTCTTCGGAATGTCATCACTCCGAACCCGCAACCAATGATGACATGATCCCAAACAAACTTATAAAATGTCTCGCACTCTGGAGCTGATCAAAGAAATCGTCAATGCGAGGTAAAGGATACCTATCCATACCGTAACTCGGTTCAATTGACGATCCATCAATACACAACCTCAACTGTCGTCCTTCTCCTGACGAACAGAATAGGAGCTCCCCAAAGCGAAACACTCAGACGCACAAGCCCCCTACAAGCAACTCTGCAGCTGATTCTTAAGCTCCCTAAGCTCCGCCGGCTCATCTGGAACAATGCCGGAAACCCCCGCACGATACGAACCCGGTCTAACGAACCCACTGTGGCTCCGGTATCGTGAATGAAAGCCAAGAATTCTCGACATCCTCTCCTCAAAATCCGACTAGCGAAAAAGGCTGAATTCAAGCTGTGAGAGGCGGCACCACTGTCCCCCTGCACAACAAGAACTGACTCGCCGGGAAAACAAAACCTGACTGTTTCTTCGTGGCAGTCTACAGACGCATAGCACGTAGCTAACCAGTCCGTGCCCAGGAGAACGTCAAATCCAACATCTCTAGAAGGATCAAAATGACGGACGAATCTCTATCTCCTATCCGATTGGCACACGACCGAAACACGTGTCGCGCAACAAAAGAATCGCTGACAGAAATTAACACAGCAAACGGCTGATCTAGCTAACACGACTCTCGGCCTAACCATGGCACAAAGTGTGTAAAACAAACAAGTGCATCAAAAGAACATACGAATTAAGAATACCTGAAAACTCTGCATTGGACGCTCGCGCATCCCGATGAGTAGAAGCAAACTCTCGTGTCTGCCCCTTACCCGCAACTGGCTGAACTCCTCCTCTGCTAACCTGTCCCCTCTGAGTGAACCTTCCACGACCATGACCTCTCTGAACACGAGCCTGACGCGGTGCTAAGGAACAATTTCTGATGAAGTGATGAAGGCTTCCGCATCGAAAACATCCACTCCATGGCTGCTGACCCTCCTGGGGATGAGAGCTGAGCGACTGTCCTCGTCCCAAGCCTCTGCTACTCCTGCGACGTGCACAAAACCTATCACGGCGACTGAACCTCTGTCTCTGGGCCGATACACCTGTACGAGCCCTCCTCTGTCCTCGAACTCCCAAAGTCTCGGAAAGACGCTCCTCATCGAAAAGGGCTGCGTCCACTGGTGCTGTAAACGTAACACTATGTTGTGCGCTGATCGCAAGGAATAACTGGGTAACAGGGGTGGCAACCTCCTATCGCTGCGCTCGGCTGGCCTCAACCAATGACCCCATCGTCTGGCGCAAGTCCTACATCTCTGGCTCAAGCCTAGCGATACGATCTATCGAAGGCGGATCCATCTGCTCCTGTACAGCGAGCGTACCATCCTGGTCAATTCTCATCCCAAATGAGTCAACTCTGACCTCGGCCCTCGCTGCACCTCTCTGAGTTCTCATAGTCATCGGCGGCAAAGGCTATAAATGGAAATAGGATTCGATATGAACACGGAAATTGAATCACAAGGATATGTATCATCAAGGAAGGAATTTCAAGCAATTAGTACTTAGGTCACTTTAAGTGGAGTACCGTGTCGTGAGTATGCCGCGGACATACACACACTACGTTACTCTGCTTAAGCTACCTACTCCATCATACCATGGTCATCCTATACTCCGAAAGGTAAAACCTAGCGCTCTGATACCAACTTTGTCACGACCCGAAATTGGCACGTGACGACCCTTAAACTACGCAACGTCTACAGGCGTAATGCAATTTAAGTAAGCCGAAATCCCAGCAATCTAAACCATCAAAAGTAGTAAGTGATAATAACAAATTTTAAAACTTTTGAAATCTCAAACCAAATTCTTTAAAGTCCAACTTTATTTCCTTTAAAAAAAAGTTGGCAGCACCTCTTTTGTAAAAACTAGCCCAAAAATTGGGTACATACAAAGATAAGTAAAGCATCCCCAAACGGGAGCAAATACACGCACAAAGGCGGAAAACAACCACCACAACAGATATATGACACCGTAGCGAAGAAATAAAAGACGATATAAATAAAACTGCATAAAAGACCTCCAAGTCACAAAATAATATACAATATCGTTCTCACATCAAGTCTCTAAGTCATACATGAAAGTGGTAGATGGAGAGTACATGGTACAACGAATATACAATAAGCAACATCGGATAACCGCAAAACCCACCTATAGCAAAACTGTACACAGTCAGCCGTAACGGTATCTGCTGCAAAAGATAATACGATAGATGAAAGCCCTGCCTCGACTACTCTGAGGAACAACCTGCAAACCCTGTGGCACAACGGGGGTGAGTTGCCAACTCGTGAATAGTAAATAACATACGCAGGTAATCGCAAGTATGCATGTACTGCGCGAATCTATCACATGCAAGCTAATATCAATAAATGGTCATATGTATGCAACAGTCATGAAAGGCATTCTATCAGGTACAACTAATACATGAAACAATAATATGACAATATGTATATGCAACAGTCATGAAAGGTACTCTATCAGGTACAACTAATATATGAAGCAATGCATATAGAATAAATGCGGAGTATGGGGTAAAACATGTCATCCTCACGGAATCCTGATCTCGTGGCAGGACCAAAATCCATCAAGACAATCAAAATCCCAAATTTCCTCAAATCAGCCCCCAAATTGGCTCTCATATCCTGTAAGTCTTATATATCCTGAATGTCCAATATCAGGTAAATCTCATATATACTGTATCCAATATCAAGTAAATTTCATACATCTTGTATCCAATATCGAGTAAATCTCATATATCCTGTATCC
Organism: Agapanthus africanus; assembly: GCA_030015575.1. Classification (NCBI taxonomy): domain Eukaryota; kingdom Viridiplantae; phylum Streptophyta; class Magnoliopsida; order Asparagales; family Amaryllidaceae; genus Agapanthus; species Agapanthus africanus. The sequence goes on along the minus strand of JASDDO010000026.1, from coordinate 510,476,846 downwards.
AATATCGAGTAAGTCTCATGAAATAAATAAATATATTTGCATGAATCATTATGATGATGTATATAAATTAGATATGTATACATATATATTAGCGTCCCATTCCACTAATATATATATATATATATATATATATATATATGCATATATAACAGCGTCCCATTCCACTGTTATATATACTTAGGAGTAAAAATATCATGAAAACAAGTGTCTAGCATCGACACATAAATACTGATCTATCAGGTGCTGTCACCACGACTGGCCCTGATAGGTACGTATCATACGCTATCTTGAAAACCCGAGTGCCCAGCTTCGACTCTCGCAATTCGACGTATCCATACGTACATAACTCTGGTCGGTATCCCTACGATAACCGCCGAGTCTAAACACTGTCACCGGTAGGTATGATTCCCCTGTCAGGCTCATCGGCGTGGTCCATCGACATACCTTTCTTGCCCCGGGGTAATTCCAGGCCCTACCATGTACCCGCACACGGCCCACAATGCCTCCTCGCATATCAGAACCGAGAAATCTCATGGTGGCTGCTGAAATATCATATCAAGAGAAACCGGGTTTTACAATGCATAATTTCATGAAACTACCACGGTCCTCAAATCCAGAAAACATCATGAAAAATCCATATCTCAATGCGAAAATCCATGAATATAATATATGCAACATAAAACTGAAATGTGAGCATATAAAGGAAAAGCCGCTATTTAACTGCAACAAGTTAATATATATATCATGCGGTTCCTAATTTCTCCAAGTTCATATAATATCAAATAAAGGTGAACATGTAGCTATAGCCAGATATATGTGTAAACATGTAGGTATAACAAGGTATATGTATCTACCTATCAGTAATGATGTAATACCCTCCAGGTATAAGTGTAAATATGTATGCAAGATGTACATGTAGCTATGTCTCATATGTGTATATACCTATCACTAATGGTACAATACCATATAGGTATATGGGTAACTAGCATATAAGTATGTCAAGCCATATGTGTAAGCATGTAGGTATACAGGTATGCTATATGTCATATGCTCGAAGGAAAATAAGGATCATGTCTCAATATCCCTAAACAATACAATATCACATATGTATAGATGTCGTGCGTGTCATGGCAATTATCGACGGTGTGTGTGTAGCATACAATTAGTGCTCGTGAAACATGAACCGTCAATAATGGTGTTGTGTCTCATTAGTACTAAGTCCCTACACAATAGGTAAAAGAGATATGCAACAAAGGTACACATGCACAATCAATATCCGTATACTTCTAACTAATAGTCATGTCATTTATTCTAGCCCAGACGCATAACGCCATGCGGGCAATTCCCCTGTAGATGTTAAATCTACTCACCAACGCTCTTGGCTAAGCAAAGCCAACCACTTGTTTCCCCTTCTTCGCAGCGTCCGAAGTCCCCGCTTGCGAACCTAAAACATAAAACAATATAACAAGTATGTATATTAGCAAACGACCAATAACACGTACAAGTACATTTGACCGACGCGACAACTCCAAACAAACTCTCAAGTGTTCGTCTAATGGCTAACGTGCATAGCGACACAACGAAACCAACTCAGAGCAACAGCTACATAGAACACGAACCGTATCGGATAACGTAACACGCGTAAATGAAACACTAGAAAACAAGCAAGCGCTCCCAGATTTTGCTACACAAACAATTTGTAAAAGTTGCACATACTACAAGACCACACACAACCCTAGAGACCCCTACTCCAAAATACACCACCAACCACCCCACTCTGGCCGCAAATTACGGCTAGAACCATTAAAATTGCGGCTTGTTTTTGAGGGAATGGGCTCGTATTTTGAGGGTATCTTCTAGGTCACCACACTAGGTCACTGTGATGGGAACTTTTCCAACAAATATCTGGTTTGATAGCAGATCATCCGAGACACCAAACTACACTAAAAATACGATATTTGCACGAAACGAAACATTAAGCGTTCTAAACTGAAACGAATAAGCTACGCAATACTAAAAAGACTTATTTAACAGATAGAAATCATTACCAATCCACAAAAGCTCAAAGATACCAGCTTTCCAAGCTCCAAGGCATCTAAGAGGCAAAATAAGGCTTAAGATGTGATTTAGGTAAGTTTTTGTGAAGGATTAGTGAAGGTTTAGTGGTGAAGTGATAAGTGTTCAGTTGAGGAAATGAGGGGATGAGAAATAATGAGAAGGAGATGAAGTGTGAGAGAATGAGAGCAAGAAAAGATAAAGAGAGAGGGGTGAGTGTAATGGTGAGTGCACCACTCAATAAATGCAAGCATATGCTCACCATGCCAGCTCCTCTCCAAACAAAACCCAAAAGAAAATATCTCACCTCACACAAACAAATATATAGGGTTTAGGTCAAGGTTTAAACAAAGGATTAGGTTAAGATTAAGTTGTCATGGTCACTAAATTAGATTAGCACAAATAAACCCTCACATTAACGTGCACACGTCCGTGCAAGCCATAACAAATAATAATAAAATATTAATTAAATATTATAAAATGTGAGGAACCCAAATTGGTAAACTTTTTACCAAAAACCCGCATTATCGTCTAATTAACACTAATCGAATTCTAAGGCGTTACAGAAACCCGTACCAAGGATCTAACTAGAAAATTAAGGTTAAGCTAAGCAAGTAAACATGTTTACTCTAAGTGAACAAGGAATACAACTTTTGTAGGCCGGTCCTTCACTTCTAAATCTCCATGTAGTAGTCCTTTCACTCCAAGTAGTGGTCTCCCGGACTCAAGTTAGGCTCCACTAGCGAAAGGAACAAGCTTGCTTAAACATCTTCGAGGCCGAAAATGATCTACGTCGAGATATCTCCAACTCAAGCTATCTATTCACTAATTGATAATTAATGATGCAAACAACCTATACTAAATGGCTAGTCTAGTGTAGACTGATGAAGTAGGAATTTTTCTCACTTTAGAATAATTTTCTCTCACTAATTCTTCACCTTAAGAAAACCTAGTAAGCAAAACTTGAGATGAAGAAGATGAAGTCTAGAATGGAATGGAAATCATGGGTGAGAAAAATATCATATATCAACTCTTGTAGAGACTTAACCATGGATAAAGATAATGGTTGGGTTAATAAATATCTAGAGTAAAACAAAATTAGTGGACTAAATCAATGGTTTCCACATGCTTCCACAAGCATCCAACCATGAATAATTTCCACCTAATTTTGTATTTACCTTAAATAAATAAAAACCCTAATTATCTATAGTATGGTATGAGTCTCATACCTCCATGAACAATGTATCATCAAGCACGACACACAAAAAGAATACATTAACATATATCACATATATATTAAATGTATAAGTAGAAAAGAAATTCTTAAGTGAGCTAATATTAGTTAATATATATTAATATATCAAATATATAATTATACATTAAATTATTAAATCAACACTTGATTTAATAATCCGGCTATATCGCATACAACCGACTAATATCATATGTATCATCTTATCGAATCAACACTTGATTCGATAACCCGGCTATATCACATATAACCGTTCGATATCACATATTGCGATATTAGAATACGGTATCACATACACGTATTAATCTCGGTACCGCACATATCATATATATTCCCTACTTCGTTTCGCCTTTGCCAGAAAACCTCTGTGTAGGACTCCAAAGACTCGTCAATACGCCGGCAGTAGGTGATGATCATATCAGTCACCTACAAGCCGTCAGCAGTACTAGCTGGACGTAACGGCTACCCGGGTATTGAACGATCAGAAGATCAACAAGCATGCCTGCTCATACTTCCATGAATCTAATAAGTAACACTACCGTACAGTCCGGTCTCTTCGTCTGATATGTCGCATATCGAGTCTAGGGGAGGTAAACGTCAGACTCCAGTAACTTGATAAGTCATGCCGATATGAGGCTCATAACGGGTCGAGAAACTACTGATAACACTTACCAGTAAATCTCCGTATCAGCCCTGGCCAGGGACTTCTTGTTATAGCCAATCGAGCACAGCGCAACATCAACCCCCAATACTGGGAGAAACAAATCCCCTCCTATCGCTCATTGCCTCCATGTGACTCGGGACTGTACCCAAAAACCACCGTTTTGCACGCTCTCTTGAACGTGGTAAGGTGAAAATCAAAACACAGTGGGAATCACACAAGACTCTATGACGATCTCGGGTCTACAGACTAATCTGTACCAATGTCACCAGAAAACTGCTATCTGACGTTAGGTATAATACCATCTAGGAGTTCTTGGCGAGTCTGTTAAGCGTACCCAGTCTCCACTGAACATCCGTATACCATCTTTGATGTCAAACACCAATGGATATGGGATCGTCCATCGCCCATCAAATGGGTCAAGAAGCGTAAACGCTAGTCTACTCTGGAATATCGATGCCCCGTCTCGATACACCCACGGCTAGGAACAATTAAAAGATATACTTATGGACTACCCTGACCCCACTAGTATGATCTGCATCATAGTCCTGATAGTCAAGTACACATCCTAAGGGCTTTATCAACATGTAACAGAGAGACAGTATAAGTATACATGTTAAGATAAAGAGTAACCAGATAGCATACTATCATGTCGAGCAAGAAAGTCCTCCCTATATATGTCCAAGCATCTATTATAATATACAATCATGTACAATAATGGCCTCTGACACATACATACAATTAACAGTCCCGCCACCCAGTGGCGGACACGTGACACGTAGCCCAACAGACCGAGTGAGCGAAACGGCGCCCCCTTTAAAGTGCAATCATTTCACTGATCCGCTGACGTCACCAAAGATACGTGCGGAAATTGAGGCGCTTCATGAGCCGCAACTTGGATCCAAGGATCTAAGAGGAGCAGCTGCCAAACGTCGCATCTTCCTCGGAAAACCCTTTACAGGGAAATCTTAGGCTGAATCGTTAAAAACCGGGCTTACCACTCTTGACCCGACCCATAAATAGGTCAGGACGAGAGTGGGGGGCTAATGATAAGGCTCATAAACGGGAATTCCCCAGATTACGACACGTAGCAGATGACATGTTGTCCACATAAACCCACTAGATTCCTGGAGGTCACGGAGGTGGAATTAGTGTGATGCAAATGGGACTTTCCTCGGCATCTCGTCTCCGAGATTGCATCCGACCTTTCGTAGAACTCCCCGGAGAACCTTCCCTATGCGCCTAGCGACCAGCCAACTACCCTCCTCAGAGCAATACTGCAGCCGAGCTTTCATAGCCTCCTCGCTCGTCTCCGAGCTATCCACCGAGCTGAGCTTCCTCGGCTTCCCTGTTCAACCGAGAGCACGGAACCCAAACGCCCCCATAACGGCTCTGTATATTTCGCCAAAACGAGATCTCCGTCGCTCCACGTCCCGTGCCCCAAGCTGGCGCATCTCTCCATTAACGAGTGTATCCCGCTATTAATGGACGTGCCCCGCCATTAACGCGAACATGACGTAGGGGTGTAACGGACGGCAAGAATCTCACACCGGTTCGCTTCATGCAACCGCTATATAAACCCTCTCTACCAGACGACCGAGGTAACTCGAACTCATTCCAATACGCCGCTATTCTGCCATTATTTCTCGGGACTAACTTGATCGTGGGAGGGTCTTACGGTGGTTATCCACCCCGGGACTTCCCTTGTGGTAGCTCGGCATCAACGACAAACCATTAAGATCCACACATTCAACCCTAACACCGAATCTCAACCATTCAGAACCGCTTGCAGAAAGATTGACGGGGGACAACATCTGAGAGAGATTTGGATCTCCATCGGTAACATGAAGATTTTGGAATGGGGCGTCATTTTTAGATATCATAAAGATTTAGGTGTTGTGTATAAACGTAACTCTTTTTCCTTTTTGTACTGGCCCAAAACTCTGGCTTATGCACACAACACACACACTCAGGCACAGAGTGCACACAACCCCACAACCCACATACATACGCACTCAGGACCAAAGAATTTTTCTCGAAAGCGTTAGATTATGTCCGACCCCGCACTCTCCTCGGAAGGGGAAATGCCAAACCAGTTAAACTATTGTTCATTGGTAACATTAACTCTTTTTTCCCTTTGAATAAGAATGCATGGATAAATTGCCAAAAAGCCCCCGGTCTGCTCGGGATTTGTCTAAAAACCTTTGATAGTTTTGAAATTGTTGGGAAGGGTTTACTATTCATAATCTTTGTGAAAAAAAATCACGGGCTTCATTTCATTTAGGTCTTTATTTTCTCTAACTGTTTAGATATTACATACAACTAGTATAAAGGGAGGAAACTATTACAAAGGGTTTTTTTTTTAGATAGTAGACGGGATAAATTAGCTACCCCTCATTAATGGGGTACCCCTGGACTAGAACCCGGATCTCCTCCATGGACTGCTCCGAGTCTCGCCAACGGGCTGCTCCAAGCCCTTAAGGGGATTTAATTGTGCCTTGGGGGTATTTAACAAGAGCAAAAGGGCCAGGAGTTTTTCCACATCTTTGAAGCGGGTAGGGGCTTTTTGACAATTTACCCTAATACATAAGGTCCTGTATCATGTAAGAAGGGTTTGAACCCCACGTCTCCTGCTAAACTGCAAGAAGGCTTTGCCCGGTATTATTGGATCACTCTATGTGTGACAGCTTATTTTCTTAATGTGCAAATTATCCTTTAGCATTGGGTTTATTTACATACAACTCTCCAAAATTATACTTAATGTTACATGATGGTTGGTAACCTAGAAATGTTATATGCTTAATATAACAGTTGATGAATAATGTTGGTCATGATATTGCTTAAAAACATAATAATGTGCTGCTATGGTTTTCGGATGTATATATATCCAAAGAGACATGTAATGTGCTATGCACATGCCAGATGAGATAAGCACGAATGGATGTTATGCATAAGCAATTGAGGCTTTTAAAAACACCATGTAGGGTCCGTGTCTACATAAATTTGTACCATACATGTTCCGTTGCCCCCAATTCGTCGCCCCCTCGGTACATGTTTGTTGTATGATTATGCGTGCGGTGTGCATGAATATGATGCTTGCTTAGATGAGACTTACAACTAGATCCAAGTTTTTTAAAAAATATTCTATTACCCCAAATCTAATAATGCAAGACATGCAGCATCACCTCATGCAGTTGGTGACTGGATGGATGGAAATTAGCCAGGGAGACTAAAATGAATAACTCAAGAAAGTTGGCGGTTTTATTTAGTAGTATGAATATTTGTTGGGTCTTATTTAGATATTAGGAAGATTTGGCGTTCGCATATAAACATGACTCTTTTTATAAGTTTGAATAATGATATATAACATCATGCAACTAGGGTTTGAATCCCGGATCTCCTGCTATCTGGAAGAGGGCTTTGTCGCTATACTATAGAGGCATCGTGTTTGATACCTTATTTTTTCTATATACATATTATCTTTTCTCAGTCGGTTTATTCACAAACAACCCTTCTCAATTCAGACTTCATGTTACGTGATGGTTGGCTAACTCAGAGATATTACGTGCTAGATATAGCAAATGATGAATAATATATTGGTCTCGACAATGATTAAAACAAAATGTAATGTGCTATAGAGTCCAATTTTACCGGATGTCTTCAAAGAGTCATGTAATGTGCTGATCTTATGATCATCTACGTGATGTCGATATACTCCACGGTAGCACTCCTTGTATGATACATTATTATCTTTGTATACAAGTTACCATCTTTCAGTTGGTTTCTTAACACACGCATTAGACTTGATGTTACACATGACCTAAAGTTAGACTTGCAGGCTTGATGTTACACATGCCCTAAAATTAGACTTGACGACCGTGGACTAATTAACTCAAAGATGTTATGTACTTAAATATAAGAGTCGATGAATAATATTGGGTTCAATACTGCTTAAAACACAATGCAGTGTGCTATTTTATTGGGTATCTCCAAAGAGACGTAGAGGAGCGATCCATTGCAAACCGTTCCATATTTTTTTAAAACGGGAACTCCCGATGTATGACATATTTTAACGATCCGATCCATTCAAATTGATCACCATGTTCTTAAAGATATGTGTATTAAAAATCAAAGGATGTAAAACCTCTAGCCTATGCATCGATGGTTGCAAAAATGAAACTCTTTCGATAATACAACATAAACTTTATCCGATGCATAGGCTGAAGGTTTTCAAACCATTTGATTTTTTATATGTATATATTTAAGGGTAGGATGATTGATGATGCTCAATATTGGCGGTCTCCAAGATCAGGACACGTGGCGGATGACGTGTCCCAGAACTCAGAAGAAAAGGGCCATAGGGGCCGACCAGGCCACCCCTGTACCCGACCTGCAAGCACAAGCTGGCTCACCTTAGAGCCCCCTGCAAATTGGCCTCCTCGGCCCCTCAGCTCGTCCCGAGCTGCCACAAGACCGAAAACTCCTCGGCCCTCGCACTCGTTCCCGAGCTCCTTTGCCAAGGCCATCTTCCTCGGTTCCTCCGACCGACCAATTCCACCACTCGCAGGCGTAACCGCCGCTCCGCAAATCTCACCACGCGCAGATTCTCCGCCAGCAACATCCTGTGTTCCAAGCAATCACGATCCCCATTAATGGGCGATCCCCTCTTTACGCGGGGGTGACGTCGGGAGCGTAACTGCCGGCGAGATTCTCGCGCCTGCTGCTGCGTGCTGCCGCCACTATATAAACTCCCATCACAGAGGGGTCAAGTAAGCCATTTTTATTCCACTTAGCCGTTACTCTGCTCGGATCTCGTACTAACTTGATCGTCGGAGAGTCCTCGGTGTTACCAAACCACCCCGGGACTTCTTTGCAGGTATTCGGCGTTAAACTCCTCAAATCACCAATCTCCTCAAAACCCATTGAGACCCGCACGCAACAGGAGATCACCTTCCAAATCCACCGGGAGATCGACGGAAGACAACATCTGAGGGAGACTCGAAAAGGACCCCCATCAGTGGGAAAAACTCCATAAAAACAAAGTTGGCCTTCCGATCTCCATCCACATGGCGAGCGACCACCCTGAAGATCCAGGTACTAGCCGCCGCTTTCCCTTCACCGGAGACGCGGATGAACCTCCCCCGGCGACCATCATCAACGCCCTCGCCAGTCGAATAGATCGGCTGCAGTCCCTCGTGGAAGCACTCGTCCGCGTCCAGACGGTCGGGCCAGGGGCCCAGATCGCCGCTCCTCCGCCTCCAGAAGGCTCTTCCCTCGTCGGCACGGCTGACCATCAGCAGGCTACGACCCCTGGCCACAGATCCCACAGGCCGATACTCCCTGAGGCCCGCTGGGTGCCCCACGGCTCCACGCCAAGATCCGCCGCCAGAGCGCCTCCCTTCAAGCCTCCTCGTGACCCTTACCCCCCTGAGGAGATGTCGGTCACCTCAGGCATGATCGACCCCCCTCGACGGGGTCGCACAGAGGAGGCTCGCCACGACGGGTCGAGAGCCACCTCGCCCCGGTGTCATGACCCGAAATAGCACGTGACTGGCCCTTAAATCATATGAAGTCTATAGGACCTCATCTAATTCAAGTAAGCCAAAAGCCCAGAAATCTAAAACCATTTTAAATAATAAATGAAGGAAAACTAGTTTTAAAGAAGTGAAGAAAACATGTTTTAAAATAAGGTTTTAAAATAAGTAAGCCGAATATGCATATTTAAAACCTCAAGTCTTTTCTGAAAATTTCGGCAGAGTTTCCTTTGTAAAAACTGGCCCCAAAAGGGGTACAACATGAATAATATATGCACAATGATAAAAGGCATCCTCAAAAGGGAGCTGGCTCTTCGTCAATCGACGGTCACAACCACGCAAGCAATATAATATACAACGCCGAAGGGCGAGGATCAAAACTCAAAAAGAAACTCGAAATCATCAAGAAAACCATAATACTACAACGCGCGACTCTAACGTCGAAATAATACACAACTGGTTTTCTAAGTCTGAAATAAATACAAGTCTGGTTGATGGAATTTACTAGATACAACTGATTAAAATAAATACAAGGGTAGTCACGATGCGAGTGAACCCACCTACCAAAGCAATCACCCAGAAAGGAAGCGGTGTGCCAGAAAAGCCGCAATGAAACCTGTACGGCAAAACCTGCAAGAACCGTGGCACAACGGGGGTGAGTTGCCAACTCGTGAGTAGAAAACATCACAGAGCAGAAATCGTATGTATGACTCAATCTTAGGTCAAACGATCAGTAATAATATATATATCCTCAAAAAGATAAAGTCTGAAGCATGATAAGGTGGCAAGGGTAAACATCTATACATCAGTGTAATACCAAGTGCTCGTGTCAGTGCCTCGGGTAGCAACATATCATAAATATGATGTATGATCAATGTAATCAAAATGAATCAATGTCAACTATATCATGAAGTCTATAAGTATGTGGATATCATCCAACTATGTAATCAATATCTGTATGCATGTGGATCTCGTCCACGTGTCCACCAATGACACAAAACATCATGCATGTAAATATCATAAAGCATATGCATGGAAGTGTGAGAATATAAATCAACGTGTGTCCCTCGCGACACATCAAAATCATGGAACCTGAGTGTCCAGCATCGACACTCGAAACATCATGAAACCCGTGCCCAGCATCGGCACGTAAATCCTCATATATATAGGGCTCTGTCAGTCCGGATCGGCCCATGGGCTCCGTCAGTTCGGATCGGCCCCATATCATCTCTCGACTCCGGTCGATATCCTCTGGATATCCGCCAAGCCCAAATACAATCACCGGTAGGTAGTAGTCCCACTGCCAGGCTCACCGTCTGCAGCACAGTAATCCGTTCTCGCCCCGGGGTACCATACCGGGTCCACCATGTACCCGCAATCGACCTCATCCAGCTCCTCGAATCGGGTTTCACATGTCACACGTCTCAGAACCGAGAAAACGCATGGTGGACGCACTGAAATATCATATCAAGAGAAACCGGGTTTTTAAACAATGTATACTTTCTTTTAAAATGACCACGGTTCTCAAATCCAGAAATCTCATGAAAACGGCATATCTTGTAACAACCCTAATTTTCATATACACTTTTCTGTACAATTTTTTTTTTAAATTTTTTTATAAAATCCATAAAGGAGTATTTTAATCTGAGCACAAGATATATATAATTAATTATTTTATTTTTAAATAATTTCATTTTTAGTGTACATAAAATTATTTTAAAATTAAAGTGTACTTGGGATATTTAATGTTGCTGATATCATTTTAAGTATCTACTTTCCTACAATAATTACAAGAAGGAGCTTGTAGCTCATTGGTAATATCTTGCACTGCTGAACCAAGCCACCAGAGTTCGAATCCCATGCCCCACATTATTTTTAGATTATTTTTCTTTTAAAATTCTTGGAAGCCCAACAGTCCACAGGCCATAACTCCCAAATGTTGAACTGAACCCCAAAAACGGAGTACGCCAAAGTCTTAGTCAGAGAACCCCGCACCCGACCGTCGCCGAACCCGGCCGGGATCGGCCAACTCGGCCGGCCGGCCGGCCGAATCGGCCGGCGCCGCCGGCCGGAGTTGGTCGGATGGCCGGGGTCCCAACAGCAAAAGTGTGCCTCTTCGTATTCTTAAACCCCTTATTAACTCCAATTTATTTAATCAGTTTCAGAATTTTTAATACACCCTAATTACTACAAAATTTTAGTGATTTTCTTTAAATTTTTACAAATTTTTTTAATAAACAAAACCCTTCACCTACCCTACCCTAACTACCCTATAAATAGATCCCTACCCCTACCTTCTCATTCCAAAACCTTAGATTTACTCTCTTGAAATTTCCACAAGAAAAGTGTGTTTTGAAAACCGAGTTCACGGCGAAGCGCTGACGAATTCCGGCGACGTTCCTTGAAGCAACCGGCGACGAAACCACACTTCGGCCATTTCCCTAGTTCCTCTATACTCTTTAGAAGAGTTTGAAACCCGTAAGTCCTATTCTTCTCTCTTTTCTATTTCTCAAAATACGGAATTATGAAACCCGACGGAAATCGGAACAAACCGATTTCCGATTCGGTTTTTCTACAAAATCTCACTTGTCACCAATTCTATAATACCCAAACATATTCATGATGACTATTAATCACATAAAAATCAATTTGGACAAAGTTTCTCACATGAAATGATAGCTTTTGTGTAATATCGTATTCTTTTCACAATAATACTATAAAGTTTATTTTTCTTCTTCTAATCAATTCCCTCATTCCTAAACATGTTCATCTTGACCACTAAACTTGTAAAAATCAATTTGAATGAGTTTTCACACGTGAAATGATAAATTTTGCAGATACCGTATTCTTTCACCTAAATACCCTCATGTTTAATTTATCATATTTAACCCATAAACTTCACTATATCTTAAAATAAGTCACGAGGTAATGACCTACCTCCACACACACACAAATACAACCCTAAAATGATATCATCAAAACTTAGAATACAAAAATACAAGACTTTTCACTAAAATACCATTTTCTTTATAAACCTTTCTGGAAATTCTAAGTTGAATACAATTTTTTAAAACAAATCTTTTAAAAAGAAAATACGATAAGTTATGGACATCGATCGTTTATCTAAACTGACTTTGTGGTGTCTAGGCTAGGCAAGTGAGCTTGGGTAACTTTAAAAGGCCCGCCTCACGATTCGTGAGCGGATCCCTCCCTCCTCACTTGTACTTACCTGACCACAATTGGCGGTGAAGAGGCGATTTGAGGCTTCTAATGACTTGTCGTTTAGACCTTAGAAATAGGCTAGTTGGCTTAGGAAACCCTAGAAACTAAAATACGGAAATTTACATCCTTTTACAAATAAATACCTTATCTTTATAAAACCGCTTTCTAAATGAATAGTATTTATTAAATCTATGCAAAGCGCCACTACAACCTATCTTTGGGGAACCCGTTAGGGATAGTACGGTTCATCGTGCACCCGCGGGCTAGTAGTGTGAGATTCAGACCTCCGCAAGGAGCATTCGGTCTCGAAAGGTTTAACATACGACATTTAAGAAAAAATGAGATTTTTGGAAAATAAAATATTTATATAAAATTATTCTTGTATTAACATATGTATATTTATCATTTAAACACCTATTTTATTATAAGATAAAGTTTCCACTTTTTCTAAAAATTACTAGATTAAAAGTTACATTAAAATACCATGAGTTTCAAATAAATCGATATTATAAATTAATACTTTTATTAGGATATATTCACTAGAATAACACAAATAAAATCCACACTCATTATAATTATAAAGACGAATAATAAATACTTGAGGTGTATTTTGAAAACTATACAAAAGTACTTTTTACATAAAACACCTCAGGTTCTATAAATTACAATAAGGACCCTAACAATTATAGAACTTCAAATTACCTTTCGTTTAGCCTGACTCGGGTTAGAGTCTGACTATTTCTGACTTGAATATGATTCAAGTTAATCTATATTCTTTAATATTCCAACTCAATATGAATACATGAATTCCTGAATCCAGTTAACAATCTATTCAATTTGACTGAATCAAACCATGGATATAAATCCATTATCCTGTTATTCCATTTACCTGATTATGTAGTTACAACATGTTTACTGATATCATGGTTTTGGTCATTCATCCAACTTACACAATACAATACTACAATACTGTTAAAACACTACGGGGTTTAAGGGGTAGATTGGTACGGAAGGTGTTAAAGGTGGCACGAGACGGTAAGATTAAGACACCTAACATGAATCCAATTGCCGTTGTTCCGGGTTGTATAACGGAGCCTTGTACTTCCATTTGCCCTGGTCTCTAGCATACTGAGACCCCTCTCGTATACACTGGCATCCTTCTGTACCAAGCTACAAACAACAGCGTTAATACAACATTACAATAATATAATACAACTGTAAAAGCTACTCTCTCTCTCTCTCTTACTCTCTGTCTATTCCTCCCTTATCTTTGGGACTTACCGAGCGACCTGTTCGCTGACGACATTCTGTTTCTCTCTTCTTTGAATGTCGTCAGGTGACCTGGACCCGGCAGAAGTTGGGCCAACACAAGAAGACTTGGAGCAATTTGCCGAAGACCCTGCAGTATAATTTCATTGTACACTTTTCTTTTCAGTACTTTCCATTTCCTGTTATGCCACTGTTTAGGCATCTTTATTTCAGTTGTATTTCCTTTTCATGTATTATACAAAGAATGTTAATAAATAAAGTTGCTGTTTTTTTTATACTCTTGTCTCTTGTGTATTTATTTCTATATTGCTTAGCTACGCTTAGCGTGTATACTTCTGAGTACATACGTAGCGGACCTCGCCGCGTCCCCTTCGCCGTACAATGGGAAGCGGGGCGTGACATATCTCAATGCGTAAAATCATAAAGCATGATGTATACGACATATGATAGAAATGTAAGTATATCCGTATATCTGCAACATAAAACAGTAATATGCACATATCAAGGGAAAACCGCTCTTTTAAAATGAATCCAGTTTTAAAATATATCTTGCGGTTCCCAAATCTCCAAATCTAGCCAGAATCATCTATGTATGTGCAAATACGTATGTATGCAAGTATGGGTATACAATTTGTCTGTACGTAAGTATGAGTGTACAATATGCCTGTGTGCCAATATGGATGTACAAGTAGGTATATACGCAAGTATGAGTGTACAATATGCCTGTGCACCAATATGTCATACAAGGAGTTATATCCTGATGCAACAATCCTACTGTGTAGTGACATGGCAATTATCGATGATGAAGTGTGTGAGCCGGCAAGCAGGTGTACGTGGAACATACGCATCATCGATAATGGTGTTGGTGTCCTGACAGCATGGGTTTAATATAACAATAAACACATTTACACATGCAATGCGATGCGAATAGCAAGAATATGCGGAAAACGAATAATAAACGCAACAGTGAAGAATCTACATCAATAAGTATATGTCATACAGTTTTGCCATTTGAAACAACACGAATCGTGGTGTTTAGAAAAATAAGGGCTACGTTGTTTTCAGGAAAAGATGCGTCTTTTGAAAAATATCCGTAAAATCCCTTGACCTGTCTTTTAAAATACTCACGATTCGTTAGTTTTTAAATAGGTATGACTCGGGTCTAGTCTAACATCTACTTAGTTCTACAGGACCAAACGAACAGTCTAACCGAAAGGGTAAGGGAAACCACCTAAATCTGAGTCGATATACATATAAATATAATAGTCGGTGATCCCGCCTCAATAGTATCACATACGATACAATATATAATATGACATTCTTGAGTCAAGAGTGCGGATCTATCATCATAGTTATCTCATACGGTAAATCCGTCGTACGACATCCCAAATCTGGGTACGGGTCGAATCTCACATTTATCTCATAAATTATCTGGTATCCTTATCATCATATCTCATAAACTGGTGTACTGATCTAAGTCTAGTACAAACTGATACCATCGATATATATATATTTATGTGCGTGTATGAAAACACACGCCTAAAGGCCCGCTATAACTCATGTCATATCTCATAATACGAACCACATCATATCACCGATCTCATGGCACCATGTCCAAACTCATCGACTCATCTCCAAATATCATCCACTATCCTCATCATCCAAGTGTAGGTATACATGTATATATATACATCGTCCCATACCTATGTGTGTGTGTGTGTATATACGTATCCCCATATACGCACAAGTATAACAAAGTAAGCATGTGTGTGCGTGTAGGTGTAAACCTATTCTAGGGTTCCCAACTAAGGGGCTATACTAGTTCACTTCTAAAAACCCTAATCTAACCATTGAACACCTAATCATATCTTGAATATCCATGTCACACATAAAGCTATCGTGTATATATAGTATATATATATAGCATACTAAATATCGAACTGTGGGGGTGTTATACGCCATCCACCCGACTTCCCCCGTAGATATAATCTACTCATATTGCTCTTCGCTTTCCGTTGCCGACGTCGCCACGCACTTGCTTGTCGACGTCGCCACGCACTTGCTTGTCGTCTCGAATCCCTCGTGGGGTACCTA
The DNA here is from genome assembly GCA_030015575.1 of Agapanthus africanus. NCBI lineage: Eukaryota > Viridiplantae > Streptophyta > Magnoliopsida > Asparagales > Amaryllidaceae > Agapanthus > Agapanthus africanus. The sequence goes on along the minus strand of JASDDO010000026.1, from coordinate 510,460,759 downwards.
CACATATAACACAATCGCAAATGCGTATTAAAATCATATCGGAAAACCAAAACGACACGCTAAAGGCCTATAGGTTAGAACCTATGGACCACGCCTTCAAAACCACCACCAACCCTCGATATCGTCGTACAAACGTCAAATGATCGAGGTAAAATACAGATACAAAAATCCAGAATTCAAAATACGAGAAACGATACCCCGAATCAAAACAACAACTCTTGAAAATGGTCCCAGATTTTACCCTAGGTGAAATTAGCCAATTTTACATATGCCAAGGGTCTAGTTTAAAGCAAATGGGGACATGAACCAAACACGGACCACATAGCTCCAGGTCTGGCCTTAATTTGCGGCCAGAAAGACTTTATTTGCGGCTAAGAAGAGGGTTCAGGGCCTGGGGTCTTGGGTGATGCTTCCTAGGTGCCTGCTGATCTCTCTGTGTTTGCTAATTAATTTTCAAGTCACTCGGGTGTTAGCAGATTTCATTTAACCAACACAAAACCACAATTTTTCCATATCTGCAGAATTTTAAAGTTCGTATTCCGGGGTTTTATCTCTGGTTTGGTCCAATAAGATATCACTAAAGGGGTTTTAAGGTCACTACTAACCTCAATCACACATCACAACTCAAGAATTCCATAAACCCTAACTAGACATTTCCTACCCTCACTAAACATCACTAAAACACCTCTAATTAAACATGGAAGCTAAAGAGGAAGGAATACAATGCAAATGATATATGAATTACCTCATTTGGCAACTCAAGAAGTTTCTTGAGTTGCCCCAGGTGTCCAAAATCAAAACTTGCTTGGTCCAAAGTGTTTCCCATGAGCTTGTGCACATTATTAATGAAATGGAGATGGCATTTTGGGTTGTTTTTGATGGTGTTGTGTGGCTTGAAGAGGGGGAGGGAGGAGGTGCTGCCATGGGGTTGAGAGAGAGAGAGAGAATGGTGAAGGAAAAATGAGAGAGGAAATGAGACCAAGTCAAGGGAACCCCTCACCTCACTCTCTCTCATGCCCATCCCTCAATTCTTTAATGTTTTCTTTTCTTTTTTCTATTTTTCTTTTCTTCTCTCAATATAAAACAACAACCATGATATAAAACATGAAGAAAAGCCATGATAAAAATGTAACAAGTGTAAAAATGACATGTGCATGTCATGTGCACAAAACACGCTTAAAGCCCGATTAGCGATTTTTAATCGCGATTAGCACTAAATTAGTGTCAAATAAATCATAAACTTTCATAATTTGCATGAATCATATAAAACACCCTCTTTTTAGTAATTTCTAGAATTTTCCAAATTTTCCCAATTTATCGGTATTTAATTATACCGCCTTATTAAAATATTCGATATTTTATTATTTAATTCTAAAAATTCCCAAAAATAATATTTTATTTTTCTGAAATATTACACCGGGGATCTGAGCGACCTCATCGAGAGGAACCGGGGCCGCGCCCAGACGCAGGTCTCCCACAGCAGAGGCCAGGGATCACAAGGCGCCGAATCCTCGGGGTACCGCGGCCAACTCGATACCCTCGAAAAGAAGATCGAGGGCATGCGCCGGGAAGGTAACCTCTCGGGCGACGGGGCTAAATACGCCATCGACTCGCTCACCAAGCTGTTTGCCAAGGGACTGCTCGCTGTCCATGTCTCCTCGCGCAACAAGCCCCCGAAGGTCTCTCTGTTCGACGGAAAAACCGACCCCAAAGACCATTTGGATTCTTTCACCACGGGGATGAGCTTCCAGGACCATTCCGACGCTGTCAAGTGCAGGGCCTTCCCAACCACCCTTATCCGCTCTGGTCGGGACTGGTTTCGAGGACTGGAGCCTCGCTCAATCTCGACCTTCGACGAGCTAGCTACTCAGTTCCTCGGCTACTTCGTTGGGAACCGTCGGCAGAAGCGCACGGTCGATTACCTTTTCACCATTAAGAGCAGGGACAAGGAGAAGTTCAAGACTTACATTACCCGCTTCTACAACGCCCTCCTCGAGGTCTCCGAGCACCGGGACGAGACCATCATCACGGCGCTCAGATCTGGTCTTAGGCACAAAGAGTGGTTGCGCTCCTTTGCGTTGGCACAGCCTAAGACCATAGTCGAGGTCAAGGCATGGACCGAGCACGAGGTTCAGCTAGAGTCCGAGGTGAACGCGAACCTCTCCCGAGCAGAACGGTCTGACCAGAAGAAGAGGGCTCGGGAAGAAAGGCTGGAGCGTCAGCAGCCCTATCACCCGAAGTTCCAGAAGTACACCCCGCTCAACGTCTCCCTCGCAGTGTTACTAGAGGAGGCCCAAGGCGAGGGGTTCTTCAAGTTCCCTCCAATCCCGCGTCAGGCCTCGAAGCGAACCTGGGACCTTATTGCGCCTTCCACCGGATGCTGGGCCACGCCACGGAGGATTGTAAGCAACTCCGGGACTACATCGAGGAGCTCATCCGATCGGGGCACCTCGCCGCCTACTTAAGGGACAAACGGTAGGCCAACCGTGAGCAGCAGCAGCGTCCCCCTCCCGCCGAGCTGACCATCGGCCAGATCATGCTCATCTCGGCAGATGACAAGTCCAGCGCTCGGGAAGACCCGTACCCAGTGCCGAGTACGGAGACCAACAAGCCTCCGGGGAGCTCGGGCCATGCTAATAAGGTCATCTATTAGCATGTACTTTTCTTTTGGGGCAATGTAAACTCTTCCAAGGTCTATTGTTAATTTAATAAAGATCAACGGAACATTACGAAAAAGAAGGAAAAATCTCACTTATTCAAAAAAAGGTATTATGGGCTCCTCAGCCATTCAGACAAAAAGAAAAAGAAAATTACAACAGCGGGGATGGGGGTGCATAGAGCACTGCTCATGATACTCGGTAAAGATCTTCGCCAGCTGAGACCTCGCGAGATCCAACCTCTGCCCTCAGTTCCCCCCGCATGCGTTGACCCCGAGCCTCAACTCGTAGCACTCACGGACGAGCGCCTCCGAGCGAGCCAGCCGGTTCGTGGAGATCAGGCCGAAGCGCCTCAGAGACCGCAGCTTGCCTACGGCCTCGTCATAGAGCTGCTCGGACAGGGGGTTGTAAAGCCCCGACGACGCCCTCCAGATGGAGTACATCAGTAGCTGCAGCAGGAAGGAGCGTCGGGGGAGCAGCCGGCCGAAGTGGTCCTCGACGCTCCCATATACCAACTGCATCGTGTCCTTGGTGCAGTTCTGGTTATAGAGGTATACGTCTTCGAAGTGGATGATCTCGGGGATGGTAAAGGGGAAGTCCTGTATTCTCGACGCTCTGTTTGCGAGAAAAGGAAGGACTAGTGCTCCTTCGGCCTTATATAGCCCGCTGCGCCCCAACGGAACTCAACGGTCGCCCGCTCTCGCCCAAGAAGTCGCTGCCACGCGGTGATCATCGAGCCTTCTCTGGCAGAATCGGAGCGACGCGACCCTGGCGCTTCGCCTCCCCCCACATTCAATGCGCATGCTGCGCGCACACCCGCCGCGACCATTCCTGTTCCCCATGCCTGCAACTGGATGGTCAGGTGAAACCTCATGAAGATTCGGCCGAGTAGCTACCCTACCCGGTTATCCTTAGCCGGCCTCCTCAGGCCCCTCCAATGCTAAGGATCAAAGTCCTCCGTAGAGGCAGCCGAGCGGCTCCCCCGCTCGGCTATCCCTGGCAGGTAGCTTCCCTACTCGCAACGCCAGGGATCAAAGCCCTCGCCAAGAGGCAACCGCGCAGCTTCAATGCCCGGTTATCCTTAGCAGGCCTCATACGGTCCCTCCAACGCTAAGGATCAAAGTCCTCCTTAGAGGCAGCCGAGCAGCTTCTCTGCTCGGCTATCCCTGGCCGGTAGCTTCCCTACTCACAACGCCAGGGATCAAAGCTCTCGCCAAGAGGCACCCCAGCAGCTACCCTGCTCGGTTATCCTTGACGGGCAGCTTCCCTACCGCAACGCCAGGGATCAGAAAGTCCTCCCAGAGGCAGTCGAGCCCGACCCTCGCTCGGCTATCCCTGGTGGGTAGCTTCCCTACCGCAACGCCAGGGATCAGAAAGTCCTCCCAGAGGCAGTCGAGCCTGACCCTCGCTCGGCTATCCCTGGAGGGTAACTTCCCTACCACAACGCCAGGGATCAAAAAGTCCTACCAGAGGCAGTCGAGCCCGAGGATCCCTCGCTCGGCTATCCTTCAGGACAAAAGCCCTCGCCAAGAGGCACCGGGCAGTAACCCTGCCCGGCCAAGGGTCCTTGGTAGGCTTCTTACAACCCTTCCTGTGCTAAGGACCAAAGTCCTCCCAGAGGCAGTCGAGTCCTTGCTCGGCTATCCTCGGCTGGTAGCTTCCTACCACAACCGACAGGGATCAAAATCCTCGCCAAGAGGCACTGGGCAGTAACCCTGCTCGGTCCCCGTCCTGAAGGATCAAAGCCCTCGCAAGAGGCAACCGAGCGGCTGCCCTGCTCGGTCAACTCCGGCTGGTAGCTCCCTACCCATGACGCCAGGGATCGAAGCCCTCACAAGAGGCATCCGAGCGGCTACCCCGCTCGGTCATCCCAGGCTGGTAGTTGCCTACCCACGACGCCAGAGATCAAAGCCCTCGCCAAGAGGAAACCGCGCAGCTTCACTGCCCGGTCATCCTTAGTGGGCTTCTTACAGCCCTTCCAACTCTAAGGATCAAATCCCTCGCAAGAGGCAACCGAGCGGCTGCCCTGCTTGGTCGACTCCGGCTGGTAGCTCCCTACCCATGACGCCAGGGATCGAAGCCCTCGAAAGAGGCCTCCGAGCGACTACCCCGCTCGGTCGTCCCAGGCGGGTAGTTGCCTACCCACGACACCAGAGATCAAAGCCCTCCAAGAGACAACCGCGCAGCTTCACTGCCTGGTCATCCTTAGTGGGCTTCTTACAGCCCCTCCAACGCTAAGGACCCAAAGTCCGCCCAGAGGCAGTCGAGCCCGACCCTCGCTCGACCATCCCCTGCTAGTGGTCGTTGCTCACAGTGCCAGAAATCAGAAGCCCTCGCCAAGGGGCAACCGAGCAGCTTCCCATCCATCCTCGGCACAAATACGGCGGACAGCCTTCTGCCCATCATATGCAGAGGATCCAAGCCACCAACAAGGGGCATCAGGTCTATCCAAGTCTCGAGCGATCTCCCCTCGACTTCGGGGCCATGGAGATGCCTCCTTCTCAGCAGCGCTTGGCACGCTTGGCAAGTAATCGAAATCAACTTGGCGAACGATCGCTAGACAAATAGCCGACCTGACATGGAAGATCAACAGTGCAAGAAGAGAAATTTTACGAGCATTTTTCACGAACAGAAGATAAAGTGCAAACCAAAGAAGAAAAAAGTTTTATTACCGAAGGCAAAGTCTTTACAAAGGGTATTTTGGGCTCCCCAGCCTTACAAACTTCCCGGAGGCTTACAAAAATTACAAAAGCAACAAAATAAAAGAAGGAGGAAGACGGGGGCTTTAGGCCTCGGGGCCGGGAGCGACCTCGGGGTCCTCGACATTCACCACGGGACGAGCAGGGTCCTCGGCGACTTCCTCGTCAGGAATCTCTTTCCCCTGCTCCTCGGCGTCCGTGAGGGGGTACTCGGCCTGGAGCTCTTCGTCGGCGAACTCCGGCATCCGGGCCTTAACGGCGTTGAGGGCCTCATGCTAGATGAGGGTTGTGGCCACGGCCAGATCATCATAGAAGTCCTTCGACTTCTTGTAGCCTTCCACCGCCTTCGCCGCCGAGAGGTCGGCCAACTTCGCCGCTCTCAGGTCGGCCGACTTCGCCAACTCGGCCGCTGCCCCCAGCTCCTTCCGGAGGGTCTTCACCATCTTTTTCAGGTTGCCGGCAAGTACCTGAGCGTCCTCAAGCTTGGCCTCGGCAGCCACGACGGCCTCGCGGTACTAGGAAACCTCCCGTTTCCTGGCCTCCACCTCACCCTCCAAGGTGGCAACCCTCGCCATCACCGCCTCCAGCTCCCGCTTGGAGCTCTCTTCCAACGAGGCGAGCTGGCTCGCGGCCTTCATCGCCGGGGCTATCACCTCGGCCTCCATGCGTAGGGCGAGGGCAACGTACTGGAGAACTTGAAAGATAGGAAAGAGATCAGAAAAATGAAGGAGGCACCAAATCTCATAAAAAACGAACGCTTACCTGCACGGACTCCTGGGCGATGGATGCCATCTGGGCCCTGAAGGTCCCCCCGGGAAACCTAACCTCCGCCGATTTCTCTATCTCATGAAGCAGGCTGTCCGCGACGGATAGCCTCGAGGGCACCGCGAACTGGAGGCCTCCTTCCTCCACTATGATCGGCGAGGGCGGGCCCCGGGAAGACCTCCGGGAACCCCTCTTGAGCGGTTCCGATGGAGAGCCGATCTCCGCCTCCGAAGCCGGGTCTTCCAGAATCCGAGCCCGCTTTCGGCCCGACGCTCCTGTAGGGTTACTAGGCACACTTAAGAGGTTCCACAAGGCATCTACCATGCCAAATTCAAATTTTATGTGCCTAACAACTCTATGCAAGATCGTTAACTAGAGATTAGGCGAATCGAAAAGCAAGCAAACTACTTTGCTAGAAAGTGAAAGGGATTACAACCTTTGTAGATCCGGTCCTCCACTTCTTTAGCTCCGTGATGACGTCCCTTCGCTGCGATCACCGGGATCCTGGACTCTAGCGATGGTTTCGTCGGAGAAATGAGCGGGTTAGGTCGTTGACTTCGATGCCGAAGATGATCTACGTCGAGGCAACTCTAACTCAAGCTCCATCTTCACTTGGTCATGAACCTTGTGAAGAAAACACCCAATACAATATGGCAAGTGGTAGAGGATGAAGAAATAGGAAGTGGGTTCACTTTAGAATTGGATTTCTTACTCTTTTTCTCATGGCACCATTGGAGCTAGCAAGCTTTTGTGGAGCTTGATGATGATGATGAAGAAGAAAAGAATAATAGAATAAAATGAAACTTATCCTTTTAATTATGGCACCATGGTTGAGTTAAGCCCTCATGCTTAACTCATGTAGAGATTTAACCAAAGCATTAGGTTAAGGGTTGGGTTAACTAATATCCTAAGGAAATGACAAAAGATTTGACTTTGTCAAAATTTCTTCAAGCTTCATGAAGCTTGATAACTTTGACCAAAGTCTCACTCTTTTGTTATTTGTTAGGAAAATAGTAAACCCTAATTTAACCTTGATTTGGTATAAGTCTCATACACACAACTTGTTTGTATCATCAAGCATGATACAAACATGTACACTTGCATATATCACATATAAACAATGTGCACATTCAAGTGAGAAAATCAATCTTAAGTGAACCAATACTAGTTAATGTAAAGTAATATATCAAATATATAATTATACATTAAATCATTAAATCAACACTTGATTTAACGATCCGGTCATATTGCATATAACCGACTAATATCAATAGTAACAACTTATCGAATCAACACTTGATCCGATAACCCGGCTATATCGCATACAACCGATCAATGTCACAAATCGCGAGAATAGAATACAATATCACATACTGGTATTATTCTCCGTCCCGCACATATCTCATATGCGCTCCTATTTCGTTTCGCTTGAGCCAGGAAACCCCTGTGTAGGACTCTAAAGACTCGTCAATACGCCGGCAGTAGGTGATGATCATATCAAACACCCACAAGCCGCAAGCGGTCTGCTAAACGTAACGGCCCCCCGGGTATTGAGCGATCAGAAGATCAACGAGTAAGCCCGCTCACACTCCTGTGAATCCAACCAGTAACACTTACCGTACAGTCCGGTCTGTTCGTCTGATATGTCGCATATCTCGTCTAGGGGTGGTAAACGTCAAACCCCAATAACTCGATAAGTCGTGTCGATATGAGTCTCATAACGGGTCGAGAAACTACTGGTAACACTTACCAGTAAATTCCTAAAGCAGCCTTGGCCAAGGACTTCCTGTTATAGCCAATCGAGCACAGCGCAACATCAACTCCCTATACCGGGAGAGACGAAAACCCTCCTATCGCTCATTGCCTCCATGTGATTCGGGACTGTACCCAAAATCCACCCTTTTGCACGCCCTCTTGGACATGGTATGATGGAAATCAAAGCACAGTGGGAATCACACAAGACTCTATGACGATCTCGGGTCTACAGACTAACCTGTACCAGTGTCACCAGAGAACTGCCATCTGACGTAAGGTATAATACCATCTGGGAGTTCTTGGCGAGTCCGTCCAGTGTACCCAGTCTCCACTGAGCACCCGTATATCATCTCTGATGTCAAACACCAATGGATATGGGATCATCCATCGTCCATCTATATGGGTCGAGAAGGTACACTCTAGTCTACTCTGGTATATCGATGCCCCGTCTCGATACACCCACGACTAGGGACTTTGAAGGATGTACTTATGGACTACCACGTCCCCACTAGTATGATCCGCATCATAGTCCAGGTAGTTAAGTACACATCCTAAGGGCTTTACCAACATGTAACAGAGAGACAATCAGTATACACGTTAAGGTAAAGTGTAACCAGATAGCATACTATCATATCGAGCAAGAAAGTCATCCTTATATATGTCCAAGCATCCACTACAATATACATCCTATGTATAGTAATGGCCTCTAGGGCATACATACAACTAACAATCTCCCACTTGCACTAGGGCCATCTGATAGCAGTGGTTGTAGTATCTCATACTCAACCATCCCATAAAAGTCTCTCTCTGGGATAAGGCCTTTGTGAGTGGATCCGCCGTGTTTTCCTCTGAGTCTTCTCTCTGAACCTCGATCCCCCTAGAGATCAACTATCTCCATGATCAGGTGATGCTGCCTCAGAATATGTCTGAATCACTGATGGGACAGGCGTTCCTAGGCATAAGCCACAACTCCATTGTCTCACAATGGTAGGAACGAAGTTCATCTCATGAACTAATATACACCCAGACTTCTTCTTTGGTAGCATCTTTGGTAACGATTTATCTTGCCTTTAATCGTCTAGTATGTCACGGTATCTAGCTTGGAACTCTTCCAACATACCGTCCCTCCACTGAGGGTAAAGACAATGCCTGCGACTGACATTCAGTCGTCCTTATCACCCTGGAACCTTTACAGTGATTCTCCCCAGGATCGATTGATACCAACTCACTACAACTAGTGAGTATCCTAATATCCAATTAGATCTATCTCATAGATCCAAAACCCAGGATTTAGTAGGTATCACTTTGATCCTATATGGAGAATCCTTGTGATAAGCGGAGATTGACCGAGCGTAGCATAAGAAACTCCTTCCCTATTAAGAGTATGTCATCCATGTACTTTACGAGGATCACCAGCATACTCCCTACTACCTTTTTGTATATACAAGGTTCATCTACCATTTTGATGATGTCAAACTCTTTGACTAACTCATCAAAACAGATGTTCCAACTCCGCGATGCCTGCTTTATCACATAAAACATCTTGCACACGTTTCCGCTGCTCCCACTGTCTACGAAGCCCTCTGACTGTGTTCTTATTGTTAGTTGTATGTATGCCCTAGAGGCCAGTATTGTACAGATGATGTATATTATATTGGATGCTTAGACATATATAGAGATGACTTTCTTGCTCGATATGATAGTATGCTATCTGGTTGCTCTTTATCTTAACATGTACACCTATCTCTTTAAACTGTCTTATAGTTACATGTTGGTAAAGCCCTTAGGATGTGTACTTGACTACCTGGACTATGATGCAGATCATACTAGTGGGGACATGGTAGTCCATAGGTACATCCTTCAAGGTCCCTAGTCGTGGGTGTATCGAGACGGGGCATCGATATACCAGTGTAGACTAGCGTATACGCTTCTCGACCCATGAGATGGGCGATGGATGATCCCATATCCATTGGTGTTTGACATCAGAGATGGTATACGGGTGCTCAGTGGAGACTGGGTACACTGGACGGACTCACCGAGAACTCCCAGATGGTATTATACCTCACGTCAGATGGCAGTTCTCAGGTGACACTTGTGCAGGTTAGTCTGTAGACCCGAGATCGTCATAGAGTCTTGTGTGATTCCCACTGTACTTTGATCTCCACCTTACCACGTCCATGAGGGCGTGCAAAACGGTGGTCTTTGGGTACAGTCCCGAGTCACATGGAGGCAATGAGCGATAGGAGGGGTTTCGTCTCTCCCGGTATTGGGGGTTGATGTTGCGCTGTGCTCGATTGGCCGTAACAGGGAAGTCCCTGGCCAGGGCTGATCAGAGATTTGCTGGTAAGTGTTACCAGTAGTTTCTCGACCCGTTATGAGCCTCACATCGGCACGACTTATTGGTTATTGGGGTCTGACGTTTACCACCCCTAGACTTGATATGCGACATATCAGACGAACAGACCGGACTGTACGGTAAGTGTTACCGGTTTGATTCACTGGAGTGTGAGCGGGCTGGCTCGTCGATCTTCTGATCGCTCAATACCCGGATGGCTGTTACGTTTAGCAGACCGCTTGCGGCTTGTGGATGCTTGATATGATCATCATCTGCTGCCGGCGTATTGACGAGTCTTTAGAGTCCTACACAGAGGTTTCCTGGCTCAAGCGAAACGAAATAGGAGCGCATATAATATATGTGCAGGACCGAGAATAATGCGTGTATGTGATACCGTATTTCATTCTCGCGATGAATGTATCGATTGGTTATATGCGATATAACCTAGATATCGAATCAAGGATTGATTCGATAAGCCGATACATAGGATACTAGTCGGTTATATGCGATATGACCGGATCGTTAAATCAAGTGTTGATTTAATGATTTAATGTATAATTATATATTTAATATATTACTTTGCATTAACTAGTATTGGTTCACTTTAAATGGATTTTCTCACTAGGATGTGCAAGTTGTATATGTGATATACTTTTGTGCACATGATTGTATCATGTTTGATGATACATGCTTATTTGGTTAAGTGTAAAGAATTAAACCATGGTTAAGTTGATGATTAGGGTTTTGCTTATTCATTTATTTATTTGTTTATTCATTTTTGATAGATAAACATGAATGGTGGCTTTGTTTGTTTTTAGTTGAAGATTCATGAAGCTTTGACTTAGTCACCATTCTTGTCTCATGCTTAACCCTAACCATTTGAACTAACCCTAGTTCATTCTCTACACTTAACTATGGTTGAGAAGATGATAAGAATGAATTCTTTTTAAATTATTCTTTAACACTTATCATATTCTATTTTCTTCATCATCTTCTTCTTCAAGAAAAAGCTTGCCACCATTAATGGCATCTTGAGCAAAAGTGTGAGAAATCCAATTCTAAAGTGAACCCACCTCCTATTTCTTCACCCTCTACCTCTTGCCAAGTAGTATAGGGTGTTTTCTTCACAAGTTTCACAACTTGGTGAAGTTGGAGCTTGATCTTGTGTAACCTCGACGTAGATCATCTTCGGCATCGTAGCCGACGACTAGTCCGTTCATTTCTCCGATGAAGCCGATGCTAGAGTCCGAGATCCGACTTGGACAGCGAGAGGACGTCTACGTGGAGCTAAGGAAGTGGAGAACCGGATCTACAAAGGTTGTAGCTTCTTACTTTTAGTTAAGATGTTAACTAGTTTCACTTTTCGCCTAAAATTCTAGTTAACGATCCGTATTAGAGTTTCTCGGCACTTGTAAAATTTGAAATTGGCATGGTTGATGCCTTGTGAGACCTCTTGAGAGTGCCTAGGAACCCTACAGTGGTATCGAGCCTAGCTAGAGCCTTCGGGGAAGTGTAGACGACGTTTGAAACCCGATCGAACCGAAACCCTAAAAACCAAATTGCTCTCTGGACTTTTTCCAAAAACTAGGTTTTTTCCAGATTAAAAATGCTTAAAAAATTCAGCAGGGAATTATAAGAATTACGGTGCAAAATTTGACCAATGATACCTCTAACATGCGGCGGTACCGCGGCAGAAGCCTAGCTTCTGCGGCGGTTCCGCGGCTCTCTGGTGACGTCAGTCCTCCATATTTGCACAGCAATTCCTCTTTCACAGTGCTGAGTTTTATAGGAATTTTTAATATTTATTCAAGAGTTGAATTTTCTGGGGTTGTTTTGGGGATTCGATGATTCGATCGGATTATCAGATTTTGTCTATGTGGATTCCGGATAACTTTAGAATATGTTAAAAAGTTCGACCGAATATAAATACCCAACTTTTCCCCTGCCGAAAAAAAATTTCCATGTGTTGGATTTTTCTGTGGTTTAAGGACGTTCTGAGTAGTGCAAGTAACGCGATGGTCCCTCTAGAAGACAACAAACCTTAACTCGATTATGTGACCGTCTTGAACTGCCCTTTGAACCTTAGGGTTTGGGGCAGTACGGCGTGCCACATGTGAGGCGTTGGCTTGACCCTTCTACGGCTGGACCGTTGGTACTGAGGCATGAAGTGAACGTCTTTGAACTTATTTCATGAGTTGAACGGTTTCGGGAAAACTTGGGTGTTCGAATGTTCGATCGGAAAGTTTAATATTTTCTATTTATCCGGAATTGGATACAATAATTGGAATTCACAAACAGTTATGAGATAGCTGAATGAATGTTATAAATCTAGCGGTTTAGTCTCACTTGATATTGAAAAGAGTTTTCGATAATGGGACTAAAATGCGGGGTTTATAATTGTTAGGCATGTGATGTCTAAGTATTTCATTTGATTAGGCATGCGATGTCTAAAGAGGTTGCGGATTCCAACTGTTGTAGTTTTACACTTTCTTTTCTGCAACCGTAAGTGTAATATGTGATATCGCCGGTTTCGTTGCTATATGTCAACGACAATTGGGATGCGCATATTTACTTACGTTGATGACATTTGGTGTTATGTGTTGCTGGATATGTTATATTGGATCGTCGTGTTTGAATAGCCGGGGGTTTTTATGTGAGATGAGTGTTTTTCATTTTCATTCATGTAAAAACTTGTATGTAATATTCTTTTATTGGGGCACTTCCAGGTTGCGGAAGTTGTCACCCTTTGTATATTATTTACTTTTCCGCATTAGGATAGACCCAAGGAGGGGAGCACAAGTAACCGGGTTCTAGGGTCCAGTGGGAGACCATCTCGAGGAGTCGAGTCCGGGTCTCCTAACTCTAGAATTGGTAGGGTTGCTTGCCGCTCTCGTAGGGGTCTAGGGGTGTGGGTTTGGCTATTCATCACGACCGTGGAATCCGTGTTTTATACTGGCTCGTATTGAAAACACGGACGTCCTAGTATATCCAATGTTTCATATGTTTCTTCTGCTGCGATATCTGTGATGTGATCATGTGATGTTCTGTGATAGATACAGTATATAGTATATATGATATATTATATAGACGTTACTTATGTTTTGCACCCGCACTAGCCCTGCCCTGCTCTGTCGTTAATTACCTAACCTAACGGTGCACGAGGGGACATCCAGGCGAATGCGGATGGCATAAGTGTACGTCGTATTTATCTGTGATGTTTAGGTGAATTAAATGATGGGACTTCATTAATGTGATTAATGAAAGAAAAGAAACCTAGGATGTTGTAGAATCAAATTTTAAACAAAACAGGTAGCTACAGTTCTTGCTTTGCATAGCGGTATATATGATATACCCTGCACCTTATTCGATGAGGAAAGGACCGAGATCCCTTCACCGGGAGTGACTCCTTTAGCAATAACTGAAAGATGCTACACACTCGGTTTGACTTTTGATTGCTTCTATAGTTTCTGCTTTGCACAGTGATATATATGATATATCCTGCACCTCATTCGACGAGGAAAGGGCTGACGATCCCTTCACCGGGAGTGACCCCTTTAGCAAAACTAGAAAAGGCTCAAAATCACTCCATTTCAAAACTTCACTCGATTCTACAACGATATCAAGTTCATTACGCTCATGGTTTTTCTGAAAAACCTGCGTAGCCCTCCGTCATTTCAGATAAGTACTACTTAGTATTCATGCTGCGGTAGTTTGGCCTCCGTCAAGGCGTAGTGTATGGTAGCTAACTAGTGCTTATCTGCCAGCATATGATGCGATTGGATTAGGGTATTCGTACGGCGTAGTTTGGCCTCCGTCAAGGGTCGTACGGGTGGGTTTAATTCAATCAAGAAATGACGGGTTGAACTTGACTAGCGCCCTGTGGGTAGTTTGGCCTCCGTCAAGGTCATAGGACACTAGGGGCAAAAGAATTATCGGGAATTTCAAGTGTTGAAATTTGCAATGAGATTGCATACCTTCTATGAGATAGTTGGATCCCGATACCCACTGCGAGTAAGAGTTACTCCTGGGAGAGTTTTACACAATACAATTAGCCGATCAAGTAGGTGTCTAGAAAGGTGTTAACGGGGTTACGCCTCTAGGAAAACGAGGTTTACTTTAATTAGGTCCGTGCGAAAGCACGGGGAACCTCCCTCAAAGTACCGACACTGGCCTGGCTGAAAGATTGGCGAAGTTGTAGGGTGTAATTAATCCCGGCTAGTCTTTCCTTTTAAGGTTTGAAGGAAGATTTGATAAAAACCAGTGGGAGCCATCCTGATTAGATAAGATAATAACCAATCTGATCTTGCAAGAGCATACGCTAAAGTGTTTTCTTCTCTCTCTCTCCAGGTAGCGACCATTTCATGCCCTAATAAAGATAATAATATGGATGTATTGACTGAACCCGCATGTTATACTGTGCAGGGGAACGTTGGACCCGTTCTTTCTTATAAGAGTTATAAGACTGAACAGGAATCAGGAGAATATCTGGATTCTCACACTGCCTAAACGGAGAACATGCATGTTGATGCATCATCTTCGGGTGTGTTTGTCATTGAGAACTGTTTCTCAGTTCACCCTACGTCCTGGGTATTAGATACCGGATCAGGATCCCACATATGTAAAATGTTACATGGGCTACGGAAAGGTAGAGAACTGGGAAAAGGTGATCATTCCATTCAAGTAGGGAATGGGGCAAATATTGCAGCCAAAGCAGTTGGCGAATATCACCTAGTATTACCAAGTGGTGATACACTGATTCTAAATGAATGCTATTATATACCGAACATGATGTGCAATATTATATCAGTTTCTTTATTAAGTAAAGAAGGATATAATTTTGTAGTAAAGGATAATGTTATGAACATATTCCTAAATCAAAAGTTGATTGCATCAGGCTCGTTATATAATGGCATATTCATTCTCAATCAAAATACAGTCCTCAATTTACAAAACACACACAAGAGGAAAAGTTCATAAATGAATGAATCTTTCTTGTGGCATTGTAGACTTGGTCACATCAATGCGACACGACTAGCTAAGTTACATAAAGATGGATATTTGAAACCGTTCGAATTATCATCTTATGACGCTTGCCATTCATGTCTCAAAGGAAAAATGACCAAAACTCCGTTTAGTGGACACGGAGAAAGAGTTACGGAACTCTTGGGACTGGTGCATAGCGATGTATGCGGTCCCATGTCTACACATAGCAGGGATGGTTCTTCATACTTCATTACATTCACCGACGATCTCTCTAGGTTCGGGTATGTGTTCCTGATGAAACACAAATCAGAAGCTTTTGAGAAATTCAGAGAATATAAAAACGAAGTAGAGAACCAAACGGGCAAAAGTATTAAGATTCTTCGATCTGATCGAGGAGGAGAATACTTAAGCAATGAATTCAGAGATTATCTAAAAGAGAATGGGATTCTCTCTCAGCTTACTCCTCCTTATACACCACAGCACAACGGTATATCGGAGCGGAGAAACCGCACCCTATTAGATATGGTGCGCTCTATGATGAGTGCAGCTGAGTTACCTATTTCCTTATGGGGGTATGCACTGGAGACTGCTGCATACCTATTGAATAGAGTTCCAACCAAATCAGTGCCTACCACTCCATATGAGATATGGAATGGTAAGAGACCATGTCTTAATTTTATTCAGATATGGGGTTGTCCGGCCTATGTTAAAACACAAAATCCAGACAAGCTCGAGGCAAGGTCTGTTTTATGTAAGTTTGTTGGATATCCCAAACATTCGCGAGGGTATATCTTCTACCACTCCGAGGAACAAAAAGTGTTTGTTTCTCGACATGCCACTTTCTTAGAAAAGAGTTTTCTTATGAAACAGACAAGTGGCATAGAGGTAGAACTGGAAGAGATTCCAGTGACACAAACTATAACAGAAGACTTGGTAGAACCAGAGGATTCAGTAGTACCCGACGAACCCCAGCCTCTCCGCCGATCTAGTAGGGTTTCTCGTCCACCTGAGAGATACTACGGTTTTCTCATTGACGGTGGAAGCGAGGATTGCATCATGGAGGATGATGACCCAACTAGTTTCGAGCAGGCCATCACGAGTAAAGACTCGGTGAAATGGCTGGATGCAATGCGGTCTGAGATGGAATCCATGTACACCAACAAAGTATGGACTTTGGAAGTTGCTCCTGAAGGGGTAAAACCCATTGGGAGCAAGTGGATCTTCAAGAAAAAACTTGGTGTAGATGGGAAAGTGGAGACTTTCAAAGCTAGACTTGTTGCAAAGGGTTTTCGTCAAAGACCAGGTGTGGACTATGACGAAACCTTTTCTCCAGTGGCTATGCTTAAATCCATCCGGATCATGCTTGCCATTGCTGCATATCATGATTATGAAATCTGGCAAATGGATGTTAAGACCGCCTTTCTAAATGGTGATTTAGAAGAGTGCGTGTACATGACTCAGCCAGAGGGCTTCGTAGACAGTGGGAGCAGCGGGAAGGTGTGCAAGCTGCTTAAATCCATTTATGGATTAAAGCAAGCATCGCGGAGTTGGAACATCTGCTTTGACGTCGTTATCAAAGAGTTTGATTTCGTCAAAAACCCAGATGAACCTTGTATCTACAAGAAGGTAGCAGAGAGTAAGATTGTCTTCCTCGTATTGTACGTAGACGACATACTCTTGATAGGAAATGATATTCCTATGCTGCAATCGGTCAAGCTCTTCTTATCACAAAGATTCTCAATGAAAGATCTTGGTGATGCCTCCTGCATATTGGGAATTAGGATCTATAGAGATAGATCCAAACGGATATTGGGATTGTCCCAATCCAGGTACATTGACACCATACTAAAGAGGTTTAGTATGGAAGAATCCAAGCGTGGGAACTTGCCCACGATCTCTGGAGTCACTCTCTCCAAAGAGATGTCTCCCAAGACTGATTTGGAGAGAGCTCGCATGCAAGGGATACCCTATGCTTCGGCTGTAGGCTCTATCATGTACGCGATGCTATGTACCAGACCCGATGTAGCATACTCACTAAGTGTAGTGAGCAGGTATCAAGCTGATCCTGGAGAGAGTCACTGGACAGCTGTGAAGAGCATTCTCAAGTACTTACGAAGGACTAAAGAGATGCTCTTGGAGTATGGTAACGGAGAACTCCAAGTGGAGTCCTTTACCGATTCAAGCTTCCAGAGTGATAAGGACGACTCTAAGTCGCAGTCGGGATTTGTCTTTACCCTTTACAGAGGGGCGGTTAGCTGGAAGAGTTCCAAGCAGGAACCGTGGCAGACTTGACGATGGAGGATGAATACATCGCTGCCAACGATGCTGCCAAAGAGGCTGTCTGGATCAAGAAGTTCATTACTGAACTTGGAGTGGTTCCATCCATTGAGCATCCAATACCTTTGTATTGCGATAACAATGGAGCGGTGGCTTTGGCCAAGGAACCTAGGTCCCATCAGCGATCCAGGCATATTCTGAGGCGGTATCACCTGATCCGGGAGATAGTTGATCGCCGGGAGATCGAGGTCAGGAGGGTTGACACGAAGAACAACACGGCGGATCCACTCACGAAGGCCATTCCCCAGATACAGTTTGAGAGACTCTTCGGGATGCTCGGTATGCGATACTACAGCAGCTGGCCCTAGTGCAAGTGGGAGATTGTTAGTTGTATGTATGCCCTAGAGGCCAGTATTGTACAGATGATGTATATTATATTGGATGCTTGGACATATATAGAGATGACTTTCTTGCTCGATATGATAGTATGCTATTTGGTTGCTCTTTATCTTAACATGTACACCTATCTCTTTAAACTGTCTTATAGTTACATGTTGGTAAAGCCCTTAGGATGTGTACTTGACTACCTGGACTATGATGCAGATCATACTAGTGGGGACATGGTAGTCCATAGGTACATCCTTCAAGGTCCCTAGTCGTGGGTGTATCGAGACGGGGCATCGATATACCAGTGTAGACTAGCGTATACGCTTCTCGACCCATGAGATGGGCGATGGATGATCCCATATCCATTGGTGTTTGACATCAGAGATGGTATACGGGTGCTCAGTGGAGACTGGGTACACCGGACGAACTCGCCGAGAACTCTCAGATGGTATTATACCTCACGTCAGATGGCAGTTCTCAGGTGACACTTGTGCAGGTTAGTCTGTAGACCCGAGATCGTCATAGAGTCTTGTGTGATTCCCACTGTACTTTGATCTCCACCTTACCACGTCTATGAGGGCGTGCAAAACGGTGGTCTTTGGGTACAGTCCCGAGTCACATGGAGGCAATGAGCGATAGGAGGGGTTTCGTCTCTCCCGGTATTGGGGGTTGATGTTGCGCTGTGCTCGATTGGCCGTAACAGGGAAGTCCCTGGCCAGGGCTGATCAGAGATTTGCTGGTAAGTGTTACCAGTAGTTTCTCGACCCGTTATGAGCCTCACATCGGCACGACTTATCGGTTATTGGGGTCTGACGTTTACCACCCCTAGACTTGATATGCGACATATCAGACGAACAGACCGGACTGTACGGTAAGTGTTACTGGTTTGATTCACTGGAGTGTGAGCGGGCTGGCTCGTCGATCTTCTGATCGCTCAATACCCGGATGGCCGTTACGTTTAGCAGACCGCTTGCGGCTTGTGGATGCTTGATATGATCATCATCTGCTGCCGGCGTATTGACGAGTCTTTAGAGTCCTACACAGAGGTTTCCTGGCTCAAGCGAAACGAAATAGAAGCGCATATGATATATGTGCAGGACCGAGAATAATGCGTGTATGTGATACCGTATTTCATTCTCGCGATGAATGTATCGATTGGTTATATGCGATATAACCTAGATATCGAATCAAGGATTGATTCGATAAGCCGATACATAGGATACTAGTCGGTTATATGCGATATGACCGGATCGTTAAATCAAGTGTTGATTTAATGATTTAATGTATAATTATATATTTAATATATTACTTTGCATTAACTAGTATTGGTTCACTTTAAATGGATTTTCTCACTAGGATGTGCAAGTTGTATATGTGATATACTTTTGTGCACATGATTGTATCATGTTTGATGATACATGCTTATTTGGTTAAGTGTAAAAAATTAAACCATGGTTAAGTTGATGATTAGGGTTTTGCTTATTCATTTATTTATTTGTTTATTCATTTTTGATAGATAAACATGAATGGTGGCTTTGTTTGTTTTTAGTTGAAGATTCATGAAGCTTTGACTTAGTCACCATTCTTGTCTCATGCTTAACCCTAACCATTTGAACTAACCCTAGTTCATTCTCTACACTTAACTATGGTTGAGAAGATGATAAGAATGAATTCTTTTTAAATTATTCTTTAACACTTATCATATTCTATCTTCTTCATCATCTTCTTCTTCAAGAAAAAGCTTGCCACCATTAATGGCATCTTGAGCAAAAGTGTAAGAAATCCAATTCTAAAGTGAACCCACCTCCTATTTCTTCACCCTCTACCTCTTGCCAAGTAGTATAGGGTGTTTTCTTCACAAGTTTCACAACTTGGTGAAGTGGGAGCTTGATCTTGTGTAACCTCGACGTAGATCATCTTCGGCATCGTAGCCGACGACTAGTCCGTTCATTTCTCCGATGAAGCCGATGCTAGAGTCCGAGATCCGACTTGGACAGTGAGAGGACGTCTACGTGGAGCTAAGGAAGTGGAGAACCGGATCTACAAAGGTTGTAGCTTCTTACTTTTAGTTAAGATGTTAACTAGTTTCACTTTTCGCCTAAAATTCTAGTTAACGATCCGTATTAGAGTTTCTCGGCACTTGTAAAATTTGAAATTGGCATGGTTGATACCTTGTGAGACCTCTTGAGAATGCCTAGGAACCCTACACTTATAGACTCTCTCTTCTAAAACATCATTTAGAAAAGCAGTCATGACACCCAACCGCCAGATATCGTAGTCATGGTATGTAGCCGTGGCAAGTAGGATCTGGATGGATTTAAGCATAGTTACTTAGAAAAGGTTTCATTATAATCCATACCTGGTCAATGATGCAAATCCTTTAACAAGTCTAGCTTTGAAAGTCTTAACTTTTCCATGTACACCAAGTAATCTTCTCAAGATATACTTGCTCCTGATGGGGATTTAACCCTTCAGATAAAGCAACCAAAGTCCATACTTTGTTGGTGTATAAGGATTCCATCTCAGATCGATAAGTATCCAGCCATTCTTACAGAGTCCTACTCCTGATGGCCAGCCGGAAACTAGTTGGGTCATCATCTCATGATGCAATCCTTGCTCCCACTGTTATAGAGAAACCAAAGTATCTCTCAGGTAGGTGAGAAACCCTACTAGATCGGCGGAGAGGCTGAGGTTCGTTGGTTGCTATTGAATCCTTTGGTTCTACCAAATCATCAGCTGCAGTTTGTATAGCTGGAACTCTTTCCGGTTCTACCTCATGCCCTTAAATTTCTTCATAAGAAATTCCCTTTCACAAAGGTGGCATGCCGAGTAACAAAACATCTTTTGTTCCTCGGTTAGGTAGAAGATATTCCCTTGCGAATGCTTGGGATATCCAACAAACTTCCACAGTACTGACTTTGCCTCGAGCTTGTCCGGATTATGCTTTTAGACATAGGCTGGACAACCCCAAATCTTAACAAACTTAAGATATGGGTTCTTCCCTTTCCATATCATATATGAAGTGGTAGGCAACTGATTTGATCGGAACCCTATTCAATAGGTATGCAACTTCATAAGTGCATAACTCCCTAAAAAGAAATAGGAAACTCAGTAATACTCATCATAGAGCACACCATATCTAATAGGGTGTGATTGCTCCGCCCCGATACACCGAGGTGCTGTGGTGTATACGGAGGAGTAATGCTGAGAGAGAATCTCATTCTTAGAATAGTCCAGGAATCCCGTGCTCAAGTATTCTCCTCCTTGATCACATCAAAGGAGACAATACTTTATACCCGTTTTTGGTTCTCTACTTCTAACTTATATTCTGTGAATATCTCAAAAGGTTCGGACTTGTGTTTCAACAGGAACATATCTCTGAATCTTGAGAGATCATCAGAGAAGGTAATGAAGTACAAAGAACCGGTCTTGGCATGTGTAGACAGAGGACCTTCATACATCAATATGTATCATCCCAAGAGTTCACTAACTCTTTCTCTACTTCCAATAAACAGAGCTATGGTCATCTTATCTCTATGACATGACTGGCAAGTTTCACAAGATGTAAATTCAAACTAATTTAAATATGCATCTACATGTAACTTCAGTTAGTCGGGTCGCATTGATATGACCTAGTCTACAATACCTCAAGAAGGATTTGTTCATTTCTGAACTCTTCCTCTTGTGTGTGTTCTATATACTAAGAACTGTGGTTTGATTTAGAACGTCAATACTTTTAGATAACGTGCCTGAACCGATCAACTCTTGATATAGGAAATGTTCAAAACATTATCCAATCAATACAAAATTATATCCTTCTTCATCTAAATAAAGAGACTGATATGATTTTGTATATCAGGTTCGGTGTCTAATAACATTTGTTCAGAATCAATGTATTCTGGTAATACAGGGTGACAGTGACCAACAGACTTGGCTGCAACACTTGCACCGTTTTCTATCTCATGAAACTTATCACCCGTTCTCAGTTCTTTACCTATCTGTAGCCCATGTAACAGATTACATATGCGGGATCCTGATACGGTATCTCATACCCAGGACGTAAAGGATACTGAGAAACAATTCTCTGTAATGAACACACCCGAAGAAGATGTATCATCATGCACTTTCTTCGTTTGGGCGGCACGGGAATTCTGGTAATCCCCTATTTCCTGCTCTGTCTTATAACAATTATAAGTTGGAGCGGGACCAACGTTCCCCGGCTCAGTATAACAAGTGGGTTTGGTCAATTCATCCGTATTATTATCTTGATTAAGGCGTGATATGGTCGCTACCTGGAGAGAGAGAGAAGAAAACACTCTGCGTGCGCTCTTGCAAGATCAGATTGGTTATTATTTTATCTAATCATGATGGCTCCCACTGTTTCTATCAAATCTTCCTTCAACCCCTAAAAGGAAATACTAGCCGGGATTAATTACACGCTACAAGTTCGCCAATCTTTCAGCCAGGCCAGTGTCGGTACTTTGAGGGAGGTTCCCCGTGCTTTCGCACGGACCTAATTAAAGTAAACCTCATTTTCCCAGAGGCGTAACCCCGTTGACACCTTTCTAGACACCTACTTGATCGGCTGATTGTAATGTGTAAAACTCTCCCAGGAGTAACAATTACTCGCAGTGGGTATCGGGATCCAACTATCTCATAGAAGGTATGCAATCTCATTGCAAATTTCAACACTTGAAATTCCCGATAATTTTGCCCCTAGCATCCTATGACCTTGACGGAGGTCAACAAACCATAGGCTACTAGTCAAGTTCAACCCGTCATTTCTTGATTGAATCAAACCCACCCGCATGACCCTTGACGGAGGTCAACAAGGTCGTACAACTACCCTAATCCAATCTACATCATATGCATAAGCAGATAAATACTAGTTAGCTACCGCACACTACGCCTTGACGGAGGTCAACAAACGTAGCACGAATACTAAATAGGACTTATCTGAAATGACGGAGGGCTACGACAGGTTTTTCTGAAAACCTATTGCGTAATGAACTTGATATCGTTGCAGAATCAAATGATTTTGAAATGGAGTGTTTTTGAGGCTTTTCTAGTTTTGCTAAAGGGGTCACTCCCGGTGAAGGGATCGTCGGCCCTTTCCTCATCGAATAAGGTGCAGAATATATCATATATACCGCTGTACAAAGCAAGAACTATAGGAGCAATCAAAAGACAAACCGAGGGTTGTAGCATCTGCCAGTTATTGCTAAAGGGGTCACTCCCGGTGAAGGGATCTCGGCCCTTTCCTTATCGAATAAGGTGCAAGATGTTCTACAAGGAACACCGCGATGCAAAGCAAGAACTGTAGCTACCTGTTTTTGAAAATTCGATTCCACAACATCTTTTAGGTTTGTTTTCTTTCATTAATCATATTAATGAAGTCCCATCATTTAAATCACCTAAACATCACAGATAAATACGACGTACACTTATACCATCCGCATTCGCCTCGATGTCCCCTCGTGCACCGTTAGGTTAGGTAACTAACGACAGAGCGGGGCAGGGCTAGCGCGAGTGCAAAACATAAGTAACGTCTATATAATATATCATATATACTATATACAGTATCCATCACAACATATCAAATGATCACATCACAGATATCGCAGCAGAAGAAACATATAAAACATTAGATATACTAGGACGTCCGTGTTTTCAATACGAGCATGTATAAAACACGGATTCCACGGTCGCGATGAATAGCCAAACCCACACCCCTAGACCCCTACGAGAGCGGCAAGCAACCCTACCAATTCTAGAGTTAGGAGACCCGGACTCGACTCCTCTAGTTGGTCTCCCACTGGACTCTAGAACCCGGTTACTTGTGCTCTCCTCCTTGGGTCTATCCTAGTGCGGAAAAGTAAATAATATACAAATGGTGACATCAACCTCAACCCGGAAGTACCCCAATAAAAGAATATTACATACAATAAATTTTACATGAATGAAAATAAAAACTCTTATCTCACATAAAACCCCCGGCTATTCAAAACGCGACGATCCAATATAACATATCCAGCAACACATAACATCACATGTCATCAACGTAAGTAAATGTGCGCATCCCAATTGTCGTTGACATATAGCAACGAAACCGGCGATATCACATATTACACTTACGGTCACAAAAAAGAAAGTGTAAAACTACAACAGTTGGAATCCGCAACCCCTTTAGACATCGCATGCCTAACCAAATGAATTCCTTAGATATCGCATGCCTAACAATTATAAACCCCGCATTTTAGTTTCATTATCGAAAACTCTTTTCAATATCAAGTCGGGCAATTCAGCAAGATTCCCGACATCCTGATCGAATGCTCGTCGCAAACTTTAGTAGACGGCCGCACCCCCGGTTGCCGTCGATGAAGTGCACCAAGGCAGAACACCGCTGCCGCGAGCACCCGAACGGATGCTTTCGGCTACGGGGTTCTCCTACAGTCACTTGGTCGGGGCTATGGGGCGTGGCTATCTATTAAGTTTACCTAGCGAGTATCCGCATACGCAACGTGATTGCGACGGACTTTTGATCACATCAAAATTTCGTGGCAACCGATCAAGTGAGACTAAAGTGCTAGATTTATAACATTCATTCAGTTATCTCATAACTACTTGTGGATTCCAAATATTGTATCATATTCTAGATAAATAGACAATGTTAAACTTTCCGATCGAATAATCAAACACCCAAGTTTTCCCGAAAAGCTCAACACATGAAATAAGTTTAAAAACATCCACTTCATGCCACAGTACCAACGGTCCAGCCGTAGAAGGGTCAAGCCAACGCCTCACATGTGGCACGCCGTACTGCCCCAAACCCTAAGATTCAAAAGGCAGTTCAAGACGGTCACATAATCGAGTTAAGGTTTGTTGTCTTCTAGAGGGTCCATCACGTTACTTGCACTACTTAGAACGTTCTTAAATTACGGAAAATCCAACACTTGGAAATTTCCCGGCAGGGGAAAAAATGGGTATTTATATCCGGTCGAACTTTTTAACAGTTTCTAAAATATCCAGAAAAACATAAACGAAGTTAAATTATCCGATCGAATTAACGAGTCCCCAATAAAACCCTAGAAAACTCAACACTTGAGTGGAATTAAAAAATTCCCAAAAAAAAAATGACAAGAAAGGACCTAAGAATAAATATGTGAAGTTTGAGGGACTAATTCACAATTTGGGCCGCGGTTCCGCGGTCAAATTTTTGAGTTAGGGGTCCGTACTTCACAGTAATTCTTATATTTTCCTGCTTAATTTTTTGAGCATTTTTAATTCACAAAAATCCACAGTTTGAAAAAATGTACAGAGAAGGGTTTTGATCGGGGTTTCGGGGTTCGATCGGATCTCTAACTTCGTCTACACTTCGCCTAAAGCTCTAGCTAGGCTTTGATACCACTGTAGGGTTACTAAGCACACTCAAGAGGTTCCACAAGGCATCTACCATGCCAAATTCAAATTTTATGTGCCTAACAACTCTATGCAAAATCGTTAACTAGAGATTAGGCGAATCAAAAAGCAAGCAAACTACTTTGCTAGAAAGTGAAAGGGATTACAACCTTTGTAGATCTGGTCCTCCACTTCTTTAGCTCCGTGATGACGTCCCTTCGCTGCGATCACCGGGATCCCGGACTCTAGCGATGGTTTCGTCGGAGATATGAGCGGGCTAGGTCATTGACTTCGATGCCGAAGATGATCTACGTCGAGGCAACTCTAACTCAAGCTCCATCTTCACTTGGTCATGAACCTTGTGAAGAAAACACCCAATACAACATGGTAAGTGGTATAGGATGAAGAAATAGGAAGTGGGTTCACTTTAGAATTGGATTTCTCACTCTTTTTCTCATGGCACCATTGGAGCTAGCAAGCTTTTGTGGAGCTTGATGATGAAGAAGAAGCAGAAAAGAATAATAGAATAAAATGAAACTTATCCTTTTAATTATGGCACCATGGTTGAGTTAAGCTCTCATGCTTAACTCATGTAGAGATTTAACCAAAGCATTATGTTAAGGGTTGGGTTAACTAATATCTTAAGGAAATGACAAAAGATTTGACTTTGTCAAAGTTTCTTCAAGCTTCATGAAGTTTGATAACTTTGACCAAAGTCTCACTCTTTTGTTATTTGTTAGGAAAATAGTAAACCCTAATTTAACCTTGATTTGGTATAAGTCTCATACACACAACTTATTTGTATCATCAAGCATGATACAAACATGTACACTTGCATATATCACATATAAACAATATGCACATTCAAGTGAGAAAATCAATCTTAAGTGAACCAATATTAGTTAATGTAAAGTAATATATCAAATATATAATTATACATTAAATCATTAAATCAACACTTGATTTAACGATCCGGTCATATTGCATATAACCGACTAATATCAATAGTAACAACTTATCGAATCAACATTTGATCCGATAACCCGGCTATATCGCATACAACCGATCAATGTCACAAATCGCGAGAATAGAATACAGTATCACATACTGGTATTATTCTCGGTCCCGCACATATCTCATATGCGCTCCTATTTCGTTTCGCTTGAGCCAGGAAACCCCTGTGTAGGACTCTAAAGACTCGTCAATACGCCGGCAGTAGGTGATGATCATATCAAACACCCACAAGCCGCAAGCGGTTTGCTAAACGTAACGGCCACCCGGGTATTGAGCGATCAGAAGATCAACGAGCAAGCCCGCTCACACTCCTGTGAATCCAACCAGTAACACTTACCATACAGTCCGGTCTGTTCGTCTGATATGTCGCATATCTCGTCTAGGGGTGGTAAACGTCAGACCCCAATAACTCGATAAGTCGTGTTGATATGAGGCTCATAACGGGTCGAGAAACTACTGGTAACACTTACCAGTAAATCCCTAAAGCAGCCTTGGCCAAGGACTTCTTGTTATAGCCAATCGAGCACAGCGCAACATTAACTCCCTATACCGGGAGAGACAAAACCCCTCCTATCGCTCATTGCCTGTAGGTTCCTAGGCACCCTAATGAGTTCTCACAAGGCATCGAACATGCCAATATAAAATTTTACGGGTGCCGAGAGACCCGACTACGGATCGTTGGTTAGAAATCTAGGCGAAAAAGCTAACTAGTTAGCACTTAACTATGAGAATACGGAAATACAACCTTTGTAGATCCGGTGCTCCACCTCCATAGCTCCGCAACGAAGTCCTCTCCGCTGTCCAAATCAAATCCGGGCTCTAGCGTCGACTTCATCGGAGAATAAGCGAGCTAGGTCGTCGATGTCCATGCCGAAGATGATCTACGTCGAGGCATCGCTAAATCAAGCTCCGACTTCACCAAGTCAAGAAACTTGTGAAGGAAACACACTCTACTACTTGGCAAGAGGTAGAGGATGAAGAAATAGGAAGTGGGTAGACTTTAGATTTGGATTTCTCACTCATATCATCAATCCACCATTGATGTAGTCTAGGTTTTTCTTCTTGAGTTGAAGGAAGAAGAAGAAGAAATGATATATGATAAGTTTATTTTAATTGGAAAAGAAAATGAATACTTATCATATTAGAACCATGGTCAAGTGTAGAGAATTAACTAAGGTTAGATTAATGGTTAGGGTTAAAGATGAAGACAAGAATGGTTACAAAGTCAAAGCTTCATGAAGCTTCAACTAAACTCCAAAATTAGCAACCATTCTTTTCTTATCTATTCAAAATAAATAAATAAATAAATAAGTAAGAAAAGAAAACCCTAATCATTAGTTTAACCATGGCTTAATCCATTACACTTAACTATAGTTAAACATGTATCATCAAACATGATACAATCAAGTGCACAAAAGTATATCACATATACAATGTGTACAATCCGAGTGAGAAAATCCATTTAAAGTGAACCAATACTAGTTAATGCAAAGTAATATATCAAATATATATAATTATGCATTAAATCATTAAATCAACACTTGATTTAACGATCCGGTCATATCGCATATAACCGACTAGTATTCTATGTATCGGCTTATCGAACCAACGCTTGAATCGATAACTAGGTTATATCGCATACAACCAATCGATACATTTATCGTGAGAATGGAATACAGTATCACATACACGCATTATTCTCGGTCCCGCACATATCTCATATGCGCTCCTATTTCGTTTCGCTTGAGCCAGGAAACCTCTGTGTAGGACTCTAAAGACTCGTCAATACGCCGGCAGCAGATGATGATCATATCAAACACCCACAAGCCGCAAGCGGTCTGCTAAACGTAACGGCCACCCGGGTATTGAGCGATCTGAAGATCGACGAGCAAGCCCGCTCACACTCCAGTGAATCCGACCAGTAACACTACCGTACAGTCCGGTCTGATCGTCTGATATGTCGCATATCTCGCCTAGGGGTGGTAAACGTCAGACCCCAATAGCTCGATAAGTCGTGTCGATATGAGGTCTATAACTGTTCGATAAACTACTGGTAACACTTACCAGTAAATCTCAGCAACCCTGGCCAGGGATTTCCTGTTATAGCCAATCGAACACAGCGCAACATCAACCCCCTATACCGGGAGAGACGAATCCCCTCCTATCGCTCATTGCCTCCATGTGACTCGGGACTGTACCCAAAAACCACCGTTTTGCACGCCCTCTTGGACGCGGTAAGATGGAAATCAAAGCACAGTGGGAACCACACAAGACTCTATGACGATCTCGGGTCAACAGACTACTCTGTACCAGTGTCACCAGAGAACTGCCATCTGACGTGAGGTATAATACCATCTGGGAGTTCTCGGCGAGTCCGTCCAGTGTACCCAGTCTCTACTGAGCAGCCGTATATCATCTCTGATGTCAAACACCAATGGATATGGGATCATCCATCGCCCATCTGTATGGGTCGAGAAGGTATACGCTAGTCTACTCTGGTATATCGATGCCCCGTCTCGATACACCCTCGACTAGGGACTTTGAAGGATGTACTTATGGACTACCATGTCCCCACTAGTATGATCCGCATCATAGTCCAGGTAGTCAAGCACACATCCTAAGGGCTTTACCAACATGTAACAGAGAGACAATCAGTATACACGTTAAGGTAAAGTTCAACCAGATAGCATACTATCATGTCGAGCAAGAAAGTCCTCCCTATATATGTCCCAGCATCCACTACAATATACATCCTATGTACAGTAATGGCCTCTAGGGCATACATATAACTAACAATCTCCCACTTGCACTAGGGCCATCTGTAGCAGTGGTTGTAGTATCTCATACTCAACCATCCCATAAAAGTCTCTCTCTGGGAACAGGCCTTTGTGAGTGGATCCGCTGTGTTGTCCTCTGAGTCTACTCTCCTAACCTCGATCTCCCTGGAGATCAACCATCTCCATGATCAAGTGATACTGCCTTAGAATATGTCTGGATCACTGATGGGACCGGCGTTCCTTGGCATAAGCCACAACTCCATTGTCACACAATGGGAGGAACATAGTTCATCTCATGAACCAATATACACCCAAACAGCCTCTTTGGTAGCATCTTAAGTAGCGATGTATCCTGCCTTTATCGTCTAGTATGTCACGGTATCTAGCTTGGAACTCTTCCAACATACCGTCCCTTTACTGAGGGTAAAGACAATGCCTGTGACTGACATTCAGTCGTCTATATCACCCTGGAACCCTTCCAGTGATTCTCCCCTGGATCGATTGATACCATCTCACTACAACTAGTGAGAATCCTAACATCCAATTAAATCTATCTCATAGATCCAAAACTCAGGATTTAGGAGGTATCATTTTGATCGTATATGGAGAATCATAGTGATAAGCGGAGATTGCTCGAGCGTAGCATAGGAAACTCCTTCCCTATCAAGAGTATGTCATCCACGTACTCTACGAGGATCGTCACCATACTCCCAACTACCCTTTTTGTTTATACAAGGTTCATCTACCATTTTGATGATGTCAACTTCTTTGACTAATCCATCAAAACAGATGTTCCAACTCCACGATGCCTGCTTTATCCTATATAAAGCATCTTGCACACGTTTCTGCTGCTCCCACTGTTTACGAAGCCCTCTGGCTGTGTACTTATAGACGCACTCTTCTAAAACATCATTTAGAAAAGCAGTCATGATACCCAACCACCAGATATCGTAGTCATGGTATGTAGCCGTGACAAGTAGGATCTGGATGGACTTAAGCATAGCTACTTGAAAAAGGTTTCATCATTATCCACACCTGGTCAATGATGCACACTTTTAACAAGTCTAGCTTTTAAAGTCTCAACCTTTCCATGTACACCAAGTAATCTTCTCAAGATATACTTGCTCCTGATGGGGATTTAACCCTTCAGATATAGCAACTAAAGTCCATACTTTGTTGGTGTATAAGGATTCCATCTCAGATCACTAAGCATCCAGCCATTCTTATAGAGTCTTACTCTTGATGGCCAGCTCGAAACTAGTTGGGTCATCATCTCATGATGCATTCCTCGCTCCCACTGTCATAGAGAAACCGAAGTATCTCTCAGGTGGGTGAGGAACCCTACTAGATCGGCGGAGAGGCTGAGGTTCGTTGGTATCTACTGAATCCTTTGGTTCTATCAAATCATCTGCTATAGTTTGTATAGCTGGAACATTTCCAGTTCTACATAACAGACCTTGCCTCAAGCTTGTCCGGATTTTGTTTTTAAACATAGGCCGGACAACCCCAAATCTTAACTAACTTAAGAAATGGGCTCTTCCTTTTCCATATCACATATGAAGCGGTAGGCAACTGATTTGATTGGAACCCTATTCAATAGGTATGCAGCTTCTCAAGTGCATAACTCCCAAAAGGAAATAGGTAACTCAGCAGTACTCATCATAGAGCACACCTTATCATATAGGGTGTGATTGCTCCACCCCGATATACCATCGTGCTATGGTGTATACGGAGGAGTAATGCCGAGAGAGAATCTCATTCTCCTTTAGAATAGTCCAGGATTTCCGTGCACAAGTATTCTCCTCCTCGATCTCATCATAGGACATAATACTTATACCCGTATTGGTTCTCTACTTCTAACTTATATTCTGTGAATATCTCAAAAGGTTCGGACTTATGTTTCAACAGGAACGTATGTCTGAATCTTGAGAGATTATCAGAGAATGTAATGAAGTAAAAGAACCAGTCCTGGCATGTGTAGACAGGGGACCTACATACATCAACATGTATCATCCCAAGAGTTTACTAACTCTTTCTCTGTTTCCAATAAACAGAGCTGTGGTCATCTTATCTTTGTGACATGACTGGCGAGTTTCACAAGATGTAAATTCAAACTGATTTAAATATGCATCTAAATGTAACTCAGCTAGTCGGGTCGCATTGATATGACCTAGTCTACAATACCTCAAGAAGGATCCGTTCATTTCTGAACTCTTCCTCTTGTGTGTGATCCGTATACTAAGAACTGTAGTTTGATTTAGAACATCAATGCTTTTAGATAACGTGCCTGAACCGATCAACTTTTGATATAGGAAATGTTCAAAACATTATCCAACAATACAAAATAATATCCTTTCTTTACTAATAAAGAGACTGATATGATTTTGTATATCAGGTTCGGTATCTAACAACATTCGTTCAGAATCAATGTATTGGTAATACAGGGTGACAGTGACCAACAGACTTGGCTGCAACACTTGCCCCGTTTTCTGCCTCATGAAACTTATCACCCGTTCTCAGTTCTCTACCTTTCTGTAGCCCTATGTACAGATTACATATCTGGGATCCTGATCTGGTAACACATACCCAGGACGTAAAGGATACTGAGAAACAGTTCTCTGTAATGAACACACCCGAAGATGATGCATCAGCATGCACTCTCTTCGTTTGGGCGGCACGGGAATTCTGGTAATCCCCTATTTCCTGCTCTGTCTTATAACAATTATAAGTTGGAGCGGGACCAACGTTCCCCAGCTCAGTATAACAAGCGGGTTCGGTCAATATTCCGTATTATTATCTTGATTAAGGCGTGATATGGTCGCTACCTGGAGAGAGAGAGAAGAAAACACTCAGCGTGCGCTCTTGCAAGAATAGATTGGTTATAATTTTATCTAATCAGGATGGCTCCCACTGCTTTTTATCAAATCTTCCTTCAAACCCTAAAAGGAAAGACTAGCCGGGATTAATTACACACTACAAGTTCGCCAATCTTTCAGCCAGGCCAGTGTCGGTACTTTGAGGGAGGTCCCCCGTGCTTTCGCACGAACCTAATTAATGTAAACCTCGTTTTCCCAGAGGCGTAACCTCGTTAACACCTTTCTAGACACCTACTTGATCGGCTAATTGTAATGTGTAAAACTCTCCCAGGAGTAACTCTTACTCGCAGCGGGTATCGGGATCCAACTATCTCATAGAAGGTATGCAATCTCATTGCAAATTTCAACACTTGAAATTCCCGATAATATTTTGCCCCTAGCGTCCTATGACCTTGACGCAGGCCAACAAACCATAGTCCGCTAGTCAAGTTCAACCCGTCATTTCCTGATTGAATTAAACCCACCCGCACGACCCTTGACACAGGCCAACAAAGTCGCACGACTACCCTAATCCAATCACATCATATGCTTATGCAGATAAGCACCAGTTAGCTACCGCACACTACGCCTTGACGCAGGCCAACAAACGTAGCACGAATACTAACTACTACTTATCTGAAATGACGGAGGGCTACGACAGGTTTTTCTGAAAACCTATTGCGTAATGAACTTGATATCGTTGTAGAATCAAATGATTTTAAAATGGAGTGTTTTTGAGGCTTTTCTAGTTTTGCTAAAGGAGTCACTCCCGGTGAAGGGATCGTCGGTCCTTTCCTCGTCGAATGAGGTGCGGGATATATCACATATATCACTGTGAAAAGCAAAAACACTTAAAAGCATTCAAAAGACAAACCGAGTGTGTAGCATCTGCCAGTTATTGCT
The DNA here is from genome assembly GCA_030015575.1 of Agapanthus africanus. Taxonomy (NCBI): domain Eukaryota; kingdom Viridiplantae; phylum Streptophyta; class Magnoliopsida; order Asparagales; family Amaryllidaceae; genus Agapanthus; species Agapanthus africanus. The sequence continues at coordinate 510,427,954 of JASDDO010000026.1, read as the reverse complement.
AAAGGAGTCACTCCCGGTGAAGGGATCTCGGTCCTTTCCTCATCGAATAAGGTGCAGGATATATCATATATACCGCTGTGCAAAGCAAGAACTGTAGCTACCTGTTTTATTTTGAAATTCGATTCTACAACATCTTAGGTTTCTTTTATTTCATTAATCACATTAATGAAGTCCCATCATTCTCTGTACCTAAACATCACAGATAAATACGACGTACACTTATGCCATCCGCATTCGCCTCGATGTCCCCTCGTGCACCGTTAGGTTAGGTAACTAACGGCAGAGCAGGGCAGGGCTAGCACGGGTGTAAAATATAAGTAACATCTATATAATATATCATATATACTATATACTGTATCTATCATCAGAACATCACATGATCACATCACAGATATCGCAGCAGAAGAATCATATGAAATATTGGATATACTAGGACGTCCGTGTTTTCAATACGAGCCAGTATAAAACACGGATTCCACGGTCGCGATGAATAGCCAAACCCACACCCCTAGACCCCTACGAGAGCGGCAAGCAACCCTACCAACTCTAGAGTTAGGAGACCCGGACTCGACTCCTCGAGTTGGTCTCCTACTGGACTCCAGAACCCGGTTACTTGTGCCCTCCTCCTTGGGTCTATCCTAGTGCGGAAAAGTAAATAATATACAAACGGTGACAACTTCCGCAACCTGGAAGCGCCCCAATAAAAGAATATTACATACAAGTTTTTACATGAATGAAAATGAAAAACACTCATCTCACATAAAAAACCCCCGGCTATTCAAACACGACGATCCAATATAACATATCCAGCAACACATAACATCACATGTCATCAACGTAAGTAAATATGCGCATCCCAATTGTCGTTGACATATAGCAACGAAACCGGCGATATCACATATTACACTTACGGTCACAGAAAAGAAAGTGTAAAACTACAACAGTTGGAATCCGCAACCACCTCAGACATCACATGCCTGACCAAATGAATTCCTTAGACATCGCATGCCTAACAATTATAAACCCCGCATTTTAGTCTCAAAATCGAAAACACTTTTCAATATTCAAGTCGGGTAATTCAACAAGATTCCCGACATCCTGATCGAATACTCGTCGCAAACTTTAGTAGGCGGCCGCACCCCCGATACCGTCGACGAAGTGCACCAAGGCGGAACACCGCTGCCGCGAGCACCCGAACGGATGCTTTCGGCGACGGGGTTCTCCTACAGTCACTTGGTCGGGGCTATGGAGTGAGGCTGTCTATTAAGTTTACCCGGCGAATATCCGCGTACGCTACGTGATTGCGACGGACTTTTGATCACATCAAAATTCCGTGGCAACCGATCAAGTGAGACTAAACTGCTATGTTTATAACATTCATTTAGTTATCTCATAACTATTGTGAATTCCAATTATTGTATCCCATTCCAGATAAACAGAAAATGTTAAACTTTCCGATCGAACAATCGAACACCCAAGTTTTCCCGATACAGATCAACACATGAAATAAGTCTAACAACATTCAGTTCGTGCCTCAGTACCAACGGTCCAGCCGTAGAAGGGTCAAGCCAACGCCTCACATGTGGCACGCCGTACTGCCCCAAACCCGAAGGTTCAAAGGGCAGTTCAAGACGGTCACATAATCGAGTTAAGGTTTGTTGTCTTCTAGAGGGACCATCGCGTTACTTGCACTACTTAGAACGTCGTTAAACTACGGAAAAATCCAACACTTGGAAATTTCCCGACAGGGGAAAAATTGGGTATTTATATCCGGTCGAACTTTTTAACATATTCTAAAATTTATCCGGAAAGTCACACAGACAAAATTTGATACTCCGATCGAAACACCGAATCCCCAAATCAATCCCAGAAAATACAACTCTGTAATAAATATTAAAAACATCCAGAACACACAAGAAACACCAACAGAAACAACTGAAGAAAAAACACAGTCTAATCATTACATACGGCCGCGGAACCGCCGCAAAAGGGGGGTCAACACCGCGGTTCCGCGGCAGTACTGTTGAATTAGGTTGTCGTTTTCTACAGTTTTTCTTATAATTTCCTGCACATTTCTCTGCATATTTTTAATTGCAAAAAATCCACATTTTTGAGAAAAGGACAGAGAGCAAGTTTGGTTTGGGGTTTCGGGTTCGTTCGGACTTCAAATTCCGTCTGGACTTCGCCTAAGGCTCTAGCTAGGCTCTGATACCACTGTAGGGTTCCTAGGCACCCTAATGAGTTCTCACAAGGCATCGAACATGCCAATATAAAATTTTACGGGTGCCGAGAGACCCGACTACGGATCGTTGGCTAGAAATCTAGGCGAAAAAGCTAACTAGTTAACACTTAACTATGAGAATACGGAAATACAACCTTTGTAGATCCGGTGCTCCACCTCCATAGCTCCGCAACGAAGTCCTCTCCGCTGTCCAAATCAAATCCGGGCTCTAGCGTCGACTTCATCGGAGAATAAGCGAGCTAGGTCGTCGATGTCCATGCCGAAGATGATCTACGTCGAGGCATCGCTAAATCAAGCTCCGACTTCACCAAGTCAAGAAACTTGTGAAGGAAACACACTCTACTACTTGGCAAGAGGTAGAGGATGAAGAAATAGGAAGTGGGTAGACTTTAGATTTGGATTTCTCACTCATATCATCAATCCACCATTGATGTAGTCTAGGTTTTTCTTCTTGAGTTGAAGGAAGAAGAAGAAGAAATGATATATGATAAGTTTATTTTAATTGGAAAAGAAAATGAATACTTATCATATTAGAACCATGGTCAAGTGTAGAGAATTAACTAAGGTTAGATTAATGGTTAGGGTTAAAGATGAAGACAAGAATGGTTACAAAGTCAAAGCTTCATGAAGCTTCAACTAAACTCCAAAATTAGCAACCATTCTTTTCTTATCTATTCAAAATAAATAAATAAATAAATAAGTAAGAAAAGAAAACCCTAATCATTAGTTTAACCATGGCTTAATCCATTACACTTAACTATAGTTAAACATGTATCATCAAACATGATACAATCAAGTGCACAAAAGTATATCACATATACAATGTGTACAATCCGAGTGAGAAAATCCATTTAAAGTGAACCAATACTAGTTAATGCAAAGTAATATATCAAATATATATAATTATGCATTAAATCATTAAATCAACACTTGATTTAACGATCCGGTCATATCGCATATAACCGACTAGTATTCTATGTATCGGCTTATCGAACCAACGCTTGAATCGATAACTAGGTTATATCGCATACAACCAATCGATACATTTATCGCGAGAATGGAATACAGTATCACATACACGCATTATTCTCGGTCCCGCACATATCTCATATGCGCTCCTATTTCGTTTCGCTTGAGCCAGGAAACCTCTGTGTAGGACTCTAAAGACTCGTCAATACGCCGGCAGCAGATGATGATCATATCAAACACCCACAAGCCGCAAGCGGTCTGCTAAACGTAACGGCCACCCGGGTATTGAGCGATCTGAAGATCGACGAGCAAGCCCGCTCACACTCCAGTGAATCCGACCAGTAACACTACCGTACAGTCCGGTCTGATCGTCTGATATGTCGCATATCTCGCCTAGGGGTGGTAAACGTCAGACCCCAATAGCTCGATAAGTCGTGTCGATATGAGGTCTATAACTGTTCGATAAACTACTGGTAACACTTACCAGTAAATCTCAGCAACCCTAGCCAGGGATTTCCTGTTATAGCCAATCGAACACAGCGCAACATCAACCCCCTATACCGGGAGAGACGAATCCCCTCCTATCGCTCATTGCCTCCATGTGACTCGGGACTGTACCCAAAAACCACCGTTTTGCACGCCCTCTTGGACGCGGTAAGATGGAAATCAAAGCACAGTGGGAACCACACAAGACTCTATGACGATCTCGGGTCAACAGACTACTCTGTACCAGTGTCACCAGAGAACTGCCATCTGACGTGAGGTATAATACCATCTGGGAGTTCTCGGCGAGTCCGTCCACTGTACCCAGTCTCTACTGAGCACCCGTATATCATCTCTGATGTCAAACACCAATGGATATGGGATCATCCATCGCCCATCTGTATGGGTCGAGAAGGTATACGCTAGTCTACTCTGGTATATCGATGCCCCGTCTCGATACACCCTCGACTAGGGACTTTGAAGGATGTACTTATGGACTACCATGTCCCCACTAGTATGATCCGCATCATAGTCCAGGTAGTCAAGCACACATCCTAAGGGCTTTACCAACATGTAACAGAGAGACAATCAGTATACACGTTAAGGTAAAGTTCAACCAGATAGCATACTATCATGTCGAGCAAGAAAGTCCTCCCTATATATGTCCCAGCATCCACTACAATATACATCCTATGTACAGTAATGGCCTCTAGGGCATACATATAACTAACATTGCCTCCATGTGATTCGGGACTGTACCCAAAAGCCACCCTTTTGCATGCCCTCTTGGACGTGGTATGATGGAAATCAAAGCACAGTGGGAATCATACAAGACTCTATGACGATCTCGGGTCTACAGACTAACCTGTACCAGTGTCACCAGAGAACTGCCATCTGACGTAAGGTATAATACCATCTGGGAGTTCTCGGCGAGTCCATCCAGTGTACCAAGTCTCCACTGAGCACCCGTATATCATCTCTGATGTCAAACACCAATGGATATGGGATCATCCATCCCCCATCTATATGGGTCGAGAAGGTACACTCTAGTCTACTCTGGTATATCGATGCCCCGTCTCGATACACCCACGACTAGGGACTTTGAAGGATGTACTTATGGACTACCACGTCCCCACTAGTATGATCCGCATCATAGTCCAGGTAGTCAAGTACACATCCTAAGGGCTTTACCAACATGTAACAGAGAGACAATCAGTATACACGTTAAGGTAAAGTGTAACCAGATAGCATACTATCATATCGAGCAAGAAAGTCATCCTTATATATGTCCAAGCATCCACTACAATATACATCCTATGTATAGTAATGGCCTCTAGGGCATACATACAACTAACAGCTCCACTAGTCGCCGGGGCGGGGTCCGCCCCGGAACTCTCACGGGACGCGATCACCGGAGGAGAAGGAGCCGAGGCGGGATTCGAGCGGGAAGGGCCGGCGCCTTCGGCCTTCATGACCCTCCTCGGCTGGCGCATGAAGGCTTTGAGCTCGTCCATATCCATGGGTCCTGCGCAAAACCAAATGTAAGGAAGTCAGCGACACAAGCAATATACAAGCCAAAAAGCAAGCCTGAACTTACCGACGAACTCAACGGGGCTGAGCCCGGCCTAACTCAGGACCCTCTCAGACAGCAGCACGTCGAATCGGGGGATGGGCTCCTAAGACGCCACTCTCACCGCGACGGGGTCACTGGACTGGTTCCTCGGCAAGCATTTCTCCCTCGACCACTTTGTAGGCACGGGCCAGTCCTCGTCCTCGGGAGGGGAAACGAAGAAGAACTTCTTCTTCCAGTCATGAATGGAAGAAGGCAGGGCCACAAACTCTGTCCCAGCGGCGCCCCCCTGATCCTTTCTGAAAGAGAGGTATACCCACCTCGGGTCGCCCGCTCGACCACCAGGGTAATTTTTGAAGACGAGGGAAGAATCAAGGAGGGAGAGGCTGAAGGGAACCGCCTGTAACTTCAGGCGGATCAGGAATCCGAGGAGAATCCTCCACGAGTTTGGCACTAACTAGCCAGGGGCTAACCCGAAAAAGTTCAGCGCTTCGACAACCTCAGGAGAGAAGGGCAGGCGCATTCCACCCCAAAAATCTTCCAAATACAGTGCGATCTCCCTGCCCCGTACTTGGTCTGCCCTCTCTCCCTCCTTGGCCAGACGAAGCGTATAACGTGAGGGGGTGTGGAAGCGAGCCCGAGCATTGGCGAGCTCGTCCTCATGCTTCACCCAACACGAGGCGCCAGGGGCAGCATCTACCGCCTCCTCCCTGGGGGCTGCCCCCGCCATACGATCCCGGGGAGAGGATCCGACCCCTACTTCCCGGGAGGACTCAGGCTCAACTAAAGGGTCCCTAGAACCTACTCTTACGACATCTACTGACTCTATAAAAGAAGACATCTAACCTTGAGAAGAGAGATCCTTGGGAAACGAAAGCGGAAGAGAGAAGATGAGCGCCGAGCAATTAGGATTTAGAACGGGGAAATATGAAGGAGTAGGGGCCCTGGAACGGGCCCCACCCCTATTTATCACCGCAAGCGATCTCATCCAACGACGCTCTTCATCTCCCGCCAAAAGGCCTCCTCGCGTCCAACGGCTCTGATTGCTCCACTTGTCGTTCCCATGTTGGACCGCGCCCCGTCAGACGCTACAGGTCTGCACACGTCGCGTCGGCCAACCGACGCTCGACACGTGGACCATCGCTTCAGTGGCAGGATGCACGAACCGGTGCACCTTCCTTAAATGCAGAGACCTCGCTCTGATTCGCTGGCAGAAAAGACAGCCGACAGCCCGGGGACGCGTCCCGACGAAACCTTAAGAGGGAGCTCACCCCGGGCGGCCCGGCAGTCCACTCCTGACCCGACCTGCTAGCTGGTCGGGACAAGAGTGGGGGGCTAATGATGATGCTCAATATTGGCGGTCTCCAAGATCAGGACACGTGGTGGATGGCGTGTCCCAGAACTCAGAAGAAAGGGCCACAGGGGCTGACCAGGTCACTTCTGTACCTGACCTGCAAGCACAAGCTGGCTCATCTCAGAGCCCCCTGCAAATTGGCCTCCTCGACCCCTCAGCTCGCCTCGAGCTGCCACAAGACCGAAAACCGCTCGGCCCTCGCGCTCGTTCCCGAGCTCCTTTGCCAAGGCCATCTTTCTCGGTTCCTCCGACCGACCAATTCCACCACTCGCAGGCGTAACCGCCGCTCTGCAAATCTCGCCACGCGCAGATTCTCAGCCAGCAACATCCCGCGTTCCACGCCATCACGATCCCCATTAATGGGCGATCCGCTCTTTACGCGGGCGTGACGTCGGGAACGTAACTGCCGGCGAGATTCTCACGCCTGCTGCTGCGTGCTGCCGCCACTATATAAACCCCCATCACAGAGGGGTCAAGTAAGCCATTTTTATTCCACTTAGCTGTTACTCTGCTCGAATCTCGTACTAACTTGATCGTCGGAGGGTTCTCGGTGGTACCAAAACCACCCCGGGACTTCTTTGCAGGTATTCGGCGTTAAACTCCTCAAATCACCAATCTCCTCAAAACCCATTGAGACCCGCACGCAGCAGGAGATCACCTTCCAAATCCACCGAGAGATCGACGGAAGACAACATCCGAGGGAGACCCAAAAAGGACCTCCATCAATGATCAACTTGACCGGATCAGATTGTTAAAATGTGTTGTAGTTCGGGAGTTCCCGTTTTTAAAAAGCTCGGACCCGTTTGCAACAGAGCACTCCAAAACATGTAATGTGCTAATACATGCTAGATGAGATAAGCATGACCGGGTGTCATAGGCGAAAAAAATAAAATGTCGGATCCATATATCAAACATTTACTCTGTACATCAAATATTCTATTGCTCCGAAACTAATAATGCATGGCACCACCAGCGCATCACAGTTTGTTGAACAGTACGTATCCATGTCCTCACCCACACATCATTGACGCAGGTGACTCAGCTGCCTGCATTTATTCTCTACATGTACCTACCATGTACCATGTGAACTCATGTTTTGCACTTAATTTAAGGGTTTTGCTGTGCAGTTAGGCCATCCGTTAAACACCAATTAATAGTCTAACTTTCTCTTGTACCAAAACTAATTAATGATTTTCATGGCCATCCCTTACTGTAAATAATGCAATTGATATAAATATTGCATTTGATTTTTCTTTTGGGACCCTTCTTTTCTAAATTTATTTTATTTTCTCATTCTATTTGTCTTTGTTTCCCGCGTTCATCCTAAAATTTTGGAGTGTTTGTTTTAGAAACCAAATCTCCTTTTTTAAGCAAAGGAAATCTCTTTTCTAACTAAAATATGGAATATAAATTTTTTGTAAGGAAAAATGAATTGGTGGCAATTGGTATGTAATTTAATCTGGATTTTCCCCTTTTTTTTTATTAACAACAAATCAGGAAAGAAGTTGATGTATAGACCAAAATCTGTTTAAGCTATATTTGGATAAGAGATATACATACCTACTAAATCATATTTTATTGTATTTATATGTACCAAAATTGTTGAGTTTAATTTTAACCTAAGTTGCAGCAAAATTTTTAAAATTAAATACCTTAAGCAAAATCTAAAAAATTGAATATGGAGTTATTTTTCGTTTTTCTGACCAAAAAGAGAGAAATAAACCTGGACAAATAATTTGGATAAGTTTCTACCAAATAAATAAATAAATTGGAAAATAGATAAATTACAAGTGGACTATATATATACAACACAATAAAAAATAAAAAGAAACAATTCAAGGGTATGTATGGTATTAGACGAAATATTTTTGTGTGCATTGAAAAGCAGGTGGTGCATTAATTAGGTTTTCTTTTCTCCTCCACAATAATGGACATTTAATAAGATTTTAACAAGTGCCCTTAGTGCACCGGTTAGCAAAACCTATCACACTAAATAAACCTTAGTTATCATGGCTCTTCCCTCCCTTAAGTTTTTATAAAATAAGATTCCTTAATTGCTATTTTGATGGCATTTTAGCTAGGAAAAAGAATCCATCACGAATCATCAACACCACACCAAAACCAAAATCAATTCTCGCACACGCCAAAGGGTCTCAGCTCGAGGCGGTAAATACACCTCCGCACCAGGCATGAGCTCTTAGATTTGAATACTCCAGCTTGCAACGGTGAGAGGAAATTTCAGATGAAATATGCGGAGCAATTTCCGGCGTACCCAAGTGTCACCCCCTCCCTCCTCAAATGGTCCCCGGGCTGTTAAAAAACACTCGCACGTGCCGACTCCCACGCACCGCATGCAGTCCCTGCTCGATTATAATATTTCCGCACGTGTTCCATCTCTCTCTTTTTAAAATAAAGAGGTAAAAAATGAAAACTAAAAACTAAAAATTAAAACAGAAATCCAAAATTACCGTCACCGCCCGTGAAAATAAGCGGCCTCCTCCGAACACCAACAAAAAGGGTAGGAGCGAGTTTTACGTGGGAGGGCACGTGCCAGCTTTCGCCAGCTGGTGAGGGTAACGAGCGGAGCACCGTACCCCTCTCCCCTTCGTTATTATATCGTCGCCATCTCTCTCGCAAACGAAACGAAGCGCCATCACAGAGAGAGATTCGAAGGAGAGCGATCCAAAAAGAGACGATGCTGATCTTCGGCAACGATCAGTATCTCTTTGGAGGGATCGTCGCTTCCATTCTAGGGTTTCTCTTCCTCTTTTCCCTATTCAATAATAAAGGAAATTACAAGAAAAAGGGTGACGATGATGAGATCGGGGGCGGCGACGGGATGGCGGCGGCGACTCAGAAGGGGGAATGTGGGCCCCGGGATGGCCCCGATGTGATCGTCGTCGGCGCAGGGGTCGCCGGATCTGCGCTTGCCTACACCCTCGGAAAGGTTTGCGTCTTTTGATCCAATTAATTGTCGTTTTCGAATTATTTTTGCATTTAGGACGCAAGATTTGGGAATCATCGATATAATTAAAACCTTTTTTTGGTGCAAAAAAATGGAAGTTTGAACATACCATCTACATGGAAAGCCACATAGGAATTATTTATGCATGTGCGGGCACGTGGAAGATGTGAGAATTGAATTGTTAGAGTAATTTGTATAATTAATTAACATTGAAGAGATTATACGTCTTCGTCCCTTTTTACTTGACAATTTAGATAAATGCACGCCGATTAAGGAAATCAAAGTTTCTAGACTAAAAAATCTTATCTGCAGATTGTTTTTCGTTGAGTTGTCCAACTAAATAATTTTAATTGGAATTTTATTGTGCATCTTCTATGGAGAAAAGAATTACACTTGTTTTCCCGCTTGTCCGCAGCATGATGTCACTTATTTTAAACACTTAATCTATGGAAACTGAAAGTAGAAGGTGCTGAGTCGACAAGAATGTAAAAAAGGAAGAAAAATTGTTTCTCTCTGTCAGCGCTTTTGTAAATGAATTAATCTGATATCATAATTTTTATAATGGAAGGTAGATATGAAAGTTTCTCTCCGACAGAATTTTTAAAAAGATTTATTCATGTCATCTTTCCTATCATCGTTTTCTTTTTCTTTGTATGTGGGCTTACCAGTAGTAATATACATCACATTCTTGCTTCATAAGGAAACCTCGCTCTCCATTTACAAATGTTCAGGCTTATGAAATAATTTATTGAGGAATAAATTGTATTTATCATCTGTAGGATGGGCGGCGAGTACATGTCATTGAGAGAGATTTGACAGAACCTGATAGAATTGTTGGTGAATTGTTGCAACCTGGAGGCTACCTAAAACTAATTGAGTTGGGTCTTGAGGGTAAGCATAAGTTTATCATTACTTATACTTTATTTGTGGATTACTGAAAAGTCTTTATTATTATATCATATTTGTATATAGTCATGATTTTCGCAAACTTTCGTCTTCAATCATTTTCCAATAGAAAACAATACTATTCTGGGGATATACTCTTTATTTGCATCTGGTTACTGACTTGTGTTATAATTCATTTTATTGTGATATGCATATTCTAAACTTATATACATCTGTTTCTCTCTAGATTGTGTTGACGAAATTGATGCTCAACGAGTACTTGGGTATGCCCTCTTTAAGGATGGAAAAACTACCAAAATGACATATCCTTTAGAAAAGTACCATTCAGATGTTGCTGGAAGGAGCTTTCACAATGGCCGGTTTATTCAAAGGATGCGAGAGAAAGCTGCTTCTTTACCCAAGTAACCTTTTTCCCCTCCCAAATCCAAGTTTCTTCTGCTATGCGTATGCTGATTCTTATTCAAATAAGGAACTATAGATTACAATTAAATTTCAGGGCACTTAAAGTATTTGAAATCATGTCAAATCAAATCAATTTGTTTTTATCTTTCATGCACATACAGTGTTTTAAACGCCACAGCTGATTGCTAATTATCTTAGTAATATTTAGCCACATTTTAATGTAAAGAATACACCATATATTTTTGTTGCTATTTTCATTATAAGCAACGCTGGTCATGTGAAAGAGAGCTTCCAGACTGGGCCAGAGGAACATTGTGACAATTGCATAATATGTTGGCTCCATCAATTACAAATTACCACCGTATAGCTTCGACAATGGACGCTTCTGTGTAAACATTTAACCAATATAACAGATAAGTAAAGACAATTCAATGGTGATATAACCACTCATTCATCATGCATTCAGTAGAACTAAGGGTATCATTAACTGTCGACAGCTTTAATTTTGGGTGAATTGAACATGTCGAACAATGTGTTGAGTAGGGACCTTTGAGTGCGCAACTTTGATATAACCAATTAAACACTTCAGCTTTCTTCAAGTAGAACTGCCAACCGCCTTAGTTCCTTGGTTAAATTAGACATCTCTATTGGTTTTGTTAATATGATTGCACAAGCGGACCTTTTACTTTACACTTCCTAGCATGTTAAATCAACCTGCTCCAATTAGGAACAATGTCCTGCTTAAAATATACCTAATGACTTCATTGTTTAAAGCTTGATATGAAGTTCTTATAATTTACATCAACTGTAATTATAGTTTTATTTCCTCATGTGTATTATGCTTAAGTAACATCCATATTCCTCTTATCACTCTTATTCTACTAGCTGATCATCTCTGGTCACGTTATTTACTTTTCTTTAATTATGCACCATATGTGAAGTTTATTTCATCAGAAGGAAATTTAAGTTGTTCCATGTTTTGCAGTGTTCAATTGGAGCAAGGAACTGTAACATCTTTGGTTGAAGAAAATGGTACTGTTAAGGGTGTGGCATACAAATCTAAATCTGGTGAAGAACTCAAAGCTTATTCACCTCTTACAATCGTATGCGATGGTTGCTTCTCGAATCTGCGTCGTGTTCTTTGCTCTCCGAAGGTAAACAAAACATTTAGGCTGTTGGCTGTATGGCATCTTCATGCACTTAGAAAAGTAATGATATATGGTAGAAGTTCTATGACATATTCCCTTGTTTATTGATGACTATAAGAATATTTCAATGGATCTTATTCTGCAGGTGGATGTACCTTCTTGTTTTGTCGGTTTGCTCCTTGAGAACTGTCAGCTTCCGTATCCAAACCATGGGCATGTTGTCTTGGGCGATCCTTCACCCATCCTATTTTATCCTATAAGCAGCAACGAGGTCCGTTGTTTGGTTGACGTACCTGGCCAGAAAGTGCCTTCTATATCTAATGGAGAGATGGCTAAATACTTGAAGACTGTGGTAGCGCCTCAGGTATATTTTACTGGAGTATGTTATTTTGATTGGATCGGGTTATATCTTTCAGTATTAGTGTGGCTAAGTTTGTTTCTAAGGATAAAATGAGAGTAAGGTAAAATGTTAATAAAGCAAAGACGCCGATTTCCATTGGAGGAAAGGAGGAAGAGTGGGTGGGAATAGCACGGCCAAAAAGGAAGTAAGGTGAACATATTTTCTTTCTAGGCATTTCGAGATATCTGGCACTTTTACTTCTGGTGCAACACACCGGACATTGTATCAATATACGGATTAGTGTTGAATCACTTAGAATTCATATAACGATCCATGCTTTAAGCATGATAAAGACTTTTTATAATTAAATAAACAATGTAATTGTAGTTTCTCTTCTTAAGTGTTCATAGGCTAATTGTAGTTTCTCTGTCTCAAGTGTTCATAGTTTATTTAATTAATAGAAAGTCAGCATGTGCATTGACACCTGCCTCCTTTTGTTATATAATTTTCTTTGCGCATGCCACGAACAATGGAACATGTTTACCCCAGTTATTGGGTTGTAGGATAACTATGTATATTAAGCTAATAGAACACTTTAACACTCACCTGATGTTGCATTTTGGTCATTTGCCTCCAGTGGACACTCTCACTTGCTAAGGGAGAATAAGTAGGGGAACTAAATATATTTTTAAGGTTTAATTCCAAAAAAACTATCAAAAACTTTGGCCTAATTACGAGAAACTACCAAATTCTTGTTAAATACACAAGAAACTACCACAAAACTTTATAAAACTATGTGAAACTACCACAAAACTTTCAAAAACCATGAAAAAACTACCATAAATATGGTGCCATATCAGCAATAAATTGCAAGAAACTACCAAAAAACTTATAAATTTTTTAACCACGGCAGTTTCTCGTAATTTTAAGAGAATTTGGTAGTTTCTCGTAACCGAGGCAAAGTATTTGGTAGTTTTTTGGAATTAAGCCTATTTTTAATTGACATTGGTGAGCTTTGAACCGAGGAACTTTTGAAAATTTGATGCTTTGGTACCATGTCAATAACAGCTTTACTTTTAAGCTATACTGGGCTAAATTTCTATATCAAAAGTCAGAGCACTTAGTAACTGTTACAATAACTATTTCTGCATTTACTCAAAAATGTAAATGAATAAAGAAGCAACAGTTTTTTTTATTCCTTCTGCAGTCACCAAACATAGCATCTATGACAGATAGGTGAATTACCTTATCTAATAATGTGTGATGATTATATATTCTGCAGTTAATGTATTTCTTACATGATATTATCCATCTCTCAGGTCCCAACAGAGTTGCATGATGCTTTTATTTCAGCCATTGATAGAGGAAGCATAAGAACTATGCCAAACAAGAGTATGCCAGCTGCTCCACATCCAACTCCTGGAGCCCTCTTAATGGGTGATGCATTCAACATGCGCCATCCTTTGACGGGCGGAGGAATGACCGTGGCATTGTCTGATATTGTTGTACTCCAAAATCTTCTCAAGCCTTTACGGGATCTCCATGACGCTTCTTCTCTCTGCAAATATCTGGAATCTTTCTACACGTTGCGTAAGGTATATCCGTAGTACATTTTCTTTCAATTGCCCAAAATTGTTTAAAGTTCTCTCATCGTTCCTATTGGTTCGCTTGGCCAAACTATTCTCCAGTAACAAGTTATCTTTGAGTTTTGCAAAAAATATCTTGACATATACTTTTGTTCAATCGATAATGATATTGCCTGTCATGATTAACAGCCTATTTTTTTTGTTCTTGCTCCTCCTTTCTCCTTATATAAGTATATAAAGCAATGCAAAACTTTGACACATCTTTGTTCCAAAGTTTCATGTGCAAATTCTTTCTGGTGAATTTGCTTCCTTTTGTTTTAAACCCCTTATTTTATGTAGGGGAATCTTATTGAGCCTCTCCTTGGTTCCATGAGCTTAAACTGCAAGAGTGTTGAAGTTGTTTTCCTATTTGCTATCTTGGAATTTTGGAACACTCCACCATAGTGTATAAATTCTTTGGATAGGAATTTGGTACTAATTTGGAGGATAGACTAATGACACATCGTAAAAAAATTATGCATGGACAGCATCTGAAATTAAGATCTGGTTCCTACTAAGTTATTTATTTCTACCAGTCCTCATAGCATCAAAGCTTAACATGTTATCTTTCTTTTCCTGCAGCCAGTGGCTTCTACAATAAACACCTTGGCTGGTGCCTTGTACAAGGTATTTTGTGCCTCGCCAGATCAAGCAAGGAATGAGATGCGTCAAGCTTGTTTCGATTATCTGAGCCTTGGTGGCGTATTTTCGCAAGGGCCTGTGGCTTTGCTCTCTGGTCTTAATCCTCGCCCATTGAGCTTAGTTTGCCATTTCTTTGCCGTTGCTGTATATGGTGTTGGCCGTCTCTTGTTGCCATTTCCTTCTCCTAAGAAATTGTGGATCGGTGCAAGATTAATTTCAGTAAGTCATCACAGCTGCTGCTTTCTTACTCTTTCATAAGTAAAACCATGATATTAGCTTATTTTCAATCTCAAATCCATTAATAAAACTTTCATGGCTTGGTTTCCCATGTATAATCTGCTTTTTTGTTATTTGGTTTCTTATATCTCCATAAATTCCCATTTATGTGGTCGTTTAAAATGATCTGACCCTTTTGCCCTAGTTATAACCATTATCTTAAAATGATCTATGGCCCTTCTCCATAGTCTGGAATTTTGAGGATGCCAATTGGTTATCTAGGATTATGACAAGCCCATATCTTGTCAGTCTTCTGAACCGGAAATTTGGCACTTATTCTGAGAGGGTTGGCGTCCGGTTGACAAAGGTCATTAAATTTTGTTAGATCTTTCCTAGATCTTTGCTTCAAAGAATCAAAGCCGACCCCACTTGTATTTAAAAGGCTTTGACGACGACGACGATGTTGATCTTGAATCAAATGAATATACCTCTCCAGACATTAAAATGACCTATATATCGCCTATGGTCTTTGCATTTGATATTACTTGAAATTTCCCACTAGCTGTAGTAGCTTACACCCGATTATTTTTTTCACCTTATAAAAGAAAGAAACTAAATGATGTTCCTACTACTGCATGTTATACAAAATGTTTATACAAGATTGGTTTCAGCAAGTCATCACTGTTGTGGCCTCGTATTTCTTTCCTGAGTAACATTGATTTTTTCCCCATTCTGAATTGTATAATAAAATACACACGGTTTGATAAGTATGGCTTTGCGTTTCCGTTATTTGGTTTCTTATATCTCCATGGGTTCCCTTTTATATGGTCAATTACAGGGATTATAAATGGATTCTTTTTCCCTGATTTTAACCAATAATATGTTTCACATGTGTCCACCTCATGTGTCCACCTCTCCGATATTAAAGTAAACTATATCTGGTCTCTGCATTTGATATTTCATATAATTTCCAACTGTTGGTACTAGTTACACTTGATTATTCGATTACATGGTAATTTACTTAATCATTGGGCTGCAAGTTATACGAAGGCCAAAAGGTTCATAGTGAGTTTAGTCTTATTCGTAATGCTTTATATCTCTTCCTTTTGTTTTTATATCTAAATTGATCGAAAATGGAGGCTTAACATTGGCAAGGATGCCTTAAATTTCAAAAGTTCTTTTTTCCTACTTCCGATCTCATTCTTCCAATTTTCTCCTTTCGCAGGCTGCATCTGGGATCATATTCCCGATAATAAAAGCAGAAGGGGTAAGGCAAATGTTCTTTCCTGCGACTGTCCCTGCATATTATAGAGCTCCTCCTGTTAACTGAGCAAACAATGTGTAACATTTGTGAAGGGTAACAAGTTCCTTGTTTTTGTAATGGTGCCGGTCTGGTAGATGTTTTCTCCCCTTGTAAGAAATGTTTTGGTTCTGATTCAATTAAGTAGTTTTCTGTGAGATTAATGCATGTTCTGTCTTCACTGTTGATTAGTCGTCGTTGCTGAGCATTTCTAGCAATATCCAGAAACTCTTCCGGTATTAAGGGGTTCAGATCCTCGTCAGCGAAAGAATTCGCTGTAGAGTTCAGTGTTTTAATCATAGCCGTCCAATTATCATGGATGTCATTGATCAGTTGAGCTTAAATTAGGTAATTTTCTTTTTCAGTTTCAATTAGAATCATGGTTTTCAAATCTCATAGATTCAACTCATATTTTCCTCAGATTAAGATGTATTGTAAGCCTAAACTACTGTTGGAATTTGTTTTTTAAGGTTGCCTCTAATCAGCTGAGACATTATGTGAACAGAAAGATACACTGCCAAATTAGATGGGCTAAACATTAAAAATTTGATAGTATAAGATAGAATTTAAAGGACGGCTTTTAAATGTGCATGATTCACATTTTCTTATAGCAGCAACAATCACCCTCAAAGATATAACAAAGCCCTTAAAACTATGTTAGAAAATAATGGGAGAAGAAACTAAACTTGTGAAGGAGAAAGTTCTTTCATAGAGTAGAAAAGGATGACATTTGGAATGGTCCGACTATTAAAGAGAAAATGGCCTTTGGCGGTTCTTTTGTGACAACCTCTAAATTTGAAATTCACAAGTCAAAACTTGTGATTCAGCTCGCCACGTCTCGCTAACTCGTGAATCGACTTGATCCCACTCGTATAACTAACTGTTGGTGATGGTGAATCTCAATGACTATTTGAGTCACTTCGCCTCGTCTTGGGAACTCGCTCAACGGCTACTTTCCAATGATCGCCTCACCTCGAAAACTTCCCGAACGGCTATATTTCAACAGTCGACTTGTCCGACTCCCCTCGCCTCATAATGAATCTAATATATTTGAACATAATGAATCTAATATAGTTGAACATATAATTATAATCCGATTGATATTAATCAACAGTTTTTACTTATATTTTTCTTTTGTGGTCTATAATTGCATTTTAATTATTTTATGATTATTTTTTTATGTTTAAAGAAAATTCAAAGTCAGACGAATTAACTCGCCTAATTCTTCGAACTGTCTCGTCTTGTCTGGTGAATCACCTGGACGAGTTTACGAGCCGAGTGGGTTCCTAAGTTCACCTATAATGGTTCGCCTCGCCTCGTCTCTGTTGGGATGCAAATGCACTCTAGTAGGAGCGGAGCGGCGGAAGCGATGAAAATGGGTAAAAAAAAATTCTTCAAGCACAAGCATACACAAACCATGCAATCATGCCAAACACTAAAAATAGTAAGCAACAAGAAAGCAAGAGAGGGTTTTTTGTGTGCTACAACCTTTGTAGCGTGTCCACCTAATCGTGGAAGACCCCGTATAAACTAATGAGCTCTTAGGTGGGTGTGCAAGCCGAATGTCTCGCCGTAGATGCTCCACGGGAAAATGAACCAATCTGAAGCTCCATCTCCATCAACTAGTGGAGAAACTCCCTATATTAACTTGCTAGGAGATATAGGAAGATAATATTGTGAATAAAGACTCTTTTTTAATTTCCTTTTCATTTCTTGACTCCACCATTTTTGTAGAGAGGAGGAAGAAGATAAAGAAGCACTTGAGAAAGAAGTAGATGCATGCATATTCTTTAAAAAAAGAATATCTTCCTACTTATCTCTCTCCCTCCACACACCTACACACACGCACGAGCGCGAAGTGAGAAGAAATTTCTTCTCACTTCCCTCTCTCCTCTAATGTTTATCTAAAGAGAAAATGGGCCCCACATGATCTCTTTATGTTTTAATATAAAGAGAATATATTTGTATCAAAATACTAATACATAATGTATCAAATACATAACATGTATTATATTTATCCAATACATATAAAAGAGAGGGTATATGTATCCGTATACATATACATATTATGTAACCATATACATAATAATAATATAATTATAAAGGGAAAGAATATATGTATCATATACATATCCATATTATGTATCGTATACATAATAATACATTAGTATCGTATACCAATGTAAGAAACAGAGAGAGTATGTATCTTATACACAATACTAGAAACTATATCACATATATGGTTATTAAGTTAACACTTGACTTAATATTTCGGCTTATAAATAAATCGGCTAGCATATCAACCGTCCAATTAAATCACGCGTATCACATATGCATGTTTAATCGAACACTCGCACGTATCCCTATACACACGCCATATCATCATTTCACCCGGGCAGGTACTTTCGTTGCGGGACTGTAAAGACCTGTCAATACGTTGGCAGTAGATTAAACATGATCATATCCAATTGAATCTGAATTACTTTCAGATTCAATCCCCTCACGGATTAACCCACAAGCTTGTCAGTGGTACTAGCTGTTAGTAAGCTTGTCAGTGGTACTAGCTGTTAGTGATATGTATGCCCTAGAGGCCATTATTGTAAATTATAGTGGATGCTTGGACACACACACACACATAGGATATTCTTGCTCAGTATGATAGTATGCTATTTGGTTTCTCTTTATCTTAACATGTGCATTTGTTCTAGTTTACTATTTCACCGATATATGTTGATAAAGCTCTTAGGATGTTTTGCTTGACTATCAGGAATATGATGTAGATCATGCTCGTGGGGCCTGAATAGTCTACAAGCACATCCTTGAAGTGTTCCTAGTCGAGAGAGTATCGAGACAGGGCATCGATATTCCAGAGTAGAATAGTATATACGTTTCTTGACCCTGTATGGGGCGATGGTTGATCCTACAACCATTGGTGTTTGACACCAAAGATTGTACACATGTGCTCATTGGAGAATGAGTACACCGAACGAACTCGCCGAGAACTCTTTATATCATATATATAAATATATAAAGAGAAGAAAATATCAAGTAAGCATAATATTAGTTTATATATATATCAAATTATTAAATTAACACTTGATTTAATAATCCGGTTATATTATATATATAACCCGACTAATATTAAATAACGTTAGATTAGAATACGGTATCATATATCCGTATTTAATCAAGCTTCCGCACATATCTACATGCATGCCCTATTTCGTTTCGCTTGAGCCAGAAAACCTTTATGTGGGACTCTAAAGACTCGTCAATACGCCGGCAGAAGGTAATGATCACATCAAACACCTACAAGCACGTCAACGGTACTAGCTGCATGTAACGACTACCTAGGTATTGAACGAATAGAAGATCAACAAGTGAACTTGTCCAAACTCCTGTAGAGCCTATAAGCAACACTTACCGTACAGTCCGGTTTTTTCGTCTGATATGTTGCATATCGAGTCTGGGAAGCGGTATCGTCAGACTACAATAACTCGATAAGTTATGCCGATGTGTGGCCTATAATATATGATATAACCGGATTACTAAATCAAGTGTTGATTTAATAATTTGATATATGTGTGTGTGTGTGTGTATATATATATATTAACTAATATTATGCTCACTTGATATTTTCTTCTCTTTATATATTTATATATATGATATAAATATATAAATCTATTTTGTGTCATGGTTGATGATACATATATGATGGGAGTATGAGAATCACATTGAAATGGAGATAAGAATGGAAAAATTTATCTTTTTATCTTTAAAGATAAAAGAATGAGTCATTATTTTTATATGAGTGTAGATCTAATGACTCACTCTTGTTTTATCTTGGTAGATAACCATGGCTAAAAACTCTTCATTCTCATCCATAACTTCAAGTTCTTCTCATCTTCATCTCCTTCATTTCTCTCGGTTTTTATTTTTAGAGAAAAAGTAAAGAAAAGAAAGAAAGTTAAGTGAGCCAAAACCCCACTTCAACTGTCTAAACTAAACCAACACATTAGTTTAGGTAGTTATCTTCACTAAAACTTTGTTTAGTGGAGTGAGAGCTTGAGAGAGGGTTGCCTCAAGGTGGATCATTTTCGACAAAGAAGATATCAAGAAAGCTTGTTCAAGGGACTTCTACTTGTAGGTTTAGAAGTGAAGGACTAGACTGCAAAGGTTGTAGCTCCTCTTCATTTAGTATTAATTTCTAGTTTGCTTTCTATGAAACCTATAACCTTTAGTTTGATCCTAACTAGTAGACTTAGCCTTTTAGATTTTTTAAAATTGCATATTTGCTTTTGTTAAAAACCTAGTAGAGGTGTTAGGATGTCACGACCCGAAAGGTACGGAACGTGACTGACACTTAAATTACGAACGTCTCAAGGCGGACGTAATCTAAGTAAGCCAAAGCCCATAAATCAAAACCAAATAAGCAGCAGAGTGAAGGAAAACCAATTTATTGAAAGCGATTTTAAATCAAATAGTTACATCAAGATTTTTAAAAGCAACATCCATTTTTCCGAAAATTTCGGTAGAGTCTCCTTTGTAAATACTGGCCCCCAAACGGATACAAAACATGAATATATCAATAACATGAAATAAGGCATCCCCAAGCGGGAGCTAGCTCTTCGCCCCAAAGCGGACACAAATCCCACGCAATATAAATCAGCAATGTGCAAAATAAGCATGAAAAGACACAAGTAAAAAGCATCATGTCGGCTTAAGTGAGCGCGACCTAAAGAAACAATATACATGCCCACAAATCTCACTGTCTCACCTCTAAGTCAATATACATCAGTACTGGTAGATGATATAGTAGATGGAGTACACTAGATACAAAGAATATATAAGGTGGAAACAAAATAAACACATAACCCACCTACGAGCAAAAATCCTTAAATCCAAGCAAAAGGAGGAAGTGCGTCCGCCGGTACAGTACTGACGGATCGGACCTGCAAAAAGGCTGTGGCACAACGGGGGTGAGTTGCCAACTCGTGAGTAATATGTATCATCTATAAAGACTATCGTAAGCATGTACGCAAAGTGTCACAATTCTACAATATTGCTATGTTATGATATGCTAGCAGCTATGTATGTAACATGAATGCAATTTAACATGTGATCAAAGTATGTTTAATATGATAAGTTATTAATTTCATCTTAGGAAAATTTCTGTGAAATATCTGAGGAAATATCATATAAAATCAATAGAAATCCGTGCCCAGTATCGGCACCTCAAATGAATATCTCAATGTCCCAAAGTATAGATATCTCAAAACGTCTCGGGCTCCGGCAATCCGGACTGGCCCATCTCAACTATCAATGTCTCAATATCTCACGACCACGGTCGGTATCCTCCGGATATCCGCCGCGCCAACAATCACCGGCAGGTATTCTTCCCCTGTCAGGCTCATCGTCTACTACTCGAACTTCTTACCTCGGGGTATCTTACCGGGCCCACCATGTACCCGAGACGGATCATCCTACTCCTCAAAACGGGTCTCGAAAACTAACAGAAAACTCATGGTGGACGACACAAGTATCATGTCACGAGAAAACCGCAACTTGCAATTTTTTAAAAATGATTTCAGTTTTATTAAATCCTTGCGGTTTCTCCAAAATCTCATAAACCTCAAATGCTGAAATCCTCCAGAAAGAAAGTACCACAAGTGCACATGTCAATGATGATGAATGCCTATGATATCAACAATGCGGACTGCAATATATGACTAAAAGACTATGTATGATCGAATGATGTAATGAGGTACATGCATCTAACTAGCAATTCTACATGTTCATCTTGCGGAAATTTACTATATTAGTACTGGTTTATATGTCTTATATGGTGAAATTATTCTAAATTCCGGTTTGAACAAGTTATCTAGTGTTTGTGGCATAGCAATTACCAAGGCGTGTGTGTTCGCATGAATAGTGCTCGTGCAGCATAAAACCCTGGTAATGGTGCAAGTGTCCTATGAGATGAAGTTGCACAATTATATATAATGAATTAAGCAAGCCAATTATTTCCTGTGTCGCATATCTCATTTAATGGTTTCAATGGTTTTTATACGATGAAGTTAACATAAATATGGATATGCAGGTCATGCAGTGCCGTAAAATAGGTAGCTAGGAACTACATGCAACAAGCTGGTATTACTAGAAATTCTAAATTATCGGGCGTCTCGCGCCATCCAAACGATTCTCCCCGTAGATGTATACATCTACTCACCGGAAATCCCCAGCTAGCTAGGTCCAATCACCGCTTTCCCTTTTCGTGCCGCTTCAGAAGTCTTCGCGACCGATCCTGGATTTTGAACAACACAAAACATAAGGTTACACATCATGAAACGACGCATGTCATAAAAAGAAAGGGTCAAGGTCAACGGGTTAGGCAGATGGTGCACTTGGTGCGTGGAACACACACGAAAAACAGTACAATCTTAACTAAAATTGTCGTTTCGGACCATCCGCCAAAACAAAACCCGATCAAACCAAGTCTCACATTCTCACATCCTAAATGTCGTAGGAGATGCCAACAATATAATCAAGATATCACAAATAATTCATCACATAATTTTATAAAAAAACTAGTAAGCATTAGCATTCCGAATTCGGTGCAAACATCGTCGCTTTGCGACAAAAAGACTACTATCAAGCATAATCATCCAACCGCACAACTAGTTAGCCACAAACACTTAAATTCAACACATTAGCAATACTTCAAATCCTATTTTCCATAAACAACCCTTTCTTGATTTTCATAACTATCAATCCCAATCAAGTTCCACACTTGAAAAACTTAAACTAACACTAATTTGAAGCCCATAAGAAAGCTAACCTCTTAGATTAGGTTAGTATAACAACTAGATAGCAAAATAGACTTAATTAACTTAGTAATGGTTTTCTAAAACCCTAGTTTAAACTCAAACCATTCACTTTAAAAAAACTAGATTAGAAATTAACACTAAACTTAACACTAAAACAATTTCATCAAGGAATTTAACTATAAGTATTTAAATGGGTCAAGATTATACCTCAATTCCCTAAGGATCTAGCAAGAGAATTTGCCTCCAATGATGGTCTCATAGCACCAAGATTCAAGCTAGAAAAGCCAAGGAGAATGGGATGAAGAATGGGCTTGAAATTGTGAGATTTAATTTGGATTTTGAAGAAATTTTTGATGAAATTTGAAGGAAAATGAGAAGAGGAAAATGGAGGGGGAGGGCTGCAGAAATCTCGGCCAGGGAAAGGATGGGGGAATGGTGTGGGTTTTGTGGGAATTGTCCAAGTCAACCCCTCTCACATCAATGTACATCATACCTCCAAATTAACATATTTTAAAACCTACACTTTTAACTCTATTCCTCACTTAACAAATGAGCTCAAGAAAATTTTTGAGGGGGAGAAATTTCTGCAGTTGGCTCGGCCCAAGGAGGGGTGAGGGAGTTGTGAGAGGTTACAAAAAAAATTCCATGCAAAAAGACCCCCTCAAGTTACCTAATTGCAACCTTAAGCTTATTTTATTTAATTTTAATTTTCCCTTAATTATAACCAATTAGAACTCGTAATTGTAAGTCCACGGTAGCGCCCCGGCCGTCTAACAGACGCCAAATACGGAACAAAAACTTTTTACAACTGGCGCTATCGCGTACTATAACCCGGATCTACCATTAAAGCTAAACTAACAAACTACAAAGTGGGTAGAAGAGTTATACCGAACGATCCGAGTCCTTCGGTCTTCAACCATCATCACACGCTTTGGTGCGGCTGCTCCGATCTCCTGAATCTCCAGTCTTCTCGTCCAGGTGGCACCACGTCGACGGACCTTTAAACGGGCTCCCGCCTCTGAACCGAGGTAACTCGGTCGTCAAGTTTGCTAAAAGAGACGATCAAGATGTTGTAGAGAATGAGTAGAACACTTTGTCTCGTTACGTCCAAAGCTATGGACGAACGGTTAATGAAGTTGCCTTTTGAATCGGGTGGAAATGTGAAATAAGTATCTATCAAATTTCCATACACTTAAACTCTCATCTTTTTTCTCTCAAGCAACCATTTTCTCACAAGAGGGGAGGAGCCGGCCATATATGGTGAGGGGGGGGGGTGAGTGTAGGAGAGGGGAGAGTGACCATAGCATTAATGAAGAGAATGTGTCATCTAACACCTAGTATGAACTCATTTAAAGAAACAATGATTCATAACACATAGTCATCAACACATAAATGCACCATTAATGCACTAAGCCACCTCACCATCCTAGTCACCATCTAGAAGCTTCCACACTTATCTCAAGAAAAAATAAATCCGCATTTAACCGAATGTTAAATATGGCCGATAGAAAACTGGAAACTAGCAACTTCCAAAAGTGATCCTGAAACGAATTTCAGGATAACCCCGTATCAGTATAAACATACCCGCATTTGTATTACGACCGAATACAAATGCAATTGAGACAAAGATATTATATCTACACAGTATAATACTGGGTTCCGGCTTAAACCAAAGCCTACCAGTATTATCTGCCCGAAAAATGATACGTGCGAAAACGCACGTGCATTTTCCGAACCTTGCCATAAAACCATACGGCCTCTACAACGTTTCGCCCGAACTTGGGAAAGTGTCTGTGGGGGACTCTAATGACTCATCAACACACTGGCACTGGGTATAACCACTACCACGTCAGAGGTACGAGCTGTACGTAACGTTTGCCTATGTATTGATTGGAAGGGAAGCTGACGAGCGAACTCATCTCTAAACCCTATTGAGCCTAACAGTGACAATATACATACAGTCCGGTCCGTTCGTCTATGAGTATCGCATATCTGCCTAGGGGCTGGTAACGTCAGACCTCCATTAGCGGTATAAGTCGTGTCAGAGAGTGGCCCAGAACACCCTGAGATACTACTGGAGTACCTACCAGTAAATCTCCTGGCTCGGCCGAGAGCTTTGTGTAATGGCTCTCCTAGACACAGCGTGATCTCACCCCCAATACCGGGAGAGACGAATCCCCTGCCGATCCGCTCACTTGCCTCCATGTGGATCTGGACTGTACCCAAAAAAGACCTGTTTGCACGACTCCTTTGAGCCGTGGTAGGGTAGAAATCAAAGCACAGTGGGAACTCACACGAGACAAATGACGACCTCAGGTCGATGAACTAACCTGTACACATGTCACCAGGGAACTGCTATCTGACGATATGTATAATACCAACTAGCATATTCCCGGCGAGTCCTGTCCGGTGTACTCATAACCCAATGAGCACCTGTATACATCTTAGGTGATCCTACTGACACCAGTGGCTTGTGAGACCGGCCACCGCCCCTCGTCGGGGTCTCGACTGTATACACTAGTCTACTCTGGAGTATCGATGCCCTGTCTCGAAACTCCCACGACTAGGGACACTTTAATGATGTGCTTACAGACCCCAGCTCCCACGTATGTGATCGCCATCATACTGCCAGTAGTCAAGCAAGAATCCTATGGGCTCTATCATCATGCAATAGTGAACTAAAGCATGTATACGATGTTAAAGACAAACCAGATAGCAAACTATCATCTCGAGCAAGACTGTCATATCGGTATAGGTCACGCCTCAATCATTGCAATCACGTACCTGCGATCCAATAATTGACTTTGAGGGCACTATCTCCAACAATCTCCCACTTGCACTTAAGGCTAATTATTGCGATGTCGCATACTCACAGCCTGTGTGATACCGAACATCCAACTCCTCTACTAATCAGTTTCACAAAGCTAGTTTGTAAAACTCTTGTGTTCGAGAAATAGCCTCAGTGAGTGGATCCGCCTTGATGTTTCTTTCTATGTCTCTCTTAATCTCAAGTTCGCGGAGAAAGCTATCTCCCGAATCGAGTAATACCTGTCTTAGAATATGTCTGAATATCTGATGGGACCTAGTTCATAAATGAACTCCAAATTCAAACTTCTTAGACTGTATCGATAACTGAACCTAATCAGTATCCAGCACCATGCCTCCCACAGTATCCTCTTGGACCACCTGTCCATAATATTGTCCCTCGTCAGAGGGAAAACTATAACTCTGACAATCACTCTGTCATCCATGTCACCTTTGAAGCCTGGAATGATAACCGTCTCCCGGAAGAGCCTGCCATTATCAAATCTGTAGAACATGCACTTATGTTCTAAAACTGCTCCCTTATGTTTCTCAAGGATTGGATTAATATAAACTTATTTCATCAAGTGCAAAAACAACATCTGGTGTGGTACTTGACATCTCATGATTGACTCAATTGCCTAAGCAAGTGATCTGCCAATCATGCACATCCCTCTCTCCTTTAGTCTCTAAGACACCTTTAGAGAGGGTGACTCCATCACCTGCAGGTACACCACCATGCCAGGAGTCATCTAAAAAACCATTAGAATACTGTCACAGTACTCACATTGGGAAACTACCCAAATCTGGATCTAAAACCATAGATCTAGTAACCGGAATGTCAGATATTATATCCATATCCTGTCTGGAGATATCCATATCCTGTCTGGAGAAACAACTGTGTGACGACCACAGTACAACCGATCGTAGTATATGAATTTTACTTCCTACTCTGTGTATGTCATCTAAATACCAGGACATCACACCCTACTACCTTCTTTAACAGATCCATCCCCTATTCTGATGAAGTCAAACCCATGACTGTCACATCAAAATTAGATGATCTTATCTCCGCTATTTCTGCTCAAGCCTATGAATAGACATAAGCTACTTGCCCACTATGCTTCCGCTGCTCCCACTGACTACGACAACCCTCTGGCAGAATAATATATACGTGTACTTCTAAAGCTAGTTTAGAACGACGCTATACTTATCCTCCTTCCGGGTCTCACAGTCTGGAACAATAGTAGTGTCAAGTCTGGGTAAACAAGAACCTCCCTGTCACCGTCCTTGAGGCTACCGGAGTACCTCTCGGGTGTCTGAGGTTACCCACCATATCTGCGAAGTGGCTAATGGAATGTCAAACCTGATTGAATATATTGGTCCTATTAAATTTTCCGTAATCGTTTGCGGTTCTGGAATCACTTCCAGTTCTACCATACTCCCACTACTGTTTTCTGAAAAAGTCTATTTTAATAAAACTGTGGCGAGTCAAGAACAATATCACTATTGATCTTCCAGATGGTAGAAACGCCAACCCTCGTTAAAGCCAGGGTCAACCCACAAACTGCCATTACAGAAACGTGCCTTGATTTATCCAGTGTCTGGTTTTAAGCATAAGCTGGACAACTCCCCGTATCTTAACATCGTTAAGATATGAACCATTCTATATCCAATATAGAAACAGAGGCACTAATTTAATTGGAACCATATTCAAATCATGCAGCTGTCTCCAGTGCATATCAACTTAATGGAGAGAGGCTAATCAGCTTTACTCAACTTAGGAATCCATCCAATTATGAGTAACCTGAAAGAGAAACAAGTTTCTCAAAACCATTACTATCATCTGAATACCAATCACAAGAATCTATATCTTCAATCTCTTTGAAGAATCCTGATACTTATGATACCTGGTTCTCTACTTTATTCTTATACCCACAACTTCTCAAAACTTAGACATTGTATTTGTACGAAACACTTGTCTAAAAACTAGAGAAGTCATAAGTAAACAGAACATAGTACGAGGACCTACCCTTTTGTCCTGACGGATACTGGACAACATACAATACTCTGTATAAGTCCGTTGAGTCGAATAACTCAAAACTTGTGCATCGTAGGTTGAAAACTGTACCCAGGCGATTTCCTCAAATATCACCAATTATAACGAATTCCGATATAATGAGGATGATCACCTAATTTCCAATAACTTTCTCCCACTCATCATCTGTAAAACCATACAGATGTGAGAAACTTACCTGGTAAATTCATACCCTGGAGTAAGCATCTAATCGGGAAATCAGTTTTCTTTTAACAATGCACAGTGTAATTGAAACATGAAAATGTTTCGTAGGGATATCCTGGTATTCCTAGTAATGCCTCTTCCATAATCCTTTTTATGACTGTAACCGTATATTTCTTTGCCATCTCTCCAAATCCTTATATTTGTCTTTAGTCATTACCTTCTGTACACCATCGTTAGGCTAAATGGTTTTCTTCCTTCCCTACCGTTCGGCACCAGCCTATGGTTTGGAAGAAGACTATCCAGTAAGCATAATAGGTGTACTCTCCTAATCCTGGAGTACTCGCAACTTGAGAGAAGGTGATGATAAAAGACAACTGAATAATACCTTATTCTTTTTCTCCCAAATTGGGGAAAAAAGCAAAGGTGAAATAGGAGTGGCGATGAAGTACGCGGTTTGGTCGTGAATGATAACAGTCGCAATTTACTTTGCCCTCTTTCTAATCCCTTTATTTTTGTCTTTAGTTATTTCCTTCTGTACACCCTACTTAGGCTAATTGGTTTTCTTCATTCCCTACCTTTCGGTACCTGCCTATGGTTTGGAATAAGACTTTCCAATAAGCGTAATAGGTGTACTCTCCTAAACTAAGGAGCCCTCGCAACCTGAGAGAAGGTGATAATAAAAGACAACTGAATAAACCAATTCTATTTCTCCTGAACCTGGATCCATTCTCGAAGTAGTACCTTTGAGTTGGTATATAACCATACGATGGATCTATCCAATGGAAGTGGATGTCCGTAGTAATACGGGGTGTTCTGAGAAATACAAAGGGTAAAAGAAGGAACGGCAATGACTTATGTAACTATAGACAATCCAAAGGCCAGTATTTTAAGAAGGTTTGGTCTACTTGGTCACTGAGTCATAATCTAGGGTAGGTCAAAGGTCGCTGCCAAAGAGAGAGAGAAAAGAAACACTCTGCGTGCATTCTAACCTAGATCAGAATGGTTATCACTTTATCTAATCAGGAAACCTCCCACTGTAATCTCAAATTCTCCTCCAAACCTGAAAGAAGAATTAGTCGGGATCACCCGAAGAGTAAACTAACTCATCAGTGAGAATCGGGATCCAACTATCATCGCATGATAACTTGATGGAAGCCACTCAAGTTATCACACTCCAGAAGGTATGCGCATGCCTGGAAAGTTTGCTGTTTGTTTGAAACTCCCGATATGATTTTTGCCTCATGCTCTTATGACCTTGACTTTAGTCAACAAATCATAAGTCACATGTCAAGTTCTACCCGTCATTATCCAGGTTGATTTGAACCCACCCGTTCATACCCTTGACTTTAGTCAATAAGGTAATACGACTGTCCCAAACCAACACATCTATCTATGCAACAGATGAATACCCAGCGGCTACCAAACACTATGCCTTGACTTTAGTCAACAAATATAGCTTGAATACTACTGACTATCCATAAGATACGACGGAGGGATACGACTGGTTTTTGGCGAAAAACCTTTAACGTAATGAACTTGATCTCATTGAAGGAACCTGATAGCTTTTTATAAAAATATAGTGGCGAAAAACCTTTGCTAAAGAGGTCACTCCCGGTGAAGGGATCTCGGCTCTTTTCTCGTGGAATGAGGTGCAGGATATTCCAACTGAATACCGCGATGCAAAGCAACTTGTAATCGACTATATTAAAGTTATTACCCTGACGTAAACTTCTGCCCAAGGGGTCACTCCCGGTGAAGGGATATCTGCCCTTGCCTCGTCGAATGAGGTGCAGGATATTCTAACTGAATATCGCTATGCAAAACAAAAGTAAATATCTTTGTAATAACAATTTTTAAAATTTGTTCCCACAACATCAAATATAGGTTTGTTTTATCCTTGCATTGATAAGAATCAATGCAGTCCCATCAATCAATCACACCAGAAAAGAACGAAAATAAAATGTACGTATATGCCATCCGCATTCGCCACTGGGTCCCGTCATCACCCGTTAGGTTACTTAACTAACGACAGAGCGGGGACTGGACTAGTGCGGGTGTAAAACATATACAACATCTAATAGTATATATACCAATATACAATAATCGCTCCAGGCGTGATAATATGCAACATTACAGAAAAGTAATAAGCATCACAGAACAATACAGATAATCTGGGATCCCCGGGTTTCACAGAGCCGCTGCTGAAACCCGACGTTCCCCTGGTCGTGTGGATAGCCTGTGCAATGAAACCTAGACCCCTACGGGTGCGGCAAGTTACCCGCCAAAACCTGAAGCGAGGTAGTCCCCCACAGCATAGTGAATGGAACACCCGGCACTTCAAGGAATCCGGTAAATTGAGCACCCCTCCTTGGGTCAACCTGTACCCCCTACGAGTGCGGCGAATAGTCTGCCAATTCTAGAGTGAGGTCTCTCTGCCTCTTAAAGCCATGAGATACGGACCCGTTGCCCTCTAGAACCCGGCTATCCGTGCACTCCTTCGCGGGATAAACCTAGTACAGAAATAAAAATATGTACAACGGGTACATCGACCTCAACCCGGTCGTGCCCCAAAAGAATATTATACAACAGGCAGTGACGGCAGTCCACATGTTGGACGCTCGCCCCGCAATATCAAATGTACAAATAAATCCAAACTGCACTATCATTGCACCCTGCTATCCACCACGACATATCCGCAACATCACAGCACAACACAGAACATCAACGCGAATGCCACGTTCGCAAACCCGTCTAAAAGAACAATAGCAATTAGACGCGGTTTACCGATCAAATGACATTCCCGGTCGGAGATATAAAGTAAGTACTGCATACTAACAAGTTTAAAATATCGATCGACAAAATTTCCCGAAGTGGGCCCCACGTACATCTGCTGTACAGTAACAAAAACTGGGCCCAAATGAACAGTACCAAAAACCACAATTTCCCAAGGAAAGCCTACTGGAGAATTTTGATGCACTGTTCCCACAGTACTGCCGCGGTTCCGCGGTCAAACCCTAGGTTTGACCGCGGATCCGCGGAGGTCACGTGGGATCACGTGCTCAAAATTTTCCCGTTTGCTTAAAAAACCCTGCTTTGTTTTCTGTGATATGTAAAATAATTTTTAGACACTGTTTAAAATCGACAGAAACTTTAACATGGAATTTTGCGGTTTTCGAAAATCCGTTCAATCGATGTTTTAAACACGTTAGAACAAGTTAGTATACCTTAATGGTGAGGCTCTGATACCACTGTAAGTCCACGGTAGCGCCCCGGCCGTCTAACAGATGCCAAATGCGGAACAAAAACTTTTTACAACTGGCGCTATCGCGTACTATAACCCGGATCTACCATTAAAGCTAAACTAATAAACTACAAAATGGGTAGAAGAGTTATACCGAACGATCCGAGTCCTTCGGTCTTTAACCATCATCCCACTCTTTGTTGCGGCTGCTCCGATCTCCTGAATCTCCAGTCTTCTCGTCCAGGTGGCACCACGTCGACGGATCTTTAAACGGGCTCCCGCCTCTGAACCGAGGTAACTCGGTCGTCAAGTTTGCTAAAAGAGACGACCAAGATGTTGTAGAGAATGAGTAGAACACTTTGTCTCGTTACGTCCAAAGCTATGGACGAACGGTTAATGAAGTTGCCTTTTGGATCGGGTGGAAATGTGAAATGAGTATCTATCAAATTTCCATACACTTAAACTCTCATCTTTTTTCTCTCAAGCAACCATTTTCTCATAAGAGGGAAGGGGCCGGCCATATATGGTGAGGGGGGTGAGTGTAGGAGAGGGGAGAGTGACCATAGCATTAATGAAGAGAATGTGTCATCTAACACCTAGTATGAACTCATTTAAAGAAACAATGATTCATAACACATAGTCATCAACACATAAATGCACCATTAATGCACTAAGCCACCTCACCATCCTAGTCACCATCCTAGTCACCATCTAGAAGCTTCCACACTCATCTCAAGAAAAGATAAATCCGCATTTAACCGAATGTTAAATACGGCTGATAGAAAACTGGAAACTGGCAACTTCCAAAAGTGATCCTGAAACGAATTTCAGGATAACCCCGTATCAGTATAAACATACCCGTATTTGTATTACGACCGAATACAAATGCAACTGAGACAAAGATATTATATCTACACAGTATAATATTGGGTTCCGGCTTAAACCAAAGCCTACCAGTATTATCTGCCCGAAAAATGACACGTGCGAAAACGCACGTGCATTTTCCGAACCTTGCCATAAAACCATACGGCCTCTACAACGTTTCGCCCGAACTTGGGAAAGTGTCTGTGGGGGACTCTAATGACTCATCAACACACTGGCACTGGGTATAACCACTAGCACGTCAGAGGTACGAGCTGTACGTAACGTTTGCCTATGTATTGATTGGAAGGGAAGCTGACGAGCGAACTCATCTCTAAACCCTACTGAGCCTAACAGTGACAATATACATACAGTCCGGTCCGTTCGTCTATGAGTATCGCATATCTGCCTAGGGGCTGGTAACGTCAGACCCCTATTAGCGGTATAAGTCGTGTCAGAGAGTGGCCCGGAACACCCTGAGATACTACTGGAGTACCTACCAGTAAATCTCCTGCCTCGGCCGAGGGCTTTGTGTAATGGCTCTCCTAGACATAGCACGATCTCACCCTCAATACCGGGAGAGACGAATCCCCTGCCGATCCGCTCACTTGCCTCCATGTGGATCGGGACTGTACCCAAAAAAGACCTGTTTGCACGACTCCTTTGAGCCGTGGTAGGGTAGAAATCAAAGCACAGTGGGAACTCACACGAGACAAATGACGACCTCAGGTCGATGAACTAACCCGTACACATGTCACCAGAGAACTGCTATCTGACGATATGTATAATACCAACTAGCATATTCCCGGCGAGTCCTGTCCGGTGTACTCGTAACCCAATGAGCACCTGTATACATCTTAGGTGATCCTACTGACACCAGTGGCTTGTGAGACTGGCCACCGCCCCTCGTCGGGGTCTCGACTGTATACACTAGTCTACTCTGGAGTATCGATGCCCTGTCTCGAAACTCCCACGACTAGGGACGCTTTAAGGATGTGCTTACAGACCCCAGCTCCCACGTATATGATCGCCATCATACTGCTGGTAGTCAAGCAAGAATCCTATGGGCTCTATCATCATGCAATAGTGAACTAAAGCATGTATATGATGATAAAGACAAACCAGATGGCAAACTATCATCTCGAGTAAGACTGTCATATCGGTATAGGTCCTGCCTCAATCATTGCAATCACGTACCTGCGATCCAATAATTGACTTTGAGGGCACTATCTCCAACAGTATTAAAATGCTAAAAATTTATATTACTCACTAGATTTTAGTTGTCATAGTTCTAAAGCATATAATTAGACCATTCAAATTTTTAGTTATCGCTAATTTAATGTATTTTTAACAGCTTAAAAAATATTAAAAATAGTAAATTAGGGAAATTTTTTTAAATGACCAGAAATTTATAAATGACTCATTAGATACTAAAAACTAGCAATTACCTATCCAAATTAGGTATAATTAGGCCTATATTGCAAAATAATTATATTGACGATTTACGGAAAAATACCAAATATTTACCGAATTTCGGGAAAATACCAAAACGACTTTTCATGGCGTTACAATCTTCCCCCCTTAAAGAAATTCGGTCCCCGAATTAAAAAAATCTAGCTACGCGTACCTTCAAACAGATGGGGATATTTCTTCCTCATCTCGCCCTCGGTCTCCCAGGTGACCTCCTCGCTGCTCGGGCCACGCCAAAGGACCTTGACTGTCGGTATAACCTTCGATCTCAATTTCTTCACTTGCCGATCCAGGATGACCACCGGCTGCTCTGCAAAAGAAAGGTCGCGCTCTAGCTTGATCGTCGGGTGCTGAATCGCATGAGAAGGGTCGTGAAGGTACTTGCGGAGTATCGAAACGTGGAAGACATGGTGAACATCAGGAAAGCTGGGTGGAAGAGCCAAACGATACGTGACTGTGCCGACACGCTCGAGGATCTCGAAGGGACCCACAAATCTGGGACTAAGCTTTCCTTTTCACCCAAATCGCATCACGCCCTTCATCGGAGAGACCCTCAGAAAAACATGATCGCCAACTGCGAACTCTAGTCTGCGACGGTGTCTGTCCGCATACGATTTCTGCCTGCTCTGGGATGCTCTCATCCGGTATCGAATCAACTGTATCTTCTCGGTCGTCTCCTCAACAATCTGCGGCCCCAAAATACTGCTCTCGCTGAGCTCTGTCCAACAGACAGGCGGTCTGCATCTCCTCCCATACAAGGCCTCGAAAGGTGCCATCTGAATAGTATCCTGGAAGCTGTTGTTGTAGGAGAACTCCACTAAGGGTAAATGATGATCCCAGCTACCACCGAAGTCTAAAACGCACGCTCGGAGCATGTCCTCAAGAGTCTGAATAGTCTGCTCTGACTGGCCGTCGGTCTGCAGATGAAATGCTGTGCTGAAACTCAATTGGGTGCTCAATGCCTCCTGAAGTCTCTGCCATAGTCGGCTGGTAAACTGGGTGCCTCGGTCTGACACAATACAAGTCAGGACGCCATGCAACCGTACGATCTCATCGATGTAAATCTGGGCATACTAAGCAAATCCGAAAGTGGTCTTCACTGGCAGGAAGTGAGCCGCTTTCGTCAAACGATCCACGATCACCCAAATGGAGTCATACCCTCGACTGGTCTTGGGTAGACCCACGATGAAGTCCATAGAAATCTTCTCCCATTTCCACTCCGGAATGGGCAAAGGCTGCAACTCTCCCGCGGGCCTCTGGTGCTCGGCCTTGACTTGCTGACAAGTCAGGCATCTCGACACGAAATCTGTGATGTCCCTCTTCATTCCGTCCCACCAGTAAACATCTCGCAAGTCATGGTACATCTTGGTGGAACCAGGATGAACGCTATACATCGATCTATGTGCCTCCTCAAGAATCTCACGCCGCAGTCCCTCAGAATCTAGTACACACAATCGAGTCCCAAATCGCAGTACCCCCTGATCATCGATCACGAACTCGGAAACTTTGCCCTGCCGAACCTGCTCTATGATCTCTGAAATACGGTCATCACTGGGCTGTGCCTCTCGAATACGGTCAAACAACTGCGGACGTGCACGAACATGCGCAAGCTGTCCCTCTGTCAGAGTGAACTTGAACTCAACTCGGCTGTCGCATAAAACCTGTCAATCTGCTGACGACTGCATCTGTACGGCGCTCAAACAAGATAAACTACCTTCGGGCCTCCTACTCAAAGTATCAACCACTACGTTCGCTTTGCCCGGATGGTAAAGGATCTCGCAATCATAGTCTTTCACCAGCTCCATCCAACGGCGCTGTCTCAGATTCAGGTCTCGCTGCTGAAATATGTACTTCAAGCTCTTGTGGTCCGTAAATATCTGGCATGACTCGCCGTATAGGTAATGTCTCTAGATCTTGAGTGCAAACACCACTGCAGCCATCTCTAAATCGTGCGTAGGATAGTTCTGTTCATGTGTCTTCAGCTGCCGAAAAGCATACGCAATAACCCTGTCGTGCTGCATCAATACGCAACCTAGTCCCACTCGAGAAGCGTCGCAATAAACTACGAATCCGCCCGATCCCGAAGGCAATGACAACACTGGTGCAGTAGTCAGACGAGTCTTCAACTGCTGGAAGCTATGCTCGCACGCCTCGGTCCAATCAAAAGGAACTCCCTTCCGGGTTAACCCGGTCAACGGTGCAGCAATACGGGAGAAGTCCTGAACAAATCGTCGGTAGTAGCCAGCCATGCCTAGGAAACTGTGGATCTCCATAACTGATGTCGGTCTGGGCCAATGCTGAACGGCCTTGATCTTCTTCGGGTCCACACATATGCCATCTCTCATAATCACATGACCCAAGAAATCAACGCTGTCAAGCCAAAACGCGCACTTGGAAAATTTCGCGAAAAGCTGGTGCTCCCTCAAGGTCTGTAATGTAATTCCCAAGTGCTGCTCATGCTCCTCTCGGCTCCGGGAATACACCAAAATGTCATCAATAAACACGATGATGAACAGATCTAGATACGGCCTGAAAATGCGGTTCATAAAGTCCATAAACGCGGCTGGTGCATTGGTGAGTCCGAACGACATCACCAAAAACTCATAGTGCCCGTAACGTGTGCGAAAAGACGTCCTCGGAATATCCTCCTGCCGCACCCGCAGCTGATGGTAACCCGATCGCAAGTCAATCCTCGAAAAGTATCCCGCACCCTGAAGCCGGTCGAACAAATCATCGATACGTGGTAAGGGATATATGTTCCGTACGGTAACCATGTTCAACTGGCGGTAATCAATGCACAAGCGCAAACTGCCGTCTTTCTTCTTGATGAACAGGACAGGAGCACCCCACGGAGACACACTAGGTCGAATAAGCCCTTTATCTATCAAATCCTGCAACTGATTCTTCAGCTCTCTAAGCTCCGCCGGGGCCATCCGATAAGGCGGTATGGAAATAGGCCCCGAGCCTGGAATAAAGTCAATGCAGAACTCAACGTCGCGCTCAGGCGGTAACCCATGCAGCTCGTTAGGGAAAACATCAGGGAACTCACTAACAATCGGGACCTAGTCTAAAGGAAGCTCTGCAAATCGAGTATCACAAACATAAGCCAAGAATCCCTGACATCCCTTCCGCAAGAGCTGACCAGCGCGAAGAGACGAAATCAAGCTGGGAAGGGTGACGCTGCGGTCACCCTGAATAACAAGGACTGGCTCTCCCGGAAAGCTAAATCTGACTGCCTTCTTACGGCAGTCCACAGATGCATAACAAGTGGCCAGCCGGTCCATGCCTAGAAGCACATCAAAGTCCAACATATCGAGGAGAATCAAATTAACCGACGAATCCCTCTCCCCAATACGAACGGAACACAATCGAAACACAAAACGAGAGACAAACGACTCGCCTACCGGAGTAATAACAACAAGCGGCTGATCTAACGACGACTCCTCAAGGCCCAACATCGGTGCAAAGTGTGTAGATACATACGAATGCGTGGAACCTGGGTCGAATAATACTCGTGCGTCGAAAGAACATACTGGCAAGGTACCTGTCACAACGGCATTGGATGCCTGCGCATCCCGCGGAGTCAAAGCGAACACTCGGGCCTGTCCTCCACCAATAGCTGGCTGTCCTCGGTCTCGGCCTCGGCCTCCTCATCCTCTCTGAATAGGACCGCCGCGTCCATGGCCTCTGGAGGCGTCTAACTGACGTGGAGCATCACCGGGGGCAGGAAGTAGAGCTCTCTGAGGAGGTGGTGAAGGTAGTAAAGTCACGTGTGGAACTGTCGCCGCTCCCTGTCGTCTCACCGGACAGTCTCTGATACGATGGTGCGGACTCCCGCACCCAAAACATCCTGGCGATGCCTGCTGGCCCTGCGGATAAGAACCAAATAGCTGACCCCGTCCAACTCCTCTGCCGCCGCCATCTCTCGGAAAGAATCTGGCACGATGCCTCTGAGCTGGTATATCGGTACGAATCCTCTTCGGCCCAGAAACGACCGAAGTCCCTGAAATGCGTGCCTCCATCCGTAAGGCCATATCCATAGCAGCTGCATAAGTGTCAAAGTGCTGGGCGCCGATGGCAAGAAATAACTGTGTGTCGAGTCCCTGCATAAACCTCTTTATCCTCTTCTCTTCAGTGTCTACCAAGTACAGAGCATATCTGGACAACTGCGTAAACTGGATATCATACTCGGACACTGTCATCCCTGGAGTCTTGCGCAAAGCCTCAAAACTAAGAGCTCGAGCATCACGAACGCTCTCTGGAAGGAAACGGGCTAGAAATACTGCCGTGAACTCGTTCCAAGTCATAGGAGGTAGACCTGCAGCTCGACCTCTCTCGACTGACTCACACCACGTCTGCGCAAGGCCCTCTAGACGGAAACTCACAAGCTCCACCCATCGATCGTCAGAACATCTGAGCGAACGACAAATCTTGGTTAATCTGTCAAGGAATGTCTGCGGATCCTCCGCTGCATCTGTGCCGGTGAAGACTGGAGGTCTCAGCTTCATGAACTCCTGTAGTGATACTGGAATAGCCACTGTAGTAGTAGGAGCAACTGTCTGGACAGCAGGTACTATCGTAGTCTGTGCTGTGGTAGGTACGTCCTCCGATCTCGGTACACGACTAGCCTCTACTAATGATCCCACCATCTGTCGTAACTCCTGCATACCTCCCATCATCTGTCGTAACTCCTCCATACCAGACTCTAGCCTATCCATGAGGCCTGGGGAAGGTGGATCAGTCTGTCCCTGAGGCGTAGGTACGCCACCCTGCTCGGTCCTCATCTCGGACGAGCCTGCTCGGATCTCATCTCGGGCGGCAGCCCTCTGCGCTCTCGTAGCCTTCGGCGGCATAGTGGCTGGTACAGGAAACAGGATAAAAAGAACAATGCAATAGAATCATAGGATACATGGAATTGAAGAAGGAATTTTTAAGCAAGTATATCCTAAAGTCACCTAGGCGGAGTACCGTATCGCAAGTATGCCGCGGACATACACACTTAAGTCACTTACTCCATCTACCAAGGGTCATCCTACACTCAGAAAGGTAAAACCTATTGCTCTGATACCAACTTTGTCACGACCCGAAAGGTACGGAACGTGACTGACACTTAAATTACGAACGTCTCAAGGCGGACGTAATCTAAGTAAGCCAAAGCCCAGAAATCAAAACCAAATAAGCAGTAGAGTGAAGGAAAACCAATTTATTGAAAGCGATTTTAAATCAAATAGTCACATCAAGCTTTTTAAAAGCAACATCCATTTTTCCGAAAATTTCGGCAGAGTCTCCTTTGTAAATACTGGCCCCCAAACGGGTACAAAACAGGAATATATCAATAACATGAAATAAGTCATCCCTAAGCGGGAGCTAGCTCTTCGCCCCAAGGCGGACACAAATCCCACGCAATATAAATCAGCAATGTGCAAAATAAGCATAAAAAGGCATAAGTAAAAAGCATCATGGCGGCTCAAGTGAGCGCGACCCAAAGAAACAATATACATGCCCACAAATCTCACTGTCTCGCCTCTAAGTCAATATACATCAGTACTGGTAGATGATACAGTAGATGGAGTAGACTAGATACAAAGAATATACAAGGTGGAAACAAAATAAACACATAACCCACCTACGAGCAAAAATCCTCAAATCCAAGCAAAAGGAGGAAGTGCGTCTGCCGGTACAGTACTGACGGATCGGACCTGCAAAAAGGCTGTGGCACAACGGAGGTGAGTTGCCAACTCGTGAGTAATATGTATCATCTATAAAGACTATCATAAGCATGTACGCAAAGTATCACAATTCTACAATATTGCTATGGTATGATATGCTAGCAGCTATGTATCCAACATGAATGCAATTTAACACGTGATCAGAGTATGTTTGATATGATAAGTTATTAATTTCATCTTAGGAAAATTTCTGTGAAATATATGAGGAAATATCATATAAAATCAACAGAAATCCATGCCCAGCATCGGCACCTCAAATGAATATCTCAATGTCCCAAAGTATAGGTATCTCAAAAAGTCTCGGGCTCCGGCAATCCGGACTGGCCCATCTCAAGTATCAATGTCTCAATATCTCACGACCACGGTCGGTATCCTCCGGATATCCGCCGCGCCAACAATCACCGGTAGGTATTCTTCCCCTGTCAGGCTCATCGTCTACTACTCGAACTTCTTACCCTGGGGTACCTTACCGGGCCCACCATGTACCCGAGACGGATCATCCTACTCCTCGAAACGGGTCTCGAAAACTAACAGAAAACTCATGGTGGACGACACAAGTATCATGTCACGAGAAAACCGCAACTTGCAATTTTTTAAAAATGATTTCAGTTTTATTAATTCCTTGCGGTTTCTCCAAAATCTCATAAATCTCAAATTCTGAAATCCTCCAGAAAGAAAGTACCACAAGTGCACATGTCAATGATGATGAATGCCTATGATATCAACAATGCGGACTGCAATATATGACTAAAAGACTATGTATGATCGAATGATGTAATGAGGTACATGCATCTAACTAGCAATTCTACATGTTCATCTTGCGGAA
Organism: Agapanthus africanus; assembly: GCA_030015575.1. NCBI lineage: Eukaryota > Viridiplantae > Streptophyta > Magnoliopsida > Asparagales > Amaryllidaceae > Agapanthus > Agapanthus africanus. Next base: position 510,387,794 of record JASDDO010000026.1, on the reverse strand, counting down.
ATTTACTATATTAGTACTGGTTTATATGTCTTATATGGTGAAATTATTCTAAATTCCGGTTTGAACCAGTTATCTAGTGTTTGTAGCATAGCAATTACCAAGACGTGTGTGTTCGCATGAATAGTGCTCGTGCAGCATAAAACCATGGTAATGGTGCAAGTGTCCTATGAGATGAAGTTGCACAATTATATATAATGAATTAAGCAAGCCAATTATTTCCTGTGTCGCATATCTCATTTAATGGTTTCAATGGTTTTTATACGATGAAGTTAACATAAATATGGATATGCAGGTCATGCAGTGCCGTAAAATAGGTAGCTAGGAACTACATGCAACAAGCTGGTATTACTAGAAATTATAAATTATCGGGCGGCTTGCGCCATCCAAACGATTCTCCCCGTAGATGTATACATCTACTCACCGGAAATCCCCAGCTAGCTAGGTCCAATCACCGCTTTCCCTTTTCGTGCCGCGTCCGAAGTCTTCGCGACCGATCCTGGAATTTGCACAACATAAAACTTAAGGTTACACATCATGAAACGACGCATGTCATAAAAAGAAAGGGTCAACGTCAACGGGTTAGGCACATGGTGCACTTGGTGCGCGGAACACACACGAAAAACAGTACAACCTTAACTAAAATTATCGTTTCGGACCATCCGCCAAAACAAAACCCGATCAAACCAAGTCTTACATTCTCACATCCTAAATTTCGTAGGAGATGCCAACAATATAATCAAGATATCACAAATAATTCATCACATAATTTTATAAAAAAACTAGTAAGCATTAGCATTCCGAATTCGGTGCAAATATCGTCGCTTTACGACAAAAAGACTACTATCAAGCATAATCATCCAACAGCACAACTAGTTAGCCACAAACACTTAAATTCAACACATTAGCAATGCTTCAAATCCTATTTTCCATAAACAACCCTTTCTTGATTTTCATAACTATCAATCCCAATCAAATTCCACACTTGAAAAACTTAAACTAACAATAATTTGAAGCCCATAAGCAAGCTAGCTAACCTCTTAGATTAGATTAGCATAACAACTAGATAGCAAAATAGACTTAATTAACTTAGTAATGGTTTTCTAAAACCCTAGTTTAAACTCAAACCATTCACTTAAAAAAAACTAGATTAGAAATTAACACTAAACTTAACACTAAAACAATTTCATCAAGGAATTTAACCATAAGTATTTAAATGGGTCAAGATTATACCTCAATTTCCTAGGGATCTAGCAAGAGAATTTTCCTCTAATGATGGCCTCATAGCACCAAGATTCAAGCTAGAAAAGCCAAGGAGAATGAGATGAAGAATAGGCTTGAAATTGTGAGATTTAATTTGGATTTTGAAGAAATTTTTGATGAAATTTGAAGGAAATTGAGAAAAGGAAAATGGAAGGGGAGGGCTGCAGAAATCTCGGCCAGGGAAAGGATGGGGGAATGGTGTGGGTGTTGTGGGAATTGTCCAAGTCAACCCCTCTCACATCAATGTACATCATACCTCCAAATTAACATATTTTAAAACCTACACTTTTAACTCTATTCCTCAGTTAACAAATGAGTTGAAGAAAATTTTTGAGTGGGAGAAATTTCTACAGTGGGCTCAGCCCAAGGAGGGGTGAGGGAGTTGTGAGAGGTTACAAAAAAAAATTCCATGCAAAAAGACCCCCCCAAGTTACCTTATTGCAAACTTAAGCTTATTTTATTTAATTTTAATTTTCCCTTAATTATAACCAATTAGAACTCGTAATAAAATGCTAAAAATTTATATTACTCACTAGATTTTAGTTGTCATGGTTCTAAAGCATATAATTAGCTATCGCTAATTTAATGTATTTTTAACATCTTAAAAAATATTAAAAATAGTAAATTAGGGAAATTTTTTTAAATGACCAGAAATTTATAAGTGACTCATTAGCTACTATAAACTAGCAATTACCTATCCAAATTAGGTATAATTAGGCCTATATTGCTAAATAATTATAATGACGATTTACGGAAAAATACCAAATATTTACCGAATTTCGGGAAAATACCAAAACGACTTTTCAAGGCGTTACATAGGAACTACTTTCATGGTATCAAAGCCAAACTAGAGACTTAGGAAATATTTAGACGAAGTTAAAATGCCCGATCGACATTTTTTCCTCGAGATTTTGCACCTTTCTGTCCAATCTTTCAAACTGCGATATTTTTCAAATTAAAAATTCTCAGAAAATCATACAGGCTTTTTTATGGTGGCACAAGAAAATGGAGCCCCTAAAGCTTCAAAGTGAGCACGGACCCACCATCTAGGCCATGCCTTTGCCGTGGATCCGCAGTCTACTGATAGCTTTAGAACTTCAGTTTTCTTCTGGTGCTTTATTTTGAAAAATTGGATTTTCTGGCTATTTTAGTTGAGGCTCAAGTGGTTGAAGTCTCTACTAATTGTTGTTGATTAGAAAGTCGATCGAAATGTTAATATCGTTTAAATGTTATGGTTGTTTGATACAATTTTTAGAATCCACATTAATTATTTTTGCGAAAACTAGTTATATATAAATCTCATCTTTTAGCCTTGCTTAATGGATTACCCCGAAGTTTAGATTTGGATCGAAACTCCGTCGTAATTCATATCGTACGCGAAGATTCGCCGGGAGATACCAGAGGAGAGCCTCACCCTATGCCCCGATAAACTGACCATGGGAGAACCCCATGGCCAAAAGCATCCGCTTAGGTGCTCGCAACCATGGTGTCCCGCCCAAGGCCACTTTGTCGACGGCCTCGGGGTGCGACCATCCTTTAATATTCCCGACGAAACTTCGAATCATTCACTGAGAATCTTGTCGAATTCTCTGGTTTTATTATTGAAAATGGTTTTCAATTCGAGGCTTAAATGTAAGGTTTTTGGGGTTAGGCATGAAATTCGGACTATGAGATAATCTGAGTTTATGATGTCTACAGTTGTCGATTCTAATTGTTGTATTTTTCATTTCTTTTCTGCGACCGTAAGTGTAATATGTGGAGGTATCCCCAATCTCGTTGCTGTACGTCAACGATATTAGGGGTATACATATTTACATACGTTGATGACATGCGATGTTATTATGTTGCGGTATCAATATGATATATTAGATTGTCATGATTGAATAGCCGGGGGGTTTATGTGAGATGAGAGTTTTTCATTTTCATTCATGTAAATTCTTATAAGTAATATTCTTTTATTGGAGCACATCTGGGAGTGTGGATGTAGTCACCTTGATGTATACTATTTACTTTTCCGTATTAGGATAGACCTAAGGTGAAGGGTTCAGGTAACCGGGTTCTAAAGTCCAGTGGGTTGCCATCTCGAGGAGTCGAGACCGGTCGTTTAACTTTAGAATTCGCAGGGTTGCTTTCCGCTCTCGTAGGGGTCTAGGGGTGTGAGCTTGGCTATTCATCACGACCGTAGAATCCGTGTTTTTCGTTAATGGTTTAATCTAAAACATGAAACTCCTAATATATCCTATATTTCATATATCTGCTTCTGCTGTGCTGTGCTGTGATGTGATCATATAAATGCGTGAGATGAATGCTACTTATATATATGATATATTAGTAGACACTATATATGTTTTGCATCCGCGCTAGTCCTGACCCCGCCCCGCCATAAGTTAAGTAACCTTACGGTAAAGACCCGGGTCCTTGTGGCGAATGTGAATAGTATATATGTGTGTTTTGTTTTCGTTTCTTCTGTGATATTTATGAACTTAATTGATGGGACTTCATTAATAAGATTAATGAAAAGAAAGAAACCTAAAAGATGTTTTAGAACCACATTTTCTAAAATGATAGCTCTAATTTTTGCTTTGCATAGAGGTATTCAATTATAAATATCTAGCACCTCATTCGATGAGAAAAGAGCCTAGATCCCTTCACTGGGAATGATCTCTTTAGCAAAAACTAGCATATACTACATCCCACTCAGTTTGTTTGAAAACTACTCGATTTTAAAGCGGAGCTTAAACTACTCCTTTTCAAATCACAGGGTTCTACAACGATACCAAGTTCATTACGTTAAAAGTTTTCTTCAAAATCAGTCGTAGCCCTCCGTCATTTCAGATAGGTACTGTTTAATATTCGTGCTGCGTTTGTCGACCTTTGCCGAGGTGTAGTGTTCGGTAGCTAATTAGTGCTTTTCTGCCGCATGATGATGCGATTGGTTAGGACAGTCGTATGACTTTGTTGACCTTTATTAAGGGTCGTGCGGGTGGGTCTAAATCAGTCATGAAATGATACGTTGAACTTGACTTGCAGTTTATGTTTTGTTGACCTTTGCCAAGGTCATAAGCCGCATGGGGTAAAAACAATTATCAGGAGTTTCAAGTGTTGAAATTTGCATTGAGATTGCATACCTTCTATGTGATAGTTAGATCCCGATACCCACTGCGAGTAAGGGTTACTCCCGGGAGAGTTTTCCACTTTACAATTAGCTAATCCAGTAGGTGTCTAGAAATGTGTTAATGGGGTTAAGCCTATATGGAAACGAGGTTATTTAATTAGTTCCGTGCGAAAACATGGGGAGACTCTCTCGGAGTACCAACACCAGCCTGGCTGACCGATTAGCGAATTTGTAGGGTGTAATTAATCTCGGCTAATTTTTCCTTTTAGGGTTTGAAGGAAGATTTGATAAAAATAGTGGGAGCCATCTTGATTAGATAAGATAATAACCATTCTAATCTTGCAAGAGCGCACGCTAAAGTGTTTCTGCTCTTTCTCTCTCCAGGTAACGACCATGTCATGCCTTAATCAAGATAATAATATGGATGTATTGACCGAACCTGCTTATTATACCGGGCAGGGGAACGTTGGTTCCGCTCTAGCTTATGACAATTGTCATGAGTTAGGGCAAGAGATAGGGGAATACAAGGATTTCCACGCAAGCCTAATGAAGAAGAAGCATTCTAATGCATCTTCTTCGGGTGTGTTGGTTAATGAGGACTGTTTCTCAGTCTGCTCTTCGTCCTGGGTATTAGATATCGGATCAGGATCCCACATTTGTAATATTTTACAAGGGTTAAGAAGAAGCAGAGCACTGGGAAAATGTGATATATCTCTCAGAGTAGGGAACGGAGCAATTGTTGCCGCCGAAACTGTCGGCGAATATCAGTTTTTGTTGCCTACTGGTAATACATTGATTTTGAACGACCGTTATTTCGTAACGTCTATGATGTGCAATATAATATCCGTTTCTATATTAGATAAAGATGGATATAATTTTGCACTAGAGAAAAATGTTATGAATATTTTCCTAAATCAAGTGTTAATTAGATTTGGTGCGCATTGTAATGGTTTATATGTTCTAAATCAAAACACAGTTCTAAATATATAGAACACACACAAGAGGAAAAGTTTAGAAATGAAAGAAATCTACTTGTGGCATTATAGACTTGGTCATATCAATACTTTGGTCATATCAATGAATCTGTTCGAATTTACATCTTATGAAACTTGTCAGTCTTGTCTCAAAAGAAAGATGACCAAAACTCCATTTACAGGATACAGAGAAAGAGCTAATGAACTCTTGGGACTGATACATAGTAATGTATGCTGTCCTATGTCTACATATGCTATGGGTGGTTTCTTGTACTTCATTACTTTCATAGATGATCTCTCTAGATTCGGACATGTGTTCCTGTTGAAACACAGATCTGAAGCTTTTGAGAAATTTAAGGAATATAAGAGCGAAGTAGAGAACCAGAAGGGAAAAAGTATCAAAATCCTCCGACCTGATTGAAGAGGAGAATACTTGAGCACAGAATTCCGAGATTATCTAAAAGAGAATGAGATTCTATCTCAGCTTACTCTTTTGTATACACCACAGCATAACGGTGTATCGGAGCAGAGCAATCGCACCCTATTAGATATGGTACGCTCTATGATGAGTAATGCTGAGTTTCCTCTTTCATTTTAGAGATATGCACTTGCAACATCAGCGTATTTATTGAATCAAGTTCCATCCAAATCCGTGCTTAAAACACCATATGAGATATGGAGTGGGAAGAGACCATGTCTTAAGCAAGTTAAGATACGGGGTTGTCCGGCCTATATTAAAAAACAAAATCCAGACAAACTCGAAGCATGATCAGTTTTGTGTAAGTTTGTGAGATATCCAAAGCATTCAAATGGATATCTTTTCTTCCACATTTAGGAAAAAAGTGTTTGTTGTTCAACATACCACATTTTTAGAAAAGGAATTTCTTGTAAAAGAAATTAGTGGTAGTATAGTAGAACTGGATGAAATTTCAGAAACACAAACTACAACTGAAGATTTGGTAGAACTGAAATATTCAATAATACCCGATGAACCTCAGCCACTCCGCAAATCTTATAGGGTTTCTCACTCACCTGAGAGATACTACGGTTTTCTCATTAACAGTGAAAGCGATGATTGCATCATGGAAGATGATGACCTGACTAGTTTCGAGCAGGCCATCATAAATGGAGACTCTTTGATATGACTGGATGCTATGCGATCTGAGATGGAATCCATGTACACCAACAAAGTATGGATTTTGGAGGTTGCTCCTGAAGGGGTAAAACCCATTGGGAGGAATGGATTTTCAAGAAGAAGATCGATGTAGATGGAATGATTGAGATCTTCAAAGCTAGACTTGTAGCAAAAGGTTTTCATCAAGAACCAGATGTCGACTATGACGAGACCTTTTCTCCAGTGGTTATGCTTATGTCCATCCGGATTCTACTTGTCATTGCTGCTTACCATGACTATGAAATCTGGCAGATGAATATCAAGACCGTTTTTCTAAATGGTGATTTAGAGGAGAGTGTATATATGACACAGCCAGAGAATTTTGTAGACGGTGGGAGCAGCGGAAAGGTATGCAAGCTGCTCAAATCAATTTACGGATTAAAGCAGGCGTCTAAAAAGGTATGCAAGCTGCTCAAATCAATTTACGGATTAAAGCAGGCGTCACGGAGTTAGAACATCTGTTTTGATGTAGCCGTCAAAGAGTTTGACTTCATAAAAAATGTAGATGAACCATGTATATATAAAGAAGGCAGTAGAGAGTAAGGTTGTTTTTCTCGTATTGTACGTGGATGGCATACTCTTGATAGGAAATAATATTCCTATGCTGCACTCGGTCAAACTCTTTCTATCACAAAAGTTGTCTATGAAAGATCTGGGTGATGCCTCCTACATTCTGGGGATAAAGATCTATAGGGATAGATCTAAAAGCATGTTGGGATTGTCTTAATTCAGGTACATAGACACTATACTAAATAGCTTTAGTATGGAAGATTCCAAGCGTGGTAATTTACCCGCTTGCTCAGGAATCACCCTCTCCAAAGAGATATCTCCCAAGACTGATGAGGAGAGGGCTCGCATGAATATGATACCCTATGCCTCTGCAGTCGGGTCTATCATGTACGTGATATTATGTACCAGACCGGATGTAGTTTACGCACTTAGTGTGGTAAGTAGGTATCAATTAGACTCAGGGGGAGAAGCATTGAATAGCTGTGAAAAAATTCTTAAGCACTTGCGAAGGACTAAAGAAATGTTCTTGGTGGATGGTAACGGAGAACTCCAAGTAGAGTCCTTTACCTATTCAAGCTTCCAGAGTGACAAGGATGACAACAAGTCTGTTTCAGGTTTTGTCTTCACCCTCAACGGAGGGGCGGTATGTTAGAAGAGTTCCAAGCAAGATACCGTTGCAGACTCGACGATGGAGGTTGAATACATCGCTGCTAACGATGCTGCCAAAGAGGCTGTCTGAATGAACAAGTTCATCACTGAACTTGGTGTGGTTCCATCCATTGTTGATCCAATACCTTTGTATTGTGATGGAGCTGTGGCTTTAGCCAACGAACCCCGGTCCCATCAGCAATCTAGACATATTCTGAGGCAGTATCACCTGATCCGAGAGATAGTTGTTTGCAGCGAGATCGAGGTCAGGAGAGTTGACATGAAGGACAACACGACGGATCCGCTCACGAAGGCCCTTCCCTAGATGTAGTTCGAGAGACTTTTTAGGATGTTGGGTATGCGATACTACAACAACCGGCCTTAGTGCAAGTATGAGATTGTTAGTGATATGTATGCCCTAAGGGTCATTATTGTAAATTATAGTGGATGCTTGGACACACACACACACACATATGACATTCTTACTCAACATGATAGTATGCTATCTGGTTACTCTTTATCTTAAAATGTGCATTTATTTTAGTTTACTATTTCACTGATACATGTTGATAAAGCCCTTAGGATATTTTGCTTGACAACTAGGAATATGATGTAGATCATACCAGTGGGGCCTGAGTAGTTTACAAGCACATCCTTGAAGTGTTCCTAGTCGAGAGAGTATCGAGACAGGGCATAGATTGTCACGACCCGAAATATTAGCTCGTGAATGACACTTAAATCACGCCACGTCAAAAGGCGTCACATAATTCAAGTAAGCCGAAACCCAGAAATCTAAACCCTTTTTAAGAAAAATCAAGGAGGTGAAGTTTTGAAATAAAGGGATAAGGAAATCAAGTTTTCTTAATGCACAGAAAAGGGACAAGAAAATGCAAGTGAAAATTTCTAATTTGAAAACATGTTTTGTCTTTTAAAAATTTAGGCAGCACCTCCTTTGTATTTTTTGATCCAAAACCACAAATACATAATAATAATAAAGGCATCCCCAAGCAGGAGCTAGCTTTTCGCCAACCGGCGGATCACAACCATGCATGACAGTATATATGAGTATACGACGCCCAACGACGAAGTTCACCACAAAAGAAATACAAGAAAAGCAAGACATCCCCAAAAGCGAACATAAACCTATCGCTCAAGTCTCGCAACTACAAGTATTGCTAAGTCTCATTACTTATACAAATACTAGTTTTGATTTGATGGAGTTGACTAGATACAATATGAAATAGTAAATACAAGAGTGGGTACGATACAAATGTCCTACCTACCACTGCAAAACACCCAAATGAATCTATGTGCCAGCGAAGCCGCTACTGATCCAAGCGGTCAACCTGCAAGAACTGTGGCACAACGGGGTGAGTTGCCAACTCGTGAGTAGAAAAACATCAACAAGTAGAAATCGAATAAACAACGACTCCTAGGTCAACTATATCATAAAGGTAATACTATGATATCTAGGGTGACCGTATCTGTATAGGTGCCAACAAGGTAATCAAGGCCTATAAGCATGTGGATATCATCCAACAATATACTCAATGTATATATGCATGTGGATCCCATCCATGCGTCAACCAATGACACAACAATAACATGCATGTAAATATCATAAAAGCATATGCATGAAAGTATGAGGATGTAAATCAACGTGTGTCCCTCGCGACACATCAAAATCATGGAATCTGAGTGTCCAGCATCGACACTCGAAACATCATGAATCCCGTGTCCAGCATCGACATGTAAATCCTCATATCTCAGGCGTCGCATTCTCGGATCGGCCCTCATAAATATCTCGTATCAGGCGCCGCCTACTCTGGTCGGCTCTCATATCCATCTCATGACTTCGGTCGGTATCCTCCGGTTAATCGACGGGTCTAAATACTATCACCGGTAGGTAGTGCTCCCCTGCCGGGCTCACCGTCTAACAATATGAGTCTTCTTGCCCCGGGGTAACTCACCGGGTCCACCATGTACCCGCAGACGGTGCCTACCGCTCCTCGAATCGGGTCTCACATGACACTCTCAGAACCGAGAAAACACATGGTGGATGCACTGAAATATCATATCAAGAGAAACCGGGTTTTTAAAACAATACATATTCTCTTTTGAAATAACCACGGTTCTCAAATCCAGAAATCTCATGAAAACAACATATCTCAATGCGTATAACATAAAGCATGATGTATGTGACATATAACAGAAAAGTAAGCATATCCGTATATCATGCAACATGGAACAGTAATATGCACATATCGAGGGAAAACCACTCATTTAAATGAACCCAGTTTTAAAATATATCATGCGGTTCCCAAATCTGCAAAATCGAATGCAATATCGTATAAAGGTGCATATGTGTAAGCACGCAAGTATGGATGTACAATATGTATGTACGCAAGTATGGATGTACGATATGTATGTACGCAAGTATGGATGTACGATATGTATGTACACAAGTATGGATGTACGATATGTATGTACGCAAGTATATCATGCAAGGAGTCATATCCTGATGCAGCGATTCTACTGTGTAAGTGACATAGCAATTATCGAAGATAAAGTGTGTGAGCCGGCCAAGGTGTGTAAGTGTAGTATAAGCATCATCGATAATGGTGTAGGTGTACTAGCACAGGTATATGTAATGCAATGAGAATAACATGAATGCAGCATAAGGTAAATCGTCAGCTAACAACTACAAAGCATACGTATCTAACATGACAGAGTCGGTGAATCTATCAACCGGCATCCAGCCTCACAACAACACGTACGGTATATTCCATTGCACGGCATCCTTTAGTTAAGGGTATGGATCAAACCTCAAATCAAACTCATCACGTACGGAAAATCATCGTACGGCGGCATTCAAACATTAGGGATCCTATCAACCTATATGACAATGAGGGGTACGGACCTAACGTCTCGTACGGCATATCACACATTATTCACGACATTCTATATATATCTATATACCTATGTCCCAGGTCACATCCATAACAATCTCATATCAGGGGACCAGCAAGGTATCAATCATCTCAATCGACTCGCATCCGTATACCAACATATCATCATATCACAAGTCAAATCGTATTCTCTTTTCATCGCATTTATATCTCACATAAGGTCAATTTTACATATACATTCTACTTTTACTATAAGCATAAGTATCTAATCTAACATACACACCCGAACCATACAAACAGTTTTTGAAAGATGCGAATCGTAGTTTTGAAAGTAGGGGCCACAGTGTTTTTAAGGAAAAGATATCATTTGAAAATCTATAATGTCCCTCAGGTATCTGTTTAAAAGATGCACACGATTCCTCGGTTTGAAAATAGGTATGGTTCGGATGACACATTATGTCGACTATCTAGTCCTATAGTACCCTAAACGGCAATATCGTCAAACGTCATTCACAAATCCCGACATCACATATTAGTCGTATCAAAACACTTCTAACTATCCTTTAGTTTATAATATGGTTTCACTAACAATCTTTTAACTCTAACCCTAGTTTCCTAACCTAGGTTTTCTTAACCATACGCTACAAATCGGTTTCCACCAAAACTTTGCGGGGGTGCTATACGCCATCCACCCGACTTCCTCCGTGGATATAGATCCACTCACCTTGCTACTTGCTTGCCGAAGTCGATGACGTCATGCTCCATCGCCCCGGAATCCACGTGAAGGTACCTACAATAATACACAATCAAAATCTCTTATTAAAATCGAATCCAAAAACCAAAACGGCACGCGGATCGCATATAGGTTAGAACCTATAGGCCACGCATGCAAACTCACCCATTATTCCTTGTCGTTGATGTATGAACATCCAACAACCAAAAACAATACCAAATATCAAAAGTTATCATTCAAAATACGGAAAACACGAAAACAGCAACATAGGAAAACCCTTTCCAGATTTCACTATAGGACAAACTAAGGGATTTTGCATATTGGGTTGCTCTAGATAGAAGATATAGGAGCTACAGACCAAAAATCACACGTATCCACCAAAGCTTGGCCTCAAATTGTGGCCCAACCTATTAAATCTGCGGCCACTGTAGAAGTATAGGGGCTCAGGTTTGTGGGGTAGTCTTTTGGTCACCTGAACACATCACTACATTTGCTAAATATTTTTCAGGTGCCCCGGGTGTTAGCAGGTCTTCAAAACACATCAAAAATCCCACAAAATCCAATATCGGGGTTTCTAAATTTGGGGTTTTGGGGTTCAGGTCTCTGTCTGGTCCGGTATTCTAGCACTAGGCGGGTGTGTAGTCACTACTACTCCTCAATTACACCATCTCAATTCAAGACTTTCTTCAAAACCCTAGCTTGGAATTTTCTAACCTCACCAAACATCACTAAACCAATTCTAACTAAAACTAGAATATATAAAGAAACTTAAAACTAACTAAATGGTAGAAATTATACCTCACAAATGCCACCAAGCAAAACCCTATAAGTTCCAAGTCTTCAAAATCTAACTTTTCTTGGTCCAATGTGATAAGAGTGAGGTGGGGATCATCTTTTGTGAAGGGGGTATAGGGTTTTGATGAAAGATTGGAGATGGGTCATGAGGGTAGAATGAGGGGCTTGAGGATGAAGAAGGAGATGAAAGAAATGGTGGAGGAAATGAAAGGGGCAGCATTCTCTCCCTCTTTCTCTTTCTCACTCTCATTCTCTCTCCTAGCATGGTCTCATATCATCATTATGTCCCCTCCCTCTCTCCTCAATCATTTCTCTTTTCTTTTCTTTTCTTTTCTCACTAAAAACCACTCATAACATAAAACAACACAATGAACATGTCATGGTGCACTAACCATGAAAAACTATAGAAACACGGATTTGTCTTAATCGCGATTAGCAGTGCACTAATCGGGTTTTTATCCAAACTGCATATAATAAATTTTAAAAATGCCAAATCCTTTAAATATATATTTAAATGAATAAATAATTTTAATTTACATTTATTTCACAATTATTGGTATATATTTATACCCTTTTTTCGAAAACCCCAATTTCGCAAATCGGGCAGTTTTCGGGAAATATATTATTTTAATATTAAATTCTAAAAATAATATTTTATATTTTCTGAAATGTTACAATTTTCCCCCTTAAATAAATTCGGTCACCGAATTAAATTTAAACTCCCAAATACCAAAACATTTCAATAATCAACTCAAATCAACGGGGTTCCGAAATCACGGAAGATGCAGAATAACACAGCGCATCGCGTGCGCCTGAAAACGAGTATAAAACTCAAAAACTGAACTCCGTCAAGCATCACGCAAATTATCGGATTTGCACGCATATCCTCGGAGTTAAAATAAAGATACAGATCTCACAATTCACTACAGAAATCCAAGATACACTAGTCAAATACTATAATACGTGTATATAGTACGCATCCTTGGAAATTTTTTCCAAAACAGAATAACACACATGCAAAATCCTTTCTAAATCGCCGCGTGATGCGTAACTCACGGCATAAGTGACGGACGCTCATTCGTAAAGTAATAATTATATGTTCATATACGTTTTGCTAAAATATACGTTCTGCCATTTCAAAATATCCCAAAAGGTTTTCCTTTGTAAATGTTCGTGTCTCTCGCGGACACGTAGGAAATAGTGAGACTATAGCTCCTTTTTCAAAAACCTCTTGGTAAACTTTTAATGCATGCTAGGTACTCAGGTACTGTCCTCAGATCAGTCCTGTTTGGCTACTACATAACACAGTGCTTATCATGAAAACAAAGTGCTCAAAAGAAAAATCAGCCTTAAAAGGCGTATCCAACCATCACGTGCGTCTGGTGCGCACGGAAATAAAATCCGAATACACGTGCCACAACATGCACAAAAGCAAAACTAAGTGCAATGGGTGTGCACGAAAGCATCTGTCCAATGCAATGGGTGTGCACGACAACAATATAAAGTGCATCTAGAGTGCATCCGGTGCAACTAACATGCACGAATGAAATCCTAATTGAGTGCATCCGGTGTGCACAAAACCACATCTCATATCATACGCCCAACATGCGTGAAAATCCAAATCAAGTGCATCCAACGTGCACGAAAGAAATCTAAATCAAGTGCATCAAACATGCTCGAATAAAATCTAAAGCAAGGGCATCCAACATGCACGAATAAAATCTAAATTAAGGGCATCCGACATGCATGAGTAAAATCTCACTCAAGTGCATCCAATGCACACAAAACAAAATATCAAGCGCCTAATATGCGCAAAAAATCCAACCCAAGCGCGTCAGTCATATAGATGCCCAGTGCGGTAAAGCACCCGAAAAACGAACGTCAAGTGCAACGCGCACAAAAACATAAATCTGGTAACACAAATGCTCAAAGACATAAATCGGGTGCAACCAAGATACGGAGTGCAAATCTAGTGCAACCAATGCACGAAATACCGATATGGTGCAACCAACGCACAAAATGTAAACCCAGTGCAACAAACGCACGAAATATAAATATGGTGCGACAAACGCACGAAATATAAATCTAGTGCAACAAATGCACGAAACGAAAATCTAGTGCAACAAATGCACGAAATGAAAATCCAGTGCAAAAAATGCACGAAACACAATTCTAGTGCAACAAATGCACGAAACACAAATCCGGTGCATCCAGTGCACGAAACACAAATCCGGTGCAGCCAGTGCACGAAATACAAATCCGGTGCAACTAGTGCACGAAATACCAATCCAGTGCATCTAGTGCACGAAATATAAATCTAGTGCATCAAGTGCACAAAATAGCAATCTGGTGCATCAAATGCACAAAATACCAATCAATAACTCAAATGCGTAAATAGCAACACCGAGTGTACCAAGGTGTATAAAATCATAAACGTGTGCAACCGCGTGCACAAAATGCATATCAATGCACTGCGAGCATATATGAGCTATACCGAGTGCAAAAATCAAATCAACTGTATGAAGTCCATGAAATCATAAACATGTGCTACCAAGGCACAAAATCGATATCAAGTGCAATAAATATGCACAAATCGCAAATCAACACAACGGTGTATAAAATATATATCAAGTGCAATAACTATGCACAAAAATGTAAATACCCAGTAGGTGCAGCCATGGTACACGAAAACCAATATCATGAAACCCAATCATCAAAACTCAAATCCAAGCGATATAAGCGTGATACTCGGATCACAAACAAAATCGCAACAAATGACATTGATGTACACCTCCTACAATGTCGAAAAATGTCGGTGCGCCAAAAACTGGCAGAGCAAGAACATCCGCTTGCCTCCTGCTCACAGTCTGGCGTCTTCCATCTCTGGGTCCTCATTTTCACTGTGGATTACCAATCTCGCAATCCATAGGCTCGTCGGCCCGGTCGGGTGTACTAACGGAATGATTTCCGCTCTGGTACTTGTCTGGTCACCTCTCGGCCAATTAGCATGACCACTCGTAAAGCAGCATGTCCCTGGCGTCGGCCTATGGCTATCTGAATACGCGTCACACGTCTAATCCTTGGTGCAAATCTTATTGCAGCAGTGTCCTGGAAGGAATCCTGCTCAAGGTCTCTTCCGATCTCGCCTATGCCGAACTGTACGGAGGCTGGTACTCTTACATAATCTGTTCTCGTCTTCTGGACATCTGCGTTTTCAATACAAAATTTCCTCAGGAATTGGCCGCATCCCAACGCCTCTGTATATATATCGGATCTCTCATCTTGACGGGGAGTAACAACAGCTCGTCAGCATCTCGCACGAACCTCTCGTTCTACTCATCTGTATCATCGTCCACTTCGATGTCACGTCGTACTATCTGCGTACTGCAATGGTCCTCGGCTACAGTCAATCTGGAGTCTCTCGCATGGACTCGAAACTACGAACTTGGTATCTTCATCACTCTGTAGAAGATCTCTAGCCGAACACGTCCTCGGGAACTCGTTCCAACCATCGGAGGAATGCTCAATATTCGTCCATTCTCGATCAGCTCACAACGCATCTGGGTGAGGTCCTCTGTCCGAAGCTGGTCAGCTTGCTGATCTCTCATCACATGATATCCAGACGACGTTAAATGTTTCGATCGAGTCATCAAGGTCCCAAAATTCCCGAAAGCTCAACACCTGAGCACAGTTTAATGATATTTGGTACATACCACAGTACCTCTAGACCAGCCGTAGAAGGGCAAACCCAAGCCTTACTGATGGCACCGCTAAACTGTTAGTGTATATGCCCTAGAGGCCATTACTGTATCATACTAGTTTGTATATTACTTAATGGAAGCTTGGGATATTCACAGTTGTATATACAATCTTGCTCGAAATGGTAGTATGCTACTTGGTTTGTCTCTGCTTTAATATGTGCATGTGTTTCTTTTAGCATATTGCTGGTATACATATTAGTAGAGCCCTTAGGATCTTTGCTTGATTACCAGCGTTGTGATGGCGCTCGCACTCGTGGGAGCTGGGTAATCTATAAGCACATCCTTATACAGGTCCCTGGTCGTTGGACTATCGAGACAGGGCATCGATACTCCGGAGTAGACTAGCGTATGCGCTTCTCATCCTAGTGTGGGAGACGGTCTGTCCCACAGCCGTTAGTACGTCGTACTTGGAATAGTATGCGGGTGCTCGTTAGGTTACGAGTACACTGGACAGGACTCGTCGGGAACTGTTGGTTGGTAATATACCTATCGTCAGTTATCAGTTCCCAGGTGACATGAGTACAGCTTAGTCCGCTGACTTGACACTGTCACTTCGCCTCGAGTGTGTTCCCACTGCACTTTGATTACTACCCTACCACGGCTCAAAGGAGTCGTGCAAACAGGTAGTTTTTGGGTGCAGTCCCGAAGCACTTGGAGGCAGTGACGGTTAGACAGGATTCGTCTCTCCCGGTATTGGGGGTTGACATCGCGCTGTGTCCAGGAGAGCCATTACACGAGTAGTCCCTGGCCAGGGCAAGCGAGATATACTGGTAGGTTTCCAGTGTTATCTCAGGGATGTTCTGGGCTACACTCCGACACGACTTGTACCGCTATTAGGGGACTGCCGTTCACCGCCCCCCTAGGCCCGCCATGCGATGTATCAGACGAACAGACCGGACTGTACGGAGACTGTCACATACAGGCTCAGTAGGAGTGCAGATGGGGTTCACCTCGTCAGTCTTCTTATCGACATCTACCTGGGGACCGTTACGTACAGCTAGTGCCGCTTGCGGTCTGTGGTTAAACCCACTGCCAGCGTAGTATCGAGTTTTTAGAGTCCCACACAGAGAGCTATTCGCCTTTAGGCAAAATGAGTAGAGGTCGCATGGTTTTGCGACAGGGTTCGTTCGCATCCGCGCACTTGTGCACGTTTGCTGTCCGGACAGTTTATACTAGCGGGCTTTGGTTTAAGCCGGATCCTATGTTCCCCTCCGAACGGCGGCCTGGACGTTAGGTCAGTGCCTGAGGTTCGGGGCAGATGCTATTTGGTTTTATCCGTCTATCTCTCCGAAGATGCCAAGTTGATTTATGGCACCGTGTATCGGAGGTTTAGACGGATGCGGCCGATGTAGCAGACTTCGTCAGATTCCCCCTCAGGGTGAGGGGTTTTTGATTGTGGGGACGCTCTTCCCTGCAGGCGCAAGCCCCTGCAGTTAATTACACTACCGCATCGCGGTAACAACTTTCTCCTTCTCCAGAATTTCACTTCGTGTCGTGTGTGTTTGCTTTGTTTGCGGTTGCCCGTGGATTGTATACGGAGACTGAGTAATGCCGTCGCCCGTAGGACGTGGATTAGTCCAAATCCGTATTTACTTAGATTTGGGTTTGGTGTTTTTAGTTTAAGGATGCATTAGTCGCATTGCGGCTAAGATCAACTTAAACCTTCGTTAAGGATACATTAGTCATGTTCTAGACTAAGATCAACTTAACATAGTGATTGATTTAATTATCTGGCCGTCGGGACTCGTCACCTCTCTGACGTCGTTGATGGATTACAACGACAGGCGTCTGAGGAGTTCAGAGATGTACCCTTGAACCAAAGTTGATTTGGGGTTTTATTGTTTATTTAAAGATCTAAGGACACATTAGCCGTAGCTGGGGCTAAGGTCAACTTAGACGGGACCGTTTAGATCCGACAAGAGAGCATTTGGGCTCTATTGTGCCAGTTTAAGGACGTGGCGGTCCATTGCCAGTTTTAGGAACGTGGTAGTCCATTATTAGTTTAGGGACGTTTCGGTCCGTTGCTAGTTTAAGGACGTAGTAGTCCATATTCTAGTTTAGGGACGTAGTGGTCCATCGCCAGTTTAGGGACGTGGTGGTCCGATATTAGTTTAGGGATGTTTCGGTCCGATATTAGTTTAGGGACGTTTCGGTCCGATATTAGTTTAGGGACGTTTCGGTCCGATATTAATGTGTGGTCGTTGGGACCCGTCACCTCTTTGACGTCGTTGAGGAATTACAACGAGAGATGTCAAAGGAGTTCGGAGATGTACCCTCGAACCGGTCGTGAATTGGTTTGGGAGAGTCATTTTGCTCAATCAATTTAATTTAAGGACTTACAGCCAGGATTGGGTTAAGTCCAATTTTTTTTATTTATTTTAGGCTCTGCCTGACTAACAGAATCTATCCGAACAGAGCTCTGCTCCTTTATTGTTTTGCAATATGATTTGGGCCAGGCCCTTTTAAATAATGAGTTGCAGAAACTCAAGAATTTTCCAAAACAGGGCTTTCCCCTTTTACAATTTGGTTTGGGCCAGGCCCTTTTAAATAGTGAGTTGCAGGAACTCAAGAATTTTCCAGAACAGGGCTTTGCCCTTTTGCAATTTGATTTGGGCCAGGCCCTTTTAAATAGTGAGTTGCAGAAACTCAAGAATTTTCCAAAACAGGGCTTTGCCCTTTTGCAATTTGATTTGGGCCAGGCCCTTTTAAATAATGAATTGCATTTATATAGAACAGGGCTCTGCCCCTTTATTATTCTGCCATTTGATTTGGGCCAGGCCCTTTTAAATAATGAGTTGCATTTATGCAGAAACTCAAGAATTTTCCAGATTTAAGAACAAAAGTGCATAGCACTTTTGATCTAAATTTGGATCAAAGGAAAGCAAGTTTTTTCTTCTTGTTTTCCCTGATTTCACAGAACCAAGGGTTCATATCAAGTGCAAGGCACTATTTATCTTCTTTTTTTTTGTTATTTCCTTTCTAATCTTCTGTTCTTCAGAAATTTTTACCTCTTTTTTTTTCTGTGTCTTTGATTAATCTTCAAGAGTTCTTTTTTTTTTTTAGAAGTTGATCATTCTTTTGAATGAGGTCTGGGGTCTTATTTATAGTGCTCACAAATTTGTTGAATTTGTTATCAAGATCTTTCCTGAATAATTTTGGGAATTTTCCCACCATTGGATCTTTGATCCAAGGGTCCCTGTTTTACAGAAGAAATCTTCTTGTTTTAACAAGAATCAGAAAAGATTTACTTAAATTTTCATTCTGTTGCTGTGCAACTCACCAGCGCGCGACACGTGTCTGCGCAGTTGCGCAATCGCAACTGCGCAAGCGCACGGCTGCACGACACGTGTCTGCGCAGTCGCGCAATCGCAACTGCGCAAGCGCACGGCTGCGCGACACGTGTCTGCGCAGTCGCGCAGCAGCGCTTGCGCTTGCGCAGTTGCGATTGCGCAACTGCGCAGACACGTGTCGCGCAGCCGTGCGCTTGCGCAGTTAAGTCTTACTTATGTTTTTTAAAGAGCCTTGCTCTGATTAGACGCACTGCCTTGGGCGTTACGCTGCCGAATCAACTTCCGCCATGTGGCAAATTGCGCGCTGCGCACGGGAACCGAAGCGTTGCTTCGAAATTTGAATTTTCAAAATTCAAGTAGAGCCTTGCTCTGATTGGGGGAAACAGATGCCCCCCCACCGTTGCGCTCACGTGGCGCGCGCGTGAGTGCAGCGGTGGCAAGATCCTGACCGTCGGATCGAAGGGCCAAGTGAACAGGCGCAGGCGCCTATAAGTAGGACCCTTGGTCCTTGGTAATTCTTTACCATTTCCAAGAATTTGAATTTTAGAGTCTTGCTCTTGCTTGAGAACTTCCAGAGCCTTGCTCTTGTGATTTCCCTAAGAACTTCCAAGTTCTAATCTTAGAACCATTCTAGGTAAAATTAAATTAATTTAAATTAAATTTAATTAACAGAGCCTTGCTCTTATAGATCTTTGATCTAAAGGAAACCCCTTTGGGGTTTCATCCACAGAGCCTTGCTCTCAAAAATTTACAGAGACTTTGTTCTTGGGTTTTAACCCATGAACAGAGCCCTGCTCGTAGATCAACTAAAAAACTTTTTAAAAGTTTCTATGGATCTTTAAGATCCCAAAATTTTAATTCTTAGGAGTTATAAATTTTTTATTACTACTACAGAGCTAGGCTCTTTTTAAGATGTTTTATTCCTTTGAGACAGGAGTTTGACAAATGTCATTCTGTGGCAGAGCTTTGCTCTAAAAGGAGGAGATTTTCTCTTTGTCTCTAGGGATTCCCCCAATGAGGATATTCTCTTGGGGGTCTTTTTGTTGACTGACAGTCTCATCCAATGGTGGGATTGTCTTATCAAATGATGCGCCGTCATCTTGATTTTGTGGGTCCCCCTTTGGTCCCCTACCCACTGCATCACAGTGTGGAGCAAGATTTTTATTTATTATTATTATTATTTTTTTATTATATATATATATTTTTTAATGTTAAGCGTCAGGCCACTAATGATATATATATTTTTATACAGAAAAGATGTCTGACGACTTGTCTTTTCCCTTCGTTCGCTCGGAAGGAGGGTTCCCACATGCGCCAGTGGATCGGGTGGCGTTCGCTCTTATTAAGGATCATGATCCTGAATGCAAGAAGCTTCATCTGTGGGGAAGGTGGTATAGCCAAATCATCCAGGGTCGTTGCAGTTTCAGTTCCGCCTCGCCCTCCGAACCTATAGTTACGATCCCCTATGCGGACAAACCCCCGGTGGAGTATGCCGTGGAGGTTAAAAATTGGAATTCTGACGACCTCCTCCAGCCTGCAATCGGCGCTATTCCGGTGCAGCCGCCGCCGGCCATAGATATCTTGGGAAGGCGAATCTGTCAGGGTGAAGCACGCCCTTGGGGACAGGCTTACAACATTGGATTGAATCCGCGACCGCTTGCTGGATACCTGCCATGGGCCCGGTACATTTTAGCGGCGAAAAGAGCTCACCTGACGAAGATTGGTTTATACTCCGCCGTCTACGTCTCGCTTTTTGAGTATCCCACTCCTCCAACGTGGTGGACAAAGGCCTTCATTGAACAATGGAATATCCCCACACATACTTTCCTGACAGCGGATAGGGAAGTCTCCATTTCTCTAGAGGAATTCGTTGAGCTTTCAGGTTTACCGGCGAGGGGGAGCACTACGAAGAGCTGCTTCCTCCTGACGAGTACGTCTTTGCCACCAAGCAGATGGTATTCGACTTAACTCCGGAAAATGCCATTCAGCATCAGCATCCGGGCCTGGTGAAGGTATTGGAGATTTACGAGGAGCTCCATTTGGAATTGGGCGACCGAGGCGTTAGTTTCGCGGACTTCATTGCTCGTTTTATTCGCCCGGAGTTTTTATCAGAGCAGGGTGAGAAGTTCGCCCAGCTTACTGACCCCTTTGGTTTCGGCCTGGACCGCCGACCTTCATCGGAAATTGATCAGCGGGGTTTTTACGTCCCCGGCACTGCTAGCGTCCCTTTCTCAGAGATCGCCGTTCCTGGCATGGATGAGGAGACCTTTTTCATAGGGTTCTTGGGTCTGTGGCTATGCAGCTTCGCGCTTCCCATGCATCCCCGCCTTATGCGGTCCTCTGTCTTCTACCCGGCGCATCGAATGGTGGCGGGTTTGCAGTTATCAGTAGGGATCGCCGGGTTGGCTTATCTCTACCATGGACTTAGCGTAGCGGCGGACGCTAATGAGCCTGGGGTACAGCCTGCTAACTTCCCGATGCACTACTTCACTTCTTGGATGGAGCTGCATGTCCGAGGAGTGTTTGGTGCCCATAAAACTCCCTCGTTCTTTGAGAAATTTAAACTTCCAAGAATCATGCGATTGGTCGGGGCTTCAATTGTGTTTGCACCTCCGCAGGAGTCTAGGGGACTACTCCTGCGTTCACATCTAGTCGGAGCGAAGACCTCTTTTGTGGATAAGGTCATCACCATAGGTTCTGAGACCACTAAGTCAGTGGTGCCGCTGCGTGATGACTTTAAGGGCGGTGTTTCTGTGTTGAAGGCTCGGGAAATCCTCCACCTTTACTCCATTCGGCCGGGCTACTTAGTATTTAGGCAAAATGAAACGGCTCTCTTCATGAGGTATAACCCGCATCGATTTGCCCGGCAATCGAGCTACAACCAAGGGATCCCGTTGGAAGCCTTCTTGGGAACTCCTGCAGTCGGCCCGGAGGGGGTACGGAATGCGATGCATCACTTCATCCGGCTCAATACAGGCTCCTATTTTTTTATCAGTGAGCCCAGCTGTACCCCTCAGATACTTAATTCATATGTGGCCTGGTATGCGCACGCGATGGGCCCAATCATCTTGATGGAGAAACGCCTGCTGGTCGATCGTAGGGCTGCGCCTCCCGGCGGCGATCGCAAGGCTCCCTTGCAGCCCAGGGTTCAGGTTATCCCTCCAATGAAAGATTCCGGAGCTGATCGACCACGCGTGTTGCCCCCTCCGCGTGGATTGCCACTGTCTACTACGGTGGATGCACCGACGGCGCCCCGTGCTCCGACAAAGACGGTTAAAGCGGTATCGCCAGAGTCGGGTGCAGGAGTGGACATCGGGACTCGCCGCCCGAAAGTGACTGCCAAAACTGGCAAGCGCAAAGCTGTTCCAAGTGGATCCAAGGCTGGCGGACAGAAGAAGAAGAAGTCCACCTTATCCCTCGACGCGATCCTTAACTTAGAGCCCGCGGCTCATCCTGCCGGGGCCATATACGAGTACGGTAGCAATGAGGGCTTTGTGGTGGACCCTGCGGACACCAATTTGGCTGCCGCCATTGCAGCTTCAGAGCGATCGGCGAGGCTCGAAGCGATGTTGAGCAAACTCGCTGAGTCCGGTAATTATCAAACGCCTTATTTGTCATTTTATTGCATTTTATATTGTTATCCTTAACTAATATTCGCTCCATTTTCAACAGGTGTCTCCGCTGAAGAGGCTATTGCTGCCTCCCTGAAAACCTTTCAGGAGGAGGAGGAGAAGCGTGCCCTAGCAGGCGTTGGTATGTTTCACCCCTTTCTCTTTTACAAGGAAAGTTTGTTGTCTTTTTTCTGATAGTCAACCTGACCTTCTTTGTTTCTTTGTAGGCGCTGTATCAATTGACGCAGGGGTCCCTCCCAAGTCCGTTATCGAAGTCCCGGGTTCGTCAAAATTGCCACAAGAGCCTCGGCTTGACAAGACGATGAGGGATGCCTTGAAGAATCTAGAGGCATCCCTATATACGGACGAGGGAGCCTCACTCAAGGAAGCCCTAGTGGCATCCGACTCAACGGCTCGAGAGGAGCGGAAGCGGTTGAGACGCGAAGCAAGGGCACGCAGAGCTGCTTTGGCCGCGGGAGCGGGCCCTAGCACTCTTCCTCGTGCCGACACTCCTTCTGAAGCAGAGGCGAGCAGAGCTGTTTTGGCTACGGGAGCGGGCCCTAGCACCATTCCTCGCGCTGACACTCCTTCTGAAGAGGCCCCTGTCGCCTTATCTACTGCTTATAGGCGAGCGGCACGCGCGGCCCGAAGTGCAAATAATAAATCCCCTTCAGGTAACATCTCTTTCAGAACCTTGTTGTTATTATAAAACTATTGGCTCATATGCATTCCATCTTGCAGGACCAAGTCCGACTGAGGGGGAGGCGGAGACCGTCGGACCCCGGGAAACGGCGGAAGCGGCGCCTGTCGAACCTGAGCCGACGGTGGGCACCATCGTTGGGGCCACGGTGCCTGAAACAGAAGTTGAAGGACCCGCCGCCGAGAAGGTCATGGATGCCGCGTCTGAAGTGGCGGCAGATGAGATGACTGTCGAGCCGAAGGCAGTAGAAGTGGAGGCGCTTGAGGCTGGAGGCGTCACGGTGCCGCTGGATGAGACAACCGTGACCGCAGAAACCGAGGGAGTATCGGGTGAGGCGGCCATGATTCCTGAGGAGGAGCGAACCGCTCTTTCTCAGGAATCTGGTAATACTCCAATCATAGCTCTCCCCGCGTATGGTCTCTTGCCGTCTCCCGGGCTCGCGAGCACAACAACGGTTCCCATCGAGTCGGGTGATGAGGCTACGGGCGGTGGTCTCATGTCGATGGATGAGGGGATTGCTTCAGTTTCTGCTGGTAGCTCGTCAGGTAAAAAAAATTTCTTTTATCACCGGCGTCCCCCTTTTTTATATATCCCGCGATCTCTTCTAACAAGCTTGTTTTTTGCAGGTGCGGCCAGTGCCGATGCTCCTTTGCTCGAGGGGGCACCGTCGACTACTGCTTTGGCGGTGGTCACCTCCCCGCCTTCCCTTGTACCATCACGGATGTTGGAAGGTATGGATTCACGACTCATGCATTTAATCTTTCAAAAAATGTAGCTTTGTACTAACGTCGTATCATTGTGCCTTTGCAGGAGTGCTCTTCGATCATCTGTATCAAGTGTTGCTCCCACACTTCTCCTTCCCATCCGAGCTCGCTTCTCCCTCTAGTGGTACCGGTAAGTGCTGTCTTGATCTCTTTTAAGGGAATACAGGATCGTATCTGACTTTTCCTCTTCCTTGTTGCAGTGCCACGAATCGAAGGAGGGGACGCAAGAACTGCCACGCCACCGGCCCTTCCCGCTTTGCCGTCTGTTGCCGCTGGTACAGTATATTCCACCCCCTTTTTATATGATTCTTTAACATTTTTTTTTTCGAATCATTGTTTAACCATGTTTCGTTTTGCAGCTATTGTTCCAGCTCCGATCCCCTTTGAGTCTCGCATTCTCTCACCAGCGGGCCCTTTCTTGAAACGTCCGTCTTCAAAAGGTGCCGTGATGAGTTTGGGGATGCTGAGTGGGTATATTGAAGAGCTTAACGTGGACGCTCTCCCCTCCGCCGAAGATTTCGCTGTGGAGGTTAACCCGATGCTGGCGGCGCTCGTAACTTTTCATAACGAAGGCGTCGTCGAATCGTGGGTTAACTACTGCAGAGAGATCGAGGCTCGCCTGCATCGGTTGGAGTCGACACGCCCTTCTCCCGAGGTTTTGGCCGCGAGCGCCGAACGGACAGCTTGGCTTGAGCAAAGCGCCCCCTATCTCCGCCATTTGGAGCAGGAGGCAGCTTTACGGCTAAAGGCGCATCGGGAATCTTCAAACGCGACCGCCTGCCTTCGTGCTGAAGTTAGGACGAATGCTGCTGAAGTGAAAGCTGTCTTTGAAGGTCTTCTCAAGCGTATATCTAATGGGCTAGCACTGAAGCGGAAACTTGATGCTGCCGAGCGCGATGCCCGAGACCAAGAAGCAGCTCAGCAGCTTGTTGGGGAAGAGCTCGCATCCTTCACGCAGCAGCGGGCTCAAGTAGAGGCTGAACTGGCAGTGGTAGTTGATCAGGAGAAGGCGTGGGAGGAAGTACGCGAGCAATTGATAGGGCTATTTAAGACGCTTCCTTCCCAGTAGCTGCCCTTGTATCAATATACTTGTAATTTTCTTTTTCGAATAAGATGTATACATTCTTTATTCTTTTGTACGATTCGCCATGTACTTGATTGAATTAATAAATAAAGATACACATTTTTTTTGCAATGTCTTGTATCATTTCTTTGCTTTCTCCCTTCTCTTATTATCAGCATGCTGTCTTGATAAACATGATTGACGGGTAATAGAGTAAGCATTTTGGTTTCTTCGAGATATAGCGATGGCTTAGGCCGCAGGTTCAGATCTGCTGCCTAAGACTTTTCAACTCTATGAGCCGTGAGGGTCTCATAGAGACTTTTCTCCCTACGGATCGAGAGGCTCTCGTAGGTGGATTTTCTCCTTAGGAATCGTGAGGATTCCCAAGTATGGTTTTCTCTCATAAGTCGAAAGGATCCTATAAGAGAATTTCTCCCTCTTACGAGTCGAGAGGGCTCGTAAGCGGTTGTTTCCCTCTTTGTCGAGAATCGACTTCAGAGAGTGAGACCCGTGAATAGTATGCAAGAGACTATTTAGGATTGACTTGCAGGGTCCCATTGCCCTCTTACGAGTCGAGAGGGCTCGTAAGCGGTTGTTTCCCTCTTTGACGAAAATCGACTTTAGAGAGTGAGACCCATGGATAGTATGCAAGAGACCATTTAGGATTGACTTGCAGGGTCCCATTGTTTCAGGAAGCAAGTTTTTGAATCCTTACTGCCTGAGATGTGAGTCAAAGAAGCTCTCGTCACGGAGTGTTTGTATCCGTGAGTTGAGAAGTTTTGCGAGGGATTATTTGTTTCCCAAGCGCCAAGGATTATTTGTGTCCTTGGGATTTGAAACGAGTCGATGGTTCCCACGAAGGCGCTGGTGGCTCTGCTAGTCGACGCGGATCAGAAGGCTCTCGTCAAGGAGTGTTTGTATCCGTGAGTTGAGAAGTTTTGCGGGGGATTATTTGTTTCCCAAGCGCCAAGGATTATTTGTGTCCTTGGGGTTTGAAACGAGTCGATGGTTCCCACGGAGGCGATGGTGGCTCTGCGAGTCGACGCGGATCAGAAGGCTCTCGTCAAGGAGTGTTTGTATCCGTGAGTTGAGAAGTTTTGCGAGAGATTATTTGTTTCCCAAGCGCCGAGGATTATTTGTGTCCTTGGGGTTTGAAACGAGTCGATGGTTCCCACGGAGGCGATGGTGGCTCTGCGAGTCGACGCGGATCAGAAGGCTCTCGTCAAGGAGTGTTTGTATCCGTGAGTTGAGAAGTTTTGCGAGGGATTATTTGTTTCCCAAGCGCCAAGGATTATTTGTATCCTTGGGGTTTGAAACGAGTCGATGGTTCCCACGGAGGCGCTGGTGGCTCTGCGAGTCGACGCGGCTCAGAAGGCTCTCGTCAAGGAGTGTTTGTATCCGTGAGTTGAGAAGTTTTGCGAGGGATTATTTGTTTCCCAAGCGCTAAGGATTATTTGTGTCCTTGGGGTTTGAAACGAGTCGATGGTTCCCACGGAGGCGCTGGTGGCTCTGTGAGTCGACGCGGATCAGAAGGCTCTCGTCAAGGAGTGTTTGTATCCGTGAGTTGAGAAGTTTTTGTCGAAGTCATTGGCTTCTTCGGTTGAAATGAACCTTTGAGGTTTGGCTTCGTCGTTTGACGGAATCCGCTGGGGAAGTATGGTTCCTTCTTTGTTTACGCCCTTGGATTGTATACAGGGATCGATGTGACCTCGACTGTAGGGCCAAAGTTTTATCATTTCTTCTTTTATTTTATTTTATTTCCGCGATGCTCTATCATTTCAGCTTTTATATCGCGAAGGTCGCGATTGCCCAAACATTTCGGCAATTTTTCGCGGTGCCCAATCATTTCGGCTATTTTTTTTATTTTTACTCGCTGCTTTTTATTGCGAGTTGCCCAATCATTTCGGCTATTTTGCATGCATACATTTTACTTGCTGCTTTTTATTGCAAGTTGCCCTATCATTTCGGCTATTTCGTATGCATGAGCGGCCTGCTGGCTTTTGCCGTAAACCTGAAATTGGACACCGATTTCGGCATCAGCACCGCTACAACTGTGATATTACCAGGAGCGAATCATCACTTGCCTCTGTCGTTGTCGAACAAAGGAGGCTTAGCGACCAGGGTTAGGGTCCTGTCGGCTAAGGCTTTTGACTTCATGAGCCGTAAGGGTCTCGTGAAGGTATTTCTCCCTACAAGTCGTGGGGATCTTGTAGGTGTATTTTCTCCTTAGGAATCGTAAGGGTTCCAAAGTGTTTTGTTCCTCTGTAGGTCGTAAGGATCCTACAGGGGGGTTTTCTTCTTGTAAATCGAGAGGACTTACAAGGGTTATGCGAACATATCCCCGGTCACGGATGGACCTTGGTTAGGGAAACGTTTATTCGCGCCCGTGGATTGTATACAAGGGTCAATATTGAACCACTTGTAGGGCAACATTGGAAGTTTGTGGGGGTTTGCTTAAGCACAGGTTTAGGTCTCTGTGACTTAAGACTTTCAAATCTTATGAGCCGTGAGGGTCCCATAAGAGAGTTCTCCTTACGAGTCGTGAGGATCTCGCAAGCGTATTTTCTCCTTAGGAATCGTGGGGATTCCTAAGTGTGTTGTTCCCTTGTAAGTCGTAAGGATCTCACGCGGGTGGTTTCTCCTTACAGGGTCGAGAGGACCCTGTAAGGGTTCTTTAACGAAGTTGCGCCCTTTCGGGTTTTCACAAACACTCGCCGGTAGTCCTGCTGTTTTTACTCACGGAGCCCTTTCGGGTTTTCATCCGTGCCCATCTTGCTTATGGACATACCGTTTTTTTTTTTTTTTTTTTTTACGAGGTCGCGCCCTTTCGGGTTTTCACGAACACTCGCCGGCAGCCCTGCTGTTTTTACTCACGGAGCCCTTTCGGGTTTTCATCCGTGCCCTTTGTTGCTTATGGATATACCGTTTTTTTTTTATTTTATTTTTATATGTTTTTTTTATATCTCGTCAGCCTAAAGATGCTGCGGTAGTAGTTTAAAGACATTTCGGTCTGCTATTAGTTTAAGGACATTTCGGTCCGTCACGGAGAAGGCCAGCTACTGCTTATAAAGTTCTAGCTTAGGAAGATAGCGAGCGGACATAGTCGTTGTCATCCATCATTGACCTAGGCTGTGACTCATTAAGCGTAATATTTCTTTAGGAAGCGACCGTTTATCGGCCTGAAAGGCCTTTCACCGTGCATGTCCATGAGTAGATAGGCCCCACCCTGGTAGACTTTATCAATGATGTACGGTCCTTCATAGTTTGGTTCAAACTTTCCCCGCTTGGCGCGATTGGGGATCATGGGCCTTTTGACCACTAGTACGAGTTCGCCTTGATGGAATGTCCTCGGTCGGGTCAATCTTTCGTATGAGCGCGTCATCTTTGCTTTATAAGCCTCCAGATTTTGTTGCGCTATGAGCCGTGTTTCTTCAAGGGCATCAAGCTCCTCAAGCCGGAGGTGAGCATTTTCTTCATCTGTCAGCTCGTAGTGAACTGCTACTCGTAAAGAGGGTAATTCTATTTCGAGAGGGAGTACTGCTTCTGTCCCAAACACCAACGCGTATGGCGTTGTGTTTGTGGCTGTCTTGAACGTAGTTCGATACGCCCAAAGAGCTTCTTGCAATCTTTCGTGCCAATCTCTTTTATTTCGTGACACTGTTTTCTTCATGATCTTCGTCAAGGTCTTGTTGAAGGCCTCAGCTAGACCGTTAGCTCGCGGATTATAAACTGAGGAATATCTCCAGTCTATATTGTGCTGCTGTGCGAAGCGGCTAATTTTATGACTTCGGTAGGCTGGCCCATTATCAGAGATGATCCTTCTTGGGGTTCCGAACCGGTATATGACATGCGTTTTGAAGAAATGAAGGATGTTCTCCGTCTTCACTTCTCTCAACGGTACCGCCTCTGCCCATTTGGAGAAGTAATCAGTCGTCGCCAGGATGAAACGATGTCCCTTTGACGATGCTGGTTCGATGGGGCCGACTATGTCAGTTCCCCACATTTCGAATGGCCAACTAGCTACTGTTGGGTGTAGCGGATTTGGATGTTGATGGATGAAGTCCCCATGAATTTGACATGAATGACATTGCCTCGCGTATTCTAGGCAATCTTGCATCATCGTGGGCCAGTAGTAGCCCATCCGTTTTATCTTCAGCTTCATCTTAGGACCTGCTTGGTGAGAACCGCAGAGTCCGTCATGAACTTCCTGAACGACTCTTTTCGCTTCGTCAGGTCCTAGGCATCTCAGCCACAGAGAATCGAATGACCTCTTGTATAGAGTATCATTGACGAAGGCGAAAGACAGAGCTCGTTTCACGAGCTGATGTCTTATGGACGCTTCTTCAGGCATTCGGTGGAACTTGAAGTAATCTATGAAGACTTCTCTCCAGTCTTCAGCCTTCTCATGATCTTCTATTTGTAGGGTCGCTTGCTCAGTTGCTCCCTTTTCTTTATATGATTCTGGGGGTATTTCTGCTGGGGCAAGCACTCGACGGCTTTGTACCACGATTCTAACGTCGTCGAGGTTCTCGTCAGCCAGTTCTTTAGCAAGTTTGGCTAGTGCGTCCGCTTTGCTGTTTTCCGCTCGCGGTATGCTCTCCAAAGTGTAGGAGGGAATTTGGGTTAGCAGTTGTTGCACTTTCTCACCGTATTTCACCAACTCCGGTTTGCACGTTTGGTAGTCGCCGTTCACTTGACTGACGACCAGTTGGGAATCCCCATATATGAGTAGGTCTTCAATTCCCATGTCAATGGCGATCTCGAGGCCTGCTATCAAAGCCTCATATTCAGCTTCATTATTCGTTCTCGGCTCTGTCAAGGAGAAGGCGAATCGCATTATTCCTCCTTGTGGGGTTACGAAGATAAGACCTACCCCTGATTTGATCATGGGCGTATTTTGTTTATGCTTTTTCATGGAAGATGCTCCATCGAAATAAAGCTCCCACCGGGTATCACCACTGTCGATTGCATCAAACGCATGTCTGTCTGGCAAATCGCAATTTAAAGGAGAATCGGCAGGGATGGGATGCTCAGCAAGGAAGTCGGCGATGGCCTGGCCCTTTACTGCTCTGAGAGGTTGATATGTTATCGAAAATTCCATCAAGAGCAGGGCCCATTTAGCAAGTCGCCCTGTCAATATGGCTTTTGACATTAGATATTTGAGAGGGTCGACTTTTGAAATCAGACGGACTTCGTGTGCCAACGCATAGTGCCTAAGCTTTGTTATTGCGAAGATCAATGCCAGGCAGTGTTTTTCAATGGGAGAGTAATTGCTTTCTGCCCCCAGCAGAACTCGACTTAAGTAATAGAGTGCTCTTTCTTTCCCTTGATCGTTCTCTTGTGCCCATAATGCGCCTAAAGAACCTTCGAGGGCGGTTGTATAAAGAATAAGAGGCTTCCCCTTAACTGGAGCAGCCAACACCGGCGGGTTCTGCAGGTATTGTTTGATCTCATCCAGTGCGCCTTGGCATTTTTGATCCCAAACGAATGGTGTTCCCTTCTTCATCAGGTGACTATAAGGACGGCACTTTCCTGAAAGGTTGGCTATAAATCGCCGTATGTATGCGAGTTTCCCTTGGAGAGACCGCAGCTGTTTGAGAGTCCTCGGCGGAGGCATTTCCATGATCGCTTTAATCTTTGATGGATCTATTTCAATACCTCGGTGTCGAACAACAAATCCCAGGAACTTGCCCGAGGAAACCCCGAACGCACATTTAAGAGGATTCATCTTCAAGTTGTACTGCCGAAGGCGTTGAAATACAGTCTTCAGATGCTCGAGATGTTCCTCGTATGATTTGCTTTTAACCACGAGATCGTCGATATAGCATTCAACGATTTCGTGTATAAGGTCATCGAAGATCTTTGTCATGGCCCTCTGATAAGTAGCACCGGCGTTCTTCAAACCGAAGGGCATCACTTTATAACAAAATATACCAAGAGGAGTCCTGAAGGCTGTGTGCTTCTGGTCTTCGGGATGCATTTTTATCTGGTTATAACCCGACGAGCCGTCCATGAAGGAGAAAACCTCATGAGTGGATGTATTGTCTATCATCAGTTCGGTGACTGGCACTGGGAAATCATCTTTTGGGCAGGCTTTATTAAGATCCCGAAAGTCTACGCATACGCGCACTGTCCCATTTTTCTTCATCACTGGGACAATGTTGGCGATCCATTCAGGGTATTGAACTTCCTGGATGAAGCCAGAGTCTATCAGCTTTTTGACTTCGGCGTTGATGCTCATCTCAAGCTCGAGTCGCATTCTTCTTGGCGCCTGTTTGACTGGCTTGATGTCCGGGGATATCGCCAATTTGTGTACAGCAATTTCTGGATCTAGTCCCGGCATTTCGGAATAGTTCCACGCGAAGCAATCTTTGTGCTGTAGAAGCACATCCTTTAACGCGGCCACCCTTTCTTCAGATAGCAGCTCGCTGATGAATGTCGGTCGCGGGTCATTTGCCGTCCCCAACTCGATTTTCTTGAGGTTATCTGCAGTAGTGTGGATTCCATCCTCCAGTTCTTTCGGAGCTGGGGGAAATTCTGAGATTACCTCGTCGCTGTCGTTTTCAAAGCACCAAGGGAGGTTGTTCATGTCCTCGGACCCTTCTTTTAATATTGTTATCACATGGCAGGTGCGAGTTTTCTGCCAATCCCAATGCGGGGTTGGTTTTATTCTTGTGTTTTTGGGTTCGTGCTTTTGCGGCGGCGCTACCTTCCAACTGTCAGACAATGCGAATTTGCCAAGCTGATATTGGTCCTCAACCCAATTCTTAAAGGTGAAACAATCTTCAAGCGGATGCCCTACTACTCGATGGTAAGAGCAATAATTTGGGTTGGAGACTTCGCCTGCTTGCTCAGGGTGTTTAGACTCTGGCAGAGTAAGTATTTGATGTTTTAGAGCAAGATCAAGTATTTTCCTTGTTTTGTTCCGAGGAAATGAGTATGCTCGACCCATTTTCTTCATAAGGGCTAGGTCAATAACGCTCGACTCTCGGATGCGTGGCTTCTTAGCTCTGTCTTGTGGTTGTCGAGCACCTTTTCGGCCCCTCGACTTGTTTTTGCTTTCGCGTCGAACCCTTTTTGTAGCAGGCTGACGTGGGGCAACATCTTCGTTCTTTACTGCCTGTCGAAGGAGACGCTGTGTCTTGGCTTTCTCATAGATTGCCATTTCACGATCGTGATCATCTCGGGCTTTTTGACTCGCATCCTTTATGAGTTTGCTCATCTGGTCTTCAGACGATGGACTGGGAGGTCTTGCATCAGGAACTCTTGCTGATTCAGGATTAGCGTCTTCCCATTGAGCGTCCGCTTCTTCATCAAAGTTATACATGGCATAACAGCTGTTTATTAGCTCCCGTTTCTTTGAGCGAACATACCCGAGCCCTTTCGTTTCCGTTCTTCCGTTAGGCAGTTTGCATTGAGTTCCGGGAACGTTCCAGACCTTGTCATAGAATTTGGCTTTTCTGACGGTCTGTGTGAAGGACATCCCTTGGCGTTTCAGCAGTTTCTTCAAACCTTCGGTATAATATCTGGGAAGACGGATAGGCTGAAGCCTGTCGAGCGTGGGATCCGCGCCATGCCAAATTTCTTTTTCCACCTTGTTTTCTTCAGAACGGTAGAATAGGATTGCCTTCTCGCCTTTTCGTCCGGGAGGGATATAGAATGTCTGCAATTCTTCTACGCTGTTGGTGTCGAGTGCATCCAGTTCTTTGTAATGTTCAAGCGGCACCATGGTTACCTGCAGACTTCGCTCTTCATCAGTGGAAATCTGTATTGAAGGCCGAGCGGGGAATACAGCATGAACTTCATCCTCTGAATCACTACCGAAGATCAATGAAGGAAC
Source organism: Agapanthus africanus (assembly GCA_030015575.1). Classification (NCBI taxonomy): domain Eukaryota; kingdom Viridiplantae; phylum Streptophyta; class Magnoliopsida; order Asparagales; family Amaryllidaceae; genus Agapanthus; species Agapanthus africanus. The sequence goes on along the minus strand of JASDDO010000026.1, from coordinate 510,354,647 downwards.
AGATGGTCCTGGCCTGGTGGACTGGGATGGACCTGAATAAATTATATCCTCCTCCTCCTCGGTGTCACTGCCGAAGACAGGGATGGTTGCGTTAGTTTTGTTCTCCGGTTTGTGACACCTTTCCGTGTCTTCGAAACTCGATAAGAAGTATTTGGCATCTTCATACTTGCGAACTTCGTTCACGGAAAACGGATTCAACTCTCCTGCCACTGTGTACTCGAGGCCGTCCCTAGAATACTTCATGCACTGATGCTGTGTAGAAGGGATGATATTGTATTCGTGTAGCCATGGTCGGCCGAGCAGAGCATTGTAGCACGTCTTGGCGTCTATAACATGGAATTTGATGTCTGTGACGAGCACCCCGAGGCGTAGCGTCAATATCACAGATCCAAGAGTCTTTGAGGATTGAGAGTCGAAACCGGAGATGGTGATTTTGTCCCGGGCGAGGTGTTGGACACTCATGCAAATCTCCTTTAACACTCGCACATTGAGTAAATTGACAGACGATCCGTTATCGACCAAGATTTTTCCTATCTTTATGTCATGGCAGTATCCTGAGACATAAAGGGGGCGATTGTGTTCACACGTCCCGAGGAGAAGGTCTTCATCACCAAAAGCAACGTCGGCTGTGTGCACCTCTTCCAATTCATCCTTCATCTTTTGTTCGGCTAAGAAGGCTTGGAACTGGTCCGGATCTTGTAGGGCCTTAATCAAAGAATCCCTCGCATCTTTCGATAGCAATAGGGCATCGAGAATGCTGAGTTGTGAGGGTAGCTTTCTCAGATGCGCCAAGACATTGTAATCTACTTTATTCTTTTTTGGGGGATTCTTGGCGGTTAACTCTTCCGCAACTTGGTCGTCCAAAGCGATGTCTTCAGAGACCTTCTCTTTCCCTTTGTTTTTCTTATTCAAGGGTCCGAGGTTCTTTTCGGGTAATGTTCGATTGCGCAGCTGTATATTCTCGCAGGCCTTCGGTTCTTTTTCTTTTCCCTAAGTGGATTCTTCGAAGAGGGGGCCAAGCTCTAGCTCTTCATCGGAGTCGCTCCCAAATGTAGGCACTTGTGACCCGGTAGTGTTAACCATGTGACAATTGCCGGCAGTTCTTTCAAGTTCTTTAGTCGTATTTCTTTGCTCTCGGCGAATTTTACGTTTTTCCCGTTTAAATCGTTGTCGATTAGCAACGTATCCTTGCCACCATCTATTGAAAGCTTTGCAATCTTGGGTGGAATGCGAGACCTTCTGATGGTATAAGCAATAAGAGGGGTGCATTTCTACCATGCCAGTAACTTTTTCTTCAGAGGGTGGTAGCTTCATGCCCATCGATATGGCCTTAGCAAACTTCTTTTTTTATCTTGAATTGGCTTTTGCCAGCGGTGGAGGCATTTTGCTCCAACGGGATCATTTCAGCTCCTTCCTCAAGTCGCTGACGCTTAGCTCTTTCGAATATAGCCGTCTCGCGTTCTCGATCAGCCTTGCTTTTCAACCGAGCTTCATTAAGAAACGCGCTGATCATTTCAACCGGTAACCCTGGGGTTCCTGATTCGGCATTTTCCCCCAGCGTTTCAGTGCCAGAGGTCTTTTCATCATTCGTGACCGAATGAGAGATCATATGACAGCTCGCCACATACTCCTCGGATTCGTCTGATGAACTCTCTCCCTCATCTTCTTTTTGGGAGACGTGATTAAGGAAATCTTGGAGCGTAATGGGAGTCCGCGCCTTTTGGTTGTACTCATCCAGCGCATCGATTTGCTTTTGTAAGTCCGTGCGCTTGTCACCAGGCTTCACGGACTTCTTAGATTTCTTCTTCTTATTTTTCGAAGATTTTGACGGCTGACTATGAGCACTTGAACTGCCACCATCGGTCTTCGGAATCGGTCGTGGCTTCAACATCCCCTCAATAACCTGCAGTTCCAAGGGGTTCTTCCACTTGACCGCTGGACAGGTCTGAAGATCATTTAGCATTCTCCTCGTTTTGGCTGATAATACAACCTCCCAGGGGGTTTCTTCAATAACGGAGCATGTTGCCCCCGGCGTATTTGTCCCCTTAGAGGTGTGGGGCTGCGGAGGATTCACCTTCCATTTGTCAGATAGCGCAAATTTGCCCTGACGGTACTGGTTCTCAAGCCAATTCTTGAAAACGTAGCAATCCTCAATTGGATGGCCTAGCACTCGATGATAAGAGCAGTAATTGGGCTCGTCGACGTCACTCGGTTGTGACGGACGTTTTGGATCTGGCAGATTTATGAGCCTGTTGCGCAATGCCAGCTCGAATAGCCTTCTTGTTTTATCACGGGGGAAGGAGTAAGCACGTCCCATCCTGTCCTCAAGGGGTACGTATGGGCGTGTATTGTTTGGACGAGCAGCCGGCTTCGAGTCGCTCGGTTGTTGTTGGGCATTAGCGACAATGATCGCTTTTCCCTTTCCTTTATCGTTTCGGGAGTCCGGTTTCGGGAGAGGGGGTTTATGGCCCATCTGGTCCATCTGCGCTAATTTGTCGATCAAAGCCTGGAAGGAGGTCGGCTTGAAGAACATCATAAACTGTGAAATGGTTGCTTGTGGATCGAGTGTTCCAACAAACATTCCCACCGCTGGAGCTTCTTCTATGCGCTGTTCGCACTTCGACCATAGATTTCGCCACCGTATAGCGTACTGAACCCATGTCTCGCCGGGTTTTACTCTGGCATTGATCAGTGCCGTCATCGGGGTACGCTCACTGGCACTTGCAAAACGTTGGGTGAAGAGCAGTTCCATCTCCGCAAAGGTTTTAATAGAGTCATTGGGAAGCTCAGAATACCATTCAAACGCTGTGTCTGATAAGCTTCCAACAAACTGGCGAAGTAACAACTTGTCGTCGCCGCCTGTATTACCGCAAAGCGCCCTGAACTGGGCAACATGTTGATGGGGATTGCCGGTCCCTTTGTAAACATGAAACTTGGGAATAGTGTAACCCGGCGGGTACTTGATTTGGTCATACCAGCCCGGATATGGCCGCCCCGTTTTCACGATCTGACCGGCTGCTTCAGTCGCCTGATGCACCCGTATTTGTTGGGCAATATATTCATCCAAATCAGCTTTTGATATGGTATCCTCTTTAGCTGCGGATAGAGCCGGTGGAGGATTCGATGTCTCTCCCCTATCATCTTCAAGAATGATCGGGGAATCTCCAGCAGGTGGATCTGGTTGAATCATCATACCCACCATATCCTGGAACAGGAGGGCCATTTTCTTTATATTGGCTGCCTGTTCCGCAGCCTCTTTATCTTTCTTCTCTAGCACGCGCCGAAGGAATTCGGCGTCCGTCTCTTGTTCGTGACGTTCTTCTGAGGATGTTTCCGGGGTTTCTTTCGGCCCAGTGAGTGCAGCCATTGCGGTCATCATCTCCTGGAGCTTTTGTTGCTGCTCCTGAGCCTTGGTCACTGATCGGGTGAGCGGTCGGTGACCCGTAGAAGTACGGCTTTCTTCCTTTCCAGAAGCCATGTAAACCGTATGAACAATTATGCCCCCTGACTTGGGGCGTTTAGGTTCACCATTGTTAACTCTTGCTGCTGATGCGGGAGCTTTCTCTGGCCTCCTTCTTTTGTGGGCCATCGAGGTTAAAGGAGCCGTTGGAGTGGGCATCCTAACAACCGTCGCCCCCTGCTGTTTAATGGGGCAGTTTTTGTTATTTTCCACCTTTGCCCTTTTCTGGTGACGCAAGTGGTCTGGATCGATCACAGAGTCTTGAACCCTACGCCATACTTTATAAACTTTTGAGGATAGCCGTTGAGGGGGCTGTTCTTGTTTTATTTCTGGAACTCTCTCCGCAGGTGGAGGAGATCTTTTCAACGTAGCAATTGGAGAGTTCTTTCTCACCTTCCTCAGCAATTCAAAGCTGTTCCCAGTTGGAACAGCAGCGTTGACCTCCACCACTGGAGCAGGTGGGGTTAGCCCTGAGGGAGAGTTGCCCCCTGCTTTTCTCACTCGTCGCCAATGGCGACGTCGCGCACGACGAGCCGTTGGGACTGGCTCGAAAATCGAGATAGTTCCTTGCTGCCCCCTGTTTGGGTGTGGGGTAACTGTCGACGTCAGCCTATCGAAGACTGATGCTTTTTGACCAGCTGGGGGAGGAGTGGGAACCGTCAATCTTGTGAAGACCGACTCTCTGATGGGAGAGGCCGCTTTAACGACTTCCAAAGCAGCAACCGTTGCCCTCTTTGGGACGGCCATTTTATAGTTCTGACTTAGCCTGGTAAAAACGGAGGCTGTCGGCTTAGTAGCGGGCGACCCGTTGACAGGGGTCGTGGTAGCGGTAAGCCGGTCGAATACCGACTTCTTGTTCGCTTCCGGTGCGGATATCGGCATAGAGAAGCTTGCAGGTGGGACCATGGTCCCGAAAAATAGGCCGGTGGTGGCCTGGGTCACCTGCTCCACTGGCAGAGAAAGGAAAGAGGCCGCTTGGGGCCCATATGTTACACCTCTCGGTGAGGTGGAGCGTCCGTTGCAGTGGTGCTTCGCGCATTTGGTGCAGTGAGAATCCATGGATGCTTGAGTTCTCTGCCAGACAAAAGACCAAATCTTAGCAACTTGAAATCCGAAGACAACCATTTAACAAACCGCGATTGGTTCGCGAAGACGACACACGAAGTGTGGAGTGGAAAGAGGAAAAGGTCCCACCGGGCGTGCCAGAATCTGTTCCCCTCCGAACGGCGGCCTGGACGTTAGGTCTGTGCCTGAGGTTCGGGGCAGATGCTATTTGGTTTTATCCGTCTATCTCTCCGAAGATGCCAAGTTGATTTATGGCACCGTGTATCGGAGGTTTAGACGGATGCGGCCGATGTAGCAGACTTCGTCAGATTCCCCCTCAGGGTGAGGGGTTTTTGATTGTGGGGACGCTCTTCCCTGCAGGCGCAAGCCCCTGCAGTTAATTACGCTACCGCATCGCGGTAACAACTTTCTCCTTCTCCAGAATTTCACTTCGTGTCGTGTGTGTTTGCTTTGTTTGCGGTTGCCCGTGGATTGTATACGGAGACTGAGTAATGCCGTCGCCCGTAGGACGTGGATTAGTCCAAATCCGTATTTACTTAGATTTGGGTTTGGTGTTTTTAGTTTAAGGATGCATTAGTCGCATTGCGGCTAAGATCAACTTAAACCTTCGTTAAGGATGCATTAGTCATGTTCTAGACTAAGATCAACTTAACATAGTGATTGATTTAATTATCTGGCCGTCGGGACTCGTCACCTCTTTGACGTCGTTGATGGATTACAACGACAGGCGTCTGAGGAGTTCAGAGATGTACCCTTGAACCAAAGTTGATTTGGGGTTTTATTGTTTATTTAAAGATTTAATGACACATTAGCCGTAGCTGGGGCTAAGGTCAACTTAGACGGGACCGTTTAGATCCGACAAGAGAGCATTTGGGCTCTATTGTGCCAGTTTAAGGACGTGGCGGTCCATTGCCAGTTTTAGGGACGTGGTAGTCCATTATTAGTTTAGGGACGTTTCGGTCCGTTGCTAGTTTAAGGACGTAGTAGTCCATATTCTAGTTTAGGGACGTAGTGGTCCATCGCCAGTTTAGGGACGTGGTGGTCCGATATTAGTTTAGGGACGTTTCGGTCCGATTTTAGTTTAGGGACGTTTCGGTCCGATATTAGTTTAGGGACGTTTCGGTCCGATATTAATGTGTGGTCGTTGGGACCCGTCACCTCTTTGACGTCGTTGAGGAATTACAACGAGAGATGTCAAAGGAGTTCGGAGATGTACCCTCGAACCGGTCGTGAATTGGTTTGGGAGAGTCATTTTGCTCAATCAATTTAATTTAAGGACTTACAGCCAGGATTGGGTTAAGTCCAATTTTTTTTTTATTTTAGGCTCTGCCTGACTAACAGAATCTATCCGAACAGAGCTCTGCTCCTTTATTGTTTTGCAATATGATTTGGGCCAGGCCCTTTTAAATAATGAGTTGCAGAAACTCAAGAATTTTCCAAAACAGGGCTTTCCCCTTTTACAATTTGGTTTGGGCCAGGCCCTTTTAAATAGTGAGTTGCAGGAACTCAAGAATTTTCCAGAACAGGGCTTTGCCCTTTTGCAATTTGATTTGGGCCAGGCCCTTTTAAATAGTGAGTTGCAGAAACTCAAGAATTTTCCAAAACAGGGCTTTGCCCTTTTGCAATTTGATTTGGGCCAGGCCCTTTTAAATAATGAATTGCATTTATATAGAACAGGGCTCTGCCCCTTTATTATTCTGCCATTTGATTTGGGCCAGGCCCTTTTAAATAATGAGTTGCATTTATGCAGAAACTCAAGAATTTTCCAGATTTAAGAACAAAAGTGCATAGCACTTTTGATCTAAATTTGGATCAAAGGAAAGCAAGTTTTTTCTTCTTGTTTTCCCTGATTTCACAGAACCAAGGGTTCATATCAAGTGCAAGGCACTATTTATCTTCTTTTTTTTTGTTATTTCCTTTCTAATCTTCTGTTCTTCAGAAATTTTTACCTCTTTTTTTTTTCTGTGTCTTTGATTAATCTTCAAGAGTTCTTTTTTTTTTTTTAGAAGTTGATCATTCTTTTGAATGAGGTCTGGGGTCTTATTTATAGTGCTCACAAATTTGTTGAATTTGTTATCAAGATCTTTCCTGAATAATTTTGGGAATTTTCCCACCATTGGATCTTTGATCCAAGGGTCCCTGTTTTACAGAAGAAATCTTCTTGTTTTAACAAGAATCAGAAAAGATTTACTTAAATTTTCATTCTGTTGCTGTGCAACTCACCAGCGCGTGACACGTGTCGCGCAGCCGTGCGCTTGCGCAGTTGCGATTGCGCAACTGCGCAGACACGTGTCGCGCAGCCGTGCGCTTGCGCAGTTGCGATTGCGCAACTGCGCAGACACGTGTCGCGCAGCCGTGCGCTTGCGCAGTTAAGTCTTACTTATGTTTTTTAAAGAGCCTTGCTCTGATTAGACGCACTGCCTTGGGCGTTACGCTGCCGAATCAACTTCCGCCATGTGGCAAATTGCGCGCTGCGCACGGGAACCGAAGCGTTGCTTCGAAATTTGAATTTTCAAAATTCAAGTAGAGCCTTGCTCTGATTGGGGGAAACATCCTAGTATATGATTTGAGATTGGTTTTTCTCAGAGTATTCGTGTTCCTCGGATCACGAATGCGGGTGCGTATGCACAGTTGCTTGAGATTGAGGGAGAGGACCTTGTTTAGGGTTAATGGCTATTGTCATTTTATTAACCCTATTGCTTTTGTGTGTATTATAGTTAATTGATAATTAGCTTAATAATTGTGCATGGTTGTTGTTGTTGACCATTTGACTTCATTGACCTGTTGACCTTGTTGACAACTTGACCATAATCATTTCATTTGGAAGATGCTCTTTGATCCTTGCAATTTGCATTAATATTGAAATGATAATGGTCATGTCTTGATTAAACCATGACAATTTTCTAGCTAATTATTGAATTAAAATAATGCACACATATTAGTGAGAATGGCTCACTAATAATTCATTCTCTCATATCATTTCTCTCTCTTGCTCATCCTCTCCCTCAAGCTCTCTCCCTCTCATGTGTTGAGAAACAAAAAGCTTGAGAAAAACCCTCACTTGATCTTCTCTACTCTCTTCTAGGGTTCAAGTCTTAGCATTTCTTTCGCTCTAGTTACTCCTAGCTTGGAGTTGAAGCTAAAGGTCGAGGCTTTCGGGTGGATCCTTCTTTGACGGGAGAAGACAAGCAAGGTGACCTCTTTCTACCATTCCAAGGAGCAAGGAGAGAAGGACTTTGAGCTCAAGGTATAACCTTTCCATCACTTAGCTAGTTACTAGTTAGGGTTAGCTTGTTTTTGTTTAGCAAAGATCCTTAAAACTTGGTCCATGTTGCCTATAGTTGATAAAAATCCAATTTTTATTATGTTTTCCGCCTCCCCGTAAGCACCGGGGTGGGCAACGTGGAGTTACAGTGGTATCAGAGCCTAACTAAACATAAACTAGCTAAGTAGTAAAGTGTAACGAAGTTTCGAAACCGGAAAATTGAAAAACCAAACTCGCAAAACCCTAAGTTTCTGTTAATTTTTTTTCTGGTCAAAATAAAATTTGTTATACACCAAAAATTATCTCAGGGTTTTGTGTAGAAAACCACCAAAGACGAACCAGAGTGGAGACCAAAGGACCGCGGATCCGCGGCAATAGGAAGCTCTTGCCGCGGAACCGCGGCCGTCTTGTCCCCTCTCTGCTTCGATTTTGGTGCAGTGTGTTTCTGTGTTGGTTTTGGGATTTTTAGGATATGTTATATGTGCCCAGATTTTCCAGAACTAAAATTTACTTTTGGGGGCCTATAAATCCGTATTTTTTCGGAACTTCACTACACTTTAACTATATCGGTTATATCTGTGATGCTTGTATGTATTGAACGTCGGCTAATCGCTATAAGTCGATTAGTCGGGGTTATACATCTCTGTGATCTGTGATTGTTATTGGTTTGTGGATATGAATGGATTGGATTGTCGCGGGTGAATAGCCGGGGTGGATGTGAGATGAGCGTTATTTTTCTTTCATTCATTTGTAACATGTAAATTGATGTAATAATATTATTTGTATGGCCGCACAACCGGGTCGGGGTTGTAGCCGTCATTGTATAATTCTTTTTACTGTTTTTGCTCCTAGGATAGACCCATGGAGGGGGTGCACAAACTACCGGGTATCTCGAAGTGCCGAGTGGCCTACTCACGGTGGTGAGGGAGGTTGCTTCGCTTCGGGTGCTTGGCGGGTAGTTTGCCGCACCCGTAGGGGTCTTGGGTGGGGTATTGGCTATTCACCGCGACCGTGTAATCCGCTTTACGTTGCAGGCTCGAACGCATTGCGGATTCCTAGTATATCCAATGTATTCATCTGTGATCTGTAATGTCTATCATTGCTATATATTTATATATAATAACTATTTAGGCGTTGCTTATGTTTTACAGCCGCGCTAGCCCAGCCCCCGCTCTGTCGTTAGTTAAGTAACCTAACGGGTGATGACGGGGCCCCATGGCGAATGCGAATGGCATAAGCGTACGTCATATTTTGGTTGTTTTCTGCAATGGTAGGTTTAAATGATGGGACGCATTAAAAGAACTAATGCAAGAAATAAACCAAGTAAAAGTCGATTGGAACACTTTGAAAACCACTCGGTTCTTTTCAAAACTAAACTTTTAAACGCGGAGCTTGAACCACTCCTTTTAAAAGCTATCTCGTTCCATCGATTATATCAAGTTCACTACGTTCACGGTTTCGCCAAAACCATTCGTAGCCCTCCGTCGTTTCGTATGAATATTCAAAGAGTATTCAAGCTATGTATTTTGGCCAAAGTCAAGGCATAGTGATTGGTAGCGTTTGGGTATTCATGTGCAGCATAGATAGATGCGTTGATTTGGGACAGTCGTGCTGCCATTTTGGCCAAAGTCAAGGGTAGGTACGGGTGGGTCCAAATTAACCAGGAGAATGACGGGTAGAACTTGACATGTGACTTATGATATTTTGGCCAAAGTCAAGGTCATAAGAGCATGGGGCAAAAATCCACATCGGGAGTTTCATAAGTACTGAAACTTGCTAGCGTTGCATACCATTTGGAGTGTGATGATTCTGGTAGGATTCCTTCGGTTTTATCACGCGATGATATTTGGATCCCGATCCTACTGTGAGTATATGCTACTCCTCGGGAAAACTCTCACTTAACGATCAATGCTATAAACCTAGTAGGTGCCTAGAAAGGTGTTAGCGGGGCTACGCCCACAGGAAAAAGAGGTTACTTAATTAAGGAACTTCGCGAAAGCGTTGGAAAACCTCCCTCAAAGTACCGACACTGGCCTGGCTGAACGGTTAAGCAAGTATTATACGGTGAGAATGATCCCGGCTAATCCTTTTCTTTATGGTTTGAGAAGGGATTCGAGAAACAGTGGGAGCCATCCAGTTTAGACAAACTAAAAACCACTCTAAACTTGCAAGAGCATCATGCTAAAGTGTTACTTTTCTCTCTCCTAATTGCAGCGACCATTCAACATGACCGGACTTAAGTTACTATTAGATAAAAATATATTGACAGGGCCAAACTACAAAGATTGGCTCAGGAATGTCAAGATGGCTATCACTTATGACAAGCTGGGGTATATACTTACCACCAAAGCTCCCCCTGTCCCAGGTCCCACCTCCAGCGTCGCGGATGTAGAAATCCGTAAGACATGGGAGATAGATTGCGCGAGGGCCAGATGCCTCGTACTAGCCTCGATGGACAACGAACATCAGAGGAGGTACGAGAATATGGACCTAGAGTCCATATTTCTCCATACAAAAGAACTGTATGGAGAGCAATCTCGTATCGCTAGATACGAAGTGTCGAAGAAGCTTTTTTCGGCAAGGTTGGCCGTCGGATCATCGGTAGCGGACCACGTGCTTAAGATGATCGGCTACATAGAGGAGATCGCGGACCTTGGGACCACGTTGGAGAATGAACTCTATACCGATTTGATTCTCCAGTCCCTTCCTTCCACTTACGCCCAGTTCATTCTTAACTTCAACATGCAAGGAAAGGAGGTTGAACTTGCCGAACTTCTGAACATGTTGAAGACTGCTGAGGGCACCCTACAGAAGGGTAGGGAGACATCCACTTTGTTTGTAGGAGGATCTTCCTCTTCTAGGTCCAGGGCGAAAGCCAAGGGCAAGAAGAAGAAAGCCCCCGCCAAACCAAGAGGCGGTGTCGGTAAAGTGGATACGAAGGGAAAGGGTAAAGCAACAAAAGTAGCAGGGAAGCTGGTGGGGAAGGAAGAATGCTTCTATTGTCACAAAAGTGGTCACTGGAAACAGGATTGCAAGGCTTGGAAAGCCAGAACACAGGATTTGAAGCGAGTTGCAGCTTCAGCTTCAGGTGTGTATGTTATTGAAAACTGTCTATCAATAAACTCTACATCCTGGGTATTGGATACCGGATCAGGATCTCATATCTGTAATTCTTTGCAGGCGTTGAGAAAGCGTAGAGTTTTGAAGGCAGGTGACATGACCCTCAGAGTTGCGAACGGTGCTAGCATGGATGCTGAGGCCGTGGGGGACTATCACCTGGGATTATCAGATGGACACTTTTTGGTTTTGCGTAGTTGTTATTATGTACCAAATGCAACCTGTAATATCATTTCTGTATCTTTATTATCTAAAGAAGGTTATGAATTTGCATTTGTAAGTAATGTAGTGAACATTCACCTTAATCAAGTTTTGATTGGGTCAGGTACATTGAACAACGGTATATACGTTTTAAACCAACCACAGATTTTCAATATCCAGAATACACACAAAAGAAAGTCTCCAGAAATTAATAAAACTTTCTTATGGCATTGTAGACTGGGTCACATCAATGAGAGAAGATTGACTAAGTTACATACTGAAGGATATTTGGATCCGTTCGAATATCAATCATATGCAACTTGTCAATCCTGTCTCAAAGGAAAGATGACAAAGGCTCCGTTTTCTGGACACGGAGAAAGAGCGAGCGAGCTCTTGGGACTCGTACACAGCGACGTGTGCGGTCCAATGTCTACATATGCGCGAAGCGGTTATTCTTACTTCATTACTTTTACGGATGATTTTTCAAGGTACGGTTATGTCTTCTTAATGAAACATAAATCCGAGGCTTTTGAAAAATTCCAGGAATATAAGAATGAAGTAGAAAAACAAACCGGCAAAAGTATCAAGATTCTAAGATCGGATCGAGGTGGAGAATACTTAAGTGCCGAATTCCTGAACTACTTAAAAGTGAATGGAATTCTCTCTCAGCTTACTCCTCCATACACTCCGCAACATAACGGTGTATCGGAGAGACGGAACCGGACCCTATTGGATATGGTACGGTCCATGATGAGTAACGCTGAGTTACCGTGATCGTTCTGGGGATATGCGCTAGAATCAGCAGCATACCTTTTGAACCGAGTTCCAACTAAGACTGTGCCTACTACACCATATCAAATGTGGTGTGGGAAGAGACCCTATCTTAATCATATTAAGACATGGGGATGTCCAACTTTTGTAAAAAAGCAGCATGCGGACAAGCTCGAGGCACGCTCAGTACAGTGCAAGTTTGTGGGATATCCAAAGAACTCCAAGGGATATTACTTCTATTGCGAAGAGGAACAAAAAGTCCTTGTTTCTCGCCATGCCCACTTTCTAGAACATCAGTTCATAGAAAAAGAATTAAGTGGGAGCGCGATAGAACTGGAAGAAATTCCAGAACCGCAAGCTATTACTGAAAGCTTAGTAGAACCATAGGGTTCGAAAGATCAAGACATTCCCATGCCACTCCACAGGAGTAGTAGGCAGTCTCATCCGCCCGAGAGGTACTACGGTTTTCTCATTGACGGGGATAGAGAGGATTGCATCATAGATTATGATGAGCCTACTAGCTTCCAGCAAGCCATTCAGAGCGTCGACTCGGTAAAATGGCTGGATGCAATGCGGATCGAGATGGAGTCCATGTACACCAACAAAGTATGGACGTTGGACATTGCTCCAGACGGGGTAAAACCCGTAGGATGCAAGTGGATCTTCAAAAGGAAGATTGGTGTAGATGGGCAGGTTGAGACCTATAAAGCTAGACTGGTAGCAAAGGGTTTTCGTCAGCGACCTGGTTTGGACTATGACGAAACCTTTTCTCCAGTAGCTATGCTGAAATCCATTCGGATCCTTCTTGCCATTGCTGCTTTCCACGATTATGAGATTTGGCAGATGGACGTAAAGACAGCTTTTCTAAATGGTCATTTAGAGGAGTGTGTCTATATGGACCAGCCAGAGGGTTTCATTCAGGGTGGGAGCAGCGGAAAGGTGTGCAAGTTGCTCAAGTCCATTTATGGACTCAAGCAGGCATCGCGGAGTTGGAACATCTGTTTTGATGAGACGGTCAAAGAATTTGGCTTTGTCAAAAATCCAGATGAACCATGCATCTATTGTAGATTTGTAGCGAGAACTGTAGTATTCCTCGTTTTATACATGGATGACATTCTCTTAGTAGGAAATGACATTCCTATGCTACAATCTGTCAAGAGGTTCTTGTCACACAGGTTCTCCATGAAAGACCTGGGTGATGCCTCATACATTCTGGGTATCCGGATCTACCGTGACAGATCCAAGAGGATATTAGGACTCTCGCAGTCCAGGTACATCGACACCATACTGAAGAGATTTAGTATGGAAGATTCCAAGCGCGATAATCTACCGGCTTGTCACGGGATCACCCTCTCCAAAGAGATGTCTCCCAAGACTGATTTGGAGAGGGATCGCATGTCTATTATACCTTACGCTTCTGCGGTAGGCTTTATAATGTATGCGATGTTGTGTACCAGACCGGATGTGGCTTATGCACTGAGTGTGGTAAGCAGGTATCAGTCAAACCCTGGGGAGAAACATTGGATAGCAGTAAAGAACATTCTCAAGTACCTGAGAAGGACTAAGGAGATGTTCTTGGTGTATGGCGGAAAAGACCTGCAGATTGAGGCCTTTGCTGACTCCAGCTTCCAGAGTGACAAGGATGATTCCAAGTCCATGTCGGGTTTTGTCTTTACCCTCAATGGAGGGGCGGTGTGTTGGAAGAGCTCCAAACAGGAAACCGTTGCTGACTCGACTATGGAAGCGGAATACATCGCTGCATCTGATGCCGCAAAAGAAGCTGTCTGGATGAGGAAGTTCTTGAAAGAACTTCAGGTGGTTCCGTCCATTGTTGACCCAATACCTCTGTATTGCGACAACAACGGGGCTATAGCTTTAGCGAAGGAACCCAGGTCCCATCAGAAATCCAGACACATCTTAAGGCGGTATCACCTGATCAGGGAGATCGTGGATCGCCAGGAGATCGAGGTCCGGAGAGTTGCATCAGAGGATAACACAGCAGATCCATTCACCAAGGCCTTGCCCCAGACTCAGTTCGAGCGGCTGATCGAGATGATAGGTCTTCGATACGCCAGTACATGGCCTTAGTGCAAGTGGGAGATTGTTAGTGTATATGCCCTAGAGGCCATTACTGTATCATACTAGTTTGTATATTACTTAATGGAAGCTTGGGATATTCACAGTTGTATATACAATCTTGCTCGAAATGGTAGTATGCTACTTGGTTTGTCTCTGCTTTAATATGTGCATGTGTTTCTTTTAGCATATTGCTGGTATACATATTAGTAGAGCCCTTAGGATCTTTGCTTGATTACCAGCGTTGTGATGGCGCTCGCACTCGTGGGAGCTGGGTAATCTATAAGCACATCCTTATACAGGTCCCTGGTCGTTGGACTATCGAGACAGGGCATCGATACTCCAGAGTAGACTAGCGTATGCGCTTCTCATCCCAGTGTGGGAGACGGTCTGTCCCACAGCCGTTAGTACGTCGTACTTGGGATAGTATGCGGGTGCTCGTTAGGTTACGAGTACACTGGACAGGACTCGTCGGGAACTGTTGGTTGGTAATATACCTATCGTTAGTTATCAGTTCCCAGGTGACATGAGTACAGCTTAGTCCGCTGACTTGACACTGTCACTTCGCCTCGAGTGTGTTCCCACTGCACTTTGATTACTACCCTACCACGGCTCAAAGGAGTCGTGCAAACAGGTAGTTTTTGGGTGCAGTCCCGAAGCACTTGGAGGCAGTGACGGTTAGACAGGATTCGTCTCTCCCGGTATTGGGGGTTGACATCGCGCTGTGTCCAGGAGAGCCATTACACGAGTAGTCCCTGACCAGGGCAAGCGAGATATACTGGTAGGTTTCCAGTGTTATCTCAGGGTGTTCTGGGCTACACTCCGACACGACTTGTACCGCTATTAGGGGACTGACGTTCACCGTCCCCCTAGGCCCGCCATGCGATGTATCAGACGAACAGACCGGACTGTACGGAGACTGTCACATACAGGCTCAGTAGGAGTGCAGATGGGGTTCACCTCGTCAGTCTTCTTATCGACATCTACCTGGGGACCGTTACGTACAGCTAGTGCCGCTTGCGGTCTGTGGTTAAACCCACTGCCAGTGTAGTGTCGAGTCTTTAGAGTCCCACACAGAGAGCTATTCGCCTTTAGGCAAAATGAGTAGAGGTCGCAAGGTTTTGCGACAGGGTTCGTTCGCATCCGCGCACTTGTGCACGTTTGCTGTCCGGACAGTTTATACTAGCGGGCTTTGGTTTAAGCCGGATCCTAGTATATGATTTGAGATTGGTTTTTCTCAGAGTATTCGTGTTCCTCGGATCACGAATGCCGGTGCGTATGCACAGTTGCTTGAGATTGAGGGAGAGGACCTTGTTTAGGGTTAATGGCTATTGTCATTTTATTAACCCTATTGCTTTTGTGTGTATTATAGTTAATTGATAATTAGCTTAATAATTGTGCATGGTTGTTGTTGTTGACCATTTGACTTCATTGACTTGTTGACCTTGTTGACAACTTGACCATAATCATTTCATTTGGAAGATGCTCTTTGATCCTTGCAATTTGCATTAATATTGAAATGATAATGGTCATGTCTTGATTAAACCATGACAATTTTCTAGCTAATTATTGCATTAAAATAATGCACACATATTAGTGAGAATGGCTCACTAATAATTCATTCTCTCATATCATTTCTCTCTCTTGCTCATCCTCTCCCTCAAGCTCTCTCCCTCTCATGTGTTGAGAAACAAAAAGCTTGAGAAAAACCCTCACTTGATCTTCTCTACTCTCTTCTAGGGTTCAAGTCTTAGCATTTCTTGCACTCTAGTTACTCCTAGCTTGGAGTTGAAGCTAAAGGTCGAGGCTTTCGGGTGGATCCTTCTTTGACGGGAGAAGACAAGCAAGGTGACCTCTTTCTACCATTCCAAGGAGCAAGGAGAGAAGGACTTTGAGCTCAAGGTATAACCTTTCCATCACTTAGCTAGTTACTAGTTAGGGTTAGCTTGTTTTTGTTTAGCAAAGATCCTTAAAGCTTGGTCCATGTTGCCTATAGTTGATAAAAATCCAATTTTTATTATGTTTTCCGCCTCCCCGTAAGCACCGGGGTGGGCAACGTGGACTTACATAAACTGCCGCAAACCCTAAGGTTCAAAAGTGGTTCCATGGTCATCATGTCGAGTTAGGGTTTCATTCTTCTAGAGGGCCCACAGAATTACTTGCATGTTCCTCCGAATACTTTAAACTTGGAAAAATAGGTTTTCTGACATTCGTTCGAACTTTTTAACTTCGCCCATACAACATGTGAATACCTTTCGTCCGTATGCTAAACAATGCCTCAATCCTCCAGGAAAGACGATACATCAACGGTCATCTCTGGATCGGTCTCTAGATCTGAGTAAGACACTCCACATTGGAAATCTTCAACTCAACTGGGCCTGCGTCAGCGTATCAATCGGACGAATTAACTTCGTCTCACAATTCGGGGTAGACTAGCTATCATTTGTCGCATTTCTGCCTGAAAGCTCCGGCGATCTCAGCTCGTAAGCTCTAGAAGCGACATCCTATCAATCTCAGCAACAGCTGGGTCATCTGCCCATGCGGTAGACGGCATCATAATCTCTGAGGTATTCTGTACATCAACAGTCCTCTCACAACTGGCAGCCTCTGTCAATGGCCCGATCATCCGGTGCAAAACCAAACACTCGCCTCATCTGAGAGGTCACAACATAAATACTAACTCGAGACATTCCCGTGTCACCAGAAAACATGACGGCCAACCCTCGTACCAGACGAGCTCGCCCTGACCGCAACACTAGCAGCAGCTCAATCTGCGCTCAAACATGGTGACAAGAACCTCAATCGTGTATCGGAAAAAAACAGATCAAGGGCATGAAAGGAAACGACAGATCCAGAATGGATACATGATCATAAGGAGAAATAGCATCAATGAAGGTATGATCATGGAAACGAACAGAATCAAGGATCTCAAATGGATGTATAATCATGGGTACGAAGAGAATCACAGATCTCAGAATGTGTACATCCTAAGGTTTCTTAAGTGGAGTATCGTATCGTAAATATGCCGCGGAACATACGTACGGTACGTCACTTTACTCAAGATACCTACTCCATCAATCAGGGTCAACCTATGAAACGAAAGTTCGGGTCTAATATCCCCCCGTTCAAGCCTAAGTTCTGTAAGGTCAAGCCTAGGTTCCGAAATATATACACGTCCTAGACTCCGCATAGTCAAACATAGACCCGAACCAAGGTTAAACCTAGCGCTTTGATACAAACTTTGTCATGACCCAAAATATTAGCTCGTGACCGGCATTTAAATCACGCCACGTCTAAAGGCGTCACGTAATTCAAGTAAGCCAAAACCCAGAAATCTAAACCCTTTTTAAGAAAAATCAAGAAGGTGAAGTTTTGAAATAAAGGGATAAGGAAATCAAGTTTTCTTAATGCACAGAAAAGGGACATGAAAATGCAAGAGAATTTCTAATTTGAAAACATTTTTTGTCTTTTAAAAATTTGGGCATCACCTCTTTTGTATTTTTTGATCTAAAACCACAAATACATAATAATAATAAAAGCATCCCCAAGCGGGAGCTAGCTCTTCGCCAACCGGCGGATCACAACCACGCAAGAAAGTATATATGAGTATACGACGCCCAACGGCGAAGTTCACCATAAAAGAAATAAAAGAAAAGCAAGACATAAATCCCCAAAAGCAAACATAAACCCATCGCTCAAGCCTCGCAACTACAAGACTTGCTAAGTCTCATTACTTATACAAATACTAGTTTCGATTTGATGGAGTTGACTAGATACAATACGAAATAGTAAATACAGGAGTGGGTATGATACAAATGTCCCACCTACCACTGCAAAACACCCAAATGAAGCTATGTGCCAGCTAAGCCGCTACTGATCCAAGCGGTCAACCTGCAAGAACCGTGGCACAACGGGGGTGAGGTGCCAACTCGTGAGTAGAAAAACATCAACAAGTAGAAATCGAATAAACAACGACTCCTAGGTCAACTATATCATAAAGGTAATACTATGATATCTAGGATGACCGTATCTGTATAGGTGCCAACAAGGTAATCAAGGCCTATAAGCATGTGGATATCATCCAACAATATAATCAATGTATGTATGCATGTGGATCCCGTCCACGCGTCAACCAATGACACAGCAATAACATGCATGTAAATATCATAAAAGCATATGCATGAAAGTATGAGGATGTAAATCAATGTGTGTCCCTCGCAACGCATCAAAATCATGGAACCTGAGTGTCCAGCATCGACACTCGAAACATCATGAAACTCGTGTCCAGCATCGACACGTAAATCCTCATATCTCAGGCGCCGCATCCTCGGATCGGCCCTCATATATATCTCGTCTCAGGCGCCGCCTACTCTGGTCGGCCCTCATATCCATCTCATGACTCCGGTCGGTATCCTCTGGATAACCGACGGGTCCAAATACTATCACCGGTAGGTAGTGCTCCCCTGCCAGGCTCACCGTCTAAGAATACGAGTCTTCTTGCCCCGGGGTACCTCACCGGGTCCACCATGTACCCGTAGACGGTGCCTACCGCTCCTCGAATCGGGTCTCACATGCCACTCTCAGAACCGAGAAAACACATAGTGGACGCACTGAAATATCATATCAAGAGAAACCGGGTTTTTAAAACAATACATACTCTCTTTTGAAATAACCACGGTTCTCAAATCCAGAAATTTGATGAAAACAACATATCTCAATGCGTAAAATCATAAAACATGATGTATGCAACATATAACAGAAAAGTAAGCATATCCGTATATCATGCAACATGGAACAATAATATGCACATATCGAGGGAAAACCTTTCTTTTAAATGAACCTAGTTTTAAAATATATCATGTGGTTCCCAAATCTCCAAAATCGAATGCAATATCGTATAAAGGTGCATATGTGTATGCACGCAAGTATGGACGTACAAATGTGTATGTCCGCAAGTATAGGTGTACAATATGTATGTACGCAAGTATGGATGTACAATATGTATGTACGCAAGTATGGATGTACAATATGTATGTATGGATGTACAATATGTATGTAAGCAAGTATGGATGTACGATATGGATGTACGCAAGTAGGATGTACAATATGTATGTACGCAAGTATATCATGCAAGGAGTCATATCCTGATGCAGCGATTCTATTGTGTAAGTGACATAGCAATTATCGAAGATGAAGTGTGTGAGCCGGCCAAGGTGTGTAAGTGTAGCATACGCATCATCGATAATGGTGTAGGCGTACTAGCACAGGTATATGTAATGTAATGAGAATAACATGAATGCAGCATAAGGTAAATCGTTAGCTAACAACTACAAAGTATACGTATCTAACATGACCGAGTCGGTGAATCTATCAACCGAAATCCAGCCTCACAACAACACATACGGTATAATCCATCGTACGACATCCTCTAGTCAAGGGTATGGATCAAATCTCAAATCAAACTTATCACGTACGGAAAATCATCGTACGACGGCATTAAAACATTAGGGATCCTATCAACCTATATGACAATGAGGGATACGGACCTACCGTCTCGTACGACATATCACACATTATTCACGACATTCTATATATATCTATATACCTATGTCCCAGGTCACATCCATAACAATCTCATATCAGGGGACCAGCAAGGTATCAATCATCTTAATCGGCTCGCATCCGTATACCAACATATCATCATATCACATGTCAAATCGTATTATCTTTTCATCGCATTTATATTTCACATAAGGTCAATTTTACATATACATTCTACTTTTACTATAAGCATAAGTATCTAATCTAACATACACACCCGAACCATACAAACATTTTTTGAAAGATGCGAATCGTAGTTTTGAAAGTAGGGGCCACAGTGTTTTTAAGGAAAAGATATCATTTGAAAATCCATAACGTCCCTCAAGGTATCTATTTAAAAGATGCATACGATTCCTCGGTTTGAAAATAGGTATGCTTCGGATGACACATTACGTCGACTATCTAGTCCTATAGTATCCTAAACGGCAATATCGTCAAACGTCATCCTCAAATCCCGACATCACATATTAGTCGTATCAAAACACTTATAACTATCCTTTAGTTTATAATATGGTTTCACTAACAATCTTTTAACTCTAACCCTAGTTTCCTAATCTAGGTTTTCTTAACCATACGCTACAAATCGGTTTCCACCAAAACTTTGCGGGGGTGCTATACGCCATCCACCCGACTTCCCTCGTGGATATAGATCCACTCACCTTGCCGAAGTCGATGACGTCATGCTCCATCGCCTCGGAATCTACGTGAAGATACCTACAATAATACACGATCGAAATCGCTTATTAAAATCGAATCCGGAAACCAAAACGTCACGCGTTTTGCCTATAGGTTAGAACCTATAGGCCACGCATGCAAAACCAACCCATTATTCCTTGTCGTTGATGTACGAACATCCAACAACCAAAAACAATACCAAATATCAAAACTTATCATTCAAAATACGGAAAACACGAAAACAACAACATAGGAAAACCCTTTCCAGATTTCACTATAGGACAAACTAAGGGATTTTGCACATTGGGTTGCTCTAGATAGAAGATATAGGAGCTACAGATCAAAAATCACACGTATCCACCAAAGCTTGGCCTCAAATTGCAGCCCAACTTATTAAATCTGCGGCCACTGTAGCAGTATAGGGGCTCAGGTTTGTAGGGTAGTCTTCTGGTCACCTGAACACATCACTACATTTGCTAAATATTTTTCAGGTGCCCCGGGTGTTAGCAGGTCTTCAAAACACATCACAAATCCCACAAAATCTAATATCGGGGTTTCTAAATTTGGGGTTTTGGGGTTCAGGTCTCTGTCTGGTCCGATATTCTAGCACTAGGTGGGTGTGTAGTCACTACTACTCCTCAATTACACCATCTCAATTCAAGACTTTCTTCAAAACCCTAGCTTGGAATTTTCTAACCTCACCAAACATCACTAAACCAATTCTAACTAAAACTAGAATATATAAAGAAGCTTAAAAATAACTAAACGGTAGAAATTATACCTCATAAATGCCACCAAGCAAAACCCTAGAAGTCCCAAGTCTTCAAAATCTAACTTTTCTTGGTCCAATATGATAAGGGTGAGGTGGGGATTATCTTTTGTGAAGGGGGTATAGGGTTTTGATGAAAGATTGGAGATGGATCATGAGGGTAGAATGAGGGGCTTGAGGATGAAGAAGGAGATGAAAGGTGGGGGAAATGAAAGGGGCAACACTCTCCCTCTCTCTCTCTTTCTCACTTTCATTCTCTCTCCTAGCATAGTCTCATATCATCATTATGTCCCCTCTCTCTCCCTCCTCAATCATTCCTCTTTTCTTTTCTTTTCTTTTCTCACTAAAAACCACCCATAACATAAAACAACACAATGAACATGTCATGGTACACTAACTATGAAAAACTGTAGAAACACGGATTTGGCTTAATCGCGATTAGCAGTACACTAATCGGGTTTTTATCCAAACTGCATATAATAAATTTTAAAAATGCCAAATTCTTTAAATATATATTTAAATGAATAAATCATTTTAATTTCCATTTATTTCACAATTATTGGTATATATTTATACCCTTTTTTCGAAAACCCCAATTTCGCAAATCGGGCAGTTTTCGGGAAATATATTATTTTAATATTAAATTCTAAAAATAATATTTTATATTTTCTGAAATGTTACATAGATATTCCAGAGTAGACCAGTGTGTACGTCTCTTGACCCTGTATGGGGTGATAGTTGATCCCACAACCATTGGTGTTTGACACCAAATATTGTACACAGATGCTCATTGGAGAATGAGTACACTGAACGGACTTGTCGAGAAATCCTAAATGGTACCATACCTATCGTCAGATAGCAGTTCTCTGGTGATACTTGTACATGTTATTATGTAGACCCGCGATCGTCATAGTGTCTTGTGTGGTTCCCACTGTGCTTTGATTACCTCCCTACCACGGCTCTACCGAGTCGTACAAATGGTGGTAGTTTGGCACAGTCCTGAGTCACATAGAGGCAGTGAGCGATAGAAGGGGTATCGTCTCTCCCAGTATTGGGAGTTGATGTTGTGCTATGCTCGATTGGCTATAACCGTAAGTCCCTGGCCAGAGCTGATGAGATTTACTGATAAGTGTTATCAGTAGTTTCTCGATTGGTTATAAGCCACACATCGACATAAATTATTGAGTTATTGGGGTCTGACGATACTACCATCCAGACTCGATATGCAACATATCATAAGAAGAGACCGGACTGTAAGGTAAGTGTTCCTTATAGGCTCTATGGGAGTTTGGACAAGTTTACTTGTTGATCTTCTATTCGTTCAATACCTGGGTAGCCGTTATGTGCAGCTAGTACCGCTGATGTGCTTGTAGGTGTTTGATGTTATCATTACCTACTGCTGGCATATTGACGAGTCTTTAGAATCTCACATAGATGTTTCCTGGTTCAAGAGAAACGTAGTAGGGCATGTATGTAGATATGTGCGGGAGCTTGATTAAATACAGATATATGATACCATATTCTAATATAGCGTTATTTAATATTAGCCAGGATATATATGATATAACCGGATTATTAAATCAAGTGTTGATTTAATAATTTGATATACATATATATATATATATGTATATGTGTGTGTGTATATATATATATATATATGTAAACTAATATTATGCTCACTTGATATTTTCTTCTCTTTATATATTTATATATATGATATAAATATCTAAATATATTTTGTGTCATGGTTGATGATACATATATGATGGGAGTATGAGAATCACATTGAAATGGAGATAAGAATGAAGAGCTTTATCTTTTTATCTTTAAAGATAAAAGAATGAGTCATTATTTTTAAATGAGTGTAGATCTAACAACCCATTCTTGTTTTATCTTGGAAAATAACCATGGCAAAAAACTCTTCATTCTCATCCACAACTTCAAGTTCTTCTCATCTTCATCTCCTTCATTTTTCTCTCTTGGTTTTTATTTTTAGAGAAAAAGTACAGAAAAGAAAGAAAGTTAAGTGAGCTAAAACCTTATTTCAACCATCTAAACTAAACTAGCAAATTAGTTTAGGTGGTTATCTTCACTAAAACTTTGTTTAGTGAAGTGAGAGCTTGAGAGAGAGAGAGAGAGAGAGAGAGAGAGAGTTGCCTCAAGGTGGATCATCTTCGACAATGAAGACATCAAGAAAGCTTACTCAAGGGACTTCTACTTGGAGTTTTAGAAGTGAAGGACTAAACTGCAAAGGTTGTAGCTCCTCTTCATTTAGTATTAATCTTTAGTTTTCTTTCTATGAAACCCTAAACCTTTAGTTTGATCCTAGCTAGTAGACTTAGCCCTCTAGATTTTTTAAAATTGCATATTTGCTCTTGTTAAAACCCTAGTAGAGGTGCTAGGAACTACTTTCACTAGCTGCATGTAATGACTACTCATGTATGATAAAGATAAAGGCAGGTCGACGAGAAAACTCATCCGGACTCGACAAAGTTTATAGGCGACGGATATCATACAGTTCGGTCTCTTCGTCAAATAGTATCGCATACCGGGTCCGGGTTGGAAACCGTCAGAACCCCAATAACTCGATAAGTCATGCGACATAGGACTCATAACCATCCGAGATAAAAATGATAGCACTTATCAGTTTATCTCATCTGCCTTGACAAAGGTCTTCTTGTTATAGTCATGTTCTGCACAGCGCGATATCAACTCCTTATACCAGGAGAGACAACCCCCCTCGACCGCGCACTGCCTCCATGTGCTTCGGGACCATACCCAACTAAAACCTATTTGCACGACTCAGTAGAGCCGTGGTAGAGTAGTAATCAAAGTATAGTGAGAACACACACAAGATACTATTGCGATCTCAGGTCAAGGGACCACCCTGTACTATTGTCACCAGAGAACTGCTATCTGAAAATTGGTATAATATCATCTAGGAGTTCTTGGTGAGCCCGTCCAGTGTAACTCATACTCAAATGAGCACTTGTATACGATCCTTGGTGTCAAACACCAATAGCTGTGGGATCAGCTATCGTCCTCCAACCGGGTCAGGAAATGTATACACTGGTCTAACTGGAATATCGATGCTCAGTCTCGATACGACTAGGGACATTTAGGGATGTGCTTATGGACTACCCAGGCCCCACTAGTATGATCCCTATCATTAATCCTGGTAGTCAAGTAAAGATCCTATGGACTTTATCTCATGTATTAGCGATACATGATAATGAGTAAAACGTATACACATGAAAGATAAAGACAAACAAGATATTATACTATCATCTCGAGTAAGACTGTTCTCCGTATAGGTCCTCCTTCAATTAGTAATTTCTATCTTGCAATTACAATAATTTTCTTGAGGGCACCTATATCCAACAATCTCCCACTTGCACTTAAGGTCAATTATTGTGGTATTGCATACCTACATCTTGTGTGTTATCGCATACCCAACTTTTCTACTAATAGTTTCGCAAACTGTTCGAGAAACAACCTCTGTGAGTGGATCTGTTACAATGTTTCTAATTTTATCTCTTTATATCTCAACTGTCACGCCCCACACCCAATACAGAGAGTATTGTCCGCTCTGGCCGAAGCCGCACAGTTTTGTCATTCGGGGCGAACCGGACTCGACCAGGGGCCACTTCCCAGGAGGTCACCCATCCCAGAACTTCCCTGGCTCGAGCACGCTTAACTACGGAGTTCTTAAGCTCCTGTAGTGCTGGTTCACTTAAAAGGCGCCTCTGTATTGAAGAGTGGTATCATTCCATTTATAATACAGATCTGCCCTCTTTCGGAATGTATTCCGAAGGTTCCCCATTGTTTTACAGTGGGTCCCACGGACTCAAGAGGTGGCCCCCATGGATTCAAGAGGTGGCCCCTGCCCACTTAAACATGACACTTGGCGTGGCACTTTTTTCCGTGTGGCACTTTGTTCCGTGAGCAAGAACCGGGTCCCGACATTCTCCCCACCTTTGAACAATGGTTCGCCCTCGAACCACAGACCTACTATTGAGGGACCAGCTCTGATACCATTCTGTCATGCCCCACATCCAATACAGAGAGTATTGTCCGCTCTGGCCTTAGCCGCATGGTTTTTTCATTCGGGGCGAACCAGACCCGACCACGGGCCACTTCCCAGGAGGCCACCCATCCCAGAACTTCCCTGGCTCGAGCAAGCTTAACTACGGAGTTCTCAAACTCCTGTAGTGCCGGTTCACTTAAAAGGCGCCTCTGTATTGAAGAGTGGTATCATTCCATTTATAATACAGATCTGCCCTGTTTCGGAATGTATTCCGAAGATTCCCATTGTTCTACAGTGAGTCCCACGGACTCAAGAGGTGTCCCCTACGGATTCAAGAGGTGGCCCCCGCCCACATAAACATGACACTTGGTGTGACACTTTGTTCCGTGTGGCACTTTGTTCCGTGAGAAAGAACCGGGTCCCGACATCAACTTCGCGGAGATCAGCTATCTCCCGAATTGAGCGATACCTGCCTTAGAATTTGTCTGGATAGACGATGTGACCAAGTTCATAAATGAACAATTTTATCCAACAATTTCTTAGGCTGTATTCTCTGCTGAGTCATAATTACCATCCAGCGCCATGTCTATCTCAGTATCCATCTTGGAACCCTTTCCAATATACTTCTCCTTAGAAGAGGGTAAATTTATAACTCGTGACAGACACCCTGTCATCTATGTCACCTTAGAATGCGGAATCAGTAACCGCCTCCAGATGGAGGCTTCCATTACCATACACCAAGAACATCCTCATATGTTCTTCATTGCTATCCTTATGTTTCTTCAGGATTGGACAGATATCCACATCCTATATGGAGAAATGCCTGTGACTACCATAGTTTGATCAAACTGTAGCATAGGAACATCACTTCCTATCAGGACTATGTCATCCACATACCATATAAGGAATATGACATCACACCCTACTACTTTCTTACAAATACCGGGTTCATCTATCATCTTGATGAAGTCAAACACTTTGACCGTAACATCAAAATAGATGATCCATTTCCGCCATGCTTATTTTAGTCTATAAATGGACTTAAGTATCTTGCACACCTTCTGCTGCTCCCACTGACTATGATAACCCTCTGGCAGAGTCATATACACTGTAACATTTCAGAAAAATAAAATATTATTTTTGGGAATTTTTATAATTTAATAATAAAATATTGAATATTTTAATAGGGCGGTATAATTAAATACTGATAAATTGAGAAAAATTTGGAAAATTATGGAAATTACTGAAAAGAGGGTGTTTTATGTGATTCATGCAAATTATGAAAGTTTATGATTTATTTGACAATAATTTTGTGCTAATCGCGATTAGATATCGCTAATCGGGCACTAAACATGTTTTAAGCACATGACATGCAAAAGTCTTTTTTTTACACTTGTTACATTTCTTATCATGGCATTTCTTCATGATTCATTCATGGTTATTGATTTTAAGAAAAGAGAAGGGAAAATGAAAAGAAAAGAAACAATAAAGAAAAGAATGTCAAGAGGTATGGGGGGTAGTTAGGAGGCATGGTGCTTGACCTTGGACACTCTCTCTCTTTCCCTCACTCCCTCCCAAGACTCCAGCAGCAGCCCCTCCCTTTCCCCTTCTTCTTCTTCTTCTCTTCATTCAAGCTTCAAAACTTCATCCAAAGTTCACCCCCTCTTCACAAAAATTGTGCATAAGCCCTCAAGCTACACTTTGGACCAAGAAAGTTTGCATTTTGGCGTTGTAGAGGATTATTGGGTGCAAAATGAGATAATCTCTTCACACTTAGTGTAGTTTTTGTTAGTGTATATGCCCTAGAGGCTATTACTGTATCATACTAGTTTGTATATTACTTGATGGAAGCTTGGGATATTCACAGTTGTATAGACAATCTTGCTCAAAATGGTAGTATGCTACTTGGTTTGTTTCTACTTTAATATGTGCATGTGTTTATTTTAGCATATCGCTTATACATATTAGTAGAGCCCTTAGGATCTTTGCTTGATTGCCAGCATTGTGATGGCAGTCACACTCGTGGGGGCTAGGTAATCCACAAGCACATCCTTATACAGGTCCCTAGTCGTAGGACTATCGAGACAGGGCATCGATACTCCGGAGTAGACTAGCGTATGCGCTTCTCATCCCAGCAGGGGAGACGGTCTGTCCCACAGCCGTCAGTACGTTGTACTTGAGATAGTATGCGGGAGCTCGTTAGGTTACGAGTACACTGGACAGGACTCGTCGGGAACTGTTGGTTGGTACTATACCTATCGTTAGTTATCAGTTCCCAGGTGACATGAGTACAGCTTAGTCCGCTGACTTGACACTGTCACTTCGCCTCAAGTGAGTTCCCACTGTACTTTGATTACCACCCTACCACGGCTCAAAGGAGTCGTGCAAACAGGTAGTAGTTGGGTGCAGTCCCGAAGCACTTGGAAGCAGTGACGGTTAGATAGGATTCGTCTCTCCCGGTATTGGGAGTTGATATCGCGCTGTGTCAAGGAGAGCCATTACACATAGTCGTCCCTGGCCAGGGCAAGCGAGATATACTGGTAGGTTTCCAGTGTTATCTCAGGGTGTTCTGGGCTACACTCCGACACGACTTGAACCGCTATTAGGGGATTGACGTTTACCGCCCCCCTAGGCCCGCCATGCGATATTCTCAGACGAACAGACCGGACTGTACGGAGACTGTCACATTCAGGCTCAGTAGGAGTTCCGATGGGTTCACCTCATCAGTCTTCTTATCGGCATCTACCTGGGGGCCGTTACGCACAGCTAGTGCCGCTTGCGGTCTGTGGTTAAATCTACTGCCAGCGTAGTGTCGAGTCTTTAGAGTCCCACACAGAGAGCTATTCGTCTTTGGGCAAAAAGGGTAGAGGTCGCATGGTTTTGCGACATGGTTCGTTCACATCCGCGCACTTGTGCACGTTTGGTGTCCGGGCAGTTATTACTAGCGGGCTTTGGTTTAAGCCAGATCCTAGTATACATTTTGGGATTGGTTTTATCTCGTTTGTGTTTGTGTTCCTCGGAACGCGGATGCGGGTGTGTATGCACGGTTGACCGAGACAGAAGCAGAGGATTCTCATTAGGGTTGTTGACTGTTGACTTTTTCTAAACCCTAATGAGAATAGGAAATATGATTAGTAATAATATTAATTAAGTATTATTGTGCCATGGTTGGGTTGAAAGTTTGACTTTGTTGACTTGTTGACTTTGTTGACCGGTTGACTAGCTTGGACTTGTTGACCATCATCATTACAATGGCTATCATTTCATGGCTATGACTTTTGCTTGCTTGTATGTTCACAAAATGCATTAAATGCATGAAATGATATTGCCATTGAAATGAACCATCACAAAATACTTGATTACAATTATTATTATGATTATTTTGGTTTTTGAGAGCATGGTTGCAAAAGTCTTCATTCATTCTATCATTCTCACTCTCTCGCATCCAAGCTCTTTCCATTGCTCTCCCTCTTCCTCTAGCTCAAGGAAAAATCCCTCTCATGAGTTGAGAGTCATTTTCCTTTGAGATAAAACACCAAAACCACTCTCTACTCATCCTAAGGTTGAAGGTTTAGCAAACCTAACACTTTAGTTTCCTCTAGATTGAGGTTGGAGCCAAAGGTAGAAGCTTTCGGGTGGATCCATCTTCGGCACAAGGAGACGACGAGGTGAGGCTGATCCGACCACCACAAGGAGTCGAAGAGAAGGAGTTCAAGTTTAGGTATAACCCCTAACATAGTAGCTAAACTCTTAGTTAGGTTGCTAGATAGTTTGTTTAGCAAAGATCCGGTTTTTAAGTCCATGTTACATCCACCGAAAAATCGTTTTTCACTGCTTCCGCCTCCCCGAAAGAACCGGGAAGGGTAACGTGGACTTACAGTGGTATCAGAGCTTAGCTAAACACTATCTAACATGTTAGCAAAGTAACTAGAAGTTCGATCGGAGAAAAAAATCACAAAACATGCCCGAAATGTTAACTTTCTGCCGATTTTTATTTCTGTTCAAAAAATAATAAATCATATACTAAAAATCGGCTTAGGGTTTTTAAAGCACACCCAAGAAAAATGGTCCAGTGACTCGGTCAACGCGCCGCGGAACCGCGGCAAGAGCATGCTCTTGCCGCGGATCCGCGGCCGAGTTGACTCGGCCGTGGGCAATTTTTCCTGCAGCGTGTTCAGTGTGGTGTTTTGGGATTTTTACAATATGTTTTTTCTGCCCAGATTTTTCAGAAAGCAAATTTGTGTTTTGGGGTGGTTACAAATCCGTATTTTGATCGAACTTCTATAGACTTTAGCTAACGGGTTATATCTGTGATGTGATATATGTATTGAATGTCTGCTAATCGCTATACGTCGATTAGTGGGGGTTATATATATCTGTGATCTGTAATGTTGACGGTTTGTGTATATGAATTTGTTGGATTGTCGCGGATGAATAGCCGGGGGTTGTGAGATGAGAGTTTTCTTTATCTTTCAATTCATGTAATTTGTAATTGATGTAATATTATTTATATGGCCGCACATCCGGGATGAGGTTGTAGCCGCCATTGTATAATTTCTTTTACTGTTTTTGCTCCTAGGATAGACCCAAGGTGGGGTGTACAAACTACCGGGTACCTCGAAGTGCCGAGTGGCCTACTCACGTTGTTGAGGGAGGTTGCTTCACTTCGGGTATTTGGCGGGTAGTTTGCCGCACCCGTAGGGGTCTAGGGTGGGGTATTGGCTATTCATCGCGACCGTGTAATCCACTTTTCGTTACAGGCTCGAACGAATCGCGGATTCCTAGTATATCCAAAGTATTCATCTGTGATCTGGAATGGCTATCATTGCATGTGACGAATGTATATATCTATATATGATATCTATTTTGGCGTTGCTTATGTTTTGCATCCGCACTAGTCCAGCCCCCGCTCTGTCGTTAGTTAAGTAACCTAACGGGTAATGACGGGGCCCCGTGGCGAATGCGGATGGCATAAACGTACGTCATATTTTCGTTGTTTTCTGCAATGGTAGGATTAAATGATGGGACGCATTAAAATTAATGCAAGAAAATAAACCAAAGTTAAAGTCGTTGGAATAATTTCAAAAACCACTCGGTTTCTTTTCAAAAACAACTTTTAAACGCGGAGCTTAAGCCACTCCTTTTAAAAGCTATCAAGGTTCCTTCGATTATATCAAGTTCACTACGTTCACGGTTTCGCTAAAACCATTCGTAGCCCTTCGTCGTTTCGTATGAATATTCAATATATTCAAGCTATGTTTGTTGACCTTCGTCAAGGCATAGTGATTGGTAGCTGTTGGTGTTCATATGTAGTATAGATAGATGCGTTGGTTTGGGACAGTCGTATTACCTTGTTGACCTTTGTCAAGGGTATATACGGGTGGGTTCAAATTAACCTGGACAATGACGGGTAGAACTTGACATGTGACTTATGATTTGTTGACCTTCGTCAAGGTCATAAGAGCATGAGGCAAAAATCCACATCGGGAGTTTCTAAAGAAACTGAAACTTGCTAGCGCTGCATACCATTTGGAGTGTGATGATTCTGGTAGGATTCCTTCAGTTTTATCACGCGATGATATTTGGATCCCGATCCTACTGTGAGTATATGCTACTCCTCGGGAAATTTCTCAGTTAACGATCAATGCTATAAACCAAGTAAGTGTCTAAAAAGGTGTTAGCGAGGCCACGTCCCCAGGGAAAAGAGGTTCTTAAATTAAGGAACTTCGCGAAAGCGTTGGAAAACCTCCCTCGAAGTACCGACACTGGCCTGGCTGAAAGGTTAAGCAAGTATTGTACGGTGAGATTGATCCCGACTAATTCTTCCTTTTTGGTTTGAGGAGGGATTCGAGAAACAGTGGGAACCATTCTGTTTAGATAAACTAAAAACCAATCTAAACTTGCAAGAGTATCATGCTGAGTGTTTTCTTCTCTCTCTCTTAATTGCAGCGACCCAGTGACCACACATAGGTTACATCTAGATAATAAAATGACTGAATCTGACTGTTATGATAGGCAAAGGTCTGTCCAGATGTCCATTGCCCATGACAAGCTGGGACACCTCTTAACTAATCCAACCCCTGCCGTCTCAGGACCAATTTCCCCTGTCACGGATATTGATATCCGTAAGACATCGGAAAAAGACTGTACGAAAGCCAAGTGCCTCGTGTTAGCCTCAGTTGATGGTGCATACCAGAGGCAGCACGAGAAGATGGACTTAGCTTCTATCTTCCTCCATAACAAAGATTTATATGGAGAGCAATCTCGTATCGTAAGATAGGAGACCTCGAACGAATTGCTTCCAGCGAGGTTGGCTATCGGGTCATCTGTAGGGGGCAACGTCCTTACAGAGACCAGCTATTTTGAGCTCACGGACCTGAAGACCACGTTGAAGAACGGGTCAGATGCTGACTTGATTCTACAGTCTCTACCTTCTACCCTGAAGGAAACCAGGGAAGTAGAAGGAAAGGGAAGGGCAAAAGTTTCGGGACTGAATGTAGTAAAAGAAGGACGTTCCTATTGTTACGGGAATGAACATTGGCAGAAGGATTGCAGGGCTGGCAAAGCCAGTAGCCAGAATTTGAAGCATGTTGTGGCTTCGGCTTCGGGTGTGTTTGTAGTAGAGAACTGTATGTCAGTTAACCCTACTTCCTGGGTATTGGATACCGGATCAGGATCTCACATCTGTAATTCGTTACAGGCTCTGAGAAACCGTAGGGTTATCAGGAAAGGTGATATGACTCTCAGGGTTGCTAACGGAATGAGCATGGACACTGAATCCGTAGGGGAATATCATCTTGGACTGACAACTGGGCATATATTGATTCTGCGTAACTGTTTGTATGTACCAGGTGCGACTTGTAATATCATATCTGTATCCTTACTTTCTAAGGAAGGATATGATTTTACTTTTGTAAGCGATGTGGTCCACATCCACCTAAATCAAGTTCTGATTAGGTCAGGTACATTAGAAAATGGGATATACATATTGAATCAAGCTCAGATTTTCAGTGTCCAGAACACACTTAAAAGAAAGTCTCCGGAAACAAATAAGGCTTTCTTATGGAATTGTAGACTGGGTCACATTAATGAGACACGGTTAACTAAGTTACATAAAGAGGGATACTTGAATCCGTTCGAGTATCAGTCTTATGCCACTTGTGAATCTTGTCTCATGGGAAAGATGACAAAGACTTCGTTCATTGGACACGGAGTAAGAGCGAGCGAGCTCTTAGGACTCATACACAGTGACGTGTGTGGTCCAATATCTACACATGCGCGAAGTGGTTATTCATACTTCATTACTTTCACAGATGATTTCTCTAGGTATGGACATGTCTTCCTGATGAAGCATAAATCCGAGGCCTTTGAGAAATTTCGGGAATACAAGAATGAAGTTGAAAAACAAACAGGCAAAAGTATAAAGACACTAAGATCTGATCGAGGTGGTGAATACTTGAGTGCCGAGTTTCTGGACTACTTAAAAGAGAATGGAATTCTCTCTCAGCTTACTCCTCCATACACACCACAACACAACGGTGTATCTGAAAGGCGGAATCGAACCCTATTGGATATGGTTCGTTCCATGATGAGTAAGGCTGAGTTACCGCGATCTTTCTGGGGTTATGCACTAGAAACAGCTGCATATCTCTTGAACAAGGCTCCAACCAAGACCGTGCCTACCACCCCATATCAGATGTGGAGTGGGAAGAAACCCTGTCTTAAGTATCTTAAGACATGGGGATGTCCAGCTTTTGTAAAGAAGCAGCATGCGGACAAGCTCGAGGCACGTTCATTACTGTGTAAGTTTGTGGGATACCCAAAGAACTCCAGGGGGTATCTTTTCTATTCCGCAGAGGAACAAAAGGTTTTTGTTTCTCAGCATGCCCACTTCTTGGAAACTGAATTTTTAGAAAGTCAGATAAGTGGGAGCGCAATAGAACTGGAAGAAATTCCAGAACCACAAGCTATTACTGAAACCTTGGTAGAACCAGAAGTTTCAGGAGAACCGGACATTCCTGTGCCGCTCCGCAGGAGTAGTAGGCAGTCTCATCCGCCCGAGAGATACTACGGTTTTCTCATAGACGAGGATAGAGAGGATTGCGTCATTGATTATGATGAGCCTATTAGCTTCCAGCAATCCATTCAGAGCGGTGACTCAGTAAAATGGCTGGATGCAATGCGGACCGAGATGGAGTCCATGTACACCAACAAAGTTTGGACTTTGCTCTAGAAGGGGTAAAACCTGTAGGCTGCAAATGGATCTTCAGAAAGGAGATTGGTGTAGATGGGTAGGTTGAAACCTATAAAGCTAGGCTTGTTGCAAAGGGTTTTCGTCAAAGACCTGGTTTGGACTATGACGAAACCTTTTCTCTAGTAGCTATGCTCAAATCCATTCGGATCCTTCTTGCCATTGCTGCTTTCCACGATTATGAGATCTAGCAGATGGATGTAAAGACGGCTTTCCTAAATGGAAATTTGGAAGAGTGCGTCTATATGGATTAGCCAGAGGGATTCATTCAGAGTGGGAGCAGCGGTAAAGTGTGCAAATTGCTCAAGTCCATCTATGGACTGAAGCAGGCATTGCGGAGTTGGAACATCTGCTTTGAAAATACTGTCAAAGAATTTGACTTTGTCAAAAACCCAGATGAACCATGCATTTACAGTAAGATTGTAGGGAGAACTGTGGTATTCCTCGTCTTATACGTGGATGACATTCTCCTAATAGGAAATGATATTCCTATGCTACAGTCAGTTAAAGGATTCTTGTCACAGAGGTTCTCCATGAAGGACCTGGGTGATGCCAACTACATTCTGGGGATCCAGATCTATCGTGATAGATCTAAGAGGATGTTGGGACTTTCACAGTCCAGGTACATTGACACCGTACTGAAACGATTCAGTATGGAAGATTCCAAGCACGGTAATCTACCGGCTTGTCACGGAATCACCCTCTCTAAAGAGATGTCTCCCAAGACTGATTTGGAAAGGGCTGGCATGTCATCTATACCCTACGCATCAGCGGTAGGCTCTATAATGTATGCGATGTTATGTACCCGACCTGATGTAGCATACGCATTGAGCGTTGTAAGCCGGTATCAGTCGGACCCAGGGGAGAAACACTGGATAGCAGTAAAAAACATTCTCAAGTACCTAAGAAGGACTAAGGAGATGTTCTTGGTGTATGGCGGAAAAGACCTCCAGATCGAGGCCTTTGCTGACTCTAGCTTCCAGAGTGACAAGGATGACTCCAAGTCCATGTCGGGTTATGTCTTTACCCTCAATGGAGAGGCGGTTTGCTGGAAGAGTTCCAAGCAAGAAACCGTTGCTGACTCAACTATGGAACCGGAGTACATAGCTGCTTGCGATGCCGCAAAGGAAGCTGTCTGGATGAAGAAGTTTCTTACGGAGCTTCAGGTGGTTCCTACCATTGTTGATCCAATACCGCTGTATTGTGACAACAACGGCGCTATAGCTTTAGCGAAGGAACCCAGGTCCCATCAGAAGTCCAGGCACATTTTGAGGCGGTACCACCTGATCAGGGAGATCGTAGATCGCCGGGAGATCGAGCTGAAGAGAGTAAATTCAGAAGATAACACTGCAGATCCACTCACGAAGGCCTTACCCCAGACTCAGTTCGAGCGGCTGATCGAGATGATAGGTCTTCGATACGCCAGTACATGGCCTTAGTGCAAGTGGGAGATTGTTAGTGTATATGCCCTAGAGGCCATTACTGTATCATACTAGTTTGTATATTACTTGATGGAAGCTTAGGATATTCACAGTTGTATAGAAAATCTTGCTCAAAATGGTAGTATGCTACTTGGTTTGTTTCTACTTTAATATGTGCATGTGTTTATTTTAGCATATCGCTTATACATATTAGTAGAGCCCTTAGGATCTTTGCTTGATTACCAGCGTTGTGATGGCAGTCACACTCGTGGGGGCTGGGTAATCCACAAGCACATCCTTATACAGGTCCATAGTCGTAGGACTATCGAGACAGGGCATCGATACTTCGGAGTAGACTAGCGTATGCGCTTCTCATCCCAGCAGGGGAGACGGTCTGTCCCACAGCCGTCAGTACGTCGTACTTGAGATAGTATGCGGGTGCTCGTTAGGTTACGAGTACACTGGACAGGACTCGTCGGGAACTGTTGGTTGGTACTATACCTATCGTCAGTTATCAGTTCCCAGGTGACATGAGTACAGCTTAGTCTGCTGACTTGACACTGTCACTTCGCCTCAAGTGTGTTCCCACTTTACTTTGATTACTACCTTACCACGGCTCAAAGGAGTCGTGCAAACAGGTAGTAGTTGGGTGCAGTCCCGAAGCACTTGGAGGCAGTGACGGTTAGACAGGATTCGTCTCTCCCGGGAGTTGATATCGCGCTGTGTCAAGGAGAGCCATTACACATAGTCGTCCCTGGCCAGGGCAAGCGAGATATACTGGTAGGTTTCCAGTGTTATCTCAGGGTGTTCTGGGCTACACTCCAACACGACTTGAACCGCTATTAGGTACGGGTGTGGGGTGATGAAAAATGATAAATACAATACCCCAAACATCCATTTACGCTAAAAAAAAGCCTTTTTTCTTCAATAATTTCTAAACCGTTTTAGCAAACGATTTCGTTTCAAAAACCATGTGATAAAATTTTATTTAATGTTTTATGATGCACAAAATTTGTTTCAACTCATTCCAATTTGTAATTTTCCCTAATTAAATGTATTGGTGACGGCTTAAAATAATAATAAAATAATATTTTTTTCCGAAAATTTGAAATTTTACCAGCGGCTCAATAAACACCAAATAATAGCAATTACATAGCTAGAATATGTATATTTAATTTTTATAATAAGATATTGTATTTTGACTTTTTACAGAAAACCCCCTTATTTTACCGTTTTTTCGAAATTTCACCGAAACGATTTTCAAAACGTTACAATCTTCCCCCCTTAAAGAAATTCGGTCCCCGAATTTAAATTAAAACTCCCCCCAAATACTAAAACATCTAAGCAAAAGCATCAAGTCGTCGGGGCTCCGAAATCATAAATACATAAAACAAATCGTAGCGCAGCGCATGCGCATGAAAAATAAGCATATAACTCGAATCAAAACTCCATCCAGCATCCCGCAATCATCGGAGTCATGGTGAAGACACAATGTCCAAATCCAAAATGAAAATCAATATGATATAACTCGAAACTATACATGTAAAATATATTCAGGTACTGTCCTCTGACTAGTCCTGCTCAGTACGAAAACACATAGCAATATTATAAAAACGTACTGCTCTATAAGAAAAATCAATCCCAAAATACGCGTATGCATACTATGTGCGTCTTGTGCGCACGGAAATCAAAATCCAAATATATGCCATACATATGCACAGAAACAACATCTAAGTGCATCGGGTGTGCACGAAACATCTGTCATAGGCAACATGTGTGCCTGACAGCAAAATCAGGTGCATCTGACATGCATGAAAAATCTCGATTTAGTGAATCTGGTGTGCACCAAAATCACACTTCAAAACATGCGCCCAACATACGCGAAAATCCAAATCAGGTGCATCCAGCACGAAATCATGAAATCCAATATCAAGTGCCGAACATGCGCAAAATCAAATCAGGGGCACAAGGTGCACAAAACAAATATCGAACAACACCATCGAAATCAAAGTCCAATGCATCTAAGTGCACAAAAGGCGTATCACTGCACTGCAAGCATATATAACTATACAGAGTGCAGGAACCAAATCGTGTGCATGCATACGCACAAAATCAACTCAAATGTCTAAAACCGCAAAATCACAAACATGTGAAACCCAAGCACGAAAACGATATCAAGTGCAACACTGTGCAAAGATCATAAATCCTCAATCATCAAAATCAAATCATTCGAATAAATCACCCAAAACATCGAAATCAATAATGGCGGCATAGTACCGCTCAAGCGCATCCTCTAAGAATCTCGGCCCAACTGGCGCGGTCACTAATGGGACGTCTCGTCGATGATCATGAACTCTGGCCTGCTGGTGTGCGTAACAATGACCACTCCTGGGTCAAGGTCTTCATTGGGAATTACCAATCTCTCGGTCCATCGGCTCATCGGCCTTGTCAGGTGTGCTAACGGGGATGATCCCGTTCTGGCACGCCTCTTGTCATCTCCCGGTCAATCATCGCGACCACTCGTGAGACAGCATATCACTGGCGTCGGCCTCTGGCTCTCTGAATGTACATGACACATCTGATCTTGGGTGCAAGTATGATTGCAGCAGTGTCCTGGAAGGAATCCTGCCCACGGTCTCTTCCATGTCTCGTCTCTGCCAACTGTCCGGAAGACATCGTCCTTTCCTATATCTGCATCTTCCTCCGGAACGGCTGCATACCCATCGCGACTCCTTCTGGAAGGTATATCCAGTACTCTGCCTCGGCATGCGTATCGCATCTCTGATGTCGGCGGAGCGGAACGTCGTCTTATCCAGATTTTGTACGGACCTCTTTACTCCACTTTCTCAAATGTCGACTGCTTCGGACTCGTCTCATCGTGGCTACATGGACTGAGCTCCAACGGCTATCCTCGTATCGGGAGTCTCCCAAGAAATGCCTCTCACCACCTAGCATCCGAATTAAGTCGAGCCATCCGATCGAGTCGTCAAAACCTCATAATCCCCCAAGAGCTCAACCTCTTGGGCACAGTTTAATAGTATCGAGTACATACCACAGTATCGGTGGTCCAGCCGTAGAAGGGCAAACCCAAGCCTCACTAATGGCGCCGTAGAACTGCCGCAAACCCGAAGGTTCAAAGGCTTTCATACGGTCATTAAGTCGAGTTAGGGTTTCATTCTTCTAGAGGGACCATAGAATTGCCTGCATGTCTTTCCGACTACTTTAAACTTGGAATAATAGGTTTCTGACATTCGATCGTCTCTGTCGACTCCCAACGTCTCCGCGTGAAGTCGTCTCTAGCTGGAATCAATCTATCTGATGACCTCGCATCGGGGTAGGCGAACGATCCACATGTCCTAGTCATTCATCCTCGATGACTAGCGACCTCCTATCATCTCTTAGTACAACTCGTCCTGCACTAATTCCAGCATCTGGGGCAATATCTCGTCGTTCGCAGCAATAACTGGCTCGCTCGTCTGCACGCTGAACAGTGCCTCGATCGTCATGAATAAGCAACACACCAACGGTCATCAAGATCTGGCTGGCCTCTATCATTGGCTCAATCCTCTAGTGTCGATCAGCACATCCGAGTAACCTCATAAAGGCGATCCGCCAAACGCTCGTGGCGCGGAAACACAGTAAAAAGACACATCTCTGCAATCGTGTGTTGCCGAAATTTCGCCCTGGTCAGTCCTCGTTCGTAACGAGCTCGTGCTGACCGCAACTCTAGATGTAGCTCTCCCTGCCCATAATCATGGCAGCAAAACCATAACTGGTACTGATGAAGCTAGATCAGGAATGAATATATTACTGAACAAAGAAATGTACATCCTAAGGCTTCTTAAGTGGAGTAGCGTATCGTAAGTATGCCGCGGAACATACCCACGGTACGTCACTCTACTTTAGTCACCTATTCTATCAACCAAGGGTCATCCTACGCTCCGAAGGTAAAACCTAACGCTTTGATACCAACTTTGTCACGACCCGAAGTACGGAACATGACCGGCACTTAAACTACAAACGTCTCGAGGCGTACGTAATCTAAGTAAACCGAAAACCCAGAAATCCAAACCAAGAAAAGATGTAGAGTGCAGTAAAAACCAACATAAAGCAAGTAGTTTCAATAGCATAAGCCGAAAATATGCGGTTTAAAAAAAACATCAAAAATTCCCTGAAAATTTCGGCAGAGTCTCCTTTGTAAAAACTGGCTCCCAAACGGGATACAACATGAATAGTATACGAAATCAATAAAAGGCATCCCCAAGCGGGAGCTAGCTCTTCGTCAAACGACGGTCACAACCACACAAGCAATATAATATACAACGCCAACGGCGAGGATCAAAAACTCAAAATGAAACTCAAAACCACAAGAAATCCGCAGAAATATAACGCGCGACTCTAAGGTCGAAGGAATAACATTACTGGTCTCTATCTCAAAATAAATACATGTTTGGTTGATGGAATTTACTAGATACAACGGAATAATATTATATAAGGTAATATGATGAGTACGATACAAGAAAAACCCACCTACTAGCAAGTCACCCGAATGAAACTGAGCCCGCAAAGCCGTAATGAAACCTGTACGGCAAAGCTGCAAGAAACTGGGGCACAACGGGGGTGAGTTGCCAACTCGTGAATAGAAAAACATCTACGCACAGAAATCGCATAAATAACGCAATCCTAGGTCAAAGATCATAATATATCCTCAAAAATGTATATATGACATGCAGCCTATAACAATGGCTAGGGTAATATCTAACCCGAGTGTGATCTCATGTGCCCGTGTCAGTGCCTCAGGTAGCAATATATCATATGAGTGAGGTATGAATGCATGAAAACAGAATACATGTATATGAAGAAACTGTTTTCATAAATTCGTGAGATTTCCTATGTATTTTTAAACTGAGGTATCATAAATGAAATCAGTATCAACAGTGTCTAGCATCGACACAAAACATAAATCTCAATGTCTCGAAATATCAATGTCTCAATCTCAATATCTAGGGCGCCGTCAGTCCAGACCGGCCCCTACCATCCATCTCAAGACCACGACGGTATCCTCCGGATATCCGACGCGTCGGGTAATATCACCGGTAGGTAGTGCTCCCCAGCCAGGCTCAACGTCAACACCACATTCCTCTTGCCCCGGGGTACCATACCGGGCCCACCATGTACCCGTGACGGTTCCTCCACTCCTCGACACGGATCTCGAAAACCACAGCAAACTCATGGTGGACGACACTTTACATCACTAGAAAACCGCAACATTTTATATTTTAAAAGATCATAAGTTGTAAATTTTGCGGCTTCCCCGAAATCCAGAAATATCATAAATCTCAAGAAATCATCACAAGTGCATATGTCAATGATAATGCACGCATATGGTATCAATAACCAAGTTGCAATGTATGATTAATAAACTAGGCATGAACAACTGAATAACAGTATGCATGAAGTGGCAGGTAATAACTACAATGTCTAATATGGCATATAAGGGAAGTACACTAATATCATGTCAAAACTACTAGCTAACAAGCGAAGTCAAGCAAATATATTCTCTAAAGTGTACGTGACATGGCAATTACCGATAAAGATGTGTGTGAGCCGGCAAGTAGGTGTACGTGGTACATACGCATCATCGTTAATGGTGCTGGTGTCCTAACAGCATGATATCAATAATAGAATATGCAGCAAAATAAGTATGCGAGGCAAAGCGAACAGCAATAATGTGCGGGAGCTGAAAACTAGACACAACGATAACTAATCTGCATTAATCTAATATAAGTCTTACAAATTGGTGCCTTTTGAAATAACACGAATCATGGGGTTTTGAAAATAGGGGCTACGGTGTTTTTATGAAAAGATACGTCTTTTGAAATATCCGTAAGATCCCTTGGGCTGTCTTTTAAAATACCCACGATTCGTTAGTTTTGAAATAGGTAAGAATCGAATCTAATCTAACAACTAAACTAAACTAAAGGGCTAAGCTAACAAGCTGGACTACAGGTAAGGAAACTGCCTAACATCTGAGTCGATACATATACCTACCTGTATATGTATAGTCGGTGATCCCGCCTCAATAATATCATAGCCGATACCATATCTATAATCAGGCATTCCAAGTCAAGAGTGTGGATCAATCATCAATATAGCTCGTACGTAATCCGTCGTACGGCATCCCAAATCTGGGTACGGGTCAATATCACATTCATCAAACTATTCACCTGGTATCCTCTTTATCAATTATCATGATCGGGGTACTGATCTACGTCTAGTACTATACTGATACCGCCTACGTATGCATGGACGTGTGTGAAACACTACGTCAAGGGCCCGCTACAACGTCATGTCGTATCTAAGATACGAACCCTGCTATATCACCGATCTCACGGCCTCAAATCAAATCTCATCGACTCAGCTCAATCCCAAATATCATCCTCAATCCGTATGTGAACACATAGTCCCTAGGGTTCGCAACGCTAAAATAATCCAACACACCAATATCCATCCTAAGCATCGTTATTAATCCCAAATAACATATAATAATTGTTGGTGTGTATACGCATCCGTATACACCACCACGGACTGCGGGGGTGCTATACGCCATCCACCCGACTTCTCCTTGTAGATATAAATCTACTCACCTGGTCCTCGCTAGCCGGTGCCGACGTCGCCACGCGTTTGCTTGTCGTCTCGAAGTCCCCATGGGGGTACCTACATATCATAACGCACCATATCGCATTAAAACTAAATTCGAAATCGAAACGGCATACGAAAATCAAATCGGCACGCGTATCACGCATAGGTCCAAACCTATCGCCTACGCATGCAAGAATAGTCAAACCAACCCTCGATGTCGATGTACAAACGTCAAACCATCGAGAAAAATCCAATCACACTCATTTGCACATTCACGAACACTAATTTTAATATAAACTAGGTTAAAACTCACAAAAACCCTAATTTCTGTAAAAAGTCAAAATACAAATATCTTATTATAAAAATTAAATATACATATTCTAGCTATGTAATTGCTATTATTTGGTGTTTATTGAGCCGCTGGTAAAATTTCAAATTTTCTGAAAAAAATATTATTTTATTATTATTTTAAGCCGTCACCAATACATTTAATTAGGGAAAATTACAAATTGGAATGAGTTGAAACAAATTTTGTGCATCATAAAACATTAAATAAAATTTTATCACGTGGTTTTTGAAACGAAATCGTTTGCTAAAACGGTTTAGAAATTATTGAAGAAAAAAGGCTTTTTTTTAGCGTAAATGGATGTTTGGGGTATTGTATTTATCATTTTTCATCACCCCACACCCGTACCCATAACCACACACCCCCATTCACTTCTCCCCTTGGCTGAATTCAGCAGCCCCTATCTTTTTCCCCACTTGAATTTCAAAGGAAAAGAAATGAAAGAAAAGAAAAGAAAATGGATAAATTAGTTAGACTTTTGACCTTGCTTTGACCTTGACTTTCTCCCCCCACTTTCTCTACCTCCCTCTCTCTCCTCTCCCCCTCCCATTCCAGCCGAAATCTCCTCCTACAGCAGCAGCCCCCCCTCCATTTTCCCTTCTCTTTTCTCTTCAAAACTTCATCGAAAATTGCCCCAAAATCCATCAAAAAAATCCCGAAACCCAAATCCGACTCCTACCCATTTTAGCTTAGCCCGTATAGCATGGATCCTTGTGAAAAGAGAGCATTTTGGAGGGCCATGGATGCTTGTGGATCTTCAAATGTTTTTGGGTATAATTCTAAACATTTTTGCTTAATTTGTTACTAATTTCTTAAAGCTAATTTAATTAAGTGTTAATTTGGTTTATGTGAGTTTAATTGCATGATTAAAGATTTCAAGTTAGGGTTTGTTGTGG
This sequence comes from Agapanthus africanus, assembly GCA_030015575.1. Classification (NCBI taxonomy): domain Eukaryota; kingdom Viridiplantae; phylum Streptophyta; class Magnoliopsida; order Asparagales; family Amaryllidaceae; genus Agapanthus; species Agapanthus africanus. The sequence continues at coordinate 510,312,064 of JASDDO010000026.1, read as the reverse complement.
AAATGAGTTGTGTTTGATTGTGCATGGTTTAGTGATGTGGATTAACATATTTAGTTTTGTAGAAAACTAATCTAGTTGTTAATTACAAGTTGTTACTTGAAAAATGTCCAAATTAAGCTTTTGTTGCAAACTAGGTTTTTTGATTTAATTCGAAATATGAGATTAAAAATATGATTAGGGTTTTTATCGTATTATTAACTTTATTAAGTGTAGTTTAATGCTTTAGAGCATGGAAATCCAACCTAAATTGTAGTTTGTGCATTTTTGCTATGAAATTGTTAAAATTTAGGTATTTTGTAAACTAGCATATTAGGGTTTTTGGAATTTAATGAGATTAAATTCCGGAAATTGTTATATGACTTATTTAAGATATTTAATAAGTATATTGGCCGCTACATTCATTTAAACGTCATGTTTTGTACAAAAACGGCGAATTGTGCTTGCTAGATTTTCGGAAAAATGACTTATTAAGTGAAATTGGGGTTTTTGTGAGTTTTAACCTAGTTTATATTAAAATTAGTGTTCGTGAATGTGCAAATGAGTGTGATTGGATTTTTCTCGATGGTTTGACGTTTGTACATCGACATCGAGGGTTGGTTTGACTATTCTTGCATGCGTAGGCGATATGTTTGGACCTATGCGTGATACGCGTGCCGATTTGATTTTCGTATGCCGTTTCGATTTCGAATTTAGTTTTAATGCGATATGGTGCGTTATGATATGTAGGTACCCCCATGGGGACTTCGAGACGACAAGCAAGCGCGTGGCGACGTCGGCACCGGCTAGCGAGGACCAGGTGAGTAGATTTATATCTACGGGGAGAAGTCGGGTGGATGGCGTATAGCACCCCCGCAGTCCGTGGTGGTGTATACGGATGCGTATACACACCAACAATTATTATATGTTATTTGGGATTAATAACGATGCTTAGGATGGATATTGGTGTGTTGGATTATTTTAGCGTTGCGAACCCTAGGGTAGTGTTGCACTACACATACACACATACATACTTGCATACTTTCCTATTGATATGTGCTCATGGGATTCTTTATAGTTATGTGTTCACATGGGTATGGGACTATGTGTTCACATACGGATTGAGGATGATATTTGGGATTGAGCTGAGTCGATGAGATTTGATTTGAGGCCGTGAGATCGGTGATATAGCAGGGTTCGTATCTTAGATACGACATGACGTTGTAGCGGGCCCTTGACGTAGTGTTTCACACACGTCCATGCATACGTAGGCGGTATCAGTATGGTACTAGACGTAGATCAGTACCCCGATCATGATAATTGATAAAGAGGATACCAGGTGAATAGTTTGATGAATGTGATATTGACCCGTACCCAGATTTGGGATGCCGTACGACGGATTACGTACGAGCTATATTGATGATTGATCCGCACTCTTGACTTGGAATGCCTGATTATAGATATGGTATCGGCTATGATATTATTGAGGCGGGATCACCGACTATACATATACAGGTAGGTATATGTATCGACTCAGATGTTAGGCGGTTTCCTTACCTGTAGTCCAGCTTGTTAGCTTAGCCCTTTAGTCTAGTTTAGTTGTTAGATTAGATTCGATTCTTACCTATTTCAAAACTAACGAATCGTGGGTATTTTAAAAGACAGCCCAAGGGATCTTACGGATATTTCAAAAGACGTATCTTTTCATAAAAACACCGTAGCCCCTATTTTCAAAACCCCATGATTCGTGTTATTTCAAAAGGCACCAATTTGTAAGACTTATATTAGATTAATGCAGATTAGTTATCGTTGTGTCTAGTTTTCAGCTCCCGCACATTATTGCTGTTCGCTTTGCCTCGCATACTTATTTTGCTGCATATTCTATTATTGATATCATGCTGTTAGGACACCAGCACCATTACCGATGATGCGTATGTACCACGTACACCTACTTGCCGGCTCACACACATCTTTATCGGTAATTGCCATGTCACGTACACTTTAGAGAATATATTTGCTTGACTTCGCTTGTTAGCTAGTAGTTTTGACATGATATTAGTGTACTTCCCTTATATGCCATATTAGACATTGTAGTTATTACCTGCCACTTCATGCATACTGTTATTCAGTTGTTCATGCCTAGTTTATTAATCATACATTGCAACTTGGTTATTGATACCATATGCGTGCATTATCATTGACATATGCACTTGTGATGATTTCTTGAGATTTATGATATTTCTGGATTTCGGGGAAGCTGCAAAATTTACAACTTATGATCTTTTAAAATATAAAATGTTGCGGTTTTCTAGTGATGTAAAGTGTCGTCCACCATGAGTTTGCTGTGGTTTTCGAGATCCGTGTCGAGGAGTGGAGGAACCGTCACGGGTACATGGTGGGCCCGGTATGGTACCCCGGGGCAAGAGGAATGTGGTGTTGACGTTGAGCCTGGCTGGGGAGCACTACCTACCGGTGATATTACCCGACGCGTCGGATATCCGGAGGATACCGTCGTGGTCTTAAGATGGATGGTAGGGGCCGGTCTGGACTGACGGCGCCCTAGATATTGAGATTGAGACATTGATATTTCGAGACATTGAGATTTATGTTTTGTGTCGATGCTAGACACTGTTGATACTGATTTCATTTATGATACCTCAGTTTAAAAATACATAGGAAATCTCATGAATTTATGAAAACAGTTTCTTCATTTACATGTATTCTGTTTTCATGCATTCATACCTCACTCATATGATATATTGCTACCTGAGGCACTGACACGGGCACATGAGATCACACTCGGGTTAGATATTACCCTAGCCATTGTTATAGGCTGCATGTCATATATACATTTTTGAGGATATATTATGATCTTTGACCTAGGATTGCGTTATTTATGCGATTTCTGTGCGTAGATGTTTTTCTATTCACGAGTTGGCAACTCAACCCCGTTGTGCCCCAGTTTCTTGCAGGTTTGCCGTACAGGTTTCATTACGGCTTTGCGGGCTCAGTTTCATTCGGGTGACTTGCTAGTAGGTGGGTTTTTCTTGTATCGTACCCATCATATTACCTTGTATAATATTATTCCGTTGTATCTAGTAAATTCCATCAACCAAATATGTATTTATTTTGAGATAGAGACCAGTAATGTTATTCCTTCGACCTTAGAGTCGCGCGTTATATTTCTGCGGATTTCTTGTGGTTTTGAGTTTCCTTTTGAGTTTTTGATCCTCGCCGTTGGCGTTGTATATTATATTGCTTGTGTGGTTGTGACCGTCGTTTGACGAAGAGCTAGCTCCCGCTTGGGGATGCCTTTTATTGATTTCGTATACTATTCATGTTGTATCCCGTTTGGGAGCCAGTTTTTACAAAGGAGACTCTGCCGAAATTTTCAGGGAATTTTTGATGTTTTTTTTAAACCGCATAATTTCGGCTTATGCTATTGAAACTACTTGCTTTATGTTGGTTTTTCCTGCACTCTACATCTTTTCTTGGTTTGGATTTCTGGGTTTTCGGTTTACTTAGATTACGTACGCCTCGAGACGTTCGTAGTTTAAGTGCCGGTCATGTTCTGTACTTCGGGTCGTGACATTAGGGGACTGACGTTTACCGCCCCCTAGGCCCGCCATGCGATATTCTCAGACGAACAGACCGGACTGTACGGAGACTGTCACATTCAGGCTCAGTAGGAGTTCCGATGGGTTCACCTCATCAGTCTTCTTATCGGCATCTACCTGGGGGCCGTTACGCACAGCTAGTGCCGCTTGCGGTCTGTGGTTAAACCCACTGCCAGCGTAGTGTCGAGTTTTTAGAGTCCCACACAGAGAGCTATTCGTCTTTGGGCAAAAAGGGTAGAGGTCGCATGGTTTTGCGACAGGGTTCGTTCACATCCGCGCACTTGTGCACGTTTGGTGTCCGGGCAGTTATTACTAGTGGGCTTTGGTTTAAGCCAGATCCTAGTATACGTTTTGGGATTGGTTTTATCTCTTTTGTGTTCGTATTCCTCGGAACGTGGATGCGGGTGTGTATGCACGGTTGACCGAGACAGAGGCAGAGGATTTTCATTAGGGTTGTTGACTGTTGACTTTTTCTAAACCCTAATGAGAATAGGAAATATGATTAGTTATAATATTAATTAAGTATTATTGTGCCATGGTTGGGTTGAAAGTTTGACTTTGTTGACTTGTTGACTTTGTTGACCGGTTGACTAGCTTGGACTTGTTGACCATCATCATTACAATGGCTATCATTTCATGTCTATGACTTTTGCTTGCTTGTATGTTCACAAAATGCATTAAATGCAAGAAATGATATTGCCATTGAAATGAACCATCACAAAATACTTGATTAAAATTATTATTATGATTATTTTGGTTTTTGAGAGCATGGTTGCAAAAGTCTTCATTCATTCTATCATTCTCACTCTCTCTCATCCAAGCTCTCTCCATTGCTCTCCCTCTTCCTCTAGCTCAAGGAAAAATCCCTCTCATGAGTTGAGAACCATTTTCCTTTGAGATAAAACACCAAAACCACTCTCTACTCATCCTAAGGTTGAAGGTTTAGCAAACCTAACACTTTAGTTTCCTCTAGATTGAGGTTGGAGCCAAAGGTAGAAGCTTTCGGGTGGATCCATCTTCGGCACAAGGAGACGACGAGGTGAGGCCGATCCGACCACCACAAGGAGTCGAAGAGAAGGAGTTCAAGTTTAGGTATAACCCCTAACATAGTAGCTAAACTCTTAGTTAGGTTGCTAGATAGTTTGTTTAGCAAAGATCCGGTTTTTGAGTCCATGTTACCTCTACCAAAAAATCGTTTTTCATCGCTTCCGCATCCCCGAAAGAACCGGGAAGGGTAACGTGGACTTACAGTTTTTGATTCACTTTAAAACATTTATGTGTTTAGTGGTGATTTGGTGCGATTGGGTGAATTTTGGAGATTTCTAGAGAAGGTTAGGGTTTGATTTGAGTTGTGATTGTGAATTGAGGCATAGTGGTGACCTTAAACCCCTCCCAATTGATAGAAACCCAGACCAACCCAATTGAAACCCAAAAATACGGATTTACAGAACTTTACAATGTCGGTTTATGAACTTAGAGTGTGCAGGGAAATCTGGGATGACCTGGGTTGATTACAAGATGAGCAAACAAACCCAGTGGACTAGAATTGACCCTAGGAACCTCCTGTAGCAAGACGAACACCATTGGAGCATGCAGGGCCGGCGAGATCGGAATTTAGGGAGAGGGGATCAGCCACTTGGTGAGGGGGTGGGTCTAGGTTTCTTCTGTAGGTCACATACACCCTATATATCACCCTAGTGTTGTTTGCTCACATTGTTTTCACCTTATACAAAATCTGGGACCACTTTCTCAAGTTGCTGCTTTGATTCGAGTTATGGTTTTGCGTATTTTAAATTCTGGATTTTAGTATTTGTGCTTTGTCTCGATCACGTGATGTTTGTACGTCTATATCGAGTGATATCGGGTTGATTTGCGGGAGTAGACCATGGGTTTTGACCTATGTGAGTTCCGCGTGTCGTTTTGGTTTCGATTTGGTTTTAATGCGATATGATACGTGTGATATGTGTAGGTACCCCCACGATGATTCGAGATGATGAAGAAGATGATGGAGACATCGACATCGGCAAGCAAGATCAGGTGAGTAGATATATATCTACGGGGAAAGTCGGGTGGATGGTGTATAGCACCTCCGCAGTTCGTAGTGATGTATACGAATACGTATACACACACACACACACACACACACACACACATATATATATATATATAATGTTGATATGAGATTATTGATGATTAAGATATATACTAGGTGTTCATGGATTAGCAGTGTTGCTTGCGAAACCCTAGAGTAGTTATTGCACCACACACGCACACACACTTGCATACATTCATTCTTTTACATGTGCGTATATGGGGATATGTATATATATATATATATATATATATATATATATAGACACACACACATGGGTATAGGACTATGTGTGTATGTGTGTGTATATATACATGGATTATGAGGATAGTACTTAGGATTTGAGATGGGTCGATGAGATTGGGCTTGAGGCCGTGAGATCGGTGATGTGACAGGGTTCGTATTTGAGGTACGACATGATGTTTTAGCGGGTCCTTTGACATGGTGTTTTCATACACACGCATGCATTTACATAGATGGTATCAGTTTCGTATTAGACGTAGATCAGTACCCCGGATCATGATTTTTGATAAAGAGGATACCAGATGAATAATGTGATGAATGTGATATTTGACCCATACCCAGATTTGGGATACCGTACGATGGATTTACGTACGAGCTTTATATTGAAGGTAGATCCGCACTCTTGACTTGAGGATGTCATATTATAGATATTGTATCGTATACGATACTATTGAGGCGGGATCACCAACTATTATATATATATATATATATATATATATATATATATATATGTATGTATGTATCGACTCAGATGTTAGGCGGTTTCCTTACCTTTCGATCAGCTTGTTTAGTTTGGCCCTGTAGTGTACTTGTAAATGATAGATTAGATTCGACTCATACCTATTTCAAAAACTAACGAATCGTGTGTATTTTAAAGACGGGACAAGGGATTCTACGGATATTTCAAAGGACGTATCTTTTCTTAAAGACACCGTAGCCCTTATTTTCAAAACACCACGATTTGTGTTATTTCAAATGGCACCACTGTATGACTCATATTTATATAAATGCAGATTAGTTATCATTATATTTATCATTCAACTCCCGCATATTATTACTGTTCGCATCGCATTTGCATGTTTATATTGTATTTCCATATGCCATTATTGAGATCATGCTGTCAGGACACAAGCACCATTATCGATGATGCGTATGTTCCACATACACTTACTTGCCGGCTCACACACATCATCATCGGTAATTGCCATGTCACTTACACTTTAGAGAATATTATTTCATTGACATAGCTTGTTAGCTGATAGATTCGACATGATATTAGTGTACTTGCTTTATATGCTAGTTTAGACATTGCAGTTATTACTTGAAAAATTCATGCATATTATTATTCAGTGTTATGCAGTATTATGGAGTTTTATGCAGATATTCACTGTTTACTTGCTACTGATGATTGGATTTCGGATTTTCATGTGATTTCCTGGATTTGGAGGAAAACCGCAAGAATATATATAAATTTCTCTCTCTCTCTTTTTAAAACTGAAAAGTGCGGTTTTCCCGTGATGTATGAGTCGTCCACTATGAGTTTTCAGGATTGCTGTTGGATTTCGAGACCCGATTCGAGGAGTTGGATGAACCGTCTCGGGTACATGGTGGGCCCAGTATTGTACCCCGGGGCAAGAAGCTCGAGTTGTATTCGATGAGCCTGGCAGAGGAGCACTACCTACCGGTGATATTATTTGGACTCATCGTTTATCTGGAGGATACCGACCGGAGTCATGAGATGGTTATAGGCTGATCCGTTCTGCCGGAGCCCGCTGGCCGATCCCGCAGATGATACGGATGCCTGAGATATTGATATTTGAGATTTGAGATATTGAGATTTGAGACACCGAGATATTGAGATTTGATGATACAGGTCAGTCCGGGCAGCCGGAGCTTGAGATATTGAGATATTGGAATTTAAGTTTTGTGTCGATGCTTGACACGGATTTCTCAGTTGATTTCATTGATGTTACTCGATTTATATACATACAGATATCTCATTAAAAATAGAAAATAGTGGTCTCACTCATTTCATTACCTTACATTCATACCTCATACATATGATATATTGCTACCTGAGGCACTGACACGAGCACTGGATTACACTTATGTATAGACGTTTACCCTTGCCACCTTTTTATGCTTCAGACCTATCATTTTGAGGTTATATTTATATTGATCGTATTGACCTAGGATTGCGTCATACATTCGATTTTTGCTTTGTGATGTTTTCTACTCACGAGTTGGCAACTCACCCCCGTTGTGCCACAGTTTCTTGCAGGTTTTGCCGTACAGGTTTCGTTACGGCTTTGCTGGCACACTGCTTTCATTCCGGGTGATTTGCTTGGTAGGTGGGTTCACTTGTATCGTGACCACCATTGTACTTTATTTTATTCATTGTATCTAGTAAACTCCATCAACCAAACATGTATTTATTTCAGACTTAGAGACTAGAGTTGTTATTCTTTCGACCTTAGAGTCGCGCGTTGTATTACTATGAATTTCATGCTGTTTTGAGTTTCCTTTTCAGTTTTGATCCTCGCCCTTCGGCGTTGTATATTATATTGCTTGCGTGGTTGTGACCGTCGATTGACGAAGAGCTAGCTCCCGCTTGGGATGCCTTTTTTTCATTCATGTATATATTTTGTTAGTTATATGTATGCCCTAGAGACCATTACTGTACATGAGATGTATATTGTAGTGGATGCTGGGACATATATAGGGAGGACTTTCTTGTTCGACATGATAGTACGCTATCTGGTTGCTCTTTATCTAATATGTACTCTGATTGTCTCTATGTTACATGTTGATAAAGCCCTTAGGATGAGTACTTGACTACCAGGACTATGATGCGGATCATACTAGTAGGGCCTGGATAGTCCATGAGTACATCCTTCAAATGTTCCTAGTCGTGGGAGTACCGAGACAGGGCATCGATACTCCAGAGTAGACTAGCGTATATCTTCTCGACCCATGTGATGGGCGATGGATGATCCCATATCCATTGGTGTTTGGCATCAGAGAAGGTATACGGGTGCTCAGTAGAGACTGGGTACACTGGACGGACTCGCCGAGAACTCCCAGATGGTATTATACCTCACGTCAGATGGCAGTTCTCTGGTGACACTGGTACAGCTTAGTCTGTTGACCCGAGATCGTCATAGAGTCTTGTGTGTCTCCCATTGTGCTTTGATTTCCACCCTACCACGGCTCTACTGAGTCATGCAAACAGGTGGTTTTTGGGTACAGTCCCGATTCACATGGAGGCAATAAGCGACAGGAGGGGATTCGTCTCTCCCGGTATTGGGGGTTGATGTTGTGCTATGCTCGACTGGCCATAACTGGAAATCCCTGGCCAGGGTTGCAGTGATTTACTGGTAAGTGTTATTAGTAGTTTCATGCTTGTTATGGACTTTACATCGGCATGACTTATCAAGCTACTGGGGTCTGACGTTTACCACCCCTAGGCGAGATATGCGACATATCAGACGAACGGACCGGACCGTGCGGTAAGTGTTACTGATTGGATTCGCAGGAGTGTGAGCAGGCTTGCTCATTGATCTTCTGATCGCTCAATAATACCCGGGTGGCCGTTACGTTTAGCAGACCGCTTGCGGTTTGTGGGTGATTGATATGATCACCACCTACTGCCGGCGTATTGACGAGTCTTTAGAGTCCTACACAGAGGTTTCCTGGCTCAAGCGAAACGAAATAGGAGCGCATATGAGATATGTGCGGGACCGAGAATAATACCAGTATGTGATACTGTATTCTATTCTCGCGATTTGTATCATCGGTCGGTTATATGAGATATAGCCGGGTTACCGAATCAAGAGTTGATCCGATATATTGATACACTAGATATTAGTCGGTTATATGCGATATGACCGGATCATTAAATCAAGTGTTGATTTAATGATTTAATGTATAATTATATATTTGATATATTACTTTACATTAACTAGTATTGGTTCACTTAAGATTGATTTTCTCACTTGTTGTGCACAAGTTGTATATGTGATATATGTTTGTGCACTAGTTTGTATCATGGTTGATGATACATGCAAACTTGGGTGTGTGTATGACTTACACCATATTTAGGTTAGTGGATATGGTTTATATTTATTTTGTAATTCAAAATTAGTGTGCACTTTGTCATGCTTAAAGCTTCTTGAAGCTTTTAGCATTATTTGACCAAGTCCACTAACTTTGTCTCACTAAAGATATTTATTAACCAAACCACTAACTTAAACTATGGTTTAGTCTCTACAAAGGTTAACTCACCCATGGTTGCATTATGATAGACTTCACTTGATTATTCATATTCTTTCTTCTTCTTCTTCTTCATTCAAGAAGAAAAGCTTGCTAGAAATTTTCAAGTGAAGAAATAAAGTGAGAAATCAAAATCCAAAGTGAACCCACTTCCTATTTCATCATCCTCTACTACTTGCCATTTAGTTTAGGGTGTTCTCTTCACAAAGTTTATGATCTAGTGAAGATGGAGCTTGAGTTTCAGTCTCCTCAATGTAGATCATCTTCGGCCTCGAAGTCAACGAGCTAGCCCGTTCATTTCTCCGAGAAAACCATCGCTAGAGTCCGGGATCTAGATGATCGCAGCGAAGGGACGTCAACACGGTGCTTTAGAAGTGAAGGAACGGACTACAAAGGTTGTAATCCCTAACTCTTAGAAGTAAAGTTGTTTACTTGTTTTTTTGTTTCACCTAATTTCTAGTCTAAGATCTTGGTTAGGGTTGTTCGGCACGTCTAAATTTTGAATCGGGCATGGTTGATACCTTGTAGACCCTTGTGACAATGCCTAGTAACCCTACAGTGGTATCAGAGCTAAGCTAGAGGTTTAGGCGAAGTCTAGACGAAATTTAAAGTCCGATCGAACCTGGAAACCCCGATTTATACCCTTCTCTGGAAATTTTTTAAAAATGTGATTTTTTCTGCATTAAAAATACTCAAAAAAATCAGCAGGCAATTCTAAGGATAACAGTGCAATACGAGCCCCCAAGTCCCTCTAACGGCCGCGGAACCGCGGCAAGAACATGCTTGTCACGGCGGTTCCGCGGCCATATGAAGGAATTGGGGACACGTATTTGGAGGGTTCATCCGTAGGTGTTTGTACATGCTTCTGGGTATTTTTAATCTTGCTCAAGTGTTGAGTTTTTCTGGAGATCTTTTGTATTCGTTGATTCGATCGGATAATTTAACTTCGTTTAGTTGGTCCGGGTAATTTTTAGAATATGTTAAAAAGTTCGACCGGATATCAATAACTCACTTTTTCCCCTGCCGGAAAATTTCCAGTGCTGGATTTTTCCGTAGTTTAAGAACGTTCTAAGTCGTGCAAGTAACGCGGTGGACCCTCTAGAAGACAACAAACCTTAACTCGATTATGTGACCGTCTTGAACTGCCTCTAAACCTTAGGATTTGGGGGAGTACGTCGTTGCCACATGTGAGGCGTTGGCTTGACCTTTCTACGGCTGGACCATTGGTACTGTGGCATGTGATAGATGCTTTTAAACTCCGCTCAAGTGTTGAGCCATTTGGGAAATCTTGGGTGTTTGTTTATTCGATCAGAAAGTTTAACATTGTCTATTTATCTGGAATGTGATACAATATTTGGAATCCACAAGTAGTTATGAGATAACTAATTTGAATGTTATAAATCTAGCACTTTAGTCTCACTTGATCGGTTGCCACGGGATTTTGATGTGATCAAAAGTCCGTCGCAATCACGTAGCGTACGCGGATACTCGCTGGGTAAACTTAATAGATAGCCACGCCCCATAGCCCCGACCAAGTGACTGTAGGAGAACCCCGTCGCCAAATGCATCCGTTCGGGTGCTCGCGGCAGTGGTGTTCCGCCTTAGTGCACTTCGTCGACGGCATCCAGGGGTGCGGCCGTCTACTAAAGTTTGCGACGAGCATTCGATCAGGATGTCGGGAATCTTGTTGAATTGCCCGACTTGATATTGAAAAGAGTTTTCGATAATGAGACTAAAATGCGGGGTTTATAATTGTTAGGCATGAGATGTCTAAGGAATTCATTTGGTTAGGCATGCGATGTCTAAGGAGGTTGCGGATTCCAACTGTTGTAGTTTTACGCTTTCTTTTCTGCGACCGTAAATGTAATATGTAGAGTATCGCCGGTTTCGTTGCTATACATCAACGACAATTGGGATACGCATATTTACTTACGTTGATGATATGTGATGTTATGTGTTGCTGGATATGTTATATTGGATTGTCGTGTTTGAATAGTCGGGTTTTTTTATGTGAGATGAGTGTTTTTCCATTTTCATTCATGTAAAATTCATTTGCATGTAATATTCTTTTATTGGGGCACTTCCGGGCTGAGGATGATGTCACCATTGTATATTATTTACTTTTCCATATTAGGTAGACCCAAGGCGGGGAGCACAAGTAACCGGGTTCTAGAGTCCAGTGGGAACCATCTCGAGGAGTCGAGACCGGGTCTCCTAACCCTAGAATTGGCAGGGTTGCTTGCCGCTCTCGTAGGGGTCTAGGGGTGTGGGATTGGCTATTCATCACGACCGTGGAATCCGTGTTTTATACAGGCTCAAAATAAAACACGGACGTCCTAGTATATCCAATATTTCATATGTTGTTTTCTGCTGCGTTATCTGTGATGTGATCATGTGATATGTTCAGATAGATACTGTATATAGTATATATGATATATTATATAGACGTTGCTTATGTTTTACACCCGCACTAGCCCTGCCCCACTATACCGTTGGTTACCTAACCTAACGGTGCATGACGGGATATCGAGGCGAATGCGGATGGCATAAGCATACGTTGTATTTATCTGTGATGATTAGGTGATTTAAATGATGGGACATTCATTAATGAGATTAATGAAAGAAAATAAACCTAAAAGATGTTGTGGAATCGAATTTCAAAAATTAGGTAGCTCTAGTTGTTGCTTTGCATAGCGGTGTTCCTTGTAGAACATCCAACACCTTATTCGATAAGGAAAGAGCCGAGATCCCTTCACCGGGAGTGACCTCTTTAGCAATAATTAGCAGATGCTACAACCTTCGGTTTTTCTTTTGATTACTTTTCTAGTTCTTACTTTGCATAGTGGTATTGTGAATATCCTGCACCTCATTCGACGAGGAAAGAGCCAAGATCCCTTCACCGGGAGTGACCTCTTTAGCGAAACTAGTAAAAGCCTCAAAAGTACTCCATTTTAAACCTTTTGATTCTGCAACGAGATCAAGTTCAAAGCGTTAAAGGTTTTCTTAAAAACCATCCGCAACTCTTCATCATTTTAGGAAGTAGAGTACTTAGTATTCGTGCTGTGTTTGTTGACCTTAGTTAAGGCACAATGTACGGTAGCTAAGTGATGTCTTCCTACACCGCATATGATGCGATTAGTTAGAACAGTCGCGTGACTTTGTTGACCTTAGTTAAGGGTCATGTGGGTGGGTCTAATTAATCACGAAATGACGGGTAGAGCTTGACTAGTGCTTATGATTTGTTGACCATAGTTAAGGTTATAAGTGCTAGGGGTAAAAACCATTATCGGGAGTTTCAAGTGTTGAAATTTGCAATGAGATTGCATACCTTCTATGAGATAGTTGCATCCTGATACCCACTGCGAGTAATTGTTACTCCTGAGAGAGTTTTGCACTTTACAATTAGCCGATCAAGTAGGTATCTAGAAAGGTGTCAACGGGGTTACGCCCCTGGGAAAACGAGGTTTATTTTAATTAGGTCCGTGCGAAAGAACGGGGAACCTCCCTCAAAGTACCGGCACTGGCTTGGCAGAAAGATTGGCGAACTTGTAGAGTATAATTAATTCCGGCTAGTCTTTCCTTTTAAGGTTTGAAGGAAGATTTGATAAAAACAGTGGGAGCCATCCTGATTAGATAAAATATATAACCAATCTAATTTTGCAAGAGCGCACGCAGAGTGTTTTCTTCTCTCTCTTTCCAGGTAGCGACCATGTCACGCCTTAATCAAGATAATAATATGGATGTATTGACCGAACCCGCTTGTTATACTGAGCTGGGGAACGTTAGTCCCGCTCCAACTTATAATTGTTATAAGACCGAGCAGGAATTAGGGGAATACCAGGATTCCCATGCCGTCCAAATGAAGAAAATGCATGTTGATGCATCTCCTTCGGGTGTGTTCATTACATAGAACTGTTTCTCAGTATCCTCTACGTCCTGGGTATTTGATACCGGATCAGGATCCCAAATATGTAATCTGTTACATGGGCTACAGAAAGGTAGAGAACTGAGAACGGGTGATAAGTTTCAAGAGTTGAAAATGGTACAATTGTTGCAGCCAAGGTGTTGGCAGTTATCACCCTGTATTACTAAATACATTGATTCTGAACGAATGTTATTAAATACCGAACCTGATATACAACATCATATCAGTCTCTTTATTTACTAAAGAAAGGATATAATTTTGTATTGTTGGATAATGTTTTGAACATTTCCTATATCAAGAGTTGATCGGTTCAGGCACGTTATTTAAAAGCATATACATTCTAAATCAAACCACAGTTCCTAACGTACAGAACACACACAAGAGCAAGAGTTCAGAAATGAACGAATCCTTCTTGAGGTATTGTAGACTAGGTCATATCAATGCGACCCGACTAGCAAAGTTACATTTAGATGCATATTTAAATCATTTTGAATTTAGATCTTGTGAAACTTGCCAGTCATGTCACAAAGATAAGATGACCATAGCTCCGTATACTTGAAACAGAGAAAGGGTTAGTAAACTCTTAGGACTGATACATAGTGATGTATGAAGATCCCCTGTCTGCAGATGCAAGGACTGGTTCTTAATACTTCCTTACATTCAATAAGAATCTCTCAAGATTCGGACGCATGTTCCTGTTGAAACACATGTCTGAAACTTTTGAGAAATTCAAAGAATATAAGATAGAAGTAAAGAACCAAAACCGGGTAGAAGTATTATGTTCTATGATGAGATCAGGGAGGAGAATACTTGTGCATGGAATTCCTGGACTATTCCAAACGAGAATGAGATTCTCTATTAGCATTACTCCTCCGTATACACCACAGCACAACGGTGTATCGGGGTGGAGCAATCGCACCCTATGTAATATGGTGCGCTCTATGATAAGTATTACTGAGTTACTTGTTTCCTTTTGGGGGTTATGCACTTCAGAAGCTGTATACCTATTGAATTAGGTTCCAATCAAATCAGTGCCTACCACTCCATATGAGATATGGTATGGGAAGAGCCCATCTCTTAAGGACATTAAGATTTGGGGTTGTCCGGCCTATGTCTAAAAGCAAAATCCGGACAAGCTCGAGGCAAGGTAAGCTCTGTAAAACTGGAAGTAGTTCCAGCTATACAAACTGCTACAAATGATTTGGTAGACCCGAAGTATTCAATAGTTTCCAACGAACCTCAGCCTCTCCGCCGATCTAGTAGGGTTCCTCACTCACCTGAGAGATACTTCGGTTTCTCTATGACAGTGGGAGCGAGGATTGCATCATGAGATGATGACCTAACTGGTTTCGAGCTGGCCATCAGGAGTGGGACTCTGTAAGAATGGCTGGATGCTTAGCGATCTGAGATGGAATCTGTCACGTCCCGAAAGTACGGAACATGACCGGCACTTAAACTACGAAACGTCTCGAGGCGTACGTAATCTAAGTAAGCCGAAAACCCAGAAATCCAAACCAAGAAAAGTAGTAGAGTGAAGGAAAAACCAACTTAAAGCAAGTAGTTTTAATAGCATAAGCCAAATTATGCGTTTTAAAAACATCAAGTATTTTCTGAAAATTTCGGCAGAGTCTCCTTTGTAAATACTGGCCCCCAAACGGGATACAACATGAATAGTATACGAAATCAATAAAAGGCATCCCCAAGCGGGAGCTAGCTCTTTGTCAATCGACGGTCACAACCACATAAGAAATATAATATACAACGCCTAGGGCGAGGATCAAAACTCAAAAGGAAACTCAAAACAGCAAGAAATCCATAGAAATATAACGCGCGACTCTAAGGTCGAAAGAATAAACATCACTGGTCTCTATCTCTGAAATAAAATACATGTTTGGTTGATGGAACTTCTAGATACAATAGAATAATAGTATACAAGGTATAATGATGGGTACAATACAAATAAACCCACCTACTAGCAAATCACCCGGAAATGGAAGTAGTGCCAGCAATGCCGTAATGGAACATGTACGGCAAAACCTGTAAGAACTGTGGCACAACGGGGGTGAGTTGCCAACTCGTGAATAGAATACATCTACGAACAGAAATTGCATGTATGACGCAATCCTAGGTCATACGATCATAATATATCCTCAAAATATATCCAGCAGCCTATAACCATGGCTAGGGTATACCACTAAACAACAGTAATACCAAGTGCTCGTGTCAGTGCCTCAGATAGCAAAATATCATATGGATGATGTAGGAATGCATGAAAACAGAATACATGTACTGAAGAAATTGCTTTCATAACTTTGTGAGATTACTTTATTTTTAAAGCGAGGTATCATAAATGAAATCAGCATAAACAGTGTCTAGCATTGACACAAAAGATAAATCCCAATGTCTCAAAAATCCGAGGCTCCGGCTATCCGGACTGGCCTGCATCATCAAATCTCAGTACCTCAATATCTCAAAATCTCAGTATCAATCTCACTATCTAGGGCGCCATCAGTCCTGACCGGCCCCTACCATCAATCTCAAGACCACGATGGTATCCTCCGGATATCCGACGCGTCGGGTAAAATCATCGGTCGGTAGTGCTCCCCTGCCAGGCTCAACGTCAACAACACGACCTTCTCGCCCCGGGGTACCGCACCGGGCCCACCATGTACCCGAAACGGTTCATCCAACTCCTCGAATCGGATCTCAAAATCCATCAGCAAACTCATGGTGGACGACTCATACATCATGGGAAAACCGCACTTTTCATTTAAAAGAGAGAGAAAAGAAGTTTATAAATGTTTTTGCGGGTTTCCCCCAAATCCAGGAAATCTCATGAAAATCCGAATCCAAATCCTCAATAGCATGTAAACAGTGAATATAGGCATGAGAATTCATGAATGCGGCATAACAGTGAATAATAACATGCATGAAGTAGCAGGTAATAACTACAATGTCTGAACTAGCATATAAGGCAAGTACACTAATATCATGTCTAAACTATTAGCTAACAAGCTATGTCAATGTAATAGTATTTTCCAAGTGTACGTGACATGGCAATTACCGAAGAAGATGTGTGTGAGCCGGCAAGTAAGTGTACGTGGTACATACGCATCATCGGTAATGGTGCTGGTGTCCTAACAGCATAATATCAACAATGGCATATGAAATCACAATATGAATATGCGATGCGGAGCGAACAACAATAATGTGCGGGAGCAGAATACTAGACACAACGATAACTATAAGTCAAACAATGGCGCCTTTTAAAAATAACACGAATCGCGGTGTTTTGAAAATAAGGGCTACGGTGTTTTTAAGAAAAGATACGTCTTTTGAATTATCCGTAGAATCCCTTGACCTGTCTTTTAAAATACCCGCGATTCGTTAGCTTTTGAAATAGGTAGGAGTCGAATCTAGTCTACCAACTATACTAAACTATAGGGCTAAGCTAACAGGCTAACTGAAGGTAAGGAAACCGCCTAACATCTGAGTCGATACATATATACACACACACATATATATATATATATAGTCGGTGATCCCGCCTCAATAATATCACATCCGATACCATATCTATAATCAGACATTTCCAAGTCAAGAGTGCGGATCAATCATCAATATATAGCTCGTACGTAAATCCGTCGTACGGCATCCCAAATCTGGGTACGGGTCAGTATCACATTCATCATATTATTCATCTGGTATCCTCTTTATCAAAGATTATAATCCGGGGTACTGATCTACGTCTTGTACAATACTGATATCATCAATAATCCTGATCTGACTGCTGATCTACAGCCTCATACAAACCGATATCATCATCATATATCGTCATAAAGAGGTATACATCGCCCAATGCGACCTATTATGAATATCTTAACATATCTTATCTCATATCACGATCACATGTCAACCATTCTATGTATATCACTATTCACATGGTATCGTCGTCCAAAGATCCGCTATAACATCATGACGTATCTCAAATACGTATCATGCCATATCACCGTTCTCGCGGTCTCAATCAAATCTTATCGACTCATCTCAAATCCCAAATACTATACTCGAATCCAGTATGTGAACACATAGTCCCATACCCATGTGAACACATAACAATATAACCCCATATAAGCATATATGAAAGAAGAATGTATGCAAGTATGGGTGTGTGTGTGTAAATGTGGTGCAACCTCTACTCTAGGGTCTCGCAATACTAAACTAATCCGGTCACACCAAAAATCCATCTATGTCATCAATACTCTCAAACAATATATATAATCAATATATGTGTGTATACGTATTCGTATACATCACAATGAACTGCGGGGATGCTATACGCCATCCACCCGACTTCTCCCCGTAGATATAAATCTACTCACCTTGCTTCTTGTGTGCTGATGCCGATGTCGCCATCTTCATCTTCAAAGCCTCGACATCATGTAGGGTACCTACAAAGATAACACAATCGCAATACGTATTAAAATCGAATCCGGAAAACCGATACGGCGCACGGTGCGCTCATAGGTTAGAACCTATGGCCTACACGTGCAAAGACAATCAAACAACCCCTGTTGTCGATGTACAAACATCCAACAACCAAATACAAATCCCAATGTCAAGAAATTTCATTTCAAAATACGGAAAACATAGCCTAGAACACACCAAAATGCTCCCAGATTTTCCCTAGGTGACAATTAGCCAAAACTGCATATAGGAAGGGTCTATTTTAGTGCAAAAGGAGCCATGGACCAAATCTGGAACCCAATTTCTCTGCTCTGGCCGCAAATTGCGGACAGAATGAATATATCTGCGGCCTGGGGTTGGTGTTAGAGGCTCGGGTCTCTGTGGTAGCTTCCTAGGTGCCTGCACGACTCCCAGTAATTCCAAAATCATTTCTAGTGTCCCCGGGTTGATCCAGATTCCAAAATACCCTCTAAAATCACACATTTATCCGGTGTCGGGGTTTCTAAATCCGTGTTTTGGGTATTCAAGTCCCAGGTTTGGGTCTCAATTCATGCACTAGGGTGTTTGTGTAAGTCTACGGTAGCGCCCCGGCCGTCTTTCAGACGCCAAAATGCGGAACAAAAACTTTTATAACTGGCGCTATCGCAAACTATAACCCGGATCTGCCATTAACGCTAAACTAACAATCTACAAAGAGGGAAGAAAGGTTATACCGAACGATCCGAGTCCTTCATTCTTTAACCATCATCCCATGCTCCGTTGCGGCTGCTCCGATCTCATCGATCTCCGATCTCCTCGTCCAGGTGGCACCACATCAGCGGATCTTTAAACGGGCTCCCGCCTCTGACTCGAGGTAACTCGGTCGTCAAGTTTGCTAAAAGAGACGACCAAGATTGATGTAGAGAATGAGTGGAATACTTTGTCTCGCTTCGTCCAAAACCATGGACGAACGGTTAATGAAGTTGCCATGGGAATCGGGTGATGGAATGAAATGAGCTGTGAAATTCCATACACCGAAACCTATCATCTTTTTTCTAAACAAGTGAGAGTGAAAAATCTCATCGGCACCAAGGAGGGGGCCGGCCACAATATATAGAGGTAGGGGGGTGAGTGTAGGAGAGGGGGAGGTGATAATAAGAAAATATCTCTAGTGTGAACACAAAGTGTGAACACACTTAATGAAATGATGAATCATTAACCTAGTCATCAAGCATTAATGGAATCATTAAATGCAACCATGACTCACTAAACACCTCACCACTTCTAGAACCTTCTAGAAGCATCCACACTCATCTCAAGAAAAGATAAATCCGCATTTAACCAAATGTTAAATACGGCTGATAGAAAACTGGAAACTGGCAACTTCCAAAAGTGATCCCGAAATGAATTTCAGGATAACCCCATAACTGTATAAATATACCCGCATTTGTATTACGACCGAATACAAATGCAATTGAGATAAAGATATTATATCTACTCTGTATAATACATGGATCCGGCTTAAACCAAAGCCCACCAGTATTATCTGCCCGAAAAATAACACGTGCGTAAACGCACGTGCATTTTCCGAACCCTGCCATAATAACCATACAGCCTCTACAACGTTTCGCCCGAACTTGGGAAACTGTCTGTGGGGGAATCTAATGACTCGTCAGTACCCTGGCAGTGGGTTTAACCACAAGCCGTCAGCGGCACTAGCTATGCGTAACGGCTGCCCATAGACTGACCTCAACGGAGGCTGATGAGAGAACTCATCCAGAAACCCTACTGAGCCTAACAGTGACAATGTATATACAGTCCGGTCCATTCGTCTATGAGTATCGCATATCCGGCCTAGGGGCTAGTAATGTCAGACCCTCAATAGCTGTATAAGTCGTGTCGGAGACAAGCCCTGAACACCCTGAGATACTACTGGAGTACCTACCAGTAAATCTCACCTGCCTTGGCTAAGAACTTGGTGTAATGGCTTTCCTAGACACAGCACGACCTCAACCCCCAATACCGGGAGAGACGAATCCCCTGCCGATCCGCTCACGTGCCTCCATGTGGCTCGGGACTGTACCCAAAAACTACCTATTTGCACGACTCCTTTGAGCCGTGGTAGGGTAGAAATCAAAGCACAGTGGGAACTCACACGAGAAAAATGACGACCTCAGGTCGATGAACTAACCTGTACACAAGTCACCAGGGAACTGCTATCTGACGATATGTATAATACCAACTAGCAGGTTCCCGGCGAGTCCTGTCCGGTGTACTCATAACCCAATGAGCATCTGTATACATCTTAGGTGATCCAACTGACACCAGTGGCTTGTGAGACCGGCCACCGCCCCTCGTCGGGGTCTCGACTGTATACACTAGTCTACTCCGGAGTATCGATGCCCTGTCTCGAAACTCCCACGACTAGGGACCACTATTAAGGATATGCTTATAGACCATCCAACTCTCACTTATATGATCGCCCTCATACTGTTGGCAGTCAAGCAAGCTCCTAAGGGCTCTATCAAAGTGTAATCGTGATCAGTCACCTGAACCTATACACGACTGATAAAGGCAAACCAGATAGCATACTATCATCTCGAGTAAGACTGTCCTACCGGTATAGGTCCTCCGCAATCATTGCAATCATGTACCTGCGATCCAATAATTGACTTTGAGGGCACTATATCCAACAATCTCCCACTTGCACTTAAGGCTAATTATTGCGATGTCGCGTACTCACAGCCCGTGTGAAACCAACACCCAACTCCCCTACTAATCAGTTTCACAAAACCCGTTTGTAAAACTATTGTGTTTGAGAAATAGCCTCAGTGAGTGGATCCGCCCTGATGTTTCTTTCTATGTCTCTCTTAATCTCAAATTCGCGGAGAAAGCCATCTTCCGAATTGAGTAATACCTGTCTTAGAATATGTCTGGATATCTGATGGCACCTAGTTCATAAATGAACTCCAAATCCAAACTTCTTAGACTGTATCGAAAACTGAACCTAATCAGTATCCGGCACCATACCTCCCACAGTATCCTCTTGGACCACCTGTCCATAATACTGCCCCCTTCGTCAAAGGGAAAACTATAACTCTGACAATCACTCTGTCATCCATGTCACCTTTGAAGCCTGGAATGATAACCGTCTCCCGAAGGAGGCTGCCGTCATCAAATCCGTAGAACATGCACTTATGTTCTAAAACTGCTTCCTTATGTTTCTTCCAGGATTGGATTAATACAAACTTATTGCATACAAAAACAACATTTGGTGTGGTACTTGACATCTCATGATTGACTCAATTGCCTAAGCAAGTGATCTGCCAATCATGCACATTCCTCTCCCCTTTAGTCTGTAAGACACCTTTAGAGAGGATGGCTCCATCACCTGCAGGTACACCACCATGCCAGGAGTCATCTATTCTAAAAACCATTAGAATACTGTCAAAGTACCCATATTGGGAAACTACCCAAATCCAGATCTAAAACCATAGATCTAGAAACCAGAATGTCAAATATTATATCCATATCCTGTCTGAAGAAACAACTGTGTGACGACCAAAGTACAACCGATCGTAGTATATGAATTTTACTTCCTACTCTGTGTATGACATCCATAATACTGGGACATCACACCCTACTACCTTCTTAACAGATCCATCCCCTATTCTGATGAAGTCAAACCTATGACTGTCACATCAAAATTAGATGATCAATCTCCGCTATAACTGCTCTAGTCTATAAATAGACATAAGCTACTTGCCCACTATGCTTCCGCTGCTCCCACTGACCACAACAACCCTCCTACCGGGTCTCATAGCATGGAACAACAGTAGTGTCAAGTCTGGGTAGATAAGAACCTCCCTGTCACCGTCCTTGAGGATACCAAAGTACCTCTCGGGTGTCTGAGGTTACCCACCAAATCTGCGGAGTGGCTAATGGAATGTCAAACCTGATTGAATCTTTAGGTCCTATTAAATTTTCCGTAATCGTTTGTGGTTCTGGAATCACTTCCAGTTCTACCATATTCCCACTACTGTTTTCTGAAAAAATCCATTTTACTAAAACTGTGGCGAGTCAAGAACAATATCACTATTGATCTTCCAGATGGTAGAAAGTCAACCCTCGTCATAGCCTGGGCCAACCCACAAACAGCCATTACAGAAATGTGCCCTGAGTTATCCAGAGTCTGGTTTTAAGCATAAGCCGGATAACTCCCCATACCTTAACATCGTTAAGATATGAACCATTCTATATCCAATATAGAAACTTTGGCACTTATTTAATTGGAACCAGATTCTAATCATGCAGCTGTCTCCAGTGCATATCAACTTTAATGGAGAGAGGCTAATCAGCATTACTCAATTTAGGAATCCATCCAATTATGAGTAACCTGAAAGAGAAACAAGTTTCTCAAAACAATTACTATCAACTGAATACCAATCACAAGAATCTACATCTTCGATCTCTTTGAAGAATCCCGATACTTGCGACATCTGGTTCTCTACTTTATTCTTATACCCACAACTTCTCAAAACTTAGACCTTGTATTTCTACGAAACACTTGTCTAAAAACTAGAGAAGTCATAAGTAAACAGAACATAGTACGATGACCTACCCTTTTGTCCTGATGGACACTGGACAACATACAATACTCTGTATAAGTCCCCTGAGTGCGTCGTAGGTTGAAAACTGTACCCAGGCGATTTCCTCAAATATCACCAATTACAACGAATTCCGATATAATGAGGATGATCACCTAATTCCCAATAACTTCCTCCCACTCATCATCTGTAAAACCATACAGATATGAGAATGAAACCTGGTGAATACACACCCTGGAGTAAGTATCTAATCGAGAAAACAGTTTTTCATTAACAATGCACTGAAACATGAAAATGTTTCGTAGGGGTATCCTGGTATTCATAGTAATGCCTTTTCCATAATCCAATTCATGACTTTAACCGTATATTTCTTTGCCATCTCTCCAAATCCCTTTATTTGTCTTTAGTCGTTACCTTCTGTACACCATCGTTAGGCTAAATGGTTTTCTTCCTTCCCTACCGTTTGGCACCAGCCTATGGTTTGGAAGAAGACTATCCAGTAAGCATAATAGCTGTACCCTCCTAAACCAAGGAGTACTCATATCTTGAGAGAAGGTGATGATAAAAGACAACTGAATAATACCTTATTCTTTTAAAGGTGAAATAGGAGTGGCGATGAAGTACGCGGTTTGGTCGTGAATGATAACAGTCGCAACTTACTTTTCCCTCTTTCTAATCCCTTTATTTTGTCTTTACATATTACCTTCTGTACTCCCTACTTAGGCTAATTGGTTTTCTTCATTCCCTACCTTTCGGCACCTGCCTATGGTTTGGAAGAAGACTTATCCAATAAGCGTAATAGGTGTACTCTCCTAAACCAAGGAGCCCTCGCAACCTGAGAGAAGGTGATAATAAAAGACAACTGAATAAACCAATTCTATTTCTCCTGAACCTTGATCCATCCTCGAAGGAGTCCCTTCGAGTTCGTATATAACCATACGATGGATCTATCCAATTGAAGTGGATGTCCGTAGTAATACGGGTGTTCTGAGAAATGCAAAGGGTAAAAGAAGGAGTGGCAATGACTTATGCAACATAGACAATCCAAAAGCCAGTATTTTAAGAAGGTTCGGTCAACTTGGTCACTGAGTCATAGTCTAGGGTCGGTCAAAGGTCGCTGCCAAAGAGAGAGAGAGAAAAGAAACACTCTGCGTGCACTCTAACCTAGATCAGAATGGTTATCACTTTATCTAATCCAGAAACCTCCCACTGTACTGTCAAATTATCCCCCAAACCTGAAAGAAGAATCAATCGGGATCACCCGAAGAGTAAACCAACTCATCAGTAGGAATCGGGATCCAACTCTCATCGCATGATAACGTGACGGAATCCACTCGCGTTATCACACTCCAGAAGGTATGCGCATGCCTGGCAAGTTTCAGTTTCTTTAGAAACTCCCGATATGATTTGTACCCCATGCTCTTATGATCGTGACTAAGGGCCAGCCCATCATAAGTCACATGTCAAGTTCTTCCCATCATTATCTTGTTAATTTGAACCCACCCGTACTCGCTTTTGACTAAGGGCCAATAAGGCTGTACGACTGTCCTAAACCAACGCATCTATCTATGCAACATATGAACACCCCAGCAGCTACCAATCACTATGTCCTAGCTAAGGGCTAGACCAACATAGCTTGAATACTACTGACCATTCATATGAAATGACGGAGGGCTACGGCTAGTTTTTGGCGAAAAACCTTTAATATAATGAACTTGATCTCGTTGAAGGAACCTGATAGCTTTTTATAAAAATATAGTGGCGAAAACCTTTACTAAAGAGGTCACTCCCGGTGAAAGGATCTCAGCTCTTTCCTCGTGGAATGAGGTGCAGGATATTCCACTGAATACCGCGATGCAAAGCAACATGTAATCGACTATAGTGAAGTTATTACCCTAACGCAAACTTCTGCCCAAGGGGTCAGTCCCGGTGAAGGGATATCGGCCCTTGCCCCGTCGAATGAGGTGCAGGATATTCCAACCGAATATCACTGTGCAAAACAAAAGGAAACATCTTTGTAATAACACTTTTTAAATTGTTCCAACAACATCCAAACAGGTTTGTTTTACTTTGCATTGATCAGAATCAACGCAGTCCCATCAATAATCATACCAGAAAAGAACGAAAATAAAATGTATGTATATGCCATCCGCATTCGTCACTGGGTCCCGTCATCACCCGTTAGGTTACTTAACTAACGACAGAGCGGGGACTGAACTAGCGCGGGTGTAAAACATATACAACATCTACTAGTATATAAACCAATATACAATAATCGCTCTAGGCGTGATAATATGCAACATTACAGAAAAGTAATAAGCATCACAGAACAATATAGATAATCTGGGATCCCCGGGTTTCACAGAGCCGCTGCTGAAACCCGACGTTTCCCTGTCGTGTGGATAGCCTGTGCAATGAAACCTAGACCCCTACGGGTGCGGCAAGTTACCCGCCAAAACTTGAAACGAGGCAGCCCCTTACAGCATAGTGAATGGACCACCCAGCACTTCACGGAATCCGGTAATCTTGGGCACCCCTCCTTGGGTCAACCTGTACCCCCTACGAGTGCGGCGAATAGTCTGCCAATTCTAGAGTGAGGCCCCTCTGCCTCTCAAAGCCATGAGATGCGGACCCGTTGCCCCCCAGAACCCGGCTATCCGTGCACTCCGTCGCGGGGCAAAACCTAGTACAGTAATGAAAAATAGTACAACAGGTACATCGACCGCAACCTGGTCGTGCCCCAAAAGAATATTATACAACAGGCAGTGACGGCAGTCCACATGTTGGACGCTCGCCCCGCAATACTAAATATACAAATAAACTCAAACTGCACTACCATTGCACACTGCTATCCACCACGACAAATCCGCAACATCACAGCACAACACAGAACATCAACGCGAATGTCACGTTCGCAAACCCGTCTAAAAGAACTATAGCAATCAGACGCGGTTTACCGATCAAATGACATTCCCGGTCGGAGATATAATGTAAGCACTGTAAACTAATATGTTTAAATTTCGATCGACTAAATATCCCGAAGTGGGCCCCACGCAAATCTGCTGTACAGTAAAAAACACTGGGCCAAAATGAACAGTTCCAGAAACCACAATTTCCCAAGTAGAATCCACAGAAGAAAGATGGCCCACTGATTCACCTAGACGACCGCGGTTCCGCGGCCAAAGCATGGCTTTGGCGGCGGTTCCGCGGCCGTATGATCGGATCAGTGGGTCGAATTTCTTCAGTTTTCTTTAAAAACCCTGCTTGATTTTCTTGTATGGTCAAAATGATTTTTAGACCAGTTTGAAAATTAACAGAAACTTTAGACTTGAAAAATTATAGTTTTTGAAAATCCGTTCGATCGATCTTTTAAACGCGTTAGCACAAGTTAGTAAAGGTTAATGGCGTGGCTCTGATACCATGTAAGTCTACGGTAGCGCCTCGGCCGTCTTTCAGACGCCAAAATACGGAACAAAAACTTTTATAACTGGCGCTATCGCAAACTATAACCTGGATCTGCCATTAATGCTAAACTAACAATCTACAAAGAGGGAAGAAAGGTTATACCGAACGATCCGAGTCCTTCATTCTTTAACCATCATCCCATGCTCCGTTGCGGCTGCTCCGATCTCGTCGATCTCCGATCTCCTCGTCCAGGTGGCACCACATCATCGGATCTTTAAACGGGCTCCCGCCTCTGACTCGAGGCAACTCGATCGTCAAGTTTGCTAAAAGAGACGACCAAGATTGATGTAGAGAATGAGTGGAATACTTTGTCTCGCTTCGTCCAAAACCATGGACGAACGGTTAATGAAGTTGCCATGGGAATCGGGTGATGGGATGAAATGAGCTGTGAAATTCCATAAACCGAAACCTATCATCTTTTTTCCAAACAAGTGAGAGTGAAAAATCTCATCGGCACCAAGGAGGGGGCCGGCCACAATATATAGAGGTAGGGGGGTGAGTGTAGGAGAGGGGGAGGTGATAATAAGAAAATATCTCTAGTGTGAACACAAAGTGTGAACACACTTAATGAAATGATGAATCATTAACCTAGTCATCAAGAATTAATGGAATCATTAAATGCAACCATGACTCACAAAACACCTCACCACTTCTAAAACCTTCTAGAAGCATCCACACTCATCTCAAGAAAAGATAAATCCGTATTTAACCAAATGTAAAATACGGCTGATAGAAAACTGGAAACTGGCAACTTCCAAAAGTGATCCCGAAACGAATTTCAGGATAACCCCGTAACTGTATAAATATATCCGCATTTGTATTACGACCGAATACAAATACAACTGAGACAAAGATATTATATTTACTCTGTATAATACATGGATCCGGCTTAAACCAAAGCCCACCAGTATTATCTGCCCGAAAAATAACACGTGCGTAAACGCACGTGCATTTTCCGAACCCTGCCATAATAACCATACGGCCTCTACAACGTTTCGCCCGAACTTGGGAAACTGTCTGTGGGGGACTCTAATGACTCGTTAGTACCCTGACAGTGGGTTTAACCACAAGCCGTCAGCGGCACTAGCTATGCGTAACGGCTGCCCATGGACTGACCTCAAGGGAGGCTGATGAGCGAACTCATCCAGAAACCCTACTGAGCCTAACAGTGACAATGTATATACAGTCCGGTCCGTTCGTCTATGAGTATCGCATATCCGGCCTAGGGGCTAGTAACGTCAGATCCCCAATAGCTGTATAAGTCGTGTCGGAGACAAGCCCTGGACACCCTGAGATACTACTGGAGTACCTACCAGTAAATCTCACCTGCCTTGGCCAAGGACTTGGTGTAATGGCTTTCCTAGACACAGCACGACCTTAACCCCCAATACCGGGAGAGACGAATCCCCTGCCGATCCGCTCACGTGCCTCCATGTGGCTCGGGACTGTACCCAAAAACTACCTGTTTGCACGACTCCTGTGAGCCGTGGTAGGGTAGAAATCAAAGCACAGTGGGAACTCACACGAGACAAATGACGACCTCAGGTCGATGAACTAACCTGTACACATGTCACCATGGAACTGCTACCTGACGATATGTATAATACCAATTAGCAGGTTCCCGGCGAGTCCTGTCCGGTGTACTCATAACCCAATGAGCACCTGTATACATCTTAGGTGATCCAACTGACACCAGTGGCTTGTGAGACCGGCCACCACCCCTCGTCGGGATCTCGACTGTATACACTAGTCTACTCCGGAGTATCGATGCCCTGTCTCGAAACTCCCACGACTAGGGACCACTATTAAGGATATGCTTATAGACCACCCAACTCTCACTTATATGATCGCCCTCATACTGTTGGTAGTCAAGCGAGATCCTAAGGGCTCTATCAAAGTGTAATCGTGATCAGTCACCTGAACCTATACACGACTGATAAAGGCAAACCAGATAGCATACTATCATCTCGAGTAAGACTGTCCTACCGGTATAGGTCCTCTGCAATGCAATCACGTACTTGCGATCTAATAATTGGATCAACAATGGACGGAACCACCTGAAGTTCCGTTAAGAACTTCCTCATCCAGACAGCTTCTTTTACGGCATCAGCAGCAGCGATGTATTCCGCTTCCATCGTCGAGTCTGCAACGGTTTCCTGTTTGGAACTCTTCCAACACACCGCCCCTCCATAGAGGGTAAAGACGAAACCCGACATGGACTTGGAATCATCCTTGTCACTCTGGAAGCTGGAGTCAGCAAAAGCCTCGATCTGGAGGTCTTTTCCACCGTACACTAAGAACATCTCCTTAGTCCTTCTCAGGTACTTGAGAATGTTCTTTACCGCTATACTGTGTTTCTCTCCTGGGTTCGACTGATACCGGCTTACTACACTCAGTGCATAAGCTACATCTGGTCTGGTACACAACATCGCATACATTATAGATCCTACCGCAGAAGCGTAGGGTATAATAGACATGCGATCCCTTTCCAAATCAGTCTTGGGAGACATCTCTTTGGAGAGGGTGATCCCATGACAAGCCGGTAGGTTACCGCGCTTGGAATCTTCCATACTGATTCTCTTCAGTATGGTGTCGATGTACCTGGACTGCGACAGTCCTAGCATCCTCTTGGATCTATCACGATGGATCCGGATCCCCAGAATGTAAGTGGCATCACCCAGGTCTTTCATGGAGAACCTGTGTGACAAGAACCCCTTGACAGATTGTAGCATAGGAATGTCATTTCCTATCAGAAGAATGTCATCCACATATAGAACGAGGAATACGACAGTTCTTGCTACAAATCTACCATAGATGCATGGTTCATCTGGATTTTTAATAAAGCCAAATTCTTTGACTGTCTCATCAAAGCAGATGTTCCAACTCCGCGATGCCTGCTTTAGTCCATAGATGGACTTAAGCAACTTGCACACCTTTCCGCTGCTCCCACTCTGAATGAAACCCTCTGGCTGGTCCATATAGACACACTCCTCTAAATTTCCATTTAGAAAAGCGGTCTTTACGTCCATCTGCCAAATCTCATAATCGTGGAAAGCAGCAATGGCAAGAAGGATCCGAATGGATTTCAGCATAGCCACTGGAGAAAATGTTTCATCATAGTCCAAACCAGGTCTTTGACGAAAACCCTTTGCAACAAGTCTTGCCTTATAGGTCTCAACCTGTCCATCTACACCAATCTTCCTTTTGAAGATCCACTTGCATCCTACGGGTTTTACCCCATCTGGAGCAATGTCCAACGTCCATACTTTATTGGTGTATATGGACTCCATTTCGGTCTGCATTGCATCCAGCCATTTTACCGAGTCAACGCTCTGAACGGCCTGCTGGAAGCTAGTAGGCTCATCATAATCAATGATGCAATCCTCTCTATCCCCGTCTATGAGAAAACCGTAGTATCTCTCGGGCGGATGAGACTGCCTACTACCCCTGCGGAGCGGCGTAGGAATGTCATGTTCTTTCGAACCCTCTGGTTCTACTAAGCTTTCAGTAATAGTCTGTGGTTCTAGAATTTCTTCCAGTTCTATTGCGCTCCCACTTATTTCTTTTTCTAAGAACTGGTGTTCCAAGAAGTGGGCATGACAAGAAACAAAAACCGTTTGTTCCTCTTCGCAATAGAAGAAATATCCCTTGGAGTTCTTTGGATATCCCACAAACTTGCACTGTACTGAGCGTGCCTCGAGTTTGTCCGCATGCTGCTTTTTAACAAAAGCTGGACATCCCCATGTCTTAATGTGCTTAAGATAGGGTTTCTTCCCACACCACATCTGATATGGTGTGGTAGGCACAGTCTTAGTTGGAACTCGGTTCAAAAGATATGCAGCTGATTCTAGCGCATATCCCCAGAATGATCGCGGTAACTCAGCGTTACTCATCATGGAACGTACCATATCCAATAGGGTCCTGTTCCGTCTCTCCGATACACCGTTATGTTGCGGAGTGTATGGAGGAGTAAGCTGAGAGAGAATACCATTCTCTTTTAGGTAATCCAGGAACTCGACACTCAAGTATTCTCCACCTCGATCAGATCTCAGTGTCTTGATACTTTTGCCGGTTTGTTTTTCTACTTCATTCTTATATTCCTGGAATTTTCCAAAGGCTTCGGATTTATGTTTCATCAAGAAGACATATCCGTACCTTGAAAAGTCATCCGTAAAAGTAATGAAGTAAGAAAAACCGCTTCGCGCATGTGTAGACATTGGACCGTACACGTCGCTGTGTACGAGTCCCAAGAGCTCGCTCGCTCTTACTCCGTGTCCAGTGAACGGAGTCTTTGTCATCTTTCCTTTGAGACAGGATTGACAAGTTGCATATGATTGATATTGGAATGGATCGAAATATCCTTCTGTATATAACTTAGTCAATCTTCTCTCATTGATGTGACCCAGTCTACAATGCCATAAGAAAACCTGATTAGTTTCCGGAGACTTTCTTTTGTGTGTATTCTGGACATTGAAAATCTGTGGTTGGTTTAATACGTATATACCATTGCTTAATGTACCTGACCCAATCAAAACTTGATTAAGGTGAATGTTCACAACATTACTTACAAATGCAAATTCATAACCTTCTTTAGATAATAAAGATACAGAAATGATATTACAAGTTGCATTGGGTACAAAATAGCAATTACGCAAAACCAAAACGTGTCCATCTGACAAGCCCAGGTGATAGTCCCCTACGGACTCAGCATCCATGCCAGCTCCGTTTGCAACTCTGAGGGTCATATCACCTGCCTTCAAAACCCTACGCTTTCTCTGTGCCTGCAAAGAATTACAGATATGAGATCCTGATCCGGTATCCAATACCCAGGAAGTAGAGTTTATTGAAAGACAGTTTTCAATAACATACACACCTGAAGCTGAAGCCGCAACCTGCTTCAGATCCTGTGTTCTGGCCTTCCAAGCCCTGCAATATTTCTTCCAGTGTCCACTCTTATGACAGTAGAAGCATTCTTCCTTTCCCACAAGCTTTCCCGCTACCTTTGTTGCTTTTGCCTTTCCCTTCGTATCCACTTTACTAACACCGCCCCTTGGTTTGGCGGGGGCTTTCTTCTTCTTTCCCTTGGCTTTCGCCTTGGACTTAGAAGAGGAAGATCCTCTTACAAACAAAGTGGATGTTTCCCTACCTTTCTGTAGGGTGCCCTCTGCACTCCTCAGCATGTTGAGGAGTTCCGGAAGTTCAACTTCTTTTCCTTGTAAGTTGAAGTTCAGGATAAACTGGGCGTAAGTGGAAGGAAGGGACTGGAGAATCAAGTCCGTATAGAGCTCATTCTCTAACGTGGTCCCAAGGTCCGCGAGCTCCTCAATGAAGCCAATCATCTTAAGCACGTGTTCCGCTACCGATGATCCGACGGCCAATCTTGCCGAAAACAACTTCTTCGACACTTCGTATTTTGCGATACGAGACTGCTCTCCATACAGTTCTTTTGTATGGAGAAATATGGATTCGAGGTCCATATTCTCGTGCCTCCTCTGATGTTCATTGTCCATAGAGGCAAGCACGAGGCACTTGGCCTTCGCGCAATCGATCTCCCAGGTCTTACGGATTTCCTTATCCGCGACGCTGGAGGTGGGACCTGGGACAGGGGGAGCTTTGGTGGTAAGAAGATACCCCAGCTTGTCATAAGTGATTGCCATTTTGACATTCCTGAGCCAATCTTTGTAGTTTGGCCCTGTCAGTATGTTTTTATCTAGAAGTAACTTAAGTCCGGTCATGTCGATTGGTCACTGCAATTAGGAGAGAGAGAAGAAACACTCAGCATGATGCTCTTGCAAGTTTAGAGTGGTTTTTAGTTTGTCTAAACAGGATGGCTCCCACTGTATCTCGAATTCCTCCTCAAACCAAAAAGGAAGAATTAGTCGGAATCAATCTCACCGTACAATACTTGCTTAACCGTTCAGCCAGGCCAGTGTGGGTACTTCGAGGGTGGTTTTCCAACACTTTCGCGAAGTTCCTTAATTAAATAACCTCTTTTCCCTGGGGGCGTAGCCCCGCTAACACCTTTCTAGATACCTACTTGGTTTATAGCATTGATCGTTAAGTGAGAAATTTTCCGAGGAGTAGCATATACTCACAGTAGGATCGGGATCCAAATATCATCGCGTGACAAAACTGAAGGAATCCTATCAGAATCATCACAGTCCAAGTGTTATGCAGCACTGGCAAGTTTCTGGTTCTTTAGAAACTCCCGATGTGGATTTTTGCCCCATGCTCTTATGACCTTGACTTTGGCCAAAATATCATAAGTCACATGTCAAGTTCTACCCGTTATTCTCCAGGTTAATTTGAACCCACCCGTACATACCCTTAACTTTGGCCAACATGGCAGTACGACTATCCCAAACTAACGCATCTATCTATGCTGCACATGAATACCCAATAGCTACCAATCACTATGCCTTGACTTTGGCCAACATACATAGCTTGAATACTATTGACTATTCATGTGAAATGACGGAGGGCTACGAATGGTTTTGGCGAAATCGTGAATGTAGTGAACTTGATATAATCGATGGAACGAGATAGCTTTTAAAAGGAGTGGATCAAGCTCCGCATTTAAAAGTTGGTTTTTGAAAAGAACCGAGTGGTTTTGAAAGTGTTCCAACGACTTTACTTTGGTTTATTTTCTTGCATTAATTCTTTTTAATGCGTCCCATCATTTAATCCTACCATTGCAGAAAAAAACCAAAATATGACGTTCGCTTATGCCATCCGCATTCGCCACGGGGCCCCGTCATTACCCGTTAGGTTACTTAACTAACGACAGAGCGGGGGCTGGACTAGCGCGGATGCAAAACATAAGCAATGCCTAAATAGTTATCATATATAGATATATTGCAATGATAGCCAATCCAGATCACAGATGAACACATTGGATATACTAGGAATTCGCAATTCGTACGAGCCTGTAACGAAAAGCGGATTACACGGTCGCGGTGAATAACCAAAACCCCACCCATGACCCCTACGGGTGCGGCAAACTACCCGCCAAATACCCGAAGCGAAGCAACCTCCCTCAACTCGTGAGTAGGCCACTCGGCACTTCGAGGTACCCGGTAGTTTGTGCACCCCCTCCATGGGTCTATCCTAGGAGCAAAAATAGTAAAAGAAATTATACAATGACGGCTACAACCTCACCCCGGTTGTGCAGCCAAATAAATAATATTACATCAATTACAAATTTTACATGAATTGAAAGAAAAGAAAACTCTCATCTCACAACCCCCCCGGCTATTCACCCGCGACAATCCAATGAATTCATATACACATACCATCAACATTACAGAACACAGATATGTATAACCCCCACTAATCGACGTATAGCGATTAGCAGACGTTCAATACATATAACACATCACAGATATAAACCCGTCAGCTTTAGTCTTTAGAAACTCGATCAAAATACGGTTTTTTAAGCCCCAAAAACAAATTTTGCTTTCTGGAAAATCTGGGCTGAAAAAACATTCTCCAAAAATCCCAAAATACCTCATAAAGTATACTGTAGTGAAACCGATCCACGGCCGAGTCAACTCGGCCGCGGATCCGCGGCAAGAAGCTGTTCTTGCCGTGGAACCGCGGTGAGTTGGCCTGCTCTGTGGATCATTTTTCTGCAGTATACTATAAAAACCCTGAGTCGATTTTTGGTATATGTCAAATAATTTTTACAGCACTTTAAAAATCGACAGAAAGTTTGAGTTCCGGGTGTATTTCGCGACTTTTTCTCCGATCGAATTTCTAGTTACTTTGCTAACATGTTAGATAGTGTTTAACTAGGCTCTGATACCACTGTAAGTCTACGTTACCCTTCCCCGGTTCTTTGGGGTTGCGGAAATAGTGAAAAACGATTTTTTCTAGGGTGGTAACATGGACTCATAATACGGATCTTTGTTAAACAACTACCTAACAACCTAACTAGGAGTTTTACCTACTCGGTTAGGGGGTTATACCTTTCTTGAACTCCTTCGTCTTCAACTCTTGTGGTGTACGGACCGGCCTCCCCTCGTCGTCTTCTCACGCCGAAGATGGATCCACCCGAAAGCTTCTACCTTTTGGCTTCTTCTTTGAACTTGAAGAAACTAGAACACTTGGCTTGCTAGGCCTTATGAACTAGGGATGAGTAGAGGATTGTTTTGGTGTTTTTATCTCTAAGGCAATGGTTCTCAACTCATGAGAGGGGTTTGCCTTGAGCTAGAGAGAGCAAGAGGAAGAGGGAGAGCTTGAGCAAGTGATGGCAAGAGAGAGAAATGAAATGAGAGAATGAATAATCCTTTTGCCATCCAAGCTCTCATAATCCAAAAATCATCATAACAATGTAATAATAATTGAGTATATTGTAATAGTTGTTATCATGACAAATGACACTATCATTTCTTGCATTAAATGCAAATGGTGAACAAAACAAGCAAGCATAAGTCAATGCAACCAAATGATGGCCATTGTCATGATGGTGGTCAACAAGTCCAACCTAGTCAACCGGTCAACAAAAGTCAACAAGTCAACAAGGTCAACCTTTCAACCCTAACCATGTCACTATAATACTCAATTAATATTATTGTTAATCATATTTCTAATTCTCATTAGGGTTAAGCAAAAGTCAACAGTCAACAACCCTAATGAGAATTCTCTGCCTCTGTCTCTGTCAACTGTGCATACACACCCGTATCCGCGTTCCGGGGAACACGAATACAAACGAGATAAAAGCAATCCCAAAACGTATACTAGGATCTGGCTTAAACCAAAGCCCACTAGTAATAACCGCCCGGTCACTAAACGTGCACAAGTGCACGGATGTGACCGAACCCTGTCGCAAAACCATGCGACCTGTCGCAAAACCATGCGACCTCTACTCTTTTGCCTAAAGGCGAATAGCTCTCTGTGTGGGACTCTAAAGACTCGACACTACACTGGCAGTGGGTTTAACCACAGACCGCAAGCGGCACTAGCTGTGCGTAACGGCCCCCAGGTAGATGCCGATAAGAAGACGGATGAGGTGAAACCCATCTGAACTCCTACTGAGCCTGAATGTGACAATCTCCGTACAGTCCGGTCTGTTCGTCTGAATACATCGCATGGCGGGCCTAGGGGGGCGGTAAATGTCAGTCCCTTAATAGCGGTGCAAGTCGTGTCGGAGTGTAGCCCAGAACACCCTGAGATAACACTGGAAACCTACCAGTATATCTCGCTTGTCCTGGTCAGGGACTACTTGTGTAATGGCTCTCCTAGACACATCGCGATGTCAACCCCCAATACCGGGAGAGACGAATCCTGTCTAATCGTCACTGCCTCCAAGTGCTTCGGGACTGCACCCAACTACTAGCTGTTTGCACGACTCCTTTAAGCCGTGGTAAGGTAGTAATCAAAGTACAGTGGGAACACACTCGAGGCGAAGTGACAGTATCAAGTCAGCGGACTAAGCTGTACTCATGTCACCTGGGAACTGATAACTGACGATAGGTATAGTACTAACCAATCAGTTCCCGACGAGTTCTGTCCAGTGTACTCATAACCTAATGAGCACCCGCATATTATCTCAAGCACGACGTACTGACGGCTGTGGGACAGACCGTCTCCCCTGCTGGGATGAGAAGCGCATACGCTAGTATACTCCGGAGTATCGATGCCCTGTCTCGATAGTCCTACGACTAGGGACCTGTATAAGGATGTGCTTGTGGATTACCCAGCCCCCACGAGTGTGATTGCCATCACAACGCTGGTAATCAAGCAAAGATCCTAAGGGCTCTACTAATATGTATAAGCGATATGCTAAAAGAAACACATGCACATATTAAAGTAGAAACAAACCAAGTAGCATACTACCATTTTGAGCAAGATTGTCTATACAACTGTGAATATCCCAAGCTTCCATTAAGTAATATACAAACTAGTATGATACAGTAATGGCCTCTAGGGCATATACACTAACATGTATAACCTCTACTGAGCTCAATTTCACATCATAATCCAAATTCCCTCAAACCCTAACTAGGTTTTCCTTAAGTCCACCAAATCAAACAATATCGGTTCTAAACTAGCATAGGGGTATAAGTAATGCTAAAACTAAGCTAATGGTTAAGTATATACCTCATTTGGCAACTCAAGAATTTTCTTGAGTTTCCCCAAGTGGCCAAAATCCTTGCTTTCTTGGTCCAATGTGTTGGTCTTGAGCTTGTGCACACTTTTTGTGAAATGGGAGTGGGGTTTTGGAGTTGTTTTCATGGTGATTTGAAGAGGTGAAGACGGGAGGGAGGTGAGGAGCAGGAGCAGCAGCAGCAACATGAGAGAGAGGGAGAGAAATGAGTGAAGGTTGCAGGGGAATGGCTAAGTCTAAGTCAACACACCTCACCCTCTCATTCTCTCACTTGCCCATACCCAATATTATAATCCTTTTCCTTTTCTTTTCTTTTCTTTTTCTATTCAAAATCCTTCTCACACAAATAGTAACCCCAAAAGAAACATGATAGAAAATGCACAAGTGTAGAAAAAATATATGTGCATGTTTTGCACAAAATTGCTAAAAACCGATTAGCGATTTTTAATCGCGATTAGCACTAAATTAGTGTCAAACTAATCATAAAAACTTAAAAAATGGTATAATTCCATAAAATACCCTATTTTAGAATTTTCCATAATTTTTCCAAAATTTTCCCCATTTATCGGTATTTAATTATACCGAAATATTAAAATATTCATTAAAATTTAATATTAAATTATAAAAATTCCCAAAAATAATATTTTATTTTTTTGAAATGTTAAAATCTTCCCTCCTTAAAAAAATTCGATCCTCGAATTTAAATTTAAACCCCCAAATTCTAAAACATTTCAATAAAATGTCCAAGTCGTCGGGGCTCCGAAATCATCAATACATAACACATCATAGCGCAATACATGCGCATGAGTAATGAGCAGATAACTCAAAATCGAAACTCCGTCAAGTGTCCCGCAATCATCGGAGTCATGGTAAAGACACGAATGCCAAATCCAAAGCAAAACCGATATGATATAAATCAGAACTATACATGTTAATATCAAATCTATACATGTAAGTATCTGAGGGAAATGCATACCAAATCCTTTAAAGTCGCTGTGCAATGAGCATAACACTGCACAGTGGCGGACGTCTATCATAAGAAAATAACCATATACGTATATATCTTTTGTTTAATGTGTACGTTCCGCCGTTTTAAAACAATTTAGAAGGGTTTCCTTGTTTTGAACGTTTCGTGTCATATCAGACACGTAGGTAAATACTGAGACTATAGCTCGCTCTTTGGAAATCCCTTCGATAGCTATCAATGCATGCAAAATATATCCAGGTACTGTCCTCTGACCAGTCCTGCTCAGTATAAAAACACATAGCAAATATCATAAAAATGTACTGCTCCATAAGAAATCGATCCCAAAATAGGCATATGAATACTACGTGCGTCTGGTACGCACGGAAATCAAAATCCATACATGTGCCATACAGGTGCACAAAACAGTATCTAAGTGCATCGGGTGTGCACAAAACATCTATCAAGGGCAACAGGTGTGCCTGACAGCAACACAGATGCATCTGACATGCACGAAGAATCTCGATTTAGTGCATCTGATGTGCACCAAAATCGTATCTCATAACATGCGCCCAACATGCGCGAAAACCCAAATTAGGTGCATCCATCATGCATGAAATCATGAAATCCAATACCAAGCACCGAACATGAGCAAAATCCAATCAGGTGCACAAGGTGCACAAAACAAATATCGAGCACCACCCTCGAAATCGAAATCCAGTGCAACTGTGGTGCACAAAATATGTATCACTGCTTTGCAAGCACACGTGAACTATAACGAGTGCAAAAACCAAATCGTGTGCGTACATATGCACAAAATCAACTCAGCTGTATGAAACCCATAAATCATAAACATGTGAAACCAAGGCACGAAAACGATATCAAGTGCAACAACTGTGCAAAAGTCATAAATACTCAATAGGTGCAACTATGGTGCATGAAAACAAATATCATTAAACTCGATCATCAAAATCAGTCATGCAAATAGACCGCCTAAAATACCGAAATCAACTATGGCGGAATAGTCCCGCTCAAGCACATCCTCTAAGAATCTCTGGCCAACTGTCGTGGTCACTCATAGCATGTCTAGTTGACGATCATGAACTCTGGCCTGCTGGTGTGCGTAACATGACCACTCCTGGGTCCAAGTCTTCTCGTAATTCATCCCAGAAAGGTCCTGTCGAGATCTTGTTGGATATAGTGCCCTCAGAGTCAATTATTGGATCACAGGCACGTGATTGCAATGATTGAGGGAGGACCTATACCGGTAGGACAGTCTTACTCGAGATGATAGTATGCTATCTGGTTTATCTTTATCATCGTGTACTACTTTAGGTGACCTTACAGGTCACTATTGCACGTTGATAGAGCCCCTAGGATTCTTGCTTGACTACCAGCAGTATGAGGGCGATCATATACGTAGGAGCTGGAGTCTATAAGCAAATCCTTAAAAGGTCCCTAGTCGTGGGAGTTTCGAGACAGGGCATCGATTCTCCAGAGTAGACTAGTGTATACAGTCGAGACCCCGACGAGGGGCGGTGGCCGGTCTCACAAGCCACTGGTGTCAGTTGGTTCACCTAAGATGTATACAGGTGCTCATTGGGTTATGAGTACACCGGACAGGACTCGCCGGGAACCTGCTAGTTGGGATTATACCAGACGTCAGATAGCAGTTCCCAGGTGACATGTGTACAGGTTAGTTCATCGACCTGAGATCGTCATTTGTCTCGTGTGAGTTCCCACTGTGCTTTGATTACTACCCTACCACGCTCAAAGGAGACATGCAAACATGTTTTAGTTGGGTACAGTCCCGAGCCACATGGAGGCAGTGAGCGGATCTGCAGGGGTTCGTCTCTCTCGGTATTGGGGGTGAGGTCGCGCTGTGTCTAGGAGAGCCATTACACGAAGCCCTCGGCCGAGGCAGGAGATTTACAGGTAGGTATTCCAGTAGTATCTCAGGGTGTTCTGGGCTACACTCCGACACGACTTATACCGCTTTTGGGGGTCTGACTTTTACCAACCCCCTAGGCCAGCCATGCGATGCTCATAGACGAACGGACCGGACTGTACGGATATTGTCACTGACAGGCTCAGTAGGGTGTCAGGATGAGTTCGCTCATCGACGTCCCTTTTGGTCAATACCTGGTAGCCCGTTGCGTATTGGCTAATATCTCTGACGTGCTAGTGGTTAAATCCACAACCAAAGTATTGACGAGTCTTTAAAGTCCCCCACAGACCATTTTCTCAAGTTTCGGGCGAAACGCTGTAGAGGCCGTATGGAGATATGGCAGGGTTCGATCAGATATGTGCGGTATTGCACGGATCGTGATCGGAAGGATTTTACTAGCGGGCTTTGGTTTAAGCCGGATCCTAGTATTGTACAGTGTAGATTTTGTCTCTTTGCATTTGTGTTCAGTGGGAATACAAATGCGGGTATGTATATACAGTCGTGGGGTTTTCCTATAATTTATTATGGGATCAGTTTTCTGAAGTTGCCAGTTTGCATTCCGTTCCGGCCAGTTTTCCTTTGTTCCTTCTCGGCCGGACTTTTCCGATGGAGGGGCTAATTTGCAAGTTTGCAAATTAGCATTTGTGGAGGGGTTATTTGAGATTTGAACGATTATGAAAGCATCTTTTGATTCCATTCTTTTCTTTCATCATTTCTTGCTTTAATGAGAAAGGATTTGTGATGAGAGTTGATGTGAGGCTTGCTTTTGGGGTGTGGTCACCATTTCCTTCCCTACACTCACCTCCCTTCTTGGTTTTGTTTTTCCTTGCCAATTAGTGGTCGGCCACATGAGGAGAGGTGAGAGAGAGGTTCATTTTGTGTGAGTGAAATTCATCATCTCATTTCCTTGTTAAAAATGAGAGCACCATTTTTCCTCAAAACTTCTTCTTTCTCCTCCACAATAAAATGGCAACTTCAATCACCCCAAAGAGACAAATGGATTCTACACTATTCTACAGCAACTCTTGGGCACGTCGGCTCGCCAACTTCGTGCCCGAGTTGCCTCGGTCCAGAGGTGGGAGCCCGTAAAAGAACCCGGCGATGTGGTGCCCGTTTCGACGAGGAGGCGACGACCGGAGATTCCGCGAGGAGATCGGAGTGGAGACGAAGACCGAAGGACACGGATCGCATTGTATAGCTTCTCTACTCTTATTCTAGCTTGCTAGAGTTAGGTTAATGGCCCGATCTGGGATTTTAGTGCGCGGTGGTGCCGGTTTTCTAGTTTGAAAAGTTTTTCGTTTCCGCATTCCAGCGTCGGATTGACGGTTGGGCCGCCGCCGTGCACTTACATTGGTATCAGAGCCACGCCATTAAGCTAGTCTAGCTTGCTCTAGTATGTTTAGAACTCGATCGAACAAAAATCCCAAAAACCGTATTTTCAAATGCACAAGTTTCTGTCGAAATTTTTTTGGCTCTAAATATTTTTCAGTACATTGCAGAAATACGTGCAGGGAATTTTAAGCAAACTGCAAAAATTTTGTTAGGAGTTGCTACAGTATGACCGCGGAAACGCGGCCAAAACCCTGTTTTTGCCGCGGTTCCGCGGTGGGAAATGGTCAACGCCGTATAGAATTTTTCCAGTGGGCTTTTGGTTAGGAAATGGGGGTTTTGGGATATTCTTTTTGGGCCCAGATTTTCTGTGAGTGCTACAGTAGTGCTTGGGGCCCACTTCGGTATATTTGATCGATCGAGAATTTTAAACATATTAGTTCACAGTATTTACATTATATCTGCGACCGTGAATGTCACTTGATCGGTAAATCTTGTCTATTTTCTATAGCCCTTTTAGACGGATTTGCGAACGTGACATTCACGTTGATGTTCTGTGTTGTGCTGTGATGTTGCAGATTGGTCGTGGAGGATTGCCTGGATGCAATGGTAGTACAGTTTTGTTTTATATGTACATTTGATATTGCGGGGCGAGCGTCCGACATGTGGACCGCCGTCACTGCCTGTTTGTATTATTCTTTTGGGGTACGACCGGGTCGAGGTCGATGTACCCGTTGTATGTATATTTTACTTTCTATACTAGGATTACCCCATGGAGGGGTGCACGGATAGCCGGATTCTAGAGGGCAACGGGCCCACATCTCATGGCATTGAGACGGAGGGGACTTCACTCTAGAATTAGCGGGCTGTTCGCCGCACTCGTAGGGGGTATAGGTTGACCCAGGAGGGGTGCCCAAGTCACCGGATTCCGTGATGTGCTGGGTGGTCCATTCACGTTGCTGAAGAGAGCTGCCTTGCTTCAGGTTTTGGCGGGTGACTTGCCGCGCCCGTAGGGGTCTAGGATTTTTATTGCACAGGCTATCCACACGACCAGGGGAACGTCGGGTTTCAGTAGCGGCTCTATGAACCGGGGATCCCAGATATCTGTATTGTTCTGTGATGCTGGTTACATTTCTGTGATGTTGCATTTTATCACGCCTTGAGCGAAATATTATATATTGATATATATATATACTAGTAGATGTTGTATATGTTTTGCATCCGCGCTAATCTAGTCCCCGCTCTGTCGTTAGTTAAGTAACCTAACGGGTGATGACGGGACCCAGTGGCGAATGCGGATGGCATATACGTACATCATTATTTTCGTTCTTTTGTGGTGTGATCAATTGATGGGACTGCGTTGATTCGGATCAATGCAAGCTAAACAAACCTATTCTGATGTTGTTGGAGCATTTTTCAAAAAGCTGTTATTGCAAGGGCGTTCTCTTTTGTTTTGCACATTGGTATTCGGTTATGAATATCCAGCTCCTCAGTCGACGAGGCAAGTGCCGAGATCCCTTCACCGGGAGTGACCCCTTGGACAAAAGTTTGCGTCAGGGCAATAACTTCACTATAGCCGATTACTTTTGCTTTGCATCGTGGTATTCAGTTGGAATATCCTGCACCTCATTCTACGGGGAAAGAGCCGAGATCCCTTCACCAGGAGTGACCTCTTTAGCGAAGGTTTTCGTTACTATATTTTAAAAAAGCTATCCGTTCCTTCAACGATATCAAGTTCATTACGTTAAAGGTTTTTCGCCGGAAACCATTCGTAGCCCTCCGTCATTTCAGGAAGGTAGCACTTAGTATTCATGCTATGTATGTTGGCCTTCGTCAAGGCATAGTGTATGGTAGCTATTTGTTACTTTTCTGCAGCATAGATAGATGCGTTGGTTTGGGACAGTCGTACTAGTATTTTGTCCTTCGTCAAGGGTATGTACGGGTGGGTTCAAATTAACCTGGACAATGACGGGTAGAACTTGACATGTGACTTATGATATGTTGGCCCTCGTCAAGGTCATAAGAGCATGGGGCAAAAATCCACATCGGGAGTTTCTAAAGAAACTGAAACTTGCCAGATATGCACATACCTTCTGGAGTGTGATAACGTGAGCGGATTCCGTCACGTTATCATGCGATGATAGTTGGATCTCAATTCCCACTGATGAGTTGGTTTACTCCTCGGGTAATCCCGGCTAATTCTTCTTTCAGGTTTGGGGAAGAATTTGACGTTACAGTGGGAGGTTTCCTGATTAGATAAAGTGATAACCATTCTGATCTAGGTTAGAGTGCACGCTGAGTGTTTCTTTTCTCTCTCTCTTTGGCAGCGACTTTTGACCCGACCCTAGATTATGACTCAGTGACCAAAATTAACCGAACCTTCTTAAACACAGGCTTTTGGATTGTCAGAGTTGCAGACCTCATTGCCACTCCTACTTTTACCCTTTTATCCAGGACACCCCGTATTACTACGGACATCCACTTCCATTGGACAAAACCATCGTATAGTTATATACGAACTCGAAGGAATTTATTCGAGGATGGTTTCCGGTTCTGGAGAAAACGAATAGGACTATTCAGTTGTCTTTTCCTTTTACCTTCTCTCAGGTTGCGAGTGCTCCTTGGTTTAGGAGACAGTACACCTATTAGGCAAATTGGATAGTCTTCTTCCAAACCTTAGGCTGGTGCCGAACGGTAGGGAATGAAGAAAACCAATTAGCCTAAACGGTGTACAGAAGGTATTAAGTTAAGACAAAGAAAGGGATTAGTAAGAGGGCAAAGTAAATTGCGACTGCTATTCACGACCAAACCAAATATTTCTTCGCCAATCTTAAATC
Organism: Agapanthus africanus; assembly: GCA_030015575.1. Taxonomy (NCBI): domain Eukaryota; kingdom Viridiplantae; phylum Streptophyta; class Magnoliopsida; order Asparagales; family Amaryllidaceae; genus Agapanthus; species Agapanthus africanus. Next base: position 510,268,454 of record JASDDO010000026.1, on the reverse strand, counting down.
ACCTTTGTATTTCTCCAGGACACTCCGTATCACTACGAAGATCCACAGCTTATTGGATACTCCATCGTATGGTTATATACGAACTCGAAAGGAACTTGTTCCAGTTCGGGGATGGATTCTGGTTCAGGAGAAATAGGAATAAGGTTTATTCGGTTGTCTTTTATCTTCACATTCTCTCGCATTGCGAGTGTTCCTAGGATTAGGACAGTACACCCATTATGCTTATTGGATAGTCTTCTTCCAAACCATAGGCTGGTGCCGAGAGGTATGGAAGGAAGAAAACCATTTGGCCTAAAGGGGTGTGCAGAAGGTAATGACTAAAGACATATAAAGGGATTTGGAGAGATGGCAAAGAATTATACGGTTACAGTTGTGAATCTTGATAATGGAAGAGGCATTACTAGGAATACCGGGATACTCCATCGAAACATTTCAATGTTTCAGTTTCACTGTGTACTATTAAAAGAAAACTGATTTCCCAATTAGACACTTGCTCCAGGGTATGTATTTACCAGGTTTGATTCTCACATCTGTATGGTTTTACAGATGATGAGTGGGAGTAAGTTATTGGGAATTAGGTGATTATCCTCATTATATCAGGATTCGTTGTAATTGGTGATATTTGAGGAACTCACCTGGGTTGTTTGCCGGACGGCAAATATTTGGTTTTGAATATCCGTTGTTATGCACCAATTTCAAATTGATATATCTGTACGTCTATTTTTATAGAGTGAGATATACCTTTTTGAAATTATGTCTATGACATTTACCTATATCAGTGGATGGTTAGGTAAGGAGCATTGAACAGCGGTGTAATTCTTCATAACCATAGTACAGTTTTCAACCTACGACACACAAGGAATTGAGTTACTACTAGACTCAGGGGACTTATACAGAGTATTGTATATTGTCCAGTGTCCATTAGGACAGAGGGGTTTGTCCTCGTACTATATTCTGTTTACTTATGACTTCTCTAGTTCTTAGACAAGTGTTTCGTGGAAACACAGGGTCTAAGTTTTAAGAAGTTATAGGTGTATGAATAAAGTAGAGAACCAGGAGTCGCAAGTATCGGGATTCTTCAAAGTGATCGAAGTTGTAGATACTTGTGTATGGTATTCAGTTGATAGTAATGATTAAGAGAACTTACTTCTCTTTCAGGTTACTCATAATTGGAAGTACTCCTAAGTTGAGTAATGCTGATCGGCCTCTTTCTATTTAGTTGACATGCACTGGAGATAGCTGCATGATTTGAATCTGGTTCAATTAAATCAGTGCCTCTGTTTCTGTATTGGATATAGAACATTTCATATCTTGACATTGTTAAGGTACGGGGAGTTGTCTGGCTTATGCTTAAAACCAGACTCTGGATAACTCAAGGCACATTTCTGTAATGGCTGTTTGTGGGTTGACCCAGGCTATGACGAGGGTTGACTTTCTACCATCTGGAAGATCAATAGTGATATTGTTCTTGACTCGCCACAATTTTAAAAGAAATGGAGTTTTTCAGAAAACAGTAGTGGGAGTATGGTAGAACCGGAAGTGATTCCAGAACCGCAAACGATTACTGAAAATTTGATAAGAACCTAAAGATTCAATCTGGCTTGACATTCCATTAGCCACTCCGCAGATATGGTGGGTAATCTCAGGCACCCGAGAGGTACTCTGGTAGCCTCAAGGACGGTGACAGGGAGGTTCTTGTTTACCTAGACTTGCTATTGCTGTTGTTCCAGACTGTGAGACCCGGCAGGAAGATGAGTATAGAGTCGTTCTATACTTGCTTTAGAAGTGTACGTGTATATGACTCTGCCAGAGGGTTGTCGTGGTCGGTGGGAGCAGCGGAAGCATTGGTGGACAAGTGACTTATGTCTATTTATAGACTAAAGCAGATATAGCGGAGATAGATCATCTATTTCTAATGTGAAGTCATAGGTTTGACTTCATCAGAATAGGGGATGGATCTGTTAAGAAGGTAGTAGGGTGTGATGTCCTGGTATTTGGATGACATACACAATGTAGGAAGTGAAATTCCTATACTACGATCGGTTAAACTTTGGTTGTCATACAGTGGTTTCTCCACAAAGGACTTGGATATTATATCAGACATTCTGGTTACTAGATCTATGGTTTTAGATCTAGATTTGGGTGGTTTCCCAATCTGGGTACTTAGACAGCATTCTATGAGTATTTAGAATGGACGACTCCTGGCACGGTAGTGTACCTGCAGGTGATGGAGTCACCCTCTCTAAAGGTGTCTTACAGACTAAAAGGGAGAGGGATGTGCATGATTGGCAGATCACTTGCTTAGGCAACTGAGTCAATCATGAGATGTCAAGTACCACACCAGATGTTGTTTTTGCAGGAGATGCAATAAGTTGATATTAATCCAATCCTGGAGAAACAATTGGAAGCAGTTTTAGAACATAAGTGAATGTTCTAGGGATATGATAACGACAGCCTCCTTTAGGAGACGGTTATCATTCCAGGCTTCCAAGGTGACCTGAGTGGCAGAGTGACTGTCAGATTTATAGTTTTCCCTATGACGAGGGGCAGTATTATGGACAGGTGGTCCAGGTAGATACTGAGGGAAGACATGGCGCAGGATACTGATTAAGTTCAGTTGACGATAGTCTGAGAAGTTTGGATTTGGAGTTCATTTATGAACTAGGTCCCATCAGACATCCAGACATTCTAAGACAGGTATTGCTCATTTCGGGAGATGGCTTTCTCCGCGAACATGGGATATAGAGAGACATAGAAAGAAACATCAAGGCGGATCCACTCACTGAGGCTATTCCTCGAACGCAATAGTTTTGCAAACGAGCTTTGTGAGACTGACTAGTAGAGGAGTTGGGTGTTCAGTATCACACGGTCTGTGAGTATGTGACATCGCAATAATTAGCCTTGAGTGCAAGTGGGAGATTGTTGGATATAGTGCCCTCAGAGTCAATTATTGGATCACAGGCACGTGATTGCAATGATTGAGGGAGGACCTATACCGGTAGGACAGTCTTACTCGAGATGATAGTATGCTATCTGGTTTATCTTTATCATCGTGTACTACTTTAGGTGACCTTACAGGTCACTATTGCACGTTGATAGAGCCCCTAGGATTCTTGCTTGACTACCAGCAGTATGAGGGCGATCATATATGTGGGAGCTGGAGTCTATAAGCAAATCCTTAAAAGGTCCCTAGTCGTGGGAGTTTCGAGACAGGGCATCGATTCTCTAGAGTAGACTAGTGTATAAAGTCGGGACCCCGACGAGGGGCGGTGGCCGGTCTCACAAGCCACTGGTGTCAGTTGGTTCACCTAAGATGTATACAGGTGCTCATTGGGTTATGAGTACACCGGACAGGACTCGTCGGGAACCTGCTAGTTGGGATTATACCAGACGTCAGATAGAAATTCCCAGGTGACATGTGTACAGGTTAGTTCATCGACCTGAGATTGTCATTTGTCTCGTGTGAGTTCCCACTGTTCTTTGATTACTACCCTACCACGCTCAAAGGAGACGTGCAAACAGGTTTTAGTTGGGTACAGTCCCGAGCCACATGGAGGCAGTGAGCGGATCTGCAGGGGTTCGTCTCTCCCGGTATTGGGGGTGAGGTCGCGCTGTGTCTAGGAGAGCCATTACACGAAGCCCTCGGCCGAGGCAGGAGATTTACTGGTAGGTATTCCAGTAGTATCTCAGGGTGTTCTGGGCTACACTCCGACACGACTTGTACCGCTTTTGGGGGTCTGACTTTTACCAACCCCCTAGGCCCGGCATGCGATGCTCATAGACGAACGGACCGGACTGTATGGATATAGTCACTGACAGGCTCAGTAGGTTGTCAGGATGAGTTCGCTCATCGACGTCCCTTTTGGTCAATACCTGGTAGCCCGTTGCGTATTGGCTAATATCTCTGACGTGCTAGTGGTTAAATCCACAACCAAAGTATTGACGAGTCTTTAGAGTCCCCCACAGACCATTTTCTCAAGTTTCGGACGAAACGCTGTAGAGGCCGTATGGAGATATGGCAGGGTTCGATCAGATACGTGCGGTATTGCACGGATCGTGATCGGACGGATTTTACTAGCGGGCTTTGGTTTAAGCCGGATCCTAGTATTGTACAGCATAGATTTTGTCTCTTTGCATTTGTGTTCAGTGGGAATACAAATGTGGGTATGTATATATAGTCGCGGGGTTTTCCTGTAATTTATTACGGGATCTGTTTTCTGAAGTTGCCGGTTTGCATTCCGTTCCGGCCAGTTTTCCTTTGTTCCTTCTCGGCCGGACTTTTCCGATGGAGGGGCTGCAAATTAGCATTTGTGGAGGGGTTATTTGAGATTTTAAAGATTATGAAAGCATCTTTTGATTCCATTCTTTTCTTTCATCATTTCTTGCTTTAATGAGAAAGGATTTGTGATGAGAGTTGATGTGAGGCTTGCTTTTGGGGTGTGGTCACCATTTCCTTCCCTACACTCACCTCCCTTCTTGGTTTTGTTTTTCCTTGCCAATTAGTGGCCGGCCACATGAGGAGAGGTGAGAGAGAGGTTCATTTTGTGTGAGTGAAATTCATCATCTCATTTCCTTGTTAAAAATGAGAGCACCATTTTTCCTCAAAACTTCTTCTTTCTCCTCCACAATAAAATGGCAACTTCAATCACCCCAAAGAGACAAATGGATTGTACACTATTCTACAGCAACTCTTGGGCACGTCGGCTTGCCAACTTCGTGTCCGAGTTGCCTCGGTCAAGAGGTGGGAGCCCGTAAAAGAACCCGGCGATGTAGTGCCCGTTGCGACAAGGAGGCGACGACCGAAGATTCCGCGAGGAGATCGGAGTGGAGACGAAGACCGAAGGACACGGATCGCTTGGTATAGCTTCTCTACTCTTATTCTAGTTTGCTAGAGTTAGGTTAATGGCCCGATCCGGGATTTTAGTGCGCGGTGGTGCCGGTTTTCTTGTTTGAAAAGTTTTTCGTTTCCGCATTCCGGCGTCGGATTGACGGTCGGGGCGCCGCCGTGCACTTACAGATCTCTCCCAAATCTCGTCTCTGCCAAACTGTCCGGAATTCATCGTCTCTTACTAGATCTGTTCTCGTTCCGGAATGGCTGAATACTCATTGCGACTCTTTCTGGAAGGTATATCCAAGTACAATGTCTCGGCATGCGTATCGCATCTCTGTGTAGGGTTCCTAGGCACACTAATGAAGTCTCACAAGTGATTAAACATGCTCAATTCAAAAAATTCCTTGTGCCTACAAACCCTAATACGGATCGTTAACTAGAAAACAAGGCGATGCAAGCAAGTAAACGGAAATATAGCTAAAAGGAAGAGGCTACAACCTTTGTAGATCCGGTCCTCCACCTCCTAGGCTCCGCGATGAAGTCCCCTCGCTGTCTAAATCGGATTCCGGACTCAAGCATCGGCTTCATCGAAGAAATGGGCGGGCTTGGTCGTCGGCTTCGATGCCGAAGATGATCTATGTCGAGGCATCACTAGATCAAGCTCCACCTTCACAAAGCCATGAAAACTTGTGAAGGAAACACCCTATACTACTTGGCAAGAGGTAGAGGATGAAGAAATAGGAGGTGGGTTCACTTTAGAATTGGATTTCTCACTCATATGCTCAACTTGCCATTGATGAAGACAAGCTTCTTCATTTTGTTAAAGATGAAGAAGAAGAAGAAGATATGATAAGTTATATTTAAAAAAGAAAAATAAATGAATACTTATCATTCCTTCAACCATGGTTTAGTGTAGATATTTAACTAAGGTTAGATGAGTGGTTAGGGTTAGGCATGAGACAAGAATGGTGACTAAGTCAATGCTTCATGAATCTTCAACTAAAAACAAACATAGCCACCATTCATTTATCTCTTTATCATTTTCTTTTTCCAAAATAAACAAAAAGAATAAATAAATGATTAAGTAAATGAAATGAAACCCTAACCACTAACTAACCATGGTTTAATACTTTACACAAAACCAAGCTAGAATGTATCATCAAACATGATACAATCATGTGCACAAAAGTATATCACATATACAACTTGCACAATTCAAGTGAGAAAATCCTTTTAAAGTGAACCAATACCAGTTAATGCAAAGTAATATATCAAATATATAATTATACATTAAATCATTAAATCAACACTTGATTCAATGATCCGGTCATGTCGCATATAACCGGCTAGTATCCAATGTATCGGCTTATCGAATCAATCCTTGATTCGACAACTAGGTTATATCGCATATAACCAATCGATACATTCATCGCGAGAATGGAATACGGTATCACATACACGAATTATTCTCGGTCCCGCACATATCTCATATGCGCTCCTATTTCGTTTCGCTTGAGCCAGGAAACCTCTGTGTAGGACTCTAAAGACTCGTCAATACGCCGGTAGCAGATGATGATCATATCAAACACCCACAAGCCGCAAGCGGTCTGCTAAACGTAACGGCCACCCGGGTATTGAGCGATCAGAAGATCGATGAGGTAGCCCGCTCACACTCCTGTGAATCCAACCAGTAACACTTACTGTACAGTCCGGTCTGTTCGTCTGATATGCCGCATATCTCGCCTAGGGGTGGTAAACGTCAGACCCCAGTAGCTCGATAAGTCATGCCGACGTGAAGTCCATGACATGTGTGAAACTACTGATAACACTTACCAGTAGGTCACTGCAACCCTGGCCAGGGATTTCCTGTTATGGCCAGTCGAGCATAGCGCAACATCAACCCCCAATACCGGGAGAGACGAATCCCCTCCTATCGCTCATTGCCTCCATGTGAATCGGGACTGTACCCAAAAACTACCTGTTTGAACGACTCAGTAGAGCCGTGGTAGGGTGGAAATCAAAGCACAGTGGGAGACACACAAGACTCTATGACGATCTCGGGTCAACAGACTAAGCTGTACCAGTGTCACCAGAGAACTGCCATCTGACGTGAGGTATAATACCATCTGGGAGTTCTCGGCGAGTCCGTTCAGTATACCCAGTCTCCACTGAGCACCCGTATACCATCTCTGATGTCAAACACCAATGGATTTGGGATCATCCATCGCCCATCACATGGGTCGAGAAGATATACGCTAGTCTACTCTGGAATATCGATGCCCCGTCTCGATATTCCCTCGACTAGGAACATTGAAGGATGTACTCATGGACTATCCAGGCCCCACTAGTATGATCTGCATCACCGTCCTGGAAGTCGAGTACACATCCTAAGGGCTTTATCAACATGTAACAGAGAGACAGAAAGTATACACGTTAAGATAAAGAGCAACCAGATAGCGTACTATCATGTCGAGCAAGAAAGTCCTACCTATATATGTCCCAGTATCCACTACAATATACATCCAATGTACAGTAATGGCCTCTAGGGCATACATATAACTAACAATCTCCCACTTGCACTAGGGCCATCTGTAGCAGTGGTTGCAGTATCACATACTCAACCATCCCCTAAAAGTCTCTCTTTGGGAAAATGCCTTCGTGAGTGGATCCGCCGTGTTGTCCTCTGAGTCTACTCTCCTAACCTCGATCAACCTGGAGATCAACTATCTCCATGATCAGGTGATGCTGCCTCAGAATATGTCTGGGTCACTGATGGGACCAGGGTTCCAGGGCCAAAGCCACAGTTCCATTGTCACACAATGGTAGGAACCTAGTTCATCCTATGAACCAATATACACCCAAACTGCCTCTTTGGTAGTTTTTTAATAGCGATGTTACCAGCCTTTATCGTCTAGTTTGTCACGGTATCTAGCTTGGAAATCTTCCAACATACCGTCCCTTTACTAAGGGTAAAGATGCTGCCTGTGACTGACATTCAGTCGTCTTTATCACTCTGGAACCCTTCCATTGATTCTCCCCAGGATCGATTGATACCATCTCACTACAACTAGTGAGTATCCTAGCATCCAATTACATTTATCTCATAGACGAAAAACACAGGATTTAGTATGTATCACTTTGATCCTATATGGAAAATCATTGTGATAAGCGGAGATTGATCGAGCGTAGCATAGGAAACTCCTTCCCTAACAAGAGTATGTCATCCACGTACTCTACGAGGATCGTCACCATACTCCCTACTACCTTTTTGTTTATACAAGGTTCATCTACCATTTTGATGATGTCAACTTCTTTGACTAATCCATCAAAACAGATGTTCCAACTCCGCGATGCCTGCTTTATTCTATAAAGCATCTTGCACATGTTTCCGCTGCTCCCACTGTCTACGAGGCCCTCTGGCTGTGTACTTATAGACGCACTCTTCTAAAACATCATTTAGAAAAGCAGTCATGACACCCAACCACCAGATATCGTAGTCATGGTATGTAGCCGTGGCAAGTAGGATCTGGATGGACTCAAGCATAGTCCCTAGAAAAGGTTTCATCATTATCCACACCTGGTTGATGACTAAAACCTTTAACAAGTCTAGCTTTGAAAGTCTCAACTTTTCCATCTACACCAAGTAATCTTCTCAAGATATACTTGCTCCTGATGGGGATTTAACCCTTCAGATATAGCAGCTAAAGTCCATACTTTGCTGGTGTATATGGATTCCATCTCAGAGCGCTAAGCATCCAGCCATTCTTACAGAGTCCCTACTCTCGATGACCTGCTCGATACTAGTTGGGTCATCATCTCATGATGCATTCCTCGCTCCCACTGTCATCGAGAAACCGAGGTATCTCTTAGGCGGATGAGGAACCCTACCAGATCGGCGGAGAGGCTGAGGTTCGTCGGAAACTATTGAATCCTTTGGTTCTGTCAAATCATCATCTGCAGTTTTGTATAGCTGGAACCATTCCAGTTCTACAGAACTGACCTTGCCTCGATCTTGTCCAGATTTTGCTTTTGACATAGGCCGGATAATCCCAGATCTTAACTAACTTAAGATATGGGCTCTTCCCATACCATATCTCATATGGAGTGGTAGGCACTGATTTGATTTGAACCCAATTCAATAGGTATGCAACTTCTCAAGTGCACAACCTCGAAAGGAAATAGGTAACTCAGTAATACTCATCATAGAGCACACGATATCTAATATTGTGCGATTGCTCCGCCCCGATACACCGTTGTGCTGTGGTGTATTCAGAGGAGTAATACGGAGAGAGAATCTCATTCTCCTTTAGAATGGTCCAGGAATGCCATGCACAAGTATTCTCCTCCCTGATCTTATCATAGGACATAATACTTATACCCGTATTGGTTCTCTACTTCTAACTTATATTCTGTGAATATCTCAAAAGGTTCGGACTTGTGTTTCAACAGGAACATATGTCTGAATCTTGAGAGATTATCAGAGAATATAATGAAGTATAAAGAACCATTCCTGGCATGTGTAGACAGGGGACCTTACATACATCATTATGTATCAGTCCCAAGAGTTCATTAACTCTTTCTTTGTTTCCAATAAACAGGGCTATGGTCATCTAATCTTTGTGACATGACTGGCAAGTTTCATAAGATGTAAATTCAAACTGATTTAAATATGCATCTAAAATGTAACTTCAGCTAGTCGGGTCGCATTGATGTGACCTAGTCTACAATGCCTCAAGAAGGATTCGTTCATTTCTGAACTCTTCCTCTTGTGTGTGTTCTGCATACTAGCAATTGTAGTTTGATTTAGAACGTCAATGCTTTTAGATAACGTGCCTGAACCGATCAACTTTTGATATAGGAAATGTTCAAAACATTATCCATCAATACAAAATTATATCCTTTCTTTACTAATAAAGAGACTGATATGATTTTGTATATCAGGTTCGGTATCTAATAGCATTTGTTCAGAATCAATGTATTCGTAATACAGGGTGACAGTGACCAACAGACTTGGCTGCAACACTTGCCCCGTTTTCTGTCTCATGAAACTTATCACCCGTTCTCAGTTTTTCTACCTTTTTGTAGCTCTATGTAACAGATTACATATCTGGGATCCTGATCCGGTATCGAATACCCAGGATGCAGAGGATACTGAGAAACAGTTCTTTGTAATGAACACACCCGAAGGAGATGCATCATATGCACTTTTTTCGTTTGGGCGGCATAGGAATTCTGGTATTCCCCTTTTTCCTGCTCTGTTTTATAACAATTATAAGTTGGAGCGGGACCAACGTTCCCCAGCTCAGTATAACAAGCGGGTTCGGTCAATACATCCATTTTATTATCTTGATTAAGGCGTGATATGGTCGCTACCAGGAGAGAGAGAGAAGAAAACACTCTGCGTGCGCTCTTGCAAGATTAGATCGGTTATATATTTTATCTAATCAGGATGGCTCCCACTGTTTTTATCAAATCTTCCTTCAAACCTTAAAAGGAAAGACTAGCCGGGATTAATTACACTCTACAAGTTTGCCAATCTTTCAGCCAGGCCAGTGTCGGTACTTTGAGGGAGGTTTCCCGTGCTTTCGCACGGACCTAATTACAGTAAACCTCGTTTTCCCAGAGGCGTAACCCCGTTGACACCTTTCTAGACACCTACTTGATCGACTAATTGTAAAGTGCAAAACTCTCCCAGGAGTAACAATTACTCGCAGTGAGTATCGGGATCCAACTATCACATAGAAGGTATGCAATCTGATTGCAAATTTCAACACTTGAAACTCCCGATAAAGGTTTTTACCCCTAGCACTTATGACCTTAACTAAGGTCAACAAATCATAAGTACTAGTCAAGTTCTACCCGTCATTTCGTGATTAATTAGACCCACCCACATGACCCTTAACTAAGGTCAAAAAAGTCACGCGACTGTCCTAACTAATCGCGTCATATGCGGTGTAGGAAGACATCACTTAGCTACCGTACACTGTGCCTTGACTATGGTCAACAAACACAGCACGAATACTAAGTACTCTACTTCCTAAAATGACGGAGGGTTGCGAATGGTTTTTATGAAAACCTTTAACGCTTTGAACTTGATCTCGTTGCGGAATCAAATGGTTTTTAAATGGAATTTTTTCGAGGCTTTTCTAGTTTTGCTAATGGGGTCACTCCCGGTGAAGGGATCGTCGGCCCTTTCCTCGTCGAATGAGGTGCGGGATATATCATATATATCACTGTGCAAAGCAGAAACTATAGAAGCGATCAAAAGAAAAACCGAGTGTGTAGTATCTGCCAGTTATTGCTAAAGGAGTCACTCCCGGTGAAGGGATCTCGGTCCTTTCCCCATCGAATAAGGTGCAGGATGTTCTACAATGAACACCGCGATGCAAAGCAAGAACTGTAGCTACCTGTTTTTTTTTTATTTTGAAATTCGATTCCACAACATCAATTAGGTTTATTTTCTTTCATTAATCTCATTAATGAATATCCCATCATTTAAGTCCACCTAAACATCACAGATAAATATAACGTACGCTTATGCCATCCGCATTCGTCTCGATGTCCCGTCTGCACCGTTAGGTTAGGTAACTAACGGCAGAGCGGGGCAGGGCTAGCGCGGGTGTAAAACATAAGCAACGTTTATATAATATATCATATATACTATGTATAATATCTGTCAGAGAACATCACATGATCACATTACAGATAAATCACAGCAGAAGATACATATGAAATATTGGATATACTAGGACGTCCGTGTTTTCAATACGAGCCGGTATAAAACACGGATTCCACGGTCGTGATGAATAGCCAATCCCACACCCCTAGACCCCTACGAGAGCGGCAAGCAACCCTACCAATTCTAGGGTTAGGAGACCCGGACTCGACTCCTCGAGTTGGTCTCCCACTGGACCCCAGAACCCGGTTACTTGTGCTCCCCTCCTTGGGTCTATCCTAGTGCAGAAAAGTAAATAATATACATCAACGGTGACATCTTCCGCAACCTGAAAGTGCCCCAATAAAAGAATATTACATACAAGTTTTTACATGAATGAAAATGAAAAACACTCATCTCACATAAAAAAACCCCGGCTATTCGAACACGACGATCCAATATAACATATCCAGCAACACATAACATCACATGTCATCAATGTAAGTAAATATGTGCATCCCAATTGTCGTTGACATATAGCAACGAAACCGGCGATATCACATATTACACTTACGGTCACAGAAAAGAAAGTGTAAAACTACAACAGTTGGAATCCGCAACCCCCTCAGACATCGCATGCCTGATCAAATGAATTACTTAGACATCCCATGCCTAACAATTATAAACCCCGCATTTTAGTCTTATTATCGAAAACTCTTTTCAATATTGAGTCGGGCAATTCAACAAGATTCCCGACATCCTGATCGAATGCTCGTCGCAAACTTCAGTAGACGGTCGCACCCCCGATACCGTCGACGAAGTGCACCAAGGCGGAACACCGCTACCGCGAGCACCCGAACGGATGCTTTCGGCGACGGGGTTCTCCTACAGTCACTTGGTCGGGGCTATGGAGTGAGGCTGTCTATTAAGTTTACCCGGCGAGTATCCGCGTACGCTACGTGATTGCGATGGACTTTTGATCACATCAAAATTCCGTGGCAACCGATCAAGTGAGACTAAAGTGCTATGTTTATAACATTCATTCAGTTATCACATAACTTTTGTGAATTCCAATTGTTGTATCACATTCCGGATAAACAGAAAATGTTAAACTTTCCGATTGAACATTCGAACACCCAAGTTTTCCCGAAACAGCTCAACACATGAAATAAGTCTAACAACATTCAGTTCGTGCCTCAGTACCAACGGTCCAGCCGTAGAAGGGTCAAGCCAACGCCTCACATGTGGCACGCCGTACTGCCCCAAACCCGATGGTTCAAAGGGCAGTTCAAGACGGTCACATAATCGAGTTAAGGTTTTTTGTCTTCTAGAGGGTCCATCGCGTTACTTGCACTACTTAGAACGTCGTTAAACTACGGAAAAATCCAACAATTGGAAATTTCCCGGCAGGGGAAAAAGTGGGTATTTATATCCGGTCGAACTTTTTAACATATTCTAAAAGTACCCGGAAAAACACACTGACAAAATTAGACAATCCGATCGATACACCGAGTCCCCAATACAACCCAGAAAATTCAACTCTTGAAAAATTATTAAAAATTCCCAGGAAAACCAGCACAGCAAACTAGGAATTACTGTGCAAAATATATTGCAAGAGGAGACAAAAGGGCCGCGAAACCGCCGCATTAGCATGCTAATGCCGCGGTTCCGCCGCGCTTTAATGGATTCAGGGGCCCCGTTTTATACCGTAATTCTTAGAATCTTCTACTGAGTTTTCTGAATATTTTTAATCTGGAAAAAACCACGTTTTTCAAAAATGTCCAGAGAGCAAAATGCGATTGGGGTTTCGGTTCAATCGGACTTCTAATTCCGGCTACGCATCGCCTAAGGCTCTAACCTGGCTCTGATACCACTGTAGGGTTCCTAGGCACACTAATGAAGTCTCACAAGTGATTAAACATGCTCAATTCAAAAAATTCCGTGTGCCTACAAACCCTAATACGGATCGTTAACTAGAAAACAAGGCGATGCAAGCAAGTAAACGGAAATATAGCTAAAAGGAAGAGGCTACAACCTTTGTAGATCCGGTCCTCCACCTCCTAGGCTCCGCGATGAAGTCCCCTCGCTGTCTAAATCGGATTCCGGACTCAAGCATCGGCTTCATCGAAGAAATGGGCGGGCTTGGTCGTCGGCTTCGATGCCGAAGATGATCTACGTCGAGGCATCACTAGATCAAGCTCCACCTTCACAAAGCCATGAAAACTTGTGAAGGAAACACCCTATACTACTTGGCAAGAGGTAGAGGATGAAGAAATAGGAGGTGGGTTCACTTTAGAATTGGATTTCTCACTCATATGCTCAACTTGCCATTGATGAAGACAAGCTTCTTCATTTTGTTAAAGATGAAGAAGAAGAAGAAGATATGATAAGTTATATTTAAAAAAGAAAAATAAATGAATACTTATCATTCCTTCAACCATGGTTTAGTGTAGAGATTTAACTAAGATTAGATGAGTGGTTAGGGTTAGGCATGAGACAAGAATGGTGACTAAGTCAATGCTTCATGAATCTTCAACTAAAAACAAACATAGCCACCATTCATTTATCTCTTTATCATTTTCTTTTTCCAAAATAAACAAAAAGAATAAATAAATGATTAAGTAAATGAAATGAAACCCTAACCACTAACTAACCATGGTTTAATACTTTACACAAAACCAAGCTAGAATGTATCATCAAACATGATACAATCATGTGCACAAAAGTATATCACATATACAACTTGCACAATTCAAGTGAGAAAATCCTTTTAAAGTGAACCAATACCAGTTAATGCAAAGTAATATATCAAATATATAATTATACATTAAATCATTAAATCAACACTTGATTCAATGATCCGGTCATGTCGCATATAACCGGCTAGTATCCAATATATCGGCTTATCGAATCAATCCTTGATTCGACAACTAGGTTATATCGCATATAACCAATCGATACATTCATCGCGAGAATGGAATACGGTATCACATACATGAATTATTCTCGGTCCCGCACATATCTCATATGCGCTCCTATTTCGTTCGCTTCAGCCAGGAAACCTCTGTGTAGGACTCTAAAGACTCGTCAATACGCCGGTAGCAGATGATGATCATATCAAACACCCACAAGCCGCAAGCGGTCTGCTAAACGTAACGGCTACCCGGGTATTGAGCGATCAGAAGATCGACGAGCAAGCCCGCTCACACTCCTGTGAATCCAACCAGTAACACTTACTGTACAGTCCGGTCTGTTCGTCTGATATGCCGCATATCTCGCCTAGGGGTGGTAAACGTCAGACCCCAGTAGCTCGATAAGTCATGCCGACGTGAAGTCCATGACATGTGTGAAACTACTGATAACACTTACCAGTAGGTCACTGCAACCCTGGCCAGGGATTTCCTGTTATGGCCAGTCGAGCATAGCGCAACATCAACCCCCAATACCGGGAGAGACGAATCCCCTCCTATCGCTCATTGCCTCCATGTGAATCGGGACTGTACCCAAAAACCACCTGTTTGCACGACTCAGTAGAGCCGTGGTAGGGTGGAAATCAAAGCACAGTGGGAGACACACAAGACTCTATGACGATCTCGGGTCAACAGACTAAGCTGTACCAGTGTCACCAGAGAACTGCCATCTGACGTGAGGTATAATACCATCTGGGAGTTCTCGGCGAGTCCGTTCAGTGTACCCAGTCTCCACTGAGCACCCATATACCATCTCTGATGTCAAACACCAATGGATATGGGATCATCCATCGCCCATCACATGGGTCGAGAAGATATACGCTAGTCTACTCTAGAATATCGATGCCCCGTCTCGATATTCCCTCGACTAGGAACATTGAAGGATGTACTCATGGACTATCCAGGCCCCACTAGTATGATCTGCATCACCGTCCTGGAAGTCGAGTACACATCCTAAGGGCTTTATCAACATGTAACAGAGAGACAGAAAGTATACACGTTAAGATAAAGAGCAACCAGATAGCGTACTATCATGTCGAGCAAGAAAGTCCTACCTATATATGTCCCAGTATCCACTACAATATACATCCAATGTACAGTAATGGCCTCTAGGGCATACATATAACTAACACTCTGATGTCGGCGGAGTGGAACGTCATCTCATCAAGATCTCGTACGAACCTCTTACTCCACTTTATCTAATGTCGACTGTTTTGGACTCGTCTCGTCGTGGCTGCATGGACTGAGCTCCAACGGCTATCCACGTATCTGGAGTCTCCCAAGAAATGCATCTCACCACCTGGCATCCGAATGAAGTCGAACCATTTGATCGATTCATCAAAACCTCATAATCCCCCAAGAGATCAACATCTTGGGTATAGTTTAATAGTATCGAGTACATACCACAGCATCGGTGGTCCAGCCGTAGAAGGGCAAACCCAAGCCTCACTAATGCCGCCGCGGAACTGCCGCAAACCCTAAGGTTCAAAGGCTTTCACATGGTCATTATGTCGAGTTAGGGTTTCATTCTTCTAGAGGGTCCATAGAATTGCCTGCATGTCTTTCCGAATACTTTAAACTTAGAATAATAGGTTTCTGACATTCGATCGCCTCTGTCGACTCTCAACGTATCCGCGTGAAGTCGTCTCCAGCCGGAATCAATCTATCTGATGACCTCGCATCGGGGTAGGAGAACGAACTACCTGTCCTAGTCATTCATCCTCGGTGACTAGCGACCTTCTATCGTCTCTTAGTACAACTCATACCGCAATAGCTCCAACACCTAGGGCGATATCTCGTCGTTCGCAGCAACAACTGGCTCACTCGTCTGCATGCTGAACAGTGCCTCAATCATCGTGAATAAGCAATACGTCAATGGTCATCAAAATCTGGCTGGCCTCTATCAGTGGCCCAATCCTATGGTGCCGATCAGCACATCCGAGTAATCTCATACAGCGATCTATCAAACGCTCGTGGCGTGAAAACACAATAAAAAGACACATCTCTGCAATCGTGTGTCGCTGGAATCACGCCCTGGTCAGTCCTCGTTCGTAACGAGCTCGTGCTGACCGCAACTCTAGCCGTAGCTCTCCCTGCCCGTAATCATAGCAGCAAAACCATAACTGGTACCGATGAGGCTAGATCATGAATGAATATAATAATGAGCAAAGAAATGTACATCCTAAGGCTTCTTAAGTGGAGTAGCGTATCGTAAATATGCCGCGGAACATACGTACGGTATGTCACTCTACTCAAGCTACCTACTCCATCAACCAAGGGTCATCCTACGCTCCGAAGGTAAAACCTAACGCTCTGATACCAACTTTGTCACGTCCCGAAAGTACGGAACATGACCGGCACTTAAACTACGAAACGTCTCGAGGCGTACGTAATCTAAGTAAGCCGAAAACCCAGAAATCCAAACCAAGAAAAGTAGTAGAGTGAAGGAAAAACCAACTTAAAACAAGTAGTTTTAATAGCATAAGCCGAATTATGCGTTTTAAAAACATCAAGTATTTTCTGAAAATTTCGGCAGAGTCTCCTTTGTAAATACTGGCCCCCGAACGGGATACAACATGAATAGTATACGAAATCAATAAAAGGCATCCCTAAGCGGGAGCTAGCTCTTCGTCAATCGACGGTCACAACTACACAAGCAATATAATATACAACGCCCAGGGCAAGGATCAAAACTCAAAAGGAAACTCAAAACAGCAAGAAATCCATAGAAATACAAACCGCGACTCTAAGGTCGAAAGAATAAACATCACTGGTCTCTATCTCTGAAATAAAATACATGTTTGGTTGATGGAACTTCTAGATACAACAGAATAATAGTATACAAGGTATAATGATGGGTACAATACAAATAAACCCACCTACTAGCAAATCACCCGGAAATGGAAGTAGTGCCAGCAAAGCCGTAATGGAACCTGTACGGCAAAACCTGCAAGAACTGTGGCACAACGGGGGTGAGTTGCCAACTCGTGAATAGAATACATCTACGAATAGAAATCGCATGTATGACGCAATCTTAGGTCATACGATCATAATATATCCTCAAAATATAACCATAAGCCTATAACCATGGCTAGGGTATACCACTAAACAACAGTAATACCAAGTGCTCGTGTCAGTGCCTCAGATAGCAATATATCATATGGATGATGTAGGAATGCATGAAAACAGAATACATGTACTGAAGAAACTGCTTTCATAACTTTGTGAGATTACTTTATTTTTAAAGCGAGGTATCATAAATGAAATCAGCATAAAAAGTGTCTAGCATCGACACAAAACATAAATCCCAATGTCTCAAAAATCCGAGGCTCCGGCTATCCGGACTGGCCTGTATCATCAAATCTCAGTACCTCAAAATCTCAAAATCTCAGTATCAATCTCACTATCTAGGGCGCCGTCAGTCCTGACCGGCCCCTACCATCAATCTCAAGACCACGACGGTATCCTCCGGATATCCGATGCGTCGGGTAAAATCACTGGTCGGTAGTGCTCCCCTTCCAGGCTCAACGTCAACAACACGACCTTCTCGCCCCGGGGTACCGCACCGGGCCCACCATGTACCCGAAACGGTTCATCCAACTCCTCAAATCGGGTCTCGAAATCCATCAGCAAACTCATGGTGGACGCCTCATACATCATGGGAAAACCGCACTTTTCATTTAAAAGAGAGAGAAAAGAAGTTTATAAATGTTTTTGCGGTTTTCCCCCAAATCCAGGAAATCTCATGAAAATCCAAATCCAAATCCTCAATAGCATGTAAACAGTCAATATAGGCATGAGAATCCATGAATGCGGCATAATAGTGAATAATAACATGCATGAAGTAGCAGGTAATAACTATAATGTCTGAACTAGCATATAAGGCAAGTACACTAATATCATGTTTAAACTATTAGCTAACAAGCTATGTCAATGTAATAGTATTTTCTAAGTGTACGTGACATGGCAATTACCGATGAAGATGTGTGTGAGCCGGTAAGTAAGTGTACGTGGTACATACGCATCATCGGTAATGGTGCTGGTGTCCTAACAGCATAATATCAACAATGACATATGAAATCACAATATGAATATGCGATGCGGAGCGAACATCAATAATGTGCGGGAGCAGAATACTAGACACAACGATAACTATAAGTCAAACAATGGTGCCTTTTAAAAATAACACGAATCGCGGTGTTTTGAAAATAAGGGCTACGGTGTTTTTAAGAAAAGATACGTCTTTTGAAATATCCTTAGAATCCCTTGACCTGTCTTTTAAAATACCCGCGATTCGTTAGCTTTTGAAATAGGTAGGAGTCGAATCTAGTCTACCAACTATACTAAACTATAGGGCTAAGCTAACAGGCTAACTGAAGGTAAGGAAACCGCCTAACATCTGAGTCGATACATATATATATATATATATATATGTATATATACATACATGTATATATATACATGTATATATATATACATATATACATGTATGTATATATATATATATATATATATATATATATATATATTAGTCGGTGATCCCGCCTCAATAATATCACATCCGATACTATATCTATAATCAGACATTCCCAAGTCAAGAGTGCGGATCAATCATCAATATATAGCTCGTACGTAAATCCGTCGTACGGCATCCCAAATCTGGGTACGGGTCAGTATCACATTCATCATATTATTCATCTGGTATCCTCTTTATCAAAGTTTATAATCCGGGGTACTGATCTACGTCTAGTACAATACTGATATCATCAATAATCCTGATCTGACTGCTGATTTACAGCCTCATACAAACCGATATCATCATCATATATCGTCATAAAGAGGTATACATCACCCAATGCGACCTATTATGAATGTCTTAACATATCTTATCTCATATCACGATCACATGTCAACCATTCTATGTATATCACTATTCACATGGTATCGTCGTCCAAAGATCCGCTATAACATCATGACGTATCTCAAATACGTATCATGCCATATCACCGTTCTCGCGGTCTCAATCAAATCTTATCGACTCATCTCAAATCCCAAATACTATACTCGAATCCAGTATGTGAACACATAGTCCCATACCCATGTGAACACATAACAATATAACCCCATATAAGCACATATGAAAGAAGAATGTATGTAAGTATGGGTGTGTGTGTGTGTAAATGTGGTGCAACCTCTACTCTAGGGTCTCGCAACACTAAACTAATCCGATCACACCTAAAATCCATCTATGTCATCAATACTCTCAAACAATATATATAATCAATATATGTGTGTATACGTATTCGTATACATGACCATGAACTGCGGGGGTGCTATACCCCATCCACCCAACTTCTCCCCGTAGATATAAATCTACCCACCTTACTTCTTGTGTGCCGATGCCGATGTCGCCATCTTCATCTTCAAAGCCTCGACATCATGTAGGGTACCTACAAAGATAACACAATCGCAATACGTATTAAAATCGAATCCGGAAAACCGATACGGCGCACGGTGCGCTCATAGGTTAGAACCTATGGCCCACACGTGCAAAGACAATCAAACAACCCCTGTTGTCGATGTACAAACATCCAAAAACCAAATACAAATCCAAATGTCAAGAAATTTCATTTCAAAATACGGAAAACATAGCTTAAAACATGTTAGTGTATATGCCCTAGAGGCCATTACTGTATCATACTAGTATGTATATTACTTGATGGAAGCTTGGGATATTCACAGTTGTACAGACAATCTTGCTCAATATAGTAGTATGCTACTTGGTTTGTCTCTGCTTTAATGTGTACATGTGTGTTTATTTATTATATCACCTATACGCATTAGTAGAGCCCTTAGGATCTTTGCTTGATTACCGGCGTTGTGATGGCGATCACACTCGTGGTGGCTGGGTAATCTACAAGCACATCCTTATACACGTCCCTAGTCGTGGGAGTATCGAGATAGGGCATCGATACTCCAGAGTAGACTAGCGTATGCGCTTCTCATCCCAGCACGGGAGACGGTCTGTCCCACAGCCGTCAGTACGTCGTACTTGAGATAGTATGCGGGTGCTCGTTAGGTTACGAGTACACTGGACAGGACTCGTCGGGAACTGATGGTTGGTATTATACCTATCGTCAGTTATCAGTTCCCAGGTGACATGAGTACAGCTTAGTCCGCTGACTTGACACTGTCACTTCGCCTCGAGTGTGTTCCCACTGTTCTTTGATTGCCACCCTACCACGGCTCTACTGAGTCGTGCAAGCAGGTAGTAGTTGGGAGCAGTCCCGAAGCACTTGGAGGCAGTGACGGTTAGACAGGATTCGTCTCTCCCGGTATTGGGGGTTGACATCGCGCTGTGTCTAGGAGAGCCATTACACGAGTAGTCCCTGGCCAGGGCAAGCGAGATATACTGGTAGGTTTCCAGTGTTATCTCAGGGTGTATTGGGCTTCACTCCGACACGACTTGTACCGCTATTAGGGGACTGACGTTTACCGCCCCCCTAGGCCCGCCATGCGATGTATCAGACGAACAGACCGGACTGTACGGAGACTGTCACATACAGGCTCAGTAGGAGTGCAGATGGGGTTCACCTCGTCAGTCTTCTTATCGACATCTACCTGGGGACCGTTATGTACAGCTAGTGCCGCTTGCGGTCTGTGGTTAAACCCACTGCTACCGTAGTGTCGAGTCTTTAGAGTCCCACACAGAGAGCTATTCGCCTTTAGGCTAAATGAGTAGAGGTCGCATGGTTTTGCGACAGGGTTCGTTCACATTCGCGCACTTGTGCACGTTTGCTGTCCGGACAGCTTATACTAGCGGGCTTTGGTTTAAGCCGGATCCTAGTATATGATTTGAGATTGGTTTTTCTCATTGTGTTCGTGTTCCTCGGATCACGAATGCGGGTGCGTATGCACAGTTGCTTGAGATTGAGGGAGAGGACCTTGATTAGGGTTAATGGCTATTGTCATTTTATTAACCCTAATATTTATGTGTGTGTTATTGTTAATTAGTAATTAGTTTAATAATTATCCATGGTTATAGTTGTTGACCATTTGACTTCTTTGACTTGTTGACCTAGGTTGACACTTTGACCATCATCATTTCTTTTGGAAGATGCTTTTTGATCTTTGCAAATTGAAATGATAATGGTCATGTCATGATTTACCATGATAATTATCTAGCTAATTATTCAATTAAATTAATTCACACATATTAGTGAGAATGGCTCTATTATTTTCTCATTCTCTCATATCATTTCTCTCTCTTGTTCATCCTCTCCCTCAAGCTCTCTCCCTCTCATGTGTTGAGAAACAAAAAGCTTGAGAAAAACCTTCACTTGATCTTCTCTACTCTCTTCTAGGGTTCAAGTCTTAGCATTTCTTGCACTCTAGTTACTCCTAGCTTGGAGTTGAAGCCAAAGGTCGAGGCTTTCGGGTGGATCCTTCTTTGACGGGAGAAGACAAGCAAGGTGACCTCTTTCTACCATTCCTAGGGGCAAGGAGAGAAGGACTAAAGACCAAAGGTATAACCTTTCCATCACTTAGCTACTTTGTAGTTAGGGTTAGCAAGTTTATGTTTAGCAAAGATCCTCACAAGCTTGGTCCATGTTGCCTAAGTCCATAAAAATCCAATTTTTATTATGTTTTCCGCCTCCCCGTAAGCATCGGGGTGGGCAACACGGACCTAACAAGTGGTATCAGAGCCTAACTAAACCTAAACTAGCTAAGTAGTTAAGTGTAACGAAGTTTCGAAACCGGAAAATCGAAAAACCAAACTTGCAAAACCCTAGTTTCTGTTAAAATTTTTTCTGCTCAAAATGAAAATATTTATACTTGTAAAATCGTCTCAGGGTTTTCTGAATACACCCAAGAAAAAAGATACCCTAATTCCATCAAACCGCCGCCCTTCCGCCGCACGAGGTAGGCATGTGCGGCGGAAGCGCCGCGGTTTGTCGTTATCGGCGCATCGTTTTTCGTGCAGTGTGTGTTGTTGTTGGTTTTGGGATTTTTAGGATATATTATATGTGCCCAGATTTTCCAGAACTAAAATTTACATTTGGGGGCCTATAAATCCGTATTTTTCGGAACTTCACTACACTTTAACTACATCGGTTATATCTGTAATGCTTGCATGTATTGAACGTCGGCTAATCGCTATAAGACGATTAGTCGGAGTTATACATGATCTGTGATTGTTATTGGTTTGTGGATATGAATGGATTGGATTGTCGCGGGTGAATGGCCGGGGTGGATGTGAGATGAGCGTTGTTTTTCTTTCATTCATTTGTAACATGTAAATTGATGTAATAATATTCTTTGTATGGCCGCACAACCGGGTCGGGGTTGTAGCCGTCATTGTATAATTCTTTTTACTGTTTTTGCTCCTAGGATAGACCCATAGAGGGGGTGCACAAACTACCGGGTATCTCGAAGTGCCGAGTGGCCTACTCACGGTGGTGAGGGAGGTTGCTTCGCTTCGGGTGCTTGGCGGGTAGTTTGCCGCACCCGTAGGGGTCTTGGGTGGGGTATTGGCTATTCACCGCGACCGTGTAATCCGCTTTGCGTTGCAGGCTCGAACGCATTGCGGATTCCTAGTATATCCAATGTATTCATCTGTGATCTGTAATGTCTATCATTGCTATATATTTATATATAATAACTATTTAGGCGTTGCTTATGTTTTACAGCCGCGCTAGCCCAGCCCCCGCTCTGTCGTTAGTTAAGTAACCTAACGGGTGATGACGGGGCCCCGTGGCGAATGCGAATGGCATAAGCGTACGTCATATTTTGGTTGTTTTCTGCAATGGTAGGATTTAAATGATGGGACGCATTAAAAGAACTAATGCAAGAAAATAAACCTAAAAGACGTTGTTGGAACAAGTTTTTCAAAAAGCTGTTATTACAAGGACGTTCATCTTTTTGTTTTGCATCGCGGTATTCGGTTATGAATGCCCAGCACCTCAGTCGACGAGGCAAGGGCCGAGATCCCTTCACCGGGAGTGACCCCTTGGACAAAACTTTGCGTCAGGGTAATAAATTCATCATAGTCGATTATTCTTGCTTTGCATCGAGGTATTCATCTTACGAATGCCCAGCACCTCACTCGACGAGGAAAGAGCCGAGATCCCTTCACAGGGAGTGACCTCTTTAGCAAAAGTTTTCGCCACTATGTTTTTCAAAAGGATGTATCACGTTCCTTCAACGATATCAAGTTCATTACGTTAACGGGTTTTTCGCCAAAAACCCAGCCGTAGCCCTCCGTCGTTTCTTATAAGTTATACTTAGTATTCGTGCTGCGTTTGTTGACTGTGTCAAGGCGCAGTGAACGGTAGCTAAGTGTAGCTTATTTGCTGGATACAATGTGATTGGTTAGGACATTTGTAGAACCTTGTTGACTGTGTCAAGGGTTATGCAGGTGGGTTTAATGCAATCAAGATAATGACGGGATGAACTTGACTAGGACCTTTTGATTTGTTGACTGTGTCAAGATCACTTGGGTCCTAGGGGCAAAAACCACATCGGGAGTTTCAAAAGAACTGAAACTTGCAGATTTAGCATACCTTCTGGAGTGTGGTGACTAGAGTGGATTCCATCTAGGTTATCACACAATGACAGTTGGATCCCGATCCCACTGATGAGTTGGTCTACTCTCGGGAGATTATTTCACTTAACGATTAATGCTATAAACCTAGTAGGTGTCTAGAAAGGTGTTAGCGGGGTTACGCCCCCAGGGAAAAGAGGTTATTTAATTAAGGAACTTCGCGAAAGCGTTGGAAAACCTCCCTCGAAGTACCGACACTAGCCTGGCTGAAAGGTTAAGCAAGTATTGTGACGTGAATTATAACCCGGCTAGTTCTTCTTTTTAAAAAGGTTTTAAGAAGAATTTGAGTAAACAGTGGGAGACATCCTGGTTAGATAAATTAATAAACCAATCTAATCTTGCAAGAGCATACGCTGAGTGTTTCTTTTCTCTCTCTCCAGGCAGCAACCTTTTCACGCCCTAATCAAGATAATAAAATGTATCGCTTGACCGAACCGAATTCTTATTCGGGACTGGGGAAAGTTGGTTCAGCTCTAACTTGTGACAACAGTCATGAGTATGAGAATGGGAAAGAGGAAAGTATGGATTTCCAGGATACCCAGTTGAAGAAGAAGCATGGTTTTGCATCTACTTCAGGTGTTCTTGTAATTGAGAACTGTTTTACGGTCAGCCCTACCTCCTGGGTACTTGATACCGGATCAGGATCTCATATCTGTAATTTATTGCAGGGACTGAGAAAAAGTAGGAAAGTTGCACCGGGTGATATGTCGCTCAGAGTAGCGAACGGAGCACAAGTTAATGCGGCAGCCGTCGGTGAATATCACCTAGTATTGCCTAATGGCAAGACTATGATTTTGAACGATTGCTACTATGTACCCTCCATGGTTTGCAACATCATATCAGTTTCTTTACTCGATAAAGATGGATATGACTTTGTTCTTGAAAAGAATATCATGAACATTTACCTTCATAAGGTACTGGTTGCAGAGGGTACACTGTGTAATGGTATCTACGTTCTAAATCAGAATACAGTTCTCAATATACAAAACACACGCAAGAGGAAGAATTCAGATACGAATGAATCCTACTTGTGGCATTGTAGGCTTGGTCATATCGGAGAGAAAAGACTGAGTAAGTTGCATAAAGATGGACTCTTGAATACGTTCGAGTTTTCATCTTATGAAACTTGTCAGTCTTGTCTCAAAGGGAAGATGACCAAATCTCCGTTCACCGGACATGGAGAAAGAGCAAGAGAGCTCTTGGGACTCATACACAGTGATGTGTGTGGTCCGATGTCTATACATGCAAGGGGTGGGTTCTCGTACTTCATCACATTCACTGACGATCTCTCTAGATTCGGATATGTGTATCTGATGAAACACAAATCTGAAGCTTTTGAGAAATTCAAGGAATTCAGAAAGGAAGTAGAGAACCAGATTGGCAAAAGTATCAAGATCCTCCGGTCTGATAGAGGAGGGGAGTACTTAAGCACGGAATTCCTAGATTACTTAAAAGAGAATGGTATTCTCTCTCAGCTTACTCCTCCTTATACACCACAGCACAACGGTGTATCGGAGCGGAGGAATCGTACCCTACTGGATATGGTTCGCTCCATGATGAGTAGTGCTGAGTTACCTCTTTCATTCTGGGGATATGCACTTCAAACTGCAGCACATCTATTGAATCAAGTTCCATCCAAATCCGTGCCTAAAACTCCGTATGAAATATGGAGTGGTAAAAGTTTGTATCTTAAACGTATTAAGATTTGGGGTTGCCCAGCTTATGTCAAAAAGCAGAACCCAGACAAACTTGAGGCACGGGCAGTTTTGTGTAAGTTTGTGGGATACCCAAAAGATTCAAGTGGGTATCTATTCTACCATGCAGAGGAACAGAAGATAATTGTTTCTAGAAATGCCACATTTTTAGAAAAAGAATTTCTTGTTAAAAACATTAGTGGCAGCACGGTAGAACTGGATGAAATTCCAGAAACACAAGCTTTAACAGAAAATTTGGAGGAACCACTAGATTCAATAACCCCAAACGAACCTCAGCCACTCCGCAGATCTGGTAGGATTTCTCATCCGCCCGAGAGATACTACGGTTTTCTCATAGACGGGGATCGAGAGGATTGCATCTTGGAAGAAGATGACCCTACCAGTTTCAGGCAGGCCATTATCAGTAGGGACTCTGATAAGTGGCAGGAAGCAATGCAATCCGAAATGGAGTCCATGTACGCCAATAAAGTGTGGACCTTGGATATTGCTCCGGCTGGGGTAAAACCCGTTGGATGCAAATGGATCTACAAAAGGAAACTTGGTGTAGATGGGCAGGTGGAAACCTATAAAGCTAGGCTCGTTGCAAAAGGTTTCCGTCAAAGACCTGGTTTGGACTATGACGAAACTTTTTCTCCGGTGGCTATGCTCAAATCCATTCGGATCCTACTTACCATTGCTGCCTTCCATGACTATGAGATCTGGCAGATGGATGTTAAAACGGCTTTCCTAAACGGTTGTTTGGAAGAGTGCGTTTACATGGATCAACCAGAAGGTTTCGTAGACAGTGGGAGCAGCGGAAAGGTGTGCAAGTTGCTTAAATCCATTTATGGATTAAAGCAGGCATCGCGGAGCTGGAACATCTGTTTTGATGAGGCAATCAAGGAATTTGATTTCATCAAGAACGAAGATGAACCCTGTGTTTATAAGAAGATTGTAGGACGAATTGTCGTATTCCTAGTCTTGTACGTGGACGACATTCTTCTGATAGGAAATGACATTCCTATGCTACAATCGGTCAAGCTGTTTTTGTCACAAAGGTTCTCCATGAAGGACCTGGGTGATGCCTCGTACATTCTGGGGATCAAGATCTATAGAGATAGATCCAAGAAACTATTGGGACTTTCGCAGTCCAGGTACATAGAGACCGTACTAAAGAGATTTAGTATGGAGGATTCCAAGCGCGGTAACATACCCGCATTGCACGGAATTACCCTCTCCAAGAAGATGTCTCCTAAGACTGACGAGGAGAGGGTTCGCATGAGCACTATACCCTACGCTTCGGCGGTAGGATCTATAATGTATGCGATGCTATGTACAAGACCAGATGTAGCTTACGCGTTGAGCACGGTAAGCCGGTATCATCGGACCCAGGGGAGGACCACTGGACAGCAGTGAAGAACATTCTCAAGTACCTGAGGAGGACTAAGGAGATGTTCCTGGTTTACGGTAATGGAGACCTTAGGGTCGAGTCCTTTACCGATTCAAGCTTCCAGAGTGACAAAGATGACAGCAAGTCCGTCTCGGGTTTTGTGTTTACCCTCAACGGAGGGGCGGTATGTTGGAAGAGTTCCAAGCAGGATACCGTCGCAGACTCGACGATGGAGGCTGAATACATTGCTGCTAGCGATGCCGCAAAAGAGACGGTCTGGATTAAGAAGTTCATTAGTGAACTTCAGGTGGTTCCGTCCATTGTTGACCCAATACCTTTGTATTGCGATAACAATGGGGCTATAGCTTTAGCGAAGGAACCAAGGTCCCATCAGAAATCCAGGCACATCTTAAGGCGGTATCACCTGATCAGGGAGATCATTGATCGACAGGAGATCGAGGTGCGGAGAGTGGACACAAAGGACAACACTGCGGACCCATTCACGAAGGCTCTACCCCAGACTCAGTTCGAGCGGCTGATCGAGATGATAGGTCTTCGATACGCCAGTACATGGCCTTAGTGCAAGTGGGAGATTGTTAGTGTATATGCCCTAGAGGCCATTACTGTATCATACTAGTATGTATATTACTTGATGGAAGCTTGGGATATTCACAGTTGTACAGACAATCTTGCTCAATATAGTAGTATGCTACTTGGTTTGTCTCTGCTTTAATGTGTACATGTGTGTTTATTTATTATATCACCTATACGCATTAGTAGAGCCCTTAGGATCTTTGCTTGATTACCGGCGTTGTGATGGCGATCACACTCGTGGGGGCTGGGTAATCTACAAGCACATCCTTATACACGTCCCTAGTCGTGGGAGTATCGAGATAGGGCATCGATACTCCAGAGTAGACTAGCGTATGCGCTTCTCATCCCAGCACGGGAGACGGTCTGTCCCACAGCCGTCAGTACGTCGTACTTGAGATAGTATGCGGGTGCTCGTTAGGTTACGAGTACACTGGACAGGACTCGTCGAGAACTGATGGTTGGTATTATACCTATCGTCAGTTATCAGTTCCCAGGTGACATGAGTACAGCTTAGTCCGCTGACTTGACACTGTCACTTTGCCTCGAGTGTGTTCCCACTGTTCTTTGATTGCCACCCTACCACGGCTCTACTGAGTCGTGCAAGCAGGTAGTAGTTGGGAGCAGTCCCGAAGCACTTGGAGGCAGTGACGGTTAGACAGGATTCGTCTCTCCCGGTATTGGGGGTTGACATCGCGCTGTGTCTAGGAGAGCCATTACACGAGTAGTCCCTGGCCAGGGCAAGCGAGATATACTGGTAGGTTTCCAGTGTTATCTCAGGGTGTATTGGGCTTCACTCCGACACGACTTGTACCGCTATTAGGGGACTGACGTTTACCGCCCCCTAGGCCCGCCATGCGATGTATCAGACGAACAGACCGGACTGTACGGAGACTGTCACATACAGGCTCAGTAGGAGTGCAGATGGGGTTCACCTCGTCAGTCTTCTTATCGACATCTACCTGGGGACCGTTACGTACAGCTAGTGCCGCTTGCGGTCTGTGGTTAAACCCACTGCCACCGTAGTGTCGAGTCTTTAGAGTCCCACACAGAGAGCTATTCGCCTTTAGGCTAAATGAGTAGAGGTCGCATGGTTTTGCGACAGGGTTCGTTCACATTCGCGCACTTGTGCACGTTTGCTGTCCGGACAGCTTATACTAGCGGGCTTTGGTTTAAGCCGGATCCTAGTATATGATTTGAGATTGGTTTTTCTCATTGTGTTCGTGTTCCTCGGATCACGAATGCGGGTGCGTATGCACAGTTGCTTGAGATTGAGGGAGAGGACCTTGATTAGGGTTAATGGCTATTGTCATTTTATTAACCCTAATATTTATGTGTGTGTTATTGTTAATTAGTAATTAGTTTAATAATTATCCATGGTTATAGTTGTTGACCATTTGACTTCTTTGACTTGTTGACCTAGGTTGACACTTTGACCATCATCATTTCTTTTGGAAGATGCTTTTTGATCTTTGCAAATTGAAATGATAATGGTCATGTCATGATTTACCATGATAATTATCTAGCTAATTATTCAATTAAATTAATTCACACATATTAGTGAGAATGGCTCTATTATTTTCTCATTCTCTCATATCATTTCTCTCTCTTGTTCATCCTCTCCCTCAAGCTCTCTCCCTCTCATGTGTTGAGAAACAAAAAGCTTGAGAAAAACCTTCACTTGATCTTCTCTACTCTCTTCTAGGGTTCAAGTCTTAGCATTTCTTGCACTCTAGTTACTCCTAGCTTGGAGTTGAAGCCAAAGGTCGAGGCTTTCGGGTGGATCCTTCTTTGACGGGAGAAGACAAGCAAGGTGACCTCTTTCTACCATTCCTAGGGGCAAGGAGAGAAGGACTAAAGACCAAAGGTATAACCTTTCCATCACTTAGCTACTTTGTAGTTAGGGTTAGCAAGTTTATGTTTAGCAAAGATCCTCACAAGCTTGGTCCATGTTGCCTAAGTCCATAAAAATCCAATTTTTATTATGTTTTCCGCCTCCCCGTAAGCATCGGGGTGGGCAACACGGACCTAACAAAACACACCAAAATGCTCCCAGATTTTCCCCAGGTGACAATTAGCCAAAACTGCATATAGGAGGGGTCTATTTTAGTGCAAAAGGAGCCATGGACCAAATCTGGAATCCAATTTCCCTGCTCTGGCCGTAAATTGCGGCCAGAATGAATATATCTGCAGCCTGGGGTTGGAGTTAGAGGCTCGGGTCTCTATGGTAGCTTCCTAGGTGCCTGCACGACTCCCAGTAATTCCAAAATCATTTCTAGTGTCCCCGGGTTGCTCCAGATTCCAAAATACCCTCTAAAATCACACATTTATCCGGTGTCGGGGTTTCTAAATCCGTGTTTTGGGTATTCAAGTCCCAGGTTTGGGTCTCAATTCATGCACTAGGGTGTTTGTATAACCTCTACTGAGTTCAATTTCACATCATAATCCAAATTCCCTCAAACCCTAACTAGGTTTTCTTTAAGTCCACCAAATCAAACAATATCGGTTCTAAACTAGCATAGGGGTATAAGTAATGCTAAAACTAAGCTAATGGTTCAGTATATACCTCATTTGGAAACTCAAGACTTTTCTTGAGTTGCCCCAAGTGGCCAAAATCCTTGCTTTCTTGGTCCAATGTGTTGGTCTTGAGCTTGTGCACACTTTTTGTGAAATGAGAGTGGGGTTTTGGAGTTGTTTTCATGGTGATTTGAAGAGGTGAAGTGGGGAGGGAGGTGAGGAGCAGGAGCAGCAGCAGCAACATGAGAGAGAGGGAGAGAAATGAGTGAAGGTTGAAGGGGAATGGCTAAGTCTAAGTCAACACACCCCACCCTCTCATTCTCTCACTTGCCCATACCCAATATTATAATCTTTTTCCTTTCCTTTCCTTTCCTTTCCTTTTTCTCTTCAAAATCCTTCTCACTCAAATAGTAACCCCAAAAGAAACATGATAGAAAATGCACAAGTGTAGAAAAAAATATATGTGCATGTTTTGCACAAAATTGCTAAAAACCGATTAGCGATTTTTAATCGCGATTAGCACTAAATTAGTGTCAAACTAATCATAAAAACATAAAAAATGGCATAATTCCATAAAATACCCTATTTTAGAATTTTCCATAATTTTTCCAAAATTTTTCCCATTTATCGGTATTTAATTATACCGAAATATTAAAATATTCATTAAAATTTAATATTAAATTATAAAAATTCCCAAAAATAATATTTTATTTTTTTTGAAATGTTACAGAATCCTTATACACCAACAAAGTATGGACTTTGGTTGCTTTATCTGAAGGGTTAAATCCCCATCAGAAGCAAGTATATCTTGAGAAGATTACTTGGTGTACATGGAAAAGTTAAGACTTTCAAAACTATGCTTAAGTCCATCCAGATCCTACTTGCCATTGCTACATACCATAACTACGATATCTGGTGGTTGGGTGTCATGACTGCTTTTCTAAATATTGATTTAGAAGAGAGCGTCTATAAATACACAGCCAGAGGGCTTCGTAGACAGTGGGAGCAGCGAAAACGTGTGCAAGTTGCTTTACAGGATAAAACAGGCATCGCGGAGTTGGAACGTCTGTTTTGATGTGGTAGTCAAGGTGTTTGACTTCATCAAAATGGTAGATGAACCTTGTATATACAAAAAGGTAGTAGAGAGTAAGGTGGTCTTCCCCGTATTGTACGTGGATACATACTCTTGATAGGAAAAGAGTTTCCTATGCTACACTCGGTCAATCTCCTCTTATCGCAAGGATTCTCCATAAAGGATCTGGGTGATACCTCCTAAATCCTGGGTTTTGGATCTATGAGATAGATCTAAATGGATGTTAGGATTCTCACTGGGTGTAGTGAGATGGTATCAATCGATCCTGGGGAGAATCACTAGATAGCTTCCAGGGAGATAAGCACGACTGAATGTCAGTCGCAGGCATTGTCTTTACCCTCAGAGGAGGGACGGTATGTTAGAAGAGTTCCAAGCTAAGATACCGTGGAAAACTAGACGATAAAGGCTTGTGACATCGCTATCAACGATACTACTAAAGAGGAAGTTTGGGTGTATATTAGTTCATGAGATGAACTAGGTTCCTACCATTGTGTGACAATGGAAGTGTGGTTTTGACCCAGGAACCACGGTCCCATCAGTGACCCAGACATATTCCAAGGTAGTATCACCTAATCATGGAGATAGTTAATCTCCAGGGTGATCGAGGTTAGGAGAGTAGACTCAGAGGACAACACGGCGGATCCACTCACAAAGGCCTTTTCCCAGAGAGAGACTTATATGGGATGGTTGAGTATGAGATACTGCAACCACTGCTACAGATGGCCCTAGTGCAAGTGGAAGATTGTTAGTTATATGTATGCCCTAGAGGCCATTACTGTACATGAGATGTATATTGTAGTGGATGCTGGGACATATATAGGGAGGACTTTCTTGCTCGACATGATAGTACGCTATCTGGTTGCTCTTTATCTTAACATGTACTCTGATTGTCTCTATGTTACATGTTGATAAAGCCCTTAGGATGAGTACTTGACTACCAGGACTATGATGCGGATCATACTAGTGGGGTCTGGATAGTCCATGAGTACATCCTTCAAATGTTCCTAGTCGTGGGAGTACCGAGACAGGGCATCGATACTCCAGAGTAGACTAGCGTATATCTTCTCAACCCAAGTGATGGGCGATGGATGATCCTATATCCATTGGTGTTTGACATCAGAGAAGGTATACGGGTGCTTAGTAGAGACTAGGTACACTGGACGGACTCGCCGAGAACTCCCAGATGGTATTATACCTCATGTCAGATGGCAGTTCTCTTGTGACACTGGTACAGCTTAGTCTATTGACCCGAGATCGTCATAGAGTCTTGTGTGTCTCCCACTGTGCTTTGATTTCCACCTTACCACGGCTCTACTGAGTCGTGCAAACAGGTGGTTTTTGGGTACAGTCCCGATTCACATGGAGGCAATGAGCGACAGGAGGGGATTCGTCTCTCCCGGTATTGGGGGTTGATGTTGCGCTATGTTCGACTGGCCATAACTAGAAATCCCTGGCCAGGGTTGCAGTGATTTACTGGTAAGTGTTATTAGTAGTTTCATGCTTGTTATGGACCTTACATCGGCATGACTTATCAAGCTACTGGGGTCTGACGTTTACCACCCCTAGGCGAGATATGCGACATATCAGACGAACGGACCGGACCGTGTGGTAAGTGTTACTGATTGGATTCGCAGGAGTGTGAGCAGGCTTGCTTGTTGATCTTCTGATCGCTCAATAATACCCGGGTGGCCGTTACGTTTAGCAGACCGCTTGCGGCTTGTGGGTGATTGATATGATCACCACCTACTGCCGGCGTATTGACGAGTTTTTAGAGTCCTACACAGAGGTTTCCTGGCTCAAGCGAAATGAAATAGGAGCGCATATGAGATATGTGCGGGACCGAGAATAATACCAGTATGTGATACTGTATTCTATTCTCACGATTTGTATCATCGGTCGGTTATATAAGATATAGCCGGGTTACCGAATCAAGAGTTGATCCGATATATTGATACACTAGATATTAGTCGGTTATATGCGATATGACCGGATCATTAAATCAAGTGTTAATTTAATGATTTAATGTATAATTATATATTTGATAAATTACTTTACATTAACTAGTATTGGTTCACTTAAGATTGATTTTCTCACTTGTTGTGCACAAGTTGTATATGTGATATATGTTTGTGCACTAGTTTGTATCATGGTTGATGATACATACAAACTTGGGTGTGTGTATGACTTACACCATATTTAGGTTAGTGGATATGGTTTATATTTATTTTGTAATTCAAAATTAGTGTGCACTTTTTCATGCTTAAAGCTTCATGAAGCTTTTAGCATTATTTGACCAAGTCCACTAACTTTGTCTCACTAAAGATATTTATTAACCAAACCACTAACTTAAACTATGGTTTAGTCTCTACAAAGGTTAACTCACCCATGGTTGCATTATGATAGACTTCACTTGATTATTCATTCATTATTCATATTCTTTCTTCTTCTTCTTCTTCATTCAAGAAGAAAAGCTTGCTAGAAATTTTCAAGTGAAGAAATAAAGTGAGAAATCAAAATCCAAAGTGAACCCACTTCCTATTTCATCATCCTCTACTACTTGCCATTTAGTTTAGGGTGTTCTCTTCACAAAGTTTATGACTTAGTGAAGATGGAGCTTGAGTTTGAGTCTCCTCGACGTAGATCATCTTCGGCCTCGAAGTCAACGAGCTAGCCCGTTCATTTCTCCGAGGAAACCATCGCTAGAGTCCGGGATCTAGATGATCGCAGCGAAGGGATGTCAACACGGAGCTTTAGAAGTGAAGGAACGGACTACAAAGGTTGTAATCCCTAACTCTTAGAAGTAAAGTTGTTTACTTGTTTTTTTTGTTTCACCTAATCTCTAGTCTAAGATCTTGGTTAGGGTTGTTCGGCACGTTTAAATTTTGAATCGGGCATGGTTGATGCCTTGTAGACCCTTGTGACAGTGCCTAGTAACCCTATATATTTATCATGTTATACCCCGTTTGGGGCCAGTATTTACAAAGGAAACTCTGTCGAAACTTTCAAAAAAGACTTGATGTTTTAATGGCACATAACTCGGCTTATGCTTTTAAAACCACTTGATTTTAAACAAGTTTTCCTTCATTTATTATCTAAAATGGTTTTATATTTCTGGGCTTTTGGCTTACTTGAATTAGATGGGGTCCTATAGATTTCATATGATTCAAGGGCCAGTCACGTGCCATTTTGGGTCGTGACAAAGTTGGTATCAGAGCGCTAAGTTAACCTTGGTTCGAGTCTAGGTTTGACTATGCGGAACCTAGGGCGTTTGTATATATACAGAATCTAGGCTTGACCTTACAAAACTTAGACTTAGTCGAGGGGGTATTAGACCCAAATTTTTGTCGCATAGGTTGACCTTGGTTGATGGAGTAGGTGACTTAAGGAGAGTGACGTACCGTGTGTATGTTCCGCGGCATACTTACGATACGCTACTCTGCTTAAGGAGCCTTAGGATGTATATTTCCTTGCACAACATTATATTCATTCATGATCTATCCTCATCGATATCGGTTTATGGTTTTGCTGCCACGATTACACGGGCAGAGAGAGAGCTACGACTAGAGTTGCGGTCAGCATGAGCTCGTCACGGACGAGGACTGACCAGGGCGTGATTCCAGGGATACGATTGCATAGAGAGGCGTCGTTTTATTGTGTTTTCGCGCCATGAGCGTTTGATGGGTCGCTTTTATGAGATTACTCGGACGCGAAGATCAGCACCAGAGGATTGAGCCACTGATAGAGGACAGCCAGAATGTGATGACCGTCGATGCACCGACTATTCATGATGATTGAAGCACTGTTCAGCGTGCAGACGAATGAGCCAGTTGTTGCTGCGAATGACGAGATATCGCCCCAGATGTTGGAGCTATTGCAGTACGAGTTGTACTTGGGATATGATTGAAGGTCGCTAGTCGTCCGAGGATGAATGACTAGGACAGGTGGTTCGTTCGCTTACCCCGATGCGAGGTCATCAGATTGATTGATTCCAGCTTGATGAGACTTCACACGGATACGTTGGGAGTCGATAGAGATGATCGAATGTCAGAAACCCATTTTCCAAGTTTAAAGTATTTGAAGAAAACATGCAAGTAACTCTACGAAACCTCTAGAAGAATGAAACCCTAACTCGACATAATGACCATGTGAAAGCCTTTGAACCTTCGGATTTGCGGCAGTTCCGTGGTGCCATTAATGAGGCTTGGGTTTGCCCTTCTATGGTTAGTCCATAGGTGCTGTGGCATGTACTCGATATTATTAAACTATACTCAAGATGTTGATCACTTGGGGGATTATGAGGTTTTGACGAATCGATCGAATGGTTCGACATCTTTTGGATATCATGTGATGGGATGCATTGCTTGGGAGACTCCAGATACGAGTATAGCCGTTGGAGCACAGTCCATGCAGCCACGAAGAGACGAGTCCGAAGCAGTCGACTTTAGAGAAAAGTGGAGTAAGAGGTTCGTACGAGATCTTGATGAGACGACGTTCCATTCTGCTGACATCAGAGATATGATACGCATGCATAGGCGTTGTACATGGATATATCTTCCAGGAGGAATCGTGATGAGTATGTAGCCGTTCCGGAACAAGAAACAAATATAGTAAAAGATGATAACTTCCGGGCAGTTCGGCGGAAACGAGATTTGGGAGAGACATCGACAGGACCTTTCTGGAATATTATATGAGAAGACTTGGACCCAGGAGTGGTCATTTTACGCACACCCAGCAGGCCAGAGTTCAGCACCGTCGACGGGACATGTTATGAGTGACCATGACAGTTGGCCAGAGATCTTTAGCGGATGTGCTTGAGCGGGACTATTCCTCCATACTTGATTTCGGTATTTTGGGCGATCTATTCGCATGATTGAGTTTTGATGACCGAGTTTCATGATATTTGTTTTCGTGCACCATGGCTGCACCTACTGGGTATTTATATTTTGTGCATAGTTATTGCACTTGAGATATGCTTTATACACCGTTGTGTTGATTTATGATTTGTGCACAGTTATTGCACCTGATATCGTTTTGTGCCTTAGCTGCATATGTTTATGATTTTATGGATTTCATACAGTTGAGTTGATTTTGTGCTGATGGTACGCACGCGAATTTTTTTTTTTGCACTCAGTATAGTTCACATATGCTTGCAGTGCATTGATACGTATTTTGTGCACTACAGTTGCACAGGACTTCGATTTGATATTATTTGAGGTATTGATTTTGACTTCATGCCTAGGGCATGCATATGATTTGACTTATGTTTACGGTATAGTTTTCATACACTTTTAGTGTTTTGATTAGATTTTGTGCACGCTGATGCACATGATTGTGAGATTTGATACCACGGTATACCTGATTTGGATTTGAGATGTGTTGTATACCGTCGATTTCGATAGTGATACTCGATAATTGTTTTGTGCACCTGATTGAATTTTTGCGCATGTTCGGCGCTTGATATTGGATTTTGTGATTTCGTGCATGTTGGATGCACATGATTTAGATTTTATTCGTGCATGATGGATGCACCTGATGTGGATTTTCGCGCATGTGGGCGTATGATGTGGGATACGATTTTGGTGCACACCAGATGCACTAAATCAGGATTCTTTGTGCATATAATATGCACCTGCTATTGCTGTCAGGCACACCCGTTGCCTATGACTGGTATTTCGTGCACACCCGTTACACTTAGATTTTGTTCTGTGCACATGTATGGCACATTCATGGATTTTGATTTCCGTGCGCACCAGACGCACGCGGTATTCTTATGCACTTTTTGGGATTGATTTCTTATGGAGCAGTACGTTTTTATGATATTTACTATTGTTTCGTACTGGGCAGGACTAGTCAGAGGACAGTACCTGGATATATTTTGCATGCATTGATAGTTTTCGAGGGGATTTCCAAAAAGGGAGCTATAGTCTCAGTATTTACTTACGTGTCTGAGATGACACGAAACGTTTAAAACAAGGAAACCCTTCCAAACTGTTTTCAAAACGGCGGGATGTGCATATTAAACGAAGGATATATATAGATATAGTTATTTTCTTACGATAAACGTCCACCACTGTGCAGTGATACGTACATCGCACTGCGACTTGAAAAGTTTGGCATGCATTTGTTCCCATGTTTTAATGATAATTACATGTATAGTTTTGACATATATATCATGTTGATTTCATTTTGGATTTGACATTGATGTCTTCTCCATGACTCTGATGATTGCGGGATGCTTGAAGGAGTTTTACTTTTGATTGATATACTCGTGTTCATGCGCATGCATCACGTCACTGTGCTTTATGTATTTATGATCTCGGGACCCCGACGACTTGGACTTTTACTGAAATGTTTTAGTATTTGAGGGGTTTAAATTTAAATTCGAGGACCGAATTTTTTTAAGGGGGGAAGATTGTAATATTTCAGAAAAATAAAATATTATTTTTGGGAATTTTTATAATTTAATAATAAAATATTGAATATTTTAATAGGGCGGTATAATTAAATATCGATAAATTGGGAAAAATTTGGAAAATTATGAAAATTACTGAAAAGAGGGTGCTTTATGTGATTCATGCAAATTATGAAAGTTTATGATTTATTTGATACTAATTTTGTGCTAATCACGATTAGATATCGCTAATCGGGCACTAAACGTGTTTTGTGCACATAACATGCAAAAGTCTTTTTTTTACACTTGTTACATTTCTTATCGTGGCATTTATTCATGATTCATGCATGGTTATTGATTTTAAGAAAAGAGAAGGGAAAATGAAAAGAAAAAAAAAGAAAACAATAAAGAAAAGAAGGTCAAGAGGTATGGGGGGTAGTTAGTAGGCATGGTGCTTGACCTTGGACACTCTCTCTCTTTCCCTCACTCCCTCCCAAGACTCCAGCAGCAGCCCCTCCCTTTCCCCTTCTTCTTCTTCTTCTTCTCTTCATTCAAGCTTCAAAACTTCATCCAAAGTCCACCCCCTCTTCACAAAAATTGTGCACAAGCCCTCAAGCTACACTTTGGACCAAGAAAGTTCGCATTTTGGTGCTGTAGAGGATTCTTGGGTGCTAAATAAGGTAATCCCTTCACACTTAGTGTAGTTTTTGATTCACTTTAAAACATTTATGTGTTTAGTGGTGATTCGGTGCGATTGGGTGAACTTTGGAGATTTCTAGAGAGGGTTAGGGTTTGATTTGAGTTGTGATTGTGAATTGAGGCCTAGTGGTGACCTTAAACCCTTCCCAATTGATAGAAACCCAGACCAATCCAACTGAAACCCAAAAATACGGATTTACAGAACTTTGCAATGTCAGTTTGTGAACTTAGAGTATGCAGGGAAATCTGGAATGACCTGGGTTGATTACGAGATGAGCAAACAAACCCAGTGGACTAGAATTGATCCTAGGAACCCTCTGTAGCAAGACGAACCCCATTGGAGCATGCAGGGCCGGCGAGATCGGAATTTAGGGGGAGGGGCTCGGCCACTTGGTGAGGGGGTGGGTTCAGGTTTCTTCTGTGGGTCACTTACACCCTATATATCACCCTAGTGTTGTTTTCTCACATTGTTTTCACCTTATACAAAATCTGGACCATTTTCTCAAGTTGCTGCTTTGATTCGAGTTATGGTTTTGCGTATTTTAAATTCTGGATTTTAGTATTTGTGCTTTGTCTCAATCACGTTGTAAGTCGATGTAGTACACCCCAGTACTTGTGGGGAGGCGGAATTTTCTAAAACGATCAAGTTTAAAGAACGAACATCGACTAACCGCTTAAATCGAAGCTAAACAACTAATAACCTTACACATAGTTATACTAAACTAAAGTGTTAAAGGATTATACCTATCGATACTAGTCCTTCGTCTTTACGATCTCCTTGTTCTTCTCGGCCTTCTCTAGGTAGTAGACGATCCACCCGAGAGCAAAACTCCAAGCTAAACCTCAAACTTGAGGTAACTAATCAACTTTGATTGCTAATCAAAGATGAAAGGATGATAAAGAGTGATGGTTATGGATTGTTTAGTCTAACTAATCCTTTGATCTCAACTCATGAGGTGTAAGGATTAGGGTTTGAAGATGAGAGCTTGAGGAGAGAGAATGTGAATGAGATTATGAGAGAAGAGAGAGAGTGTATCATAATATATCATGAAGCATTTCTTTTTAAGAAAAATGAATAAAGGAAATGAATAAGCATGCTTCATGAAATATCTAGTGGTGATTCATTAGCATGAGTCATTAAGCAATAAATGTGCATTAATGAAATGAATGAATCACCACCATGACTCACTTTCTTATCCAAAAGAAACCTCCTTAGTCACATCTTCTAGAAGCTTCTCGTACAATTACGAGAACGCCCCTCCAATCCGTAAAAATACGGAAAAACTTTAGACTGTAAAAATCCAATAACCGGATACCAGTAACTGGCTTAAACCAAAGCCGACTGGTAAAAACTGTCCGAAAGTCATACGTGCGTAAACGCACGTATGCGTCCGAACCCT
Organism: Agapanthus africanus; assembly: GCA_030015575.1. Lineage (NCBI taxonomy): Eukaryota > Viridiplantae > Streptophyta > Magnoliopsida > Asparagales > Amaryllidaceae > Agapanthus > Agapanthus africanus. Next base: position 510,228,620 of record JASDDO010000026.1, on the reverse strand, counting down.
TTGTCGCAAAACCATGCAACCTCTATATCGTTTCGCCTGGAGTAGGAAACTCTCTGTGTGGGACTCTAGAGACTCGACTACTACGCTGGCAGTGGGTTTAACCACAGACCGTAAGCGGCACTAGCTGTACGTAACGGTCCCCAGGTAGTTGTCGATAAGAAGGCCGATGAGTAAACCCATCCGAACTCCTACTGAGTCTGATGTGACAATCTCCATACAGTCCGGTCCGTTCGTCCAAGACTATCGCATATCGGGCCTAGGGGGGCGGCAAGCGTCAGTCCCCTAATAGCGGTATAAGTCGTGTCGGAGTGAAGCCCATTACACCCTGAGAAACTACTGGAACCTACCAGTAAATCTCGCTTGCCCTGGCCAGGGACTTTGCGTAATGGCTCTCTGACACAGCACGATATCTACTCCCAATACCGGGAGGGACGAATCCTGTCTAACCGCCACTGCCTCCAAGTGCTCGGGACTGCACCCAACTGCTACCTGTTTGCACGACTCCTTTGAGCCGTGGTAGGGTAGCAATCTAAGAACAGTGGGACACACTCGAGGCGAAGTAGCAGTGTCAAGTCTGCGGACTACGCTGTACTCATGTCACCTGGGAACTGTTCACTGACGACTGGTATCAAACCAACCAACAGTTCCCTGTGAGTCCTGTCCGGTGTACCCGTAACCTAACGAGCACCTGCATACTATCTCCAGTACGACGTACTGACGGCTGTGGGACAGACCATCTCCCCAACTGGGATGAGAAGCGTACACACCAGTCTACTCCGGAGTATCGATGCTCTGTCTCGATAATCCAACGACCAGGGACCTGAATAAGGATGTGCTTGTAGACTACCCAGCCCCCACTAGTGTGACTGCCATCACAACGCTGGTAGACAAGCAAGATCCTAAGAGCTCTATCAATACGTACACTAACATATTAAGATAGAAAAACCAAGTAGCATACTACCATGTTTAGCAAGACTGTTATATATATATGTGAATATCCCAAGCTTCCATTAAGTAATATACAAGCTAGTATGATACAGTAATGGCCTTCTAGGGCATAAACACTAACAATCTCCCACTTGCACTAGGGCCATGTACTGGCATATCGTAGACCAATGATCTCGAGCAGCCTCTCGAACTGAATCTGAGGAAGGGCCTTCGTGAATGGATCAGCAATGTTCTCTTCTGAAGCAACTCTCCGAACCTCGATCTCCTGACGATCAATGATCTCCCTGATCAGGTGATACCGCCTCAAGATGTGTCTGGACTTCTGATGGGACCTTGGTTCCTTCGCTAAAGCTATAGCTCCGTTGTTGTCGCAATACAGAGGTATTGGATCAACTATGGTAGGAACCACTTGAAGTTCTGTTAGGAACTTCTTCATCCAGACTGCTTCTTTTGCGGCATCGCAAGCAGCTATATACTCCGCTTCCATCGTCGAGTCGGCAACGGTGTCCTGCTTGGAGCTCTTCCAGCACACCGCCCCTCCATTGAGGGTAAAGACATAACCCGACATGGACTTGGAATCGTCCTTATCACTCTGGAAGCCGGAATCAGCAAAGGCCTCCAACCTGAGGTCTTTAGCGCCGTAAACCAAGAACATCTCCTTAGTCCTCCTCAGGTACTTGAGAATGTTCTTTACTGCTATCCAGTGTTTCTCCCCTGGGTCAGACTGATACCGGCTTACCACGCTCAGTGCGTAAGCTACATCTGGTCTGGTACACAACATCGCATACATTATAGAGCCTACTGCAGAAGCGTAGGGTATAATAGACATGCGTTCCCTTTCCAAATCAGTCTTGGGAGACATCTCTTTGGAGAGGGTGATTCCGTGACAAGCCGGTAGATTACCGCGCTTAGAATCTTCCATACTGAATCTTTTCAGTATAGTGTCGATATACCTGGACTGCGAAAGTCCCAACATCCTCTTGGATCTATCACGATAGATCCGGATCCCCAGAATGTACGAGGCATCACCCAGGTCTTTCATGGAGAACCTGTGTGACAAGAATCCTTTGACAGATTGTAGCATAGGAATGTCATTTCCTATCAATAGAATGTCATCCACGTACAAGACGAGGAATACGACACTTCTGGCTACAGCTTTACTATATATGCACGGTTCATCTGGATTTTTGATAAAGTCATATTCTTTGACTGTCTCATCAAAACAGATGTTCCAACTCCGCGATGCCTGCTTTAGTCCATAAATGGACTTAAGCAGCTTGCATACTTTCCCGCTGCTCCCACTCTGATTGAAACCCTCTGGCTGATCCATATAGACGCTCTCTTCTAAATTTCCATTTAGAAAAGCCGTCTTTACGTCCATCTGCCATATTTCATAATCATGGAAGGCAGCAATTGCAAGAAGGACCCGAATGGATTTGAGCATAGCCACTGGAGAAAACGTTTCGTCATAGTCCAAACCAGGTCTTTGACGAAAACCCTTTGCAACAAGTCTAGCCTTATAGGTTTCCACCTGTCCATCTACACCAATCTTTTTCTTGAAGATCCATTTGCATCCTATGGGTTTTACCCCATCTGGAGCAAAGTCCAAAGTCCATACTTTGTTGGTGTACATGGACTCCATTTCGGTCCGCATTGCATCTAGCCATCGTACCGAGTCGCCGCTCTGGATGGCCTGCCGGAAGTCAGTAGGTTCATCATCATCTATAATGCAATCCTCTCTATCCCCATCTATGAGAAAACCGTAGTATCTCTCAGGCGGATGAGACGGCCTACTACTCCTGCGGAGGGGTGCGGGAATGTTCTGTTCTTCTTGAACCTCTGGTTCTACCAAACTTTCAGTAACAGCTTGTGGTTCTGGAATTTCTTCCAGTTCTATTTCGCTCCCACTCTTCTGATTTTCCAAAAATTCAGTTTCTAAGAAGCGGGCATGACGAGAAACAAAAACCTTTTGTTCCTCTGCGTAATAGAAATAATATCCCATAGAGTTCTTTGGATATCCCACAAACTTACACTCTACTGAGCGTGCCTCGAGCTTGTCCACATGCTGCTTTTTAACAAAAGCTGGACATCCCCATGTCTTCAGGTACTGAAGACAGGGTTTCTTCCCACTCCATATTTGATATGGTGTGGTAGGCACAGTTTTGGTTGGAACTTTGTTCAAAAGATATGCCGCCGATTCTAGCGCATAGCCCCAGAAAGATCGCGGTAACTCAGCATTACTCATCATGGATCGTACCATATCCAATAGGGTTCGATTCCGTCTCTCCGATACACCGTTATGCTGTGGAGTGTATGGAGGAGTAAGTTGAGAGAGAATTCCTTTCTCTTTTAGGTAACCTAGGAACTCGGCACTTAAGTATTCTCCACCTCGATCAGATCTTAGTGTCTTAATACTTTTGCCTGTTTGGTTTTCCACTTCACTCTTGTATTCCTTGAATTTCTCAAAGGCCTCGGATTTATGCTTCATTAAGAAAACATGTCCATACCTAGAGAAATCATCTGTAAAAGTAATGAAGTAGGAATAACCACCTCTTGCATGTGTAGACATTGGACCACATACATCACTGTGTATGAGTCCTAAGAGCTCGCTCGCTCTTACTCCTTGTCCAGTAAATGGAGTCTTTGTCATCTTTCCTCTGAGACAGGATTGACAAGTGTCATAAGATTGATATTCGAACGTGTCTAAATATCCTTCTCTATGCAACTTAGTCAACCTTCTCTCATTGATGTGACCCAGTCTACAATGCCATAAGAAAGCTTTATTTAAATCTGGAGACTTTCTTTTTAGTGTGTTCTGGACATTGAAAATTTGGAGTTGGTTTAACACATATATGCCGTTATTTAGAGTACCGGACCCAATCAAACCTTGATTAAGGTGGATGTTAACAACATCTCTTACAAACGTGAAATCATAACCTTTATTTGACAACAAGGAAACTGATATAATATTACACGTTAAGCTTGGTACAAAATAACAGTTATGCAAAACCAAAATATGTCCACTTGTCAATCCTAGGTGATAATCCCCGACGGACGCAGCTCCCACGCTAACTCCGTTAGCAACCCTGAGGATCATATCACCTTCCTTCAGCACCCTACGGTTTCTCAGTGCCTGCAATGAATTGCAAATATGAGATCCTGATCCGGTATCCAATACCCAGGAAGTAGAGTTGATTGACAGACAATTCTCAATTACAAACACACCTGAAGTCGAAGCCACAGCTTGCTTCGGTTCCTGGTTCTTGGCGATCCACGCCTTGCAATCTTTCTTCCAGTGCCCTTTCCTGTGACAATGGAAGCACTCATCCTGACCAACTATCGGTACTGCAGTCTTTTTCTTTCCCTTCTTTCCCACCTTACTAACACCTCCTCTAGGTTTGGGTGCGGCCTTCTTCTTCCTTCCTTTGGCCCTAGCCTTGGACCCTGAAGAAGATGAACCGCCAACAAACATAGCGGGTGTTTCCCTTACCTTCTGTAAGGTGCCCTCTGCACTCCTGAACATGCACTCCTTAACATGTTCAGGAGTTCCGCAAGTTCAACTTCTTTTCCTTGAAGGTTGAAGTTGAGGATAAACTGGGCGTAGGTGGGAGGAAGGGACTGGAGAATAAGGTCTGTATAGAGCTCATTATCCAAAGTCGTCCCAAGGTCTGCGAGCTCCTCAATATAGCCGATCATCTGTAGGACATGTTCACCTACCGATGACCCGACAGCCAACCTCGCTCGAAATAATTTCTTCGAGGTCTCGTATCTTGCAATACGAGATTGCTCTCCATAAAGTTCCTTTGTATGGAGAAATATGCCATCTAGAGACATATCCTCGTGCCTCCTCTGATGTTCGTTGTTCATCGAGGCAAGCACGATGCACTTGGCTCTCGCGCAATCTAAATCCCAGGTTTTGCGGATTTCCTTATCCGCATTGCTGGATTTGGGACCAGGGACAGCAGGTGCCGTAGCGGTGAGGACGTACCCCAATTTGTCATAGGTCAAGGCCATCTTGACATTCCGCAGCCAATCTTTATAGTTTGGCCCCGTCAATATATTTTTTTCTAAAAGTAACTTAAGTCCAGTCATTTTCAGGGTAGCTGCAATTAGGAGAGAGAGAAGAAAACACTTTAGCATGATGCTCTTGCAAGTTTAGAGTGGTTTTTAGTTTATCTAAACTGGATGGCTCCCACTGTTTCTCGAATCCTTCCTCAAACCATAAAAGAAGAATTAGCCAGGACTATTCTCACCGTACAATTCTTGCTTAACCGTTCAGCCAGGCTGGTGTCGGTACTTCGAGGGAGGTTTTCCAACGCTTTCGCGAAGTTCCTTAATTAAATAACCTCTTTTCTCTGGGGGCGTAACCCCGCTGACACTTTTCTGGACACCTACTAGGTTTATAGCATTGATCGTTAAGTGACGAATATCCTGATAAGTAGCATATACTCACAGTAGGATCGGGATCCAAATATCATCGTATGATAATGTTGAAGGAATCCTACCAACATTCATCAAACTCCAAATGGTATGCATCTCTTTGCAAATTTCAGTTTCTTTAGAAATTCCCGATATAAGTTTTTGCCCCATGCTCTTATGACCTTGACGAAAGCCAACAAATCATAAGTCACATGTCAAGTTCTGCCCATCATTATCTTGTTAATTTGAACCCACCCGTATATACCCTTGACGAAAGCCAACAAGGTAATGCGACTGTCCCAAACCAACACATCTATCTATGTAACAAATGAATACCCCAGCAGCTACCAAACACTATGTCTTGACGAAAGCCAACAAACATAGCTTGAATACTACTGACTATCCATAAGAAATGACGGAGGGCTACGACTGGTTTTGGCGAAACCGTGAACGTAGTGAACTTGATATAATCGAAGGAACCTTGATAGCTTTTAAAAGGAGTGGTTAAGTCTCCGCATTTTAAAAAATATCTGTTTTAAAAATAACCGAGTGGTTTCCTTTTAAATTGTTCCAACGATTTAAACTTGGTTTATTTTCTTTGCATTATAGATAATGCGTCCCATCATTAACCTATCATTGCAGAAAACAACGAAAATATGACGTCCTCTTATGCCATCCGCATTCGCCACGGGGTCCCGTCATCACTCGTTAGGTTACTTAACTAACGACAGAGCGGGGGCTGGGCTAGCGCGGGTGTAAAACATAAGTGACGTCTAAATAGCTACAATATATATAGATATTTTACATTCGTCTGACGCAATGATATTCATTCCAGAACACAGATAAACAATATTGGATTTGCAAGCAATCTGTATTTCTTTTGAGCCTGCAAGAAAAGACAGATTACACAGTTGTGATGAATAGCCGATACCCCACCCTCGACCCCTACGGGTACGGCAAACTACCCGCCCGGCAGTTTGTGTACCCCATCTTGGGTCAGTCCTAGGAGCAAAAAACAGTAAAATGAAATAATACAACGGTGGCTACAACCGCAACCTGGAAGTGCCCCGCAAAAATAATATTACAACAAATTACATTTACAACAAATGAATTAATCAATAACCCATTGCAAACCCCGGCTATACACCACAACAGTCCAATACAGTTTATATGCACAAACAGATATAACCATTTCAGAAATGTGCAACCCCTGCCAACCGACATACTAGCAGTTGGGGGAGGTTTACGAACACATCAAACAATCACAGATATAATCCAATACGCAAATACTGTACAATTCGATCGAATAAACAACATCAATATTGCTCCAAAATCTGCTCTGTTAAACAGTAACCTGAGCAATAATTAAATATTCCAGAAAACCCTAAATTTCACAGAGAAGCAACAGAAGAAAAATCGGTCCCTGACTCGCCAACTCGGCGGCGGAAGCGCGGCGACTCAGTAGGCTGAGGCCGCTCTTCCGCGGCGAGATGGTCGATTCAGTCGACTGTTTTTCTTGGGTGTTCTTCTGGTGTCATGTAAAGCTCTCTGAACTCACCTGAAAAATTTTCTGACATCGTTTTAAATTCGACAGAAACATGACAGAATTAGGGTTTTTCGGCTTCGTTTTTCCGTTCGAAATTCGTACAAATTTGCAATTAAGTTATTTAGTGTTTAGCGAGGCTCTGATACCACTGTAAGTCGATGTAGTACACCCCAGTACTTGTGGGGAGGCGGAATTTTCTAAAACGATCAAGTTTAAAGAACGAACATCGACTAACCGCTTAAATCGAAGCTAAACAACTAATAACCTTACACATAGTTATACTAAACTAAAGTGTTAAAGGATTATACCTATCGATACTAGTCCTTCGTCTTTACGATCTCCTTGTTCTCCTCGGCCTTCTCTAGGTAGTAGACGATCCACCCGAGAGCAAAACTCCAAGCTAAACCTCAAACTTGAGGTAACTAATCAACTTTGATTGCTAATCAAAGATGAAAGGATGATAAAGAGTGATGGTTATGGATTGTTTAGTCTAACTAATCCTTTGATCTCAACTCATGAGGTGTAAGGATTAGGGTTTGAAGATGAGAGCTTGAGGAGAGAGAATGTGAATGAGATTATGAGAGAAGAGAGAGAGTGTATCATAATATATCATGAAGCATTTCTTTTTAAGAAAAATGAATAAAGGAAATGAATAAGCATGCTTCATGAAATATCTAGTGGTGATTCATTAGCATGAGTCATTAAGCAATAAATGTGCATTAATGAAATGAATGAATCACCACCATGACTCACTTTCTTATCCAAAAGAAACCTCCTTAGTCACATCTTCTAGAAGCTTCTCGTACAATTACGAGAACGCCCCTCCAATCCGTAAAAATACGGAAAAACTTTAGACTGTAAAAATCCAATAACCGGATACCAGTAACTGGCTTAAACCAAAGCCGACTGGTAAAAACTGTCCGAAAGTCATACGTGCGTAAACGCACGTATGCGTCCGAACCCTTTGTCGCAAAACCATGCAACCTCTATATCGTTTCGCCTGGAGTAGGAAACTCTCTGTGTGGGACTCTAGAGACTCGACTACTACGCTGGCAGTGGGTTTAACCACAGACCGTAAGCGGCACTAGCTGTACGTAACGGTCCCCAGGTAGTTGTCGATAAGAAGGCCGATGAGTAAACCCATCCGAACTCCTACTGAGTCTGATGTGACAATCTCCATACAGTCCGGTCCGTTCGTCCAAGACTATCGCATATCGGGCCTAGGGGGGCGGCAAGCGTCAGTCCCCTAATAGCGGTATAAGTCGTGTCGGAGTGAAGCCCATTACACCCTGAGAAACTACTGGAACCTACCAGTAAATCTCGCTTGCCCTGGCCAGGGACTTTGCGTAATGGCTCTCTGACACAGCACGATATCTACTCCCAATACCGGGAGAGACGAATCCTGTCTAACCGCCACTGCCTCCAAGTGCTCGGGACTGCACCCAACTGCTACCTGTTTGCACGACTCCTTTGAGCCGTGGTAGGGTAGCAATCTAAGAACAGTGGGACACACTCGAGGCGAAGTAGCAGTGTCAAGTCTGCGGACTACGCTGTACTCATGTCACCTGGGAACTGTTCACTGACGACTGGTATCAAACCAACCAACAGTTCCCTGTGAGTCCTGTCCGGTGTACCCGTAACCTAACGAGCACCTGCATACTATCTCCAGTATGACGTACTGACGGCTGTGGGACAGACCATCTCCCCAACTGGGATGAGAAGCGTACACACCAGTCTACTCCGGAGTATCGATGCTCTGTCTCGATAATCCAACGACCAGGGACCTGAATAAGGATGTGCTTGTAGACTACCCAGCCCCCACTAGTGTGACTGCCATCACAACGCTGGTAGACAAGCAAGATCCTAAGAGCTCTATCAATACGTACACTAACATATTAAGATAGAAAAACCAAGTAGCATACTACCATGTTTAGCAAGACTGTTATATATATATGTGAATATCCCAAGCTTCCATTAAGTAATATACAAGCTAGTATGATACAGTAATGGCCTTCTAGGGCATAAACACTAACACACGTAATATTTGTACGTCTATATCGAGTGATATCGGGTTGATTTGTGGGAGTAGACCATAGGTTTTGACCTATGTGAGTTCCGCGTGTCGTTTTGCTTTCGATTTGGTTTTAATGCGATACGATACGTGTGATATGTGTAGGTACCCCCACGATGATTCGAGACGATGAAGAAGATGATGGCGACATCGACATCGGCAAGCAAGATCAGGTGAGTAGATATATATCTACGGGGGAAGTTGGGTGGATGGCGTATAGCACCCCCGCAGTTCGTAATGATGTATACGAATACGTATACACACACACACACACACATATATATATATTATGTTGATATAAGATTATTGATGATTAAGATAGATACTAGGTGTTCATGGATTAGTAGTGTTGCTTGCGAAACCCTAGAGTAGTTGTTGCTCCCACACACGCACACGCACTTGCATACATTCATTCTTTTACATGTGCGTATATGGGGATATGTATATATATATATATATATATACACACACACATGGGTATGGGACTATGTATATATATATATATATATATATATATATATATACATGGATTATGAGGATAGTACTTGGGATTTGAGATGAGTCGATGAGATTGGGCTTGGGGCCGTGAGATCGGTGAAGTGACAAGGTTCGTATTTGAGATACGGCATGATGTTTTAGCGGGTCCTTTGATGTGGTGTTTTCATACACACGCATGCATTTACATAGATGGTATCAGTTTCGTACTAGACGTAGATCAGTACCCCGGATCATGATTTTTGATAAAGAGGATACCAGATGAATAATGTGATGAATGTGATATTTGACCCTGTTGGATATATGTATGCCCTAGAGGCCATTATGTGATAGTGGATGTATCTATACATGTATATATATATATATATTCAGTATGCATTCTTGCTCGACATGATAGTATGCTATCTGGTTCTTCTTTATCTGACATGTTGATTTGATCATGCTTGTTATTCACTCATACATGCTGATAAAGCCCTAAGGATATTGGCTTGACTGCTCTGATTATGATGGAGATCATACTAGTGGGACATCTGTAGTCTATAAGCATATCCTGGAAAGTCCCTAGTCGTAGGTATGTCGAGACGGGGCATTGATATACCAGAGTAGACTAGCGTATATGATACTAGACCCATGTGATGGGCGATGGATGATCCCATATCCATTGGTGTTTGACATCAAGATCATATACGGGTGCTCAGTGGTGACTGGGTACACTGGACGGACTCGCCGAGAACTCCTATATGGAATTATATCTATCGTCGGATAGCAGTTCTCAGGTGACACTGGTACAGGTTAGTCTGTAGACCCGAGATCGTTATGGAGTCTTGTGTGTTCTCCCACTGTACTTTGATTGCCACCCTACCACGGCTCTACTGAGTCGTGCAAACAGGTGGCCGTTGGGTACAGTCCCGAGACACACGAAGGCAATGAGCGATAGGAGGGGTTTCGTCTCTCCCGGTATTGGGGGTTGATGCTGTGCTGTGCCCGACTGGTTATATCAGTAAGTCCCTGGCCAGGGCTGCTGAGATTTGCTGATAAGTGTTATCGGTAGTTTCTCGATCTGTTATAGACCATTCACCGGCACGACTTATTGAGTTATTAGGGTCGACGTGACCATCCCTAGGCTCGATATGCAGCATATCTGACGAAGAGACCGGACTGTACGGTAGTGTTGCCGGATGGCTCGACGGGAGTTGTAGCAGGTTCGCTTGTTTTCTTCTGATCGCTCAATACCCGGGTAGCCGTTACGTTTAGCTGACCGCTTGCGGCTTGGGGGACTTGATATGATCATTACCCTCTTCCGGCGTATTGACAAGTCTTAGAGTCCCACAAAGGAGTTACCCAGTCCAGGCGAAACGTTGTGGTGCGCGTATGCGATATGCGCATGCACCCGATTAAAATGTGCGTATGCGATACCGAACATTGATCGGGTGGCCTGCTTTTGGTGGGGTCGTATGAGATATGACCGGATTGATAAATTAAGTGTTGATTTATCATCTAACTATTAGTTTTCTCACTTGAAACCTTTCTAGGGTTTGATGGATGTATGCATGCATGCATGTGTTTCTTTCTTTCATTCTAGTTTCATGCACATGTGGATGTGCATACATGCATACATACATACACCCATCCATCATGGTTGTTAGCATATGGAAATGGTGGCAATATAAGACTCACACCATGGATTAAATTATGGATTATTATTTAATTTTGGTTTTAAAACAAAATGAAAAGGAAAGGATAATCATTCTAGCTTCTACATTCTTCCTTTGACCTAACCATGCTTACCTACCTCTTAACTTGAGTTATCCTTCTCTTTATCATTTAAAACTCAAGTTAAATAATGTCTCCATCACTTTAACCATGGTTTATAGTAAGAAGAAATAAAATATATATTGATATATTTCTTTTTCTTCTAGTGAGTTATCTTTATCTTATTACCTCTTGTGAAAAAATATTGCCACCATCTTCTTCCTCTTTCTCATTTGCTCTCTAGTTTTTTCTAGTGAGTAAATCACACTTAAAGAAAGGTTTTTGAAGTGAGAATCTTAACCACAACTTCATTCTACACAAGTTTAGCCAACTTGTTTAGAGTGTTCTCTTCGGTTTTACGAAGTTGCGAGCTTGGACGGAGAACTCCGTGGTGGATCGTCGTGGACACAAGAGGACTTCAAGAGGACTTCCATTCAACACCCTAGAGACCAAGGAGTCCAACGAAAGGGAGCTACAAAGGTTGTAGTCTCGAAACCTTAGATTAGTTCGCTTTAAGTTTCGAAACCCTAATTTTCTAGGATCGATTCCTTTGCATGTTCGTTTAGCACCATAAAAATTTAAACTTTTGGACATGTGATGCTTCAAAACTCTTCATAGGGTGCTACACAAACCTTACATTGGTATCAGAGCTAACCTAAAACATTAGGCGACCTTTTTACGAAGTTAAAACTCCGATCGAACCGAAATACGGTATTTTAGGGTGCTCTCTGGAAATTTTCTAAAATTTGACATTTTTCAGAATTAAAAATATCTAAAAATATCAGCAGATAAATCTAAGGATTACGGTACAAAAATTTTCCAATGAACAGTGATTGTTGCCGCGGAAACGCGGCCTAAGCTTTCTTAGGCCGCGGTTCCGCGGCCGTATATATGAATTATTGGATAATTTTTTTACTGTAATTTTTGAATCTGCTTGTATAAATTTTTGGGTATTTTTAATATGTATTTAGTTTTGAAAAATTCTGGAGATGATTTTGGACTCGTCGATTCGATCGGAATTTTCATTTCGTAGCTTTTCCGGGTAAATAAGAAAGTATTGAAGTGTTTGAACGAGTATCATTTGCTCACTATTCACGGGGTTTAAATGTTTTGGAAATACGTGCAAGTCTTTTTGTGGTGGTCCCTCTAGAAGACAACAAACCTTAACTCGATTATGTGACCGTCTTGAACTGCCCTTTGAACCTTAGGGTTTGGGGCAGTACGGCGTGCCACATGTGAGGCGTTGGCTTGACCCTTCTACGGCTGGACTGCTACTACTGTGTCACACTCCAAGTGTTTGAACTCTGCTCAAGTGTTGGGCTTTAGTGAATCCTGGGTATTTGATCGTTCGTTCGAAAACTTCAATGCTGTCTGTTTATCCGGAATGTGATACAATATATGGAATTCGTATAGTTTAGGCATGAAATACGAAATATGTGATATTTCGCATTTATGATGTCTAAAGAGAATGTGGATTCCAAATATTGTAGTTTTACACTTTCTTTTCTGTGACCGTAAGTGTAGTATGTACGATATCGCCGGTTTCGTTGCTATACATCAACGACAATTGGGGTATGCATACTTACTTACGTTGATGATATGAGATATTATGTGTTGCTGTGATATGATGTGCAGGATTGTCGCGATTGAATAGCCGGGGTTTTTTTTATGTGAGATGAGAGTTTTTGTATTTTCATTCATGTAAATTCATATGTTATGTAATATTCTTTTATTTGGGGCACTTCCGGGTTGAGGTTGCTGCCACCTGTGTTGTATATTATTTACTTTTCCGCATTAGGATGGACCCAAGGAGGGGAGCACAGGTGACCGGGTTCTAGGGTTCAGTGGGAGGCCATCTCGAGGAGTCGAGACCGGGTCTCCTAAACTCCAGGATTGGTAGGGTCACTTGCCGCTCTCATAGGGGTCCAGGGTGTGGGCTTGGCTATTCATCGCGACTGTGGAATCCGTATTTTCTATTCTGGCTAAATACTAAATACGGACGTCCTAGTATATCCCACGTTATATCTATATTTCTGCTGCCTGTGTTCTGTGATATCTGAGACGAATGACATATTATATATATGATATATAGTAGACGTTGCTTATGTTTTACACCCGCGCTAGTCCCGTCCCGGTATGCCGTTAGTTAAGTAACCTAACGGTGCATAACGGAACATTGCGGCGAATGCGGATGGCATAAGCGTACGTGTTATTTTCGTTTCTTTTCTGTGATTGGCTTAAGGACTTAAATGATGGGATTACATTAATGTGATTAATGTAAAGAAAATAAACCTAAAAGATGTTGTAGAATCAGATTTGAAAAACCACTCGGTTTTTTTTTTATGAAAAAGCTATATTTCAAAAACTGCGGAGCTTAAGCCACTCCTTTTTTTAAAACCACTTGATTCTACAACGATATCAAGCTCAAAGCGTTAAAGATTTTCTTAAAAATCATCCGCAACCCTCCGTCATTTTAGGAAGTAGAGTACTTAGTATTCGTGCTACGTTTGTTGACCTTAGCCAAGGCGTAGTGTACGGTAGCTAAGTGATGTCTTCCTACAAATGCATATGATGCAGATTAATTAGGACGGGCATATGACTTTGTTGACCTTAGCCAAGGGTCATGTGAACGGGTCTAATTAATCAAGAAATGACGGGTTGAGCTTGACTAGTGCTCGTGATTTGTTGACCTTAGCCAAGGTCACGAGTATTAGGGGTAAAAACCACATCAGGAATTTCAATAGTTGAAATTCGCAATGAGATTGCATACCTTCCATGTGATGGTTGGATCCCGATCCCACCGTGGGCAATAGTTGCTCCTAGGAGAGTTTTACAGTTTACAATTAGCTAACTCATTAGGTGTCTAGAAAGGTGTTAACGGGGCTCCGCCTCTGGGAAAACGAGGTTTACTCTAATTAGGGCCGTGCGAAAGCACGGGGAACCTCCCTCAAGTATTGACACTGGCCTGGCTGAACGGTTAGCGAAGTTGTAGACTGTAATTAATCCTGGCTAGTTTTTCTTTTTAAGGTTTGAAAGAAAAAACTCGATAAAAGCAGTGGGAAACATCGATTAGACAAGATAATAAACCAATCTGATCTATGCAAGAGCTTTCGCTGAGTGTATTCTTTTCTCTCTCTTAATGGCAGATACCCATGACTGGACTCAAGCTTTTACTAGATAAAAACAAACTGAATGGGACCAACTATAAAGACTGACTGAGGAATCTGAAAATCACCTTGACTTATGATAAAGTATCATATGTCCTCACGGCTTCAGCCCCGCCCGTCCCTGGTCCAAAATCCTCAGTTGCGGACATTGAAGTCCGCAAGACATGGGACGTTGACTGTGCCACGGCCACATGCCTCGCACTTGCATCGATGGATAACACACATCAAAAGCAGCACGAGGACATGGACATTCACGGTATATTGCTCCATACAAAGGAGTTGTATGGGGAGCAATCCCGCGTATTACGATACGAAGCATCAAAGAAATTGTTTCAGATGCGAATGGCCCCTGGCACACCAGTAGGAGACCATGTTCTGAAGATGATAGCTCTTATAGAAGAGCTTGAGGACCTTGGATGGACGATGGATAATGAACAATATATAGATATTATTCTGCAGTCCCTCCCCTCCACCTTTGTGTTGGAGATAGTGCCCTCAGAGTCAATTATTGGGTCACAGGCACGTGATTGCAATGATTGAGGGGAGGACCTATCCCGGTAGGACAGTCTTACTCGAGATGATAGTATGCTATCTGGTTTATCTTTATCATCGTGTACTGCTTTAGGTGACCTTACGAGTCGCTATTACACGTTGATAAAGCCCCTAGGATTCTTGCTTGACTTCCAGCAGTATGAGGGCGATCATATAAGTGGGAGCTGGGGGTCTACAAGCACATCCTTAAAAGGTCCCTAGTCGTGGGAGATTCGAGACAGGGCATCGTTTCTCCAGAGTAGACTAGTGTATACAGTCGAGACCCCGACGAGGGGCGGTGGCCGGTCTCACAAGCCACTGGTGTCAGTTGGTTCACCTAAGATGTATACAGGTGCTCATTGGGTTATGAGTACACCGGACAGGACTCGCCGGGAACCTGCTAGTTGGGATATACCAGACGTCAGATAGCAGTTCCCAGGTGACATGTGTACAGGTTAGTTCATCGACCTGGGATCGTCATTTGTCTCGTGTGAGTTCCCACTGTACTTTGATTACTACCCTACCACGGCTCAAAGGAGTCATGCAAACAGGTTTTAGTTGGGTACAGTCCCGAGCCACATGGAGACAGTGAGCGGATCTGCAGGGGTTCGTCTCTCCCGGTATTGGGGGTGAGGTCGTGCTGTGTCTAGGAGAGCCAGAACATGAAAAGTCCTTGGCCAAGGCAGGAGATTTGCTGGTAGGTATTCCAGTAGTATCTCAGGGTGTTCTGGGCTACACTCCGACACGACTTGTACCGCTTTTGGGGGTCTGACTTTTACCAACCCCCTAGGCCCGCCATGCGATGCTCATAGACGAACGGACCGGACTGTACGGATATTGTCACTGACAGGCTCAGTAGGGTGTCAGGATGAGTTCGCTCATCGACGTCCCTTTTGGTCAATACCTGGTGGCCCGTCATGTATTGGCTTATACCTCTGACGTGCTAGTGGTTAAATCCACAGCCACAGTATTGACGAGTCTTTAGAGTCCACCACACAGACAGTTACTCAAGTTTCGGGCGAAACGCTGTAGAGGCCGTATGGAGATATGGCAGGGTTCGATCAGATACGTGCGGTATTGCACGGATCGTGATCGGACGGTTTTTACTAGCCGGCTTTGGCTTAAGCCGGATTCTAGTATTTGATAGTGTAGTTTTGTCTCTTTGCATTTGTGTTCAGTGCGAATACAAATGCGGGCATGTATTTGCAGTAGTGGGGTTTTCCTGTAATTTATTACGGGATCAGTTTTTCTGGGGTTGCCAGTTTGCATTCCGTTCCGGCCGGTTTTCCTTCATTCCTTCTCGGTCGGACTTTCTTGGTGGAGGGTGTTAATTGCAAGTTTGCAATTAACATTTAGTGGAGGGTTTTCTTGCACTTGTGGATTATGATGAGACTTGCTTCATGATGTTATTCCTTTCTTGTCCATTTGATGGCTTTTCATTTGATGGTGCTTTGTTATGATGAGAAAAGAAATGAGAGTGACCATTCTCTTTATTTGGTTTTTCCATTGTATTTTATATTCTTGGAGAATTCTTTTTCTCTCTCCAATCTCATTCTTGAGGAGAGAGGGCCGGCCATAATGGAGAGGGGAGAGATGAGAGGAAATTTCATGGTGTATGGAAAATATATCATCTCATTCTTGCTTGCTCCAAAAATCCAATAACCCTTCTCCAAATTTTTTTTCTTGTTTCCTCCACAAACCATGGCAACCTCAAAACCCTAAAGAGACAAGCTTCTACACTATTTCTATAGCAAGCCTTGGACGCGTCGGCTAGCCAACTTCACGCCCGAGTTGCCTCGGTCAAGAGGCGGGAGCCCGTAAAAGATTCCGGCTACGTGGTGCCCTTTCCGACGAGCGAGGAGGTGACGGAGATTCCGCGGGAGATCGGAGTGGAGACGAAGACCGAAGGACACGGATCGCTTGGTATAGCATCTCTACTCTTTTCTATTTTGCTTGCTAGCTAGGTTAATGGCCCGATCCGGGTAAAAAGTCCGCGGTGGTGCCGTTTTGCAAAGTTCGCAAAGTTTTTGTTTTCCGCGTTTCCGGCGTCGGATCGACGGCCGGGGCGCCCCCGCGGGCTTACACTTTGCTCAGTTCATAGTGAACTTCAACATGCATGGCATAGAGAAGGACCTCCCTGAACTCCTTAATATGTTAAGGAGTGCAGAGAGCACTATGAAGTTAGCAAAAACTCCCGTTATGACTATTGGACAGTCTTCCTCTTCTCGCCCGAAAGCCAAGGCCAAAAGAAAGAAAAAGAAGAAACCCACTAATCCTAAGGGCGGAGTTAAAAAGGTGAAGGGAAAGGGAAAGTCCAAGGCTGGAGACTCGGGGAAGGGCGAATGTTTTCACTGCCACAAGACAGGACATTGGAAGCGCAATTGCACGGAGTACTTAAGTCTCAAGAAGAAGCATGGTGATGCTTCTGCTTCAGGTGCGTTTGTGACTGAAAACTGTTTTTCTATAAACTCTGCTTCCTGGGTATTGGATACCGGTTCAGGTTCTCACATTTGCAATTCTATGCAGGGGCTGAGAAATAGCAAGGTTTTGAAGACAGGTGACCATACTCTCCACGTTGGAAATGGTTCCAATGTACATACAGTCGCAGTGGGAGAGTATCACTTGGGGTTGCCATCTGGATGTATTTTGATTTTGAATCCATGTTATTTTGTACCAAGTATGCTATGTAATATAATATCCGTTTCTTTGTTGGACAATGAAGGGTATAATTTTGTATTGCAGAACAATGTTATGAACATTAACCTGAATCAAATGTTGGTTGGGTATGGTACGCTTAACAACGGAATATATGTCCTAAATCAACACACAGTTTTCAGTATACAACACACTAATAAAAGAAAATTTTCAGAATTAAATGAAGCTTTTCTTTGGCACTGTAGACTTGGTCATATTAACGAAACAAGACTAAGCAAGTTACACAAAGATGGATATTTAAACTCTTTTGAATATAAATCTTATGCGACTTGCCAGTCTTGTATCAAGGGTAAAATGACCAAAACTCCGTTTACCGGACACGGAGAAAGAGCTACTTAGCTCCTGGGCCTCATACATAGTGATGTATGTGGGCCAATGTCTACACAGGCCAGAGGCGGTTTTTCATACTTCATTACGTTCACTGACGATTTCTCAAGATTCGGTCATGTATTTTTATTAAAGCACAAGTCCGAAGCTTTCGAGAAATTCATTGAATATAAATAAGAAGTAGAAAAACAAACCGGCTTGAGTATCAAGATGCTTCGATCAGATCGAGGTGGTGAGTATCTCAGTGCAGAATTTGCAAACTTCTTGAAAGAGAATGGGATTCTCTCTCAGCTCACTCCTCCTTACACACCACAGCACAACGGTGTGTCAGAACGGAGGAATAGGACCCTATTAGATATGGTCCGGTCCATGATGAGTGACGCTGAGTTACCCGTCTCGTTTTGGGGGCATGCATTGGAGACTGCAGCGTTTCTACTGAACAGGGTTCCAACCAAAACCGTGTCCACCACACCATATGAGATATAGCATGGGAAGAGACCATCTCTTAAGAGAATTAAGATTTGGGGTTGCCCGACCTATGTTAAAAAGCAAAATCCGGACAAACTCGAGACACGGTCGGTCATGTGTAACTTTGTGGGATATCCAAAGAATTCTTATGGATATCTATTCTACCACAAAGAGGAACAAAAAGTGTTCGTTTCTCAACATGCCACATTCTTGGAAAAAGAGTTTTTCACAGACAAAGATGATGGCAAGGTAGTGGATCTAGAAGAGGTTCTAGAGACACAAACTACAAATGACGATTTGGTTGAACCGGCTGTTGCAGCAGAAACTGAAGAACCTCGGCCACTCCGTAGGTCTGGTATGACTTCTCGCCCACCGGAGAGGTACTACGGTT
Organism: Agapanthus africanus; assembly: GCA_030015575.1. Lineage (NCBI taxonomy): Eukaryota > Viridiplantae > Streptophyta > Magnoliopsida > Asparagales > Amaryllidaceae > Agapanthus > Agapanthus africanus. The sequence goes on along the minus strand of JASDDO010000026.1, from coordinate 510,209,790 downwards.
TCCTCATTGATGGTAACGGAGAAGATTGCATCATGGATGATGATGATCCTACCAGTTTTCAGCAAGCTATCACGAGTAAATACTCTATGAAGTGGCTGGATGCCATGAGATCCGAAATGGAGTCTATGTACACCAACAAAGTGTGGACTTTGGACGTTGTACCCCCTGGGGTAAAACCTGTAGGGTGCAAATGGATCTTTAAAAGAAAGATTGGTGTAGATGGGCAGGTGGAGACCTATAAGGCAAGACTTGTGGCGAAGGGTTTTCGTCAAAGACCAGGTTTGGACTATGACGAGACTTTTTCTCCCGTAGCCATGCGTAAATCCATTCGGATCCTACTTGCTATTGCTGCTCACTACGACTATGAAATCTGGCAGATGGACGTTAAAACCGTATTTCTAAATGGAAATTTGGAAGAATGCGTTTATATGGATCAGCCAGAGGGTTTCATTGACAGTAGGAGCAGCGGGAAAGCATGTAAATTGCTTAAATCCATATATGGGTTAAAGCAGGCATCACGGAGTTGGAACATCTGTTTCGATGATGTCATCAAAGAGTTTGATTTCATCAAAAATCCAGATGAACCTTGTGTTTATAAGAAGGCTGTAGGGAGAGCTGTCACATTCCTCGTATTGTACGTGGACGACATTCTTCTGATAGGAAATGATATTCCTATGCTACAGTCGGTCAAATCTTTCTTATCACTGAGGTTCTCCATGAAGGACCTGGGTGATGCCACGTACATTCTGAGCATAAGGATCTATAGGGATAGATCCAAAAGGTTATTGGGATTGTCCCAAACCAGGTACATTGACACCATCCTAAAAAGGTTTAGTATGGAAGACTCCAAACGGGGTGCCTTACCCGCTTGCCATGGGATCACTCTCTCCAAGGATTCTTGTCCAAAGACCGATGAAGAGAGAGCTCGCATGAGTATTATACCCTATGCTTCGGCAGTAGGATCTATAATGTATGTGATGTTATGTACACGCCCAGATGTAGCTTACGCACTTAGTGTTGTAAGCAGGTATCAATCCAACCCAGGGGAGAATCACTGGACAGCAGTGAAGAACATTCTTAAGTACTTGCGAAGGACTAAAGAATTGTTCTTGGTGTATGGTAATGGAGATCTCCAAATGGAGGCCTTTACCGATTCGAGCTTCCAGAGCGATAAGGACGACAGCAAATCTATCTCTGGGTTTGTATTTACCCTCAATGGAGGGGCGGTGAGTTGGAAGAGTTCCAAACAAGATACCGTTGCAGACTCTACGATGGAAGCTGAGTACATTGCTGCAAATGATGCCGCCAAGGAAGCCGTCTGGATGAAGAAGTTCGTCTCGGAGCTAGGAGTAGTTCCAACCATTATTGATCCAATACCTTTGTATTGTGACAATAATGGGGCTGTGGCTTTAGCCAAGGAGCCCAGATCCCATCAACGGTCCAGACACATCCTGAGGCGTTTTCATTTGATCCGGAAGATTGTAGATCGCCGCGAGATCGAGATTAGGAGGGTAGACACAAAGAATAACGCCGCGGATCCATTCACCAAGGCCCTCCCTCAGCCGCAGCATGAGCGACTTTTTGAGAAGTTGGGTATGAGATACGCCAATAACTGGCCTTAGTGCAAGTGGGAGATTGTTGGATATATGTATGCCCTAGAGGCCATTATGTGATAGTGGATGTATCTATACATGTATATATATATATATATATATATATATATATATTCAGTATGCATTCTTGCTCGACATGATAGTATGCTATCTGGTTCTTCTTTATCTGACATGTTGATTTGATCATGCTTGTTATTCACTCATACATGCTGATAAAGCCCTGAGGATATTGGCTTGACTGCTCTGATTATGATGGAGATCATACTAGTGGGACATCTGTAGTCTATAAGCATATCCTGGAAAGTCCCTAGTCGTAGGTATGTCGAGACGGGGCATTGATATACCAGAGTAGACTAGCGTATATGATACTAGACCCATGTGATGGGCGATGGATGATCCCATATCCATTGGTGTTTGACATCAAGATCATATACGGGTGCTCAGTGGTGACTGGGTACACTGGACGGACTCGCCGAGAACTCCTATATAGAATTATATCTATCGTCGGATAGCAGTTCTCAGGTGACATTGGTACAGGTTAGTCTGTAGACCCGAGATCGTCATGGAGTCTTGTGTGTTCTCCCACTGTACTTTGATTGCCACCCTACCACGGCTCTACTGAGTCGTGCAAACAGGTGGCCGTTGGGTACAGTCCCGAGACACACGAAGGCAATGAGCGATAGGAGGGGTTTCGTCTCTCCCGGTATTGGGGGTTGATGCTGTGCTGTGCCCGACTGGTTATATCAGTAAGTCCCTGGCCAGGGCTGCTGAGATTTGCTGATAAGTATTATCGGTAGTTTCTCGATCTGTTATAGACCATTCACCGGCATGACTTATTGAGTTATTAGGGTCGACGTGACCATCCCTAGGCTCGATATGCAGCATATCTGACGAAGAGACCGGACTGTACGGTAGTGTTGCCGGATGGCTCGACGGGAGTTGTAGCAGATTCGCTTGTTTTCTTCTGATCGCTCAATACCCGGGTAGCCGTTACGTTTAGCTGACCGCTTGCGGCTTGGGGGACTTGATATGATCATTACCCTCTGCCGGCGTATTGACGAGTCTTAGAGTCCCACAAAGGAGTTACCCAGTCCAGGCGAAACGTTGTGGTGCGCGTATGCGATATGCGCATGCACCCGATTAAAATATGCGTATGTGATACCGAACATTGATCGGGTGGCCTGCTTTTGGTGGGGTCGTATGAGATATGACCGGATTGATAAATTAAGTGTTGATTTATCATCTAACCATTAGTTTTCTCACTTGAAACCTTTCTAGGGTTTGATGGATGTATGCATGCATGCATGTGTTTCTTTCTTTCATTCTAGTTTCATGCACATGTGGATGTGCATACATGCATACATACATACACCCATCCATCATGGTTGTTAGCATATGGAAATGGTGGCAATATAAGACTCACCATGGATTAAATTATGGATTATTATTTAATTTTGGTTTTAAAACAAAATGAAAAGGAAAGGATAATCATTCTAGCTTCTACATTCTTCCTTTGACCTAACCATGCTTACCTACCTCTTAACTTGAGTTATCCTTCTCTTTATCATTTAAAACTCAAGTTAAATAATGTCTCCATCACTTTAACCATGGTTTATAGTAAGAAGAAATAAAATATATATTGATATATTTCTTTTTCTTCTAGTGAGTTATCTTTATCTTATTACCTCTTGTGAAAAAATATTGCCACCATCTTCTTCCTCTTTCTCATTTGCTCTCTAGTTTTTTCTAGTGAGTAAATCACACTTAAAGAAAGGTTTTTGAAGTGAGAATCTTAACCACAACTTCATTCTACACAAGTTTAGCCAACTTGTTTAGAGTGTTCTTTTCGGTTTTACGAAGTTGCGAGCTTGGACGGAGAACTCCGTGGTGGATCGTCATGGACACAAGAGGACTTCAAGAAGACTTCCATTCAACACCCTAGAGACCAAGGATTCCAGCGAAAGGGAGCTACAAAGGTTGTAGTCTCGAAACCCTAGATTAGTTCGCTTTAAATTTCGAAACCCTAATTTTCTAGGATCGATTCCTTTGCATGTTCGTTTAGCACCATAAAAATTTAAACTTTTGGACATGTGATGCTTCAAAACTCTTCATAGGGTGCTACACAAACCTTACAGACCCGTACCCAGATTTGGGATACCGTATGATGGATTTACGTACGAGCTTTATATTGAAGGTAGATCTGCACTCTTGACTTGAGGATGTCATATTATAGATATTGTATTGTATACGATACTATTGAGGCGGGATCACCGACTATTATATATATATATATATATATATATATATATATATATATATATATATATATGTATGTATGTATCGACTCAAATGTTAGGCGGTTTCCTTACCTTTCGATCAGCCTGTTTAGTTTGGCCCTGTAGTGTACTTGTAAATGATAGATTAGATTCGACTCATACCTATTTCAAAAACTAACGAATCGTGAGTATTTTAAAGACGGGACAAGGGATTCTACGGATATTTCAAAAGACGTATCTTTTCTTAAAAACACCGTAGCCCTTATTTTCAAAACACCACGATTTGTGTTATTTCAAATGGCACCACTGCATGACTCATATTTATATAAATGCAGATTAGTTATCATTGTGTTTATCATTCAGCTCCTGCATATTATTACTGTTTGCATCGCATTTGCATGTTTATATTGTATTTCCATATGCCATTATTGAGATCATGCTGTCAGGACACAAGCACCATTACCGATGATGCGTATGTTCCACATACACTTACTTGCCGGCTCACACACATCATCATCGGTAATTGCCATGTCACTTACACTTTAGAGAATATTATTTCATTGACATAGCTTGTTGGCTGATAGATTCGACATGATATTAGTGTACTTGCTTTATATGCTAGTTTAGACATTGCAGTTATTACTTGAAAAATTCATGCATATTATTATTCAGTGTTATGCAGTATTATGGAGTTTTATGCAGATATTCACTGTGTACTTGCTATTGATGATTGGATTTCGGATTTTCATGAGATTTCCTGGATTTGGGGGAAAACCGCAAGAATATATATAAATTTCTCTCTCTCTCTCTCTTTTTAAAAATGAAAAGTGCGGTTTTCCCGTGATGTATGAGTCGTCCACCATGAGTTTTCAGGATTGCTGTTGGATTTCGAGACTCGATTCGAGGAGTTGGATGAACCGTCTCGGGTACATGGTGGGCCCGGTATGGTACCCCGGGGCAAGAAGCTCGAGTTGTATTCGCTGAGCCTGGCAGGGGAGCACTACCTACCGGTGATATTATTTGGACTCGTCGGATATCCGGAGGATGCTAACCGGAGTCATGAGATGGTTATAGGCTGATCCGTTCTGCCGGAGCCCATGGGCCGATCCCGCAGATGATACGGATGCCTGAGATATTGATATTTGAGATTTGAGATATTGAGATTTGAGATTTGAGACACCGAGATATTGAGATTTGATGATACAGGTCAGTCCGGGCAGCCAGAGCCTGAGATATTGAGATATTGAAATTTATGTTTTGTGTCGATACTTGACACGGATTTCTCAGTTGATTTCATTGATATTACTCGATTTATATACATACAGATATCTCTTTAAAAATAGAAAATAGTTGTCTCACTCATTTCATTACCTTACATTCATACCTCATACATATGATATATTGCTACCTGAGGCACTGACACGAGCACTGGGATTACACTTATGTATAGACGTTTACCCTTGCCACCTTTTTATGCTTCAGACCTATCATTTTGTGGTTATATTTATATTGATCGTATTGACCTAGGATTACGTCATACATTCGATTTCTGCTCTGTGATGATTTCTACTCACGAGTTGGCAACTCACCCCCGTTGTGCCACAGTTTCTTGTAGGTTTTGCCGTACAGGTTTCGTTACAGCTTTGCTGGCACACTGCTTCCATTCCGGGTGATTTGCTTGGTAGGTGGGTTCACTTGTATCGTGACCACCATTGTACTTTATTTTATTCATTGTATCTAGTAAACTCCATCAACCAAACATGTATTTCTTTCAGACTTAGAGACTAGAGTTGTTATTCTTTCGACCTTAGAGTCGCGCGTTGTATTACTATGAATTTCATGCTATTTTGAGTTTCCTTTTCAGTTTTGATCCTCGTCCTTCGGCGTTGTATATTATATTGCTTGCGTAGTTGTGACCGTCGATTGACGAAGAGCTAGCTCCCGCTCGGGGATGCCTTTTTTCATTCATGTATATATTTATCATGTTGTACCCCGTTCGGGGCCAATATTTACAAAGGAAACTCTGCCGAAACTTTCAGAAAAGACTTGTTGTTTTAAAGGCGCATAACTCGGCTTATGCTATTAAAACCACTTGATTTTAAACAAGTTTTCCTTCATTTATTATCTAAAATGTTTTTAGATTTCTGGGCTTTTGGCTTACTTGAATTTGATGGGGTCCTATAGACTTCATATGATTCAAGGACCAGTCACGTACCATTTTGGGTCGTGACATACACGTACACTTCTAAATCACCATTTAGAAAGACGTTATAGTCATCTATCTGCCAGATATCATAGTCATAAAAAACATCAGTTCAAGTTATATTCGTATGAACTTCAGTACAGACACTGAAATAATAGTTTCATCATAATCCACACCGGGTATTTGATGAAAACCTTTTATTACAAGTCTATCCTTATTAGGTTACTATCTTTCCATCCGCACTAATCTCGAAAGATCTACTTGCTCCTAATGGGTTTAACCATTTCAGGAGCATCCAGCAAAGTTCATAATTTGCTGGAGTGCGTGGAGTCCAACTTGGATATAAAGCATCCAACCATCAGTCCGAAATCACCACTTTCCATGGCTTGCTGATAACTAGTAGGGCCATCATCACCATGATGCTAACCTACCTGTCACCGTCTACGAGGAAACCGTTGTATCTCTCAGATGACTGAGGTCACCTACTAAACCTGCGGAGTAGCTAAGTTTGTCAGGGTCAATTGAATTCCCAGGTTTTACTAAATTTTCAGTAATCGTTTGTGGTTCTGGACTCTCTTCCAGTTCTACCATACTCATACTAATTTCTTTTGCAAAAAATTCATTTTCTAAAAAGGTGGCAAGTCAAGAACAAAAAAAAATTTGATCTTGAAAATGGTAGAAGTTAAACCCTTGCGAAAGCTTGGGATAACCCACCAACTGCACATTACCGAAATGTGTCTCGAGTTTGTCCGGATTTTGTTTTTAAGTATAAGCCGGATAACTCATTATCATAACTACCTTAAGATATTCTCATTCTATATCACATATAGAATCTGAGACACGAATTTAGATGGAACCATATTCAATTGGTATGCAGCTGTTTCCAGTGCATATCCCATAAATGAAAAAGGCTACTTATCATTACTCATCATGGAGCGTACCCTATGATGAGTAATCTGAGAGAAAATCTAATTCTCAATACGGAATACCGAGCATAAGTATCCACATCTTCGATCACTTTGAGGAATCTTGATACTTCCAACGTTTGATTCTCTACTTTATTCACATACTCTATGAACTTCTCAAAATCTTTTGACTTTGCGTTTCAACAAGAACATGCGTCTAACATTAGAGAACTCATAGGTAAACGGAATGAAGTATGAGTACTAACCCCTTATCCATGTGGCTATCGGACAACATACATCACCATGTATAAGTCCATATGAGTTCAACTCATACTCCGTGTGTTATAAGTTGAAAATTGTATTTCGGTTAAGAATGTCTATACCGTTGTACAATGCACCTTACCTAATCATCAAATGATAAAGATAAATTTTTAGAACATAATTTTCAAAATTTATATCCCAGTTTATCAGATAAAGAGACGGATATATCAATTTTAAAAGTTGGTGCATAACAACGGATATTCAAAACCAAATATTTGTCGTTAGGCAAAACCAGGTGATTTTCCCCAATAGCAACAATTGCTCCGATTTCCGACATTGAGGATCAAAATCACCCTTTTCCCAATTCTATACCCCTTTTCAGTATCTGTAAGGCCTTATAGATATAGGATTATAATCCGGTATCCAAATACCCATGATTCAGAATTAATTGAGAAACAGTTTTCAATTACAACCACACAGGAAACTGAAACATGAAAATGTTTCAAGGGGTGGCCAGGTATTCCTCGTAATGCCTCTTTCATTGCCCAGGCTCATGACAGTAGTTGCAATTTTCTTTCCCTCACTTCAACCACTATTGATGTCTCTCCGTCTTACCTTCTGTATACCGAACTTATACTTGTTGGTTTTCTTTTTACCCTTCCTTTCAGCTCCAGCCTTGGGACTGGAAGAAGACTATTCAACAAGCGTAACTAGTATATACTTCTTATTTAAGGAGCTCTCAAACTTGAGATAAAGTGGAGGGGGGACGAAAATGAATAACTCACTTTCTTCATAACCAGTGACCATTCTTAGACTGAAACAATTTCTCCAAGTTCGTATCTAACTAAATGAGATGGCATTTCCAAACAATATGGATTCCTATATATGATACAGAGGGTTTGGGAAAAATAAAGTGGAAATAGGAGGGAAAGGGACATATGCGACTTCGTTATGAATTAGAGTAATCATGACATTCTAAAGCCAATGAAGTAAAGATGTTTGGTTAACTTGGTTTACGAGTTTAAGTTTAAGGTCAATCATAGGTCGCTACCACACACACATCGCTACCACACACACACACACACACACACACACACACACAGAGAGGAAACACTCAGCGTGCACTCTATCAAGATTAGATTGATTTATTAATTTATCTAATCAGAATGGCTCCCACTGTTTCTGTTGGCTATATTGCCCTCAAGAAAATTATTGTAATTGTAGGTAGGCGATTATGATAATTGAAGGACCTATATAGGTAGAACAGTCTTGCTCGAGATGATAGTATATTATCTGGTTTATCTTTATCATTATGTGTATACGTTTTACTTGTTATTACGTGTCACTAATATATAATGATAAAGCCTGTAGGATTATTGCTTGACTACCAGCATTATGATGCTGATCATATATGTGGGAGCTGGATAATCCATAAGAACATCCTTAAATTTCCCTAGTCGAGAGAGTATCGAGACCGGGCATCAATATTCTGGAGTAGACTAGTGTATACATTTCTATACCCTGACGAGGGGCAGTGGCCGGTTGATTGATCGTGAAAAAGTGCGTGTAGAATAATTGCAATCAATAACGGTGTCGCATGTAGCTAGACCGAGATGAGTACGGGTCGTCCTCAGGGAAACGTTGAATCTTTTAATCTTACTTTAGGCGTGTTGATTAGGAAAGAAGGAAGAATAATGAATAGTGAAGAATGGTTATAGATTCTAGATCCATGTCAAACACGGATTCATGATATAGATCTAGATTAATTACGGATGTAGGTTTTATACTAGAAGGGGCTTGTAGGGTTTTTTAAGATTTAGTAGTCATGGATGATTAATTAAAGATTACTCCTTTTATCCTTTAATAGATTTAAAACTAGATTGACAGTGATGCATGTAGATTAGGGTTTCTGGAGGGAAAAGGGTTCCCACTCTTAACCCCTATCTTGATATGGATCTCCGTTCATGTCTAGCCTTTACCAAAACAATTGTTAATCTAATCTCTAATCGTGGTCATGAATATCAATGAATTGATAGCGCGCCCGATTAGGATGTTAACTATTCTTTTGATAAAGTTTATAAACTTTATAGGACGTAAAAAGAGTTTAAGGATCTTCATCATCCATTAATCTATCCTAATCCTACGAACCCTAACAAGCGGAGAATTACTCGTGCATGTTGGAGATAAAAGAAAAGATAGAAAGGGAAATCATATTGAAAACTACAGAAAATAAAATGATATAAGAAAACAACTACCTTTATTAATCAACAAGATCAAGTACACTTTGTTCCTTTAGAAAATGATTACAAAACCCTAGTTTGCTTCTCGATCTCTTATAAGGAGGTAGATGAACTGTCGATGATCAACCAGGATTCTTAAGCCATCGTGGACTTCGTGATCGCGTCAGTTTGATAATTTTTCCAAGATGCTCTCGGTCCTTATTTATAGTCACAGAACCAGAATCTCTAGTTTCCTAATAAGGCAACTAGCTGTTAAGATCCTACCCAAAAAATCCAAAATCCCAACTCCCTCAACTTGCGGCGGAACCGCGGCCGTTATGTGGAGTTGACCGCGGATCCGCGGTGGTTAGGAGGATTCTTTGCTTCAAAATTCTTATGGCCTCTGCTTGTGACACATGTAGACTATTTTGATATCTGAAATCTGAAAATCTTCTCTAAGTCTCTGCCAGAATTGATTTCTTCGATTTACTTTAAGATTTCGGCATATTTGATCTCGATAACTCGGATTTCTTTGATTCCAGTCCTGATATAATTTCTGCACAATTATATCAATAAATAATGTTAGTAGAATTTGTTTTTATTGAGATATTATCTTAACCATTTGACATGATATTATAGTTTTAAGAGAATTGGTCAAAGATATTTGATATGGTATGCATATTTAAATGGACTAAATAATACATAGATATTATATGCTTACATTTTTCCTTCATAATGTTAATTATAATATATAAACATATGAAAATAGTATTTTTTACAGATAAACCCTCATATGTGTCATATTTATAATAAACACCTTTTATTATATAGAAATAGTAAGGAAAATGTCATATCAAAAGTGTAGTTTTATCAACTGAACAAATAACCCCAAACTTAACTTTGATCGTCCCGAGCAAACTAGTTTTTCAAGAGAAGTAGAAAAATAAAAAGAAAAATCCTAAGCAGCACCCTTTCGTAGGCAACACGATTGCACTGAGCACGTGCAACAAGCCGTTAAACCTCTAGGTGTCCCTAGTAGGAGGAGTGTTGTCTCCTGAGGGTTTTCAGCGGATTACACCCACAAAATCCTATAATAAAAGAAAGATAGTGAAAGTTACATACAAAGATATGAACTATAAAAGAAAGAACTTGAAAATAAGAGTTTCCAACTATACCATCTTTTCAGTTGCTATTAGCCCTATCTTAATGGTCGTGAAAAAATGTTAGAAATCGCATCACCCCTTAATAAAACATCGCCTTTAGTCTTCCTCCCTATCTTTCTTTCAAACATTGATCATATACCCTTACGTGTGTGTAAAATACATCCCTACACTTAGAGAATTCAATTCAAGCTCTCATAGTCTTGTCCATCTTCCAAAGTACTTTATAGTTGGTGAATATTTTCGATAAAATTTCTCACACATTCTTCATGCGACCGTTAATACTTCTTGAGGTACTAACCAACCGATTACAAAATGTGCTCGCGCATTTAGGCGTAATTCCTTGTTTCGCAACACCCAAGGCTTAGCAGTGGCTCCCAAACCAGTTGGTCTAAGGCACTAGGTGATAAAGCACCATCGCTATATTTTTTTATGCTGCCTTGGTAATTAAAAAACCAGTGTTCATTTTTTTCTTCACCTCTTATATTTTATTTTATTTTCCTAAGGCTTTTAGACAAGAGCATTTCAAGGTATCCTCTACTATCCCAAGTTTCAAGATGTGTGTAAGTGCGTATAGTAGGGTATCAACGTTCAAATGTTTGGCCTCAAGAATATGAACTATTTTTCAGACTTATTTTTATCCTCAGATTAGTAATTTCCTTTATCTTACTAACCCTTGGGACAACGGCTCATAACTACTTATTACTAGTTTCGTTTAAGAAAACATATAATTTTCTTGCTTTTCTCAAACTATTCCTATTTTTCATATGTAAATTTTCACTTTCAAACTTTTATTATCAATTTTTTTTCTTTTTTTGTGTGCTTATATATAGTATAATGCAAAGTAGTGTGTAAATAAGCACAAACCTCCCCCAAACATGTTTGCAGTAGTGTCCTCACTTTTGTTTCTTATAAATCTCAAAAACCTGTAGACTTGGGAGGAAAGGTTATTAACGGGGGCAACAAAAATTGAAAGTGAAAATCCTCACCCAAACTTATTTTTAGCTCACAATTTTGAGGACAAATTTTATTTTCAAGAGCCAAAAATATACCCCCCAAACTTGAGTTAAACAATATTAAGCATTTTAAGGGGGGTAAAGTTATTTGGTCAATATAAGACTTTACAAAGACCAAAAGTTAATACCAACCATTCAAAATTTTTATCAATGTAACGTATAGGTCGGTGGAAGAACATGTTATATAGAGCTAAGAAAAAGTGGGGAAGAGATAAGTGGTGGTATGGAAATGGTTTGCGTGAACGTGAATGTGAAAAGATAAGAGATGATGATAAATAAAAACGAGAATGTGAATGATCAGAAATGAGTTGAATATTGGCATTCTCGTATTTTATAAGAAGAAAGGGTGGTGGTTCAACTTCTATAGGTGGAGGTTGATTAATCACAAAATCCGTGTTGTTTAGGAATGCAAGTTCGTCAGCAAAATGTTCTTCAAAACTTTCATCGATGGTGTAATTGAACATTTTGCTGTCAGTAAGTTTTGTGCCAGAATTTATCATACTTGATTTGTTAAAAATTATGGAGGTAGGAGACTCGAAAAACTCATCTACCTCATTTTCAAAAGTATCCAAATCAAATTGGCTTTCTGGAATTATCAAACTTGAATTATCAGATTGTGATTCATCAACACTCATTGAAATTATAGGAAGCATAGAAGAAGAACCTGAGAAAGTAGAAGGTAAAATTGGCAAACAAATTGGTGTGTCGAGTATCGCTGAACCAGATGTGGAAGATGAAGGCTGAAGTTCGGTCTGTTGTTCGGTTATACAATTATCATCAACTTCAAGACGCATATGGGATTCGGGAAGCATAATTAAAGGCTCGAGATGATGACCACAAGGAAGTGAAAGGACCTGATGAATTGGCGGGACAAACTCATCCAAAATTTTGGGTTCATCATTCAATATATCCCCAACGTCAATCTCCTCATTCAAGTGAAGGTTAGAATTCTCAAATACCTCATTAAAATTATGGTTTTCAATCAATTTTGGTTCAAGAGTGGAGGTGTAGAGATCACAAGGGTTGTGTATGGTTTCACTTGAAATGGACCCTTCATAATCGGGTAAATCAAACACTACAAAGTAACACAACTCATCAAACATTCTATCTTCAATTGGTGAATCATTTGGTGTACTCGATGAATCTGTGAAACCGGAGTTGTGGATTTCAGTTTGGAATGGGGAGGTTTGATTAGGAAGGGTGTGCAGTTCTGTCTCACTACCCAAATTCTCACTTTGTCCCATGGCCGTATTGTATACTGAAAATTTTTGGGCTGATGTGAAATTATTAGCTTGCATCCACTCTGTTGTTTCCTTTCTAATTTGGTGCGACATTTCCACATATTTTTCTAACGTCCGTTCAAGACTAGACTTGGGTTGATAAGGGGTTTCAGTATAAGATTGAAATTCTTGTGGATAATTAAAACTCCCAAATGACTGATTAAAAGGACTGTCTAGAGAAGGTGTAAAAGTCGGATAGGATTGATAGGAATAGAGTGGTTGCGAACATTGGGCTGGAGTAGGATCAACATTATGATAAGAAGAATACTGATATTGGTTGGTTGGTTGGCTATTCTCAATAGACATCATATATGCCACAAACCGATTATGAAATTCTTCTTTAGAAAGTGGTGGTGATGGTTGATATTGGTCCGGATTGAAACTTTGGCCGTTAGCCCTTGCTATATGCTCAGCAATGGACATGCGTCTGGGGGATTCCTCACTCGGAGTATCAACTGAAACAGTTGTAGAATTAGGATACGGTTGATAAGACCTGGACTGAGGTGGCCAACTATTTTTATCCGCTTGTTCTATCCGATCTCTTAAAGATATGGGAGAGTCGGATGGTATACCGAAGCGATTATGAAAACAAGAAATATCTGGTTGTGGATAGCAATGCTCGGCAAGAGTTCGTCTGTTTGGATTACCCATTATAAGAAGAAAAGTGGGGGGAAGGGTAAAAAGGAAAAGAAAAAATTGGATTGTTTTGCTTTAAAAGTGGACTTGGGGGTTGACTCACAAAATCACAAAAAAATGCACAAACAACCCTAGAACTATGGTTACCTAGGATAAGCTCTAGACCGCTCCTAGACTTCCAAAGGACAAGCCGCAGGATCAATCCTCTATCACCTCTTTACTACCCTTGCGGCCAGGTAAGTTCCAGGTAAGTGTGAGGTATCCGCTATACGAATAACCAAAAATAGCGGGCTTAATTAAGTAACCACTTGCCTTAGACACACTTGCCTAGGCACCACAAAAGTAATGCGGATAAGCGATAAATTACCCACGACCTTCCTATGTCCTTATTGCGCGCGAAAGACCTTAGAGTCTTGTCTAGATATTTTTTTAATTAATGTAGGGTTGATGCGGATGCTCGTTTTGTGATTTGCGGGGCTTAAAAAGGGTGATAAAATCCTCACCTAATCTGAATTTTGGTCTTGCCCCTTAAAGTCCGTATTAAAATATGAATAAACAAACCAATTACAAAACTTTGCAAAAAGATTTTTGAGCGGCGATATTTTGCAAAGAATCCTGCAGGAAAGATATTTTATTGGATTTCAGAGGAGAGAGGAAGAGTTGAGAAATTTACCAGAGAAGCTTGGAACCCTAATTCTCCAATTCAGCCGCGCTTCCGCCGCAAATTTGCCTTATTGCCGCGCTTCCACCGCCGACTTGGGAGATCAGGTGGAGATTTTTGCTACGTAGCCTCCCTTGCTCTTCTGGATCTTGATGAGTGTCTCTGGCTCTCTGTTTCCTTAATTCTGTGACTCCAGACCCCCTCGCAAAATTCACACAATAATCGTTAAATATACAATTTGCAGTTTTGTTTATTTTTATGATATAAATCGAATAAGAATTCAACACGAATAGTAAGAAAAATAAATTACGCATGTATCCCCGGCAACAGCGCCATTTGATTGATCGTGAAAAAGTGTGTGTAGAATAACCGCAATCAATAACGGTGTCGCGTGTAGCTAGACCGAGATAAGTATGGGTCGTCCTCAGGGAAACGTTGAATCTTTTAATCTTACTTTAGGCGTGTTGATTAGGAAAGAAGGAAGAATAATGAATAGTGAAGAATGGTTATAGATTCTAGATCCACGTCAAACATGGATGCAAGATATAGATCTAGATTAACTACGGATGTAGGTTTTATAGTAGAAGGGGGATTGTAGGGTTCGTTAAGATTTAGTAGTCATGGATGATTAATTAAAGATTACTCATTTTATCCTTTAATAGATTTAAAACTAGATCGACAGTGATGCATGTAGATTAGGGTTTCTGGAGGGAAAAGGGTTCCCACTCTTAACCCCTATCTTGACATGGATCTCCGTTCATGTCTAGCCTTTACCAAAACAATTGTTAATCTAATCTCTAATCGTGGTCGTGAATATCAATGAATTGATAGCGCGCCCGATTAGGATGTTAACTATTCTTTTGATGAAGTTTATAAATTTTATAAGACGTAAAAAGAGTTTAAGGATCTTCATCATCCATTAATCTACCATAATCCTACGAACCCTAACAAGCGGAGAATTACTCGCGCATGTTGGAGATAAAAGAAAAGATAGAAAGGGAATTCATATTGAAAACTACAGAAAATAAAATGATATAAGAAAACAACTACCTTTATTAATCAACAAGATCAAGTACACTTTGTTCCTTTAGAAAATGATTACAAAACCCTAGTTTGCTTCTCGATCTCTTCTAAGTAGGTAGATGAACTGTCGATGATCAACCAGGATTCTTGAGCCGTCATGGACTTCGTGATCGCGTCGGTTTGATAATTTTTCCTAGATTCTCTCGGTCCTTATTTATAGTCACAGAGCCAGAATCTCTAGTTTCATAATAAGGCAACTAGCTGTTAAGATCCTACCCAAAAAATCCAAAATCCCAACTCTCTCAACTTGCGGCGGAACCGCGGCCGCTATATGGATTTGACCGTGGATCCACGGTGGTTAGGAGCATTCTTTGCTTCAAAATTCTTGTGGACTCTTCTTGTGACACATGTAGACTATTTTGATATCTGGAATATGAAAATCTTCTCTAAGTCTTTGCCAGAATTGATTTCTTCGATTTACTTTAAGATTTCGGCATATTTGATCTTGATAACTCAGATTTCCTTGATTCCAGTCCTGATATAATTTCTGCACAATTATCTCAATAAACAATGTTAGTAGAATTTATTTTTATTGAGATATTATCTTAACCATTTGACATGATATTATAGTTTTAAGAGAATTGGTCAAAGATATTTGATATGTATGCATATTTAAAAGGACTAAATAATACATAGATATTATATTCTTACATTTTTCCTTCATAATGTTAATTATAATATATAAACATATGAAAATGGTATTTTTATAGATAAACCCTCATATGTGTCATATTTATAATAAACACCTTTTATTATATAGAAATAGTTAGGAAAATGTCATATCAAAAGTGCAGTTTTATCAACTGAACACCGGTCTCACAAGCCATTGGTGTTGTGGCACCTAAGATAATATACAGGTGCTCATTGGAGGAGAGTAAACCAGACGGACTCGCCGAGAACTTCTAGATGGTATTATACCTATCGTCAGATAGCAGTTCTCTGGTGACATGAGTACATGTTAGTCTTTTGACCTAAGATCGTTATTTGTCTCGTGTGAGTTCCCACTGTACTTAGATTACTACCCTACCACAGCTCAAAGGAGTTGTGCAAACATGTTTTAGTTGGGTACAGTCCCGAGCCACATGAAGATAGTGAGCGATTGTCAGGGATTCTTCTATCTTGGTATTAGGAGTCGATATCGCGCTGTGTTCAGTTGGCCATCACCATAAATCCCTGGCCAGGATGGATGCGATTTACTGATAGGAGTTCAGTAGCTTCTCAGTGGGTGATGAGTTTGACTCCGGCATGACTTATCGGGTTATTAGTGGTCTGACATTATCCACCCTCTAGACCCGGTATGTGATACTCTCAGACGAAGAGAATGAACTGTATGGAGATTGTGACATTCAGGCTCAGTAGGGTACGGATGGACTTGATTGTCGACCTCCATTTCAGCATATACCTGGATAGCCGTTATGTACAGTTAGTGTTGCTGACGTGCTTATGGTTATGGATTTATCCAGTAACTCACTACTAGCGTATTGTCGAGTCTTTAGAGTCCCACACAGAGCGTTTTCCTGGTTCAGGCGATATGATGTACATGCCGTATATTGATACATGCAGGGGTCTGATTAAATATGTGTACCGACTATACAGACTTTAATCAGACGGTTGATAAAACTAGCCGGTTTATAAAATCAAGTATTGATTTAATAATTTACATATATATATATATATATATTTTGATATATATTCTAGTATTATGTTCGCTATTCATTTTCTCTCTCTTGACTATCTGTATTTTTATATGGATATGCGTATATGTATTTCGATACGTATACCGGTGACGTATTTCGTATTTATACAAGAATAATTTTAGAAGGAGAACACCTCATTTATGAATTTCCTTTCATGGAAATTCAAGGAAATGGGGTGGCATGATGAGGTGGCAAAGAGTATGGTTTAAGGGATGGGTGGGAGGGATGGCTTGATTTTTTAAAGGAAAAAGGCATGACATAATTTTTGGTGGTGAAAAATTAACAGAGCACTCTAATTCATTTCTCATAAGAGACTAGCTCAATTGTTATGTTGAGATTCTCTTTCCTCATATTCACCTCCTTCTTCCTCTTCTCATGTGTTGAAATTAATTGTGGAAATGAGAAAGATCATTGAAAGTGAAAATTCCTACATCACTAACACTCCACTTCTAGCAAACTTGAATGGTTAGTTGCATTACTAGAGTTTCTAGGTGAAGTTGGGTTTGGATCAGTTTCCTTCTGGTAGACCATCTTCGGCAAGAGCAGTCGTCTCTCAAGCACGTTCCCGATGGCCTACGGAGTTTGGAGGGGTTTTCCACGATTGGGTGGACACGCATCAAAGGTTGTAATCCCTAAACCTTGTTTGTTTAGTTTTCTAGTTTAGTATTTGGAACGATCTCTATGTTTCGGTTTCCTATCGCTCGCTAGAAATTTTTGTTGTTCATTATGTTAGGAATATGTATGCTCTAGAGGCCATTATTGTATGATACAGTGGATGCTTGGACATATATATAGAGGAATTTCTTGTTCGACATGATAGTATGCTATCTGGTTGCTCTTTATCTTAACATGTATACTAGTATTATTATATTGTCTCTCTAATTCATGTTGATAAAATCCTTAGAATGTTAGCTTGACTACCAGGACTATGATGCATATCATACTAGTGGGGCTTGAGTAGTCTACAAGCACATCCTTTAACAGTTCCTAGTCAAGGAGATATCGAGACATGACATCGATATTCCAGAGTAGACTAGTGTGTACGTTTCTTGACCCTGTATGGGGGTGATGGTTGATCCCACAACCATTGGTGTTTGCCATCAATGATTGTACACAGGTGCTCATTAGAGAATGGGTACACCAAACAAGACTCGCCGAGAACTCCTAGTTGGTACTATACCTATCGTCAGATAGCAGTTCTCTGGTGACACTTGTACAGGTTAGTCTGTAGACCCGAGATCATCATAGAGTCTTATGTGGTTCCCACTGTGCTTTGATTTCCTTCCTACCACGGCTCAAAGGAGTCGTGCAAACAGGTGGATTTTGGATACAGTCCCGAGTCACATGGAGGCAATGAGCGATAGGTGGGGTTTCGTCTTTCCCGGTATAGGGAGTTGATGTTGCGCTATACTTGATTGGCTATAACAGCAAGTCCCTGACCAGGGCTGATGAGATTTACTGGTAAGTGTTATCAGCAGTTTCTCGAACGGTTATAGGCCACACATCGGCATGACTTATCAAGTTACCGGGGTTTGACGATTCCACCCCTAGACTTGATATGCGATATATCAGAAGAAAAGACCGGACTGTACGATAAGTGTTGCTTATAGGCTTTGCGGGAGTTTAGAAAAGCTTGCTTGTTGATCTTCTATTCGCTCAATACCTGGGTAGCCGTTACGTCCAACTAGTACTGCTGACGGCTTGTGGGTGACTGATGCGATCATTACCTACAACCGGCGTATTGACGAGTCTTTAGAGTCCCACACAGAGGTTTCCTCGCTCAAGCGAAACGAAATAGGGCACATATGATGATATGTGCGGGAACTTGATTAATTACGAGTATGTGATACCGTATTCTAATCTCGCGATATGTGATGTCGGTTAGGTTATATATGATATAACCGGATTGTTGAATCAAGTGTTGATTCAATGATATATTATATGTATATATATTTGATACTGACCGGTTATATATGATATGACCGGATTATTGAATCAAGTGTTGATTTAATATAGTATTGAATATTTATCGGTTATATGTGATATGACCGGGTTATTGAATCAAGTGTTGATTCAATAATGTGATATACATATAAGTGATATTAGTCGGTTATATATGATATAACCGGATTATTGAATCAAGTGTTGATTTAATAATTTGATATATATTTATATTTGATATTTATATATTTATCAACTAATATTGTGCTCACTAAAGAATTTCTTCTCTTTATAATACATTTAATATATATGTGATATATATTAATATATTGTGTCATGGTGGATGATACATAGAACATGTGTGTATGAGACTCACACTAAGACTAAAGATTATTGGGTAATTATTTATTAAGAGTAAATACAAAATGAGGTGGAAATGAGCATGGTTTAAGATGCTTGTAGAAGCATGTACAAGCCATGACTCATTCCACTAATTTTGTTTTACTCTAGATATTTTATAACCCAACCATTATCTTTAGCCCATGGTCAACTCTCTACATTATCACATGAGATATTTCCCTCACCCTAGTTCATCTTCTTGATCTCATATTTGCTCTCTAGCTTTTCATGAGGTGAGAAAGAAAAAGAGAAAGTGGTTTCTAAAGTGAGCAAAATTCCTACTTCATCAACCTACTCTCATTTAGCTCATAAGATTAGGTTGTTTGCTTCACTAATTCTTGATTAGTGAAGAGATAGCTTGAGTTAGAGTAACTTCAAGGTGGATAATTTTCGGCTTTGAAGATGACGAAGCAAGCTTGTTCCTTTCACAAATTGGAGCCTAAGAAGAGTTCTAGGGACCACTACTTGAAGCTAAGGGACTACTACTTGGAGCTTTAGAAGTGAAGGACCGGTCTACAAAGGTTGTATTTTCTATTCACTTAGTCTAAAACTAGTTTACATGCTTACAATCCCTAATTCTCTAGTTCGATTCTAGGTTAGTGTAGCTTAGATCTCTAAATTTTTTAAAATTGCATACTTGATGCATATGGAAACCTAGTATAGGTGCTAAGACACACTTTCACATTACACTTCCGCATTGGCCACGAGCGCTAGGGAACCCTTCAGTTTCGTCGAATCGTCCTTCAAACCCTAAAAGGAGAACTAGCCGGGATCATGTATACCCACAAGTTCGCTAACCAGTCAGGTATGCCAGTACAAGTACTTCGAGGGAGGTCCCCCATGCTTTCGTATGGACCCAATTTAATAACCCCGTTTCCTAAGAGGCGTAACCTCGTAAGCACCTTTCTAGACACCTAATGGGTTAGCTATTTATGACGTGAAAATCTCCCGTGAGTAACTATTACCCACAGTGGGAATCGGGACCCAAACTATCGCATAGAATGGTATGCTATCACATTGCAAGTTTCAACACTTGAAACTCCTGATATTGGTTTTTACCCCTAACGGCTTATGACCTTAACAAGGTCAACAAATCATAAGCCGCTAGTGAAGTTCAACCCGTCATTTCGTGATTAATTTAGACCCACCCGCACGACCCTTAATAAGGTCAACAAAGTCGTATGACTGTCCTAGCTAATCGCATCACATGCTGGCAGGAAGACATTACTTATCTACTGTACACTACGCCATAATAAGGCCATCAAACGTAGCACGTATATTATGTACTCTACTTCCTGAAATGGCAGAGAGCTATGACTGGTTTTGAATAAAATCTTTAATGTAATGAACTTGATATCATTGAAGGAATCGAGTAGTTTTGCAAATTTATAGTTACATAGACTTTTGCTTTGCATAAAGGTATTCGGTTAGGAATATCCTGTACCTCATTCGATGAGGTAAGAGCCATGATTCTTTCACGGAGAATCCGCCATGATAGGGTCAGTCAGCGCAGCGGAAGCTCGCTGTGGCGTCCAAAGATCCCTCAGGAGCTACTTTTTACGTTGTCCCCTCGGTACAGACTACAATCCGCTGGACCAATCTGCACGGGGCATCCAGGGGGTAAGAGCCTATACTTCGCCACCACTGTCACACAGTGAGAACCCCCATGGGTCGGCATCCCTTCCTAGTAGCTCTGATACCACTGTCAGGATGCAAGTGCTATCTAGTAGGCACGACAAAAGCGATGAAAATGGGTAACAAATTTTTTTTACAAGCACAAGCATCCACAAACCAAGTAATCTTGCTAAACACTAAAAATAGCAAACAACAAAAAAGAAAGAGAGGGGTTTTGGTGTGCTACAACCTTGGAGCGTGTCCACCTAATCCTGAAAGACCCTGTCTAGACTAGTGAGCTCCTGGGTGAGTGTGCAAGCTGACCGCCTCGTCGTAGATGATCCGTAGTGAAATGAACTCACCCGAAGATCCATTTCCATCAACAAGTGGAGAAACTCCCTTTATTAACTTGCTAGGAGATATATGAAGGTAATGTTGTGAATAAAGACTCTCTTTTCTAATTTCCTTTTCATTTCTAGAATTCACCATTTTTGTAGAGAGGAGGAAGAAGATAAAGAAGCTCTTGAGAAAGAAGTAGATGCATGCACATATTCTTTAAAAAAAGAATATCTTTCTACTTATCTCTTTTCTTTCTCTTTATATATATATATGAAGTGAGAAGAAATTTCTTCTCACTTCCCTCTCTCCCTCCTTCTCTCTCCTCTAATGTTTATCCAAAGAGAAAGTGGGCCCCACATGCTCTCTTTATATTTTAATATAAAGAGAATGTATTTGTATCAAAATACAAATACACAATGTATTAAATACATAGCATGTATTATATGTATCCAATATATATAAAAGAGAGAGTGTATATGTATCCGTATCCATATACATATTATGTATCCATATACATAATAATAATATAATTATAAAGAGATAGAATATATGTATCATATACATATCCATATTATGTAATGTATACATATCCATATTATGTAATGTATACATAATAATACATTAGTATCGTATACCAATGTAAGAAACAAAGAGAGTGTATCTTATACATAATATTAGAAACCATATCACATATAAGGTTATTAAGCCAATACTTGACTTAATATTCCGGCTTATAAATAAACCAGTTAGTATATCAACCGTCCGATTAAATCACGTGTATCACTGTTCCCTCCAAAAAATAATAATAATTAATAAACAATAGCCAATGAGACTTAAGTCCATGCGCCAGAAAAGATTGGCATTGCCGAAGGCATGCGCCAATGATCCTTGGTACTGCGCCAATCTTTGAAACCCTTGCTTCTTTGATAGTTTAAGCTATATTTGGAAAAATAATTTTCCTATTTTTCTTAAACAGAAAGAATAAATTTGGTTAAGCAGAAGATCTCCAAATAAAAGATTTAAAATGCATAGTCTAAGCTATTTAAAATATTCTCTATCTTTCTAAAAACAGAAAGAAAATTTTGTTAACAAGAGATAAACTATTTTATATTTTTCTGAACAAAGAAAATATAACAAGGACCTTGGATCTATAATTCAACGGTGTTTAAGCACCCGGGTTGATATTAGTAATATTAGCTCTTTTCATATCTTTCTAAACAAGAAAATGAATCGAATATTTTACTTAAATAAGAAAAAATATTAATTGTGTCAACAGATAACCCTTGGATCTATAATCCAACGGTGTTTAAGTATCTGGGCTTGATCTTAAGATCAATTAGAGAAATCTCAAAGAGATATTATCTCTACTTGCCCAACAATATCTATACTCTATATAAAGGATCCTAAAGGTCAAAATTTGATATACGCAATCAACCCTATAAGCTTGATTAGGAACTTAAGTTCTCTGCAATCAAAGCTATCGTCTTCTTCCTCATCATCTTCATCAACCAATGTGAGAAAAGGAGATCAATCTCCATACAAAAAGCTTAACCTTCGTCCATAAAATAAGATTAACCTTCGTTATAGAACTTAAGTTTTTTTGCTAATCTTAAGATATTTAGATCAAACTTTGCCTCGAGAAAACTTAAGTTTTTATTAGAAGGATTCGTTTGATCTTAAGATTTAGGATTTGAGAAAAGAACCGAACCCCTTCATAAAAAATGCAATGATGATGAACGAGGAAATTTAATTTCCAAAGAATCGATCATGTGATCCATAAATAAAAATAGACATCCTAGATCATGAAATATTGATCTTGGTGATCGTTTATAGCTAAAATAGCCATTAACAGAAGATTAAACTTTATATGAAACTTAAGTTTCAGAGGAAAATATACAGAGGTGAATCTCTATAAAAAAAACTCTAAGCAACCATGCGCCAAAAGCATATGCGCCAATGGGAATGCGCTACATAGAGATAGGCCAGAAGGGCATGCACCAATAAAGGCTATATGCCAATAAAGATATGCACCAGAGGTATATGCGCCAATGGAGATGCGCCACAATACCATGCGCCACAACCCCCGAGCGCCAATGTTTAATATGCTAAATACCCAAAGGTCAACGTGGCAAGTGCCAATACCCATCCTCCACGTGGTATGCGCCACAATACCATGCGCTAATGATCCTTGGGCCAGAGACCCATATGTCACTACCTGTGCACCAATAACAGAGCGACACGTGGCCTGCGCCAGAGCCTCTGTGCGCCAATACATATACCCCAGAGCCAATGCTTAGTCCAAATTGATTAAGTTTTGGGAAACTTAAGCATCTTTGATATTCTATTGAGCCCATATACTCATATATGTTTAAGTTGATCTTAATCTAAAACAAGATTAACAATCCCGAATCATATTTTAAGCTGATCTTAGTCCCATATACGACTAATGATCCTTCAAACATACGCCCATTGATTAGTATAAAATATTGCACATTTGAATGAATATTTCCCCCACTATTGTTAAGTACTAAAAGGTGTTTATTGTAATTATGGAACATTAGAAGGTTTATGTGTAAAAAGTTTATTATCATATGTTTCTACATTATAATTAACATAATAAGGGAAAATATATGCATATAATATTTATATGAAATATTAGTAATTAAAATATGCATATCATATCAAATATTTCTAATCAATATTCTTAACATATAATATCATATAAAATGGTTAGGATAATATCTCAAAAATACCAAATACTACTAACACTTTGATTTGAGATATTGTGCAGATTAGCTCAGATCTGGAATCCATGAGATCCGGGATAAATCAAGATATCGGAATTAAATCTGCCAGAATATTGAAGCAAATCATAAGATCTAGCAATGACTGAGACTCAGTTCATTATTAGCAGAATATAGACATCTAGAGGATCCCCAAATATCAAAACAAGATAGCACAAAAAATCCCAGAAACTGAAACCACCAAGATGCAGCGGATCCGCGGCAAATATAGGGTATTCGCGGCGGAAGCGCGGCGGTTCTAGGGCCTTATGATGTGATATTTTGGTGATTTTATTGTAACAACATATATTCACTCAGGGCATCTAGGGTTTCTAGTTTCTGTGATTATATATAGGACCGAGAGTTTCACATAAAAAATCATAACCGAAGAGATCAAGAGGTCCAAAGTGATTCGCGCATCTGAGTGATCATCAGCTAGCCATCTACTTCCAATAAGATAGAGATCTAAGAGCAACTAGGGTTCTTGTACTCTACTTTCAAAAGTTGTATGCAATAGTTGATTAATAAATGTATTGTTTTTATTGTTCTTTTCGCAATTAATTTCCGCACTTACTTTCTGCACTTACTTTCTGCATCTTAATCATGTTTTCATTCTTCAACCTTTCTTCTAAGTCTCAAACCATGAGTGAGTAATTCCAAGCTTGCTAGGGTTCGTAGGATAGGGTAGATCAATGGATGAAAAAATCTAACATCTTTTATACATTTTAAAGTTTATAAACTTTAGCAACATAAATGTTAACATGCTTATCGGGCGCGCTACCAATTTATTGCTAGTCACGACCGCGATTTGAGATTGGTTTAACACTTGTTTTGTTAAGGGCTAGACATGAATAGAAATCAATGCAAGGACAAGGGTTAGTAGTTGGGAAACCCTAGTTTCTTCCAAAAGAGAACCCTAATCTACATTCATCACTATCGATCTAGTTTTAAACTATTAAAGGATAAAATGAGTCATTTTTAATTATTCATCCATTACTACTAAATCCTATGAACCCTACGAATCTCTTCTTTATAAATCTTCTATCCGTATTATATTCGTAATGATAAACAATTATCCTTCTTTCATCAACTCGTCTAAAGCAAGAAAAAAGTTCATGTTTCCCTGTGGATGATCCGTACTCATCGCGGCTAGCTATTAGCGACACCGTCTTGATTGCATTTATTTACGAACACACACTTTTCGGTAACCAATCAAATGGCGCCGTTGCCGGGGAAACGGCTGTAATTTTTTTCTCTTGTTATTCGGGTTGATTTAATCCAGAAAACATATTATAAACGAGAATCAAAACAGTATCTTAAGTATTTAACGATTATTGTGCGATTTTTGCAAGAGAATCTGGAGTAACTGGAGCAAGGAAACAGAGATTCAGAGACTTTCAACGTAGCCCAGAGAAGCGGAGGGGAGCACTGAAGAAAATTTGGCAACCGACCCTACCAACTTGCGGCGGAACCGCGGCGGAAGTGAGGGTTTGGCCGCCGAACCGTGGCGGATTGGGTGAATTGCATCTCCAAAATCCTCTGGTATTTTTATCAAATCTTTCTATCTCCTCTAAGCTCCAATAATCTGATTTTTTTCTGCAGGATTCTTTGCAACTATCGCCGCTCAAAAATCTTTTTGCGTGTTTTGATATCGGTTTGTTTGTGTATATCTAAACCGGACATTAAGGGGTAATAACCCAAATCCAGATTAGCTGGGGATTTCATTACCCTTCCTAGGTCCCACAAATCATAAAACGAGCATACTCTCACCCTACATTAATTAAAAAATATCTAGACCAAGCATCTAAGGACTGTCACGCTCAATTAGGATAGAGGAGGGTCGTGGGTAATCTATCGCTTATCCGCATTTCTCTTGTGGTGTCTAGGCAAGTGTGACTAAGGAAAGTGGTTACTTAATTAGGCCCGCTATTTCGGTGATTCGTATAGCGGATACCTCCCACTTACCTGCCTCTTATCTGGCCACAAGAGTGATAAAGAGGTGGTAGATGATTGATCCTGTGACTTGTTCTTTGAAAGTCTAGGAGCGGTCTAGTGACTTGACCTAGGTGACCCTAGTTCTAGGGATTGATTGTGCATTTTGTGATTTGTTGAGTCAAGCCTTAAGTCTGACACTTTTTTCAAAACAAACCTTCTTAAAAAGAGTTCTCACATATCACGCGCTGCCATGTGTGCTAAACCCGCCTAGTGCATGATCGGCTGGACACGGGATTCTAGTGCTCGTCTTGTCCGCGTTTTTTCTATCGACTCCGAAGTCGGTACTTCTTCATCTTCTATTTCCCCTCCACCACCACATCTCCTGAAATCGACGGATCTCCATCGGGATTTAATGATACCACCCTACCACCACTCATAGGTGCGCATAATCTACCGCGCATCTCTCTCCAAGAAAGATGCTACCCCATATGTGGACCTCTTCCTACTTGTCTGTCTCTTCCACCAGCCAATGGGGGTAATTTCGAAATTAAACCCCACTTCATCAACTTGTTGCCCAAATTCTATGGGCTTGAATCCGAAGACGCATACGTTTTTATAACCAAATTCGAGAACGTATGTGCAATGATGAGCACAACCCAACTTTCCGTAGATGCTATGCGATTACATCTTCTCCTTTTTACCTTGTGTAATCTAGCAGAAAAATGGCTTTATAGCACTGCCGCACATTATATCGCTAAATAGGGCGAATTCGTTTTAGCATTCCTTCAGAAATTTTATCCTAATCACAAAACCGCCCGTGTTTGAAGCGAGATTAACCAGTTTACCCAACTTCCCAACGAACCATTCTGGAAATGCTTTGAACGGTTTAAGGATCTTCTTGTACAATACCCCCATCACGGAATCGATAGATAGCAACTTTACTGAATTATATATGAGGGTGTTAATCCTGCCATGAAACAAATGCTTGAAACTATTTGTCAATTCTTTTTCATGTCAAAAGACGATGGCGAAGCTTGGCAATTTCTGAAGGATCTTGCCGAACAAACCTCACAATGGGAGAGCACTAGACCAACATCGTCTTCATCTAGGGTAGGTATCTATCAGCTCGACGTTTCCATCGCAGTGAAATCCAAAATGGCCGCGATGCAAAAGAAACTCGAAGCTATGGAAAACAAATTCTCTTCAGCCTTCCAAACCAAGTTACGCTCCCCAAAACCGTGTGTGGTTGCTGTTTTGACCCATCACATTTAACGGAAGGATGTCCTTTGAATCCTCCGTTTCAAGATCAAGAAGAAACTAATACTGCTTTTCAGCAACGACCTAGAAACTATCCCTATTCCTCCACATATAATCAGGGATGGAGGAATCACCCTAATTTCGCTTGGAACCAAAATCAGTCTCAAAATCAAAATCAATTCCCAATCCAAAATAACTATCAAAGGCTTCCTCCGCAGCAATAGCCACCACACCAAATTCAGCACCCCTTTCAACCGCAATCTCTTCAAAATCCGGCAAACGACTTTGCTCCTTATAATAATATTTCAACGTCCAGTACCGATAAAACCTCTGCACTCGAACGAAACTTAGAAACGTTCATTAAACAATTCACGCAAACGACGGCTAATTTAACGTCTTCTATCCAAACGTTAGTGCAACACACTACTTCCCACAGTGAAAGCATAAAATCGATAGAAGCACAACTTGCACAGTTAAATGCCGCAATGAGTGAGAGAGAGAAAGGGAGACTTCCATCTCAACCTCTACTAAATCCCGGCCACTCATAAAGCGCGAATCTCATCCTTCAAAATCATAATGTGAAGGCCGTAACTACGTTGAGATCGAGAAGAGTGCTGAATAACAATATCGGTGAACAAGTTGAAGTTGATGACATTGATGAAACCCGGCTACTACTTTTACTCCTACTTCGTCTAATCCGACATCTTCTTCCGAGCCTATTCTCTGTTTTCCACCAGGCTCGAACGCTTAGCCCATTTCCTTGAAGGAATTACTAGCTGCGACCATCCCAAATCCAATTTTTGGATCAATTTCATCCCCACAAACTTCTCA
This sequence comes from Agapanthus africanus, assembly GCA_030015575.1. Lineage (NCBI taxonomy): Eukaryota > Viridiplantae > Streptophyta > Magnoliopsida > Asparagales > Amaryllidaceae > Agapanthus > Agapanthus africanus. The sequence goes on along the minus strand of JASDDO010000026.1, from coordinate 510,181,681 downwards.
TCAAAAGTTGGACCCAACCCTTATTGATAAAGCTCTTTTTCCACACAGGTTGAGGGCCAACAGACCGAGTCCCCAAATGGAGAAGATTGTGGAAATTTTTAAACAAGTTAACATAAATATTCCTCTCCTAAATGCTATCAAACAAGTTCCTTCCTATGTGAAAATTTTAAAGAACTTATGCACTAGGAAAAGAAAAATTCAAGTGCCTAAAAAAGTTTTCTTAGTGAGTAACATGATCATTTCTCTTACCCAATTGGTGCCCACGAAACGTAAGGACCTCGGTTGTCTTACAATATCTATAATTATTGAGGGTAAAAATATCAATTGTGCTCTACTCGATTTAGGTGCTAGTGTTAACTTGCTTCCGTATTCTGTTTATGAGCAATTAGGTATAGGAGAGTTGAAACCTACGCATTACACTTTCCAGATGGCTGATCGATTTATCACCCAACCTAAGGGTGAGCTAGAGGGCGTGTTAATCAGAGTTGAGGAATTTATATTCCCTGTGGACTTTATAGTCATAGATACACAGCCTGTAGCAAACCTATGGAACCAAATTCCGGTGATTCTAGGTTGACCTTTCCTAGCAACTTCAAACGCGATAATCAATTGTCGTAACGGTTCAATGATCCCATCCTTTGGGAAGATGACAATTGAGCTTAACATTTAAAAGCTAGGAAGTCAACCCTCCGAATCCTATGCTCAGATAGTTGATGTATGTTCTGTCGAAAAGATAGCTTCCGACAGTTGCGAATTTGAAGAGCTTCACGATACTGATCTCGACGCCACTTGTGCGTTATTGTTTGATCCTACTATTTATTATACACGTGAAGACCCTTCTGTCGACAAGTCCACACCTAAGTCCGAACCCTTTGACTTGTCGAATGATTTAGTCGAGCTATCCGAGTATCATAACTTCCTTTCCGATGAGATTATCATTCAGAATATCGATGAAAGTTTTGAAGACATTTTTGCCGAAGAACTCGCATTCTATGAAGACATGGGAGTTGTGATGAATCAATCCCCACCCAAAGAAGTTGAACCGCCACCTTTTCTTCTTATCAAGAACAAGAATGCGAGTAGTGCACCATCACCGTTTCGTCTCTACCAACCAAGACGTAAACCCGATCGATTACGCCTCTTATCTCCCTACTTCTTCACATCTATGATCTTCCACCAACTATATTGTTACATCGATAAAATATTCGAATGGTTGGTGTTGAATTTTGGTCTTTGTAAAGTTTTGCATAGATTAATAACTTTACCCCCCTCTTATAATTTTAAATGCTTAATACTGTTTTACTCAAGTTTAGGGGGGGGGAATATTTTGGCTCTTGAAAGAAAAACAAATTTTTTACAAAATTGTGAGCCAAAAATAAGTTTTGGGGAGGATTTCACTGTCATTAATTATTGTCCCCTTTACTAACTTTTCCTCCCAAGTCTACAGGTTTTTAAGTTTAACAGATGACATCAGTGAGGACACTGCTGCAAATAGGTTTGGGGGAGGTTTGTGCTTATTCACGCATCATTTTGCATTATACTAAATAATAGCACAATTTCTTTTTTGAAATGAAAGTTATAAAGTGAAAAATACATATGATAGGAAGAAAAAATTTATGAAAATCAAGAAAATTAGATGTTTTATAACGAAGCTAGTAATAGATAGTCATGAGCTGTTGTCCCAAGGGTTAGTAAGGTGAAGGAAATCACTAATCTGAGAATAGAAATAAGTCTGAAAAATAGTCCATATTCTTGAGTCCAAACATCTGAACGTTGTTACCCAACTATACGCACTTGCACGCATCTTAAAACTTGGGATAGTTGAGAATACCTTAAAATGCTCTTGTCTAAAAGCCTTAGTATGAAGGAAAAAAGTATATAAATCAACAAAATATAAAAAAAATAGTGAAGAAAAATGAACATTGGTTTTGTAATTACTTAAGGCAGCATAAAAAAATATAGCGAGGGTGCATTATCACCTAGTGCCTTAGACCAACTGGTTTGGGAGCCACTGCTAAGTCTTAGGTGTTGTAAGACTAGGATATTACTAATTACGCCTTAACGAGTGAGCACATTTGGTAATCGGTTGGTTAGTACCTCAAGAAGTATTAACGGTCGCATGAAGAATGTATGAGCAATTCTATCTATAAAACATTCACCGACTAAAAAATACTAAGGAAGATGGACAAGAGTATGATAACTTGAATTGAGTTCTCTAAGTATAGGGATATCTTTTACACATACGTAGGGGTATATGATCTATGTTTGGAAGAAAGGTAGGGAGGAAGACTAAAGACGATGTTTTATTGAGGGATGATGTGATTTTTGACATTTTTTCATGACTATTAAGATAGGGCTCATGGCTACTAAAAAGCTAATGCAGTTTGAAACTCTTATTTTCAAGTCTTTATTTTATATGTTCTTTATCTTTATATGTAACTATCATCATCTTTCTTTTATTATGGGATTTTGTGGGTGTAATCCGCTAAAAACCCACAGGAGACAACACTCCTCCTACTAGGGACACCTATAGATTTAAAGGCTTGTTGCACGTGCTCAGTGCAATCGTGTTGCCTACGAAAGTGTGCTAGATTTTTCTTTTTCTTTTTCTTCTCTCTTTAATAACTAGTTTGCTCGAGACGATCAAAGTTAAGTTTGGGGGTATTTGATTAGTATAAAATATTGCACATTTGAATGAATATTTTCCCTAATATTGTTAAGTACTAAAAGGTATTTATTGTAATTATAGAACATATGAGGGTTTATGTGTAAAAAGTTTATTATCATATGTTTCTACATTATAATTAACATAATGAGGGAAAATACATGCATATAATATTTATATGAAATATTAGTAATTAAAATATTCATATCATATCAAATATTTCTAATCTATATTCTTAACATATAATATCATAAAAAATGGTTAGGATAATATCTCAAAAATACTAAATACTACTAACACTTTGATTTGAGATATTGTGCAGATTAGCTCAGGTCTGGAATCCAAGAGATCCGGGATAAATTAAGACGTCGGAATCAAATCTGCCAGAATATTGAAGCAAATCTTAAGATCTAGCAACGACAGAGACTCAGTTCATTATTAGCAGAATATAGACATCTAGAGAATCTCCAAATATCAAAATAAGACAGCAAAAAAAATCCCAGAAACTGAAGCCACCAAGATTCGGCGGATCCGCGGCAAATATAGGGTATTCGCGGCGGAAGCACGACGGTTCTAGGGCCTTATGATATGATATTTTGGTGATTTTATTGTAACAACATATATTCACTTAGGGCATTTAGGGTTTCTAGTTTCTGTGACTATATATAGGACCGAGAGCTTCACATCAAAAATCATCACTGAAGAGATCAAGAGGTCCAAAACGATCCGCGCATCCGAGTGATCATTAGCTAGCCATCTACTTCTAATAAGATAGAGATCTAAGAGAAACTAGGGTTCTTGTACTATACTTTCAATATGCAATAGTTGATTAATAAAGCTAGTGTTTTTATTGTTCTTTTTGCAATTAATTTCCGCACTTACTTTTTGCACTTACTTTCTGCATCTTAATCATGTTTTCATTCTTCAACCTTTCTTCTAAATCTCAAACCATGAGTGAGTAATTCCTAACTTGCTAGGGTTCGTAGGATAGGGTAGATCAATGGATGATAAAATCTTTTAACATCTTTTATACATTTTAAAGTTTATAAACTTTAGCAACATAAATATTAACATCCTTATCGAGCGTGCTACCAATTTATTGCTAGTCACGACCGCGATTTGAGATTGGTTTAACACTTGTTTTGTTAAGGGCTAGACATGAATTTAGATCAATGCAAGGGCAAGGGTTAATAGTGGGGAAACCCTAGTTTCTTCCAAAAGAGAACCCTAATCTACATTCATCACTATCGATCTAGTTTTAAACTATTAAAAGATAAAAGGAGTCATTTTTAATTATTCATCCATTACTACTAAATCCTATGAACCCTACGAGCCTCTTCTTTATAAATCTTCTATCCGTATTATATCCGTAACGACAAACAATCACCCTTCTTTCATCAACTCGTCTAAAGCAAGAAAAATGTTCATGTTTCCCTGCGGACGACCCGTACTCATCGCGGCTAGCTACTAGCGACACCGTCTTGATTTCGGTTATTTACAACACACTTTTTAGAAGATCAATCACCAATGATATCTAAGTTTATCTCAGTCTCATATATGACTAGAGATTCTCAACCCATGTTACCTAAGTTGATCTTAGTCTCATATAAGACTAACGATCCTTAGATAAAATACAAGTTCGCATAGAAACTCTTCGAGCAAGTTCCAACATGTTCTCTTCCCTCATATATGAGATTTGGTTCAAGGGCACATCCTTCCATACCTCTGATATATGGCGTTGTAATTTCTTAGCGTCTTCAGAAAGATGGCGGGTCCCAACAACCAACAAGCCTCCTTCTTCGTCCCAACTTCTTTAAAGATATGAAATTTCATCAAGACAGAAAATGCCTTAACCCTGAATGCGCACCCCATATAGATGCGCACCTCATATCGAGATGCACCTTATACAGACATGCTCACCATCAGATAAAAGAACAATAATAGCCACGGCTTTATGAAAGCATACATATATGTATATGTATACACCTTTGAAGGAAATATAAATACCTTCAAATTGGATCGAACCCCAATATTGGACGCATTCATATGTAACCATCATTCACTTCGCCATGTAATATATACACGTGTGCGGAAGCTGGTGAATGGATCGCTATATTCTTAAACTGGTATTCTGCCCTGTGGACTATCTCCATATTGACTACCGTATACTATCCATGGGCTATCCATATATGATCAGATGATCAATTGAGCCCATATGCTCAGTGTTTCTGAGTTGATATCAGTCCTATATAAGGCTAACGATCCTTAATCTATATCTTCTAAGTCGATCTTAGTCTCATATACGACTAACAATCCATAAATCAAACCCAAGAATCCCGTGAACTGATGGACTTTATCTATATGAGAAACGTACCCTATGTTCAACTCCCGTTGGCAAACAAAAACACCAACGTGGACCCAAACCCCTAAATCTAATATGTACGGATTTTAACTAATCCGTGCTCTACAGGCGACGACATATTAGTCTCCGTATACAATCCAAGTGCAACCCCATAATAAACAACATATAACACGATACAAACTGATATATTTAAAGTAGAGAAAGTTGTTTTCTCTTGGCGATAACGTAATTAACTGTAGGGGGTTTTCACATGCAGGAAAAAGCATCCTCAAAATAAAAAACCCCCTCATTATTGAGGGGGAATCTGAAAAGTCAGCTACAATGGTTGCATCCATCTAAACCTCCGATATACGGTGCTATAAATCAACTTGGTATCTTTGGAGAGGTGGACATATATGTTCCATATAGAATCTTCCCCCAGATTCATGATGGATGCGCTCCCTGCGCCTCGGTCTGGTTTTCGGTGGTAAACAGATTTTGGCACGCCCGATGAGACCTTTTTCTTTTTCCACTCCACACTTCGTGTGTCGTGTTTTTCGCGAACATAATCGCTGTGTAAATGTTTATGTTTCCCTTGAATGTTTGGGTTACTAAAGGTGGTGTTTCGCTTTCATGCAGATCAATGGCATCGCCCAGCAACTCCAACCGTAGTGCTAGCTTTAACACCACTCCAGCCGGAGTAACTTGGTCAGGGCAGGCCATGGCCCCTGTACGCTGAATTTTGATGGCTTAAGTGGCACAACAATTCAATTGGCTCATTTTTTGAACGATACTTCCATCCCCCTCCGTTGGCATCCCAGTGCCAAATGAGGAGACGCCGAAGAAGTCAGTCTTTGATAGGACGACAACTATTGTTGTCGGCTCAGCTGATAAGCTTGCTCAATCCGAAGGTTCAGTTTTTAATAGGCTGAATGCAAACTTTGCGGGTACCTCTAAAAAGCCTGCGATCCTAAAGAAGTCAATCTTCAAATGCCTGGCATTCGCAGCTCCTGATATGACCGAGGCCTCGAAGGATGATACTCCTCCCAAGCAGTCTGTCTTCCACAGGCTGACACCTCAAGCTGCTACTACTCTCATGCCCAGAAAGTCAGTTTTCAAGCGAATGTCACCTGCCGAAAATTCATATAAACGCAGGGGGTTAGATAGTACAATCTCAAAAGAACATAGGGGGCGGATTCATGAAGCTCCCATGACTGAAGAAGCACTGGTCACTGTTACTAGAGGTGCTTGACACCGATGTTGGCGCCGAATGAGGCAAGCTGGGGGCAGCTCCCCATCTGGGTTGACTCTACCTACTTCGATGATCCAAGCCGTTGTTCCAACTAGGAATAGCTTTGAATCGCTGAAGATGGTTAAACACAATTCGCCCACTGCATTATTGAAGAAGTCGCCACCTCCTGTGGAAATGCATGACGAGCCAAAAGCGGTACATTCGGTCAAACGACTTTTCTCAACCATCCACAGAGTTTGGAAAGAAGTCCAGAACTCTGTCATTGATAACAGCTACTCTCGCCGGTCAAAGAAGCTCAAAGGTCGACAAGATGATAACAGATACCCTCCCAAATACAAGGAGGCTTATTCGCAGAAGGTTCCTGCTATAATGGTTCCTTCAAAAACAACTTCTCATATAAGAGAAAGGCCCGATAAAGTCCTCGTGCTCGAGGCAAATTCCAAAAGCCAACATTCCAAACGCCCCAAGTCTGGGGGCATTGTAGTTCATACAATCTATATGATGAGCACCAAATATGATAGCCGAGCTTCGGTTTCCTATAGACCAATCACTCGGTCTATAACGAAAGACCAACAAATGCTACAGGAGATATTGGCTCAAGCGGCGGAACTCTTGAGTCCATTGCCTAATTCTCCCAAAGAAAGAATGGGGCATGAGTCTGATATCGATTACCTGAGGCATGTCCTTGAAAAGAAGGATGAGAGAACTGTGGAAATGAACGCTAGGATAGACAAGATGGAACTCCTATACTAAGTATAGTCGGGATGATAGCTCAACCGGAACCATTGGGAGATAAGCCGCCGGTAGTTATTATCGATGACAAAGGAGATACATTGAATCCTATACAAGCCCCATCAGTGACGAGTGAGGAGGCGATTTCCAAAGCAAACCTGGACGAATATATCGCCCAGCAATTTAAAGCTCTTCAGATCAGCGATGTGGCAGGAAAGCTGATCAAAACCAGTCGACCGTACCCAGTATGGTATGACCATAGGCAATACCCTCCGGGATATATGATCCCAACGTTCTAAGTATACAAGGGGACTGGCAATCCTCGTCAGCATTTCACTCAATTCAGATCTAGGTGCGGCAACACCGGAGGAGATGATGTATTTCTTCTCTGCCAATTCATTAGCAGTCTTTCAGGCACTGCTTTCGAGAGGTATTCGGAGATTCCTAATGGCTCCGTTATGACCTTTGATGAAATGGAGATGCTCTTTTGCCAAATATTCGCTAGTGCGAGTGAACGCATCACTATGACGGTATTGGTCAATGAAAGAGTTGTAAGTGTATGGTTCTTTTTGCCATGACTACTACGGCTTTGCAAAATAAAAAACATTAAAAATCTTGAGCACTACACACTTGAAACCCTAGAATACATGCCCAAACACTAAACTAAACAACACTAACTAGAGATTTGACTACTAGGTTAGTGTAAAAATCTTTGTAGATGGTCCTTCGGGTCTTGAAAGGTTCACTCCTCAAGCTCTTAGGGTACTCCAATCGAGGTCTCGAAGTCGAACTTCCCGTGTTAAAGACGATCCACTCGAGGATGCCGGTTCAAGCGATTGCTTCTACGAAGCAACTAAAGATCAAGTCTTGCTAGGACATGATTCTTAAAGGGTATAGTTTATAATCAAGATGCTCTTTTTTTATCCCTCAAGAATTCTAGTGAGCATGTGAAGAAGAAGAAGAAGAAGAAGAGATGAAGATGGCAACTCAAGAAAATATCAACCATGACAACAAGATGGCAACTCAAGAAAATATCAACCATGACAATAATCCTCCACTCTCACAATTCTTATCTCTTCATTTTCTAAAAACAAATAAGTGGGTGAGTGGGTGTGAGTCACAAGCCCACACAACCCTAGAAGAAATGAGAACAAGAGAGAGTGTAGAGAGAGGCCGCTTCACCATGGTATACATACACATACAAATACTTATATGTATATAATCAAGTATACCACACCCGTATTTAAAATAAATACATATACCGTATTTCTACCAAAATACGAATACCGTATTTGTACCGAAAATACAAAATACGTGTATTAATATTTAGAAAGAAATACATGTATTTTTATTAAGACATAAATACCTGTATCCATACAAATACTCGTATTCGTATAAATACCATATTCATGTTAAAATACAAATACCCAATAGAGAGAAATATAATACTAGCATCAAAACTGGCTGTCTTTCAAACCTGCTAGTACTACTAAATAGTCTGATTAAAGCACGTGTATAAATACACGTGTTCAATCGAACACCCGAACGTATCGAAATACTCAAGCTACACCGTTTCGCCTGAACTGGGAAATTCTTTGTATGGGACTCTAAAGACTCGACTGTGGGGTGTTTTTCGTCACCCCATTGAGATGGGAATACGCGTTGCTTGTCAGGCGCATTATAGACCCCTATGCCTAGGATAGGCTGGGGTTTATTGATTGTGGGGATCCGAATCTCCGGCAGCCGCGGACTAAGATGCCGTTAATTACCCCTCGCCTTTGAAGCGAGAGAACCTCCGATTGATGGGCCAATTAGTCATGCGAACTCAATGTGCAGTGTGCATGTGTTGTGTTTTGAGGGGTCTTGGGTATATCAGGGACTTCGTAGAGTTAACGGAGGCCTCGCTACCCGGATAGTAGGTTAGGGGTCAGGGGGCTAGCAGCCCCCTTGTGGGGTACGGGACAACACCCTGTTAGAAATTTTTTTCTAACGGAGGACGTGTTTTGAGTGTGGAGTGTGTATAAAATAAAAAAAAGGGTGAGTGGCGTCTTAAGGATGCTTGGGCGCTGGGCGCCAGTGCCATACGTGCTTGGCGCGTGGGCGTTGGGCGTCAGCGCCTCACGTGCCCGGCATGTGGGCGTTGGGCGCCAGTGCCTCACGCGCCCAACATGTAGACGCTGGGCGTTTGCAGAAAAAGGGGCTTAGTCTCTGTACTAGGAGTTGTACTCCCGATTGACTTTTGGAGTTAAACTCCTAAAAAAGTGAAGAGGGGCTTAGCCCCTACAAAGGGAGTTGTACCTCTCAATTGACTTTTGGAGTTGAACTCCTTAAATTTTTTTTTATTTTATATATACATATATATATTGTGGAGTTAAACTCATAAGAGATTTTCGGAGATGATGAAAGGGGACCCCTTTCTTCTCCCTTGAGCCCTGGGTTTTCTCTTGAGTTTTGGATCTTCCCAAAGTGGGATTTTTGGAGATGGGTCTCCTTCTTCCTCCTCTCTGTTGGCTGGATCTTGGAGAAAAAAGGGGCGAGATTTAAAAATCTCTCCTTTTAGAGATCTGATGGGAGATCTGAGCTCCCCTTGTGGGTTTTGTGGTGAAAAACTATTCCTTTTTGGGAAAAGAAGAGTGAAACTCTTGATTTAATTCATGAAAAAGGAAGAAGGTTTAGAACCTTGAGAAAGGAGAAGGAGGGACAGAACCCTAAACTTTTTTGAGAGAATGAAAAAGGTTCCTCCTGATTTTTTCATCATGTTTGTCTTTATAGGCTACACACTTTACATATAGCCCCTTGAGCTTTGCCAAATGGCACTTGTGCCACCTCATGCCTTATGTACTTATCTCTTTTTGCACTTAAGCCCTGGGGTATACAAAATTTTGGCTTTTTTCTGATTTTACATACATTTATTTCCAAAAAAAGAATTTCATTAAACCAATTTATGGCTTCATTCTTTTTGTCATGGGGCCGGTCCCTTCCATACTCGATCTTGACCTGGGCTTGGGCCCATTTGGCTTGGGGTTGACTTTGATTTTGACTTGGTCAACAGGGGTATAATTTTTGACCCAAACAAAGTGCCCCCATCAGTAAATACACACCGCATATGTGGGTTGTGCCCATGAAGTTGATGGATCTTGTTCTATATGGAACTTGATTTGATTGGGTTCCTTTTTGACGACATGGAGGATATGCTGCCATTTTAGCGATGTGGACGGTCGGTGATGCCATTTTAGCGACGTGGACGGTCGGTTCTGCCATTTTAGCGACGTGGATAGTCGGTGCTGCCATTTTAGCGATGTGGTCGGTCGGTGCTTCCATTTTTACGACTTAGACGATCGGTGCTGCCATTTTACGGACTTGGACGGTCGGTACTGTCCTTTTTGCGACGTGGACGGTCGGTGCTGCCATTTTTGCGACGTGGACGGTTGTTGCTGCCATTTTAGCGACGTGGACGGTCGGTGCTACCATTTTTGCGATGTGGACGGTCGGTGCTGCCATTTTAGCAATGTGGACGGTCGGTGCTGGTCGGTGCTGCTATTTTGCGACTTGGACGGTCGGTGCTGCCCTTTTTGCGACATAGACGGTCGTTGCTGCCATTTTTTTGCGACGTGGATGGTCGTTGCTTCCATTTTTACGACGTGGACGGTCAGTGCTACCATTTTAGCGACATGGACGGTCGGTGCTGCTATTTTTGCGACGTGGACGGTCGGTGCTGCCATTTTAGCGACGTGGACGGTCGGTGCTGCCATTTTAGCGACGTAGATGGTCCGTGCTGCCCTTTTAGCGACGTGGACGGTCGTTGCTGCCATTTTTGCGACGTGGATGGTTAGTGCTTCCATTTTTGCGAAGTGGACGGTCGGTGCTGCCATTTTAGCGACGTGGACGGTCGGTGCTGCCATTTTAGCGACGTGGACGATCGGTGCTTGATTTGACTTGCTCCGCTTCTTGCGGCGTCGGGTTTGAAGTTGACTTGCTCCGCTTTGTGCGGTGTCGGGATTGATTTGTTTTCAAGGTGGAGCTTGGTTCCACCGATGAGGTGATTGATTGACTTGTTTGATTTGATTTGTTTTGAGAGTTCCCTACCCGTCTAGGGGGGCTTTTGAGCTTAGAAGTGCTGCCGGGTGGGACGTTGATTTGATCTGTTTGATTTCTGTTAGTGAGATATGCCCTAGAGGCCATTATTGTATCATATTGGATTGCATATTACATATTGGAAGCTTGGGATATTCACAGTTATAATAACAGGCTTGCTCGAAATAGTAGTATGCTACTTGGTTTTATTCTACCTCAATATGTGCATGTGTTTCTTTTAGCATATCGCTTATACATATTGGTGGAGCCCTTAAGATCTTTGCTTGACTACCAGCGTTGTGATGTCAGTCATACCAGTGGGGGCTGGGTAGTCTATAAGCACATCCTTATATAGGTCCCTAGTCGTAGGATTATCGAGACGGAGCATCGATACTCCAGAGTAGACTAGTGTATACGCTTCTCATCCCAGCAGGGGAGATGGTCCGTCCTACAGCCATTAGTACGTCGTACTGGAGATAGTATGCAGGTTCTCATTAGGTTATGAGTTGCACTGGACATGACTCGTCGGGAACTGCTGGTTGGTATTATACCTATCGTCAGGTAGCAGTTCCCAGGTGACATGAGTACAGCTTAGTCCGTTGACTTGACATCGCACTTCGCCTCGAGTGTCTTCCTACTGTTCTTTGATTACTACCTTACCACGGCTCAAAGGAGTCATGCAAACAGGTAGTAGTTGGGTGCAGTCCCGAAGCACTTGGAGGCAGTAGTGGTTAGATAGGATTCGTTTATCCCGATATTGGGGGTTGATATCGTGCTGTGTTCGGAAAGCCATTACAAAAAGTCCCTGGCCAGGAAAAGCGAGATTTACTGGTAGGCACTCCAGTAGTTTCTCAAGGTGTATTGGGCTTTACTCCGGCATGACTTATTGCGCTATTAGGGGTCTGACGTTTACCATCGCCCTAGGTACGATATGCGAGTATCTTAGACGAACAGACCGGACTATACGGAGATTGTCACAGATATGCTCAGTAGGAGTTCGGATAAGTTTGCTTATTGGCCTTTTTATCGACAGATACCTGGGTAGCCGTTACGTGCAGTTAGTACAGCTGACGTGCTTGTGGTTAAATCCACTGCCAGCGTATTGTTGAGTCTTTAGAGTCCCACACAGAGGGTTTCCCTGTTTCGGGCTAAACGATGTAGAGGCCGTATGGTTTTACGGCAGGGTTCGATCACATACGTGTACTTGTGCACGGATGATGTTCGGGTGGATAATACTATTGGGCTTTGGTTTAAGCCGGATCCTAGTATCGTATTATTGAATTGTTATCATCTCATTATATTCATATTTTTCAGAATACGAATACGGGTATGTATATACGGTGAGGGCATTCTTGTAATTTGGCAAGACATGCTTCTAGAAGGGGACACCTCATTATTGATTTATTTATTTTCTTAAATGGATTAATGAGGTGGAAATTGGAGGAGATTTTTGTGGTATGGTGTGAGGAATGGCTTAGGTATTTATTTATTGGTTTGGCATTACTATTGAAGCATGGTGGGGATTTAATATTGTGATTTATTTCCATGCTTCAATGAGTAAAAGTCTTGAGCCATTCTTCACTCATTGAACCTAGCTCATTTGCAAGTTTTCATTCTTTCTCTTCATTTTCTCTCCTTCTTCCTCAAGTGATCCTTACCCTCACGTGTGTTGTGAAAAAAATGATCTAATGAGATAAAACAATCTATTAGCTACTCTACATCACCTAGGCTACTTAGATTAGCGAACTAAGCACTCTAATTACTTCGGTTTTGAGGTTGGAGCTCAAAGTACATACTCTCGGGTGGATCATCTTTAACGCGAGGAGGCTGACGTCGTAAGCTCGATCCATTCTTCTAGGAGCCAAGGAGAGGAGGAAAAGAAGACTCGAAGGACTAGTTCACGGAGGTATAACTATCTATCATAGTAGTTAAACCTCCTAGTTAGTTTAGCTAGTTAAGGTTCCATAAAGATCCTAGAGTTTAGTCGGTATTGCGAAGTTCATAAAAATCATTTTTTTGAAAATTCTGCCTTCCCGTGAACCCGCGGGGTGCGCGACATCGACTTACAATTTCTGCCTTGTTTGGCGGGAATTTTGAATTTGAGAGGAACTTGGACTTTGGATTTTGTTTAGCATCAGTATTGCTGCACTGGAATAATGCCAGGAGCAACACATCATTTGCCCCGGGAGGACTTACGATTTGGTTTTTTGGGTCGGCATCAGCTCCTCTAACACTGAAGCAATGCCAGGATCGACTCATCATTTTCCTTTGGGAAAACTTGGGGTTTGGATTTTGGGTCGGCATCAACACCGCTACCACTGAAGCGTAATGCCATGACCGATTCATCATTTTCCGTTGGGAAAACTTAGGGTTTGGGTTTTGGGTCGGCATCAGCACCGCTGCCACTGAAGCGTAATGCAAGGAGCGACTCATCATTTGCCGTTGGGAAAACATGGGTTTTGGGGCCGGCATCAGCACCGCTAACACTGAAGCGTAATGCCAGGAGCGACTCATCATTTGCCGTTAGGAAAAAATGGGATTTGGTTTTTGGGTCGGCATCGGCACCTCTAACACTAAAGCGTAATGCCAGGAGCAACTCATCATTTGCCATTGCCCGTTGAGGAACGATATCTTAAGAGACAGGTTTAGATACCTATCACCTAAGGCTTTTCAATTTTATGAGTCGCAAGGGTTGTTCCCTCATAAAAAAAAGATGAGAGAAAGAAAGGGGGAAACTCCCCACTATTCAAGTCTTACGTGTTAAACACATGAGCGCCTATATGCAAGACATAATTAAGCTACAAATAGGCTAAACAAGCCTCACGTGTTATACACGTGAGCGCCTATATGCAAGGCATATATGTGCTGCAATTAAGCTACAAATAGGCTAAACAAGGCTCACGTGTTATACACGTGAGCACCTATATGCAAGGCATATAGGCGCTGCAATTAAGCTGCAAATAGGCTAAACAAGGCTCACGTGTTATACACGTGAGCGCCTATATGCAAGGCATATAGGCGCCGCAATTAAGCTGTAAATAGGCTAAACAAGCCTTACGTGTTAAACACGTGAGCGCCTATATGCAAGACATATAGGCGCCGCAATTAAGCTGCAAATAGGTTAAAAAAGCCTCACGTGTTATACACGTGAGCGCCTATATGCAAGGCATATAGGCGCTGCAATTAAGCTGCAAATAGGCTAAACAAGCCTCACGTGTTAAACACGTGAGCGCCTATATGCAAGACATATAGGCGCTGCAATTAAGCTACAAATAGGCTAAACAAGCCTCACGTGCTAACACGTGAGCACCTATAACTAGGCGCTGCAATTAAACCGCAACTAGGCTAAACCAGCCTCACGTGCCAACACGTGAGCGCCTAAGCACTGCAATTAAACCGCAAGCCTCACGTATTAACACGTGAGGACACCTACTTACGTAGAATTAAATTCTACTTAATAACTTAATAAACCGTTGGATCAAGGATCCAACGGTGATTAAACAAAGAATTAAATTCTATTGTAGAGAATATTTTCTGTTAAACAGAGAGTTAGTGGATCAAAGATCCAAAATATTTCATATATCTTCCTAAACAGATAAAGATTATACTCTGTTAAACTGAGCACTCTTGGATTAAAAATCCAATGGTGATTAAAATGTCACCGCTCGATAGAATTTTATTCTATATATGGGAGAATATCCCCAGTCTTGTTAAAAACAAGAACAATATCTTCTATAAAAACAGAAGTCTTTGGATAAATAATCCAACGGCGGGTAAAATTCCCCAAATCAATTCTGAAACCAATTAAATTAATTGGGATCTCTCAATGGGAGATTTTTTGAGAATTAAACAAACTTCTCTCCACTATACAAAGAGCACGAGATGTCAAGTCTCAAAGAGGTAGAAAGACACACACAAAGAGGCAGAGAGACACACACAAAGAGGGAGGAGACAGATGTAGAGACAGAAAAAAGAGAATTTGATTCTCAGCAAAGATTTGTTTCGTCAGAACATACTAGGTAAAAAGATGAAAAAAAACACAGAGATTATTCTATCTCTTCTTTGCCTTTCTAAGGGTTTAACCCTTCATATAAGAACTTAGTTCTTACTCTAGTTGAGATCTGCAGAAGCAGATCTCCCCACAAGTTGAGGATTGAATTCTCATCGGAGAGATTCTTTCACGAAGATTCAAAGCCTAGGAGAAAGAACCGAGTTCAAAGAATTTAAATCTTACAAAAACATATGGGAATTCAATTCCTCTCAAAACTTGGGTTTAACCCTATATAAAGAATTTTATTCCTGCACAAACAAGAGGAGAACTTGATCCCTCAGACGATGATAATAATCCGAGACCTTCCAAACCCAAATCCTAATGACTAGAAATGTCATTAATATGAGATCAAAATCTCCAAGAACACATAAGAACAGCCTGGTGATTCGTTAGTGTTTAACACTATAGCGAGAACTCATGTGTTTCCCATGTGAGTGCTTCTAATGAACAAAAAGAAAAGGCCGAGACTACCTCACGTGTTTCCTACGCGAGTGGTTAAAAGAAGAGCAAGGAGCACTTCCTAAGGCAGTCACGTGTTTGGCACGCGACCCCCAATCAAGTGCTTAGCACTTATATAAAAATGGGGAATAAAACCTAAAGAGCAGGGCCCATATTTGTGGCGCCTCACGTGTTTCACACGTGAGCGCCACGAGAACCAAATGCTTAACACTTATATAAAATAGGGGAAAAACCCAAAGAGCAGAGCCCATATTTGGGGTGCCTCACGTGTTCACACGAGAGCGCCTCCAAAGTTCAGTGTTTAACACTGATTCAGAGCCTCACATGGGATACACGTGAGTGCTGCATATACCAGTGCTTAGCACTGTTGGGTAACTATGGAGACCCAGACCTAGCCCAAATTGGCTAAGTTTTCCCAAGGTCAAAACCTCTTCGATTTCCAATCAACCGAGCCCTCTGTGCTCATGATTCCCCAAATTGATCTTAGTCCTAAACATGACTAATAATCTTTCAACTGATGATTGTTAGTTATATGTATGCCCTAGAGGCTATTACTGTACATACGATGTTTATTGTAGTGGATGCTAGGACATATATAGGGAGGACTTTCTTGCTCGACATGATAGTATGCTATCTGGTTGTACTTTATCTTAACATGTACTCTGACTGTCTCTATGTTACATGTTGATAAAGCCCTTAGGATATGTACTCGACAACTGGGACTATGATGAGATCATACTAGTGGGGCCATGGTAGTCGACGAGTACATCCTATAACTGTTCCTAGTCGAGGGTGCATCGAGACAGGGCATTGATACACCAGAGTAGACTAGCGTATACGCATCTTGACCCATATGATGGGCGATGGATGATCCCATATCCATCGGTGTTTGACGTCAAGGATGGTGTACGGGTGCTCAGTGGAGACTGGGTACACTGGACGGACTCGCCGAGAACTCCCAGATGGTATTATGCCTTACGTCAGATGGCAGTTCTCCGGTGACACTGGTACAGAGTAGTCTGTTGACCCGAGATCGTCATAGAGTCTTGTGTGATTCCCACTGCGCTTTGATTTCCATCATACCACGTCCAAGAGGGCGTGCAAAAAGGTGGCTTTTGGGTATAGTCCCGAATCATATGGAGGCTATGAGCGATAGGAGGGGACTCGTCTCTCCCGGTATAGGGAGTTGATGTTGCGCTGTGTTCGATTGGCTATAACCGGAAATCCCTGGCCAGGGTTGCTGAGATTTACTGGTAAGTGTTATCAGTAGTTTCTCGAACTGTTATAGACCTCATATCGACACGACTTATCGAGATACTGGGGTCTGACGTTTACCACCCCTAGGCGAGATATGCGACATATCAGACGACGAGACCGGACTGTACGGGAGTGTTACTGTTTGGATTCACAGGAGAATGTACATGCTTACATGTTGATCTTCTGAGCGCTCAATACCTGGGTGGCTGTTACGTTTAGCTGACCGCTTGCAGCTTGTGGGTGTTTGATATGATCATCACCTACTGCCGGTGTATTGACGATTCTTTAGAGTCCTACACAGAGGTTTCTTGGCTCAGGCAAAACGAAGTAGGAGCACATATGTGATATGTGCGGGACCGAGGATAATGCGGTATTTGATACCGTATTGGATTCTCGCGATATGAGATATCGGCCGGGTATATGTGATATAGCCGGGTCATCGTATTAGTCGGTTATTTGTGAAATAGCCGGATTGTCGAATCAAGTGTTGATTCGATAATTTAATGTATAATAATATATATGATATATTAAATTACATTAACTAATATTAGCTCACTAAAAGATTCATTTTCTCACGGGATAATACATTGATATATATGCGATATATGTTAATTGTTTTATTTTCTATTGTTACAAAATATATTGTATATGTGATATATAATATTGTAACATGTTAGGGTTACAAATTTAACAATGGTTTAGGGTTTAAACTTGGTTAGGGTTTGGATTAGGGTTAGCTTTTGCATGAAGCTTCCATGAAGCTTCATGAAGCTTTGACTTTGTGGTTGCTTGATATTTTTTGTGAGATATTATGTTAACCCAATCCAAACCATTAACTCTAGTTAACTCTCTACAAGGGTTAACTCTTTTCATGCTTAACCCTTGGTTAGATTTGTAACCACTACAATAATTCATTGTTCATCACAAAAGGATTAAGTGATCATCTTCATTCATCTTCTTCTAGCTTGAGCTTCTTCTTCAAAAAGCTTTCTTTTGTGATGAAAGTGAGTGAGAAAAAGATTATAAATGAGAGCATAAATCCTACTTCATCATCCTCATCTATCCTTGCCATTTAGATGAGGGTGTTCACATCATTTCATGAGTGAAAGCTTGAGTTAACGAAACTTCAAGGTAGATCATCTATGTTATCGAAGATCGGAAGCAAGGTTGCAACATTCTCTTCGTGAAGCCTCTCGAGAGTCCAGAACACGATGATCGCAGCGAAGGGACCTCAACATGGAGCTTAAGAAGTGAAGGACCAGATCTACAAAGGTTGTAATCCCCTCACTTAGTGTTAAAGTGTTTAACATGCATGTTTTCGCCTAAACCCTAGTTTAAAGATCCGGCTTCGGGTTGTTCGGCACGGCTAAAATTTTAATCGGGCATGGTTGATACCTTATAGACCCTTGTTCGCGTGTCTAGCAACCCTACAGTGGTATCAGAGCCAAGCTAGAGCTTTAGGCGAAGTGTAGACGAAGTTAGAAGTCCGATCGAACCCGGAAAACCCCGATAAAACCCTTCTCTGTACATTTTTTGAAATTGTGGATTTTTCCAAATTAAAAATGCTTAAACAATTCAGCAGGCAATTATAAGGAATATTGTGCAAAACGACAAAAGTTGGCGCCCAAAGAGCCGCGGAACCGCGGCACGAGCTTGGCACTTGCGGCGGTTCCACGGTCAAATAATGACGTCATCCTTTACTTTTTGCACATTAATTTCCCTAAGATATTTTCTGTTGTTTCTGAGTATTTTAATTTGTACTCAAAAGTTGAGTTTTCTGGGTTGTATTGGGGACTTAATGGTTCGATCGGATATTTTAATTTTGTTTTGTTTTTCTGGATAATTTTTGAAACTGTTAAAAAGTTCGAATGGATATCAATAACTCACTTTTTTCCCAGTCGGAATTTTTTTCAAAAGTTGGATTTTTTCTCGAGTTTAAGAACGTTCTAAGTCGTGCAAGTAACGCGATGGACCCTCTAGAAGACAACAAACCTTAACTCGATTATGTGACCGTCTTGAACTGCCTTTTGAACCTTAGGGTTTGGGGCAGTACGGCGTGCCACATGTGAGACGTTGGCTTGACCCTTCTACGGCTGGACCATCGGTACTGAGGCATGTGATGGATATTTTTGAACTCCGCTCAAGTGTTGAGCTATTTGGGAAAACTTGGGTGTTTGATTATTCGATCGGAAAGTTTAACATTGTCTATTTATCTGGAATGCGATACAATATTTGGAATCCACAAGTAGTTATGAGATAACTAATTTGAATGTTATAAACATAGCAGTTTAGTCTCAATTGATCGATTGCCACGGGATTTTGATGTGATCAAAAGTCTGCCGCAATCACGTAGCGTACGCGGATACTCGCCGGGTAAACTTAATAGACAGCCATGCCCCATAGCCCCGACCAAGTGACTGTAGGAGAACCCCGTCGCCAAAAGCATCCGTTCGGGTGCTCGCGGCAGCGGTGTTCCGCCTTAGTGCACTTCGTCGATGACATTCGGGGGGTGTGGCCGTCTACTGAAGTTTGCAACGAGCATTCGATCAGGATGTCGGGAATCTTGTTGAATTGCTCGACTAGATATTGAAAAGTGTTTTCGATAATGAGACTAAAATGCGGGGTTTATAATTGTTAAGCATGCGATGTCTAAGGAATTCATTTGGTTAGGCATGTGATGTCTAAAGAGGTTGCGGATTCCAACTGTTGTAGTTTTACACTTTCTTTTCTGTGACCGTAAGCGTAGTATGTGGTGTATCCCCGGCTTCGTTGCTATACATCAACGACAATCGGGATACGCATACTTGCTTACGTTGATGATATGAGATATTATGTGTTGCTGTGATATGTTATATTGGATCGTCGCGTTTTGAATAGCCGGGGGTTTTATGTGAGATGAGAGTTTTTTTTCTTTTTCATTCATGTAAAATTCATTTGTATGTAATATTCTTTTATTGGGGCACTTCCGGGTTGAGGATGATGTCACCGTTATATATTATTTACTTTTCCGCATTAGGTAGACCCAAGGCGGGGAGCACAAGTAACCAGGTTCTAGGGTCCAGTGGGAGACCATCTCGAGGAGTCGAGACCAGGTCTCCTAACCCTAGAATTGGCAGTGTTGCTTGCCGCTCTCGTAGGGGTCTAGGGATGTGGGTTTGGCTATTCATCGCGACCGTGGAATCCGTGTTTTATACAGGCTCGTATTAAAACACGGACGTCCTAGTATATCCAATATTTCATATATGTTCTTCTGCTGCAATGTTCTATAATGAGATCATATTACTGCCTGAGACGAATGTTTATATTATATATATGAGATATATGTTATATTGCAGATTTCGTTTCAAATGTGATGTTTGTGAAGCATAATAAAATGGGACTTCATTAATGAGATTAATGAAATAAAAGAAACCTATGATGTTGTAGAAACTTGTTTAAAAACTGGTAGCTCTAGTTCTTGCTTTGCATAGCGGTGTTCCTTGTAGAACATCCAGCACCTTATTCGATAAGGAAAGAGCCGAGATCTCTTCACCGGGAGTGACCTCTTTAGCGAAACTAGCAGATGCTACAAACTCGGTTTGTCTTTTGATTGCTTCTATAGTTCTTGCTTTACATAGTGATATTTGTGAAATATCCTGCACCTTATTCGATGAGGAAATGGCCGACGATCCCTTCACCGGGAGTGACCCCTTTAGCAAAACTAGAAAAGCCTCAAAAACACTCCATTTAAAATCACTCGATTCTACAACGATATCAAGTTCATTACGCAAAGGGTTTTCTTAAAAACCTGTCGTAGCCCTCCGTCATTTCAGATAAGTACTAGTTAGTATTCGTGCTGCGGTAGTTTGGCCTCTGTCAAGGCGTAGTGTACGGTAGCTAACTAATGCTTATCTGTTAGCATATGATGCGATTAGATCAGGGTATTCGTACGGCGTTGTTTGGCCTCCGTCAAGGGTCGTGCGGGTGGGTTTAATTCAATCAGGAAATGACGGGTTAACTTGACTAGCAGACTATGGGTAGTTTAGCCTCCGTCAAGGTCATAGGACGCTAGGGGTAAAATATTATTGGGAATTTCAAGTGTTGAAATTTGCAATGAGATTGCATACCTTCTATGAGATAGTTGGATCCCGATACCCGCTGCGAGTAAGAGTTACTCCTGGGAGAGTTTTACACATTACAATTAGCCGATCAAATAGGTGTCTAGAAAGGTGTTAATGGGGTTACGCCTCTGGGAAAACGAGGTTTACTTTAATTAGGTCCGTGCGAAAGCACGGGGAACCTCCCTCAATGTACCGACACTGGCCTGGCTGAAAGATTGGCGAACTTGTAGCGTGTAATTAATCCCGGCTAGTCTTTCCTTTTAGGGTTTGAAGGAAGATTTGATTAAAACAGTGGGAGACATCATAATTAGATATATTAGATAACCAATCTAATCTTGCATGAGCATACGCTGAGTGTTTTCTTCTTTCTCTCTCCAGGTAGCGACCATATCACGCCTTAATCAAGATAACAAAACGGATATATTGACCGAACCCGCTTGTTATACTGAGCTGGGGAACGTTGGTCCCGCTCCAACTTATAATTGTTATAAGACAGAGCAGGAAATTGGGGAATACCAGATTTCCCGTGCCGTCCAAACGAAGAAAGTGCATGCTGATGCATCATCTTCGGGTGTGTTCATTACAGAGAACTGTTTCTCAGTATCCTTTACGTCCTGGGTATGAGATACCGGATCAGGATCCCGAATATGTAATCTGTTACATGGGCTACAGATAGGTAGAGAACTGAGAACGGGTGATAAGTTTCATGAGATAGAAAACGGTGCAAGTGTTGCAACCAAGTCTGTTGGTCACTATCACCCTGTATTACCAGAATACATTGATTCTGAACAAATGTTATTAGATACCGAACCTGATATACAAAATTATATCAGTCTCTTTATTAGTAAAGAAAGGATATAATTTTGTATTGTTGGATAATGTTTTAAACATTTCCTATATCAAGAGTTGATCGGTTCAGGCACGTTATCTAAAAGCATTGACGTTCTAAATCAAACTACAGTTCTTAGTATACAGAACACACACAAGAGGAAGAGTTCAGAAATGAACGAATCCTTCTTGAGGCATTATAGACTAGGTCATATCAATGCAACCCGACTGGCTAAGTTACATTTAGATGCATATTTAAATCTGTTTGAATTTACATCTTATGAAACTTGCCAGTCATGTCACAAAGATAAGATGACCATAGCTCTGTTTATTTGAAATAGAGAAAGAGTTAGTGAACTCTTGGGATTGATACATGCTGATGTATGAAAGTCCTCTGTCTACACATGCCGGTTCTTTGTACTTCATTACTTTCACTGATGATCTCTTAAGATTCAGACATATGTTCCTGTTGAAACACAAGTCCGAACCTTTTGAGATATTCACATAATGTAAGTTAGAAGTAGAGAACCAAAATACGGGTAAAAGTATTATGTCCTTTGATGTGATCAAGGAGGAGAATACTTGAGCACGGAATTCCTGGACTATTCTAAAGGAGAATGAGATTCTCTCTCAGCATTACTCCTCCGTATACACCACAGCACGTCGGTGTATCGGGGCGGAGCAATAGCACCCTATGTGATATGGTGTGCTCTATGATGAGTACTACTGAGTTTTCTATTTCCTTTTGGGAGTTATGCACTTGAGAAGCTGCATACCTATTGAATAGGGTTCAAATCAAATCAGTTGCCTACCACTTCATATATGATATGGAAAGGGAAGAGCCCATATCTTAAGTTGGTTAAGATTTGGGGTTGTCCGGCCTATGTCTAAAAGCAAAATCCGGACAAGCTCGAGGCAAGGTCTGTTATGTAGAACTGGAAAGGTTCCGGCTATACAAACTGCAGCTGATGATTTGGTAGAACCAAAGGATTCAGTAGTTTCCAACAGAACTCAGCCTCTCTGCCGATCTAGTAGGGTTCCTCACCCACCTGAGAGATACTTCGGCTTCTCTATGACATTGGGAGCGAGGATTGCATCATGAGATGATGACCCAACTAGTTTCGAGCAGGCCATCAGGAGTGGGACTCTGTAAGAATGGCTGGATGCTAAGCGATCTGAGATGGAATCCTTATACACCAACAAAGTATGGACTTTGGTTGCTTTATCTGAAGGGTTAAATTCCCATCAGGAGCAAGTATATCTTGAGAAGATTGCTTGGTGTACATGGAAAAGTTGAGACTTTCAAAGCTATGCTTAAGTCCATCCAGATCCTACTTGCCACTGCTACATACCACGACTACGACATCTGGTGGTTGGATGTCATGACTGCTTTTCTAAATGATGTTTTAGAAAAGAGCGTCTATAAGTACACAGCTAGAGGGATTCGTAGACAGTGGGAGCAGCGGAAACGTGTGCAAGATGCTTTATAGGATAAAGCAGGCATCGCGAAGTTGGAACATCTGTTTTGATGTGGTAGTCAAAGAGTTTGACTTCATCAAAATGGTAGATGAACCTTGTATATACAAAAAGGTAGTAGGGAGTATGGTGGTGATCCTCGTAGAGTACGTGGATGACATACTGTTGATAGGGAAGGAGTTTCCTATGCTACGCTCGGTCAATCCCCGCTTATCATAAAGATTCTCCATATAGGATCAAAGATGATACCTCCTAAATCCTGGGTTTTGGATCTATGAGATAGATCTAATTGGATGTTAGGATACTCACTAGTTGTAGTGAGATGGTATCAATCGATCCTGGGGAGAACCACTGGAAAGGTTCCAGGGTGATAAGGACGACTGAATGTCAGTCGCAGGCATTGTCTTTACCCTCATTGGAGGGACGGTATGTTGGAAGAGTTCCAAGCTAGATACCGTGACATACTAGACGATTAAAGGCAAGATATATCGTTACCAAGGATGCTACCAAAGAGGCAGTCTGGATATATATAAGTTCATGAGATGAACTTCGTTCCTACCATTGTGTGACAATGGAGTTGTGGCTTATGCCAAGGAACCCCCGTCCCATCAGAAATCCAGATATAATTCTCAGGCAGTATCACCTGATTATGGAGATGGTTGATCTCCAGGGAGATCGAGGTTAGGAGAGTAGACACAGAGGACGACAGCGCGGATCCACTCACAAAGGCCTTTTTCCCAGTAGAGACATTTATGGGATGGTTGAGTATGAGAAACTTCAACCGCAGCTAATTGTTGGGTATGTGATACCACAACAGATGGCCCTAGTGCAAGTGGGAGATTGTTAGTTATATGTATGCCCTAGAGGCCATTACTGTACATACGATGTATATTGTAATGGATGCTAGGACATATATAGGGAGGACTTTCTTGCTCGACATGATAGTATGCTATCTGGTTGTACTTTATCTTAACATGTACTCTGACTGTCCCTATGTTACATGTTGATAAAGCCCTTAGGATATGTACTCGACTACTGGGACTATGATGAGATCATACTAGTGGGGCCATGGTAGTCGACGAGTACATCCTATAACTATTCCTAGTCGAGGGTGTATCGAGACAGGGCATCGATACACCAGAGTAGACTAGCGTATGCGCATCATGACCCATATGATGGGCGATGGATGATCCCATATCCATCGGTGTTTGACATCAAGGATGGTGTACGGGTGCTCAGTGGAGATTGGGTACACTGGACGTACTCGCCGAGAACTCCCAGATGGTATTATACCTTACGTCAGATGGCAGTTCTCCGGTGACACTGGTACAGAGTAGTCTGTTGACCCGAGATCGTCATAGATTCTTGTGTGATTCCCACTGTGCTTTGATTTCCATCATACCACGTCCAAGAGGGCGTGCAAAAAGGTGGCTTTTGGGTATAGTCCCGAATCACATGGAGGCAATGAGCGATAGGAGGGGATTCGTCTCTCCCGGTATAGGGAGTTGATGTTGCGCTGTGTTCGATTGGCTATAACCGGAAATCCCTGGCCAGGGTTGCTGAGATTTACTGGTAAGTGTTATCAGTAGTTTCTCGAATTGTTATAGACCTCATATCGACACGACTTATCGAGCTACTGGGGTCTGACGTTTACCACCCCTAGGCGAGATATGCGACATATCAGACGACGAGACCGGACTGTACGGGAGTGTTACTATTTGGATTCACAGGAGAATGTACAGGCATGCATGTTGATCTTCTGAACGCTCAATACCTGGGTGGCTGTTACGTTTAGCTGACCGCTTGCAGCTTGTGGGTGTTTGATATGATCATCACCTACTGCCGGCGTATTGACGATTCTTTAGAGTCCTACACAGAGGTTTCTTGGCTCAGGCAAAACGGAGTAGGAGCACATATGTGATATGTGCGGGACCGAGGATAATGCGGTATGTGATACCGTATTGGATTCTCGCGATATGAGATATCGGCCGGGTATATGTGATATAGCCGGGTCATCGTATTAGTCGGTTATTTGTGAAATAGCCGGATTGTCGAATCAAGTGTTGATTCGATAATTTAATGTATAATAATATATATGATATATTAAATTACATTAACTAATATTAGCTCACTAAAAGATTCATTTTCTCACGGGATAATACATTGATATATATGCGATATATGTTAATTGTATTATTTTCTATTGTTACAAAATATATTGTATATGTGATATATAATATTGTAACATGTTAGGGTTACAAATTTAACAATGGTTTAGGGTTTAAACTTGGTTAGGGTTTGGATTAGGGTTAGCTTTTGCATGAAGCTTCCATGAAGCTTCATGAAGCTTTGACTTTGTGGTTGCTTGATATTTTTTGTGAGATATTATGTTAATCCAATCCAAACCATTAACTCTAGTTAACTCTCTACAAGGGTTAACTCTTTTTATGCTTAACCCTTGGTTAGATTTGTAACCACTACAATAATTCATTGTTCATCACAAAAGGATTAAGTGATCATCTTCATTCATCTTCTTCTAGCTTGAGCTTCTTCTTCAAAAAGCTTTCTTTTGTGATGAAAATGAGTGAGAATAAGATTATAAATGAGAGCATAAATCCTACTTCATCATCCTCATTTATCCTTGCCATTTAGATGAGGGTGTTCACATCATTTCATGAGTGAAAGCTTGTGTTAACGAAACTTCAAGGTAGATCATTTATGTTATCGAAGATCGGAAGTAAGGTTGCATCATTCTCTTCGTGAAGCCTCTCGAGAGTCCAGAACACGATGATCGCAGCGAAGGGACCTCAACATGGAGCTTAAGAAGTGAAGGACCAGATCTACAAAGGTTGTAATCCCTCTTACTTAGTGTTAAAATGTTTAACATGCATGTTTTCACCTAAACCCTAGTTTAAAGATCCGGCTTCAGGTTGTTCGGCACGGCTAAAATTTTAATCGGGCATGGTTGATACCTCGTAGACCCTTGTGCGCGTGCCTAGCAACCCTACAATGATATCCAAAATGATATTCATCTTATATCTCCTAAGATAATATTAGTCTCAAAAAAGACCAATGACTCTTAGGTCCACAGCAGCCCCCTTTCCCTCAAATATGGGATTTGTTTTAAGGGTACATCTCTCCACATCTCTGATATATGTCGTTGTAATTCTTCAACGTCTTCAGAGAGGTGGCAGGTCCCGAAAAGCAACAACTCTTTGGTGCACTTCCAAATTGACGTGCACGTCTCAAACCGGATCGCGCTCCAAATTGGACACATTCCATATCTCCATTGTTGACTTCGTCACATAACAAATACACGTGTGCGTAAGATGAATGATGGAGCGAAATGTCCTTAAACTAATATTCGCCTCCAAAATGATGATAAGGGCCCGAAATGTCCTTAAACTAATATTCGCCTCCAAGATGGCGATAATGGACCGAAATATCCTTAAACTAAAACAATAGAACCCAAATGCTCTTTTGTTGGATCTGACATAAAAATGATCCTGAAACCCCTTTAAGTGGATCTTAGTCTCAAATCGGACTAATGTATCCTTAACAAAAACAAATCGAGCCCTAAATGCTTACATACATTTAAGTCGATCATAATCTCAAACTAGGTTAATAGTCCTTAAATAAAAACCCAAATCTAAAATATACGGATTTAGACTAGTCCGCGCCCTACGGGCGACGACATAAATTAGTCTCCGTATACAATCCACAGGCAACCCAAAATAAAACAAACACACACAACATGAAATGAACCTCTGGAGCAGGAGAAAGTGGTTATCATGATGCGTTAACGTAATTAACTGCAGGGGCTTGCACCTGCTGGGGCTTGCGCCTGCAGGGAAGAGCGTCCCCACAATCAAAAACCCCTTGCAAACGAGGGGGAATCTGACGAAGTCATGCTATAACGGCCGCATTTGTCCAAACCTCCGATATATGGTGCTATAAATCAATTTGGTATCTTTGGAGAGATGGACGGATAAAACCAAATAGTATCTACCCCCAGATTCAGGCAAGACGATCCATCCCAGTTCGTCTCTGTTTTCGGCGGTAAACAAGGGTGTCATAAAAGTATTTTCTCCCTACGAGTCTAAAGGATCTCGCAGGTGTATTTCCTCCCTAGGAATCGTGGGGATTCCTAAGTGTGTTGCTCCTTTGTGAGTCGTAAGGATCTCACGCGGGGATTTTCTCCTCACAAAGTCGAGAGGACTTCGCGAATGTATTTCATCTCTTTTTCACGAGTTTGCGCCCTTTCGGGTTTTCACGAACTCGCCGGCAGTCCTGCTTTTTTTTACTCACGGATCCCTTTCGGGTTTTCAACCATGTTCGTTTCGCTTGTGGACATACCGTTTTTTTTCGCCGGTTGGAATTTAAATGTAGTCTTGCCGATAGGACATGGGAGAGATATGGGTCATTTGCGCCTATGGATTGTATACGGTTTTACAGGTTGTATTATCCAGACCGTAGGGCCGGTGTGCTCAATTCGCTTGCGACTTGGAGAATTCACGCATTGTATTTCTTGAGGTATCGGGCAATGATGGGTGGCATGGGCCTTTCTCCTTCGGCATTTATCAGCTGGTAGGATCCTCCATCAAACACTTTCTCGATGACGTATGGTCCTTCCCAGTTTGGCTTGAATTTCCCTTGGCATGTTGATTGGGGATAATCGGTCTTTTGAGGACCAACACCAATTCGCCTTTCTTAAAAGCACGGAGACGGGTCATCTTATCAAAAGCCTATGACATTTGGGCTTGGTACAGCTCCAGATTTTGCTGTACTGCGAGCCTCTTTTCTTCTAGGGCGTCGAGCTCTTCGAGCCGAATGAGGACGTTTTCCTCCTCCATCAACTCGTGTTGGACGACCATTCTTAGGCTTGGAACTTCTACTTCGAGCGGGAGGATTGCTTCCACTCCGAAGAGTAGTGAGTATGGAGTGGACTGAGTTGGAGTGCGGTGCGTGGTACGATATGCCCACAACACCTCGTGGAGCTTGAGATTCCAGTCTCTCTTATTGGCTGATGCATTTTTCCTCAGGAGCTTGCATAGAGTTTAATTGAAGGCATCGGCTAGCCCATTGGCTCTTGGATTATAGATGGAAAAATATCTCCAGTCTATCACGATGCTGTAACATAATTAACTGCAGGGAAGAGCGTCCCCACAATCAAAAACCCTTCGCAAACAAGGGGGAATCTAACGAAGTCATGCTACAACAGTCGCATTCGTCCAAACCTCCGTTATATAGTGCTATAAATCAATTTGGCTTCTTCGGAGAGGTGGACAGATAAAACCAAATAGCATCTGCCCCCAGATTTAGGCAAGAAGATCCATCCCAGTTCCTCTCTGTTTTTAGCGGTAAACAGATTCTGGCACGCCCGGTGGGACCTTTTCCTCTTTCCACTCCACGCTTTGTGTGTCGTGTTTCGTGAACAAAATCACGGTTTTCTATGGTTGCTCTTGGATTTGAGGTACTAAGATTTGGTGTCTTGCTCCTATGCAGGAAAAATGTCAATGGCTTCCAGCTGCACAAACTGCAACAGCAACTCCCGCTCCGTCCCAACCGGAGGAGTGACATATGGGCCCAATGCGGCTTCCATCTTTTCAATGCCTATGAGGCAGGTAACTCAAGCCACCACTAGATTGTTCTTCGGGACCATGCTCCCGCCAGCGAGTTTCAACGCCCCAGTGCCACCACAGGAAGTTCCCAAGAAGTCGGTCTTCGATCAACTGGAAACCACCATGGCCCCTCTCAACGGGTCGTCCAAGTCTGCCACCTCAGTCTTCAATAGGTTGAGTCGAAGCTTAAGTGAGCCTGCAAAGAGGCTCGCGATACCTGAAGGGGTTGTCCCAAAATGGATAGTCCTCCCAACTCCTCCGGCAGGTGAAGTCGTCAAAGGTGCTTCTCCTACCAAAAGATCGATATTTGACAGATTGGCCATTCCAACTCCTGCTGCGGGTGAAGTCGTCAAAAGTGCTTCCCCTACCAGAAATTTGCCTTCGAAAGATTGGTCATTCCCTCTCAACGGACATCAATCTTCGACAGGCTGACACCAACAATATCTCCTCATCAAAGCCGGGGGCATGACACAGCCGCTTCCACAACTGAGGTGGTCCCGTCTGCAAGACACGCTCGACGTCGCTACTGGCGCCGGGTGAGAAGAGCTAGGGGCAACTCTCCCTCTGGACTTACTCCACCAGCTCCAATGGTGGAAGTTGACGCTGCTGTTCCAACCGGGAACAACTTTGAACCGCTTAAGAGGGTACGCAAAAAATACCCAACCACGGTGCTGAAGAAATCTCCCCCACCTGCTGAAAACATGACGCAGACAAAGCCAGGGCAGTCCCCTCAACGGCTCTCCTCCCAAATTCACAGGGTCTGGCGGAAAGTCCAGGACACTGTGATCAACAAAGACCACTCTCGTCGACCGAAGAAATCGAAGGTTCGGCAAGAGAAAGACCATCCCCCCACCTTACAGCAAGGGACTTCCTCTACACAGGCGCCTATAACAGCGGCTCCATCAAC
The DNA here is from genome assembly GCA_030015575.1 of Agapanthus africanus. Taxonomy (NCBI): domain Eukaryota; kingdom Viridiplantae; phylum Streptophyta; class Magnoliopsida; order Asparagales; family Amaryllidaceae; genus Agapanthus; species Agapanthus africanus. Next base: position 510,151,918 of record JASDDO010000026.1, on the reverse strand, counting down.
CTCGACCTCCCACAAAAGAAGGAGGCCGGAGAAAATCCTATTACTTGCGGCAAATTCCAAAAGTGCTGGATTCAAACGCCCTAAGTCTGGGGGTATGATCATCCATATGGTCTACATGGCTTCCGGGAGAGAGGAAATCCGTGCTTCCGTGGGTCATCGGCCGCAAACTCGGTCGTTGACAAAAGCTCAGGAGCAACAACAAAAGCTCTAGGAGATGATGACGAAAATGGAAGCACTCACCGGACAGAAAGAAAGTTCGGAATCAGCAAGTGAATAGCGCCAAGAGCAAGAAACCGATACAGAGTTCCTGCGAAGGGTGATAGAAAGAAAAGACAAGGATGCCACGGAACAAGCTTCTAATATAAAGCAGATGGCGCTTTTGTTCCAGGACATGGTTGGAATGATGATTCAGCCAGAACCTCCAACCGAAGATCCACCGATAATCATCGAGGACAACAGAGGGGAAACATTGAACCCTCTTCTGGCTCTATTAGTGGCCAGGGAGGAAACGATCTCCAAAGCTGCCCTTGACGATTACATAGCTCAAAAAATACTAGCCCATCAAGCTAATGAAGCGGCTGGCCGAGTTGTCAGAACCGGGCGACCATACCCAGGCTGCTACGATCAAATCAAGTACCTGCCAGGATATACGATCCCCAAGTTCCATGAGTAAAAAGGGACAGACAATCCTCATCAGCACGTTACTCAGTTCAGAGCTTTGTGCGGCAATACTGAAGGCGACGGCAAATTGCTGCTTCGCCAGTTCGTTGGCAGCCTGTCAGAAACAACATTCGAATGGTACTTGGAGCTCCCAAATAATTTCGTCAAAACATTCATAGAAATGGAATTGCTTTTCACACAGCGGTTCGCAAGCGCAAGCGAACGCACCTCGATCACAACATTAATCAATGCCATGGTGAAGTCAGGAGAGACCTGGGTCCAATACGTGATCCGGTGGCGGAACCTATGGTCAAAATGCGAACAACGCATCGAAGAATCTCCTGTCGTGGGCATTTTCATCAGGATCCTTGAACCTCAAGCGACCGTTTCCCAGTTCATGACATTCTTCAAGCCGACCACCTTTCAGGCGTTGATCGACAAGCTGGCCCAAATGGACCAAATGGGCCACGGGCCTTCCTCCTCAAAAATGGACCATCGAAATGCCAAGGGTAAAAGGAAAGCAGCCTTCGTTGCTGTCACGACTCGAAATATTAGCTCGTGACCAGCACTTGAATCACGCAACGTCTAAAGGCGTAACGGAATTCAAGTAAGCTGAAACCCAGAAATCTAAACCTTTTAAGAAAAATAAAGGAGGTGAAGTTTTGAAATAAAGGTATAATGAAATCAAGTTTTCTTAATGCATAGGAAAGGAACATGAATGATGCAAGTGAAATTTACTAGTTTGAAAACATATTTCGTCCTTTAAAATTTTGGCAGCACCACCTTTGTATATTTTGATCCAAAACCACAAATACATAATAATGATAATGGCATCCCCAAGCGGGAGCTAGCACTTCGCCAAACGGCGGATCACAATCATGCAAGACAATATAAATAAGTATACGACACCCAACGGCGAAGTTCACCACAGAAAGATAAAGAAAAAGCAAGACATATAAACCAAAAGTAGCGAAAAACCCCTCGCTCTAAGTCTCGCAACCACAATCTCACTAAGTCTCATTACTTATAAAATTTACTAATTTTGATTGATGGAGTTTGCTAGATACAATATGAAATATAAATACAAGAGTGGGTACAATACAAGGTCCCACGTATCAAAGAAAAACACCCAAATGAAGCTGTGTGCCAGCGATGCCGCTACTGATCCAAGCGGTCAACCTGCAAGAACTGTGGCACAACGGGGGTGAGTTGCCAACTCGTGAGTGGAAAAATATCAACAGATAGAAATCGAATAAACAATGACTCCTAGGTCAACTATATCATAAAGGTAATACTATGATATCTAGGGTGACCGGGTCTGTATATGTGCCAACAAGGTAGCCAATATCTATATGCATGCGGATAACATCCAACAGTAATGATCAATGGATGTATGCATGTGGATCTCGTCCACCCATATAATCAATGTATGTATGCATGTGGATCTCGTCCACCCATATAATCAATGTATGTATGCATGTGGATCTCATGAAAGATTGTGCATGAAAGTATGAGGATATATATATATATATATATATATATATATATATATATATATATATATATATATCAACGGTGTACCTCCCGACACATCAAAATCATGGAACCTGAGTGCCTAGCATCGACACTCGAAAACATCATGAAAACCGTGCCCAGCATCGGCACGTAAATCCTCATATATCGGGCTCCGTCGGTCCGGATCGGCCCACGGGCTCCGTCAATCCGGATCGGCCCATATCATCTCTCGACTCCGGTCGGTATCCTCCGGATATCCGCCGAGCCCAAATACTATCACCGGTAGGTAATAGTCCCTCTGCCAGGCTCACCGTCTGTATACACAGCATCCCTTTCTTGCCCCAGGGTACCATACCGGGTCCACCATGTACCCGCAATCGGCTTCATCCGCCTCCTTAAATCTGGTTTCACGTGTCGCTCTCAGAACCGAGAAAACACATGGTGGACGCACTGAAATATCATATCAAGAGAAACCGGGTTTTTAAAATAACATATAATCTCTTTTGAAATGTCCACGGTTCTCAAATCCAGAAATCTCATGAAAACATCATATCTCAATGCGTAAAATAATAGAGCATGATGTATGTGACATATAAGAGAAATGCGAGCATATCCGTGTATCATGCAACATGGAACAGTGATATGACATATTAAGGGAAAACCGCTCTTTTAAAATGATTCCAGTTTTAAAATATATCCCGCGGTTCCCAATTTCCCAATAAAACCAGTTATCTATGTTGGTACAATATGTATATGCGCAAGTATAGAGGTACCAATATGTATATGCCCCAATATGGGTATGCAATGTGTATATGCGCAAGTATGGATGTACCAATATAAGTGTGCACCAATATGGATGTACAAATGTGTATATCCGCAAGTATGGATGTATCAATGTATATGTGCACCAATATGGATATACAAATGTGTATGTGCGCAAGTATAAATATATCAATGTATATACGCAAGCATGTTATGCAAGGAGTCATGTCATGATGCAGCAATCCTACTGTGTAGTGACATGGCAATTATCAATGATGAAGTGTGTGAGCCTACAATCAGTGTACGTGTAATATACACATCATCGATAATGGTGCAGGTGTACTATCACAGGTATGAATAATGCAATGCTAATATCATGAATGCCGCACAAGGTAAATCATCAGCTTAAAGCTATAAGGTATACGTAACTATCATATGTCCGAGTCAGTGAATCTATTAATCGGCATCTAGCCTCACTGCATCACGTACGGTATAATCCATCGTACGGCATCCTCTAGTCAAGGGTATGGATCAACATCAAGTCAAACTCATCACGTACGGAAAATCATCGTACGACGGCATTAAACCAATAGGGATCCTATCATCCTATAAGATAAATGAGGGTACGGCCTAATATCACGTACGGCCTATCATCCATGATTCACAACATTCTATATATGTATATATATCTATATCTCTATATACCTATGTCCCAGGTCACATCCGCAATAATCTCATATCAGAGGATCGGCATGGTATAAATCATCTCGATCGACTCGCATCCGTATACCAATATATCATCATATCATCATATCCGTCTTATATTCCTTCATCGCATTTATATCACACATCAAATCGAATTTACACAAACATTCTATCTCTACTAAGTAAAGTATCTAATCTAACATACACAGCCGAACCATACAAGCAGATTTTAAAAGAACCGAATCGTAGTTTTGGAAATAGGGGTTACGGTGTTTTTAAGAAAAAGATATCATTTGAAAATCCGTAACATCCCTCAAGGTATATATTTAAAAGATACATACGATTCTTTGGTTTAGAAAAAGGTATGGTTCGGATGACGCATCTACATCGACTATCTAGTCCTACAGTACCCTAAACGACAATATCGCTAAACGTCATCCTATGATAGTAGTAACATATCACTTCTAACTATCCTCTATTTTCTAATATGGTTTCATAGCTACCTCATTCTAACCCTATTTTTCTAATCTAGGTTTCCTAACCATATTCTATAAATCAGTTTTCCATCAAAACTTTGCGGGGGTGCTATACGCCATCCACCCGACTTCCCCCGTGGATATAGATCCACTCACCTTGATTCTTGCTTGCCGAAGTCGATGACGCCACGCTCTGTCGCCTCGGAATCCACGCGATGGTATCTACAATAATAAACAATCGCAATGCGTATTAAAATCAAGGCGGAAAAACCAAAACGGCACACGTTTCGCTCCTAGGTCAAAATCTATAGCTTTGCATGCAAAACACGACAATTAACCTCGGCCGTTGATGTACAAACGCCACACGACGGAAACACAATACCAAATATCAAAATCAAGTCAAAACGAAGTCGTAAAACCATGCATCAACTCATGGAAATGGTCCCAGATTTTACCCTAAGCCAAATTGGTCAATTCTGCATATATGGAGGGCCTAATTTACATCTAAAGGGACCCCAGAACAAATACGGATCAATTCTAACCTACCCTGGCCGTAATTTGCGGCCGGATTGAATAAATCTGCAGCCCTGGTGCAGGGGTTGGGGCTCAGGTCTTGGTGATAGCTTCCTAGGTGCCTTCACGACTCCCAGTAATTGCAAAATCATTTCTAGTGTCCCCGGGTTGCTCCAGATTCCAAAATACCCTCACAATTCACACATTTATCCGATGTTGGGGTCTCTAAATACGTGTTTTGGGGTTTCTAAGCTCTGGTCCATTTCAATAAACAGCCCCCAAGTCTAGTTAACAGCCACAACATCACCAATTTTTCAAACAAACACTCAAACCCTTTACTAGGGTTTCCCAAGGTTCACTAAACATCACCATTTCACCTCTAAACCTGCATGAAAGGTAAAGTGAATGGAATACAAAGCTAAGGGTGATGAAATTACCTCACTTGGGCAACCCAAGAAAAACCCTAGCTCCTCAAGGTGGTCGAAATCTCACTTTTCTTGGTCCAATGTGTAGAGAGTGTAGAGGGGATCAATTTTTGTGAAAGGGAATTAGGGTTCTGATCAAGGATTTGAGATGATATCATGGGGTGAAGGTGGAGGGAAGAGAGGAAGAAGAAGAAGAAGAAAATGATGGGGGAGGATAAAATGAGGCAGCCCCTCTCTCTCTCCTCTCTTATTTCCACCCACTCTCTCTCAATATTACCATTTTACCCTTTCTCTTCTTACCATTTTCTTTTTATAAAAAACCCAAGTCACAAAATACCCAAAATAACACAAGAACATAACATGTAATCACCACATAACATGACATGGTGCACTGGCCATGAAAAACTGTAGAAATGCGGATTTGGCTTAATCGCGATTAGCAGTGCACTAATCGGGTTTTTATCAAAACTGCATATAATAAATTTTAAAAATGCCAAATCCTTTAAATATATTTTTAAATGAATAAATCATTTTAACTTCTATTAATTTCACAATTATTGGTATATATTTATACCCTTTTTCGAAAACCCCAATTTCGCAAATCGGACAGTTTTCGGGAAATATATTATTTTAATATTAAATTCCCAAAAATAATATTTTATATTTTCTGAAATGTTACAATCTTCCCCCCTTAAATAAATTCGGTCCCCGAATTTAAATTTAAACCCTAAAAATCTAAAACATTTCAATAATCAGTTCAAAACAACGGGGCTCCGAAATCATGGAAAACACAGAAATAACACCGCGCGTCAAGTGCGCATGAAAACGAGTACAAAGCTCATAATCGAACCCTGTCAAGCGTTACGCAAATCATCTAATTTGCACGCATATCCTCGGAGTTACAATGAAGATACAGATCTCGAAATCCACTACCGAAATCCAATATACACTAGTCAAATACTATAATATGTGTATAGTACGCATCTTTGAAAACTCCAAAATTTGAATAAAATACATGCAACATCTTTTCTAAATCGCCGTGGAAATGCGTAAATCACAGCATAACTGACGGATGCTCATTTTAAAATAATAATATATGTCCATATATGTTTTCTTAAATACACGTTCCGTCGTTTTCAAAATATCCCAAAAGGTTTTCCTTTATAAACGTTCGTGTCGCTCACGGACACGTAGGAAATAGCGAGACTATAGCTCCTTTGAAAACCTCTTGGTAAGCTTTCAATGCATGCAAAGTACTCAGGTACTATCCTCAGATCAGTCCTGTTTGGCTACTACACAATATAGTGCCCAACGTGATAACAAAGTGCTCAAAAGCAAAATCAGCCTCAAAAGGCGTATTCAACAATCGCGTGCGTCTGGTGCGCACGGAAATCAAATCCAAATACAGGTGCTAGGATATGCACAAAAGCCAAAACTAAGTGCAACGGGTGTGCACAAAAGCATTTGTTCACTGCAACGGTGTGCATGACAACAATATCAAGTGCATCTAAAATGCACTAAAATCTCAATCCAATGCATCCGGTGTGCACAGAATCGCATCTCATATCATGCACGAAAATCCAAATCTGTGCATATGTACCACACGAATGAAATCGCATCCAATATGCACGGAAGAAATCTAAATCGAGAGCATCCGACATGCACGAGTAAAATCTCACTCAAGTGCACCCGATGCGCACAAAAATCCAAAATCAAGCGCCTAATATGTGCAAAAATCCAACCAAAGCGCGTCGGGTCCGTAAAAGCATATAGTGCAGTAGCATGCATGAAAACGAACGGCAAGTGCCAACACGCACGAAAATACAACTCTGGTAAAATGAATGCTCAAGGATATAAATCTGGTGCAACCAAGGTACGGAGTATAAATCCAGTGCGACAAACGCATAGATACCCGTCCGGTGCAACAAATGCAATCTAGTGGAACCAATGTGCGAAATACGAATCTGGTGCAGCCAATGCACGAAATATAAATCACTAACTCAAACACATAAAAGCAACACCGAGTACACCAAGGTGTATAAAATCGTAAACGTGTGCAACTGCGTGCACAAAATACAAATCAATGCACTGCAAGCACATATAAGCTATACCGAGTGCAAAATCAAATCGAGTGCGTACCACACTCACAAAATCGAATCCACTGTATGAATTCCATGAAATCATAAACACATGCTACGAAGGTACAAAATCGACCTCAAACGCAATAGGAATGCACAAATCGCAAATCAACACAACGGTGTATGAAATACATATCAGGTGCGATAACTATGCGCAAAAATGTAAGTACTCGGTAAATGCAGCCATGGTGCACGAAATCAATATCAGGAAACTCATCTTCAAAACTCAAATTCAAGCGATATAAGCGTGATACTCGGATCACAAACGTAAATCGCAATAAATGACATCGAGGTACACCTCCTACAATGTCGAAACAAAAAGGTCGGTGCGCCCAAAACTGGCAGGGCAAGAACATCCTCTCGCCTCCTACTCACGGCCTGGCATCCTCTGTCTCTGGGTACTCATCTTCTCCTCGGATTACCAATCCCGCAATCTATCGGCTCATCGGCCCTGTCTGGTGTGCTAACGGGAACGATTCCGTTCTGGCACTTCTCTGGTCATCTCTTAGTCAATCATCACGACCACTCGTAAGGTAGCACGTCACTGGCGTCGGCCTCTGTCTCTCTGAATACACATGACACATCTGATCCTGGGTGCAAATCTCATTGCAGCAGTGTCCTGGAAGGAATCCTGCTCAGGGTCTCTTCCGATCTTGCCTATGCCGAACAGTACGGAGGCTGGTACTCTTACATAATCTTTTCTCGTTTTCTGGACATCTGCATGTTCCTCACACATTTCCTCGGAAACTGGCCGTATCCCAACGCCTCTGTATGCATATCAGATCTCTGATCTCGACGGGGAGTAATAACAGCTCGTCAGCGTCGCGCGCGAACCTCTGGTTCCACTTTTCTTTATCGTCGGCCAATATGACGTCACGCCATGCTATCTGCGCACTACAACTGTTCTCGGCCACGGTCAATCCGGAGTCTCTCGCACGGACTCGAAATCGCGTACTCAGTAGCTTCATCATTCCGTAAAAGATATCTGGCCTAACACGTCCTCGGGAACTCGTCCCAACCATCGGAGGAATACTCAATACTCGTCCGTCCTCGATCAACTCACAACGCATCTGGGTGAGGTCCTCCATCCAAAACTGGTCAGCTTGCTGATCTCTTATCACATGATATCTGGACAACGTCAAACTTTTCGATCGAGTCATCGAGGTCCCAAAATTTCCGGAAGGCTCAACACCTGAGCGCAGTCTAAAATATCCGGTACATACTACAGCACCTCTGGACCAACCGTAGAAGGGCAAACCCAAGCCTCACTGATGGCACCGCTAAACTGCCACGAACCCTAAGGTTCAAAGCGGTTCCATGGTCATCATGTCGAGTTAGGATTTCATTCTTCTAGAGGGTCCACAGAATTACCTGCATGTTCCTCCGAACACTTTAAACTTGGGAAAAAATTGGTTTCTAACACTCGTTCGAACCTTTTAGCTTCGCATATACAACATGTGAATATTCTTTGCCCGCATGCTAAACAATGCCTCAATCCTCCAGGAAAGGCGATACATCGGCGGTCATCTCTGGATCGGTCTGCTCTAGGTCTGAGTAAGATCCTCTCCACACTGGAAATCTTCAACTCAACTGGGCCTGCGTCGACGCATCAATCTGACGAATCACCTTCGTCTCCCAACTCGGGGTAGGATAGCTATCATCTGTCGCATTTCTGCCTGGAAGCTCCGGCGATCTTAGCTCGTAAGCTCCGGAAGCGACATCCTATCAATCTCAGCAACAGCTGGGTCATCTGTCTGCACGGTAGGCGACATCATAATCCCTAAGGTATGCTGTACATCAACAGTCCTCTCATAATTGGCGGCTCTAACAATGGCCCGATCATCCGGTGTAAAACTAAACACTCGCCTCAATAAAAGGCCACCACAAAAACACTACATCGAGACGTCCCCATATCACCAGAAAACACAATGGTCGGCCCTCGTACCAGACGAGCTCGCCCTGACCGCAACACTAGCAGCAGCTCAAACTGCGCTCAAACTATGGTGACAGGAACCTCAATTGAGTATCGAAGAAAGCAGATCAACGACATGAGGGGAAACGGCAAATCCAGAATGGGTACATGATAGTAAGAAGGAACAGTATCAATGAGAGTATGATCATGGAACTAATAAAATCAAGGATCTCTAATGGATGTATAATCATGGATACGAAGAGAATCACTGGTCTAAAAAATATGAACATCCTAAGGTTTCTTAAGTGGAGTATCGTATCGTAAATATGCCGCGGAACATACGTACGGTACATCACTCTGCTCAAGCTACCTACTCCATCAATCAGGGTCAGCCTATGAAACGAAAGTTCGGGTCTAATACCCTCCCGTTCAAGTCTAAGTTCCGTAAGGTCAAGCCTAGGTTCCGGAATACATACCCACCCTAGACTCCTCATAGTCAAACATAGACTCGAACAAAGGTTAAACCTAGCGCTCTGATACCAACTTTGTCACGACCCGAAATATTAGCTCGTGACCAGCACTTGAATCACGCAACGTCTAAAGGCGTAACGGAATTCAAGTAAGCTGAAACCCAGAAATCTAAACCTTTTAAGAAAAATAAAGGAGGTGAAGTTTTGAAATAAAGGTATAATGAAATCATGTTTTCTTAATGCACAGAAAAGGAACATGAATGATGCAAGTGAAATTTACTAGTTTGAAAACATATTTCGTCCTTTAAAATTTTGGCAGCACCTCCTTTGTATATTTTGATCCAAAACCACAAATACATAATAATGATAATGGCATCCCAAGCGGGAGCTAGCTCTTCGCCAAACGGCGGATCACAACCACGCAAGACAATATAAATAAGTATACGACGCCCAACGGCGAAGTTCACCACAGAAAGATAAAGAAAAAGCAAGACATATAAACCACAAGTAGCGAAAAACCCCTCGCTCTAAGTCTCGCAACCACAATCTCACTAAGTCTCATTACTTATACAATTTACTAATTTTGATTGATGGAATTTTCTAGATACAATATGAAATATAAATACAAGAGTGGTACGATACAAGGTCCCACCTATCAAAGCAAAACACCCAAATGAAGCTGCGTGCCAGCGATGCCGCTACTGATCCAAGCGGTCAACCTGCAAGAACTGTGGCACAACGGGGGGTGAGTTGCTAACTCGTGAGTGGAAAAATATCAACAGATAGAAATCGAATAAACAATGACTCCTAGGTCAACTATATCATAAAGGTAATACTATGATATCTAGGGTGACCGGGTCTGTATATGTGCCAACAAGGTAGCCAATATCTATATGCATGCGGATAACATCCAACAGTAATGATCAATGCATGTATGCATGTGGATCTCGTCCACCCATATAATCAATGTATGTATGCATGTGGATCTCATCCACCCATATAATCAATGTATGTATGCACGTAGATATCATGAAAGAGTGTGCATGAAAATATGAGGATATATATATATATATATATATATATATATATATATATATATATATATATATATATCAACGGTGTCCCTCCCGACACATCAAAATCATGGAATCTGAGTGCCTAGCATCGACACTCGAAAACATCATGAAAACCGTGCCCAGCATCGGCACGTAAATCCTCATATAACGGGCTCCGTCGGTCCGGATCGGCCCACGGGCTCCGTCAGTCCGGATCGGCCCATATCATCTCTCGACTCCGTTCGGTATCCTCCGGATATCCGCCGGGCCCAAATACTATCACCGGTAGGTAGTAGTCCCTCTGCCAGGCTCACCATCTGTATACACAGCATCCCTTTCTTGCCCCGGGATACCATACTGGGTCCACCATGTACCCGCAATCGGCTTCATCCGCCTCATCGAATCGGGTTCACATGTCGCTCTCAGAACCGAGAAAACACATGGTGGACGCACTGAAATATCATATCAAGAGAAACTGGGTTTTTAAAATAACACATAATCTCTTTTGAAATGTCCACGGTTCTCAAATCCAGAAATCTCATGAAAACATCAAATCTCAATGCGTAAAATAATAGTGCATGATGTATGCGATATATAAGAGAAATGCGGGCATATCCGTGTATCATGCAACATGGAACAGTGATATGACATATTAAGGGAAAACCGCTCTTTTAAAATGATTCCAGTTTTAAAATATATCCTGCGGTTCCCAATTTCCCAATAAAACCAGTTATCTATGTAGGTATAATATGTATATGCGCAAGTATAGAGGTACCAATATGTATATGCCCCAATATGGGTATGCAATGTGTATATGCGCAAGTATGGATGTACCAATATATGTGTGCACCAATATGGATGTACAAATGTGTATATCCGCAAGTATGGATGTATCAATGTATATGTGCACCAATATGGATATACAAATGTGTATGTACGCAAGTATAAATATATCAATGTATATACGCAAGCATGTTATGCAAGGAGTCATGTCATGATGCAGCAATCCTACTGTGTAGTGACATGGCAATTATCGATGATGAAGTGTGTGAGCCTACAATCAGTGTACGTGTAACATACGCATCATCGATAATGGTGCAGGTGTACTATCACAGGTATGAGTAATGCAATGCTAATATCATGAATGCCGCACAAGGTAAATCATCAGCTAAAATCTATAAGGTATACGTAACTATCATATGTCCGAGTCAGTGAATCTATCAATCGGTATCTAGCCTCACTGCATCGCGTACGGTATAATCCATCGTACGGCATCCTCTAGTCAAGGGTATGGATCAACATCAAGTCAAACTCATCACGCACGGAAAATCATCGTACGACGACATTAAACCAATAGGGATCCTAACATCTTATAAGACAAATGAGGGTACGACCTAATATCACGTACGGCCTATCATCCATGATTCACAACATTCTATATATGTATATATATCTATATTTCTATATACCAATGTTCCAGGTCACATCCGTAATAATCTCATATCAAGGGACCGGCAGGGTATAAATTATCTCGATCGACTCGCATCCGTATACCAACATATCATCATATCATCATATCCGTCTTATATTCCTTCATCGCATTTATATCACACATCAAATCAAATTTACATAAACATTCTATCTCTACTAAGTAAAGTATCTAATCTAACATACACACCCGAACTATACAAGCAGATTTTAAAAGAACCGAATCGTAGTTTTGGAAATAGGGGTTACGATGTTTTTAAGAAAAAGATATCATTTGAAAATCCGTAACATCCCTCAAGGTATATATTTAAAAGATACATACGATTCTTCGGTTTAGAAAAAGGTATGGTTCGGATGACGCATCTACATCGACTATCTAGTCCTACAGTACCCTAAACGGCAATATCGCTAAACGTCATCCTATGATAGTAGTAACATATCACTTCTAACTATCCTCTAGTTTCTAATATGGTTTCATAGCTACCTCATTCTAACCCTAGTTTTCTAATCTAGGTTTCCTAACCATATTCTATAAATCAGTTTTCCATCAAAACTTTGCGGGGGTGCTATACGCCATCCACCCGACTTCCCCCATGGATATAGATCCACTCACCATGCTTCTTGCTTGCCGAAGTCGATGACGCCATGCTCTGTCGCCTCGGAATCCATGCGAAGGTACCTACAATAATAAACAATCGCAATGCGTATTAAAATCAAGACGGAAAAACCAAAACGGCACACGTTTCGCTCCTAGGTCAAAACCTATAGCTTTGCGTGCAAAACACGACAATTAACCCTGGCCGTTGACGTATAAACGCCACACGACGGAAACACAATACCAAATATCAAAATCAAGTCAAAACGAAGTCGTAAAACCATGCATCAACTCATGGAAATGGTCCCAGATTTTACCTTAAGCCAAATTGGTCAATTCTGCATATATGGAGGGTCTAATTTACATCTAAAGGGACCCCAGAACAAATACGGATCAATTCTAACCTACCCTGGCCGCAATTTGCGGCCAGATTGAATAAATCTGCGGCCCTGGTGCAGGGCTTGGGGCTCAGGTCTTGGTGATAGCTTCCTAGGTGCCTGCACGACTCCCAGTAATTGCAAAATCATTTCTAGTGTCCCCGGGTTGCTCCAGATTCCAAAATACCCTCACAATTCACACATTTATCTGATGTCGGGGTTTCTAAATCCGTGTTTTGGGGTTTCTAAGCTCTGGCCCAGTTCAATAAACAACCCCCAAGTCTAGTTAACAGCCACAACATCACCAATTTTTCAAACAAACACTCAAACCCTTTACTAGGGTTTCCCAAGGTTCACTAAACATCACCATTTCACCTCTCAACTTGCATGAAAGGTAAAGTGAATGGAATACTATGCTAATGGTGATGAAATTACCTCACTTGGGCAACCCAAGAAAACCCCTAGCTCCTCAAGGTGGTCGAAATCTCACTTGGTCCAATGTGTAGAGGGTGTAGAGGGGATCAATTTTTGTGAAAGGGAATTAGGGTTTTGATCAAGGATTTGAGATGATATCATGGGGTGAAGGTGGAGGGAAGAGAGGAAGAAGAAGAAGAAGAAAATGATGGGGGAGGATAAAATGAGGCAGCCCCTCTCTCTCTCCTCTCTTATTTCCACCCACTCTCTCTCAATATTACCCTTTTACCCTTTCTCTTCTTACCCTTTTCTTTTTATAAAAAACCCAAGTCACAAAATACCCAAAATAACACAAGAACACAACATGTAATCACCACATAACATGACATGGTGCACTGGCCACGAAAAACTGTAGAAATGCGGATTTGGCTTAATCGCGATTAGCAGTGTACTAATCGGGTTTTTATCAAAATTTCATATAATAAATTTTAAAAATGCCAAATCCTTTAAAAATATTTTTAAATGAATAAATCATTTTAATTTCTTTTAATTTCATAATTATTGGTATATATTTATACCCTTTTTCGAAAACCCCAATTTCGCAAATCGGGCAGTTTTCGGGAAATATATTATTTTAATATTAAATTCCCAAAAATAATATTTTATATTTTCTGAAATTTTACAGTTTCCAACACTCAACAACAGCCGAGTGACCCGAAGCCGGTTACTCGCCAAAACAACATGTGTCCGCGTATATCCCTGGAAGAAAGGCTAGGACGTGCTTACTCGTTTCCCTGTGATAAGACGAGGAGACTGTTCGAGCTGGCAGTGCGCAACAAACTCATCACGTTGCTAGACCCACGACGTCCATCGCAACCTGGCGACGTCAACAACCCTAACTATTGCTCCTATCACAGGATGGTGAGCCATCCAATTGAGGATTGCTATGTTTTCAAAAACTGGGTCGAGGATCAGTACCAACAAGGGAAGTTTGCGCTAACGGAGAACTGGATGTTCAACCCACCACAGAAGCACGCTCCCAAAAAAGTAGACATGCTGGGGGCATCATGCTCGCTCGTGGAAGAAGCTCCATGGGAAGTTGTCCTTTCAGCTAAAACCAAAAGAACGCTGAAAGATCTTCAGGCGTGTCCGACGATCAGATGGAAAAGAATGCTGGAGCCTGAGATCATTGAAGGGATGCTGAAACTGTGATTCGCACCGAAAATAGTTGACAAGGGGCAAAACCCCCCGGTCAAGCCTTCAAAGTCTTCGAAGAAAAAGAAGAAGACCAAGAAACCTGTGCAGCTTGCCGAGTATGACGACAAGCGCACGGACCTGCAAAAGTATATCGACGCGCTGGAAGAGTACAACCAGAAGGCACGGACCCCAGTCACTCTCGAAGAGTTTCTCAAGCATATCCTTGAGAAATGAGATAATGATGATGATAAGGGAAATGACTCATCAGAAGAAACCCAGGACTATGTAGCAAGTTGCCACATGGTCTCCCATTCGTCGTCAAATGTCGAAGAAGCTCCCTTGGCGTCGAAAAGCAACACAGAAGAACTGGGGGAAGGGGCGGCGCTAAAATCCCTGAAACTGTCAGAAGACCCAATCGCTAGGCTATTAAACGAAGCCTTTCGAAAAAGCAAAGCTGACCGAGAATGCGAAATAGCCATATACAAAAAGGCTAAGTGTCAGCGTCAGGACGAAGAAGCTGCGGCAAGGAGGAGTCGTAAAGTACTCCGACCAAACCAAAGCACACCTGCGGCAAACAAGAGTAGGATCAAGACATGGAAATGGTTCACCAAAGCCTTATCGGTGGGAAAGAAGCGGCCGCCTCTCAAAGGAAACACGCCCGAGGTCATAAGCCTCAATGGAGAGGATTCATATCCGAACTACTGCTTATACCATCGGAGGGTCACTCACCCCACCGAAGAATGCAGTGCCTTCAAGAAGTGGTGGCAAGGATATGTTACCCATCAACAGCACTTCAAGAGGATGAAACGCGAAGCTCGTCGACAGCAAAGAAGTTCGACAAGTGCGCGTGAGAAAACGACTGGCAACTGTCATATGGTTGATACCCGCCGGGAATGAGAAAAACTCCAAGTTCTTACTTTCGGGAGCAATTCTGAGGAAGAAATAACCCTCAGCCCTTTCTTCAAGGACTCCACCTCGAAAAAAGAAGAGGAGAAGAAGGACTGTGAGAACATTCAGCTGCGTAACCGCACGCTGCCTGAGAAGAACTTCGGACCTACAAACAAAGGTTCGAGCAAAAGAGACAATGGGAAAGAAAAAGTCCCTGGGAAAATCATCCATGATGATGGAGTCGTTAAAAAGCTCGCAGCCAAGGACCCACCTAGGAAAAACAAGGTGGATTACAATGTTCTAGTACATCTGAGGAAGATGCCCTCACAACTGAGCATATTGGATGCTCTCCTCTTGTCTAAAGAGAGGCGGGATTTTTTGATCAAGGCATTGCAAGAGCCTGATCAATTTCAAGTTTTCCTCACAGAAGAAAGGATGAAGGACGAGTTATCAGAGGTTTACACTGCTGACATCACATTCAGCGATGAAGATCTCCTCCTCAGAACGTGCGAGCATAACTGTCCGCTATACGTCACGGAGTATTGCCACGATATCAAGATAGGCAAAATCCTTGTCGACAACGGGTCCTCTGTCAACCTCCTCAACGTGAAGGTGCTGAAGGAGATTTGCATGAACGTTCAGCACCTGGCTCGGGACAATATCACCATCTGCAGGTTCGATTCACGTTCATCACAGACGCTCGGGTCCGTAATACTGACATTACACTTCGGGCTACTCGTCACTGACATCAAATTTCATGTCATTGACGCCAAGACTTGTTACAGCGCTCTGCTCGGTAGGCCTTGGTTACACAAGTACAACGTCATCCCTTCTACATAACATCAGTGTATGAAGTATTTCAAAGACGGCCTCGAGTACACCGTTACGGGGGAGCTAAATCCATTCTCCGTAAACGAAGTCCGAAAATATGAAGACGCCAAGTACTTCCAACCAGACTTTGAGGATACGGAAAGGTGTCATAGGCCGGAGGTTAAACAGAAGTCCGTCGCTACCATCCCGATCTTTGGGAGCGACACCGAGGAAGATGAGGAAATAGTCTACTCGGGGCAACCCCAAGGCAATAGGCCCGGACCATCTACTCCTATTTTGGTCTTCGGCAGCGACTCTGAGGACGAGGCCAACGTTGTATTTTTCATTCGCCCGTCAGCAAAAGCTGTTACTGGAGCTGATCAGAGTTTACAAATCACCTTGGTTCCACCATGGTATTACAAAGATCTTGATGCACTTGATACATACAGCATACAAGAGCTGCAGACTTTCTACGTCCCTCCCAGGCGAAGAGGTGAAAGGGCGATCTTCTTCTATCAATCTACAGAGACCGAAGTCGAAAAAGAAGTTTGGCATGGTGCCGAGCATGTGCTTGAAAGAATTCAACCAATCCGTCTGCCCAGATATTATGCAGAGGGATTGAAAAGGCTATTAAGATTCCAAGGTGTACCTTTCGAACAAACTGCTCGACAAGCTCGGTTCTACAACAAAATTTGGGACATTCCCGGGACTTAGTGAAAGATGCCCAACGGGAGGATAGAGATGACTGGGCTTGGATACGTTTAGTCCAAGAAATGGGAGCGATTCCATGGCTGCAGCATCATAAATAGCTCCGGTGAAGAGGGGAATGTTTTTCCAGATAGCGCTGACGTTGAAAAGGAGCAAAATCCCGCTATAAGAACGTCAAGTCTGTCGTTCAAAGAGAAAGTTGACAAGCTAATAAGGGAAGCCGGTCAAAAGGTTCAGGATGATCACAGCCACGAAATGGCTATTTACGAAAAGGCCAAGAGGCAGCGCCTCACTCAGTAGTCTGCAGAAAGAGAAGATTACGACACCCTTCACCCTCAGCCCGTTGTACGTTCTCGCAACAAGAGAAAAGCCTGAAACGGGGCCAAAAATAAGGTGAAGAACGAGAATGATGCTCTAAAACAGCGAAGCGGATCCAAGAAGCCATGCAATCGAGAAAAAGTCAGCTGGAATCCATCTTTTATGAAGAAGATGGGTCGGGAATACTCTTTCCCCTAAGACAAGACAAGGAAAATATTCAACCTTTTCATAAAGCATTAAATGATGATGCTCCCGGAACCTCGGTATCCTGAACGGATAAATGAGGTTCATCACCCAGATTATTGCTCTTACCATCGAGCAATAGGACATCCCCTTGAGGATTGCTTCACCTTTAAAGACCGGGTCGAAGACCAATATCAACAAGGCAGGTTCACTTTATCCGACAGCTTTAGGGTGACCCCACCGCAAAAGCATAAGCCAAAGAGAACCTATATCGCGAAGGTGGGACCAGCTCAACACCAAGAATGGAAGCGAACTCGTACTTTCCATATGATAACACTCTCAAAGGAGGGAGAACACGAGAATATGGATGACTTCTTCAAGTGCTTCGTAAATGAGGACGAGGAAGAGGTGGTTTCAGAGTTTCCATCGGCGCCAAAAGAGCTGGAAGATGGGATATATACCACGGCGGACAACCTAAGAAGAATTGACCTAAGGACGGAAAACGAGCCGAGGCCCACGTTCGTCAGTGAGCTGGTATCTAAAAAGAAGGTGGCCACTTTAAAAGATGTGCTTATGCAATATAAAGACTGTTTCATATGGAACTATTCCGAGATGCCGGGTCTAGATCCAGAAGTAGCAGTACATAAACTGGCCATATCGCCGGACATCAAGCCAGTCAAACAGGCGCCAAGAAGAATGCGGCTCGAACTCGAGATGAGTATCAACGCCGAAGTCAAGAAACTAATTGAATCCGGGTTCATCCAAGAAGTTCAGTATCCCGACTAGATTGCTAACATTGTTCCAGTGTTGAAGAAAAATGGGACGGTACGCATCTGCGTAGACTTTTGAGACCTCAATAAAGCTTGTCCGAAGGATGACTTCCCAGTACCTGTTACCGAGCTGATGATCGATAACACATCTACCCATGAAGTCTTCTCTTTCATGGATGGATCTTCAGGATACAACTAAATAAAAATGCATCCTGAAGACCAAAAGCATACCGCTTTCCGGACAACATTGGGTATATTCTGTTACAAGGTGATGCCCTTCGGCCTGAAGAACGCCGACGCTACTTACCAGAGAGCCATGAAAAAGATCTTCGATGACCTCATTCATTAGGTTGTTGAATGCTATATTGACGACCTTGTGGTAAAGAGCAAATCTCATGAGGAACACTGGGAGCATCTAGACATAGTATTCCAACGTCTTCGGAAATATAATCTGAAGATGAATCCTCTTAAATGCGTGTTTAGAGTCTCATCAGGAAAATTCATAGGATTCATTATACGGCACCTGGGTATAGAAATTGACCCTTCGAAGATTAAGGCGATTATGGAGATGCCCACGCCGAGAACTCTCAAACAACTACGGTCACTCTAAGGAAAGCTCGCGTATATCCGGCGGTTCATAGCCAACCTCTCCGGAAAATGCTGTCCCTACAGTCATTTGATGAAGAAGAGGACCCCGTTCGTCTGGGTCAAAAGTGCCAAAACGCACTTGATGAAATCAAACAGTACCTGCGAAATCCACCGGCACTGACCGCTCCGGTTAGAGGAAGACCCCTCATCCTATACACAATGGCCCTTGAAGGTTCTCTAGGCGCGCTATGGGCACAGGAGAATGATCAGGGAAAGGAGAGAGCTCTGTACTATTTGATTCGAGTTCTTCTGGGGGCAGAAAACAACTACTCCCCTATCGAAAAGCATTGCCTGGCACTGATCTTCACAATAACGAAGCTTAAACATTACGCCTTAGCACATGAGGTCCATCTCATATCAAAAGTGGATCCTCTCAAATATTTGATGTCAAGAGCCATACTAAAAGGAAGGCTTGCCAAATGGGCCCTCCTCCTGATGGAGTTCTCGATAACGTATCGACCTCTCAAAGCAGTGAAGGGCCAGGCCATCGCCGGCTTTCTCGCCGAGCATCTGATACCCGCCGACTCCCTCTTAAATTGTGAGTTGCCAGATGAACATGCATTCGACACAAAGAAAGAATAGAATGATGCCCGATGGGAGCTCTACTTCGATGGAGCATCTTCCTTGAAGAAACGAAAGAAAAACACCACAATAATCAAAGCTGAGGCAAGCCTCATCTTCGTGACTCCGCAAGGAGGGATACTGCGTTACGCCTTCTCCCTGATGGAGCCAGGGACTAATAACGAAACTAAATATGAATCTTTGATAGTAGGTCTCGAGATCGCTGTTGACATGGGAATCAAAGACCTCCTCATATATGGAGACTACCAGTTGGTCGTTAGCCAAATAAAGGGCGAATATCAGACATGCAAGCCAGAACTGATCAGGTATGGTGAAAGAGTGCAGCAACTGCTGACACAAATCTTTTCCTACATCGTGGAGAGTATACGGCGCACGGAAAATAGCAAAGCAGATGCATTGGCTAGATTGGCTAAAGAATTGGCCGACGAAGACCTCAATGATGTAAAGATCATCGTGGAAAGCCGCTGAGTTCTTATGCTGGCAAAGATATCTTCGGAAGATTTAACAAAGTCATTTGAAGGAAAAGAAATGACCAAACAAGCGGTCCTCCAAATAGAAGACGAAGAAAAGGTTAAGGATTGGAGGGAAGTCTTCATAGACTACTTCAAATCCCATCGAACGCCCGAAAACGAGTCATCAAGACATCAGCTCATGAAACGGGCTCTGTCTTTCGCTCTCGTCAATGATACTCTATACAAGAGATCGCTTGACGGTTTGTGGCTAAGGTGCTTGGGGCCAGGAGAAGCAAGGAGAGTCGTTCAAGAAACTCACGACGGACTCTGCGGTTCTCATCAAGCCGGGCCTAAGATGAAGCTGAAGCTTAAAAGGATAGGTTACTATTGGCCCATAATGATTCAGGACTGCCTCGAATATGCGAAGCAGTTTCACTCATGCCAGATTCACGGGGACTTCATTCACCAACATCCAAATCCGCTACACCCAACGGTAGCTAGCTGGCCGTTCGAAATGTGGGGAACCAACATAATTGGCCTCATTGAACCAGCGTCATCCAAAGGACATCGGTTCATACTAGCAACGGCCGATTACTTTTCTAACTGGGCAGAAGCAGTACCGCTAAGGGAAGTGAAGACGGAGAATATTCATTTTCTGATCGTATTTCCTCAGTCTGGAAAACGGTCTTGATATCTTGGATGTGATCGTTCTTAGCTTTAGTCTTGACGATCAAATCACCAACATAACATTCGATGACTTTATGGATTAGGTCATCAAAGACATTGGTCATTACCCTTTGATATGTAGCACCTGCGTTTTTTAGTCCGAACGGCATCACTTTGTAACAGTATATGCCGATCGGGGTTCGAAATGTTGTATGCTTCTCATCCTCAGACGGCATTTTTATCTGATTGTACCCTGACGAGCTATCCACGAAGGTGAACAGCTCATAATTTGAGGTATTGTCGACCATCATTTCCATGAACGGGAGTGGGAAATCATCTTTAGGGCATGCCTTGTTAAGGTCTCTGAAATAGTCGCAGACTCGGATCTGCACATTCTTCTTTTTCACTGGGACGATACATGCGATCCAGTCCGCATATTTCTCTTCTCTGATGAAACTGGCATCGATGCGTTTCTAGGTTTCCTTGATGACCTTTTCTTCTAGCTCCTTTCTCATTCTTCGAGGAGCTTGTTTGACTGGCTTGACATCAGGAGAAATAGCCAGCTTATGGACGGCTACCTTAGGGGAGAGACTGGGCATTTCTTTGTATGTCCACGGGAAATAGTCGGCGAACTCATGCAATAGAGCGACTATCTGCTCTTTCTTTTCTTTTGACAAGAGTGAGCTGATGTAGGTCGGCCTTGGATTATCGGACGTTCCCAAATCAACCTCGGTTATCTCGTCGAAGGTTGCTTGTCCGCAATCTTCGAGCTCTCAAGGAGCTTCTTCTAGCTTGGCTTGCTCGTCGTTGTCATATGACATTTCGCTGGTTTCACCAACATGGATCATGTAGCATGCTTTGGCATTAGGTTGAATGAAACCTATGCCTCATCTATCTGGGATTCGTCCATCGATGAGTGCTCGGACTTGAGTCGGATGCTACAGCCCCTCATAAAACTTCGCTTCGGAGTCTGTTTGATATAACCGACATCCGCACTTTTTAAAATATTCCCACATCTCGGGCGCATAATATCTGGGGTTTAAGATGGCTCTTATTCCTCTTTTATAGGGAAGGCACGTGACAAACAAATCGTCCGGGTGCACGACAGGATTTGACCCATAAAACAGGATGCCCTTCTGTCCACTTTTCCTTCCAGGAATGTAGAAAGTTTGCAGTTGTTTCACGGTAGAGACCGACAAAGCATTTAACTCCTTGCACATCTGTTCCGGCACCCTAGTGATAGCTAGGGATCTTTCTGTAATCTCGAAGGTTTCTCTTAGCTTCGCTTTTTGCATAAGGGCCCAATCCACAAAGCTGTTGCGAGGCGGGTCCTCTTCTTCTGACTCTTCCGTGTCGCTGCCGAAATGAGGGCGAATTTTGCTGCCGGATGGGCCTTCAGCATCAGACTCGTCCGTATCGCTACTGAAACGAGGGCGATTTTTACGGAAGGACGGACTTCCAGCTTCAGACTCATCAGTGTCACTGCTGAAACGCAGGCGCACTTGGGGTTTTTTGCTTTTTGAAAATGACAGCCGGCTCAGATTTGGTTTTGAGTTTCAGGGCCACTCCGTCCTCGGTCTGTTGTGGCTTAGCATTTTGGGGGTTCACAAAGTACTGAGAATCTTTATATCGGACTTCATGCACACCGAACGACTGGATGTCTCCATCAATGCATCATTCTTCACCATTTTTGGTATATTTCATACATTGATAGAGAGTTGATGGAATAATGCCGTCGTAGAGCCACGGTCTCCCCACGAGGATCTTATTGGACGTGTCGGCATCGATCACGTATATCTTGGCTTCGGTTTGTAGGTCCCCAAATTTGATTGGCAAAGCTATGGATCCCAGAACTTGCTGGAAGTTTTGATTGAAGCCCTGGATGAAAATCCTTTCCCTTAATAGGCGTCAGACGTCTATTGATAAACTCTTTAGAGTCTGCAAGTTCATGATGTTCACTGAGGATCCCGGATCAATCAATATGCGGTTAATCCGATCTCCGTCGCTGTACTCGGTCACGTAAAGCGGCCGATTATGCTCAGCTGTTCCCGGCAGTAGGTCTTCGTCCTTAAACATGACCGCGGCGGTATACAGGGTGTACTGGGCTTCTTTAATATTAATTTCCGCAAAGCGAGCCTGGTACCGCTCAGGGTTTGTAGAGCGTGAATGAGAACATCTCTAAGTTCTTTAGATAGGACAAAGGCATCGTAGATGCTCAGGAGAGACGGAAGCTTACGGAGATGGTCCAAGACATTATAGTCCACTGAGGAAGGACTCGAGTTTTCATGAGCAAGCTCTCCGCCATCTTCTTCATTAGCGACTTGTTTTTCCTTTCCTTTTGGGGGCGTTGCCCTGATTTGGCGGTAGAGCCCTGGCGCTTCTGAGCTGGATTTGGTTTGCCTTTATGGCGAGCTTCTCGTTCTCTTCAGGAAAACATAGCTCTTTCTCAGAGTCTCTACCAAGGTGGACAACGTAGCAGGTCACTGTAAGGACCTCGTCATTGGAGTCTTCTTCTAGCTCCTCCAGAATCTCAGCCGCTTCTATGGGGAAGAACTCCTTCAATTGAATTAGAGTTCTTTCCTTTTGTTCATAGTCTTCAAGGGAATCGATATATTTTTGAATGGTCGATCTCCCTGCAGACTCTTTTTCGGGTCGAGCTGCACTTTTCTTCTTCTTGAGCTTTTTAGATTTTGAGCCTGATTGAGCCGAAGTGGTAGCTGGAACGTTGGGCTCCTTCTGCCTCTCCTATTCTGTTCTGGGCTCTTTCTGAAGTAGCTTTAGCATCTTCTGTGTCTTATTAGAGATGTGCATACTCCACGGAGGCTGTGACGAGTCAGACTCATTTCTCGGGGCAGCGGATTCAATCGTTTGCTCCCAAAAGGCTTCAGCTTCTGTCTGTATAAAGTTGACGGTTGCAAATTGATTGTTCATGAACACACTCTTGGACAACTCGATCTCCCCAGTCTTGTACTGCTTCTCGATCCGGTGTTTGAAAATATAGCAATTCTCGATCGCATGGCTCACTACTCGGTGGTACGGGCAATATAGAGGATTGTCGGTTATTTTTGCTTTGTAAGGTCTTTTTGACTCTGGCAATTGTAGACCGTTGTTCAAGGCATCTTTGAATATCTTGCGGACCTTGTTCCTTTTGAAAGAGTAAACCTTGTTCTTTTTCTCCTCTAGGAAAGGCCCTTCTCCTCCCAGCACTGGCTTTTGATACCGGTTGGTTTTGGATTCGCTTGTCTTCATTGTCGGACGCATTGAAGATATTAGTATTGATGGAATTCCCGCTTCTACGGTTGTCGTCCCTCTTGCTCTTCCAAGTCTTGTCTCTCTGAGAGTCCGGGGGTAGACTCTTTCTTTGAGCGTTCCAGCATTTGGACTTTCTTGGTCAGCTCCTGAAACGTCTTGAGGCCTGTTGTATACAAGAATGGGACCATCCAATTGCTGAGGTTCCTAATGAGGAGGCTGACAAACTGGTCCTGCTCTAGCGGCGGTTGGCACTTGATAGTGAGGTTGCGCCATCGGGCAATAAAGTCCGTGTTGCTTTCGTTTTTCTCCGGCTTGGTTCTCACGAGGTCAGCAATGAAGATTTTGTCACTAACACTCATGAATCTTTGCCGAAATAGAGACTCCATTTGGGCGAAAGTTGTGACAGACCCGTCTGGTATACTTGTGTACCAGTCGAAAGTAACACCAGTCAGGCTGTTGACAAACTGACGAAGAAGGAGCGCATCATTTCCCCCCGTATTTTCGCACGACGCTTTAAAGTGGGCGACATGTTGATTCGCTTTCCCTGTACCGTTAAATCTTCCAAACTTAGGAATGATGTAGCTGCTGGGGAACTCGATCAGATCGTACTGTGCGGGATATGGCCGCCTACTACTGCCAATGTCCTTCTGAGCCTCGGCTTCCGCCACCAATGTTTTGACTTTGCTGGTGACCAAATCCATTATCCGATCTTGTGTTAGTGGGATGGTGCTATCTGGGGCCAAGTCATCCCTAGAAGCAGAATGTGGTCAGGCGGCTCGCCCAATCTTGGACCTAAGGGGACATGCATCGGTTGCTTCGGGTTCTCATCACCCGGATCATGAGTAGAGACTTCTGCTTGATTAGGAGGCGCCCGAGCAATTTGAACCATGAGCTGCATCACAACATTCGTCAGGTAATCAATTTTTGAAAAAAGTTTGGCCATCTCTTTATCTTTACTCCTGAGCTGTTTTCGAAGCTCTTGAAGCAGCTCTTGCTCTGCGGTCCTGGGGCGGAAAGTCGGCTCTTCTTCGCTGTTCGAGCTTGATTCCATAAGGACCGAGGGGTCCTTCTGCCTATCGGCCTCATCGAGAATGTTTTCATTATAAGGTTCCCTAGCACGACAGCAAGGTTTTGGGAGGCATCGTCCATGCCGTTTTCAAAAAATTGCCATGCTAATGAACCCTAAACTTAGAATCTTTAACTAGAGATTAGACAAAACCTAATGTAAACTACTTTACATCTAGAGAACAAGAATACAACCTTTGTAGACGTTCCTTCTCTTCACTTGCTCCGTGTAGTAGTCCCGCGACTCCACTAGGCTTCTCTTGAGATTTTGAACGAGCTTCCTCCGATGACCTTCGTGCCGAAGATGATCCACGCGAAGTCCCTCCAACTCAAGCTTTCTTTACACTAAACTCTTTAGCGTATGAAACACGCTACACTTGATCGCTAGTCAAGTGTAGGATGATGAAGTAGGGGATGTTAAGAGCTCACTAGTTTGTGTTCAAGCTTCATGATTCACATCATATGTGAGGGTTGAAGCTTAAGCCATGACAAGAGGAGGAAGAAGAAGCTAGAGAGCAACCATAGGAGCAACTCAAGAATTTTGGCTAAGTGTTGAGAATGAGCTAGAATGAATGGCAACTCTTGACCCCTCACTCATTCAAGCATGGAATTATGTAATATAAAATTGCAACCATGCTTGAATAGTGAGTCAAGAAGAATAAAGTAAAGAAAATCCCATGCTTGCAACCATGCTTCATTTTTCACCTAATTTCTAATTTCACAAAATAGAAATTTAAATGCCATGCTTCATTATTATATATATATATATCATATATATTAATATATATTTAATGAAGAAAAATTAGTGAACTAATGATATTAGTTAATATATAATTATATCACATATAATTTATATCACATTATTAAATCAACACTTGATCTAATAATCCGGTTATATCATATATGACCGACTAATATCATTTATCTGTATATTACATTATCGAATCAACACTTTATTCGACAAACTGGTTATATCACATATAACCGAACCGATAACAGATGACTGCAAGATTACAATACGGTATCACATACTCGTATTTAAGCAGGCCCACACACATATCACATATGTGTCCTACTTCGTTTCGCTTGAACCAGGGAACTTCTGTGTGGGACTCTAAAGACTCGTCAATACGCCAGCAGCAGGTGATGATCACATCAGTCACCTACAAGCCGTCAGCGGTACTAGCTGGACGTAACGGCTACCCGGGTATTGAGCGATATGAAGATCAACAAGAAAGCCTGTCCATAGTCTCCATGAAGCCTATCAGTAACACTACCGTACAGTCCGGTCTCTTCGTCTGATATGTCGCATATCATGTCTATGGGTGGTAATCGTCAGACCCCAGTAACATGATAAGTCATGCCGATGTCTGGCCTATAACCGTTCGAGAAACTACTGATAACACTTATCAGTAAATCTCGGCAGCAGCCCTAGCCAGGGACTTCCAGTTATAGCCAATCGAGCATAGCGCAACATCAACCCTTAATACCGGGAGAGACGAAACCCCTCCTATCGCTCATTGCCTCCATGTTACTCAGGACTGTACCCAAAATCCACTTGTTTGCACGTCTCCTTTGAGCATGGTAGGGAAGAAATCAAAGCATAGTGGGAGCCGCACAAGACTCTATAACGATCTTGGGTCTACAGACTAACCTGTACCAGTGTCACCAGAGGACTGCTATCTGACGATAGGTATACTACCACATAGGAGTCCTCGGCGAGTCCTGTTCAGTGTACCTAGTCTCCACTGAGCACCCATATACCATCTTTGATGTCAAACACCAATGGATGTGGGATAATCCATCGCCCATCATATGGGTCTAGAAGCGTATACGCTAGTCTACTCTGGAATATCGATGCCCTGTCTCTAGGAATAATTAAAGGATGTACTTATGAACTACCCTGGCCCCACTAGTATGATCTCCATCATAGTCCTGGTAGTCAAGTACACATCCTAAGGGCTTTATCAACATGTGAGAGCAAGACCGTATTACAATACAAGTCTACATGTTAATACAAAGAAAAACCAGATAGCATACTATTATGTCGAGCAAGAAAGTCTTCTCTATATATATCCAAGCATCCACTATAATATACATCATATGTACAATAATGGCCTCTAGGCCATACATATAACTAACAATCTCTCACTTGCACTAAGGCCATGTATTGTATATCTCATACCCAACATCCCAAAAAGTCTTTCAAATTGTGTCTGGGGGATGGCCTTTGTGAGTGGATCCGCTACGTTGTCCTTCGTGTCAACTCTCCTGACCTCGATCTCCCGGCAATCAACTATCTCCCGGATCAGGTGATACCGCCTCAGAATATGTCTAGATCTTTGATGGGACTTGTGTTCCTTGGCCAAAGCCACCGTTCCATTGTTATCACAATACACAGGTATTGGATGCTCAATGGATGGAACCACACTAAGCTCAGCAATGAACTTCTTCATCCAGACAGCTTCTTTGGCAGCAACGTTGGCAGCGATGTATTCAGCTTCCATCGTCGAGTATGCAACGGTGTCTTGCTTGTAACTCTTCCAACACACCGCCCCTCCGTTGAGGGTAAAGACAAAATCCGAGACCGACTTATTGTCGTCCTTATCACTTTGGAAGCTCGAGTCGGTAAAGGACTCCACTTGGAGTTCACCGTTACCGTACACCAAGAACATCTCTTTAGTCCTTCTCAAGTACTTGAGAATGTTCTTCACCGCTGTCCAGTGATACTCTCTTGGATCTGCTTGACACCTACTCACTACACTTAGTGAGTATGCTACATCGGGTCTGGTACATAACATTGCGTACATGATAGAGCCTACTGCCGAAGCATAGGGTATCCCTTGAATGCGAGCTCTCTCCAAATCAGTCTTGGGAGACATCTCTTTGGAGAGAGTGAGTCCTGAGATCGTGGGTATATTCCCACGCTTTGAATCTTCCATACTAAACCTCTTTAGTACGGTGTCAATGTACCTGGATTGGGACAATCCCAGTATCCGTTTAGATCTATCTCTATAGATCTTAATCCCCAAGATGTAGGAGGCATCACCTAGATCTTTTATTGAGAATCTTTATGATAAGATGTAACATTTCAGAAAAATAAAATATTATTTTTGGCGAATTTACATAATTAAATAATAAATATTGTGAATATTTAATATGCGGTATAATTAAATACCGATAAAGTGGAAAATATTTGGAAAATTAAAGGAATTATTGAAAAGAGGGTGTTTTATAAGATTTGAGCATTTATAGATTGTTATATAATTAATTATATTGCTTTTAATACTAATCTCGATTAAATATCGCTAATCGTGCATTAACCTAGTTTTGTGCATGTGACATGCACCAAGTCATTTTTAGCACTTGTTACATTTTATCATGGCTTTCTCTTCATTTTCTTGTATGGTTGTTGTTTTAAATGAAAAGAAAAGAAAAGAAAAGAAAAAGGAAAAGAAAAGAATAGAATAAAGGGTATGGGCATGAGAGAGAGAGGGTGAGGGGCCAAACATGGTCATGGCTCATTATCCCCCTTCATTATTTCCTCATCATTCTTCCCTCTTCTCCTCTCATGGCAGCCCTCCTCCTCCCCCCTCCTCAAATCACCTCAAAACATACCTAAATACTCTTCAAAACAGCATCCCCACTTCATTAAAAATGTGCACAAGCTCCCTACAAACACTTTGGACCAAGAATGAAAGGATTTTGGACACTTGGGGCAACTCAAGAAATTTCTTGAGTTTCCAAATGAGGTAATTTCATCACCATTAGATTAGTTTTTCATTCACTTTAGTAACCATGGATGTTTAGAAGTGTTTTAGTTCGGTTTTGTGAACTTAGAAAATTCCTAGTTAGGGTTCGAGGGATCCTTGAGTTGTGAAGTGCAATTGAGATTAGTAGAGACCTTATAACCCCTTTAGTGATGGTATATTGAACTGAAACCATAGACTTAAACCCCAAATGCGAACTTGAAAATCTACCGATATTGGATTTTGTGAAAATTGTGATGGGAAATTGGTATCTGCTATAACCCGGGTGACCTGAAAATTATTTAGCAAACACAGAGAGTCATGCAGGCAACCTAGAAGATAATCTAGAGACCCGAGCCCAAAATACTTCACCCAGGCTGCAGATTTAACCTCATTGGCCGCAAATTGTGGCCTGGCTACTTCCTTTGTGGTTCGTGTTTGGTCTGTGGTCCCTTTATCTGTAAACTAGACCCTCCAGGTATGCAAAATTGGCTAATTTCACTTAGGGTAAAATCTGGAGCATGTTTTCCAAGTTTCTGAATTCTTTTTGCGGCTTTTAATGAATTTTGATTTGGTATTTGATATTGTGTTTCCGTCGTGTGGCGTTTGAACGTCGACGGCTAGGTTTATTGGTCATGTTTTGCATGGAAGGTTATTGGTTTTAAACTATGAGCGAACCATGTGCCATATTGGTTTTCCGACTTGAATTTTAATACGCATTTGCGATTGTGTATTGGTTGTAGGTACCCCGCGTGGAATTCGAGACGACGAAGAGAGCGTGGCGTCATCGACTCCAGCAAGCAAGAGCAAGGTGAGTAGATCTATATCTACGGGGCAAGTCGGGTGGATGGCGTATAGCACCCCCGCAAACTTGATGGAAACCGATTTATATATAGATTATGGGTAAGAAAACCTAGATTAGGAAACTAGGGTTATGGTTAAAAGATAATTAGAGATGAATGATGGAATATATGTATTAAGATAGGTGATGAGAGCAATAAGGATATGAAAAGTGAATGTGAATCACGACTTATAGATATATAGTTGCATTAGCAAAACTAGAAATTTTAAAGTAACATGACATTTGGTGTATAGAGTAGAATGTATATATATATTGACTTGATGTGAGATATAAATACAATGAAAAGAATATACGATGTGATATGAGGACTTGATGATATGTTGGTATACGGATGCGAGTTGATTGAGAGGATTGATACCCTTGCAGGTCCCCTGATATGAGATTGTTATGGATGCGACCTGGGACATAGGTATATATATATATATAATGTTGTGAATCTTGATTGATATGTCGTACGTGGCGTTGGGTCCGTACCCCTCATTGTAATATAGGATGATAGGATCCTTAATGGTTTAATGCTGCCGTACGATAATTTTCCGTACGTGATGAGTTTGACTTGATGTTTGATCCATACCCTTGACTAGAGGATGCCGTACGATGGATTATATCGTACGTGATGTTGTGAGGCTGGATACCGATAGATAGATTCACTGACTCGGTCATGTTAGATACGTATACCTGTCAGCATTTGCATACGATTTACTTTATGCTACGCTCATGTCACTCTCATTGCATTACATATACCTGTGCTAGTACACCTACACCATTACCGATGATGCGTATGCTACACTTACACAGATTTGCCGGCTCACACACTTCATCATCGATAATTGCCATGTCACTACACAGTAGGATTGATGCATCATGATGTGACTCCTTACATAATTTACTTGCTATAGTTACATATGCACCTTTATACGATGTTGCATTTGACTTTGGATAAATTAAGAACCGCATGATATATTTTAAAACTGGATTCATTTAAAAAGAGCGGTTTTCCCTTGATATGTGCATATTACTGTTCCATGCTGCATGATATACGGATATGCTTACATTCTGTTATATGTCGCATACATCATGCTTTACGATTTTACGCATTGAGATATGCTGTTTTCATGAGATTTCTGGATTTGAGAACCGTGGTCATTTTAAAAAGGAAGTATATATTGTTTTAAAAACCCAGTTTCTCTTGATATGATATTTCAGTGCGTCCACCATGCGTTTTCTCGGTTCTGAGACGCGTGACAGTGATACCCGATTCGAGAAGCTGGATGAGGCCGATTACGGGTACATGGTGGACCCGGTATGGTACCCCGGGGCGAGAACGGATTTGTTGTGCAGTAGACGGTGAGCCTGGCAGAGGGACCACTACCTACCAGTGATTGGTTGGACCTGGCGGTTATCCGGAGGATACCGACCGGCGTCGAGAGATGGATAGGGGCCGACCCGTTCTGCCGGAGCCCGAAGGCCAATCCCACAGACGGAGCCCATGGGCCGATCCGGACTGACGGAGCCCGAGATACGAGGATTTACGTGTCGATGCTGTATACGGGTTTCATGATATTTTCGAGTGTCGATGCTGGACACCCAGGTTCCATGATTTTGATGTGTCGCGAGAGACACACGTTGATTTATATCCTCATACTTCCATGCATATGTTTTTATGATATTTATATGCATGATGTTGTTGTGTCATCGGTTGATACGTGGACGAGATCCACTTGCATACATGCATTGTTATTACTGTTTGGATGTTATCCGAATTCTCATAGGTATTGTTTACATTGTTGGCACATATACAGAACCGGTCACCCTAGATATCATAGTTTTACCTTCATATATAGTTGACCCAGGAAATCGTTATTTTATTCGATTTCTACTTGTTGATATTTTTCTACTCACGAGTTGGCAACTCACCCCCGTTGTGCCACAGTTCTTGCACGTTGACCGCATGGATCCGTAGCGGCATCGCTGGCACACAGTTTCATTCGGGTGTTTTGCTTTGGTAGGTGGGACATTTGCATCGCACCCACTCTTGTTTTTACCATTCATATTGTATCTAGTCAACTCCATCAATCAAACTAGTATTTGTATAAGTAATGAGACTTAGTGAGACTTGTGGTTGCGAGACTTAGAGCGGGGAGTATTCCGCTACTTGTAGTTTTGATGTCATGCTTTTCATTATCTTTTGTGTGGATCTTCGCCGTTGGCGTCGTATACTTATATTTACTGTCTTGCGTGGTTGTGATCTGCCGTTTGGCGAAGAGCTAGCTCCCGCTTGGGGATGCTTTTATCTCTATCTTGTTTTGTGGTTTTGGATCAAAAAAATACAAAAGAGTTGCTGCCCAAATTTTTAAAAGTCGAAACATGTTTTCAACTAGTAACACCCACTTGCATTTTTTGTTCCGTTGTTTATGTATTTAGGAAAACTTTTGATTTCATTATACCTTATTTTCAAAACTTTACCTCTTTTATTTTCTTAAAAAGGTTTAGATTTCTGGGTTTCGGCTTACTTAAATTACGTTACGCCTTTAGACGTGGCGTGATTTAAGTGCCGGTCACGAGCTAATATTTAGGGTCGTGACAAAGTTGGTATCAGAGCGCTAGGTTTAACCTTGGTTCGAGTCTATGTTTGACTATGCAGAGTCTAGGGCATATGTATATTTCGGAACCTAGGCTTGACCTTACGGAACTTAGACTTGAACGGGGGTAGGGGGGTATTAGACTCGAACTTTCGTTACATAGGCTGGCCCTGATTGATGGAGTAGGTAGCTTGGGTAAAGTGATGTACCGTACGTATGTTCCGCGGCATATTTACGATACGATACTCCACTTAAGAAACCTTAGGATGTACATATTCTGAGATCTGTGATTCTCTTCGTACCCATAATTATACGTCCCTTTGAGATCCTTGATTCTGTTTGTCTCCATGATCATACTTTCATTTATGCTATTTCTTTTTATGATCATGTATCCATTCTGGATCTGTCGTTTCCTTCCATGCCCTTGATCTGTTTTCGTCGATACACGATTGAGGTTCCTGTCACCATGGTTTGAGCGCAGATTGAGCTGCTGCTAGTGTTGCGGTCAGGGCGAGCTCGTCTGGGACGAGGACTGACCATTGTGTTTTCTGGTGACATGGGAACATCTCGATGTAGAGTTTGTGTTGTGACTTCTTGTTGAGGCGAGTGTTTGGTTTTACACCTGATGATCGGGCCATTGTTAGAGCCGCCAGTTGCGAGAGGGCTGTTGATGTACAGCCTACCTCAGAGATTGTGATGTCGTCTACCATGCAGACAGATGACCCAGCTGTTGCTGAGATTGATAGGATGACGCCTCCAGACTTTACGAGTTGAGATCGCTGGAGCTTTCAAGCAGAGATACGACAGATGATAGCTAGTCTATCTTTAGTTGAGAGATGAAGGATATTCACATGTCGGTTAGGCGAAGCTAAAAAGGTTCGAACGAGTGTCAGAAACCCATTTTTTCCAAGTTAAAATGTTCGGAGGAACATGCAAGTAATTCTGTGGACCCTCTAGAAGAATGAAACCTTAACTCGACATGATGACCATGGAACTGATTTTGAACCTTAGGGTTTGCGGCAGTTTAGCGGTGCCATCAGTGAGGCTTGGGTTTGCCCTTCTACGGCTGGTCCAGAGGTACTGTGGTATGTACCCGATATTTTATAGACTGTGCTCAGGTATTGAGCTTTCGGAAATTATGGGCCTTTGAAAAATCAATTGAAAAGTTTAACGTCGTCCGGATATCATGTGATAAGAGATCAGTAAGCTGACCAGCTTCTGATAGAGGACCTCACCCAGATGCGTTGTGAGTTGATCGAGAACGGATGAGTATTGATTATTCCTCCGATGGTATGGACGAGTTCCCGAGGACGTGTTCGGCTAGAGATCTTCTACAGAGTGATGAAGATACCGAGTTCATGATTTCGAGTCCGTGTGAGAGACTTCAGATTGACTGTAGCCGAGAACATTTTCAGTACGCAGATAGCGTGACGTGACGTCGAAGTGGATGATGTTACGGACGAGTGGACCAGAGGTTCGTGCGAGATGCTGACGAGCTGTTGTTACTCTCCGTCGAGATTAGAGATCTGATATGCATACAGAGGCGTTCGGATGCGTCCGGTTCCCGAGGTAATGTTGTGCTGAGAACGCAGATGTCCAGAAAACAAGAAAAGATTATGCAAGAGTACCAGCCGCCGTACAGTTCGGCATAGGCGAGATCGGAAGAGACCCTGAGCAGGTTCTTTCCAGGACACTGCTGCGATGAGATTTGCACCGAGGATCAGATGTGTCACGTGTATTCAGAGGGCCATAGGCCGACGCCAGTGACGTGCTGCTTTACGATGGGTCGTGATAATTGGCCGAGAGGTGACCAGAGAAGTGCCAGAGCGGAATCGTTCCCGTTAGCACACCTGACCGGGCCGATGAGCCGATGGATTTCGAGATTTGTAATCCACAGAGAAATGAGGACCCAAAGACAGAGGACGCCAGACCGTGAGCAGGTGGCAAGCGGATGTTCTTGCTCTACCAGTTCTGAGCGCACTGGCTTTTTTTCGACATTGTAGGAGGTGTACCTCAATATCATTTATTGCGGTTTGCGTTTGTGAACCAAATATCACGCTTATATCGCTTGGATTTGAGTTTTGATGATTGAGTTTCATGATATTGTTTTCGTGCACCATGGCTGCACCTACTGGGTATTTATATTTGGTGCATAGTTATTGCACTTGAGATATGCTTTATACACCGTTGTGTTGGTTTATTATTTGTGCATATTTATTGCACTTGATATCGGTTTTGTGCCTTGGTAGCATGTGGTTATGATTTCATGGATTTCATACGGTTGATTTGATTTTTATGCATGTGGTATGCACTCGATTTGATTTTGCACTCAATATAGCTCATATATGCTTGCAGTGCATTGATACGTGTTTTGTGCACGTGGTTGCACATGTTTATGATTTCGTATACCTTGGTACACTCGGTGTTGCTTTTATACGCATTTGAGTTATTGATGAGTTTCCGTGCATTTATTGCACCAGATTTGTACTTTGTGCATTTGCATGCACTGGATTTGTATTTCGTGCACTGGATGCACCCGATTTGTGTTTTGTGCATTTGTTGCACCAGATTCGTATTTTGTTCATTGCTGCACCATCTTGGTCTTTTGTGCATTGGTTGCACCAGCTTTATACTCCATGCCTTGGTTGCACCCGATTTATGTCTTTGAGCATTTGTGTTATCAGATTGCGTTTTTCGTGCGCGTTGGCACTTGTTGTGCGTTTTCGTACATGCTAGTGCACTAGATGCTTTTTACGACCCTGACGAGCTTGGATTGGATTTTTGTGCATATTCGGCACTCGATATTGGGTTTTGTGCACACCGGATGCACTCGATTTGGGATTTTCATTCGTGCATGTTAGTTGTACTGGATTGAGATTTTCGTGCACTATAGATGCACTAGATGTTGTTGTCGTGCACACCCGTTGCACTGGATAGATGCTTCCGTGCACACCCGTTGCACTTAGTTTTGGTTTTGTGCACATTCATAGTGTTAGTTATATGTATGCCCTAGAGGCCATTACTATACATAGGATGTATATTGTAGTGGATGCATGGACATATATAGGGATGACTTTCTTGCTCGATATGATAGTATGCTATCTGGTTACACTTTATCTTAACGTGTACATTGATTGTCTCTCTATTACATGTTGGTAAAGCCCTTAGGATGTGTACTTGACTACCTGGACTATGATGCGGATCATACTAGTGGGGACATGGTAGTCCATAAGTACATCCTTCAAGGTCCCTAGTCGTGGGTGTATCGAGACGGGGCATCGATATACCAGAGTAGACTAGCGTGTACCATCTCGACCCATACAGATAGGCGATGGATGATCCCATATCCATTGGTGTTTGACATCAGAGATGATATACGGGTGTTCAGTGTAGACTGGGTACACTGGACGGACTTGCCGTGAACTCCCAGATGGTTTTATACCTTACGTCAGATGGCAGTTCTCTGGTAACACCGGTACAGGTTAGTCTGTAGACCCGAGATCGTTATAGAGTCTTGTGTGATTCCCACTGTGCTTTGATTTCCACCTTACCACGTCCAAGAGGGCATGCAAAACTGTGGTTTTTGGGTACAGTCCCGAATCACATGGAGGCAATGAGCGATAGGAGGGGATTCGTCTCTCCCGGTATAGGGAGTTGATGTTGCGCTGTGTTCGATTGGCTATAACCGAAAATCCCTGGCCAGGGTTGCTGAGATTTACTGGTAAGTGTTACCAGTAGTTTCTCGAACTGTTATAGACCTCATATCGACACGACTTATCAAGCTACTGGGGTCTGACGTTTACCACCCCTAGGCGAGATATGCGACATATCAGACGAACAGTACGGTAAGTGTTGCTGGTTGGATTCACAGGAGTGTGAGCGGGCTTGCTCGTTGATCTTCTGATCGCTCAATACCCGGGTGGCCGTTACGTTTAGCAGACCGCTTGCGGCTTGTGGGTGTTTGATATGATCATCACCTACTGCCGGCGTATTGACGAGTCTTTAGAGTTCTACACAGAGGTTTCCTGGCTCAAGCGAAACGAAATAGGAGCGCATATGAGATATGTGCGGGACCGAGAATAATACCAGTATGTGATACTGTATTCTATTCTCGCGATCTGTATCATTGGACGGTTATATGAGATATAGCCGGGTTACCGAATCAAGTGTTGATTCGATACATTGACACAAATGATATTAGTCGGTTATATGCAGTATGACCGGATCATTAAACCAAGTGTTGATTTAATGATTTAATGTATAATTATATATTTGATAAATTACTTTACATTAACTGGTATTTGTTCACTTAAGATTGATTTTCTCACTTGATTGTGCACATTGTATATATGATATATGTTTGTGCTCTAGTTTGTATCATGTTTGATGATACATGCAAACTTGGGTGTGCATGCAATAAACCATAGTTTAGGTTAATGGTTAAGGTATTATTTATTTCTTTATTTATTTTATTTATTTAGTTAAAACAAAATGGTGGCTTTCTTTCTTTTCTTTACTAGAAGCTTCATGTTGTTTTCTAGCATCTTTGAAAAAGTCTTACCATTTTGTCTTATTCCTTAACCCTAACCATTTACCTAAACCCTAGTTTATTCTCTACATGAGTTTATCTCACCCATGGTTGCAATATGATAGATATCACTTGAATTTTCTTTTTGTTATAATTCTTTTTTCTTTCTTCTTCTTCTTCTTCATGAAGAAAAGAAAAGCTTACTAGAAAATTCTAAGTGATGAAATCAAGTGAGAAATCCAAATCCAAAGTGAGCCCACTTCCTATTTCTTCATCCTCTACCACTTGCCATGTTGTATAGGGTGTTTTCTTCACAAGGTTCATGACCAAGTGAAGATGGAGCTTGAGTTTGAGTCGCCTCGACGTAGATCATCTTCGGCACCGAAGTCAACGACCTAGCCCGCTCATTTCTTCGATGAAACCGACGCTAGAGTCCGGGATCCCGGTGATCGCAGCGGAGGGATGTCATCTCGGAGCTAAAGAAGTGGTGGACCGGATCTACAAAGGTTGTAATCCCTTTCACTTATTAGCAAAGTTGTTTGCTTGTTTGTAGTTTCGCCTATCCTCTAGTTAACGATCTATATTAGGGTTTCTCGGCACCTAAAATTTTGAATTTGGCATGGTTGATGCCTTGTGGAACCTCTTGTGTGTGCCTAGTAACCCTACAGTGGTATCAGAGCCTAGCTAGAGCTTTAGGCGAAGTGTGGACGAAGCTAGAAGTCCGATCAAACCTGATATTCCCCGATTTCACCCCTCTCTGTACATTTTCTGAAACTGTGGAATTTTGTGAATTAAAAATATGTAGAAAAATCAGCAGGCATTTTTATGAGTTACTGTGTAAAACGAGTGCGTAATTCGATCAAGACGCCGCGGAACCGCGGCACGAGCATGGCTCGTGCGGCGGTTCCGCGGCCGTACGGTCACTTCATTCTTCAAATTTTGCACAGTAATGTCACTAAGTTATTCCTGACTTTTTTGGGAATTTTTAATTTGCACTCAAGAGTTGAGTTTTCTGGGTTGTTTTGGGGACTCGATGTTTCGATCGGATTGTTTAACTTTGTCTATGGATTTTTCTGGATATTTTTAGAACATGTTAAAAAGTTCGACCGGATATAAACACTCATTTTTTCCCGACCCGGGAAATTTCCAAGTGTTGGATTTTTCTGTGGTTTAAGAACGTTCTAAGTGGTGCAAGTAACGCGATGGACCCTCTAGAAGACAACAAACCTTAACTCGATTATGTGACCGTCTTGAACTGCCCTTTGAACCTTAGGGTTTGGGGCAGTACGTCGTGCCATATGTGAGGCGTTGGCTTGACCCTTCTACGGCTGGACCGTTGGTACTGTGGTATGAAGTGAATGTTTTTAAACTTATTTCATGTGTTGAGCTATTTCGGGAAAACTTGGGTGTTTGATCGTTCGATCGTAACGTTTAACATTTTCTATTTATCTGGAAAGTGATACAATATTTGGAATCCACAAGTAGTTATGAGATAACTGATTTGGATGTTATAAACATAGCAGTTTAGTCTCACTTGATCGGTTGCCACGGAATTTTGATGCGATCAAAAGTCCGTCGCAATCACATGGCGTACGCGGATACTCGCCGGGTAAACTTAATAGACAGCCACGCCTCATAGCCCCGACCAAGTGACTGTAGGAGAACCCCGTCGCCAAAAGAATCCGTTCGGGTGCTCGCGGCAGCGGTGTTCCACCTTAGTGCACTTTGTCGACGGCATCCGGGGATGCGGCCGTCTACTAAAGTTTGCGATGAGCATTCAACCAGTTTATCGGTAATCTTATTGAATTGTCCGACTAGATATTGAAAAGTGTTTTCGATATTGAGACTAAAATACGGGGTTTATAATTGTTAGGCATGCGATGTCTAAGGAATTCATTGGTTAGGCATGCAATATCTAAAGAGTTTGCGGATTCCAACTGTTGTAGTTTTACACTTTCTTTTCTGTGACCGTAAGTGTAATATGTGATATCGCCGGTTTCGTTGCTATATGTCAACGACAATTCGGATGCGCACATTTACTTACGTTGATGACTTGTGATGTTATGTGTTGCTGGATATGTTATATTGGATCGTCGCGTTTTGAATAGCCGGGTTTTTTTTTATGTGAGATGAGTGTTTTTCATTTTCATTCATGTAAAAACTTATAGGTAATATTCTTTTATTGGGGCACTTCCAGGTTGCGGAAGATGTCACCATTTGTATATTATTTACTTTTCCGCACTAGGATAGACCCAAAGAGGAGAGCATAAGTAACCGGGTTCTAGAGTCCAGTGGGAGACCAACTCGAGGAGTCGAGTCCGGGTCTCCTAACTCTAGAATTGGTAGGGTTGCTTGCCGCTCTCGTAGGGGTCTAGGGGTGTGGGTTTGGCTATTCATCGCGACCGTGGAATCCGTGTTTTATACAGGCTCGTATTGAAAACACGGACGTCCTAGTATATCCAATATTTCATATATTTCTTCTGCTGCGATATCTGTGATGTGATCATTTGATATGTTGTGATAGATACTGTATATAGTATATATAATATACTATATAGACGTTACTTATGTTTTACACCCGCGCTAGCCCTGCCCCGCTCTGTCGTTAGTTACCTAACCTAACGGTGCACGAGGGGACATCGAGGCGAGTGCGGATGGCATAAGTATACGTCGTATTTATCTGTGATGTTTAGGTGATTTAAATGATGGGACTTCATTAATATGATTGATGAAATAAAAGAAACCTAAAAGATGTTGTGGAATCGAATTTTCAAAAACAGGTAGCTACAGTTCTTGCTTTGCATCGCGGTGTTCCTTGTAGAACATCCTGCACCTTATTCGATAAGGAAAGGGCCGAGATCCCTTCACCGGGAGTGACCCCTTTAGCAATGACTGGCAGATGCTACACCCCTCGGTTTGTCTTTTGATTGCTCCTATAGTTCTTGCTTTGCACAGCGGTATTTATGATATATCCTGCACCTTATTCGATGAGAAAAGGGCCGACGATCCCTTCACCGGGAGTGACCCCTTTAGCAAAACTAGAAAAGCCTAAAAAACACTCCATTTTAAATTATTTGATTCTACAACGATATCAAGTTCATTACGCAATAGGTTTTCAGAAAAACCTGTCGTAGCCCTCTGTCATTTCAGATAAGTAGTAGTTAGTATTCGTGCTGCGTTTGTTGGCCTTTGTCAAGGCGTAGTGTGCGGTAGCTGACTGGTGCTTATCTGCTTATGCATATGATGCAGATTGGGTTAGGGTAGTCGTGCGACCTTGTTGGCCTTTGTTAAGGGTCGTGCGGGTGGGTTTAATTCAATCAGGAAATGACGGGTTGAACTTGACTAGCATCCTTTGGTTTGTTGGCCTTTGTCAAGGTCATAGGAGGTTAGGGGCAAAATTATCGGGAATTTCAAGTGTTGAAATTTGCAATAAGATTGCATACCTTCTATGAGATAGTTGGATCCCGATACCCACTGCGAGTAATTGTTACTCCTGGGAGAGTTTTACACATTACAATTAGCCGATCATGTAGGTGTCTAGAAAGGTGTCAACGGGGTTACGCCTCTGGGAAAACGAGGTTTACTTTAATTAGGTCCGTGCGAAAGCACGGGGAACCTCCCTCAAAGTACCGACACTAGCCTGGCTGAAAGATTGGCGAACTTGTAGCGTGTAATTAATCCCGGCTAGTCTTTCCTTTTAGGGTTTGATGGAAGATTTGATAAAAACAGTAGGAGCCATCCTGATTAGATAAAATAATAACTAATCTAATCTTGCAAGAGCGCACGCAGAGAGTTTTCTTCTCTCTCTCTCTAGGTAGCGACCATATCACGCCTTAATCAAGATAATAAAACGGATATATTGACCGAACCCGCTTGTTATATTGAGCCGGGGAACGTTGGTCCCGCTCCAACTTATAATTTCTATAAGACAGAGCAGGAAATTGGGGATTACCAGAATTCCCGTGCCGCCCAAACGAAGAAAGTGCATACCGATGCATCATCTTCGGGTGTGTTCATTACAGAGAACTGTTTCTCAATGTCCTTTACGTCTTGGGTATATGATACCGGATCAGGATCCCACATATGTAATATATTACATGGGCTACAGAAAGGTAGAGAACTGAGGACGGGTGATAAGTTTCATGAGGCAGAAAACGGTGCAAGCGTTGCAGCCAGGTCTGTTGGTCACTGTCACCCTGTATTACCTAAATACATTGATTCTGAACAAATGTCATTTGATACCGAACCTGATATACAAAATCATATCAGTCTCTTTATTAGTAAAGAAGGATATAATTTTGTATTGATTGGATAATGTTTTGAACATTTCCTATATCAAGAGTTGATCGGTTCAGGCACGTTATCTAAAAACATTGACGTTCTAAATCAAACCACAGTTCTTAGTAAATAGAACACACACAAGAGGAAGAGTTCAGAAATGAATGAATCCTTCTTGAGGCATTGTAGACTAGGTCATATCAATGCGACCCGACTAGCTGAAGTTACATTAAAATGCATATTTAAATTAGTTTGAATTTACATCTTGTGAAACTTACCAGTCATGTCACAGAGATAAGATGACCATAGCTCTGTTTATTGGAAACAGAGAAAGAGTTAGTGAACTCTTAAGATTGATACATGCTGATGTATGAAGGTCCCCTGTCTACACATGCCAAGACCGGTTCTTTGTACTTCATTACATTCTCTGATGATCTCTTAAGATTCAGACATATGTTCCTGTTGAAACACAAGTCCGAACCTTTTGAGATATTCACAGAATATAAGTTAGAAGTAGAGAACCAAAACGGGTATACGTATTATGTCCTTTGATGTGATCAGGAAGGAGAATACCTTAGCACGGGATCCCTGGACTATTCTAAGAATGAGATTCTCTCTCAGCATTATTCCTCCGCATACACCACAGTATGTCGGTGTGTCGGGGCGGAGCAATCACACCCTATATGATATGGTGCGCTCTATGATGAGTATTACTGAGTTTCCTATTTCCTTTTAGGGAGTTATGCACTTATGAAGTTGCATACCTATTGAATAGGGTTCCAATCAAATCAGTTGCCTACCACTTCATATGAGATATGGAAAGGGAAGAGCCCATAGCTTAAGTTTGTTAAGATTTGGGGTTGTCCGGCCTATGTCTAAAACGCAAAATCCAGACAAGCTCGAGGCAAAGTCAACTTTGTAGAAGTTTGTTGGATATCCCAAGCATTCGCAAGGGAATATCTTCTACCTAACCGAGGAACAAAAAAAAATGTTTTGTTTCTCAGCATGCCACCTTTGTGAAAGGGAATTTCTTGTGAAGAAATTATTGGTCATGTGGTAGAACTGGAAAAAGTTCCAGCTATACAAACTGTAGCTGATGATTTGGTAGATCCAAAGGATTCAATAGCAACTAACGAACCTCAGCCTCTCCGCCGATCTAGTAGGGTTCCTCACCCACCTGAGAGATACTTCGGTTTCTCTATGACAGTGGGAGCAAGGATTGCATCATGAGATGATGACCCAACTAGTTTCGGACTGGCCATCAAGAGTAAGACTCTGTAAGAATGGCTGGATGCTTATCGATCTGAGATGGAATCCTTATACACTAACAAAGTATGGACTTTGGTTGCTTTCTCTGAAGGGTTAAATCCCCATCAGGAGCAAGTATATCTTGAGAAGATTACTTGGTGTACATGGAAAAGTTGAGACTTTCAAAGCTAGACTTGTTAAAGGTTTGCATCATTGACCAGGTATGGATTATAATGAAACCATTTCTAAGTAACTATGCTTAAGTCCATCCAGATCCTACTTGTCATGTCTACATACCATGACTACGATATCTGGCGGTTGGGTGTCATGACTGCTTTTCTAAATGATGTTTTAGAAGAGAGAGTCTGTAAGTATACAGTCAGAGGGCTTCGTAGA
The DNA here is from genome assembly GCA_030015575.1 of Agapanthus africanus. Classification (NCBI taxonomy): domain Eukaryota; kingdom Viridiplantae; phylum Streptophyta; class Magnoliopsida; order Asparagales; family Amaryllidaceae; genus Agapanthus; species Agapanthus africanus. The sequence goes on along the minus strand of JASDDO010000026.1, from coordinate 510,109,231 downwards.
CAGTGGGAGCAGCGGAAACGTGTGCGGGATGTTTTATGTGATAAAGCAGGTATCGCGGAGTTGGAACATCTGTTTTGATGAGTTAGTCAAAGAGTTTGACATCATCAAAATGGTTGATGAACCTTGTATATACAAAAAGGTAGTAGGGAGTATACTGGTGATCCTCGTAAAGTACGTGGATGACATACTCTTGATAGGGAAGGAGTTTCCTATGCTACACTCGGTCAATCTCCGCTTATCACAAGGATTCTCCAAATAGGATCAAAGTGATACCTACTAAGTCCTGGGTTTTGGATCTATGAGATAGATCTAATTGGATGTTAGGATACTCACTAGTTGTAGTGAGATGGTCTCAATTGATCCTGGGGAGAATCACTGGAAAGGTTCCAGGGTGATAAGGACGACTGAGTGTCAGTCGCAGGCATTGTCTTTACCCTCAGTAAAGGGAAGGTATGTTGGAAGAGTTCCAATCTAGATACCGTGGCATACTAGACGATAAAGGCTGGAAAAATCGCTACCAAAGATGCTACCAAAGAGGCAGTCTGGGTGTATATTAGTTCATGAGATGAACTTCGTTCCTCCCATTGTGTGACAATGGAGTTGTGGCTTATGCCAAGGAATGCCCGTCCCATCAGTGATCCAGACATATTCTCAGGCAGTATCACCTGATCGAGGAGATGATTGATCTCCAGGAGATCGAGGTTAGGAGAGTAGACTCAGAGGACAACACGGCGGATCCACTCACAATGGCCTTTTCCTAGAGAGAGACTATTATGGGATGGTTGAGTATGAGATACTACAACCACTGCTATCAGATGGCCCTAGTGCAAGTGGGAGATTGTTAGTTATATGTATGCCCTAGAGGCCATTACTATACATAGGATGTATATTATAGTGGATGCTTGGACATATATAGGGATGACTTTCTTGCACGATATGATAGTATGCTATCTGGTTACACTTTATCTTAATGTGTACATTGATTGTCTCTCTATTACATGTTGGTAAAGCCCTTAGGATGTGTACTTGACTACCTGGACTATGATGCGGATCATACTAGTGGGGACATGGTAGTCCATAAGTACATCCTTCAAGGTCCCTAGTCATGGGTGTATCGAGACAGGGCATCGATATACCAGAGTAGACTAGCGTGTACCTTCTCGACCCATACAGATGGGCGATGGATGATCCCATATCCATTGGTGTTTGACATCAGAGATGATATATGAGTGCTTAGTGTAGACTGGGTACACTGGACGGACCCACCGAGAACTCCTAGATGGTTTTATACCTTACGTCAGATGGCAGTTCTCTGGTGACACTGGTACAGGTTAGTTTGTAGACCTGAGATCGTCATAGAGTCTTGTGTGATTCCTACTGTGCTTTGATTTCCACCTTACCATGTCCAAGAGGACGTGCAAAACGATGGTTTTTGGGTACAGTCCGGAATCACATGGAGGCAATGAGCGATAGGAGGGGATTCGTCTCTCCCGGTATAGGGAGTTGATGTTGCACTATGTTCGATTGGCTATAACCGAAAATCCCTGGCCAGGGTTGCTGAGATTTACTGGTAAGTGTTACCAGTAGTTTCTCGAACTGTTATAGACCTCATATCGACATGACGTATCAAGCTACTGGGGCTGACGTTTACCACCCCTAGGCGAGATATGCGACATATCAGACGAACAGACCGGACTGTACGGTAAGTGTTGCTGGTTGGATTCACAGGAGTGTGAGCGGGCTTGCTCGTTGATCTTATGATCGCTCAATACCCGGGTGGCCGTTACGTTAAGCAGACCGCTTGCGGCTTGTGGGTGTTTGATATGATCATCACCTACTGCCGGCGTATTGACGAGTCTTTAGAGTCCTACACAGAGGTTTCCTGGCTCAAGCGAAACGAAATAGGAGCGCATATGAGATATGTGCGGGACCGAGAATAATGCCAATATGTGATACTATATTCTATTCTCGCGATCTGTATCATTGGACGGTTATATGAGATATAGCCGGGTTACCGAATCAAGTGTTGATTCGATACATTGATACACTTGATATTAGTCGGTTATATGCAGTATGACCGGATCATTAAATCAAGTGTTGATTTAATGATTTATTGTATAATTATATATTTGATATATTACTTTACATTAACTAGTATTTGTTCACTTAAGATTGATTTTCTCACTTGATTGTGCACATTGTATATATGATATATGTTTGTGCACTAGTTTGTATCATATTTGATGATACATGCAAACTTGGGTGTGCATGCTTTAAATCATAGTTTAGGTTAATGGTTAAGATATTATTTATTTCTTTATTTATTTTATTTATTTAGTTAAAACAAAATGGTGGCTTTCTTTCTTTTCTTTACTAGAAGCTTCATGTTGTTTTCTAGCATATTTGAAAAAGTCTTACCATTTTGTTTTATTCCTTAACCCTAACCATTTACCTAAACCCTAGTTTATTCTCTACATGAGTTTATCTCACCCATGGTTGCAATATGATAGATATCACTTGAATTTTCTTTTTGTTATAATTCTTTTTTCTTTCTTCTTCTTCTTCTTCTTCATGAAGAAAAGAAAAGCTTACTAGAAAATTCTAAGTGATGAAATCAAGTGAGAAATCCAAATCCAAAGTGAACCCACTTTCTATTTCTTCATCCTCTACCACTTGCCATGTTGTATAGGGTGTTTTCTTCACAAGGTTCATGACCAAGTGAAGATGGAGCTTGAGTTTGAGTCGCCTCGACGTAGATCATCTTCGGCACCGAAGTCAACGACCTAGCCCGCTCATTTCTCCGATGAAACCGACGCTAGAGTCCGGGATCCCGATGATCGCAGCGGAGGGACGTCATCTCGGAGCTATAAAAGTGGTGGAACGGATCTACAAAGGTTGTAATCCCTTTCACTTATTAGCAAAGTTGTTTGCTTGTTTGTAGTTTCGCCTATCCTTTAGTTAACGATCTATATTAGTGTTTCTCGGCACCTAAAATTTTGAATTTGGCATGGTTGATGCATTGTGGAACCCCTTGTGTGTGCCTAGTAACCCTACACATAGCACCTGTATTTGTATTTGATTTCCGTGAACACCAGACGCACGTGATTATTGGATATGCCTTTTGATGCTGATTTTGCTTTAAGGCACTTTGTTTTCATGATGGGTACTATATTATGTAGTAACCGAACAAGACTGATCTGAGGACAGTACCTGAGTATTTTGCATGCATTAAATGTTTAAGCAAAGGTTTTCAAGAAGGAGCTATAGTCTCGCTATTTCCTACGTGTCTGTGAGCGACACGAATGTTTACAAGGAAAACCTTTTGGGATATTTCAAAAGGGCGGAACGTATGTTTAGAAAAACCAATATGAGCATATAGTTATTACTTTACAAATGAGTGTCCGTCACTTATGCCATGAGTTACGCATCACACGGCGATTCAGAAAAGATTTTGCATGTGTTTTATTCAGTTTAAAGGATTTTTCCAGGGATGCGTACTATATATGTATTATAGTATTTTGACTAGTGTATATTGGATTTCAGTAGTGGATTTCGAGATCTGTATCTCCATTTTAACTCCGATGATATGCGTGCAACTCCGATGGTTTGCGTGGCGCTTGACGGAGTTCGATTTTGAGTTTCGTACTCGCTTTAATGCGCACTTGATGCGCTGTGTTATTCAGTATCTTCTGTGATGTCGGAGCCCCGTTGATTTGAGCTGATTGTTGAAATGTTTTAGTGTTTGGGGGTTTAAATTTAAATTCGGGGACCGAATTTCTTTAAGGGGGGAAGACTGTAACATTTCAGAAAAATAAAATATTATTTTTGGGGAATTTAAATAATTAAATAATAAATATTGTGAATATTTAATATGCGGTATAATTAAATACCGTTAAAGTGGAAAATATTTGGAAAATTATAGGAATTACTGAAAAGAGGGTGTTTTATAAGATTTGAGCATTTATAGATTCTTATATAATTAATTATATTGCTTTTAATACTAATCGCGATTAAATATCGCTAATCGTGCATTAAGCTAGTTTTGTGCATGTGACATGCACCAAGTCATTTTTAGAACTTGTTACATTTTATCATGGCTTTCTCTTCATTTTCTTGCATGGTTGTTGTTTTAAATGAAAAGAAAAGAAAAGAAAAGAAAAAGGAAAAGAAAAGAATAGAATAAAGGATATGGGCATGAGAGAGAGAGGGTGAGGGGTCAAACATGGTCATGGCTCATTATTCTCCTTCATTATTTCCTCATCAGTCTTCCTCTTCTCCTCTCATGGCAGCCCACCTCCTTCCCCCTCCTCAAATCACCTCAAAACACACCCAAATACTTTTCAAAACATCATCCCCACTTCATTAAAAATGTGCACAAGCTCCCTACAAACACTTTGGACCAAGAAAGCAAGAATTTTGGACACTTGGGGCAACTCAAGAAATTTCTTGAGTTGCCAAATGAGGTAATTTCATCACCATTAGATTAGTTTTTCATTCACTTTAGTAACCATGCATGTTTAGAAGTGTTTTAGTTCGGTTTTGTGATCTTAGAAAATTCCTAGTTAGGATTTGAGGGATCCTTGAGTTGTGAAGTGTAATTGAGGTTAGTAGAGACCTTATAACCCCTTTAGTGATGGTATATTGAACTGAAACCATAGACTTAAACCCCAAATGTGAAATTGAAAATCTGCCGATATTGGATTTTGTGAAAATTGTGATGGGAAATTGGTATCTGCTATAACCCGGGTGACCTGAAAATTATTTAGCAAACAAAGAGAGTCATGCAGGCAACCTAGAAGCTAACATAGAGACCCGAGCCTAAAATACTTCACCCAGGACGCAGATTTAAACTCATTGGCCGCAAATTGCGGCCTGGCTACTTCCTTTATGGTTCGTGTTTGGTCTGTGGTCCCTTTATATGTATACTAGACCCTCCAGGTATGCAAAATTGGCTAATTTCACTTAGGGTAAAATCTGGAGCATGTTTTCCATGTTTCTGAATTCGTTTTGCGGCTTTTAATGAATTTTGATTTGGTATTTGATATTGTGTTTCCGTCGTGTTGCGTTTGAACGTCGACGGCTAGGTTTATTGGTCTTGTTTTGCATGCAAGGTTATAGGTTTTAACATATGAGCGAACCATGCACCATATTGGTTTTTCGACTTGAATTTTAATACGCATTTGCGATTGTGTATTGGTTGTAGGTACCCCGCATGGAATTCGAGACGACGAGGAGAGCGTGGCGTTATCGACTCCAGCAAGCAAGAGCAAGGTGAGTAGATCTATATTTACGGAGGAAGTCGGGTGGATGGCGTATAGCACCCCCGCAAACTTGATGGAAACCGATTTATATATAGATTATGGGTAAGGAAACCTAGATTAGGAAACTAGGGTTATGGTTAAAAGATAGTTAGAGATGAATGATGGAATATATGTATTAAGATAGGTGATGAGAGCAATAAGGATATGAAAAGTGAATGTGAATCACGACTTATAGATATATAGTTGCATTAGAAAAACTAGAAATTTTAGAGTAACATGACATTTAGTGTATAGGGTAGAATGTATATATATATTGACTTGATGTGAGATATAAATGCGATGAAAATAATATACGATGTGATATGATGACTTGATGATATGTTGGTATACGGATGCGAGTCGATTGAGAGGATTGATACCCTTGCAGGTCCCCCGATATGAGATTGTTATGGATGCGACCTGGGACATTGGTATATATATATAATGTTGTGAATCTTGATTGATATGTCGTACGTGGAGTTAGGTCCGTACCCCTCGTTGTCATATAGGATGAAAGGATCCCTAATGGTTTAATGCTGCCGTACGATGATTTTCCGTACGTGATGAGTTTGACTTGATATTTGATCCATACCCTTGATTAGAGGATGCCGTACGATGGATTATACCGTACGTGATGTTGTGAGGCTGGATGCCGATAGATAGATTCACCGACTCGGTCATGTTAGATACGTATACCTGTCAGCATTTGCATACGATTTACTTTATGCTACGCTCATGCCACTCTCATTGCATTACATATACCTGTGCTAGTACACCTGCACTATTACCGATGATACGTATGCTACACTTACACAGATTTGTCGGCTCACACACTTCATCATCGAAAATTGCCATGTCACTACACAGTAGGATTGCTGCATCATGTTGTGACTCCTTGCATAATTTACTTGCTATAGTTACATATGCACCTTTATACGATGTTGCATTTGACTTTGGATAAATTGGGAAACGCATGATATATTTTAAAACTGGATTCATTTAAAAAGAGCGGTTTTCCCTTGATATGTGCATATTACTGTTCCATTCTGCATGATATACAGATATGCTTACATTCTGTTATATGTCGCATACATCATGCTTTACAATTTTATGCATTGAGATATGTTGTTTTCATGAGATTTCTGAATTTGAGAACCGTGGTCATTTTAAAAAGGAAGTATATATTGTTTTAAAAACCCGGTTTCTCTTGATATGATATTTCAGTGCGTCCACCATGAGTTTTCTCGGTTCTGAGATGTATGACAATGATACCCGATTCGAGGAGCAGGATGAGGCCGATTACGGGTACATGGTGGACCCGGTATGGTACCCCGGGGCGAGAACGGATTTGCTGTCCAGTAGACGGTGAGCCTGGCAGAGAGACTACTACCTACCGGTGATTGGTTGGACCTGGCGGTTATTCGGAGGATACCGATCGGCATCGAGAGATGGATAGGGGCCGACCCGTTCTGCCGGAGCCCGAGGGCCGATCCCGCAGACGGAGCCCATGGTCCGATCCGGACTGACGGATCCTGAGATATGAGAATTTACGTGTCGATGCTGGATACGGGTTTCATGATGTTTTCGAGTGTCGATGCTGGACACCCAGGTTCCATGGTTTTGATGTGTCGCGAGGGACACACGTTGATTTATATTCTCATACTTCCATGCATATATTTTTATGATATTTACATGCATGATGTTGTTGTGTCATCGGTTGACACATGGACGAGATCCACTTGCATACAGACATTGTTATTACTGTTTGGATGTTCTCCGCATGCTCATAGGCATTGTTTACATTGTTGGCACATATACAGAACCGGTCACCCTAGATATCATAGTTTTACCTTCATCATATAGTTAATCTAGGAAATCGTTATTTTATTCGATTTCTACTTGTTGATGTTTTCTACTCACGAGTTGGCAACTCACCCCGTTGTGCCACAGTTCTTGCAGGTTGACCGCATGGATCCGTAGCGGCATCGCTGGCGCACAGTTGCATTCAGGTGTTTTGCTTTGGTAGGTGGGACATTTGTATCGCGCCCACTCTTGTTTTTACCATTCATATTGTATCTAGTCAACTCGATCAATCAAACTAGTATTTGTATAAGTAATGAGACTTAGTGAGACTTGTGGTTGCGAGACTTAGAGCGAGGGTATTCCGCTACTTATAGTTTTGATGTCTTACTCTTCATTATCTTTTGTGTGGATCTTCGCCGTTGGGCGTCGTATACTTATATTTACTGTCTTGCGTGGTTGTGATCCGCCGTTTGGCGAAGAGCTAGCTCCCGCTTAGGGATGCTTTTATCATTATCTTGTTTTGTGGTTTTTGATCAAAAAAATACAAAAGAGGTGCTGCCCAAATTTTTAAAAGTCGAAACATGTTTTCAACTAGTAACACCCACTTACATTTTTTTTCCCGTTGTTTATGTATTTAGGAAAACTTTTGATTTCATTATACCTTATTTTCAAAACTTCACCTCTTTTATTTTCTTAAAAAGGTTTAGATTTCTGGGTTTCGGCTTACTTGAATTACGTTACGCCTTTAGACGTGGCGTGATTTAAGTGCCAGTCACGAGCTAATATTTCGGGTCGTGAAATAAGAAGAGCTTGACCGAGTGCAGCATAGGAACATCATTTCCTATCAAGAGTATGTCATCCACGTACAATACGAGGAAGACGACCTTACTCTCTGCGACCTTCTTGTATATACAAGGTTCATCTACGTTTTTGATGAAGTCAAACTCTTTGATTACCTCATCAAAACAGATGTTCCAACTCCGCGATGCCTGTTTCAACACATAGATTAATTTAAGCAGCTTGCACACCTTTCCGCTGCTCCCACTGTCTACGAAGCCTTCCTGCTGAGTCATGTACACGCTCTCTTCTAAATCACCATTTAGAAAGGCTGTCTTAACATCCATTTGCCAGATTTCATAGTCATGGTATGCAGCGATGGCAAGTAAGATCTGGATGGATTTAAGCATAGCCACTGGAGAAAAGGTTTCATCATAATCCACACCTGGTCGTTGATGAAAACCTTTTGCAACAAGTCTAGCTTTGAAAGTGTCAACTTTTCTATCTACACCAAGTTTCTTTTTAAAGATCCATTTGCTCCCAATGGGTTTTACCCCTTCGGGAGAAACTTCCAAAGTCCATACTTTGTTGGTGTACATGGATTCCATCTCAGATCGCATTGCATCCAGCCATTTCACAGAGTCCCCACTCGTGATGGCATGCTCGAAGCTAGATGGGTCATCATCTTCCATGATGCAATCCTCGCTCTAACCATCAATGAGAAAACCGGAGTATCTCTTAGGTGGATGTGGAACCCTACTAGATTGGCGGAGAGGCTGAGGTTCGTTGGGAACTATCGAATCCTCTGATTCTACCAAATATTCTGTTGTAGTTTGTGTAGCTGGAACTTCTTCCAGTTCTACCTCCTTTCCACTAATTTCTTTTTCAAGAAATTCCTTTTCTAAAAAGGTGGCATGTCGAGAAACAAACACTTTTTGTTCCTCGATGTGGTAGAAGATATACCCTCGTGAATATTTGGGATATCCAATAAACTTACACAGAAAAGACCTTGCCTCGAGCTTGTCCGGATTTTGTGTTTTCACATATGCCGGACAACCCCATATCTTAACATAATTAAGACATGGTCTCTTTCCTTTCCATATCTCATACGGAGTGGTTGGCACAGATTTGGTGGGAACCATATTCAATAGGTCTGCAGCTGTCTCCAATGCATATCCCCAAAAGGAAATAGGCAACTCAGCAGTACTCATCATAGAGCGCACAATATCCAATAGGGTGCGATTCCTCCGCTCCGATACACCGTTGTGCTGTGGTGTATACGGAGGAGTAAGCTGAGAGAGAATCCCATTCTCTTTTAGATAGTCTAGGAATTCTGTGCTCAAGTATTCTCCTCCCCGATCAGATCGAAGGATTTTAATACTTTTACCCGTCTGGTTCTCAACTTCATGCTTATATTCTTTGAATTTCTTAAAATCTTCAGACCTGTGTTTCAACAGGAACACATGACCGAATCTTGAGAGATCGTCGTTGAATGTAATGAAGTATGAGAAACCATTCCTGGCATGTGTAGACATGGGACCACATACATCACTATGTATCAGTCCCAAAAGTTCCATAACTCTTTCTCCGTGTCCTGTAAACGGAGTTTTGGTCATCTTGCCTTTGAGACATCACCCAGGTTCCTGTAAACGGATTCAAATATCCATCTTTATGTAACTTAGCTAGTCGTGTCGCATTGATATGACCTAGTCTACAAAGTCACAAGAAGGATTCGTTCATTTTTGAACTTTTCCTCTTGTGTGTGTTCTGTACGTTAAAAACTGTGTTTTGATTCAGAACGTATAATCCGTTACATAACGCACCAAACTCAATCAACACTTGATTTAGGTAAATGTTCATAACATTATTCTCTACTATAAAGTTATATCCTTCTTTATCTAATAAAGAAATTGATATTAAATTGCATATCATAGAGGGTACGTAATAACAGTCGTTCAGGATCAATGTATTCCCAGTTGGGAATACAAGGTGATATTCACCAACAGCTTTGGCTGCAACATTTGCACCATTCACAACTTTTAGAGAATGATCACCTTTTCCCAGTTCTCTACCTTTCCTTAGCCCATGCAATAAATTTCATATGTGGGATCCCGATCCGGTATCTAATATCTAAGACGTAGAATGTACTGAGAAACAGTTCTCTGTAACTAACACACCCGAAGAAGATGCATCAACATGCTTATTCTTTGTTTGGGTGGCGTGGGAATCCGTAAATGTTCCTATTTCCTGCTCGGACTTATAACACTTATAAGTTTGAGCGGAACCAACGTTCCCCTGCTCAGTATAACAAGCGGGTTCGGTCAATACATCCATATTATTATCTTGATTAAGGCGTGACATTGGTTGCTGCCTGGAGAGAAAGAGAAGGTAACGCGTTAGCGTGCGCTCTTTGTAAGATTAGATTGGTTATTATCTTATCTAATCAGGACGACCCCCACTGTTTTTATCAAATCTTCCTTCAAAACCTAAAAGGTAAGACTAGCCGGGATTAATTACACCTTACAAGTTCGCCAATCTTTCAGCCAGGCCAGTGCCGGTACTTTGAGGGAGGTTCCCCGCGCTTTCGCACGGACCTAATTAAAATAAACCTTGTTTTCCCAGGGGCGTGAGCCCGTTAACACCTTTCTAGACACTTACTTGATTGGCTAATTGTTATGTGTAAAACTCTCCCAGGAGTAACTCTTACTCGCAGTGGTATCGATATCCAACTATCTCATAGAACGTATGCAATATCATTGCAAATTTCAACACTTGAAATTTCCGATATAATATTTTTCCTCTAGCATCCTATGACCTTGACGCAGGCCAACAAACCATAGTCCGCTAGTCTGTTAGTTATATGTATGCCCTAGAGGCCATTGCTATACATAAGATGTATATTGTAGTGGATGCTGGGACATATATAGGGAGGACTTTCTTGCTCGACATGTTAGTATGCTATCTGGTTGCTCTTTACCTTAACGTGTACACTGATCGTCTCTCTGTTACATGTTGGTAAAGCCCTTAGGATGTGTACTTGACTACCTGGACTATGATGCGGATCATACTAGTGGGGACAGGGTAGTCCATAAGTTCATCCTTCAAAGTCCCTAGTCGTAGGTGTATCGAGACGGGGCATCGATATACCAGAGTAGACTAGCGTATACCTTCTCGACCCATACAGATGGGCGATGGATGATCCCATATCCATTGGTGTTTGACATCAGAGATGATATACGGGTGCTCAGTAGAGACTGGGTACACTGGACGGACTCGCCGAGAACTCCCAGATGGTATTATACCTTACGTCAGATGGTAGTTCTCTGGTGACACTGGTACGGAGTAGTCTGTTTACCCGAGATCGTCATACAGTCTTGTGTGGTTCCCACTGTGCTTTGATTTCCACCTTACCACGTCCAAGATGGCATGCAAAACGGTGGTTTTTGGGTACAGTCCCGAGTCACATAGAGGCAATGAGCGATAGGAGGGGATTCGTCTCTCCCGGTATAGGGAGTTGATGTTGCACTGTGTTCGATTGGCTATAACCGGAAATCCCTGGCCAAGGTTGCTGAGATTTACTGGTAAGTGTTACCAGTAGTTTCTCGAATGTTTATAGACCTCATATCGACACGACTTATCGAGCTATTGGGGTCTGACGTTTACCACCCCTAGGCGAGATATGCGACATATCAGACGACGAGACCGGACTGTACGGTAAGTGTTACTGGTTGGATTCACAGGAGTGTGAGCGGGCTTGCTCGTCGATCTTCTGATCGCTCAATACCCGGGTGGCCGTTACGTTTAGCAGACCGCTTGCGGCTTGTGGGTGTTTGATATGATCATCACCTGCTGCCGGCGTATTGACGAGTCTTTAGAGTCCTACACAGAGGTTTCCTGGCTCAAGCGAAACGAAATAGGAGCGCATATGAGATATGTACAGTACCGAGAATAATGCGTGTATGTGATACCGTATTCCATTCTCGCGATGAATGTATCGAATGGTTGTATGCGATATAACCTAGTTATCGAATCAAGGATTGATTCGGTAAGCCGATACATAGGATACTAGTCGGTTATATGCGATATGACCGGATCGTTAAATCAAGTGTTGATTTAATGATTTAATGTATAATTATATATTTGATATATTACTTTGCATTAACTAGTATTGGTTCACTTTAAATGGATTTTCTCACTTGAATTGTGCAAGTTGTATATGTGATATACTTTTGTGCACATGTTTGATGATGCATGCTTATTTGGTTAAGTGTAAAGAATTAAACCATGGTTAAGTTGTTGGTTAGGGTTTTCATTTTCTTATTCATTTATTTTATTTATTTTATTTTGAAAGGATAATGAACAAAATGGTTTCTTCTTTATTTCTTTCTTGAAGCTTCATGAAGACTTTGACCAAGTGACCATTTTGTCTCATGCTTAACCCTAACCATTCCACTTAACCATGATTCATTCTCTACACTTGACCATGGTTTGATTATGATAAGTATTCATTTTTCTTTTCAATTTAATGAACTTATCATATTCATTCTTTTCTTCATCTTCTTCTTCATCACATGAAGAAGCTTGCTACCAACAATGGCAAAGTGAGAAAAAATTGTGAGAAATCCAATTCTAAAGTGAACCCACTTCCTATTTCTTCATCCTCTACCTCTTTCCAAGTAGTATAGGGTGTTTCCTTCACAAGTTTTCATGGCTTGGTGAAGGTGGAGCTTGATTTAGTGATGCCTCGAAGTAGATCATCTTCGGCATCGTCGTCGATGACCTAGCCCGCTTTTTCTCCGATGAAGCCGATGCTAGAGTCATGGTTCGATTTGGACAGCGGAGAGGACTTCATCATGGAGCTATGGAGGTGGAGAAACGGATCTACAAAGGTTGTATTTCCGTTCTTTTAGTTTAGTTGTAAACTAGTTTCATTGTTTCGCCTATATATCTAGTTAACGATCCGTATTAGGGTTTCTCGGCACCCGTAAAGTTTGAAATTGGCATGGTTGATGCCTTGTGAGACCTCATTAGAGTGCCTAGGAACCCTACAGTGGTATCAGAGCCTAGCTAGAGCCTTAGGCGATGCGTAGACAGAGTTTGAAGTCCGATCGAACCAAAACCCTAACCCGAAACATGCTCTCTGGACTTTTTTCAAAAAATGGGTTTTTTCCAGATTAAAAATGCTTTAAAAATTCAGCAGGGAATTCTAAGAATTACGGTGCAAACTTTTCCCAGTGATGATTCCATAGTGCGGCGGAACCGCGGCAGAAGCCTGGCTTCTGCGGCGGTTCCGCGGCCAGATAATGACATCATCATTCCTTGTTTGCACAGTAACTCCTATTTTATTATGCTGGATTTTCTGGGAATTTTTAATATTTATTCAAGAGTTGAATTTTCTGCGCTTGTTTTGGGGATTCGGTGTTTCGATCGGAGTATCAGATTTTGTCTATGTGGCTTTCCGGATAATTTTTGAATATGTTAAAAAGTTCGACTGGATATAAATACCCAACTTTTCCCCTGCCGGAAAATTTCCAAGTGTTGGATTTTTCCGAGGTTTAAAGACGTTCTAAGTAGTGCAAGTAACGTGATGGTCCCTCTAGAAGACAACAAACCTTAACTCGATTATGTGACCGTCTTGAACTGCCCTTTGAACCTTCGGGTTTGGGGCAGTACGGCGTGCCACATGTGAGGCGTTGGCTTGACCCTTCTACGGCTGGACCGTTGGTACTGAGGCATGAACTGAATGTTCTTAGACTTATTTCATGAGTTGATCTATTTCGGGAAAACTTGGGTGTTTGAATGTTCGATCGGAAAGTTTAACATTTTCTATTTATCTGGAATGGGATACAATAATTGGAATTCACAAGCAGTTATGAGATAACTGAATGAATGTTATAAACATAGCACTTTAGTCTCACTTGATCGGTTGCCACGGAATTTTGATGTGATCAAAAGTCCGTCGCAATCACGTAGCGTACGCGGATACTCGCCGGGTAAACTTAATCGCAGCCTCGCTCCATAGCCCCGACCAAGTGACTGTAGGAGAACCCCGTCGCCGAAAGCATCCGTACGGGTGCTCGCGGCAGCGGTGTTCCGCCTTGGTGCACTTTGTCGACGGCGTCGGGGGTGCGGCCGCCTACTAAAGTTTGCGACGAGCATTCGATCATGATGTCGGGAATCTTGTTGAATTGCCCGACTTTATATTGAAAAGTGTTTTCGATTTTGAGACTAAAATGCGGGGTTTATAATTGTTAGGCATGTGATGTCTAAGGAATTCATTTGGCTAGGCATGCGATGTCTAAAGAGATTGCGGATTCCAACTGTTGTAGTTTTACACTTTCTTTTCTGTGACCGTAAGTGTAATATGTGATATCGCCGGTTTCGTTGCTATATGTCAACGACAATTGGGATGCGCATATTTACTTACGTTGATAACATGTGATGTTATGTGTTGCTGGATATGTTATATTGGATCGTCGTGTTTGAATAGCCGGGGGTTTTTATGTGAGATGAGTGTTTTTCATTTTTATTCATGTAAAAACTTGTATGTAATATTCTTTTATTTGGGACACTTCCAGGTTGCGGAAGCTATCACCTTTTGTATATTATTTACTTTTCCGCACTAGGATAGACCCAAGGAGGAGGGCACAAGTAACCGGGTTCTGGAGTCCAGTGGGAGACCAACTCGAGGAGTCGAGTCCGGGTCTCCTAACTCCAGAATTGGTAGGGTTGCTTGCCGCTCTCGTAGGGGTCTAAGGGTGTGGGTTTGGCTATTCATCACGACCGTGTAATCCGTGTTTTATACTGGCACGTATTGAAAACACGGACGTCCTAGTATATCCAATATTTCATATGATTCTTCTGCTGCGATATCTGTGATGTGATCATGTGATGTTCTGTGATAGATACTGTATATAGTATATATGATATATTATATAGACGTTACTTATGTTTTACACCCGCGCTAGCCCTGCCCTGCTCTGCCGTTAGTTACCTAACCTAACGGTGCACGAGTGGACATCGAGGCGAATGCGGATGGCATAAGTGTACGTCGTATTTATCTGTGATGTTTAGGTATTTTAAATGACGGGACTTCATTAATGTGATTAATGAAAATAAAAGAAACCTAAGATGTTGTAGAATCGAATTTCAAAAATAAAACAGGTAGCTACAGTTCTTGCTTTGCACAGCGGTATATGTGATATATCCTGCACCTTATTCGATGAGGAAAGGACCGAGATCCCTTCACCGGGAGTGACTCCTTTAGCAATAACTGGCAGATGCTACACACTCGGTTTGTCTTTTGATTGCTTTTAAGAGATTTTTCTTTGCACAGTGATATATATGATATATCCCGCACCTCATTCGACGAGGAAAGGACCGACGATCCCTTCACCGGGAGTGACTCCTTTAGCAAAACTAGAAAATCCTCAAAAGCACTCCATTTTTAAAATCATTTGATTCTACAACGATATCAAGTTCATTACGCAATAGGTTTTCAGAAAAACCTGATGTAGCCCTCCGTCATTTCAGATAAGTACTAGTTAGTATTCGTGCTACGTTTGTTGACTATGTTAAGGCGTAGTGTGCGGTAGCTGATTAGTGCTTATCTCCATAAGCATATGATGCGATTGGATTAGGGTAGTCGTGCGGGTGGGTTTAATTCAATCGAGAAATGACGGGTTGAACTTGACTAGCACTTATGATTTGTTGACTATGTTAAGGTCATATAGCTGCTAGGGGCAAAATATTTTCGGGAATTTCAAGTGTTGAAATTTGCAATGAGATTGCATACCTTCTATGAGATAGTTGGATCCCGATACCCACTGCGAGTAATTGTTACTCCTGGGAGAGTTTTACACATTACAATTAGCCGATCAAGTAGGTGTCTAGAAAGGTGTAAACGAGGTTACGCCTCTGGGAAAACGAGGTTTACATTAATAAGGTTAGTGCGAAAGCACGGGGGACCTCCTTCAAAGTACCGACACTGGCCTGGCTGAAAGATTGGCGAACTTGTAGTGTGTAATTGATCCCGGCTAGTCTTTCCTTTTAGGGTTTGAAGGAAGATTTGACAAAAACAGTGGGAGCCATCCTGATTAGATAAAATAATAACCAATCTATTCTTGCAAGAGCGCACGCTGAGTGTTTTCTTCTCTCTCTCTCCAGGTAGCGATCATATCATGCCTTAATCAAGATAATAATACGGAATATTGACCGAGCCCGCTTGTTATACTGAGCTGGGGAACGTTGGTCCCGCTCCAACTTATAATTGTTATAAGACAGAGCAGGAAATTGGGGAATACCAGAATTCCTTTGCCGCCCAAACGAGGAAAGTGCATATGATGCATCATCTTCGGGTGTGTTCGTTATACAGAACTATTTCTCAGTATCCTCTACGTCCTGGGTATTTGATACCAGATCAGGATCCCTGATATGTAATCTGTTACATAGGGCTACAGAGAGGTAGAGAACTGAGAACGGGTGATAAGTTTCATGAGGCAGAAAACGGGGCAAGTGTTGCAGCCAAGTCTGTTGGTCACTGTCACCCTGTATTACCAATACATTGATTCTGAACAAATGCTATTAGACACCGAACCTGATATACAAAATCATATCTGTCTCTTTATTAGTAAAGAAACGATAAAATTTTGTATTGTTGGATAATGTTTTGAACATTTCCTATATAAAAAGTTGATCGGTTCAGGCACGTTATCTAAAAGCATTGATGTTCTAAATCAAACTACAGTTCTTAGTATATGGAACACACACAAGAGGAAGAGTTCAGAAATGAACAAATCCTTCTTGAGGTATTGTAGACTAGGTCATATCAATGCGACCTGACTAGCTGAAGTTACATTTAGATGCATATTTAAATCTGTTTGAATTTACATCTTATGAAACTTGCCAGTCATGTCACATAGATACGATGACCATAGCTCTGTTTACTGGAAACAGAGAAAGAGTTAGTAAACTCTTGGGATGATACATGTTGATGTATGTAAGGTCCCCTGTCTACATATGTCAGGACTGGTTCTTTGTACTTCGTTACATTCTCTGATAATCTCTCAAGATTCAGACATATGTTCCTGTTGAAACACAAGTCCGAACCTTTTGAGATATTCACAGAATATAAGTTAGAAGTAGGGAACCAATAAGGGTATAAGTATTATGTCCTTTGATGTGATCGGGGAGGAGAATACTTGAGCACGGAATTCCTGGACTATTCTAAAGGAGAATGAGATTCTCTCTCAGCATTACTCCTCCGGATACACCATAGAACGATGGTATATCGGGGCGGAGCAATCTCACCCTATATGATAAGGTGTGCTCTATGATGAGTACTACTGAGTTACCTGTTTCTTTTTTTTGGGAGTTATGCGCTTGAGAAGCAGCATACCTATTGAATAGGGTTCAAATCAAATCAGTTGCTTACCACTTCATATATGATATGGAATGGGAAGAGCCCATGTCTTAAGCTAGTTAAGATTTGGGGTTGTCCGGCCTATGTCTAAAAGCATAATCGGGACAAACTCGAGGCAAGATCTGTTATGTAGAACTGGAAATGTTCCAGCTATACAAACTACAGCTGATGATTTGATAGAACCAAAGGATTCAGTAGAGACCAACGAACCTCAGCCTCTCCGCCGATCTAGTAGGGTTCCTCACCCACCTGAGAGATACTTCGGTTCCTCTATGACAGTGGGAGCGAGGATTGCATCATGAGATGATGACCCAACCAGTTTCGAGCTGGCCATCAGGAGTGGGACTCTGTAAGAATGGCTGGATGCTTAGCGATCTGAGATGGAATCCATGTACACCAACAATGTATGGACTTTGGTTGCTATATCTGAAG
Source organism: Agapanthus africanus (assembly GCA_030015575.1). Lineage (NCBI taxonomy): Eukaryota > Viridiplantae > Streptophyta > Magnoliopsida > Asparagales > Amaryllidaceae > Agapanthus > Agapanthus africanus. Next base: position 510,091,498 of record JASDDO010000026.1, on the reverse strand, counting down.
GGTTAAATCCCCCTCAGGAGCAAGTATATCTTGAGAAGATTACTTGGTGTACTTGGAAAGGTTAAGACTTTCAAAGCTAGACTTGTTAAAAGTTTGCATCATTGACCAGGTGTGGATAATGATGAAACCTTTTCAAGTAGCTATGCTTAAGTCCATCCAGATCCTACTTGCCACGGCTACATACCATGACTACGATATCTGGCGGTTGGGTGCCGTGACTGCTTTTCTAAATGATGTTTTAGAAGAGAACGTCTATAAGTACACAGCCAGAGGGTTTCGTAGACAGTGGGAGCAGCGGAAACGTGTACAAGATGCTTTATAGAATAAAGCAGGTATCGCGGAGTTGGAACATCTGTTTTGATGTGTTAGTCAAAGAGTTTGACATCATCAAAATGGTAGATGAACCTTGTATAAACAAAAAGATAGTAGGGAGTATAGTGCCGATCCTCGTAGAGTACGTGGATGACATACTCTTGATAGGGAAGGAGTTTCCTATGCTACGCTCGGTCAATCTCCGCTTATCACAAGGATTCTCCATATAGGATCAGAGTGATACCTCCTAAATCCTGGATTTTGGATCTATGAGATAGATCTAAATGGATGTTAAAATACTCACTAGCTGTAGTGAGATGGTATCAGTTGATCCTGGGGAGAATCACTGGAAGTGTTCCAGGATGATAAAGACGACAGAATGTCAGTCACAGGCATTGTCTTTGCCCTCAGTAAAGGGACGGTATGTTGGAAGAGTTCCAAGCTAGATACCGTGGCATACTAGACGATAAAGGCTCGATACATCGCTACTTAAGATGCTACCAAAGAGGCAGTCTGGATGTATATTTGTTCATGAGATGAACTGAGTTCCTCCCATTGTGTGACAATGGAGTTGTGGCTTATGCCAAGGAACGTCCGTCCCATCAGTGATCCAGACATATTCTAAGGCAGTATCACCTGATCATGGAGATAGTTGATCTCCAGGGTGATCGAGGTCAAAAGAGAAGACTCAAAGGACAACACGGCGGATCCATTCACAAAGGCCTTTTCCCAGAGAGAGACTTTTATGGGATGGTTGAGTATGAGATACTACAACCACTGCTATCAGATGGCCCTAGTGCAAGTGGGAGATTGTTAGTTATATGTATGCCCTAGAGGCCATTGCTATACATAAGACGTATATTGTAGTGGATGCTGGGACATATATAGGGAGGACTTTCTTGCTCGACATGATAGTATGCTATCTGGTTGCTCTTTACCTTAACGTGTACACTGATCGTCTCTCTGTTACATGTTGGTAAAGCCCTTAGGATGTGTACTTGACTACCTGGACTATGATGCGGATCATACTAGTGGGGACAGGGTAGTCTATAAGTACATCCTTCAAAGTCCCTAGTCGTAGGTGTATCGAGACGGGGCATCGATATACCAGAGTAGACTAGCGTATACCTTCTCGACCCATACAGATGGGCGATGGATGATCCCATATCCATTGGTGTTTGACATCAGAGATGATATACGGGTGCTCAGTAGAGACTGGGTACACTGGACGGACTCGCCGAGAACTCCCAGATGGTATTATACCTTACGTCAGATGGCAGTTCTCTGGTGACACTGGTACAAAGTAGTCTGTTGACCCGAGATCGTCATAGAGTCTTGTGTGGTTCCCACTGTGCTTTGATTTCCACCTTACCATGCCCAAGAGGGCGTGCAAAACGGTGGTTTTTGGGTACAGTCCCGAGTCACATGGAGGCAATGAGCGATAGGAGGGGATTCGTCTCTCCCGGTATAGGGAGTTGATGTTGCACTGTGTTCGATTGGCTATAACCGGAAATCCCTGGCCAGGGTTGCTGAGATTTACTGGTAAGTGTTACCAGTAGTTTCTCGAATTGTTATAGACCTCATATCGACACGACTTATCGAGCTATTGGGGTCTGACGTTTACCACCCCTAGGAGAGATATGCGACATATCAGACGACGAGACCGGACTGTACGGTAAGTGTTACTGGTTGGATTCACAGGAGTGTGAGCGGGCTTGCTCGTCGATCTTCTGATCGCTCAATACCCGGGTGGCCGTTACGTTTAGCAGACCGCTTGCGGCTTGTGGGTGTTTGATATGATCATCACCTGCTGCCGGCGTATTGACGAGTCTTTAGTGTCCTACACAGAGGTTTCCTGGCTCAAGCGAAACGAAATAGGAGCGCATATGAGATATGTGCAGGACCGAGAATAATGCGTGTATGTGATACCGTATTCCATTCTCGCGATGAATGTATCGAATGGTTGTATGCGATATAACCTAGTTATCGAATCAAGGATTGATTCGGTAAGCCGATACATAGGATACTAGTCGGTTATATGCGATATGACCGGATCGTTAAATCAAGTGTTGATTTAATGATTTAATGTATAATTATATATTTGATATATTACTTTGCATTAACTAGTATTGGTTCACTTTAAATGGATTTTCTCACTTGAATTGTGCAAGTTGTATATGTGATATACTTTTGTGCACATGTTTGATGATGCATGCTTATTTGGTTAAGTGTAAAGAATTAAACCATGGTTAAGTTGTTGGTTAGGGTTTTCATTTTCTTATTCATTTATTTTATTTATTTTATTTTGAAAGGATAATGAACAAAATGGTTTCTTCTTTATTTCTTTCTTGAAGCTTCATGAAGACTTTGACCAAGTGACCATTTTGTCTCATGCTTAACCCTAACCATTCCACTTAACCATGATTCATTCTCTACACTTGACCATGGTTTGATTATGATAAGTATTCATTTTTCTTTTCAATTTAATGAACTTATCATATTCATTCTTTTCTTCATCTTCTTCTTCATCACATGAAGAAGCTTGCTACCAACAATGGCAAAGTGAGAAAAAGAGTGAGAAATCCAATTCTAAAGTGAACCCACTTCCTATTTCTTCATCCTCTACCTCTTGCCAAGTAGTATAGGGTGTTTCCTTCACAAGTTTTCATGGCTTGGTGAAGGTGGAGCTTGATTTAGTGAGGCCTCGAAGTAGATCATCTTCGGCATCGTCGTCGATGACCTAGCCCGCTTTTTCTCCGATGAAGCCGATGCTAGAGTCATGGTTCGATTTGGACAGCGGAGAGGACTTCATCATGGAGCTATGGAGGTGGAGAAACGGATCTACAAAGGTTGTATTTCCGTTCTTTTAGTTTAGTTGTAAACTAGTTTCATTGTTTCGCCTATATATCTAGTTAACGATCCGTATTAGGGTTTCTCGGCACCCGTAAAGTTTGAAATTGGCATGGTTGATGCCTTATGAGACCTCATTAGAGTGCCTAGGAACCCTACATAGTCAAGTTCAACCAGTACATTTCTTGATTGAATTAAACCCACCCGCACGACCCTTGAAGCAGGCCAACAAAGTCGCACGAATACCCTAATCCAATCGCATCATATGCAGCAGATAAGCACTAAATAACTATCGCACACTACGCCTTGACGCAGGACAACAAACGCAGCACGAATACTAAACAGTACTTACCTGAAATGACGGAGAGCTACGTCAGGTTTTTAAGAAAACCTTTTATGTAATGAACTTGATATCGTTGCAGAATCGAGTGATTTTGAAAAGGAGTGTTTTTAGGCTTTTACTAGTTCCGCTAAAGAGGTCACTCCTGGTGAAGGGATCTCGGCTCTTTCCTTATTGAATAAGGTGCTGAATATTCTACAAGGAATGTCGCTATGCAAAGCATGAACTAAAAAGGCAATAAAAAACAAAACCGAGTGGGTTGTAGTATTTTCTAGTTTCGCTAAAGAGGTCACTCCCGGTGAAGGGATCTCGGCTCTTTACTTATCAAATAAGGTGTTGGATATTCTACAAGGAATACCGCTATGCAAAGCAAAAACTAGAGCTACCCTTTTTGAAAATTTGATTCTGCAACATCATTTTGGTTTCTTTTCTTTCATTAATCTCATTAATGAAGTCCCATCAATTAATCTTCCTAAGCATCACAGAAGAAACGAAAATACAACATACGCTTATGCCATCCGCATTCGCCACTGTGTCCCGTTATGCACCGTTAGGTTACTTAACTAATGGCATAGCGGGGCGGGACTAGCGCGGGTGCAAAACATAAGCAACGTTTATTATATAACATATATACAATAATAAAGCATTCGTCTCACGCATATAAAGTGATCACATCACAGAATATCAGCAGCAGAAGTCAACATATGAAATATTGGATATACTAGGAATTTCGTGTTTTATGTTAAGCCAGTATAAAACACGGATTCCACGGTCGCGATGAATAGTCAAACCCACATCCCTAGACCCCTACGAGAGCGGCAAGAAACCCTACCAATTCTAGAGTTAGGAGACCCGAACTCGACTCCTCGAGATGGTCTCCCACTGGACTCTAGAACCCGGTTACTTGTGCTCCCCTCCTTGGGTTTATCCTAATGCGGAAAAGTAAATAATATACAACAATGGTGACACCACCCTCAACCCAGAAGTACCCCAATAAAAGAATATTACATACAATGAATTTTACATGAATGAAAATAAAAACTCTCATCTCACATAAAACCCCCTGCTATTCAAAATACGACGATCCAATATAACATATCCAAGCAACACATAACATCACATGCCATCAAATATCTAGATGATGTTAAACATTCCGATCGAATCAACAAACACCCAATATAACCCAAAAAGCTCAACACTTGAGCGCGGTTTAAAAATACTCATAACATGCCACAATACCTATGGACCAACCGTAGAAGGGCCAACCCTTGCCTCACCTATGGCGCCGCGGAACTACCGCAAATCCGAGGGTTTGGCGGCGGTTCTTACGGTCATAGAATCGAGTTAGGGTTTTGTTCTTCTAGAGGGTCCATCGAATCACTTGCATGATATTTGAATGTTCTTTAACTTGGAAAAAATCCAACTCTTGGAAAAATTTCCGACAAGGGATAAAGTGGGTATTTGATATGCGTTCGAACTTTTTAACATCGTCTAAATAAACCGAAATATAGTTAGAATTACGACTACGAAACACTCCGAGTTGCCTTTATAGAAAATTAACATCTCATAAAATTTTAGCAAAAACAAACAACACCTGAAACACCAAAACCCATAGACCAGAACACCAAAAAAATACGAAGCCCAGAAGATGAACTGGGGCCGGCCTGCTCGGATTTTGGGGGCATGTGCTCGGCCAAAAACCGGTGGAATGGGTTTGCATTTTCTCAGTGTTCATGTTACATCTCATATAACATTCTGCAATTGTTTAAAATTTTTTCGACGACTTTAAAATTTGACAGAAACTGTGTTTTCGTGTTTCAAGTTTTAGAGCAGTTTCGGTTTCGTAATCTAACAAACATTGTCTAAATCTTTAGCTTGTCTCTGATACCACTGTATGGTTCCTGTAGGGTTGCTAGGCATACGCACAAGGGTCTACGAGGCATCAACCATGCCCGATTAAAATTTTAGCCGTGCCGAACAACCCAAAGCCGGATCTTTAAACTAGAGTTTAGGTGAAAACTAGCATGTTAAACACTTTAACACTAAGTGAGAGGGATTACAACCTTTGTAGATCCGGTCCTTCACTTCTTAAGCTCCGTGTTGAGGTCCCTTCGCTGCGATCATTGTGTTCCGGACTCTCGAGAGGCTTCACGAAGAGAAAGATGCAGTCTTGCTTCCGATCTTCGATAACAAAGATGATCTACCTTGAAGTTTCATTAACACAAGCTAACACTCACTAAATGAAGTGAACACTCTCATCTAAAGGGCAAGGATAGATGAGAATGATGAAGTAAGATTTTTGCTCTCTTTTATTTTCTTATTCTCACTCATTTTCATCACTTGGAAAAAAGCTAAAAAGCTTTTTCCATGAAGAGAAGAAAAAGGAGGAAGAAGATGAATAATCATTAGAAACCTTTTGTGATGAATAATGAAAGGATAAATATGATCAATAATGAAACCATGGTTGACTAAACTTTTGTAGAGAATTAACCAAGGCTAGGGTTTGGGTTAGATTAAGAATGAGTCACTTGAAAATATCTTTGCAAAAACAAAAGAAAACCTTCTAGAAACATCTAGAAAGCATTAACCCAAATCAAACCCTAATCTTGTTTAATCACTACTAAACATGTTGCATTAGTTATCATATCATGTTACAATATTATATATCACATATATAATATTTATTGTAACAAAAGAAAATAATACAATTAACATATATCGCATATATATCAATGTATTACCCGAGTGAGAAAAAGAATCTTTTAGTGAGCTAATATTAGTTAATGTAATTTAATATATCATATATATTATTATACATTAAATTATCGAATCAACACTTGATCCGACAATCCGGCTATATCGCATATAACCGACTAATATATCATTTACCGATTCATCGAATCAACACTTGATCCGATGACCCGGCTGATATCAAATATCACGAGAATATAATACGGTATCTCATATCGCATTATCCTCGGTCCTGCACATATCACATATGTGCCCCTACTCCGTTTTGCCTGAGTCAAGAAACCTCTGTGTAGGACTCTAAAGAATCGTCAATACGCCGGCAGTAGGTGATGATCATATCAAACACACACAAGATGCAAGCGGTCAGCTAAACGTAACAGCCATCCAGGTATTGAGTGCTTAGAAGATCAACAAGCAAGCCTGTACATTCTCCTGTGAATACAATCAGTAACACTCCCGTTTTGCCGGTCTCGTCGTCTGACATATCGCATATCTCGCCTAGGGGTGGTAAACGTCACACCCCAGTAGCTCGAAAAGTCGTGTCGATATGGGGTCTATAACAGTTCGAGAAACTACTGATAACACTTACCAGTAAATCTCAGCAACCCTGGCCAGGGATTTCCAGTTATAGCCAATCGAACAAAGCGCAACATCAACTCCTTATACCGGGAGAGACGAATCCCTTCCTATCGCTCATTGCCTCCATGTGATTCGGGACTGTACCCAAAAGCCACCCTTTTGCACGCCCTCTTGGACGTGGTATGATGGAAATCAAAGCACAGTGGGAATCACACAAGACTCTATGACGATCTCGGGTCAACAGACTACTCTGTACCAGTGTCACCGGAGAACTGCCATCTGACGTGAGGTATAATACCATCTGGGAGTTCTCGGCGAGTCCGTCCAGTGTACCCAGTCTCTACTGAGCACCCGTACACCATCCTTGATGTCAAATACCGATGGATATGGGATCATCCATCGCCCATCATATGGGTAAAGATGCGTATACGCTAGTCTACTCTGGTGTATCGATGAGCTGTCTCGATACACCCTCGACTAGGAACTGTTATAGGATGTACTCATCGACTACCGTGGCCCCACTAGTATGATCTCATCATAGTCCCAGTAGTCGAGTACATATCCTAAGGGCTTTATCAACATGTAACATAGAGACAATCATAGTACATGTTAAGATAAAGTACAACAGATAGCATACTATCATGTCGAGCAAGAAAGTCCTCCCTATATATGTCCAAGCATCCATTACAATATACATCATATGTACAGTAATGGCCTCTAGGGCATACATATAACTAACAATCTCCCACTTGCACTAGGGCCATCTGTTGTGGTATCACATATCCAACAATTAGCTGTGGTTGAAGTATCTTATACTCAACCATCCCATAAAAGTCTCTACTGGGAAAAAGGCCTTTGTGAGTGGATCCGCGCTATTGTCCTCTGTGTCTACTCTCCTAACCTCGATCTCCCTGGAGATCAACCATCTCCATGATCAGGTGATACTGCCTAAGAATTATATCTGGATTTCAGATGGGACGGGGGGTTCCTTAGCAAAAGCCACAACTCCATTGTCACACAATGGTAGGAATGAAGTTCATCTCATGAACTTATATTTATCCAGACTGCCTCTTTAGTAGCATCCTTGGTAACGATGTATCTTACCTTTAATTGTCTAGTATGTCACGGTATCTAGCTTGGAACTCTTCCAACATACCATCCCTCCACTGAGGGTAAAGACAATGCCTGCGACTGACATTTAGTCGTCCTTATCACCCTGGAACCTTTCCAGTGATTCTCCCCAGGATCGATTGATACCATCTCACTACAACTAGTGAGTATCCTAACATCTAATTAGATCTATCTCATAGATCCAAAACCCAGGATTTATGAGGTATCATTTTGATCCTATATGGAGAATCCTTGTGATAAGCGGAGATTGACCGAGCGTAGCATAGGAAACTCCTTTCCTATCAAGAGTATGTCATCCACATACTCTACGAGGATCACCACCATACTCCCTACTACCTTTTTGTATATATAAGATTCATCTACCATTTTGATGAAGTCAAACTCTTTGACTATCACATCAAAACAGATGTTCCAACTCCGCGATGCCTGTTTTATCACATAAAACATCTTGCACACGTTTCCGCTGCTCCCACTGTCTACGAAGCCCTCTGGCTGTGTACTTATAGACGCTCTCTTCTAAAACATCATTTAGAAAAACAGTCATGACACCCAACCACCAGATATCGTAGTCATGGTATATAGCCGTGGCAAGTAGGATCTGGATGGACTTAAGCATAGCTTTGAAAGTCTCAACTTTTCCATGTACACCTAGTAATCTTCTCAAGATATACTTGCTCCTGATGGGGATTTAACCTTTCAGATAAAGCAACCAAAGTCCATACTTTGTTGGTGTATAAGGATTCCATCTCAGATCACTAAGCATCCAGCCATTCTTACAGAGTCCCACTCCTGATGGCCAGCCCGAAACTAGTTGGGTCATCATCTTATGATGCAATCCTCGCTCCCACTGTCATAGAGAAACCGAAGTATCTCTCAGGTGGGTGAGGAACCCTACTAGATCGGCGAAGAGGCTGAGGTTCGTTGAATCTATTGAATCCTTTGGTTCTACCAAATCATCTGCTGTAGTTTGTATAGCTGGAACTCCTTCCAGTTCTACCTCATGTCCAATAATTTCTTCACAAGAAATTCCCTTTCACAAAGGTGGCATGTTGAGAAACAAAACATTTTTGTTCCTCGGTTAGGTAGAAGATATTCCCTTGCATATGCTTGGGATATCCAACAAACTTCCACAGATCTGACTTTGCCTCGAGCTTGTCCGGATTTTGCTTTTTAGACATAGGCCGGACAACCCCAAATCTTAACAAACTTAAGATATGGGCTCTTCCCTTTCCATATCACATATGAAGTGGTAGGCAACTGATTTGATTTGAACCCTATTCAATAGGTATGCATCTTCTCAAGTGCATAACTCCCAAAAGGAAATAGGAAACTCAGTAATACTCATCATAGAGCGCACCATATCAAATAGGGTGTGATTGCTCCGCCCCGATATACCATCGTGCTATGGTATATTCAGAGGAGTAATGCTGAGAGAGAATCTCATTCTCCTTTATAATAGTCCAGGAATTCCGTGCTCAAGTATTCTCCTCCTTGATCTTATCAAAGGACATAATACTTATACCCGTTTTTGGTTCTCTACTTCTAACTTACATTCTGTGATTATCTCAAAAGTTTCAGACTTGTGTTTCAACAGGAACATATATCTGAATCTTGAGAGATCATCAGTGAATGTAATGAAGTACAAAGAACCAGTCCTGGCATATGTAGACAGGGGACTTTCATACATCAACATGTATCAATCCCAAGAGTTCACTAACTCTTTCTCTGTTTCCAATAAACGGAGCTGTAGTCATTTTATCTCTGTGACATGACCGGCAAGTTTCACAAGATGTAAATTCAAACTAATTTAAATATGCATCTATGTGTAACTTCAGCTAGTCGGGTCGCATTGATATGACCTAGTCTACAATGTCTCAAGAAGGATTTGTTTATTTCTGAACTCTTCCTCTTGTGTGTGTTCTGTATACTAAGAACTGTAGTTTGATTTAGAACGTCAATGCTTTCAGATAACGTTCCTGATCCGATCAACTCTTGATATAGGAAATGTTCAAAATATTATCCAACAATACAAAATTATATCCTTTCTTTACTAATAAAGAGACTGATATGATGTTGTATATCAGGTTCAGTATCTAATAACATTCGTTCAGAATCAATGTATTCTGGTAATACAGGGTGATAGTGACCAACAGACTTGGCTGCAACACTTGCACCGTTTTCTATCTCATGAAACTGTTCACCCGTTCTCAGTTCTCTACCTATCTGTAGCCCATGTAACAAATTACATATGCGGGATCCTGATCCGGTATCTCATACCCAGGACGTAAAGGATACTGAGAAACAGTTCTCTGTAATGAACACACCCGAAGAAGATGCATCAGCATGCACTTTCTTCGTTTGGGCGGCACGGGAAATCTGGTATTCCCCAATTTCCTGCTCTGTCTTATAACAATTATAAGTTGGAGCGGGACCAACGTTCCCCAGCTCAGTATAACAAGCGGGTTCGGTCAATTCATCCGTTTTATTATCTTTATTAAGGCGTGATATGGTCGCTACCTGGAGAGAGAGAGAAGATAACACTCAGCGTATGCTCTTGCAAGATTAGATTGGTTATCTAATATATCTAATCAGGATGTCTCCCACTGTTTTAGTCAAATCTTCCTTCAAACCCTAAAAGGAAAGACTAGCCGGGATTAATTACACGCTACAAGTTCGCCAATCTTTCAGCCAGGCCAGTGCTGGTACTTTGAGGGAGGTCCCCCGTGCTTTCGCACGAACCTAATTAAAGTAAACCTCGTTTTCCCAGGGGCGTAACCCCGTTAACACCTTTCTAGACACCTACTTGATCGGCTAATTGTAATGTGTAAAACTCTCCCAGGCGTAACTCTTACTCGCAGCGGGTATCGGGATCCAACTATCTCATAGAAGGTATGCAATCTCATTGCAAATTTCAACACTTGAAATTCCTAATAATATTTTACCCCTAGCAGCTTATGACCTTGGCTAAGGTCTACAAATCATAAGTGCTAGCCAAGTTCAACCCGTCATTTCCCGATTGAATTAAACCCACCCGCACGACCCTTGGCTAAGGTCAACAAAGTCGCACGACTACCCTAACTCAATCGCATCATATGCATATACAGATAAGCACTAATCAGCTACCGCACGCTACGCCTTAGCTAAGGTCAACAAACGTAGCACGAATACTAACCAGTACTTATCTGAAATGACGGAGGGCTACGACAGGTTTTTAAGAAAACCTTTTGCGTAATGAACTTGATATCGTTGTTGAATCGAGTGATTTTAAATGGAGTGTTTTTGAGGCTTTTCTAGTTTTGCTAAAGAGGTCACTCCCGGTGAAGGGATCGTTGGCTCTTTCCTCATCGAATAAGCTGCAGGATATATCATATATACCACTATGCAAAGCAAGAACTATCGAAGTAATCAAAAGACAAATCGAGTTTGTAGCATCTGCCAGTTTCATTAAAGAGGTCACTCCCGGTGAAGGGATCTCGGCTCTTTCCTTATCGAATAAGGTGATGGATGTTCTACAAGGAACACCGCTATGCAAAGCAAGAACTAGAGCTACCAGTTTTTAAATAAGTTTCTACAACATCTTAGGTTTCTTTTAGTTTCATTAATCTCATTAATGAAGTCCCATTTTAATATGCTTCACAAGCATCACATTTGAAACGAAATCTGCAATATAACATATATCTCATATATATATAATATAAACATTCGTCTCAGGCAGTAATATGATCTCATCACAGAACATTGCAGGAGAAGAACATATATGAAATATTGGATATACTAGGATGTCCATGCTTTCAATACGAGCCTGTATAAAACACGTATTCCACGGTCGCAAGGAATAGCCAAACCCATATCCCTAGACCCCTATGAGAGTGGCAAGCAACACAGCCAATTCTACGGTTAGGAGACCCGGTCCCGACTCCTCGAGATGGTCTCCCACTGGACCCTAGAACCCGGTTACTTGTGCTCCCCGCCTTGGGTCTACCTAATGCGGAAAAGTAAATAATATACAACGGCGACATCATCCTCAGCCCGGAAGTGCCCCAATAAAAGAATATTACATACAAATGAATTTTACATGAATGAAAAAGAAAAACTCTCATCTCATATAAAACCCCCGGCTATTCAAAACTTGACGATCCAATATAACATATCGCAACAACACATAATATCTCATATCATCAACGTAAGCAAGTATGTGTATCCCGATTGTCGTTGATGTATAGCAACGAAGCCGGCGATACACCACATACTGCGCTTACGGTCATAGAAAAGAAAGTGTAAAACTACAACAGTTGGAATCCGCAACTTCTTTAGACATTGCATGCCTAACCAAATGAATTCCTTAGACAACGCATTCCTAACAATTATAAACCCCGCATTTTAGTCTCATTATCGAAAACTCTTTTCAATATCAAGTCGGGCAATTCAACAAGATTCCCGATATCCAGATCGAATGCTCGTCGCAAACTTCAGTAGACAGCCGCACCCCCGATGCCGTCGACGAAGTTCACTAAGGCGGAACACCGCTGCCGCGAGCACCCGAACGGATGCTTTTGGCGACGGGGTTCTCCTACAGTCACTTGGTCGGGGCTATGGGGCGTGGCTGTCTATTAAGTTTACCTGGCGAGTATCCGCTTACGCTACGTGTTTACGACGGACTTTTGATCACATCAAAATTCCGTGGCGACCGATCATCTGAGACTAAACTGCTATGTTTATAATATTCAAATTAGTTATCTCATAACTATATGTGGATTCCAAATACTGTATCACATTCCAGATAAATAGACAATGTTAAACTTTCCGATCGAATAATCAAACATCCAAGTTTTCCCAAAAAGTTCTCAACACTTGAAATTAGTTTTAAAACATCTATCATATGCTAAAGTACCAATGGTCCAGCCGTAGAAGGGTCAAGCCAACGCCTCACATGTGGCACGCCGTACTGCCACAAACCCTAAGGTTCAGAGGCAGTTCAAGACGGTCACATAATCGAGTTAAGGTTTGTTGTCTTCTAGAGGGTCCACCGCGTTACTTGCACGACTTAGAACGTTCTTAAACTACGAAAAAATCCAACGCTTGGAAATTTTCCGGTTGGGGAAAAAGTGAGTTTTTGATATCCGTTCGAACTTTTTAACACATTCTAAAAATTACCCGGACAAATAAAACAAAGTTAAATTATCCGATCGAATCAACGAGTCCCCAATACAACCTTAGAAAACTCAACACTTAAGTGGAATTAAAAAATTCCCAGAAAAAAATGACAAGAAAGGACCTAAGAATAAATATATGAAGTTCCAGGGACCAATTCAAAATTTTGGCCGCGGAACCGCCGCCAAACCCATGGTTTGGCCATGGTTCCGTGGTCCAATAAGCGCATTACATGTTCGTACTTCACAGTAATTCTTAGTTTTTCCTGCTTAATTTTCTGAGCATTTTTAATTCATAAAAACTCACATTTTTGAAAAATATCCAGAGAGGGGTTCAAATTAGGGTTTCAGTGTTCGATCGGAATTTAAACTTCGTCTAGACTTCGCCTAAGCTCTAGCTTGGCTCTGATACCACTGTAGGGTTGCTAGGCACACGCACAAGGGTCTAAGAGGCATCAACCATGCCCGATTAAAATTTTAGCCGTGCCGAACAACCCAAAGCCGGATCTTTAAACTAGAGTTTAGGTGAAAACTAGCATGTTAAACACTTTAACACTATGTGAGAGGGATTACAACCTTTGTAGATCCGGTCCTTCATTTCTTAAGCTCCGTGTTGAGGTCCCTTCGCTGCGATCATCGTGTTCCGGACTCTCGAGAGACTTCACGAAGAGAAAGATGCAGTCTTGCTTCCGATCTTCGATAACAAAGATGATCTACCATGAAGTTTCATTAACACAAGCTAACACTCACTAAATGAAGTGAACACTCTCATCTAAAGGGCAAGGATAGATGAGAATGATGAAGTAGCATTTTTTCCCTCTTTTATTTTCTTATTCTCACTCATTTTCATCACTTGGAAAAAACTAGAAAGCTTTTTCCATGAAGAGAAGAAGAAGTAAGAAGAAGATGAATAATCATTAGAAACCTTTTGTGATGAATAATGAAAGGATAAAGATGATCAATAATGCAACCATGGTTGACTAAACCTTTGTAGAGAATTAACCAAGGCTAGGGTTTGGGTTAGGTTAAGAATGAGTCACTTGAAAATATCTTTGCAAAAACAAAAGAAAACCTTCTAGAAACATCTAGAAAGCATTAACCCAAATCAAACCCTAATCTTGTTTAATCTTTACTAAACATGTTGCATTAGTTATCATATCATGTTACAATATTATATATCACATATATAATATTTATTGTAACAAAAGAAAATAATACAATTAACATATATCATATATATATCAATGTATTACCCGAGTGAGAAAAAGAATCTTTTAGTGAGCTAATATTAGTTAATGTAATTTAATATATCATATATATTATTATACATTAAATTATCGAATCAACACTTGATCCGACAATCCGGCTATATCGCATATAACCGACTAATATATCATTTACCGATTCATCGAATCAACACTTGATCCGATGACCCGGCTGATATCAAATATCGCGAGAATATAATACGGTATCTCATATCGCATTATCCTCGGTCCTGCACATATCACAAATGTTCCCCTACTCCGTTTTTCCCGAGTCAAGAAACCTCTGTGTAGGACTCTAAAGAATCGTCAATACGCCGGCAGTAGGTGATGATCATATCAAACACCCACAAGCTGCAAGCGGTCAGCTAAACGTAACAGCCACCCAGGAATTGAGCGCTCAGAAGATTAACAATCAAGCCTGTACATTCTCCTGTGAATCCAATCAGTAACACTCTGATTGATCGTTTTTCCCGTTGTATAGTATATAGAGAAATTTGTAAAGAACTTCACAACCAAAAACTATTTTGACCGCAATCAAACTACGGTGTCGGATGTAGTTTGTAGTGAGTGCGGATCGTCCACAGGGATTGCACGATTCACTTGTATTTCGATACGTTTGAAATGAAAAGTTAAGCAACAATAAAAGAAAACATGATTCAAGAATGATTTGTATTCAAGTGTCACTATTCTTTATGCAAGAATCAAGAAACTATAAACAATCAAGAATCGGTTGTTTTGATAATATTTCCAATCAACAATCAAGAATATAAGAGAGGCTCGTAGGAATCGATAGGATCAATAAACGTGATGTAATCTAAAGATATCGTGTTCTTGTCCTTCGAAGGATTGATACTAGATTGATGATGATCGACGAGAGTTGGGGCTTTATCGTGAAACTAGGGTTTCATCCTATAACCCTTGTTCTTTCGTCGATATCATTCCTTTTCTAGCCTCTACCAAATTCAAGAAACGATCGTAACTCCCCAATTTCGATCGATGTCAATTAAGAAAGCATCGAAACGAAATGGGTCGTCGTTTCTTGAACTAGCTAGGGTTTACAAAACTCGTGGGAATCAAGAATCGATTAAAGCTATGTTACATCATCATTCTATTATCCGTCTCGACTCCTCGACGAGCGGAGTTTTATTCACACATCACCACAAAGACAATATTAAAGATTTGTAAAGATAACATGATGCGGAATTTAAAGAAAACAAGATAAAAGAATATCACCTTTTATTTAATCAACAATTTCAATACATTCTTTCAAGAATCTACAAGAAGAAGAAATCGATCGTTGACTCGGCTTCGCTCATCTCCGTGGATCGTGGATCTACTTTGATCTCTTGCCCGATTGAAGATCGGCTCGGCTCATAAAAGGGTTGAAGGCATCTTGCTTGGCTTGCACTCAAGATCTTGAATTGTGATTGGATTTAGGGTTAGGGTTTCCTACAAGCTCTCTCACAAAACTTGAGGAAGAGGGGATGAAGAAAGAGATTGATTTTTCTAAGCTTTCCCAAGGTTGCCAAGATGTTCTAACATGAGAAATGAGTGAGCCTAGGGTCTTATTTATAGAATTCCCAAACCCTAGGCTTAGGTTTGAATTGGAACTTTCCCTCCCAAAGTTTGTTGAAGAGTTTCTAGAAGGAGTTTGTTAGGAGTTAGCTTAGGGTTTAAGCTAGGGTTTAGGGAAAGTTTTAGAAGTATTAGACTAATGTAATGTAACTCAAGGTGTTTGCTGATCTGGTAGAAGTCTCTGGAGTTTTCTGGAACTTTGGATGTATTTCTGAACTGTGGGCCCTGTAGAGGAGTTGTACACTGAAACTGAGGATATGATGTCACCAATGGGCCACGCTTCCGCGGCATAAGAAGGCTATGGCCGCGGATGCGCGGCCATGTGGGGTCCTTGGGATTTGTGTCTTCTGCAGTGCTCTTGTACTTCTGTTTGGGCTTTTCTCTGATGTTTTGAATTGCAGTTTCCCTTCTGTGTTGATACCAGATTTGATTTTAGTGAGTTTACGAGCAATTGTAATGGTCGAGCAATGTAATGATCGAGCAAGCTTCTCTTTTCCTGCATAGACTTCGAAACACGGGTTGCAAGATATAGAAAATATGCTATGTAATGCAATGCAGTCAATTTCCCTAGAAATGCCGGTTTTAAGGTCGAATACATGTAATCTGATATTTTGCGACCGATTTGCTAATATGTGAATTATGAATACCGTACACTTCTATATGGATGCAAATGATAAGGAAATTGCCGGTTAAAATATGCAATATTTTCGACTGATCAAATACCCCCAAACTTGATTTCGATCGTCTCGAGCGAATGTTTTATTAAAAAGAGAAGGAGAAAATAAAGAAAGAGAAAAACTAACTAGCACACTTTCGTAGGCAACACGATTGCACTGAGCACGTGCAACAAGCCTTTAAACCTCTAGGTGTCCCTAGTAGGAGGAGTGTTGTCTCCTGAGGGTTTTCAGCGGATTGCACCCACAAAATCCAATAATAAAAGCAAGATCATGAATATTACATTTAAAGAAGAGAATCGTAAAAGAAAGACTTTGAAAATTAGGGTTTCCAACTAAGCTAGCTTTTCGGTTGTCATGAGCCCTATCTTAATGGTCATGAAAAGATGTTAGAAATCACGTCCTCCCTCAATAAAGCATCGTCTTATTCTTCATTCCTATCTTTATTCCAAACATCGATCATATCACCCTGCGTGTGTGTAAAGACATCCCTACACCCGGAGAATTCAATTCAAGCTATCATACCCTTGCCCATCGGCCTCAGTACTTCTTGGCAAACGAGATTGCTTACACACTTTCATGCGACCGTTAATACTTCTTGAGGTACTAACCGACCGATTACTAATGTGCTTGCATGCTTGGTGTATTTTCCTCGTCTTGCACCACCTCAGGCATAGCAGTGACTCCCAGACCAGTTGACCTTGGGGCACTAGGTGAAGAAGCACCCTTTTGCTATATATTTTTCTTGCCCTCGGTGATAACAAAACCAGTATCCATTTTTCTCACCACTTTAAAACACATATTATTTTTTTTTTCATACTTTTGGCTTTAAGACAAGAGCATTTCAAGGTATCCTCTACTATCCCAGGCTTCAAGACGTGTGTAAGTGCGAATAGCAGGGTAGCCACGTTCAAAATGTTTGGCTTCCAGAATAGAAACTATTTTTCAGACTTATTTTTATCCTCAGATTAGTGACGTCCTTCATCTTACTAACCCTTGGGACAACGGCTCATAACTACTTATTACTAGTTCGTATAAGAAAACTTCTAATTTTCTTAGTTTTCTAAAATTTTTCCAATCTCATGGATGTAATTTTTCACTATCTAAACTTTCATTATCTTATTTATATACAAAAAGGTGTAAATATTAAAATTATTTTTATATTTGAAATTTTTTTAAATTTTTATGGGTTTTGAAAATTTTTCAATTTTTATAGATTTTTAAAAGAAATGTTTTGTGCTTATGCAGATGATATGCAAATGATGCGAAAATAAGCACAAACCTCCCCCAAACTTGTTTTCAACAGTGTCCTCACTGTTGCCGACAGCTATATCTATAAAACCTGTAAATCTGGGAGGAATTATTAGTGGAGGCAAAATATATAAGTGAAGAACTTCCCCCAAACTTATCTTTCACTCACCTTCATTCAAAAGATGATGCAATGATATACAGGATATGAAGGTGAGACGGAGGAATTTTAATCCAAATAAACTGGCTCTTGTAAGAACAAGAGCTCCTCCGTGGGGTCAGTGGAAAAATACGGCTTTAATCTATGTCCATTTACTTTGAAAACAGTGCCGTTTTTAACATTTTCTACTTCTACTGCCCCATGCGGGTATACAGACCGCACAACAAAAGGTCCCTTCCATCGAGATCGGAGCTTACCCGCGTTAAGGTGTAATCGTGAATCATAAAGAAGGACTTGTTGACCAGGTAAAAATGTTTTCCTTAAAATGCTTTTATCGTGAAAAACCTTAGTCCTATTCTTTGTGATTACAGCATTATCATAAGCTTCATCGCGGAGTTCGCTTAGCTCGTTAAGTTGCAGCTTCCGAAAGTTGCAAGCAAGGTTTAGATCAAAATTTATTTCCTTTATAGCCCACAATGCTTTATGCTCTATCTCGACAGGTAAATGACATGCTTTTCCAAACACTATCCTATATGGAGTCATTCCTAGGTCGGTCTTATATGCAGTCCTGAATGCCCAAAGAGCATCCGTCAATTTGGTCGACCAGTCTTTTCTATTCTTAGCAACAGTTTTCTCCAGGATAAGTTTGATTTGTCTGTTTGAGATCTCAGCCTGCCCGCATGTTTGGGGGTGATAGGGTGTAGAAAGGCGGTGGTTGATTGAGTATTTTCGCATCAGAGTCTCGAAAGACCTGTTGCAGAAATGTGTCCCATTATCGCTAATGATAGCGCGTGGGTGTCCAAATCGCGAAAAGATATTCTCTTTCAAGAACTTAATGACAACTTTCCTGTCATTAGTGCGACATGGAATGGCTTCTACCCACTTTGAGACATAATCAACCGCCAGCAATATGTATAGATTCCCAAAGGAGTTGGGAAAAGGACCCATAAAATCTATGCCCCAAACATCAAACATTTCAACAACCAAGATGGGTTGCTGAGGCATTTCATTCCTCTGGGATATTCTACCCGTATACTGACATTGTGTACAGGTTTTGCAATACTCAAATGCGTCCTTGAATAAGGTCGGCCAATAAAATCCACATTGCAAAACCTTTTCCGCTGTCTTTCTAGGACCAAAGTGACCCCCACAAGCCTGATCATGACAAAATGAAAGAACACTCTTGAACTCTTCATTTGGGACGCACCGGCGAATGATCTGGTCAGGACAATATTTAAACAAATAGGGCTCGTCCCAGTAATAGTGTTTTACTTGGGAAAGAAAACGGTATTTGTCCTGTTTTGACCAATCGCTCGGTATAAGTCCCGTGGCATGATAGTTCACAATATCCCTGAACCATGGTTCAGCGGATACGCTCAAGAGTTGTTCATCAGGAAATGAATCATTGATCGGCAGGGTCACAGGGGAAGAAACGATGCGTGAAAGGTGGTCAGCTACTACGTTTTCACATCCTTTCTTATCTTTGATAACAAGATCGAATTCTTGTAAAAGAAGGATCCAACGTATTAGTCGACCTTTTGCATCTTTCTTCGCCAGAAGATGTTTTAAAGCGGAATGGTCAGTATACACAACTATAGGTGAGCCGATTAAGTAAGGCCTGAATTTTTCTAACGCAAATACAACCGCTAAAAGCTCTTTCTCGGTGGTTGTATAATTGATTTGCGCATCATTCAGGGTCTTACTAGCATAGTAAATCACGTGTGGCATCTTATCGATGTGCTGTCCTAAGACTGCACCTACTGCAAAATCAGATGCGTCACACATCAGCTCAAAGGGGTAGTCCCAATTTGGTGATGATAAAACGGGGGCTGAAGTGAGTGAGTGTTTAAGTGAGTCGAAAGCTGTCTCGCAATCCGAGTCAAAATGGAAGGTCGTATCCTTGGCCAGGAGTAGTGTTAAAGGTCTAGCAATTTTGCTAAAGTCCTTTATGAATCTCCTATAAAAGCCCGCATGGCCAAGGAAAGAGCGAATATCTTTGACGCTTTTGGGATGAGGCAGGTTTTGAATGACATCTACTTTAGCTCTGTCAACCTCAATGCCTTTCTGTGAAATGACATGTCCAAGTACTATTCCTTCTTGGACCATAAAATGGCATTTTTCCCAGTTTAATGTCAAGTTCTTCTCTTTGCAACGAGTAAGAACAGCGTCAAGATTTGCTAGGCAATCAGAAAAAGAGTCACCAAAAATCGAGAAGTCGTCCATAAAGATCTCCAGGAAATTCTCTACCATATCAGAGAATATCCCCATCATACACCGCTGAAAGGTAGCGGGAGCATTGCATAACCCAAAGGGCATGCGACTGTAAGCAAAGGTACCAAAAGGACAAGTAAAAGTGGTTTTATCTTGATCCTTTTTGGCGATGGGGACCTGATTGTAGCCTGAGTATCCGTCCATAAAACAATAAAACTCTCGTCCCGCTAAGCGTTCCAGCATTTGATCAATAAATGGTAGAGGAAAATGGTCTTTCCTCGTAGCAGCGTTGAGTTTTCTATAATCAATGCATACACGCCACCCAGTTTGGGCGCGTGTCTGAATCAACTCATTCGCCTCATTTGTGATAACTGTGATGCCGGATTTCTTAGGAACGACATGTATAGGACTCACCCACTGGCTATCGGAGATGGGGTAGATAATACCACTATCTAAGCATTTGACGATCTCTTTCATGACAGCTTCCTTCATGAAGGGATTCAACCGTCTCTGTGGTTCTCGGGTCGGTCTGGCATCATCCATCACATGTATATGATGTTCAACTATCAAGGGACTAATCCCTTTGATGTCCGCCATACTCCAACCAAACGCCTCTTTGTTAGATCTCAATACCGATAAAAGTGCATTCTCGTGCTCTGATGCAAGAGAAGCGGATATGATAACCGGTAATGACTCGTTCTCACCAAGATAAGCATATTTCAGGTGAGAAGGTAAAACTTTGAGATCTAACTCAGGCGGAGAAATGATAGAAGGAAGGGTCATAGATTGATTTTTGGATCTACAAAGAAGCTCAGAGCCTGTGAAAGATACAGACTCGGGTGGAGAAAAGTCAGAAGTGCAGGACTCATGTGTAGCTAAAGTGTCCTCACTAAGATCATGTGCAAAGTCAAACAGAGATGTGCTAATGTCATCGAGATCAGTAAAGCAAAGATCCTCAGCTCCACAACTATCGGGAGCGATCTCATGGATAGAGCACACATCTAAAATATGAGCTGAGGGTTCTGATGGCTGACTTCCAACTTTATAGATGTTTAGTTCAATGGTCATATTTCCAAATGATAAATTCATTGAACCATTTCTACAGTTTATAACAGCGTTGGAAGTGGCAAGGAAAGGACGACCTAGAATCACCGGAATTTGGCCCCGGGGGTTTGCTACAGGATGTGTGTCGAGCACAATGAAGTCTACAGGGAAAACAAATTCCCCGACCTTTATCAATACATCCTCTAATTCACCCCTTGGTTTGGTGATAGATCGGTCTGCCATCTGGAGAGTGCAATGAGCAGGTTTCAGCTCTCCAATCCCTAATTGCTCATAGACAGAATAAGGTAACAGGTTAACACTCGCGCCAAGGTCTAAAAGAGCACGATTTATGTTTTTACCCCCAATCGAAATCGATATTGTAGGACAACCTGGGTCCTTTCTTTTCTTTGGAAGCTGGGGTATAAAAGCAGTGCTGATGTTATTAGACATAAAGACCTTCTTTGGCACTTGAGTCTTCCTCTTCCTAGTGCACAAGTCCTTAAGAATTTTCGCATAAGCGGGGACTTGCTGAATCGCATCTAGGAGAGGGATATTGATGTTAACCTGTTTGAACATCTCTAAAATTTTCTCCATATGAGGACTCGTTCTATTAGCCCTTAGCCGATTCGGGTAAGGTGCTTTCGCAATAAGCGCGGGGTCCATCACAGGAGAAGGAAAGGGGGGTAGACGAGATCCCAAAGGAGGTGTGGGGACCGTCTGTGGAGAACTATAAGGGTTGGGTGAAGGTGTTGAGCCTAAAGGGAAATGGAGAATAGGCTCGTGCGAAGGTGGTTTGGTAGAAGGATCAGAAGGTGAAGTGTGTGTATGTGGGAAAGACTTAGCCGGGGTGTTGATATGATTTTCAGTATTATCAATATCTTCCCCGACGTGATTGTTCAGCACTCTTCCCGATCTCAACGTTGTGATGGCATTTACATTGTAATGCCCAGGATTCTGTAGGGGTTGAGAGGGAAGTTTCCCTTTTTCTCTCGCACTCATTTCGGCTTTTAAGCGTGCGATTTCAGCTTCCATCGTGCGAATACTCTCAGCTTGGGACGCTGAGTTTTTCTTTATTTCACTGACGGAAGATCTAACCTCAGTCGAAACATCCATGAAATTTGATAAAAGTGATTTCATGGTTTGAGTGAATTGAGAGAACTCGTCAGAACAGGGCTGCATAGGATTAGACTGTGCAGGAGTGTTGCCCTGATTTTGGAAATTTTGTGACTGATAGGGGTGCTGAGTGAGTTGTAGGGGTTGCTGTTGTGGTGGAGGAAGAGCCCTTTGAAATTGATTCGTGTTTGGAACCGTGTTTTGAGATTGGTTTTGGTTCCAAGCAAAATTCGGGTGGTTCCTCCAACCCTGATTGTAACTGGAAGAATATGGATCGTTTCGAGGTCTTTGAAATGCGGCATTAGAATGCTCGTGACCTTGAAACGCAGAGTTTAATGGACATTCTTCCGTTAAATGTGACGGATCAGAACAGCACCCACAAACAGTTTTGGGGAGCGACATTGGGTTTAGGGAGGTTGCTGCAAATTTGTGTTCCATAGCGTCGAGCTTCTTTTGCATTGCTGCCATTTCAGCTCGAACACCTATGGACACATCTATTTGGTGTACGCCACCCCTATTCAATGGTTGTGTTCCACTCTCCCAAATTAGTGATTTTTCAGCGAACTCTTCTAAGTATCGCCAGGCTTCCCCATCATCTTTAGTCATAAATGTACCTTGACACATGTTTTCAAGGCTCTGTTTAGTGCTAGGGTTACTGCCCTCATATATGATTCGGCAAAGCTCCCATCTCGGGATGCCGTGATGAGGACATTGAACCAATAGATCCTTGAAACGTTCAAAGTATTTTGAAAATGGTTCGGCAGGGAGCTGGGCAAATTGGTTCAGTTCGCTACGGATTCGAGCCGTCTTTTGGACTGGGTAAAATTTCTTAAGGAATGCAGCGACGAATTCTTCCCAATTCGTAATAGAGTGTGCGGTGGTGTTGTATAGCCACTTCTCGGCTATATCGCACAAAGTAAATGGAAGAAGTCGTAGACGCATAGCATCCACTGAAAGTTGTGACGTACCCATCATTGCGCATACGTTTTCAAATTTGGTAATGAAAACGTAAGCGTCCTCGGTCTCGAGTCCGTGGTATTTGGGTAAAAGATTGATATACTGGGGCTTAATCTCAAAATTATCCCCATTGGCTGGTGGTGTGGATAAGCAGGTCGAAAGAGGACCTCTATGTGGATAGCATCTTTCCTGGAGAGAAATGTGGGGTGGAGTAGGATTCTGCGCACCAACGGACGGTGGCAGATTAGGGTTAAAGAAGTTTGATGGATTCGGATCCATCGGTGTGGGTGTGGTAGTGGGTAAAGAAAAGGTAAATGGAGAAATATCGACTTCGGAGTCGATAAAAGGTACGCGGACTAACCGGGCACTAGAATCCCGTGTCCAGCCTATCTTGCACTAAAAAGGGTTAGTACAAGTGGCAGCGTTGACTTATAATTAGGGGTAAATGAATGCGGTGCTTGCTTTAAAAAAGGGACGGATTTTGAAAAAATGATGCGACAAAACAAATGCAGCACACAACCCTAGAATCTAATGGTCACCTAGGTCCGATCTCTAGACCGCTCCTAACTGCCAAAAGACAAGTCGCAGGATAGAATCCTCCACTGCCTCTTTGTCCCCCTGTGGCCGGATAAGTGCCAGGTAAGTGGGAAGGAACCACCACTACAGTGGACCTAATTAATAACCACTAGCCTTAGACACACTCGCCTTAGGCACCACAAGAAAACGCGGATAAGCAATGAATTACCCACGACCTTCTCTTATCCTATTGAGCGCGACAGTCCTTAGAGTCTTCTCTAGATTTCTTTTAGTTAATGGAGGTAATGCGGATGCAAGTTTGACGATTTTCGGGGCCTAGGAAGGGTAATGAAATCCCCACCTAATTTGGATTTGGTCGTGCCCCTTAATTTTCCGTATTAATATGCAAACAACCAAGAAATCAAAATCACACACAATTTTTAATTTGCTTTTGCGCGCTGCGATTTATTTGCAAAGAATCCTGCAGCAAAGGGTTAATTGGAGCTAAAAAGAGAGAGGGGAGAGAGCAAGAAATCACCTGCACTGAAAATTTTTCAGTGATCCCTCAATACAGCCGCGTTTCCGCCGCTATTCCTGTGTATACGCCGCGCTTCCGCGGTTAGGTATTGGGAACAGTGTACCAAACTTCTTCAGCTGCTTTCTGTTTCTATCTCCAGCTCTCTGGTATATCCCAAATAATTTTTCCACAGCACAGAATGCTCCAGATCACCTTGCAATCAAATCACAACACACGTGTAAGAGTTTGTACGAATTTTGATTTCAAGAAGTAAAACGTAATAATTCTTTCACTTCAAACTAAAAATGTAAATGAATTAGCGCGATCCCCGGCAACGGCGCCATTTGATTGTAAAAGATTTCCGATTGTGTTTATCTAATCAAATAGTCCCCGGCAACGGCGCCATTTGATTGAAAAGAATTCTTGATGTGTAGTATAAAATTGTAAAGAACTTCACAACCAAAAACTATTTTGACCGCAATCAAACTACGGTGTCGGATGTAGTTTGTAGTGAGTGCGGATCGTCCACAGGGATTGCACGATTCACTTGTATTTCGATACGTTTGAAATGAAAAGTTAAGCAACAATAAAAGAAAACATGATTCAAGAATGATTTGTATTCAAGTGTCACTATTCTTTATGCAAGAATCAAGAAACTATAAACAATCAAGAATCGGTTGTTTTGATAATATTTCCAATCAACAATCAAGAATATAAGAGAGGCTCGTAGGAATCGATAGGATCAATAAACGTGATGTAATCTAAAGATATCGTGTTCTTGTCCTTCGAAGGATTGATACTAGATTGATGATGATCGACGAGAGTTGGGGCTTTATCGTGAAACTAGGGTTTCATCCTATAACCCTTGTTCTTTCGTCGATATCATTCCTTTTCTAGCCTCTACCAAATTCAAGAAACGATCGTAACTCCCCAATTTCGATCGATGTCAATTAAGAAAGCATCGAAACGAAATGGGTCGTTTTTTCTTGAACTAGCTAGGGTTTACAAAACTCGTGGGAATCAAGAATCGATTAAAGCTATGTTACATCATCATTCTATTATCCGTCTCGACTCCTCGACGAGCGGAGTTTTATTCACACATCACCACAAAGACAATATTAAAGATTTGTAAAGATAACATGATGCGGAATTTAAAGAAAACAAGATAAAAGAATATCACCTTTTATTTAATCAACAATTTCAATACATTCTTTCAAGAATCTACAAGAAGAAGAAATCGATCGTTGACTCGGCTTCGCTCGTCTCCGTGGATCGTGGATCTACTTTGATCTCTTGCCCGATTGAAGATCGGCTCGGCTCATAAAAGGGTTGAAGGCATCTTGCTTGGCTTGCACTCAAGATCTTGAATTGTGATTGGATTTAGGGTTAGGGTTTCCTACAAGCTCTCTCACAAAACTTGAGGAAGAGGGGATGAAGAAAGAGATTGATTTTTCTAAGCTTTCCCAAGGTTGCCAAGATGTTCTAACATGAGAAATGAGTGAGCCTAGGGTCTTATTTATAGAATTCCCAAACCCTAGGCTTAGGTTTGAATTGGAACTTTCCCTCCCAAAGTTTGTTGAAGAGTTTCTAGAAGGAGTTTGTTAGGAGTTAGCTTAGGGTTTAAGCTAGGGTTTAGGGAAAGTTCTAGAAGTATTAGGCTAATGTAATGTAACTCAAGGTGTTTGCTGATCTGGTAGAAGTCTCTGGAGTTTTCTGGAACTTTGGATGTATTTCTGAACTGTGGGCCCTGTAGAGGAGTTGTACACTGAAACTGAGGATATGATGTCACCAATGGGCCGCGCTTCCGCGGCATAAGAAGGCTATGGCCGCGGATGCGCGGCCATGTGGGGTCTTTGGGATTTGTGTCTTCTGCAGTGCTCTTGTACTTCTGTTTGGGCTTTTCTCTGATGTTTTGAATTGCAGTTTCCCTTCTGTGTTGATACCAGATTTGATTTTAGTGAGTTTACGAGCAATTGTAATGGTCGAGCAATGTAATGATCGAGCAAGCTTCTCTTTTCCTGCATAGACTTCGAAACACGGGTTGCAAGATATAGAAAATATGCTATGTAATGCAATGCAGTCAATTTCCCTAGAAATGCCGGTTTTAAGGTCGAATACATGTAATCTGATATTTTGCGACCGATTTGCTAATATGTGAATTATGAATACCGTACACTTCTATATGGATGCAAATGATAAGGAAATTGCCGGTTAAAATATGCAATATTTTCGACTGATCACACTCCCGTTTTGCCGATCTCGCCGTCTGATATGTCGCATATCTCGCCTAGGGGTGGTAAACGTCAGACCCCAGTAGCTCGATAAGTCGTGTCGATATGAGGTCTATAACAGTTTGAGAAACTACTGATAATACTTACCAGTAAATCTCAGCATCCCTGGCCAGGGATTTCCAGTTATAGCCAATCGAACACAGCGCAACATCAACTCCCTATACCGGGAGAGACGAATCCCATCCTATCGCTCATTGCCTCTATGTGATTCGGGACTGTACCCAAAAGCCACCTTTTTGCACGCCCTCTTGGACGTGATATGATGGAAATCAAAGCACAGTGGGAATCACATAAGACTCTATGACGATCTCGGGTCAACAGACTACTCTGTACCAGTGTCACCGGAAAACTGCCATCTGACGTGAGGTATAATACCATCTGGGAGTTCTCGGCGAGTCCGTACAGTGTACCCAGTCTCTACTGAGCACCCATACACCATCCTTGATGTCAAACTCCGATGGATATAGGATCATCCATCGCCCATCATATGGGTCAAGATGCGTATACGCTAGTCTACTCTGGTGTATCGATGCCCTGTCTCGATACACCCTCGACTAGGAACTGTTATAGGATATACTCGTCGACTACCGCGGCCCCACTAGTATGATCTCATCATAGTCCCAGTATTCGAGTACATATCCTAAGGGCTTTATCAACATATAACATAGAGACAATCAGAGTACATGTTAAGATAAAGTACAACCAGATAGCATACTATCATGTCGAGCAAGAAAGTCCTCCCTATATATGTCCCAGCATCCATTACAATATACATCTTATGTACAGTAATGGCCTCTAGGGCATACATATAACTAACAGTTCCCTAGCACAACAGCAAGGTTTTGGAAGGCATCGTCCATGCCGTTTTCAAAAAATTGCCATGCTAACGAACCCTAAACTTAGAATCTTTAACTAGAGATTTAGACAAAACCTAATGTAAACTACTTTACATCTAGAGAACAAGAATATAACCTTTGTAGACGGTCTTTCTCTTCACTTGCTCCATGTAGTAGTCCCGCGACTCCACTAGGCTTCTCTTGAGAGTTTGAACGAGCTTCCTCCGATGACCTTCTTGCCGAAGATTATCCACGCGAAGTCCCTCCAACTCAAGCTTTCTTTACACTAAACTCTTTAGCGTATGAAACACGCTACATTTGATCGCTATTCAAGTGTAGGATGATGAAGTAGGGGATGTTAAGAGCTAATTAGTTTGTGTTCAAGCTTTATGATTTACATCACATGTGAGGGTTGAAGCTTGAGCCATGACAAGAGGAGGAAGAAAAAGATAGAGAGCAACCATGGGAGAAACTGAAGAATTTTGGCTAAGTGTTGAGAATGAGCTAGAATGAATGGCAACTCTTGACCCCTCACTCATTCAAGCATGGAATTATGCAATATAAAATTGCAACCATGCTTGAATAGTGAGTCAATAAGAATAAACTAAAGAAAATCCCATGCTTGCAACCATGCTTCATTTTCCACCTCATTTCTAATTTCACAAAATAGAAATTTAAATGCCATGCTTCATTATATATATATATATATATATATATTAATATATATTTAATGAAGAATAATTAGTGAGCTAATGATATTAGTTAATATATAATTATATCACATATAATTTATATCACATTATTAAATCGACACTTGATCTAATAATTCGGTTATATCATATATGACCGACTAATATCATTTATCTGTATATTACATTATCAAATCAACACTTGATTCGACAAACTGGTTATATCACATATAATCGAACCGATAACAGATGACTGCAAGATTACAATACGGTATCACATACTCGTATTTAATCAGGCCCACACACATATCACATATGTTTCCTATTTCGTTTCTCTTGAACCAGGGAACTTCTGTGTGGGACTCTAAAGACTCCTCAATACGCCAACAGCAGGTGATGATCACATCAGTCACCTACAAGCCGTCAGCGGTACTAGCTGGACGTAACGGCTACCCGGGTATTGAGCGATATGAAGATCAACAAGCAAGCCTGTCCATAGTCTCCATGAAGCCTATAAGTAACACTACCGTATAGTCCGGTCTTTTCGTCTGATATGTCGCATATCATGTCTAGGGGTGGAAATCGTCAGACCCCAGTAACGTGATAAGTCATGCCGATGTCTGGCCTATAACCGTTCGAGAAACTACTGATAACACTTATCAGTAAATCTCGGCAGCAGCCCTGGCCAGGGACTTCCAGTTATAGCCAATCGAGCATAGCGCAACATTAACCCCCAATACCGGGAGAGACGAAACCCCTCCTATCGCTCATTGCCTCTATGCGACTCAGGACTGTACCCAAAATCCACCTGTTTGCACGTCTTCTTTGAGCATGGTAGGGAGGAAATCAAAGCATAGTGGGAGCCGCACAAGACTCTATGACGATCTCGGGTCTACAGACTAACCTGTACCAGTGTCACCAGAGGACTGCTATCTGACGATAGGTATACTACCACATAAGAGTCCTCGGCGAGTCCTGTTCAGTGTACCCAGTCTCCACTGAGCACCCGTATACCATCTTTGATGTCAAACACCAATGGATGCGGGATCATCCATCGCCCATCATATGGGTCAAGAAGCGTATACGCTAGTCTACTCTGGAATATCGATGCCCTGTCTCGATATTCCCTCGACTAGGAACAATTAAAGGACGTACTTATGAACTACCCTGGCCCCACTATTATGATCTCCATCATAGTCCCGGTAGTCAAGTACATATCCTAAGGGCTTTATCAATATGTGAGAGCAAGACAGTTGTCTACATGTTAAGGCAAAGAAAAACCAGATAGCATACTATTATGTCGAGCAAGAAAGTCCTCTCTATATATATCCAAGCATCTACTATACTATACATCATATGTACAATAATGGCCTCTAGGGCATACATATAACTAACAGTCATCGTCCAGCGGAGGTGGCTGATCTTGGAAAACGACAACCACATTCAAGTAAGATTGGGCTTGGGATATGGTGTCTCCATCTTTGCTTTTACTGCGAAGGTTGTCGCTGGGACGCGTGCCCGCCATATAGACCGTATGGATAACATATCCTACCGTCTTTTCATCCTTAGCAGCTGATTTCGCGGATTGTTTTCGTGGCCCTTCTATTTCAGTAACGGACAATCGATTGAAGGCGGCTGGCCTGACTCGGTTCTTAAGTGGTGTTAGCGCTTTTTTCTGGATTTGCCCCGCTTCTTTCGCGTGGCACAAACCGCCTGATAGACTCTTGAAGAGATGGTGTCATGCTTTCTCTGTTGGGGCTGGGACACTTCTCGTTGTAGCATCGTTCGGACTGCTGTCTTCTTGATTCTGGCGGTCATGGTATATTTCTGAACCCACTTCAGGGGTTCAAAGGAGTTGCTGACTTTTACGGTCGACTCAGCCGTCGATGCGGGGTAACCCTGTTCATGGAACCTCATAAGATTCCACTTGTCCGGAGTCCTGGCCCTCTTGTTGGCTCTATATCTGAGCCGCTTCTGCCTTAACTTTTCTGATTTGAGCATTTGGCAGGCTTCGGCTCTTCGGGAAGCCGCCGTATACCAAGCGATGGAGAGCTTTAGAGATACGCTTGATTGTGCGATTGTCATGGACACCGTCTGAGCTTGCAGGAGATGCTTCGTAGCTTCATTAGTATTGACGGTCTTTCCTCCAGTCGGAACAACGGAGAGCCGTTCGAATACAGATTTGCATTTGGGGTAGGATGCTTTAGCGACCACAACGTTCGGCCTCCTGCCCCTTGAGATTGGTTTGGCCGCTTGCTTTGCCGTGACCTCCGCCAGATGAGCGCTTTCGGCAGGGTAGATGATGATGAAACCAAATTAACGGGGTGTCTCCTCCCATTGTCGACTGAGACTTGCAGGGAGAACCACGCGGGCATTGATCTTGACCACATACTGGATCGGAGTCCCGTCGAAAGCTGAATTCATCTTATAATATATCGTCGTTGAAAGTTGATTGCTGCACGAAAAAGTATTATTTCAGTACAAACATCGGTATATATGTTAAATGAGTTCGCATGAACGCTTGACCTGAGTATGGGAGGAGAGAAAATTCCCACTGGGCATGCCAGAATCTGTGGGGTGTTTTTCGTCACCCTATTAAGATGGGAATACGCGTCTCTTGTCAGGTGCATTACAGATTCTCCCTGCCTAGGGTAGGTTGGGGTTTATTGATTGTGCGGATCCGAATCTCCGGCAGCCATGGACTAAGATTTTGTTAATTACCTCATGCCTTTGAAGTGAGGGAACCTCTGATTGACGGGTTAACTAGTCATGCGAACTCAATGTGCAGTGTGCGTGTGTTGTGTTTTGAGGGGTCTTGGGTATATCGGGGACCTCACAGAGTTTACGGGGGTCTTTGTAACGTTTTAAAAATCATTTAGGATAATTATATGTTAATTAGAGTTATAACATGTGTTTGGCTATAAAACCTAGTTTATAATTATTTTCCACAAAGCTATAAAAAAATATTTATTTTATTATGAATTATTTCTTTATTTGTGTATTTAATTGGTTATTTAATCAATTGCTTGGTCACTTAATTATTTATTTATTAACTAATTATTAAAAATTATTTTAAGATGCACTTACACACTAATCTAGTGTTAATCATAGGATAACATTATGTTAACACATTTATGTCACCATGGCTACTTAAACCAATTTTTGTAACATGTTTCTCTTCATACATTGCATGGTTCTAGATTTTTCTTTAAAGGAAAAAGATAAATTAAAATGAAAATGGTCTATGGTGCATTAATTTTAGAGAGGGAGAGAGCCATGGTTGATATTCCTTTCTCCTTCTTTTTTCTCCTTCTCTTTTGCAAAGTCCCCCTCCATCCTCACTAAAGACCTACAAAATTACCACAAATCACAACAAAAAAAACCATTCTCTAATCACTTCAAAATCCTACTTTCAAATCACTTTAAGGGTTTTGTTGAAGCAAGTCCTCCTTTTGGTGGCTATTTTATCAAGTGAAGGTTTTTCTTCATCTTTTAGTAAGGTATGAAACCAAAACTTAATTTGTTTCACTAATTCTTACCTTAATTAATCCTAATTAGTTTATATAATGGTGTTTTAAGCAAGGGTTTTAAAGAGAGGGTTAGGATAAGTTTAAGGTTTTTATGGTTTATTAGGATAATTAAGAGTAGATTAGCATCTAATAATCTTACTAATCCACCAAGTTTGCACTAAAATACCATATTGTTTTAAATTAGTGTTTTAAAGCGGTTTTTAGTTTAGTTTTATGTTCTTTGTGATCTGCTATCATTTCGTTGATCTTCTATAAAATCAAACAATACAGTAGTTTAATGTTTAAGCCCTGAGGTTACCCTAAAAAATCGAACCCAAACCCACTCAGTTCGACCGGTGAGAAGTGCAGATTTCCCGGCGCCACCGGCATTCAGGTTTAGTTGGGTGTTAGGGTTTTGTGGGTAGTTCTCTATGGGTCTTTTAGGGTATTTGGTACACTTTGTTTTTCCTAGTTCATTTGATGATAAAATCTGGGACCATTTTGCCATTTTCAAGTGTTTTGTTATTGTGCGATATGTACGTTTCGATTCTTGGATTGGCGTTTTCTGTGGAAAACAGCCAATCGGGGTGGTTTTAGACGATGTCGCACACGTTTTGTGCACTAAGTGCACACGTGTTTAACTTGTGGCGTTAGTTCCTCCGTATTGTTTCGACTTCTCATTTTATCGAATGTTTAGTCTTATATATTATATTTGTGCGATTCTAGGATCGGTTGCGGAGACTTCGGATGCGGCAAGGAAAGGAAAGGTAGTGATCGGATTCGATTAGCCGAGGCGTTCCGGTGAGTAGATGTTACATCTACTGGGGAATCGTTTGGATGGCGCAAAGCGCCCGATAGTTAGGATCCATTTAAAATTTCTTGTATTCTTATGCATAGATCATATTCGTATTGCATATGCATCATCATGCATATTGATATTATCACCTAGGACACTTGCATCTTACCAATGGTTTATGTCGCATGCGCATTATTTTATGTGAACACACACGCCATTGGTAATTGCTATGTCACGACCACTATAGAACTTGCTTAATAATCGGTATATTTGCATTTATCTCATTGCATCATTATTGATTTGTAGTCTTCAAGTCATTTAGCTCATCGCATCATTATAGATATGTAGTCTTGAAGTCATTTAGCTCATCACATCATTATTGATATGTAGTCTTCAAGTCATTTGTCTCATCGCATCATATTGATATCATGGACATTCATTGTCATCCACATATTCATATATTTTGATTTTCTTGGAGATTTCCGTATTCATGAGATTTCTGGATTTGGGGAAAACCGCTAAGGAATATTATAAACTTATGATCATTTTAAAAATGGAAATTTGCGGTTTTCTCGTGATATGATATGTGGCGTCCATCATGAGTTTTCTCGGTTCTTGAGCCACGTATGTACATATACCCGATTCGAGGAGAGAGAAGGCACCGTCTGCGGGTACATGGTTGCTGGGTTCCCTAGTGTTGCCGCTGGGTTTCGGGAGGCATCGACCATGCTGTTTTCAAAAATTGGCGCGCTAAAGAACCCTAACGCTAGAATCTAAACTAGAGAATTAGATGAACAAGCATGTAAACATCTTTATATCTAAGTGAACAAGGAATACAACCTTTGTAGACCGGTCCTTCACTTCAATAGCTCCGTGTAGTAGTCCCTTCGCTCCAAGTAGCGATCTCCCGGACTCTAGTGAGGCTCCACAAGGTGAAATGAACAAGCTTTCTTGAAGTCTTCGAGACCGAAGATGATCTACGTCGAGGAGAAACTAACACAAGCTATCTCTTCACTAAGTGATGAACTAGTGAAGAAACAACCCAATCTAAATGGCTAGTAGAGAAGAGGTTGATGAAGTAGGAATTTTGCTCACTTTAGAAATTATTTTATTACTATTTTTCTTCACCTCTCATGAAGCTAGAAAGCTTTTGGAGATGAAGAAGAAGATGAAGTGTGAATGGAATAATGAGTGAGTATAGAAACCATGGGTGAGTTAGTATTATATACTAACTCATGTAGAGACTAAACGATGGGTAAAAAATAATGGTTAGGTTAATAAATATCTTCAAGTAAAAAAAATTAGTGGACTTGGTCAATTGTTCCACAAGCTTCTACAAGCTTCAACCATGTGACAATTTCCAACTAATTTGATTTACTTTAAATAAACAAAACTCTCACATTATTATAAGCATGGTGTAAGTCTCATACACCCATGTATCATGTGGCATCAAGCATGGCACAAAAGATGTACATTAATATATATCACATATATACTAAGTGTACACTAGTGAGAAAAAGAAATACTTAAGTGAGCTAATATTAGTTAATGTAAATTAATATATCAAATATATAATTATATATTAAATTATTAAATCAACACTTGATCTAATAATCCGGCTACATCACATACAAGCGACTAATATCTTATGTACCAACTTATCGAATCAACACTTGATTCGATAAGCCGACTATATCATATATAATCGACCGATATCACATATTGTGATAATAGAATACGGTATCACATACTCATATTAATCTCAGTCCCGTACATATCACATATGTGCTCCTACTTCGTTTCGCTTGAACCAGGAAACCTCTGTGTATGACTCTAAAGACTCATCAATACGCCGGCAGTAGGTGGTGATCATATCAGACACCCACAAGACGCAAGCGGT
The DNA here is from genome assembly GCA_030015575.1 of Agapanthus africanus. Taxonomy (NCBI): domain Eukaryota; kingdom Viridiplantae; phylum Streptophyta; class Magnoliopsida; order Asparagales; family Amaryllidaceae; genus Agapanthus; species Agapanthus africanus. The sequence goes on along the minus strand of JASDDO010000026.1, from coordinate 510,057,084 downwards.
CTGCTAAACGTAACGTCCACCCGGGTATTGAGCGATCAGAAGATCAACAAGAAATCCTGCTCATACTCCTGCGAATCCAATCAGTAACACTACCGTACAGTCCGGTCTCTTCGTCAGATATGTCGCATATCTCAGCCTGGGGGTGGTATAACGTCAGACCCCAACAGCCTGATAAGTCATGCCGATGTGAAGCTCAAAACGGTTCAAGAAACTACTGATAACACTTACCAGTAGATCTCAGCAACCCTGGCCAGGGATTTCCTGTTATGGTCAATCAAGCATAGCGCAACATCAACCCCCAATACCTGGAGAGACGAAATCCCCTCCTATCGCTCATTGCCTCCATGTGACTCGGGAATGTACCCAAAAACCACCATTTTGCACGATCTCTTGAATGTGGTAAGGTGGAAATCAAAGCACAGTGGGAATCACACAAGACTCTATGACGATCTCGGGTCGACAGACTAACCTGTACCAGTGTCACCAGAGAACTGATATCTGACGATAGGTATAATACCATCTAGGAGTTCTCAGCGAGTCCGTTCAGTGTACCCAGTCTCCACTGAGCACCAGTATACCTTCTCTGATGTCAAACACCAATGGATGTGGGATCATCCATCTCCCATCATATGGGTCAAGAAGCGTATACGCCAATCTACTCTGGAATATCGAAGCCCCGTCTCGATACTCCCACGACTAGGAACGTTTGAAGGATGTACTTACTGACTACCTCTGCCCCACTAGTATGATCTGCATCATAATCCTGGTAGTCAAGTACTCATCCTAAGGGCTTTATCAACATGTAATAGAGAGACAATAAGTGTACATGTTAAGATAAAGTGCAACCGGATAGCATACTATCATGTCGAGCAAGAAAGTCCTCCCTATATATGTCCAACCATCCACTATAATATACATCGCATGTACAGTAATGGCATCTAGGGCATACACTGTAGGGTTCCTAGGCACTCTAATGAGGTCTCACAAGGCATCAACCATGCCATTTTCAAATTTTACGGGTGCCGAGAAACCCTAATACGATCGTTAACTAGATTTCTAGGCGAAAACAAGTAACTAGTTAACAAATTAACTAAAAGAGCGGAAATACAACCTTTGTAGATCCGGTCCTCCACCTCCATAGCTCCGCAATGAAGTCTCCTCGCTGTCCAAATGAAATCCCGGGCTCTAGCGTCGGCTTCATCGGAGAAATGGGCGGGCAAGCTCGTCGGCTTCGTGCCGAAGATGATCTACGTCGAGGCATCGCAAGATCAAGCTCCCACTTCACCAAGTCATGAAACTTGTGAAGAAAACACCCTATACTACTTGGCAAGTGGTAGAGGATGAAGAAATAGGAAGTGGGTTCACTTTAGAATTGGATTTCTCACTCATTAGCTCAAGTTGCCATTGATGGAGCAAGCTTTCTTCATGTTGATGATGAAGAAGAAGAAGGAATATTATGATAAGTTTTTTTAGAATAGAAAAGAAAAAGAATACTTATCATAACATTAACTATAGTTAGGAGTAGAGAATTGACTAAGGTTAAAAGAATGGTTAGGGTTAAGCTTGAAGACAAAATGGTCATATGGTCAAAGCTTCATGAAGCTTCATCAAGCTTCATGAAAGAAAGAAAGAATGAAACCATTTTGTTTTCATTTGTCATTTCATTTTAATCCAAATCAAAAAGATAAAAGATTAAAAACCCTAACCATTTACTTAACCTAGGTTTAATTCTTAACACTTAACCAAATGAGCAAGTATCATCAAAAATGATACAAACTTGTGCACAAAAGTATATCACATATACAACTTGCACATCAAGTGAGAAAATCCATATAAAGTGAACCAATACTAGTTAATGCAAAGTAATATATCAAATATATAATTATACATTAAATCATTAAATCAACACTTGATTTAACGATCCGGTCATATCGCATATAACCGACTAGTATCCTATGTATCGGCTTATCGAATCAACCCTTGATTCGATATCTAGGTTATATCGCATATAACCAATCGATACATTCATCGCGAGAATCGAATACAGTATCACATACTGGTATTATTCTCGGTCCCGCACATATCTCATATGCGCTTCTATTTCGTTTCGCTTGAGCCAGGAAACCTCTGTGTAGGACTCTAAAGACTCGTCAATACGCCGGCAGCAGGTGATGATCATATCAAACACCCACAAGCCGCAAGCGGTCTGCTAAACGTAACGGCCGCCCGGGTATTGAGCAATCAGAAGATCGACGAGCAAGCCCACTCACACTCCTGTGAATCCAACCAGTAACACTTACCGTACAGTCCGGTCTGATCGTCTGATATGTCGCATATCTCGCCTAGGGGTGGTAGACGTCAGACCCCAATAGCTCGATAAGTCATGCCGACGTGAGGTCCATAACATGTGTGAAACTACTGATAACACTTACCAGTAGATCACTGCAACCCTGGCCAGGGATTTCCTGTTATGGCCAGTCGAGCATAGCGCAACATCAACCCCCTATACCGGGAGAGACGAATCCCCTCCTATCGCTCATTGCCTCCATGTGATTCGGGACTATACCCAAAAACCACCGTTTTGCACGCCCTCTTGGACGTGGTAAGGTGGAAATCAAAGCACAGTGGGAACCACACAAGACTTTATGACGATCTCGGGTCAACAGACTACTCTGTACCAGTGTCACCAGAGAACTGCCATCTGACGTAATGTATAATACCATCTGGGAGTTCTCGGCGAGTCCGTCCAGTATACCCAGTCTCCACTGAGCACCCGTATATCATCTCTGATGTCAAACACCAATGGATATGGGATCATCCATCGCCCATCTGTATGGGTCGAGAAGGTATACGCTAGTCTACTCTGGTATATCGATGCCCCGTCTCGATATACCCACGACTAGAGACTTTGAAGGATGTACTTATGGACTACCATGTCCCCACTAGTATGATCCGCATCATAGTCCAGGTAGTTAAGCACACATCCTAAGGGCTTTACCAACATGTTACAGAGAGACTATCAGTGTACACGTTAAGGTAAAAATCAACCAGATAGCATACTATCATGTCGAGCAAGAAAGTCCTCCCTATATATGTCCCAGCATCCGCTACAATATACATCCTATGTATAGTAATGGCCTCTAGGGCATACATATAACTAACAATCTCCCACTTGCACTAGGGCCATCTGATAGCAGTGGTTGTAGTATCTCATACTCAACCATCCCATAAAAGTCTCTCTCTGGGAAAAGTCCTTTGTGAGTGGATCCGCCGTGCTGTCCTCTGAGTCTACTCTCCTAACCTCGATCACCCTGGAGATCAACTATCTCCATGATCAGGTGATACTGCCTTAGAATATGTCTGGATCACTGATGGGACGGACTTTCCTTGGCATAAGCCACAACTCCATTGTCACACAATGGGAGGAACTAATTTCATCTCATGAACAAATATACACCAAGACTTCCTCTTTGGTAGCATCTTAAGTAGCGATGTATCCAGCCTTAATCGTCTAGTATGCCACGGTATCTAGCTTGGAACTCTTCCAACATACCGTCCCTTTATTGAGGGTAAAGACAATGCCTGCGACTGACTTTCAGTCGTCCTTATCACCCTGGAACCCTTCCAGTGATTCTCCCCAGGATTGATTGATACCATCTCACTACAACTAGTGAGAATCCTAACATCCAATTAGATCTATCTCATAGATTCAAAACGCAGGATTTAGGAGGTATCAATTTGATCCTATATGGAGAATCATTGTGATAAGCGAAGATTGACCGAGCGTAGCATGGGAAACTCCTTCCCTATCAAGAGTATATTATCCACGTACTCTACGAGGATCTATACTCCCTACTACCTTTTTGTTTATACAAGGTTCATCTACCATTTTGATGATGCCAAACTCTTTGACTAACACATCAAAACAGATGTTCCAACTCCGCGATACCTGCTTTATTCTATAAAGCATCTTGTACACGTTTCCGCTGCTCCCACTGTCTACGAAGCCCTCTGGCTGTGTACTTATAGACGTTCTCTTCTAAAACATCATTTAGAAAAGCAGTCATGACACCCAACCGCCAGATATCGTAGTCATGGTATGTAGCCGTGGCAAGTAGGATCTGGATGGACTTAAGCATAGCCACTTGAAAAGGTTTCATCATTATCCACGCCTGGTCGATGACGAAAAGCTTTAACAAGTCTAGCTTTGAAAGTCTCAACCTTTCCATCTACACCAAGTAATCTTCTCAAGATATACTTGCTTTTGATGGGGATTTAACCCTTCAGATATAGCAACCAAAGTCCATACTTTGTTGGTGTACATGGATTCCATCTCAGATCGCTAAGCATCCAGCCATTCTTATAGAGTCTCACTCCTGATGGCCAGCTCGAAACTAGTTGGGTCATCATCTCATGATGCAATCCTCGCTCCCACTGTCATAGAGTAACCGAAGTATCTCTCAGGTGGGTGAGGAACCCTACTAGATCGGCGGAGAGGCTGAGGTTCGTTGGTCTCTACTGAATCCTTTGGTTCTATCAAATCATCAGCTGCAGTTTGTATAGCTGGAACATTTCCAGTTCTACATAACTGACCTTGCCTCGAGCTTGTCCGGATTTTTCTTTTAGACATAGCCCGGACAACCCCAAATCTTAACCAACTTAAGATATGGGCTCTTCCCTTATCATAACACATATGAAATGGTAGGCAACTGATTTGATTTGAACCCTATTCAATAGGTATGCAGCTTCTCAAGTGCATAACTCCCAAAAGGAAATAGGTAACTCAGTAGTACTCATCATAGAGCACACCTTATCATATAGGGTGTGATTGCTCCGCCCCGATATACCATCGTACTATGGTGTATACGGAGGAGTAATGCTGAGGGAGAATCTCATTCCCCTTTAGAATAGTCCAGGAATTCCGTGCTCAAGTATTCTCCTCCTTGATCACATCAAAGGACATAATACTTATACCCGTATTGGTTCTCTACTTCTAACTTATATTCTGTGAATATCTCAAAAGGTTCGGACTTGTGTTTCAACAGGAACATATGTCTGAATCAAAAGAGATCATCAGAGAATTTAATGAAGTATAAAGAACCGGTCCTGGCATGTGTAGACAGGGGACCTTTCATACATCAGCATGTATCAATCCCTAGAGTTCACTAACTCTTTCTCTGTTTCCAATAAACAGAGCTATGGTCATCTTATCTTTGTGACATGACTGGAAAGTTTCACAAGATGTAAATTCAAACTTATTTAAATATGCATCTAAATGTAACTTTAGCTAGTCGGGTCGCATTGATATGACCTAGTCTACAATAACTTAAGAAGGATCCGTTCATTTCTGAACTCTTCCTCTTATGTGTGTTCCATATACTAAGAACTGTAGTTTGATTTAGAACATCAATGCTTTTAGATAACGTGCCTGAACCGATCAACTTTTGATATAGGAAATGTTCAAAACATTATCCAACTATACAAAATTTTATCATTTCTTTATAAATAAAGAGACTGATATGATTTTGTATATCAGGTTCGGTATCTAATAACATTCGTTCAGAATCAATGTATTTGGAATACAGGGTGACAGTGACCAACAGACTTGGCTGCAACACTTGCCCCGTTTTCTGCCTCATGAAACTTATCACCCGTTCTCAGTTTTTCTACCTTTCTGTAGCCCTATGTAACAAGTTACATATCTGGGATCCTGATCTGGTATTACATACCCAGGACGTAGAGGATACAGAGAAACAGTTCTTTGTAACGAACACACCCGAAGATGATGCATCAGCATGCACTCTCTTCGTTTGGGCGGCACGGGAATTCTGGTAATCCCCAATTTCCTGCTCTGTCTTATAACAATTATAAGGTGGAGCGGGACCAACGTTCCCCAGCTCAGTACAACAAGCGGGTTCGGTCAATTATCCGTATTATTATCTTGATTAAGGCGTGATATTGTCGCTACCTGGAGAGAGAGAGAAGAAAACACTCAGCGTGCGCTCTTGCAAGAATAGATTGGTTATTATTTTATCTAATCAGGATGGCTCCCACTGTTTTTATCAAATCTTCCTTCAAACCCTAAAAGGAAAGACTAGCCGGGATTAATTACACACTACAAGTTCGCCAATCTTTCAGCCAGGCTAGTGTCGGTACTTTGAGGGAGGTCCCCCGTGCTTTCGCACGAACCTAATTAATGTAAACCTCGTTTTCCCAGAGGCATAACCCCGTTGACACCTTTCTAGACACCTACTTGATCAGCTAATTACAATGTGTAAAACTCTCCCAGGAGTAACTCTTACTCGCAGTGGGTATCGGGATCCAACTATCTCATAGAAGGTATGCAATCTCATTGCAAATTTCAACACTTGAAATTCCCGATAATGCTTTTGCCCCAAACGATCTATGACCTTGACAAGGTCAACAAACCATAGACCGTAAGTCAAGTTCAACCCGTCATTTCTTGATTGAATTAAACCCACCCGCACGACCCTTGACAAGGTCAACAAGGCCGTACGACTACCCTAACTCAATCTGCATCATATGCATAAGCAGATAAATACTGGTTAGCTACCGCACACTGCGCCTTGACAAGGTCAACAAACGCAGCACGAATACTAAACAGGACTTATCTGAAATGACGGAGGGCTACGACAGGTTTTTCTGAAAACCTATTGCGTAATGAACTTGATATCGTTGTAGAATCAAATGAAGTTTTGAAATGGAGTGATTTTGAGGCTTTTCCAGTTTTGCTAAAGAGGTCACTCCCGGTGAAGGGATCGTCGGCCCTTTCCTCGTCGAATGAGGTGCGGGATATATCATATATATCACTGTGTAAAGCAGAAACTATAGAAGCAATCAAAAGTCAAACCGAGTGTGTAGCATCTGCCAGTTATTGCTAAAGGAGTCACTCCTGGTGAAGGGATCTCGGTCCTTTCCTCATCGAATAAGGTGCTGGATATATCACATATACCGCTGTGCAAAGCAAGAACTGTAGCTACCTGTTTTATTTTGAAATTCGATTCTACAACATCTTTAGGTTTCTTTTACTTTCATTAATCACATTAATGAAGTCCCATCATTTAAAGTACCTAAACATCACAGATAAATACGACGTACACTTATGCCATCCGCATTCGCCTCGATGTCCCCTCGTGCACCGTTAGGTTAGGTAACTAACGGCAGAGCGGGGCAGGGCTAGCGCGGGTGTAAAACATAAGTAACGCCTATATAATATATCATATATACTATATACAGTATCTATCACAGAACATCACATGATCACATCACAGATATCGCAGCAGAAGAATCATATGAAATATTGGATATACTAGGACGTCCGTGTTTTCAATACGAGCCAGTATAAAACACGGATTCCACGGTCGCGATGAATAGCCAAACCCACACCCCTAGACCCCTACGAGAGCGGCAAGCAACCCTACCAATTCTGGAGTTAGGAGACCCGGACTCGACTCCTCGAGTTGGTCTCCCACTGGACTCCAGAACCCGGTTACTTGTGCTCCCCTCCTTGGGTCTATCCTAGTGCGGAAAAGTAAATAATATACAAAAGGTGACATCTTCCGCAACCTGGAAGTGCCCCAATAAAAGAATATTACATACAAGTTTTTACATGAATGAAAATGAAAAACACTCATCTCACATAAAAACCCCCGGCTATTCAAACACGACGATCCAATATAACATATCCAGCAACACATAACATCACATGTCATCAACGTAAGTAAATATGCGCATCCCAATTGTCGTTGACATATAGCAACGAAACCGGCGATATCACATATTGCACTTACGGTCACAGAAAAGAAAGTGTAAAACTACAACAGTTGGAATTCGCAACCTCTTTAGACATCGCATGCCTAATCAAATGAATTCCTTAGACATCACATGCCTAACAATTATAAACCCCGCATTTTAGTCTCAAAATCGAAAACTCTTTTCAATATCAAGTCGGGCAATTCAACAAGATTCCCGACATCCTGATCGAATGCTCTCGCAAACTTTAGTAGGCGGCCGCACCCCCGATACCGTCGACGAAGTGTACCAAGGCGGAACACCGCTGCCGCGAGCACCCGAACGGATGCTTTCGGCGACGGGGTTCTCCTACAGTCACTTGGTCGGGGCTATGGAGTGAGGCTGTCTATTAAGTTTACCCGGCGAGTATCCGCGTACGCTACGTGATTGCGACGGACTTTTGATCACATCAAAATTCCGTGGCAACCGATCAAGTGAGACTAAAGTTCTATGTTTATAACATTCATTCAGTTATCTCATAACTGTTTGTGAATTCCAATTATTGTATCCCAATCCAGATAAATAGAAAATATTAAACTTTCCGATCGAACATTCGAACACCCAAGTTTTCCCGACTCTGATCAACACATGAAATAAGTTCAAAAACATTCATTTCATGCCTCAGTACCAACGGTCCAGCCGTAGAAGGGTCAAGCCAACGCCTCACATGTGGCACGCCGTACTGCCCCAAACCCGAAGGTTCAAAGGGCAGTTCAAGACGGTCACATAATCGAGTTAAGGTTTGTTGTCTTCTAGAGGGACCATCGCGTTACTTGCACTACTCAGAACGTCCTTAAACCACAGAAAATTCCAACACTTGGATATTTTCCGGCAGGGGAAAGATTGGGTATTCACATCCGGTCGAAATTTTTAACATATTCCAAAATATCCGGAAAGCCACATAGACAAAATCTGATAATCCGATCGAAACATCGAAGCTCTAAAACACCTCAGAAAATTCAACTCTTGAATAAATATTAAAAATACCCATAAAACTCAGCTGCTGAAATAATGAATTACTATGCAAATATTACAGGAAAATCCCATTAGTTGGCCGCGGAACCGCCGCAGAAGCCAAGCTTCTGCCGCGGTTCTGCCGCACCTTTGACTGTTCATGAGGTAAATTTTGCACCGTAGTTCAAAGAATTCCCTGCTGAATTTTTTAAGCATTTTTAATCTGGAAAAATCCCAGTTTTTAGAAAAAGTCCAGAGAGCATGATGTGTTAGGGTTTCGATGTGTATTCGGGTTTTAGACGTCGTCTAGACTTCGCCTAAGGCTCTAGCTAGGCTCTGATACCACTGTAGGGTTCCTAGGCACTCTAATGAGGTCTCACAAGGCATCAACCATGCCATTTTCAAATTTTACGGGTGCCGAGAAACCCTAATACGGATCGTTAACTAGATTTTTAGGCGAAAACAAGTAACTAGTTAACAAATTAACTAAAAGAGCGGAAATACAACCTTTGTAGATCCGGTCTTCCACCTCCATAGCTCCGCAATAAAGTCTCCTCGCTGTCCAAATGAAATCCCGGGCTCTAGCGTCGGCTTCATCGGAGAAATGGGCGGGCAAGCTCGTCGGCTTCGTGCCGAAGATGATCTACATCGAGGCATCGCAAGATCAAGCTCCCACTTCACCAAGTCATGAAACTTGTGAAGAAAACACCCTATACTACTTGGCAAGTGGTAGAGGATGAAGAAATAGGAAGTGGGTTCACTTTAGAATTGGATTTCTCACTCATTAGCTCAAGTTGCCATTGATGGAGTAAGCTTTCTTCATGTTGATGATGAAGAAGAAGAAGGAATATTATGATAAGTTTTTTAGAATAGAAAAGAAAAAGAATACTTATCATAACATTAATTATAGTTAGGTGTAGAGAATTGACTAAGGTTAAAAGAATGGTTAGGGTTAAGCTTGAAGACAAAATGGTCATATGGTCAAAGCTTCATGAAGCTTCATCAAGCTTCATGAAAGAAAGAAAGAATGAAACCATTTTGTTTTCATTTGTCATTTCATTTTAATCCAAATCAAAAAGATAAAAGATTAAAAACCCTAACCATTTACTTAACCTAGGTTTAATTCTTAACACTTAACCAAATGAGCAAGTATCATCAAACATGATACAAACTTGTGCACAAAAGTATATCACATATACAACTTGTAAGTCGATGTAGTACACCCCAGTTCTTGTGGGGAGGCGGAATTTTCAAAAACGATCAAGTTTAAAGAACGAACATCGACTAACCGCTTGAATCGAAGCTAAACTATAAATAACCGTACACAAAGTGTTTCTTAACTATTGTGTTTAGGGATTATACCAAATGAAACTAGTCCTTCGTCTTTACGATCTCCTTGTTCTCCTCGGCCTTCTCTAGGTAGTAGACGATCCACCCGAGAGCAAAACTCCAAGCTACACCTCTAACTTGAGGCAACTAATCTACTTTGATTGCTAATCAAAGAAGAAAGGATGATATAGAGTGAAGGTAATGAATGTTTAAGTCTAACTAAACCTTTGATCTCAACACATGAGGATTAAGGATTAGTCTCTTGAAGATGAGAGCTTGAGGAAAGAGAATGTGAGATGAGATAATGAGATGAGAGAGAGTGTATCATAATATATTATGAAGCATTCTTATTTTAGAATAATGAATAAAAGAAATGAATAAGCATGCTTCATAAATGCAAAATGGTGATTCATTAAGCATGTGTCATTTATCATTTATGGTGCAATAATGATAAAGATGAATCACTCTCATGACTCACAATCTTATCCAAAGTAACCTCCTTAGTCACATCTTCTAGAAGCTTCTCGCATAATTACGAGAACGCCCCTCCGATCCGCAAAAATACGGAAAAACTTTAGACTGTAAAAATCCAATAACCGGATACCAGTAACTGGCTTAAACCAAAGCCGACTGGTAAAAACTGTCCGAAAGTCGTACGTGCGTAAACGCACGTATGCGTCCGAACCCTTTGTCGCAAAACCATGCGACCTCTATATCGTTTCGCCTGGAGTAGGAAACTCTCTGTGTAGGACTCTAGAGACTCGACTACTACGCTGGCAGTGGGTTTAACCACAGACCGCAAGCGGCACTAGCTGTACGTAACGGTCCCCAGGTAGTTGTCGATAAGAAGGCCGATGAGGAAACCCATCCGAACTCCTACTGAGTCTGATGTGACAATCTCCATACAGTCCGGTCCGTTCGTCCAAGACTATCGCATATCGGGCCTAGGGGGGCGGCAAGCGTCAGTCCCCTAATAGCGGTATAAGTCGTGTCGGAGTGAAGCCCATTACACCCTGAGAAACTACTGGAACCTACCAGTAAATCTCGCTTGCCCTGGCCAGGGACTTTGCGTAATGGCTCTCTGACACAGCACGATATCTACTCCCAATACCGGGAGGGACGAATCCTGTCTAACCGCCACTGCCTCCAAGTGCTCGGGACTGCACCCAACTGCTACCTGTTTGCACGACTCCTTTGAGCCGTGGTAGGGTAGCAATCTAAGAACAGTGGGACACACTCGAGGCGAAGTAGCAGTGTCAAGTCTGCGGACTACGCTGTACTCATGTCACCTGGGAACTGCTCACTGACGACTGGTATCAAACCAACCAACAGTTCCCTGTGAGTCCTGTCCGGTGTACCCGTAACCTAACGAGCACCTGCATACTATCTCCAGTACGACGTACTGATGGCTGTGGGACAGACCATCTCCCCAACTGGGATGAGAAGCGTACACACTAGTCTACTCCGGATATCGATGCTCTGTCTCGATAATCCAACGACCAGGGACCTGAATAAGGATGTGCTTGTAGACTACCCAGCCCCCCACTAGTGTGACTGCCATCACAACGCTGGTAGACAAGCAAGATCCTAAGAGCTCTATCAATACGTACACTCACATATTAAGATAGAAAAACCAAGTAGCATACTACTATGTTTAGCAAGACTGTTATATATACATGTGAATATCCCAAGCTTCCATTAAGTAATATACAAACTAGTATGATACAGTAATGGCCTTCTAGGGCATAAACACTAACAATCTCCCACTTGCACTAGGGCCATGTACTGGCATATCGTAGACCAATGATCTCGAGTAGCCTCTCGAACTGAATCTGAGGAAGGGCCTTCGTGAATGGATCAGCAATGTTCTCTTCAGAAGCAACTCTCCGAACCTCGATCTCCTGACGATCAATGATCTCCCTGATCAGGTGATACCGTCTCAAGATGTGTCTGGACTTCTGATGGGACCTTGGTTCCTTCGCTAAAGCTATAGCTCCGTTGTTGTCGCAATACAGAGGTATTGGATCAACTATGGTAGGAACCACCTGAAGTTCTGTTAGGAACTTCTTCATCCAGACTGCTTCTTTTGCGGCATCGCAAGCAGCTATATACTCCGCTTCCATCGTCGAGTCAGCAATGGTGTCCTGCTTGGAGCTCTTCCAGCACACCGCCCCTCCATTGAGGGTAAAGACATAACCCGACATGGACTTGGAATCGTCCTTATCACTCTGGAAGCCGGAATCAGCAAAGGCCTCCAACCTGAGGTCTTTTCCGCCGTAAACCAAGAACATCTCCTTAGTCCTCCTCAGGTACTTGAGAATGTTCTTTACTGCTATCCAGTGTTTCTCCCCTGGGTCAGACTGATACCGGCTTACCACGCTCAGTGCGTAAGCTACATCTGGTCTGGTACACAACATCGCATACATTATAGAGCCTACCGCAGAAGCGTAGGGTATAACGGACATGCGTTCCCTTTCCAAATCAGTCTTGGGAGACATCTCTTTGGAGAGGGTGATTCCGTGACAAGCCGGTAGATTACCGCGCTTAGAATCTTCCATACTGAATCTTTTCAGTACAGTGTCGATATACCTGGACTGCGAAAGTCCCAACATCCTCTTGGATCTATCACGATAGATCCGGATCCCCAGAATGTACGAGGCATCACCCAGGTCTTTCATGGAGAACCTGTGTGACAAGAATCCTTTGACAGATTGTAGCATAAGAACGTCATTTCCTATCAATAGAATGTCATCCACGTACAAGACGAGGAATACGACACTTCTGGCCACAACTTTACTATATATACACGGTTCATCTGGATTTTTAATAAAGTCATACTCTTTGACTGTCTCATCAAAACAGATGTTCCAACTCCGCGATGCCTGCTTTAGTCCATAAATAGACTTAAGCAGCTTGCATACTTTCCCGCTGCTCCCACTCTGATTGAAACCCTCTGGCTGATCCATATAGACGCTCTCTTCTAAATTTCCATTCAGAAAAGCCGTCTTTACGTCCATCTGCCAGATTTCATAATCATGGAAGGCAGCAATAGCAAGAAGGACCCGAATGGATTTGAGCATAGCTACTGGAGAAAAAGTTTCGTCATAGTCCAAACCAGGTCTTTGACGAAAACCCTTTGCAACAAGTCTAGCCTTATAGGTTTCCACCTGTCCATCTACACCAATCTTTTTCTTGAAGATCCATTTGCATCCTATGGGTTTTACCCCATCTGGAGCAAAGTCCAAAGTCCATACTTTGTTGGTGTACATAGACTCCATTTCGGTCCGCATTGCATCTAGCCATCGTACCGAGTCGCCGCTCTGGATGGCCTGCCGGAAGTCAGTAGGTTCATCATCATCTATGATGCAATCCTCTCTATCCCCATCAATGAGAAAACCGTAGTATCTCTCAGGCGGATGAGACGGCCTACTACTCCTGCGGAGGGGTGCGGGAATGTTCTGTTCTTCTTGAACCTCTGGTTCTACCAAACTTTCAGTAACAGCTTGTGGTTCTGGAATTTCTTCCAGTTCTACTTCGCTCCCACTCTTCTGATTTTCTAAAAATTCAGTTTCTAAGAAGTGGGCATGACGAGAAACAAAAACCTTTTGTTCCTCTGCGTAATAGAAATAATATCCCTTGGAGTTCTTTGGATATCCCACAAGCTTACACAGTACTGAGCGTGCCTCGAGCTTGTCCACATGCTGCTTTTTTACAAAAGCTGGACACCCCCATGTCCTAAAAATGTTTTAGACAGGGTTTCTTCCCACTCCACATCTGATATGGTGTGGTAGGCACAGTCTTGGTTGGAACCTGGTTCAAAAGATATGCCGCTGATTCTAGCGCATAACCCCAGAAAGATCGCGGTAACTCAGTATTACTCATCATGGATCGTACCATATCCAATAGGGTTCGATTCCGTCTCTCCGATACACCGTTATGCTGTGGAGTGTATGGAGGAGTAAGCTGAGAGAGAATTCCTTTCTCTTTTAGGTAACCTAGGAACTCGGCACTTAAGTATTCTCCACCTCGATCAGATCTTAGTGTCTTAATACTTTTGCCTGTTTGGTTTTCCGCTTCACTCTTATATTCCTTGAATTTCTCAAAGGCCTCGGATTTATGCTTCATTAAGAAAACATGTCCATACCTAGAGAAATCATCTGTAAAAGTAATGAAGTAGGAAAAACCATCTCTTGCATGTGTAGACATTGGACCGCATACATCGCTGTGTATGAGTCCTAAGAGCTCGCTCGCTCTTATTCCTTGTCCAGTAAATGGAGTCTTTGTCATCTTTCCTTTGAGACAAGATTGACAAGTGTCATAAGATTGATATTCGAACGTGTCCAAATATCCTTCTCTATGCAACTTAGTCAACCTTCTCTCATTGATGTGACCCAGTCTACAATGCCATAAGAAAGCTTTATTTAAATCTGGAGACTTTCTTTTTAGTGTGTTCTGGACATTGAAAATTTGGAGTTGGTTTAACACATATATGCCGTTATTTAGAGTACCGGACCCAATCAAACCATGATTAAGGTGGATGTTGACAACATCTCTTACAAACGTGAAATCATAACCTTTATTTGATAACAAGGAAACTGATATGATATTACACGTTAAGCTTGGTACAAAATAACAGTTATGTAAAACCAAAATGTGTCCACTCGTCAATCCTAGGTGATAATCCCCGACGGACGCAGCTCCCACGCTAGCTCCGTTAGCAACCCTGAGGATCATATCACCTTCCTTCAGCACTCTACGGTTTCTCAGTGCCTGCAATGAATTGCAAATATGAGATCCTGATCCGGTATCCAATACCCAGGAAGTAGAGTTGATCGACAGACAATTCTCAATTACAAACACACCTGAAGTCGAAGCCACAGCTTGCTTCGGTTCCTAGTTCTTGGCGTTCCACGCCTTGCAATCCTTCTTCCAGTGCCCTTTCCTGTGACAATGGAAGCACTCATCCAGGCCAACTACCGGTGCTGCAAACTTTTTCTTTCCCTTCTTTCCCACCTTACTAACACCTCCTCTAGGTTTGGGTGCGGCCTTCTTCTTCCTTCCTTTGGCCCTAGCCTTGGACCCGGAAGAAGATGTACCGCCAACAAACATAGCGGGTGTTTCCCTTGCCTTCTGCAAGGTGCCCTCTGCACTCCTTAACATGTTCAGGAGTTCCGCAAGTTCAACTTCTTTTCCGTGAAGATTGAAGTTGAGGATAAACTGGGCGTAGGTGGGAGGAAGGGACTGGAGAATAAGGTCTGTATAGAGCTCATTATCCAAAGTCGTCCCAAGGTCTGCGAGCTCCTCAATATAGCCGATCATCTGTAGGACATGTTCACCTACCGATGACCCGACAGCCAACCTCGCTCGAAACAATTTCTTCGAGGTCTCGTATCTTGCTATACGAGATTGCTCTCCATAAAGTTCCTTTGTATGGAGAAATATGCCATCTAGAGACATATCCTCGTGCCTCCTCTGATGTTCATTGTTCATAGAGGCAAGCACGATGCACTTGGCTCTCGCGCAATCTAAATCCCAGGTTTTGCGGATTTCCTTATCCGCATTGCTGGATTTGGGACCAAGGACAGCAGGTGCCGTAGCGGTGAGGACGTACCCCAGTTTGTCATAGGTCAAGGCCATTTTGACATTCCGCAGCCAATCTTTATAGTTTGGCCCCGTCAGTATATTCTTTTCTAAAAGTAACTTAAGTCCAGTCATTTTCAGGGTCGCTGCAATTAGGAGAGAGAGAAGAAAACACTTTAGCATGATGCTCTTGCAAGTTTAGAGTGGTTTTTAGTTTATCTAAACTGGATGGCTCCCACTGTTTCTCGAATCCTTCCTCAAACCATAAAAGAAGAATTAGCCAGGACTATTCTCACCGTACAATACTTGCTTAACCGTTCAGCCAGGCCAGTGTCGATACTTCGAGGGAGGTTTTCCAACGCTTTCGCGAAGTTCCTTAATTAAATAACCTCTTTTCTCTGGGGGCGTAACCCCGCTGACACCTTTCTGGACACCTACTAGGTTTATAGCATTGATCGTTAAGTGACGAATATCCTGATAAGTAGCATATACTCACAGTAGGATCGGGATCCAAATATCATCGTATGATAATGTTGAAGGAATCCTACCAACATTCATCAAACTCCAAATGGTATGCATCTCTTTGCAAATTTCAGTTTCTTTAGAAATTCCCGATATATGTTTTTGCCCCATGTTCTTATGATCTTGACTAAGGGCCAACAAATCATAAGTCACATGTCAAGTTCTGCCCATCAATATCCTGTTGATTTGAACCCATCCATATATACTCTTGACTAAGGGCCAACAAAGCAATACGACTGTCCCAAACCAACTCATCTATCTATGTAACAAATGAATACCCCAGCAGCTACCAATCACTATGTCTTGACTAAGGGCCAAACAAACATAGCTTGAATACTACTGACCATTCATAAGAAATGACGGAGGGCTACGACTGGTTTTGGCGAAACCGTGAACGTAGTGAACTTGATATAACCGAAGGAACCTGATAGCTTTTAAAAGGAGTGGTTAAATCTCCGCATTTAAAAATATCTGTTTTAAAAATAACCGAGTGGTTTCTTTTAAATTGTTCCAACGATTTAAACTTGGTTTATTTTCTTTGCATTACAGATAATGCGTCCCATCATTAACCTATCATTGCAGAAAACAACGAAAATACAACGTCCTCTTATGCCATCCGCATTCGCCACTGGGTCCCGTCATCACCCGTTAGGTTACTTAACTAACGACAGAGCGGGGGCTGGGCTAGCGCGGGTGTAAAACATAAATGACGTCTAAATAGCTATCATAAATATAGATATTTTACATTCGTCTGACGCAATGATATTCATTCCAGAACACAGATAAACAATATTGGATTTGCAAGCAATCTGTATTTCTTTCGAGCCTGCAAGAAAAGACAGATTACACAGTTGTGATGAATAGCCGATACCCCACCCTCGACCCCTACGGGTACGGCAAACTACCCGCCCGGCAGTTTGTGTACCCCACCTTGGGTCAGTCCTAGGAGAAAAAAACAGTAAAATGAAATAATACAACGGTGGCTACGACCGCAACCTGGAAGTGCCCCGCAAAAATAATATTACAACAAATTACATTTACAACAAATGAATTAAACAATAACCCATTGCAAACCCCGGCTATACACCACAACAGTCCAATACAGTTTATATGCACAAACAGATATAACCATTACAGAAATGTGCAACCCCCTGCCAACCGACATACTAGCAGTTAGGGGAGGTTTACGAACACATTAAACAATCACAGATATAATCCAACATGCAAATACTGTACAATTTCGATCGATTAAACAACATCAATATTGCTCCAAAATCTGCTCTGTTAAACAGTAACCTGAGCAAATATTAAATATTCCAGAGAACCCCAAATTCTAAAGAGGACCCACACACCAAATACGAGTCCATTACTCGGCAACTCGGCCGCGGAACCGCGGCGGATCGGTGGGATCCGCCGCCCTTCCGCGGCGCTTTAGCCGAGTCATGGGCTCGAATTTTTTGTGTGTTCTTCTGGACTGTTTACAAGCTCTCTGAACTTACCTGAAAAATTTTAGGACATCATTTTAAGTTCGACAGAAACTGAACAGATTTAGGGTTTTCCGGCTTCGTTTTTCCGTTCGAAATTCGTACAAATTTGCAATCAAGTTATTTAGTGTTTAGCGAGTCTCTGATACCACTGTAAGTCGATGTAGTACACCCCAGTTCTTGTGGGGAGGCGGAATTTTCAAAAACGATCAAGTTTAAAGAACGAACATCGACTAACCGCTTGAATCGAAGCTAAACTATAAATAACCGTACACAAAGTGTTTCTTAACTATTGTGTTTAGGGATTATACCAAATGAAACTAGTCCTTCGTCTTTACGATCTCCTTGTTCTCCTCGGCCTTCTCTAGGTAGTAGACGATCCACCCGAGAGCAAAACTCCAAGCTACACCTCTAACTTGAGGCAACTAATCTACTTTGATTGCTAATCAAAGAAGAAAGGATGATATAGAGTGAAGGTAATGGATGTTTAAGTCTAACTAAACCTTTGATCTCAACACATGAGGATTAAGGATTAGTCTCTTGAAGATGAGAGCTTGAGGAGAGAGAATGTGAGATGAGATAATGAGATGAGAGAGAGTGTATCATAATATATTATGAAGCATTCTTATTTTAGAATAATGAATAAAAGAAATGAATAAGCATGCTTCATAAATGCAAAATGGTGATTCATTAAGCATGTGTCATTTATCATTTATGGTGCAATAATGATAAAGATGAATCACTCTCATGACTCACAATCTTATCCAAAGTAACCTCCTTAGTCATATCTTCTAGAAGCTTCTCGCACAATTACGAGAACGCCCCTCCGATCCGCAAAAATACGGAAAAACTTTAGACTGTAAAAATCCAATAACCGGATACCAGTAACTGGCTTAAACCAAAGCCGACTGGTAAAAACTGTCCGAAAGTCGTACGTGCGTAAACGCACGTATGCGTCCGAACCCTTTGTCGCAAAACCATGCGACCTCTATATCGTTTCGCCTGGAGTAGGAAACTCTCTGTGTGGGACTCTAGAGACTCGACTACTACGCTGGCAGTGGGTTTAACCACAGACCGCAAGCGGCACTAGCTGTACGTAATGGTCCCCAGGTAGTTGTCGATAAGAAGGCCGATGAGGAAACCCATCCGAACTCCTACTGAGTCTGATGTGACAATCTCCATACAGTCCGGTCCGTTCGTCCAAGACTATCGCATATCGGGCCTAGGGGGGCGGCAAGCGTCAGTCCCCTAATAGCGGTATAAGTCGTGTCGGAGTGAAGCCCATTACACCCTGAGAAACTACTGGAACCTACCAGTAAATCTCGCTTGCCCTGGCCAGGGACTTTGCGTAATGGCTCTCTGACACAGCACGATATCTACTCCCAATACCGGGAGGGACGAATCCTGTCTAACCGCCACTGCCTCCAAGTGCTCGGGACTGCACCCAACTGCTACCTGTTTGCACGACTCCTTTGAGCCGTGGTAGGGTAGCAATCTAAGAACAGTGGGACACACTCGAGGCGAAGTAGCAGTGTCAAGTCTGCGGACTACGCTGTACTCATGTCACCTGGGAACTGCTCACTGACGACTGGTATCAAACCAACCAACAGTTCCCTGTGAGTCCTGTCCGGTGTACCCGTAACCTAACGAGCACCTGCATACTATCTCCAGTACGACGTACTGATGGCTGTGGGACAGACCATCTCCCCAACTGTGATGAGAAGCGTACACACTAGTCTACTCCGGATATCGATGCTCTGTCTCGATAATCCAACGACCAGGGACCTGAATAAGGATGTGCTTGTAGACTACCCAGCCCCCCACTAGTGTGACTGCCATCACAACGCTGGTAGACAAGCAAGATCCTAAGAGCTCTATCAATACGTACACTCACATATTAAGATAGAAAAACCAAGTAGCATACTACTATGTTTAGCAAGACTGTTATATATACATGTGAATATCCCAAGCTTCCATTAAGTAATATACAAACTAGTATGATACAGTAATGGCCTTCTAGGGCATAAACACTAACACAACTTGCACATCAAGTGAGAAAATCCATATAAAGTGAACCAATACTAGTTAATGCAAAGTAATATATCAAATATATAATTATACATTAAATCATTAAATCAACACTTGATTTAACGATCCGGTCATATCGCATATAACCGACTAGTATCCTATGTATCGGCTTATCGAATCAACCCTTGATTCGATATCTAGGTTATATCGCATATAACCAATCGATACATTCATCGCGAGAATCGAATACAGTATCACATACTGGTATTATTCTCGGTCCCGCACATATCTCATATGCGCTCCTATTTCGTTTCGCTTGAGCCAGGAAACCTCTGTGTAGGACTCTAAAGACTCGTCAATACGCCGGCAGCAGGTGATGATCATATCAAACACCCACAAGCCGCAAGCGGTCTGCTAAACGTAACGGCCACCCGGGTATTGAGCAATCAGAAGATCGACGAGCAAGCCTACTCACACTCCTGTGAATCCAACCAGTAACACTTACCGTACAGTCCGGTCTGATCGTCTGATATGTCGCATATCTCGCCTAGGGGTGGTAGACGTCAGACCCCAATAGCTCGATAAGTCATGCCGACGTGAGGTCCATAACATGTGTTAAACTACTGATAACACTTACCAGTAGATCACTGCAACCCTGGCCAGGGATTTCCTGTTATGGCCAGTCGAGCATAGCGCAACATCAACCCCCTATATCGGGAGAGACGAATCCCCTCCTATCGCTCATTGCCTCCATGTGATTCGGGATTGTACCCAAAAACCACCGTTTTGCACGCCCTCTTGGATGTGGTAAGGTGGAAATCAAAGCACAGTGGGAACCACACAAGACTTTATGACGATCTCGGGTCAACAGACTACTCTGTACCACTGTCACCAGAGAACTGCCATCTAACGTAAGGTATAATACCATCTGGGAGTTCTCGGCGAGTCCGTCCAGTGTACCCAGTCTCCACTGAGCACCCGTATATCATCTCTGATGTCAAACACCAATGGATATGGGATCATCCATCGCCCATCTTTATGGGTCGAGAAGGTATACGCTAGTCTACTCTGGTATATCGATGCCCCGTCTCGATATACCCATGACTAGGGACTTTGAAGGATGTACTTATGGACTACCATGTCCCTACTAGTATGATCCGCATCACAGTCCAGGTAGTCAAGCACACATCCTAAAGGCTTTACCAACATGTTACAGAGAGACTATCAGTGTACACGTTAAGGTAAAGATCAACCAGATAGCATACTATCATGTCGAGCAAGAAAGTCCTCCCTATATATGTCCCAGCATCCACTACAATATACATCCTATGTATAGTAATGGCCTCTAGGGCATACATATAACTAACATACACATAACTAACAATCTCCCACTTTCACTAAGGCCATTTGTTGTAGTATCTCATACTCAACGTCCTATAGAAGTCTCTATAGGGAAATGCCTTTGTGAGTGGATCCGCCGTGTTATCCTCCGCGTCAACTCTCCTTACCTCGATCCCTTGGAGATCAACCATCTTTCTGATCAGGTGATACTGTCCTCAGAACATGTCTGGATCGCTGATGGGACCAATGTTCCTAGGCCAAAGCCACAACTCCATTTTTATCTTAATAACACTTGTTGGACGCTCAATGGTAGGAACCATGTTCATATCATGAACAAGAAATATCCAGACATCCATATTGGTAGCATCATTGGTAGCGATGTATTCAGCCTTTATCGTCTAGTTTGCCACGGTATATAGCTTGGAACTCTTCCAACATACCGTCCCTCTACTGAGGGTAAAGATAAAGCCCGTGACTGACTTTCTGTCGATCTTATCACTCTGGGAGCTCGAATTGGTAAATGACTCCCACCAGAGTTCAATGTTAAAAACACCAAGAACATTTCTTTAGTGCTTCTCAAGTACTTAAGAATGTCCTACAAAGCTGTCTAGTGATTCTCCCAAGATCCGATTGATTCCTGATCACTACACCTAGTGAGTTATCAACATCCGGTCTGGTACATAACATCGCATACATGATAGAGCCTACTGCCGAAGCATAGGGTATCCCTTGCACACGAGCTCTCTCCAAATCAGTCTCGGGAGACATCTTTTTAGAGAGAGTGATTCCTGAGTAAGTGGGAGAACCACCACGCTTAGAATCTTCCATACTAAACCTCTTTAGTATGGTGTTAATGTACCTGGATTTGGAACACTCCCAACATCCACTTAAATCTATCACCATAGATCATAATCCACAAGATGTAGTAGGTATCATCCAGATCTTTCGTGGAGAATCCTCATGATAAGAGGAGCTTGACCGAGTGTAGCATAGGAAACCATTTCCTATCAAGAGTATGTCATCTACGTACAATACGTGGAAGAAACCTTACTCTCTACAACCTTCTTGTATATACAAGGTTCATCTACCTTTTTGATGAAGTCAAATTCTTTGACCGCCATATCAAAACAGATGTTCCAACTCCGCGATGCGTGCATTGATCCTGATGGACTTAAGCATAGCCACTGGAGAAAAAGTTTCATCATAAAACCACACCTGGTTATTGACGAAAACCTTTTACGACAAGTCTAGCTTTGAAAGTCTCAACTTTTCCATTTACACCAAGAATCTTCTCAAGATCCATTTGCTCCCAATGGGTTTTACCCCTTCAGGTGCAACATTCAAAGTCATACTTTGTTAGTGTACATGGATTCCATCTTTCATCGCATAGCATCCAGTCTTTTCACAGAGTCCCTACTCGTGATGGCCTGCCTGAACCTAGTTGGGTCATCATCTAACATGATGCAATCCTCGCTCCCACCGTCACCGAGGAAACCGTAGTATCTCTTAGGTGGATTGAGGAACCCAACCAGATTTGCGGAAAGGCTGAGGTTCATCGGAGACTATTGAATCTTTTGGTTTCACCAAATCATCAGCTGTTAGTTTGTCCAGCCGGAACTCCTTCCAGTTCTACCTCATGACCACTAATTTCTTTATAAGAAATTCCTTTTCTAAAAAGGTGGCATGCTGAGAAACAAAACACCTTTTGCTCCTCAGTGTGGTAGAAGATATACCTTCGCGAATGTTCGGGATATCCAACAAACTTATACAGAACTGGCCTTGCCTTGAGCTTGTCCGGATTTTGCTTTTCAACATAGGCCGGACAACCCCATATCTTAACTCGTTTAAGACATGATCTCTTCCCATTCCATATCTCATATGGAGTGGTAGGCACTGATTTGAATGGAACCCCATTTAATAGGTATGTAGCTTCTCAAGTGCATAACTCTAAAAGGAAACAGGCAACTCAACAATACTCATTATAGAGCACACCATATCTACCTCCACCCCGACACACTGATGTGCTGTGGTGTTATACCTAAAAGTATCCTACGCGGCTTAGGTACAATCTTAGTAGCCACCCTACCTGCACTCACACTCTTCGATACTGGGGGATCACATTGCTTCATGTCACAACGGTTTGTAAGAACTCATGCGATCCCAGTTAAGCCGCTCGTATCCAGCTGGAATATCAGTTCAGGGAACATCGTTCTAACAGAAACCTTAGGATACGATCTGTGTCCAGTGATCGTCTGCGGTCGAGAATTCTATGCGGAGTTCAAGGTACTGTACATACTGAATTTTAACGTAGTCTTTGGAATGGACTGGCTGGGAACTTTCTTCGCTACCATCGACTGTCACCAAAGGAGGATAATGTTTGAAATACTAGATCACCCAGTGTTCTATTCAAAAGCGGAGACCGGACTTTGGAGAATCTACCGAGCAAAACCAAAGAAAGCAGAGATTGCAGCGTTGCAAGCGGGAGGAGAGTTTGAGGATGTATTCCCTGAAGGCATAGCAGGTTTGCCTCCCGATCGAGCTCTAGAGTTTGGCATTGATTTATAACCTGGTGCACAACCTGTAATAAAAGCTCCATACAGTTTAAGTCCGGAAGGATTGAAGGAGATCCAGATTCAGTTGGATGAACTCCTAAAGAAAGGTTGGATCAGACCCAATACCTCAAGTTAGGGATCTCCGGTGCTGCTAGTGAAGAAGAAGGAAGGTACTTACCGGATGTGTGTGGATTATCGAGCACTAAACAAAGTGACAATTAAGAATAAGTATCCGCTATCTCGCATCAATGACCTTTTCGATCAGCTGAGTAGATCTTGTGTCTTCTCAAAGTTAGATTTTCATTCATGCTATCATCAAGTGAAGTTCGGGAATCCGACATTCAGAAGATGGCGTTTAGGACTCTATATGGCCATTATGAATACCTCGTAATGCTATTTGGAGTAACTAATGCACCAGCCATTTTTATAAACCTGATGAACCAAGTTTTCTGAGAGTACTTAGACAGGTTTGTTGTTATCTTCATCGAAGACATCCTGGTGTATTCAAAGAATCGGAAAGAACACGCCGAGCACTTACGTATTTTCCTAGAGACACCACGACAGCATCAGCTTTACGCTAAGTACAGCAAGTATGAATTTTGG
The DNA here is from genome assembly GCA_030015575.1 of Agapanthus africanus. NCBI lineage: Eukaryota > Viridiplantae > Streptophyta > Magnoliopsida > Asparagales > Amaryllidaceae > Agapanthus > Agapanthus africanus. The sequence goes on along the minus strand of JASDDO010000026.1, from coordinate 510,032,879 downwards.
CTAGAACGGTTCGGATTTCTCGGACACATCATTTCAGGTGAAGGAATCTCTGTGGATCCAACTAAAGTGTCAGCTGTCAGTGAGTGGCCGACACCAAATTCGGTCAAAGATATAAGAAACTTCTTGGGTTTAGCAGGATATTACAGATGCTTCATCGAAGGATTTTCAAAGATCACAGCACCCTGACCAAGCTTACATGTAAAGATGAAGTATTCATGTGGTCAGAAGCATGTTAGAAGGTTTTCGTAGAACTCAAGTCGAGATTAACTTCTGCACCTATTCTCATAATACCGGATCGATCTGGAGGATTCAATGTACATTGTGATGCGTCCATTAAAAGATTATGATGTGTTCTGCATCAGCATGGAAAGGTTGTGGATTTTGCATCAAGACAGTTAAAGATTCATGAGCACAACTATCCAACACATGACCTAAAATTGGCGGCCTTCATCTTCGCACTCAAGATTTGGCGTCACTATCTTTTGGGAGAGCGAGTGGATATATACACCGAGAATAAGAGTCTGAAGTATGTGTTTACTCAAAAAGAACTCAACATGCTGCATAGAAGATGGATAGAGCTCATGGAAGACTTTGACATCAACCAACAATATTATCTTGGAAAGGTGAACGTAGTTTTCGAAGCACTTAGCCGCCAGCACTTAGCAATGAACCCCACCGCTCAATGGAAGCTACAACAAGAAATGCACAGACTTATGATTGAAGTAGTTGTGGCAGGAAATGCATCATTGATTGTGTTAGTTATATGTATGCCCTAGAGGCCATTACTGTACATTGGATGTATATTGTAGTGGATGCTGGGTCATATATAGGTAGGACTTTCTTGCTCGACATGATAGTACGCTATCTGGTTGCTATTTATCTTAACATGTATACTTTCTGTCTCTCTGTTACATGTTGATAAAGCCCTTAGGATGTGTACTCGACTTCCAGGACTATGATGCAGATCATACTAGTAGGGCCTGGGTAGTCCATGAGTACATCCTTCAATGTTCCTAGTCGTAGGAATATCGAGACGGGGCATCGATATTCCAGAGTAGACTAGCGTATATCTTCTCGACCCATGTGATGGGCGATGGATGATCCCATATCCATTGGTGTTTGACATCAGAGATGGTATGCAGGTGCTCAGTGGAGACTGGATACACTGAACGGACTCGCCGAGAACTCCCAGATGGTATTATACCTCACGTCAGATGACAGTTCTCTGGTGACACTGGTACAGCTTAGTCTGTTGACCCGAGATCGTCATAGAGTCTTGTGTGTCTCCCACTGTGCTTTGATTTCCACCCTACCACAGCTCTACTGAGTCGTGCAAACAGGTGGTTTTTGGGTACAGTCCCGATTCACATGGAGGCAATGAGCGATAGGAGAGGATTCGTCTCTCCCGGTATTGGGGGTTGATGTTGCGCTATGTACGGCTGGCCATAACAGGAAATCCCTGGCCAGGGTTGCAGTGATATACTGGTAAGAGTTATCAGTAGTTTCACGATTATTATGGACCTTACGTCGGCATGACTTATCAAGCTACTGGGGTCTTACGTTTACCACCCCTAGGCGAGATATGCGACATATCAGACGAACAGACCGGACTGTACGGTAAGTGTTACTGGTTGGATTCACAGGAGTGTCAGCGGGCTTGCTCGTCGATCTTCTGATCGCTCAATACCCGGGTGGCCGTTACGTTTAGCAGACCGCTTGCAGCTTGTGGGTGTTTGATATGATCATCACCTGCTGCCGGCGTATTGACGAGTCTTTAGAGTCCTATACAGAGGTTTCTTGGCTCAAGCGAAACGAAATAGGAGCGCATATGAGATATGTACGGGATCGAGAATAATGCGTGTATGTGATACCGTATTCTATTCTCGCGATGAATGTATTGATTGGTTGTATGCGATATAACCTAGTTATCGAATCAAGGATTGATTCGATAAGCCGATACATTGGATATTAGTCGGTTATATGCGATATGACCGTATCGTTAAATCAAGTGTTGATTTAATGCATAATTATATATTTGATATATTACTTTACATTAACTAGTATTTGTTCACTTAAATTGGATTTTCTCACTTGATGTACACAAGTTGTATATGCGATATACTTTTGTGCACTTGTTTGTATCATGTTTGATGATACATGCAAACTTGGGTTTGTGTAAAGAATTAAACCATGGTTATGTTACTGGTTAGGGTTTTGATTTACTTACTTATTCATTTATTTATTTATTCATTAATTCATTTTGGGCAAAAATGAAATGGTGGCTTAGTTTGTTTTGTTGTTGAAGCTTCATGAAGCTTTGACTAAGTGACCATTTTGTCTTCATGTCCTAACCCTAACCATTCAACTAAACCCTAGTTAATTCTCCGATGAAGCCGCCGCTAGAGCCCGGGATCCGATGATCGCAGCGAGGGGACTTCATCACGGAGCTATGGAGGTGGAGGATCGGATCTACAAAGGTTATAGCCCCTTTCCTTTTAGTTAAAGTTGTTTACTTGCATCACATCGCCTATACATCTAGTTAACGATCCGTATTAGGGTTTGTAGGCACATGAAAAATTTGAATTGTGCATGTTTGATCACTTGTGAGACCTCATTAGTATGCCTAGGAACCCTACAGTGGTATCAGAGCCTAGCTAGAGCCTTAGGCGATGCGTAGACGGAGTTAGAAGTCCGATCGAACCGAAACCCTAATTCAAAATTGCTCTCTGTACATTTTTTGAAATCGGGGATTTTTGAAAATTAAAAATATGCATCAAAATCAGCAGGAGTTTCTAAGAATTACTGTGGAGCACGTGCTTCTGATTCTATCAAAGCGCGGCGGAACCGCGGCATTAGCATGGCTAATGCGGCGGTTCCGCGGCCGTTTTGTCTCTTCTTCCATTTATTTTTCCACAGTAATTCCTATATTCTGGTGCTGTATTTTCTGGGAATTTTTAAATCTTACTCAAGAGTTGAGTTTTCTGGGTTGTATTGGGAGTTCGGAGATTTGATCGGACTGTCTAATTTTGTCTGTGTTTTTTCCGGGTAATTTTAGAATATGTTAAAAAGTTCGACCGGATATAAATACCCAGTTTTTCCCCTGCCGGAAAATTTCCAATTGTTGGACTTTTCCGTAGTTTAATGACGTTCTAAGTAGTGCAAGTAACGCGATGGTCCCTCTAGAAGACAACAAACCTTAACTCGATTATGTGACCGTCTTGAACTGCCCTTTGAACCTTAGGGTTTGGGGCAGTACGGCGTGCCACATGTGAGGCGTTGGCTTGACCCTTCTACGGCTGGACCGTTGGTACTGAGGCATGAAGTGAATTTCTTTGAACCTATTTCATGTGTTGAGCTGTTTCGGGAAAACTTGGGTGTTCGATTGTTCGATCGGAAAGTTTAACATTTTCTATCTTATCCGGAATGTGATAGAATAATTGGAATTCACAAATAGTTATGAGATAACTAATATGAATGTTATAAACATAGCAGTTTAGTCTCACTTGATCGGTTTCCACGGAATTTTGATGTGATCAAAAGTCCGTCGCAATCACGTAGCGTACGCGGATACTCGCCGGGTAAACTTAATAGACAACCTCACCCCATAGCCCCGACCAAGTGACTGTAGGAGAACCCCGTCACCGAAAGCATCCGTTCGGGTGCTCGCGGCAGCGGTGTTCCGCCTTGGTGCACTTCGTCGTCGGCGTCGGGGGTGCGGCCGCCTGCTAAAGTTTGCGACGAGCATTCGATCAAAATGTCGGGAATCTTGTTGAATTGCCCGACTTGATATTGAAAAGATTTTTCGATAATGAGACTAAAATGCGGGGTTTATAATTGTTAGGCATGTGATGTCTAAGTATTTCATTTGATTAGGCATGCGATGTCTAAAGAGGATGCGGATTCCAACTGTTGTAGTTTTACACTTTCTTTTCTGTGACCGTAAGTGTAATATGTGATATCGCCGGTTTCGTTGCTATATGTCAACGACAATTGGGATGCGCATATTTACTTACGTTGATGACATATGATGTTATGTGTTGCTGGATATGTTATATTGGATCGTCGTGTTTGAATTGCCAGGGTTTTTTTTTATGTGAGACGAGTGTTTTTCATTTTCATTCATGTAAAAACTTGTATGTAATATTCTTTTATTGGGGCACTTCCAGGTTGTGGAAGATGTCACCATTTGTATATTATTTACTTTTCCGCATTAGGATAGACCCAAGTTGGGGAGCACAAGCAACCGGGTTCTAGGGTCCAGTGGGAGACCATCTCGAGGAGTCGAGTCCGGGTCTCCTAACTCTAGAATTGGTAGGGTTGCTTGCCGCTCTCGTATGGGTCTAGGGGTGTGGGATTGGCTATTCATCACGACCGTGGAATCCGTGTTTTATACTGGCTCGTATTAAAAAACACGGACGTCCTAGTATATCCAATATTTCATATGATATTTTCTGCTGCGTTATCTGTGATGTGATCATGTGATTTGTTCAGATAGATATTATATATAGTATATATGATATATTATATAGACGTTGCTTATATTTTACACCCGCGCTAGCCCTGCCTCGCTCTGGCATTAGTTACCTAACCTAACGGTGCAGACGGGACATCGAGGCGAATGCGGATGGCATAAGCGTACGTTATATTTATCTGTGAGGTTTAGGTGGACTTAAATGATGGAATATTCATTAATGAGATTAATGAAAGAAAATAAACCTAATTGATGTTGTGGAATCGAATTTCAAAATAAAAAAAGGTAGCTACAGTTCTTGCTTTGCATCGCGGTGTTCCTTGTAGAACATCCTGCACCTTATTCGATAAGGAAAGGACCGAGATCCCTTCACCGGGAGTGACTCCTTTAGCAATAACTGGCAGATGCTACACACTCGGTTTGTCTTTTGATTGCTTCTACAGTTTCTGCTTTGCACAGTGATATATATGATATATCCCGCACCTCATTCGACGAGGAAAGGGCCGACGATCCCTTCACCGGGAGTGACCCATTTAGCAAAACTAGAAAAGCCTCAAAAACATTCCATTTAAAAACATTTGATTCCGCAACGAGATCAAGTTCAAAGCGTTAAAGGTTTTCATAAAAACCATTCGCAACCCTCCGTCATTTTAGGAAGTAGAGTACTTAGTATTCGTGCTGTGTTTGTTGACCTTAGTTAAGGCACAGTGTACGGTAGCTAAGTGATGTCTTCCTATACCGCATATGATGCGATTAGTTAGGACAGTCGCGTGACTTTGTTGACCTTAGTTAAGGGTCTTGTGGGTGGGTCTAATTAATCACGAAATGACGGGTAGAACTTGACTAGTGCTTATGATTTGTTAACCATAGTTAAGGTCATAACCGCTAGGGGTAAAAATCTTTATCGGGAGTTTCAAGTGTTGAAATTTGCAATGAGATTGCATACCTTCTATGTGATAGTTGGATCCCGATACCCACTGCGAGTAATTGTTACTCCTGGGAGAGTTTTGCACTTTACAATTAGCCGATCAAGTAGCTGTCTAGAAAGATGTCAACGGGGTTACGCCTCTGGGAAAACGAGGTTTACTGTAATTAGGTCCGTGCGAAAGCACGGGGAACCTCCCTCAAAGTACCGACACTGGCCTGGCTGAAAGATTGGCGAACTTGTAGAGTGTAATTAATCCCGGCTAGTCTTTCCTTTTAAGGTTTGAAGGAAGATTTGATAAAAACAGTGGGAGCCATCCTGATTAGATAAAATAAATAACCAATCTAATCTTGCAAGAGCGCATGCAGAGTGTTTTCTTCTCTCTCTCTCTCCAGGTAGCGACCATATCACGCCCTAATCAAGATAATAATATGGATGTATTGACCGAACCCGCTTGTTATACTGAGCTGGGGAACGTTGGTCCCGCTCCAACTTGTAATTGTTATAAGACAGAGCAGGAAATAGGGGAATACCAGAATTCCTATGCCGCCCAAACGAAGAAAGTGCATATGATGCATCTCCTTCGGGAGTGTTCATTACAAAGAACTGTTTCTCAGTATCCTCTGCATCCTGGGTATTTGATACCGGATCAGGATCCCAGATATGTAATCTGTTACATAGGGCTACAAAAAGGTAGAAAAACTGAGAACGGGTGATAAGTTTCATGAAATAGAAAACGGGGCAAGTGTTGCAGCCAAGTCTGTTGGTCACTGTCACCCTGTATGACCAGTACATTGATTCTGAATGAATGTTATTAGATACCGAACCTGATATACAAAATCATGTCAGTCTCTTTATTAGTAAAGAAAAGATATAATTTTATATTGATGGATAATGTTTTGAACATTTCCTATATCAAAAGTTGATCGGTTCAGGCACGTTATCTAAAAGCATTGACGTTCTAAATCAAACTACAGTTCCTAGTATACAGAACACACACAAGAGGAAGAGTTCAGAAATGAACGAATCCTTCTTGAGGCATTGTAGACTAGGTCATATCAGTGCGACCCGACTAGCTGAAGTTACATTTTAGATGCATATTTAAATCAGTTTGAATTTACATCTTGTGAAACTTGCCAGTCATGTCACAAAATTAAGATGACCATAGCTCTGTTTATTGGAAACAGAGAAAGAGTTAGTAAACTCTTGGGACTGATACATGATGATGTATGTAAGGTCTCATGTCTACACATGCCAGGACAGGTTCTTTGTACTTCATTACGTTCTCTGATGATCTCTCAAGATTCAGACATATGTTCCTGTTGAAACATAGGCCCGAAGCTTTTGAGATATTCACAGAATATAAACTAGAAGTAGGGAACCAATACGAGTATAAGTATTATGTATTTTGATGTGATCAGGGAGGAGAATACTTGCGCATAGAGTTCCTGGACTATTCTAAAGGAGAATGAGATTCTCTCTCCGTATTACTCCTCTGAATACACCACAGCACAACGGTGTATCAGGGCGGAGCAATCACACAATTTTAGATATGGTGTGCTCTATGATGAGTATTACTGAGTTACCTATTTCCTTTTAGGGAGTTATGCACTTATGAAGTTTCATACCTATTAAATAGGGTTCGATTCAAATCAGTGCCTACCACTCCATATAAGATATGGTATGGGAAGAGCCTATCTCTTAAGTAAGTTAAGATTTGGGATTGTCCGGCCTGTGTCAAAAGCTAAATCCGGACAAGATCGAGGCAATGTCAGTTCTGTAGAACTGGAAAGGTTCCAGCTATACAAAACTGCAGCTGATGATTTGACAGAACCGAAGGATTCAATAGTCCCCGACGAACCTTAGCCTCTCCGCCGATCTGGTAGGGTTCCTCACCTGCCTGAGAGATACTTCGGTTTCTCGATGACAGTGGGAGCGAGGACTGCATCATGAGATGATGACCCAACTAGATTCGAGCAGGTCATCAAGAGTAGGGACTCTGTAAGAATGGCTGGATGCTTAGCGATCTGAGATGGAATCCATGTACACCAGCAAAGTATGGACTTTAGCTGCTGTATCTGAAGGGTTAAATCCCCATCAGGAGCAAGTATATCTTGAGAAGATTACTTGGTGTAGATGGAAAAGTTGAGACTTTCAAAGCTAGACTTGTTAAAGTTTTTCGTCATCGACCAGGCGTGGATAATGATGAAACCTTTTCAGGGACTATGCTTAAGTCCATTTAGATCCTACTTGCCATTGCTATATACTATGGCTACGATATCTGGTGGTTGGGTGCCATGACTACTTTTCTAAATAATGATTTAGAAGAGAACGTCTATAAGAACACAGCCAGAGGGCTTCGTAAACAGTGGGAGCAGCGGAAACGTGTGCAAGTTGCTTTACAGAATAAAGCAGGCATCGCGGAGTTGGAACGTCTGTTTTGATGTGATAGTCAAAGTGTTTGACTTCATCAAAATGGTAGACGAACCTTGTATATACAAAAAGATAATAGAGAGTAAGGTGGTCATCCTCGTATTGTACGTAGACAACATACTCTTGATAGGAAAAGAGTTTCCTATGCTACGCAAGGTCAATCTCCTCTTATCACATGGATTCTCCATATAGGATCAAAGTGATACCTCCTAAATCCTGGGTTTTGGATCTATGAGATAGATCTAGATAGATGTTAGGATTCTCACTAGTTGTAGTGAGATGGTATCAATCGATCCTGGGGAGAATCACTGGAAAGGTTCCAGGGTGATAAGGATGACTGAATGTCAGTCGCAGGCATTGTCTTTACCCTCAGTGGGGGAACGGTATGTTGGAAGAGTTCCAAGCTAGATACCGTGGCAAACTAGACGATAAAGGCTGGTAACATCGCTATTAAAGATACTACCAAAGAGGAAGTTTGGGTGTATATTGGTTCATGAGATGAACTAGGTTCCTATCATTGTATGACAATGAAAGTGTGGCTTTGGCCCAGGAACCCTGGTCCCATCAGTGACCCAGACATATTCTGAGGCAGCATCACCTGATCATGGAGATAGTTGATCTCTAGGGTGATCGAGATTAGGAGAGTAGACTCAAAGGATAACACGGCGGATCCACTCACAAAGGCTTTTTCCCAGAGAGAAACTTATATGGGATGGTTGAGTATGTGATACTGCAACCACTGCTACAGATGGCCCTAGTGAAAGTGGGAGATTGTTAGTTATATGTATGCCCTAGAGGCCATTACTGTACATTGGATGTATATTGTAGTGGATGCTGGGTCATATATAGGTAGGACTTTCTTGCTCGACATGATAGTACGCTATCTGGTTGCTCTTTATCTTAACATGTATACATTCTGTCTCTCTGTTACATGTTGATAAAGCCCTTAGGATGTGTACTCGACTTCCAGGACTATGAAGCAGATCATACTAGTGGGGCCTGGGTAGTCCATGAGTACATCCTTCAATGTTCCTAGTCGTGGGAATATCGAGACGGGGCATCGATATTCCAGAGTAGACTAGCGTATATCTTCTCGACCCATGTGATGGGCGATGGATGATCCCATATCCATTGGTGTTTGACATTAGAGATGGTATGCAGGTGCTCAGTGGAGACTGGGTACACTGAACGGACTCGCCGAGAACTCCCAGATGGTATTATACCTCACGTTAGATGGCAGTTCTCTGGTGACACTGGTACAGCTTAGTCTGTTGACCCGAGATCGTCATAGAGTCTTGTATGTCTCCCACTGTGCTTGTATTTCCACCCTAACACGGCTCTACTGAGTCGTGCAAACAGGTGGTTTTTGGGTACAGTCCCGATTCACATGGAGGCAATGAGCGATAGGAGGGGATTCGTCTCTCCCGGTATTGGGGGTTGATGTTGCGCTATGCACGACTGGCCATAACAGGAAATCCCTGGCCAGGGTTGCAGTGATATACAGGTAAGAGTTATCAGTAGTTTCACGATTGTTATGGACCTTACGTCGGCATGACTTATCAAGCTACTGGGGTCTGATGTTTACCACCCCTAGGCGAGATATGCGACATATCAGACGAACAGACTGGACTGTATGGTAAGTGTTACTGGTTGGATTCACAGGAGTGTGAGCGGGGTTGCTCGTCGATCTTCTGATCGCTCAATACCCGGGTGGCCGTTACGTTTAGCAGATCGCTTGCGGCTTGTGGGTGTTTGATATGATCATCACCTGCTGCCGGCGTATTGACGAGTCTTTAGAGTCCTACACAGAGATTTCCTGGCTCAAGCGAAACGAAATAGGAGCGCATATGAGATATGTGCGGGACCGAGAATAATGCGTGTATGTGATACCGTATTCTATTCTCGCGATGAATGTATTGATTGGTTGTATGCGATATTGTTAGTTATATGTATGCCCTAGAGGCCATTACTGTACATAGGATGTATATTGTAGTGGATGCTGGGACATATATAGGGAGGACTTTCTTGCTCGACATGATAGTATGCTATCTGGTTACCCTTTACCTTAACGTGTATGCTGATTGTCTCTCTGTTACATGTTGGTAAAGCCCTTAGGATCTGTACTTGACTACCTGGACTATGATGCGGATCATACTAGTGGGGACATGGTAGTCCATAAGTACATCCTTCAAAGTCCCTAGTCGTGGGTGTATCGAGACGGGGCATCGATATGCCAGAGTAGACTAGCGTGTACCTTCTCGACCCATACAGATGGGCGATGGATGATCCCATATCCATCGGTGTTTGACATCAGAGATGATATATGGGTGCTCAGTAGAGACTGGGTACACTGGACGGACTCGCCGAGAACTCCCAGATGGTATTATACCTCACGTCAGATGGCAGTTCTCTGGTGACACTGGTACAGAGTAGTCTGTTGACCCGAGATCGTCATAGAGTCTTGTGTGGTTCCCACTGTGCTTTGATTTCCATCTTACCACGTCCAAGAGGGCGTGCAAAACGGTGGTTTTTGGGTACAGTCCCGAGTCACATGGAGGCAATGAGCGATAGGAGGGGATTCGTCTCTCCCGGTATATGGGGGTTGATGTTGCGCTGTGTTCGATTGGCTATAACAGGAAATCCCTGGCCAGGGTTGCTGAGATTTGCTGGTAAGTGTTACCAGTAGTTTCTCGAACAGTTATAGACCTCATATCGACACGACTTATTGAGCTATTGGGGTCTGACGTTTACCACCCCTAGGCGAGATATGCGACATATCAGACGATCAGACCGGACTGTACGGTAGTGTTACTGGTCGGATTCACTGGAGTGTGAGTGGGCTTGCTCGTCGATCTTCAGATCGCTCAATACCCGGGTGGCCGTTACGTTTAGCAGACCGCTTGCGGCTTGTGGATGTTTGATATGATCATCATCCGCTGCCGGCGTATTGACGAGTCTTTAGAGTCCTACACAGAGGTTTCCTGGTTCAAGCGAAACGAAATAGGAGCGCATATGAGATATGTGCGGGACCGAGAATAATGCGTGTATGTGATACCGTATTCTATTCTCGCGATAAATATATCGAATGGTTGTATGCGATATAACCTAGTTATCGATTCAAGCGTTGATTCGATAAGCCGATATATTAGATACCAGTCGGTTATGTGCGCATGACCGGATCATTGAATCAAGTGTTGATTTAATGATTTAATGCATATTTATATATTTGATATATTGCTTTGCATCAACTAGTATCGGTTTACTTAAGATGGATTTTCTCGCTCGGGTGTGCACATTACATATGCGATATGATTTTGTGCACTTGATTGTATCATGTTTGATGATACAAGTTTACTTGGTTAAGTGCAAAGAATAAACCATGGTTAAAAGAATGGTTAGGGTTTTATTTTCCATTACTTATTTATTCATTTATTTATTTGTTTATTCACTTTGGAAAATAAAAAGAAAAGAGAAAAGAATGGTTGCTAGATTTGGAGTTTAGTTGAAGCTTCATGAAGCTTTGATAAAGTCAACCATACTTATCTCATCCTTAACCCTAACCATTCACACTAACCATGATTCATTCTCTACACTTGACCATGGTTAGAATTATGATAAGAATTCATTTTCTTTTCTTTTTCTATTAACTTATCATAATAATATCCTTCTTCTTCTTCATTCTTCAAGTGAAGAAAAGCAAGGTCCATCAATGGTGATTGTTGGAAATGAGTGAGAAATCCAATTCTAAAGTCTACCCACTTCCTATTTCTTCATCCTCTACCTCTTGCCAAGTAGTAGAGTGTGTTTCCTTCACAACTTTTCACGGTTTGGTGAAGGTGGAGCTTGATTCATCGATGCCTCGACGTAGATCATCTTCGGCATGGACATCGACGACCTAGCTTGCCCATTCTCCGACGAAGCCGACTCTAGAGCCCGGATTTGATTTGGACAGCGGAGAGGACCTCGTTGCGGAGCCGTGGAGGTGGAGCACCGGATCTACAAAGGTTGTATTTCCGTATTCTCATTAGTTAACTGTTAACTAGTGCTTGTTCGCCTAGACATCTAGCAAACGATCCGTACTTTAGGGTTTGTAGGCACCATAATTTTTAAAATTGCCATGTTTGATGGCTTGGGAGACCTCACTAGAGTGCCAAGGAACCCTGCAGTGGTATCAGAGCCTAGCTAGAGCCATAGGCGAAGTCCAGACGGAAATTGAAGTCCGAACGAACCCGAAACCCCGAACCGATATTGCTCTCTGTACAATTTTTAAAAACAGGGATTTTTCAGTATTAAAAATATTCAGAAAAACATACAGGAAAATCTAAGAGTAACTGTGTAACCCGTAGCCCTAATTCCACTAAAGCGCCGCGCTTCCGCGGCACGAGCATGGCTCGTGCGGCGGAAGGGCGGCCTATTTGTCGTTTTGTGAGACCTAGTTTACACAGTAACTCCTAGTTTCCAGTGTTGGTCTTCCTGGGTATTTTTAATAATTTTTCAAGAGTTGAATTTTTCTGGGTTGTTTTGGGAATTCGGTGTTTCGATCGGGGTATCAAATTTTGTCTGTGTGGCTTTCTGGATAAATTTTAGAATATGTTAAAGAGTTAGACCGGATATAAATACCCAACTTTTCCCCTGTCGGGAAATTTCCAAGTGTTGGATCTTTCCGTAGTTTAACGACGTTCTAAGTAGTGCAAGTAATGCGATGGTCCCTCTAGAAGACACAAACCTTAACTCGATTATGTGACCGTCTTGAACTGCCCTTTGAACCTTCGGGTTTGGGGCAGTACGGCGTGCCACATGTGAGGCGTTGGCTTGACCCTTCTACGGCTGGATCGTTGGTACTGAGGCACGAACGGAATGTTGTTAGACTTGTTTCATGTGTTGATCAGTTTCGGGAAAACTTGGGTGTTCGATTGTTCGATCGAAAAGTTTAGCATTTTCTATTTATCTGGAATGGGATACAATAATTGGAATTCACAAGTAGTTATGTGATAACTAAATGAATGTTATAAACATAGCAGTTTAGTCTCACTTGATCGGTTGCCACGGAATTTTGATGTGATCAAAAGTCCGTCGCAGTCACGTAGCGTACGCGGATACTCGCCGGGTAAACTTAATAGACAGCTTCATTCCATAGCCCCGACCAAGTGACTGTAGGAGAACCCCGTCGCCGAAAGCATCCGTTCGGGTGCTCGCGGTAGCGGTGTTCCGCCTTGGTGCACTTCGTCGACGGTATCGGGGGTGCTGCCGTCTACTGAAGTTTGCGACGAGCATTCGATCAGGATGTCGGGAATCTTGTTGAATTGCCCGACTTGATATTGAAAAGAGTTTTCGATTATGAGACTAAAATGCGGGGTTTATAATTGTTAGGCATGCGATGTCTAAGGAATTCATTTGGTCAGGCATGTGATGTCTGAGGTGATTGCGGATTCCAACTGTTGTAGTTTTACACTTTCTTTTCTGTGACCGTAAGTGTAATATGTGATATCGCCGGTTTCGTTGCTATATGTCAACGACAATTGGGATGGACATATTTACTTACGTTGATGACATGTGATGTTATGTGTTGCTGGATATGTTATATTGGATCGTCGCGTTTGAATAGCCGGGGGTTTTTATATGAGATGAGTGTTTTTCATTTTCATTCATGTAAAAACTTGTATGTAATATTCTTTTATTGGGGCGCTTCCAGGTTGCGGGAGTTGTCACCTGTTGTATATTATTTACTTTTCCGCACTAGGATAGACCCAAGGAGGAGGGCACAAGTAACCGAGTTCTGGAGTCCAGTGGGAGACCAACTCGAGGAGTTGAGTCCGGGTCTCCTAACTCCAGAATTGGTAGGGTTGCTTGCCGCTCTCGTAGGGGTCTAGGGGTGTGGGTTTGGCTATTCATCGCGACCGTGGAATCCGTGTTTTATACTGGCTCGTATTGAAAACACGGACGTCCTAGTATATCCAATATTTCATATGATTCTTCTGCTGCGATATCTGTGATGAGATCATGTGATGTTTCTGTGATGGATATAGTATATAGTATATATGATATATTATATAGATGTTACTTATGTTTTACACCCGCGCTAGCCCTGCCCCGCTCTGCCGTTAGTTACCTAACCTAACGGTGCACGAGGGGACATCGAGGCGAATGCGGATGGCATAAGTGTACGTCGTATTTATCTGTGATGTTTAGGTACTTAAATGATGGGACTTCATTAATGTGATTAATGAAATAAAAGAAACCTAAGATGTTGTAGAATCGAATTTCAAAATAAAACACGTAGCTACAGTTCTTGCTTTGCACAGCGGTATATGTGATATATCCTGCACCTCATCCGACGAGGAAAGGACCGAGATCCCTTCACCGGGAGTGACTCCTTTAGCAATAACTGGCAGATGCTACACACTCGGTTTGTATTTTGATTGCTTTTAAGTGTTTTTGCTTTGCACAGTGATATATATGATATATCCCGCACCTCATTCGACGAGGAAAGGACCGACGATCCCTTCACCGGGAGTGACTCCTTTAGCAAAACTAGAAAAGCCTAAAAAACACTCCATTTTAAAATTCATTCGATCCTACAACGATATAAAGTTCATTACGCAAAAGGTTTTCTTAAAAACCTGTCGTAGCCCTCCGTCATTTCAGATAGGTAATAGTTAGTATTCGTGCTGCGTTTGTTGACTCAGTCAAGGCGTAGTGTGCGGTAGCTGATTATTGTTTATCTGCAAAGCATATGATGCGATTGGATTAGGGTAGTCGTGCGGCCTTGTTGACTCAGTCAAGGGTCGTGCGGGTGGGTTTAATTCAATCGAGAAATGACGGGTTGAACTTTACTTGTGGTCTATGATTTGTTGACTCAGTCAAGGTCATAGATCGCTTGGGGCAAAATATTATCGGGAATTTCAAGTGTTGAAATTTGCAATGAGATTGCATACCTTCTATGAGATAGTTGGATCCCGATACCCGCTGCGAGTAAGTGTTACTCCTGGGAGAGTTTTATACATTACAATTAGCCGATCAAGTAGGTGTCTAGAAAGGTGTCAACGGGGTTACGCCTCTGGGAAAACGAGGTTTACATTAATTAGGTTCGTGCGAAAGCACGGGGGACCTCCCTCAAAGTACCGACACTGGCCTGCCTGAAAGATTGGCGAACTTGTAGTGTGTAATTAATCCCGGCTAGTCTTTCCTTTTAGGGTTTGAAGGAAGATTTGATAAAAAGCAGTGGGAGCCATCCTGATTAGATAAAATAATAACCAATCTATTCTTGACAGAGCGCACGCTGAGTGTTTTCTTCTCTCTCTCTCCTGGTAGCGACCATATCACGCCTTAATCAAGATAATAATACGGATTATTGACCGAACCCGCTTGTTATACTGAGCTGGGGAACGTTGGTCCCGCTCCAACTTATAATTGTTATAAGACAGAGCAGGAAATTGGGGAATACCAGATTTCCCGTGCCGCCCAAACGAAGAGAGTGCATGCTGATGCATCATCTTCGGGTGTGTTCATTATACAGAACTGTTTCTCAGTATCCTTTACGTCTTGGGTATATGATACCAGATCAGGATCCCAGATATGTAATCTGTTACATAGGGCTACAGAAAGGTAGAGAACTGAGAACGGGTGATAAGTTTCATGAGGCAGAAAACGGGACAAGAGTTGCAGCCAGGTCTGTCGGTCACTGTCACCCTGTATTACCAATACATTGATTCTGAACGAATGTTGTTAGATACCGAACCTGATATACAAAATCATATCAGTCTCTTTATTAGTAAAGAAAGGATATAATTTTGTAGTGTTGGATAATGTTTTGAACATTTCCTATATCAAAAGTTGATCGGTTCAGGCACGTTATCTAAAAGCATTAATGTTCTAAATCAAACTACAGTTTTTTGTATACGGAACACACACAAGAGGAAGAGTTCAGAAATGAACGAATCCTTCTTGAGGTATTGTAGACTAGGTCAGATCAATGTGACCCGATTAGCTAGAGTTACATATAGATGCATATTTAAATCAGTTTGAATTTACATCTTATGAAACTCGCCAGTCATGTCACAAAGATAAGATGACCACAGCTCTGTTTAATGGAAACAGAGAAAGAGTTAGTAAACTCTTGGGATGATACATGTTGATGTATGTAGGTCCCCTGTCTACACATGCCAGAACTGGTTCTTTATACTTCGTTATATTCTCTGATAATCTTTCAAGATTCAGACCTATGTTCCTGTTGAAACACAAGTCCGAACCTTTTAAGATATTCACAGAATATAAGCAAGAAGTAGAGAACCAGAACACGGGTCTAAGTATTATGCCCTTTGATGTGATCAAGGAGGAGAATACTTGAGCACGGAAATCCTGGACTATTTTAAAGGAGAATGAGATTCTCTCTCAGCATTACTCCTCTGTATACACCATAGCACGATGGTATATCAGGGCGGAGCAATCACACCCTATATGATAAGGTGTGCTCTATGATGAGTACTACTGAGTTACCTATTTCCTTTTGGGTGTTATGCACTTGAGAAGTTGCATACCTATTGAATAGGGTTCGAATCAAATCAGTAGCCTACCGCTTCATATATGATATGGAAAGGAAAGAGCCCATATCTTAAGTTAGTTAAGATTTGGGGTTGTCCGGCCTATGTCTAAAAGCAAAATCCGGAAAAGCTCAAGGCAAGGTCTGTAATGTAGAACTGGAAGGGTTCCAACTATACAAACTGCAGCAGATGATTTGATAGAGCCAATGGATTCAGTAGATTCCAACGAACCTCAGCCTCTCCGCCGATCTAGTAGGGTTCCTCACCCACCTGAGAGATACTTCGGTTTCTCTATGACAGTGGGAGCGAGGATTGCATCATGAGATGATGACCCAACTAGTTTCGAGCTGGCCATCAGGAGTGGGACTCTGTAAGAATGGCTGGATGCTTATCGATCTGAGATGGAATCCTTATACACCAACAAAGTATGGACTTTAGTTGCTATATCTGAAGGGTTAAATCCCCATCAGGAGCAAGTATATCTTGAGAAGATTACTTGGTGTACATGGAAAGGTTGAGACTTTCAAAGCTAGACTTGTTAAAGCTTTTCGTCATCGACCAGGCGTGGATCATGATGAAACATTTTCAAGTGACTATACTTAAGTCCATCCAGATCCTACTTGCCACGGCTACATACCATGACTGCGATATCTGGTGGTTGGGTGTCTTGACTGCTTTTCTAAATGATGATTTAGAAGAGAACGTCTATAAGTACACAGCCAGAGGGCCTCGTAGACAGTGGGAGCAGCGGAAACGTGTGCAAGATGTTTTATATGATAAAGCAGGCATCGCGGAGCTGGAACATCTGTTTTGATGAATTAGTCAAAGAAGTTGACATCATCAAAATGGTAGATGAACCTTGTATAAACAAGAAGGTAGTAGGGAGTATGGTGACGATCCTCGTAGAGTACGTGGATGACATACTCTTGATAAGAAAGGAGTTTCTTATGCTACGCTCGATCAATCTCCGTTTATCACAATGATTCTCCATATAGGATCAAAGTGATACCTCCTAAATCCTGGGTTTTGGATCTATGAGATAGATTTAATTGGATGTTAGGATTCTCACTAGTTGTAGTGAGATGGTATCAATCGATCCTGGGGAGAATCACTGGAAGTGTTCCAGGGTGATAAAGACGACTGAATGTCAGTCACAGGCATTGTCTATACCCTCAGTAAAGGGACGGTATGTTGGAAGAGTTCCAAGCTGGATACCGTGACATACTAGACGATAAAGGCTGGATACATCGCTACTTAAGATGCTACCCTAGAAGCTGTTTGGGTGTATATTGGTTCATGAGATGAACTATGTTCCTACCATTGTGAGACAATGGAGTTGTGGCTTATGCCGAGGAACGCCGGTCCCATCAGTGATCCAGACATATTCTAAGGCAGTATCACCTGATCATGGAGATGGTTGATCTCCAGGAAGATCGAGGTTAGAAGAGTAGATTCAGAGGACAACACAGCGGATCCACTCACAAAGGCCTGTTCCCAGAGAGAGACTTTCATGGGATGGTTGAGTATGAGATACTGCAACCACTGCTACAGATGGCCCTAGTGCAAGTGGGAGATTGTTAGTTATATGTATGCCCTAGAGGCCATTACTGTACATAGGATGTATATTGTAGTGGATGCTGGGACATATATAGGGAGGACTTTCTTGCTCGACATGATAGTATGCTATCTGGTTACCCTTTACCTTAACGTGTATGCTGATTGTCTCTCTGTTACATGTTGGTAAAGACCTTAGGATCTGTACTTGACAACCTGGACTATGATGCGGATCATACTAGTGGGGACATGGTAGTCCATAAGTACATCCTTCAAAGTCCCTAGTCGTGGGTGTATCGAGACGGGGCATCGATATGCCAGAGTAGACTAGTATGTACCTTCTCGACCCATACAGATGGGCGATGGATGATCCCATATCCATCGGTGTTTGACATCAGAGATGATATATGGGTGCTCAGTAGAGACTGGGTACACTGGACGGACTCGCCGAGAACTCCCAGATGGTATTATACCTCACGTCAGATGGCAGTTCTCTGGTGACACTGGTACAGAGTAGTCTGTTGACCCGAGATCGTCATAGAGTCTTGTGTGGTTCCCACTGTGCTTTGATTTCCATCTTACCACGTCCAAGAGGGCGTGCAAAACGGTGGTTTTTGGATACAGTCCCGAGTCACATGGAGGCAATGAGCGATAGGAGGGGATTCGTCTCTCCCGGTATATGGGGGTTGATGTTGCGCTGTGTTCGATTGGCTATAACAGGAAATCCCTGGCCAGGGTTGCTGAGATTTGCTGGTAAGTGTTACCAGTAGTTTCTCGAACAGTTATAGACCTCATATCGACACGACTTATTGAGCTATTGGGGTCTGACGTTTACCATCCCTAGGCGAGATATGCGACATATCAGACGATCAGACCGGACTGTACGGTAGTGTTACTGGTCGGATTCACTGGAGTGTGAGCGGGCTTGCTCGTCGATCTTCAGATCGCTCAATACCCGGGTGGCCGTTACGTTTAGCAGACCGCTTGCGGCTTGTGGATGTTTGATATGATCATCATCCGCTGCCGGCGTATTGACGAGTCTTTAGAGTCCTACACAGAGGTTTCCTGGTTCAAGCGAAACGAAATAGGAGCGCATATGAGATATGTGCGGGACCGAGAATAATGCGTGTATGTGATACCGTATTCTATTCTCGCGATAAATATATCGAATGGTTGTATGCGATATAACCTAGTTATCGATTCAAGCGTTGATTCGATAAGCCGATATATTAGATACCAGTCGGTTATGTGCGCATGACCGGATCATTGAATCAAGTGTTGATTTAATGATTTAATGCATATTTATATATTTGATATATTGCTTTGCATCAACTAGTATCGGTTTACTTAAGATGGATTTTCTCGCTCGGGTGTGCACATTACATATGCGATATGATTTTGTGCACTTGATTGTATCATGTTTGATGATACAAGTTTACTTGGTTAAGTGCAAAGAATAAACCATGGTTAAAAGAATGGTTAGGGTTTTATTTTCCATTACTTATTTATTCATTTATTTATTTGTTTATTCACTTTGGAAAATAAAAAGAAAAGAGAAAAGAATGGTTGCTAGATTTGGAGTTTAGTTGAAGCTTCATGAAGCTTTGATAAAGTCAACCATACTTATCTCATCCTTAACCCTAACCATTCACACTAACCATGATTCATTCTCTACACTTGACCATGGTTAGAATTATGATAAGAATTCATTTTCTTTTCTTTTTCTATTAACTTATCATAATAATATCCTTCTTCTTCTTCATTCTTCAAGTGAAGAAAAGCAAGGTCCATCAATGGTGATTGTTGGAAATGAGTGAGAAATCCAATTCTAAAGTCTACCCACTTCCTATTTCTTCATCCTCTACCTCTTGCCAAGTAGTAGAGTGTGTTTCCTTCACAACTTTTCACGGTTTGGTGAAGGTGGAGCTTGATTCATCGATGCCTCGACGTAGATCATCTTCGGCATGGACATCGACGACCTAGCTTGCCCATTCTCCGACGAAGCCGACTCTAGAGCCCGGATTTGATTTGGACAGCGGAGAGGACCTCGTTGCGGAGCCGTGGAGGTGGAGCACCGGATCTACAAAGGTTGTATTTCCGTATTCTCATTAGTTAACTGTTAACTAGTGCTTGTTCGCCTAGACATCTAGCAAACGATCCGTACTTTAGGGTTTGTAGGCACCATAATTTTTAAAATTGCCATGGTTGATGGCTTGGGAGACCTCACTAGAGTGCCAAGGAACCCTGCAGATATAACCTAGTTATTGAATCAAGGATTGATTCGATAAGCCGATACATTGGATATTAGTCGGTTATATGCGATATGACAGGATCGTTAAATCAAGTGTTGATTTAATGATTTAATGCATAATTATATATTTGATATATTACTTTACATTAACTAGTATTCGTTCACTTAAATTGGATTTTCTCACTTGATGTACACAAGTTGTATATGTGATAAACTTTTGTGCACTTGTTTGTATCATGTTTGATGATACATGCAAACTTGGGTTTGTGTAAAGAATTAAACCATGGTTATGTTAATGGTTAGGGTTTTGATTTACTTACTTATTCATTCATTTATTTATTCATTAATTCATTTTGGGCAAAAATGAAATGGTGGCTTAGTTTGTTTTGTTGTTGAAGCTTCATGAAGCTTTGACTAAGTTACCATTTTGTCTTCATGTCCTAACCCTAACCATTCAACTAAACCCTAGTTAATTCTCTACACTTAACCATGGTTGTAAATATGATAAGTATCATATTATTTTTCTATTTTAAAATAACTTATCATATTCTTTCTTCTTCTTCTTCTTCAACAAAGAAGAAACCTTGCCTCCATCAATGGCAACATGAGAAAAAGAGTGAGAAATCCAATTCTAAAGCGAACCCACTTCCTATTTTTTCATCCTCTACCACTTGCCAAGTAGTATAGGGTGTTTTCTTCACAAGTTTCATGGCTTGGTGAAAATGGTGCTTGATCTTGTGTTGCCTCGACGTAGATCATCTTCGGTATCGAAGTCGACGACCTAGCCCGCTCATTTCTCCAATAAAGCCGACGCTAGAGCCCGGGATCCGATGATCGCAGCGAGGGGATTTCATCACGGAGCTATGGAGGTGGAGGATTGGATCTACAAAGGTTGTAGCCCCTTTCCTTTTAGTTAAAGTTGTTTACTTGCATCGCATCGCCTATACATCTAGTTAACGATCTGTATTAGGGTTTGGAGGCACATGAAAAATTTGAATTGGGCATGTTTGATCACTTGTGAGACCTCATTAGTGTGTCTAGGAACCCTACAGATTGTCGTGAAATTATGTGTCTTTTATCGTTTTAAATACCACAATCAACACGGTGTCGCAATAGCTAGCCGTGGTGAGTAAGGGCTTATTTTTAGTGTTTTAGACGAGTTGATTTAGAAAAGATGGATTTGTTTTCTTTTTATTCTAAACGAGACATAACAATGAGAAAAAGGCTTATTAGGGTTTTAGGATTAGGTAGTTAAGGGATGGTGATAATAGATTAATCTTTTTATCTTTTAATTATTATAGCTTGAGAAATATAAATGAATGTGGATTAGGGTATTTAGAGGAGTACTAAAGATTCTCTCTATTGACCCTTGTCCTTTCATTCATTCATATTGAACTCAAGCCTTCAACAAAATAAATATTAACTCATCTCAAATTGAGGTCGCAACTATCATGAATTGACAGTGCGCCCAAATAAGGGGGTTAATACTCATCTTGTTGAAGTTTATAAAAATTAAAATATAAAAAGAATATGAGAGATTTACCATCCCTTATACTCCCCTTTCCTACAACCCTAACAACCGAGGATTTACTCGCTCATTATTACAATAAGAGGATAAAAAACTGAAGAATGATCAATATATGCTAACTATTAGGGCCCTCACTATAGCGAGGGACAACCTTTGAGTATCATCGTATACAAATCATTAAATTGGAAAGAAGGAGAAAAGAGTTTTATTTTAATCAAAGAAACTAGCTATTAGATCCCTCACGATAGCGAGGAGATTCTTTGAGCATCATGGTTTCAAAAAAATTTGTTGAGAGAGAGATCGTAGAGAAGGAGAAAACATTTGAAATATCATTAACCTAATAATAACAGTAACAAGCAAGAAAATAAAATGCAAGTAAATAAAATGCAGATATTAAAAGAGACAAGAATTAAATAGAACCCTACCTTTTATTGATCAAGCTCAAGATTCATTACAATTTCTTAATGGCTAATGAAAAGAAGCTAAAAATAAAAATAAAAATCGTAGAACATGAAACCCTAGATGCCTCTCTGTTGGGTGCTCTCGCTGCTATTTATAGGCCTTGAAATCTGAAATTCTAGCGTCGAAATAGCTGTACACGAGAAGATGAAACTTCCCCCAAAACCCTATGTCACGCCCCGCTTCCCAAAAGAGCAGTAACGGCACGTGACAAGCCCGCGACGTATTTATTTAGAGAAGGTCATTTCTCAAAACAATACGCTAAGCGTAATATAAGCAGTATAACAATGACAAGAAAAGACAAGTGAAAATAAAATCCAACCACTTTATATATTTACATTCTTAACTTTACAGAGTTTAACCGATACAAGAATTCTGAACATAAAAAGAAAGTGTCTAAACATGTGGCTTACTGAAGAAGAAAAGCAGGAAAGAAACTAATGATCTGCTTCAGGTGTGAACATGTTGTAATTCTCTGTTGTGGATTCCACCTCCTCTGATCCTAAGTCACCTGATGAACATTCCAAGAAACAAAAAATGGGTGGAATGCCCGTCAGCGAACTTGCGCTCGGTAAGTCCCAAAAAGATGTGTAATATATAGATTGAGCGCAAGATGGCATGTAATATAGTATAAATGGAAACTGTAATATGTGAACAAATATGTAAATGTATATGGCAACTATGTCAGCATGGCAAACAAGTATAACAAGGCCATGGAGTGTAGGTATAATGAACATGAAGTGGATGTCCGTGTCCTAAGGGGTCTCTACAAGGTAATATATCCTAACTTCAGTTCAAGTGTGAATATCAACCAATCTCAAGAGTATTCTCGAACCCAAGTTTATCGTCCAGGGGCAAGGAATCACGGGCCCAAAGTAGCGGGACTTCAATTGTTATTGAAGTATTCCAAACCCAACAGGCTATCATCCAGGGGCTTGGAAACACGGGCCCTCATTCATGAATTCATGATGTACCATTTCAGTCCTGTTGGAGATAGTGCCCTCAGAGTCAATTATTGGATCATAAGCACGTGATTGCAATGATTGAGAGAGGACCTATACCGTTAGAACAGTCTTACTCAAGATGATAGTATGCTATCTGGTTTATCTTTATCACCGTGTACTACTTTAGGTGACCTTACAAGTCACTATTGCGCGTTGATAGAGCCCCTAGGATTCTTGCTTGACTGCCAGCAGTATGAGGGCGATCATATACGTGGGAGCTGGGGTCTATAAGCACATCCTTAAAAGGTCCCTAGTCATGGGAGTTTCGAGACAGGGCATCGATTCTCCAGAGTAGACTAGTGTATACAGTCGAGACCCTGACGAGGGGCGGTGGCTGGTCTCACAAGCCACTGGTGTAAGTTGGTTCACCTAAGATGTATACAGGTGCTCATTGGGTTATGAGTACACCGGACAGGACTCGCCGGAAACGTGCTAGTTGGTCTTATACCTGACGTCTGATAGCAGTTCACTGGTGACATGTGTACAGGTTAGTTCGTCGACCTGAGATCGTCATTTGTATCGTGTGAGTTCCCACTGTACTTTGATTACTACCCTACCA
This sequence comes from Agapanthus africanus, assembly GCA_030015575.1. Classification (NCBI taxonomy): domain Eukaryota; kingdom Viridiplantae; phylum Streptophyta; class Magnoliopsida; order Asparagales; family Amaryllidaceae; genus Agapanthus; species Agapanthus africanus. The sequence continues at coordinate 510,009,155 of JASDDO010000026.1, read as the reverse complement.
CGGCTCAAAGGAGTCGTGCAGACAGGTTTTAGTTGGGTACAGTCCCGAGCCACATGGAGGCAGTGAGCGGATCTGCAGGGGTTCGTCTCTCCCGGTATTGGGGGTGAGGTCGCGCTGTGTCTAGGAGAGCCATTACACAAAGCCCTCGGCCGAGGCAGGAGATTTACTGGTAGGTATTCCAGTAGTATCTCAGGGTGTTCTGGGCTACACTCCGACACGACTTGTACCGCTTTTTGGGGTCTGACTTTTACCAACCCCCTAGGCCCGCCATGCGATGCTCATAGACGAACGGACCGGACTGTACAGATATTGTCACTGACAGGCTCAATAGGGTGTCAGGATGAGTTCGCTCATCGATGTCCCTTTTGGTCAATACCTGGTAGCCCGTTACGTATGGCTAATACCTCTGACGTGCTAGTGGTTAAATCTACAACCAAAATATTGACGAGTCTTTAGAGTCCCCCACAGACCGTTTTCTCAAGTTTCGGGCGAAACGCTATAGAGGCCGTATGGAGATATGGCAGGGTTCGATCATACACGTGCGGTATTGCACGGATCATGATCGGACGGTTAATACTAGCGGGCTTTGGTTTAAGCCGGATCCTAGTATTGTACAGTGTAGATTTTGTCTCATTTGCATTTGTATTCAGTGAGAATACAAATGCGGGTATGTATATACAGTCGCGGGGTTTTCCTGTAATTTTATTACGGGATCAGTTTTCTGAAGTTGCCAGTTTGCATTCCGTTCCGGCCAGTTTTCCTTTGTTCCTTCACATCGGGATTTTTGTGGTGGAGGGGCTAATTTGCATATTTGCAAATTAGCATTGTGGAGGGGGTTTCTTGTAATTGGAGGGATTATGATAGATTAAGCATCTTTGCTTTTTCTTTTCATCATTTCTTTTGCATTAATAAGAGTGGATTGAATGGATATTGTTGTGACACATACTTGTTATCATAAACTTTGCTCTATGCTAGATTCTTTTTTTTCCCTCCTCTTTTAGCAAGGGCCGGCCATACTATTAGGGGGTGTGTAATTCATTTTTGTGAAGTGAGAAATTCTTATTCTCATTTCAAGCTTACACCAAAATTCTTATGTATATCTCTATTGTTCATTTCCTCCATCAAAATGGCAACTTCAAACCCCAAGAGACAAAACATTGTACACTTATCCTACAGCACCCTTAGGCACGTCGGCTCGCCAACTTCGTTTCCGAGTTGCCTCGGTCCAGAGGTGGGAGCCCATAAAAGAACCCGGCGATGTGGTGCCCGTTCCAGCGAGGAGATGAAGACCGAAGATTCCGCGAGGAGATCGGAGTGGAGGCAATGACCGAAGGACACGGATCGCTCGGTATAGCTCTCTACCCTTCTCTTGATAGCTAGGTATAGGTTAATGGTTCAATCCGGGTTTTTAGGATGCGGTAGTGCCGATTTTAAAGTCAAGAAAAATTTTCGTTTCCGCATTTTGGCATCGGATAGACGGCCGGGGCGCTACCGGAATCCTACATGGTATCAGAGCCACGCCATTAACCTAGTCTAGCTTGCTCTAACGTGTTTAGAACATCGATCGAACGAAAATTCCAAAAACCCGCATTTTCAATGTTCAGTTTATGTCAAAAATTTTTTGTGCTCTAAAAATTATTTGGTACATTTCAAAAATACGAGCAGGGTTTTTTATGCATTCTGTAAAAATTTGGTCGCATGGTTTTACTGTTCAGCCGCGGAACCGCGGCCAAACCCATGCTTTGGCCGCGGTTTCGCCACCACTTTGACTATTCAATGCACCAAATTTTTCAGTGGGCTTCTGTGTTGGAAATAGGGTTTTTGGTATATACTGTTTGGGCCTAGATTTTCTTTGAGTGCTACAGTTGTGCTTGGGGCCCACTCCGGTAAATTTAGTTGGTCGAAAATTTTAAACATGTTAGTTCACAGTATTTACATTATATCTGCGTCCGTGAATGCCACTTGATCGGTAAATCCTGTCTAACTGCTATAGCCCTTTTAGACGGATTTGCGAACGTGACATTCACGTTGATGTTCTGTGTTGTGCTGTGATGTTGCGGATTGTCGTGGGGATAGCCTGGATGCAGTGGTAGTACAGTTTTGGTATTTTATGTACATTTGATATTGCGGGGTGAGCATCTGACATGTGGACTGCCGTCACTGCCTGTTTGTATATTATTCTTTTGGGGCACGACCGGGCTGAGGTCGATGTACCTGTTGTATATTTTACTTTCTATACTAGGATTACCCCGCGGTGGGATGCACGGATAGCCGGGTTCTAGAGGGCAACGAGCCCGCATTTCATGGCTTTGAGACGGAGGTGGCTTCACTCTAGAATTGGCGGGCTATTCGCCGCACTCGTAGGGGGTACAGGTTGACCCAAGTAGGGGTGCCCAAGTTGCCGGATTCCATGAAGTGCTGGGTGGTCCATTCACGTTGCTGAAGGGGGCTGCCTCGCTTCAGGTTTTGGCGGGTAACTTGCCGCGCCCGTAGGGGTCTAGGATTTCATTGCACAGGCTATCCACACGACTAGGGGAACGTCGGGTTTCAGTAGCGGCTCTATGAAACCCGGGGATCCCAGATATCTGTATTGTTCTGTGATGCTTATTACATTTCTGTGATGTTGCATTTTATCACACCTTGAGCGAATATTATATATTGATATATATACTAGTAGATGTTGTATATGTTTTGCACCCGCGCTAGTCCAGTCCCCGCTCTGTCGTTAGTTAAGTAACCTAACGAGTGATGACGGGACTCAGTGGCGAATGCGGGTGGCATATACGTACATCGTATTTTCGTTCTTTATTGGTGTGATCAATTGATTGGACTGCGTTGATTCGGATCAATGCAAGCTAAACAAACCTATTTTGATGTTGTTGGAACATTTTTCAAAATGCTGTTATTGCAAGGACGTTCTCTTTTATTTTGCACAGTGGTATTCGGTTATGAATTTCCAGCACCTCAGTCGACGAGGCAAGGGCCGAGATCCCTTCACCGGGAGTGACCCCTTGGACAGAAGTTTGCGTCAGGGCAATAACTTCACTATAGCCGATTACTTTTTGCTTTGCATCGTGGTATTCAGTTGGAATATCCTGCACCTCATTCTATGGGGAAAGAGCCGAGATCCTTTCATCGGGAGTGACCTCTTTAGCAAAAGTTTTCGTCACTATATTTTTTATAAAAAGGCTATGCAGTTCCTTCAACAATATCAAGTTCATTACGTTAATGGTTTTTCGCCAAAAACCAGCCGTAGCCCTTCGTCATTTCTTACGGGTATTGTTTAGTATTCGTGCTGCGTTTGTTGACTCCGTCAAGGCGTAGTGTACGGTAGCTAAGTGGTGCTTGTTTGTTGCATAAATGGAATTGGTTAGGACAGTCGTGTGGCTTTGTTGACTCCATCAAAGGCATGTACGGGTGGGTTTAATGCAATCCAGATAATGACGGGTTGAACTTGACTAGGACTCTTTGATTTGTTGACTCTGTCAAGGTCACTTGGGTCCTAGGGGTAAAAACACACATTGGGAGTTTCTAAAGAAACTGAAACTTGCCAGGCATGCGCATACCTTCTGGAGTATAATATTGTGAGTGGATTCCGTCACGTTATTATGCGATGATAGTTGGATCCCGATTCCCACTGATGAGTTGGTTTACTCCTTGGGTGATCCCGACTAATTCTTCTTTAAGATTTGGAGGAGAATTTGTTGTTACAGTGGGAGGTTTCCTGATTAGATAAATTGGTAACCATTCTGATCTAGGTTAGAGTGCACGCTGAGTGTTTCTTTTCTCTCTCTCTTTGGCAGCGACCATGTCCCAACACTAGACTATGACTCAGTGACCAAAATTAACCGAACCTTCTTAAACACTGGCTTTTGAATTGTCTGAGTTGCATACCTCATTGCCACTCGTACTTTTACCCTTTTTCTCCAGGACACCCCGTATTACTACGAACGTCCACTTCCATTGGATAAAACCATCGTATGGTTATATACGAACTCGAAGGAATTTATTCGAGGATGGTTTCTGGTTCTGGAGAAAACGAATAGGACTATTCGGTTGTCTTTTCCTTTTACCTTCTCTCAGGTTGCGAGTGCTCCTTAGATTAGGGCAGTACACCCATTACGCAAATTGGATAATCTTCTTCCAAACCATAGGCTGGTGCCGACCGGTAGGGAATGAAGAAAACCAATTAGCCTAACGAAGGTGTACAGAAGGTATTAAGTAAAGACAAATAAAGGGATTAGTATGAGGGCAAAGTAAACTGCGACTGCTATTCACGACCAAACCAAGTATTTCATCGCCGCTCCTATTTCACCTTTGTATTTCTCCGGAACACCCCGTATCACTACGAAGATCCACATTTATTTGGATTCTCCATCGTATGGTTATATACGAACTCGAAAGGAACTTGTTCCAGTTCGGGGATGGATTCTGGTTCGGGAGAAATAGGAATAAGGTTTATTCGGTTGTCTTTTATCTTCACCTTCTCTCACATTGCGAGTGCTCCTAGGATTAGGACAGCACACCCATTATGCTTATTGGATAGTCTTCTTCCAAACCATAGGCTGGTGCCGAACGGTAGGGAAGGAAGAAAATCATTTGGCCTAAAGGGGTGTACAGAAGGTAATGACTAAAGACATATGAAGGGATTTGGAGAGATGGCAAAAAAATATACGGTTACAGTGGTGAATCTGGATAATGGAAGAGGCATTACTAGGAATACCCGGATACCCCTACGAAACATTTCAATGTTTCAGTTTCACTGTGTATTGTTAAAAGAAAACTGATTTCCCAATTAGTCCTTAATCCAGGGTATGTATTTACCAGGTTTGATTCTCACATCTGTATGGTTTTACAGATGATCAGTTGGAGTAAATTATTGGGAATTAGATGATTATCCTCATTATATCGGAATTCGTTGCCATTGGTGATATTTGAGGAAATCACCTGGGTAGTTTGCCGGACGACAAATATTTGGTTTTGAATATCCGTTTCTATGCACCAATTTCAAATTGATATATTTGTACGTCTATTTTTATAGAGTGAGATATACCTTTTTGAAATTATGTCTATGACATTTACCTAAATCAGTGGATGGTTAGGTAAGGATTATTAAACAGCGGTGTAATTCTTCTTAACCATAAGTACAGTTTTCAACCTACGACACACAGGGATTGAGTTATCAGACTCAAGGGACTTATACAGAGTATTGTATGTTGTCCAGTGTCCATTAGGACAGAGGGGTTGGTCCTCGTACTATATTCGGTTTACTTATGACTTCTCTAGTTCCTAGATAAGTGTTTCGTAGAAACACAAGGTCTGAATTTTGAGAAGTTATAGGTATATGAATAAAGTAGAGAACCAGGTGTTGCAAGTATCGGGATTCTTCAAGGCAATCGAAGATGTAGATACTTGTGTAGGGTATTCAGTTGATAGTAATGACCAAGAGAACTTGCTTCTCTTTCAGATTACTCATAATTGGAAGCACTCCTAAGTTGAGTAATGATGATCGTCCTCTCTCCATCTTAGTTGACATGCACTGGAGACAGATGCATGATTTGAATCTGGTTCAATTAAATCAGTGCCTCTGTTTCTGTATTGGATATAGAACAGTTCATATCTTGACATTGTTAAGGTACGGGGAGTTGTCCAGTCTATGCTTAAAACCAGACTCTGGACAACTCAAGGCACGTTTCTGTAATGGCTGTTTGTGGGTTGACCCGGGCTATAACGAGGGTTGCCTTTCTACCATCTGGAAGATCAATAGTGATATTGTTCTTGACTCGCCACAGTTTTAATAAAAATGGATTTTTTCAGAAAACAGTAGTGGGAGTATGGTAGAACTGGAAGTGATTCCAGAACCGCAGACGATTACTGAAAATTTGATAAGAACCTAAAGATTCAATTTGGTTTGACATTCCATTAGCCACTCCGAAGACATTGTGGGTAACCTTAGGCACCCGAGAGGTACTCCGGTAGCCTCAAGAACGGTGACAGGGAGGTTCTTGTTTACCCAGACTTGCCATTGCTGTTGTTCCAGACTGTGAGACCCGGCAGGAGGATGAGTATAGCGTCGTTCTGAACTGGCTTTAGAAGTGTACGTCTATATGACTCTGCCAGAGGATTGTCGTAGTCAGTGGGAGCAGCGGAAGCATAGTGGACAAGTGGCTTATGTCTATTCATAGACTTAAGCAGATATAGCGGAGATAGATCATCTATTTCTGATGTCACAGTCATAGGTTTGACTTCATCAGAATAGGGGATGGATCTGTTAAGAAGGTAGTAGGGTGTGATGTCCTGGTATTTGGATGACATACACAGATTAGGAAGTGATATTTGTAAGTCCACGTTGCCCACCCCGGTGCTTACGGGGAGGCGGAAACGTTATGAAAAATCGGATTTTTACAACACTAGGCAACATGGACTATGTAAAGGAGGGATCTTTGCTAAACAAAACTAACTACCAAAGCTAAAAGAGTTTAGCTACTCGGAAAGGGGGTTATACCTAGGTCTTCAAGTCCTTCTCTTCTTGCTCCTTGGAGTGAAAGAACAGGTTCTCCTTGTCGCCTTCTCTTGCCGAAGAAAGATCCACCCGAGGGCCTCAACCTTTAGCTGCAACCTCAAACTAGAAGTAACTAAGGTGCTTGGTGTGCTAAACCTAGGACCTTAGAAAGAGTAGAGAGTATTTTTGAAGGGATTATCTCAAGCTCAAATGGTTTTCAACTCATGAGAGGGGAGAGCTAGAGAGAGAGGAAGAGGAGGAGAGAGAATGAAAATGATAAAAATGAGAAGAATAATGCAACCCTTCTCACATATATGTGATTTATGAAAAATAGATAATTAGCTAAAGATAATTGTCATGGTTAATCAAGAAATGACCATTATCATTTCACATTAAATGCTTTTGCAAGGATCAAAGAGCATCTTTCATATGGAATGATGATGGTGAACTTGTCAATCTAGGTCAACAAGTCAAGTATAGTCAAATGGTCAACAACCCTAACCATGCACAATTATAATTAACTAATATTAATAAATCATAATTCACATATAAACATTAGGGTTAAGAAAATGACAATGGTCATCAACCCTAATGAAAGTCCTCTGCCTCTGTCTCAATCAACTGTGCATACACACTCGTATCCGTGTTCCGAGGAACATGAATACAATGAGATAAAACCAATCCCAAATCATATACTAGGATCCGGCTTAAACCAAAGCCCGCTAGTATAAGCTGTCCGGACACCAAACGTGCACAAGTGCGCGGATATGAACGAACCCTGTCGCAAAACCATGCGACCTCTACTCATTTTGCCTAAAGGCGAATAACCCTCTGTGTGAGACTCTAAAGACTCGACACTACGCTGGCAGTAGGTTTAACCACAGACCGCAAGCAGCACTAGCTGTACGTAACGGTACCCAGGTAGATGCCGATAAGAAGACTGACGAGGTAAACCCATCTGAACTCCTACTCAGCCTGTATGTGACAGTCTCTGTACAGTCCGGTCTGTTCGTCTAAGAACATCGCATGGCGGGCCAAGGGGGGCAGTAAACGTCAGTCCCCTACTAGCGGTACAAGTCGTGTCGGAGTGTAGCCCATAACACCTGAGATAACACTGGAAACCTACCAGTTTATCTCGCTTGCCCTGGCCAGGGACTTTGTGTAATGGCTCTCCTAGACACAGCGCGATATTAACCCCCAATACCAGGAGAGACGAATCATGTCTAGACGTCACTGCCTCCAAGTGCTTCGGGACTGCACCCAAAAACTACCTGTTTGCACGACTCCTTTGAGCCGTGGTAGGGTAGTAATCAAAGTACAATGGGAACACACTTGAGGCGAAGTGACAGTGTCAAGTCAACGGACTAAGCTGTACTCATGTCACCTGGGAACTGATAACTGACGATAGGTATAATACCAACCAACAGTTCCCGACGAGTCCTGTCCAGTGTACTCGTAACCTAACGAGCACCCGCATACTATCCCAAGTACGACGTACTGACGGCTGTGGGACAGACCGTCTCCCAAGCTGGGATAAGAAGCGCATACGCTAGTCTACTCCGGAGTATCGATGCCCTGTCTCGATAGTCCTGCGACTAGGGACCTGCATAAGGATGTGCTTATGGATTACCCAGCCCCCACGAGTGTGACTGCCATCACAACGCTGGTAATCAAGCAAAGATCCTAAGGGCTCCACTAATGTGTAAAGGCGATGTGCTAAAAGAAACACATGCACACATTAAAGAAGAAACAAACCAAGTAGCATACTACCATTTTGAGCAAGAATGTCAATACAAGGTGAATATCCCAAGCTTCCATCAAGTAATATACAATCTAGTATGATACAGTAATGGCCTCTAGGGTATATACACTAACAATCTCCCACTTGCACTAAGGCCATGTACTGGCGTATCGAAGTCCTATCATCTCGATCAGCCGCTCGAACTGAGTCTGGGGTAAGGCCTTGGTGAATGGATCAGCAGTGTTATCTTCGGTAGCAACTCTCCGAACCTCGATCTCCTGGCGACCCACGATCTCCCTGATCAGGTGATACCGCCTCAAGATGTGCCTGGACTTCTGATGGGACCTGGGTTTCTTCGCTAAAGCTATAGCCACGTTGTTGTCACAATACAGCGGTATTGGACCAACAATGGTAGGAACCACCTGAAGCTCCGTGAGGAACTTCTTCATCCAGACAGCTTCCTTTGCGGCATCTGCAGCAGCGATATATTCCGCTTCCATCGTCGAGTCAGCAACGGTTTCCTGTTCGGAACTCTTCCAACACACCGCCCCTCCATAGAGGGTAAAGACATAACCCGACATGGACTTGGAATCATCCTTGTCATTCTGGAAGCTGGAGTCAGCAAAGGCCTCGATCTGGAGGTCTTTTCCTCCATACACCAAGAACATCTCTTTAGTCCTTCTCAGGTACTTGAGAATGTTCTTTACCGCTATCCAGTGTTTCTCCCCAGGGTTTGACCGATACCGGCTTACCACACTCAGTGCATAAGCTACATCTGGTCTGGTACACAACATCGCATACATTATAGAGCCTACCGCAGAAGCGTAGGGTATAATAGACATGCGATCCCTTTCCAAATCAGTCTTGGGAGACATCTCTTTGGAGAGGGTGATCCCGTGACAAGCCAGTAGATTACCGCGCTTGGAATCTTCCATACTGAATCTTTTCAGTATGGTGTCGATGTACCTGGACTGTGAAACTCCTAATATCCTCTTGGATCTGTCATGATAGATCCAGATCCCCAGAATGTAAGAGGCATCACCCAGGTCTTTCATGGAGAACCTGTGTGACAAGAACCCTTTGACAGATTGTAGCATAGGAATGTCATTTCCTATCAAGAGAATGTCATCCACGTATAATACGAGGAATACAACAGTTCTTGCTACAAATCTACTATAGATGCATGGTTCATCTAGATGTTTGATAAAGCCAAATTCTTTGACCGTCTCATCAAAATAGATGTTCCAACTCCGCGATGCCTGCTTTAGTCCATAGATGGACTTAAGCAACTTGCACACCTTTCCGCTGCTCCCACTCTGAATGAAACCCTCTGGCTGGTCCATATAGACACACTCCTCTAAATTTCCATTTAGAAAAGCGGTCTTTACGTCCATTTTCCAAATCTTATAATCGTGGAAGGAAGCAATGGCAAGAAGGATCCGAATGGATTTCAGCATAGCCACTGGAGAAAAGGTTTCGTCATAGTCTAAGCCAGGTCTTTGACGGAAACCCTTTGCAACAAGTCTAGCTTTATAGGTCTCAACCTGTCCATCTACACCAATCTTCCTTTTGAAGATCCACTTGCATCCTACGGGTTTTACCCCATCTGGAGCAATGTCCAACGTCCATACTTTATTGGTGTACATGGACTCCATTTCGGTCCGCATTGCATCCAGCCATTTTACCGAGTCAACGCTCTGAATGGCCTGCTGGAAGCTAGTCGGCTCATCACTATCAATGATGCAATCCTCTCTATCCATGTCTATGAGAAAACCGTAGTATCTCTCGGGCGGATGAGACTGCCTACTACTTCTACGGAGCGGCGTAGGAATGTCCTGATCTTTCGAACCCTCTGGTTCTACTAAGCTTTCAGTAATAGCTTGTGGTTCTGGAATTTCTTCCAGTTCTATTGTGCTCCCACTTATCTGTTTTTCCAAAAACTGAGTTTCCAAGAAGTGGGCATGACGAGAAACAAAAACCTTTTGTTTCTCTTCGCAATAGAAGAAATATCCCTTGGAGTTCTTTGGATATCCCTGTAGGGTGTTTTTTGTCACCCCATTGAGATGGGAATACGCGCGCGCTCGTCAGGCGTATACTACAGATTCCCCCTGCCTAAGGTAGGCCGGGGTTTATTAATTGTGGGGATCCGAATCTCCGGCAGCCGCGGACTAAGCTGCCGTTAATTACCCCCCGCCTTTGGGGCGAGGGAACCTCCGATTAACGGGTTAAACTGGTCATGCGAACTCAATGTGCAGTGTACGTGTGTTTTGTTTTGGAGGGTTTTTTTTTTAAATATATCGGGAGCCATGCAGAGTTTTTACGGGGGTCCCGCTACCCGGATAGCGGGCTGGGGGTCAAGGGGGCTAGCAGCCCTCTTGCGGGGTGCATGGCAGCGCCCCGTTAGAAATTTTTTTTCTAACAGGGACAGTGTCGTGGAGTATGTGTGTATGTACATATGTATACATATATATAGATATACATGTATATATATAAAAAGGGGAAAGACATCCAAAGGATGCGTGGGGCAGAACCTTGGGCACTGTGCGCCTAGGTGCTGTGCGCTCAGGCGCTAGAGTGCCACGTGTCGGCACGTGGGCGCTCTACGCTTGAGCGCTGGGCGCTCGAGCGCAACGCGCCACATGAGCATTTTGCGCTTCAGCGCCTGACGCTCGAGCGCAAGTGCTCCACGTGTCGGCACGGGGGCGATTTACGCTCGAGCGCTTGCGCTTGAGCGCAAGCGTGCCACGTGTCGGCACGTGGGCGCTTTATGCTCGAGCGCTGAGCGCTTGAGCGCAAGCGCGCCACGTGTCGGCACTCGGGCGCTCTACGCTTGAGCGCCGGCGAGAAAAAGAGGCTTTTAGCCTAAAAAATTTTCTCGGAAGAGAAATCAGAGAGGAGTTGGACTCCTGAGTGTGTGTTTTTTTTGGGGGGGTTTAGTGAACGATGTTCTTCTTCTTCCTCCTCTGTTAGCTGGATCTTGAAGATCAAGAGATATGGGATTTTTAAAAATCTTTTCTTTTTGAGATCTAATGGAAGATCTGAGTTCCCCTTTATGGGTTTTGTGGTGAAAAACTAATTTGTTTTATAAAATGAAGAGTAAAACTCTTGATTTAATTCAAGAGAAAAAAAAGGTTTTGGAACCTTGAAAAGGAGAAAAGATCTCAGATCTGAAAAATTTTGAGAGAGAGAGAAAAAGTTGTTGGGATTTTTTTCATTATCTTTGCCTTTATAGGCCATACACTTTACACATAGCCCCTTGGGCTTCACAAAATGGCATTTTGCCTATCCTATGGCTCATGTGCCATTTGTTTTTGCACATAAGCCATGGGCTTTACAAAAATTTGGCTTTATGCCTATTTTTCTTACATTTATCCATAAAACAAAATAAAAGAAATACACCAAAATTATTTATTACAAAATTTTTATCTTGGCATGGGGGAAGGCCGGCCGCTTCATATTTGGGCTTGACCCGGGCATGGGCCCACTGGATCTGGGCTTGGGCTCACTTGGCTTGGGGTTGACTTTGATTTTGACTTGGTCAACCGGGGTGTAAATTTTTACCCCAACAAATTGCCCCCCATCAATAAATGCACACCACATATGTGGGTCATGTGCATGAAATTGATGGATCCTCTTTTACTTGGAGGCGACCTGATTTGGTTCCCGCTTTTTGGGAAGCTGGCACTGCCCTTTTTACGACATGGACGGTCGTTGCTTGACATGTCTCCGAGACGGAGTGTCCGTGATAGACGTTTCCCTGGCCCGGAGTGATATGGTTCCGCTTTGTAGGAATCCTGCGCTGCCCCTTTTACGACATGGACGGTCGATGCTGCCCTTTTAGCGACTAGGACGGTCGATGCTGTCCTTTTTGCGACGTGGACGGTCGGTGCTGCCCTTTTTGCGACGTGGACGGTCGATGCTGCCCTTTTTGCGACGTAGACGGTCGATGCTGCCCTTTTTGCTACTTGGACGGTCGGTGCTGCCCTTTTTGCGACGTGGACGATCGATGCTGCCCTTTTTGCGACGTGGACGGTCGATGCTGGATTTGACTTGCCCCGCTTCTTGCGGCGTTAGGGATGAAGTTGACTTGTTTCCAAGGTGGAATTTGATTCTGCCAGGGAGGTCATTGGTTGTTTGACTTGATGTGATTTGGGTTGACATCAGCATCGCTACGCTGGAATATGGTACCAGGAGCGAAACATCATTTATCATGACAGGATTTGGGGATTTTGGTTTTGGTTTGGCATCAGCATCGCTGCACTGGAATATGGTACCAGGAGCAAATCATCATCTGCCATGAGGAGATTTCCCTTGTTCCTAGTTTAATGACTTAGGGATCATCTGTTCCCAGTTTAACGACTTAGGGGTCATCTGTTCCTAGTTTAAAGACTTAGGGGTCTATTGGATTGGAGTTTAGGATTTTGGGGTTAGGGTAAGCATCAGCATTGCTAACACTGAAGCACACGTGCCAGGAGCAATTCATCATTTACCTATTCCTGTTGGGGGAGCGATGGCTTAGGAGACAGGTTTAGGTCCCTATCACCTAAGGCTTTTCAATTTTATGGGCCGTGAGGGTCCTATAAAAGCATTTTCTCCCTACGAGTCGTAAGGATCCCGCAGGTGTATTTTCTCCTTAGGAGTCGTGAGGACTCTTAAGTGTGTTTTTCCTTTATGAGTCGTAAGGATCCCACAAAGTTTTGTTCTCCTCATGTATCGTGAGGACACATGAATGGGTCTTCTCAATGGAGCAAAATTCCAAAGGCAGAGACCGGTCGCGTAACTGGTGATTGTGGTGGGGCATGGGTATGACGGGAATTATTTGAGCCCGTGGATTGTATACGGCAGTCAATTTGGGGACTGGCCGTAGGGCTGGAGAATTTTGAGAAATTGGATTTTGGTTGGCGTCTGCATCGCTGCACTAGAATGTGGTACCAGGAGCGACTCATCATTCGCCGTTTGGGGACTTGGAATTTGGATCTTGTTTGGCATCAGCATTGCTGCACTGGAATAATGCCAGGAGCAACTCATCATTTGCCTTGGAGGACTTGGGATTTGGGTTTTTGGTCGGCATTAGCACCGCTAACACTGAAGCGAAATGCCAGGAGCGACTCATCATTTGCCGTTGCCTGTTGGGGAACGATGGCTTAGGAGACAGGTTTGGGTCCCTATCACCTAAGGCTTTTCAATTTTATGGGCCGTGAGGGTCCCATAAAAGCATTTTCTCCCTACGAGTCGTAAGGATCCCGCAGGTTTATTTTCTCCTTAGGAATCGTGAGGATTCTTAAGTGTGTTGCTCCTTTGTGAGTCGTAAGGATCTCACGCAGGGTTTTCTCCTCACAAGGTCGAGAGGACTTTGCGAGTGTATTTCATCTCTTTTCACGAGTTCGCGCCCTTTCGGGTTTTCACAGACTCGCCGGTAGTCCTGCTGTTTTTACTCACGGAGCCCTTTCGGGTTTTCATCCGTGCCCGTTTTGCTTGTGGACATACCGTTTATTTTTTTTTTATTTCTTTCCCTTTTTTTTCTTTTTTTCTTTTTTTTTTTGCCGCTGGTGGGACTTTAAAAGTAGTCTTACCGGCAGGATTTGGGAGAGATAGGGGTCATTTACACCCGTGGATTGTATACGGTTTTGCAGGATGTATGATCCAGACCGTAGAACTGATGTGCTCAATTCACCTGCGACTTGCAGCATTCACGTGTAGTATTTCTTGAGATATCGGCCATTGATGGGTGGCATGGGCCTTTCTCCCTCGGCACTTATTAGTTGGTAGGATCCTCCGTCGAACACTTTCTCGATGACGTATGGTCCTTCCCAGTTTGGCTTGAATTTTCCCTTGGCATGTCGATAGGGGATGATCGGTCTTTTGAGGACCAACACCAATTCACCTTTCTTGAAAGCGCGGAGACGGGTTATCTTGTCATAGGCCCGTGACATTTGGGCTCGGTATAGCTCCAGACTTTGCTGCACCGCGAGCCTCTTTTCTTTGAGGGCATCGAGTTCTTCAAGTCGAAGGAGCACGTTTTCCTCCTCCGTCAACTCATGCTGAACGGCCATTCTTAAGCTTGGAACTTCAACTTCGAGGGGGAGGACTGCCTCCACTCCGAATAGCAATGAGTATGGAGTGGACTGAGTTGGAGTATGGTGCGTGGTATGATATGCCCACAACGCCTCGTGAAGCTTGAGATTCCAGTCTCTCTTGTTGGCTGAAGCATTTTTCCTCAGGAGCTTGCATAGAGTCTTATTGAAGGCTTCGGTGAGCCCATTGGCTCTTGGATTATAGATGGAGGAATATCTCCAGTCTATCTTGTGCTGAGTAGCGAACCTTGAGACATTGAAGCTCTTGAAAGAAGGCCCGTTGTCAGAAATGATTCTTCTTGGTGTACCGAAGCGGTATAAAATATTATGCTGGAAGAATGTCAGAATATCTTTTGTCTTGACTTTTTTTAGCAGGACAGCTTCAGCCCATCTGGAGAAGTAATCAGTTGCGGCCAGTATGAACCGGTGGCCTTTGGATGACGGAGGATCGATTGGGCCAACGATGTCGGTGCCCCAGACTTCGAAAGGCCACGATGCCACCGTAGGATGCAATGGATTGGGATGCTTGTGAATAAAATCACCGTGAATTTGGCAGATATAACATTTTTTTGCATGCTCTCCGCAATCCCGTATCATGGTGGGCCAGTAATACCCAAGCCATTTAATTCGCAGTCGCATCTTGGGGCCAGATTAGTGAGCACCGCAAACGCCTGAGTGAACTTCTTTCATGACTTTTTAGGCTTCGGCCAATGACAGGCACCTGAGCCAGAGTTGGTCATATGACCTGCGGTATAACGTATCATTTACAAACACGTATCGGAGAGCTCTTTTCTTCAGCTGAATCCTCGCAGATTTTTCTTCGGGCAGCTTGTCGTATCGGAGGTACTCTATGAAGGGTTCTCTCCAATCGGGCTCGTCTTGGATGATCGAAGCTTCGTCGGCAGGACTGCTCTTCTGTTCCGCGCTTTCCTCTTTTCGTAGAGAGACTGGGGGTAAAATTTGTTGGCTCCTGACTGTGATCAGAATTTCGTCCATGTCAGGATCAGCCAGCTCCTTGGCTAATAGAGCGAGTACGGCAGCCTTTCCATTCAACGCTCTAGGGACTCTCATTAGTTCAATGTGAGTGAACCGTTTCATGAGTTCCACCACTCGGCCTCTGTACCGAGCTAATTCGGGTTTGTATATCTTATAATTGCCGCTTACTTGGTTGACGACAAGCTGGGAGTCACCGTAAACCCGTAGCCGAAGGATTTCCATTTCTATGGCGAGCTCCAAACCAACTATCAGAGCTTCATCTCAGCTTCGTTGTTCGTTTGAGGCTCGGTGAGAGCGAAAGAACGCCGTAGGGTTCCCATTGATGGCGTGATGAACACCAGTTCTATCCCCGCTTTTACCTCCGGGATGCTTGATCTGCCGGAGCTCCTTATTGATGAGGCTCCATCGAAGTAGAGCCCCCAACATGGCCCATCTTCCTCGAGGTGCAGCACTTGTTCGTCGGGTAACTCACAATTTAGCGGCGACCCTTCTGGTATGGGATGAGCAGCGAGAAAGTCTGTAAGAGCTTGCCCTTTTACTGCTTTCTGAGGAGTATAAACTATGTCAAACTCAAGTAGCATGACAGCCCATCTTGCCATTCTGCCGGCTAGGCTTGCTTTGGTCATCAAGTGTTTAAGCGGGTCGACCTTGGAGATCAGCATAACCCGATGAGCCAGCAGATAGTGCCTCAGCTTCTTCACAGCAAATATCAGAGCCAGGCATTGCTTTTCGATTGGGGAATAGTTGTGTTCCGCCCCGACTAGAGTTCGACTGAGGTAGTAGAGGGCATTTTCCTTTCCCTCCTCGTTATTCTGGGCGAGGAGCGCACCGAGTAACTCATCTAGCGCGGCAGTATAGAGAATCAACAGTTTATTTGGAATGGGAGCGGCCAGCACTGGAGGGTGCAACAAGTATTGTTTGATGCTTTCGAACGCTGCTTGACATTCGGCATCCCAGATAAAAGGAGCTCCTTTCTTCATGAGCTTTGAGAAGGGCCTACATCTCCCCGATATATTTTAGATAAACCTCCGTATATAAGCAAGCTTGCCTTGAAAAGATCTTAGCTGCGTCAGACTCTTCGGAGGGGGCATCTCCATGATGGCCTTTATCTTTGATGGGTCAACTTCGATCCCTCGATGTCGGACTATGAAGCCCAGGAATTTTCCCGATGACACGCTAAAAGCGCATTTCAGAGGATTCATCTTCAGGTCAAATTCCCTCAGTCAGGTGAGAACGGTCCTAAGATCCTGGATATGATCGGCCTTGGTTTTAGTCTTAACGACCAGATCATCAACAAAACATTCGACGACTTTATGAATTAGGTCATCGAAGATATTGGTCATTGCCCTTTGATATGTAGCACCTGCGTTCTTTAATCCGAACGGCATCACCTTGTAGCAATATATTCCTATCGGGGTTCGAAATGTTGTGTGCTTCTCATCCTCAGGTGACATCTTGATCTGATTGTATCCAGACGAGCCGTCCATAAATGTGAACAGCTCGTAATTTGAGGTGTCATCGACCATCATTTCCATGACCGGTAAAGGGAAGTCGTCTGTAGGACATGCCTTGTTGAGGTCCCTGAAATCGACACAAACTCGGATCTGCCCATTTTTCTTCTTCACTGGGACTATGCATGCGATCCAGTCCGCATATTTCTCTTCCCTGATGAAGCCGGCATCGATGAGCTTCTTAGTTTCCTCGATGACCTTTTCTTCTAGTTCCCTTCTCATTCTTCGAGGAGCATGTTTGACTAGCTTAGCATCAGGAGATATAGCCAACTTATGTACGACCACTTCAGGGGAAAGGCCAGGCATTTCTTTGTATGTCCACACGAAGCAGTCGACGAACTCATGCAGCAGGCCAATTATCTGCGCTTTCATTTCCTCTGACAAGAGCGAGCTGATGTAGGTCGGCCTTGGATTATCGGGCGTTCCTAAGTCAATCTCGGTTAGCTCGTCAAAGGTTGCTTGTCCGCCATCTTCGAGCTCTTGAGAAGCTTCTTCTGGCTCGGCTATCTCGTCATTATCATTTGATCTTTCGCTGGCCTTACCAATATGGATCATGTAGCACGCTTTGGAAACAGGTTGAACGTATCCTATGCCCCGTTTATCTGGAATTCGTCCATCGATGAGTGCTCGGACCTGGGGTGGATGCCATAGCCCTTCGTAAAACTTTGCTTCGGACTCCGTTTGTTATAACCGGCATCCACACTTTTTAAAGTATTCCCGCATCTCGGGCGCATAGTATCTGGGATTGAGGACGGCTCTTATGCCTCTCTCATAGGGAAGGCGCGCGATAGAAAGATCGTCCGGGTGCATAACGGGGGTTGACCCGTAAAACAAGATGCCCTTCTGTCCATTTTTCCTCCCGGGGACGTAGAAAGTTTTCAGCTGGTCCACGGTGGAGACTGACAACGCATCGAGCTTTTTGCACATCTGCTCCGGCACCCTTGTGAGGGCTAGGGACCCTTCTGCAATTTCGAGGGTCTCTCGTAGTTTCTCTTTTTGCATGGGGGTCCAATCTGCACCGCTGTTGCACGACAGGTCCTCTTCCTCTGACTCTTCAGTGTCGCTGCCGAAATGCGGGCGCACTTGGGCATTTTTGCTTTTGAAAGTGACAGCCGGCGCAGATTTTCTTTTGAGTCTTGAGGCCGGTCTATCCTCAGTCAGTTGTGGCTTAGCATTTTGGTGGTTCATAAAGTACCGAGAATCTTCATATCGGACTTCATGCACACCGAACGGTTGGATGTCTCCGTCAATGCGTCTTTCTTCGCCATTTTTAGTATACTTCATGCATTGATGGAGAGTTGACGGGACAATGCCGTAATCGTGGAGCCACGGCCGTCCTAAGAGAATCTTATAAGACGTGTCGGCGTCGATCACGTATATCTTAGCTTCAGTTTGCAGATCCCCGAATTTGATTGGCAAAGCTATGACCCCAGAACTTGCTGGCAATTTTGGTTGAAGCCTTGAATGACAATCCTTTCCCTTGACAGGTCTCGGACGTCCATTGACAAACTCTTCAGAGTTCGCAAGTTCATGATGTTCACTGAGGACCCCGGATCAATCAATATGCGATTAATTCGATCTCCGTCGCTGTACCCAGTCACGTAAAGCGGTCGATTGTGCTCAGCTGTTCCCAGTAGCAAGTCTTCATCCTTAAATGTGACTGCGGCAGCATGCAAAGCGTGCTGAGCTTCTTTCATATTAATTTCCGCAAAGTGAGCCTGATACCGCTCGGGGTTTTGTAGAGCATGAATAAGAACATCTCTAAGCTCCTTAGATAGGACCAAGGCGTCGTAGATGCTCAGGAGAGACGGAAGCCTTCGAAGGTGAGCCAAGACATTATAGTCTACTGGGGAAGGACTCGAGTTTTCATCAGCCGGTTCTCCACCATCTTCATCATTAGCCACCTGTTTTCCGTTTCCTTTTGGGGCATTGCCCTGATTTGGCGGTAGAGCCCTGCCGCTTCTGAGCCAGACTTGGTTGGCCTTTGTGACGAGCTCCTCGTCCTCTTCAGGAAAACAGAGCTCATCCTCAGAGTCGCTGCCAAGATGGATGGCGTAGCAGGTCACTACTGGGATCTCTTCATTGGAGTCTTCTTCTAACTCCTCCAGAATTTCAACCGCTTGTACAGGGAGGAACTCTTTCAATTGAACCAAAGTTCTTTCCTTTTGTTCATATTCTTCGAGGGAATCGATATATTTTTGAATGGTCGATCTCCCTGCAGACTCTTTTTCGTGCCGAGCTGCACTTTTCTTCTTCTTGAGATTCTTGGATTTTGAGCCTGATGGAGCCGCATTGGCAGCTAGACTGGTAGGCTTCTTCTGTCATTCCCAATCCATCCTGGGCTCTTTCTGAGGCAGCTTTAGCATCTTCTTCTTCTTATTAGATATGTGCGTACTCCACGGAGGCCGCGATGAGTCAGTTTCGTTTGTCAGGGCAGCAGGTTCAGCTGTCTGCTCCCAGAAGGCTTCAACTTCTGTCTGTATAAAGTTGGCGGTTGCAACTTGATTGTTCACCAACACGCTTTTGGACAGCTCGATCTCTCCAGCCTTGTACTGCTTCTCGACCCAGTCCTTGAAGATATAGCAATCCTCGATCGCATGGCTCACTACTCGGTGGTACGGGCAATACAGGGGATTGTCTGTCATTTTTGCTTCTTGGGGTCTTTTCGACTCCGGCAATTGTAGGACGTTGTTCAAGGCATCTTTAAATATCTTACGGACCTTGTCCCTTCTGAAAGAGTAAACCTTGTTCTTCTTCTCCTCTAGGGAAGGCCCATCTCCTCCCAGCAATGGCTTTCGAGACCGGTTAGTTTTGGATTCGGCCGCCCTTCGCTTTTCTTCATTGTCGGACGCATTGAAGAAATTGGTACTGCTGGAACTCCCGCTTCTACGGTTATCGTCCCGCTTGCTTTTCCAAGTTTTTTCTCTCTGAGAATCTGGCGGGGACTCTTGCTTCGAGCGTTCCAGCATTTGGACTTTCTTGGTTAGCTCCTGAAATGTCTTGAGGCCCGCTGTACACAAGAATGGGACCATCCAATTGCTGAGGTTCCCAATGAGAAGGCTGACGGACTGGTCCTGCTCCAGCGGCGGTTCGCACTTGACCGTGAGATTACGCCATCGGGCGATAAAGTCAGTGTTGCTTTCATTCTTCCCCGGCTTGGTCCTCACAAGGTCGGCAATGGAGATTTTATCACTGACGCTCATGAACCTTTGCCGGAACAGAGACTCCATTTGGGCAAAGGTAATGACGGACCCGTCTGGTATACTCGCGTACCAGTCGAAGGCGACACCGGTCAGGCTGTTGACAAACTGACGAAGAAAGAGCGCGTCATTGCCCCCTGTATTTCCGCACGATGCTTTGTAGTGGGCGACGTGCTGATTTGCATTCCCCGTTCCATCAAATCTTTCGAACTTAGGAATGACGTAGCCGCTTGGGAACTCAATCAGATCGTACTGCGCGGGATATGGCCGCCCACTACTGCCGATTTCTTTCTGAGCTTCAGCTTTGGCCACCAATGTTTTAACCTTGCTGGTGACCAAATCCATTATCCGATCCTGTGTTAGCGGGATAGTGCTATCTGGGGCCAAGGCGTCCCCAGAAGCGGAGTGTGGCCGGCTTTCATGTGGCTCGACCAGTCTTGGACCCGAAGGAACATGCATTGGCTGCCTTGGATTGTCATCACCCGGCTGATTAGTAGCGGCTTGTGCTTGACTGGGAGGCGCTCGAGCAATTTGAGCCGTAAGCTGCATCACCACGTTCGTTAAGTCGTCAATCTTCGAATAGAGCTTGGCCATCTCTTTATCTTTGCTCCTGAGCTGTTTTCGAAGGTCTTGGAGCAGCTCTTGCTCCGCGGTCCTGGGGCGGAAAGTCGGCTCTTCCTCGCTGTCCGAGCTTGACTCTGCATGGACCGAGGGGTCTTTCTGCCGATCATCCTCATCAAGAGGGTTTTCTTCATCCAGCGGGGGCGGCTGTTCTTGGGCAGCGGCAACCACATTCAGGCTAGATTAGGCTTGGGATGTGGTGGCCCCATCCTTGCTTTTGCTGCGAAGGTTGTCACTGGGGCGCCCGCCCGCCATATAGACTGTATGGATGATATATTCGGCCATCTTTCTATCATTGGCAGCTGATTTCACGGATCGCTGTCTTGACCCCCTTGTTTCGGTAGTTGGTAGTCGATTGAAGGCGGCTGGCCTAACCAGGTTCTTGAATGGTGCTGGCGCTTCTTTTTTGGGTTTACCCCGCTGCTTTCGTGCGGCACAGAGTGCTTGATAGACTCTTGAAGAGACAGTGTCATACTTTTTTTGTTGGGTCCGGGACACGTCTCTTTGTGGCACTGTTCGGACCGCTGTCTTCTTGACTCTGGCGGTCATGGCATTTTTCTGAACCCACTTCAGAGGCTCGAAGGAATTGCTGATTCTTACGTCCGACTCATCCGTCGTCACAGGGCAACCCTGCACTTGGAACTTCACACGATTCCATTTGGCCGAAGCCCTGGCCCTCTTGTTGGCTCAATACCTGAGCCGCTTCTGCCTTAACTTTTCTGTTCTAAGCACCTGGCAGACTTCGGCTCTTTGGGAAGACGCCGCAGGCCAGGCGATGGAGCGCCTTGGAGATACGCTCGATTGTGCATTTGTTAGAGTCATCGCCTGAGCTCGTCCGCAACATTTGATGTTGCCCTTTGTACCAAAGTTCTTGCCTCCCGCTGGAGCACCAGAGAATCGTTCAGATATCGTCTTAAGTTTCGGTTGTGGTGCCTTGGCGATCACGACATTCGGCCTCTTACCCCTTGAGACCGGCTTGGCCACCTGTTCCGTCGGGATTTCCGCCAGATGAGCGCTTCCGGCAGGGTAAATGATGACGGAGCCAAACTGGCGGGGCGGTTCCTCCCACTGTCGACTGAGGCTTGCGGGGAGAACCACACGAGCGTTGATCTTGACCACGTACGGAATCGGGGTCACGTTGGAAGCTGAATTCGTCTGGGGAGACATTGTCATTGAAAGTTGATTGCTGCACGAAAAGAAAACATCATTTCAGTATAAGAAATCGATATGTATATTGATTGAGTTCGCATGAACGTTTAACCCGAAAAATGGGAGGAAAGAAGGGTCCCACCGGGCGTGCCAAAATCTGTAGGGTGTTTTTTGTCACCCCATTGAGATGGGAATACGCGCGCGCTCGTCAGGCGTATACTACAGATTCCCCTGCCTAGGGTAGGCCGGGGTTTATTGATTGTGGGGATCCGGATCTCCGGCAGCCGCGGACCAAGCTGCCGTTAATTACCCCCCGCCTTTGGGGCGAGGGAACCTCCGATTAACGGGTTAAACTGGTCATGCGAACTCAATGTGCAGTGTACGTGTGTTTTGTTTTGGAGGTTTTTTTTTAAATATATCGGGAGCCATGCAGAGTTTTTACGGGGGGCCCGTTACCCGGATAGCGGGCTGGGGGTCAAGGGGGCTAGCAGCCCCCTTGCAGGGTGCGGGGCAGCGCCCCGTTAGAAATTTTTTTTCTAACAGGGACAGTGTCGTGGAGTATGTGTGTAAGTACATATGTGTACATATGTATAGATATACATGTATATATATAAAAAGGGGAAAAGACATCCAAAGGATGCGTGGGGCAGCACCTTGGGCGCTGTGCGCCTAGGTGCTGTGCGCTCAGACGCTAGAATGCCACGTGTCGGCACGTGGGCGCTCTGCGCTTGAGCGCCGGGCGCTTGAGCGCAACGCGCCACGTGTCGGCACGTGAGCATTTTGCGCTTCAGCGCCTGACGCTCGAGCGCAAGTGCACCACGTGTTGGCACGGGGGCGACTTGCGCTCGAGCGCAAGCGCGCCACGTGTCGGCACGGGGGCGACTTGCGCTCGAGCGCAAGCGCGCCACGTGTCGGCACGCGGGCGCTTTGCGCTCGAGCGCTGAGCGCTGGAGCGCAAGCGCGCCACGTGTCGGCACGCGGGCGCTCTGCGCTTGAGCGCCGGCGAGAAAAAGAGGCTTTTAGCCTAAAAAATTTTCTCGGAAGAGAAATCAGAGAGGAGTTGGACTCCTGAGTGTTTTTTTTTGGGGTTTAGTGAACGATGTTCTTCTTCCTCCTCTGTTAGCTGAATCTTGAAGATCAAGAGATATGAGATTTTTAAAAATCTCTTCTTTTTGAGATCTAATGGAAGATCTGAGTTCCCCTTTATGGGTTTTGTGGTGAAAAACTAATTTTTTTTTATAAAATGAAGTGTAAAACTCTTGATTTAATTCAAGAGAAAAAAGAAGGTTTTGGAACCTTGAAAAGGAGAAAAGATCTCAGATCTGAAAAATTTTGAGAGAGAGAGAAAAAGTTGTTGGGATTTTTTTCATTATCTTTGCCTTTATAGGCCATACACTTTACACATAGCCCCTTGGGCTTCACAAAGTGGCATTTTGCCTATCCCATGGCTTATGTGCCATTTCTTTTTGCACATAAGCCATGGGCTTTACAAAAATTTGGTTTTATGCCTATTTTTCTTACATTTATCCATAAAACAAAATAAAAGAAATACAACTAAATTATTTATTACAAAATTTTTATCTTGGCATGGGGGAAGGCCGGCCGCTTCATGTTTGGGCTTGACCCGGGCATGGGCCCACTGGATCTGGGCTTGGGCTCACTTGGCTTGGGGTTGACTTTGATTTTGACTTGGTCAACCGGGGTGTAAATTTTTACCCCAACAATCCCACAAACTTGCACTGTACTGAGCGTGGCTCGATCTTGTCCGCATGCTGCTTTTTGACAAAAGCTGGACATCCCTATGTCTTAATGTGATTAAGATAGGGTCTCTTCCCACACCACATCTGATATGGTGTAGTAGGCACAGTCTTAGTTGGAACTCGGTTCAAAAGGTATGCAGCTGATTCTAGCGCATATCCCCAGAATGATCGCGGTAACTCAGCGTTACTCATCATGGACCGTACCATATCCAATAGGGTTCGGTTCCGTCTCTCCGATACACCGTAATGTTGCGGAGTGTATGGAGGAGTAAGTTGAGAGAGAATTCCATTCTCTTTTAAGTAATCCAGGAACTCGGCACTCATGTATTCACCACCTCGATCAGATCTCAGTATCTTGATACTTTTGTCTGTTTGTTTTTCTACTTCATTCTTATATTCCTGGAATTTTCCAAAGGCTTCGGATTTATGTTTCATTAAGAAGATATAACCGTACCTTGAAAAGTCATCCATAAAAGTAATGAAGTAAGAATAACCGCTTCGTACATGCGTAGACATTGGACCGCTTGTCGCTGTGTACGAGTCCCAAGAGCTCGCTCGCTCTTACTCCGTGTCCAGTGAACGGAGTCTTTGTCATCTTTCCTTTGAGACAGGATTGACAAGTTGCATATGATTGATATTCGAACGGATCAAAATATCCTTCTGTATGTAACTTCGTCAACCTTCTCTCATTGATATGACCCAGTCTACAATGCCATAAGAAAGTCTGATTTGTTTCCGGAGACTTTCTTTTGTGTGTATTCTGGACATTGAAAATATGTGGTTGGTTTAATACGTATATACCATTGCTTAATGTACCTGACCCAATCAGAACTTGATTAAGGTGAATGTTTACAACATTACTTACAAACGCAAATTCATAACCTTCTTTAGAAATCAAAGATACAGAAATGATATTACAAGTTGCGTTGGGTACAAAAAAGCAATTACGTAAAACCAAAACATGTCCATCTGACATTCCTAGGTGATAGTCCCCCACGGTCTCAGCATCCATGCTAGCTCCATTTGCAACTTTGAGGGTCATGTCACCTGCCTTCAAAAACCTACGCTTTCTCAACGCCTGGAAAGAATTACAGATATGAGATCCTGATCCGGTATCCAATACCCAGGACGTAGAGTTTATTGATAGACAATTTTCAATAACATACACACCTGAAGCTGAAGCCGCAACTTGCTTCAGATCCTGTGTTCTGGCTTTCCAAGCCCTGCAATCTTTCTTCCAGTGTCCACTCTTGTGACAGTAAAAGCATTCTTCCTTATCCACAAGCTTCCCCGCTACCTTTGTTGCTTTTTCCTTTCCCTTCATATCTACCTTACTAACATCGCCCCTTGGTTTGGCGGGGGTTTTCTTCTTCTTTCCCTTGGCTTTCGCCCTGGACCTAGAAGAGGAAGATCCTCCTACAAACAAAGTGGATGTCTCCCTACCTTTTTGTAGGGTGCCCTCTGCACTCCTCAGCATGTTGAGGAGCTCTGAAAGTTCAACTTCCTTTTCTTGCAAGTTGAAATTCAGGATGAACTGGGCGTAAGTGGAAGGAAGGGACTGAAGAATCAAGTCCGTATAGAGCTCATTCTCCAACGTGGTCCCAAGGTCCGCGAGCTCCTCTATGTAGCCAATCATCTTAAGCACGTGTTCCGCTACCGATGATCCGACGGCCAATCTTGCCGAAAACAACTTCTTCGACACTTCGTATCTGGCAATACGAGATTGCTCTCCATACAGTTCTTTTGTATGGAGAAATATGGATTCGAGGTCTCGTGCCTCCTCTGATGTTCGTTGTCCATAGAGGCAAGCACGAGGCACTTGGCCTTCGCGCAGTCGATTTCCCAGGTCTTGCGGATTTCCCTATCCACGACGCTGGTTTTGGGACCTGGGACAGGGGGAGCTTTGGTGGTAAGAAGATACCCCAACTTGTCATAAGTTATTGCCATTTTGACATTCCTGAGCCAATCTTTGTAGTTTGGCCCTGTCAGTATGTTTTTATCTAGAAGTAACTTAAGTCCAGTCATGATAAATGGTCGTTGCAATTAGGAGAGAGAGAAGAAACACTTTAGCATGATGCTCTTGCAAGTTTAGAGTGGTTTCTAATTTGTCTAAACAAGATGGCTCCCACTGTCTCTCGAATCCCTCCTCAAACCATAAAGGAAGAACTAGTCGGGATCAATCTCACCGTACAATACTTGCTTAACTGTTCAGCCAGGCCAGTGTCGGTACTTCGAGGGAGGTTTTCCAACACTTTCGCGAAGTTTCTTAATTAAGTAACATCTTTTCCCTGTGGGCGTAGCCCCGCTAACACCTTACTAGACACCTACTTGGTTTATAGCATTGATCATTAAGTGAGAAAGTTCCGGAGGAGTAGCATATACTCACAGTAGGATCGGGATCCAAATATCATCGCGTTACAAAACTGAAGGAATCCTACCAAAATCATCACACTCCAAATGGTATGCAGCGCTAGCAAGTTTCGGTTCTTTTGAAACTCCCGATGTGGATTTTTTGCCCCATGCTCTTATGACCTTGACTTTGGCCAAAATATCATAAGTCACATGTCATGTTCTACCCGTCATTCTCCAGGTTAATTTGAGCCCACCCGCACATACCCTTGACTTTGGCCAACATGGTAGAACGACTGCCCCAAACCAACACATCTATCTATGCTGCACATGAATACCCAATAGCTACCAATCACTATGCCTTGACTTTGGCCAACATACATAGCTTGAATACTTATTGACCATTCATGTGAAACGATGAAGGGCTACGAATGGTTTTGGCGAAACCGTGAACATAGTGAACTTGATATAATCGATGGAATGAGATAGCTTTCAAAAGGAGTGGTTCAAGCTCCGCATTTAAAAGTTTGGTTTTGAAAAGAACCGAGTGGTTTTCAAAGTGTTCCAACGACTTTTACTTGGTTTATTTTTTCTTGCATTAATTCCAATGCGTCCCATCATTTAATCCTACCATTGCAGAAAACAACGAAAATATGACGTACGGTTATGCCATCCACATTCGCCATGGGGTCCCGTCATCACCCGTTAGGTTACTTAACTAACGACAGAGCGGGGGCTGGACTAGCGCGGATGCAAAACATAAGCAACGCCTAAATAGATATCATATAGATATATATAAACATTCATCACATGCAATGATAGCCATTCCAGATCACAGATGAATACATTGGATGTATTAGGAATCCGCAATTCGTACGAGCCTGTAACAAAAAGCGGATTAGACGGTCGCTATGAATAGCCAAACCCCACCCTAGACCCCTACGGGTGCGGCAAACTACCCGCCAAGTATCCGAAGTGAAGCAACCTCCCTCAACGACGTGAGTAGGCCACTCGGCACTTCGAAGTACCCGGTAGTTTGTGCACCCCACCTTGGGTCTATCCTAGGAGCAAAAACAGTAAAAAGAAATTATACAATGACGGCTACAACCCCGACCCGGTTATGCGGCCATACAAATAATATTACATCAATTTACATATTACAAGAATTGAAAGAATAAGAAAACTCTCATCTCACAACCCCCGGCTATTCATCCACGACAATCCAACGAATTCATATACACAAACCATCAACATTACAGATCACAGATATGTATAACCCCCACTAATCGACGTATAGCGATTAGCAGACGTTCAATACATATATCACATCACAGATATAACCCATTAGCCAAAGTGTAAAGAAATTCGATCAAAATACGGATTTATGACCACCCCAAAAACTAACTTGTTCTATGGAAAATCTGGGTAGAAACAAACTATATTAAAAATCCCAAAAAAGCAACAGAAGAACACTGCACCAAATTCGGTCCACAGCCGAGTCAACTCGGCCGCGGATCCACGGAAAGAACCATGTTCTTGCCGCGGAACCGCGGCGCTTTGACCGGTTCAGTGGATCGTTTTTGGTGTGTTTATTTACAAAACCCTGAGCCGATTTTTGAATTATGATTTATTATTTTTAAAGCAGAAATAAAAATCGACAGAAACTTAGGGTTTTAGAAAAAAGTTTTGCTATTTTTTCCGATCGAAGTTCTAGATACTTTGCTAACTAGTTAGTTTGTGTTTAGCTAGGCTCTGATACCACTGTAAGTCCACGTTTTCCACCCCGGTGCTTACGGGGAGGCGGAAACGTTATGAAAAATCAGATTTTTACAACACTAGGCAACATGGACTATGTAAAGGAGGGATCTTTGCTAAACAAAACTAACTACCGAAGCTAAAAGAGTTTAGCTACTCGGAAAGGGGGTTATACCTAGGTCTTCAAGTCTTTCTCTTCTTGCTCCTTGGAGTGAAAGAACGGGTTCTCCTTGTCGCCTTCTCTTGCCGAAGAAAGATCCACCCGAGGGCCTCAACCTTTGGCTCCAACCTCAAACTAGAAGTAACTAAGGTGCTTGGTGTGCTAAACCTAGGACCTTAGAAAGAGTAGAGAGTATTTTTGTAGGGATTATCTCAAGCTCAAATGGTTCTCAACTCATGAGAGGGGAGAGCTAGAGAGAGAGGAAGAGGAGGAGAGAGAATGAAAATGATAAAAATGAGAAGAATAATGTAACCCTTCTCACATATATGTGATTTATGAAAAATAGATAATTAGCTAAAGATAATTGTCATGGTTAATCAAGAAATGACCATTATCATTTCACATTAAATGCTTTTGCAAGGATCAAAGAGCATCTTTCATATGGAATGATGATGGTGAACTTGTCAACCTAGGTCAACAAGTCAAGTATAGTCAAATGGTCAACAACCCTAACCATGTACAATTATAATTAACTAATATTAATAAATCATAATTCACACATAAACATTAGGGTTAAGAAAATGACAATGGTCATCAACCCTAATGAAAGTCCTCTGCCTCTGTCTCAATCAACTGTGCATACACACCCGTATCCGTGTTCCGAGGAACATGAATACAATGAGATAAAACCAATCCCAAATCATATACTAGGATCCGTCTTAAACCAAAGCTCGTTAGTATAAGCTGTTCGGACACCAAACGTGCACAAGTGCGCGGATGTGAACGAACCCTGTTGCAAAACCATGCGACCTCTACTCATTTTGCCTAAAGGCGAATGACCCTCTGTGTGGGACACTAAAGACTCGACACTACGCTGGCAGTGCGTTTAACCACAGACCGCAAGCGGCACTAGCTGTACGTAACGGTCCTCAGGTAGATGCTGATAAGAAGACTGACGAGGTAAACCCATCTGAACTCCTATTGAGCCTGTATGTGACAGTCTCTGTACAGTCCGGTCTGTTCGTCTAAGAACATCGCATGGCGGGCCTAGGGGGCGGTAAACGTCAGTCCCCTACTAGCGGTACAAGTCGTGTCGGAGTGTATCCCAGAACACCTGAGATAACAATGGAAACCTAACAGTTTATCTCGCTTGCCCTGGCCAGGGACTTTGTGTAATGGCTCTCCTAGACACAGCGCGATATCAACCCCCAATACCGGGAGAGACGAAACCTGTCTAACCGTCACTGCCTCCAAGTGCTTCAGGACTGCATCCAAAAACTACCTGTTTGCACGACTCCTTTGAGCCGTGGTAGGGTAGTAATCAAAGTACAGTGGGAACACACTCGAGGCGAAGTGACAGTATCAAGTCAACGGACTAAGCTGTACTCATGTCACCTGTGAACTGATAACTGACGATAAGTATAATACCAACCAACAGTTCCCGACGAGTCCTGTCCAGTGTACTCGTAACCTAACGAGCACCCGCATAGTATCCCAAGTACGACGTACTAACGGCTGTGGGACAGACCGTCTCCCAAGCTGGGATAGCGCATATGCTAGTCTACTCCGGAGTATCGATGCCCTGTCTCGATAGTCCTGCGACTAGGGACCACTATTAAGGATATGCTTATAGACCACCCAACTCTCACGTATATGATCGCCCTCATACTGTTGGTAGTCAAGCAAGATCCTAAGGGCTCTATCAACGTGTAACATGTAATCAGTCACCTGAACATGTACACGACTGATAAAGGCAAACCAGATAGCATACTATCATCTCGAGTAAGACTGTCCTACCGGCATAGGTCCCTAGTCATGGGAGTTTCGAGACAGGGCATCGATACTCCGGTCTCACAAGCCACTGGTGTCAGTTGGATCACCTAAGATGTATACAGGTGCTCATTGGGTTATGAGTACACCGGACAGGACTCGCCAGGAACCTGCTAGTTGGTATTATACATATCGTCAGATAGCAGTTCCCTGGTGACATGTGTACAGGTTAGTTCATCGACTTGAGGTCGTCATTTGTCTCGTGTGAGTTCCCACTGTGCTTTGATTTATACCCTACCACGGCTCAAAGGAGTCGTGCAAACAGGTAGTTTTTGGGTACAGTCCCGAGCCACATGGAGGCACGTGAGCGGGTCGGCAGGGGATTCGTCTCTCCCGGTATTGGGGGTGGAGATCGCGCTGTGTCTAGGAAAGCCATTACACCAAGTCCTTGGCCAAGGCAGGTGAGATTTACTGGTAGGTACTCCAGTAGTATCTCAGGGTGTTCAGGGCTTGTCTCCGACACAACTTATACCGCTATTGGGGGTCTGACGTTACTAGCCCCCTAGGCAGGATATGCGATACTAATAGACGAACGGACCGGACTGTATATACATTTTCACTGTTAAGCTCAGTAGGGTTTCTGGATGAGTTCGCTCATCAGCCTCCCTTGAGGTGAGTCCATGGGCAGCCGTTACGCACAGCTAGTGCCGCTGACGGCTTGTGGTTAAACCCACTGCCAGGGTACTGACGAGTCATTAGAGTCCCCCACAGATAGTTTCCTAAGTTCGGACGAAACGTTGTAGAGGCCATATGGTTATATGGAAGGGTTCGGAAAATGCACGTGCGTTTACGCACGTCTCATATTTCGGGCAGATAATACTGGTGGGGCTTTGGTTTAAGCCGGATCCATGTATTATACAGAGTAGATATAATATCTTTATCTCAGTTGCATTTGTATTCGGTCGTAATACAAATGCAGGTATATTTATACAGTTACGGGGTTATCCTGAAATTCGTTTCGGGATCACTTTTGGAAGTTGCCAGTTTCCAGTTTTTTATCAGCCGTATTTAACATTCGGTTAAATACGGATTTATCTTTTCTTCTTTTGAGGTGAGTCATGAGAGGAAGCTTCTTGGAAGGTGACTAGGTTAGTGATTCATAGTTAGCATTAAATGAGAGATGAGGTGTATTAGTGACTCATTCTTTTGCATTAATGATTCTTGTTCTTGCTAAGATCTTTTGTGAGAAGCTTTGCTTGTGGTCACCCCCTTGCTTCTACACTCACCCCCCCACCTTTATATTGCCGGCCTCTCCCCTCTTGGATGCCCACTTGATTAATTCACTCTCACTTGGTAGAAAAAGATGATAGTTTTCGGCGTATGGAAATTTCATAGCTCATTTCATTCCATCACCCGACTCAAATGGCAACTTCATTAACCGTTCGTCCATGGCTTTGGACGAAGCGAGAAAAAGTGTTCTACTCATTCTCTACATCAATCTTTGTCATCTCTTCTAGCAAACTTGATGACCGAGTTGCCTCGGGTCAGAGGCGGGAGCCCGTTTAAAGATCCGATGACGTGGTGCCACTTGGACGAGCAGATCGGAGATCGACGAGATCGGAGCAGCCGCAACAGGAGCGTGGGATGATGGTTAAAGAACGAAGGACTCGGATCGTTCGGTATAACCTTTCTACCCTCTTTACAGTTTGTTAGTTTAGCGTTAATAGCAGATCCGGATTATAGTATGCGATAGCGCCAGTTATAAAAGTTTTTGTCCGCATTTGGCGTCAGATTGACGGCCGGGGCGCTACCGTAGACTTACATGGTATCAGAGCCTCGCCATTAATCTTTACTAACTTGTGCTAACGCGTTTAAAAGATCGATCGAACGGATTTTCGAAAATCTCAATTTTCAAGTATAAAGTTTCTGTTAATTTTCAAACTGGTCTAAAAATCATTTTGACCATACCAGAAAATCAAGCAGGGTTTTTTAGGAAAACTGGAGAAATTCGACAAAGTGATGTCACTGTTCCACCGTGGACCCGCGGCCCAAGCTAGGGTTTGGCCGCGGATCCGCCGCAGGTAAGTGAGATCAACTTGTCATATTTCTACAGTAGCTTCTACTTGGAAAATTGTGGTTTCTGAAACTGTTCATTTGGGCCCAGTGTTTTTCACTGTACAGCAGATGTATGTAGGGCCCACTTCATGAATTTTAGTCGATTGAAATTTAAACACGTTAGTTTACAGTACTTACATTATATCTCTGACCGTGAATGTCATTCGAACGGTAAACCGCGTCTAATTGCTATAGTTCTTTTAGACGGGTTTGCGAACGTGACATTCGCGTTGATGTTCTGTGTTGTGCTGTGATGTTGCGGATTTGTCGTGGTGGATAGCAGTATGCAATGGTAGTACAGTTTGAGTTTATTTGTACATTTGATATTGCGGGGCGAGCGTCCAACATGTGGACTGCCTTCACTGCCTGTTGTATAATATTCTTTTGGGGCACGACCGGGTTGAGGTCGATGTACCCGTTGTACATATTTTTCATTTCTGTACTAGGTTTTCCCCGCGACGGAGTGCACGGATAGCCGGGTTCTGGGGGGCAACGGGTCCGCATCTCATGGCTTTGAGAGGCAGAGGGGCCTCACTCTAGAATTGGCAGACTATTCGCTGCACTCGTAGGGGGTACAGGTTGACCCAAGGAGGGGTACCCAAGATTACCGGATTCCGTGAAGTGCTGGGTGGTCCATTCACTATGCTGTAGGGGGCTGCCTCGTTTCAGGTTTTGGCGGGTAACTTGCCGCACCCGTAAGGGTCTAGGTTTCATTGCATAGGCTATCCACACGATCAGGGGAACGTCGGGTTTCAGCAGCGGTGTTAGTTATATGTATGCCCTAGAGGCCATTACTGTACATAGGATGTATATTGTAGTGGATGCTGGGACATATATAGGTAGGACTTTCTTACTCGACATGATATTACGCTATCTGGTTGCTCTTTATCTTAACATGTATACTTTCTGTCTCTCTGTTACATGTTGATAAAGCCCTTAGGATGTGTACTCGACTTCCAGGACTATGATGTAGATCATACTAGTGGGGCCTGGGTAGTCCATGAGTACATCCTTTAATGTTCCTAGTCGTGGGAATATCGAGACGGGGCATCGATATTCCAGAGTAGACTAGCGTATATCTTCTCGACCCATGTGATGGGCGATGGATGATCCCATATCCATTGGTGTTTGACATCAGAGATGGTATGCGGGTGCTTAGTAAAGACTGGGTACACTGAACGGACTCACCAAGAACTCCCAGATGGTATTATACCTTACGTCAGATGGCAGTTCTCTGGTGACACTGGTACAGCTTAGTCTGTTGACCCGAGATCGTCATAGAGTCTTGTGTGTCTCCCACTGTGCTTTGATTTCCACGCTACCACGTCTCTACTGAGTCGTGCAAACAGGTGGTTTTTGGGTACAGTCCCGATTCACATGGATTCGTCTCTCCCGGTATTCGGGGTTGATGTTGCGCTATGCTCGACTGGCCATAACTAGAAATCCCTGGCCAGGGTTGCAGTGATATACTGGTAAGAGTTATCAGTAGTTTCACGCTTGTTATGGACCTTACATCGGCATGACTTATCAAGCTACTGGGGTCTGACGTTTACCACCCCTAGGCGAGATATGCGACATATCAGACGAACAGACCGAACTGTACGGTAAGTGTTACTGTTTGGATTCACAGGAGTGTGAGCAGGCTTGCTCGTTGATCTTCTGATCGCTCAATACGCAGGTGGCCGTTATGTTTAGCAGACCGCTTGCGGCTTGTGGGTGTTTGATATGATCATCACCTGCTGCCGGCGTATTGACGAGTCTTTAGAGTCCTACACAGAGGTTTCCTGGCTCAAGCGAAATGAAATAGGAGCGCATATGAGATATGTACGGGACCGGGAATAATACCAGTATGTGATACTGAATTCTATTCTCGCGATTCGTATCATCAGACGGTTATATAAGATATAGCCGGGTTACCGAATCAAATGTTGATTCGATATATTGATACACTTGATATTAGTCAGTTATATGCAATATGACCGGATCATTAAATCAAGTGTTGATTTAATGATTTAATGTATAATTATATATTTGATATATTACTTTACATTAACTAGTATTTGTTCACTTAAGATTGATTTTCTCACTTGATGTGCACAAGTAGTATATGTGATACATTTTTGTGCACTTGATTGTATCATGTTTGATGATACATGCAAACTTGGGTGTGTGTATGCTATACACCATGTTTAGTTAATGGTTAGGGTTTCATTTGCCTTATTTATTTATTTTATTTATTTGCTTTTGGCAAAAATAAAATGGTGGTTATCTTTGTTTTATGCAAGAAGCTTCATGATGCTTCACGCATCTTTGAAAAAGTCTACCATTTTGTTTTTTCCTTAACCTAACCATTTACCTAAACCCTAGTTTATTCTCTACATTAGTTACACTCACCCATGGTTGCAAAATGATAAGCATCACTTGATTTTCTATTTTTTGATAATATTCATTCATTCTTTTCTTTCTTCTTCTTCATGAAGAGAAGAAAACCTTGCTAGAAAAATTCCAAGTGATGAATCCAAGTGAGAAATCCAAATCCAAAGTGAACCCACTTCCTATTTCTTCATCCTCTACCACTTGCCATGTAGTAGAGTGTGTTATCTTCATAAGTTTCATGACCAAGTGAAGATGGAGCTTGAGTTTGAGTCGCCTCGACGTAGATCATCTTCGGCATCGAAGTCAACGACCTAGCCCGCCCATTTCTCCGATGAAACCGACGCTAGATGCCGGGATTCCGATGATCGCAGCGGAGGGACGTCAACACAGAGCTAGAGAAGTGGAGGACTGGATCTACAAAGGTTGTTGTCTCTTTCACTTAGTAACAAAGTAGTTTGCTTGCTTAGTTTCTCCTTACCTCTAGTTAACGATCTAGCATTAGGGTTTCTCGGCACATGAAAAATTTGATTTTGGCATGGTTGATCAGTTGTAGAACCTCATGGGTGTGCCTAGGAACCCTACAGTGGTATCAGAGCCTAGCTAGAGGTTTAGGTGAAGTGTAGACGAAGTTAGAAGTCCGATCGAACTCGAAACCCTAATCCAAAACCCTTCTCTGTACATTTTTCAAAACTGTGAAATTTTGTGAATTAAAAATACTCAGAAAAATCAGCAGGCTTTTCTAAGAATTACTGTGCAGCACGTGCGCCTAACTCGCTCATTGCGCCGCGGAACCGCGGCAAGAGCATGCTCATGCGGCGGTTCCGCGGCAGTACAGTCACATTGATATTTTATTTTTGCACAGTAACCTCCTTATAAGTTTCCTGAATTTTCTGGAAATTTTTAATGAATACTCAAGTGTTGAGTTTTCTGGGTTGTATTGGGAGTTCGACGATTCGATCGGAATCTTTAACTTTGTCTGTGTTTTTCCGGATATTTTAGAACATGTTAAAAAGTTCGATCGGATAAAATACCCACTTTTTCCCCTGCCGGGAAATTTCCAAGTGTTGGATTTTTCCGTAGTTTAAGAATGTTCTAAGTAGTGCAAGTAACGCGATGGACCCTCTAGAAGACAACAAACCTTAACTCGATTATGTGACCATCTTGAACTGCCCTTTGAACCTTAGGGTTTGGGGCAGTACGGCGTGCCACATGTGAGGCGTTGGCTTGACCCTTCTACGGCTGGACCGTTGGTACTGTGGCATGAAGTGAATGTTTTTTAAACTTATTTCATGTGTTGAGCTGTTTCAGGAAAACTTGGGTGTTTGATTGTTCGATCGGAAAATTTAACATTTTCTATTTATCTGGAATGTGATACAATATTTGGAATCCATAAATAGTTATGAGATAACTGATTTGAATATTATAAACATAGCACTTTAGTCTCAAATTGATCGGTTGCCACGGAATTTTGATGTGATCAAAAGTCCGTCGTAATCACGTTGCGTACACGAATACTCGCCGGTAAACTTAATAGATAGCCACGCCCCATAGCCCCGACCAAGTGACTGTAGGAGAACACCTTCGCCAAAAAGCATCCATTTGGGTGCTCGCGGCAGCGGTGTTCCGCCTTAGTGCACTTCGTCGACGGTATCGGGGGTGCGGCCGTCTACTAAAGTTTGCAACGAACATTCGTTCTGGAAGTCGGGAATCTTGTTGAATTGCCCGACTTGATATTGAAAAGTGTTTTCGATAATGAGACTAAAATGCGGGGTTTATAATTGTTAGGCATGCGATGTCTAAGGAATTCATTTGGTTAGGCATGCGATGTCTATGCAGGTTGCGGATTCCAACTGTTGTAGTTTTACACTTTCTTTTCTGCGACCGTAAGTGTAATATGTGATATCGCCGGTTTCGTTGCTATATGTCAACGACAATTGGGATACGCATATTTACTTACATTGATGACATGTGATGTTATGTGTTGCTGGATATGTTATATTGGATCGTCGTGTTTGAATAGCCGGGTTTTTTTATGTGAGATGAGTGTTTTTTCATTTTCATTCATGTAAAAACTTGTATGTAATATTCTTTTATTGGGGCACTTCCAGGTTGCGGATGATGTCACCATTTGTATATTATTTACTTTTCCGCATTAGGATAGACCCAAGGAGGGGAGCACAAGTAACCGGGTTCTAGGGTCCAGTGGGAGACCATCTCGAGGAGTCGAGTCCGGGTCTCCTAACCTTAGAATTGGTAGGGTTGCCTGCCGCTCTCGTAGGGGTCTAGGGGTGTGGGATTGGCTATTCATCACGACCGTGGAATCCGTGTTTTATTCAGGCTCAAAATAAAACACGGACGTCCTAGTATATCCAATATTTCATATGATATTTTCTGCTGCGTTATCTGTGATGTGATCATGTGATTTGTTCAGATGGATACTGTATATACTATATATGATATATTATATAGACGTTGCTTATGTTTTACACCCGCGCTAGCCCTGCCCCGCTCTGCCGTTAGTTACCTAACCTAACGGTGCAGACGGGACATCGAGGCGAATGCGGATGGCATAAGCGTACGTTGTATTTATCTGTGATGTTTAGGTGGACTTAAATGATGGGACTTCATTAATGTAATTAATGAAAGAAAATAAACCTAAAAGATGTTGTGGAATCGAATTTCAAAAATAAAAACAGGTAGCTACAGTTCTTGCTTTGCACAGCGGTATATATGATATATCCTGCACCTTATTCGATGAGGAAAGGGCCGACGATCCCTTCACCGGGAGTGACCCCTTTAGCAAAACTAGAAAAGCCTCAAAAACACTCCATTTAAAAACCATTTGATTCCGCAACGAGATCAAGTTCAAAGCGTTAAAGGTTTTATTAAAAACCATCCGCAACCCTCCGTCATTTTAGGAAGTAGAGTACTTAGTATTCGTGCTGTGTTTGTTGACCATAGTCAAGGCACAGTGTACGGTAGCTAAGTGATGTCGTCCTACACCGCATATGATGTGATTAGTTAGGACAGTCGTGTGACTTTGTTGACCTTAGTTAAGGGTCATGTGGGTGGATCTAATTAATCATGAAATGACGGGTAGAACTTGACTAGTGCTTATGATTTGTTGACCATAGTTAAGGTCATAAGTGCTAGGGGTAAAAACCTTTATCGGGAGTTTCAAGTGTTGAAATTTGCAATGAGATTGCATACCTTCTATATGATAGTTGGATCCCGATACCCACTGCGAGTAATTGTTACTCCTGTGAGAGTTTTGCATTTTACACTTAGCTGATCAAGTAGGTGTCTAGAAAGGTGTCAACGGGGTTACGCCCCTGGGAAAACGAGGTTTACTTTAATTAGGTCCGTGCGAAAGCATAGGGAACTGATCAGTCGAAAATATTGCATATTTTAACCGGCAATTTCCTTATCATCTGTATACATATAGAAGTGTTCGGCATTCATATTCTACATATTAGCAAATCTATCACAGATTATCAAATTACATGTACTAGACCTTAAAACCGGCATTTCTAGGGAAATTGACTGCATTGCATTACATAGCATATTTTCCATATCTTGCAACCCTTGTTTCGAAGTCTGTGCAGGAAAAGAGAAGCTTGCTCGATCATTACATTGCTCGACCATTACAATTGCTCGTAAACTCACTGAACTCAAATCTGGTATCAACACAGAAGGGAAACTGCAATTCAAAACATCAGAGAAAAGCCCAAACATCAGTACCAAGCTTCACCAGAAGATCCAAGACCCAAGCCCATTAAGGAGCCGCAGAAGCGCGGCTATTGCCTGGTTCTTGCGGCGGATCCGCGGTGGGCCCAGGGAGTTAGCTCCTCAAATTACACCACAACTCCTGTTTCATGGCCTACAGTTCAGAAAGACATCCAAAGTTCCAGAAAACTCCAGATATTTCTACCAGATCAGCAACCACTTGAGTTTCATTAAACTAGCCTAATCATTCTAGAACTTTCCCTAAACCCTAGCTTAAACCCTAAGCTAACTCCTAACAAACTCCTTCTAGAAACTCTTCAACAAACTTTGGGAGGGAAAGTTCTAATTCAAACCTAAACCTAGGGTTTGGGAACTCTATAAATAAGACCCTAGGCTCATTATTCTAAAAGATTCAACCTTGGGAAAGTTTAGAAAAATCAATCTCTTTCTTCATCCCCTCTTCCTCAAGTTTAGTGAGAGAGCTTGTAGGAAACCCTAACCCTAAATCCAACCACAATTCAAGATCTTGAGTGCAAGCCAAGCAAGATGCCTTCAACCCTTTTATGAGCCGAGCCGATCTTCAATCGGGAAAGAGATCAAAGTAGATCCACGATCCACGGAGACGAGCGAAGCCGAGTCAACGATCGATTTCTTCTTCTTGTAGATTCTTGAAAGAATGTATTGAAATTGTTGATTAAATAAAAGGTGATATTCTTTTATCTTGTTTTCTTTAAATTCCGCATCATGTTATCTTTACAAATCTTTAATATTGTCTTTGTGGTGATGTGTGAATAAAACTCCGCTCGTCGAGGAGTCGAGACGGATAATAGAATGATGATGTAACATAGCTTTAATCGATTCTTGATTCCCACGAGTTTTGTAAACCCTAGCTAGTTCAAGAAACGACGACCCATTTCGTTTCGATGCTTTCTTGATTGACATCGATCGAAATTGGGGAGTTACGATCGTTTCTTGAATTTGGTAGAGGCTAGAAAAGGAATGATATCGACGAAAGAACAAGGGTTATAGGATGAAACCCTAGTTTCACGATAAAGCCCCAACTCTCGTCGATCATCATCAATCTAGTATCAATCCTTCGAAGGACAAGAACACGATATCTTTAGATTACATCACGTCTATTGATCCTATTGATTCCTACGAGCCTCTCTTATATTCTTGATTGTTGATTGGAAATATTATCAAAACACCGATTCTTGATTGTTTATAGTTTCTTGATTCTTGCATAAAGAATAGTGACACTCGAATACAAATCATTCTTGAATCATGTTTTCTTTTATTGTTGCTTAACTTTTCATTTCAAACATATCGAAATACAAGTGAATCGTGCAATCCCTGTGGACGATCCGCACTCACTACAAACTACATCCGACACCGTAGTTTGATTGCGGTCAAAATAGTTTTTGGTTGTGAAGTTCTTTACAAATTTCTCTATATACTACACAACGGGAAAAACGATCAATCAAAATGGCGCCGTTGCCGGGGATCGCGCTAATTCATTTGCATTTATAGTTTGAAGTGAAAGAATTATTACGTTTTACTTCTTGAAATCAAAATTCGTACAAACTCTTACACGTGTGTTGTGATTTGATTGCAAGGTGATCTGGAGCATTCTGTGCTGTGATAAAATTGTTTGGAGAGTACCAGAGAACAGAGAGAAGAAACAGCAAGTAGCTGTTGAAATCTTGTGAAGTGAACCCATCAAGGCAGCGCGGAAGAGCGGCCTGAACCCATCATCTGCGGCGGATCTGCGGCTTGGTGAAGGGATCACTGAAAAATTTTCAGTGCAGGAAATTTCTTGCTCTCTCCCCTCTCCCTTTTTAGCTCCAATTAACCCTTTGCTGCAGGATTCTTTGCAAATAAATCGCAGCGCGCAAAAGCAAAATAAAAATTTGTGTGTGATTTTGATTTCTTGGTTGTTTGCATTCTAATACGGAAATTTAAGGGGCACGGCCAAATCCAAATTAGGTGGGGATTTCATTACCCTTCCTAGGCCCCGAAAATCGCAAAACTTGCATCCGCATTACCCTCATTAATTAAAAGAAATCTAGAGAAGACTCTAAGGACTGTCGCGCTCAATAGGACAAGAGAAGGTCGTGGGTAATTCATTGCTTATCCGCGTTTTCTTGTGGTGCCTAAGGAGAGTGTGTCTAAGGCTAGTGGTTATTAATTAGGTCCACTGTAGTGGTGGTTCCTTCCCACTTACCTGGCACTTATCCGGCCACAGGGGGACAAAGAGGCAGTGGATGATTCTATCCTGCGACTTGTCTTTTGGCAGTTAGGAGCGGTCTAGAGCCGGACCTAGGTGACCACTAGATTCTAGGGTTTTGTGCTGCATTTGTTTTGTCGCATCATTTTTTCAAAATCCGACCTTTTTCAAAAGCAAGCACCGCATTCATTTTACCCCTAATTATAAGTCAACGCTGCCACTTGTACTAACCCTTTTTAGTGCAAGATAGGCTGGACACGGGATTCTAGTGCCCGTTTAGTCCGCGTACCTTTTATCGACTCCGAAGTCGATAATTCTCCATTTACCTTTTCTTTACCCATTACCACATCCACACCG
The DNA here is from genome assembly GCA_030015575.1 of Agapanthus africanus. Taxonomy (NCBI): domain Eukaryota; kingdom Viridiplantae; phylum Streptophyta; class Magnoliopsida; order Asparagales; family Amaryllidaceae; genus Agapanthus; species Agapanthus africanus. Next base: position 509,968,766 of record JASDDO010000026.1, on the reverse strand, counting down.
ATGGATCCGAATCCATCAAACTTCTTTAACCCTAATCTGCCACCGTCCGTAGGTGCGCAGAATCCTCCCCACATTTCTCTCCAGGAAAGATGCTATCCACATAGAGGTCCTCTTTCGACCTGCTTATCCACACCACCAGCCAATGGGGATAATTTTGAGATTAAGCCCCAGTATATCAATCTTTTACCCAAATACCACGGACTCGAGATCGAGGACGCTTACGTTTTCATTACCAAATTTGAAAACGTATGCGCAATGATGGGTACGTCACAACTTTCAGTGGATGCTATGCGTCTACGACTTCTTCCATTTACTTTGTGCGATATAGCCGAGAAGTGGCTATATAACACCACCGCACATTCTATTACGAATTGGGAAGAATTCGTCGCTGCATTCCTTAAGAAATTTTACCCAATCCAAAAGACGGCTCGAATCCGTAGCGAACTGAACCAATTTGCCCAGCTCCCTGCCGAACCATTTTCAAAATACTTTGAACGTTTCAAGGATCTATTGGTTCAATGTCCTCATCACGGCATCCCGAGATGGGAGCTTTGCCGAATCATATATGAGGGCAGTAACCCTAGCACTAAACAGAGCCTTGAAAACATGTGTCAAGGTACATTTATGACCAAAGATGATGGGGAAGCTTGGCGATACTTAGAAGAGTTCGCTGAAAAGTCACTAATTTGGGAGAGTGGAACACAACCATTGAATAGGGGTGGCGTACACCAAATAGATGTGTCCATAGGTGTTCGAGCTGAAATGGCAGCAATGCAAAAGAAGCTTGACGCTATGGAACACAAATTTGCAGCAGCCTCCCTAAACCCAATGTCGCTCCCCAAAACTGTTTGTGGGTGCTGTTCTGATCCGTCACATTTAACGGAAGAATGTCCATTAAACTCTGCGTTTCAAGGTCACGAGCATTCTAATGCCGCATTTCAAAGACCTCGAAACGATCCATATTCTTCCACGTACAATCAGGGTTGGAGGAACCACCCGAATTTTGCTTGGAACCAAAATCAATCTCAAAACACGGTTCCAAACACGAATCAATTTCAAAGGGCTCTTCCTCCACCACAACAGCAACCCCTACAACTCACTCAGCACCCCTATCAGTCACAAAATTTCCAAAATCAGGGCAACACTCCTGCACAGTCTAATCCTATGCAGCCCTGTTCTGACGATTTCTCTCAATTCACTCAAACCATGAAATCACTTTTATCAAATTTCATGGATGTTTCGACTGATGTTAGATCTTCCGTCAATGAGATAAAGAAAAACTCAGCGTCCCAAGCTGAGAGTATTCGCACGATGGAAGCTGAAATCGCACGCTTAAAAGCCGAAATGAGTGCGAGAGAAAAAGGGAAACTTCCCTCTCAACCCCTACAGAATCCTGGGCATTACAATGTAAATGCCATTACAACGTTGAGATCGGGAAGAGTGCTGAACAATCATGTCGGGGAAGAGATTGATAATACTGAAAATCATATCAACACCCCGGCTGAGTCTTTTCCACACACACACACTTCACCTTCTGATCCTTCTTCTTCTACCAAACCACCTTCGCACGAGCCTATTCTCCATTTCCCTTTAGGCTCAACACCTTCACCCAACCCTTATAGTTCTCCACAGACGGTCCCCACACCTCCTTTGGGACCTCGTCTACCCCCCTTTCCTTCTCCTATGATGGACCCTGCGCTTATTGCGAAAGCACCTTACCCGAACCGGCTAAGGGCAAATAGAACAAGTCCTCATATGGAGAAAATTTTAGAGATGTTCAAACAGGTTAACATCAATATCCCTCTCCTAGATGCGATTCAACAAGTCCCCGCTTATGCGAAGATTCTTAAGGACTTGTGCACTAGGAAGAGGAAGACTCAAGTGCCAACGAAGGTCTTTATGTCTAATAACATCAGCACTGCTTTTATACCCCAGCTTCCAAAGAAAAGAAAGGACCCAGGTTGTCCTACAATATCGATTTCGATTGGGGGTAAAAACATAAATCGTGCTCTTTTAGACCTTGGCGCGAGTGTTAACCTGCTCCCTTATTCTGTCTATGAGCAATTAGGGATTGGAGAGCTGAAACCTGCTCATTGCACTCTCCAGATGGCAAACCGATCTATCACCAAACCAAGGGGTGAATTAGAGGATGTATTGATAAAGGTCGGGGAATTTGTTTTCCCTGTAGACTTTATTGTGCTCGACACACATCCTGTAGCAAACCCCCGGGGCCAAATTCCGGTGATTCTAGGTCGTCCTTTCCTTGCCACTTCCAACGCTGTTATAAACTGTAGAAATGGTTCAATGAATTTATCATTTGGAAATATGACAATTGAACTAAATATCTATAAAGTTGGAAGTCAGCCATCAGAACCCTCTGCTCATATTTTAGATGTGTGCTCTGTCTATGAGATCGCTCTCGACAGTTGTGGAGCTGAGGATCTTTGCTTTACTGATCTCGATGACATTAGCACATCTCTGCTTGACTTTGCACTAGATCTTAGTGAGGACACTTTACCTACACATGAGTCCTGCACTTCTGACTTTTCTCCACCCGAGTCTGTATGTTTCACAGGCTCTGAGCTTCTTTGTAGATCCAAAAATCAATCTATGACCCTTCCTTCTATCATTTCTCCGCCTGAGTTAGATCTCAAAGTTTTACCTTCTCACCTGAAATATGCTTATCTTGGTGAGAACGAGTCATTACCGGTTATCATTTCCGCTTCTCTTGCATCAGAGCAAGAGAATGCCCTTTTATCGGTATTGAGATCTAACAAAGAGGCGTTTGGTTGGAGTATGGCGGACATCAAAGGGATTAGTCCCTTGATAGTTGAACATCATATACATGTGATGGATGATGCCAGACCGACCCGAGAGCCACAGAGACGGTTGAATCCCGTCATGAAGGAAGCTGTCATGAAAGAGATCGTCAAATGCTTAGATAGTGGTATTATCTACCCCATCTCCGATAGCCAGTGGGTGAGTCCTATACATGTCGTTCCTAAGAAATCCGGCATCACAGTTATCACAAATGAGGCGAATGAGTTGATTCAGACACGCGCCCAAACTGGGTGGCGTGTATGCATCGATTATAGAAAACTCAACGCTGCTACGAGGAAAGACCATTTTCCTCTACCATTTATTGATCAAATGCTGGAACGCTTAGCGGGACGAGAGTACTATTGTTTTATGGACGGATACTCAGGCTACAATCAGGTCCCCATCGCCAAAAAGGATCAAGATAAAACCACTTTTACTTGTCCTTTTGGTACCTTTGCTTACAGTCGCATGCCCTTTGGGTTATGCAATGCTCCCGCTACCTTTCAGCGGTGTATGATGGGGATATTCTCTGATATGGTAGAGAATTTTTTGGAGATCTTTATGGACGACTTCTCGATTTTTGGAGACTCTTTTTCTGATTGCCTAGCGAATCTTGACGCTGTTCTTACTCGTTGCAAAGAGAAGAACTTGACATTAAACTGGGAAAAATGCCATTTTATGGTCCAAGAAGGAATAGTCCTTGGACATGTCATTTCACAGAAAGGCATTGAGGTTGACAGAGCTAAAGTAGATGTCATTCAAAACCTGCCTCATCCCAAAAGCGTCAAAGATATTCGCTCTTTCCTTGGCCATGCGGGCTTTTATAGGAGATTCATTAAGGATTTTAGCAAAATTGCTAGACCTTTAACACTACTCCTGGCCAAGGATACGACCTTCCATTTTGACTCGGATTGCGAGACAGCTTTCGTCTTACTTAAACACTCACTCACTTCAGCCCCCGTTTTATCATCACCAAATTGGGACTACCCCTTCGAGCTGATGTGTGACGCATCTGATTTTGCAGTAGGTGCAGTCTTAGGGCAGCACATCGAAAAGATGCCACACGTGATTTACTATGCTAGTAAGACCCTGAATGATGCGCAAATCAATTATACAACCACCGAGAAAGAGCTTTTAGCGGTTGTATTTGCTTTAGAAAAATTCAGGCCTTACTTAATCGGCTCACCTATAGTTGTATATACTGACCATTCCGCTTTAAAACATCTTCTGGCGAAGAAAGATGCAAAAGGTCGACTAATACGTTGGATCCTTCTGTTACAAGAATTCGATCTTGTTATCAAAGATAAGAAAGGATGTGAAAACGTAGTAGCTGACCACCTTTCACGCATCGTTTCTTCCCCTGTGACCCTGCCGATCAATGATTCATTCCCTGATGAACAACTCTTGAGCATATCCGCTGAACCATGGTTCAGGGATATTGTGAACTATCATGCCACGGGACTTATACCGAGCGATTGGTCAAAACAGGACAAATATCGTTTTCTTTCCCAAGTAAAACACTTTTACTGGGACGAACCCTATTTGTTTAAATATTGTCCTGATCAGATCATTCGCCGGTGCGTCCCAAATGAAGAGTTCAAGAGTGTTCTTTCATTCTGTCATGATCAGGCTTGTGGGGGTCACTTTGGTCCTAGAAAGACTGCGGAAAAGGTTTTGCAATGTGGATTTTATTGGCCGACCTTATTCAAGGACGCATTTGAGTATTGCAAAACCTGTACACAATGTCAGTATACGGGTAGAATATCCCAGAGGAATGAAATGCCTCAGCAACCCATCTTGGTTGTTGAAATGTTTGATGTTTGGGGCATTGATTTTATGGGTCCTTTTCCCAACTCCTTTGGGAATCTGTACATATTGCTGGCGGTTGATTATGTCTCCAAGTGGGTAGAAGCCATTCCATGTCGCACTAATGACAGGAAAGTTGTCATTAAGTTCTTGAAAGAGAATATCTTTTCGCGATTTGGACACCCACGCGCTATCATTAGCGATAATGGGACACATTTCTGCAACAGGTCTTTCGAGACTCTGATGCGAAAATACTCAATCAACCACCGTCTTTCTACACCCTATCACCCCCAAACAAGCGGGCAGGCTGAAATCTCTAACAGACAGATCAAACTTATCCTGGAGAAAACTGTTGCTAAGAATAGAAAAGACTGGTCGACCAAATTGACAGATGCTCTTTGGGCATTCAGAACTGCATATAAGACCGACCTAGGAATGTCTCCATATAGGATAGTGTTTGGAAAAGCATGTCATTTACCTGTCGAGATAGAGCATAAAGCATTGTGGGCTATAAAAGAAATAAATTTTGATCTAAACCTTGCTTGCAACTTTCGGAAGCTGCAACTTAAAGAGCTAAGCGAACTCCGCGATGAAGCTTATGATAATGCTGTAATCACAAAGAATAGGACTAAGGTTTTTCACGATAAAAGCATTTTAAGGAAAACATTTTTACCTGGTCAACAAGTCCTTCTTTATGATTCACGATTACACCTTCACGCGGGTAAGCTCCGATCTCGATGGAAGGGACCTTTTGTTGTGCGGTCTGTATACCCGCACGGGGCAGTAGAAGTTGAAAATGTTAAAAACGGCACCTTTTTCAAAGTAAATGGACATAGACTAAAGCCGTATTTTTCCACTGACCCCACGGAGGAGCTCTTGTTCTTACAAGAGCCAGTTTATTTGGATTAAAATTCCTCCGTCTCACCTTCATATCCAGTATATCATTGCTTCATTTTTTTTGAATGAAGGTGAGTAAAACATAAGTTTGGGGGAAGTTCTTCACTTATATATTTTGCCCCCACTAATAATTCCCCCCAGATTTACAGGTTTTATAGATATAGCTGTCGGCAACAGTGAGGACACTGTTGAAAACAAGTTTGGGGGAGGTTTGTGCTTATTTTCACATCATTTGCATATCATCTGCATAAGCACAAAACATTTCTTTTAGAAAAATCTATAAAAATTGAAAAATTTTCAAAACCCATAAAAATTTAAAATTTTTTTTTCAAATATAAAAATAATTTTAATATTTACACTTTTTTGTATATAAATAAGATAATGAAAGTTTAGATAGTGAAAAGTTACATCCATGAGATTAGAAAAATTTTAGAAAACTAAAAAAATTAGAAGTTTTCTTATACGAACTAGTAATAAGTAGTTATGAGCCGTTGTCCCAAGGGTTAGTAAGATGAAGGACGTCACTAATCTGAGGATAAAAATAAGTCTGAAAAATAGTTTCTATTCTGGAAGCCAAACATTTTGAACGTTGCTACCCTGCTATTCGCACTTACACACGTCTTGAAGCCTGGGATAGTAGAGGATACCTTGAAATGCTCTTGTCTTAAAGCCAAAAGTATGAAAAAAAAAATATATGGTGAGAAAAAATGGACACTGGTTTTGTTATCACCGAGGGAAATAAAAAATATATAGCGAGGGTGCTTCTTCATCTAGTGCCCTAAGGCCAACTGGTCTGGGAGTCACTGCTATACCTAAGGTGGTGCAAGACTAGGAAAATACACCAAATAAGCAAGCACATGAGTAATCGGTCGGTTAGTACCTCAAGAAGTATTAACGGTCGCATGAAAGTGTGTGAGCTCATCGAAAAAAGAAAAAAAAAAGAGTACTGAGGTTGATGGGCAAGAGTATGATAGCTTGAATTGAATTCTCCGGGTGTAGGGATGTCTTTACACACACGCAGGGTTATATGATCGATGTTTGGAATACAGATAGGAATGAAGAATAAGATGATGTTTTATTGAGGGAGGACGTGATTTCTAACATCTTTTCATGACCATTAAGATAGGGCTCATGACAACCGAAAAGCTAGCTTAGTTGGAAACCCTAATTTTCAAAGTCTTTCTTTTACGATTCTCTTCTTTAAATGTAATATTCATGATCTTGCTTTTATTATTGGATTTTGTGGGTGCAATCCGCTGAAAACCCTCAGGAGACAACACTCCTCCTACTAGGGACACCTAGAGGTTTAAAGGCTTGTTGCACATGCTCAGTGCAATCGTGTTGCCTACGAAAGTGTGCTAGTTTGTTTTTCTCTTTCTTTATTTTCTCCTTCTCTTTTTAATAAAACATTCGCTCGAGACGATCGAAATTAAGTTTGGGGGTATTTGATCAGTCGAAAATATTGCATATTTTAACCGGCAATTTCCTTATCATCTGCATACATATAGAAGTGTTCGGCATTCATATTCTACATATTAGCAAATCTATCACAGATTATCAAATTACATGTACTAGACCTTAAAACCGGCATTTCTAGGGAAATTGACTGCATTGCATTACATAGCATATTTTCCATATCTTGCAACCCTTGTTTCGAAGTCTGTGCAGGAAAAGAGAAGCTTGCTCGATCATTACATTGCTCGACCATTACAATTGCTCGTAAACTCACTGAACTCAAATCTGGTATCAACACAGAAGGGAAACTGCAATTCAAAACATCAGAGAAAAGCCCAAACAGCAGTACCAAGCTTCACCAGAAGACCCAAGACCCAAGCCCATTAAGGAGCCGCGGAAGCGCGGCTATTGCCTGGTTCTTGCGGCGGATCCGCGGTGGGCCCAGGGAGTTAGCTCCTCAAATTACACCACAACTCCTGTTTCATGGCCTACAGTTCAGAAAGACATCCAAAGTTCCAGAAAACTCCAGATATTTCTACCAGATCAGCAACCACTTGAGTTTCATTAAACTAGCCTAATCATTCTAGAACTTTCCCTAAACCCTAGCTTAAACCCTAAGCTAACTCCTAACAAACTCCTTCTAGAAACTCTTCAACAAACTTTGGGAGGGAAAGTTCTAATTCAAACCTAAACCTAGGGTTTGGGAACTCTATAAATAAGACCCTAGGCTCATTATTCCAAAAGATTCAACCTTGGGAAAGTTTAGAAAAATCAATCTCTTTCTTCATCCCCTCTTCCTCAAGTTTAGTGAGAGAGCTTGTAGGAAACCCTAACCCTAAATCCAACCACAATTCAAGATCTTGAGTGCAAGCCAAGCAAGATGCCTTCAACCCTTTTATGAGCCGAGCCGATCTTCAATCGGGCAAGAGATCAAAGTAGATCCACGATCCACGGAGACGAGCGAAGCCGAGTCAACGATCGATTTCTTCTTCTTGTAGATTCTTGAAAGAATGTATTGAAATTGTTGATTAAATAAAAGGTGATATTCTTTTATCTTGTTTTCTTTAAATTCCGCATCATGTTATCTTTACAAATCTTTAATATTGTCTTTGTGGTGATGTGTGAATAAAACTCCGCTCGTCGAGGAGTCGAGACGGATAATAGAATGATGATGTAACATAGCTTTAATCGATTCTTGATTCCCACGAGTTTTGTAAACCCTAGCTAGTTCAAGAAACGACGACCCATTTCGTTTCGATGCTTTCTTGATTGACATCGATCGAAATTGGGGAGTTACGATCGTTTCTTGAATTTGGTAGAGGCTAGAAAAGGAATGATATCGACGAAAGAACAAGGGTTATAGGATGAAACCCTAGTTTCACGATAAAGCCCCAACTCTCGTCGATCATCATCAATCTAGTATCAATCCTTCGAAGGACAAGAATACGATATCTTTAGATTACATCACGTCAATTGATCCTATCGATTCCTACGAGCCTCTCTTATATTCTTGATTGTTGATTGGAAATATTATCAAAACACCGATTCTTGATTGTTTATAGTTTCTTGATTCTTGCATAAAGAATAGTGACACTCGAATACAAATCATTCTTGAATCATGTTTTCTTTTATTGTTGCTTAACTTTTCATTTCAAACGTATCGAAATACAAGTGAATCGTGCAATCCCTGTGGACGATCCGCACTCACTACAAACTACATCCGACACCGTAGTTTGATTGCGGTCAAAATAGTTTTTGGTTGTGAAGTTCTTTACAAATTTCTCTATATACTACACAACGGGAAAAACGATCAATCAGGAACCTCCCTCAAAGTACCGACACTGGCTTGGCTGAAAGATTGGCAAACTAGTAGAGTGTAATTAATCCCGGCTAGTCTTTCATTTTAAGGTTCAAAGGAAGATTTGATAAAAACAATGGGAGCCATCCTGATTAGATAAAATAAATAACCAATCTAATCTTGCAAGAGCGCACGCAGAGTGTTTTCTTCTCTCTCCCTCCAGGTAGCGACCATATCATGCCTTAATCAAGATAATAATATAGATGTTTTGACCGAACCCGCTTGTTATACTGAGCTGGGGAACGTTGGTCCCGCTCCAACTTATAATTGTTATAAGACCGAGCAGGAATTAGGGGAATATCAGATTTCCCGTGCCGCCCAAACGAAGAAAATGCATGATGATGCATCTTCTTCGGGTGTGTTCATTATAAAGAACTGTTTCTCAGTATCTTCTGCGTCCTGGATATTTGATACCGGATCAGGATCCCGCAAATGTAATCCGTTACATGGGCTACAGACAGGTAGAGAACTGAGAACGGGTGATAAGTTTCATGAGACAGAAAACGGTGCAAGTGTTGCAGCCAAGTCTGTTGGTCACTGTCACCCTGTATTTCCAAATACATTTGTTTCCTGATTTAAAATCAGGAAGCTTCTGTGAAAAGCTTCAGAAGAGGGTCACGTGCTTACACGTGACTAGCGGTCACGTGTTCGCACATGACACCTGAACGCATCATTCAAGCAAGTTCAGTCTCCTGACAAAGTCGAAGAAAAGGGAGCTTCAGGAAGGGTCACGTGCTCCCACGTGATCAAGGTCACGTGTCGGCACGTGACATTTAAATTCAAGCAGCAAAGGCGCACATTGGTTCCCTGATCAAGTCAAGGAAAAGAGCTTCAGAAAAGGTCACGTGCTCTCACGTGACCGGAGTCACGTGTTGACACGTGACGTTCAAGACAGTAGACCCGTTCTCCCATTGAACCAAAGAAAGAGAGTTCAAACAAGGGTCACGTGCTCACACGTGACCAGGGGTCACGTGGTAGCACGTGATGTTTAAGCAGCAATCAGAAGACGCAGCGCAGAAGGCTCATTCCAAAGGGGGTCACGTGCTCACACGTGACCATGGGTCACGTGGTCACACGTGACCGGCTTTCAAAGCCCATTTTTGACGACAGAATTAAATTCTGAAGGAAATTCGAATCTTTCCAAAGGAAAGTAATTATTTGGGAACAATCAAATTAAAGATTCAGAGATGATTAAATATCATCTATCTATGGAAAATCTCGGGTTTGGAAAGATTTCCCCCTTAAATCTAACCAAAATAACAAAGGAGAATCTCTGGATTCAAGATCCAATGGTGAATAAAATTCACCTGATAATCCAAAGGCCCAAAATGAATAATGGACGCAAATCAAATCTCAATGAAGATTCGTCAAAAAACTGATTGATGCGGCTGCTTCTCCTATAAATAAGAGCCAAGGGACACAAAAAAGATATACATACGCAGAGAAGAAAAGAGAGAAGGAGAAGAGCTTTGATACTCAGATCTTCTGCAAAAACCCTAGGTAAGAAAGGGAAAGACATTGGAAAGAAAGAGAATTTAATTCTCAACAGAGTTTAACTCTGATATGTAAAAACAGACGAACATATTTCTTCTCTCTTTGATAGAGGATCTGCAAAGCGCACATCTCCCCTTAAGGTTGAGAATTTAATTCTCAATGGGTCGAGATCCTGCCATGCAGATCCAAAACATAGAGAAGGAATGCAAGCTCGAGAATTTAATTCTCACAGAACTATAGGAATTTAATTCCTCCAAAATAAAAGTTAGGGCTGGACCCTATATCATGGGAATTTAATTCCTTCCGAACAAAAGAAGAAACAGGGTTTAACCCTAAGTAAAAAACCAGTTCTGTTGAAACATCAGGAATTCAATCCCCTTAATCATAATTTAACAGAGGATGGAAGTTTAAACTCCTTAAGAAACTTTTATTAGGGTTTAACCCTATTCAGCCCCTCGCATATATGAGGAATTTAATTCCTACAGAAAATTCAGAGTTAAACTCTATTCGAGAAAAAACAAAGTCTTCGAAAGGAAGTAGGAATTTAATTCCTCTGAAAATCTACAGCTCGAGGAATTTAATTCCTGAAAAAGATTAACAAAGACTCCAAACAAAATACATGAAGGCAGGGTCACGTGCCACCACGTGACCCCCTCAAGAGATATACAGAAAGCCCCTTGAAACAACACCCCACGTGACCCACGTGACCCTTGACAGAGGCTCTGATATATAGGCATATGAATGCCCGTCACGTGATGGCACGTGATGCCCTGAAAGATGTAGCAATGTCAGCAGAACAAACGAAGGGAGGGCGCTCTCACGTGCTGCCACGTGACCCCTCTTGCCTTAGTGTTTAACACTAAATTAAAACTCTTAAACCCAGTGTTAAAACACTGTTGGGCCTTAGCATTCAACGCTGATTAAAAAGCTTTATTTGCAGTATTCAACACTGATCTGTTTTAGTGTTTAACACTAATTTGAAAAGCCTTGTCGCTGGTGTTTAACACCAACTATCTCTTAGTGTTAAACACTAACTTGTCAACCTCATTCCCAGTGTTCAACACTGATTGCTCTGTAGTGTTTAACACTAGGTTTTGGCCCAATTGGCTAAAGGGATAGAGGCAAAGCCTCTCCCTTAATGAACCAACAAGAAGTCAATATTCCAGACCTGACTGGACTTAGCCTAAGCTGGCCATAAGTCCTCAATTTGTGATTAACTGGGCTAATGGGCTCATAACATAATTAATTAGTCTTGACCCCAAATTAGGTCAGGGACTATTCAAGCCGTTCCGGTTCTAGGGTACATCTCTTCACTCCTTTGATACTTGGCATTGTAATCCCTCAATGTCTTCAAAGAGGTGACGGGTCCCGATGACCATTCATGATATGGACTGTGGGGTCCTTAAACCCATGCCTAATGCAAAATTCCTGGTTACGTGGAACACGGATAATGTCACTCTTTGACCCCGTGGGAAACGTCCAGAGCGGATCCTGGTCCTCGCAGAGCACGACAGTGAACCCGTGTAAAGCATCCAGAGCGGAGCCTGGTCCTCGCTAAGCACGGCAGTGAACCCGTGTGAAGCATCCAGAGCACATACCGGACTGTGGAGTCCTTAAACCCACGGACTACGACGTCCTTAACCTTGACCGAGATGTCTTAAAACTAACAACGGACCGCAATGTCCTTAAACTACCCACGGACCGCAATGTCCTTAAACTACCCACGGACCGCAATGTCCTTAAACTACCCATGGACCGCAACGTCCCTAAACTAGAACAATAGAGCCCTTTCCTATGCTCTTTTGTTGGACCTAAACGGCCCCGTTTAAGTTGATCTTAGCCTTGAAGATGGCTAACGCGTCCTTAAACCCTCAAACATACTGGACTACGAATCCCCCAAATTAACTTCGGCTCAAGGGTACATCTCTGAACTCCTCTGACATCCGTCGTTGTAATCCTTCAACGTCGTCAGAGAGGTGATGGGTCCCGACAGCCATACAGACGATGGACCACCATGTCCCCTAAACTGGAACATTAGAGTCCAAACACTCTTCTGTCGGATCTAAACGATCCCGTTAAGTTGATCTTAGTCACAAAGTTAGACTAACGTATCCTTAACAAACGTTTGAGTTGATCTTAGCCTCGAGTAGGGCTGACGTATCCTCAAACCAAAACCCCCCCCCCAAAACCAAATTTAAGATAATGCGGATTTGGGCTAGTCCACGCCCTACGGGCGACGACATAACTCAGTCTCTGTAAACAATCCACGGGCAATAAAACAAACACCCACGACACGAAGTGACCATCTGGAGAAGGAGAAAGTTGTTACCGCAATACGGTAGCGTAATTAACTGCAGGGGCTTGCGCCTGCAGGGAAGAGCGTCCCCACAATCAAAAACCCCTCAAACGAGGGGGAATCTGACGAAGTCTGCTACATCGGTCGCATCCGTTTAAACCTTCGATACATGGTGCCATAAATCAACTTGGCATCTTCGGAGAGGTGGACGGATAGCACCAACTAGCATCTGCCCCGAACCTAACGCCTCAGACGTCCCGACGTCCCGGCCGCCGTTCGGAGGGGAACAGATTCTGGCACGCCCAGTGGGACCTTTTCCTCTTTCCACTCCACACTTCGTGTGTCGTGATTCGCGAACCAATCGCGGTTCGCTAATAGTTGCCCTCGGGTTTCAAGGTACTGAGAATTGGCATCTCGCTTATTGTAGAAAGCAAAGGATCGATGGCTTCCACCCCTGCGAAATCCTCCAACTGCTCAGATGGCAATTTCAGCCGACGCTCTGCCTCGCCAGGAGGTATAGCCTATGGACCCCAAGCTGCTTCGCTATTCACAATGCCAGTGGAACAGGTCACTCGCGCCACCACAGGATTGTTCTTTGGGACTATGATCCCGCCGACAAACTTTACCGCTCTAGTGCTGACGAAGAAAACTCTCGGGAAGTCGGTCTTTGATCGTCTTACCCCTGCCGTGGCTCCTCTCAACGAGTCGCCCAACGTCGATGCCTCGGTCTTCTCTAGATTGGGCCAGGAATCCTGCGAGCTCATCACGGGGCCTACAATCTCAGAGAAGGCTGCTTTTAAGAAAGTGGCCGTTCCCGTTCCCGAAATTGCCAAGGCGACCTCTCCAGCCAAAAAGTCAGTCTTTACAAGATTGACGGCTCTGGCCTTTGCTCCCGCTTCCCAGAGGACATCGGTCTTCGATAGGCTAACGCCAACAACAACCCCCCATCCACACAGGGGGCAAGAAGGAACCATTCTTACTGCTGACCCAACGCCGCCCGCTCGACGCGCTCGACGTCGCCATTGGCGCCGAGTAAGGAAGGCTGGGGGCAACTCTCCCTCCGGGCTGACTCCAGCGGCCCCGGTGGCAGAGGTCAATGCTGCTGTTCCAACGGGGAACAGCTTTGAAATGTTAAATAAGGTGCGAAGGAATTCCCCCACGGCAGTACTGAAGAGGTCTCCTCCCTCATTGAAAAAGGTTGAGGAAACAAAACCCGAACAGCCCCGATCTCCTCAACGGCTGTCTTCCAAAATCTATAAGGCTTGGCGGCAGGCCCGAGACTCGATCATCGATCCAAACTTCTCCCGCCAGCACAAGAAGCTGAAAATCCAACCTGAAGCCGGTCACCAGGCTAAACCCTAAAAAGCTGGTGATCTACTGACTCACAAAAGGAGGAGGCCAGAGAGGACCTCACAGCATGCAGCGACGACTGAAAGCACTAAGCCCAGGCGCCCTAAGTCTGGGGGCATGGTGGTGCACACTGTTTACATGGCCTTTGGGAAAGAGGAAAGCCGCACTTCCACGGGCCACCGACCCCTAACCCGATCCGTGACGAAAGCCCAGGAGCAGCAACAAAAGCTTCAAGAAATGATGAATGCTATGGCCGCGCTCACCGGACCAAAAGAAAACCCAGAAACGTCCTCAGACGCACGCCGGGAGGAAGAAACAGACGCTGAATTCCTTCGCCGAACACTGGAGAAAAGGGACAAAGAGGCTGCTGAACAAGCGGCCAACATACAACGGATGTGCCTTCTCTTCCAAGATGTGATAGGAATGATGATCCAGCAGGACTTACCCGCCGAGGATCCCCCGATCGTTCTTGAAGACGACCGAGGAGAAACGTCAAATCCACCACCAGCCCTTTCAACGGCCAAGGAGGAGGCAATCTCTAAGGCTGACTTAGCTGACTACATAGCCCAGCAAATCCGAGTTCATCATGCGACTGAGGCAGCTGGTCAAGTCGTGAAAACAGGGCGGCCGTATCCGAGCTGGTACGATCAAATCAAATACCCGCAAGGCTATACGATACCGAAATTCCATGTGTATAAGGGGACCGGCAATCCCCATCAACATGTTGCCCAGTTCCGGGCCCTCTGCGGTAACACCGGCGGTGACGATAAATTGTTGCTTCGCCAGTTCGTGGGCAGCTTATCAGAAACAGCGTTCGAATGGTATTCAGAACTCCCGAACGATTCCATCAAAACGTTCGCTGAAATGGAGTTGTTGTTCACTCAGCGATTTGCAAGTGCCAGCGAACGCACTCCAATAACCGCACTTATTAACGCCAGGGTAAAACCGGGCGAAACCTGGGTCCAGTACGCTATACGCTGGCGGAACTTGTGGTCGAGATGTGAGCAACGTATCGAGGAAGCACCCGCGGTGGGCATGTTCGTGGGAACCCTAGACCCCCACGCAACTATCTCCCAGTTTATGATGTTCTTTAAGCCAACCACATTCCAGGCTTTAATCGACAAGTTGGCTCAGATGGACCAGATGGGTCATAGACCACCTACACCGAAGTCGGAACCTCGGAATGACAAGGGTAAAGGGAGGGCAACCTTTGTTGCGAATGCCCAACAGCAACCTAACGCCCCGAAACCGGCAGATCAACTAGAGGAAAGGCGTCGGTATTATAATGAGAAAATGAAGCGTCCCTACTCGTTCCCACGAGACAAGACGAAGCGGTTATTCGAGCTGGCGATACGCAACAGGCTTATAAACCTACCAAATCCAAGGCGACCGCCGCAACCCACCGAGGTGAATGACTCCAACTACTGCCCTTACCATCAAACGGTAGGCCATCCGATTGAAGATTGCTTCGTCTTCAAAGGATGGATTGAAGACCAATACCTCCAGGGGAAGTTTGTACTGTCCGAAAAGTGGAAGGTGAACCCACCACAGCCGCATGCTCCTAGGAAAGCGGATACACCGGGGGCAACATGTTCTTTTATTGAAGAAGCTCCATGGGAGGTCGTGCTATCAACTAAAACCAAAAGAATGCTGAGAGACCTTCATGCGTGCCCTGCGGTCGAATGGAAGGACCCTCTTGAACCTCAAATTATCAAAGGGATGTTGAAGCCCCGCCCAACTACGAAGACTCGCGATAATGGCCCAAATACTCACGCCCAACCGTCAAAATCTTCGAAGAAAAAGAAGAAGAAATCCAAGAAGCCCGTGAAGCTTGAAAACGAACACACGAACTTGCAGAAGCAAATCGACGAGCTGGAAGAATACAATCAAAAGGCGCGAACTCCTGTCACACTGCAAGAGTTCCTCAACCACATCTTTCAAGAAGAAGATGATGGAGAAAGCTCGTCGGATGAATCCGAAGGATATGTGGCGAGTTGTAACGTAATCTCCCACTTGTTTACCGATGATGGGAAAACTCCTGGCATTGAAAAGCTGGAGACAGAGCCTGTACCAGAGCGTGCATGGCCAACAGATGAAATGATCGACGCTTTTCTAGACGAGATTCGTCTAAAATGTAAAGCGGACCGGGAGCGTGAAATGGCCACATCGGAAGGAGCCAAATGCGGGCAACTGAACGAAAGAGTTGACCTACCACTGCCAGAGCAAAAGGCATCCGAAGTAGACAAGAAAATACTCAAGACGAGGAAAAGGTTTGCCAAAGCTATGTCAATGGGGATGAAGCTACCGCCCTCGGAAGGAAACACACATGATGGGGTGGAGAGGCACCCTGATTATTGCGCATATCACCGGAAAATCTCACATCCCACGGAGGAGTGCGACGCCTTTAAGATATGGTGGCAAGGATATGTTGCTCATCGGCAACATTTTAAGCGCATGAAACGCAAGATCCGTCGGGAGCGAAGAAGCACTGTCGATGGGCGCAATATAACGACTGGCAACTGTTGCATGGTTAACGCCAGGGAGTCACAAGTTCTCACCTTTGGGAGCGACTCTGATGAAGAAATGGCTCTGGGCCCTCTCTTTAAAGAATCTTTCTCGGGGAAAGAGGAGAAATCGGAGATCTGCGAGAACATTCAGCTGCGCAATCGCACACTCCCAGAAAAGAATCTCGGGCCCGTCGGCCGAAAAGATAAGGGAAAGGAAAAGGTCATTGAAGATATCACTTTAGATGACCAGGTCACTAAAGAGCTAACTACCAAAGACCCTCCCAAAAAGGGTAAGGTAGACTATAACATCCTCGCGCACCTAAGGAAGCTACCTTCTCAGCTTAGCATTCTTGATGCCCTCCTATTATCGAAAGAAGTGCGAGACTCACTAATTAAGGCGTTACAAGAACCCGAGCAATTCCAAGCCTTCCTCGCCACTGAAAGGATGAAGGATGAGCTGGAGGAAGTGCATACGGCCGATGTCACTTTCGGTGATGAAGACCTCCTTCTCGGGACGTGCGACCACAACCGCCCCCTATATGTCTCTGGATATTGCCATGACATCAAGATAGGCAAGATCCTGGTGGATAATGGATCCTCCGTTAACCTCCTTAATGTTCGGGTGTTGAAGGAAATCTGCATGAGTGTGCAACACCTCGCTCGTGACAAAATTACTATCTCCGGTTTCGACTCTCAATCGTCACGGACTCTCGGATCTGTAATACTGACGTTACGCTTCGGACTTCTCGTCACAGACATCAAATTCCATGTCATTGACGCCAAGACCTGCTACAACGCCTTACTCGGTCGTCCTTGGCTACACGAGTACAACATCATCCCTTCTACACAACATCAGTGTATGAAGTACTTCAAGGATGGTTTCGAGTACACCGTAACAGGCGAGTTGAACCCGTTTTCTGTAAACGAAGTTCGCAAATACGAAGACGCGAAATACTTTCTGCCAGATTTCGAAGATACAGAAAGGTGTCGCGACCCAAAGGACAAAGCCGCCGCCACCATTCCCGTTTTTGGGAGCGATACCGAAGAGGAGGAGGAAATAGTGTATACAGGGCCATCCCAACGCAACAACCTGGGGGCGCCCACCCCCATACCGGTCTTCGGGAGTGATTCGGAGGACGAGGTTAACGCCGTATTCTCCAGTCGACTGTCAATACAGGCACCCCTTTGCGAGGACCATAGTCTGCAAATCACCATGGTACCGCGAGAACACTATAAGGATCTCGACGCGCTTCAAGCTCACAGCGTGCAGGACCTGCAAACATTTTACGTCCCTCCCAGGCGAAGGGGTGAGAAGGTGATCCTATTCTACCAATCCTCAGAGTCGAAGGTGGAGAAAGAGATCTGGCACGGCGCGGATGTTACACTCGACAGGCTCCAACCCATCCGTCTGCCTAGATACTATACAAATGGATTGAAGAAGTTATTGAAGCGCCAAGGAGTACCCTTAAGACAGACGGTGCGGCAGGCTCGGTTCTATAACAGGATTTGGGATGTCCCCGGGACTCAACGCAAATTGTCCAACGGGAAGATGGAAACACTCGGGCTTGGATACGCAAGAGCCAGAAAACGGGAACGGGCTCACAGCAGCTACGCTATATATACCTTTGATGAAGAGGAGGACGCCCTGTCAGGAGATGTCAACCGTCCATCAAAACTAGACCCCGCGATTAAAGCGCCGAGTCCGTCGTTTGAGGAACGAATGGGCAAACCTATCAGGAAAGTGGGTCAGAAAGCTCGGGAAGACCACAACCGCGAAATGGCCATCTACGAGAAGGCCAGGACGCAACGTCTATTCCAACAGACTGCACAGGCTGCAAAAGATAAAGATGTTCACCATTGTCAACCCGTCATACGAAAGGCCCGATGCGGGGACGGAGATAAATTAAGAAACGGGAAAAGAAGCCGACAACAACGACGCAGGATTAGAGGGTTACGGGTACTGCGCGGCTCGGATTCGTCCCTCGTGAAAAAGATGAGTCGAGCATACTCCTTCCCCCGAGACAAAATGGAACGGTTGCTCAAGCTCGCCCTAAAACATCAGATGATCACGCTTCCAGATTCTAGGCATCCTGAGCAAGCTAGCAAGGTCTCTCATCCGAGTTATTGCTCTTATCACCGAGCCATAGGACATCCTACCGAAGACTGCTTCACCTTCAAGAACTGGGTCGAGGACCAGTACCGACGGGGTAGATTCGCTTTATCCGACGGTTGGAGAGTAACGCCGCCACAAAAGCACGAGCCCAAAGCCACAAGAGCAGAACCGGATCCACCTCAGTCTTGGGAGCGGGTTCGCACCTGTTATATGATTACGATATTAAAAGAAGAACCCGAGAACGAAGATGACCTTCCCCGGTGTTTCGAGAACAGCGATGATGAGTTGATCTCGGAATTTCCGCCCGCTCCGAAAGAACTTGAAGACGGTATACATACTACCGCAGATAACCTCGAGAAGATCGAGCTGGGATCGGCAGACGACCCGCGACCGACATTTGTCAGCGAGCTGTTATCCGAGGAAAAGGTGGCCGCGCTAAAGAACGTGCTCCTACGGCATAAAGACTGCTTCGCGTGGAACTACTCCGAGATGCCAGGATTGGATCCGGAGATTGCGGTGCATAGATTAGCAATATCCCCAGATATCAAGCCAGTCAAGCAGGCGCCAAGGAGGATGCGACTTGAGCTGGAGATGAGCATCAACGCCGAAGTCAAGAAGTTGATCGATTCCGGATTTATCCAGGAAGTCCAATATCCCGACTGGATTGCCAACATCGTCCCGGTAATGAAGAAGAATGGAACGGTGCGCATATGCGTGGATTTCAGGGATCTCAATAAAGCATGCCCAAAGGACGATTTCCCGGTGCCGGTAACCGAGCTAATGATAGATAACACATCCACTCACGAGGTCTTCTCCTTTATGGATGGTTCGTCAGGATACAATCAGATAAAGATGCATCCCGAAGACCAGAAGCACACCGCTTTCCGCACCCCTTTGGGTATATTTTGCTACAAGGTTATGCCCTTTGGCCTAAAGAATGCCGGCGCCACCTATCAAAGGGCCATGACAAAAATCTTCGACGATCTCATACACGACATCGTCGAATGCTATATCGATGACCTCGTAGTGAAGAGCATGTCATACGAAGAGCATTTAAAGCATCTCGAAACCGTATTTCAACGCCTTCGGCAATACAATTTGAAAATGAATCCCCTCAAGTGCGCGTTTGGAGTCTCCTCGGGTAAATTCCTGGGATTCATCGTTCGACACCGAGGTATTGAAATTGATCCGTCAAAGATTAAAGCGATTATGGAAATGCCTCCGCCAAGAACCCTCAAGCAGTTGCGGTCTCTCCAAGGGAAGCTCGCATACATCCGGCGGTTTATCGCTAATCTTTCGGGCAAATGCCGTCCTTACAGCCACCTGATGAAAAAGGGAACCCCGTTCGTTTGGAATCACAAATGTCAAGGTGCACTAGACGAGATCAAACAATACTTGCAAAATCCTCCGGTGTTGGCTGCCCCAGTGAAAGGAAAGCCTCTCATTCTTTACACGGCCGCCCTTGAAGGTTCTTTGGGCGCATTATGGGCACAGGAGGATGATCAAGGGAAAGAAAGAGCACTTTACTACTTAAGTCGAGTGCTGCTGGGGGCAGAAAGCAATTACTCGCCCATCGAAAAACATTGCTTGGCATTAATCTTTGCAATAACGAAGCTCAGGCACTATGCGTTGGCGCATGAAGTCCGTCTCATTTCGAAGGTGGACCCCCTTAAATACCTGATGTCAAAGGCTATATTGACGGGAAGACTCGCTAAATGGGCCTTGCTCTTGATGGAGTTCTCGATAACATATCAACCCCTCAAGACAGTGAAAGGCCAGGCCATTGCTGACTTCCTCGCTGAACACCCGATACCGGCCGACTCTCCTCTGAACTGTGATTTGCCGGACGAGCATGCATTTGACGCAATTGGCGGTGGAAGCACACGATGGGAACTCTATTTCGATGGAGCGTCCTCCATAAAGAAACAGAAACAGGGTAGCCCGATCATCAAATCGGGGATAGGCCTTATCTTTGCAACTCCACAGGGAGGGATAATGCGCTTCGCCTTTTCCTTAACAGAGTCAAGGACAAACAATGAAGCCGAATACGAAGCCTTGATAGCAGGCCTCGAAATCGCCATCAACATGGGAATTGAAGACCTCCTCATATACGGGGATTCTCAGCTGGTCGTTAGCCAAGTAAATGGTGACTACCAAACGTGCAAACCAGAATTGGTGAAGTACGGCGAAAAGGTGCAACAACTGTTGGCCCAGATCCCCTCCTATACTCTGGAGAACATACCGCGCGCGGAAAACAGCAAAGCAGACGCGTTGGCCAAACTCGCTAAAGAACTGGCCGACGAGAACCTCGATGACGTCAGAATCGTGGTACAAAGCCGTCGAGTGCTCGCCCCGGCAGAAATACCTCCGGAATTATATAAAGAAAAGGGAGCGATTGAGCAAGCGACCCTACAAATAAAAGACCGTGAGAAGGCTGAGGACTGGAGGGAAGTCTTCATAGACTACTTTAAGTCCCGCCGAATGCCCGAAGAAGCGTCCTCAAGGCATCAGCTCATGAAACGAGCTTTATCTTTCGCTTTTGTCAACGACATTCTATACAAGAGATCATTTGATTCTCTATGGCTGAGATGCCTGGGACCTGACGAAGCAGAAAGAGTCATTCGGGAAGTTCATGACGGACTTTGCGGTTCTCACCAAGCAGGCCCAAAGATGAAGTTAAAAATTAAACGGATGGGTTACTACTGGCCCACGATGATCCAGGACTGCCTCGAGTATGCGAAGCAATGCCACTCATGCCAGATCCATGGAGACTTCATCCACCAACATCCGAATCCACTGCACCTGACGCTGGCTAGTTAGCCATTCGAAATGTGGGGGACTGACATAGTCGGCCCCATTGAGCCAGCATCATCCCGGGGACACCGCTTTATCCTGGCGACAACTGATTACTTCTCCAAATGGGCGGAAGCAGTACCACTGAAGGAAGTGAAGACGGAGAATATCCTCCATTTCTTCAAGACGCACGTCATCTATCGGTTCGGAACTCCACGACGGATTATCTCCGATAATGGGCCGGCCTACCGAAGCCATAAGATTAGCCGCTTCGCACAGCAGCACAATATAGACTGGAGATATTCTTCAGTTTACAACCCACGAGCTAACGGTCTGGCCGAGGCTTTCAATAAGACCTTGATGAAGATCATAAAAAAGACCGTCTCCAGAAATAAGAGGGACTGGCACGAAAGGCTGCAAGAAGCCCTTTGGGCTTATCGAACTACATTCAAGACGGCCACGAACACAACGCCGTACGCGTTGGTATTTGGGACGGAAGCAGTTCTCCCCCTTGAGATAGAGTTACCCTCTCTACGAGTAGCAGTCCACCACGAGCTGACGAATGAAGAAAATGCTCACCTTCGGCTTGAGGAGCTTGACGCCCTCGATGAAACCCGGCTCATAGCGCAACAACATCTAGAAGCCTACAAAGCAAAGATGACGCGCTCGTACGAAAGATTGACCAGGCCGAGGACATTCCGCCAAGGCGAACTCGTACTAGTGGTCAAAAGACCTATGATCCTCAATCGCGCCAAGCGGGGAAAATTTGAGCCAAACTATGAAGGCCCGTACATCATAGACAAGGTCTACCAGGGTGGAGCCTACCTACTCATGGACATGCACGGTGAAAGGCCTTTCAGGCCAGTAAACGGCCGCTTCTTGAAGAAATACCATGCTTAATAAGCTGCAGCCTAGGTCAATGATGGATGACGACGACTATGTCCGCTCGCTATCTTCCTAGGCTCAGACTTTACAAGCAGCAGCCGGCCTTCCTATAACGACGGACCGAAACGTCCTTAAACTATCGTCGGACCGAAACGTCCTTAAACTAACAGCGGACCGAAACGTCCTTAAACTATCGTCGGACCGAAACGTCCTTAAACTAACAGCGGACCGAAACGTCCTTAAACTATCGACGGACCGAAACGTCCCTAAACCACCACCGCAACGTCCTTAGGTTGACGAGATGGATAAATAAAGAAAAAAAATGATATAAATAAAAAAAAAAACGGTATGTCCATAAGCAAAATGGGCATGGATGAAAACCCGAAAGGGCTCCGTGAGTAAAAACAGCAGGACTACCGGCGAGTGTTTGTGAAAACCCGAAAGGGCGCAACCTCGTTAAAGGACACTTACAGAGTCCTCTCGACCCTATAAGGAGAAACCACCTGCGTGAGATCCTTACGACTCACAAAGGAGCAGCACACTTAGGGATCCTC
Organism: Agapanthus africanus; assembly: GCA_030015575.1. NCBI lineage: Eukaryota > Viridiplantae > Streptophyta > Magnoliopsida > Asparagales > Amaryllidaceae > Agapanthus > Agapanthus africanus. The sequence continues at coordinate 509,945,938 of JASDDO010000026.1, read as the reverse complement.
ACGATTCCTAAGGAGAAAATACACTTACGAGATCCTCACGACTCGTAAGGAGAATTCTCTTATGGGACCCTCACGGCTCATGAGATTTGAAAGTCTTAAGTTACAGAAACCTGAACCTGTTCTTAAGCAAATCCCCCACAACCTCCGATATTGCCCTACAAGAGGCTCAATACTGACCCTTTGTATACAATCCACGGGCGCGAATAAACATTTCCCCAGCAAAGTCCAACCCTTGTAGGTCCCTTCGACCCATAAGGAGAAAACCCTCTTGTAGGATCCTTACGACTTACAGAGGAACATACACTTAGGAATCCTCACGATCCCTAAGGAGAAAATACACCTGCAAGATCCTCACGACTTGTAGGGAGAAATACCTTTGTGAGACCCTTACGGCTCATGAAGTCAAAGCCTTGGTCGACAGGACCCTTAACCCTGTTTGCTGAGCCACCTTTGTTCGTCATCGACAAAAGCAAATGATGATTCGCTCCTGGCAACGTTCCAGTTGTAGCGGTGCTGATGCAAAAATCGGTGCCTAAAACCCAGGCTTGTAACGAAAAGCTAGCAAGCCACACATGCCTGCAAAATAGCCGAAATGATGGGGCAACTTGCAATAAAAAGCAGCAAGTAAAAATGAAGGCATGAAAAATAGCCGAAATGATGGGGCAACTCGCAATAAAAAGCAGCGAGCAGAAAATAAATAAATAGCCGAAATGATTGGGCACCGCGAAAAATAGCCGAAATGATTGGGCAATCGCGATTTTCGCGATATAAAAGCTGAAATGATAGAGCATCGCGGAAAAAGAAATAAAATAAAAATAAAATTTATGCCCTACAGGTGATATTCCATCACACCCTGTACACAATCCAAAGGCGTAAACAAAAAGGGATCATACTTCTCCCCCAGGTTTCATCAGAAAAAGAAGCCAGGTCTCGACGGGCCACAAGCGACCTAGAGATCATCCAAACACTCGTCTCGTAACAACGGACATGACTTCAAACAAAGCAGAGCAGCGGCAGCTTCCAGTTCCATGGCTCGGTGGTATACATATCGCCAACAGTCAAGCCTCCATCCCGCGAAATGCGGATACAATCAATACAAAATTCCTGGTCACGTGGAACGCGGATAATGTCACTCTTTGACCCCGTGGAAAACGTCCAGAGCGGATCCTGGTCCTCGCAGAGCATGGCAGTGAACCCGTGCGAAGCATCCAGAGCGGAGCCTAGTCCTCGCCTAACGCGGCAGTGAACCCGTGTGAAGCATCTAGTGCAAAATTCCTGGTCACGTGGAACGCGGATAATGTCACTCTTTGACCCCGTGGAAAACGTCCAGAGCGGATCCTGGTCCTTGCAGAGCATGGCAGTGAACCCGTGCGAAGCATCCAGAGCGGAGCCTAGTCCTCGCCTAACGCGGCAGTGAACCCGTGTGAAGCATCTAGTGCAAACTTCCTGGTCACGTGGAACGCGGATAATGTCACTCTTTGACCCCGTGGAAAACGTCCAGAGCGGATCCTGGTCCTCGCAGAGCATGGCAGTGAACCCGTGCGAAGCATCCAGAGCGGAGCCTAGTCCTCGCCTAACGCGGCAATGAACCCGTGTGAAGCATCTAGTGCAAAATTCCTGGTCACGTGGAACGCGGATAATGTCACTCTTTGACCCCGTGGAAAACGTCCAGAGCGGATCCTGGTCCTTGCAGAGCATGGCAGTGAACCCGTGCGAAGCATCCAGAGCGGAGCCTAGTCCTCGCCTAACGCGGCAGTGAACCCGTGTGAAGCATCTAGTGCAAACTTCCTGGTCACGTGGAACGCGGATAATGTCACTCTTTGACCCCGTGGAAAACGTCCAGAGCGGATCCTGGTCCTCGCAGAGCATGGCAGTGAACCCGTGCGAAGCATCCAGAGCGGAGCCTAGTCCTCGCCTAACGCGGCAGTGAACCCGTGTGAAGCATCTAGTGCAAACTTCCTGGTCACGTGGAACGCGGATAATGTCACTCTTTGACCCCGTGGAAAACGTCCAGAGCGGATCCTGGTCCTCGCAGAGCATGGCAGTGAACCCGTGCGAAGCATCCAGAGCGGAGCCTAGTCCTCGCCTAACGCGGCAGTGAACCCGTGTGAAGCATCTAGTGCAAACTTCCTGGTCACGTGGAACGCGGATAATGTCACTCTTTGACCCCGTGGAAAACGTCCAGAGCGGATCCTGGTCCTCGCAGAGCATGGCAGTGAACCCGTGCGAAGCATCCAGAGCGGAGCCTAGTCCTCGCCTAACGCGGCAGTGAACCCGTGTGAAGCATCTAGTGCAAACTTCCTGGTCACGTGGAACGCGGATAACGTCACTCCTTGACCCCGTGGAAAACGTCCAGAGCGGATCCTGGTCCTCGCAGAGCATGGCAGTGAACCCGTGCGAAGCATCCAGAGCGGAGCCTAGTCCTCGCCTAACGCGGCAGTGAACCCGTGTGAAGCATCTAGTGCAAACTTCCTGGTCACGTGGAACGCGGATAATGTCACTCTTTGACCCCGTGGAAAACGTCCAGAGCGGATCCTGGTCCTCGCAGAGCATGGCAGTGAACCCGTGCGAAGCATCCAGAGCGGAGCCTAGTCCTCGCCTAACGCGGCAGTGAACCCGTGTGAAGCATCTAGTGCAAACTTCCTGGTTACGTGGAACGCGGATAACGTCACTCTTTGACCCCGTGGAAAACGTCCAGAGCGGAGCCTGGTCCTCGCCAAGCACGGCAATGAACCCGTGTGAAGCATCCAGAGCAAACACCGGACTGTGGAGTCCTTAAAATCCACGGACTATGACGTCCTTAACCTCGACCGTGATGTCTTAAAACTAACGATCAACCACCCCGATTCCCTACAGACTTTGCCTTGGTTTAAGGGTACATCTCTTCACTCCTTTGATGCCCGGCGTTGTAATTCCTCAACGTCTTCAAAGAGGTGACGGGTCCCTGCAACCAAACCCCGGACTGTGGAGTCCCTAAATCCACGGACTATGAGGTCCTTAACCTTGACCGTGATGTCTTAAAACTAACATCGGACTGTGGAGTCCTTAAATCCACGGACTATGAGGTCCTTAACCTTGACCGCGACGTCTTTAAACTACGATACCTTGAGAGATCCCTAACCCCGTGAAACACGGAAAGAGGTGATCACACCCGGCACTTGCAGGCCCTCACGATCTGTAAGGAAGAAAAACTCTCTTGTGAGATCCTTACGACTCTCAAGGGAAAACCCGCTTAAGGATCCTCACGATCTTTAAGAAGAACTCACACCTATGGGATCCTCTCGACCTATAGGGAGAAAGACTCCTTATGAGACCCTCGTGGATCATAAGATGCAAAGGCCTCAGGAAACAGATCCTAACCCTGAATCCTAAGCCACGGCCGTCCTGCAAGAAGATTAAGATAGAATATCCGCAGAATGCATTCAATGAAAAGGGGAAACATCACTGAAAGGAAAATTGTATCTTTTATTCATAAACCAAAATGGATGCAAAATACAATTCAAAACAAAAAAAAGGGCAGATACTCTTATTCATGAGTATGTACAAAAAAAAAGGGGGTTCTACACTAACGAAAAAGATCACCAAACACAGGATCAACGGCACAGGGGTTGATGAAGCAAAGGACAAGATTCTCCATCTCTCTCTCCGCTTTCTCCGGCACATCGAAGCGACGATTCTCGCGAGGAGTCGCTCCCCATCGGTTGGTGCCGTGTTCGTCCGCGAATGCAAACATAATGGCTCGCTGGGCCTTTATCTCGCTCAGTAGATGAATTGAGCAGTCCCTCAGAGCCTGAGTAATCAGGCAGGCTTCATGAAAGCCCTCGAGTTTTTCCTCCGCCGCATCAAGCATCGCCAGGGTCATCTCTGCCGGGTGAGGAGGAACATCGGCAAGCACGGCCGAGAGGATCATCCGGAGCCAGAGAGAACCCATCGGGAGGGGAGACCCCCTACGGATCGAGAGTTCATGCATGGCTAAGTCGCATTCGTCATCAGTAAGAAGTGGATCCACTAGCCGAGCGGCAAAGCGGGGGATCATCTCCTCGATGGGCACTTCCCATGGCTGCCGACGAGCGTGTGGACGGTTGCAGGCCATAACGCTCAGATACTCCTTAAATTAAATCACGTTGATATGGGAATGAATTTCTCTGTAAGGAGAAAATAGGCTATGGCCTCAAGAATATAAAGAGGTGCATTAAGTGCCATGCGCGGAAAATCTTGCATGCGAAAGATGTTTCCAAGGCTCAAAAAGGAAAGGCATCGAAAATCAAGGAGAAATAACTATTTCCAAGGTTTTTTCTTTTTTTATGCATCCGATACTGCGCGCTAGAAATGCGGCATGCAAAATTTTGTGAACAGTCCCCATCAAATGGTCCCACGTGCGGAACGTGTGAGACCCAAATTTGACGTGCACTAGAAAATAGAATAGCACCATGCATATTAAAGGCATCAGCAACAACAATAGTGAAATGATAAAATTCTAGGAAAAAGGCTTGCAAACATGGGAGAACATAATAAAACTCGCCGCTCATACTTCAAGAGATTCATACAAAATATAGAGGACACATTCACAATGGAAACACTTCAGATGCGGGGCATGGGTTGAGAAACTCAAAATTAACTTTATTCAAAACCTTCCAAACATTGCGAACCTCCCGAGTATGCTTTCGCTCACGGTCACAAGCATCGGGATCCCCACGGATGTCCTCTACCCTCCGATAGGCGCCCAGTATGGCTGATTGTTGAAAAAGCTGATGAAGAAGATCAATGAGAGCATCCCGCCTCCTCTTTGAGATCAAGCCCATAAGGTACACTGAATGCACCTTATCCTCGGCAGCGTCTAAGTCCCCGAGTGGTATGCCGGCGCAAAAGAGAGGAAGGGCCTCCCGGATCGCCAGTACGATCAGCCTCAGAAGTGAAGAGCGACGGGGAAGTAGTCGATGGTTGTACTCATCAAAGCGGCTCATGATCTCGGCGCACTGGGCATCAGTGAACTCTTGGTCCTGACTGCGGCCCAGCGCATGAATGTTCCCATAGGAAATGATCTCGTCAAGACGATACAGATGGGCGTCCATGATACCTGAAATAAAAGTCACTAGCATCATTACAAAATCCCCATTGCATTAATTACAGAAGAACAGCCTCGGGCCAAGAGACCCCAAGGAGCCTCTGTGTGAAGAGATTGAGTTCTTCATAGGAATTAAATTCCTTATTAAAAAAAAAAGGGGGAATTAAATTCCCAGAAATAATTTTGATGGAATTAAAGTCCATGGAGTTGAAACGTTGTCATCATCTCCCCAAAGGTCACCTAAAACCTAAGAGATCTACAGTTCGAAGGCTCCCTGTTCTTATGGAGAAACGTGAAGAAAAATGGGTTCTTGGCGAAACCCTTAATATAGATTTGAAATCCAAAGAGTTCTTTTAAAGACAAAGGCGCTTTGGCCGTTTAACATTCTTACCTGAGGAAAAAGGATTCCTTTTGAGCAGAGTCAAACTCTGAAGATATTTTAAAACAGAGAACTAAGCTCTGGAAGAAGAGAATTAAATTCTCAAAAAAAAAGTCCTCAGAAGAAGAAGATGAACAAAGTGAAGGCTCCTATGAAGAAACAGCGGTATTTATAGAAGACAATGAAAACGCTTCGTCTCCCCAGATCCCTAGAGGAATCCAACGGTCACAAAAGGTGACAGCGTTGCACTCACGTGCAGACACGTGAGAACAACACTGTGGGGGCATTTGTTTCCTGATTTAAAATCAGGAAGCTTCTGTGAAAAGCTTCAGAAGAGGGTCACGTGCTTACACGTGACTAGCGGTCACGTGTTCGCACGTGACACCTGAACGCATCATTCAAGCAAGTTCAGTCTCCTGACAAAGTCGAAGAAAAGGGAGCTTCAGGAAGGGTCACGTGCTCCCACGTGATCAAGGTCACGTGTCGGCACGTGACATTTAAATTCAAGCAGCAAAGGCGCACATTGGTTCCCTGATCAAGTCAAGGAAAAGAGCTTCAGAAAAGGTCACGTGCTCTCACGTGACCGGAGTCACGTGTTGACACGTGACGTTCAAGACAGCAGACCCGTTCTCCCGTTGAACCAAAGAAAGAGAGTTCAAACAAGGGTCACGTGCTCACACGTGACCAGGGGTCACGTGGTAGCACGTGATGTTTAAGCAGCAATCAGAAGACGCAGCGCAGAAGGTTCATTCCAAAGGGGGTCACGTGCTCACACGTGACCATGGGTCACGTGGTCACACGTGACCGGCTTTCAAAGCCCATTTTTGACGACAGAATTAAATTCTGAAGGAAATTCGAATCTTTCCAAAGGAAAGTAATTATTTGGGACCAATCAAATTAAAGATTCAGAGATGATTAAATATCATCTATCTATGGAAAATCTCGGGTTTGGAAAGATTTCCCCCTTAAATCTAACCAAAATAACAAAGGAGAATCTCTGGATTCAAGATCCAATGGTGAATAAAATTCACCTGATAATCCAAAGGCCCAAAATGAATAATGGACGCAAATCAGATCTCAATGAAGATTCGTCAAAAAACTGATTGATGCGGCTGCTTCTCCTATAAATAAGAGCCAAGGGACACAAAAAAGATATACATACGCAGAGAAGAAAAGAGAGAAGGAGAAGAGCTTTGATACTCAGATCTTCTGCAAAAACCCTAGGTAAGAAAGGGAAAGACATTGGAAAGAAAGAGAATTTAATTCTCAACAGAGTTTAACTCTGATATGTAAAAACAGAAGAACATATTTCTTCTCTCTTTGATAGAGGATCTGCAAAGCGCACATCTCCCCTTAAGGTTGAGAATTTAATTCTCAATGGGTCGAGATCCTGCCATGCAGATCCAAAACATAGAGAAGGAATGCAAGCTCGATAATTTAATTCTCACAGAACTATAGGAATTTAATTCCTCCAAAATAAAAGTTAGGGCTGGACCCTATATCATGGGAATTTAATTCCTTCCGAACAAAAGAAGAAACAGGGTTTAACCCTAAGTAAAAAACCAGTTCTGTTGAAACATCAGGAATTCAATCCCCTTAATCATAATTTAACAGAGGATGGAAGTTTAAACTCCTTAAGAAACTTTTATTAGGGTTTAACCCTATTCAGCCCCTCGCATATATGAGGAATTTAATTCCTACAGAAAATTCAGAGTTAAACTCTATTCGAGAAAAAACAAAGTCTTCGAAAGGAAGTAGGAATTTAATTCCTCTGAAAATCTACAGCTCGAGGAATTTAATTCCTGAAAAAGATTAACAAAGACTCCAAACAAAATACATGAAGGCAGGGTCACGTGACCCCCTCAAGAGATATACAGAAAGCCCCTTGAAACAACACCCCACGTGACCCACGTGACCCTTGACAGAGGCTCTGATACATAGGCATATGAATGCCCGTCACGTGATGGCACGTGATGCCCTGAAAGATGTAGCAATGTCAGCAGAACAAACGAAGGGAGGGCGCTCTCACGTGCTGCCACGTGACCCCTCTTGCCTTAGTGTTTAACACTAAATTAAAACTCTTAAACCCAGTGTTAAAACACTGTTGGGCCTTAGCATTCAACGCTGATTAAAAAGCTTTATTTGCAATATTCAACACTGATCTGTTTTAGTGTTTAACACTAATTTGAAAAGCCTTGTCGCTGGTGTTTAACACCAACTATCTCTTAGTGTTAAACACTAACTTGTCAACCTCATTCCCAGTGTTCAACACTGATTGCTCTGTAGTGTTTAACACTAGGTTTTGGCCCAATTGGCTAAAGGGATAGAGGCAAAGCCTCTCCCTCAATGAACCAACAAGAAGTCAATATTCCAGACCTGACTGGACTTAGCCCAAGCTGGCCATAAGTCCTCAATTTGTGATTAACTGGGCTAATGGGCTCATAACATAATTAATTAGTCTTGACCCCAAATTGGGTCAGGGACTATTCAAGCCGTTCCGGTTCTAGGGTACATCTCTTCACTCCTTTGATACTTGGCATTGTAATCCCTCAATGTCTTCAAAGAGGTGACGGGTCCCGATGACCATTCATGATATGGACTGTGGGGTCCTTAAACCCATGCCTAATGCAAAATTCCTGGTTACGTGGAACACGGATAATGTCACTCTTTGACCCCGTGGGAAACGTCCAGAGCGGATCCTGGTCCTCGCAGAGCACGACAGTGAACCCGTGTAAAGCATCCAGAGCGGAGCCTGGTCCTCGCTAAGCACGGCAGTGAACCCGTGTGAAGCATCCAGAGCACATACCGGACTGTGGAGTCCTTAAACCCACGGACTACGACGTCCTTAACCTTGACCGAGATGTCTTAAAACTAACAACGGACCGCAATGTCCTTAAACTACCCACGGACCGCAATGTCCTTAAACTACCCACGGACCGCAATGTCCTTAAACTACTCACGGACCGCAATGTCCTTAAACTACCCACGGACCGCAATGTCCTTAAACTACCCATGGACCGCAACGTCCCTAAACTAGAACAATAGAGCCCTTTCCTATGCTCTTTTGTTGGACCTAAACGGCCCCGTTTAAGTTGATCTTAGCCTTGAAGATGGCTAACGCGTCCTTAAACCCTCAAACATACTGGACTACGAATCCCCCAAATTAACTTCGGCTCAAGGGTACATCTCTGAAGTCCTCTGACATCCGTCGTTGTAATCCTTCAACGTCGTCAGAGAGGTGATGGGTCCCGACAGCCATACAGACGATGGACCACTATGTCCCCTAAATTGGAACATTATAGTCCAAACACTCTTCTGTCGGATCTAAACGATCCCGTTAAGTTGATCTTAGTCACAAAGTTAGACTAACGTATCCTTAACAAACGTTTGAGTTGATCTTAGCCTCGAGTAGGGCTGACGTATCCTCAAACCAAAACCCCCCCCCCAAAACCAAATTTAAGATAATGCGGATTTGGGCTAGTCCACGCCCTACGGGCGACGACATAACTCAGTCTCCGTAAACAATCCACGGGCAATAAAACAAACACCCACGACACGAAGTGACCATCTGGAGAAGGAGAAAGTTGTTACCGCAATACGGTAGCGTAATTAACTGCAGGGGCTTGCGCCTGCAGGGAAGAGCGTCCCCACAATCAAAAACCCCTCAAACGAGGGGGAATCTGACGAAGTCTGCTACATCGGTCGCATCCGTTTAAACCTTCGATACATGGTGCCATAAATCAACTTGGCATCTTCGGAGAGGTGGACGGATAGCACCAACTAGCATCTGCCCCGAACCTAACGCCTCAGACGTCCCGACGTCCCGGCCGCCGTTCGGAGGGGAACAACATTGATTCTGAACAAATGCTATTAGATACCGAACCTGATATACAAAATCATATCAATCTCTTTATTTATTAAAGAAGGATATAATTTTGTATTGTTAAACATTGTTTTGAACATTTCCTATTTGAAAAGTTGATCGGTTCAGGCACGTTATCTAAAAGTATTGACGTTCTAAATCAAACTACAGTTCCTAGTATACAGAACACACACAAGAGGAAGAGTTCAGAAATGAACGAATTCTTCTTGAGGCATTTAGATTAGGTCATATCAATGCGACCCGACTAGCTAAGTTACATTTAGATGCATATTTAAATCAATTTAAATTAAATCTTATGAAACTTGCCAGTCATGTCACAAAGATAAGATGACCATAGCTCCGTTTATTGGAAACAGAGAAAGAGTTAGTGAACTCTTGGGACTGATACATAGTGATGTATATAAGGTCCCCTGTCTACACATGCCAGGACCGGTTCTTTGTACTTCATTACATTCTCTGATGATCTCTCAAGATTCAGTCATATGTTCCTGTTGAAACATAAGTCCGAAGCTTTTGAGATATTCACAGAATATAAGTTAGAAGTAGAGAACCAAAATACGGGTAGAAGTATTATGTCCTATGATAAGATCAAGGAGGAGAATACTTGTGCACGGAATTCCTGGACTATTCTAAAAGAGAATGAGATTCTTTCTCAGTGTTACTCCTCTGAATACACCACAGCACAACGGTGTATGGGGGCGGAGCAATCGCACCCTATATGATATGGTGCGCTCTATGATGAGTACCACTGAGTTACCCATTTCCTTTTGGAGGTTATGCACTTAAGAAGCTGTATACCTATTGAATTAGGTTCGAATCAGATCACTGCCTACCACTTCATATGAGATATGGTATGGAAAGAGCCCATCCCTTAAGTAAGTTAAGATTTGGGATTGTCCGGCCTATGTCAAAAGCAAAATCCGGACAAGATCGAGGCAGGGTCAGTTCTATAGAACTGGAAAGGTTCCTGCTATACAAAACTGCAGCTGATTTGACAGAACCAAAGGATTCAATAGATTCCGACGAACCTCAGCCTCTCCGCCGATCTAGCAGGGTTCCTCATCCGCCTGAGAGATACTTCGGTTTCTCGATGACAGTGGGAGCGAGGATTGCATCATGAGATGATGACCCAACTAGTTTTGAGGAGGCCATCAAGAGTGGGGACTCTATAAGAATGGCCGGATGCTTAGCGATCTGAGATGGAATCCATGTACACCAACAAAGTATGGACTTTGGTTGCAAGATCTGAAGGGTTAAATCCCCATTAGAAGCAAGTATATCTTGAGAAGATTACGTGGTGTAGATGGAAAAGTTGAGATTTTCAAAGCTAGACTTGTTAATGGTTTTCATCATCGACCAGGCGTAGATAATGATGAAAACTTTTTCCAGTGGCTATGCTTAAGTTCATCCGGATCCTACTTAACATTGCTATATACCATGACTACGATATCTGGTGGTTGGGTGTCATGACTGCTTTTCTAAATACTGATTTAGAAGAGAACGTCTACAAGTACACAGCCAGAGGGCTTCGTAAACAGTGGGAGCAGCGGAAACGTGTGCAAGTTGCTTTAAAGATTAAAGCAGGCATCGCGGAGTTGGAACATCTGTTTTGATGTGATAGTCAAAGTGTTTGACTTCATCAAAATAGTAGATGAACCTTGTATATACAAACGGTAATAGAGAGTAAGGTGGTTATCCTCGTATTGTACGTGGACAACATACTCTTGATAGGAAAAGAGTTTCCTATGCTACGCTCGGTCAATCTCCTCTTACCACATGGATTCTCCATATAGGATCAAAGTGATACCTCCTAAATCCTGGGTTTTGGATCTATGAGATAGATCTAAAGGGATGTTAGGGTTCTCACTAGGTTTAGTGAGATGGTATCAATCGATCCTGGAGAGAATCACTGGAAAGGTTCCAGGGTGATAAGGACGACTGAATGTCAGTCGCAGGCATTGTCTTTACCCTCAGTGGAGGGACGGTATGTTGGAAGAGTTCTAAGCTAGATACCGTGGCAAACTAGACGATAAAGGCTGGTAACATCGCTATTAAAGATACTACCAAAGTGGCAGTTTGGGTGTATATTGGTTCATGAGATGAACTAGGTTCCTACCATTGTGTGACAATGGAAGTGTGGCTTTGGCCCAGGAACCCTGGTCCCATTAGTGACCCAGACATATTCTGAGGCAGCATCACCTGATCATGGAGATAGTTGATCTCCAGGGTGATCGAGGTTAGGAGAGTAGACTCAGAGGATAACACGGCGGATCCACTCACAAAGGCTTTTTCCCAGAGAGAGACTTATATGGGATGGTTGAGTATTAGATACTCTAATCACTGCTACAGATGGCCCTAGTGCAAGTGGGAGATTGTTAGTTATATGGATACCCTAGAGGCCATTACTGTACATAGGATGTATATTGTAGTGGATGCTGGGACATATATAGGTAGGACTTTCTTGCTCGACATGATATTACGCTATCTGGTTGCTCTTTATCTTAACATGTATACTTTCTGTCTCTCTGTTACATGTTGATAAAGCCCTTAGGATGTGTACTCGACTTCCAGGACTATGATGTAGATCATACTAGTGGGGCCTGGGTAGTCCATGAGTACATCCTTCAATGTTCCTAGTCATGGGAATATCGAGACGGGGCATCGATATTCCAGAGTAGACTAGCGTATATCTTCTCGACCCATGTGATGGGCGATGGATGATCCTATATCCATTGGTGTTTAACATTAGAGATGGTATGCGGGTGCTCAGTAAAGACTGGGTACACTGAACGGACTCGCCAAGAACTCCCAGATGGTATTATACCTTACGTTAGATGGCAGTTCTTTGGTGACACTGGTACAGCTTAGTCTGTTGACCCGAGATCGTCATAGAGTCTTGTGTATCTCCCACTGTGCTTTGATTTCCACCCTACCATGGCTCTACTGAGTCGTGCAAACAGGTGGTTTTTGGGTACAGTCCAGATTCACATGGAAGCAATGAGCGATAGGAGGGGATTCGTCTCTCCCGGTATTGGGGGTTGATGTTGCGCTATGCTCGACTGGCCATAACTGAAAATCCCTGGCCAGGGTTGCAGTGATATACTGGTAAGAGTTATCAGTAGTTTCATGCGAGTTATGGACCTTACATCGGCATGACTTATCAAGCTACTGGGGTCTGACGTTTACCACCCCTAGGCGAGATATGCGATATATTAGATGAACAGACCGGACTGTACGGTAAGTGTTACTGTTTGGATTCACAGGAGTGTGAGCGGGCTTGCTCATTGATCTTCTGATCGCTCAATACCCGGGTGGCCATTACGTTTAGCAGACCGCTTGCGGCTTGTGGGTGTTTGATATGATCATCACCTGCTGCCGGCGTATTGACGAGTCTTTAGAGTCCTACACAGAGGTTTCCTGGCTCAAGCGAAACGAAATAGGAGCGCATATGAGATATGTGCGGAACCGGGAATAATACCAGTATGTGATACTGAATTCTATTCTCGCGATTCGTATCATCGGACGGTTATATAAGATATAGCCGGGTTACCGAATCAAATGTTGATTCGATATATTGATACACTTGATATTAGTCGGTTATATGCAATATGACCGGATCATTAAATCAAGTGTTGATTTAATGATTTAATGTATAACTATATATTTGATATATTACTTTACATTAACTAGTATTTGTTCACTTAAGATTGATTATCTCACTTGATGTGCACAAGTAGTATATGTGATATATTTTTGTGCACTTGATTGTATCATGTTTGATGATACATGCAAACTTGGGTGTGTGTATGCTATACACCATGTTTAGTTAATGGTTAGGGTTTCATTTGCCTTATTTATTTATTTTATTTATTTACTTTTGGTAAAAATAAAATGGTGGTTATCTTTGTTTTATGCAAGAAGCTTCATGATGCTTCATGCATCTTTGAAAAAGTCTACCATTTTGTTTTTTCCTTAACCTAACCATTTACCTAAACCCTAGTTTATTCTCTACATTAGTTACACTCACTTGCAAAATGATAAGCATCACTTGATTTTATATTTTTTGATAATATTCATTCATTCTTTTCTTTCTTCTTCTTCTTCATGAAGAGAAGAAAACCTTGCTAGAAAAATTCCAAGTGATGAATCCAAGTGAGAAATCCAAATCCAAAGTGAACCAACTTCCTATTTCTTCATCCTCTACCACTTGCCATGTAGTAGAGTGTGTTATCTTCACAAGTTTCATGACCTAGTGAAGATGGAGCTTGAGTTTGAGTCGCCTCGACGTAGATCATCTTCGGCATCGAAGTCAACGACCTAGCCCGCCCATTTCTCCGATGAAACCGACGCTAGAGTCCGGGATTCCGATGATCGCAGCGGAGGGACGTCAACACGGAGCTAGAGAAGTGGAGGACCGGATCTACAAAGGTTGTTGTCTCTTTCACTTAGTAGCAAAGTAGTTTGCTTGCTTAGTTTCGCCTTACCTCTAGTTAACGATCTAGCATTAGGGTTTCTCGGCACATTAAAAATTTGATTTTGGCATGGTTGATCAGTTGTAGAACCTCATGGGTGTGCCTTGGAACCCTACATGTGAAACCCGGGGATCCCAGATTATCTGTATTATTCTGTGATGCTTATTACTTTTCTGTAATGTTGCATATTTTCATGCCTTGAGCGATTATTGTATATTGGTTTATATACTAGTAGATGTTGTATATGTTTTACACCCGCACTAGTTCAGTCCCCGCTCTGTCGTTAGTTAAGTAACCTAACGGGTGATGACGGGACCCAGTGACGAATGCGGATGGCATATACGTACATTTTATTTTCGTTCTTTTCTGGTGTGATTAATTGATGGGACTGCGTTGATTATGATCAATGCAAAGTAAAAAAAACCTGTTTGGATGTTGTTGGAACAATTTAAAAAGTGTTATTACAAAGATGTTTCCTTTTGTTTTGCACAGTGGTATTCGGTTGGAATATCCTGCACCTCATTCGACGGGGCAAGGGCCGATATCCCTTCACCGGGACTGACCCCTTCGGCAGAAGTTTGTGTCAGGGTAATAACTTCACTATAGTCGATTACATGTTGCTTTGCATCGCGGTATTCAGTGGAATATCCTGCACCTCATTCCACGAGGAAAGAGCCGAGATCCCTTCACCGGGAGTGACCTCTTTAGCAAAGATTTTCGCCACTATATATTTATAAAAAGCTATCATGTTCCTTCAACGAGATCAAGTTCATTACGTTAAAGGTTTTTTCGCCAAAAACCAGCCGTAGCCCTCCGTCATTTCATATGAATGGTCAGTAGTATTCAAGCTATGTTGGTCTGGCCCTTAGCCAGGACATAGTGATTGGTAGCTGCTGGGGTGTTCACATGTTGCATAGATAGATGCGTTGATTTGGTACAGTCGTACAGCGTAACGTTTCAGAAATCGTTTTGCGAATTTTTCCGATTTAGGGCAAAATTGTTGGTTTTTCCCGTTTTAACCCGATTTCGATCAAACGTCCGTATAAACTTGCCGGCACATAGTTTAGCTAAAATAAAGCTTGTTTGTGAACTTTGGGAGTATTTGGGAGGTTTTGGTTCAGATAGAATTTTTCCCAAATAAAATATTATTTTAAGCGGTATTTTGTGCACGTAAATCGGAAAAATTTTCTCTTGCGAATAAATTTATTTTTTTTGTCACTAATATTATTTTAGAAGCTTCTTTTCAAATATCTAGATTTTTCTTTGTGCAAAAGGATTTGGATTAAAAAAGAAAAGAAAAGAGTGAAAGGTGGCAAAATTGCTTTAATTAGCATTTATTTCTCTCTTTCCTAGCTATTTCTTCACAAAATATTCACAAAAATACCCCCAACCTCCCCATGGCCGACCCTTATCTCCAATTTCTGTCCAAAATATTTCCCAAGCTCATTTCTTCATGATTTCTTCAAAATTCTTCAAGAAAAATTCCAAAATAAAAATAAAACCATCTTTTCCTTCACTAATCCTTCTTGGTTCTTCAACAAGCATGGGTTTTGATGCTAAGATATTGGATTAAGTTTCATTTTGTGTTCTTGGGGAGGTATAATTCTTACCTTAATCCTTATATTCTTGCTTTAATCTTAAATCTAGCTAATTTAGTTAGCTAGTTATGTGTTTAGTTTAGTTTTTATATCATGATTAATTCATTATATTTGGTTTAAGAAATTCATGTTAGGGTTAAATTTTGTTAAGTGTTTAGTGTTCATTTGAAGTGTTAATTTGTGTTTTGGAGATACTTAACCTAGTAGAAAATGTTAATTTTTGCTAATGAACACTTTGTTTAATTATGCTATTAGCTTACTAGGTTTTTGCTAAAACATAATTAGCGAGTGTTAAAAATATAGGAATGGTTTAGATAGCTTAGTTAAGTTATTTTAAGGTGTTTGTAATCGCTAGATATGCATTAGCTTGAAACTAGTGCGAAATATTGCGATAGGTTGCTTACTAGATTTCGTGGTTTTTCCGACGTGCGTTCGATTGGTCGTTGCGAGGTTATATCTATTGTATTCCTCGTAATTCTTGTGTTGTGTTGCGCGATCGGGACGATCGGGGTCCAGAATTGGTGTTTTGTAGTTTAGCAACCCCAATTAGGGTTTTTGGCCGGTATCGTGCGCGATAGATGCGCTAAGCGCGCAGTGTAATTTTCCGAGCATTTTCTTCGCGTTTCGTTGTCTTTTCGTCATTGTAGGATTTTTTCTTATGTGATGTGTTTGTGAAATTTTAGGTTCGCAAGCGGGGACTTCGGACGCTACGACAAGGGGAAAACATGTGGTAGGCTTCACCTAGCTTGGAGCGTTGGTGAGTAGATTTAACATCTACAGGGGAATCGCCCGCATGGCGTTATGCGTCAGGGCTAGAGATTTTATTACTTGTCGCATATTCTACGTTATTATTAGAATTGCGCCTTTACCCTATTACTTAGATGTAGTTGTGCCTTGACTAGTAGTAGTAGGACACTGCACATATTATTGACGATTCATATTGCACGAGCACTGATTGTATGCTACACACACCGTCAATAATTGCCATGTCACACAAAAACCACCTATAGATGTTATATTGCTTGGTTAGGGACATTGTGACATTGATTCATACTGCTTATCATATATGGCATTTAGCATACCTGTATTCTTATAGAGTATTGTACCATTAGTGATAGGTACATATACACTCCCTGACATAGCTACATGTATACCTTGCACATACTATTCTTATACCCAGGGGGTATACTATATCATTGCTTATAGGTAGACACATTATCTTGCTATACCTTATTGATTTCACATACATCTGGTTTTAGCTACATGTTTACCTTCACTTGATGTTATTTAGAAGTGGATAAATAGAAACCGCATGATATTTGTATTAACTTGATGCAGTTAATTAGCGGTTTTTCCTTTATATGCTTGCATTTTAGATATGGCGCACATATTATATTCATGGATTTTCGCATTGTTATATGGATTTTTCATGATATTTTCTGGATTTGGGAACCGCGGGAGTTCATGAAATTATGCATTATTTGAAAAACCCGGTTTCCTTGATATGATATTTTAGCGGCCACCATGAGATTTGTCATTTACGATGTGTATACCCTACGCGAGGAAATGAGGGATCCGTGTACGGGTACATGGTGGGGCCCGGAGGTACCCCGGGGCAAGAATCTCAGTGAGGAGATGAGTTAGTGGGGGAACCATACTTTCCGGTGACAGGACCAATGACTCAGCGGCTATCATGTGGATACCGACGGGAGTCATGTACGTATGGATACGTCGAGAGGCGAGGGTCAGATCTAGGCACTCGAGCTTTCGGGATAGCGTATGATACGTACCTATCAGGGGGCCAGTCATGGAGACAGCACCTGATGGATCAACATTTCTGTGTCGATGCTTGGCACATTTGTTTCATGATATTTCTGATTACTCCTTTGTATATATAACAGGGGATTGAGCCGCTGTTATATATACCCTTACACCAATATTAGGGGAATGGAACGCTAATATATGTGTATTGACCTCATCATAATTAATTATGTCATTATATTTAGGATGTTAGAATTTTGCTGGAGAATTGATTCGGGTTATAAGAGATTCATTTGGGATTGGATACTGGATAGATATGTGAGATCCACTTGATGTTGTACATTCGATATATGTGAGATATACTTGATATTGTACATACGAGATATGTGAGATCCACTTGATGTTGTACATTCGATTTATGTGAGATCTACTTGCTGCTGTACATTCGAGATATGTGAGATATACTTGATATTGTACATACGAGATATGTGAGATCTATTTGATGTTGTACATTCGGGATATACGAAATATACTTGATATTGTGAAATTGAGGAGATGTGGTATTTAGATGATATGAGAGCCAATTTGGGGGCTAATTTGAGGAATTGGGATTTGATTTGTCTTGATGAATTGTGATCCTACCACGATGTCAGGATTCCGTGGAAATGACATATTTCACTCCATACCTCCCTTTTATCTGTTAGTGCACTGCTTCATGTATTAGGAGTACCTGTTAGTGTACCTTTCATGATTATTGCACAGTTACATTCTCATATCCTTATCGCATGATTATTGCATACTGTTGTCATATCATTATTGCTTTATATATATTGGTTGTGTCTGCTAATGTACTTTCCATTATTCTGCATTCATATGACATGTTATTACTGTTAATTGCATATCTTAGATTTACGCTTTACGTGCATACTTGCGATTACCTGCATATGTTTTTTACTATTCACGAGTTGGCAACTCACCCCCGTTGTGCCACAGGTGTTACAGAGTGTTCCCCAGAGTAGTCGAGGCTGGCTATTCATCTATCATCTTTTGCTACAGATACCGCATCGGCTCACAGTGTGTTGTTTTGTTCAGGTGAGTTTTGGTGGTTATCTGTATTTGTATTATATATTCGTTGTATCTTGTACTCTCCATCTACTATTATGTTGTTGACTTAGAGACTTGGTGAGGACGATATTGTATAAATTGTGGATTTGTTGTCTTTTATACAGCTTTCTCTCTATTGTCTTTATTTCTTCGCTACGGCGTCGTATATTTGTGGTGGTGATTGTTTTCCGCCTTTGGGCGTGTATTTGCTCCCGTTTTGGGATGCTTTACTTTATATTTATGTTGTACCCATTTTTGGGGCTAGCTTTTACAAAGGAGGTGCTGCCAAAATTTTAAAGAAAGAAAGTGGACTCTTTTAAAGAATTTGGGTTGTGATTTCAAATGTTTCAAAAACTTTTATTATCGTTTCCGTATTTTTCATGGTTTAGATTTCTGGGTTTTGGCTTTCTTTTACTGCGTTACGTCTGTAGGCGTTGCGTAGTATTAGGGCCGTCACGTGCCAATTTCGGGTCGTGACATACAACCTTGTTGGCCCTTAGTCAAGGGCGAGTACGGGTGGGTTCAAATTAACAATATAATGATGGGAAGAACTTGACATGTGACTTATGATGGGTTGGCCCTTAGTCACGATCATAAGAGCATGGGGTAAAAATCATATCAGGAGTTTCTAAAGAAACTGAAACTTGCCAGGCATGCGCATACCTTCTGGAGTGTGATAACGTGAGTGGATTCCGTCACGTTATCATGCGATGAGAGTTGGATCCCGATTCCCATTGATGAGTTGTTTTACTCTTCGGGTGATCCCGATTAATTCTTCTTTCAGGTTTGGAGGAGAATTTGACAGTTCAGTGGGAGGTTTCCGGATTAGATAAAGTGATAACCATTCTGATCTAAGTTAGAGTGCACGCAGAGTGTTTCTTTTCTCTCTCTCTTTGGCAACGACCTTTGACCGACCCTAGACTATGACTCAGGGACCAAGTTGACCGAACCTTCTTAAAATACTGGCTTTTGGATTGTCTGAGTTGCATAAGTCATTGCTACTCCTTCTTCTACCCTTTGTATTTCTCAGAACATCCCGTATTACTACGGACATCCACTTCCATTGGATAGATCCATCGTATGGTTATATACGAACTCGAAGGGACTTCTTCGAGGATGGATCAAGGTTCAGGAGAAATAGAATTGGTTTATTCAGTTGTCTTTTATTATCACCTTCTCTCAGGTTGCGAGGGCACCTTGGTTTAGGAGTGTACACCTATTACGCTTATTGGATAGTCTTCTTCCAAACCATAGGCAGGTGCCGAAAGGTAGGGAATGAAGAAAACCAATTAGCCTAAGTAGGGTGTACAGAAGGTAATATGTAGAGACAAAATAAAGGGATTAGAAAGAGGGCAAAGTAAATTGCGACTGTTATCATTCACGACCAAACCGCGTACTTCATCGCCACTCCTATTTCACCTTTAAAAGAATAAGGTATTATTCAGTTGTCTTTTATCATCACCTCCTCTCAAGTTGTGAGTACTCTTTGGTTTAGGAGGGTACACCTATTATGCTTACTTGATAGTATTCTTCCAAGCCATAGGATGGTACCGAACGGTAGGAAAGGAAGAAAACCATTTAGCCTAACGATGGTGTACAGAAGGTAACGACTAATGACAAATAAAGTGATTTGGAGAGATGGCAAAGAAATATACGGTTAAAGTCATGAATTGGTTTATGGAAGAGACATTACTATGAACACCAGGATACCCCTACGAAACATTTTCATGTTTCAGTGCATTGTTAATGGAAAACTGTTTTCCCGATTAAATACTTACTCCACGGTGTGTATTCACCAGGTTTCATTCTCACATCTGTATGGTTTTACAGATGATGAGTGGGAGGAAGTTATTGGGAATTAGGTGATCATCCTCATTATATCGGAATTCGTTGTAATTGGTGATATTTGAGGAAATCGCCTGGGTACAGTTTTCAACCTACGACGCACAGGCTTTGAGTTATTCAACTCAGCGGACTTATACAGAGTATTGTATGTTGTCCAGTCTCCATCAGGACAAAGGGGTAGGTCCTCGTACTATGTTCTGTTTACTTATGACTTCTCTAGTTTTTAGACAAGTGTTTCGTAGAAATACAAGGTCTAAGTTTTGAGAAGTTGTGGGTATAAGAATAAAGTAGAGGACCAGATATCGCAAGTATCGGGATTCTTCAAAGAGATCGAAAATGTAGATTCTTATGATTGGTATTCAGATAATAGTAAAAGTTTTGAGAAACTTGTTTCTCTTTCAGGTTACTCATAATTGGATGTATTCCTAAGTTGAGTAATGCTGATTAACCTCTTTCCATAAAAAGTTGATATGCACTGGAGACAGCTGCATGATTAGAATCTGGTTCCAATTGAATAAGTGCCAAAGTTTCTATATTGGATATAGAATGGATCATATCTTAACGTTGTTAAGGTACGGGGAGTTGTCCGGCTTATGCTTAAAACCAGACTCTGGATAACTCAGGGCACGTTTCTGTAATGGCAGTTTGTGGGTTGGCCCAGGCTATGACGAGGGTTGACTTTCTACCATCTGGAAGATCAATAGTGATATTGTTCTTGACTCGCCACAGTTTTAGTAAAATGAATTTTTTCAGAAAACAGCAGTGGGAGTATGGTAGAACTGGAAGTGGTTCCAGAACCGCAAACGATTACGGAAAATTTAATAGGACCTACAGATTCAATCAGGTTTGACATTCCATTAGCCACTCCACAGATATGGTAGGTAACCTCAGACACCCGAGAGATACTCCGGTAGCCTCAAGGACGGTGACAGGGAGGTTTTTATCTACCCAGGCTTGACACTACTGTTGTTCCAGGCTATGAGACCCGGTAGGAGGGTTGTTGTGGTCAGTGGGAGCAGCGGAAGCATAGTGGGCAAGTAGCTTATGTCTATTTATAGACTTGAGCAGTTATAGCGGAGATAGATCATCTAATTTTGGTGTGACAGTCATAGGTTTGACATCATCAGAATAGGGGATGGATCTGTTAAGAAGGTAATAGGGTGTGATGTCCTGGTATTTGGATGACATACACAGAGTAGGAAGTAAAATTCCTATACTATGATCGGTTGTACTGTGTTAGTCACACAGTTGTTTCTCCAGACAGGATATGGATATAATATCAGACATTCTGGTTTCTAGATCTATGGTTTTAGATCTGGATTTGGGTAGTTTCCCAATGTGGGTACTTTGACAGTATTCTAATGGTTTTTAGAATAGATGACTCTTGGCATGGTGGTGTACCTGCAGGTGATGGAGTCACTCTCTCTAAAGGTGTCTTACAGACTAAAGGGGAGAGGGATGTACATGATTGGCATATCACTTGCTTAGGCAATTGAGTCAATCGTGAGATGTCAAGTACCACACCAGATGTTGTTTTTGCACTAGATGCAATAAGTTTGTATTAATCCAATCCTGGAGAAACATAAGGAAGCAGTTTTAAGAACATAGGTGCATGTTCTACGGATTTGATGACGGCAGCCTCCTTCGGGAGACGGTTATCATTCCAGGCTTCAAAGGTGACATGGATGACAGAGAGATTGTCAGAGTTATAGTTTTTCCTCTGATGAGGGACAGTATTTTGGACAGGTGGTCCAAGAGGATACTGTGGGAGGCATGGTGCTTGATACTGATTAGGTTCAGTTATCGATACAGTCTAAGAAGTTTGGATTTGGAGTTCATTTATGAACTAGGTCCCATCAGATATCCAGACATATTCTAAGACAGGTATTACTCAATTCGGGAGATGGCTTTCTCCGCGAACTTGAGATTAAGAGAGACATAGAAAGAAACATCTGGGCAGATCCACTCACTGAGGCTATTTCTCGAACACAATAGTTTTACGAATGGGCTTTGTAAAACTGATTAGTAAAGGAGTTGGGTGTTCGGTATCACACGGGCTGTGAGTATGCGACATCGCAATAATTAGCCTTAAGTGCAAGTGGGAGATTGTTGGATATAGTGCCCTCAAAGTCAATTATTGGATCGCAGGCACGTGATTGCAATGATTGAGGAGGACCTATGCCGGTTGGACAGTCTTACTCGAGATGATAGTATGCTATCTGGTTTGCCTTTATCTGTCGTGTACATGTTCAGGTGACTGATTACATGTTACACGTTGATAGAGCCCTTAGGATCTTGCATGACTACCAACAGTATGAGGGCGATCATATACGTGAGAGTTGGGTGGTCTATAAGCATATCCTTAATAGTAGTCCCTAGTCGTGGGAGTTTCGAGACAGGGCATCGATACTCCGGAGTAGACTAGTGTATACAGTCGAGACCCCGACGAGGGGCGGTGGCCGGTCTCATAAGCCACTGGTGTCAGTTGGATCACCTAAGATGTATACAGGTGCTCATTGGGTTACGAGTATACCGGACAGGACTCACCGGGAACCTGCTAGTTGGTATTATACATATCGTCAGATAGCAGTTCCCTGGTGACATGTGTACAGGTTAGTTCATCGACCTGAGGTCATCATTTGTCTCATGTAAGTTCCCACTGTGGTTTGATTTCTACCATACCACGGCTCAAAGGAGTCGTGCAAACAGGTAGTTTTTAGCTACAGTCCCGAGCCACATGGAGGCACGTGAGCGGATCGGCAGGGGATTCGTCTCTCCCGGTATTGGGGGTGGAGATCGCGCTGTGTCTAGGAAAGCCATTACACCAAGTCCTTGGCCAAGGCAGGTGAGATTTACTGGTAGGTACTCCAGTAGTATCTCAGGGTGTTCAGGGCTTGTCTTCGACACGACTTATACCGCTATTGGGGGTCTGACGTTACTAGCCCCCTAGGCAGGATATGCGATACTCATAGACGAACGGACCAGACTGTATATACATTGTCACTGTTAGGCTCAGTAGGGTTTCTGGATGAGTTTGCTCATCAGCCTCCTTTGAGGTCAGTCCATGGGCAGCCGTTACGCACAGCTAGTGCCGCTGACGGCTTGTGGTTAAACCCACTGCCAGGGTACTGACGAGTCATTAGAGTCCCCCACAGATAGTTTCCCAAGTTCGGGCGAAACGTTGTAGAGGCCGTATGGTTATATGGCAAGGTTCGGAAAATGCACGTGCGTTTATGCACGTGTCATATTTCGGGCAGATAATACTGGTGGGTTTTGGTTTAAGCCGGATCCATGTATTATACAGAGTAGATATAATATCTTTGTCTCAGTTGCATTTGTATTCGGTCGTAATACAATTGCGGGTATATTTATACAGTTACGGGGTTATCCTGAAATTCATTTCGGGATCACTTTTGGAAGTTGCCAGTTTCCAGTTTTCTATCAGCCGTATTTAACATTCGGTTAAATACGGATTTATCTTTTCTTCTTTTGAGGTGAGTCATGAGAGGAAGCTTCTTGGAAGGTGACTAGGTTAGTGATTCATAGTTAGCATTAAATGAGAGATGAGGTGTATTAGTGACTCATTCTTTTGCATTAATGATTCTTGTTCTTGCTAAGATCTTTTGTGAGAAGCTTTGCTTGTGGTCACCCCTTTGCTCCTACACTCACCCCCACCTCTATATGGCCGGCCTCTCCCCTCTTGGATTCCCACTTGATTAATTCACTCTCACTTGGTAGAAAAAGATGATAGTTTTCGGTGTATGGAAATTTCATAGCTCATTTCATTCCATCACCCGACTCAAATGGCAACTTCATTAACCGTTCGTCCATGGCTTTGGACGAAGCGAGACAAAGTGTTCTACTCATTCTCTACATCAATCTTGGTCATCTCTTCTAGCAAACTTGATGACCGAGTTGCCTCGGGTCAGAGGCGGGAGCCCGTTTAAAGATCCAATGACGTGGTGCCACTTGGACAAGCAGATCGGAGATCGACGAGATCGGAGCAGCCGCAACAGGAGCGTGGGATGATGGTTAAAGAACGAAGGACTCGGATCGTTCGGTATAACCTTTCTACCCTCTTTACAGTTTGTTAGTTTAGCGTTAATGGCAGATCCGGGTTATAGTATGCGATAGAGCCAGTTATAAAAGTTTTTGTTCCGCATTTGGCGTCAGATTGACGGCCGGGGCGCTACCGTAGACTTACAAAAATTCCTAAGTATATCTCTATTGTTCATTTCCTCCATCAAAATGGCAACTTCAAACCCCAAGAGACAAAACATTGTACACTTATCCTACAGCACCCTTGGGCACGTCGGCTCGCCAACTTCGTGCCTGAGTTGCCTCGGTCCAGAGGTGGGAGCCCGTAAAAGAACCCGGCGATGTGGTGCCCGTTCCGACGAGGAGATGAAGACCGGAGATTCCGCGAGGAGATCGGAGTGGAGGCAAAGACCGAAGGACATGGATCGCTCGGTATAGCTCTTTACCCTTCTCTTGATAGCTAGGTACAGATTAATGGTTCGATCCGGGTTTTTAGGATGCGGTGGTGCCGATTTTAAAGTCAAGAAAAATTTTCGTTTCCGCATTTTGGCCTCGGATAGACGGCCGGAGCGCTACCGTAATCCTACAAGTTTGGTACCATAGCAACATTATTTTTACCGTTTCAGCCCGGTACCACAACAACGTTATTTTAGTAATGGGACTCCAGAGATTCCGTTGGATTCATACCCAAACTACCCCAACACCCCGCGTATATTAGTCTGTGATTAAAGTTACAAGTCTTGCCTAAATCTATGAATACATAAGAGAGTGAAATTGAAATATAGAGTCGAGTTCAAGTATTCAAGTCAATTGTTCATGTATTCATGTCAAGTGTTGATGCCAAGTCATTACGTATTCATAGTTTGGATCAAGTCGAGTCAAGTGTACATATTGGGTTCAAGTATTTATGATTGAGTCGTGTCAAGATTAAGTCAATTTTAGCATGTAATGGTTTAATCACAAGTCATATAGATAAAAAATAGATAAGCAATCATAGAACATGATATGAGATAAGATTACAAGAAACGTCCAAAAATAATGTTGTAACTATGTGATATGTACAACTATTTAATCAAGTTATTTGAATTCAGAATACAAACAAAAACATAGCCTTAAGTGTTATGCACACGTGAGTTCCAGTCTCGCCTAAATATGACTACCGGTTTGGGAGATATACATATTTTCGTATCGTCGCGCAAAACAGATCAGAATCTGTTCAACAACATCACACATTTTTAAAACACAATTTGAGTTAATTTTTATCGGGTTTCAGGTTACAAAACTTATCAGAAAAGTGTAGGTCTTTTAGAGTAGTTATCCAAAACACTAAGATTCATGCAATTTGGATTTCTGAAGCTCTAGTTATGATCGTTTTAACATCAGCGTTTAAAACAGAAATTTAGATTTCTGGACTGCAACTATATGTTATATTGCAAAGCCTATATCGAGTTTGTTCATGCATTTATAAGTAATCTAATATACAGGAAATTATATCTCTAATTATTCATCTACACATCTAAAGTTTTTCTCGAACGGATATCGGGAGTTCGAGTTATGTCCTATTTAAAAA
Source organism: Agapanthus africanus (assembly GCA_030015575.1). Taxonomy (NCBI): domain Eukaryota; kingdom Viridiplantae; phylum Streptophyta; class Magnoliopsida; order Asparagales; family Amaryllidaceae; genus Agapanthus; species Agapanthus africanus. Next base: position 509,920,223 of record JASDDO010000026.1, on the reverse strand, counting down.
CAGTGTGCGAATCAGGACAAATTCTGTCCAGATTCGTCGCTTAATATTGTAACACAGTTTTCTATATTTATCTCGATTTCCAGTAAAAACTTAAAACTAAGAAAATCTAGATCATTCGATCTAGATAGTCAAAATAGCTGAAAACACTTAATTTGGATCAACAATTATAGAGTTATGGTCTCTCAAAAAAGACCCTTATTGGCAGTTTTCTGATTTTAAAAACAGTGAATAAAAACTACGTGATTTCTAAACCGTTATTCGGTTTGATATGAAATTTTTACTGTAGATTTGGAATTCTATCTATTATTTTATCCTAATGTTCCAAGAATTTCTAGAAGTGGAAATTAATGTAACATTTCAGAAAATAGTATATTATTTTTGGGAATTTAAATAAATAAAATAATTAATTTTATAAATATTATAAGATATGGAGATCGGTTTTAAATGAAATGGTATAATTATATACCGATAGTTTGGAAATCAAAATGAATTATTGAATTTGAAGGTATTTACTAGATTTGGGTATTTTATACATAATTATGTAACTAATTATGTGCAAGTTTATATCAAACCCGATTAGTGCACTACTAATCATGTTTAAGCCAAAACCCATTTTCTTTAGCTTTGTTAACCATGACACATTGTTTTCTTATTTATGCATGGTTTCATTTCAAATTGTTTCTTGCTATTTGTGGTTTTTATAAGAAAAGAGAGGATAAATTAATTGTGGGGACAAGAGGGGATAGCTAGGTGAGAGAGAGAGAGAGAGAATGTGAGAAAGTTCTACACACTTGACCATTCTTTACATCATCTTTTTTTCTTGCATTTTCTTCACCTCATTCTCAACTCACATTTTTCTTCACCTCCTCCTCCTTCATCCTTCACCACCTCTTTTACCATCCCAAATCATCTCCAAATCCACACCAAACTGCTATGCCATCTTCACAAAAAACAATCACAAGCTCACTACAAACCCCGTGGTGGAATCAAGATTGGACTTTGAGCACTTTGGACAACCCAAGAAAATTCTTGAGTTGCTAAATGAGGTATATCCTACACTTTTAGTTAAGTATGTTGTTTTCCTTACCTCCTAGTGTAGTTTAGAATTAATCTTATGTGATTTAGTGATCTTGAAAAATTCCAAATTGAGGTTAGATCATTTTATGACTTGTGATGATGTAATTGAGGATTAGTAGTGACTACAAACCCGTCTAGTTCTAGAATCCTGGACCAAACTGAGTGTAGAAACCCCAAGACACGAACTTGGAAATCTTCGATATCGGTTTTTGTAGGAATTGTGATGATATATTGAGATTTGCTTTAACTAGGAAACCATGAAAAATATATAGAGAAGACAGTGAGACAGGCAGGGTATCCTGATGCTACCATAGAGGCCCGAGACCATAATTTGAAAACCTGGCCGCAAATAATATGTTTTTGGCCGCAAATTGCGGCCTTGACTTGGGTGCTGGGTTGGATTCTTGGACCATGGCTCTTTTATCTTCTAATTAGACCTATCCTATATGCAACTTGTCCCAATTCTCACCTGAGACAAATCTGGAGGAGTTTTCCTAATGTGTTGTTTTGGTTTTGCGACTTTAATATCTTGGATTTTTGTTATTTTGGTTCTGAATCGGTGGTTTGAAATTTGTACGTCAGCATCGAGGATTTTTGGTTATTCTTACGTTTGTAGGCCGTAGGTTCTAACCTATGTGCACTTCGTTTGCCGTTTCGGTTTTCTCGTGTTGATTCTTGTTTACAATACGACATGCTGGAACTGTAGGTACCTTCGCATGGACTTCGGGACGACAAGGGAGAACAAGGCGTCTTCGATTTCAGTAAGCGAGGATCGAAGGAGAGTAGATGTATATCTACGGAGGAAGTCGGATGGATGGCGTATTGCACCCCCACAATCGTAGATTAGGATGCGTATATTATCGTATATGTTAATAAGAAGTACGGATACTTAGCAAAATAGTGTTTTCTAAGAGACTATAGGTTAGATTAAGCGTACTTGTAGGACGGATTACTCTTAGCCTTTAGTTCCTTAGTCAAGACCCGTAGTTTATATTGTTGCACACACACACACACTCACACACACACGCACATGCACTTGGTAATGGTGTGTATATATATGTGTATGTGTGTGCGTGTGTGTGTGTGTGTGTGTTTGTTCATATATATATATATACACACACACACACACACACACACACACATATACACGTGAGATGAGAATACTATATGTGTTGAATAGTTATGAGTCGATATGATCGGCATGATGCCGTGAAGTTATGATATGTGATTGAGTCGAGACACTTCTTAAACGATCGTTGGGCGATATATATATATATAAATATGCAAACATGCGATAACATGTGACTTTATGAAAGATAGATTGTACGAGACCTTAGATCCGTACCCCTGATGATGGTATTGTACGACGATTGATACCGCACGAATTATATGATATACATATGATATTTGACCCGTACCCTCGATTTTGAGGATGTCGTACGATGGATATTACCGTATGAGATATATATGATGATTGATCCGCACTCTTGACTCGAAGATGCCGTACGATATATTATACAGTACGTGACGCTATGAGGCTGGATCACCGACTACGAGATATATCGACTCGGAATATGCCTAGATTTTCTTATCACTCCGATTAGGTCCTTAATTTAGTCTTTTAGTTGTTTAGGTAGATTCTAGACTAGGCTCGAGTCATACCTATTTTCAAAACTAACGAATCGTATGAATTTTCAAAAGATAATCCGAGGGACGCTATGGATTTTCAAAAGACACATCTTTTCTTAAATACACTGTAGCCCCTACTTTTCTAAAAACAATGATTCGTGCTATTTCCAACACTATCAGTGTATGGCTCGTATATATATATTTATATTTTATAATGTTGCATTTATTTCTTATTTCCTGTCACTCATTGCATTGCATATATACATGGGTTTTCTTTAGCCATTATGATCTTGTCTGTTAGGACACCAGCACCATTACCGATGATGCGTATGTTGCACGTACATTTGCTTGCCGGCTCACACACATCATCATCGGTAATTGTCATGCCACGTACACACTAGAGAACCTTTACTTCATTCATATAATCTGATAATCTGTAGAAGTGGTATTGTTTTACATTCATGATCTTAAATGTTAGTGTAGACATTATAGTTCTTGTTAGTGTATATGCCCTAAAGGCCATTACTGTATCATACTAGCTTGTCTATTACTTAATGGAAGCTTGGGATATTCACAGTTGTATAGACAATCTTGCTCAAAATGGTAGTATGCTACTTGGTTTGTCTCTACTTCAATATGTGCATGTGTTTCTTTTAGCATATCGCATATATACATATTAGTGGAGCCCTTAGGATCTTTGCTTGATTACCAGCGTTGTGATGGCAGTCACACTTGTGGGGGCTGGGTAATCTATAAGCACATCCTTATACAGGTCCCTAGTCATAGGACTATCGAGACAGGGCATCGATACTCCGGAGTAAACTAGCGTGTACGCTTCTCATCCCAGCAGGGGAGATGGTCTGTTCTACAGCCATCAGTACGTCGTACTGGAGATAGTATGCGGGTGCTCGTTAGGTTACGAATACACTGGACAGGACTCATCGGGAACTGTTGGTTGGTATTATACCTATCGTCAGTTATCAGTTCCCAGGTGACATGAGTACAGCTTAGTCCGTTGACTTGACACTGTCACTTCGCCTCGAGTGTGTTCCCACTGTTCTTTGATTACTACCCTACCACGGCTCAAAGGAGTCGTGCAAACAGGTAGTAGTTGGGTGCAGTCTCGAAGCACTTGGAGGCAGTGACGGTTAGACAGGATTCGTCTCTCCAGGTATTGGGGGTTGATATCGCGCTGTGTCTAGGAGAGCCATTACACAAAGTCCCTGGCCAGGGCAAGCGAGATATACTGGTAGGTTTCCAGTGTTATCTCAGGGTGTTCTGGGCTACACTCCGACACGACTTGTACCGCTATTAGGGGACTGACGTTTACCGCCCCCGTAGGCCCGCCATGTGATATTCTTAGACGAACAGACCGGACTGTACGGAGATTGTCACATACAGGCTCAGTAGGAGTTCGGATGGGTTTACCTTATCGGCCTTCTTATCGACATCTACCTGGGGACCGTTACGTACAGCTTGTGCCGCTTGCGGTCTGTGGTTAAATCCACTGCCAGCGTAGTTTCGAGTCTTTAGAGTCTCACACAGAGAGTTTCCCTGCACTGAGCGAAACGTGTAGAGTCCGTATGGTTTTACGGCAGGGCTACGATCACTTACGTGCACTTGTGTGCGTATGCTGTTCGGGCAGGCAATACTAGTGGGCTTTGGTTTAAGCCGGATCCTAGTATTGCACGGATGGATTTGTTTTGTTTTCTGTGCATTCGCATTCTACGGAATGCGGATGCGGGTGTGTATGCACAGTTGTGAGGAGCGAAGAGGAAGGAGGTGCCTCATTAGGGTTTTGACAGTTGATTCGGTCGAAGCCATAATGAGGCGGACTCATTAGGGTTTTGGCAGTTGGTTCGGTCAAAATCATAATGAGCCGTAGACATTATTTACTAATCTTTTTAGTGATTATTGTGTGATGGCTAATTGCTTTGACCATTTGACCATACTTGACTTTGTTGACCGTTTGACCAAAGTTGACTTGGACCTTCATGAGAGGTCTAGAGTATTCTTTGGATTTCTTATTATTTTTGGATTATGATAATGGTCAAGTCAATTGTTGCCATCAACTTAATCTTGAAAAGATTAGTAATGATGATAGTGGTGTATTATTGCAACCATGGTTCATTCTCTCTAGCACAATAATTCATTTCTCATTTCTCATTCTCTCTCTTGAAAAGAAATGAGAAAGCTCCATGGTTGTTCTCCTTCTTCTTCCTCCTCTTGATTCTTCCTTTGATCTCATGTGTTGAGAGAAAAATGATTCAAATAGACAAACACTTCCATCTATCTCTTCTACACAACCTAGGACATCAAGACTAGCGATCTCGTTGCCCTAGTTGCCTCGGCTCGAGGTGGAGCTCGGAGTACATCTCTCGGGTGGATCGTCTTTGACTCAAGAAGGCCGCGGAGGTGATCAAGATCCGGATCGACCCTCGGAGCGTGGATGGACGAGCCGGACAGCGGAATGAAGACCCGAAGGACCGGTGTCGTGAGATATAATCTCGATGACATAGTAGATAGAACCTCAAGTAGTTTGCTAGTTTGTAGTTTAGCAAAGATCCGTCTTTTAGTCCATGTTGCCTTTGCGCCAAAAAAATTGTTTTTCGCCGTTTCCGCCTCCCCGTAAGAACCGGGGTGAGCAACGTGGACTTACAGTGGTATCAGAGCCTAGCTAAACACAAACTAGCTTATTAGCAAAGTATTTAGAATTTCGATCGGAAAAAATCGCGAAACACGTCCGTAAAAATCAACTTTCTGACAATTTTCAGATCTGTTCCAAAATTAATTTAACATATATGAAAAATCGGCTCAAGGTTTTCTAAAGACACCCACCAAAAACGATCCACTGACTCGGTCAAAGCGCCGCGGTTCCGCGGCAAGAAGATGCTTCCTGCCGCGGATCCACGGCCGAGTTGACTCGGCCGTAGACCATTTTTGCTACAGTGTATTTAGTTGGAGGTTTTGGGATTTTTTGTATAGTTTGTTTTTGCCCAGATTTTCCAGAGAACAAATTTGTTTTTGGGGTGGTTACAAATCCGTATTTTGATCGAAATTCCGTAGACTTTGGCTAATGGATTTTATCTGTGATGTGATATATGTATTGAACGTCTGCTAATCGCTATACGTCGATTAGTGGGGGTTATACATATCTGTGATCTGTAGTGTTGATGGTATGTGTATACGTTGGATTGTCGCGGATGAATAGCCGGGTGGATGTGAGATAAGAGTTTCTTTTTCTTTCATTCATGTAAAATTTGTAAATTGATGGAATATTATTTATTTGGCCGCACATCCGGGATGAGGTTGTAGCCGCCATTGTATAATTTCTTTTTACTTTTTTTGCTCCTAGGATAGACCCAAGGTGGGGTGCACAAACTACCGGGTATCTCGAAGTGCCGAGTGCCCTACTCACGTTGTTGTGGGAGGTTGCTTCGCTTCGGGTACTTGGCGGGTAGTTTGCCGCACCCGTAGGGGTCTAGGGTGGGGTTTGTCTATTCATCGCGACCGTGTAATCCGCTCTTCGTTACAGGCTCATACGGAATGCGGATTCCTAGTATATCCAATGTGTTCATCTGTGATCTGGAATGGCTATCATTGCATGTGACGAATGTATATATCTATATATGATATCTATTTAGGCGTTGCTTATGTTTTGCATCCGCGCTAGTCCAGCCCTCGCTCTGTCGTTAGTTAAGTAACCTAACGGGTGATGACAGGACCCCGTGGTGAATGCGGATGGCATAAGCGTACGTCATATTTTCGTTGTTTTCTGCAATGGTAGGATTAAATGATGGGACGCATTAAAATTAATGCAAGAAAATAAACCAAGTAAAAATCGTTGGAACACTTTTTAAACCACTCGGTTTTTTTCAAAAACCAACTTTTAAACGCGGAGCATGAACCACTCCTTTTTAAAAGCTATCCCGTTCCTTCGATTATATCAAGTTCACTACATTCACGGTTTCGCCAAAACCATTCGTAGCCCTCCGTCATTTCAGTTAAATATTCAGTAGTATTCAAGCTATGCATTTTGACCTTCGCCAAGGCATAGTGATTGGTAGCTGCTGAATATTTATCTGTAGCATAGATAGATGCGTTGGTTTGGGACAGTCATACTACTATTTTGGCCTTTGTCAAGAGTATGTACGGGTGGGTTCAAATTAACCTGGATAATGACGGGTAGAACTTAACATGTGACTTATGATATGTTGCCCTTCGTCAAGGTCATAAGAGCATGGGGCAAAAATGCACATCGGGAGTTTCTAAAGAAACTGAAACTTGCTAGTGCTGCATACCATTTGGAGTGTGATGATTCTGGTAGGATTCCTTCAGTTTTATCACACGATGATATTTGGATCCCGATCCTACTGTGAGTATATGCTACTCCTCGGGAACTTTCTCGCTTAACGATCAATGCTATAAACCAAGTAGGTGTCTAGAAAAGTGTTAGCGGGGCTACGCCCACAGGGAAAAGAGGTTACTTAATTAAGGAACTTCACAAAAGCGTTGGAAAACCTCCCTCGAAGCACCGACACTGGCCTGTCTGAACGGTTAAGCAAGAATTGTACGGTGAGATTGATCCCGACTAATTCTTCCTTTATGGTTTGAGGAGGGATTCGAGAGACAGTGGGAGCCATCCTGTTTAGATAAATTAAAAACCAATATAAACTTGCAAGAGCATCATGCTAAAGTGTTTTCTTCTCTCTCTCTTAATTGTAGCGACCCAGTGACCAGACATAGGTTACATCTAGATAATAAAATGACTGAATCTGACTGTTTTGACTGGCAAAGGTCTGTCCAGATGTCCATTGCCCATGACAAGCTGGGACACGTCTTGACTGATCCAACCCCTGCCGTCTCAGGTCCAGTTTCCCCTGTCACGGATTTTCATATCCGCAAGGCGTCGGAAAAAGACTGTGCGAAAGCCAAGTGCCTCGTGTTAGCCTCAGTTGATGGTGCATACCAGAGGCAGCACGAGAAGATGGACTTAGTTTCTATCTTCCTCCATAACAAAGATTTATATGGAGAGCAATCTCGTATCGCAAGATGTGAGACCTCGAACGAATTGCTTCCAGCGAGGTTGGCTATCGAGTCATCTGTAGGGGGCAACGTCCTTACAGAGACCAGCTATTTTGAGCTCACGGACCTGAAGACCACGTTGAAGAACGGGTCAGATGCTGACTTAGTTCTACAGTCTCTACCTTCTACCCTGAAGGAAACCAGGGAAGTAGAAAGAAAGGGAAGGGCAGATGTTTCGGGAATGGATGTAGTAAAAGAGGGACGTTCCTATTGTTACAGGAATGAACATTGGCAGAAAGATTGCAGGGCTAGTATAGCCAGTAGCCAGAATTCGAAGCATGTTGTGGCTTCGGCTTCGGGTGTGTTTGTAATAGAGAACTGTATGTCAGTTAACCCTACTTCCTGGGTATTGGATACCGGATCAGGATCTCACATCTGTAATTCGTTACAGGCTCTGAGAAACCATAGGGTTATCAGGATAGGTGATATGACTCTCAGGGTTGCTAACGGAATGAGCATGTACGCTAAATCCGTAGGGGAGTATCATCTTGGACTGACAACTGGGCATATATTGATTCTGCAGGACTGTTTTTATGTACCGGGTGCGACTTGTAATATCATATCTGTATCCTTACTTTCTAAGGAAGGATATGATTTTACTTTTGTAAGCGATGTGGTCAACATCCACCTAAATCAAGTTCTGATTGGGTCAGGTACATTAAAAAACGGGATATACGTATTAAATCAAGCTCAGATTTTCAGTGTCCAGAACACACTTAAAAGAAAGTCTCCGGAATTAAATCAGGCTTTCTTATGGCATTGTAGACTGGGTCACATTAATGAGACACGGTTGACAAAGTTACATAAAGAAGGATACTTGGATCCGTTCGAGTACCAGTCTTATGCCACTTGTGAATCTTGTCTCATGGGAAAGATGACAAAGACTCCGTTCACTGGACACGGAGAAAGAGCAAGCGAGCTCTTGGGACTCATACACAGTGATGTGTGTGGTCCAATGTCTACACATGCGCGAAGTGGTTATTCATACTTCATTACTTTCACAGATGATTTCTCTAGGTATGGACATGTCTTCTTAATGAAGTATAAATCCGAGGCCTTTGAGAAATTTCGGGAATACAAGAATGAAGTTGAAAAACAAACAGGCAAAAGTATAAAAACACTGAGATCTGATCGAGGTGGTGAATACTTGAGTGCCGAGTTTCTGGACTACTTAAAAGAGAATGGAATTCTCTCTCAGCTTACTCCTCCATACACACCACAACACAACGGTGTATCGGAAAGGAGGAATCGAACCTTATTGGATATGGTTCGTTCCATGATGAGTAAGGCTGAGTTGCCGCGATCTTTCTGGGGTTATGCACTAGAAACAGCTGCATATCTCTTGAACAAGGCTCCAACCAAGACTGTGCCTACCACCCCATATCAGATGTGGAGTAGGAAGAAACCCTATCTTAAGTATCTTAAGACATGGGGATGTCCAGCTTTTGTAAAAAAGCAGCATGCGGACAAACTCGAGGCACGCTCAGTACTGTGTAAGTTTGTGGGATACCCAAAGAACTCCAGGGGGTATTTTTTCTATTATGCAGAGGAACAAAAGGTTTTTGTTTCTCGTCATGCCCACTTTCTGGAACATTAGTTTTTAGAAAAAGTAGATAGTGGGAGCGTAGTAGAACTGGAAGAAATTCTAGAACCACAAGCTATTATTGAAACCTTGGTAGAACCAGAAGGTTCAGGAGAACCGGACATCCCAGCGCCACTCCGCAGGAGTAGTAGGCAGTCTCATCCGCCCGAGAGATACTATGGTTTTCTCATAGATGGGGATAGAGAGGATTGCACTATTGATTATGGTGAGCCTACTAGCTTCCAGCAAGCCATTCAGAGAGGTGACTCGGTAAAATGGCTGGATGCAATACGGACCGAAATGGAGTCCATGTACACCAACAAAGTTTGGACTTTGGACTTTGCTCCAGAAGGGGTAAAACCCGTAGGCTGCAAATGGATCTTCAGAAAGAAGATTGGTGTAGATGGGCAGGTTGAAACCTATAAAGCTAGACTTGTAGCAAAGGGTTTTCGTCAAAGACCTGGTTTGGACTATGACGAGACCTTTTCTCCAGTGGCTATGCTCAAATCCATTCGGATCCTTCTTGCCATTGTTGCCTTCCACGATTATAAGATCTGGCAGATGGACGTAAAGGCGTCTTTCCTAAATGGAAATTTGGAAGAGTGCGTCTATATGGATCAGCCGGAGGGATTCATTCAGAGTGGGAGCAGCGGTAAAGTGTGCAAGTTGCTCAAGTCCATCTATGGACTGAAGCAGGCATCGTGGAGTTGGAACATCTGCTTCGATGATACTGCCAAAGAATTCGACTTTATCAAAAACCCAGATGAACCATGCATTTACAGTAAGATTGTAGGGAGAACTGTGGTATTCCTCGTCTTATACGTGGATGACATTCTCCTAATAGGAAATGATATTCCTATGCTACAGTCAGTCAAAGGATTCTTGTCACAGAGGTTCTCCATGAAGGACCTGGGCGATGCCAACTACATTCTGGGGATTCAGATCTATCGTGACGGATCTAAGAGGATGTTGGGACTTTCACAGTCCAGGTACATCGACACCGTACTGAAACGATTCAGTATGGAAGATTCCAAGCGCGGTAATTTACCGGCTTGTCACGGGATCACCCTCTCCAAAGAGATGTCTCCCAAGAATGATTTGGAAAGGATTCGCATGTCTATTATACCGTATGCTTCTGCGGTAGGCTCTATAATGTATGCGATGTTATGTACCAGACCAGATGTAGCATACGCATTGAGCGTTGTAAGCCGGTATCAGTCGAACCCAAGGGAGAAACACTGGATAGCAGTAAAGAACATTCTCAAGTACCTGAGAAGGACTAAGGAGATGTTCTTAGTGTATGGCGGAAAAGACCTCCAGATTAAGGCCTTTGCTGACTCCAGCTTCCAGAGTGACAAGGATGACTCCAAGTCCATGTCGGGTTATGTCTTTACCCTCAACGGAGGGGCGGTTTGCTGGAAGAGTTCCAAGCAGGAAACCATTGCTGACTCAACTATGGAAGCGGAGTACATAGCTGCTTGCGATGCCGCAAAGGAAGCTGTCTGGATGAAGAAGTTGCTCACGGAGCTTCAGGTGGTTCCTACCATTGTTGATCCAATACCGCTGTATTGTGACAACAACGGAGCTATAGCTTTAGCGAAGGAACCCAGGTCCCATCAGAAGTCCAGGCACATTTTGAAGCGGTACCACCTGATCAGGGAGATCGAGGTGAAGAGAGTAAATTCGGAGGATAACACTGCAGATCCACTCACGAAGGCCCTACCCCAGACTCAGTTCGAGCGGCTGATCGAGATGACAGGTCTTCGATACGCCAGTACATGGCCTTAGTGCAAGTGGGAGATTGTTAGTGTATATGCCCTAGAGGCCATTACTGTATCATACTAGCTTGTATATTACTTAATGGAAGCTTGGGATATTCACAGTTGTATAGACAATCTTGCTCAAAATGGTAGTATTCTACTTGGGTTGTCTCTACTTCAATATGTGCATGTGTTTCTATTAGCATATCGCTTATATACATATTAGTGGAGCCCTTAGGATCTTTGCTTGATTACCAGCGTTGTGATGGCAGTCACACTTGTGGGGGCTGGGTAATCTATAAGCACATCCTTATACAGGTCCCTAGTCATAGGACTATCGAGACAGGGCATCGATACTCCGGAGTAGACTAGCGTATACGCTTCTCATCCCAGCAGGGGAGATGGTCTGTCCCACAGCCATCAGTACGTCATACTGGAGATAGTATGCGGGTGCTCATTAGGTTACGAGTACACTGGACAGGACTCGTCGGGAACTGTTGGTTGGTATTATACCTATCGTCAGTTATCAGTTCCCAGGTGACATGAGAACAGCTTAGTCCGTTGACTTGACACTGTCACTTCGCCTCGAGTGTGTTCCCACTATTCTTTGATTACTACCCTACCACGGCTCAAAGGAGTCGTGCAAACAGGTAGTAATTGGGTGCAGTCCCGAAGCACTTGGAGGCAGTGACGGTTAGACAGGATTCGTCTCTCCCGGTATTGGGGGTTGATATCGCGCTGTGTCTAGGAGAGCCATTACACAAAGTCCCTGGCCAGGGCAAGCGAGATATACTGGTAGGTTTCCAGTGTTATCTCAGGGTGTTCTGGGCTACACTTCGACACGACTTGTACCGCTATTAGGGGACTGACGTTTACCATCCCCCTAGGCCCGCCATCCGATATTCTTAGACGAACAGACCGGACTGTACGGAGATTGTCATATACAGGCTCAGTAGGAGTTCGGATGGGTTTACCTCATCGGCCTTCTTATCGACATCTACCTAGGGACCGTTACGTACAGCTAGTGCCGCTTACGGTCTGTGGTTAAACCCACTTCCAGCGTAGTGTCGAGTCTTTAGAGACCCACACAGAGAGTTTCCCTGCACTGAACGAAACATGTAGAGGCCGTATGGTTTTACGGCAGGGCTACGATCACTTACGTGCACTTGTGTGCGTATGCTGTTCGGGCAGGCAATACTAGTGGGCTTTGGTTTAAGCCGGATCCTAGTATTGCACGGATGGATTTGTTTTGTCTTCTGTGCATTCGCATTCTACGGAATGCGGATGCGGGTGTGTATGCACAGTTGTGAGGAGGGAAGAGGAAGGAGGTGCCTTATTAGGGTTTTGACAGTTGATTCGGTCGAAGCCATAATGAGGTGGACTCATTAGGGTTTTGGCAGTTGGTTCGGTCAAAACCATAATGAGCCGGAGATATTATTTACTAATCTTCTTAGTGATTATTGTGTGATGGCTAATTGCTTTGACCATTTGACCATACTTGACTTTGTTGACCGTTTGACCAAAGTTGACTTGGACCTTCATGAGAGGTCTAGAGTATTCTTTGGATTTCTTATTATTTTTGGATTATGATAATGGTCAAGTCAATTGTTGCCATCAACTTAATCTTGAAAAGATTAGTAATGATGATAGTGGTGTATTGTTGCAACCATGGTTCATTCTCTCTAGCACAATAATTCATTTCTCATTTCTCATTCTCTCTCTTGAAAAGAAATGAGAAAGCTCCATGGTTGTTCTCCTTCTTCTTCCTCCTCTTGATTCTTCCTTTGATCTCATGTGTTGAGAGAAAAAGGATCCAAATAGACAAACACTTCCATCTATCTCTTCTATACAACCTAGGACATCAAGACTAGCGATCTCGTTGCCCTAGTTGCCTCGGCTCGAGGTGGAGCTCGGAGTACATCTCTCGGGTTGATCGTCTTCGACTCAAGAAGGCCGCGGAGGTGATCAAGATCCAGATCGACCATCGGAGCGTGGATGGACGAGCCGGACAGTGGAATGAAGACCCGAAGGACCGGTGTCATGAGGTATAATCTCTATGACATAGTAGATAGAACCTCAAGTAGTTTGCTAGTTTGTAGTTTAGCAAAGATCTGTCTTTTAGTCCATGTTGCTTTTGCGCCAAAAAAATTGTTTTTCGTCGTTTCCGCTTCCCCGTAAGAACCGGGGTGAGCAGCGTGGACTTACAGTTCTTACTTAGATGCCACATGCATTTGCGCCCATACATTCTAGTTATGCACCGATCATTGGCTTTACGTCGGTATTTATTATCTCATTGTATACTCATAGATTGTGATTCTTCTGGAGATTTCCGTATTCATGTGATTTTTGGATTTTAGGAAACCGCAAGTGATATTTATAAACTCTTGATTATAATTTTCAAAAGAAAAATGCGGTTTCTCGTGATATGATGTGTGGCGTCCACCATGAGATTTCTCGGATCTTGAGCCACGTGTGTACACATACCCGATTCGAGGAGGGGGATGCACCGTCTGCAGGTACATGGTAGACCCGGTGCGGTACCCCGGGGTAAGAAGATCGTATAGAAAGGCGTTGAGCCCGGCAGGGGAGCACTACCGACCGGTGATATTTGGCTCGACGGATATCCGGAGGATATCGACCGTAGTCGTGAGATCTGATGATATGGGCCGATCCGGACTGACGGAGCCAGAGATTTGAGGATTTTGTGTCGCTGATAGACACGGTTTTCATGATATTTTCGAGTGTCGATGCTTGGCACACAAGTTTATCCTGATTTTTCTGTGTCGTTGCTGGACACACCCTTCTAATGGTGCATTCATACATAATACATATGACTTGTAGTTACTCTATGACACAGACATAAGTACTTGACTGTAGGGTTGCCTAGCACGGCAGCAAGGTTTCGGGAGGCATCTTCCATGCCAAATTAAAATTTAGCCGTTCTAGCTAACCCTAACCTAGAATCGTACACTAGAAAATACAACGAAATGAATGCAAACAACTTTGCAACTAAAGTGAACAAGGAATACAACCTTTGTAGACCGGTCCTTCACTTCAATAGCTCCGTGTAGTTGTCTTTTCGCTGCTATCATGAACTCCCGGACTCTAGAGAGGCTCCCATGAAGAAATTAATAAGCTTGCATCGAAGTCTTCGAGGCCGAAGATGATCTACGTCGAGGAGACACTAACCCAAGCTACATCTTCACTAATTGTAGAATTAGTGAAGTAAACACCCTAAACTAAATGGCTAGTAGTAGAGGATGATGAAGTAGGAATTTTGCTCACTTTAGAAATAATTTTCTCACTCATTTTCCATCATCTCCATTGAAGCTAGAAAGCTTTGAGGAAGAAGAAGAAGAAAACTCTCATGATAAAAATCAAGTGGATAATGAGAACCATGGACGAGTTTAGTATCATATACTTAACCTTTGTAGAGACATTACCATGGTTAGGATAATTGGTTGGGTTGATAAATATCTTAGGCAAAACAAAAGAGTGGACTTGGTCAATGAACATTACAAGCTTCTACAAGCTACTAGCCATGACAAAATCCCACCATTTTGTAATTACCAAAATAAATAAAAACCCTAATTATCATCATAAGCATGTGTGTGTCTCATACACCCATCTTGCATGTATCATCAAACATGACACAAATTATGTACACAAATATATATCACATATATATTATGTGCACAAAATCAAGTGAGAAAAGAAATCATAAGTGAGCCAATACTAGTTAATGTAAATTAATATATCAAATATATAATTATACATTAAATCAACATTTGATTTAATAATCCGGCTATATCACACATAACTGACTAATATCATATGTAACAACTTATCGAATCAACACTTGATCCGATAACCCGGCTATATCTCATATAACCGACCGATGTCACATTTCGCGAGAATAGAATGTAGTATCACATACGCGCATTAATCTCGAAACCGCACATATCCTATATGTGCTCCTTCTCCTTTTCTCTTGAGCCAGGAAACCTCTGTGTAGGACTCTAAAGACTCGTCAATACGCCGACAGTAGGTGATGATCATATCAAATACCCACAAGCCGCAAGCGGTCTGCTAAACTTAACAGCCACCCGGGTATTGAGCGATCAGAAGATCAACAAGCAAGCCTGCTCATACTCCTGCGAATCCAATCAGTAACACTACCGTGCAGTCCGGTCTCCTCGTCTGATATATCACATATCTCGTCTAGGGGTGGTAAACGTCAGACCCTAGTAACTCAATAAGTCGTGCCGATATGAGGCTCCTAACGGGTCGAGAAACTACTGATAACACTTACCAGTATATCTCTGAAGCAGCCCTGGCCAGGGACTTCCTGTTATAGTCAATCGAGCACAGCGCAACATCAACCCCCAATACCGGGAGAGACGAAACCCCTCCCATCGCTCATTGCCTCCATGTGATTCGGGACTGCACCCAAAATCCACCGTTTTGCAGGTTCTCTTGAACGTGGTAAGGTGGAAATCAAATCACAGTGGGAATCACACAAGACTCTATGACGATCTCGGGTCTAAAGACTAACCTGTACCAGTGTCACCAAAGAAATGCTATCTGACGATAGGTATAATACCATCTAGGAGTTCTCGGCGAGTCCGTTCAATGTACCCAGTCTCTACTGAGCACCCGTATACCATCTCTGATGTCAAACACCAATGGATATGGGATCATCCATCGTCCATCTACATGGGTCGAGAAGCTATATGCTAGTCTACTCTGGTATATCGATGCCCTGTCTCGATACACCTACGACTAGGAACATTTGAAGGATGTACTTACCGACTACTCTGTCCCCACTAGTATGATCTGCATCAAAATTCTGGTAGTCAAGTACTCATCCTAAGGGTTTTATCAACATGTAACATAGAGACAATCGGTGTACATGTTAAGATAAAGAGCAACCAGATAGCATACTATCATGTCGAGCAAGAAAGTCCTCCCTATATATGTCCAAGCATCCGCTACAATATACATCGTATGTACAGTAATGGCCTCTAGGGCATATATAGGGAGTACTTTCTTGCCCGACATGATAGTATGCTATCTGGTTGCTCTTTATCTTAACATGTACACTGATTGTCTCTATGTTACATGTTGATAAAGCCCTTAGAATGAGTACTTGACTACCAGGATTATGATGCAGATCATACTAGTGGGGACAGAGTAGTCGGTAAGTACATCCTTCAAATGTTTCTAGTCGTAGGTGTATCGAGACAGGGCATCAATATACTAGAGTAGACTAGCGTATAGCTTCTCGACCCATGTAGATGGGAGATGGATGATCCCATAGAGATAATCAGTGTACATATTAAGATAAAGAGCAACCAGATAGCATACTATCATATCGAGAAAGAAATTCCTCCCTATATATGTCCAAGCATCCACTACGATATACATTGTATGTACAGTAATGCCTCTCGGGCATACATATAACTAACAATGGCTTTACACATATGTCTATATTATTACCTCTACTGTTACTTGATGTTATCGTACTACTATTATTATTGTATTGTACTGTATGACCTAGGAGATAGTCATACATTCGGTTTCTACTCGGTGATGTCTTCTACTCACGAGTTAGCAACTCACCCCCGTTGTGCCACAGTTTCTTACCGGTTTAGCCGTACAGGTTCCGTAGCGACTTGCTGGCACTTCACTTGTAAGGTTCCCTAGCACGACAGCAAGGTTTCGGGAGGCATCGTCCATGCCGTTTTCAAAAAATTGCCATGCTAACAAACCCTAAACTAAGAATCCTTAACTAGAGATTTAGACAATACCAAATGTAAACTACTTTTACATTAAGAGAATAAAAATACAACCTTTGTAGACGGTCCTTCTCTTCACTTGCTCCGTGTAGTAGTCCCGTGACTCCACTAGGCTTCTCTTAAGACTTTGAACGAGCCTCCTTCTTTAGTGTATGAAACACACCACACTAAATTGCTAGTTTGGTGTGGGATGATGAAGTAGCGGATATGATAAGCTCACTAGTTTGTGTTCAAGCTTCATGATTCACATCACATGTGAGGGTTGAAGCTTGAGCCATGACAAGAGGAGGAAGAAGAAGCTAGAGAGCAACCATAGGAGCAACTCAGGAATTTTGGCTAAGTGTTGAGAATGAGATAGAATGAATGGCAACTCTTGACCCCTCACTCATTCAAGCATGGAATTATGCAATTAAAATTGCAACCATGCTTGAATAGCGAGTCAAGAAGAATAAACTAAAGAAAATCCCATGCTTGCAACCATGCTTCATTTTCCACCTCATTTCTAATTTCACAAGATAGAAATTTAAATGCCATGCTTCATTATTATATATATATATATATATATCAAATATATTAATATATATTTAATGAAGAATAATTAGTGAACTAATGATATTAGTTAATATATAATTATATCACATATAATTTATATCACATTATTAAATCAACACTTGATCTAATAATTCGGATATATCATATATGACCGACTAATATAATTTATCTGTATATCATATTATTGAATCAACCCTTGATTCGACAAACTGGTTATATCATATATAACCGAACCGATAATAGATGACTGCCAGATTACAATACGGTATCCCATACTCATATTTAATTAGGCCCACACACATATCACATATGTGTCCTACCTCGTTTCGCTTGAACCATGGAACTTCTGTGTGGGACTCTAAAGACTCGTCAATACGCCAGCAGTAGGTGATGATCACATCAGTCACCTACAAGCCGTCAGCGGTACTAGCTAGACGTAACGGCTACCCGGGTATTGAGCGATATAAAAATCACAAGCAAGCCTGTTCACAGTCTCCATGAAGCCTATCAGTAACACTACCGTACAGTCCGGTCTCTTCGTCTGATATGCCGCTGTTGGATATATATATGCCCTAGAGGCCTTCATTGTATAGACTGTTAGGGATATGAATGTACATGACAATCTTGCTAATGATAGTACGCTATTTGGTTTGTCTTTATCTTAAACGTGTGATATATTTTACTTATAAACATGTTGATAAAGCCCATAGGGTGTTTGTCTGACTACCGGCGTTATGATGGCAGTCATACTTGTGGGAGCTGGATAGTCAATAGGCACATCCTTAAATGTCCCTGATCATAGGAGTATCGAGACTGGGCATCGATGCTCCAGAGTAGACCAGTGTATACATATCTAGACCCTGACAAGGGGCGATGGATTGGTCCCGCAGCCATTGGTGATGTGCACCTAAGATTGTATACAGATGCTCACTTCATGTGAGTAAACCGGACAGGACTCGCCGAGAACTGACTGGATGCTATTATACCTGACGTCAGATAGCAGTTCTCAGGTGACATGTGTGCAGATAGTCTGTTGACTTAAGGTCGTCATTTGTCTCGTGTGAGTTCCCACTGTGCTTTGATTGCTACCCTACCACGGCTCAAAGGAGTCGTGCAAACAAGTTTTAGTTGGGCACAGTCCCGAGCCACGTGGAGGCAGTGAGCGACTGTTAGGGATTCGTCTCTCCCGGTCTAGGGAGTTGATATCGCACTGTGATCAGTTGGTCATTACCATAAGTCCCTGGCCAGGGCTGATTGAGAATTACTGATCGACAGATCAGTGAATTCTCGGATGGTCTTGAGCCATACCGGCACGACTTGTACGGTTATTAGGGGTCTGACATTCACCACCTCCCTAGACTATACATGCGATACTCTTAGACGAACAGACCGGACTGCGCGGATATTGTCACGGACAGGCTCAGTAGGAGTTCGGATGGGTTTCCTCATCAGCCTTCTTATCGACATCTACCTGGGGACCGTTACGTACAGCTAGTGCCGCTTACGGTCTGTGGTTAAACCCACTGCCAGCCTAGTAGTCGAGTCTTTAGAGTCCCACACAGAGGGTTTCCCTGTTCCAGGCGAAACGATATAGTGGTCGTATGGTTTTACGACCAGGGTTCGGATGCATACGTATGTTTACTCACGTACGACGTTCGGACAGTTTTTACTAGCCGGCTTTGGTTTAAGCTAGATTCTAGTATCAGGTTATTGGATTTATACAGTCTAAAGTTTTTTCGTGTTTTCACGGATAGGAGGGGCTTTCTCTTAATTTTGCGGGAAGCTTCTAGAAGTATGGTGACTTGAGGGTTTATGTGGCATTTTCATTAAATGCATTTGTGACTCATTTGTGTGATTCATCCATATCATTAATGCATCGTTAAATGGTTAATGACTCATATAGTGAATCACACATATAGAATTAATGAAGCATGATGATTAATCATATTTATTCATTTATTTGATAAACCATTATGCTTCATATATATTCAAGTGAGAAACATTTTCAAGATAATTATCATGTTCACCTTCTCTCTCCTCAAGCTCACTCTCTCTTCAAACCCTAATCCTACCACTCATGTGTTGAGATCAAGGATTAGAATAGACTAATTAATCCATAACCTCACTCTATATCACCTAGGTTCCTTTGATTAGCAACTAAAGAAACTTAGTTACCTCAAGATTAGAGGTGAAGCTTGGAATAGAAGCTCTCGGGTGGATCATCTATCACGTAGAGGAGGCCGAGGAGGACGTAGAGAACGAAAAGACGAAGGACAAGGTTCACTAGGTATAATCTCTTCTCATAGTAGTTAACAACTTCTATGTATTTGTTAGTTATCGTTTAGCAAAGATTCTTCGGTTAGTCGATGTTTGCATATAGAACAAGATTGTTTTTCATATTTCCTCCTCCCCGCAACTCGTAGGGTGTTGTACATCGACTTACAGTGGTATCAGAGCCTCACTAAACATTAATTAACTCTTTTGCAAAGTCGTAAGAATTTCGAACGCAAAACGAACCGGAAAACATATCGTATTCACATAGTTTCTGTCGAATTTAAATTGAGGTCTAAAAATTTTTCAGGGACCTCTAAAAATACAAGCAGGGAAACCTAAGAACACTGGAGAAATTTGGGTGCATGAATCGGCCAAACAGCCGCGGAACCGCGGCCGATCCCACCGATCCGCCGCGGATCCGCGGCCGATTTAAGACTGATTCAACCCAAATCTCCCCAGTAACTCTTCTGTGAATATTTTGTCTTTTCTGGAATGTTTATTTTCTGCTCAAGTCACAGGTGCACAGAGAAGTTTTGGAGTAGAATCTAATGTGTTTGATCGATCGAAATTATACGATCTTTGCTAATTTGATTATATCTGTGAACTGTATAATGTGTTCGTAAACCTCCCCTAACTGCTAGTATGTCGGTTGGCAGGGGGATGCACATTTCTGTAATGATTTAACTGTTTATGATTATGAACTGTATTGGATTATTATGATGATTAGCCGGGGTTTTGAGATGGATTATTATATTCATTCATTCGATGTAATTGTAATATGTTGTAATATTATTTTGCGGGGCATATCCAGGTTGCGGTTGTAGCCCCCGTTGTATTATTTCTTTTTATTGTTTTTGCTCCTAGGATAGACCCAAGGTGGGGTACACAAACTACCGGGTACTTTGAAGTGTTTAGTGGCCTACTCACGTTGTTGAGAGAGACCGCTTCACTTCAGGTACTTGGCGGGTAGTTTTCCGTCCCCGTAGGGGTCTAGGGTGGGGTAATGGCTATTCATCACAACTGTGTAATCCGTCTTTCATTGCAGGCTCAAAAGAAACGCGGATTGCTAGCATATCCAATAATGTTCATCTGTGATCTGGAATGCCTATTATTGCGTCTGACGAATGTACAATATCTATATATGATAGCTATTTAGACGTCACTTATGTTTTACACCCGCGCTAGCCCAGCCTCCGCTCTGCCGTTAGTTAAGTAACCTAACGGGTGATGACGGGACCCAGTGGCGAATGCGGATGGCATAAGAGGACGTTATATTTTCGTTGTTTTCTGCAATGATAGGTTAATGATGGGACGCATTATCATTAATGCAAAGAAAATAAAACCTAAACTTAATCGTTGGAACAATTTCAAAACCACTCGGTTTTCTTCAAAAAGCAAATTTTAAATGCGGAGCTTAAACCACTCCTTTTAAAAAGAGCTATCTTGGTTCCTTCGATCATATCAAGTTCACTACGTTAACGGTTTTTTGCCAAAAACCAGCCGTAACCCTCCGTCGTTTCAAATAAAACAGCACATCGTATTCATGCTATGTTTGTTGGCCTACGTCAAGGCATAGTGGATGGTAGCAATGTGTTGCTTTTTTGTTGCATAGATAGATGCATTAGTTTAGGACAGTCGTACAGCCTTGTTGGCCTACGTCAAGGGCGAGTACGGATGGGTCTAAATTAATCAGGACAACGACGGGTAAAACTTGACTTGCGTCTTATGATTTGTTGGCCTACGTCAAGGTCATAAGAGCTTGGGGTAAAAATCACATCGGGAGTTTTCAAACATAAAGGAAACTTGCAGATTTAGCATACCTTCTAGAGTGTGGTAACTAGAGTGGCTTCCATCTAGGGCATCATACAATGATAGTTGGATCCCGATCCCACTGATGAGTAGGATTACTCTCGGGAAATTTTCTCACTTAACAATCAATGCTATAAACCAAGTAGGTGTCCAGAAAGGTGTTAGAGGGGCTACGCCTCCAGGAAAAAGAGGTTATTTAATTAAGGAACTTCGCGAAAGCGTTGGAAAACCTCCCTCAAAGTACCAACACTGGCCTGGCTGAAAGGTTAAGCAAGTATTGTGACGTGTGATTAAATCCTGACTAATTCTTCTTTTAGGTTTTGAAGAAGGATTTGAGGAAACAGTGGGAGCCATCCTGTTTAGATAAACTAATAAACCAATCTAAACTTGCAAGATCATATGCTGAGTGTTTCTTTTCTCTCTCTCTGACAGCTACCATGACAGGACTAAAAATATTACTTGAAAAAAATATACTGACCGGGCAAAATTATAAAGATTGGCTAAGGAACGTCAACATTGCACTGATTTATGACAAAGTAGCATATGTTACAACCGCTGTTCCTCCCCTTATCCCAGGACCAGATTCCTCAGTTGCGGACAAGGAGGTTCGCAAAACCTGGGATCTAGACTGTGAGAGAGCTAAGTGTATCGTGCTGGCGTCCATGAACAATGAACTCCAGAAACAGCATGAGAGTATGGATATTATATCCATCTTTCTCCATTGTAAGGAATTGTATGGGGAGCACTCCCGTATCGCGAGGTACGAGACCTCAAGGAAACACTTCCAGATGAGGTTAGCTCCAGGATCACCTATAGGAGAGCACGTCCTGAAAATGATCAGCCTCATTGAGGAACTCGCAAACCTGGGATGCGTGCTAGAGAATGATTTGTATATCGACTTGATTTTGCAGTCCCTTCCCCACACCTTCTCTCAGTTCGTGCTGAGCTTCAACATGCACGAAATGGAAGCTGATCTTCCAAAGCTCCTCAACATGTTGAGGGTAGCAGAGACCTCCTTGAAAAAGGAGAAGGTCCCCGTTCAGTATGCTGGCCAATCATCCTCTTCTAAATCTAAAGCGAAAGCTAAAGGGAAGAAGAAGATGAAAGCCACCAAACCGAAAGGAGGGGTCAAGAAGGTGCAGGGAACGAACAAAGCAGGAAGGGTGAAGGCGGATAAGAACGAATGCTATTATTGTCACAAGCAAGGGCACTGGAAGAAGGACCGTGTGGCCTTCAAAGCCAAGGACACGAAGCAAGATGTTACTTCTGCTTCAGGTGTGTTTGTCATCGAAAATTGTCTTTAAGTAAACTCTACATCATAGGTACTTGATACCGGTTCTGGTTCTCACATCTGTAATTCTTTGCAGGATCTGAGAAATAGTAGAGCACTAGGGACAGGTGATATGACTCTCCGGATGGGCAATGGAATGCACGTAGATGCTATTGCAATAGGGGCATATCACCTAGGGTTGACTAGTGGGCACATTTTGGTGTTGTACAGCTGTTTTTGTATTCCCAGTATGCTGTGTAATATTATATCAGTATCTTTGTTATCTAATGAAGGATATAATTTTGCGCTTGAAAGAAATGTCATGAACATTCTCCTAAATCAAGAAATGATTGGGTTTGGCACACTGGAAAATGGCATATACATACTTAATCAACCTCAAATTTTCAATATTCAAAACACGCTGAAAAGAAAGGCTCCAAATTAAAATCAAGCCTTCCTATGGCATTGTAGACTTGGTCATATAAACGAAACAAGGTTGACTAAGTTACATAAGGATGGATATTTAGATCCGTTTGAATATTCATCATATGCAACTTGTCAATCATGTATCAAAGGAAAAATGACCAAATCTCCGTTCACCGGACACGGAGAAAGAGCTACAGAACTCTTGGGACTTGTACACAGTGATGTGTGTGGTCCAATGTCTACACATGCACGAAGCGGTCACTCCTACTTCATCACTTTTACTGATGACTTCTCTAGGTATGGACATGTGTTCTTAATGAAGCATAAATCCGAGGCCTTTGAGAAGTTTAAGGAATATAAAAATTAAGTAGAGAAACAGACTGGTAAAAGCATCAAGACACTTCGATCTGATCGAGGTGGAGAATACTTAAGTACCAGTTTCCTTGAATGCTTAAAAGAGAATGGAATTCTCTCTCAGCTTACTCCGCCTTATACACCTCAGCATAATGGTGTATCAGAAAGGAGGAATCGTACGCTACTTGACATGGTGCGTTCAATGATGAGTAGTGCTGAGTTGCCACTTTCCTTCTGGGGATTTGCGCTAGAATCAGCAGCATACCTATTGAATAGAGTTCCAACTAAGTCTGTGCCTACAACTCCATATGAAATGTGGAGAGGGAAGAGACCATATCTCAAGTATATCAAGATATGGGGGTGTCCGGCATATGTTAAAAAGCATAATCCGGACAAGCTCGAGGCACGATCGGTTTTGTGCAAGTTTGTAGGATACCCCAAGCATTCAAGGGGATATCTGGTCTACCACACTGAAGAACAAAAAGAGTTTGTCGCTCGCCACATTGTCTTCTTAGAAAACGAATTTCTTGCAAAAGAAATTAGTGGGAGCGTGGTAGAGCTGGAAGAAATTCTATAACCTCAAACTGCTGCCGAGGACTTAGTAGAACCTCAGGTTTCAATAGAACCCGACGAACCAACGCCACTCCACAGATCTAGTAGGTTTTCTCATCCTCCTGAAAGATACTATGGGTTTCTTCTAGATGGGGATCGAGAGGATTGCATCATCAATGATGATGAGCCTACTAATTTTCAGCAGGCTATCACGAGTAAAGACTCGGTGAAGTGGCTAGATGCTATGAGATCCGAAATGGAATCCATGTACACCAATAAAGTATGGACTTTAGAAGTTGCTCCTCCTGGGATGAAACCAGTTGGATGCAAATGGATCTTCAAAGAGAAGATTGGTATATTTGGACAAGTGGAAACCTACAAAGCTAGACTCGTTGCAAAAGGTTTTCGTCAAAGACCAGGATTGGACTATGATGAAACCTTTTCACCAGTAGCTATGCTTAAATCCATTCAGATCCTGCTTGCCATTGCTTCCTTCCATGACTATGAAATCTGGCAGATGGACGTAAAAACAGCTTTTCTAAATGGACATTTAGAAGAGAGTGTTTACATGGATCAACAAGAAGGTTTCTTAGACAGTGGGCTCAGCGGAAAAGTGTGCAAATTGCTTAAATACATTTATGGATTAAAGCAAGCATCGTGGAGTTGGAACATCTGCTTTGATGAGACGATCAAAGAATTTGACTTTATCAAAAATGTAGATGAACCATGCATTTATAGGAAGATTGTAGAAGGAGCAGTAGTCTTCCTCCTTTTATACGTCGACGACATACTACTGATAGGGAATGATGTCCTTATGCTACAATTAGTAAAGCTCTTCTTGTCACAGAAATTCTCCATGACAGACTTGGGAGATGCATCCTACATTCTGGGCATTAAGATCTATCGTGATAGATCCAATAGAATGTTGGGACTTTCACAGTCCAGGTATATTGACACTATACTAAAGAGATTTAGTATGGAAGATTCCAAGCGCGGTAATTTACCCGCTTGTCATGGGATCACCCTCTCCAAAGAGATGTCTCCAAAGACTGATGAAGAGAGGGCTCGCATGGGCATTATACCCTACGCTTCGGCAGTAGGATCCATAATGTATGCGATGTTATGTACCAGACCAGATGTAGCTTACGCACTTAGTGTGGTAAGCAGGTATCAATCTAACCCAGGTAAGAAGCATTCGATAGCGGTAAAGAACATTCTCAAGTACCTGAGAAGGACTAAGGAGATGTTCTTGGTTTACGGTAATGGGGACCTCCAAGTCGAGGCTTTTACCGACTCCGGCTTCCAAAGTGACAAAGATGATTCTGAATCCATTTCGAGTTTTGTGTTTACCCTCAATGGAGGGGCGGTATGTTGGAGGAGTTCCAAATAGGATACCGTCGCAGACTCAACTATGGAGGCTGAGTATATAGCTGCTAGCGAAGCCGCGAAAGAAGCTGTCTGGATGAATAAGTTCATCTCTGAACTTCAGGTGGTTCCGTCCATTGCCAATCCAATACCTTTGTATTGTGATAACAATGGGGCTGTAGCATTAGCGAAGGAACCAAGGTCCCATCAGAAATCCAGGCGCATCTTAAGGCAGTATCACCTGATCAGGGAGATCGTGGATTGTCGAGAGATCGAGTTGCGGAGAGTAGACACAAAAGACAACACGGCAGATCCATTCACCAAGGCCGTCCCTCAAGTCCAGTTCGAAAGGCTGTTTGAGATGTTGGGCATGCGGTATGCCAACAACTGGATCTAGTGCAGACAGTGGGTACTCATTGCGCCAATTATAGGACTTAGTGCAAGTGGGAGATTGTTGGATATATATATGCCCTAGAGGCCTTCATTGTATAGACTGTTAGGGATATGTACGTACATGACAATCTTGCTAATGATAGTACGCTATTTGGTTTGTCTTTATCTTAAACGTGTGATATATTTTACTTATAAACATGTTGATAAAGCCCATAGGGTGTTTGCCTGACTACCGGCGTTATGATGGCAGTCATACTTGTGGGAGCTGGATAGTCAATAGGCACATCCTTAAATGTCCCTGGTCGTAGGAGTATCGAGACTGGGCATCGATGCTCCAGAGTAGACTAGTGTATACATATCTAGACCCTGACAAGGGGCGATGGATTGGTCCCGCAGCCATTGGTGATGTGCACCTAAGATTGTATACAGATGCTCACTTCGTGTGAGTACACCGGACAGGACTCGCTGAGAACTGACTGGATGGTATTATACCTGACGTCAGATAGCAGTTCTCAGGTGACATGTGTGCAGATAGTCTGTTGACTTAAGGTCGTCATTTGTCTCGTGTGAGTTCCCACTGTGCTTTGATTACTACCCTACCACGGCTCAAAGGAGTCGTGCAAACAGGTTTTAGTTGGGCACAGTCCCGAGCCACGTGGAGGCAGTGAGCGACTGTTAGGGATTCGTCTCTCCCGGTCTAGGGAGTTGATATCGCACTGTGATCGGTTGGTCATTACCATAAGTCCCTGGCCAGGGCTGATTGAGAATTACTGATCGACAGATCAGTGAATTCTCGGATGGTCTTGAGCCATACCGGCATGACTTGTACGGTTATTAGGGGTCTGACATTCACCACCTCCCTAGACCATACATGCGATACTCTTAGACGAACAGACCGGACTGCGTGAATATTGTCACGGACAGGCTAAGTAGGAGTTCGGATGGGTTTCCTCATCAGCCTTCTTATCGACATCTACCTGGGGACCGTTACGTACAGCTAGTGCCGCTTGCGGTCTGTGGTTAAACCCACTGCCAGCGTAGTAGTCGAGTCTTTAGAGTCCCACACAGTTCCCTGTTCTAGGCGAAACGATATAGAGGTCGTATGGTTTTACGACAAGGGTTCAGACGCATACGTGTGTTTACGCACGTACGACATTCGGACAGTTTTTACTAGCCGGCTTTGGTTTAAGCCAGATTCTAGTATCAGGTTATTGGATTTATACAGTCTAAAGTTTTTCCGTGTTTTCACGGATAGGAGGGGCGTTCTCGTAATTTTGCGGGAAGCTTCTAGAAGTATGGTGACTTGAGGGTTTATGTAGCATTTTCATTAAATGCATTTATGACTCATTTGTGTGATTCATCCATATCATTAATGCATCATTAAATGGTTAATTACTCATATAGTGAATCACACATATAGAATTAATGAAGCATGATGATTAATCATATTTATTCATTTATTTGATAAACCATTATGCTTCATATATATTCAAGTGAGAAACATTTTCAAGATAATTATCATGTTCACCTTCTCTCTCCTCAAGCTCACTCTCTCTTCAAACCCTAATCCTACCACTCATGTGTTGAGATCAAGGATTAGAATAGACTAATTAATCCATAACCTCACTCTATATCACCTAGGTTCCTTTGATTAGCAACTAAAGAAACTTAGTTACCTCAAGATTAGAGGTGAAGCTTGGAATATAAGCTCTCGGGTGGATCATCTATCACGTAGAGGAGGCCGAGGAGGACGTAGAGAACGAAAAGACGAAGGACAAGGTTCACTAGGTATAATATCTTCTCATAGTAGTTAACAACTTCTATGTATTTGTTAGTTATCGTTTAGCAAAGATTCTTTGGTTAGTCGATGTTTGCATATAGAACAAGACTGTTTTTCATATTTCCGCCTCCCCGCAACTCGTGGGGTGTTGTACATCGACTTACAGTCGCATATTATGTCTAGGGGTGGAAATCGTCAGACCCCAGTAACGTGATAATTCATGCCAATGTCTGGCCTATAAGGGTTCGAGAAACTGCTGATAACACTTATCAGTAAATCTCGCCAGCAGCCTTGGCCAGGGACTTCCAGTTATAGCCAATCGAGCATAGCACAACATCAACCCCCAATACCGGGGGAGACGAAACCCCTCCTATCGCTCAATGCCTCCATGTTACTCGGGACTGTATCCAAAATCCACCTGTTTACACATCTCTTTTGAGCGTGGTAGGGTGGAAATCAAAGCACAGTGGGAGCCGCACAAGGCTCTATGACGATCTCAGGTCTACAGACTAACCTGTACCAATATCACCAGAGGACTTCTATCTGACGATAGGTAAACTACCACATAGGAGTCCTCAGCGAGTCCTGTTCAGTGTACCCAGTCTCCACTGAGCACCTGTATACCATCTTTGATGTCAAATACCAATGGATGTGGGATCATCCATCGCCCATCATATGGGTCAAGAAGCCTATACGCTAGTCTACTCTGGAATATCGATATTCTCTCGACTAGGAACAATTAAAGGATGTACTTGTGAACTACCCTGGTCCCACTAGTATGATCTCCATCATAGTCCTGGTAGTCAAGTACATATCCTAAGGGCTTTATCAACATGTGAGAGCAAGACAGTATCAGAATACAAGTCTACATGTTAAGAAAAAGATAACTAGATAGCAAACTATCATGTCGAGCAAGAAAGTCCTCTCTCTATATATATATATCCAAGCATCCACTATAATACACATCATATGTACAATAATGGCCTCTAGGGCATACATATAACTAACAATCTCCCACTTGCACTAAGGCCATGTATTGTAGTATCTCATACCCAACATCCCAAAAAGTCTCTCAAATTGTGTCTGGGGAGGGCCTTTGTGAGTGGATCCGCTTCGTTGTCCTTCGTGTCAACTCTCCTGAACTCGATCTCCCGGCGATCAACTATCTCCCGGATCAGGTGATACCGTTTCAGAATATGTCTGGATCTCTGATGGGACCTGGGTTCCTTGTCCAAAGCCACCGCTCTATTGTTATCACAATACACAGGTATTGGATGCTCAATGGATGGAACCACACCAAGCTCAGCAATGAACTCACTACTACAAAGAAGGGTTGCCCCTACGGATTTATCCGTAGGGGCAACCAACTGCCCCTACGGATATATACGTAGGGGCGAAAAAATACCCCGTAGGTGCAAAGGCCGCAGGTGCAAGTTGAGACCCTGAACTTGCCCCTACGGTCAAATTGTTGCCCCTACGGATATACGTGTAGGTCCTTGTGCCCCTACGGATAAAGCCGTAGGGTATAAGATTTTATATAATTTACGGTTTATTTTAATAAATTACTTGGACCTACGGATATATCCGTAGGGGCATGTACTAACCCCTACGGATATATGCATAGGTACGTTTCCGTAGGGGCACAAATTCATAATTCCTGATATTTTGCCCCTACGGATAACGCCGTAGGGGAGAGTCAGTTGCCCCTACGGTTATATTCGTAGGGGCTTTCCCAACCCCCTGCAACTGTGATCTGGGGGAAATATCAGTTACTGCTGATATTTTGCCCCTACGGACATATCCGTAGGGGTAACATGTGTGCCTACGGATTAATCCGTAGGTACAGATTGTCTGTAATTTTTTTTCAAAAATGGGCTGCTTGATTTTTTCCCGCCCTGTGCACAATAATATATACATCAATCAAATCATATATTGCAGTATTCATAATCACATCTCACGCATATATATAATATACAAAAGAAACACAAAAACTGAATATGATATAAATACAAACCAATATCAATATCGTTTCAAAATGTAGTACAATGTGTATGATATAAATAAATACATGTTTCAAAAAAAAAAAGAACCAAAAATCTACCCTAGCTCGGTCCAGCTCCACCTCTGAATAACGATAGAATAACGCACGCCTGCTCCTCGGTCAATAAACTCCGCAATTCGTCGCGAGCGGGAGTCTGAGCGGCATGTGGAGCCGGCGATGTGGTCTGCGCAGCCGCCGTCGAGGTAGTCGCTTGCGGAGCCGCGGCTGCGGGAGTCTGAGTGGGCGGTGGAGCTACAGGAGCTGTCTGCGGAACCGCAGCCGATGTAATGGCTTGCGGAGCCGCAGCCGAAGAAGATGCGTGTGGAGGCTCGGCCGATCTACCCTGTCGCGTCTGGATATAACGTGTGTAAGAAGCGTGTAAGAACTGTTTATTATTCGAATTCGTATCATTATTAAGTTATTTTGAAACCCTGTTTGGATATCTAGTTTGGAAAAGCGTTGTTTATTTCAATTACATATGTATGTATGATTAATCAAACTTAAGTCTAAAACCAAATAAGCTCAAGCTACGTACTAATTATGGATATGTTGATATGTATATAATATGAAATGATATTTTACTATAAAGTAGTATACATACCAGCATCTCCTTCAACTCCTGAACGCTGGCCCTCAAGCTATCCAGTTCATGATGGACATGCCGGTCACTGGAGACGGAGGAAGTAACCGCCGGGGTAGAGTCCAACCTCATATGGGCCCTGCTAGGGCCCAATCCCCGGCCTCTCCCAACCTCCGTGGTGCCCTCCGTGTGCGGCGTCCAGAACTGGGGTCAGCAGCCTCAGATCGTTCTGTCCGGTAAAATCGATCCCCGAGGCCTGGGCCTGCTCAACCACCAGCTCCTACACCCACATTCGAATTCTTATCATTATCGAGTTATTTCAAAACCCCATTTGGATATCTAGTTTGGAAAACTGTAGTTTATTTTAATTAGATATGTACATGTATGATTAATAAAACATAAGTCTACAACCAAATAAGCTCAGGCTATGTACTGATATTGGATATGTTGATATCTATAATATGACATTATATTTTACTATTAAGTAGTATACATACCAGCATCTCATTCAACTCCTGAACGGTGGCCTTCAAGCTCTCCAGTTCCTGCTGGATACGTCGCTCACTGGAGACGGAGGAAGTAACCACCAGGGTGGAGTCCAACCTCATATGGGCCCTGCTAGAGCCCAGTCCTCGGCCTCTCTCCCAACCTCCGTGGTGCCGTCATTGTGCGGCGTCCAGGACTGGGGTCAGCAGCCTCGAATGCTGCCTTCCCCCTAGCAACTGTCAGAACATTATATTTAGCACATACTGGTCTATAAAATTGACAAGAAATACCAAAATCAACAAATTCAAAGCCTTACCTACAGAGATAGAAGATGTGCTCCTCTGGTATCTGCATGTATCAAAATTTGAATAATATTAATTAATTTCAGTACATACATACTAACAAGGTAAACTCGCATATAGCGCTGCTTACACATATGACAGGGAGTGAACAAGCTCTTGTAGATCATCAGGCGCAAATCTAATCTCATCAAGCAGCCCATGATAATGAGTTGGACGACTAAGAGCAAAAGGAATGTGTGTATATTTATGATATAGCATTCTAAATCAATATACATGCCCTATATAATATATAAACATACCTGGAGGAACGGAAGTGGCCTCTGTCCCTGATATGGACGCATCACCAACAACTAGACAATCAAACATTGACAATATAAGTAATTTTGACATAAACAGGTATGGATATCTATAATATTACATTCAAAATGGATATTAGAGAGCGCACCTGCAGTGAGAAGTGGTGAAAGTATCACCCAACTAAGGTGTAATTTACAGAATCAGCTGAGACTCTTGAAAGTCATAGAAGAACCCGACCTGCACAAATCTGATGTATGCTTTCCATTGGACACTAAGAAGTCTCTAAAGGGAAAAGTCTATGTGAAAGCCATCATTAGTTCATATCCGAAGATTGATGCTGAAACAGAGAACGAGGAATGCCATTTTTTTCTTCTTCTGCCACATTACTGTCTTCTCCTTCTGCCACATTACTGTCTTCTCCTTCTTATTATGTGCGCGTGCAAATTCAATGACTATATTGAGAATATGGATTAATAGTGGGTAGGAAAAGTATTTCTCAAATGGCTTTTGCGTCTTAAAACCATAAACTACTAAGTAATGGCATACATAATTTTTTTAGTATAAACGTTGTTATTTTAAGTTTTCCCTTATAGAGATATGATCTAACTGCATCTATAAACTATAAGTGTGCAGAAAATTATGATAAGAAACCATAAGAAAGGGTCGTAGCCATGCATAACCTTGAATCTACATACCAAATCATGCAAAAGCATGCACTTATTGTCACCTTGCCTTGGAATATAAAATATCTTGGAAGACTATAAGCGAGCATTTAAATCTTGATAGCTTTTGACTTCAACATATATTTTTCTTAAGTACCATGAAATATACTTCCTCCGTATAAACCGTTTTCAGGAAGATAGATTAATAATGACAAATTATCCATTGTGGCTCACTAGGTTAGCATTTTCTCTTCTATTGACCATCTTACTAATCTGCTTGGTAAATTTATTCGGAACCGGCTGCGAATCATTAAAAGACATGCATAAGAAAGAAAGCTAAAATACAGATATATAGCATACCGATACATCGAAACTTCATAGTTGCGATGGCAATCCAGAGATATTTATTTCTACACACGTGGTGCGCGTGCGAATGCGTAAGGCATCATGGACAAATATTTCAGAACATGGAAAGTATTATTCGTATGAAGTAATTAAAACTTTTAAACACCTTGGGTAGATATTTTCTTAGTTGATGCAATCATATCATGAGGACTAAATTTAAGCTATTATACATATGCATATGTATTTTTCTAACATAATATATCACACACACACACACACACACAGAGAGAGAGAGAGAACACCATGTAGGTAGAGAAATCAGGTAGCAGGATCCTGAAGAAATGGAGTCCATAGTATTGCTCATCATCATCATCCATGATCCCTTTGATAATAAGGCATCAAAGGGATCACGGATGATGATGATGAGCAATGCTATGGACTCCATTTCTTCAGGGTCCTGCTAGCTGATTTCTCTACCAAACTGGTGTTCTCTCTCTCTCTCTCTCTGTGTGTGTGTGAGATATATTAGATTAGAAAAATACATATGCATATGTATAATAGCTTAAATTTAGTCCTCATGATATGATTGCATCAACTAAGAAAATATCTACCCAAGATGTTTAAAAGTTTTAATTACTTTATACGAATAATACTTTCCATGTTCTGAAATATTTGTCCATGATGCCTGACGCATTCGCACGCGCACCACGTGTGTAGAAATAAATATCTCTGGATTGCCATCGCAACTATGAAGTTTCGATGTATCGGTATGCTATATATCTGTATTTTAGCTTTCTTTCTTATGCATGTCTTTTAATGATTCGCAGCCGGTTCCGAATAAATTTACCAAGCAGATTAGTAAGATGGTCAATAGAAGAGAAAATGCTAACCTAGTGAGCCACAATGGATAATTTGTCATTATTAATCCATCTTCCTGAAAACGGTTTATACGGAGGAAGTATATTTCATGGTACTTAAGAAAAATATATGTTGAAGTCAAAAGCTATCAAGATTTAAATGCTCGCTTATAGTCTTCCAAGATATTTTATATTCCAAGGCAAGGTGACAATAAGTGCATGCTTTTGCATGATTTGGTATGTAGATTCAAGGTTATGCATGGCTACGACCCTTTCTTATGGTTTCTTATCATAATTTTCTGCACACTTATAGTTTATAGATGCAGTTAGATCATATCTCTATAAGGGAAAACTTAAAATAACAACCTTTATACTAAAAAAATTATGTATGCCATTACTTAGTAGTTTATGGTTTTAAGACGCAAAAGCCATTTGAGAAATACTTTTCCTACCCACTATTAATCCATATTCTAAATATAGTCATTGAATTTGCACGCGCACATAATAAGAAGGAGAAGACAGTAATGTGGCAGAAGGAGAAGACAGTAATGTGGCAGAAGAAGAAAAAATGGCATTCCTCGTTCTCTGTTTCAGTATCAATCTTCTGATATGAACTAATGATGGCTTTCACATAGGCTTTTCCCTTTAGAGACTTCTTAGTGTCCAATGGAAAGCATACATCAGATTTGTGCAGGTCGGGTTCTTCTATGACTTTCAAGAGTCTCAGCTGATTCTGTAAATTACACCCTAGTTGGGTGATACTTTTACCACTTCTCACTGCAGGTGCGCTCTCTAATATCCATTTTGAATATCGAGAGCGCACCTGCAGTGAGAAGTGGTAAAAGTATCACCCAACTAGGGTGTAATTTACAGAATCAGTTGAGACTCTTGAAAGTCATAGAAGAACCCGACCTGCACAAATCTGATGTATGCTTTCCATTGGACACTAAGAAGTCTCTAAAGAGAAAAGCCTATGTGAAAACCATCATTAGTTCATATCAGAAGATTGATGCTGAAACAGAGAACAAGAAATGTGAGTTGTATTCTATATATGTGTGTTTCGATTTATGATTTCGCTTAAGTGTAGGGTTGTTTTTACTTAAAGAAGTATCACCATCTACTATATATAAAAAAAATGTAGCAAACTAGGATTGGTATTCAAATCCCAGTCCAGATTGGTATTCAAAATTTATTTAATTAGTTTGTGATCCACATCATTTGATTCGTTGCTTGAGGCATCAATGTAGGCACAAATATCACTGAAGCAGCCTAAATCACCATATGAACCGGTTATCGGTTTCAATTCCACCAGAATTAGAATTTCATCCGAACAACTTTCACACAGTAATCGGAACCTGGTCAACAAATTTGTCATGCCCGTTGTGGTTTTACTTCTGTACAGTACTTCCACAAAATACGTGTTGTCATTTCTAAATGGAAGTTTCTCAGTGCCACCATAGTAGCAGAAGATGGAATTGTTTATCGCAACTAGATTATGCTAAGCCTCGGATAGATTAGGAAAGGAGAAAATAAGTTTTCGAGAGGAGAGGTGCAAGATATCATGTGCCACGAAGAAAAGGAGGGCAAAAACAGTGTTGGCATTCATAAGAGGAAAGCTAGACTAACAAGAAGAAACATTACAAATATTACTATGTTTATGAATTATCACAGAAAATCAACCCAGAATCTGCAAGAAAATCAAAAGTATGGCTCAAATATGAGACGGACAAATATCTTTTCCTCTCTTATCTTTTCTTTTTGAAAACAAATACCAGAAGATGTTGACTTTCTGGATAGATAGGAGTGGATATGATAAAAACATGTAAAGGGTGCATGGAAGTGCTAACAGAGACTCTTTGTTGCAACTTTATAGTAAACAGAACAATAACTGGCATATTCAAGTTAAAAGAATTGAAAGAATAATGAACATGGCTTACAAACTTGGGTGAGAACGATGTGACACTCAGGAAAACATCTAAATGACAAATTCATAAATGCGGTTAGGCCAAAACCGGACTAAATCCTGCCATGAACTGATATTCCTTGATGTAGAAGGACCCACGATTTTCTCGATCAACAATAATTATAGTAATCAAACCAGGCTAAAATTGCTGGAAATTCTTCTCAGGTTTGCCAAATTCAGCAAACCCCGACCCCAACCTAATCCTAACCCCAGCCCCAGCCCAGCCCAGCCCCACCCCAACCCCAACCCCAGCCCCAACCTAACCCTAACCCCAGACCCAGCTAAACCCCAACCCCAACCCCAGCCCCAGCCCCAGCCGATCCCCAACCCTAACCCTAACATAAACTGAACCCGATGCCTAACCTTAACCCTCATCCCTACCCGAACCCTGAACACTAGCCCTAACATCATCACAATTATGTTTAATTGGAGATTTACTTACCTGTAGACAGTGGAGGAGACGACGGAGACGCTTGGCGGTTGACGACGCACGCAATCGGCGACGAGGAACTCGACGAGGAAGAACGAGGGCGGTGGTGGGCCGAGAACGGAAGGCGGTGGCGGGCTGAGAACGGAGGGCGCGCGGTGGCGACGAAGAGAAAATTGGAGACGCGGGAACGAGAGAAAATTTTGGGAACGAGAGGGAAAGATCGAGATCGAGGCGTAGGGCATTTCTGTGCCTTTTTTTATTAAATTCCCATTTAGATGCCCCTACGGACATAACCGTAGGTTATTGGTTTGCGGCTCCGTAGGGCCAAACAACAAATTAAGATTTAATATTTTTAAATTAAAATGTCGGGCACCGTAGGGACAACCATTTGGCCCTACGGCTTAGTCCGTAGGGGCAAGAAAAATCTGCCCCTACGGATTTCATCATCCGTAGGGGCAACACCATATTGTAGTAGTGGATGATGTGTGATGAGGTAAATGCACTCAAGTCATGGTTTCATGTCAAGGAAACAAACATAAACTTCACACTGAAGGAACAAGAAAAACACCACAAGAAAAAACATGACATTGGTGTTACTACAGTAATTGTCCCCTCCATACTTACGCTCTAATTCCATGAAACAATCAACCCCTCAGTGGATTTGGATTGGAGTTGGATTTTTGGAATATCAAATCCATAAAAACTTGCCAGTTTTGTATTTGGTTTGCAAACTTGATTTTAGGATTGATTGATGCAACTAGGATATTTGGAGCCCTTTCCATTCCGTCGAAAAAAGTAAGGATTTGCATAAAAATCCATGTCCACAATTTGGGCACAACCAAACAAAAGAATAAGAAACTCGTAAACCATCATCTTTCATTTTCATTTGGTATAAAACAAACAAAAAAGACACATAAATTCATGAATCAACCTTAAGACTTTGAGAATCCATGTGCCCAAGGACACTAATCATCCAACATATTCGATATGAGCCCAAAGAACACTTAACATCCATTTTCAATATGAATCTGACTACAATTTTTTATTTTTTTTATTTTTACATATCAAATATGAACAATGCATCAATATCCAAACAACATCTACAAGAAATAAATGTGATCGGATGATATAACAATGTTTTCAAGGCTACATCAATTGACAGCACCAAAGCCAGTTTTCAAGGCTACATCAATTGACAACACCAAAGCCAGTTTTGCTACGAATTAGTTGGTGAAAGAATGGTTTACACAGCAGTACACAAGAACACATCTGGGCATCTTGCTATACTAACTAGAGTGTAAGGATACATACTAGAATAATTTTCCAACTCCCCACCACTTAACCCCAACCCAGCCCCAGGCTCCGCCCCCAGCCCCAGCCCCACCCCAGCCCAGCCCCACCCCAGCCCAGCCCCAACCTAACCCTAAACCCAGTGCGGCCAGCTAAACCCCAACACCAACCCTAAGGCAAACCCTAACCCCAGCCCCACCTACAGCAGCCGAACACCAACCCTAACCCTACCCCGACCCCGACCCCGACTGCGACCGCGACCCCTGCCCAACCCCAACTCGCGCGCCATGAACCCTAAGCCCAAAATAATCCCAAAAATCTTTAATTTACCTCACCTGAACCCTAAGCCCGAAGTAATCCAAAGATTTACTCACCTGAACCGCTGCTGCGCTGGGGCTGGGGCGACGACCTGAACCGCGGTGGCGACGAGAGCTGAGGTGGCGACGAAACCGGCGGTGGCGACGAGGAGAACGACGTTGGCGACGACGGCGTGGCGAATTGGGGAATTTTTTCGCGCGCGATCGAGAGAGAGAGAAAGTGAGCGAGCGTAGGCGATCGATCTGGGATTTTGTTAAATCGATATTTACTTGCCCCTACGGATATAGCCGTAGGTCCTTTGTTTGCGGCTCCGTAGGGGCAAACACCAAATTAAGAATTAATATTTTTATTCTTGGACGTCTATGCCCGTAGGGGCAACCTTTTAGCCCTACGGATTAATCCGTATGGACAAACTTAAATTGCCCCTACGTATGTCAGTATCCGTAGGGGCAATCCCTTATTTTACTAGTGACTTCTTCATCCAGACAGCTTCTTTGGCAGCATCGTTGGCAGCGATGTATTCCGCCTCCATCATCGAGTATGCAACGGTGTCTTGCTTGGAACTCTTCCAACACACCGCCCCTCCGTTGAGGGTAAAGAAAAAACCCGAGACCGACTTACCGTCGTCCTTATCACTTTGGAAGCTAGAGTCGGTAAAGGACTCCACTTGGAGTTCACCGTTACCGTACACCAAGAACATATCTTTAGTCATTCTCAAGTACTTGAAAATGTTCTTTACAGCTGTCCAGTGATTCTCTCCAGGATCTGCTTGATACCTACTCACTACACTTAGTGAGTACGCTACATCGGGTCTGGTACATAACATCGCGTACATGATAGAGCCTAATGCCGAAGCATAGGGTATCCCTTTCATGCGAGCTCTCTCCAAATCAGTCTTGGGAGACATCTCTTTGGAGAGAGTGAGTCCTAAGATCGTGGGTATATTCCCACATTTGGAATCTTCCATACTAAACCTCTTTATTATGGTGTCTATGTACCAGGATTGAGACAATCTCAATATCCTTTTAGATCTATCTTTATAGATCTTAATCTCCAAGATGTAAGAGGCATCACCTAGATCTTTGATTGAGAATCTTTGTGATAAGAAGAGCTTGACCGAGTGCAGCATAGGAACATCATTTCCTATCAAGAGTATGTCATGCATGTACAATACGAGGAAGACGAGCTTACTCTCTACGGCCTTCTTGTATATACAAGGTTCATCTACGTTTTTTATGAAGTCAAACTCTTTGACTACCTCATCAAAACAGATGTTCTAATTCAGCGATGCCTGCTTTAACCAGTAGATGGATTTAAGCAGCTTGCACACCTTTCCGCTGCTCCCACTGTCTACGAAGCCCTCAGGCTGAGTCATGTATACGCTCTCTTCTAAATCACCATTTAGAAAGGCGGTCTTAACATCCATTTGCCAGATTTCGTAGTCATGGTATGCAGCAATGGCAAGTAGGATCCGGATGGACTTAAGCATAGCCACTGGAGAAAAGGTTTCATCATAATCCACACCTGGTCATTGACGAAAACCTTTTGCAACACGTCTAGCTTTGAAAGTCTCAACTTTTCCATCTACACCAAGTTTCTTCTTAAAGATCCATTTGCTCCCAATAGGCTTTACCCCTTCGGGAGCAACTTCCAAAGTCCATACTTTGTTGTTGTACATGGATTCCATTTCAGACCGCATTGCATCCAGCCATTTCACAGAGTCCCCACTCGTGATGGCCTGCTCGAAACTAGGTGGGTCATCATCTTCCATGATGCAATCCTCGCTCCCACCATTAATGAGAAAACCGTAGTATCTCTCAGGTGGATGAGGAACCCTACTAGATCGGCGTAGAGTCTGAGGTTCGTTGGGAACTATCGAATCCTCTGGTTCTACCAAATCTTCAGTCGTAGTTTGTGTTGCTGGAACTTCTTTCAGTTCTACCTCCTCGCCACTAATTTCTTTATCAAGAAATTCCTTTTCTGAAAAGGTGGTATTGCGAGAAACAAATACCTTTTGTTCCTCGGAACGGTAGAAGATATACCCATGTGAATTTTTGGGATATCCAACAAACTTAAACAGAACTGACCTTGCCTCGAGTTTGTCCGGATTTTGCATTTTAACATAAACCGGACAACCCCATATCTTAATATAATTAAGACACGGTCTCTTCCCCTTCCATATCTCATATGGAGTGGTAGGTACAGATTTGGTAGGGACCATATTCAACAGGTGTATGGCTGTCTCAAGCGCATACCCACAAAAGGAAATAGGCAATTCAGTAGTGCTCATCATAGAGCGCACTATATCCAATAGGGTGCGATTTCTCTGCTCCGATACACCGTTGTGCTGTGGTGTATACGGAGGAGTAAGCTGAGAGAGAATCCCATTCTCTTTTAAATAGTCCAGGAACTCATTGCTCAAGTATTCTCCTCCTCGATCAAATCGAAGGATTTTAATATTTTTACCCGTTTGGTTCTCTACTTAGTGCTTATATTCTTTGAATTTCTCAAAAGGTTCAGACTTGTGTTTCAACAGGAACACATGTCCGTATCTTGAGAGATCGTCAGTGAATGTAATGAAGTACGAGAAACCATTCCTGGCATGTGTAGACATGGCACCGCATACATCACTATGTATTAGTCCCAATAGTTCCGTAACTCTTTCTCCGTGTCTTGTAAATGGAGTTTTGGTCATCTTGCCTTTGAGACATGACTGACAAGTTTCATAAGATGAAAATTCGAACGGATTCAAATATCCATCTTTATGTAACTTAGCTAGTCGTGTCGCATTGATATGACCTAGTCTACTATGCCACAAGAAGGATTCGTTCATTTCTGAACTTTTCCTCTTGTGTGTGTTCTATACGTTAAAAACTGTGTTTTGATTCAGAATATATAATCCGTTACATAACGCACCAAACCCAATCAACACTTGATTTAGGTAAATGTTCATAACATTATTCTCTACTACAAAGTTATATCCTTCTTTATCTAATAAAGAAATTGATATTAGATTGCATTTCATAGAGGGTATGTAATAACAATCATTCAGGATCAATGTATTCCCTGTTGGCAATACAAGGTGATATTCACCAACTGCTTTGGCTGCAACACTTGCACCATTCCCTACTTTTAGAGAATGATCACCTTTTCCCAGTTCTCTACCTTTCCTTAGCCCATGCAACAAATTGCATATGTGGGATCCCGATCCGGTATCTAATACTCAGGACAAAGATTGTACTGAGAAACAGTTCTCTGTAACTAACACACCCGAAGAAGATGCATCAACATGCTTATTCTTCGTTTGGGTGGCGTGGGAATTCGGATATGTTCCTATTTCCTGCTCGGACTTATAACACTTATAAGTTGGAGCGGAACCAACTTTCCCCTGCTCAGTATAACAAGCGGGTACGGTCAAGACAACCATATTATTATCTTGATTAAGGCGTGACATTGGTTGCTGCCTGGAGGGAGAGAAGGTAACGCGTTAGCGTGGGCTCTTTGCAAGATTAGATTGGTTATTATCTTATCTAATCAAGAGGTCTCCCACTATTTTTATCAAATCTTCCTTCAAACCTTAAAAGGTAAGACTAGCCGGGATTAATTAAACCATACAAGTTTTCCAATCTTTCAGCCAGGCCAGTGCCGGTACTTTGAAGGAGGTTCCCCGTGCTTTCGCACAGACCTAATTAAAGTAAACCTCGTTTTCCCAGGGGCGTGACCCCGTTAACACCTTTCTAGACACCTGCTTGATTGGCTAATTGTGATGTATAAAACTCTCCCACGAGTAACTCTTACTCGAAGTGGGTATTGGGATCCAACTATCTCATAGAAGGTATGCAATCTCATTGCAAATTTCAACACTTGAAATTCCAGATAATACTTTTGCCCCCAGCAACCTATGACCTTGACGAAGGCCAACAAACCATAGGCCGCTAGTCAAGTTCAACCCGTACATTTCTTGATTGAATTAAACCCACCTGCACGACCCTTGACGAAGGCCAACAAAGTCGCACGACTACCCTAATCCAATCGCATCACATGCTATAAGCATATAAGTGCTAATCAGCTACCGCACACTACGCCTTGACGAATGCTAACAAACGTAGCACGGATACTAACTAGTGCTTATCAGAAATGATGGAGGGCTACGCAGGTTTTTAAGAAAACCATGAGCGTAATGAACTTGATATCATTGTAGAATCAAGTGATTTTGAAAAGGAGTGTTTTTGAGGCTTTTGCTAGTTTTGCTAAAGAGGTCACTCCTGGTGAAGGGATCTCGGCTCTGTCCTTATCGAATAAGGTGCTGGATATTTTACAAGGAATACCGCTATGTAAAGAAAAAACTAAGAAAGGCAATCAAAAACAAAACCGAGTGGGTTGTAGCATCTGCTAGTTTTGCTAAAGAGGTCACTCCCGGTGAAGGGATCTCGGCTCTTTCCTTATCGAATAAGGTGCTGGATATTCTACAAGGAATACCGCTATGCAAAGCAAAAACTAGAGCTATCCTTTTTGAAAATTTGATTCTACAACATCATTTTGGTTTCTTTTATTTCATTAATCTCATTAATGAAGTCCCATCAATTAAGCTTCCTAAGAATCACAGAAGAAACGAAAATACAACGTACGCTTATGCCATCAGCATTCGCCACAGTGTCCCGTTATGCACCGTTAGGTTACTTAACTAACGGCATAGCGGACGGGACTAGCGCGGGTGCGAAACATAAGCAACGTTTATTATATATCATATATACAATAATAAAGCATTCGTCTCACGCATATAAAGTGATCACATCACAGAATATCAGCAGTAGAAGATAACATATGAAATATTGGATATACTAGGAATTCCGTGTTTTAAGTTAAGACAGTATAAAACACGGATTCCATGGTCGTGATGAATAGCCAAACCCACATCCCTAGACCCCTACGAGAGCGGCAAGCAACCCTACCAATTCTAGAGTTAGGAGACCCGGACTCGACTCCTCGAGATGGTCTCCCACTGGACTCTAGAACCCGTTACTTGTGCTCCCCGCCTTGGGTCTATCCTAATGTGGAAAAGTAAATAATATACAACAATGTTGACATCGTCCTCAACCTAGAAGTGCTCCAATAAAAGAATATTACATATAATGAATTTTACATGAATGAAAATAAAAACTCTCATCTCACATAAAAAAAACCCGGCTATTCAAAACACGACGATCCAATATAATATATCCAAGCAACACATAACATCACATGTCATCAAATAGCTAGACGATGTTAAACATTCCGATTGAATCAACAAACACCCAAAATTGCCCAAAAATCTCAACACTTGAGCGTAGTTTAAAATTACTCAGCACATGCCACAGCTCCTATGAACCAGCCGTAGAAGGGTCAACCAATGCCTCACATGTGGCACCGCTGAACTACCACAAACCCTAGGGTTTAGTGGCGGTTCTGACTGTCACATAATCGAGTTAAGGTTTCGTTCTTCTAGAGGGTGCACAGTATCGCTTGCATGATTTTCTGAAAGTTTTTAAACTAAGGAAAAATTCAACACTTGGAAAATTTCCGGGGAGGGTTAAAATGGGTATTTGATATCCGTTCGAACTTTTTAACACCGTGTAAAGTAACCTGAAATATAGTTAGATTTAGGACTACGAAACACTCTGAGTTGCCTTTATAGAAAATTAACATCTCATAAAATTTTAGCTAAAACAAACAACACCTGAAACACCAAAACCAAGAGACTGGAACACCATGAAAATTTGAACCCTGAACTCCAAAATTGACCCGAGGAGGCCGGTTTTTTGCATGATGTGACCGACCATATTTGCACAAAACCCCCTCAAATTTTCATGGTGTTCATGTTATATCTCATACAACATTCTGCAGTTTTTTATAAAAAATTTAGAGCCCTTTAAAAATTCGACAGAAACTGGATTTCGTAGTTTTAAGTTTCGGAGTAGTTTCGGTTTTGTAATCTAACAAAAATTGTCTAAATCTTTAGCTTGGCTCTAATACCACAGTAAGGTTCTCTAACACGGCAGCAAGGTTTCGGGAGGCATCGTCCATGCCGTTTTCAAAAAATTGCCATGCTAACGAACCCTAAACTAAGAATCTTTAACTAGAGATTTAGACAATACCAAATGTAAACTACTTTTACATTAAGAGAATACGAATACAACCTTTGTAGACGGCCCTTCTCTTCACTTGCTCCGTGTAGTAGTCCCGCGACTCCACTAGGGTTCTTTTGAGACTTTGAACGAGCCTCCTTCGTTGTCTTCGCGCCAAAGACGATCCACCCGATGTTCCTCTAGATCAAGCTAACTCTACACTAGTTATATGTATGCCCTAGAGGCCATTACTGTACATTGGATGTATATTGTAGTGGATGCTGGGACATATATAGGTAGGACTTTCTTGCTCGACATGATAGTATGCTATCTGGTTGCTCTTTATCTTAACGTGTATACTTTCTGTCTCTCTGTTACATGTTGATAAAGCCCTTAGGATGTGTACTCGACTTCCAGGACTGTGATGCAGATCATACTAGTGGGGCCTGGATAGTCCATGAGTACATCCTTCAATGTTCCTAGTCGAGGGAATATCGAGACGGGGCATTGATATTCCAGAGTAGACTAGCGTATATCTTCTCGACCCATGCGATGGGCGATGGATGATCCCATAACCATTGGTGTTTGACATCAGAGATGGTATACGGGTGCTCAGTGGAGACTGGGTACACTGAACGGACTCACCGAGAACTCCCAGATGGTATTATACCTCACGTCAGATGGCAGTTCTCTGGTGACACTGGTACAGCTTAGTCTGTTGACCCGAGATCGTCATAGAGTCTTGTGTGTCTCCCACTGTGCTTTGATTTCCACCCTACCACGGCTCTACTGAGTCGTGCAAACAGGTGGTTTTTGGGTACAGTCCCGATTCACATGGAGGCAATGAGCGATAGGAGGGGATTCGTCTCTCCCGGTATTGGGGGTTGATGTTGCGCAA
Organism: Agapanthus africanus; assembly: GCA_030015575.1. Taxonomy (NCBI): domain Eukaryota; kingdom Viridiplantae; phylum Streptophyta; class Magnoliopsida; order Asparagales; family Amaryllidaceae; genus Agapanthus; species Agapanthus africanus. Next base: position 509,875,944 of record JASDDO010000026.1, on the reverse strand, counting down.
TGCACGACTGGCCATAACAGGAAATCCCTGGCCAGGGTTGCAGTGATATACTGGTAAGAGTTATCAGTAGTTTCACGAATGTTATGGACCCTACGTCGGCATGACTTATCAAGCTATTGGGGTCTGACGTTTACCACCCCTAGGCGAGATATGCGACATATCAGACGAACAAACCGGACTGTACGGTAAGTGTTACTGGTTGGATTCACAGGAGTGTGAGCGGGCTTGCTCGTCGATCTTCTGATCGCTCAATACCCGGGTGGCCGTTACGTTTAGCAGACCGCTTGCGGCTTGTGGGTGTTTGATATGATCATCACCTGCTGCCGGCGTATTGACGAGTCTTTAGAGTCCTACACAGAGGTTTCCTGGCTCAAGCGAAACGAAATAGGAGCGCATATGAGATATGTGCGGGACCGAGAATAATGCGTGTATGTGATACCGTATTTCATTCTCGCGATGAATGTGTCGAATGGTTGTATGTGATATAACCTAGTTATCGAATCAAGGATTGATTCGATAAGCCGATACATTGGATACTAGCCGGTTATATGCGACATGACCGGATCATTGAATCAAGTGTTGATTTAATGATTTAATGTATAATTATATATTTGATATATTACTTTGCATTAACTGGTATTGGTTCACTTTAAATGGATTTTATCACTTGGATTGTGCAAGTTGTATATGTGATATACTTTTATGCACAAGATTGTATCATGTTTGATGATACATGCAAGCTTGGGTTTGTGTAAAGAATTGACCATGGTTATATGAATGGTTAGGGTTTCATTTTATTTACTTATTCTTTTATTTATTCTTTTTGTTTATTTTGGAAAAATAAAATGATAAAGAGAAAAAAGAAATGGTGGCTTAGTTTGTTTTTTAGTTGAAGTTTCATGAAGCATTCACTAAGTCACCATTCTTGTCTCATCCTTAACCCTAACCATACAAGTTAACCATGGTACATTCTCTACAATTAACCAAGGGTTAATATATGATAAGTATTGATTTATTTATCTAATTATTAAAGACTTATCATATCTTCTTCTTCTTCTTCATATTCTTCTTCCATGAAGAAAGCTTGCTACTCCAATGGCATGTGATGAAAACTAATGAGAAATCCAAAACTAAAGTCTACCCACTTCCTATTTCTTCATCCTCTACCTCTTTCCAAGTAGTATAGGGTGTTTCCTTCACAAGTTTTCATGGCCTGGTGAAGGTGGAGCTTGATCTAGTGATGCCTCGACGTAGATCATCTTCAGCACGTCGTCGATGACCTAGCCCGTTTTTCCTCCGATGAAGCCGACGCTAGAGCCCAAGATACGATTTGGACAGCGAGGGGACTTCATCACGGAGCCTAGGAGGTGGTGGACCGGATCTACAAAGGTTGTAGCCCCTTCCCTTTAGCTATATTTCCGTTTACTTGCTTGCATCGCCTATATATCTAGTTAACGATCCGTATTAGGGTTTGTAGGCACTTGTAAAATTTGAATTAGCCATGTTTGATGCCTTGTGAGACTTCATTAGTGTGCCTAGGAACCCTACAGTGGTATCAGAGCCTTAGGCGATGCGTAGACGGAGTTAGAAGTCCGATCGACCCGAAACCCCGATTTTAACATGCTCTCTGGACTTTTTTGAAAAACGTGGTTTTTTCCAGATTAAAAATATGCAGAAAAATCAGCAGGAAGATCTAAGACTTACTGTAAAATTCGATGGCCTGATTCCTTAAAGTCGCCGCGGATCCGCGGCATGAGCATGCTCATGCGGCGGTTCCGCGGCTAGTTTGTCGTTTTTTGCATCGAAGTTTGCACCGTAATTCTTAGTAAGCAGTGCTGGTTTTCCTGGGAATATTTTAATATTTATTCCAGAGTCTTTTTTTCTGGGTTGTATTGGGGATTCGGAGATTCGATCGGACTGTCTAATTTTGTATGTGTGTGTTTCCGGGTATTTTTTAGAATATGTTAAAAAGTTCGACCGGATATAAATACCCACTTTTTCCCCTGCCGGGAAATTTCTAATTGTTGGATTTTTTCGTAGTTTAACGACGTTCTAAGTAGTGCAAGTAACGCGATGGACCCTCTAGAAGACAACAAACCTTAACTCGATTATGTGACCGTCTTGAACTGCCCTTTGAACCTTCGGGTTTGGGGCAGTACGGCGTGCTATATGTGAGGCGTTGGCTTGACCCTTCTACGGCTGGACCGTTGCTACTGAGGCACGAACTGAATGCTGTTAGACTTATTTCATGTGTTGAGCTGTTTCGGGAAAACTTGGGTGTTCGATTGTTCGATCGGAAAGTTTAACATTTTCCATTTATCCGGAATGTGATACAATAATTGGAATTCACAATAAGTTATGAAATAATTGAATGAATGTTATAAACATAGCAGTTTAGTCTCACTTGATCGGTCGCCACGGAGTTTTGATGTGATCAAAAGTCCGTCGCAATCACGTAGCGTACGCGGATACTCGCCGGGTAAACTTAATAGACAGCCTCACCCCATAGCCCCGACCAAGTGACTGTTGGAGAACACCGTCGCCGAAAGCATCCGTTTGGGTGCTCGCGGTAGCGGTGTTCCGCCTTGGTGCACTTCGTCGACGGTATCAGGGGTGCGGCCGCCTACTAAAGTTTGCGACGAGCATTCGATCAGGATGTCGGGAATCTTGTTGAATTGCCCGACTTGATATTGAAAAGAGTTTTCGATAATGAGACTAAAATGCGGGGTTTATAATTGTTAGGCATGGGATGTCTAAGTATTTCATTTGATTAGGCATGCGATGTCTAAAGAGGTTGCGGATTCCAACTGTTGTAGTTTTACACTTTCTTTTCTGTGACCGTAAGTGTAATATGTGATATCGCCGATTTCGTTGCTATATGTCAACGACAATTGGGATGCGCATATTTACTTACGTTGATGACATGTGATGTTATGTGTTGCTGGATATGTTATATTGGATCGTCGTGTTTGAATAGCCGGGGGGTTTTTATGTGAGATGAGTGTTTTTCATTTTCATTCATGTAAAAACTTGTATGTAATATTCTTTTATTGGGGCACTTCCAGGTTGCGGAAGATGTCACCGTTGATGTATATTATTTACTTTTCTGCACTAGGATAGACCCAAGGAGGGGAACACAAGTAACCGGGTTCTAGGGTCCAGTGGGAGACCATCTCGAGGAGTCGAGTCCGGGTCTCCTAACCCTAGAATTGGTAGGGTTGCTTGCCGCTCTCGTAGAGGTCTAGGGGTGTGGGATAGGCTATTCATCACGACCGTGGAATCCGTGTTTTATACTGGCTCGTATTGAAAACACGGACGTCCTAGTATATCCAATATTTCATATGTTTCTTCTGCTGTGATTTATCTGTGATCATGTGATGTTCTGTGACAGATATTGTATATAGTATATATGATATATTATATAGACGTTGCTTATGTTTTACACCCGCGCTAGCCCTGCTCCGCTCTGCCGTTAGTTACCTAACCTAACGGTGCAGACGGGACATCGAGGCGAATGCGGATGGCATAAGCGTACGTTATATTTATCTGTGATGTTTAGGTGGACTTATATGATGGGATATTCATTAATGAGATTAATGAAAGAAAATAAACCTAATTGATGTTGTGGAATCGAATTTCAAAATAAAAACAGGTAGCTACAGTTCTTGCTTTGCATCGTGGTGTTGATTGTAGAACATCCTGCACCTTATTCGATGAGGAAAGGACCGAGATCCCTTCACCGGGAGTGACTCCTTTAGAAATAACTGGCAGATGCTACAACCCTCGGTTTGTCTTTGATCGCTTCTATAGTTTCCGCTTTGCACAGTGATATATATGATATATCCCGCACCTCATTCGACGAGGAAAGGGCCGACGATCCCTTCACCGGGAGTGACCCCTTTAGCAAAACTAGAAAAGCCTCGAAAACATTCCATTTAAAAACCATTTGATTCCGCAACGAGATCAAGTTCAAAGCGTTAAAGGTTTTCACAAAAACCATTCGCAACCCTCCGTCATTTTAGGAAGTAGAGTACTTAGCATTCGTGCTGTGTTTGTTGACCATAGTCAAGGCACAGTGTACGGTAGCTAAGTGATGTCTTCCTACGCCGCATATGATGCGATTAGTTAGGACAGTCGCGTGACTTTGTTGACCTTAGTTAAGGGTCATGTGGGTGGGTCTAATTAATCACGAAATGACGGGTAGAACTTGACTAGTACTTATGATTTGTTGACCATAGTTAAGGCCATAGGTGCTAGGGGTAAAAACCTTTATCGGGAGTTTCAAGTGTTGAAATTTGTAATGAGATTGCATACCTTCTATATGATAGTTGGATCCTGATACCCACTGCGAGTAATTGTTACTCCTGGGAGAGTTTTGCACTTTACAATTAGCCGATCAAGTAGGTGTCTAGAAAGGTGTCAACGGGGTTACGCCTCTGGGAAAACAAGGTTTACTGTAATTAGGTCCGTGCGAAAGCATGGGGAACCTCCCTCAAAGTACCGACACTGGCCTGGCTGAAAGATTGGCGAACTTGTAGAGTGTAATTAATCCCGGCTAGTCTTTCCTTTTAAGATTTGAAGGAAGATTTGATAAAAACAGTGGGAGCCATCCTGATTAGATAAAATACATAACCAATCTAATCTTGCAAGAGCGCACGCAGAGTGTTTTCTTCTCTCTCTCTCCTGGTAGCGACCATATCACGCCTTAATCAAGATAATAAAATGGATGTATTGACCGAACCAGCTTGTTATACTGAGCTGGGGAACGTTGGTCCCGCTCCAACTTATAATTGTTATAAGACAGAGCAGGAAATTGGGGAATACCAGAATTCCTATGCCGCCCAAACGAAGAAAGTGCATATGATGCATCTCCTTCGGGTGTGTTCATTACAAAGAACTGTTTCTCGGTATCCTCTGCATCCTGGGTATATGATACCGGATCAGGATCCCAGATATGTAATCTGTTACATAGGGCTACAAAAAGGTAGAAAAACTGAGAACGGGGGATAAGTTTCGTGAGACAGGAAACGGGGCAAGTGTTGCAGCCAAGTCTGTTGGTCACTGTCACCCTGTATTACCAATACATTGATTCTGAACAAATGCTATTAGATACCGAACCTGATATACAAAATCATATCAGTCTCTTTATTAAAGAAATGATATAATTTTGTATTGTTGGATAATGTTTTGAACATTTCCTATATCAAAAGTTGATCGGTTCAGGCACGTTATCTAAAAGCATTGACGTTCTAAATCAAACTACAGTTTCTTGTATACTGAACACACACAAGAGGAAGAGTTCAGAAATGAACAAATTCTTCTTGAGGTATTGTAGACTAGGTCATATCAATGCGACCCGACTAGCTGAAGTTACATTTAGATGCATATTTAAATCAGTTTAAATTTACATCTTGTGAAACTTGCCAGTCATGTCACAAAGATATAATGACACCAGCTCTGTTTACTGGAAGCAGAGAAAGAGTTAATGAACTCTTGGGACTGATACATAATGATGTATGTAAGGTCTCCTGTCTACACATGCCAGGACTGGTTCTTTATACTTCATTATATTCTCTGATAATCTCTCAAGATTCAGTCATATATTCCTGTTGAAATATAAGTCCGAACCTTTTGAGGTATTCACAGAATATAAGTAGGAAGTAGAGAACCAAAATACGGGTATAAGTATTATGTCCTATGATAAGATCAGGGAGGAGAATACTTGTGCATGGCATTCCTAGACCATTCTAAAGGAAAATGAGATTCTCTCTCAGTATTACTCCTCTGAATACACCACAGCACAACGGTGTATCGGGGCGGAGCAATCACACAATATTAGATATCGTGTGCTCTATGATGAGTACTACTGAGTTACCTATTTCCTTTTGGGGTTATGCGCTTGAGAAGCTGCGTATCTATTGAATAGGGTTCGAATCAAATCACTGCCTACCACTTCATATGTGATATGGAAAGGGAAGAGCCCATATCTTAAGTGAGTTAAGATTTGGGATTGTCCGGCCTATGTCAAAAGCAAAATCCGGACAAGATCGAGGCAAGGTCAGTTCTGTAGAACTGGAAAAGTTCCAGCTATTCGAAACTACAGCTGAAGATTTCACAGAACCAAAGGATTTTATAGTTCCCGACGAACCTCAGCCTCTCCGCCGATCTGGTAGGGTTCCTCGCCTGCCTGAGAGATACCTCGGTTTCTCGATGACAGTGGGAGCGAGGATTGCATCATGAGATGATGGCCCAATCAGTTTCGAGCAGGCCATCGAGAGTAGGGACTCTGTAAGAATGGCTGGATGCTTAGTAATCTGAGATGGAATCCTTATACACCAACAAAGTATGGACTTTGGTTGCTATATCTGAAGGGTTAAATCCCCATCAAGAGCAAGTATATCTTGAGAAGATTACTTGGTGTACATGGAAAAGTTGAGACTTTTAAAGCTAGACTTGTTAAAGGTTTTAGTCATCAACCAGGTATGGATAATGATGAAACCTTTTCTAGGGACTATGCTTGAGTCCATCCAGATCCTACTTGCCACGGCTACATACCATGACTACGATATCTGGTGGTTGGGTGCCATGACAACTTTTCTAAATAATGATTTAGAAGAGAACGTCTATAAGAACACAGCTAGAGGGCCTCGTAGACAGTGGGAGCAGCGGAAACGTGTGCAAGATGCTTTATAGGATAAAGCAGGCATCGCGGAGTTGGAACATCTGTTTTGATGGATTAGTCAAAGAAGTTGACATTATCAAAATGGTAGATGAACCTTGTATAAACAAAAAGGGTAGTAGGGAGTATGGTGACGATCCTCGTAGAGTACGTGGATGACATACTCTTGTTAGGGAAGGAGTTTCCTATGCTACGCTCGATCAATCTCCGCTTATCACAAAGATTTTCCATATAGGATCAAAGTGATACCTACTAAATCCTAAGCTTTGGATCTATGAGATAGATCTAATTGGATGTTAGGATACTCACTAGTTGTAGTGAGATGGTAGGAGAATCACTGGAAGGGTTCCAGAGTGATAAAGACGACTGAATGTCAGTCACAGGCATTGTCTTTACCCTCAGTAAAGGGACGGTATGTTGGAAGAGTTCCAAGCTTGATACCGTGGCAAACTAGACGATAAAGGCTGGTAACATCGCTATTAAAGATACTACCAAAGAGGCAGTTTGGGTGTATATTGGTTCATAGGATGAACTAGGTTCCTACCATTGTGTGACAATGGAAGTGTGGCTTCGACCGTAGAACCCTGGTCCCATCTGTGACCCAGACATATTCTGAGGCAGCATCACCTGATCATGGAGATAGTTGATCTCCAGGATGATCGAGGTTAGGAGAGTAGACTCAGAGGACAACACGGCGGATCCACTCACGAAGGCCTTTTCCCAAAGAGAGACTTTTAGGGGATGGTTGAGTATGTGATACTACAACCACTGCTACAGATGGCCCTAGTGCAAGTGGGAGATTGTTAGTTATATGTATGCCCTAGAGGCCATTACTGTACATTGGATGTATATTGTAGTGGATGCTGGGACATATATAGGTAGGACTTTCTTGCTCGACAGGATAGTACGCTATCTGGTTGCTCTTTATCTTAACGTGTATACTTTCTGTCTCTCTGTTACATGTTGATAAAGCCCTTAGGATGTGTACTCGACTTCCAGGACTGTGATGCAGATCATACTAGTGGGGCCTGGATAGTCCATGAGTACATCCTTCAATGTTCCTAGTCGAGGGAATATCGAGACGGGGCATTGATATTCCAGAGTAGACTAGCGTATATCTTCTCGACCCATGCGATGGGCGATGGATGATCCCATATCCATTGGTGTTTGACATCAGAGATGGTATACGGGTGCTCAGTGGAGACTGGGTACACTGAACGGACTCGCCGAGAACTCCCAGATGGTATTATACCTCACGTCAGATGGCAGTTCTCTGGTGACACTGGTACAGCTTAGTCTGTTGACCCGAGATCGTCATAGAGTCTTGTGTGTCTCCCACTGTGCTTTGATTTCCACCCTACCACGGCTCTACTGAGTCGTGCAAACAGGTGGTTTTTGGGTACAGTCCCGATTCACATGGAGGCAATGAGCGATAGGAGGGGATTCGTCTCTCCCGGTATTGGGGATTGATGTTGCGCAATGCACGACTGGCCATAACAGGAAATCCCTGGCCAGGGTTGCAGTGATATACTGGTAAGAGTTATCAGTAGTTTCACGAATGTTATGGACCCTACGTCGGCATGAATTATCAAGCTATTGGGGTCTGACGTTTACCACCCCTAGGCGAGATATGCGACATATCAGACGAACAGACCGGACTGTACGGTAAGTGTTACTGGTTGGATTCACAGGAGTGTGAGCGGGCTTGCTCGTCGATCTTCTGATCGCTCAATACCCGGGTGGCCGTTACGTTTAGCAGACCGCTTGCGGCTTGTGGGTGTTTGATATGATCATCACCTGCTGCCGGCGTATTGACGAGTCTTTAGAGTCCTACACAGAGGTTTCCTGGCTCAAGCGAAACGAAATAGGAGCGCATATGAGATATGTGCGGGACCGAGAATAATGCGTGTATGTGATACCGTATTTCATTCTCGCGATGAATGTGTCGAATGGTTGTATGCGATATAACCTAGTTATCGAATCAAGGATTGATTCGATAAGCCGATACATTGGATACTAGCCGGTTATATGCGACATGAACGGATCATTAAATCAAGTGTTGATTTAATGATTTAATGTATAATTATATATTTGATATATTACTTTGCATTAACTGGTATTGGTTCACTTTAAATGGATTTTCTCACTTGGATTGTGCAAGTTGTATATGTGATATACTTTTATGCACAAGATTGTATCATGTTTGATGATACATGCAAGCTTGGGTTTGTGTAAAGAATTGACCATGGTTATATGAATGGTTAGGGTTTCATTTTATTTACTTATTCTTTTATTTATTCTTTTTGTTTATTTTGGAAAAAGAAAATGATAAAGAGAAAAAAGAAATGGTGGCTTAGTTTGTTTTTTAGTTGAAGTTTCATGAAGCATTGACTAAGTCACCATTCTTGTCTCATCCTTAACCCTAACCATACAAGTTAACCATGGTCCATTCTCTACAATTAACCAAGGGTTAATATATGATAAGTATTGATTTATTTATCTAATTATTAAAGACTTATCATATCTTCTTCTTCTTCATCATCTTCTTCTTCCATGAAGAAATCTTGCTACTCCAATGGCAAGTGATGAAAACTAGTGAGAAATCCAAAACTAAAGTCTACCCACTTCCTATTTCTTCATCCTCTACCTCTTGCCAAGTAGTATAGGGTGTTTCCTTCACAAGTTTTCATGGCCTGGTGAAGGTGGAGCTTGATCTAGTGATGCCTCGACGTAGATCATCTTCGGCACGTCGTCGATGACCTAGCCCGTTTTTCCTCCGATGAAGCCGACGCTAGAGCCCAAGATACGATTTGGACAGCGAGGGGACTTCATCACGGAGCCTAGAAGGTGGTGGACCGGATCTACAAAGGTTGTAGCCCCTTCCCTTTAGCTATATTTCCGTTTACTTGCTTGCATCGCCTATATATCTAGTTAACGATCCGTATTAGGGTTTGTAGGCACTTGTAAAATTTGAATTAGCCATGTTTGATGCCTTGTGAGACTTCATTAGTGTGCCTAGGAACCCTACAAAAATGAATGGCCACTCTTGACCCCTCACTCATTCAAGCATGGAATTATGCAATATAAAATTGCAACCATGCTTGAATAGCGAGTCAAGAAGAATAAACTAAATAAAATCCCATGCTTGCAACCATGCTTCATTTTCCACCTCATTTCTAATTTCCCAAAATAGAAATTTAAATGCCATGCTTCATTATTATATATATATATATATATATATATATTTAATGAAGAATAATTAGTGAGCTAATGATATTAGTTAATATATAATTATATCACATATAATTTATATCACATTATTAAATCAACACTTGATCTAATAATCCGGTTATATCATATATGACCGACTAACATTATTTATCTGTATATCACATTATCGAATCAACACTTGATTCGACAAACTGGTTATATCACATATAACCGAACCGATAACAGATGACTGCCAGATTACAATACTGTATCACATACTCGTATTTAATCAGGCCCACACACATATCACATATGTGTCCTACTTCGTTTCGCTTGAACCAGGGATCTTCTGTGTGGGACTCTAAAGACTCGTCAATACGCCAGCAGCAGGTGATGATCACATCAGTCACCTACAAGCCGTCAACGGTACTAGCTTGACGTAACGGCTACCCAGGTATTGAGCGATATGAAGATCAACAAGCAAGCCTGTCCACAGTCTCCATGAAGCCTATCAGTAACACTACCGTACAGTCCGGTCTCTTCGTCTGATATGTCGCATATCATGTCTATGGGTGGAAATCGTCAGACCCCAGTAACGTGATAAGTCATGCCGATGTCTGGCCTGTAAGGGTTCAAGAAACTACTGATAACACTTATCAGTAAATCTCGGCAGCAGCCCTGCCCAGGGACTTCCAGTTATAGCCAATCGAGTATAGCGCAACATCAACCCCCAATACCGGGAGAGACGAAACCCCTCCTATCGCTCATTGCCTCCATATGAATCGGGACTGTACCCAAAATCCATATATTTGCATGTCTCCTTTGAGCGTGGGAGGGAGGAAATCAAAGCACAGTGGGAGCCGCACAAGACTCTATGACGATCTCGGGTCTACAGACTAACCTGTACCAGTGTCACCAAAGGAATGCTATTTGACGATAGGTATACTACCACATAGGAGTCCTCGGCGAGTCCTGTTCAGTGTACCCAGACTCCACTGAGCACCCGTATACCATCTTTGATGTCAAACACTAATGGATGTGGGATCATCCATCGCCCATCATATGGGTCAAGAAGCGTATACGCTAGTCTACTCTGGAATATCGATGCCCTGTCTCGATATTCTCTCGACTAGGAACAATTAAAGGATATACTTGTGAACTACCTTGGCCCCACTAGTATGATCTCCATCAAAGTCCTAATAGTCAAGTACATATCCTAAGGGCTTTATCAACATGTGAGAGCAAGACAATATCAGAATACAAGTCTACATGTTTAGACAAATATAACCAGATAGCATACTATCATGTCGAGCAAGAAAGTCCTCTCTCTATATATCCAAGCATCCACTATAATATACATCATATGTACACTAATGGCCTCTAGGGCATACATATAACTAACATCACTTTCTTCCGGGTGATTGCTTGATAGGTGGGACACATTGCTTCATGACCGCCATTTTATACTTGTATATTTATTTGTTGTATCTAGTTAAACCTCCATCAACCAGACTACGTATATTTGTAGACTTAGAAACCTTTATTGTATTTTCTTTCGTCCTTAGAGTCGCGCATGTGTATTTATTATTGTTTCTGGTTTTCTTGATGATATTAGTTTTCTTTTCTTTATTTTTGAGTTTTGATCCTCACCTCCGGCGTTGTATATTTATTTCTTGCGTAGTTGTTTCCGCCATTGGGCGAAGAGCGAGCTCCCGCTTAGGAATGCCTTTTATTATATTGCTTGTACTTTTTTCGAGTTAAAATATACAAGGGAGGTGCTGCCGAAATTTCAAATGACGAAAATGTTTTCAAATAGATACAAAACATTGTTTTCATATTATATTACCTATATATTTAAAGAAGAAACCTGATTTCATTAAACCTTATTTCAAAAATCCACCTCCACTATTTTCCCTAAAAGGTTTAGATTTTTGGGCTCTTGGCTTACTTGAATTAGGTGGGGTCCTATAGAATTCACTTAATTCAAGGGCAAGGCACGTGCCTTTTCCGAGTTGTGACAAAGTTGGTATCAGAGCGTTAGGTTTTACCTTGGTGCGAGTCTAGGTTTGACTATGTGGAGTCTAGGGCGTATATATATATTCGAAACCTAGGCTTGACCTTACGAAACTTAGACTTGGCCGAGGAGGTATTAAACCCGAACTTTCGTCGCGTAGGTTGACCTTAGTTGTTGGAGTAGGTGACTTAAGTAGAGTGACGTACCGTGTGTATGTTCTGTGGCATACTTAGGATACGCTACTCCGCTTAAGAAGCCTTAGGATTTACATTTCTTAGGCACTATACTTCTATTCTTTCCTATGATCTATCCTCATCGATATCGAACCGTGGTTTCCGTTACCTTGGTTACACGAGCAGAGAGAGCTGCAATTAGAGATGCGGTCAGCATGAGCTCATCAGGGACGAGGACTGACCATGATATATTTCGGTGACACAGGAACGCACTGTTTTATTGTTTTATTAAGATTTCACACGAGCGTTCGAGATCTGCACCAGATGATCGGGCCATTGCTAGAGGCCAGCCAGATTGCGAAGATTATTACGGTACCATCTACTCCCGATAATTGAGGTGTTGTCTACCGTGCAGACATATGAGTCATCTGTAACTGAGTTTGATAAGATATCGTCCTCAGACTATTGAAGCGGATGCAACATGAAGTTATACTCAGGGATGCGAAAGAAGATTGCTAGTCACAATTGGATAAGACTAGGATCTTTCGTTCATTTGGATGCTTCAATGTGAGGTCATCAATTGATTAACATCAGCTAGAAGAGGCCCTCACACAGACGTGCTGCGAGTCGATCAAGAAAGGACGTTGTTCGTTGGATGCTTCAATGTAAGATTAGTAAGTTAACCAGCTTCGAATAGAAGGACCTCACCCAGATGCGTTGTGATTCGATCGAGAACGGACGAATGAAATATATTCCTCCGATGATTTGGAAGAGTTCCCGATGACGAAATTGGCCAGATGCCTTCTACAGGATATTGGAGATGCCGTGTTCGTAGCTTCGAATGAGACTCTCGATATGACTATAGTCAATTGGAGCGCACTCCATACAGCTATGAAGAGATGATTGCGAATTGGTCTATACCAAAGGGAAGCAGAGTAAGAGGTTCGTACGAGATTTTAACGAGTTGACGTTCCACTTCGTTGGTGCCAGAGACTTGTTACGCGCGCAGAGGCGTTGGATGCAGACGTACTTCAAGAGAAAGGTTATTATGAGTATGCAGCTGTTCCGGAACAAGAAACAGATTAAGTAAAGAGTGCCAACTTCCGGGCAGACCTGCAGAGATGCGATCGGGAAAGAGACCCTAATAGGATTTTTCGGGAATACTACATGATAATACTTGGGCACAGGATCGGTTGTATCGCACATAATCAGTAGGCTATAGGCTGCCGTCTTTGACGTGATACGTTATGAGTGACCATGTCAATTGGTCAAGAGATCTTCAGAAGCACCAGATCTAATCTGTTTTTGTTATTACTCTGAATCAGGCTGTAAAGCCGAGGAGTCATGTGACTGGTAATCCACAAGGAAGGACAAGGATCTAAGAGCAGAGGATGTCAGACCGTGGGCAAGAGGCTAGTAGATATTCTATCTCTGCCAGCCTTGGATGCACCGGCACCTTTCGACACAAAAGGAAGGGCACATCAACGACAGTTGCACATGATTCGTATTTCTATGTATCAGTTGTGCTGATTTTTGTTTTGTGCATATTCATTGCACTCGATTTCGATTTTATGCCATCCGAGATATTTGATTTGGATTTCATACGTATGGTATACATATGATTTGACTTGTGCTTTCGGTATAGTTTTCATGTACTTTTAGTACCTTGATTTGGTTTTGTGCACGCTGATGCACATGTTTATGAGTTTATACGCCGCTGTATATTTGAATTGAATTAAGGTATGTCGTATACCATTGATTTCAATTTTGATACTCGATATTTATTTTCGTGCATCCTACTGCACTGGATTTTTTTTTGTGCACCATGTGCACTGAGTGATATTCTTGCATACACTTTGCGCACTTGATGTGATTTTGTGCACACCAGATGCACTAAACCGAAATTCTTCATGCATATCAGATGCACCTGATATTGTTGTCGTGCACACCCGTTGCACTGGAAAGATGTTTTCGTGCACACCAGTTGCACTTGATTTTGTTTCTGTCCACTTTCGTGGCACCTGTATTTGGTTTCGATTTCCGTGCGCACCAGATGCATGTGGCATTGTATACTCTATTTTGATATTGATTTCCTTTTTAGCTATGTTTTTCATGATATATACTACGATTTAGTAACCGAACAGGACTGGTCTGAGAACAGTACCTGAGTATTTTTGCATGCATCAATAATTGCCGAGGGGATTTCCAAAATTGAGCTATAGTCTCAATATTTTCTTACGTGTCTATGATGGTATGAAATTTTATAAAGGAAACCCTTCTAAATCATTTTCAAAAGGCGGAACGTATATGTTAAACAAAGGAGATATATATATATATATATATATATATATATATATATATATATATATTTTCCTTATAATGAACGTCCGCTACTTATGTCGTGATACGCGCATCGCACGGCAATTTGAAAAAGGTTTTGCATGTACTTCTATTTGGATGTTTTGATGATTTTACAACGATGCGTACTATATACATGTTATAATTTTGATTATATCATGTTGGTTTTCGTATTGGATTTTGACATTTGTACTTTCGCCATAACTCCGATGATTGCGTGATACTTGACGGAGTTTTGATTTTGAGTTTTACACTCGTTTTCATTGCGCATGCATTGTGCTATGATATGTTTTAAGTTTTCATAATTTCGGAGCCCCGACGACTTGATCATTTTACTGAAATGTTTTAGTTTATGGGGGAGTTTTAAATTTAAATTCGGGGACCGAATTTATTTAAGGGCGAAGATTATAACATTTTAGAAAATAAAATATTATTTTTGGGAATTTAAATAAATAAAATAATTAATTTTATAAATATTATAAGATATGGAGATCGGTTTTAAATGAAATGGTATAATTATATACCGACAGTTTGGAAATCAAAGTGAATTATTGAATTTGAAGGTATTTTCTAGATTTAGGTATTTTATACATAATTATGTAACTAATTATGTGCAAGTTTATATCAAACCCGATTGGTGCAGTACTAATCATGTTTAAGACAAAACCCATTTTCTTTCGCTTTGTTAACCATGACACATTGTATTCTTATTTATGTATGGTTTCATTTCAAATTGTTTATTGCTATTTGTGGTTTTTATAAGAAAAGAGAGGATAAATTAATTGTGGGGACAAGAGGGAATGGCCAGGTGAGAGAGAGAGAATGTGAGAAAGTTCTACACACTTGACCATTCTTCACATCATCTTTTTTTCTTGCATTTTCTTCACCTCATTCTCAACTCACATTTTTTTCACCTCCTCCTCCTTCATCCTTCACCACCTCCTCTACCACCCTAAATCATTTCAAAATCCACACCAAAAAGCAATTCCATCTTCACAAAAAACAATCACAAGCTCACTACAAACCCCATGGCGGAATCAAGATTGGACTTTGAGCACTTTGGACAACCCAAGAAAACTCTTGAGTTGCCAAATGAAGTAAATCCTACAATTTTAGTTAATTTGTTGTTTTCCTTACCTCCTAGTGTAGTTTAGAATTAATCTTATGTGGTTTAGTGATCTTGGAAAATTCCAAATTGAGGTTAGAGCATTTTTGACTTGTGATGGTGTAATTGAGGATCAGTAGTGACTATAAACCCATATAGTGCTAGAATCCTGGACCAAACTGAGTGTAGAAACCCCAAGACACGAACTTGGAAATCTTCGATATCGGTTTTTGTAGGAATTGTGATGATATATAGAGATCTGCTATAACTAGGAAACCCTGAAAAATATATAGAGAAGACAGGGAGACAAGCAGGGCACCCTGATGCTACCATAGAGGCCGGAGACCCTAATTTGAAAACCCGGCCGCAAATAATAGCTTTTTGGCCGCAAATTGCGGCCTTGACTTGGGTGCTGGGTTGGATTCTTGGACCATGGCTCTTTTATCTTCTAATTAGACCTATCCTATATGCAACTTGTCCCAATTCTCACCTGAGACAAATCTGGAGGTGTTTTCCTAATGTGCCATTTTGGTTTTGCGACTTTAATGACTTGGATTTTTGGTATTTTGGTTCCGAATCAATGGTTTGACGTTTTTACGTCAGCATCGAGGATTTTTGGTTATTCTTGCGTGCGTAGGCCATAGGTTCTAACCTATGTGCACTTCGTGTGCCGTTTCGATTTTCTCTTGTTGATTCTTGTTTACGATACGACATGCTTGAACTGTAGGTACCTTCGCGTAGACTTCGGGACGACAAGGGAGAACAAAGCGTCTTCGATTTCGGCAAGCGAGGATCGAAGGTGAGTAGATGTATATCTACGAGGGAAGTCGGGTGGATGGCGTATAGCACCCCCGCAATCGTAGATTAGGATGCGTATATTATCGTATATGTTAATAAGAAGTACGGATACTTAGCAAAATAGGGTTTTCTAAGAGACTATAGGTTAGATTAAGCGTACTTGTAGGACGGATTACTCTTAGCCTTTAGTTCCTTAGTCAAGACCCGTAGTTTATATTGTTGCGCGCGCACACACACACTCACACACACACACACATGCACTTGGTAATGGTGTGTGTATATGTGTGTGTGTGTGTGTGTGTTTGTTCATATATATATATATATATACACATATACACGTGAGATGAGGATACTATATGTGTTGAATGGTTATGAGTCGATATGATCGGGCATGATACCGTGAAGTTATGATATGTGATTGAGTCAAGACACTGTTTATGATAAGAAAAATTAAAGGATCGTTGGGCGATATATATATAGATATGCAAACATACGATAACATGTGACTTGATGAAAGATAGATTGTACGAGACCTTAGATCTGTACCCCTGATGATGATATTGTACGACGATTGATACCGTACGAATTATATGATATACATATGATATTTGACCCGTACCCTCAATTTTGAGGATGTCGTACGATGTATATTTCTGTACGAGGTATATATGATGATTGATCTGCACTCTTGACTTGAGGATGCCGTACTATGTATTATACAGTACGTGACGCTATAAGACTGGATCGCCGACTACTAGATATATAGACTCGGAATATACCTAGATTTTCTTATCACTCCGATGTTGGAGATAGTGCCCTCTGAGTCAATTATTGGATCACAAGCACGTGATTGCAATGATTGAGGGAGGACCTATACCGGTAGGACTGTCTTACTCAAGATGATAGTATGCTATCTGGTTTATCTTTATCATCGTGTACTGCTTTAGGTGACCTTACAGGTCACTATTGCATGTTGATAAAGCCCCTAGGATTCTTGCTTGACTGCCAGCAGTATGAGGGCGATCATATACGTGGGAGCTGGGGTCTATAAGCACATCCTTAAAAGGTCCCTAGTCGTGGGAGTTTCGAGACAGGGCAACGATACTCCAGAGTAGACTAGTGTATACAGTCGAGACCCCGACGAAGGGCGGTGGCCGGTCTCACAAGCCACTGGTGTCAGTTGGTTCACCTAAGATGTATACAGGTGCTCATTGGGTTAAGAGTACACCGGACAGGACTCGCCGGGAACATGCTAGTTGGTCTTATACCTGATGTCA
This sequence comes from Agapanthus africanus, assembly GCA_030015575.1. NCBI lineage: Eukaryota > Viridiplantae > Streptophyta > Magnoliopsida > Asparagales > Amaryllidaceae > Agapanthus > Agapanthus africanus. Next base: position 509,858,330 of record JASDDO010000026.1, on the reverse strand, counting down.
GATAGCAGTTCCCTGGTGACATGTGTACAGGTTAGTTCATCGACTTGAGATCGTCATTTGTCTCATATGAGTTCCCACTGTGCTTTGATTACTACCCTACCACGCTCAAAGGAGACGTACAAACAGGTTTTAGTTGGGTACAGTCCCGAGCCATATGGAGGCAGTGAGCGGATCTGCAGGGGTTCGTCTCTCCCGGTATTGGGGGTGAGGTCACGCTGTGTCTAGGAGAGCCATTACACAAAGCCCTCGGCCGAGGCAGGAGATTTACTGGTAGGCATTCCAGTAGTATCTCAGGGTGTTCTGGGCTACACTCCGACACGACTTGTACCGCTTTTGGGGGTCTGACTTTTACCAACCCCCTAGGCCCTCCATGCGATGCTCATAGACGAACGAATCGGACTGTACGGATATTGTCACTGACAGGCTCAGTAGGGTGTCAGGATGAGTTCGCTCATCGACGTCCCTTTTGGTCAATACCTGGTAGCCCGTTGCATATTGGCTAATATCTCTGACGTGCTAGTGGTTAAATCCACAACCAAAGTATTGACGAGTCTTTAGAGTCCCCCACAGACCGTTTCTCAAGTTTCGGGCGAAACACTGGAGAGGTCGTATGGAGATATGGCAGGGTTCGATCAGATACGTACGGTATTGCACGGATCATGATCGGACGGTTTATACTAGTGGGCTTTGGTTTAAGCCGGATCCTAGTATTGTACGGTGTAGATTTTGTCTCTTTGCATTTGGATTCAGTGGGAATACAGATGCGGGTATGTATATACAGTCGCGGGGTTTTTCTGTAATTTATTACGGGATCAGTTTTTTGAAGTTGCCAGTTTGTATTCCGTTCCGGCCAGTTTTCCTTTGTTCCTTCACTGCCGGATTTTTTCGATGGATGGGGTTATTTGCAAGTGTGCAAATTATCTTTTGTGGAGGGGTTTCTTGTAAATGGTGGCTTCATGATGGTTCTACCATGATGAGATTCTTTTTTCATCTTTTCTTTTGCATTAATGGTGATGGTTTTTGATTAGGATTTGAAAGGATTTTGATGTGAGATAATTTGATCATTATCTTCACATATTTGTTTATGCCATTTTTCTCTCTCCCATTATTCTTGTTCATGGGGCCGGCCACTTATGTGAGAGGAGGAGAGTTCATTTTTGGTGGTGAGAAATTTTTGGCATCACTTTTTCATTCATGCTAAAAAGAGAGTCCCATTTTCAAAGTTCACTTCTTTCTTCACCTCCATCAATGGCAACTTCAAACCCCAAGAGACAATCCTCTCTACACTTGCCTACAGCATTCCTTGGGTACGTCGGCTCGCCAACTTCGTTCCTGAGTTGCCTCGGTCCAGAGGTGGGAGCCCGTAAAAGAACCCGGCGATGTGGTGCCCGTTCCGACGAGGAGATGAAGACCGGAGGTTCCGCGAGTAGATCGGAGTGGAGGCTGAAGACCGAAGGACACGGATCGCTCGGTATAGCTCTCTACTCCATTTTCTAGTTTCCTAGAGTTAGGTTAATGGCCCGATCCGGGATTTTAGCGCGCGGTGGTGCCGGTTTCTAGTTTTTAGAAAAGTTTCGTTTCCGCATTCCAGCGTCGGATTGATGGCCGGGGCGCCGCCGTGCACCTACAATGGTATCAGAGCCACGCCATTAACCTTCGCTAGCTTGGTCTAACGTGTTTACATTTTTGATCGATCAAAATTCCAAAACCACAATTTCCATTGCATGAGTTCCTGTCGAATTTTGTTTTAGCTCAAAAATTTTTTCAGTACATTGCAGAAATAAATGCAGGGATTTTGTTGAACACTGAAGAAAAATGGTCACGTGAGGACACTGCAGCACCGCGGAACCGCGGCCCTAACCCCCTTTTGGCCGCGGTTCCGCCGCGGAACAGTGACCTTTTTGCACTATTTTTCTGCAGTGATTCCAGTGTTGGAAATGGGGTTCTTTGGAATGTTCTGTTTGGGCCCAGATTTTCTTTGAGTGCTACAGTTGTGCTTGGGGCCCACTTCGGTAAATTTGATCGATCAAAAAGTTTAAACAAGTTAGTTCACAGTATTTACATTATATCTGCGACCGTGAATGTCACTCGATCGGTAAATCCAGTCTATCTGCTATAGGCCTTTTAGACGGATTTGCGAACGTGACATTCACGTTGATGTTCTGTGTTGTGCTGTGTTGTTGCGGATTGGTCGTGGGGGATAGCCTGGATGCAATGGTAGTACAGTTTGGTTGTTTATGTACATTTGATATTGCGGGGCGAGCGTCCAACATGTGGACTGTCGTCACTGCATGTTTGTATATTATTCTTTTAGGGCACGACCGGGCTGAGGTCGATGTACCCATTGTATGTATATTTTACTTTCTGTACTAGGATTACCCCAAGGAGGGGTGCACGGATAGCCGGGTTCTAGAGGGAAACAAGCCCGCATCTTATGGCGTTGAGATGGAGGGGGCTTTACTCTAGAATTGCGGGCTATTCGCTGCACTCGTAGGGGGTACAGGTTGACCCAAGGAGGGGTGCCCAAGTTACTGGATTCCGTGAAGTGCTGGGTGGTCCATCGTTGCTGAAGGGGGCTGCCTCGCTTCACGTTTTGGCGGGTGACTTGCCGCGCCCGTAGGGGTTTAGGATTTCATTGCACAGGCTATCCACACGACCAGAGGAACGTCGGGTTTCAGTAGTGGCTCTATGAAACCCGGGGATCCCAGATATCTGTATTGTTCTGTGATTCTTATTACATTTCTGTGATGTTGCATTTTATCACGCCTTGAGTGAATATTATATATTGATATATATACTAGTAGATGTTGTATATGTTTTGCATCCGCGCTAGTCCAGTCCCCGCTCTGTCGTTAGTTAAGTAACCTAACGGGTGATGACGGGACCCAGTGGCGAATGCGGATGGCATATACGTACATCATTATTTTCGTTCTTTATTGGTGTGATCAATTGATGGGACTGCATTGATTCGGATCAATGCAAGCTAAACAAACCTATTCTGATGTTGTTGGAACACTTTTCAAAAAGCTGTTACTGTAAGGGCGTTCTCTTTTATTTTGCACAGTGGTATTCGGTTATGAATATCCAGCTCCTCGGTCGACGAGGCAAGGGCCTAGATCCCTTCACCGGGAGTGACCCCTTGGACAGAAGTTTGCGTCAGGGCAATAACTTCACTATAGCCGATTGCCTTTTGCTTTGCATCGTGGTATTCAGTTGGAATATCGTGCACCTCATTCTACGGGGAAAGAGCCGAGATCCCTTCACCGGGAGTGACCTCTTTAGCAAAGCTTTTCGTCACTATATTTTTATAAAGCTATCCGGTTCCTTCAACGATATCAAGTTCATTACGTTAAAGGTTTTTCGCCAAAAACCATTCGTAGCCCTCCGTCGTTTCAGACGGGTAGCACGTAGTATTCATGCTATGTTTGTTGGCCTTAGTCAAGGCATAGTGTATGGTAGCCGCTTGTTACTTTTCTGTTGCATAGATAGATGCGTTGGTTTGGGACAGTCATATAGCCTTGTTGGCCCTAGTCAAGGGCTTGTACGGGTGGGTTCAAACTAACCTGGACAATGACGGGTAGAATTTGACATGTGACTTATGATTTGTTGGCCTTAGTCAAGGTCATAAGAGCATGGGGCAAAAATCACATCGGGAGTTTCTAAAGAAACTGAAACTTGCCAGATATGCGCATACCTTCTGGAGTGTGATAACGTGAGCGGATTCCGTCACGTTATCATGCGATGATAGTTGGATCCCGATTCCCACTGATGAGTTGATTTACTCCTCGGGTGATCCTGACTAATTCTTCTTTCAGGTTTGGAGGAGAATTTGACGGTACAGTGGGAGGTTTTCTGATTAGATAAAGTGATAACCATTCTGATCTAGGTTAGAGTGCACGCTGAGTGTTTCTTTTCTCTCTCTCTCTCTGGCAGCGACCATTGACCCGACCCTAGACTATGACTCAGTGACCAAGTTGACCGAACCTTCTTAAACACTGGCTTTTGGATTGTCAGAGTTGCAAACCTCATTGCCACTCCTACTTTTACCCTTTTTCTCCAGGAAACCCCGTATTACTACAAACGTCCACTTCCATTGGACAAAACCATCGTATGGTTATATACGAACTCGAAGGAATTTATTCGAGGATAGTTTCCGGTTCTGGAGAAAACGAATAGGACTATTCAGTTGTCTTTTCCTTTTACCTTCTCTCAGGTTATGAGTACTCCTTAGTTTAGAAGATAGTACACCTATTATGCAAATTGGATAGTCTTCTTCCAAACCATAGGCAGGTGCCGACCGGTAGGGAATGAAGAAAACCAATTAGCATAACGATGGTGTACAGAAGGTATTAAGTAAAGACATATAAAGGGATTATTAAGAGGGCAAAGTAAATTGCGACTGCTATTCACGACCAAACCAAGTATTTCATTACCACTCCCACTTCACCTTTGTATTTCTCCAGGACACTCCGTATCACTACGAAGATCCACAGTTATTTGGATACTCCATCGTATGGTTATATACGAACTCGAAAGGAACTTGTTCCAGTTCGGGGATGGATTCTGGTTCTGGAGAAATAGGAATAAGGTTTTATTCGGTTGTCTTTTATCTTCATCATCTCTCGCATTGCGAGTGCTCCTAGGATTAGGACAGTACACCCATTATGCTTATTGGATAGTCTTCTTCCAAACCATAGGCTGGTGCCGAACGGTAGGGAAGGAAGAAAACCATTTAGCCTAAGAGGGTATACAGAAGGTAATGACTAAAGACATATAAAGGGATTTGGAGAGATGGCAAAGAATTATACGGTTACAGTTGTGAATCTGGATAATGGAAGAGGCATTACTAGGAACACCCGGATACCCCATCGAAACATTTCAATGTTTCAGTTTCACTGTGTACTGTTAAAAGAAAAACTGATTTCCTAATTAGACACTTACTCCAGGATATGTATTTACCAGGTTTGATTCTCACATCTGTATGGTTTTACAGATGATGAGTGGGAGTAAGTTATTGGGAATTAGGTGATCATCCTCATTATATCGGGATTCGTTGTAATTTGTGATATTTGAGGAAGTCACCTGGGTTGTTTGCCGGACGGCAAATATTTGGTTTTGAATATCCGTTGTAATGCACCAATTTCAAATTGATATATCTGTACGTCTATATTTATAGAGTGAGATATAACTCTTTGAAATTATGTCCATGACATTTACCTATATCAGTTGATGGTTAGGTAAGGAGCATTAAGCAGCGGTGTAATTCTTCTTAACCATAAGTACAGTTTTCAACCTACGACACACAGGGATTGAGTTATTGGACTCAGGGGACTTATACAAAGTATTGTATGTAGTCCAGTGTCCATTAGGACAGAGGGGTTGGTACTCGTACTGTATTCTGTTTACTTGTGACTTCTCTAGTTCTTGGACATGTGTTTCGTAGAAATGCAAGGTCCAAGTTTTGAGAAGTTATAGGTATAAGAATAAAGTAGAGAACCAGATGTTGCAAGTATCAGGATTCTTCAAGGTGATCAAAGATGTAGATACTTGTGTGTGGTATTCAGTTGATAGTAATGGTTTTAAGAGAACTTGCTTCTCTTTCAGGTTACTCATAATTGGAAGTACTTCTAAGTTGAGTAATGCTGATCGGCCTCTTTCCATTTAGTTGACATCAACTGGAGACAGCTGCATGATTTGAATCTGGTTCAATTAAATCAGTGCCTCGTGCCCATGTACGCGTTTAAGGATTAATCCTTAATCCTGCGCGCGCGAGAGGGGGACTTGACTCTCTCTGCTTCACCTCCCAATACGGTATCGAGTCTTGAGGACTCAAACCAGACAAGCGAAAATACAAGTGAGTGGTTGTTTCTGTATTGGATATAGAACAGTTCATATCTTAACGATGTTAAGGTACGGGGAGTTGTCCGGCTTATGCTTAAAACCAGACTCTGGATAACTCAAGGCACGTTTCTGTAATGGCTGTTTGTGGGTTGACCCAGGCTATGACGAGGGTTGACTTTCTACCATCTGGAAGATCAATAGTTATTCTTCTTGACTCGCCACAGTTTTAATAAAAATGGATTTTTTCAGAAAAACAGTAGTGGGAGTATGGTAGAACTGGAAGTGATTCCAGAACCGCAAACGATTACTGAAAGTTTGATAGGAACCTAAAGATTCAATCTGGCTTGAAATTCCATTGGCCACTCCGCCGATACGGTGGGTAACCTCAGGCACCTGAGGGGTACTCCGGTAGCCTCAAGGACGGTGGCAGGGAGGTTCTTGTTTACCCAGACTTGCCAATGCTGCTGTTCCAGACTGTGAGACCCGGCAGGAGGATGAGTATAGCGTCGTTCTAAACTAGCTTTAGAAGTGCACGTGTATATGACTCTGCCAGAGGGTTGTCGTAGTCAGTGGGAGCAGCGGAAGCATAGTGGACAAGTGGCTTATGTCTATTTACAGACTAAAGCAGATATAGCAGAGATAGATCATTTATTTCTGATGTGACAGTCATAGGTTTGACTTCATCAGAATAGGGGATGGATCTGTTAAGAAGGTAGTAGGGTGTGATGTCCTGGTATTTGGATGACATACACAGAGTAGGAAGTGAAATTCCTATACTACGGTCAGTTAAACTTTGGTTGTCACACAGTAGTTTCTCCACATAGGACTTGGATTTCATATCAGGCATTCTGGTTACTAGATCTATGGTTTTAGATCTAGATTTGGGAAGTGTCCCAATCAGGGTACTTAGACAACATTCTGAAGGTATTTAGAATGGACGACTCCTGGCATGGTGGTGTACCTGCAGGTGATGGAGTCACCCTCTCTAAAGGTGTCTCACAGACTAAAGGGGAGAGGGATATGCATGATTGGCAGATCACTTGCTTGGGCAATTGAGTCAATCATGAGATATCAAGTACCACACCAGACGTTGTTTTTGCATGAGATGCAGTAAATTGATATTAATCCAATCCTGGAGAAACGATCGGAAGCAGTTTTAGAACATAAGTTGATGTTCTAGGGAAATGATAACGACAGCCTCCTTAGGAGACAGTTATCAGTCCAGGCTTCCAAGGTGACCTGGATGACAAAGTGACTGTCAGAGTTATAGTTCTCCCTCTGAAGAGGGGCAGTATTTTGGACAGGTGGTCCAGGTGGATACTGAGGGAGGCATGGCGCAGGATACAGATTAAGTTCAGTTGACCATACAGTCTAAAAAGTTTGGATTTGGGGTTCACTTATGAACTAGGTCCCATCAGACATCCAAACATATTCTAAGACAGGTATTGCTCATTTCGGGAGATGGATTTCTCCGCGAACTTGAGATAAAGAGAGACATAGAAAGAAACATCACAGCGGATCCACTCACTGAGGCTATTCCTCGAACACAATAGTTTCGCAAACGAGCTTTGTGAGACTGACCAGTAGAGGAGTTGGGTGTTCGGTATCACACGGGCTGTGAGTATGCGACATCGCAATAATCAGCCTTGAGTGCAACTAGGAGATTGTTGGAGATAGTGCCATTAGAGTCAATTATTGGATCACGGGCATGTGATTGCAATGATTGAGGGAGGACCTATACCGGTAGGAAAGTCTTACTCAAGATGATAGTATGCTATCTGGTTTATCTTTATCATCGTGTACTGCTTTAGGTGACCTTACAAGTCACTATTGCACGTTGATAAAGCCTCTAGGATTCTTGCTTGACTGCCAGCAGTATAAGGGCGATCATATACGTGGGAGCTGGGGTCTATAAGCACATCCTTAAAAGGTCCCTAGTCGTGGGAGTTTCGAGACAGGGCATCGATACTCCAGATTAGACTGGTGTATACAATCGAGACCCCGACGAGGGGCGGTGGCCGGTCTCCTAAGCCACTGGTGTCAGTTGGTTCACCTAAGATGTATACAGGTGCTCATTGGGTTATGAGTACACCGGACAGGACTCGCCGGGAACATGCTAGTTGGTCTTATACCTGACGTCAGATAGCAGTTCCCTGGTGACATGTGTACAGGTTAGTTCATCGACCTGAGATCGTCATTTGTCTCGTGTGAGTTCCCACTGTGCTTTGATTACTACCCTACCACGCTCAAAGGAGACGTGCAAACAGGTTTTAGTTGGGTACAGTCCCGAGCCACATGGAGGCAGTGAGCGGATCTGCAGGGGTTCGTCTCTCCCAGTATTGGGGGTGAGGTCGCGCTGTGTCTAGGGGAGCCATTACACAAAGCCCTTGGCCGAGGCAGGAGATTTACTGGTAAGCATTCCAGAAGTATCTCAGGGTGTTCTGGGCTACACTCCGACACGACTTGTACCGCTTTTGGGGGTCTGACTTTTACCAACCCCCTAGGCCCGCCATGTGATGCTCATAGACGAACGGACCGGACTGTACGGATATTGTCACTGACAGGATCAGTAGGGTGTCAGGATGAGTTCGCTCATCGACGTCCCTTTTGGTCAATACCTGGTAGCCCGTTGCGTATTGGCTAATACCTCTGACGTGCTAGTGGTTAAATCCACATTCAAAGTATTGACGAGTCTTTAGAGTCCCCCACAGACCGTTTCTCAAGTTTCGGGCGAAACGCTGTAGAGGCCGTATAGAGATATGGCAGGGTTCGATCAGATACGTGCGGTATTGCACGGATCATGATCGGACGGTTTATACTAGCGGGCTTTGGTTTAAGCCGGATCCTAGTATTGTACAGTGTAGATTTTGTCTCTTTGCATTTAGATTCAGTGGGAATACAGATGCGGGTATGTATATACAGTCGCGGGGTTTTCCTGTAATTTTTTACGGGATCAGTTTTTTGAAGTTGCCAGTTTGTATTCCGTTCCGGCCAGTTTTCCTTTGTTCCTTCACGGCCGGATTTTTCCGATGGAAGGGGTTATTTGTGTTAGTTATATGTATGCCCTAGAAGCCATTACTATACATAGGATGTATATTGTAGTGGATGCTTGGACATATATAGGGAGGACTTTCTCGCTCGACATGATAGTATGCTATCTGGTTACTCTTTACCTTAACGTGTACACTGATTGTCTCTCTGTTACATGTTGGTAAAGCCCTTAGGATGTGTACTTGACTACCTGGACTATGATGCGGATCATACTAGTGGGGACATGGTAGTCCACAAGTACATCCTTCAAGGTCCCTAGTCGTGGGTGTATCGAGATGGGGCATCGATATACCAGTGTAGACTAGCGTATACCTTCTCGACCCATACAGATGAGCGATGGATGATCCCATATCCATTGGTGTTTGACATCAGAGATGATATACGGGTGCTCAGTGGAGACTGGGTACACTGGACGGACTCGCCGAGAACTCCCAGATGGTATTATACCTTACGTCAGATGGCAGTTCTCTGGTGACACTGGTACAGGTTAGTCTGTAGACCCGAGATCGTCATAGAGTCTTGTGTGATTCCCACTGTGCTTTGATTTCCACCTTACCACGTCCAAGAGGGCGTGCAAAACGGTAGCTTTTGGGTACAGTCCCGAATCACATGGAGGCAATGAGCGATAGGAGGGGATTCGTCTCTCCCGGTATTGGGGGTTGATGTTGCGCTATGCTCGACTGGCCATAACAGGAAATCCCTGGCCAGAGTTGCGGTGATCTGCTGGTAAGTGTTATCAGTAGTTTCACACATGTTATGGACCTCACATCGGCATGACTTATCGAGCTATTGGGGTCTGACGTTTACCACCCCTAGGCGAGATATGCGACATATCAGACGAACAGACCGGACTGTACGGTAAGTGTTACTGGTTGGATTCACAGGAGTATGAGCGGGCTTGCTCGTCGATCTTCTGATCGCTCAATACCCGGGTGGCCGTTACGTTTAGCAGACCGCTTGCGGCTTGTGGGTGTTTGATATGATCATCACCTACTGCCGGCGTATTGACGAGTCTTTAGAGTCCTACACAGAGGTTTCCTGGGTCAAGCGAAACGAAATAGGAGCGCATATAAGATATGTGCGGGACCGAGAATAATGCGTGTATGTGATACCGTATTTCATTCTCGCGATGAATGTATCGAATGGTTGTATGCGATATAACCTAGTTATCGAATCAAGGATTGATTCGATAAGTCGATACATTGGATATTAGTCGGTTATATGCGATATGACCGGATCGTTAAATCAAGTGTTGATTTAATGATTTAATGCATAATTATATATTTGATATATTACTTTGCATTAACTAGTATTGGTTCACTTTAAATGGATTTTCTCACTTGCATTGCACAAGTTGTATATGTGATATACTTTTGTGCACTTGATTGTATCATGTTTGATGATACATGCTTACTTGGGTTTGTGTAAGACTTTAAACCATGTTTAAGTGAATGGTTAGGGTTTTGTTATCCTTTCTTAACTATTTATTTAGTTTATTTCCTTTTAAGGCAAGTAAAGAGAAAAATGGTTGCTTTAAAAGATGAAGCTTGTTGAAGCTTCATGAAGCATTGACCAAGTGACCATTTTTGTCTTCATTCCTAACCTAACCATTCACCTAACCTTAGTTTAGTCTCTACACTTGACCATGGTTGGTTTATGATAAGTATTCTTTGATTTTCTATTTGGAAAATAACTTATCATAAGATTATCTTCTTCTTCTTCTTCTTCTTCTTCATCTTCAAGATGAAGAAGCTTGCCTCCATCATTGGCAACTAGTGAAAAAGAGTGAGAAATCCAATTCTAAAGTGATCCCACTTCCTATTTCTTCATCCTCTACCTCTTGCCAAGTAGTATAGGGTGTTTTCTTCACAAGTTTCATGACTTGGTGAAGTGGGAGCTTGATCTTGTGATGCCTCGACGTAGATCATCTTCGGCATCGAAGTCGACGACCTAGCCCGCCCATTTCTCCGATGAAGCCGATGCTAGAGTCATGAATTCGATTTGGACAGCGGAGAGGACTTCATCACGGAGCTGTGGAGGTGGAGGACCGGATCTACAAAGGTTGTATTTCCGTTCACTTAGTTAAGTTGTTAACTAGTTGCTTTTGTCGCCTAAAATTCTAGTTAACGATCCGTATTAGGGTTTCTCGGCACTTGTAAAATTTGAAATTGGCATGGATGATGCCTTGTGAAACCTCATTAGTGTGCCTAGGAACCCTACAGTGGTATCAGAGCCTAGCTAGAGCCTTAGGCGATGCCTAGACGACGTTTGAAACCCGATCGAACCGAAACCCTAATTCAAAACATGCTCTCTGGACTTTTTTCAAAAACTGGGATTTTTCCAGATTAAAAATGCTTAAAAAATTCAGCAGGGAATTCTAAGAATTACGGTGCAAAAATTATCTCATGATCCCTCTAATGCGCGGCGGAACCGCGGCAGAAGCCTGGCTTCTGCGGCGGTTCCGTGGCCACTTGATAGGATTTGCCTCCAAACTTTGCACAGTAATTCATGTTTTCAGCAGCTGAGTTTTCTGGGAATTTTTAATATTTACTCAAGAGTTGAGTTTTCTGGGTTTTATTAGGGACTCGGTATTTCGATCGGATTGTCTAATTTTTGTCTGTGTGCTTTTCCGGATAATTTTAGAATATGTTAAAAAGTTCGACCGGATATAAATACCCAACTTTTCCCCTGCCGGGAAATTTCCAAGTGTTGGATTTTTCCGTGTTTTAAAGACGTTCTAAGTAGTGCAAGTAACGCGATGGTCCCTCTAGAAGACAACAAACCTTAACTCGATTATGTGACCGTCTTGAACTGCCCTTTGAACCTTAGGGTTTGGGGCAGTACGGCGTGCCACATGTGAGGCATTGGCTTGACCCTTCTACGGCTGGACCGTTGGTACTGAGGCATGAACTGGATGTTTTTAAACTTGTTTCATGTGTTGATCTGTTTCGGGAAAACTTGGGTGTTCGATTGTTCGATCGGAAAGTTTAACATTTTCTATCTTATTCGGAATGTGATACAATAATTGGAATTCACAATCAGTTATGAGATAACTGAATGAATGTTATAAATCTAGCGGTTTAGTCTCACTTGATCGGTTGCCACGGAATTTTGATGTGATCAAAAGTCCGTCGCAATCACGTAGCATACGCGGATACTCGCCGGGTAAACTTAATAGACAGCCTCGCTCCATAGCCCCGACCAAGTGACTGTAGGAGAACCCCGTCGCCGAAAGCATCCGTTCGGGTGCTCGCGGCAGCGGTGTTCCGCCTTGGTGCGCTTCGTCGACGGCGTCGGGGGTGCAGCCGCCTACTAAAGTTTGCGACGAGCATTCGATCAGGATGTCGGGAATCTTGTTGAATTGCCCGACTTGATATTGAAAAGTGTTTTCGATATGAGACTAAAATGCGGGGTTTATAATTGTTAGGCATGCGATATCTAAGGAATTCATTTGTTTAGGCATGCGATGTCTAAAGAGGTTGCGGATTCCAACTGTTGTAGTTTTACACTTTCTTTTCTGTGACCGTAAGTGTAATATGTGATATCGCCGGTTTCGTTGCTATATGTCAACGACAATTGGGATGGGCATATTTACTTACGTTGATGACATGTGATGTTATGTGTTGCTGGATATGTTATATTGGATCGTCGTGTTTGAATAGCCGGGGGGGTTTTATGTGAGATGAGTGTTTTTCATTTTCATTCATGTAAAACTTGTATGTAATATTCTTTTATTGGGGCACTTCCAGCTTGCGGAAGATGTCACCGTTTGTATATTATTTACTTTTCCGCACTAGGATAGACCCAAGGAGGGGAGCACAAGTAACCGGGTTCTGGTGTCCAGAGGGAGACCAACTCGAGGAGTCGAGTCCGGGTCTCCTAACTCTAGAATTGGTAGGGTTGCTTGCCGCTCTCGTAGGGGTCTAAGGGTGTGGGTTTGGCTATTCATCGCGGCCGTGGAATCCGTGTTTTATAATGGCTCGTATTGAAAACACGGACGTCCTAGTATATCCAATATTTCATATGTTTCTTCTGCTGCGATATCTGTGATGTGATCATGTGATATGTTCTGTAATGGATACTGTATATAGTATATATGATATATTATATAGACGTTACTTATGTTTTACACCCGCGCTAGCCCTGCCCTGCTCTGCCGTTAGTTACCTAACCTAACGGTGCACGAGGGGACATCGAGGCGAATGCGGATGGCATAAGTGTACGTCGTATTTATCTGTGATGTTTAGGTACTTAAATGATGGGACTTCATTAATGTGATTAATGAATGTAAAAGAAACCTAAAGATGTTGTAGAAACTTGTTTAAAAACTGGTAGCTCTAGTTCTTGCTTTGCATAGCGGTGTTCCTTGTAGAACATCCAGCACCTTATTCGATAAGGAAAGGACCGAGATCCCTTCATCGGGAGTGACTCCTTTAGCAATAACTGGCAGATGCTACAAACTCGGTTTGTCTTTTGATTGCTTCTATAGTTCTTGCTTTGCATAGTGGTATTTGTGAAATATCCTGCACCTTATTCGATGAGGAAAGGGCCGACGATCCCTTCACCGGGAGTGACCCCTTTAGCAAAACTAGAAAAGCCTCAAAAACACTCCATTTAAAAATCAATCGATTCTACAACGATATCAAGTTCATTACGCAAAAGGTTTTCCTAAAAACCTGTCGTAGCCCTCCGTCATTTCAGATAAGTACTGGTTAGTATTCGTGCTGCGTTTGTTGACCTCTGTCAAGGCGTAGTGTGCGGTAGCTGATTAGTGCTTATCTGTATAAGCATATGATGTGATTGATTTAGGGTAGTCGTGCGACCTTGTTGACCTCTGTCAAGGGTCGTGCGGGTGGGTTTACTTCAATCAGGAAATGACGGGTTGAACTTGACTAGCAGCCTATGGTTTGTTGACCTCTGTCAAGGTCATAGGACGCTTGGGGCAAAATATTATCGGAAATTTCAAGTGTTGAAATTTGCAATGAGATTGCATACCTTCTATGAGATAGTTGGATCCCGATACCCGCTGCAAGTAAGAGTTACTCCTGGGAGAGTTTTACACATTACAATTAGCCGATCAAGTAGGTGTCTAGAAAGGCGTCAACGAGGTTAAGCCTCTGGGAAAACGAGGTTTACATTAATTAGGTTCGTGCGAAAGCACGGGGGACCTCCCTCAAAATACCGACACTAGCCTGGCTGAAAGATTGGCGAACTTGTAGTGTGTAATTAATTCCGGCTGGTCTTTCCTTTTAGGGTTTGAAGGAAGATTTGATAAAAAGCAGTGGGAGCCATCCTGATTAGATAAAATAACACCAATCTGATCTTGCAAGAGCGCACGCTGAGTGTTTTCTTCTCTCTCTCTCCAGGTAGCGACCATATCACGCCTTAATCAAGATAATAATACGGATATTGACCGAACCCGCTTGTTATACTGCGCTGGGGATCGTTGGTCCCGCTCCAACTTATAATTGTTATAAGACAGAGCAGGAAATTGGGGAATACCAGAATTCCCGTGCCGCCCAAACGAAGAGAGTGCATGCTGATGCATCATCTTCGGGTGTGTTCATTATACAGAACTGTTTCTCAGTATCCTCCGCATCCTTGGTATATGATACCGGATCAGGATCCCAGATATGTAATCTGTTACATAGGGCTACAAAAAGGTAGAAAAACTGAGAACGGGTGATAAGTTTCATGAGACAGAAAACGGGGCAAGTGTTGCAGCCAAGTCTGTTGGTCACTGTCACCCTGTATTACCAATACATTGATTTTGAACAAATGCTATTAGATACCGAACCTGATATACAAAATCATATCAGTCTCTTTATTAGTAAAGAAATGATAAAATTCTGTATTGATGGATAATGTTTTGAACATTTCCTATATCAAAAGTTGATCGGTTCAGGCACGTTATCTAAAAGCATTGACGTTCTAAATCAAACTACAGTTCTTAGTATACGGAACACACACAAGAGGAAGAGTTCAGAAATGAACGGATCCTTCTTGAGGCATTGTAGACTAGGTCATATCAATGCGACCCGACTAGCTGAAGTTACATGTAGATGCATATTTAAATCAGTTTGAATTTACATCTTATGAAACTTGCCAGTCATGTCACAAAGATTAGATGACCATAGCTCTGCTTATTGGAAACAGAGAAAGAGTTAGTCGACTCTTGGGATTGATACATGATGATGTATGTAAGATCCCCTGTCTACACATGCCAAGAACGGTTCTTTGTACTTAGTTACATTCTCTGATAATCTCTCAAGATTCAGACATATGTTCCTGTTGAAACACAAGTCCGAACCTTTTGAGATATTCACAGAATATAAGTTAGAAGTAGAGAACCAAAATACGGGTATAAGTATTATGTCCTTTGATGTGATCGAGGAGGAGAATACTTGAGCACGAAAATCCTGGATTATTCTAAAGGAGAATGAGATTCTCTCTCGGCATTACTCCTCCGTATACACCACAGTACGTCGGTGTATCGGGGCGGAGCAGATGCACCCTATATGATATGGTGTGCTCTATGATGAGTACTACTGAGTTTCCTATTTCCTTTTTGGGAGTTATGCACTTGAGAAGCTGCATACCTATTGAATTGGATTCGAATCAAATCTATGCTTACCGCTTCATATGTGATATGGAAAGGGAAGAGCCCATATCTTAAGTTAGTTAAGATTTAGGGTTGTCCGGGCTATGTTTAAAAGCAAAATCCGGACAAGCTCGAGGCAAGATCTGTTATGTAGAACTGGAAATGTTCCAGCTATACAATCTGCAGCCGATGATTTGAAAGAACCAAAGGATTCAATAGTTACCAACGAACCTCAGCCTCTCCGCCGATCTAGTAGGGTTCCTCACCCACCTGAGAGATACTTCGGTTTCTCGATGACAGTGGGAGCGAGGATTGCATCATGAGATGATGACCCAACTAGTTTCGAGCTGGCCATCAGGAGTGAGACTCTGTAAGAATGGCTGGATGCTTAGCGATCTGAGATGGAATCCTTATACACCAACAAAGTATGGACTTTGGTTGCTATATCTGAAGGGTTAAATCCCCATCAGGAGCAAGTATATCTTGAGAAGATTACTTGGGGTACATGGAAAAGTTGAGACTTTCAAAGCTAGACTTGTTAAAGCTTTTCGTCATCGACCAGGCGTGGATTATGATGAAACCTTTTCAAGTGGCTATGCTTAAGTCCATCCAGATCCTACTTGCCACGGCTACATACCATGACTACGATATCTGGCGGTTGGGTGCCATGACTGCTTTTCTAAATGATGTTTTAGAAGAGAACGTCTATAAGTACACAGCCAGAGGGCTTCGTAGACAGTGGGAGCAGCGGAAACGTGTACAAGATGCTTTATAGGATAAAGCAGGTATCGCGGAGTTGGAACATCTGTTTTGATGTGTTAGTCAAAGAGTTTGACATCATCAAAATGGTAGATGAACCTTGTATAAACAAAAAGGGTAGTAGGGAGTATGGTGATGATCCTCGTAGAGTACGTGGATGACATACTCTTGATAGGGAAGGAGTTTCCTATGCTACGCTCGGTCAATCTCCGCTTATCACAATGATTCTCCAAATAGGATCAAAGTGATACCTCCTAAATCCTGGATTTTGGATCTATGAGATAGATCTAATTCGATGTTAGGATTCTCACTAGTTGTAGTGAGATGGTATCAACAGATCCTGGGGAGAATCACTGGAAGGGTTCTAGGGTGATAAGGACGACTGAAAGTCAGTCACAGGCATTGTCTTTACCCTCAGTAAAGGGACGGTATGTTGGAAGAGTTCCAAGCTAGATACCGTGGCATACTAGACGATAAAGGCTCGATACATCGCTATTTAAGATGCTACCAAAGAGGCAGTCTGGATGTATATTTGTTCATGAGATGAACTTAGTTCCTCCCATTGTGTGACAATGGAGTTGTGGCTTATGCCAAGGAACGTCCGTCCCATCAGTGATCCAGACATATTCTAAGGCAGTATTACCTCATCATGGAGATGGTTGATCTCCAGGGGATCGAGATTAGGAGAGTAGACTCAGAGGACAACACGGCGGATCCATTCACGAAGGCCTATTCCTAGAGAGAGACTTTTATGGGATGGTTGAGTATGAGATACTACAACCACTGCTACAGATGGCCCTAGTGCAAGTGGGAGATTGTTAGTTATATGTATGCCCTAGAGGCCATTACTATACATAGGATGTATATTGTAGTGGATGCTTGGACATATATAGGGAGGACTTTCTCGCTCGACATGATAGTATGCTATCTGGTTACTCTTTACCTTAACGTATACACTGATTGTCTCTGTTACATGTTGGTAAAGCCCTTAGGATGTGTACTTGACTACCTGGACTATGATGCGGATCATACTAGTGGAGACATGGTAGTCCACAAGTACATCCTTCAAGGTCCCTAGTCGTGGGTGTATCGAGATTGGGCATCGATATACCAGTGTAGACTAGCGTATACCTTCTCGACCCATACAGATGAGCGATGGATGATCCCATATCCATTGGTGTTTGACATCAGAGATGATATACGGGTGCTCAGTGGAGACTGGGTACACTGGACGGACTCGCCGAGAACTCCCAGATGGTATTATACCTTACGTCAGATGGCAGTTCTCTGGTGACACTGGTACAGGTTAGTCTGTAGACCCGAGATCGTCATAGAGTCTTGTATGATTCCCACTGTGCTTTGATTTCCACCTTACTACGTCCAAGAGGGCGTGCAAAACGGTGGCTTTTGGGTACAGTCCCGAATCACATGGAGGCAATGAGCGATAGGAGGGGATTCGTCTCTCCCGGTATTGGGGGTTGATGTTGCGCTATGCTCGACTGGCCATAACAGGAAATCCCTGGCCAGGGTTGCGGTGATCTACTGGTAAGTGTTATCAGTAGTTTCACACATGTTATGGACCTCACGTCGGCATGACTTATCGAGCTATTGGGGTCTGACGTTTACCACCCCTAGGCGAGATATGCGACATATCAGACGAACAGACCGGACTGTACGGTAAGTGTTACTAGTTGGATTCACAGGAGGATGAGCGGGCTTGCTCGTCGATCTTCTGATCGCTCAATACCCGGGTGGCCGTTACGTTTAGCAGACCGCTTGCGGCTTGTGGGTGTTTGATATGATCATCACCTGCTGCCGGCGTATTGACGAGTCTTTAGAGTCCTACACAGAGGTTTCCTGGCTCAAGCGAAACGAAATAGGAGCGCATATGAGATATGTGCGGGACCGAGAATAATGCGTGTATGTGATACCGTATTTCATTCTCGCGATGAATGTATCGAATGGTTGTATGCGATATAACCTAGTTATCGAATTAAGGATTGATTCGATAAGTCGATACATTAGATATTAGTCGGTTATATGCGATATGATCGGATCGTTAAATCAAGTGTTGATTTAATGATTTAATGCATAATTATATATTTGATATATTACTTTGCATTAACTAGTATTGGTTCACTTTAAATGGATTTTCTCACTTGCATTGCACAAGTTGTATATGTGATATACTTTTGTGCACTTGATTGTATCATGTTTGATGATACATGCTTACTTGGGTTTGTGTAAGACTTTAAACCATGTTTAAGTGAATGGTTAGGGTTTTGTTATCCTTTCTTAACTATTTATTTAGTTTATTTCCTTTTAAGGCAAGTAAAGAGAAAAATGGTTGCTTTAAAAGATGAAGCTTGTTGAAGCTTCATGAAGCATTGACCAAGTGACCATTTTTGTCTTCATTCCTAACCTAACCATTCACCTAATCTTAGTTTAGTCTCTACACTTGACCATGGTTGGTTTATGATAAGTATTCTTTGATTTTCTATTTGGAAAATAACTTATCATAAGATTATCTTCTTCTTCTTCTTCATCTTCAAGATGAAGAAGCTTGCCTCCATCAATGGAAACTAGTGAAAAAGAGTGAGAAATCCAATTCTAAAGTGAACCCACTTCCTATTTCTTCATCCTCTACCTCTTGCCAAGTAGTATAGGGTGTTTTCTTCACAAGTTTCATGACTTGGTGAAGTGGGAGCTTGATCTTGTGATGCCTCGACGTAGATCATCTTCGGCATCGAAGTCGATGACCTAGCCCGCCCATTTCTCCGATGAAGCCGATGCTAGAGTCATGAATTCGATTTGGACAGCGGAGAGGACTTCATCACGGAGCTGTGGAGGTGGAGGACCGGATCTATAAAGGTTGTATTTCCGTTCACTTAGTTAAGTTGTTAACTAGTTGCTTTTGTCGCCTAAAATTCTAGTTAACGATCCGTATTAGGGTTTCTCGGCACTTGTAAAATTTGAAATTGGCATGGACGTTGCCTTGTGAGACCTCATTAGTGTGCCTAGGAACCCTACAATTTGCAATTATGCAAATTATCTTTTGTGGAGGGGTTTCTTGTAAATGGTGGCTTCATGATGGTTCTACCATGATGAGATTCTTTTTCCATCTTTTCTTTTGCATTAATGGTGATGGTTTTTGATTAGGATTTGAAAGGATTTTGATGTGAGATAATTTGATCATTATCTTTATATATTTGTTTATGCCATTTTTCTCTCTCCCATTATTCTTGTTCATGGGGCCGGCCACTTATGTGAGAGGAGGAGAGTTCATTTTTGGTGGTAAGAAATTTTTGGCATCGCTTTTTCATTCATGCTAAAAAGAGAGTCCCGTTTTCAAAGTTCACTTCTTTCTTCACCTCCATCAATGGCAACTTCAAACCCCAAGAGACAATCCTCTCTACACTTGCCTACAGCATTCCTTGGGTACGTCGGCTCGCCAACTTCGTGCCCGAGTTGCCTCGGTCCAGAGGTGGGAGCCCGTAAAAGAACCCGGCGATGTGGTGCCCGTTCCGACGAGGAGATGAAGACCGGAGGTTCCGCGAGGAGATCGGAGTGGAGGCCGAAGACCGAAGGACACGGATCGCTCGGTATAGCTCTCTACTCCATTTTCTAGTTTTCTAGAGTTTGATTAATGGCCCGATCCGGGATTTTAGTGCGCGGTGGTGCCGGTTTCTAGTTTTTAGAAAAGTTTCGTTTCCGCATTTCGGCGTCGGATTAACGGCCGGGGCGCCGCCGTGCACTTACATCCGACTAGGTCCTTAGTTTTGTAACAACCCTAAACTTTCTGTACAATTTTTTTTCAAAAATACAGAAAGGGTTACTTGAGCATGAGCATAAGTTATAAGTTTGATTTGCTTTTGAACAGCAAGAAGGAGCTTGTAGCTCATTGGTAAGACCTTGCACTGCTGAACCAAAGCACCAGAGTTCAAATCCCATCAACCACATATTTTTTAATTAAATTCTTTTAATCTTTTAGATGCCCAAGAGTCTACACGTGCACTACACGTAATAAGATAAGTTACAGAATAAACAAACGTGACCATGAGACTAGACCAAGCGTCAGGGACATGTGGCGCCAAGACAAGCCCTGACTCGCCCAACTCGGGCCGGTGACTCGCTTGAATCGGCCGGCGCCGCCGGGTCAACTCGGTCTAATCCCACTTTTTCTTGAAGCCCCTGCACCCTTTGGCCTACCCCCTCCCCCCTGCACTGTTTAAATTCTCTGCAATTAACCTGACAATTAAAATACCCCATTTTAATCCTTTTTAATACAAATTTAAATACAATTTTTATCACACCCTTTCACTACCCTAAACCCTAGATTTTTCCTATAAATACCACCCCTCAAATCATCCCCTAACTCATAAATCCCTGCCCAAACTCTCAAGAAAATTCCCAAGACTTTTTGTGTGCAAGTGGAGTTAGCAAAGGGCGAAGCTCCGACCAACTTCCGACGACGATCCGAGGAGATTCCGACGACGAAACGACGCACCGGCACCTCCTACCTCTTCCTCCTTCTCTCTTCTAGTCTAATAACCTATAAGTCCCTACTTCTTCCTCTTTTCTCTATTCTAAAAACATTCAAAACTAAAACCCGATGAAAGCGGAGTTAATTCGACTTCCGATTCGGTTTTTCCTTAAAAAGTTCTATTTTTCTTAAACAAAATAATACCAAACTCTTATGTCATCACCATTAAACATTAACGAAGATAATAGAACAAGTTTGACATCAAAATTATAACCGTAACAAGTTTTATTCCATTTTTACATTAAAATACCTTCATGTTTCATTTCGACATACTTGAACTTTTTAAACTGTATTACCTTAGAAAACCCACGATGTAATGACCTACCTCCTCACAACGTACATAGCTAACATAACATGATGAAATTTGGGAACATAAATTTGGAAAAAATACGACTTTACATATAACTACCTCCGACTTATAAAAACCTTTTTCTACAAGATGTGTATTTTAACAAATCATTGCAAATGCGCCTCTACGACCCATTTTAGGGAACCCGTTCGGGATGGTGCAGATTATCGCACATCCTCGGGCCTAGTAGAGTGAGATACAGACCTCCGCAAGGAGCATACGATATCGAAAGATTTAAAATACAATTTTCTTTAGAAAATGTGATTTCTGTTATAAACAAAACTTATATTTTTAATAAATAAATATATATGTAATTAATATAAAAATATCTATTTTTAATATTTATAATATTCCACAATTCCAAAATTCAAGAAAAACATTCCATTTACAAGAAAATACCATACAATTCCAATATTACAAATAAATAACATATATTATGAAATTAGGTTTTATTCACTAGAAATGTCACATTGATAAAATATAAATCCATGAAAACTCTAAAGACGATAATAAAATGCTTGTGGTGTATTTTGAAAATTATACAAAATTATTTTTACATAAACCCCCCTTAAGTTATACTAAATTACAATAAGAACCCTAGTAAACATAGGTTTAAGCGGGACCAGTCTCTTGAGCCTCAGGGAGCCGGAGATATGGGTGCTTGCCTATTTAAGCTAGACAACTTAACAAACGGTGCTATCAACACGGTAATTGTCTTTAAAAAAGACACAAATCCTGTCGTCCATGTGCAGCAGTTACCGATAGCACCAAAACATAATCTAGGATTCAATTTCTTTTTTATTTGTCTGACTTAGACTGAGTCTCAATATAATCAATCTGACTTGAATATGATTCAAGTATCAAACTTCAATACAACATGGTTCTATGAATCTATCTATTCAATCTAATCAATCTATATTGACCGAACCGAACCATGGATATACATCCATCTGCATGATTCTCCAGTTACATCCATTTACTGATATCAAGGTTTCGGCAAGTTATCCTTCTATATACAATATACAATTCAATATAATACAAACAATACAATCAAGACATCACGAGGTTTATAAGGGGCAGACTGGTATGGAAGGTGTTAAAAGTGGCACGAGACAACAACCATAAAGACACCTAACCTGAATTCAATTGTCGTTGTACCGTGGCTGAACGGTTCCTTGTACTCCGTATACCATAGTCTCTGGTCTAGTGAGACTCCTCTCGTATACACTAGACTCTTCTGTACCAAGCTACAAACAACAGTGTTAACATTAAATACAACATTATAACAATATACTCTCTATTCTGTCTATTCCATTCTTGTCTATTTACGGGACTTACCGAGCGATTTGTTCGCTGACGACATTCTCTTTCTTCTTCTTTGGAATGTCGTCAGGTGATTCGGACTCACTAGAGATCGAGCCCACCAGCGAGAATTTTGATCAGCTAGCTTTCGACCCGGAGCTCTAGTTACTTATACATTTCATTTTAGTACTTTCCATTTCTGTTATGCCACTGTTAGGCATTGCTTTTCATTTCATGTATTTAGTTTTCAGATGTATTGTAAAAAGAATGTTAATAAATAAAGTTGATGTTCAATTATATCTATTGTCTTTGTCTCTTGTGTATTTTACTTATATTTCTTAGATACGCTTAGCGTGTTTACTTGTGAGTAAATATGTAGCGGCCAGCCGCGTCCCCTTCGCCATACACCAGGAAGCGGGGCGTGACGGGTTTTGTTGGTGGCCCATGCAGGTCAGAGATGTATGGAACCCTACCATGCAGTTCAACTCTGCGTGGACAACCTAAGCAATATAACACAAGAACCAGCAACTGAAACATTCTTTACAATTCAAATTCCTTGAATCTCCTAATTCCATATATTTTGAATCTATCCTAACCCAAATCTTTCCTCCAAGGTTATGGATTCCTCAAACAACACCAGCACAAATGTCAACAACACTCCCCCACCACTACCACTTACACCTGTCGTCGCTGCTCCGATCAACGAGTAGACGGTTCTGCTTGAGGCAATCCGAAGCCTCCTGGAAGGACTGCAGCAGCAGACTGCTATATTATTTAACCGACCAGAAGCAGAAGCAACCGGTATAAAGCGCTCTACCACCTAGATGGCAGGAGGATCCTATCCTATACAACCTTAAAAACACAAGAGACAGAAAGAAACAATTAACCAGTCAAGTCCAGGTTTTTGTTTCTACTGCAAGAAGGATGGACACTTGTGGAAGGACTGTAGGCACGCAAAAGGCTTATGCCTAATTTATGGCGCATCCAATCACGGAATTGGAAACTGTCCTTATAGACGCAACCCAGCTCACACACCCACCAACTACCCGCAGCGACCAGCTATCCAGGCTCCTGCACCTCGTCTTGAACTCACAGCTCCACCACCTGCACAGCCTACTCTCCAATTCCATCAGGCTCTGAGGAACATGCCTTGAGGGCAGAGAAACATGCCCCAAGGACAGAGGAATGTACCATGGCATCAGGCTTTCCTTCTAGCGACCGAAGAAACAGAGGCCGTAGACCAAGGTAACCCTAGTAATTTCCTCAATTCTTTTAAAATCTTTCGCATTTTTCATACACTACCAATAGTTCTATCACCAAACTTTCCTTGAATTTGTTACACTTTCCTTTTACAAATTTCAAGGACGAATTTTTTTTAAGGAGGGTGGAATGTAACAACCCTAAACTTTCTGTACAAATTTTTTCAAAAATACAGAAAGGGGTACTTGAGCCTGAGCACAAGTTATAAGTTTGATTTTCTTTTGAACAGCAAGAAGGAGCTTGTAGCTCATTGGTAAGACCTTGCACTGCTAAACCAAAGCACTAGAGTTCAAATCCCATCAACCACACATTATTTTAAATTAAATTCTTTTAATCTTTTAGAAGCCCAAGAGTCTACACATGCACTACACGTAATAGGGTAAGTTACAGAATAAACAAACATGACCATGAGGCTAGACCAAGCGTCAGGGACACGTGGCGCCAAGACGAGCCCCGACTCGCCCAACTCGGGCCGGCGACTCCCTTGAACCGGCCGGCGGCGCCGGGTCAACTCGGTCCGATCCCACTTTTTCTTGAACCCCCTACACCCTTTGGCCTACCCCATTCCCCCTGCACTGTTTAAATTCTCTGCAATTAACCAGAGAATTAAAATACCCCCTTTTAATCATTTTTAATGCAAATTTAAATACAATTTTTATCACACCCTTTCACTACCCTAAATCCTAGATTTTTCCTATAAATACCACCCCTCAAATCACCCCCTTCACTCACAAATCCCTGCCCAAACTCTCAAGAAAATTCTCAAGACTTTTTGTGTGCAAGTGGAGTTAGCAAAAGGCGAAGCTCCGACGAACTTCCGACGACGATCCGAGGAGATTCCGACGACGAAATGACGCACCGAAACCTCCTGCCTCTTCCTCCTTCTCTCTTCTAGTTTAATAACCTGTAAGTCCCTACTTCTTCCTCTTTTCTCTATTCTAAAAGCATTCAAAACTAAAACCCGATGGAAGCGGAGTTAATCCGACTTCCGATTCGGTTTTTCCTTAAAAAGTTCTATTTTTCTTAAACACAATAATACCAAACTCTTATGTCATGACCATTAAACATTAACGAAGACAATAGAATAAGTTTGATATCAAAATAATAGCCGTAGCAAGTTTTATTCCATTTTTACATTAAAATACCTTCATATTTCATTTCGACATACTTGAACTTTTTAAACCATATTACCTTAGAAAACTCACGAGGTAATGACCTCCCTCCTCACAACACACATATCTAACATAACACGATGAAATTTGGAAACATAGATTTGGAAAAAATACGACTTTACACATAACTACCTCCGACTTATAAAAATATTTTTCTACAAGATGTGTATTTTAACAAATCTTTGCAAATGCGCCTCTACAACCAATTTCGGGTAACCCGTTCGGGATGGTGCGGATTATCGCACATCCTCGTGCCTAGTAGAGTGAGATGCAGACCTCCGCAAGGAGCATAAGATCTCGAAAGATTTAAAATACAATTTTCTTTAGAAAATGTGATTTCTATTATAAATAAAACTTATATTTTTAATAAATAAATGTATATATAATTAATATCAAAATATCTATTTTTAATATTTATAATATTCCACATTTCCAAAATTCAAGAAAAACATTCCATTTACAAGAAAATACCATACAATTCCAATATTACAAATAAATACCATATATTATGAAATTAGGTTTTATTCACTAGAAATGTCACATAGATAAAATATACATCCATGAAAACTCTAAAGACGATAATAAAATACTTGAGGTGTATTTTGAAAATTATACAAAATTATTTTTACATAAAACCCCTCAAGTTATACTAAATTACAATAAGGACCCTAATAAATAGGTTTAAGTGGGACCAGTCTCTTGAGCCTGAGGGAGCCAGAGATATGGGTGCTTTCCTATTTAAGGTAGACAACTTAACAAACGGTGTTATCAACACGGTAATTGTCTTTGAAAAAGACACAAATCATGCCGTCCATGTGCAGCAGTTACCGATAGCACCAAAACATAATTCAGGATTCAATTTCTTTTTTATTTGTCCGACTCAGACTGAGTCTCAATATAATCAATCTGAATTGAATATGATTCAAGTATCAAACTTCAATACAACATGGTTCTATGAATCCGTCTATTCAATCTAATCAATCTATATTTACTGAACTGAACCATGGATATACATCCATTTGCATGATTCTCCAGTTACATCCATTTACTGATATCATGGTTTCGACAAGTCATTCATCTATATAAAATATACAATTCAATATAATACAAACAATACAATCAAGATATCGCGGGGTTTATAAGGGGTAGACTGGTACGGAAGGTGTTAGAAGTGGCACGAGACAGCAACCATAAAGACACCTAACCTGAATTCAATTGCCGTTGTACTGTGGTTGAACGGTTCCTTGTACTCTGTATACCGTAGTCTATGGTCTAGTAAGACTCCTATCGTATACACTGGCCTCTTCTATACCAAGCTACAAACAACAGCGTTAATATTGAATACAACATTATAACAATATACCTTTTATTCTGTCTATTCCATTCTTGTCTATTTACGGGACTTACCGAGCGATTTTTCACTGACGACATTCTCTTTCTTCTTCTTTGGAATGTCGTCAGGTGATTCGGACTCACTGGAGATCGAGCCCACCAGCGAGGATTTGGATCAGCTAGCTTTCGACCCGGAGCTCTAGTTACTTGTACATTTCATTTCAGTACTTTCCATTTCTGTTATGCTACTGTTTAGGCATTGCTTTTCATTCCATGTATTTAGTTTTCAGATGTATTGTAAAAAGAATGTTAATAAATAAAGTTGCTGTTCAATTATATCTATTTTCTTTGTCTCTTGTGTATTTTACTTATATTTCTTAGATACACTTAGCGTGTTTATTTCTGAGTAAATACGTAGCGGCCAGTCGCGTCCTCTTCGCCGTACACCGGGAAGCGGGGCGTGACAGGTTTAGTCTTTTAGTTGTTTAGGTAGATGCTAGACTAGGCTCGAGTCATACCTATTTTCAAAACTAACGAATCGTATGAATCTTCAAAAGATAATCCGAGAGACACTACGGATTTTCAAAAGACACATCTTTTCTCAAAAACATCGTAGCCCCTACTTTTCTAAAAATAACGATTCGTGCTATTTCCAACACTATCACTGTATGGCTCGTATATAGATTTATATTTTATAATGTTGCATTTATTGCTTATTTCTTGTCACTCATTGCATTGCATATATACATGGGTTTTCTTTAGCCATTATGATCTTGTCTGTTAGGACACCAGCACCATTACCGATGATGCGTATGTTGCACGTACACTTGCTTGTTGGCTCACACACATGATCATCGGTAATTACCATGTCACGTACACACTAGAGAGCCTTTACTTCATTCATATAATCTGATAATCTGTAGAAGTAGTATTGTTTTACATTCATGATCTTAAATGTTAGTGTAGACATTATAGTTCTTACTTAGATGCCACATGCATTTGCATCCATACATTCTAGTTATGCATAGATCATTGGCTTTACGTTGGTATTTATTATCTCATTGTATACTCATAGATTGTGATTCTTCTGGAGATTTCCGTATTCATGTGATTTCTGGATTTGGGGAAACTGCAAGTGATATTTATAAACTCATGATTATAATTTTCAAAAGAAAAATGCAGTTTCTCATGATATGATGTGTGGCGTCCACCATGAGATTTCTCGGTTCTTGAGCCACATGTGTACACATACCCGATTCGAGGAGGGGGATGCACCGTCTGTGGGTACATGGTGGACCCGGTGCAGTACCCCGGGGCAAGAAGATCGTATAGAAAGGCGTTGAACCCGGCAGGGGAGCACTACCGACCGGTGATATTTGGCGCGGTGGATA
Organism: Agapanthus africanus; assembly: GCA_030015575.1. Taxonomy (NCBI): domain Eukaryota; kingdom Viridiplantae; phylum Streptophyta; class Magnoliopsida; order Asparagales; family Amaryllidaceae; genus Agapanthus; species Agapanthus africanus. The sequence continues at coordinate 509,830,729 of JASDDO010000026.1, read as the reverse complement.
TCCGGAGGATACCGACCGTAGTCGTGAGATCTGATGATATGGGCCGATCCGGACTGATGGAGCCCGTGATTTGAGGATTTTGTGTCGCTGATGGACACGGTTTTCATGATATTTTCGAGTGTCGATACTTGGCACTCAAGTTTATCCTAATTTTTCTGTGTCGTTGCTGGACACAACCTTCTAGTGGTGCATTCATACATAATACATATGACTTGTAGTTACTTTATGACACGGACAAGAGTACTTGACTTTACACATATGTCTATATTATTACCTCTACTGTTACTCGAGATTATCGTGCTACTATTATTATTGTATTGTACTGTATGACCCAGGAGATAGTCATACATTCGGTTTCTACTCGATGATGTCTTCTACTCACGAGTTGGCAACTCACCCCCATTGTGCCACAGTTTCTTGCAGGTTTAGCCGTACAGGTTCCGTAGCAGCTTGCTGGCACTTCACTTTCTTCCGGGTGATTTCTTGATAGGTGGGACACATTACTTCATGACCGCCATTTTATACTTGTATATTTATTTGTTGTATCTAGTTAAAGCTCCATCAACCAAGCTATGTATATTTATAGACTTAGAAACCTTTATTGTATTTTCTTTCGGCCTTAGAGTTGCGCTTGTGTATTTATTACTGTTTCTGGTTTTCTTGACGACATTAGTTTTCTTTACTTTATTTCTGAGTTTTGATCCTCGCCTCCGGCATTGTATATTTATATCTTGCGTGGTTGCTTCCGCCATTGGGCGAAGAGCTAGCTCCCACTTAGGAATGTGTAACAACCCTAAACTTCCTGTACAATTTTTAAAAAAATACAGAAAGGGGTATTTTTGCCTGAGCACAAGTTATAAGTTTGTTTTGCTTTTTAATAGAAAGAAGAAGCTTGTAGCTCATTAGTAAGACCTTGCACTGCTGAACCAAACCACCAGAGTTCAAATCCCATACCCCACATTATTTTTAATATTATTTTCTTTTTAAAATTTTAGAAGTTCAAGAGTATACACGTGCTAAACCCGTAAAACCCCACTACACATGATAAACTAACAGTACCAGAGGGTTAATGAACCGACAAGGGGGATTCCGGCCGCCTGACTCGGCCGAATCGGCCGACTCGGGCCGCCACCGCCGGCCGGACTCGGACGGACCGCCGAGTCACCAACTGAAGAGTTTTGCCTTTTGGTCTCCCCTGTACACCTGCATACTTTATTTCCCTGGATCAGTAACAGAACCCCTTAAAAACCTAATTTACACCATTTTATTACGTTTTTTCAATTAAACCTTTCACCTATCCTAACCCTAGCCTTACCCTATAAATACAACCCCTAAACACACACCCCTCACTCCAAAATTCTGATCAAAACTCTCAAGAAATCCATAGAAGTTTAGTGTACTTTGGAGTTAGCGAAGGGCGAAGCTCCGACGATTTTCCGACGACGACCCTACGAGCTCCCGACGACGAAACGACGCACCGGAACCTACGTACACTCCCTATTCCTCTCCTCTAAACCAAAATCCAGTAATTCCTACCTCCCTCTTCTCTTTTCTTTTCTAAAAATACGAAATTCCAAAACTCGACGGAATCGGAGTTAATCCGATTTCCGATTCGGTTCTTTCTAAAAATTCAACTTTTTCTTAAATACAAATCATATCAAACCATTACATGTTGACTATTAAACATTAATAAACATATTGAACAAGTCTCATGACAATCTATTTCATTTTGTATCTTTTACCGCTCTTTTTCAGTAAAATACCATGTAGTTTCATTTCGACATTAAAACATCACAAACTTTCTATACCTTTAAGTAGATCACGAGGTAATGACCTACATCCTCACAACACTCATATGCAACATAGCACAATAGCTTTCAGGAACATAGAATACGGGAAAACGAAACATTTCAAATAAATACCATTTACTAATAAAACCGTTTTCTAAAAGATTAAGTATTTTACAAATCTTTGCAAAGCGCCGCTACAACCCACTTTGGGAAACCCGACTGGGATGGTGCGGATTATCGCACATCCCTGGGATTAGTAGTGCGAGATTCAGACCTCCACAAGGAGCATTCGGTCTCGAAGATTTAAAATACGAATATCTTAAAAAAATGAGATTTCTAGAAATATAATATATATTAAAATTATTTTTATATAAATATATATATATATATATATATATGTATATGTATCATTAAAATATCTATTTTGTAATAATATAAATATTCCAACTTTTTCTAAATATTCCAAGAATCATTTTACAATAAAATACCATGAATTCCATACAAGTTCAATATTACAATTAAATACCATGTATTATGAAAATTATGTTATTTTCACTAGAAATATCACAAATATAAAATCTATATCTATGATAACTCTAAAGACGATAATTAAATACTTGTGGTATATTTTGAAAATTATACAAAAGTATTTTTACATAAAACCCCCTCAAGTTCTATAAATTATCTTAAGGACCCTAGTAAATATAGGTTTAAGTGGGACCAATCTCTTGAGCCTCAGGGAGCCGGAGAAGTGGGTGATTGCCTATTTAAGGTAGACAACTTAACAACGGTGTTATCAACACGGTAATCGTCTTTGAAAAAGACACAAATCCTGCCGCCCATGTGCAGCGGTTACCAATAACATCAAAACAATCAGGACTTCAATTTCTTTTCTAATTGTTCTTACTCAAACTGAGTCTTATTATAATAATCTGACTTGAATATGATTCAAGTACAATCTACAATATTACAATTCAACATGAATCCATGAATCCATATATTCAATCTATTCAATCTGTATTGACTGAACCGAACCATGGATATACATCCATTTACATGATTCTCCAGTTACATCCATGATTCTCCAGGACATCCATTTTACTGATATCATGGTTTCGGCAAGTCATCCAAATATACAATCTATATTACAATTCAATTACAAGTTGAAATACAATACAAACAATACAATCAAGACATCGCGGGGTTTAAGGGGTAGATTGGTACGGAAGGTGTTAAAAGTGGCACGAGACTGCAAGATTAAGACACCTAACCTGAATCCAATTGCCGTTGTTTCGGGTTGTATAACGGAGCCTTATACATTCTGTTTGCCCTAGTCTCTAGCATATAGAGACTCCTCTCGTATACACTGGCATTCTTCTGTACCAAGCTTCAAACAACAGCGTTAACCATATAATACAACTTTAAAAGCTACCTTCTCTTTCTGTCTATTCTATTTCTCCCTTATCTTTGGGACTTACCGAGCGATTGTTCGCTGACGAAATTCCTTCTTTTTCTTCTTTGGAATGTTGTCAGGTGATCTGGACACTCAGGAGATCGAGCCTAACAGCGAAGACTTGAATCAGTTTGCTGAAGACCTAGAGCTTTAGTTTCATTGTACACATTTCCTTTCAGTACTTTACATTTCTGTTATACCACTGTTTAGGCATCGCTTTATTCCAAATATTTACTTTTCCATGTATTGTAAAAAAGAATGTGAATAAATAAAGTTGTTGTTTCATTACACTGTCTTTTGTGTATATTTCTTTTATATTGCTTAGTTACGCTTAGCGTATTTACTTCAGAGTAAATACGTAGCGGTCTCGTCGCGTCCCCTTCGCCGTATACCGGAAAGCGGGACGTGAAAGGATGCCTTTTATTATATTTCTTGTACTGTTTTCGGGTTAAAATATACAAGGGAGGTGCTGCCGAAATTTCAAATGACGAAAATGTTTTCAAATAGCTACAAAACATTGTTTTCATATTATATTACCTATGTATTTAAAGAAGGAACCTGATTTTATTAAACCTTATTTCAAAAGTTCACCTCCACTATTTTCCCTAAAAGATTTAGATTTCTAGGCTTTTGGCTTACTTGAATTAGGTGGGGTCCTATAGACTTCACTTGATTCAAGTGCCAGTCGCGTGCCTTTTCTGGGCCGTGACAATTAATTTATAAAAATTATTTTAAAGTTAATGGTTTTGTAAGAACGTATTTGAAAATGATAAATCTATGGTATTTATTTATAACTTTGTTTTCTTGTATGCAAAAATAAATATAAATAATTAAAATTTCAGCGATAAATAACATGAATTAACATATGTGAAGTAAACATATGATCCGGTCATGATTAACCGTCTAAAACAATAATACTTAATATGTTATCAACCATTGCATGCAAGATTTTATAACTAAACATATATGCTTTATTTCAACTTTTTTTTTAATTTAACAAAAAAACTTTATCATGAGACTAACTAGTTATCTCAAAATTCGGCATGATGGAGGCATAGTAAGGGGATGAATTTCAAGTAGAAAAAAGGAGGAGGAGAGGGGACTTACGGGTTGTGTGAGTTGGTATAACAACCGGTTCACCGATTCGATTCTAGCGATAAAAACAAGTCTAGGTGACCTAGGCTCGAGCAACCAAGACAAGGATCAAGTTAGTTTCTAAAAGTATTCTCTATGTAGATTTTGATAGGAAAGAAAAGAAATGTAAAGCGATACTTACGAAGTTTGTGAATGGTACAATACCTCGGTCTTGAATTTCTAGGGACGAAGTGTGCTCCGGTGGCGCCGAAACTTTGATAGCTCTAAGGATGAAGATTTGAATTAATTTTTTGAAGAAGGATGGACAATGAAGGAGAGAACATATAAAACAATATTAATATGGTCATTATAATAATTCATAATCATAACCATACTAATTATTATATCCATTCATTTAGAGAGTTAAATGGAAGATGAAATGAAAGGTTTCATTTGTAGATTATGAGAGAGTTTAAAAAAATAGATAAAAATAATTGCAAGAATGGGAATTTGAACATGTGAGTTATGGAATAACAATTCAAGAACTAAACCAATGAGCTTTAAGATTGTTCATGCTCATATTTAATTAGAATTAAATATATGCTGTTTCTTAAAAATAAAATGGGCTTTTGGGCTCATAGTTTTATAAAAGAAAATAAAAATGAGATTGGATTTGGGTTATGGGCTGGGTCAGGTCTTACGTTTAATTTGAAATAGGTTAAGATTTAGTTTAAAGAAATGGGTTTTAGAAAAATAGATGGAATAATAAAATAATATATTTAATAGAAAACAAAATATATGGAAAATACTAAGAATAAATAAATACAATATTTTACTAAAAAAAGAAAACACGAAAGTATAGTAATATTGTGGTCGTTACATCCTTCCCTCCTTAAAATAATTTCGTCCTCAAAATTACTCAAGAAGGATATTGTAACAGAGTAAGGAAACAAGATTAGGATGATGTCGTCATGTTTCGTCGTTGCGCTTTGTCAGTCGATACTCTAAGTTATCGCGATAAGACAATCAAGAAGACGAGAAAATGCTGTTAGAATAATTCAACAGTAGTTTATAAGAACGCCGCAAGCAAGTACTCGAATAAAAGAAAAGTAATTAGGGATTGAATTCAAGAATGGTACAAAGATAAGGATGAAAATCGAATTTAAAAATCAAGGAATGATATAACTTAACAAAAAGATAGGATTCGATAATCAAGAATAAAAGTAGAACATAACTCAATTAAAAGAAAAGAGAATCAAAGGCAGAACTCTAAGCCACTCAAGTAGAGTACCGTATTGCAACTATACTGCAGTTCATAATTACAATCACATAACTCTATTTAAGTCACTTAAATCCTACTATCAGAGTCAATGAAAGAAAACAATAGGGGATTAAAAAAATTAACAAAATAAGATCAACCGGAGATGAATGGTTCGTAGTTTTGTTTCCTTTATGTCGAGACATGATTATCGGGGAAAATAAGAAAGGGATTCAAAGAAATAAAATCATGATGCAGTCGTTACAGTCTACCCTCCTTAAAAGAATTCCGCCCTCGAAATTCCCATAAAAAGTACGTCGCAATAAGGTACTGGAAAGCTAAAAATGATGTCATCTTCGAACTCCGTTGATCGATACTCTTATCAATTGAGCTAATAGGCCTACGAGATACAAGTAGAAAAGGATGAACAAGAGTTAAGGATTCAAAAGTCGAGAGATGGACCTCAAGGAAGCCGAATGTGGAATTCAAGATGAATTCAAGGAATAGGAAAGGATTCAAAAGAAAAATCCGAATGTAATAATTGGGTTTCATAATTCTTTTATTATATTGCATACGATGTTCATGTAGAACTGACCTGCATGGGCCACCAATAAAACCTGTCATGTCCCACATCCCAAAAGAGCGGTAACGGCACGTGACAAGCCCGCGACGTATTTATTTAGAGAATGCCATTTCTTAAAACAAATATGCTAAGCGTAATATAAGCAATATAACAATGATAAGAAAAGATAAGTGAAAATAAAATCCAACCACTTTATATATTTACGTACTTAACTTTACAGAGTTTAACTTATACAAGAAGTCTGAAAATAAAAAGAAAGTGTCTAAACATGTGGCTTACTGAAGAAGAAAAGCAGGAAAGAAAACTAATGATCTGCTTCAGGTGCGAATTGGTTGTAATTCTCTACAGTGGATTCCACCTCCTCTGATCCTAAGTCACTTGACGAACATTTCAAGAAACAAAAGATGGGTAGAATGCCCGTCAGCGAACTTGCGCTCGGTAAGTCCCACAAAGATGTGTAATATATAGATTGAGTGTAAGATGACATATAATATAGTATAAATAAAAATTGTAATATGTGAACAAGTATGTTAATATATATGGCAACTATGTCAGCATGGCAAACAAGTATAACATGGCCATGGAGTGTAGGTATAATGAACATGGATGTCTGTGTCCTAAGGGGTCTCTATAAGGTAATATATCCTAACGTCAGTTCAAGTGTGAATATCAATCAATCTCAAGAGTATTCTCGAACCCAAGGCTATCGTCCAAGGGCAAGCAATCACGGGCCCAAAATAGCGGGACTTCAATTATTATTGAAGTATTTCAAACCCAACGGCTATCATCCAGGGGCTTGAAAACACAGGCCCTCATTCATGAATTCATAATGTACCATTTCAGCCCAGTACCACATCAACATTATTTGTACCGTTTCAGCCCGGTACTACAGCAACGTTATTTTAGTAATGGGACTCCTAAGATTCCGTTGGATTCATACTCAAATTATCCCAACACCTCGCGTATATTAGTCTGTGATTACAGTTACAAGTCTTGCCCAAATCCATGGATACGTAAGAGAGTGCAATTCAAGTATCGAGTCGAGTTCAAGTATTCAAGTTAATTGTTATGTATTCGTGTGAAGTGTTCATGTCAAGTCATTACGTATTCATGGTTTGGGTCAAGTCGAGTCCAGTGTACATATTGGGTTTAAGTATTCATGATCGAGTCGTGTCAAGATCAAGTAAATTCTAGCATGTAATGGTTTAATTATAAGTCATATAGATAAAAATAGATAAGCAATCATAGAACATGATATGAGATAAGTATACAAGATACGTCCAAAAACAATGTTGTAAATATGTGATATGTATGACTAGTTAATCAAGTCATTTGAAATCAGAATATAAACGAAAACATAGCCTTAAATTTTATGCACATGTGAGTTCCAGTCTCGCCTAAATACGACTACCGGTTTGGGAGATATACATGTTTTCATATCGTCGCGCAAAACAGATCAGAATCTGTTCAGCACCGTCACACATTTTTAAATACAGTTTGAGTTAATTTCTATCAGGTTTTAGATTTCAAAAATTATTATAAAATTGTAGGTCTTTTGGATTACTTATCCAAAACACTAAGATTCGCACGATTTGGATTTTAAGCTCTAGTTATGATCATTTGAATATCAGCGTTAAAAACAGAAATTCAGATTTATGGACAGCAACTATATGTTATATTGCAAAGGATATATCGAGTTGTTTCATGCGTTTATAAGTAATAAAATATATAGGAAATTATAGCTCTATCAATTTTTCATCTACACATCTAAAGTTTTTCACGAACGAACATCGGGAGTTCGAGTTATGTCCTATTTAAAAATTGTGTGCGAATAAGGACAGATTCTGTTCAGATTCGTCGCTTAATATTGTAACGCAGTTTTCTATATTTTACGTCGATTTTCAGTAAAAATTTAAAACTAAGAAAATCTATATCTTTCGATTTATATATTCAAAATATCTAAAAACATTTAATTTGGATCAACAATTACAGAGTTATGGTCTCTCTCGAAGACCCTTATTGGCAGTTTTCTGGTTTTAAAAATAGTGAATAAAAATTACGTAACTTATAAACCGTTATTCGGTTTGATATGAAATTTTTACTGTAGATTTGAAATTCTATCTATTATTTTATCCTAATGTTCCAAGAATTTCCAGAAGTGAAAATTAATTTATAAAAATTATTTTAAAGTTAAAGGTTTTGTAAGATCGTATTTAAAAAAAGATAAATCTATGGTATTTATTTATAACTTTGTTTTCTTGTATGTAAAAATAAATATAAATAATTAAAATTTTATCGATAAATAACATGAATTAACATATGTGAAGCAAACATATGATCCGGTCATGATTAAACATCTAAAACAGTAATACATAACATGTTATCAACCATTGCATGCAAGATTTTATAACTAAACATATATGCTTTATTTCAACCATTTTTTAATTTAACAAAAAAAACTTTATCATGAGACTAACTAGTTATCTCAAGATTCGGCATAATGGAGGCATGGTAAGGGGATGAATTTCAAGTAGAGAAAAGGAGGAAGAAATGGGACTTACGGGTTATGTGAGTCGGTATAACAACCGGTTCACCGATTCGATTCTAGCGGCAAAAACAAGTCTAGGTGACCTAGGCTCGAGCAACCAAGACAAGAATACAGTTAGTTTCTAAAAGTATTCTCTATGTAGATTTTGAGAGGAAAGAAAAGAAATGTAAAGCGATACTTATGAAGTTTGTGAATGGTACAATACTTCGGTCTTGAATTCCTAGGGACGAAGTGAGCTCCGGTGGCGCCGAAACTTTGAGAGCTTTAAGGATAAAGATTTGAAATAATTTTTTGAAGGAGGATGGACAATGAAGGAGAGAGCATATAAAACAATATTAATATGGTCATTATAATAATTTATAATCATAACCATACTAATTATTATATGCATTCATTTTGAGAGTTAAATGGAAGATAAAATGAAAGGTCTCGTTTGTAAGTTATGAGAGAGTTTTAAAAAAATTAGATAAAAATAATTACAAAAATGGGGATTTAAATATGTGACTTATTAAATAACAATGCAAGAACTAAACCAATGAGGTACAAGGTTGTTCATGCACATATTTAATTAGAATTAAATATATGATGTTGCTTGAAAAGAAAGTAGGCTTTTGGGCTCAAAGTTTTATAAAAGAAAATGAAAATGAGATTTTCTTTGGGTTATGGGCTGGGTCAGGTCTTGCGTTTAATTTGAAATATGTTCAGATTTAATTTAAAGAAATGGGTTTGGGAAAATAGATGGAATAATAAAATAATATATTTAATAGAAAACAAAATATACGGAAAAATACTAAGAATAAATAAATACAATATTTTACTAAACAAAGAAAATATGAAGGTATAGTAATATTGGGGTCGTTACACCCTAACATGTGCGGCGCTAAAGGGGCGGCGGATCCACGGTTTGGAGATGGGTTTGGCGTCGGTTCCGCAGTCGGGAGATGGGTTTGGGCTTCCAAATTTTTTGTGTTGCGTTCTCGCTATTTTAGATGGTCTCTGAGCACATAATATCTCGTTTTTGCCGACACTGAAATTTGCAGGGTTGATTAAGTTGACTTTGACTGGATCGGTCCGGTTATACCTCTAAAGTCCATCACTCTCTCCAAACCTGTTTCCTGCACTTATGTAGCAAACTCGGAATAAAAGCGCTAATTTTATGGGAAATATTATAAAGAACGGATGGTATTAAAATGCAATTTTATGATATAAAAAAATACCCCCAAACTTATCTTTTGCTCGTCCCGAGCAAACTGTTTTATTCTAAAGAAAATGAAAATCTCAGCTCACTTTCGTAGGCATCACGATTACACTTAGCTCGTGCAACAAGCCGTTCAACCTCTAGGTGTCTCTAGTAGGAGGAGTGTTGTTTCCTAAGAGTTTTCAACGGATTACACCCATAAAATCCCGTCAAGCTAGTTCATTGGTTTGTAGGGTTCACTAGGAGGCCGCTGGGTTTCGGGAGGCATCGACCATACCGTTTTCAAAAAAAAATGGCGCGCTAAAGAACCCTAACACTAGAATCTAAACTAGAGAATTACACGAACAAGCATGTAAACATCTTTACATCTAAGTGAACAAGGAATACAACTTTTGTAGACCGGTCCTTCACTTCAATAGCTCCGTGTAGTAGTCCTTCGCTCCAAGTAGTGAACTCCCAAACTCTAGAAAGGCTCCAAAAGATGAACGGAACAAGCTTGCTTGAAGTCTTCGAGGCCGAAGATGATCTACGTCGAGGAGACACCAACTCAAGCTACCTCTTCAGTAATATGGAATTAGTGAAGCAAACACCCTAAACTAAATGGCTAGTATAGTAGAGGATGATGAAGTAGGAATTTTCTCAATTTAGATTTATTTTTTTCACAATATTTCTTCACCTTGAGAAAAGCTAGAAAGCTTTCTCTTGATGAAGAAGAAGATGAAATGGAGAATAGAATGAAACTCATGAGGTGAGAATAGCAACCATTGGTGAGTTTGTATCATATACTAACTCATGTAAAGACTAAACTATGGCTATGGATAATGGTTAGGTTAATAAATATCTTCAAGTAAAACAAAATTAATGGACTTGGTCAATAGGTCCACAAGCTTCTACAAGCTTCAACCATGTGACAATTTCCAAATAATTTGATTTACTTTAAATAAACAAAACCTTACATTATTATAAGCATGGTGTGAGTCTCATTCACCAATGTAGCATGCGGCATCAAGCATGACATAAAAGATGTACATTAATATATATCACATATATACTAAGTGTACACTAGTGAGAAAAAGAATACTTAAGTGAGCTAATATTAGTTAATGTAAGATAATATAAAAAATATATAATTATACATTAAAATATTAAATCAACACTTAATTTAATAATCCGGCTATGTCACATACAACCGACTAATACCAAATGTATGAACTTGTCGCATCAACACTTGATTCGACAGCCCGGCTATATCACATATAACCGACCGATATCACATATCGCGAGAATAGAATACGGTATCATATACGCGTATTAATCTCGGTCCCGCACATATCACATATGTGCTCCAACTTTGTTTCGCTTGAGCCAGAAAACATCTGTGTAGGACTCTAAAGACTCGTCAATACGCCGGCAGTAGGTGGTGATCATATCAGTCATCCACAAGCCGCAAGCGGTCTGCTAAACGTAACGGTCACCCGGGTATTAAGCGATCAGAAGATCAACAAGCAAGCCTTCTCATACTTCTACGAATCCAATCAGTAACATTACCGTACAGTCCGGTCTCTTCGTCTGATATGTCGCATATCACAGCCTGGGGATGGTAAAATGTCAGACCCCAATAGCCTGATAAGTCATGCCGATGTGAGGTCCATAACGGTTCGAGAAACTACTGATAACACTTACCAGTAGATCTCAGCAACCCTGGCCAGGGATTTCCTGTTATGGCCAATCAAGCATTGCGCAACATCAACCCTCAATACCGAGAGAGACGAAATCCCCTCATATCGCTCATTGCCTCCATGTGACTCGGGACTTTACCCAAAAGCCACCGTTTTGCACGATCTCTTGAACGTGGTAAGGTGGAAATCAAAGCACAGTGGGAATCACATAAGACTCTATGACGATCTCGGGTCAACAGACTAACCTGTACCAGTGTTACCAGAGAACTGCTATCTGACGATAGGTATAATACCATCTAGGAGTTCTCGGTGAGTCCGTTCAGTGTACCCAGTCTCCACTGAGAACCCGTAAACCATCTCTGATGTCAAACACTAATGGATATGGGATCATCCATCGCCCATCACATGGGTCGAGAAGCGTATACGCTAGTTTACTCTAGAATATCGATACCCCGTCTTGATACTCCCACGACTAGGAACATTTGAAGGATATACTTACCGACTACCTCTGCCCCACTAGTATGATCTGGATCATAATCCTGGTAGTCAAGTACTCATCCTAAGGGATTTATCAACATGTAATAGAGAGACAATAAGTGTACATGTTAAGATAAAGTGCAACCAGATAGCATACTATCATGTCGAGCAAGAAAGTCCTCACTATATATGTCCAAGCATCCACTATAATATAAATCACATTTATAATAATGGCCTCTAGGGCATACATATAACTAACAATCTCCCACTTGTACGAAGGCCATTTGTTGTAGTATCTTATACCCAACGCCCCGATGAAAGTCTCTCTAGGGAAAGGCCTCCGTGAGTGGATCCGACGTGTTTTCCTTCGCGTCAACTCTCCTAACCTCGATCCCTTGGAGATCAACCATCTCCTTGACCAGGTGATACTGCCCTCAGAATATGTCTGGATCGCTGATGGGACCGGCGTTCCTAGGCCAAAGCCACAACTCCATTGTTGCCACAATAACAGTTATTGGACTCTCAATGGTAAAAACCATGTTCACCTCATAAACAAGAATTATCCAGACATCCACTTTGGTAGCATCGTTTGTAGCGATGTATTCAGCTTTTATCGTCTAGTCTGCCACGGTATATAGCTTGGAACTCTTCTAACATACCGTCCCTCCACTGAGGGTAAAGACAAAGCCCGTGACTGACTTTCAGTCGACCTTATCACTCTGGAAGCTGGAATTGGTAAAGGACTCCCACTGGAGTTCACCGTTACCAAACCCCCAAGAACATTTCTTCAGTGCTTCTCAAGTACTTGAGAATGTCCTACACAGCTGTCCCGTGATTCTCCCAAGATCCGATTGATTCCTGATCACTACAACTAGTGAGTTAGATACATCTGGTCTGGTACATAACATCGCATGCATGACAGAGCCTACTGCCGAAGCATAGGGTATCCCTTGCACACGAGCTCTCTCTAAATCAGTCTCGGGAGACATCTTTTTGGAGAGAGTCATGAGTAAGTGGGCGAACCACCACGCTTAGAATCTTCCATACTAAACCCCTTTAGTACGGTGTTAATGTACCTGGATTTGGGACACTCCCAACATCCACTTAGATCTATCATCATAGATCATAATCCACAAGATGTAGTAGGTATCATCCAGATCATTCTTGGAGAATCCTCGTGATAAGAGGAGCTTGACCGAGTGTAGCATAGGAAACCATTTCCTATCAAGAGTATGTCATCTACGTACAATACGTGGAAGACAATACGTGGAAGACAACCTTTCTCTCTATAACTTTCTTGTATATACAATGTTCATCTACCTTTTTGATGAAGTCAAACACTTTGACTGCCACATCAAAACAGATGTTCCAACTCCGCGATGCCTGCTTTAATCCTGATAGACTTAAGCATAGCCACTGGAGAAAAGGTTTCATCATAAACCACACCTGGTTATTGACGATAGCCTTTTTACTACAAGTCTAGCTTTAAAAATCTCAACTTTTCCATCTACACCAAGAATCTTCTCAAGATCAATTTGCTCCCGATGGGTTTTACCCCTTTAGGTGTAACATTCAAAGTCATACTTTGTTGGTGTACATGGATTCCATCTTTGATCACATAGCATCCAGCCTTTTCACAGAGTCCCCACTCGTGATGGCCTGTCTGAACCTAGTTGGGTCATTATCTACCATGATGAAATCCTCGCTCCCACCGTCACCGAGGAAACCGTAGTATCTCTCAGGTGGTTGAGGAATCCTACCAGATTCGCGGAGAGGCTGAGGTTCGTTGGAGACTATTGAATCCTTTGGAAATCATCAGCTGTTAGTTTGTGCAGCTGGAACTCCTTCCAGTTCTACCTCATGACCACTAATTTCTTCATAAGAAATTCCTTTTCTAAAAAGGTGGCATGATGAGAAACAAAACACCTTTTGCTCCTCTGTGTGGTAAAAGATATACCCTCGCAAATGTTTGGTATATCCTAACAAACTTATACAGAACTGACCTTGCCTCGAGTTTGTCCAGATTCTACCTTTCAACATAGGCCGGACAACCCCATATCTTAACTCGTTTAAGACATGGTCTCTTCCCATTACATATCCCATATGAAGAGGTAGGCACCGATTTGGTTGGAACCCCATTCAATAGGTATGCAGCTTCTCAAGTGCATAACCCCCAAAAGGAAACAGGCAACTCAGCAGTACTCATCATAGAGCGCACCATATCTCATAGGGTGCAATACCTCCGCCCCGATACACCATTGTGCTGTGGTGTATACGAAGCAGTAAGCTAAGAGAGAATCCTATTCTCTATTTAGAGAATCCAGGAACTCCATGCCCAAGTATTCGCCTCCTCGATCACATCGAAGGACTTAATACTTCTACCCGTCTGGTTCTTAACATCAAGCTTATATTCCTTGAATTTCTCAAAATTTTCAGACTCGTGTTTCAACAGGAACACATGTCCAAATCTTGAGAGATCTTCGATGAATGTAATGAAGTACAAAGAACCAATCCCTGTCATTTGTAGACATAGGACCGTATACATCATCATGTATCCATCCCAAGAGTTCAGCAACTCTTTCTCTGTTTCCAGTAAACGGAGTATTGGTCATTTTACCTTTGAGACAATACTGGCAAGTATCATAAGATGAAAATTCGAACCGATTCTAACATTCATCCTTAATGTCACTTTAGCTAGTCGTGTCGCATTAATATGACCTAATCTACAATGCCATAAGAAGGATTCGTTCATTTCTGAACTACTCCTCTTGTGTGTGTTCTATATACTTTGAACTGTGGTTTGATTTAGAACGTATATGCCATTAAATAACGTGCCTGACCCAATCAAATCTTGATTAAGGAAAATGTTCAAAACATTATCCTCCAATACAAAATTATATCCTTCTTTAACTGAATAAAGAAACTGATGTAATGTTGTATATCAGGTTCGACATGTAATAACATCTATTCAGAATCAATGTATTTACCACTTGGTATTACAAGGTGATATTTGCCAACTGATTTGGTTGCAACCATTACACCATTCTCTAACACTTAGAGACATATCACTCTATCTCAGTTCTCTACCTTTCTGTAGCCCATGTAACAAATTACATATGTGGAATCCTGATCTGGTATCTCATACCTAGGACGTAGAGGATACTGAGAAACAATTCTCGGTAACGAACACACCCGAAGAATATGCATCCACATGCTTAATTCTCGATTGGGTGGCATGGGAATCCGGATATTCCCCTATTTCCTGCTCAGACTTATAACAATTATAAGATAGAGCAGAACCAACGTTCCCCAGCTCAGTATAATAAGCAGGTTAGGTCAATACATCCATATTATTATCTTGATTAAGGCGTGACATGGTCGCTACCAGGAGAGAGAGAGAGAAGAAAACACTCTGCGTATGCTCTTGCAAGATCAGATTGGTTATTATTTTATCTAATCAGGATGACTCCCACTGTTTTTATCAAATCTTCCTTCAAACTCTAAAAGGTAAGATTAACCGAGATTAATTACACCCTACAAGTTCGCCAATATTTCGGCCAGGCAAGTGTCGGTACTTTGAGGGAGGTTCTCCGTTCTTTAGCATGGACCTAATTAAAATAAACCTCATTTTTCCAGGGGCGTAACCCTGTTAACGCCTTTCTAGACACCTACTTTGATTGGCTAATTGTAATGTGTAAAACTCTCCCAGGAGTAATTCTTACTCGCAGCGGGTATCGGGATCCAACTATCTCATAGAAGGTATGCAATCTCATTGCAAATTTCAACACTTGAAATTCCCGATAATATTTTGCCTCTAGCAACTTACGACCTTGGCTATGGTCAACAAATCATAAGCGCTAGCCAAGTTCAACCCGTCATTTCATGATTGAATTAAACCCACCCGTAAAGGCCATTGGTTAAGGTCAACAAAGCCGCACGACTACCCTAACTCAATCGCATCATATGCTGCAGATAAGCCCTAATTAGCTACCGCACACTACGTCTTGGCTAAGGTCAACAAACGCAGCACGAATACTAAAAAGTACTTATCTGAAATGATGGAGGGCTACGACAAGTTTTTAAGAAAACCCTTTGCATAATGAACTTGATATCGTTGTAGAATCAAGTGATTTTGAAAAGGAGTGTTTTTTAGGCTTTTATTAGTTTTGCTAAAGAGGTCACTCCCGGTGAAGGGATCTCGGCTCTTTCCTTATCGAATGAGGTGCTGGATATTTCACAAATACCACTATGCAAAGCATGAACCAAAAAAAGCAATCAAAAGACAAAACCGAATGAGTTGTAGCATCTGCTAGTTTCGCTAAAGAGGTTACTCCCGGTGAAGGGATGTCGGATCTTTCCTTATTGAATAAGGTGCTAGATATCCTACAAGGAATATTGCTATGCAAAGCAATAACTATAGCTACCAGTTTTTAAAACAAGATTATGCAACATCTTTAGGTTTCTTTTTATTTCATTAATCTCATTAATGAAGTCCCATCAATTATGCTTCTTAAGCATCACAGAAGAAACGAAAGCAGCAATATTTATTATATATCATATATATAATATAAGCATTCGTCTCAGAATATCAAGTGATCACATCATAGAAAATCAGCAGCAGAAGAACACATATGAAATATTGGATATACTAGGAATTCCGTGTTTTAAATTAAGCCGGTAAAAAAACACGGATTCCACGGTCGCGATGAATAGCCAAACCCACATCCCTAGACCCCTACGAGAGCGGCAAGCAACCCTACCAATTCTAGAGTTAGGAGACCCGGTCTCGACTCCTCAAGATGGTCTCCCACTAGACTCTAGAACCCGGTTACTTATGCATTCCTCCTTGGGTCTATCCTAATACGGAAAAGTAAATAATATACATTAATGGTGACATCATCCTCAACCCGGAAGTGCCCCAATAAAATAATATTACATACAAGTTTTTATATGAATGAAAATGAAAAACTCTCATCTCACATAAAAAAAAACCCGGCTATTCAAAACACAACGATCCAATATAACATATCACAGCAACACATAACATCATATGTCATCAACGTAAGTAAATATGCGTATCCCAATTGTCGTTGACATATAGCAACAAAACCGGCGATACACCACATATTACACTTACGGTCGCAAAAAAAAAGTGAAAAACTACAACAATTGGAATCCGCAACCATCTTAGACATCATAAACCCAATGTATCACATACTTTGGATTTCATGCCTAACCAAATGAATTCCTTAGATCTCACATGCCTAACAATTATAAACCTTGCATTTGAGTCTCGATATTGAAAACACTTTCCAATAACCAGTCGAGTAATTCAATAAGATTCCCGATAACCTGATCGAATGCTTGTCGGAAACTTTAGTAGACGGCCGCACCCCCGATGCCGTCGACGAAGTGCACTTAGGCGGAACACCGCGGCCGCGAGCACCCGAACGAATGCTTTTGGCGATGGGGTTCTCCTATAGTCACTTGGTCGGGGCTATGGGGCGTGGCTATCTAGTAAGGTTACCCGGCGAGTATCCGCGTACGCTACGTAATTGCGACGGACTTTTGATCCACATCAAAATTCTGTGGCAACCGATCAAATGAGACTAAATTGCTAGATTTATAAAATTCAAACTAGTTATCACATAACTAATTATTATGGATTCCAAGTATTGTATCACAATCACAGATAGTTAGACGATGTTAAACTTTTCGATCGAATCAACAAACACCTAAAATTTCCCAAAGAGCTCAACACATGAGCGGCGTTTAAAAAATACCCAGAACATGCCACAACACCTATGGACCAGCCGTAGAAGGGTCAACCTTTGCCTCGCCTATGGCGCCGCGGAACTACCACAAACCTTAGGGTTTGGTGGCAGTTCCGACGGTCACAGAATCGAGTTAGGGTTTCGTACTTCTAGAGGGTCCATATAAAACTCCTGCATGATTTTCTGAAGATTTCAAACTTAGAAAAAATCCAACTCTTGGAAAATTTCCAACAAGGGAAAAAATGGGTTATTGATATCCGTTCGAACTTTTTAACGTCGTCTAACCGAAACAATGTTAGAATTACAACTATGAAACAATCTGAATTGCCTTTGCACAAAGATAACATCACATGTAATTTTAGCAAAAACAAGCAACACCTGAAACACCAAAACCCAGAGACTAGAACACAATAAAAATTTGAAGCCTTAATGCTCTAGAAAAACCGGCCAGGCCAGAATTTCATGCCATGTGGCCGGCCATTTTCCGGCGAGAGGGGTTCAATTTTCTTCTGTGTTCGTGTCACATCACATGTAACATTCTGCAATTGCTTAAAAAAATTTTAGACACTCTGAAAAATTCGATAGAAACTGGGTTTACGTTTCGAGTGTTTCGGAGTTGTTTCGGTTTCGTAATACTACAACATCGTCTAATTCTTTAGCATGGCTCTGATACCACTGTAGGGTTCACTAGGCGGCCGCTGGGTTTCGGGAGTTAACGAACATGCCGTTTTCAAAAAAAATGGCGTGCTAAAGAACCCTAACGCTAGAATCTAAACCAGAGAATTAGACGAACAAGCATGTAAACATCTTTACATCTAAGTGAACAAGAAATACAACCTTTGTAGACCAGTCCTTCACTTCAATAGCTCCGTGTAGTAGTCCCTTCTCTCCAAGTAGTGAACTCCCGGACTCTAGAAAGGCTCCACAAGATGAACGGAACAAGTTTGCTTGAAGTCTTCGAGGCCGAAGATAATATACGTCGAGGAGACACCAACTCAAGCTACCTCTCCACTAATATGGAATTAGTGAAGCAAAGACCTTAAACTAAATGGCTAGTATAGTAGAGGATTATGAAGTAGGAATTTTGCTCACTTTAGATTTATTTTTCTCACAATATTTCTTCACCTTGAGAAAAGCTAGAAAGCTTTCTCTTGATGAAGAAGAAGATGAAGTGGAGAAGAGAATGAAACTCCTGAGGTTAGAATAGCAACCATGGGTGAGTTTGTATCATATACTAACTCATATAGAGACTAAACTATGACTAAGGATAATGGTTACGTTAATAAATATCTTCAAGTAAAACAAAATTAGTGGACTTGGTCAATGGTTCCACAAGCTTCTACAAGCTTCAACCATGTGACAATTTCCAACTAATTTGATTTACTTTAAATAAACAAAACCTTACATTATTATAAGCATGGTGTGAGTCTCATACACCCATGTAGCATGTGGCATCAAGCATGACACAAAATATGTACATTAATATATATCACATATATACTAAGGTACACTAGTGAGAAAAAGAATACTTAAGTGAGCTAATATTAGTTAATGTAAGATAATATATCAAATATATAATTATACATTAAATTATTAAATCAACACTTGATTTAATAATCCGGCTATATCACATACAACTGACTAATACCAAATGTATCAACTTATCGATTTAACACTTGATTCGACAGCCCGGCTATATCACATATAACCGATCGATATCACATATCGCGAGAATAGAATACGGTATCACATACACTTATTAATCTCGGTCCTGCACATATCACATATGTGATCCTACTTCGTTTCGTGTGAGCCAGGAAACCTCTTTGTAGAACTCTAAAGACTCGTCAATACGCCGGCAGTAGGTGGTGATCATATTAGTCACTCACAAATCGCAAGCGGTCTGCTAAACATAACGGCCACCCGGGTATTGAGCGATCAGAAGATCCACAAGCAAGCCTTCTCATACTCCAGCGAATCCAATCAGTAACACTACCGTACAGTCCGGTCACTTCGTCTGATATGTCGCATATCACAGCCTGGGGTGGTAAAATGTCAAACCCCAATCGCCTGATAAGTCATGTCGATATGAGGTCCATAACGGTTCGAGAAACTACTGATAACACTTACCAGTAGATCTCAGCAACCCTGGCCAGGGATTTCCTGTTATGGCCAATCAAGCATTGCGCAACATCAACCCCCAATACCGGGAGAGACGAAATCCCCTCCTATCGCTCATTGCCTCCATGTGACTCGGGATTGTACCCAAAAACCACCGTTTTCCACAATCTCTTGAACGCGTTAAGGTGGAAATCAAAGCACAGTGGGAATCACACAAGACTCTATGATGATCTCGGGTCGACAGACTAACCTGTACCAGTGTCACCAGAGAACTGCTATCTGACGATAGGTATAATACCATCTAGGAGTTCTCGGTGAGTCCGTTCAGTGTACCCAGTCTCCACTGAGCATCCGTATACCATCTCTGATGTCAAACACCAATGGATATGGGATCATCGATCGCCCATCACATGGGTCGAGAAGCATATACGCTAGTCTACTCCGGAATATTGATGCCCCGTCTCGATACTCCCACGACTAGGAACATTTGAAGGATGTACTTACCGACTACCTCTGCCCCACTAGTATGATCTGCATCATAATCCTGGTAGTCAAGTACTCATCCTAAGGGCTTTATCAACATGTAATAGAGAGACAATAAGTGTACATGTTAAGATAAAGTGCAACCAGATTGCATACTATCATGTCGAGCAAGAAAGTCCTCCCTATATATGTCTAAGCATCCACTATAATATACATCACATGTATAGTAATGGCCTCTAGGGCATACATATAACTAACATGGTTAAACCTCAACTCTAATCCTAAAGTTTAGTATCCAAGTAAGAAACTTTATTATCTTAAGTTAGAACCCTTCAACCCTTATTCTTCATACCTTAAATTTCATTGAACTGAAGCTTATATGTCTTTACGTGCTTCTGCAGATAGTGTCATTTTTTTTAAAAATTTTCGATTAAAGGTCTCATGCTTTCAATAAAAACCAGGAATCAGTTTCAAAAGTATCTCACGAGCTTATAAAGTCCCAAGTTTTCTTGAGTTTTCATTCTACAGCTTGGTGTCAAATTTGGGATTTTTATCGTTTTTTAACAAAGACTTGGTCTTATTCTTCACTCCACCTCTCACCTGTTTTCGTTCATACACAACTTTGTGAACGTACAATAGTCTTTAGTCTCGTAACTTCAATTTAAACTTTCATATCTCCGTTAAATTCCCTATTAAAGTTGTAGGGTTACTAGGCACTGCCACAAGGGTCTACGAGGCATCAACCATGCCCGATTAAAAAATTAGCCGTGCCGAACAACCCAAATCCGGATTTTTAAACTAGGGTTTAGGCGAAAACAAGCATGTTAAACTCTTTAACACTAAGTGAGAGGGATTACAACCTTTGTAGATCCGGTCCTTCACTTCAATAGCTCCGTGTAGATGTCCCCTTCGCTGCGATCGTGAACTCCGGACTCTAGAGAAGCTCCACAAGAAGAACGAACGTGCTTGCTTCGATGACTTCGAGGCCGAAGATGATCTACGTCAGGGAGACACTAACTCAAGCTATTCCTTCACTAGGTCATGAATTTTGTGAAGAGAACAC
The DNA here is from genome assembly GCA_030015575.1 of Agapanthus africanus. Lineage (NCBI taxonomy): Eukaryota > Viridiplantae > Streptophyta > Magnoliopsida > Asparagales > Amaryllidaceae > Agapanthus > Agapanthus africanus. The sequence goes on along the minus strand of JASDDO010000026.1, from coordinate 509,809,228 downwards.
ACTCTACTACATGGCAAGTGGTAGAGGATGAAGAAGTAGGAGGTGGGCTCACTTTAGAATTGATTTTCTCACACTTTTTCTCAATCTCCATTGAAGCTAGAAAGCTTTTGTTGAATGAAGAAGAAGAAGTCTCATCAATAATTCATCCAAATGAAAACTTATATAATGAATTATTGCACCATGGTTGAGTTAAGCCCTCATGCTTAACTCATGTAGAGAATTAACCAAGATATGAGGTTAAGGGTTGGGTTAACTAATATCCTAATGAATGACAAAAGAGTTGACTTTGTCAATGTTTCTTCAAGCTTCATGAAGCTTGATAACTTTGACCAAAGTCTCATCTCTTTTGTTATTTGTTAGGAAATTAGTAAACCCTAATTTAACCTTGATTTGGTTTAAGTCTCATACACCCAACTTGTATGTATCATCAAGCATGATACAAACATGTACACTTGCATATATCACATATAAACAATGTGCACAATCTAGTGAGAAAATAAATCATAAGTGAGCTAATACTAGTTAATGTAATGTAATATATCAAATATATAATTATACATTAAATTATTAAATCAACTCTTGATTTAATAACCCGGCTATAACCGACTAATATCATGTGTAACAACTTATCGAATCAACACTTGATCCGATAACCGGGCTATATCGCATGCAACCGATCAATGTCACGAATCGCGAGAATAGAATACGGTATCTCATATCGTATTAATCTCGGTCCCGCACATATCACATATGTGCTCCTACTCCATTTCGCTTGAGCCAGGAAACCCCTGTGTAGGACTCTAAAGACTCGTCAATACGCCGGCAGTAGGTGATGATCATATCAAACACCCACAAGCCGCAAGCGGTCTGCCAAACGTAACGGCCATCCGGGTATTGAGCGATCAGAAGATCAACAAGAAAGTCTGTACATTCTCCTGTGAATCCAATCAGTAACACTCCCGTACAGTCCGGTCTCGTCGTCTGATATGTCGCATATCTTGCTTAGGGGTGGTAAACGTCAGACCCCAGTAGCTCGATAAGTCATGTCGATATGAGGTCTATAACAGTTCGAGAAACTACTGATAACACTTACCAGTAAATCTCAGCAACCCTGGCCAGGGATTTCCGGTTATAGCCAATTGAACACAGCGCAACATCAACTCCCTATACCGAGAGAGACGAATCCCCTCCTATCGCTTATTGCCTCCATATGATTCGGGACTGTACCCAAAAGCCAACTTTTTGCACGCCCTCTTGGACGTGGTATGATGGAAATCAAAGCATAGTGGGAATCACACAAGACTCTATGACGATCTCGGATCAACAGACTACTCTGTACCAGTGTCACCGGAGAACTGCCATCTGACATGAGGTATAATACCATCTGGGAGTTCTTGGCGAGTCCGTCCAGTGTACCCAGTCTCCACTGAGCACCCTACACCATCCTTGATGTCAAACACCGATGGATATGGGATCATCCATCGCCCATCTTATAGGTCAAGATGCGTATACGCTAGTCTACTCTGGTCCATCGATGCCCTGTCTCGATACACCCTCGACTAGGAACAGTTATAGGATGTACTCGTCGACTACCGTGGCCCCACTAGTATGATCTCATCATAGTCCCAGTAGTCGAGTACATATCCTAAGGGCTTTATCAACATGTAATATAGAGACAATCAGAGTACATGTTAAGATAAAGTACAACCAAATAGCATACTATCATGTCGAGCAAGAAAGTCCTCCCTATATATGTCCAAGCATCCACTACAATATACATCAAATGTACAGTAATGGCCTCTAGGGCATACATATAACTAACAATCTCCCACTTGTACTAGGGCCATCTGTTGTGGTATCACATACCCTACAATTAGCTGTTGTTGAAGTATCTCATACTCAACCATCCCATAAAAGTCTCTACTGGGAAAAAGGCCTTTGTGAGTAGATCCGCGCTGTTGTCCTCTGTGTCTACTCTCCTAACCTCGATCTCCTTGGAGATCAACCATCTCCATGATCAGGTGATACTGCCTAAGAATTATATCTAGATATCAGATGGGACGGGGGTTCCTTGGCAAAAGCCACAACTCCATTGTCACACAATGGTAGGAACGAAGTTCATCTCATGAACTTATATATATCCAGACTGCCTCTTTGGTATCATCCTTGGTAACGATGTATCTTGACTTTAATCTTCTAATAAGTCACGGTATCTAGCTTGGAACTCTTCCAACATACCGTCCCTCCACTGAGGGTAAAGACAATGCCTACGACTGACATTCAGTCGTCCTTATCACCCTGGAACCTTTCCAGTGATTCTCCCCAGGATCGATTGATACCATCTCACTACAACTAGTGAGAATCTTAATATCCAATTAGATCTATCTCATAGATCCAAAACCTAGGATTTAGGAGGTATCACTTTGATCCTATATGGAGAATCCTTGTGATAAGCGGAGATTGACCGAGCGTAGCATAGGAAACTCCTTCCCTATCAAGAGTATGCCATCCACGTACTCTAAGAGGATCACCACCATACTCCCTACTACCTTTTTGTATATACAAGGTTCATCTACCATTTTGATGAAGTCAAACTCTTCGACTACCACATCAAAACAGACGTTCCAACTCCGCGATGCCTGTTTTATCACATAAAACATCTTGCACACATTTCCACTGCTCCCACTGTCTACGAAGCCCTCTGGATGTGTACTTATAGACGCTCTCTTCCTAATCATCATTTAGAAAAGCAGTCATGACACCCAACCACCAGATATCGTAGTCATGGTATGTAACCATGGCAAGTAGGATCTAGATGGACTTAAGCATAGCTTTGAAAGTCTCAACTTTTCTATGTACACCAAGTAATCTTCTCAAGATATACTTGCTCCTGATGGGGATTTAACCCTTCAGATAAAGCAACCAAAGTCCATACTTTGTTGGTGTATAAGGATTCCATCTCAGATTACTAAGCATCCAGCCATTCTTACAGAGTCCCACTCCTGATGGCCTGCTCGAAACTAGTTGGGTCATCATCTCATGATGCAATCCTCGCTCCCACTGTCATAGAGAAACCGAAGTATCTCTCTTGTGAGTGAGGAACCCTACTAGATCGGCGGAGAGGCCGAGATTCGTTGGTTACTATTGAATCCTTTGGTTCTGCCAAATCATCTGATGTAGTTTGTATAGATGGAACTTCTTCCAGTTCTACCTCATGACCACTAATTTCTTCACCAGAAATTCCCTTTCACAAAGGTGGCATGTTGAGAAACAAAACATCTTTTGTTCCTCGGTTAGGTAGAAGATATTCCCTTGCGAATGCTTGGGATATCCAACAAACTTCTACAGAACTGACTTTGCCTCGAGCTTGTCCGGATTATGCTTTTAGACATAGGCCGGACAACCCCAAATCTTAACAAACTTAAGATATGGGCTCTTCCCATTCCATATCACATATGAAGTGGTAGGCAACTGATTTGATTGGAACCCTATTCAATAGGTATGCAGCTTCACAAGTGCATAACTCCCAAAAGGAAATAGGAAACTCGGTAGTACTCATCATAGAGCACACCATATCACATAGGGTGTGATTGCTCCGCCCCGATACACCGATGTGCTGTGGTGTATACGGAGGAGTAATGCTGAGAGAGAATCTCATTCTCCTTTAGAATAGTCCAGGAATTCCGTGCTCAAGTATTCTCCTCCTTGATCTCATCAAAGGATATAATACTTATACCCGTATTTTGGTTCTCTACTTCTAACTTATATTCTGTGAATATCTCAAAAGGTTCGGATTTGTGTTTCAACAGGAACATATGTCTGAATCTTGAGAGATCATCAGAGAATGTAATGAAGTGCAAACCGGTCTTGGCATGTGTAGACAGGGGACTTTCATACATCAGCATGTATCAATCCCAAGAGTTCACTAACTCTTTCTCTGTTTCCAATAAACAGGGCTGTGGTTATCTTATCTTTGTGACATGACCGGCAAGTTTCACAAGATGTAAATTCAAACTAATTTAAATATGCATCTATATGTAACTTAGCTAGTCGGGTCGCATTGATATGACCTAGTCTACAATACCTCAAGAATGATTCGTTCATTTCTGAACTCTTCCTCTTGCGTGTGTTCTGTATACTAAGAACTGTAGTTTGATTTAGAACGTCAATGCTTTTAGATAACGTGCCTGAACCTATCAACTCTTGATATAGGAAATGTTCAAAACATTATCCAACAATACAAAATTATATCCTTCTTTACTAATAAAGAGACTGATATGATGTTGTATATCAGGTTCGGTATCTAATAACATTTGTTCAGAATCAATGTATTCAGGTAATACAGGGTGATAGTGACCAACAGACTTGGCTGCAACACTTGCACCGTTTCTATCTCATGAAACTTATCACCCGTTCTCAGTTCTCTACTTATCTGTAGCCCATGTAACAGATTACATATGCGGGATCCTGATCTGGTATCTCATACCCAGGACGTAAAGGATACTGAGAAACAGTTCTCTGTAATGAACACACCCGAAGATGATGCATCAACATGCACTTTCTTCGTTTGGGCGACACGGGAAATCTGGTATTCCCCAATTTCCTGCTCTGTCTTATAACAATTATAAGTTGGAGTGGGACCAACGTTTCCCAGCTCAGTATAACAAGCGGGTTCGGTCAATATATCTGTATTATTATCTTGATTAAGGCGTGATATGGTCGCTACCTGGAGAGAGAGAAGAAAACACTCAGCGTATGCTCTTGCAAGATTAGATTGGTTATCTAATATATCTAATCAGGATGTCTCCCACTGTTTTAATCAAATCTTCCTTCAAACCCTAAAAGGAAAGACTAGCCGGGATTAATTACACGCTACAAGTTCGCCAATCTTTCAGCCAGGCCAGTGTCGGTACTTTGAGGGAGGTCCCCCGTGCTTTCGCACGAACCTAATTAAAGTAAACCTCATTTTCCCTGAGGCGTAACCCCGTTAACACCTTTCTAGACACTTACTTGATCGGCTAATTATAATGTGTAAAACTCTCCCAGGAGTAACTCTTACTCGCAGCGGGTATCGGGATCCAACTATCTCATAGAAGGTATGTAATCTCATTGCAAATTTCAACACTTGAAATTCCCAATAATATTTTACCCCTAGCAGCTATATGAGCTTAACATAGTCAACAAATCATAAGTGCTAGTCAAGTTCAACCCGTCATTTCCCAATTGAATTAAACCCACCCGCACGACCCTTAACATAGTCAACAAAGTCGCACGACTACCCTAATCCAATCGCATCATATGCTTATACAGATAAGCACTAATCAGCTACCGCACACTACGCCTTAACATAGTCAACAAACGTAGCACGAATACTAACTAGTACTTATCTGAAATGACGGAGGGCTACGACAGGTTTTTAAGAAAACCTTTTGCGTAATGAACTTGATATCATTGTAGAATCGAGTGATTTTAAATGGAGTGTTTTTTAGGCTTTTCTAGTTTTGCTAAAGGGGTCACTCCCGGTGAAGGGATCGTCGGCCCTTTCCTCATCGAATAAGGTGCAGGATATTTCACAAATATCACTATGCAAAGCAAGAACCATAGAAGCAATCAAAAGACAAACCGAGTTTGTAGCATCTGCTAGTTTCACTAAAGAGGTCACTCCCGGTGAAGGGATCTCGGCTCTTTCCTTATCGAATAAGGTGCTGGATGTTCTACAAGGAACACCTCTATGCAAAGCAAGAACTAGAGCTACCAGTTTTTAAACAAGTTTCTACAACATCTTTAAGTTTCTTTTATTTTCATTAATCTCATTAATGAAGTCCCATTTTATTATGCTTCACAAGCATCACTTTTGAAACGAAATCTGCAATATAACATATGTCTCATATATATAATATAAATATTCGTCTCAGGCAGTAATATTGATCTCAGCACAGAACATTGCAGCAGAAGAACATATATGAAATATTGGATGTACTAGGACGTCCGTGTTTTAATACGAGCCTGTATAAAAAACGGATTCCACGGTCGCGATGAATAGCCAAACCCACATCCCTAGACCCCTACGAGAGCGGCAAGTAACACTGCCAATTCTAGGGTTAGGAGACCCGGTCTCGACTCCTCGAGATGGTCTCCCACTGGACCCTAGAACCCGGTTACTTGTGCTCCCCGACTTGGGTCTACCTAATGCGGAAAAGTAAATAATATACAATGGTGACATCATCCTCAGCCCGGAAGTGCCCAATAAAAGAATATTACATACAAATGAATTTTACATGAATGAAAAAGAAAAACTCTCATCTCACATAAAAAAAACCCCGGCTATTCAGAACGTGACGACCCAATATAACATATCACAGCAACAAATAATATCTCATATCATCAACGTAAGCAAGTATGCGTATCCCGATTGTCGTTGATGTATAGCAACGAAGCCGGCGATACACCACATACTACGCTTACGGTCACAGAAAAGAAAGTGTAAAACTACAACAATTGGAATCCGCAACCTCCTTAGACATCGCATGCCTAACCAAATGAATTCCTTAGACATCGCATGCCTAACAATTATAAACCCCACATTTTAGTCTCATTATCGAAAACTCTTTTCAATATCAAGTCGGACGATTCAACAAGATTCCCGACATCCTGATCGAATGCTCGTCACAAACTTTAGTAGACGGCCGCACCCTCGGATGCCGTCGACGAAGTGCACTAAGGCGGAACACCGCTACCGCGAGCACCCGAACGGATGCTTTTGGTGACGGGGTTCTCCTACAGTCATTTGGTCGGGGCTATGGGGGTGTGGCTGTCTGTTAAGTTTACCCGGCGAGTATCCGCGTACGCTACGTGATTGCGACGGACTTTTGATCGCATCAAAATCCCGTGGCAACCGATCATCTGAGACTAAACTGCTATGTTTATAACATTCAAATTAGTTATCTCATAACTACATGTGGATTCCAAATATTGTATCACATTCCAGATAAATAGACAATGTTAAACTTTCCGATCGAATAATCAAACACCCAAGATTTCCCAAATAGCTCAACACTTGAGCGGAGTTCAAAAATATCCATCACATGCTACAGTACCGATGGTCGAGCCGTAGAAGGGTCAAGCCAACGCCTCACATGTGGCACGCCGTACTGCCACAAACCTTAAGGTTTAGAGACAGTTCAAGATGGTCACATAATCGAGTTAAGGTTTGTTGTCTTCTAGAGGGTCCACCGCGTTACTTGCACGACTTAGAAAGTTTCAAACTCGAGAAAAAATCCAACTTTTGAAAAATTTTCCAACTGGGGAAAAATTGAGTTATTGATATCCGTTTCGAACTTTTTAACAGTTTCTAAAATTATCCGGAAAAACTAAACAAAGTTAAATTATCCGATCGAATCATTAAGTCCCCAATACAACCCTGGAAAACTCAACACTTGAGTGGAATTAAAAAATTCCCAGAAAAAAATGACAAGAATGGACCTAAGAATAAATATATGAAGTTCCAGGGACTAATTCATAATTTTGGCCGCGGAACCGCCGCCAAACCCTTGGTTTGGCCGCGGTTCCGCGGTCATATGAGCGAATTAGTGGGTCGTACTTCACAATAATTCTTTGTAACACCTTAGAATGTGTTTTGTGGCTAATTATATTTTAATATATGGTTTTTAATAAAAGTTTACCAAATTAAGTTTCAAATATTTTATCCTATTTTATGTGTATTTTATTAGAATTTTTCTAGGCACACACACACTTGTGCATGTTAACTAGGGTGTTAATTTGGGGTTTAACTATCTCTTAATCTAGTTTTATGTTTTGTTTAAGTGTTTTGGGTTTTAAGTGTTATGGTTGTTATTATTAATTGAAAAATGAATTTAAATGGAATTTTTATTTGGTTGAATGTTGACTTTGAGAGAGAGAGAGGCATGGTGCTACATGGCCAAGCCATGCCCATTTAATGATGAAAGAGAAAGAGAAGGAGGGGTTGTGTTGTTGCTCTCACTCTCACTTATCTCTCATTTCTCTCTCTCAAACACACACACACACTCACCTGCAGCAGAGGCATCAGCAGCTCCAGCATCCATCCGCAGCAGCTCCAGCATCAGCTCCACCAGCATCATCAGCAACAGCATCATCATCATCAGCAGCAGCAGGAGCAGCAGGAAGCAACAGCAGTAGCAGGAGCTCCAGCAACTTGCAGCAGCTCCTTTCACTTCTTCACCTGTCTTCTAGGGTGTTAGGGGTATATTTTCTGAACCCAATCTCCTAGTTGCTTGGTTTATGTGTTAATTGGTGTCGGTTAGTGTTAATTAGCTAGTTTAGTGCTAATTATGGTGATTTGTGTGGAACTTTGATTTTGTGGTGATTGTGTTGTTTAACCCTACCTATTTAAGTGTTATTAGGGTCACTTTAACTGAGAATTTCCCTGGATTACACTAAAATACCATAGGGTTTGTGTTTTGTGCAAAATTGGTGTTTTTAAGCAATATTTATGACATTCTGTGATCTGCTATTGACCCAGACACTTCAGGATAAAATTGAGAAGACTGGAGCATGTACACTAGGTATAGAACACACCACATGAACACGAGCCACCCATTCCCAACCCCGGCCGCCAATTTAATCCATATGGCCGCAATTTGCGGCCAGGAATAGGAGTTAGGTGTTGGGTTTTTGTGTAGGGCTCTCTTCTGTGTTGTATAGTGTTTTGGCATGTCTAGTTTTGTAATATTTGACCTGTAGGGAAATCTGGGGCAATGTATCGTTTTTTGTGTTCGTTGTGTTTGCGCGATAGGCGCGATACGTGAGAGGGTTCTGTGATCCAGCGTATCGCGGCGTGTCGCGAAGGTTTTAGACGCGTACACACACGATTCAGCGTATCGTGCACACGCGCGTTTAATTCGCGACGCGAGTTTCTCGTTTTGGTTCGATATCGCGTTTTGCGGAATATTTGGCTTATATATGATTTCCATGTCTTATTTACAGGTTTGCAGGCAGGGACTACGGACACTGCTACAGGGGGGAGCAGATGGTAGGATTCACCTAACGTGGAGCGTAGGTGAGTAGATTTAATATCTACAGGGGAATCGCCCGCATGGCGTTATGCGTCTAGGCTAGGATTCTAATACTTTTCGCATATTCTACGTCTTTGTTAGAATTGCGTCTTTACCTATTTACTTAGATATAGTTGTACTGTGACTAGTAGCCATAGGGCACTGCACACATTATTGACGGTTCATGTTGCACGAGCACGAGTTGTATGCTACACACACACCGTCAATAATTGTCATGTCACACACTAACCATTATAGATACTATTGCTTATCACACATGACCTCTAGCTTATCGGTATACCTATAGTGTATCATACCTTTAGTGATAGGTACAGATACACCTTGCGATACAGCTACAGATATACCTTGCACATGTTTTACTTAAACCGGGGGGGATATCTTACATATTTTACTTATACCCAGGAGGTATACGACATCAGTTCTTATAGGTAGATATCTATACATTGCTACACCTGTATGTTACACACATATTCAGTTGCAGTCACATATTTACCTTTACTGATGTTACTTAGCTGTACCTTATTGGTTTCGCATACATCTGGTTTCAGCTACATATTCTCTGTTATATGCTCGCATTTCAGATATATCGTATATATTTATTCCCGGATTGCGCATTATTATTTGGATTTTACAAGATATTTTCTGGATTTGGGAACCGCGGGAGTTCATGAAATTATGCATACATTGAAAAACCCGGTTTCCTTGATATGATATTTGCGCATCCACCATGGGTTTTATCGGTGCTGATTATATATACCCCTACGAGGAGGCGTCGAGGCCGTAAAGGGTACATGGTGGGGCCCGGAGGTACCTCGGGGCAAGAAACGGATGTTGATGTGCTATGAGCCGATGAGCCCGGCAGGTGAACCATACCATCCGGTGACAGTACCAATGACTCGGCGGGGATCATGGAGATACCGTTAGGAGTCATGTACGTATGCATACGTCGAAAGGCGAGGGTCATAGCTAGGCACTCGTGCTTTCGGGACAGCGTATGATACGTACCTATCAGGATTTCTGTGTCGATGCTTGGCACATTGTTTTCATGATATTTCTCTTAATACCTTTGTATATATAACAGGGGATTTAGCCGTTGTTATATATACCCTTACAGCAATATTAGTGGAATGGGACGCTAATATATGTGTATTGACCCTATCATATTTATTTCTGCATATATATTTATTTAGGATGTTAGAAACTTACTTGAGATTCGACTTGGGATATAGATGATTCATTGAGATTGGATATTGGATATGAAAGAGATTGTTGATTTGTACATTCGAGATATAGGAGAGCTATTCGATATTATACCTTGAGGTGATGTGAGACTTATATGATGTGAGAGCCCAGTTTGGGGGCTGATTTGAGGAATTGTGGATTTGAGTGTCTTGATGGATTGTGATCCTGCCACGATGTCAGGTTTCCGTGGAAATGACATATTCCACCCCATACCTCACACTTATCTATTTTATGCACAGTTTCATATATTGGTAGTACCTGTTAGTGTACCCTTATGATAGTTGCATATCTACATTCTCATATCCCTATTGCATGGTTATTGCATACTATTGTCATGTTACTATTGCTTCACATATTGATTGTATCTGCTAGTGTACTTTCCATTATTTTGCATTCACATGACATGTTATTACTGTAATCGCATACCTTAGATTCATGCTGTAAGTACATTCCTGCGATTACTTGCATATGTTATCTACTATTCACGAGTTAGCAACTCACCCCCGTTGTGCCACAGGTGTTTTAGGTTGTTCCCCAGAGTAGTCGAGGCAGGCTATTCAGCTATTCAGGTATCATCTTTTGCTACAGATACCGCATCAGCTCACAGTACTATTTTGCTTAGGTGGGTTTTGGTGGTTATCTGTATTTTGTATTGTACATTCGTTGTATCTTGTACTCTCCATCTACTATTATGTTGTTGACTTAGAGACTTGGTGAGGACGATATTGTATATTATTGTGGATTTGTTTTCTTTTATATACAGCTTTCTCTCTATTGTCTTTTTTTCTTCGCTACGGCGTCATATTTTTGTGTTGTATTCATCTTGGCTAGTTTTTACAAAAAAGGGGTGTTTCCAAAATTTTAAAGAAATAAAGTAGGACTTTTAAAGAATTTGGGTTGCGATTTCAAATGTTTCAAAAACTTATATTATCTTTTCCGTATTTTTATGGTTTAGATTTCTGGGTTTTGGCTTTCTTTTACTACGTTACGTCTTAGGGCGTTGCGTAGTACTAGGGCGGTCACGGGCCAATTTTGGGTCATGACAAAGTTGTATCAGAGCGCTAGGTTTTACCTTTCGGAGTGTAGGATGACCTTATGATGGAGTAGTTAGCTTAAGCAAAGTAACGTAGTGTGTGTATGTCTGCAGCATACCCACGATGCGGTACTTCGCCTTAAGTGACCTAAGTACAAATTTCTTGACATTCCTTCCTTAATGATTCATATCCTTGAGATTCGATTTCCTTGTTCTTATCGAATCTTATCTCATATCTATTGATAGCCTTGCCGCCGATGACTATGGGGACTCAGAGTGATGCAGTGAGGGCCGAGGTCAGAGTTTGCTCGGGTGAGACGAGTACTGACCAGGATGGCACTCTAGTTGCACAGGTGCAGACGGATCAGCCTACGACATATACTATTGATAGGCTTGTGGCAGAGATGCAGGACTTCCGCCAGACGATGAGTTCTTTGGTTGATGTCGTTCGGGAGCTACGACAGGAGGTTGTCACCCCTGTTACTCAGTTGTCACTTGCGATCAGCATGCAGTAGTCTGTCACCTACATAGCACCAATGGTTGCAGCTCCAGTTGATGAGGCGCATATTCCAGAGGCTCAGAGAGTTCCAGGACAGTGGAGGACTCGTACCAGTGTACCAGCCCAGAGGCAGAGGTTTGGTCATCGAGATAGATTTCGTAGCCGTCGCGGGAGTAGAAGAGGCCTAGGACGAGGACAGTCGTTCAGCTCTCATCCCCAGGATGGTCAGCAGTCAGCGCGTGGATGTTTTCGATACGGGAGCCTTCAGCACTTCGTCAGGAATTGTTCCTTAGCACCTCGTCATGATCGTTTTCAGAGAGGCCGTGGACATGGATGATTTGCTCAGAGGGCTCAGGCTTCCATAGGAGTTCATCCAGTTGCGGGTAGAGGGCAGACACAGGAGTTTGCTTCTACCCATCGGGACGCGCAGACGTCCAATGCAGAGTTCTCAGGTATCCTTATTTCGCATGTTCTTTGATGTATTCGTTTGTTTTTCATGCTTGTACCGTGGTTGGGTAGATTAGTCGTAGTTGTGTTAACTTCTGTCAGCGATTCTTTTGTTGCGCGACACGTATTTCAGTTGTGTGCCAATCGGATAGGAGATAGAGATTCGTCCGTCGTTTTGGTCCTTCTAGAGATGTTGGATTTGACGTTCTTCTGGACACGAACTGGTTAATTACGTGTTAGGCGTCTGTGGACTACCGTGAGGAAATAGTCAGGTTTGTTTTCCCGGCAGGTCAGTTCTTGTTGTGCAGGTGGATAGTTGTGCCGCCTCTCACAGCTGGAATTCAGCCTTTTTCGCTAGTCGGCTACTGAGGAGATGTCATCGATTCTTGGCGTTCATTCGTGATACCGGAGCCACAGTGGGATTGTTGGACCGGGTTCCTTTCGTGCGAGAGTTTTTCCGACGTTGTTCCGGATGAGCCGGCAAAGCTTGGGAGCTAAAGGATCAGCTGCAGAGTTATGGTTTGGGGAGTTTTGTGCGTCTGAGTGTTTCTCTTTTAGAAGCTCCTATTTCTGTTCGTCAAGGAGAAGGACGGCAGTTTAGGATTGTGTATCGATGGATCGTTACTTGAACCGGCTTACGGTGCGGATGGGTATCCTTCACCTCGCCGTGACGATTTCTTCGATCAGCTCCACAGTGCGAGACATTTTCTAAGTTTGTTTGGGATCGGGTCATCATTATTGCGGTTCGGAGTGATGGCATTCCGAAGACTGCCTTGTGCGTGCTACGGGCTTTGTGTGTCTTAGTGAGTCATTGGATTCACTGATGCCCCGGCAGCATTCGTAGATATGATGAACTGGATTTCTTCAGGCCGTTCCTCGACCAGTTATTGCTGTGTTATTTACGACATTCTGGTCTATCTAATGTGTCTTGAGGAACATGAGTAGCACTTGATGATTTGTTATGCACATACTGGGAGAGCACCAGCAGTTTGCTGAATTCTCGGAGTGTTTCTTCAGGCTTGTTTTGTGTTGACTCCTAGGTCTTGTAGTCATGGGAGACGGTTTCGTATGGTTCCGAGGGAGATCGTGGCCGTACAGCTTAGGCCCAGACTTGTGTGCAGGACAGAGATCCGCAGATTGTTGGGCTTAGCAGGTTTTTACCGCCGTTCGTGCAGGATTGCTAGAGTAGTACTGCACCGTCGACAGAATGGACCGGAAGGGAGGTTTCTTTTCTGTGGACTGATGCATGTATGCGGAGTTTTCGGTAGTTGGAGATTCCGTTAACAACTGCACCAGTTCTTTCCTTGCTTTCTGGTTCGGGCGACCTTATTGTTTAACTGTAATGTTTCTTGAGTGGGCTCGAGTGTGTACTGAGGTGACACTATAGAGTTATCGCTTTTGCTTCCCTACATTTGGAGGAAGTACGAGAAGGATATTCCCCTCATGATCTGGAGATGGCCGCGGTGGTTTTGTGTTGGAGATTTGGAGACACTATCTGTTCGAGAGTCATGTCAGATTTTCACGGACCACCAGAGCTTAATGTACATCTTCCTGCAGCGGATTTTGATTGTTGTGATAGTCTTCTGCAGATTTACAGTTCTTGTGTGATCGTTGAGTACAGCTTAAGTTCGTCTCTACGGAGGGGACAGCTTGCTCATGTCCGCGCCTGACCACTTTCCTTAAATCGCTTTCGCGAGACACTGCCCGCCTATGCTCGTTCGTCAGTGATACTTGTGTAGGGTTTCTAGGCACACTCAAGAGGTTCCACAACTGATCAACCATGGCAAAATCAAATTTTTCTTCTGCCGAGAAACCCTAATGCTTGATCGTTAACTAGAGATTAGGTGAAAAAGAAAGCTAGCAAACTACTTTGCTACAAAGTGAAAGGGGCTACAACCTTTGTAGATCCGGTCCTCCACTTCCTTAGCTCCGTGACGATGTCCCTTCGCTGCGATCATCGGATCCCGGACTCTCGCGGTGGTTTCATCGAAGAAATGATCGGGCTAGGTCGATGACTTCGATGCCGAAGATGATCTACGTCGAGGCGACTCTAACTCGAGCTCCAACTTCACCAAGTCATGAAACTTGTGAAGAAAACACCCTATACTACATGGCAAGTGGTAGAGGATGAAGAAATAGGAAGTGGGTTCACTTTGGATTTGGATTTCTCACTTGATTTCATCACTTGACATTTTTCTAGAAAGCTTTTCTTTTCTTCACTTGAAGAAGAAGATGAAGAAGAAGAAAAAGAATTATGAATTAATTCCAAAAAGAAAAATAAAGTGATGGTTATCATAATGCAACCATGGGTGAGGCTAACTCATGTAGAGAGCAAACCCTAGTTTAGGTAATGGTTAGGTTTAAAAGATAAAACAAAATGGTTACTTTATCAAAGCTTCATGAAGCTTCAACAAAAATACAAAGCAAGCCACCATTTCATTTTAACTAAAATGAATAAAGAAAATAAATAAATCAAATTAAAACCTAACCATTAACATAAAAATGGTTTAAAGCAAGCATACACCCAAGTTTGCATGTATCATCAAATATGATACAATCAAGTGCACAATAAAATATATCATATATACAATGTGCATATTCAAGTGAGATAATCAATCTTAAGTGAACCAATACTAGTTAATGTAAAGTAATATATCAAATATATAATTATACATTAAATCATTAAATCAACACTTGATTTAACGATCCGGTCATATCGCATATGACCGACTAATATCAAGTGTATCAATGTATCGAATCAACACTTGATTCGGTAACCCGGCTATATCACATATAACATGCCGATGATACAAATCGCGAGAATAGAATACAGTATTACATACTGCTATTATTCTCGGTCCCGTACATATCTCATATGCGCTCCTATTTCGTTTCGCTTGAGCCAGGAAACCACTGTGTAGGACTCTAAAGACTCGTCAATACGCCGGCAGCAGGTGAAGATCATATCAAACACCCACAAGCCGCAAGCGGTCTGCTAAACATAACGGCCACCCGGGTATTAAGCGATCAGAAGATCAACGAGCAAGCCCGCTCACACTCCTGTGAATCCAACCAGTAACACTTACCGTACAGTCCGGTCTCGTCGTCTGATATGTCGCATATCTCGCCTAGGGGTGCTAAACGTCAGACCCCAGTAGCTCGATAAGTCGTGTCGATATGAGGTCTATAACAGTTCGAGAAACTACTGATAACACTTACCAGTAAATCTCAGCAACCCTGGCCAGGGATTTCCGGTTATAGCCAATCGAACACAGCGCAACATCAACTCCCTATACCGGGAGAGACGAATCCCCTCCTATCGCTCATTGCCTCCATGTGATTCGGGACTGTACCTAAAAACCACCGTTTTGCACGCCCTCTTGGACGTGGTAAGGTGGAAATCAAAGCACAGTGGGAATCACACAAGACTCTATGACGATCTCGGGTCTACAGACTAACCTGTACCAGTGTTACCAGAGAACTGCCATCTGACGTAAGGTATAATACCATCTGGGAGTTCTCGACGAGTCCGTCCAGTATACCTAGTCTCCACTGAGCACCCGTATATCATCTCTGATGTCAAACACCAATGGATATGGGATCATCCATCGCCCATCTGTATGGGTCGAGAAGGTATACGCTAGTCTACTCTGGTATATCGATGCCCCGTCTCGATACACCCACGACTAGGGACCTTGAAGGATGTACTTATGGACTACCATGTCCCCATTAGTATGATCCGCATCATAGTCCAGGTAGTCAAGTACACATCCTAAGGGCTTTACCAACATGTAACAGAGAGACAATCAGTGTACACGTTAAGATAAAGAGCAACCAGATAGCATACTATTATGTCGAGCAAGAAAGTCCTCCCTATATATGTCCCAGCATCCACTACAATATACATCCTATGTATAGTAATGGCTTCTAGGGCATACATATAACTAACAATCTCCCACTTGCACTAGGGCCATCTGTAGCAGTGGTTGCAGTATCTCATACTCAACCATCCCATAAGAGTCTCTCTCTGGGAAAAGGCCTTTGTGAGTGGATCCGCCGTGTTGTCCTTTGAGTCTACTCTCCTAACATCGATCACCCTGGAGATCAACTATCTCCATGATCAGATGATACTGCCTTAGAATATGTCTGGATCACTGATGGGATGGGCGTTCCTTGGCATAAGCCACAACTCCATTGTCACACAATGGGAGGAACGAAGTTCATCTCTTGAACTAATATACACCCAGACTGCCTCTTTGGTAGCATCTTAAGTAGCGATGTATCCAGCCTTTATCGTCTAGTATGCCACTGTATTTAGCTTGAAACTCTTCCAACATACCGTCCCTTTACGGAGGGTAAAGACAATGCCTGTGACTGACATTCAGTCGTCCTTATCACCCTGGATCCCTTCCAGAGATTCTCCCCAGGATCGATTGATACCATCTCACTACAACTAGTGAGTATCCTAACATCCAATTAGATCTATCTCATAGATCCAAAACCCAGGATTTAGTAGGTATCATTATGATCCTATATGGAGAATCCTTGTGATAAGCGGAGATTGACCGAGCGTAGCATAGGAAACTCCTTCCCTATCAAGAGTATGTCATCCATGTACTCTACGAGGATCACCACCATACTCCCTACTACCTTTTTGTATATACAAGGTTCATCTACTATTTTGATGATGTCAAACTCTTTGACTACTACATCAAAACAGACGTTCCAACTCCGCGATGCATGCTTTATCATATAAACATCTTGCACACGTTTCCGCTGCTCCCACTGTCTACGAAGCCCTCTGACTGTGTACTTATAGACTACCTCTTCTAAATCTTTATTTAGAAAAGCAGTCAAGACACCCAACCGCCAGATATCGTAGTCATGGTATGTAGCCGTAGCAAGTAGGATCTGGATGGACTTAAGCATAGGCCCCAGAAAAGGTTTCATCATTAGCCACAACTGGTCTATGATGCAAACCTTTAACGAGTCTAGCTTTGAAAGTCTCAACTTTTCCATGTACACCAAGTAATCTTCTCAAGATATACTTGCTCCTGATGGGAATTTAACCCTTCAGATATAGCAACCAAAGTCCATACTTTGTTGGTGTATAAGGATTCCATCTCAGATCGATAAACATCCAGCCATTCTTACAATGTCTCACTCCTGATGGCCAGCTCGAAACTAGTTGGGTCATCATCTCATGATGCAATCCTCGCTCCCACTGTCATAGAGAAACCAAAGTATCTCTCAGGTGGGTGAGGAACCGTACTAGATCGGCGGAGAGGCTGAGGTTCGTTAGAATCTATTGAATCCTTTGGTTCTACCAAATCATCAGCTGCAGTTTGTATAGCTGGAACCTTTCCAGTTCTATATAACTGACCTTGCCTCGAGCTCGTCAGGATTTTGCTTTTAGACACAGGCCGGACAACCCTAAATCTTAACAAACTTAAGATATGGACTCTTCCCTTTCCATATCACATATGAAGTGGTAGGCAACTGATTTGATTTAAACCCTATTCAATAGGTATGCAGCTTCTTAAGTGCATAACTCCCAAAAGGAAATAGGTAACTCAGTAGTACTCATCATAGAGCACACCTTATTATATAGGGTGTGATTGCTCCGCCCCGATACACCGACGTGCTGTGGTGTAAACGGAGGAGTAATGCTGAGAGAGAATCTCATTCTCCTTTAGAATAATTCAGGAATTCCGTGCTCAAGTATTCTCCTCCTTGATCACATCAAAAGACATAATACTTTTACCCATATTTTGGTTCTCTACTTCTAACTTATATTCTATGAATATCTCAAAAGGTTCGGACTTGTGTTTCAACAAGAACATACGTCTGAATCTTGAGAGATTATCAGAGAATGTAATGAAGTACAAAGAACCGGTCTTGGCATGTGTAGACAGAGGACCTTCATACATCAGTATGTATCAATCCCAAGAGTTCACTAACTCTTTCTCTGTTTCCAATAAACAGAGCTATGGTCATCTTATCTCTGTGACATGACTGGCAAGTTTCACAAGATGTAAATTCAAACTAATTTAAATATGCATCTTAATGTAACTTCAGCTAGTCGGGTCGCATTGATATGACCTAGTCTACAATACCTCAAGAAGGAATCGGTCATTTCTGAACTCTTCCTCTTGTGTGTGTTCTGTATACTAAGAACTGTAGTTTGATTTAGAACATCAATGCTTTTAGATAACGTGCCTGAACCGATCAACTTTTGATATAGGAAATGTTCAAAACATTATCCAACAATTAAATTTTATCATTTCTTTACTGATAAAGAGACTGATATGATTTTGTATATCAGGTTCGGTATCTAATAACATTCGTTCAGAATCAATGTATTTGGAATACAGCGTGACAGTGACCAACAAACTTGGCTGCAACACTTGCACCGTTTTCTGTCTCATGAAACTTATCACCCGTACTCAGTTCTCTACCTTTCTGTAGCCCTATGTAACAGATTACATATCTGGGATCCTGATTCGGTATCAAATACCCAGGACGCAGAGGATACATAGAAACAGTTCTTTATAATGAACACACCCGAAGGAGATGCATCATATGCACTTTCTTCGTTTGGGCGGCACGGGAATTCTGGTAATCCCCTATTTCCTGCTCTGTCTTATAACAATTATAAGTTGGAGCAGGACCAACGTTCCCCAGCTCAGTATAACAAGCGGGTTCGGTCAATACATCCATATTATTATCTTGATTAAGGCGTGATATGGTCGCTACCTGGAGAGAGAGAGAAGAAAACATTCTGCGTGCGCTCTTGCAAGATCAGATTGGTTATTATTTTATCTAATCAGGATGGCTCCCACTGTTTTTATCAAATCTTCCTTCAAACCCTAAAAGGAAAGACTAGCCGGGATTAATTACACACTACAAGTTCGCCAATCTTTCAGCCAGGCCAGTGTCGGTACTTTGAGGGAGGTCCCCCATGCTTTCGCACGAACCTAATTAATGTAAACCTCGTTTTCCCAGAGACGTAACCCTGTTGACACCTTTCTAGACACCTACTCGATCGACTAATTGTAATGTGTAAAACCCTCCCAGGAGTAACAATTACTCGCAGTGGGTATCGGGATCCAACTATCTCATAGAAGGTATGCAATCTCATTGCAAATTTCAACACTTGAAATTCCTGATAGTTTTGCCCCTAGCGTCCTATGACCTTGACGCAGGCCAAAAAACCATAGTGCGCTGGTCAAGTTCAACCCGTCATTTCCTGATTGAATTAAACCCACCCGCACGACCCTTGACGCAGGCCAACAAAGTCGCACGACTACCCTAATCCAATCTGCATCATATGCATAAGCAGATAAATACTAGTTAGCTACCGCACACTACGCCTTGACGTAGGCCAACAAATGTAGCACGAATACTAAGTAGGACTTATCTGAAATGACGGAGGGCTACGACAGGTTTTTCTGAAAACCTATTGCGTAATGAACTTGATATCGTTGTAGAATCAAATGATTTTGAAATGGAGTGGTTTTTGAGGCTTTTCTAGTTTTGCTAAAGGGGTCACTCCCGGTGAAGGGATCGTCGGCCCTTTTCTCATCGAATAAGGTGCAGGATATATCATATATACCGCTGTGCAAAGCAAGAACTATAGGAGCAATCAAAAGGCAAACCGAGGGTTGTAGCATCTGCCAGTTATTGCTAAAGGAGTCACTCCCGGTGAAGGGATCTCGGTCCTTTCCTTATCGAATAAGGTGCAGGATGTTCTACAAGGAACACCGCGATGCCAAGCAAGAACTGTAGCTACCTGTTTTTGAAAATTCGATTCCCCAACATCTTTTAGGTTTCTTTTCTTTCATTAATCATATTAATGAAGTCCCATCATTTAAGTTATCTAAACATCACAGATAAATACGACGTACACTTATGCCATCCGCATTCGCCTCGATGTCCCCTCGTGCACCGTTAGGTTAGGTAACTAACGGCAGAGCGGGGCAGGGCTAGCGCGGGTGTAAAACATAAATAACGCCTATATAATATATCATATATACTATATACAGTATTTATCACAGAACATCAAATGATCACATCACAGATATCGCAGCAAAAGAATCATATGAAATATTGGATATACTAGGACGTCCGTGTTTTCAATACGAGCCAGTATAAAACACGGATTCCACGGTCGCGATGAATAGCCAAACCCACACCCCTAGACCCCTACGAGAGCGGCAAGCAAGCCTACCAATTCTAGAGTTAGGAGACCCGGACTCGACTCCTCGAGTTGGTCTCCCACTGGACTCCAGAACCCGGTTACTTATGCTCTCCTCCTTGGGTCTATCCTAGTGCGGAAAAGTAAATAATATACAAAGGGTGACATCTTCCGCTACCTGGAAGTGCCCCAATAAAAGAATATTATATACAAGTTAATTTTACATGAATGAAAATAAAAACTCTCATCTCACATAAAACCCCCGGCTATTCAAAACGCGACGATCCAATATAACATATCCAGCAACACATAACATCACATGTCATCAACGTAAGTAAATATGCGCATCCCAATTGTCGTTGACATATAGCAACGAAATCGGCGATATCACATATTACGCTTACGGTCGCAGAAAAGAAAGTGTAAAACTACAACAGTTGGAATCCGCAACCTACTTAGACATCACATGCCTAACCATCTGAATTCCTTAGCCATCACATACCTAACAATTATAAACCCCGCATTTTAGTCTCATTATCAAAAACACTTTTCAATATCAAGTCGGGCAATTCAACAGGATTCCCGACATTCTGATCGAATGCTCGTCGCAAACTTTAGTAGGCAGCCGCACCCCCGATGCCGTCAACGAAGTGCACCAAGGCGGAACACCACTGCCGTGAGCACCCGAACGGATGCTTTTGGCGACGGGGTTCTCCTACAGTCACTTGGTCGGGGCTATGGGGCATGGCTATCTATTAAGTTTTACCGGCGAGTATCCGCGTACGCTACGAGATTGCGACGGACTTTTGATCACATCAAAATTCCGTGGGAACCGATCATTCGAGACTAAAGCGCTATGTTTATAACATTCATATTAGTTATCTCATAACTTATTGTGAATTCCAAATATTGTATCAAATTCCAGATAAATAGAAAATGTTAAACTTTCCGATCGAACATTCAAACACCCAAGTTTTCCCGAAACAGCACAACACTTAAAATAAGTTTAAAAACCATTCACTTCATGCCACAGTACCAACGGTCCAGCCGTAGAAGGGTCAAGGCAACGCCTCACATGTGGCACGCCGTACTGCCCCAAACCCGAAGGTTCAAAGGGCAGTTCATGACGGTCACATAATCGAGTTAAGGTTTGTTGTCTTCTAGAGGGTCCATCGCGTTACTTGCACTACTTAGAACGTTTTCAAACTACGGAAAAATCCAACACTTGGAAATTTCCCGGCAGGGGAAAAAGTGGGTATTTATATCCGGTCGAACTTTTTAACATATTCAAAAATTATCCGGAAAAACACATAGACGAAGTTAAATAAACCGATCGAATCATTGAATCCCCAAAACAACCAAGAAAACTCAACTCTTGAGCAAATAATAAAAATTTCCAGAAGAATCAGCAAGTCATAATAGAAATTACTGTGCAAATAAAAAACAAAGTTCTCATACTTTGACCGCGGAACCGCCGCGTGACCCTAGGTATGGCCGCGGTTCCGCGGTCATTTAGTGGTGTTACGGTCACGTGCTGCATAGTAATTCTAGTTTTTCCCTGCTGAAGTTTTTGAGAATTTTTAATGTGGAAAAATGCACAGTTTTGAAAAATGTACAGAGAAGGGTTATGTTTAGGGTTTCGGGGTTCAATCAGGTTTCTAACTTCGTCTACCAATCGCCTAAAGCTCTAGTTAGGCTCTGATACTACTGTATAGTTCCTAGGCACACTCAAGAGGTTCCACAACTGATCAACCATAGCAAAATCAAATTTTTCTTGTGCCGAGAAACCCTAATCCTTGATCGTTAACTAGAGATTAGGCGAAAAAGAAAGCTAGCAAACTACTTTGCTACAAAGTGAAAGGGCCTACAACCTTTGTAGATCCGGTCCTCCACTTCCTTAGCTCCGTGACGATGTCCCTTCACTGCGATCATCGGATCCCGGACTCTCGCGGTGGTTTCATCGAAGAAATGATCGTGCAAGGTCGATGACTTCGATGCCGAAGATGATCTATGTCGAGGCGACTCTAACTCGAGCTCCAACTTCACCAAGTCATGAAACTTGTGAAGAAAACACCCTATACTACATGGCAAGTGGTAGAGGATGAAGAAATAGGAAGTGGGTTCACTTTGGATTTGGATTTCTCACTTGATTTCATCACTTGACATTTTTCTAGAAATCTTTTCTTTTCTTCACTTGAAGAAGAAGATGAAGAAGAAGAAAAAGATTTATGAATTAATTCCAAAAAGAAAAATGAAGTGATGGTTATCATAATGCAACCATGGGTGAGGCTAACTCATGTAGAGAGCAAACCCTAGTTTAGGTAATGGTTAGGTTTAAAAGATAAAACAAAATGGTTACTTTATCAAAGCTTCATGAAGCTTCAACAAAAATACAAAGCAAGCCACCATTTCATTTTAACTAAAATGAATAAAGAAAATAAATAAATCAAATTAAAACCTAACCATTAACCTAAAGATGGTTTAAAGAAAGCATACACCCAAGTTTGCATGTATCATCAAATATGATACAATCAAGTGCACAATAAAATATATCATATATACAATGTGCACATTCAAGTGAGATAATCAATCTTAAGTGAACCAATACTAGTTAATGTAAAGTAATATATCAAATATATAATTATACATTAAATCATTAAATCAACACTTGATTTAACGATCCGGTCATATCGCATATGACCGACTAATATCAAGTGTATCAATGTATCGAATCAACACTTGATTCGGTAACCCGGCTATATCACATATAACCTGCCGATGATACAAATCGTGAGAATAGAATACAGTATCACATACTGGTATTATTCTCGGTCCCACACATATCTCATATGCGCTCCTATTTCGTTTCGTTTGAGCCAGGAAAGCTCTGTGTAGGACTCTAAGGACTCGTCAATACGCCGGCAGCAGGTGATGATCATATCAAACACCCACAAGCCGCAAGCGGTCTGCTAAACGTAACGGCCATCCCGGTATTGAGCGATCAGAAGATCAACGAGCAAGCCCGCTCACACTCCTGTGAATCCAACCAGTAACACTTACCGTACAGTCCGGTCTCGTCGTCTGATATGTCGCATATCTCGCCTAGGGGTGGTAAACGTCAGACCCCAGTAGCTCGATAAGTCGTGTCGATATGAGGTCTATAACAGTTCGAGAAACTACTGGTAAAACTTACCAGTAAATCTCAGCAAACCTGGCCAGGGATTTCCGGTTATAGCCAATCGAACACAGCGCAACATCAACTCCCTATACCGGGAGAGACGAATCCCCTCCTATCGCTCATTGCCTCTATGTGATTCTGGACTGTACCCAAAAACCACCGTTTTGCACGCCCTCTTGGACGTGGTAAGGTGGAAATCAAAGCACAGTAGGAATCACACAAGACTCTATGACGATCTCGGGTCTACAGACTAACCTGTACCAGTGTCATCAGAGAACTGCCATCTGACGTAAGGTATAATACCATCTGGGAGTTCTCGGCGAGTCCGTCCAGTGTACCCAGTCTCCACTGAGCACCCGTATATCATCTCTGATGTCAAACACCAATGGATATGGGATCATCCATCGCCCATCTGTATGGATCGAGAAGGTATACGCTAGTCTACTCTGGTATATCGATGCCCCGTCTCGATACACCCACGACTAGGGACCTTGAAGGATGTACTTATGGACTACCATGTCCCCATTAGTATGATCCGCATCATAGTCCAGGTAGTCAAGTACACATCCTAAGGGCTTTACCAACATGTAACAGAGAGACAATCAGTGTACACGTTAAGATAAAGAGCAACCAGATAGCATACTATCATGTCGAGCAAGAAAGTCCTCCCTATATATGTCCCAGCATCCACTACAATATACATTCTATGTATAGTAATGGCCTCTAGGGCATACATATAACTAACAACTTGAGCATACTCGGCTGGGTAATGATTCGGAGACCTTAATTTTTGACAATGGTGTGCTAAGTTAGGGACGCGTTTGTGTACCCGATATCATCGGGTAGAGACGTGAAATCCTAGAATAGGCACATCAGTCAACTCTCGGTATTCATTCAAGTTCCACCAGTATTGACGTGACTTGTGAGATAGTTACGGGTGGACAGGGATGTAAAGAGAAATTATAGGTTTCGTTTCAAGGTGTCTGTCTTGTTGTGAGCAGTTGGGGACCGTCACTCGCCATTGTTAGGGTTCTCCTTCGATAGCTGTTATCAGGAGACACTCCAATTGGCCACCTTTAGGTTTAGGGGTTAGGTCATGTCGATCACCAGTCTGTTGTCTTTCTGACTCTGCGTAAGTAGGACTTTGGACCCCAGCTAGTCTAGAGACTTCGGAGATGATCCAGTTGTTCAGGTCAGGATGAGAGTAGCCCAACGCAAATAGAGGTCTTATGCCGACTGTGTTGGTCATAGACTTAAGTGCGCAGTGGCAAACCATGTATTCCTGCGGATTTTTCGGATGAATGACGTGTTGGATTTTGGGAAGCTTATCCCAGGATTTAGGTCCTTCCGAGATCCTATAAGCGAGTTAGTTTCGTTGCCTTTAATTTGGTACTTCCGCCCAAATTATTGGATTTTCACCCCGTATTCCTTGTGATGATACTTTACAATTACCTTCTTGAGCTTTCTCTCATGATTTGGCACCAGACCATTGGACTTGGACGCGATCGTTTCGCTCACAGGCAGCCATGTGTGTTAATGGCTCGGCAGGTGGAGGAACATCGGTCAAGGGTCTTGCCATCTGTGAAGGGTTTTCTTAGGCGTAGCCGTATAGTGAGGTAATCACTTGGGAGGCTGCGAGCGAGATTTGAGAGTTGTAATCTTCTCTTTGAAGGTACGCGTAACAGTATATTTTTAAATTCGGGGACGAATTTCTTTTAAGGGGGGAGATTGTAACACCTTAGAATGTGTTTTGTGGCTAATTATATTTTAATATATGGTTTTTAATAAAAAGTTTACCAAATTAAGTTTCAAATATTTTATCTTATTTTATGTGTATTTTATTAGAATTTTTCTAGGCACACACACACTTGTGCATGTTAATTAGGGTGTTAATTTCGGGTTTAACCATATCTTAATCTAGTTTTATGTTTTGTTTAAGTGTTTTGGGTTTTAAGTGTTATGGCTGTTATTATTAATTGAAAAATGAATTTAAATGGAATTTTTATTTGGTTGAATGTTGACTTTGAGAGAGAGAGAGGCATGGTGCTATATGGCCAAGCCATGCCCATTTAATGATGAAAGAGAAAGAGAAGGAGGGGTTGTGTTGTTGCTCTCACTCTCACTTATCTCTCATTTCTCTCTCTCAAACACACACACTCACCTGCAGTAGAGGCATCAGCAGCTCCAGCATCCATCAGCAGCAGCTCCAGCATCAGCTCCACCAGCATCATCAGCAACAGCATCATCATCATCAGCAGCAGCAGCAGGAGCAGCAGGCAGCAACAGCAGTAGCAGGAGCTCCAGCAACTTGCAGCAGCTCCTTTCACTTCTTCACCTGCCTTCTAAGGTTCGTTAGTGTATATTTTTTGAACCCAATCTCCTAGTTGCTTGGTTTATGTGTTAATTGGTGTCGGTTAGTGTTAATTAGCTAGTTTAGTACTAATTATGGTGATTTGTGTGGAACTTTGATTTTGTGGTGATTGTGTTGTTTAACCCTACCTATTTAAGTGTTATTAGGGTCACTTTAACTGAGAATTTTCCTGGATTACACTAAAATACCATAGGGTTTGTGTTTTGTGCAAAATTGGTGTTTTTAAGCGATATTTGTGACATTCTGTGATCTGCTATTGACCCAGACACTTCAGGATAAAATTGAGAAGACTGGAGCATGTACACTAGGTATAGAACACACCACATGAACACGAGCCACCCATTGCCAACCCCGGCCGCCAATTTAATCCATATGGCCACAATTTGCGGCCAGGAATAGGAGTTAGGTGTTGGGTTTTTGTGTAGGGCTCTCTTCTGTGTTGTATAGTATTTTGGTATGTCTAGTTTTGTAATATTTGACCCGTAGAGAAATCTGGGGCAATGTATCGTTTTTTGTTTTCGTTGTGTTTACGCGATACGCGCAATACATGAGAGGGTTCTGTGATCCAGTGTATCGCGGCGTGTCGCGATGGTTTTAGACGCGTACACACACGATTCAGCGTATCGTGCACACGCGCGTTTAGTTCGCGACGCGAGTTTCTCGTTTTGGTTCGATATCGCGTTTTGCGGAATATTTGGCTTATATATGATTTCCATGTCATATTTGCAGGTTTGCAGGCAGGGACTACGGACACTGCTACAGGGGGGAGCAGATAGTAGGATTCACCTAGCGTGGAGCGTAGGTGAGTAGATTTAACATCTACAGGGGAATCGCCCGCATGGCGTTATGCGTCTGGGTTAGGATTCTAATACTTGTTGCATATTCTACGTCATTGTTAGAATTGCGCCTTTACCTATTTACTTAGATATAGTTGTACTGTGACTAGTAGCCGCAGGGCACTGTACACATTATTGACGGTTCATGTTGCACGAGCACGGGTTGTATGCTACACACACACCGTCAATAATTGCCATGTCACACACTAACCATTATAGATAATATTGCTTATCACACATGACCTCTAGTTTATCGGTATACCTATAGTTTATCATACTTTTAGTGATAGGTACAGATACACCTTGCGATACAGCTACAGGTATACCTTGCACAAGTTTTACTTATACCGGGGGGGATATCATACATATTTTACTTATACCCAGGGGGTATACGACATCAGTTCTTATAGGTAGATACCTATACATTGCTACACCTGTATGTTACACACATATTCAGTTGCAGTCACATATTTACCTTTACTGATGTTACTTAGTTGTACCTTATTGGTTTCGAATAAATCTGGTTTCAGCTATATATTCTCTGTTATATGCTCGCATTTCAGATATATCGTATATATTTATTCCTGGATTGCGCATTATTATTTGGATTTTACATGATGTTTTCTGGATTTGGGAACCGCGGGTCATGAAATTATGCATACATTGAAAAACCCAGTTTCCTTGATATGATATTTGCGCATCCACCATGGGTTTTATCGGTGCTGATTATATATACCCCTACGAGGAGGCGTCGAGGCCGTAGAGGGTACATGGTGGGGCCCGGAGGTACCCCGGGGCAAGAAAGGGATGTCGATGTGCTATGAGCCGATGAGCCTGGCAGGGGAACCATACCATCCGGTGACAGTACCAATGACTCGGCGGGGATCATGGAGATACCGTTGGGAGTCATGTACGTATGCATACGTCGAAAGGCAAGGGTCAGAGCTAGGCACTCGTGCTTTCGGGACAGCGTATGATATGTACCTATCAGGATTTCTGTGTCGATGCTTGGCACATTGTTTTCATGATATTTCTCTTAATACCTTTGTATATATAACAGGGGATTTAGCCGTTATTATATATACCCTTACACCAATATTAGTGGAATGGGACGCTAATATATGTGTATTGACCCCATCATATTTATTTCTATATATATATTTATTTAGGATGTTAGAAACTTACTTGAGATTCGACTTTGGATATAGGTGATTCATTGAGATTGGATATTGGATATGAAAGAGATTGTTGATTTGTACATTCGAGATATAGGAGAGCTATTCGATATTGTACCTTGAGGTGATGTGAGACTTATATGATGTGAGAGCCCAGTTTGGGGGCTGATTTGAGGAATTATGGATTTGAGTGTCTTGATGGATTGTGAACCTGCCACGATGTCAGCTTTCCGTGGAAATGACATATTCCACCCCATACCTCACACTTATCTATTTTATGCACAGTTTCATATATTGGTAGTACCTGTTAGTGTACCCTTATGATAGTTGCATATCTACATTCTCATATCGCTATTGCATGGTTATTGCATACTATTGTTATGTTACTATTGCTTCATATATTGATTGTACCTGCTAGTGTACTTTCCATTATTTTGCATTCACATGACATGTTATTACTGTAATCGCATACCTTAGATTCATGTTGTACGTACATTCCTGCGATTACCTGCATATGTTATCTACTATTCACGAGTTGGCAACTCACCCCCGTTGTGCCGCAGGTGTTTCAGGTTGTTCCCCAGAGTAGTCAAGGCAGGCTATTTAGCTATTCAACTATCATCTTTTGCTACAGATACCGCATCAGCTCACAGTACTATTTTGCTTAGGTAGGTTTTGGTGGTTATCTGTATTTTGTATTGTACATTCGTTGTATCTTGTACTCTCCATCTACTATTATGTTGTTGACTTAGAGACTTGGTGAGGAAGATATTGTATATTATTATGGATTTGTTTTCTTTTAT
Organism: Agapanthus africanus; assembly: GCA_030015575.1. Classification (NCBI taxonomy): domain Eukaryota; kingdom Viridiplantae; phylum Streptophyta; class Magnoliopsida; order Asparagales; family Amaryllidaceae; genus Agapanthus; species Agapanthus africanus. The sequence continues at coordinate 509,780,373 of JASDDO010000026.1, read as the reverse complement.
ATACAGCTTTCTCTCTATTGTCTTTATTTCTTCGCTACGGCGTCATATTTTTGTGTTGTATTCATCTTGGCTAGTTTTTACAAAAAGGGGGTGTTGCCAAAATTTTAAAGAAATAAAGTAGGATTTTTAAAGAATTTGGGTTGCGATTTCAAATGTTTCAAAAACTTATATTATCTTTTCCGTATTTTTATGGTTTAGATTTCTGGGTTTTGGCTTTCTTTTACTACGTTACGTCTTAGGGCGTTGCGTAGTACTAGGGCCGTCACGGGCCAATTTTGAGTCGTGACATTCTTAGTTTTTCCTGCTTGTTTTTCTGAGTATTTTTAATACTGAAAAAATCACATTTTTAGAAAATTTACAGAGAGGGGTATAAACCGGGTATTCGGAGTTCGATCGGACTTTAAACTTCGCCTAGACTTCGCCTAAATCTCTAGCTTGGCTCTGATACCACTGTAGGGTTACTAAGCACTGCCACAAGAGTCTACGAGGCATCAACCATGCCTGATTAAAAAATTAGCCGTGCCGAACAACCCAAAGCCGGATCTTTAAACTAGGGTTTAGGCGAAAACAAGCATGTTAAACTCTTTAACACTAAGTGAGAGAGATTACAACCTTTGTAGATCCGGTCCTTCACATCAATAGCTCCGTGTAGATGTCCCCTTCGCTGCGATCGTGAACTCCGGACTCTAGAGAAGCTCCACAAGAAGAACGAACGTGCTTGCTTCGATGACTTCGAGGCCGAAGATGATCTACGTCTGGGAGACACTAACTCAAGCTATTCCTTCACTAGGTCATGAACTTTGTGAAGAGAACACACTCTACTACATGGCAAGTGGTAGAGGATGAAGAAGTAGGAGGTGGGCTCACTTTAGAATTGATTTTCTCACACTTTTTCTCAATCTCCATTGAAGCTAGAAAGCTTTTGTTGAATGAAGAAGAAGAAGAAGTCTCATCAATAATTCATCCAAATGAAAACTTATATAATGAATCATTGCACCATGGTTGAGTTAAGCCCTCATGCTTAACTCATGTAGAGAATTAACCAAGGTATGTGGTTAAGGGTTGGGTTAACTAATATCCTAAGGAATGACAAAAGAGTTGACTTTGTCAATATTTCTTCAAGCTTCATGAAGCTTGATAACTTTGACCAAAGTCTCATCTCTTTTGTTATTTGTTAGGAAATTAGTAAACCCTAATTTAACCTTGATTTGGTTTAAGTCTCATACACCCAACTTGTATGGATCATCAAGCATGATACAAACATGTACACCTGCATATATCACATATAAACAATGTGCACAATCTAGTGAGAAAATAAATCATAAGTGAGCTAATACTAGTTAATGTAATGTAATATATCAAATATATAATTATACATTAAATTATTAAATCAACTCTTGATTTAATAACCCGGCTATAACCGACTAATATCATGTGTAACAACTTATCGAATCAACACTTGATCCGATAACCGGGCTATATCGCATACAACCGATCAATGTCACGAATCGCGAGAATAGAATACGGTATCTCATATCGTATTAATCTCGGTCCCGCACATATCACATATGTGCTCCTACTCCGTTTCGCTTGAGCCAGGAAACCCCTGTGTAGGACTCTAAAGACTCGTCAATACGCCGGCAGTAGGTGATGATCATATCAAACACCCACAAGCCGCAAGCGGTCTGCCAAACGTAACGGCCACCCGGGTATTGAGCGATCAGAAGATCAACAAGCAAGCCTGTATATTCTTCTGTGAATCCAATCAGTAACACTCCCGTACAGTCCGGTCTCGTCGTCTGATATGTCGCATATCTCGCCTATGGGTGGTAAACGTCAGACCCCAGTAGCTCGATAAGTCGTGTCGATATGAGGTCTATAACAGTTCGAGAAACTACTGATAACACTTACCAGTAAATCTCAGCAACCCTGGCCAGGGATTTCCGGTTATAGCCAATCGAACACAGCGCAACATCAACTCCCTATACCGGGAGAGACGAATCCCTTACTATCGCTCATTGCCTCCATGTGATTCGGGACTGTACCCAAAAGCCACCTTTTTGCACGCCCTCTTGGACGTGGTATGATAGAAATCAAAGCACAGTAGGAATCACACAAGACTCTATGACGATCTCGGGTCAACAGACTACTCTGTACCAGTGTCACCGGAGAACTGCCATCTGACGTGAGGTATAATACCATCTGGGAGTTCTCGGCGAGTCCTTCCAGTGTACCCAGTCTCCACTGAGCACCCTTACACCATCGTTGATGTCAAACACCGATGGATATGGGATCATCCATCGCCCATCATATGGGTCAAGATGCGTATACGCTAGTCTGCTCTGGTCCATCGATGCCCTGTCTCGATACACCCTCAACTAGGAACAGTTATAGGATGTACTCGTCGACTACCGTGGCCCCACTAATATGATCTCATCATAGTCCCAGTAGTCGAGTACATATCCCAAGGGCTTTATCAACATGTAATATAGAGACAATCAGAGTACATGTTAAGATAAAGTACAACCAGATAGCATACTATCATGTCGAGCAAGAAAGTCCTCCCTATATATGTCCAAGCATCCACTACAATATACATCAAATGTACAGTAATGGCCTCTAGGGCATACATATAGGTAACAAAAGTTTTATATCTTGTATTTGAAATTCTTCCATAACCAAGATTATTCTCCCTCAAAAAACCGCGAGGACTTTTAACTTGGTGAGAACACTTTCTTGGCTTATTTTATTAGGCTTTCGAGGTTTCTTAACGAGCTTTAGTTCATTGACTTTCAAACCAAATGCAGGGTATTAGGTATAAAGACACCCTAAGAACTTAATTGCCCAAGTTACCAAGGCCACAAAACAAAGACTTCTTTTATGCATGGGAATTCTTAGAAAGAAAACCAACGGAAATACTTCAAGTTGTGCTTTTCATCCCAAAATTAAAGACGTGTAAGAGTGTGTTGGGGTCGAAAATTGCACCCCGGTTGACCAAGTCAAAGTCAAAGTCAACCCGAAGCCAGGTAAGCCCAAGCCCAGGTCATGTGGGCCCATGCCCAAGTCGAGCCCTGCGGCCGGTCTCTCCCATACGAAAATAAAAATCATGTAATAAATAGTTTTGATGTAATTTTTTTATGCATGAATGGGCATAAAACCAAATTTTTGTAAAGCCCGTGGCTAATGTGCAAAAGAAATGAGCACATGAGGCATGGGATGGGCAAAATGGCATTTTGTAAAGCCCGAGGGGCTATATGTAAATGTATAAGCCTATATAAGGCAACATGATGATGAATAAAAAAGAACCTTTCATTCACCTCAAATTCTAGGGTTTTTGTGCCTCCTTCTCCTTCCTCAAGGTTCTAAACCTTCTTCCCTTTCAATTAAATCAAGAGTTTTACTCTTCCTTTTCCAAAAATAAATAGTTTTTCACCACAAAACCCATAAAGGGGAACTCAGATCTTCTATCGGATCTCAAAACGGGGAGATTTTTAAATCTCATCCCCCTTTTCTCCAAGATCCGGCCAGCGGAGAGGAGGAAGAAGGAGACCCATCTCCAAAGACCCCATTTTGGGAAAGATCCAAGGCTCAGGGGAGAAGAAAGGGGCCTCCCTTGAGCATTTACAAAGATTTCTTGGAGTTTAACTCCATAAATTAAAGCTTCCGGGAGTTTAACTCCATATAAAAAAATGTCTTTCTTTCTAGGAGTTCAACTTCAAAAGTCAAATAGGGAGCACAGCTCCCAGTGCAGGGACAAAGTCCATTTTCCTGCTGACGCCTAGCGCTCACGTGCCATGCACGTGGGGCGCCGGCACCCAGCGCCCGCGTGCCAAGCACGTGAGGCGCCGGTGTAGGGTTTCCTTGTCACATCATATATTGTTTGGAAGCATCACACATACCACAACTTTGATTTTAAGAGGTGCTAAGCAAACTTAACTAGGAATCAAACTAGAAAAAGTTTTATTAAGTAAAAACTGATAGTATCACATTAAAAAGTTAATCTATCACTAAGTGGTGAGACTACAACCTTTGTAGACCTCCTTGAGTGAATCCTTGGATCTCTTAAAGTTTGGAACGGCTCACTTGAACACTTCCGAGTCCACGACGATCCACCCGAAGTCCTTTGCTCAAAGTTTGTTGCTTCACTTGTTCTTTCAAATCCGTGGAGCAAACACCCTACAAAAAAGAGCTATGGATGTGTAGGATGATGAAGTGGTTTATGTTCTCACTTAAAACCCTCTCTTTTTCTTTTCCTCGCTCTAAACAAATCTCAAATGAGCTTGAAAAAGGAGGAAGATGAAGATGGCAAAGACTTTTTAAAGATAATGATAATTCTTATTTTTAAAGATAAAACAAAAGGATATATATGTGAGACACTCTCACAACAAACCATCGTTAATATAAATATCTAGATATTTTGTGATGAGTTAATGAACAAAGGAAATTAACCTTGGGTTAGTCAATGGTCAAAAATAGAAGAGTGTGGAAACTATGAGTCATTTGTAAAGAAATGAGTCATTAGTTAATTTTCTTTATCTTTTATCTTAAAACAAAAATCTATCTATTAATATGAACCATGTGAGTCTTGCATTGCCATCTTCAATATATCAACAACCATGATACATATGCATGTATGTATATGTACATATACATGCATGCATCCATCAAAAGAAAAGGGTTTAATAAAAGTGAGCTAAAAGTCATTATTAAATCAACATTTGATTTAATAAACCGGTCATATCACATACGACCTGAGCAATAGTAAACACCCGATTAACATACGGTATCTCATACACGCATTTAATCGAGCTCCCGTGCATATCTCATATGCACACCACATCGTTTTGCCTGAGCTAGGAAACTTCTATGTGGGACTCTAAGACTCGTCAATACGCCAACAGTAGATGATGATCACATCAAACACCTACAAGCCGCAAGCGGTCAGCTAAACGTAACGGCCACCCGGGTATTGAGCGATCGGAAGAAGAACAAGCGAACCTGTCAAAACTCCCGTCAATCCAACTGGCAACACTTACCGTACAGTCCGATCTCTTCGTCTGATATGCTGCATATCAAGTCTAGGGATGGAATCGTCGACCCCAATAACTCAATAAGTCATGCCGGTATATGGTCTACAACAGATCGAGAAACTACTGATAACACTTATCAGTAATATCTCAGCAGCCCTGGCCAGGGACTTCCTGTTATAGCCAATCGTGCACATCGCAACATCAACCCCCAACACCGGGAGAGACGAAACCCCTCCTATCGCTCGTTGCCTCCATGTGCCTCGGGACCGTACCCAAAATCCACCCGTTTGTACGACTCAGTAGAGCCGTAGTAGGGTGGAGATCAAAGCACAGTGGGAGGACACACAAGACTCTATAGCGATCTCGGGTCTACAGACTAACCTGTACCAGTGTCACCTGAGAACTGCTATCCGACGTATGATATAATACCATATAGGAGTTCTCGGTGAGTCCGTTCAATGTACCCAGTCTCACTGAGCACCCGTATACAATCTTTGGTGTCACCACACCAGACGGATATGAGATCATCCATCGCCCATCAAATGGAACAAGAATAGTATACGCTAGTCTACACTGGAATATCGATGCCCTGTCTCGATATACCTACGACTAGGAACATTTCAAGGATATGCTTATAAACTACAGGTGTCCCACTAGTATGATCCACATCACAATCCCAGTAGTCAAGCCAATATCCTTAGGGCTTTATCAACATGTACCAAATGAGTAAAAAACATGATCAAGTGAACATATGATAAAGAGAAACCAGATAGCATATATCATGTCGAGCAAGACTGTCCTCTGAATATATATATATATACACATCAGTACATACACTATCATATAATGGCCTCTAGGGCATACATATATCCAACAATCTCCCACTTGCACTAAGGCCAATTATTGGCGTATCCCATACCCAACATCTCAAAAATTCGCTCATGCTGCGGCTGAGGGAGGGCCTTGGTGAATGGATCCGCAATGTTGTTCTTTGTATCTACTCTCTTAATTTCGATCTCGTGGCGATCAACTATCTCCCGGATCAAATGATATCGCCTCAGGATGTGTCTGGACTTCTGATGGGACCTGGGCTCTTTGGCCAACGCCATAGCCCCATTATTGTCACAATACAAAGGTATTGGATCAATAATGGTTGGAACTACTCCTAGCTCCGAGATGAACTTCCTTATCTAGACGGCTTCCTTGGCAGCATCATTTGCAGTAATGTACTCAGCTTCCATCGTTGAATCTACAACGGTATCCTGTTTGGAACTCTTCCAACTTACCGTCCCTCCATTGAGGGTAAATGCAAACCCTGAGATAGACTTGCTATCATCCTTGTCACTCTGGAAGCTCGAATCGGTAAAGGCCTCCATTTGGAGATCCCCGTTACCATACACCAAGAACAATTCTTTAGTCCTTCGTAAGTACTTAAGAATGTTCTTCACAGCAGTCCAGTGATTCTCCCCTGGGTTTGACTAATACCTGCTTACTACAATAAGTGCATAAGCTACATCAGGGCGTGTACACAACATCGTATACATTATCGATCCTACGGCCGAAGCATAGGGAATAATGCTCATGCGAGCTCTCTCTTCATCAGACTTCGGGCAATCGTCCTTGGGGAGAGTGGCTCCGTGGCAAGCGGATAAGGCACCCCGCTTGGAGTCTTCCATACTAAACCTCTTTAGGATGGTGTTGATGTACTTGGTTTGGGACAATCCCACTAACCGTTTGGATCTATCCCTATAGATCTGTATGCCCAATATGTACGTGGTATCACCCAGGTCCTTCATGGAGAACCTTTGTGATAAGAATGATTTGACCGACTGTAGCATAGGAATATCATTTCCTATCAGAAGTATGTCATCCGCGTAGAATACGAGGAATGTGACAGATCTCCTTACAGTCTTCTTATAAACACAAGGTTCATCTGGATTTTTGATGAAATCAAACTCTTTGATAACATCATCAAAACATATGTTCTAACTCCGCGATGCCTGCTTTAATCCATAAATGGATTTAAGCAACTTACATGCTTTTTCCGCTGCTCCCACTGTCAATGAAGCCCTCTGGCTGATCCATATAAACGCATTCATCTAAATCACCATTTAGAAATGCAGTTTTAACGTCCATCTGCCAGATTTCATAGTCGTAGTGAGCAGCAATAGCAAGTAGGATCCGAATGGATTTAAGCATGGCTACCGGAGAGAAAGTCTTGTCATAGTCCAAGCCTGGTCTTTGACGAAAACCTTTCGCTACCAACCTTGCCTTATAGGTCTCCACCTGTCCATCTATACCGATCTTTCTTTTAAAGATCCATTTGCAGCCTACAGGTTTTATCCCGGAGGGTACATCCTCCAAAGTCCATACTTTGTTGGTATACATGGACTCCATTTCGGATCTCATGGCATCCAACCATTTCACAGAGTCACCACTCGTGATAGCTTGATGAAAACTGGAAGGATCATCATCATCCATGATGCAATCTTCTCTATCACCATCAATGAGAAAACCGTAGTATCTCTCCGGTGGGCGAGAAGTCCTACCAGATCTATGGAGTGGCTGAGGTTCATTAGATTCTGTTACAACTTCAGGTTCAGCCAAGTCGTCATTTGTAACTTGTGTTTCTAGAACCTCTTCTAGATCTACCACATTACCATCAGTATCATTTGGAAAAATCTCATTTTCTAAAAATGTGGCATACTGAGAAACAAACACCTTTTGTTCCTCATTGTGGTAGAATAGATACCCAAACAAATGTTTTGGATATCCCACAAATATACATTTGACCGATCGTATCTCTAGTTTGTCTGGATTCTGCTTTTTGACAAAAGCCGGACAACCCCAAATCTTAACTCGTTTAAGAGATATTCTCTTCCCATGCCATATCTCATATGGAGTGGTAGATGTAGGGTTACTAGGAACACTCAAGAGGTTTCACAAGGCATCAACCATACCAAAATCAAATTTTTCATGTGCCTAAGAATCCTATGCAAGATCGTTAACTAGAGATTAAGCGAAAAGCAAGCAAGTAAATAACTTTATTGCTAAGTGAAAGGGACTACAACCTTTGTAGATCCGCTCCACCATTTCTTTAGCTCCGTGTTGACGTCCCTCCGCTGCGATCATCGGAATCCCGGACTCTAGCGATGGTTTCGTCGGAGAAATAATCGGGCTAGGTCGTTGACTTCGATGCCGAAGATGATCTACGTCGAGGCGACTCAAACTCAAGCTCCATCTTCACTAGGTCAAGAAACTTGTGAAGAAAACACCCTCTAATACATGGCAAGTGATAGAGGATGAAGAAATAGGAAGTGGGTTCATTTTGGATTTGGATTTCTCACTTGGAATCATCACTTAGAATTTTCTAGCAAGCTTTTTCTTTCTTCATGAAGAAGATGAAGAAGAAGGAAAAGAATTAATTAATTAGAAAATTCAAGTGATTCTTATCATATAGCAACCATGGGTTAGTTTAACTCATGTAGAGAATAAACTAGGTTTTAGATAATGGTTAGGTTTAAGAATAAAAACAAAATGGTGAAGCTTCATGAAACTCCAAGAATAAAACAAAGAAAGCCACCATATTTGTTTTTGCCCAAAAAAAAAAATAAATGAATAAATAAATGAGTAAATCAAACCCTAACCATTAACCTAATCATAGTTTAAAGCATACACACACCCAAGTTTGCATGTATCATCAAACATGATACAAACAAGTGCACAAAAATATATCATATATACAATTTGCACAATCTAGTGAGAAAATAATCTTAAGTGAACCAATACTAGTTAATGTAAAGTAATATATCAAATATATATAATTATACATTAAATCACTAAATCAACACTTGATTTAATGATCCGGTCATATTGCATATAACCGACTAATATCAAGTGTATCAATGAATCGAATCAACACTTGATTCGGTAACCCGGCTATATCTCATATAACCGTCCAATGATACAAATCGCGAGAATAGAATACAGTATCACATACTGGTATTATTCTCGGTCCCGCACATATCTCATATGCGCTCCTATTTCGTTTCGCTTTAGCCAGAAAACCTCTGTGTAGGACTCTAAAGACTCGTCAATACGCCGGCAGAAGGTGATGATCATATCAAACACCCACAAGCCGCAAGCGGTCTGCTAAATGTAACAGCCACCCGGGTATTGAGCGATCAGAAGATCAACGAGCAAGCCCGCTCACACTCCTGTGAATCCAACCAGTAACACTTACCGTACAGTCCGTTCTGTTCGTCTGATATGTCGCATATCTCATCTAGGGGTGGTAAACGTCAGACCCCAATAACTCAATAAGTCGTGTCGATATGAGGCTCATAACGGGTCGAGAAACTACTGGTAACACTTACCAGTAAATCCCTAAAGCATCCTTGGCCAAGGACTTCCTGTTATAGCCAATCGAGCACTGCGCAACATCAACTCCTTATACCGGGAGAGACGAAACCCCTCCTATCGCTAATTGCCTCCATGTGACTCGGGACTGTACCCAAAAACCATCATTTTGCATGCCCTCTTGGACGTGGTAAGGTGGAAATCAAAGCACAGTGGGAATCACACAAGACTCTATGACGATCTCGGGTGTACAGACTAACCTGTACCAGTGTCACCAGAGAACTGCCATCTGACGTAAGGTATAATACCATCTGGGAGTTCTCGGTGAGTCCGTCCAGTGTACCCAGTCTCCACTGAGCACCCGTATATCATCTCTGATGTCAAACACCAATGGATATGGGATCATCCATCGCCCATCTATATGGGTCGAGAAGCTACACGCTAGTCTACTCTGGTATATCGATGCCCCGTCTCGATACACCCACGACTAGGGACTTTGAAGGATGTACTTATGGACTACCATGTCCCCACTAGTATGATCTGCATCATAGTCCAGGTAGTCAAGTACACATCCTAAGGGCTTTACCAACATGTAACAGAGAGACAATTGGTGTACACGTTAAGGTAAAGAGTAACCAGATAGCATACTATCATATCGAGCAAGAAAGTCATCCCTATATATGTCCAAGCATCCACTACAATATACATCCTATGTATAGTAATGGCCTATAGGGCATACATATAACTAACAATCTCCCACATGCACTAGGGTCATCTGATAGCAGTGGTTGTAGTATCTTATACTCAACCATCCCATAAAAGTCTCTCTCTGGGAAAAGGCCTTTGTGAGTGGATCCGCCGTGTTGTCCTCTGAGTCTTCTCTCCTAACCTCGATCCTCTGGAGATCAACCATCTCCATGATCAGGTGATACTGCCTTAGAATATGTCTGGATCACTGACGGGACGGGCGTTCCTTGGCATAAGCCACAACTCCATTGTCACACAATGGGAGGAACGAAGTTCATCTCATGAACTAATATACACCCAGACTGCCTCTTTGGTAGCATCTTTGGTAGCGATGTATCCATCCTTTATCGTCTAGTATGCCACGGTATCTAGCTTGGAACTCTTCCAACATACCTTTCCTTTACGGAGGGTAAAGACAATGCCTGTGACTGACATTCAGTCATCCTTATCACTTTGGAACCTTTCCAGTGATTCTCCCCAGGATCAATTGATACCATCTCACTACAACTAGTGAGTATCCTAACATCCAATTAGATCTATCTCATAGATCGAAAACCCAGGATTTAGTAGGTATCACTTTGATCCTATATGGAGAATCCTTGTGATAAGCGGAGATTGACCGAGCATAGCATAGGAAACTCCTTCCATATCAAGAGTATGTCATCCACGTACTCTACGAGGATCACCAGCATACTCCCTACTATCTTTTTGTATATACAAGGTTCATCTAGCATTTTGATGATGTCAAACTCTTTGACTAACTCATCAAAATAGATGTTCCAACTCCGCGATGCCTGCTTTATCATATAAAACATCTTGCACACGTTTCTGCTGCTCCCACTGTCTATGAAGCCCTCTGACTGTGTACTTAAAGACTCTCTCTTCTAAAACATCATTTAGAAAAGCAGTCATGACACCCAACCGCCAAATATCGTAGTCATAGTATGTAGCCGTGGAAAGTAGGGTCTGGATGGACTTAAGCATAGTTACTTAGAAAAGGTTTCATTATAATCCATACCTAGTCAATGATGCAAACCTTTAACAAGTCTAGCTTTGAAAGTCTTAACTTTTCCATGTACACCAAGTAATCTTCTGAAGATATACTTGCTCCTGATGGGGATTTAACCCTTCAGATAAAGCAACCAAAGACCATACTTTGTTGGTGTATAAGGATTCCATCTCAGATCGATAAGCATCTAGCCATTCTTACAGAGTCCTACTCCTGATGGCCAGCCCGAAACTAGTTGGGTCATCATCTCATGATGCAATCCTCGCTCCCACTGTCATAGAGAAACCAAAGTATCTCTCAGGTGGGTGAGGAAACCTACTAGATCGGCGGAGAGGCTGAGGTTCGTTGGTTGCTATTGAATCCTTTGGTTCTACCAAATCATCAGCTGCAGTTTGTATAGCTGGAACTGTTTCTAGTTCTACCTCATGACCAATAATTTCTTCACAAGAAATTCCCTTTCACAAAGGTGGCATGCTGAGAAACAAAACATTTTTGTTCCTCGGTTAGGTAGAAGATATTCCCTTGTGTATGCTTGGGATATCCAACAAACTTCCACAGATCTGAATTTGCCTCGAGCTTGTCCGGATTTTGCTTTTAGACATAGGCCGGACAACCCCAAATCTTAACTGACTTAAGAGATGGGCTCTTCCCTTTCCATATCACATATGAAGTGGTAGGCAACCGATTTGATCGGAACCCTATTCAATAGGTATGCAACTTCATAAGTGCATAACTCCCTAAAAAGGAATTAGGAAACTCAGTAGTACTCATCATAGAGCACACCATATCTAATAGGGTGTGATTTCTCCGCCCCGATACACCGAGATGCTGAGGTGTATATGGAGGAGTAATTCTGAGAGAGAATCTCATTCTTAGAATAGTCCAGGAATCCCGTGCTCAACTATTCTCCTCTTTGATCACATCAAAGGACATAATACTTATACCCGTTTTTGGTTCTCTACTTCTAAATTATATTCTGTGAATATCTCAAAAGCTTCGGACTTGTGTTTCAACAGGAACATATGTCTGAATCTCAAGAGATCATCAGAGAATTTAATGAAGTACAAAGAACCGGTCTTGGCATGTGTAGACAGGGGACCTTCATACATCAATATGTATTATCCCAAGAGTTCACTAACTCTTTCTCTGCTTCCAATAAACAGAGCTATGGTCATCTTATCTCTGTGACATGACTGGCAAGTTTCACAAGATGTAAATTCAAACTAATTTAAATATGCATCTATATGTAACTTCAGCTAGTCGGGTCGCATTGATATGACCTAGTCTACAATGCCTCAAGAAGGATTCGTTCATTTCTGAACTCTTCCTTTTATGTGTGTTCTGTATACTAAGAACTGTAGTTTGATTTAGAACATTAATTCTTTTAGATAACGTGCCTGAACCGATCAACTCTTGATATAGGAAATGTTCAAAACATTATCCAACAATACAAAATTATATCCTTTCTTTACTAATAAAGAGACTGATATGATTTTGTATATCAGGTTCGGTATCTAATAACATTTGTTCAGAATCAATGTATTCTGGTAATATAGGGTGACAGTGACCGACAGACTTGGCTGCAACACTTGCACCGTTTTCTGCCTTATGAAACTTATCACCCTTTCTCAGTTCTCTACCTTTCTGTAGCCCATGTAATATATTACATATGTGGGATCCTGATCCGGTATCAGATACCCAGGACACAGAGGACATTTGAGAAACAGTTATCTGTAATGAACACAGCCGAAGATGATGCATCGGTATGCACTTTCTTTGTTTGGGCGGCACGGGAAATCTGGTATTCCCCAATTTCCTGCTCTGTCTTATAACAATTATAAGTTGGAGCGGGACCAATGTTCCCCAGTTCAGTATAACAAGCGGGTTCGGTCAATATATCCGTTTTATTATCTTGATTAAGGCGTGACATGGTCGCTACCTGGAGAGAGAGAGAAGAAAACACTCTGTGTGCGCTCTTGCAAAATCAGATTGGTTATTATTTTATCTAATCAGGATGACTCCCACTGTTTTTATCAAATCTTTCTTCAAACCCTAAAAGGAAAGACTAGCCGGGATTAATTACACGCTACAAGTTTGCCAATCTTTCAGCCAGGCCAGTGTCGGTACTTTGAGGGTGGTTCCCCGTGCTTTCGCACGGACCTAATTGCAATAAACCTCGTTTTCCCAGAGGCGTAACCCCGTTGACACCTTTCCAGACACCTTCTTGATCGGCTAATTGTAATGTGTAAAACTCTCCCAGGAGTAACAATTACTCGCAGCGGGTATCGGAATCCAACTATCTCATAGAAGGTATGCAATCTCATTGCAAATTTCAACACTTGAAATTCCCAATAATATTTTGCCCCTAGCATCCTATGACCTTGACGGAGGTCAACAAACCATAGGCTACTAGTCAAGTTCAACCCGTCATTTCTTGATTGAATCAAACCCACCCGCACGACCCTTGACGGAGGTCAATAAGGTCGTACGACTACCCTAATCCAATCTGCATCATATGCATAAGCAGATAAATACTAGTTAGCTACCGCACACTACGCCTTGACGGAGGTCAACAAACGTAGCACGAATACTAAGTAGGACTTATCTGAAATGACGGAGGGCTACGGCAGGTTTTTCTGAAAACCTATTGCGTAATGAACTTGATATCGTTGTAGAATCAAATGATTTTAAAATGGAGTGTTTTTGAGGCTTTTCTAGTTTTGCTAAAAGGGTCACTCCCGGTGAAGGGATCGTCGGCCCTTTCCTCATCGAATAAGGTGCAGGATATATCATATATACCGCTGTGCAAAGCAAGAACTATAGGAGCAATCAAAAGACAAACCGAGGGTTGTAGCATCTTCCAGTCATTGCTAAAGGAGTCACTCCCGGTGAAGGGATCTCGGCCCTTTCCTTATCGAATAAGGTGCAGGATGTTCTACAAGGAACACCACGATGCAAAGCAAGAACTGTAGCTACCTGTTTTTGGAAATTCGATTCCACAACATCTTTTAGGTTTCTTTTCTTTCATTAATCATATTAATGAAGTCCCATCATTTAAATCACCTAAACATCACAGATAAATACGACGTACACTTATGCCATCCGCATTCGCCTCGATGTCCCCTCGTGCACCGTTAGGTTAGGTAACTAACGGCAGAGCGGGGCAGGGCTACCGCGGGTGTAAAACATAAGTAACGTCTATATAATATATCATATATACTATATACAGTATCCATCACAACATATCAAATGATCACATCATAGATATCGCAGCAGAAGAAACATATGAAATCTTGGATATACTAGGACGTCCGTGTTTTCAATACGAGCCTGTATAAAACACGGATTCCACGGTCGCGATGAATAGCCAAACCCATATCCCTAGACCCCTACGAGAGCGGCAAGAAACCCTACCAATTCTAGAGTTAGGAGACCCGAACTCGACTCCTCGAGTTGGTCTCCCACTGGACTCCAGAACCCGGTTACTTGTGCTCTCCTCCTTGGGTCTATCCTAGTGCGGAAAAGTAAATAATATACAATGGTGACATCTTCCGCAGCCTGGAAGTGCCCCAATAAAAGAATATTACATACAATAAATTTTACATGAATGAAAATAAAAACTCTCATCTCACATAAAACCCCCGGCTATTCAAAACGCGACGATCCAATATAACATATCCAGCAACACATAACATCACATGTCATCAACGTAAGTAAATGTGCGCATCCCAATTGTCGTTGACATATAGCAACGAAACTGGCAATATCACATATTATACTTACGGTCACAGAAAAGAAAGTGTAAAACTACAACAGTTGGAATCCGCAACCCCTTTAGACATCGCATGCCTAACCAAATGAATTCCTTAGACATCGCATGCCTAACAATTATAAACCCCGCATTTTAGTCTCATTATCGAAAACTCTTTTCAATATCAAGTCGGGCAATTCAGCAAGATTCCCGACATTTTGATCGAATGCTCGTCGCAAACTTTAGTAGGCGGCCGCACCCCCGATGCCGTCGACGAAGTGCACTAAGGCGGAACACCGCTGCCGCGAGCACCCGAACGGATGCTTTCGGCGACGGGGTTCTCCTACAGTCACTTTGTCGGGGCTATGGGGCGTGGCTATCTATTAAGTTTACCCGACGAGTATCCGCGTACGCTACGTGATTGCGACGGACTTTTGATCACATCAAAATTCCGTGGCAACCAATCAAGTGGGACTAAAGTGCTATGTTTATAACATTCAAATCAGTTATCTCATAACTCCTTGTGGATTCCAAATATTGTATCACATTCCAGATAAATAGAAAATGTTAAACTTTCCGATCGAACAATCAATCACCCAAGTTTTCCCGAAATAGCTCAACACATGAAATAAGTTTAAAAACATTCACTTCATGCCACAGTACCAACGGTCCAGCCGTAGAAGGGTCAAGCCAACGCCTCACATGTGGCACGCCGTACTACCCCAAACCCGAAGGTTCAAAGGGCAGTTCAAGACGGTCACATAATCGAGTTAAGGTTTGTTGTCTTCTAGAGGGTCCATCGCGTTACTTGCACTACTTAGACGTTCTTAAACTACGGAAAATTCCAACACTTGGAAATTTCCCGGCAGGGAAAAAATCGGGTATTTATATCCGGTCGAACTTTTTAACATATTCTAAAATTACCCGGAAAAACACATAGACAAAGTTAAACAATCCGATCGAATCATCGAGTCCCCAAAACAACCCAGAAAAACTCAACTGTTGAGTATAATTTAAAAATTCCCAGAAAACTCAGCAGCTCCAGAAATAAATTACTGTGCAAACCACGTGGCCTAACTCACCAATATGGCCGCGGAACCGCCGCACAAGCCATGGTAGGGCTGCGGTTCAGCGGAGCATTGGTCGAGTTGGGGTCACGTACTGCACAGTAACTCATACAATTCCCTGCTGGATTTTTTGGATATTTTTAATCTAGAAAAATCCACAGTTTTGAAAAAAGGACAGAGAGGGCTCTAAGTTAGGGTTTCGGGGTTCGATCGGGTTTCTAACTTCGTCTACGCATCGCCTAAAACTCTAGCTAGGCTCTAATACCACTGTAGGGTTACTAGGCATACTCAAGAGGTTCCACAAGGCATCAACCATGCCAAAATCAAATTTTTCATGTGCCTAAGAATCCTATGCAAGATCGTTAACTAGAGATTAGACGAAAAGCAAGCAAGTAAACAACTTTATTTCTAAGTGAAAGGGACTACAACCTTTGTAGATCCGCTCCACCATTTCTTTAGCTCCGTGTTGACGTCCCTCCGCTGCGATCATCGGAATCCCGGACTCTAGCGATGGTTTCGTCGGAGAAATAATCGGGCTAGGTCGTTGACTTCGATGCCGAAAATGATCTACGTCGAGGCGACTCAAACTCAAGCTCTATCTTCACTAGGTCAAGAAACTTGTGAAGAAAACACCCTCTACTACATGGCAAGTGATAGAGGATGAAGAAATAGGAAGTGGGTTCACTTTGGATTTGGATTTCTCACTTGGAATCATCACTTAGAATTTTCAAGCAAGCTTTTTCTTTCTTCATGAAGAAGATGAAGAAGAAGGAAAAGAATTAATTAATTAGAAAATTCAAGTGATTCTTATCATATAGCAACCATGGGTTAGTTTAACTCATGTAGAGAATAAACTAGGGTTTAGATAATGGTTAGGTTTAAGAATAAAAACAAAATAGTGAAGCTTCATGAAACTCTAAGAATAAAACAAAGAAAGCCACCATATTTGTTTTTGCCCCAAAAAAAAAAATAAATGAATAAATAAATGAGTAAATCAAACCCTAACCATTAAGCTAATCATAGTTTAAAGCATACACACACCCAAGTTTGCATGTATCATCAAACATGATACAAACAAGTGCACAAAAATATATCATATATACAATGTGCACAATCTAGTGAGAAAATAATCTTAAGTGAACCAATACTAGTTAATGTAAAGTAATATATCAAATATATATAATTATACATTAAATCACTAAATCAACACTTGATTTAATGATCCGGTCATATTGCATATAACCGACTAATATCAAGTGTATCAATGTATCGAATCAACACTTGATTCGGTAACCCGGCTATATCTCATATAACCGTCCAATGATACAAATTGCGAGAATAGAATACAGTATCACATACTGGTATTATTCTCGGTCCCGTACATATCTCATATGCGCTCCTATTTCGTTTCGCTTGAGCCAGGAAACCTCTTTGTAGGACTCTAAAGACTCGTCAATACGCCGGCAGCAGGTGATGATCATATCAGACACCCACAAGCCGCAAGCGGTCTGCTAAACGTAACGTCCACCCGGGTATTGAGCGATCAGAAGATCAACGAGCAAGCCCGCTCACACTCCTGTGAATCCAACCAGTAACACTTACCGTACAGTCCGGTCTGTTCGTCTGATATGTCGCATATCTCTTCTAGGGGTGGTAAACGTCAGACCCCAATAACTCGATAAGTCGTGTTGATATGAGGCTCATAACGGGTCGAGAAACTACTGGTAACACTTACCAGTAAATCCCTAAAGCAGCCTTGGCCAAGGACTTCCTGTTATAGCCAATCGAGCACTGCGCATCATCAACTCCTTATACCGGGAGAGACGAAACCCCTCCTATCGCTCATTGCCTCCATGTGACTCGGGACTGTACCCAAAAACCACCGTTTTGCAGGCCCTCTTGGACGTGGTAAGGTGGAAATCAAAGCACAATGGGAATCACACAAGACTCTATGACGATCTCGGGTGTACAGACTAACCTGTACCAGTGTCACCAGAGAACTGCCATCTGACGTAAGGTATAATACCATCTGGGAGTTCTCGGCGAGTCCGTCCAGTGTACCCAGTCTCCACTGAGCACCCGTATATCATCTCTAATGTCAAACACCAATGGATATGGGATCATCCATCGCCCATCTATATGGGTCGAGAAGTTACACGCTAGTCTACTCTGGTATATCGATGCCCTATCTCGATACACCCACGACTAGGGACTTTGAAGGATGTACTTATGGACTACCATGTCCCCACTAGTATGATCCGCATCATAGTCCAGGTAGTCAAGTACACATCCTAAGGGCTTTACCAACATGTAACAGAGAGACAATCAGTGTACACGTTAAGGTAAAGAGTAACCAGATAGCATACTATCATATCGAGCAAGAAAGTCATCCCTATATATGTCCAAGCATCCACTACAATATACATCCTATGTATAGTAATGGCCTCTAGGGCATACATATAACTAACAGTAGATACGGTCTTGGTTGGAACTTTGTTTAACAGAAAAGCTGCAGTTTCCAATGCATGCCCCCAAAAGGAGAGGGGCAACTCAGAATCACTCAGCATGGATCGTACCATATCCAATAGGGTACGATTCCGCCGCTCTGACACACCGTTGTGCTGTGGTGTGTAAGGGGGAGTAAGCTGAGAGAGAATCCCATTCTCTTTTAGGAAGTCTAAGAACTCAGTACTTAAGTACTCTCCACCTCGATCTGATCGAAGTATCTTGATTCTCATTCCTGTTTAGTTTTCTACTTCAAGTTTGTACTCCTTGAATTTCTCGAAAGCTTCAGACTTATGTTTTATCAAAAACACATGACCGAATCTTGAGAAATCATCAGTAAAAGTTATGAAGTAAGAAAAACCTCCTCTTGCTTGTGTAGACATTGGCCCACATACATCACTATGTATGAGGCCTAGGAGCTCAGTAGCTCTTTCTCCGTGTCCAGTAAACGGAGTTTTGGTCATTTTACCTTTGATACAAGACTGGCAAGTTGCATAAGATTTATACTCAAAAGAATTTAAATATCCATCTTTATGAAGCTTGTTTAGTCTTGTTTCATTAATATGACCAAGTCTACAATGCCAAAGAAAAGCTTCATTTATATCTGAAAATTTTCTTTTACTTGTGTGTTGAATGTTGAAAACTGTGTGTTGATTAAAGACGTATATCCCATTGTTTAGTGTACCACAACCAATCAACTCTTGATTAAGTCTAATGTTCATAACATTGTGTTGCACATCAAAATGATATCCTTCATTGTCTAACAAAGAAACGGATATAATATTACAAAACATACTTGGCACAAAATAACATGGGTTCAAAACCAATATACAACCCGACGGCAGCCCTAGGTGATACTCTCCCACTAAAACTGCATTTACATTGGAACCATTTCCAACCTGGAGAGTATGATCACCTATCTTCAAAACTCTGCTATTTCTCAATGCCTGGATAGAATTGCAAATATGAGAACCCGAACCGGTATCTAATACCGAGGAAGCAGAGTTAATAGAAAAACCGTTTTCAATTACGAACACACCTGAAGCTGAAGCATCAACATGCTTCTTTTTGAGTTCAAGGTACTCAGTACAGTTCCGCTTCCAGTGTCCCGTCTTCTTGCAGTGGAAACATTCTCCTTTCCCCGATTCCCCAACCTTGGACTTGTCTTTCCCCTTAACCTTTTTGACTCCATCCTTAGGTTTGGTGGGTTTCTTCTTCATCTTTCCCTTGGCCTTAGCCTTCGGGCGAGAGGAGCAAGATGGCCCAACACTCAAAACAGGAGCCTTCACTGACTTCAGCGTTCTCTCTGCACTCCTTAACATATTAAGGAGTTCAGGTAGTTCCTTCTCCATGTTGTGCATGTTGAAGTTAACTATAAATTGAGCAAAGGTGGAGGGGAGAGACTGCAGAATAATATCCGTATATTGCTCATTGTCCATTGTCCACCCAAGGTCCTCAAGCTCTTCTATAAGAGCTATCATCTTCAGAACATGGTCTCCTACCACTGTGCCAGGGGCCATTCGCATCTGAAACAACTTTCTGGATGCTTCGTTTCGTAATACGCGAGATTGCTCTCCATACAACTCTTTTGTATGGAGGAATATGGCTTGTACGTCCATATTCTCATGCTGCTTCTGATGTGTGTTATCCATCGATGCAAGCGCGAGGCATTTAGCCATGGCACAGTCAGCGTCCCATATCTTGCGGATTTCCGTATCCGCAACTGAAGGTTTAGGACCTAGGATGGGCGGGGTTGAAGCCGTGAGGACATATGTTAACTTATCATAAGTTGAGGCAATGTTTAGATTCCTCAGCCAGTCTTTATAATTGGTCCCATTCGGTTTATTTTTATCTAATAGAAGCTTGAGTCCAGTCATTGGTATCTGCCATTAAGAGAGAGAAAAGAATACACTCAGCGAAAGTTCTTGCAAAGATCAGATTGGTTATTATCTTTTCTAATCGATGTCTCCCACTGTTTTTATCAAATTTTCTTTAAAACCTTTTAAAAAGAAAACTAGCCGGGATTAATTACATTCTACAACTTCGCAAACCGTTCAGCCAGGCCGGTGTCGGTACTTGAGGGAGGTTCCCCGTGCTTTCGTACGGACCTAATTAAAATAAACCTCGTCTTCCCAGAGGCGTAGCCCCGTTTGACACCTTTTTAGACACCTAATGGGTTAGCTAATTGTAAAATGCAAAACTCTCCCGGGAGCAACTTTTGCTCACAGTGGGATCGGGATCCTACTATTATATAGAAGGTATGCAATCTCATTGCAAATTTCAACGCTTGAAATTCCCGATATTATTTTTACCCCTAGTACTCATAACCTTAACTATAGTCAACATATCATAAGTACTAGTCAAGTTCTTCCCGTCATTTCGTGATTAACTAGACCCACCCATATGACCCTTAACTAAAGTCAAAATAATCACATGAATGTCCTAACTAATCTGCATCATATGCAGTGTAGGAAGACATCACTTAGCTACCGTATACTGCGCCTTAACTAAAGTCAAAATACGCAGCACGAATACTAAGTACTCTACTTCCTAAAATGACGGAGGGCTGCGGATAGTTTTTAAGAAAACTTTTAACGCTTTGAACTTGATATCGTTATAGAATCTAACGGGTTTAAAAGGAATGGCTTAAGCTCCGCACTTTAAAAAACTTGCTTTTTCGTAAAAAGGCCGAGTGTGTTTTAAATCCGATTCTACAACATCTTTTTAGGTTCATTTTTCTTTACATTAATCTCATTAATGTAGTCCCATCATTTAAGTCCTAAAGCCATCACAGAAAGAAACGAAAATATAACGTGCGCTTATGCCACTCGCATTCGCCACAGTGTCCCGTTATGCACCGTTAGGTTACTTAACTAATGGCATACCGGAACGGGGCTAGCGCGGGTGCAAAACATAAGCAACATCTATAATTTATCATATATATAATATTCCATTCGTCTCAGATATATTAAATTATCACATCACAGAATATAAGCAGCAGAAGCATATATAATATAGGATATCTAGGAGGTCCGTATTTTGTATTTAGCCATCAATAGAAAATACGGATTCCACGATCGCGATGAATAGCCAAGCCCACACCCCTAGACCCCTACAAAAGCGGCAAGTGACCCTACCAATTCTGGAGTTTAGGAGACCCGGTCTCGACTCCTCGAGATTGCCTCCTACTGAACCCTAGAACCCGGTCACTTGTGCTCCCCTCCTTGGGTCTATCCTAATGCAGAAAAGTAAATAATATACAACACTGGTGACAACATCCTCAACCTGGAAGTTCCCCAAATAAAAGAATATTACATACAATTGAATTTTACATGACTGAAAAGAAAACTCTCATCTCACATAAAAAACCCCGGCTATTCAATCACGACAATCCTGCACATCATATCTCAGCAACACATAATATCACATATCATCAACGTAAGTAAGTATGCGTACCCTGATTGTCGTTGATGTATAGCAACGAAACCGGCGATACACCACATACTACACTTACGGTCACAGAGAAATAAAATGAAAAACTACAACAACTGGAATCGTAACTGCCTTTAGACAACACAAACCTGGAATATCACATATCCAAGATTTCATGCCTAACAATGTAAAGTTCGCATTTAGGTCTCACCCATGAAAACACCTTTTCAAAACAAGTCGGATAATTCAACAAGATTTCTGATTATTCCCGAGACCGAAATGCTAGATTTACACGCAACAAACAAATTTGTAGATTCCAATTATTGTATCACATACTAATAAACTAGGCGCAGTTAAAACATTCGATCGAACGATTGAACACCCAAAGACTTCTCAGAAAGCTCAACACTTGAGCAGTTTTAAAATTTACCAGAAACTACTATAAGTACATACAGGCCAGCGCAAGAAGGCACAGTCCAAGGCTCACCAACGGCGCCGCGGAACCGCCGTAGAATAACCATTCTGGCCGTGGTTCCGCGGTCGTATAGTCGAGTTAGGGCTTCGTTCTTCTTGTGGGCCCATAAAATACCCTGCACGATTTTCTGAGTATTTTTAATGTGGAAAAATCCACGTTTGTGAAAAATGTCCAGAGAGCACCCTTCGGGCGTCGATTTTCGTTCGTTCGAGGTTTTTAACGTCGTCTAGCTTACTCTAAAGCTCTAGCTTTGCTCTGTTACCACTGTAGGGTTTCCTTATCACCACATATATGGTTTGGAAGCATCACACATGCCACAACTTTGATTTTAAGAGGTGCTAAGCAAACTTAACTAGGAATCAAACTAGAAATATTGAGTAAAATCTAATAGTATCACATTAAAAAGTTAATCTATCACTAAGTGGTGAGACTACAACCTTTATAGACCTCCTTGAGTGACTCCTTGGATCTCTTAAAGTTTGGAACGACTCACTTGAACACTTCCGAGTCCACGACGATCCACCCGAAGTCCTTTGCTAAAAGCTTGTTGCTTCACTTGTTCTTTCAAATCCGTGGAGCAAACACCCTACACAAAAGAGCTAGGGATGTGTAGGATGATGAAGTGGTTTATGTTCTCACTTAAAACCCTCTCTTTTCTTTTCCTCACTCTAAACAAATCACAAATGAGCTTGAAGAAGGAGGAAGATGAAGATGGCAAAGCCTTTTTGAAGATAATGATAATTCTTATTTTTAAAGATAAAACAGAAGGATATATATGTGAGACACTCTCACAACAAACCATGGTTAATATAAATATCTAGATATTTTGTGATGAGTTAAAAAACAAAGGAAATTAACCATGGGTTAGTCAATGGTCAAACAAAGAAGAGTGTGGAAACTATGAGTCATTTGTAAAGAAATGATTCATTAGTTAATTTCTTTTATCTTTTATCTTAAAACAAAAATCTATATATTAATATGAACCATGTGAGTCTTGCATTGCCATCTTCAATATATCAACAACCATGATACATATGCATGTATGTATGTGTGTATGCACATCAACATGCACATTTACATGCATGCATCCATCAAAAGAAAAGGGTTTAAAAAAAGTGAGCTAAAAGTCATTATTAAATCAATATTTGATTTAATAAACCGGTCATATCACATACGAACCGACCAATAGTAAACACCCGATTAACATACGGTATCTCATACATGCATTTAATCGAGCTCCCGTGCATATCTCATATGCACACCACATCGTTTTGCCTGAGCTAGGAAACTTCTGTGTGGGACTCTAAGACTCGTCAATACGCCAGCAGTAGGTGATGATCACATCAAACACCTACAAGCTGCAAGCGGTCGGCTAAACGTAACGGCCACCCGGGTATTGAACGATCAGAAGAAGAACAAGCGAACCTGTCAAAACTCCCGTCAATCCAACTGGAAACACTTACCGTACAGTCCGGTCTCTTCGTCAGATATGCTGCATATCAAGTCTTTGGATGGAATCATCGACCCCGATAACTTAATAAGTCATGCCGATATATGGTCTACAACAGATCGAGAAACTACTGATAACACTTATCAGTAATATCTCAGCAGCCCTAGCCAAGGACTTCCTCTTATAGCCAATCGTGCACAGCGCAACATCAACCCCCAATACCAGGAGAGAAGAAACCCCTCCTATCGCTCATTGCCTCCATGTGCCTCGAGACCGTACCCAAAATCCACCCGTTTGTACGACTCAGTAGAGCCGTAGTAGGGTGGAGATCAAAGTACAGTGGGAGGACACAAAAGACTCTATGGTGATCTCGGGTCTACAGACTAACCTGTACCAATTTCACCTGAGAACTGCTATCCGACATATGATATAATACCATATAGGAGTTCTCGGTGAGTCCGTTCAGTGTACCCAGTCTCACTGAGCACCCGTATATAATCTTTGGTGTCACCACACCAGACGGATATGGGATCATCCATCGCCCATCAAATGGAACAAGAATAGTATACGCTAGTCTACACAGGAATATCGATGCCCTGTCTCGATATACCTACGACTAGGAACATTTCAAGGATATGCTTATAAACTACAGGTGTCCCATTAGTATGATCTACATCACAATCCCAGTAGTCAAGCCAATATTCTTAGGGCTTTATCAACATGTACCAAATGAGTAAAAAACATGATCAAGTGAACATATGATAAAGAGAAACCAGATAGCATACTATCATGTCGAGCAAGACCGTCCTCTGAATATATATATATATATATATATATATATATATATACATCAGTACATACACTATCATATAATGGCCTCTAGGGCATACATATATCCAACAGCCGGCACCCAGCACCCGCGTGCCAAGCACGTGGGATGTCGGCACCCAGTGCCCGCATACCAAGCACGTGGGGTGACGGCGCCCAGCGCACGCGTGCCAAGCACGTGGGGCGCCAGTGCCCAGCGCTCGATTGCCACGCACGTAGGGCGCTGGCCCCCATGCGTCCTTTGGACGCTTTTTTCCCCTTTATATACACACACACACATACACACACACTCCACAACACTGTCCCCGTTAGAAAAAATTTCTAACGGGGCGCTGCCCCATACCCCGCAAGGGTGGCTGCTAGCCTCTTGACCCCCCAGCCTGCTATTCGTGTAGCGGGACCCCCGTAAAAAAAACTCTGCGGGGCCCCCGATATATCCAAAACCCCTTCAAAACACAGTGCTGCACATTGAGTTCGCATGACCTGTTTGACCCGTCAATCGGAGGTTCTCTCACTCTAAAGGCGAGAGGTAATTAACGACAGCTTAGTCCGCGGCTGCGGAAGATTCGGATCTCCACAATCAATAAACCCCAGCCTACCCTAGGCAGGGGGAATCTTTAATGCACCTGACAAGTGCGTGCGTATTCCCATCTCAATGGGGTGACGAAAAACACCCTATAGATTCTGGCACGCCCGGTGGGACGAACCTCTCCTCCCATATTTCGGGTTAAACATTCATGCGATCTCAATCAATGTACATATCAATTGCCTATACTGAAATCATGTTTCTATTTGCAGGGTTAACAATTTTCAATTGCCATCTTCGAACGCAAGTCGGTATTTGAACGCCTTTCCTTAGCCCCAGCCGGGGGCAAGGCCGTCAACACCGACAAAGTAATAAGGCATCTCGGGGAAGCTCCAGCGGTGCCCCTGACAACTGCTCAATCGGGTATATTCTCTAAGCTTCCCTTCAGGTGACCTCTAAGTCGTTAAACTGGGAACAAATGACCTCTAAGTCGTTAAACTGGGCACAAAGACCCCTAAGTCTTTAAACTGGGAACAGATGACCTCTAAGTCGTTAAACTGGAAACATATGACCTCTAAGTCGGTAAACTGGGAGCAGATGACCTTTGAGTCGTTAAACTGGGAACAATGCTCTCTAAGTGGTTAACTGGAAAAAGCTGACACCTACGTCATTAAACTGGAAACAGCTGACCATCATGTCATTAAACTGGGAACTGATGACCTTTAAGTCGTTAAAATGGGAATGTAAAAAATTGTGTAAATAAAAAAATATGTGTAAATAAATAAAAAAAGCCGAAATGATGGGGCAACTCGCAATAAAAATCAGCGAGTAAAATAAAGATGAAAAATAATGCCAAAATGATAGGGCAACCGCGAATAAATAGCCGAAATGATAGGGCAATCGCGACCTTCGTGATAAGAAAAGCTGAAATGATAGAGCAATCGCGGTAAAAAAAAGAACTCCAATGGCGAATGATGAGTCGCTCCTGGTACTATATTCCAGTGCAGCGATGCAGACGCCAACCAAAATCCAATCTCCCAAAATTCTCCCAGCCCTACGGTTAGTCCCCAAATTGACTACCGTATACATTCCATGGGCTCAAATAATTCTCATCATACCCATACCCCACCGCAATCACCAGTCCAGCGGCCAGTCTCCGCCCTTAGAATTATACTCCATTGGGAAGACCCACTCATGTGTCCTCACGATACATGAAGAGAACAAATCTTCGTGGGATCCTTACGACTCACAAAGGAAAAACACACTTGGGAGTCCCCACGACTCCTAAGGAGAAAGTACACTTACGAGATCCTTTCGACTCGTAGGGAGAAAATTCTTTTATGGGACCCTTACGGCTCATAAAATTGAAAAGTCTTAGGTGATATGGACCTAAACCTGTCTCCTAAGCCATCGCTCCCCAACAGGGAAAGGCAAATGATGAATTGCTCCAGGCACCTATGCTTCAGTGTTAGCAACGCTGATGCCGACCCCTACCCTAAAATTCCAAACTTCTGATCCAATAGACCCCAGGTCTTTAAACTGGGAACAGATGACCTCTAAGTCGTTAAACTAGAAACAGATGACCTCTAAGTCGTTAAACTGGGCACAATAGACCCCTAAGTCATTAAACTGAGAACAGATGACCTCTAAGTCGTTAAACTGGAAACAGATGACCAATAAGTCATTAAACTAGGAACGAGGGAAATCCGCTCGTATGTCCTCACGATGCATGAGGAGAACAAAACTTGCGAGATCCTTACGACTCGTAAGAAAACGCCTTCGTGGGATTCTTACGACTCACAAAGGAAAAACACACTTGGGGGTCCTCACGACTCCTAAGGAGAAAATACACCTACGGGATCCTTACGACTCGTAGGGAGAAAATGCTTTTATGGGACCCTTACGGCCCATAAAATTGAAAAGCCTTAGGTGATAGGGATATAAACCTGTCTCCTAAGCCATCGCTTCCCAACGGGCAAAGGCAAATGATGATTCGCTCAAGGAACCATATTCCAATGAAGCGATGCTGATGCCGAACTAAAACCAATTCCCAAATCCTCCCGGAGCAAATGATGAGTTGCTCCTGGCATTATTCCAGTGCAGCAATGCAGATGCCGACGAAAAACCAATCCCCAAATCCTCTCAAAGGCAAATGATGATTCGCTCCTGGCACCATATTCCAGTGTAGCGATGCTGATGTCAACACAAATCAAACCAACAATTCCAACATCGACCTCTGCGTCAAACAAAGAGACACTCTGTAACGGAGAAACGTCAAGCAGACACTCCGTACCGGGGACAAGTCACAAACAGACACTCTGTCTCGGGGAAACGTCCAAACCAGACACTGCACCTCGGGGACACGTCAAACAGCGACACTCCGAGCCGGGGTAAACGTCGACCAGCGACACTCCGTGCTGGGGAAACGTCGACCAGCGACACTCTGTCTTGGGGAAAAGTTGAACAACAGACACTATGTGCCGGGGAAACGTTGATTGAATGAATTCTCGGTGTGTAGTTTTAGAAAATGTATAGAAATCACAACCAAAGAAAATTTTGACCGCAATCAATAACGGTGTCGATGTAGCGCGTTAGTGAATACGGATCGTCCGCAAGGAAAATGTGATCCGTTCGAATTTGATTTAGATGAATTGAAAATTAAAGAAAAGAGAAAAAGACAATTCAATTCAAGATTATAAAAGTGAATTTCAAGAATTATCAAAACTAGATCTAATATCAAGAAAACTCAAAATCAAGAATCAAGAATTGATGATGTCCAATCGAATTAGGTTTCAAGAATTGAAATGAGGCTCGTAGGAATCGATCAAATCTATAGACGTAATGAAAACTAGTGATTACGTTTTCTTATCCATTAATGATTTGATACTAGATCGATGACGATCAATCGAGGTTTAAGGATCTCTTGAAGAAACTAGGGTTTCTTCATCTCATCCTTTGTCCTTTCGATGAATCTCATTCAAAAGCTAGCCTCTAGTAAATTGAATTACCGATCGTCGATCTCTAATTACGAGCGAAAACATTCAATAAAGCATTTCTCTCGAAACTAGATTGTCGATGATACAATTTACAAGTGTTTACATAACTTATAGGAATTAAGAATCGTTTCAAGATTTGTAACATCATCATCTATTGATTCTCTCGACTCTTCTACGAGCGGAGTTTTTACTCAAGCATTATAACAAAGAACACAATCAAGAATCGAGATCTAATCATAATGCTCAAATATAAAAGTAAGCAAGATAAAAAAAATTCACTTTTTATTTATCAACAATTTTGTTACAATTCTCTCAAGATCTACAAGAGGAAAGAACTAGATCGTCGATTTGGCTTCGCCCGTCTACGTGAGTCACGGATCGTCTCAAGGATCACTTGCTCGGTTGAAGATCGGTGTCGCTTCTAAAAGGTTGAAGGCTTCTTGCTTGATTTGTACTCAAAGATCTTGAATTTGGCTTTGGTGATTGGATTAGGGTTAGGGTTTAAATGCACAAGTTGTGTCACTCAACTTGTGGGTGTTTGGCTCAATTTTCAACAACCTTTAGATAGAAGCTTTAGGGTCCCTTTTATAGCCTTAGGATTGGGATTAGCTTCCTTTAGAAGCTAGGTTTAGATTAGCTTCACTTGTAAGCTTGGTAGTTAGGTAGAAGGTTCTAGAGTTAGTTAGTTAGGGCTAGCTTCCTTCATAAGCTTGGAGGTTAGGGAGAAGCTTCTAGGCTTAGGTAGTTATTTGAGAGGCTTGCTTGAGAAGCTTGAGAGTGTTTAGCTTGAACAAGGAGCTTTGCTGTTCGGACAGAAGTTTCTGGAGATCTCTAGAATTTGGAGTGGCTTAAATGAGTGTGGCCCTTGAAAGGAGAAACCTGACATGAAGAATTGCTGACGTCGTCACCACGTGGCCGCGGATCCGCCGCGCAAAGGGTGCTCTTGCCGCTGATCCGCGGTGCTTTGAGTGCCTTGTTGCTTGGAATTTCCATGGTAACTCTTTTTATGTCTTTAGTACTGCTTCCTGATGTCTGGAATTTTCTAAGTATTTCCTGTTCACTGCCAGATCACAAGTCTTGGACTTGGCGCATTTTTATCAGTACTTTTATCAGTTTTGGCTCTTTTCCTGGAATTTCCTGCACAGATTCTCGAAACAAGTGTTGCCCTATACAAAGACTATGCATGCAATGATAAACACTCAATTTCCCTCAAAAATGTCGGTTATAATATATAACACATGTTATTTGGTATTTTACGGATGTTTTGCTAATATGTGCTATACTCACACCGAACACCTCTAGATGAGTGCAAATGGTAGGGAAATTGATGTGTTAAAAATGCAATATTTTCGACTGATCAAATTCCCCCAAACTTATTTTCGGTCGTCTCGAGCGACCTGTTTTATTGAAAAGAGAAGGAGACAATAAAGAAAAAGAAAAACTAACTAGCACACTTTCGTAGGCAACACGATTGCACTGAGCATGTGCAACAAGTCTTTAAACCTCTAGGTGTCCCTAGTAGGAGGAATGTTGTCTCCTGAGGGTTTTCAGCGGATTGCACCCACAAAATCCCATAATAAAAGGAAGACCGTGAAAGTTACATATAAAGATCAGAATTGTAAAAGAAAGACTTTGAAAATCAGAGTTTCCAACTATACTAGCTTTTCGGTTGTCATGAGCCCTATCTTAATAGTCATGAAAAGATGTTAGAAATCACATCATCCCTCAATAAAACATCGTCTTTATTCTTCATTCCTATCTCTCTTCCAAACATCGATCATATAACCCTACGTGTGTGTAAAGAACATCCCTACACCCGGAGAATTCAATTCAAGCTATCATACTCTTGTCCATCTACCTCAGTACTTTTTAATTTGATGAATATTTAGATGGATTCGCTCACACATTTTTCATGCGACCGTTAATACTTCATGAGGTACTAACCGACCGATTACTCATGTGCTTGCTTATACGGTGTATTTTCCTTGTCTTGCACCACCTAAGGCTTAGCAGTGACTCCCAGACCAGTTGGTCTAAGGCACTTGGTGAAGAGGCACCCTCGCTATATTTTTTTATTGCTGCCTTGGCGATAACAAAACCAGTGTTCATTTTTTTTCTTCACCATTTTATATTTTATTCATTTATTTTTATTTCATTCATACTTTTGGCTTTTAGACAAGAGCATTTCAAGGTATTCTCTACTATCCCGAGCTTCAAGACGTGTGTAAGTGCGTATAGTAGGGTATCAACATTCAAATGTTTGGCTTCCAGAATAGAAACTATTTTTCAGACTTATTTTTTATCCTCAGATTAGTGACTTCTTTCATCTTACTAACCCTTGGGACAATGGCTCATAACTGCTTATTACTAGTTCGTTTAAGAAAACTTCTAATTTTCTAGGTTTTCTTAAATTTTTCCAATCTTTTGGATGTAATTTTTTACTATCTAATCTTTTATTATCTTATTTATGTAAAAAAAAAAAAATTTGAAATTTTTATAGGTTTTAAATGTTTTGTGCTTATGTAAAGTGATATGCAAATGATGCGAAAAATAAGCACAAACCTCCCCCAAACTTGTTTTCAACAGTGTCATCACTGTTGCCATCCACTAAATCTTGAAAACTTGTAAGCTTGAGAGGAAATTTATTAATGGGGGCAATAAATATGATCGTGAAAAATCCTCCCCCAAACTTATTCTTTGGCTCATAATTTTGTAAAAAATTTCTTTTCAGGAGCCGGATTATACCCCCCCCCCAAACTTGAGTTAAACAATGTTAATCTTTTAAAATTCACAAGAGGGGGTCAAAATTATTGGTCGATGCCAAGCTTTGCAAAGACCGGGTCAACACCAACCATTCGAAAATTTTATCAATGTAGTGCATCAGTTGGTGGAAGAAGAAGTGGGGAAAGGGTAAGTGGTGGAATAGAATGTCTTTGCGTCTCATTTTGGAGAGATAACTCAGTGATTGTGATGGATTACTCGCATCCTTTTTACAGTCCAAAAGAAGGGTTGGAGGTTCAATTTCAATGTTTGGGAGATGATTCATCTCAATACCCGTGCTTTTCAAAAATGCGAGTTCATCAGCGAAGATCTCCTCAAAAGTCTCATCAATACCCCGAAGAATAATGTCATCACAAAGCGCGGGGTGATCTTCAGACTCCAAAAACAGTTCATAATCAGTGTTAATTGTTGACCCGGACAACTCGGTGGAAGAGTCCGTATGTGTATGATACATAATTGGGTCGAACAATAACATATGAAAAGAGTCAAGATCAGTATTATGAGGATCGTCAAATTCGTTGCTGTCGACATCCATTAATTCGACAGAACAGACCTGAGCAGTAGGTTCGGAGGGTACACTTCCCAACTTGTAAATGTTCAGCTCAATTGACCTATTCCCGAAGGATGGGGTCATAGAACCATTACGACAGTTGATGATAGCATTGGAAGTGGCCAAAAAGAGGCGACCAAGAATCACCGGAATTTGATTCCGTAGGTTCGCTACAGGCTGTGTATCAAGTACAATAAAGTCCACAGGGAATACAAATTCCCCGATTTTTATTAACACATCCTCCAGTTCACCCCTAGGTTTGATGCTTGATCTGTCAGCCATCTGGAGAGTGCAGTGGGCTGGTTTCAACTCTCCGATCCCTAATTGCTCGTATACCGAGAAAGGAAGCAGGTTAACACTTGCGCCAAGGTTTAGTAGAGCACGGTTAATGTGTTTTTCCCTGATAGAAATGGAAATAGTAGGATAGCCAGGATCCTTACGTTTCCTCGGTAATTGTTGGGGAAAAGCTGTGTCTACTGTCTTTGCCATGAATATCTTCTTGGGCACTTGAGTCTTCCTCTTTCTAGTGCATAAGTCCTTAAGAGTTTTCGCATAAGCAGGGACTTGTTGGATAGCATCTAGAAGAGAGATGTTGATGTTAACATGTTTAAAGATTTCCATGATCTTCTCCATTTGCGGACTTGGTCTGTTTCCCCTTAACCGATTAGGATAAGGAGCTTGAGCAATAAGTTTGGGGTCCAACATTGGAGAAGATCGTGTGGGTGGAAACGATCTAAGAATGGGAGTGGGGATCGTTTTTGGTGGACTAGAAGAGCTGTGCTGAGGTGTTGAGCCTTGAGGAAAACGGAGAATAGGCTCGAAAGAAAATGGTGGGGTAGACGAACTGGGGTCAAAATTAGAAGTAGAAGTGGAAGGAAAGGTCTCAGCCGGGGTGTTATTGATAGATTTTTCAGTATCATCAATCTCTTCCCCAACATGATTGTCAAGCACTCTTCCAGATCTCAACGTGGTGATAGCGTTCACATGATGTGAATAGCCAGGATTAGGTAAAGGTTGAGCTGGAAGTTTTCCTTTCTCTCTTGCACTCAATTCGGCTTTTAATTGTGCAATTTGTTCTTCCATCGATTTTATAGTCTCATTTTGAGAGACATTATT
Source organism: Agapanthus africanus (assembly GCA_030015575.1). Classification (NCBI taxonomy): domain Eukaryota; kingdom Viridiplantae; phylum Streptophyta; class Magnoliopsida; order Asparagales; family Amaryllidaceae; genus Agapanthus; species Agapanthus africanus. The sequence goes on along the minus strand of JASDDO010000026.1, from coordinate 509,747,751 downwards.
TCTTTTCATGTCATCGACAGAAGACTTCATCTCAGCCGAAACTTGCATGATATTTGTTAGGAGCAAATTCATGTATTGTGTAAATGAAGAGGATTCATCAGTACCGGTCAACTGCAAAGGATTATTTGGTGCAGGTGTGTTGACCGGATTTTGAAAGTTTTGTGCTTGGTAGGGGTGCTGACTCAATTGAAGTGGTTGCTGTTGTGGTGGAGGACCCCTTTGGAAATTGTTCTGGGTTGGAACCGTGTTTTGAGATTGTGATTGGTTCCAAGCAAAATTAGGGTGATTCCTCCAACCCTGATTATATGTGGAAGAAAATGGATCGTTCCTAGGTCTTTGTTGGAAAGCAGAGTTGATATGCTCATGACCTTGAAACGGAGAATTCAATGGACATTCTTCCGTCAAATGAGAAGGATCAGAACAACATCCACTTACAATTTTGGAGAGCGACATTTGATTTAGGGCTGCGGCTAAAAATTTATTTTCCATAGTCTTGAGTTTCTTTTGCATAGCTGACATTTCAGCTCTAACTCCTATGGAAACATCAGACTGGTTATTGCCACCCCTAGACGATTGACTCACACCCTCCCGCTGTAAAGATCTTTCAGCGAAATCTTCTACGAATTTCCAAGCTTCCCCATCATCTTTAGTCATGAAAGTGCCTTGACACATGGATTCAAGGGTCTGTTTTGTGGAAGGATTAATGCCCTCATATATGATTCTGCACAGATCCCATCTGGGAATGCCGTGATGTGGACATTGAACTAACAGATCTTTGAAGCGTTCAAAACACTTCGAGAATGTTTCATTTGGAAGCTGGGTGAATTGATTTATTTCGCTACGGACTCGAGCTGTTTTATGATTGGGGTAGAATTTCTTTAGGAATGCTTTTACGAATTCTTTCCAGTTTGAAATGGAATGTGCGGTTGTGTTATAAAGCCACTTCTCGGCTATATCGCACAAGGTAAATGGAAGAAGACGTAGACGTATAGCATCCACAGAAAGCTGTGAAGTACCCATCATAGCGCATACATTTTCAAATTTGGTAATAAAGACATATACGTCTTCAGACTTGAGACCGTGATATTTGGGTAGAAGGTTGATGTATTGGGGTTTTATTTCAAAATTATCCCCGTTGGCTGGTGGAATGGTGAGACAGGTCGAAAGAGGACCTCGCATAGGATAACATCTCTCCTGGAGAGAGATGCGGGGTGGATTCTGCGCACCTGCGGACGGCGGCAGAGTAGTGGTAAAGAAGTTCGATGGAGAACTGTCCATCGAAGTGGGTGTGGTGGTGGGTAAAGAAGAAGTAGACGTAGAAATACCGACTTCGGAGTCGATCGGGGGAACGCGGACAAGACGGGCACTAGAATCCCGTGTCTAGCCTGTCTTGCACTAAAGGGTTAGCACAAGTGGCAGCGTTGATATAATTAGAGAAAAATGTGGATTGGTGTTTGTTTTGAAAATGATTCAGATTTTTGAAAAAATGATGCAAATCACAACAAATGCACAAGCAACCCTAAAATCTAGTGGTCACCTAGGTCAAGTTTCTAGACCACTCCTAACTGCCAGAAGACAAATCGCAGGATCAATCCTCTACTGCCTCTTTGTCCCTCCTGTGGCCAGGTAAGTGGGAGGTTCTCCACTACGTAAGTAGTGGGCCTAATTAAGTAACCGCTTGCCTTAGACACACTTGCCTTAGACACCACAAAAGAAACGCGGATAAGCAATAGATTACCTACGACCTTCTCCTATCCTAAGTGCGCGCGACGGTCCTTAGAGTCATGTCTAGATATTTTTTAGTTAATGAGTGTAATGAGGATGCAGTTTTGTGATTTTCGGGGCTTAGGAAGGGTAATGAACTCCCCACCTAATCTGAATTTGGTCTTTGCCCCTTAATTTCCGTATTAAAAAATGCAAACAACCAAGATCAAACACGCACAATTTTTATTTTTTTGTGGCACTGCGAATTTTTTGCAAAGAAACCTGCAGAAATTGGTTAATGGAGCAGAACGAGGAAGAGATAAGAACGTCAGAGAGGACCTGAGAAAATTTGTTACAGCGAACCCTTGGCCACGCCGTGGATCCGCTGCGGGATGCTCTTTAATGCCGCGGAAACGCGGTTGAAAAGTTTGATCACTGCACAAAATTTCTTGCAGATGCTACTGTTACTTCACTGAGCTCTCTGGAATATTCACAATATATTTCCTCTTGCTCCACAGATTCCAGATTTTCTCGCAACAAATCATAACGAATCGTTTAGTGTTTGTGCGAATTTAGATCTAAAAATTCTGATGGATTAAATTTTCAACTCAAATTTCAAAAACGAACAAATTAGCACACGATCCTCGGCAACGGCGCCATTTGATTGAATGAATTCTCGGTGTGTAGTTTTAGAAAATGTATAGAAATCACAACCAAAGAAAATTTTGACCGCAATCAATAACGGTGTCGATATAGCGCGTTAGTGAATACGGATCGTCCGCAGGGAAAATGTGATCCGTTCGAATTTGATTTAGATGAATTGAAAATTAAAGAAAAGAGAAAGAGACAATTCAATTCAAGATTATAAAAGTGAATTTCAAGAATTATCAAAACTAGATCTAATATCAAGAAAACTCAAAATCAAGGATCAAGAATTGATGATATCCAATCGAATTAGGTTTCAAGAATTGAAATGAGGCATGTAGGAATCGATCAAATCTATAGACGTGATGAAAACTAGTGATTACGTTTTCTTATCCATTAATGATTTGATACTAGATCGATGACGATCAATCGAGGTTTAAGGATCTCTTGAAGGAACTAGGGTTTCTTCATCTTATCCTTTGTCCTTTCGATGAATCTCATTCAAAAGCTAGCCTCTAGTAAATTGAATTACCGATCGTCGATCTCTAATTACGAGCGAAAACATTCAATAAAGCATTTCGCTCGAAACTAGATTGTCGATGATTCAATTTACAAGAGTTTAAAAAACTTATAGGAATTAAGAATCGTTTCAAGATTTGTAACATCATCATCTATTGATTCTCTCGACTCCTCCACGAGCGAAGTTTTTACTCAAGCATTATAACAAAGAACACAATCAAGAATCGAGATCTAATCATAATGCTCAAATATAAAAGTAAGAAAGATAAAGAAATTTCACCTTTTATTTATTAACAATTTTGTTACAATTCTCTCAAGATCTACAAGAGGAAAGAACTAGATCGTCGATTTGGCTTCGCACGTCTTCGTGATTCGCGGATCGTCTCAAGGATCACTTGCTCGGTTGAAGATCGGCGTCGCTTCTAAAAGGTTGAAGGCTTCTTGCTTGATTTGTACTCAAAGATCTTGAATTTGGCTTTGGTGATTGGATTAGGGTTAGTGTTTGAATGCACAAGTTGTGTCACTCAACTTGTAGGTGTTTGGCTCAATTTTCAACAACCTTTAGATAGAAGCTTTAGGGTCCCTTTTATAGCCTTAGGATTGGGATTAGCTTCCTTTAGAAGCTAGGTTTAGATTAGTTTCCCTTGTAAGCTTGGAAGTTATGTAGAAGGTTCTAGAGTGAGTTAGTTAGGGCTAGATTCCTTCATAAGCTTGGAGGTTAGGAAGAAGCTTCTAGGCTTAGGTAGTTATTTTATAGGCTTGCTTGAGAAGCTTGAGAGTGTTTAGCTTGAACAAGGAGCTTTGCTGTTCGGACAGAAGCTTCTGGAGATCTCTAGAATTTGGAGTGGCTTAAATGAGTGTGGCCCTTGAAAGGAGAAACCTGACATGAAGAATTGCTGACGTCATCACCACGTGGCCGCGGATCCGCCGCGCAAAGGGTGCTCTGGCCGTGGATCCGCGGCGCTTTGAGTGCCTTGTTGCTTGGAATTTCCATGGTAACTCTTTTTATGTCTTTAGTACTGCTTCCTGATGTCTAGAATTTTCTAAGTATTTCCTGTTCACTGCCAGATCATAAGTCTTGGACTTGGCGCATTTTTATCAGTACTTTTATCCGTTTTGGCTCTTTTCCTGGAATTTCCTGCACAGATTCTCGAGACAAGTGTTGCTCTTTACAAAGACTATGCATGCAATGATAAACACTCAATTTCCCTCAAAAATGTCGGTTATAATATATAACACATGTTATTTGGTATTTTACGGATGTTTTGCTAATATGTGCTATACTCACACCGAACACCTCTAGATGAGTGCAAATGGTGGGGAAATTGATGTGTTAAAAATGCAATATTTTCGACTGATCAAACGTCGACCAGCGACACTCTGTGCCGGGGACAAGTCGAACAGCAACATTTCGTGCCGGGGATACGTCGAACAGCGGCACTCCGTGCCGGGGATACATCGACCAGCGACACTCCGTGCCGGGGAAACGTCCAACACAGACACACCGTCTTGGGGACAAGTCGAACAGCGACACTCCGTGCCGGGGAAACGTCACATACAAACACTCCATCTCGAGGAAATGTCACAAACAGACACTCCGTCTCGGGGAAACGTCCAACACAGACACTCTGTCTGGGGGATAAGTCATCCAGCGACACTCCGTGCCGGGGAAACGTCACATACAGACACTCCATCTTGGGGAAATGTCACAAACAGACACTCCGTCTTCGGGAAACGTCCAACACAGACACTCCGTCTCGGGGAAACATCCAACACGGACACTCCGCCTCGGGGACAAGTCGACCGTCCATGTCGTAAAAAGGGCAGTGCAGGCTTTCTACAAAGCGGGAACCAAATCACTCCGTGCCAAGGAAACGTCTACTACGGACACTCCGTCCCGGGGACGCGTCAAGCGTCGACCGTCTATGTCGTAAAAATGGCAGTGCATCCCAAAAAGTGAGAACCCAAGGCAAGTCGCCTCCACGCGAAAGAAGATCCATCAATTTCATACACATGACCCACATATGTGATGTGCATTTATTGATGGGGGGCACTTTGTTGGGGTCGAAAATTGCACCCCGGTTGACCAAGTCAAAGTCAAAGTCAACCCCAAGCTAGGTCCATGTCAAGTGGGCCCATGCCCAAGTCGAGCCGTACGGCCGGCCTCTCCCATACCAAAATAAAAATCATGTAATAAATAATTTTGATGTAATTTTTTTATGCATGAATGGGCATAAAGCCAATTTTTTTTAAAGCACATGGCTCATGTGCAAAAGAAATGAGCACATGAGGCATGGCATGGGCAAAATGCCATTTTGTAAAGCCCAAGGGGCTATATGTAAATGGGTAAATCTATATAAGGCAACATGATGATGAATAAAAAAGAACTTTTCATTCCCCTCAAATTCTAGGATTTTTGTGCCTCCTTCTCCTTCCTCAAGGTTCTAAACCTTCTTCCCCTTTCAATTAAATCAAGAGTTTTACTCTTTCTTTTCCAAAAATAAATAGTTTTTCACCACAAAACCCACAAAAGGGAACTCAGATCTTCAATCGGATCTCAAAAAGGGGAGATTTTTAATTCTCATCCCCCTTTTCTCCAAGATCCGGCCAGCAGAGAGGAGGAAGAAGGAGACCCATCTCCAAAGACCCCATTTTGGGAAAGATCCAAGGCTCAGGGGAGAAGAAAGGGGGCCCCCTTGAGCATTTACAAAGATTTCTTGGAGTTTAAATCCACAAATTAAAGCTTCTGGGAGTTTAACTCCATATAAAAAAAAGTCTTTCTTTCTAGGAGTTCAACTCCAAAAGTCAAATCGGAGCACAGCTCCCAGTGCAGGGACAAAGTCCCTTTTTCCTGCTGACGCCTAGCGCCCGCGTGCCAAGCACGTGGGGCGCTGGCACCCAGAGCCTGCGTGCCACGCACGTGAGGCACTGACCCCCACGCGTCCTTTGGACGCTTTTCCCCCCTTTTTATATATATGTATATATATATACACACACACACAATCCACAACACTGTCCCCGTTAGAAAAAATTTCTAATAAGGCGCTGCCCCTCACCCCGCAAGGGGGCTGCTGCCCCCTTGACCCCCAGCCCACTATCCGGGTAGCGGGACCCCCGTAAAAACAAGCTCTGTGGGGCCCCCGATATATCCAAAACTCCTTCAAAACACAGTGCTGCACATTGAGTTCGCATGACCTGTTTGACCCGTCAATCGGAGGTTCTCTCACTCTAAAGACGAAGGGTAATTAACGACAGCTTAGTCCGCGGCTGCCGTAGATTCGAATCCCCACAATCAATAAACCCCAGCCTACCCTAGGCGGGGAGAATCTGTAATGCGCCTGACAAGCGCGCGCGTATTCCTATCTCAATGGGGTGACGAAAACACCCTACAGTGTGGAAAAAGTGTATAATCACTCCAATCAAGCTCAAAATGTGTTATTTTTCAGACATAGTTTTCATTAAAGATTCAATATTTTCCCTTCATTTTAATTTTTCTCATGAATCATGCTCAAAATTGCTTATTTTTAAACAAGCTTATTTAATCTTAAGAAAATTCACAAAGTTTTAAGTTAGACAAATCAAACTTGTCATCTAGTTCTCAAAACATCACGATACTTGTAGTGTGGTGTAAAGACATATATTTGCTATAGTGAAACTCAAGAAAGATTATTTTTTGGGTTTTCAATTTCTAATCCTAGGATTTAGTTACTTCAAACCAATCAATCTGAACTGTCAGATTTTGAGTCTATGTTTCCCACTACCTAACTTGACGACAGATTTTTTTGTAGTACAAAATGATACATGGATACATTATGCATGATACACGGATAAATACAAACCCCCCCAAACCTATTTACAGCAGTTTCCCCCTTGATGCTATCATTAGAGCGCAAAAATCTGGAACTTGGGTAGAAAAGGATGGTGCACATTGGGGCAGAAGGCGGTCAATGGGAAAGCCTCCCCCAAACTTGTTTGTAGAATGCATTTTTTTAAATAACTAGTAATGTACACACCCCCATACTTTTTTGAAACAGTGTTGCCACTGTTTATAGCTGGAAAACCGAAGCATGGAGGAGAGGCGGAGGAAGTTAGTCGTGATAAAGCGGCTCATATAATAATAGGAGCTCCTCCGATGGGTCAGCTGAAAAGTACGGTTTTAATCTATGTCCATTTACTTTGAAAAGTGAACCTTCTTTAAGATTTTCTACATCCACTGCACCATGAGGGTATACGTACCGCACCACAAAAAGTCATATCCAACGAGATCTCAGCTTACCCAGATGAAGATGAAGACGGGTATCGTAAAGAAAGACTTGTTGTCCAGGTGTGAATGTATTTCACAAAAGGTGTTTGTCGTGAAACACCTTCATCCGGTTCTTTACTATAACCGCGTTATCGTATGCTTCATCTCGAAGCTCGTTTAATTGCAGCTTCTGATAGCTGCCCCTTTGGTCAAGATCCAAGTCAAGCTCTTTAATTGCCCACATCGCCCTATGTTCGATCTCGACAAGGAGGTGGCAAGCCTTCCCAAACACAAGCCGATAAAAAGACATGCCAAGATCGGTCTTATATGTAGTACGAAATACTCAAAGAGCATCTGTTAGTTTAGAAGACCAATCTTTATGGTTCTTAGAAACCGTTTTCTCCAAAATTTGCTTGATTTATCAATTAGAGACCTCGGTTTGCCCGTTTGTTTGGAGATGATAGGACGTAGAAAGCTTGTGGTTGATTGAATATTCCGCATCTAAGCCTCGAAAGACCGATTGCAGAAATGCGTCTCATTGTCTCTAATGATAGCGTGAGGGTGCTCGAACCGAGAAAAGATATTTTCTTTAAGAAACATAACGACAACCTTGTTGTCATTTGTTCGGCTCGGTATTGCCTTAACCAACTTAGAGACGAAATCAACCACCAAGAGAATGTATAAGTTCCCCAAAAAGTTGGGAAACAGTCCCATGAAATCAATCCCCCACACATCAAATATCTCAACAACTAAGATTGATTGGAGTGGCATCTCATTCCTCCGTGAAATCTGGCCCATGTGTTGACACCGTGAACAAGTTTTGAAATAATCATATGCATTTTTTGAATAGCATTGGCCAATAAAAGCCGCATTGCAAAACTTTTTCCGCAGTTTTTCTTGGGCCAAAGTGACCTCCACATACTATATCATGGCAGAAGGACAACACACTTTTGAACTCATTATTAGGGACACGCCGGTGAATAATTTGATTGGGACAGTACTTGAACAAATAAGGTTCGTCCTAGTAAAAGTTTTTTACCTGGGATAAAAATCTGTGATTGTCTGGATTAGACCATTCGCTGGGTAGGAGTCCCGTTGCTAAATAGTTCACGATATCAGCAAACCAAGGTTCGCAAGATACGGTCAAGAGTTGTTCGTCCGGAAAAGAGTCTTTTATTTGCAAGGTCAATGTCGGCAAAGAAGGAAGTAGTAAAAGATGGTCGGGTACGACATTTTCACATCCACTTTTTTCATTTATAACAAGGTCAAATTCTTGCAACAAGAGATCCAACGTATTAGCCTGGATTTAACATCTTTCTTTGTGAAAAGATTCCTTAAGACGGAATGATCGGTGTAGATTACGACTGGTGAGCCAATCAGGCAGGGTCTGCATTTTTCTAATACAAAGACTGAAAGTATACCTTAGCACCACTACTAGGTTTTAAGAAGCATCAAGTATATAATTTTAAAAAATCTAGTGTGCTAATGTATGCTATCCTAGTATCGAACTAGAGAATTAGGGTTTCTATGCATGTAACAAACTTTGCACTAAGTGAATAGAGAATACAACCTTTGTAGACCGGTCCTTCACTTCTAAAGATCCAAGTAGTGTTAGTTATATATATGCCCTAGAGGCCATTGTTGTACATATGATGTATATTATAGTGGATGCTTGGATATATATAGAGAGAACTTTCTTGCTCGACATGATAGTATGCTATTTGGTTTCACTTTATCTTAATATGTTGACTTGTATTGGTTTACTGTCTTGCTCTCACATGTTGATAAAGCCCTTAGGATATGTACTCGACTACTAGGACTATGATGCAGATCATACTAGTGGGGCCAGGGTAGTCGATGAGTACATCCTATAACCGTTCCTAGTCGAGGGAGTATCGAGACAGGGCATCGATACTCCAGAGTAAACTAGCGTATACGCATCTTGACCTATATGATGGGCGATGGATGATCCCATATCCATTGGTGTTTGACATCAAAGATGGTGTATGGGTGCTCAGTGGAGACTGGGTACATTGAACGGACTCGCCGAGAACTCCTAGATGGTATTATACCTATCGTCAGATAGCAGTTCTCCGGTGACACTGGTACAGGTTAGTCTATAGACCCGAGATCGTCATAGAGTCTTGTGTGATTCCTACTGTGCTTTGATTTCCACCTTACGACGTCCAAGAGGGTGTGCAAAACGGTGGCTTTTGGTTACAGTCCCGAATCACATGGAGGCAATGAGCAATAGGAGGGGTTTCGTCTCTCCCGGTATAGGGAGTTGATGTTGTGCTGTGTTCGATTGGCTATAACTGGAAGTCCCTGGCCAGGGATGATATGGAGTGCTACTGGTAAGAGTTATCAGTAGTTTCTCGACCTGTTATGAGCCTCACATCGACACAACTTATCGGTTACTGGGGTCTGACGTTTACCACCCCTAGACTTGATATGCGATATATGAGACGAAGAGATCAGACTGTACGGTAATGCTACTGATTCTAGTCTGTTTTTATTGTAGTTTAACCGCAATCAGAATGGTGTCGCGCGTAGCTAGACCGAGGTGAGTACGGATCGTCTTCAGGGAAACGTGGAACCTTTTATTCTTACTTTAGGCGTGTTGAAAAAGAGAGAGGAATAGAGTAATAAAGAATGGTGGAAATAGTTTCTAGATCTACGTTTAACAAGGATGTAAAATATAGATCTAGATTAACTATGGAGATAAGTTTAATATTAAAAGGGGGCTTGTAGGGTTCATTAGGATTTAGTAGTTATGGATGATTAATTAAAGATTACTCTTTTTATTCTTTAATAGATTTAAAACTAGAACGACAGTGATGCATGTAGATTAGGGTTTCTGGAGGGAAAAGGGTTCCCACTCTTAACCCCTATCTCGACATGGAACTCCGTTCATATCTAGCCTTTACCAAAACAATAGTTAATCTAATCTCTAATCGTGGTCGCGATTATCAATGAATTGATAGCGTGCCCAATTAGGATGTTAACTATTCTTTTGATAAAGTTTATAAATTTTATAGGACTTAAAAAGAGTTTAAGGATCTTCATCATCCATTAACCTACCCGAATCCCATGAACTCTAACAAGCGAAGAATTACTCGCTCATGTTGGGAGAAGAAGAGATGGAGAGAGAAATCATATTAAAAACTACAAAGAGATAGAATAAGAAAACTACTACCTTTATTAATCAACAAAAATCATTTACACTTTGTTCCCTTAGAAAATGATTACAAAATGCTAGTTTGCTTCTCGATCTCTTCTGAGGAGGTAGATGAACAGTTGATGATCAGCCTGGATGCGTGAGCCTGTCGTGGACTTCGTGATCTCTTTAGCTTGATCATTTTTCCAAGAGGCTCTCGGTCCTTATTTATAGTCACAGAGCCAGAACCCTAGTTTCCTAATATGGAAACTAGTTGTTAGGATCCTAACCACCAAATTCCCATATCTCAACTCCTCAAATCCGCGGCAGAACCGCATCCATTGGATAGGTTTGGCCGCGGATCCACCCCCTTTTGGTGAGATCATGGCCATCTAATTTTTGTAGCTTCATATCTGTAACACTTGGTAATCTTTTGAGTATCTAGACTTTGAAAATCTTTTCTACATTTCTGCCAGAATTAGTTACTTCAATTTACTTGAATATCTTCGGAAGATTTGATCTTGCCAACTCGGATTTCATTGATTTTAGTCATGATATAATTCCTGCACAATTATCTCAATAAATGATGTTAGTAGAATTTGTCTTTATTGAGATATTATCTTTAACCATATGTCATGATATTTTAGTTTTAAGAATTGGTCAAAGGTATTTAATAAGGTAAGCATATTTAAATGGGCCAAATGTTGCATGGATATTATATGCTTACTTTTTCCTACATAATGTTAATTATAATATATAAACACATGAAAATAGTATTTTAGCAGATAAACTTGCATATGTGTCATATTTATAATAAACACCTTTTATTATATAGAAATAGTAGGAAAAATGTCATATTAAATGTGCAGTTTTATCAACTGAACAAATACCCCCAAACTTATCTTTGATCGTCGCGAGCAAACTAGTTTATTCAAGAGAGGGAGAAAAAGAAAGGAGAGAGCTAAGCACACTTTCGTAGGCAACACGATTGCACTGAGCGCGCGCAACAAGCCGTTAAACCCCTAAGTGTCCCTAGTAGGAGGAGTGTTGTCTCCTGAGGGTTTTCAGCGGATTACACCCACAAAATCCTATAATAAAAGAGAGATGGTGAAAGTTACATATAAAGATAAGAACTATAAAAGAAAGAACTTGAAAATAAGAGTTTTCAACTACACCAGTTTTTCAGTTGCTATGAGCCCTATCTTAATGGTCGTGAAAAAAATGTTAGAAATCACATCATCCCTCAATAAAATATCGCATTTAGTCTTCCTCCCTATCTTTCATCCAAACACCGATCATATAACCCTACGTGTGTGTAAAAGACATCCTTACACTCGGAGAATTCAATTCAAGCTATCATACTCTTGTCCATCTACCTCAGTACTTTTTAATCGATATTTAGATGGAATTTGCTCACACATTTTTCATGCGACTGTTAATACTTCTTGAGGTACTAACCGACCGATTACTCATGTGATCGCTTATACGGTGTATTTAGTATTTTTCTCGTCTTGCACCACCTAAGGCTTAGCAGTGACTCCCAAACCAGTTGGTCTAAGGTACTAGGTGATGAAGCATCCTCGCTATATTTTTTTATTGCTGCCTTGGCGATAACAAAACCAGTGTTCATTTTTCTCACCATTTTATCTTTTATTTTCCATTTATTATTTCCTTCATACTTTGGCTTTTAGACAAAAGCATTTCAAGGTATCCTCTACTATCCTGAGTTTTAAGACGTGTGTAAGTGCATATAGTAGGGTATCAACATTCAAATGTTTGGCTTCCAGAATAGAAACTATTTTTCAGACTTATTTTTATCCTCAGATTAGTGACTTCCTTCATCTTACCAACCCTTGGGACAACGGCTCATAACTACTTATTACTAGTTTCATTTAAGAAAACTTCTAACTTTCTTGTTTTTCTTAAACTATTCCTATCTTTCATATATAATTTTTCACTTTCTACTCTTTATTATAAAAAAATATTTGTGCTTGTATATAGTATATAATGCAAAGTATTGTGTAAATAAGCACAAACCTCCCCCCAAACCTGTTTGCAGCAGTGTCCTCACTGTTGTCATCTCTTAAATCTCAAAATCTGTAGACTTGGGAGGAAAAGTTATCGACGGGGATATGGAATAGTGAAAGTAAAATTCTCTCCCAAACCTATTTTTGGCTCACAATTTTGTAAAAATCATTTTCTTTCAAGAGCCAAAATATCCTCCCCCCCCCCCGGAACTTGATTAAATAGTTTTAAGCAATTAAAATCATTGGGGGGGTTAAAGTTATTAGTCAAAGTAAAGCCTTACAAAGACCAAAAGTCAACACCAACCATTCGAAGATTTTATCAGTGTAGTGTATCGGTTGGTGGAGGAACATGTTGTAGAGAGCCAGGAAGAAGTGGGGAAAAGATAAGTGGTGGGATGGAATGTGTTTGCGTCTCGTTTTGGAGAAACGACACAGTGATTGTGATGGATTACTCGCATTCTCTTTATAGTCCAGAAAAAGGTGTGGAGGTTCAATTTCTTCGTCTTGGAGTTGATTCATCTCAACACCCGTATCTTTTAAAAATGAGAGTTCATCAGCGAAAATTTCCTCAAAGCTTTTATCGATACCCCGAAGAATAATCTCATCAGAAAAAACTGGGTGATCGTCAGACTCCATGAAAGGTTCATAATCAGTATTAGATGTTAACCCTGACAACTCAATTGAAGAGTCCGTATGTATAATACATGGTTGGATCAAACAACAACATATGAAAAGAGTCTAGATCAGTATCATGAAGCTGATCAAATTCGCTGCTGTCGACATCCATTAATTTGACAGAACATGCTTGAGCAGAAGGTTCGGAGGGTACACTTCCCAACTTGTAAATGTTAAGCTCTATTGACATCTTCCCGAAGGATAGGGTCATAGAGCCATTACGACAGTTGATTACAGCGTTGGAAGTCGCAAGAAAAGGTCGGCCTAAAATCACCGGAATTTGGTTTCGTGGGTTCGCTACAGGTTGTGTATCTATAACGATAAAGTCCACAGGAAATATAAATTCCCCAACTTTGATTAACACATCCTCTAGCTCACCCTTAGGTTGGGTGATAGATCGATCGGCCATCTGAAGAGTGCAATGCGCCGGTTTTAACTCTCCGATCCATAATTGCTCATAAACAGAATACGGAAGCAAGTTAACACTAGCACCTAAATCGAGTAGAGCACGATTGATATTTTTACCCCCAATAGAAATAGAAATTGTAGGACTTCCGGGGTCCTTTCGTTTCTTGGGTAATTGTTGTGTAAAAGCAGCGCTCACATTACTCGCAAGGAAAACTTTTTTAGGTACTTGAACTTTTCTCTTCCTAGTGCACAAGTCTTTTAGGATTTTCGCATAAGACGGAACTTGTTGAATAGCATCTAGGAGAGGAATATTTATGTTAACTTGCTTAAACATTTCCACAATCTTCTCCATTTGTGGGTTAGGTCTGTTGGCTCTTAATCTGTTTGGAAATGGAGTTTGATCAATAAGTTTTGGGTCCAACATTTGTGGAGAAGATTGTGGGGACGGATTCAATCCCAAAATTGGAGTAGGAATCGTCTTAGATAGATTTGAGAAAGTGTTCGAGCCTTGGGGAAAACGAAGAATAGGCTCGGATGAAGGTGGGAGACTAGACGAATTAGGAGAAGAAGTAGAAGCCGGGGTATCATTGGTATCACTAACATCATCAACTGATTCACCTACTCGGTTATTTAGCACTTTTCCCGATCTCAACGTAGTAACGACACTCACGTTATGATTTTGTGAGCGGCCAGGATTCGGTAGGGGTTGAGATGGGAGTTTCCCTTTTTCTCTCGCACTCATTGCGGCGTTCAACTGTGCAATTTGGTTTTCTATTGATTTAATACTCTCACCGTGGGAGGCGGAGTCTTTCTTTATGGTATCAATAGAAGACTTCATATCAGCCGACATTTGAATGGTATGTTTCATAAACAAATCCAAAGTTTGTGTGAGTGAAGAGTTATCAGTACCGGCCAATTGCGGTACAGAAGTGTTGGCCGGATTTTGAAAATTTTGTGACTGAAAGGGGTGCTGACTTTGTGGTTGTGGTTGCTGTTGCTGTGGAGGAGGTCTTTGATAATTGCTTTGGAACTGGTTTTGATTTTGGGGTTGGTTTTGGTTCCAAGCAAAATTAGGATGATTCCTCCATCCTTGATTGTACGTGGAAGAATAAGGATCGTTTCTAGGTCGCTGCTGACAAGCAGCATTAGTTTGCTCGTGACCTTGAAACGGTGCATTCATAGGACATTCTTCCGTCAAGTGTGAAGGATCAGAACAGCAACCACTCACGGTCTTGGGTAGCATGACCTGATTTAAGGAGACTGGTGAGAATTTGTTCTCAATAGCGTCGAGTTTCTTCTGCATCGCTACCATTTCGGCTTTTACTGGGATGGAAACATCGAGCTGATGAATACCTCCCCTAGATGAAGGTGGTCTTACGCTTTCCCACTGCAAAGTGTTTTCAGCGAGGTCTTCCAGATATTTCCAAGCTTCACCATCATCTTTAGACATGAAATTGCATTGACAATTTGTTTCAAGCATCTGCTTTGTCGCTGGATTAATGCCCTCATATATAATTCGGCATAAATCCTATCTATTGATTCCATGATGAGGACATTGGACAAGCAGATCCTTAAAACGTTCAAAGCACTTCCAAAATGGTTCATTGGAAAGCTGGGTAAACTGGTTGATCTCGCTCCTAACACGGGCGGTCTTATGGTTTGGGTAAAACTTCTTAAGAAATGCTATTACGAATTCATCCCAATTAGTGATAGAGTGTGCGACAGTATTATAAAGCCATTTTTCTGCCAAGTCGCACAAAGTGAATGGGAGAAGACGCAAGCGCATACCATCCACAGTCAGTTGTGAAGTACCCATCATTGCGCATAAGTTTTCGAATTTAATGATGAAAACGTACGCGTCTTCAGACTCAAGCCCGTGAAATTTGGGCAACAGATTGATGTAGTGGGGTTTAATTTCAAAATTATCCCCGTTGGCTGGTGGAAAAGATAAGCAAGTAGGAAGGGGACCACAGATAGGATAGCATCTCTCTTGAAGAGAGATGCGCGGTGGATTCTGCTCACCTACGGGCGGTGACAGCGTGGTGTCATAACCTGATGGAGTACTGTCCATCTCGGTCGATGTGGTGGATGGTGGGGAAAAAGAAGATGAAGAAGTACCGACTTCGGAGTCGATAGCAGGAACGCGGACAAGACGGGCATTAGAATCCCGTGTCCAGCCAAGCATGCACTAAGCGGGTTTAGCGCAAGTGGCAGCGTATGTACTTTTAAAAATGGACTGTTTTGAAAAGTGTGTCGGACTTAGACAAATCACACAAAAATGCACAAACAACCCTAGAACTAAGGTTACCTAGGTCAAGTCTCTAGACCGCTCCTAGACTTCCAAAGGACAAGCCGTAGGATCAATTCTCTACCACCTCTTTACTACTCTTGTGGCCAGGTAAGTGCCAGGTAAGTGGGAGGTATCCGCTATACGAATCACCGAAAATAGCGTGCCTAATTAAATAACCACTTGCCTTAGACACACTTGCCTAGGCACCACAAAATTAATGCGGATAAGCGATAGATTACCCACGACCTTTCTCTGTCCTTATTGAGCGCAACAGTCCTTAGAGTCTTGTCTAGATATTTTTTAAATTAATGTAGGGTTGATGCAGATGCTCGGTTTGTGATTTGTGGGGCTTAGGAAGGGTGATAAAATCCCCACCTAATCTGAATTGTTATCTTGCCCCTTAAAAATCCGTATTAAAATATAAATTAACAAACCAATTACAAAACTTTGCAAAAAGATTTTTGAGCGGCAAAATTTTGTAAAGAATCCTGCAGAAAAGATATTTTATTGGATTTCAGAGGAGAGAGAAAGATTTGAGAAACTTACCAGAGAAGTTACGACCCCGAACTCCTCAATCCCGCCGCGCTTCCGCCGCGAATGAGCTTCGTTGCCGCGGTTCCGCCGCAAGAAAGATGGATCAAGTGATGAATTTTTATTACGTGGCCTCCTGTACTTCTCTGGATCTCGATGAATGTCTCTGTCTTTCTGTTTCTTCAAGTCCGTGACTCCAGATCTCCTTGCAAAATGCACACACAATTCGTTAAATATATAATTTGCAGTTTTGTTTTAATTATGATATAGATCGAATAAGAATTCAACACAAATAGTAAGAATAAAAAATTACGTACGTATCCCCGGCAACGGCGCCATTTGATTGATTCTGTTTTTAAAAAAGTGTTTGTAGAATAACCGCAATCAGAACGGTGTCGCGCGTAGCTAGACCGAGGTGAGTACGGGTCGTCCTCAGGGAAACGTGGAACCTTTTATTCTTACTTTAGGCAAGTTGAAAAAGAGAGAGGAATAGAGGAATAAAGAATGGTAGAAATAGTTTCTAGATCAACGTTTAACAGGACTGCAAAATATAGATCTAGATTAACTATGGAGGTAAGTTTATTATTAAAAGGGGGCTTGTAGGGTTCATTAGAATTTAGTGGTTATGGATGATTAATTAAAGATTACTCTTTTTATCCTTTAATAGATTTAAAACTAGAACGACAGTGATGCATGTAGATTAGGGTTTCTGGAGGGAAAAGGGTTCCCACTCTTAACCCCTATCTCGACATGGAACTCCGTTCATATCTAGCCTTTACCAAAACAATAGTTAATCTAATCTCTAATCGTGGTCGCGATTATCAATGAATTGATAGCGCGCCCAATTAGGATGTTAATTATTCTTTTGATAAAGTTTATAAACTTTATAGGACTTAAAAAGAGTTTAAGGATCTTCACCATCCATTAACCTACCATAATCCTATGAACCCTAACAAGCGAAGAATTACTCGCGCATGTTGGGAGAAGAAGAGATGGAGAGAGAAATCATATTAAAAACTACAAAGAGATAGAATAAGAAAACTACTACCTTTATTAATCAACAAAAATCATTTACACTTTTTTCCCTTAGAAAATGATTACAAAATGCTAGTTTGCTTCTCGATCTCTTCTGAGGAGGTAGATGAACAGTTGATGATCAGCCTGGATGCGTGAGCCTGTCGTGGACTTTGTGATCTCTTCAGCTTGATCATTTTTCCAAGAGGCTCTCGGTCCTTATTTATAGTCACAGAGCCAGAACCCTAGTTTCCTAATATGGAAACTAGTTGTTAGGATCCTAACCACCAAAATCCCATATCTCAACTCCTTAAATCCGCAGCGGAACCGCGGCCATTGGATAGGTTTGGCCGCGGATCCACCCCCTTTTGGTGAGATCATGGCCATCTAATTTTTGTAACTTCATATCTGTAACACTTGGTAATCTTTTGAGTATCTAGACTTTGAAAATCTTTTCTACATTTCTGCCAGAATTAGTTTCTTCAATTTACTTGAATATCTTCGAAAGATTTGATCTTACCAACTCGGATTTCATTGATTTTAGTCATGATATAATTCCTGCACAATTATCTCAATAAATGATGTTAGTAGAATTTGTTTTTATTGAGATATTATCTTTAACCATATGTCATGATATTTTAGTTTTAAGAATTGGTCAAAGGTATTTAATAAGGTAAGCATATTTAAATGGACCAAATGTTACATGGATATTATATGCTTACTTTTTCCTACATAATGTTAATTATAATATATAAACACATGAAAATAGTATTTTAGCAGATAAACCTGCATATGTGTCATATTTATAATAAACACCTTTTATTATATAGAAATAGTAGAAAAATGTCATATTAAATGTGCAGTTTTATCAACTGAACAGTTACTGATTGGATTCACATGAGAATGTACAGGCTTGCTTGTTGATCTTCTGATCGCTTAATACCTGGGTGGCTGTTACATTTAGCTGACCGCTTGCAGCTTGTGGGTGTTTGATATGATCATCACCTACTGCCGGCGTATTGACGATTCTTTAGAGTCCTACACAGAGGTTTCCTGGCTCAGGCAAAACGGAGTAGGAGCACATATTTGATATGTGCGGAACCGAGAATAATACGATATGAGATATCGTATTCTATTCTCGCGATATGTGATATCGGCCGGGTATATGTGATATAGCCGGGTCATCGGATCAAATGTTGATTCGATGAAATGGTACATGTTATATTAGTCGGTTATATGCTTTATAGCCGGATTGTCGGATCAAGTATTGATTCGATAATTTAATGTATAATTATATATGTGATATATTACATTACGTTAACTAATATAAGCTCACTTTATTGATTCATTTTCTCACTGGATAATACATTGATGTATATGCGATATATATTAATTGTATTATTTTCTTTTGTTAAAAAATATATTGTATATGTGATATATAATATTGTAACAAGTTAGGGTTACAAATGCAACAAAGATTTAGACTTTAAACCTAGTTAGGGTTTGGATTAGGGTTATGCTTTGGATGAAGCTTTCATGAAGCTTTGACTTTTGTCATCTAGCTTGATATTTTGTGTAGATATTCTTTAACCCAACCCAAACCCTTAACCTATGGTTTATTCTCTACAATGGTTAAGCCTCTCATTCTTAACCTATGGTTGCAATTGTAACCAAAACAATAATTCATTATTCATCACAAAAGGATTAGCTTCATCTTCTTCTTCTTCTTGCTCTTGAAAAAAGCTTGCTAGATTTTTGTGTTGTGATGATTAAGTGTGAGAAATTGAAACCAAAAGAGAGCATAATTCCTACTTCATCATCCTCATCTATTCTAGCCACTTAGATTAGGGTGTTCACATCACTAATACTTGATTACAGAAGTGCAAGCTTGGGTTTGAGATTCTTCAAGGTAGATCATCTTAGATCAAGAAGACTTCAAGCAAGATGCATCATTCACCTCTTGGAGCCTCACGAGAGTCGGAGTTCTTGATGATCGCAGCGAAGGGACCTCAACACGGAGCTTATGAAGTGAAGGAATGGACTACAAAGGTTGTAATCCTACTCTCTTTACCTTTTTGTATGTGATACAAACTTGTTGCCCTAGAATTTCTAGTAAAATTCAAGGTTTGCTTGCTTTGCACCTCTCTAAATTTTTAAGTGGCATAAGTGATGCTACAAAACCCTAGACTAGGTGCAAGGGAAGCCCAACAGTGGTATCAGAGCCAAACTAGAATTCTAGATACGGTGTTAAAATAATTACGAAAACGAAATCAACTCCGAAATACGATATTTTGAAACCCCCATTTTGCTCTCTGGAAATTTTCCAAAAAGTCCTTTAAAAAATTTTCAAACAGGTGCAGAATGATATTTGGAACATTCTAAGAACATGGGAGAAATACGGAGGGAGGGGCTCAGATTTTGGCTGAGCCCCAGGCCTCAAATTCCGGCCAGGCCGGCCCTTTGGGCTCCTCTGACCCCCGTATTCCCCTTGTGCTCTCATGTCTCCATTTTGGGTTTCCTAGTATTGTTTATTTAGCCCAATTTTTATGTGATGATTAATTTAATCTGGGGCTAATTCTTAGTGCTTCGTAGTCGTATATTTTAACACTGTTTTTGTAACCTTGACTATTTTTAGCAGTTCGATCGAATTTCGCACACCACATTTTGTACCCCGCTGAAATTTCCAAGTGTTGTAATTTTCCGAAGTTGATTATATTCGTAGAATCGTGCAAGTACCCCTATGGACCCCCTAGAAGACTATAATAACCTTAACTCGATTCTATGCCTACGGAACCGCATTCGAACCTTCGGGTTTGCCGTAGTTCCGTGGTGTCATAGGTGAGGCATTGGTTAACTACTTCTACGGCTGGTCCATAGACACTGTGGCACGGTTTTTGAGTGTTTTAACTTTGCTCAAGTGTTGAGCTCACGGGGGTAATTTGTGAGTGTATGTTGATTGGATCGAAACGTTAAACATCGTCTTGATATTCTGTGATTGTGATTCAATATGTGGAATTCATATAGTTAGGCATGAAATCCGTAATATGTGATATTTCGGGTTTACAATGTCTAAGGAGATTATGGATTCCAAATATTGTAGTTTTTCACTTTCTTTTCTGCGACCGTAAGTGTAGTATGCGGGGTATTGCCGGCTTCGTTGCTATACATCAACGACAATCGGGATACCCATACTTGCTTACGTTGATGATATGAGATATTATGTGTTTCTGTGATATGTTATATTGGATTGTCGTGTTCTGAATAACCGGGGTTTTTATGTGAGATGAGGGTTTTTATTTTCATTCATGTAAAATTAAATTGTATGTAATATTCTTTTATTGGGGTACTTCCGGGTTGAGGATGATGTCACCATTGTATATTATTTACTTTTCCGCATTAGGATAGACCCAAGACGGGGAGCACAAGTAACCGGGTTCTAGGGTCCAGTGGGAGGCCATCTCGAGGAGTCGAGACCGGGTCTCCTAACCCCAGAATTGGCAGTGTTACTTGCCACTCTCGTAGGGGTCTAGGGATGTAGGTTTGGCTATTCATCACGACTGTGGAATCCGTGTTTTATACAGGCTCGAAATAAAACATGGACCTCCTAGTATATCCAATATTTCATATGTTTCTTCTGCTGCTGATATACTGTGATGTGATCATATTATATGTGTGACACGAATGCTTTATTATTGTATATATGATATATAATAAACGTTGCTTATGTTTTGCACCCGCGCTAGTCCCGTCCCGGTATGTCGTTAGTTAAGTAACCTAACGGTGCATAACGGAACATTGTGGCGAATGCGGATGGCATAAGCGTACGTTGTATTTTCGTTTCTTCTATGATGCTTAGGAAGCATAAATGATGGGATTTGTTAAAGAGATTAATAAAAGAAAAGAAACCTAAAAGATGTTGTAGAATCAAATTTTCAAAAAGGGTAGCTACAGTTTTTGCTTTGCATAGTGGTATATGTGATATACTCTGCACCTTATTCGATGAGGAAAGAGCCAAGATCCCTTCACCAGGAATGACCTCTTTAGCAAAACTGGCAAATGCTACAAACTCACAGTTTAGATTTTGGTTGCTTCTATAGTTCTTGCTTTGCACAGCGGTATTTGTGAAATATCCTGCACTTTATTCGATAAGGAAAGAGCCGAGATCTCTTCACCGGGAGTGACCTCTTTAGCGAAACTAGAAAAACCTCAAAAACACTCCTTTTCAAAATCACTTGTTTCTACAACGATATCAAGTTCATTATGCTCATGGTTTTCTGAAAAACCTGCTTAGCCCTCCGTCATTTCAGATAAGTATTAATTAGTATCCGTGCTACGGTAGTTTGGCATTCGTCAAGGCGTACTGTACGGTAGCTATTTACTACTTATCTGCAGCATATGATGCGATTGGATTAGAGTATTCATACGGCGTTATTTGGCATTCGTCAAGGGTCGTGCGGGTGGGTTTAATTCAATCAAGAAATGTACGGGTTGAACTTGACTAGCGGACTATGGGTTGTTTGGCATTCGTCAAGGTCATAGCACTTTAGGGGCAGAAGTATTATCGGGAATTTCAAGTGTTGAAATTTGCAATGAGATTGCATCCCATCTATGAGATAGTTGGATCCCGATACCCACTGCGAGTAAAAGTTACTTCTGAGAGAATTTTACACAGGACAATTAGCCGATCAAGTAGGTGTCTAGAAAGGTGTTAACGGGGTTATGCCTCTGGGAGAACGAGGTTTATTCTAATTAGGTCCGTGCGAAAGCATGGGAAACCTCCCTCAAAGTACCAACACTAGCCTGGCCGAAAGATTGGCGAACTTGTAAGGTGTAATTAATCCTGGCTAATCTTACCTTTTAGGGTTTTAAGGAATATTTGATAAAAAGCAGTGGGAGCCATCCTGATTAGATAAGATAATAACCAATCTAATCTTGCAAGAGCATACGCTAAAGTGTTTTCTTCTCTCTCTCTCTTTAGGTAGCGACCATATCAGGCCTTAATCAAGATAATAATATGGATGTATTGACTGAACCCATTTTTTATACAGAGCAGGGGAACGTTGGTCCCACTTCAACTTATAATTGTTATAAATCCGAGCAGGGAATAGGAGAATATATGGATTCTCACGCCACCCAAACGAAGAATAAGCATGTTGATGCATCTTCTTCAGGTGTGTTAGTTATCGAGAACTGTTTCTCAGTTCACTCTACGTCCTGGGTATTAGATACCGGATCGGGATCCCATATATGTAATATGTTACATAGGCTACGAAAAGGTAGGGAATTGGGAGAGGGCGATCATTCCGTAACAGTAGGGAATGGTGCAAATGTTGCAGCCAAAGCAGTTGGTGAATATCACCTTGTGTTACCAAATGGTAATACATTGGTTCTGAACGAATGCTATTACATTCCGACCCTGATATGCAATCTTATATCAGTTTCTTTATTGAGCAAAGAAGGATATAATTTTGTAGTACAGGATAATGTTATGAACATATTCCTGAATCAAAAGTTGATTGGATCAGGATCGTTAAATAATGGCATATACGTTCTCAACCAAACTATAGTACTTAATGTACAAAACACATACAAGAGGAAGAGTTCAGAAATGAACGAATCCTTCTTGTGGCATTGTAGACTAGGTCATATCAATGCGACACGGCTAGCTAAGTTACATAAGGATGGATATTTGAATCCGTTCGAATTTTCATCTTATGATACTTGCCAGTCATGTCTGAAAGGCAAGATGACCAAAACTCCGTTTAGTGGACACGGAGAAAGAATTACAGAACTCTTGGGATTGATACATAGTGATGTATGTGGTCCCATGTCTACACATGTCAGGAACGGTTCTTCCTACTTCATTACATTCACTGACGATCTCTCAAGATACGGACATGTGTCCTGATGAAACACAAGTCTGAAGCTTTTGAGAAATTCAGGGAATATAAGCATGAAGTAGAGAACCAAACGGGCAAAAGTATTAAGATCCTTCGATCTGATCGAGAAGGAGAATACTTGAGCAATGAGTTCCTAGATTATCTAAAAGAGAATGGTATTCTCTCTCAGCTTACTCCTCCTTATACACCACAGCACAACGGTGTATCGGAGTGGAGGAATCGCACCCTATTAGATATGATGCGCTCTATGATGAGCACTGCTGAGTTGCCTATTTCCTTCTGGGGGTATGCGCTTGAGACAACCATACACCTGTTGAATATGGTTCCTACCAAATCAGTGCCTACCACTCCATATGAGGTATGGAAAGGGAAGAGACCATCTCTTAAGTATGTTAAGATATAGGGTTGTCCGGCCTATGTCAAAAAGCACAATCCGGACAAACTCGAGGCAAGGTCTGTCTTGTGCAAGTTTGTAGGATATCCCAAAAATTCACAAGGGTATATCTTTTACCACCCCGAGGAACAAAAGGTGTTTATTTCTCGACATGCCACTTTCTTAGAAAAGGGTTTTCTTATGAAACAAATTAGTGTCAATGAGGTAGAACTGGAAGAGGTTCCAGCGGCACAAACTACGACAGAAGATTTGATGGAACAAGAGGATTCAGTAGTTCCTGATGAACCCCAGCCTCTCCGCCGATCTAGTAGGGTTCCTCATCCACCTGAGAGATACTACGGTTTTCTCATAGACGGTGGGAGTGAGGATTACATCATGGAAGATGATGACCCAACTAGCTTCGAGCAGACCATCACGAGTGGGGACTCTGTGAAGTGGCTGGATGCAATGCGATCTGAGATGGAATCCATGTACACCAACAAAGTATGGACTTTGGAAGTTGCTCCTGAAGGGGTAAAACCCATTGGGAGCAAATGGATCTTTAAGAAGAAACTTGGTGTAGATGGAAAAGTGGAGACTTTCAAAGCTCGACTTATTGCAAAGGGTTTTCGTTAATGACCTGGTGTGGATTATGACGAAACCTTTTCTCCAGTGGCTATGCTTAAGTCCATCCGGATCTTACTTTCCATTGCTGTATACCATGACTACGAAATCCGGCAAATGGATGTTAAGACCGCCTTTCTAAATGGTGATTTAGAGAAGTGCGTGTACATGACTCGGCCAGAGGGCTTCGTTGATAGTGGGAGCAGCGGAAAGGTGTGCAAGCTGCTTAAATCTATCTATGGGTTGAAGCAGACATCGCGGAGTTGGAACATCTGTTTTGATGTGGTAGTCAAAGAGTTTGACTTCATCAAAAACATAGATGAACCTTGTATATACAAGAAGGTGGCAGAGAGTAAGGTTGTCTTCCTCGTATTGTACGTGGATGACATACTCTTGATAGGAAATGATGTTCCTATGCTGCACTCGGTCAAGCTCTTCTTATCACACAGATTCTCACACAGGTTCTCAATGAAAGATCTAGGTGATGCCTCCTGCATCTTGGGGATTAAGATCTATTCGTCCTAGTAAAATTTTTTACCTGGGATAAAAATCTGTGATTGTATGGATTAGACCATTCGCTAGGTAGGAGTCCCGTTGCTAAATAGTTCACGATATCAGCAAACCAAGGTTCGCAAGATACGGTCAAGAGTTGTTCGTCCGGAAAAGAGTCTTTTATTTGCAAGGTCAACGTCGGCAAAGAAGGAAGTCGTAAAAGATGGTCGGGTACGACATTTTCACATCCACTTTTTCCTTTATAACAAGGTCAAATTCTTGCAACAAGAGATCCAACGTATTAGCCTGGATTTAGCATCTTTCTTTGTGAAAAGATGCCTTAAGGCGGAATGATCGGTGTAGATTACGACTGGTGAGCCAATCAGGCAGGGTCTGAGTTTTTCTAATACAAAGACTGAAAGTATGCCTTAGCACCACTACTAGGTTTTAAGAAGCATCAAGTATATAATTTTAAAAAATATAGTGTGCTAATGCATGCTATCCTAGTATCGAACTAGAGAATTAGGGTTTCTATGCATGTAAACAAAATTTACACTAAGTGAATAGAGAATACAACCTTTGTAGACCGGTCCTTCACTTCTAAAGATCCAAGTAGTGTTAGTTATATATATACCTTAGAGGCCATTGTTGTATATATGATGTATATTATAGTGGATGCTTGGATCTATATAGAGAGGACTTTCTTGCTCGACATGATAGTATGCTATTTGGTTTCACTTTATCTTAACATGTTGACTTGTATTGGTTTACTGTTTTGCTTTCACATGTTGATAAAGCCCTTAGGATATGTACTCGACTACTAGGACTATGATGCAGATCATACTAGTGGAGCCAAGGTAGTCAATGAGTACATCCTATAACTGTTCCTAGTCGAGGGAGTATCGAGACAGGGCATCGATACTCCAGAGTAGACTAGCGTATACGCATCTTGACCTATATGATGGGTGATGGATGATCCCATATCTATTGGTGTTTGACATCAAAGATGGTGTACGGGTGCTCAATGGAGTCTGGGTACACTGAACGGACTCGCTGAGAACTCCTAGATGGTATTATACATATCGTCAGATAGCAGTTCTCCGGTGATACTGATACAGGTTAGTCTGCAGACCCGAGATCGTCATAGAGTCTTGTGTTATTCCCACTGTGCTTTGATTTCCACCTTACCACATTCAAGAGGGCGTGCAAAATGGTGGCTTTTGGGTACAGTCCCGAATCACATGGAGGAAATGAGCGATAGGAGGGTTTCGTCTCTCCCGGTATAGGGAGTTAATGTTGTGCTGTGTTCGACTGGCTATAACTGGAAGTCCCTGGCCAGGACTGATATGGAGTGCTACTGGTAAGAGTTATCAGTAGTTTCTAGACCTGTTTTGAGCCTCACATCGACACGACTTATCGGTTACTGGGGTCTGACGTTTACCACCCCTAGACTTGATATGCGACATATGAGACGAAGAGATCGGACTGTACGGTAATGTTACTGATTGGATTCACAGGAGAATGTACAGGCTTGCTTGTTGATCTTCTGATCGCTCAATACCTGGGTGGCTATTACATTTAGCTGACCGCTTGCAGCTTGTGGGTGTCTGATATGATCATCACCTACTGCCGGCGTATTGACGGTTCTTTAGAGTCCTACACAGAGGTTTCCTGGCTCAGGCAAAACGGAGTAGGAGCACATATGTGATATGTGAGGGACCGAGAATAATACGATATGAGATACCGTATTCTATTCTTACGATATGTGATATCGGCCGGGTATATGTGATATAGCCGGGTCATCGGATCAAATGTTGATTTGATGAAATGGTACATGTTATATTAGTCGGTTATATGCTTTATAGCCGGATTGTCGGATCAAGTATTGATTCGATAATTTAATGTATAATTATATATGTGATATATTAAATTACGTTAACTAATATAAGCTCGCTTTATTGATTCATTTTCTCACTGGATAATGCATTGTGATGTATAAGCGATATATGTTAATTGTATTATTTTCTTTTGTTACAAAATATATTGTATATGTGATATATAATATTGTAACAAGTTAGGGTTACAAATGCAACAAAGATTTAGACTTTAAACCTTGTTAAGGTTTGGATTAGGGTTATGCTTTGGATGAAGCTTCCATGAAGCTTCATGAAGCTTTGACTTTTGTCATCTAGCTTGATATTTTGTGTAGATATTCTTTAACCCAACCCAAACTCTTAACCTATGGTTTATTCTCTACAATGGTTAAGCCTCTCATTCTTAATCTATGGTTGCAATTGTAACCAAAACAATAATTCATTATTCATCACAAAAGGATTAGCTTCATCTTCTTCTTCTTCTTGCTCTTGAAAAAAGCTTGCTAGCTTTTTTTGTTCTGATGATTAAGTGTGAGAAATTGAAACCAAAAGAGAGCATAATTCCTACTTCATCATCCTCATCTATTCTAGCCACTTAGATTATGGTGTTCACTTCACTAATACTTGATTAGAGAAGTGCAAGCTTGGGTTTGAGATTCTTCAAGGTAGATTATCTTAGATCAAGAAGACTTCAAGCAAGATGCATCATTCATCTCTTGGAGCCTCACGAGAGTCGGAGTTCTTGATGATCACAGCGAAAGGACCTCAACACGGAGCTTATGAAGCGAAGGAACGGACTACAAAGGTTGTAATCCTACTCTCTTTACCTTTTTATATGTGATACAAACTTGTTGCCCTAGAATTTCTAGTAAAGATTCATGGTTTGCTTGCTTTGCACCTTTCTAAATTTTTAAGTGGCATGAGTGATGCTACCAAACCCTAGACTAGGTGCAAGGGAAGCCCAACAAGTAGTAGTCCCTAGAACTCTTCGTAGGCTCCACTTGGCGAAAGGAACGAGCTTGCTGAAGGATCATCGAGGTCAAAGATGATCCACCTTGAAGAATCTCTAACTCAAGCTAGCTCTTCACTAATTAAAGAATTAGTGAAGCAAACAACCTACACTAATCGGCTAGATGAGAGTAGGTTGATGAAATAGGAATTTTTCTCACTTTAGAATTTTATTTCCCTTTATCTTTTTTCTCTCTAGAATTTTCAAGGGGAGGAAGAAGATGAACTCATGAAGAATTATCAAGAACCCATTGGGTGAAGAAATATCTCTAAGATATATGTAGAGAGTTAACCATGGCTAAAGATAATGGTTGGGTTTAAAAATATCTAGAGTAAAATAAAATTAGTGGAATTAGTCAAGGCTTCTACATGCTTCCACAAGCATCTAAGCCATGTTAATTTCCACCTCATTTTGATTTACTCTTTATAATTAATTTACCCAAATTATCTTTAGTTTGGTGTGAGTCTCATAACCCATGTTCTATGTATCATCCACCATGACACAATAGTGTATGTAACACACACATACATTACATAAAGATATATATATCAACATATATATATATATATATATATATATATATTCAAGAGAAGAAATTCTTTAGTGAGCTAATTTTAGTTAATATATATTAATATATCAAATATATATATATATATATATATATCAAATTATTAAATCAACACCTGATTTAATAATCCGGCTATATCATATATAACCGACCGATATTATATATCGCGAGATTAGAATACGGTATCACATACACGTATTTAATCAAGGTCCCGCACATATCTCATATGCGCCCTACTTCATTTCGGTTGAGATAGGAAACCTCTGTGTGGGGCTCTAAAAACTCGTCAATACGCCAGCAGTAGGTAATGATCACATCAGTCACCCATAAGCCGTCAGCGGTACTAGCTAGACGTAACGGCTACCCAGGTATTGAGCGAATAGAAGATCAACAAGCAAGCTTGTCCAAACTCCCATGAAGACTATAAGTAACATTACCGTACAGTCCGGTCTCTTCTTCTGATATGTCGCATATCAAGTCTATGGGTGGAATCGTCAGACCCCAGAAACTTGATAAGTCATGCCGATGTGTGGCCTATAACCGTTCGAGAAACTAATGATAACATTTACCAGTAAATCTCATCAGCCCTGACCAAGGACTTGCTGTTATAGCCAATCGAGTATAGCGAAACATCAACCCCCAATACCGAGAGAGACGAACCCCTCCTATCGCTCATTGCCTCCATGTGACTCGGAACTGTACCCAAAATCCACCTGTTTGCACGACTCCTTTGAGCCATGGTAGGGAGGAAATCAAAGCACAGTGGGAACCACACAAGACTCTATGAAGATCTCGAATCTACAAACTAACCTGTACAAGTATCACCAGAGAACTGCTATCTAACGATAGGTATAGTACCAATTAGGAGTTCTCGGCGTGTCCTATTCGGTGTACCCATTCTCTAATGAGCACATGTGTACAATCTCTAATGTCAAACACCAATGGCTATAGGATCAACCATCGCCCCATACAGGGTCAAGAAACATACACACCAGTATGATCTGCATCATAATCCTGGTGGTCAAGCTGACATCCTAAGGGCTTTATCAACATGTATCAGAGAGACATAATAATAATAAGTGTACATGTTAAGATAAAAAGCAACCAGATAGCATACTATCATGTCGAGCAAGAAAGTCCTCTAAATATATATGTCCAACCATCCACTATAATATACAATCATGTACAATAATGGCCTCTAGGGCATACATATGACTAACAATCTCCCACTTGCAATAAGGCCTCGCATACCCAACGTCCCAAAAAGTCTCTCAAATTTCTTCTGGGGGAAGGCCTTCATGAGTGGATCCGCCGTGTTGTTCTTCGTGTCAACACTCCTGACCTCGGCCTCCCGGCGATCTATTATCTCCCGGATCAGGTGATATCTCCTAAGAATATATCTGGATCGCTGATGGAACCGGGGTTCCTTGGTTAAAGCCACAACTCTATTATTATCAAAATACAAAGGTATTGGATGCTCAATAGATGGAACCACACCAAGTTCAGCTATGAACTTCTTCATCCAGACAGCCTCTTTGGCGGCATCGTTGGCAGCGATGTATTCAGCCTCAATCGTCGAGTCTGCCACAGTATCTTTCTTGGAACTCTTCCAACATACCATCCTTCCATTAAGGGTGAAGACAAAACCCGAGACTGACTTATTGTCGTCCTTATCACTCTGGAAGCTCAAATCGGTAAAGAACTCTACCTGGAGTTCTCCGTTACCATACACCAAGAACATTTCTTTAGTCCTTCTCAAGTACTTAAGAATGATCTTCACAGCTGTCCAGTGATTCTCCCCAGGATCTGATTGATACCTGCTTACCACACTAAGTGCGTAAGCTACATTCGGTTTGGTACATAACATCGCATACATGATAGACCCGACTGCCGAAGCATAGGGTATCCCTTGCATGCGAGCCCTCTCCAAATCAGTCTTAGGAGATATCTCTTTGGAGAGAGTGATTCCTGAGCAGGTGGGTAAATTACCACGCTTAGAATCTTCCATACTAAACCTTTTTAGTATGGTGTCAATATACCTGGATTGGGACAATCCCAACATCTGTTTAGATCTATCTCTATAGATCTTAATCCCCAGGATGTAGGAGGCATCATCTAGATCTTTCATAGAGAACTTTTGTGATAAGAAGAGGTTGACCGAGTGTAGCATAGGAACATCATTTCCTATCAAGAGTATGTCATCTACGTACAATACGAAGAAGACAACCTTACTCTCTACAAACTTCTTGTATATACAAGGTTCATCTACGTTTTTGATGAAGTCAAACTCTTTGACTGCCACATCAAAACAGATGTTCCATCTCCGTGATGCTTGCTTTAATCTGTAAATTGATTTAAGTAACTTGCACACCTTTCCGCTGCTCCCACTGTCTATGAAGCCCTCTGGCTTTTTCATGTGCACTCTCTCTTCAAATCACCATTTAGAAAAGCGGTCTTGACGTCCATCTGCCAGATTTCGCAGTCATGGTATGCAACGATGGCAAGTAGGATCCGGATGGACTTAAGCATAGCTACAGGAGAAAAGGATTCATCATAATCGACACCTGGTCGTTGACGAAAACCTTTTGCTACAAGTCTAGCTTTGAAAGTCTCAACTTTTCCATCTACTCCAAGTTTCTTCTTGAAGATCCACTTGCTTCCGATGGATTTTACCCTTTCAGGAGCAACTTCCAAAGTCCATACTTTGTTGGTGTACATAGATTCCATCTCAGATCGAATAGCATCTAGCCATTTCACAAAGTCTCCACTTGTGATGGCATGCTCGAAACTAGTTGGGTCATCATCTTCTATGATGCAATCTCGCTCCCACCATCTATGAGAAAACAGTAGTATCTCTCAGGTGGATGAGGAACCCTACTAGATCTGCGGAGTGGCTGAGGTTCGTCGGGGACTATTGAATCCTCCGGTTCTACCACATCATCAGTTATAGTTTGTGTAGATGGAACTTCTTCCAGTTCTACCTCATTGCCACCAATTTCTTTCACAAGAAATTCCTTTTCTAAAACGGTGGCATGTTGAGAAACAAACACATTTTGTTCCTCAATATGGTAGAAGATATATCCATATGAATCTTTTGGATATCCCATAAATTTGCACAAAACAGACCTTGCCTCGAGCTTGTCCGGATTTTGCCTTTTAACATAGGCCGAACAACCCCATATCTTAACTCATTTAAGTGATGGTCTCTTCCCGTTCCATATCTCATATGGAGTGGTAGGCACGGATTTGGTCGGAACCCTAATCAATAGGTATGAAGCTGTCTCAAGTGGATAACCCCAAAAGGAAATAGGTAACTCAACAAAACTTATCATAGAGCGCACCATATCTAATAGGGTGCGATTCCTCCGCTCCGATACTCCATTGTGTTGTGGTGTATACGGAGGAGTAAGCTAAGAGAGAATCCCATTCTCTTTTAAATAGTCTCGAAATTCTGTGCTTAATTATTCTCCTCCTCGATCAGATCGAAGGAGTTTAATACTTTTGCCCATTTGGTTCTCTACTTCATACTTATATTCCTTGAATTTCTCAAAAGCTTCACACTTGTGTTTCAACAGGAACACATGTCCGAATCTTAAGAGATCATCGGTGAATGTGATAAAGTACGAAGAACCATTCCTGGCATGTGTAGACATAGGACCGCATACATCACTATGTATCAGTCCCAAGAGTTCAGTAGCTCTTTCTCCGTGTCCTGTAAACAGAGTTTTGGTCATCTTTCCTTTGAGACATGACTGGCAAGTTTCATAAGATGTGAATTCGAACGGATTTAAATATCCATCTTTGTGCAACTTCGCTAGTCTGGTCGCATTGATATGACCTAGTCTATAGTGCCACAATAAGGATTCGTTCATTTTTGAACTTTTCCTCTTGTGTGTTCTGTATGTTAAGAACTGTGGTTTGATTCAGAACGTATATACCATTACATAATGTAACAAATCCAATCAACACTTAATTTAGGAAAATGCTCATAACATTATCCTCTACTACAAAATTATATCCTTCTTTAGTTAATAAAGAGACTGATATAATATTGCATATCAAGTTCGGTATGTAATAACAGTCGTTCAAAATCATTGTATTACCACTTGGTAATACAAGGTTATATTCGCCAACTGCTTTGGCAGCAACAGTTGCTCTATTCCCTACTTTGATAGACATATCATCCTTTCCCAATTCTCGACCTCTCCTTAACCCATGTAATAAATTACAAATGTGAGATCCTGATCCGGTATCTAATACCCAGGATGTAGAGCAGACTGAGAAAAATTCTCGGTTACGAACACACCCGAAGAAAATGCATTAGCGTGCTCTTTCTTTGTTCGGATGGCGTAGGAATCCTGACATTCCCTTATTTCTTGCTCGGACTTATGACAGTCATAAGGTAGAGCGGAACCAACGTTTCCCAGCTCAGTATAATAAGCGGGTTCGGTCAATACATCCATATTGTTATCTTAATTAAGGCGTATTATGGTCGCTAGCTGGAGAGAGAGAGAGAGAAGAAAAAAAAATTAGCATGCGCTCTTGCAAGACTAGATTGGTTATTATCTTATCTAATCAGGATGGCTCCTACTATTTTTATCAAATCTTCCATCAAACCCTAAAAGGTAAGATTAGCTGGGATTAATTACACCCTACAAGTTTGCCAATCGGTCAGCCAGGCAGGTATTGATACTCCGAGGGAGTCTCCCCATGCTTTCGCATGGAACTAATTAAATAACCTCGTTTCCGCAGGGGCATAACCCCGTTAATACCTTTCTTAGACACCTACTGGATTAGCTAATTGTAAAGTGCAAAACTCTTCCAAGAGTAACTCTTACTCGCAGTGGGTATCGGGATCCAACTATCTCATAGATAGGATGCAATCTCATTGCAAATTTCAACACTTGAAATTCCCAATATTTGTTTTTACCCCTAGTGACTTATGACCATGGCTATGGTCAACAAATCATAAGCGCTAGCCATGTTCAACCTGTCATTTCCTGATTGAATAAAACCCACCCGTACGACCCTTGGCTATGGTCAATAAAGCCGTGCGACTACCCTAATCTAATCGCATCATATGGTTGCAGATAAGCTCTAATCAGCTACCGCACACTACGCCTTGACAAGGTCAACAAACGCAGTACGAATACTTAATAGTCCTTATCTGAAATGACGGAGGGCTACGATAGGTTTTTAAGAAAACCTTTTGCGTAATGAACTTGATATTGTCACGCCCCGCTTCCCAGTGTACGGGAAGAGGACGTGGCGAGGTCCGCTACGTATTTACTCCGAAGTAAACACGCTAAGCGTATCTAAGCAATATAAGTAAAGTACATAAGAGACAGTAATGTAAATGAACATCAACTTTATTTATTTAACATTCTTTTACAGTACAACTGAAATGTAAATATATGGAATGAAAGCAATGCCTAAACAATAGAATAATAGAAATGAAAATGAAATATGTACAAGTATCTAAAGCTCCGGGTCGAATGCTAACTGCTCCAAATCCTCGGTGCTGGGCTCGATCTCTAGTGAGTCTGATCCACCTGACAACATTCCAAAGAAAGAAGAAAAGGAATGTCGTCAGCGAACAATCGCTCGGTAAGTCCCAAAGATAAGTAGAGATAGAATAGGTAGAAAGAGAATATATCTTATAATGTTTGATTATATTGTTAACGCTGTTGTTTGTAGCTTGGTACAGAAAATGCCAGTGTATACGAGAGGAGTCCCACTATTCCGGAGACTAAGGTATACTGAGCACAAGGAACCGTTCAGCCACGGTACAATGGCAATGGATATTCAGGTTAGGTGTATTATGGTTACAGTCTCGTGGCACTTTTAACACCTTCCGTATCAATCTACCCCTTATAAACCCCGTGATGTCTTTATTATATTGATTGTATTGTATTGTCTTGTATTGTAAATTGTAAATGGATGACTTTCCGAAACCATGATATCAGTAAATGGAATGGATATAATGGATGGACATGTAGATGGAGTATATCCATAGTTTGGTTCGGTCAATATAGATTGATATAGATTGAATAGACGGATCCATGTTTGTATTGTAGTTTTATACTTGAATCATATTCAAGTCAGATTGATTAGATTGAGACTCGGTCTGAGTCAGACACTTTAAAAAGAAATTGAAATTCTGAATTAGTTTTGATGTTATCGGTAACTGTTGCACATGGACGGCAGGATTTGTGTCTTTTTCCAAGACAATTACCGTGTTGATAACACCGTTTGTTAGGTAGTCTACCTTAGATAGGCAACCACCCATATCTCCGGGTCCCTGAGGTTCAAGTGACTGGTCCTGCTTAAACCTATGTTTACTAGGGTCCTTATTGTAATTTAGTATAACTTGAGGGGGTTTTATGTAAAAATAATTTTGGTATAATTTCAAAATACACCTCAAGCATCTAATTATCGTCTTTAGGGTTTTCATAGATGTATATTTTATAAAAGTGAAATTTCTAGTGAGTAGAACCTAATTTTCATAGTATATGGTATTTTCTTGAAATATTGAAATTGTTTTGTATTTGGATGGTATTTTCATGTAAAGGTGATTCCTT
Organism: Agapanthus africanus; assembly: GCA_030015575.1. Taxonomy (NCBI): domain Eukaryota; kingdom Viridiplantae; phylum Streptophyta; class Magnoliopsida; order Asparagales; family Amaryllidaceae; genus Agapanthus; species Agapanthus africanus. Next base: position 509,713,117 of record JASDDO010000026.1, on the reverse strand, counting down.
TGATTTAGAAAACTTGGAATATTTATATAATGTATTTAAAATAGATATTTTGATAATATATTGTAGGGTTCCTAGGCACGCTAGTGAGGTCTCCCAAGCCATCAACCATGGCAATTTCAAAAATTATGGTGCCTACAAACCCTAAACTACGGATCGATAACTAGATGTCTAGGCGAACAATGAACTAGTTAACACTTAACTAATGAGAAAACGGAAATACAACCTTTGTAGATCCGGTGCTCCACCTCCATAGCTCCGCAACGAAGTCCTCTCCGCTGTCCAAGTCAAATCCGGGCTCTAGGATCGGCTTCGTCGGAGAATGGGCAAGCTAGGTCGTCGATGTCCATGCCGAAGATGATCTACGTCGAGGCATCGCTAAATCAAGCTCCGACTTCACCAAGTCAAGAAACTTGTGAAGTAAACACACTCTACTACTTGGCAAGAGGTAGAGGATGAAGAAATAGGAAGTGGGTTAACTTTAGAATTGGATTTCTCACTCAAAAACATCAATCACCATTGATGAGGTAAGCTTTTCTTCACTTGAAGCAAAGAAGAAGAAGAAGAAATGTTATGATAAGTTAAAAGAAAAAGAAAAGAATAATCAAAACTTATCATGAATAAACCATGGTAAAGTGTAGAGATTCAACTAGGGTTAAAACAAATGGTTAGGTTAAGCATGAGATAAGAATGGTGGACAAAGTCAAAGGTTCATGAATCTTCAACTACAATCCAAAACAAGCCACCATTATCCTCATTTCCTTTTCCAAAAAGAAAATAAATAAATAAATAAATAAATAGATAAATAAAGGAAATGAAACCCTAACCATTCTTTTAACCATGGTTTAAATCTTTGCACTTAACCAAGTAAACATGTATCATCAAACATGATACAATCAAATGCACAAAATCATATCGCATATGTAATGCGCACATCCGAGTGAGAAAATCCATCTTAAGTAAACCGATACTAGTTGATGCAAAGTAATATATCAAATATATAAATATGCATTAAATCATTAAATCAACACTTGATTCAATGATCCGGTTATGTCGCACACAACCGACTAGTATACAATATATCGGCTTATCGAATCAACGCTTGAATCGATAACTAGGTTATATCGCATACAACCATTCGATACATTTATCGCGAGAATAGAATACGGTATCACATACACGCATTATTCTCGGTCCCGCACATATCTCATATGCGCTCCTATTTCGTTTCGCTTGAGCCAGGAAACCTCTGTGTAGGACTCTAAAGACTCGTCAATACGCCGGCAGCGGATGATGATCATATCAAACATCCACAAGCCGCAAGCGGTCTGCTAAACGTAACGGCCACCCGGGTATTGAGCGATCTGAAGATCGACGAGCAAGCCCGCTCACACTCCAGTGAATCCGACCAGTAACACTACCGTACAGTCCGGTCTGATCGTCTGATCTGTCGCATATCTCGCCTAGGGGTGGTAAACGTCAGACCCCAATAGCTCGATAAGTCGTGTCGATATGAGGTCTATAACTGTTCGAGAAACTACTGGTAACACTTACCAGTAAATCTCAGCAACCCTGGCCAGGGATTTCCTGTTATAGCCAATCGAACACAGCGCAACATCAACCCCCTATACCGGGAGAGACGAATCCCCTCCTATCGCTCATTGCCTCCATGTGACTCGGGACTGTACCCAAAAACCACCGTTTTGCACGCCCTCTTGGACGTGGTAAGATGGAAATCAAAGCACAGTGGGAACCACACAAGACTCTATGACGATCTCGGGTCAACAGACTACTCTGTACCAGTGTCACCAGAGAACTGCCATCTGACGTGAGGTATAATACCATCTGGGAGTTCTCGGCGAGTCCGTCCAGTGTACCCAGTCTCTACTGAGCACCCGTATATCATCTCTGATGTCAAACACCAATGGATATGGGATCATCCATCGCCCATCTGTATGGGTCGAGAAGGTATACGCTAGTCTACTCTGGTATATCGATGCCCCGTCTCGATACACCCACGACTAGGGACTTTGAAGGATGTACTTATGGACTACCATGTCCCCACTAGTATGATCCGCATCATAGTCCAGGTAGTCAAGTACAGATCCTAAGGGCTTTACCAACATGTAACAGAGAGACAATCAGCATACACGTTAAGGTAAAGAGTAACCAGATAGCATACTATCATGTCGAGCAAGAAAGTCCTCCCTATATATGTCCCAGCATCCACTACAATATACATCCTATGTACAGTAATGGCCTCTAGGGCATACATATAACTAACATATATATATATATATATATTTAAAAATAAATTTTATTTATTTTCTTGTAGAAATCTCATTATCTAAAGAAAAAGGCATTAAAATCCCATCGAGATCGAATGCTCCTTTCAGAGGTCTGCATCTCGCTCTACTAGGCCCGAGGTTGTGCGATAACCTGCACCATCCTGAACAGTGTCCTCAAAAGTGGGTTGTAGAGGCGCAATTGCAAGGAATTGTTTAATACATCTTTTTATAGAAATGGTTTTATAAGTTAATGGTATTTATTTGTAAAATCGTTTTATCCCATGAATACATTCCCAAGACTTCATCATTCTATGTCAAAGATGTGTGGTGTGATGAGGTGGGTCATTACCTCGTGATTTATCTAAAGGTAATACAAATTTTATGTTGTTTTGTGTCGAAACTAAAGCTTATGGTATTTTACTGTAAAAATACGATAAAAGTTGCAATAAAGATTCTTTTGGAATGAAACTTGTTTAAATATGTTTGTTAATGTTTTTTAAACATTTTATGAGAATATGGTATTGATTGTTTAAGAAAAATAACCTTTTTAAAGAAAAAAACCGAATCGGAAGTTGGATTAACTCCGCTTCCGTCGGGTTTTAGAAGTGAATGTGTTTAGAATAGAAGATGAGATGGGGAGGGGGACTTACTGGCTTTTAAGGTATAGGGTAGAATAAGGAAGAGTAGGGAAGCACCGGTGCGTCGTTTCATCGCCGGAAACTCCTTGGATCATCGCCGGAACTTCACCCTTTGCTAACTCCACTTGCACACAATTAGGACTTGGGAATTTTGTATAGTTTTTGTAATAGAATTCTGAGTGGGGATGAGTGAAATAGAGTATGGTATTTATAGGGGAAATTAGCGTTTAGGGGTTTTGAAGAATGCATTAAAATTGGATTAAATGAGCATTTTATTGTTCTCTGTATGAATGCAGAGAAAACAAACAGTGTAAGAGGAGTGGGGTACCTGAAGAGGTGCAGGGGTGAAAATATAGGGGAATTACCATCGGATTTGACTGGCGGCGCCGGGCTTTTGCTTCATCTTTCTGGGTCTTTACCGACGGAGGGGGTTAGGGTTTAGGCCACGTGTTGAGCTCGTTTGGTATATTCTCGTGCACGTGTTTGTTTAATCAGTGTCTTTTCAGTTTACGTGTAGTGCATGTGTAAACCCTTGGACTTCTAAAAGATTAAAATAAAATAAAATAAAAAGGTAATGTGGCTGGGGGGATTCGATCACAGGGGCTACGTCACAACCGTGCAAGGCTTTACCAATATGCCACAAGTACTTTCTTGCTGTTCTAAATTAAAACAAATACTTATAGTATACACAGAATTGCAAATACCCCAATTGTACATTAACATTTAAACAATTTTCTGTACATTGAAATTGGAGTTGTTACAGATATCGTTGTAGAACCAAGTGATTTGAAAAGGTGTGGTTTAAGCTCCGCCTTTTAAAATCGAGCATTTTTCAAAATAAACCGAATGGGTTGTAGCATTTGCTAGATTTTGCTAAAGAGGTCACTCCCGGTGAAGGGATCTAGGCTCTTTCCTCATCGAATGAGGTGCTGGATATTCATCAAGGAATATCATTATGCAAAGCAAGAACTAGAGCTACCTTTTGAAAATTTGATTCTACAACATCTTTAGGTTTCTTTTCTTTTCATTAATCTCATTAATGAATTCCCATCATTTATGTTTCCTAAACATCACAAAAGAAACGAAAATAGAATGTACGGTTATGCCATCCGCATTAGCCATAGAGCCCGTCATGCACTGTTAAGTTACTTAACTAACGGCAGAGCGGGGGCTGGACTAGTGCGGGTGCAAAACATAAACAACATTTATTATATATCATATATATAATATAAAGCATTCGTCTCACACAGTTATATGTTCACATCACAGAACTCAGGTAGCAGAAACATCATATGAAATATTGGATATATTAGGAGGTCCGTGTTTTAAATTTAGCCAATAATGAAAAACACGGATTCCACGGTCGTGATGAATAGCCAAACCCACATCCCTAGACCCCTACGAGAGCGGCAAGCAACCCCGCCAATTCTAGAGTGAGGAGACCTGGTCTCGACTCCTTGAGATGGCCTCCTACTGGACTCTAGAACCCAGTTACTTGTGATCCTCGCCTTGGGTCTATCCTAATGCGGAAAAGTAAATAATATACATAAATGGTGACATCATCCTCAACCCAGAAGTGTCCCATTAAAAGAATATCACATACAATTTTTACATGAATGAAAATGAAAAACTCTCATCTCACGCAAAAAAACCCGGCTATTCAAACAAGACAATCCAATATAACATATCATAGCAACACATAAACATCACATGTCATCAACGTAAGTAAATATGCGTATCCCGATTGTAGTTGACGTATAGCAACGAAATCGGCGATACACCACATATTACACTTATGGTCGCAGAAAAGAAAAAGAAAAATACAACAATTAGAATCCGCAACACCTTAGACATTATAAACCCGGAATATCTCATACTTCGGATTTCATGCCTAATACTATAAACCTGGCATTTTAGTCTCGAATTGAAAACACTTTTCAATAACCAGTCGGGTAATTCAACAAGATTCCCGACAACCTGATCGAATGCTTGTCGGAAACTTTAGTAGATGGCCGCACCCCCGATGCCGTCGACGAAGTGCACTTAGGCGGAACACCGTGGCCACGAGCATCCGGGTGGATGCTTTAGGCAACGTGGTTCTCTTATAGTCACTTGGTCGGGGCTATAGGGCATAGCTATCTAGCAGTGTTACCCGGCGAGTGATCACGTACTATACGAGATTGCGATAGAGTATTGATCCGAATCGAAACTCCGTGGCAATCTATCAAAAGATACTAAATTGCTAGATTTACAAAACACTAACTAGTTTTCACAAAACTAATTATTGTGGATTCCAAATATTGTATCACATATCAATATAATCTAGATGATGTTAAACATTTCGATTGAATTATCAATCACCCACAAATCCCAGAGACCTCAACAACTTGAGCCTCAGAAAAAAAATACCCAGAAAGCACCAAATAACACTATGGAGCAGCAAAAGAAAAATAAGTCCACAACTCACCAATGTTGCCGTGCAACCGCGGCTAAACCCTAGGTTAGGCCACGGTTTCGCAGCCAAATGGTCGAGTTAAGCCCTTGAATTTCTTGGGTTTCCACTATATACCCTGCACGATTTTCTGCATATTTTTAATCTTAAAAATTCAAACTTTTGAAATTTTTTCCAGAAAATAGGAATTTGACGGGTTTCGAAGTTCGATCGAACACTTTAACGTCGTCTAGGCCACTCCTAATACTCTAGCTTGGCTCTGATACCATGAAAGTATGCCGTAGAACCACTACTAGGTTTTAAGAAGCATCAAGTATGTAATTTTAAAAAATCTAGTGTGCTAATGCATGCTATCCTAGAATCAAACTAAAGAATTACGGTTTCTATGCATGTAAACAAACTTTACACTAAGTGAGAGAATACAACCTTTGTAGACCGGTCGTTCACTTATAAAGCTCCAAGTAGTAGTCCCTAGAACTCTTCGTAGGCTCCACTTAGTGAAAGGAACGTGCTTGTTTAAGGATCTTCGAGGCCGAAGATGATCCACCTTGAAGAATCTCTAACTCAAGCTACATCTTCACTAATTAAGGAATTAGTGAAGCAAACAACCTACAATAATCAGCTAGATGAGAGTAGGTTGATGAAGTAGGAATTTTGCTCACTTTAGAATTTTATTTCTCTTTATCTTTTTCTCTCTCGAATTTTCAAGAGGAGGAAGAAGATGAACTCATGAAGAATTATCAAGAACCCATTGGGTCAAGAAATATCTCCAAGATATATGTAGAGAGTTAACCATGGCTAAAGATAATGGTTGGGTTTAACAATATCTAGAGTAAAAAAAAATTAGTGGAATTAGTTAAGACTTCTACATGCTTCCACAAGTATCTAAGCCATGCTAATTTCCATCTCATTTTGATTTACTCTTTATAATTAATATACCCAAATTATCTTTACTTTGGTGTGAGTCTCATACACCCATGTTCTATGTATCATCCATCATGACACGATAGTGCATGTAATACACACACACACACACACACACACACACACATTACATAAATATATATATCAACAAATATATATATATATGTATATACATTACATAAATATATATATCAACATATATATATATATATATATATATATATATTCAAGAGAAGAAATTCTTAAGTGAGCTAATATTAGTTAATATATATTAATATATCAAATATATATATATATATATATATCAAATTATTAAATCAGCACTTGATTTAATAATCCGGCTGTATCATATATAACCGACTAATATCATTCATATATATATCAATTTATTGAATCAACACTTGATTCAATAACCCGGTTATATCACATATAACCGACCGATAATATATATCGCGATATTAGAATACGGTATCACATACACGTATTTAATCAAGGCCCCGCACATATCTAATATGTGCCCTATTTCGTTTCGCTTGGGCTAGGAAACCTCTGTGTGGTACTCTAAAGACCCGTCAATACGCCAGCAGTAGGTAATGATCACATCGGTCACCCACAAGCCGTCAGCGGCACTAGATGGACATAATGGCTACCTAGGTATTAATCGATTAGAAGATCAACAAGGAAGCTTGTCCAAACTCCCATGAAGCCTATAAGTAACACTACCGTACAGTCCGGTCTCTTCGTCTGATATGTCGCATATCAAGTTTAGGGGTGGAATCGTCAGACCCCAGTAACTTGATAAGTAATGCCGATGTGTGGCCTATAACCATTCGAGAAACTACTAATAACACTTACCAGTAAATCTCATCAGCCCTGGCCAGGGACTTGCTGTTATAGCCAAACGAGCATAGCGCAATATCAACCCCCAATACCGGGAGAGACGAAACCCCTCCTATCACTTATTGCCTCCATGTGACTCAGGACTGTATCCAAAATCCACCTGTTTGCACGACTCTTTTGAGTCGTGGTAGGGAGGATATCAAAGCATAGTGGGAACTACATAAGACTTTGTGACGATCTCGGGTCTACAGACTAACCTGTACAAGTGTCACCAGAGAACTGCTATCTGACGATAAGTATAGTACCAACTAGGAGTTTTTGGCGAGTCCTGTTCGGTGTACCCATTCTTTAATGAACACATGTGTACAATCTCTGATGTCAAACTCCAATGGCTATGGGATCAACCATCGCCCCATGCAGGGTCAAAAAACGTACACACTAGTATGATCTGCATCATAATCCTGGTAGTCAAGCTGACATCCTAAGGGTTTTATCAGCATGTATCAGAGAGACATAATAATAATAAGTGTACATGTTAAGATAAAGAGCAAACATATAGCATACTATCATGTAGAGCAAGAAAGTCCTCTAAATATATATGTCCAAGCATTCACTATAATATACAATCATGTACAATAATGGCCTCTAGGGCATACATATGACTAATAAATACAATTGCCAAGAGTTCCTTCTCGGTGGTTGTATAGTTCATTTGGGCATTATTCAAGGTCCTACTCGCATAAAAAATTACATATGGCATCTTATCGATGTGCCATCCTAAGACAGCACCGATAGAAAAGTCGGATGCATTATATATAAGCTCAAAAGGGTGATTCCAGTCAGGAGATGATAGAATGGGGGCGGTAGTGAGGGAACGTTTAAGCGATTCAAAAGCAGCCAACTAATCCAAGTCGAAGTGAAAAGTTGTATCCTTGGCCAAGAGAAGAGTCAAGGGTCTAGCAATCTTACTAAAGTCCTTGATCAACCGTCTATATAAACCGGCATGGCTAAGAAAGGATCGTATTTCTTTGACGCATTTGGGAGGAGAAAGGTTAGAAATGACATCTATTTTAGCTTTGTCAAGCTCAATGACATTTCGTGAGATGATATGCTCTAAGACAATACCTTCTTGAACCATAAAATGACATTTCTCCCAATTTAAAGTTAGATTCTTGTCCTTACAGTGGATAAGAATAGCGTCAAGATGACGTAAGCATTCCTCGAAGGAGTCTCCAAAGATGGAGAAATCGTCTATAAATATCTCCAGAAAATTCTTGACCATGTCAGAGAATATCCCCATCATACACCGTTGAAATATAACGGGAGCATTGCATAACCCAAAGGGCATGCATCTATAAGAGAAAGTGCCGAAAGGATAAGTAAAAATTGTCTTATCTTGATCCTTATCGGCGATGGGAATATGGTTGTAGCCTGAGTAACCATCCAAGAAACAGTAGTACTCATGCCCAGCTAAGCGTTCTAACATCTGGTCAATGAAGGGTAGAGGGAAGTGATGTTTCCTCGTCGCGGCATTGAGTATTCTATAATCAATACATACACGCCACCCGGTTTGGGTGCGATTCAGAATCAACTCATTTGCTTCATTAGTTATAATCATGATGCCAGACTTCTTAAGGACAACGTGAATAGGACTCACCCATTAGCTATCAGACATTAGGTAGTGATACCACTATCTAAGTATTTAATGATTTCCTTCTTCACCATCTCTTTCATAACGGGATTCAACCGTCTTTGTGGGTCACAGGCTGGTTTGGCATCATCCATCATATGTATATGATGTTCAACAATTATGGGACCAATCCCTTTGATGTCCGCCATTGTTCAACCGAAAACTTGCCGATTTGATTTCAAGACAGACAGAAGGGCTTTCTCTTGCTCTAAGGCTAGAGAAGTCGAGATGATGACATGAAAAGTCTCATTCTCCCCTAAGTATACATACTTAAGATGAGATGGCAATGGCTTGAGTTCAAGTGTTGGCAGAGAGATGATAGAAGGTAGGGTAAGGAGTCGATGCTCGAACACGACGGACTCCAGGAGGGGTTCATAGCTAGCGTATGAGACTGACTCGGCAAGCTCAACTAACCCATCCGAAAAGTCAACGGTTTCGAACTCGGGGGTGACTCATTGACAGAAGGGTCCTATGAATCAAGATCATCAAGGAAGGTGAACCCTTCATATTCCCTATTCGTGTAAGAAGCGGTAAGATCGAACAATAACGCACTGGTGGCGTCGAGATCATTGTCGTAGAACAAAAATTCCTCGAATTCACAACTATCGGGAGCTATCTCATGAATGGAACAAATATCTATCATATGAGCAGAAGTTTCGGAGGGTTGACTTCCCAACCTGAAAATGTTAAGTTCAATTGTCATTTTTCCAAAGGATAGATTCATGGAATCATTTCGACAATTGATCACCGCGTTTAAGATTGTGAGAAATGGTTGACCAAGAATCACCGGAATTTGGTTACGTGGATTCGTTACAGGTTGTATATCTAAAACTATGAAGTCCACAAGGAATATAAATTCCCTAACTTTAATCAACGCGTCATCTAGCTCACCCTTATGGTAGGTGATAGATCGATCGGCCATTTGGAGAGTACAGTGTGTGGATTTCAATGCTCCTATACCTAATTACTCATACACAGAATATGAGAGCAAGTTAACACTAGCACCAAGATTGAGAAGAGTGCGATTGATTTACCCCCAATAGTTATAGAAATTATAAGACAACCGGGGTCCTTACGTTTCTTGGGCAAATTTTGGGTAAGAGCATCACACACATTACTCGCTAAGAAATTTTTTTAGGTACTTGAGTTTTCATTTTCTTGGTGCACAAGTCCTTAAGAATTTTTGCATAAGACGAGACTTGTTGGATAGTATCTAAGATAGGAATATTAATGTTAACTTATTTAAACATTTCCACAACCTTCTCCATTTATGGAGTTGGTTTGTTGGGCCTCAACCGGTTTGGAAAAGGAGCTTTATTAAAAGGGGTTGGCTCCAACACTTTGGGAGAAGTTTGTGGAGATGGAATGGATCCCAAAACTAGAGTTGTGATAGAATGAGAGGGGAATGCATTCAAGGAAGCAGACGGAGTGTTCGAGCCCAGTGGCGGACGGAGTGTTCGAGCCCAGTGGCGAACGGAGAATGGGCTTGGAAGAAGATGATTAATTAGAAGAAGAAGAATAAGAAGAAAAAGTATCCAAGGTGTCATCGTTGTCATCTTCTTGTTCTCCAACATGGTTGTTCAACATTCTTCCCGATTTCAATATAGTTACGGCACTACATTATGATTTTGTTGGTTAAGAATAGCGTTAGCATTTTGGGGGTGGCCAGGGTTTAGTAGAGGTTGAGAAGGAAGTTTATCTTTCTCTCTTTCACTCATTGCTGCGTTCAACTGTACAATTTGTGCTTTGATTGAGTTGATGCTTTCACCGTGGGATGCAGTGTGTTGTACCAATGATTGGATAGAAGAAGTTGTTAGTGTATATGCCCTAGGGGCCATTATTGTATCATACTAGGTTGTATATTACTTAATGGAGGCTTAGGATATTCACGGTTGTATATAACGGTCTTGCTAAAAATGGTAGTATGCTACTTGGTTTGTGTCTACTTTAATATGTGCATATGTTTCTTGTAACGTATCACTTATACATATTAGTAGAGCCCATAGGATCTTTGCTTGATTACCAGCGTCGTGATAGCAGTCACACTAGTGGGGGCTGGGTAGTCTGTAAGCAACATCCTATACAGGTCCCTGGTCGTTGGATTATCGAGATAGGGCATCGATATTCCAGAGTAGACTAAGTGTATACGCTTCTCACCCCAGTTGGGGAGATGGTCTGTCCCACAGCCATCAGTACGTCGTACTGGAGATAGTATACAGGTGCTCGTTAGGTTACGGGTACACCGGACAGGACTCGCAGGGAACTGATTGGTTGGTATTATACCCATCGTCAGTTAATAGTTCCCAGGTGACATGAGTACAGCATAGTCCGCAGACTTGACACTGCTACTTCGCCTCGAGTGTGTCCCACTGTTCTTAGATTGCTACCCTACCACGGCTTAAAGGAGTGGTGTAAACAGGTAGCAGTTGGGTGCAGTCCCGAGCACTTGGAGGCAGTGGCGGTTAGATAGGATTCGTCTCTCCCGGTATTGGGAGTTGATATCGCGCTATGTCAGAGAGCCATTACGCAAAGTCCCTGGCCAGGGCAAGCGAGATATACTGGTAGGTTCCAGTAGCTTCTCAGGGTATAATGGGCTTCGCTCCGACATGACTTATACAGTTATTAGGGGACGGACGCTTGCCGCCCCCTAGGCTTGATATGCGATAGTCTTAGACGAACAGACAGGACTGTACGGAAATTGTCACATCAGGCTTAATAGGGGTTCGGATGGTTTTCCTCATCGGCCTTCTTATCGACATCTACCTGGGAACCGTTACGTACAGCTAGTGCCGCTTGCGGTCTGTGGTTAAACCCACTGCCAGCGTAGTGTCGAGTCTTTAGAGTCCCACACAGAGAGTTTCCCTGCTCCAGGCGAAACGATATAGAGGTCGTATGGTTTTACGACAAGGGTTCGGACGCATACGTGTGTTTACGCGCGTATGATGTTCGGACAGTTTTTACTAGTCGGCTTTGGTTTAAGCCAGTTTCTAGTATCAGGTTATTGGATTTATACAGTCTAAAGTTTTCCATGTTTTCATGGATTGGAGGGGCCTTCTCGTAATTTTCCGGGAAGCTTCTAGAAGCATGGTGACTTGGAGGGTAAGGTTGCATTTGCATTAATTAGATTATTGAGTCATGTTGTGATTCATGTAATGAGTTAATGATTCATTTAATGATTTATATGACTCATATGATGAATCACTTAGGGTATTAATGAGACATGATGATAAAGCTTTATTTATTATTTACTTAAATAATATCATATGTTTCATATATACTCAAATGATTTTATTCATCCAAAGTAATTCATATTCTCACCTTCTCTCTCCTCAAGCTCTCCCTCTTCAAACCCTAACCCTAACCTCTCATGTGTTGAGATCAAGGGTTAGCTAGACTAATACTTCCATAACCTCACTCTATATCCCCTAGGTAGCTTAGATTAGCACTTTGAGCAACCTAGTTATCTCAAGTTAGAGATAAAGCTTGGCGTAGGAGCTCTCGGGTGGATCATCTTTGATTCGAGAAGGCCGTTGAGGTGCCGATGTTCCAAGAAGCCTACGAGGAGTGGAGGACCGCGATGAAGACCCGAAGGACAAATATCGTGAGGTATAACTTTGTATCCGAGTAGTTAAACCTCTAGTAGTTAGTCAGCAATGGTTTAGAAACGATTCATGCGCTCAAGTCCGTGTTACGAAGCTTTGATAATCGTTTTTCATATATTCCGCCTCCCCGCAAGTTAGTGGGGTGCGTGACATGGACTTACAGTGGTATCAGAGCCAACTAAACCATTACTAGCTTGTTAGCAACTAATTATAAGTTCGATCGACGGAAAACACGAAAACAAAACCCTAACACCTTTACAATTTCTGTTAATTTTAAAAGTGTCTGAAATTTTTTTTGACATACCTTAAAATTCACAGCAGGGAAATTAATGAATAATGGGAAAATACGAGCCAGTGACTCGGCAAACGGCCGCGGATCCGGGCAATAGAGTGCTTCTGCCGCGGATCCGCCGCCGAGTCAACGCCGAGTTGACTCGGAGTTTCACAGTAATTCATTGTTTCTGGGTTTTTGTCTTCCTGTATGTTCTGTTTCTACCCAGGTTGCTTCTTTGCTGGTTGGCTTTTGGGGTAAACACGGAATATGGTTATCGATCGATGTTCTAAGATATTTGCTAATCGGGTTATTATCTGTAATCTTTAATGTGTTCGTAAACCTCCCCTAACTGCTAGTATGTCGGTTGGCAGGGGGTTGCACATTTATGTAATGTTTACTGTTTGTGTATATGGACTTGATTAGAATGTTGTGATGATTAGCCGGGGTTTGAGATGGGTTTAATATTCATTCATTCGATGTAAATGTAATATGATTTAATATTCTTTTGTGGGGCACATCCAGGTTGCGGTTGTAGCCACCGTTGTATTATTTCTTTTTACTGTTTTTGCTCCTAAGATAGACCCAAGGTGGGGTACACAAACTACCGGGTACTTTGAAGTGTTTAGTGGCCTACTCACTTTGTTGAGGGAGACCGCTTCACTTCGGGTACTTGACGGGTAGTTTGCCGTACCCGTAGGGGTCTAGGGTGGGGTAATGGCTATTCATCACAACTGTGTAATTCGTCTTTTATTGCAGGCTTAAAGCAAATGCGGATTGCTAGTATATCCAATAAAGTTCATCAGTGATCTGGAATGCTTATTATTGGGTCTGACGAATGTACAATATCTATATATGATAGCTATTAGACGTCACTTATATTTTACACCCGCGCTAGCTCAGCCCCCGCTCTGTCGTTAGTTAAGTAACCTAACGGGTGATGACGGGACCCCGTGGCGAATGCGGATGGCATAAGAGGACGTGGTATTTTCGTTGTTTTCTGCAATGATAGGATAAATGATGGGACGCATTATTATAATGCAAAAAAAATAAACCAAAGTTTAATCGTTGGAACAAATTTAAAAGAAACCACTCGGTTATTTTAAAAGATCAGATTTTTTAATTGCGGAGCTTTAACCACTCCTTTTAAAAAGTATCAGGTTCCTTCGATTATATCAAGTTCACTACGTTAACGGTTTTGCCAAAACCAGTCATAGCCCTCCGTCATTTCAGTTAAATATTCAATAGTATTCAAGCTATGTATTTTGACCTTCGCCAAGGCATAGTGATTGGTAGCTGCTGGATATTTATCTGTAGCATAGATAGATGCGTTGGTTTGGGACAATCGTACTACTATTTTGGCCTTCGTCAAAGGTATGTACGGGTGGGTTCAAATTAACCTGGACAATGACGGGTAGAACTTGACATGCGACTTATGATATGTTGGCCTTCGTCAAGGTCATAAGAGCATGGGGCAAAAATTTATATCGGGAATTTCTAAAGAAACTGAAATTTGCAGAGAGAGCATACCATTTTGGAGTTTGATGAATGTTGGTAGGATTCCTTCAACATTATCATACGATGATATTTTGGATCCCGATCCTACTGTGAGTATATACTACTTTTCAGGAGATTCGTTACTTAACGATCAATGCTATAAACCAAGTAGGTGCTTAGAAAGGTGTCAGCGGAGTTACGCCCCCAGAGAAAAGAGGTTATTTAATTAAGGAACTTCGCGAAAGCGTTGGAAAACCTCCCTCGAAGTATCGACACTGACCTGGCTGAACGGTTAAGCAAGAATTGTACGGTGAGAATAGACCTGGCTAATTCTTCTTTTATGGTTTGAGGAGGGATTCGAGAAACAGTGGGAGCCATCCTGTTTAGATAAATTAAAACCACTCTAAACTTGCAAGAGCATCATGCTAATAGTATCTTCTTCTCTCTTTTAAAATGCAGCGACCTTGTGACCACACATAGGTTACATCTAGATAACAAATTGACTGAATCTGACTTATATGACTGGCAAAGGTCTGTCCAGATGTCCATTACCTATGACAAGCTAGACCACCCTATTACTACTCAAGATCCCGCCGTCCCAGGTCCAGTTTCCACTGTCGCGGATATGGATATCCGTCAGACAAGGGAAAAAGATCAAGCGAAAGCTAAGTGCCTCATGTTAGTTTCAGTTGATGGTGTATACCAGAAGCAGCACGAGAAGATAGACTTAGTTTCCATCTTTCTCCATAACAAAGATTTATATGGAGAGCAATCTCATATCACAAGATATGAAACCTCGAACGAATTAATTCAAGCGAGGTTAGCTAACGGTTCATCTGTAGGGGACAACGTCCTTACAATGATTAGCTATATTGATAAGCTCACGGACCTGAAGACCACGTCGGAGAACGGGTCAGATACTGACCTGATTCTACAGTCTCTACCTTCTACCCTGAAGGAAACCAGGGAAGTAGAAGGAAAGAGAAGGGCAAAAGTTTCGGGACTGGATATAGTAAAAGAGGGACGTTCCTATTGTTATGGGATTGGGCATAGGCAGAAAGATTGCAGGGCTTTTGAAGCCAGTAGCCAGGATACGAAGCATGTTGTGGCTTCAACTTCGGGTATGTTTGTAATAGAGAACTGTATGTCAGTTAACCCTACTTCCTGGGTATTGGATACCGGGTCAGGATCTCACATCTGTAATTTGTTACAGGTTCTGAGAAACCGTAGGGTTATCAGGATAGGTGATATGACCCTCACAGTTGCTAACGGAATGAGCATGGACGCTGAATCCATAGGGGAATATCATCTTGGACTGACAACTGGGCAGATATTGATTCTGCGTAACTATTTTTATGTACCAGGTACAACATGTAATATCATATATGTATCCTTACTTTCTAAAGAAGGATATGATTTTACTTTTATAAGCGATGTGGTTCACATCCACCGAAATCAAGTTATGATTGGGTCAGGTACATTACAAAACGGAATATACGTATTAAATCAAGCTCAGGTTTTCAATGTCCAGAACACACTTAAAAGAAAGTCTCCAGAAATAAATCAGGGTTTCTTATGGTATTGTAGACTTGGTCGCATCAATGAGAGAAGGTTGACTAAGTTACATAGAGAAGGATATTTGAATCCGTTCGAATATCAATCTTATGCTACTTGTGAATCTTGTCTCATAGGAAAGATGACAAAGACTCCATTTACTGGACACGGGGTAAGAGAAAGCAAGCTCTTGGGACTCGTACACAGTGACGTGTGCGGTCCAATGTCTACCCATGCGCGAGGTGGTTATTCCTACTTCATTACTTTTACGGATGATTTCTCTAGGTATGGATATATCTTCTTGATGAAGCATAAATCCGAGGCCTTTGAGAAATTCCAAGAATACAAGAATGAAGTGGAAAAACAAACAGGCAAGAGTATAAAAACACTGAGATCTGATCGAGGTGGTGAATACTTAAGTGCTGAGTTCCTGGGTTACTTAAAAGAGAATGGTATTCTCTCTCAGCTTACTCCTCCATACACACCACAACACAACGGTGTATCAGAAAGGAGGAATCGAACCCTATTGGATATGGTTCGTTACATGATGAGTAAGGCTGAGTTACCGCGATTTTTCTGGGGATATGCGCTAGAATCAGCTGCATATCTTTTGAACAAGGTTTCAACCAAAACTGTGCCTACCACACCATATCAGATGTAGAGTGGGAAGAAACCCTGTCTTCAGTACCTGAAAGCATGGGGATGTACAGCTTTTGTTAAAAAGCAGCATGTGGACAAACTCGAGGCACGATCAGTACTATGTAAGTTTGTGGGATACCCAAAGAACTCCAGGGGGTATTTTTTCTATTACGCAGAGGAACAAAAGGTTTTTGTTTCTCGTAATGCCCATTTTCTAGAACATCAGTTTTTAGAAAAGGAAACAAGTGGGAGCGAAATAGAACTGGAAGAAATTCCAGAACCACAAACTACTACTGAAAGTATGGCAGAACCTGAGGCTTCAGAAGAAAGGGACATCCCGACGCCACTCCGCAGGAGTAGTAGGCTGTCTCATCCGCCCGAGAGATACTACGGTTTTCTCATAGACGGGGATAGAGAGGATTGCACTATTGACTATGATGAGCCTACTAGTTTCCAGCAAGCCATTCAGAGTAGTGACTCAGTAAAATGGCTGGATGCAATGCGGACCGAAATGGAGTCCATGTACACTAACAAAGTATGGACTTTGGACATTGCTCCAGATGGGGTAAAACCCGTAGGATGCAAATGGATCTTCAAAAAGAAGATTGGTGTAGATAGACAGGTTGAAGCCTATAAGGCTAGACTTGTTGCAAAAGGTTTCCGTCAAAGACCTGGTTTGGACTATGACGAAACCTTTTCTCCAGTGGCTATGCTTAAATCTATTCGGGTCCTTCTTGCTATTGCTGCCTTCCACGATTATGAAATCTGGCAGATGGACGTAAAGACGGCCTTTCTAAATGGTAATTTGGAAGAGAGCGTCTATATGGATCAGCCAGAGGGATTCATTCAGAGTGGGAGCAGCGGTAAAGTATGCAAGCTGCTTAAGTCCATTTATGGACTAAAGCAGGCATCGCGGAGTTGGAACATCTGTTTTGATGATGCTGTCAAAGAATTTGACTTTATCAAAAATCCAGATGAACCTTGCATATACAGTAAGATTGTAGGGAGAGCTGTAGTATTCCTCGTCTTGTACATGGATGACATTCTCCTAATAGGAAATGATATTCCTATGTTACAGTCAGTCAAAAAATTCTTATCACATAAATTCTCCATGAAAGACCTGGGTGATTCCACCTACATTCTGGGGATCCGGATCTATCGTGATAGATCAAAAAGGATGTTGGGACTTTCGCCGTTCAGGTACATAGACACCATAGTGAAAAGATTCAGTATGGATTATTCTAAGCGCGGTAATCTACCGGCTTGTCACGGAATCACCCTCTCCAAAGAGATGTCTCCCAAGACTGATTTGGTAAGGGATCGCATGTCAATTATACCCTACGCTTCTGCGGTAGGCTCTATAATGTATGCGATGTTATATACCAGACCAGATGTAGCATACGCATTGAGCGTTGTAAGCAGGTATCAGGAAAACCCAGGGAGAATCACTGGAGAGTAGTAAAGAACATTCTCAAGTACTTGAGGAGGACTAAGGAGATGTTCTTGGTATATAGCAGAAAAGACCTCCAGATGGAGGCCTTTGCCGACTCCGGCTTCCAGAGTGACAAGGATGACTCCAAATCCATGTCGGGTTATGTCTTTACCCTCAATGGAGGGACGGTCTGTTGGAAAAGTTCCAAGCAGGAGACCGTTGCTGACTCAACAATGGAAGCGGAGTACATAGCTGCTTGCGATACCGCAAAAGAAGCAGTCTGGATGAAGAAGTTCCTCACAGAACTTCAGGTGGTTCCTACCAGTGTTGATCCAATACCTTTGTATTGTTACAACAACGGCGCTATAGCTTTAGCGAAGGAACCCAGGTCCCATTAGAAGTCCGGACACATCTTAAGGCGGTATCACCTGATCAGGGAGATCGTAGATCGCCGGGAGATCGAGGTAAAGAGAGTAGAGACGGGGAATAACATTGTTGATCCATTCACAAAAGCCCTTCCTCAGACGCAGTTCGAGAGGCTATTCGAGATGATAGGTCTACGATATGCCAGCTCATGGTCCTAATGCAAGTGGGAGATTGTTAGTGTATATGCCCTAAGGGCCATTATTGTATCATACTAGGTTGTATATTACTTAATGGAAGCTTGGGATATTCACAGTTGTATATAACAGTCTTGCTAAAAATGGTAGTATGCTACTTGGTTTGTGTCTACTTTAATATGTGCATGTGTTTCTTGTAACGTATCACTTATACATATTAGTAGAGCCCATAGGATCTTTGCTTGATTACCAGTGTCGTGATGGCAGTCACACTAGTGGGGACTAGGTAGTCTGTAAGCAACATCCTATACAGGTCCCTAGTCGTTGGATTATCGAGATAGGGCATCGATATTCCGGAGTAGACTAAGTGTATACGCTTCTCACCCCAGTTGGGGAGATGGTCTGTCCTACAGCCATCAGTACGTCGTACTGGAGATAGTATACAGGTGCTCGTTAGGTTACGGGTACACCGGACAGGACTCGCAGGAAACTGATTGGTTGGTATTATACCCATCGTCAGTTAACAGTTCCCAGGTGACATGAGTACAGCATAGTCCGCAGACTTGACACTGCTACTTCGCCTCGAGTGTGTCCCACTGTTCTTAGATTGCTACCCTACCACGGCTCAAAGGAGTCGTGCAAACAGGTAGCAGTTGGGTGCAGTCCCGAGCACTTGGAGGCAGTGGCGGTTAGATAGGATTCGTCTCTCCCGGTATTGGGAGTTGATATCGCGCTATGTCAGAGAGCCATTACGCAAAGTCCCTGGCCAGGGCAAGCGAGATATACTGGTAGGTTCCAGTAGCTTCTCAGGGTGTAATAGGCTTCGCTCCGACACGACTTATACAGCTATTAGGGGACTGACGCTTGCCGCCCCCTAGGCTTGATATGCGATAGTCTTAGACAAACAGACCAGACTGTACGGAGATTGTCACATCAGGCTCAGTAGGGGTTCAGATGGTTTTCCTCATCGGCCTTCTTATCGACATCTACCTGGGGACCGTTACATACAGCTAGTGCCGCTTACGGTCTATGGTTAAACCCACTGCCAGCGTAGTGTCGAGTCTTTAGAGTCCCACACAGAGAGTTTCCCTGCTCCAGGCGAAACGATATAGAGGTCGTATGGTTTTACGACAAGGGTTCGGACGCATACGTGTGTTTACGCGCGTATGACGTTCGGACAGTTTTTACTAGTCGGCTTTGGTTTAAGCCAGTTTCTAGTATCAGGTTATTGGATTTATACAGTCTAAAGTTTTTCCGTGTTTTCATGGATTGGAGGGGTGTTCTCGTAATTTTCCGGGAAGCTTCTAGAAGCATGGTGACTTGGAGGGTAAGGTGGCATTTGCATTAATTGGATTAGTGAGTCATGTAGTGATTCATGTAATGAGTTAATGATTCATTTAATGATTTATATGACTCATATGATGAATCACTTAGGGTATTAATGAGACAAGATGATAAAGCCTTATTTATTATTTACTTAAATAATATCATATGTTTCATATATACTCAAATGATTTTATTCATCCAAAGTAATTCATATTCTCACCTTCTCTCTCCTCAAGCTCTCCCTCTTCAAACCCTAACCCTAACCTCTCATGTGTTGAGATCAAGGGTTAGCTAGACTAATACTTCCATAACCTCACTCTATATCCCCTAGGTAGCTTAGATTAGCACTTTGAGCAACCTAGTTATCTCAAGTTAGAGATAAAGCTTGGCGTAGGAGCTCTCGGGTGGATCATCTTTGATTCGAGGAGGCTGTTGAGGTGCCGATGTTCCAAGGAGCCTACGAGGAGTGGTGGACCGCGATGAAGACCCGAAGGACAAGTATCGTGAGGTATAACATCGTATCCGAGTAGTTAAACCTCTAGTAGTTAGTCAGCAATGGTTTAGAAACGATTCATGCGCTCAAGTCCGTGTTACGAAGCTCTGATAATCGTTTTTCATATATTCCGCCTCCCCGCAAGTTAGTGGGGTGCGTGACATGGACTTATAGAAGTTAGACTAGCTAACGTTTGAGTGGATTGTTTTATGAAGGCTTCTAAGTTTCTCTCGAGTGCAGAGACTTTGTCGGTGCCGGCAGGAGGAACATTGTTTTGTAGTTGGAAAGAATTGTTATAAGGAGAAAATTTGTTGGCCGGATTTTGGAATTGTTGTGGTTGAAAGGGCTGCTGAATTTGTTGTTGTGGCGGTTGTTGTTGCTGTGGAGGAAGCCTTTGATAGTTGTTTTGATTTTAGAACTGATTTTGATTTTGGTTTTGAGTTTGGTTTTGGTTCCAAGAAAAATTAGGATAATTCCTCTATCCCGGGTTATATGTGGAAGAATAGGGATCGTTTCTAGGTCATTGCTGAAAAGCAGCATTAGTTTGTTCTTGACCCTGAGATGGAGGATTCAAAGGACATTCTTCAGTTAAATGTGATGGGTCAAAACAATAACCACACATAGTTTTGGAGAGAGAAACTTGGTTTAGGGAGGCTGAAGAGAATTTGCTCTTAATAACTTCGAGTTTCTTTTGCATCGCAGCCATTTCGGCGTTCATTGCGATGGAAGCGTCGAGCTGATGGACACCTGCCCTAGATGAAGTTGAAGATGATGTCGTCGATCTTGTGCTCTCCCACCGTAGTGTTTGCTCGGCGAGATCTTCAAGAAATTGCCACGCCTCCTTGCCGGATTTTGACATGAAATGACATTGACAAATGGTTTCTAATATTTGTTTTGTCGCTGGATTAACGCCCTCATACATAATTTGGCAAAGTTGCCATTTTTCGAATCCATGATGAGGGAATTGGACAAGGAGATCTTTGAACCTTTCAAAGCATTTTCAAAACGGTTCGGTAGGAAGTTGAGCAAACTGGTTGATCTCGCTCCTAATACTGGCAGTCTTATAATTAGGATAGAATTTTTTAAGGAATGCCTTAACAAATTCATCCCAACCGGTGATGGAATGTGAGGAGGTGTTATAAAGCCACTTCTCCGTGAGATCGCACAAGGTAAATAGGAGAATTCATAATCTTATAGCATCCCCAGACAGTTGGGTGGTGCTCATCATTGCATATACGTTTTGAAATTTAGTGATAAAAATGTAGGCACCCTAGATTCAAGCCCGTGAAATTTGGGAAACAAGTTGATGAAGTGGGGTTAATTTCGAAGTTATCCCCATTAGATAGTGGAAGAGACAGACACGTAGGAAGGGGTCCGCGTGTGGGGTAGCATTGGTCTTGGAGAGCGATGCGTGGTGGCGTTTGTGTGGGAGGTAGAATTTGTGCACCAAGAGGTGGTGGCATCGTGGGGTTGTTTACGTTAAAACTCGATGGAGGTCCGTCCGTCTCGGGAGACGTGGTAGGTAGAGGAAAAGAAGATGGTGAAGAAGTATCGACCTCGGAGTCGATAGCGAAAACGTGAACTAAACGGGCGCTAGAATCCCATGTCCAACCAAACATGCACTAAGCGAGCTTAGTACGTGGCAGTGTGTGAGAAAGTGGGGAGAAAGATTTTAAGAATGCTTTGCTTTGGCAAAATGATGGACGCAATACTTGACTCAATCAATCACAAAAATGCATAAACAGTCCCTAGAGCTAGGGTCACCTAAGTCAAATCACTTGACCGCTTCTAGACTTCCAAAGGACAAGACGTAGGATAAATCCTCTATCACCTTCTTATCTTTCTTGGAGCTAGGTAAGTGCCATGTAAGTTGGAGGTATCCGCTATACTAATCACCGAAATAGCGGGCCTAATTAAATAAACCAATTGCCTTAGACACACTTTCCTTAGACACTACAAGAAAGATGCGGATTAGTAACAGATTACCCACGATCCTCCTCTTCCCTAATTGAGCGTGATTGCCCTTAAAGGCTTAGTCTAGATATTTTTTTATTAATTTAAGGTGATGTGTATGCTCGTTTGTGATTTTTTGGGCTTAGGAAGGGTAATGAACTCCCCACCTAATCTGAATTTGGGTTTCTTGCCCTTTAATATCAGTTTAAATCATGCAAAGAAAAAACACACAAAAATCTAAAACACGCAAAAAGATATTTTTTGTTTTGTTTTCGGCGCTGTTTGCAAAGAATCCTACAAGTAGAAACAGTTTATTGGAGCTTCAGAGGGGGTGGAAGGAAGAAAGTAAGTTACCAGAAAAATTTGGAGAGGAAATACAACCAAATGGCCACTCTTCCTCCGCCAATTGAACACTTTGGCCGCGGTTCCGCCGCCTCCTATGGGCCAAACTACCTAATTCTCTGGCATTGAACTCATAATTCTCTTCTCTTCTAGTTCAAGCAATTGTATTCACCGTAGACTCAACCAGATGCTCCAGATTTCCTGCACAACTCGAACAAACATCATATATCATATCAAGATGCGGTTTAACATTTTTTAAATATTTTTTAATTTTTAATAAACCCACCGTTGCCGGTCCCAAGTCTGGATGAGAAAGGGTGAGGGTTGTGGTAGGCTTGTGACAGCCAATGTAAAAATTTGTCACATTCTATGACATGAACCATAATAATAATATCGTTGGGGCGTTCTCTACTCAGCGACGCACTACATCGAATCCCAGGTGTAGTGTTAAGTATGCAAGGGCTTCTAAGTCATCGTCCAGAAACAGCGCGCGACATCGGACCCCGGGTATAGTGACAAATAAGAAAGGGTTTCATAGGATCCGTCTAGCTTCCTGGAACATAGGTTTCCTTACGGGTAGACTAATAGAATTAGTGGAGGTGATGATTAGTAGGAGAGTTGGTATTATGTGTTTGCAAGAAACTAAGTGGGTAGGTGAAAAGAGTAGAGTCATAAAGCCTTGGGGTTATAAGTTTTGGTATACGGATAGAGATAAAAATCATAATGGGGTAGGCATAATCATAGATAGACGGTTGCTTGAGAATGCAGTTGAGATTAGGGGAAAAGGTGATAGAATTTTACTGGTTAAGGTTATTCTAGGTGGAGAGATCCTTAATATTATTAGTGCTTATGCACCACAGATAGGTCTTGATGACTCTAGTAAGCGTCTATTCTGGGAGGATTTAGACGAGATGGTGAAAAGTATACCTAGTGGAGAGAATTTATTTATTGGTGGTAATCTCAATGGACATGTAGGTACTAGTCGTAGTGGGTTTGATACTATCCATGGAGGTTTTGGTTTTGGAAAAAGGAATGAAGTAGGTGGCTCGATTTTAGATTTTGCCTTATCTTATGACTTGATCTTAGGAAACACCTGGTTTAGGAAAAGAGAGTCCCACCTTATCACTTTTAGGAGCGGATCAAGTGCTAGTCAAATAGACTTTTTTTGACGAGAAGAATAGATAGAGGTTGTTGTATCGACTGTAAGGTAGTGTCAGGTAAGAGTGTAACCACTCAACATAGACTTTTAGTTCTAGATTTTCGATTTAGAAGAGGACCTAGGAAGATTAGACGTAAGGTAGAGCCTAGAATTAAATGGTGGCGATTGAAAGAAGGTAACCAAAAGGCTTTTATAGATCGTGTAGTCCAAGAAGCGGATTGGCAGTTGGAAAATAATTCGGACAGAATATGGAACAAAATGGCTAGTTGTGTCAAGAGGGTAGCTAGAGATCTACTTGGTGAGTCGAGAGGTGGTGCCCACCATCTAAGGACACATCATGGTGGAATGAAGAAGTAAAGGCTGCTATTAAAATTAAAAGGGATTCTTATAAAGATTTGAAGAAAGGTAGAGATGTGGAGAGATTTGAGAAGTATAAAATGGCTAAAAAGGAAGTTAAGAAAGCTGTTCGGGAAGCTAAATCTAAGGTCTACAAAGAGGTGTACGAGAAATTAGACACTAAAGAGGCTGAAAATGATATATACCGGATTGCTCGGATGCGGGAAAGGAAGACCAGAGACTTATGTGCAGTGAAGTGTGTCAAAAATGAAAATCAGAAGGTTTTAGTTCAAGATGAGGATATCAAGGAAAGGTGGAGAGATTATTTTGACAAATTATTCAATGAGAGCTTTACTAAGAATTTGGATGGACTTGTCATTCAATCTCAAGATATAAACCATGATTTCATGCGTAAAATAAGACTACCTGAGGTTAAAGAAGTTTTGAACAGAATGAGTTTAAGAAAAGAGGTTGGTCCTGATGGGATTCCTATCGAGATTTGGAGATACTTAGGAGAAATAGGCGTTAAATGGCTGACAGATCTGTTTAATAAGATTTGGCAGACAAAAAAGATGCCAAATGAATGGAGGAAAAGTATCCTTGTACCTATCTACAAGAACAAGGGTGACATTCAAAGTTGATCAAACTACCGTGGAATAAAACTTATATGTCACACCATGAAACTTTGGGAGAGAGTGATTGAACATAGGCTAAGGAAGGATATTAAGATAACAGAAAACCAGTTTGGGTTCATGCCTGGACGATCGACGACAGAGGCTATTCATTTGCTTCGTTAACTTGTCGAGCGTTTTTGAGAGAGGAGAAGAGATTTGCATATGATATTTATTGATTTAGAGAAAGCGTACGACAAGGTACCTAGAGAGATATTATAAGGGACAATGATGAAGAAGGGGGTCCCCGTCAAGTATATTGACATAATCAAGGATATGTACCATGGAGTAGTGGTAAATGTCAGAACTTACGGCAGCCTAACGAGTGATTTTCCAATTACAATTGGTTTACATCAAGGATCTGCATTAAGTCCAAACCAATTTACCATCGTGATGGATGAGCTTACTAGAACTATCCAAGATAAGGTACCTTGGTGTATGCTATTCGCTGATGATATTGTTCTAGTAAATGAGACGAAAGCAGGGGTTAATGCCAAATTGGAATTATGGAGGCAAATATTGGAATCTCGGGGGTTCAGATTGAACAGGTCCAAGACAGCATATATGCATTTCAAATTCAGTAAACAGAGAAGTCAAAACCATATTGGTATAACATTGGAAGGGCAAGAGATATCACCGAGCGATCAGTTTAGATATCTAGGTTCCATCATCCAAAAGGATGGGGAGATCGATAGTGATGTTAATCAAAAGATCCAAGCTGGTTGGTTGAAATGGAGGAGTGCAACAGGCATTTTATGTGATTGTAACTTTCCGTTAAAATTGAAAGGGAAGTTTTATTGGAGCGCTATTCGTCCTGCCTTATTATATGGTACAGAATGCTGGGCTCCTAAGAAGCATCATACACAGAAGATGCACGTAGCGGAAATGCGCATGCTTTGTTGGATGTGCGGTAACACTAGAAAAGAGAAGGTGGGAAATGAGGATATTCGTGCAAAAGTTGGTGTAGCATCTGTGAAAGAGAAGATGCGGGAAAACCGGTTAAGATGGTTTGGTCATGTGCGACGCAGACCTATGGAAGCACCGGTTCGACGAATAGATACTCTCGATATGGGCAATGGCAAAAGGGCAAAAGGGAGACCGAAGAAAACATGGATGGAGGTGATACGAAATGATATGGTTGCCAAAGGCCTCAATGAAAGCATATTGTTCGATAGGAGTGAGTGGAGGCAGAGGATTCATGTGCTGGACCCGGCGTGATTCTCATGTTGGTTCATGTAGCCTACCCCATATGCTTGGGATAAAAGGCTCAGTTGTTGTTGTTGTTGTTGTTTTTTTTTTTTTAATTTTTAATATTTTTATGTTAGATCAACCCGAATAACAAGAAGAATAAAATTACCGTCTCCTCGGCAACGGCCCCATTTGATTGTCGTGAAATTATGTGTCTTTTATCGTTTTAAATACCGCAACCAACACGATGTCCCAATAGCTAGCCGTGGTGAGTACGGGTCATCCACAGGGAGACTGTATCTTTATTTTTAGTGTTTTAGACGAGTTGATTTAGAAAAGGTGGATTTGTTATCTTTTTATTCTAAGCGAGAGATAATAATGAGAAAAAGGCTTATTAGGGTTTTAGGATTAGATAGTTAAGAGATGGTGATTAAATAGATTAATCTTTTTATCTTTTAATTATTTATAGCTTGAGAAATATGAATGAATGTGGGTTAGCGTATTTAGAGGGGTACTAGGGATTCTCTCTATTGACCCTTGTCCTTCCATTCATTCATATTAAACTCATCAACAAAAAAAATATTAACTCATTCTCAAATTGGTGTTGCAACTATCATGAATTGACAGTACGCCCAAATAAGGGGGTTAATACTCACTGTCATGCCCCGCTTCCCAGTAGACGGAAACGGTGGCGTGGCAAGCCCGCGGCATATTTATCCAGAGATGGCCATTCCCTAAATAAATATAATAAGCGTATTGAAAACAATAATACACAATCCAAGAATAAATGGAGACTATAAAATTTTTCAACAAACATTTTTATTTACATTCAACTTCAAATATGTACACGTACATGAGTTTATGCTGGAAAGTAAATACAATAAGGAAAAATGCCTAAACAAGTGGCATACATCAACTGAAGAAAAGTGAAGCTGAGCTAGTTCTGAGTAGCTATCTGGTCGTAATCCTCCTCAGTAGCGTCCACTTCCTTTGTCTTGACCGTATCTGACGAACATTCCAAGAAAACAAAGGTGGGTGGAATGCCCGTCAGCGAACATGCGCTCGGTAACTCCAAAAGATAAGTAAGAGTAAAGAAAATGGCAAGTGTAGAATATATATGACGAGTAAGAGTATATGTTCATGGGTAAGTATATACTATAGGTCCCTATATGGTCACTTTGTTAACGTTAAGTTCCAAGTATGAATATCAACGCAGCTGTAGAAGTATTCAAGAGCTCAAGAGTGGGGCCCTAGGAGCAAGGAAACACGGGCCCATTTCATGTGTTAGCATCGGGGCTCTAGGCCGTAAATGATTCAACCCGACTGATATTCGAGTAAAATAAAAAAGAGGTTAATACGGAACTCCTGAAACTCCGTTGGATTCACACAAGAAACTATCCCAAGCACCGCGAGTATAATATATTATAACTGGTAATATACTTAATTGATTCGATTGATTGATTAACATGTCTTGATCGAAACTATAGATTACAAAAGGTGTAGAATGTAGTCAAGTGAGTCGAGTAATATACGAGTCACGACAATTGCAATCTTGGTTCAAGTCAAGTTTGTTTGAGTAGATTGGGTTTGAGTTCATGTTCGAGTTTAGATTTGAGTTGGGTTAGAGTTTGAATTTGTATTCGAGTTTGATTTCAAGTCTATGTTCGAGTTTAGATTCGAGCTTAGGTCTTTTCATGTGAATTGATGTAAATTGTTAAAAATCTTATGTTCGGGAGAAATTGGCAACTGCTGTACATGGACGGCAGGATTTGTGTCTTTTTCC
Source organism: Agapanthus africanus (assembly GCA_030015575.1). NCBI lineage: Eukaryota > Viridiplantae > Streptophyta > Magnoliopsida > Asparagales > Amaryllidaceae > Agapanthus > Agapanthus africanus. Next base: position 509,685,482 of record JASDDO010000026.1, on the reverse strand, counting down.
AAGACAATTGCCACTTGATAACTTCGTTAAGTTGTCTAATCTGAATAGGCAAGCACTCACTTTCTCCGGCTCCCTGGGGCTCAAGAGAATTGATCCCGCTTAAACCTATATTAATCTAGAGTCCTTAAATATTGTTTGTATATCTCGAGGGTGTTTTATGAAAAATACTTTAATATAGTTTAAAAATAAACCTCAAGGGTGATTTATAATATTTAGGGTTTTCATGAACATGTATTTTAATTTTTGGGGTGTTTTAGTGATAAAAACTTAGCTTTTAAAAGTTTATGGTATTTTTATGAAAAACTAGCTCTTTTTGGTAACCTGATGGTATTTTATTAAAAAAAATTTATCTTTAAAAATAGTTTTATAATTTGTTTATATTGAAAATACGGATTCATATTTTTATATAATTTCCAAAATTTAATATTTATGTAGAAAAGCCGTATTTCTTAAAAACCGTATTTTTATTTCTTTTCGAGACCGAATACTCCGTGTGGAGTTCCGCGTCTCGCTCTACTGTCCTAAGGATGTGCGATAATACGCACCATCTATTAGCGGGTCCCCTAACGAGGGTTGTAGAGGCGTAATTGCCAAGGATTACAAAATACCGATTAAAAGAAACCCGTTTTGAAAAGGTGTGGTATTGTAATGTAAAAGTTATTCTTTAAATGAACCATAGATCTAGAATATTGTGCTATGAAACCATGGTGTGTGTGTGGGGTAGGTCGTTACCCCATGAAGTTTTCCTAAAGGTAGATAAACTAGTTATTGAGAAGGGTTATACTAAAATTCATGGTATTTTAATGAAAAAAGTCTGTTATATGTTTGTTTCACATAAAAAAAAATTATTAAACTAAAAGCTAATGATGTGAATTAGGTTAAGATCGGTATAGAAGGTTAGTTTGATTTAATTTTCTTGTCACATGCATTAAAAATATTAAAAAGAAGATTATATTAGAGATAACTCCACTTTTATCGATTTGTTTTAAAAATTGTTTTGAGATGGAAAGGGAGAGAGATGAAGGGACTTACGGCTTTATAACTTGGAGAAAGGAGTAAGGAAAAGAGAGGGGGCTTCGTGGCATCGCGGAAGCTCCGGAAATGGCTTCGATCTTCGATGGAAAGAGCTTGGTTTCTAACTCCACTTGACTCTACTTGCACTTAGGAACTTTTGAGATGATTTTGATAGAAATTTTCAGAATAGAGGGGAGCTAGGGTACGAGGTGGTATTTATAGTGGAGAATTAGGGTTTGGAAATTAAAAATGTGGATTAAAAGAATTTAAATTGTGTTAAATGAGGAATTCAAGAGTCTCCGTTTGATTGCAGGAAAATCAAACAGTGCAGGGTAGTTGAGGGGAGTCGAAGGGACGAGTGTGTAAAGCACGGAGATGATTGAAGGCATTGGGACCGTCGGCACTGGCCCTATAATGAAAACGAGCGGTCGGATCTTGATGATCCGTCTCGAGATTTGTGCCACGTGTCAAGTTGGGTGTTTACTCCTATTTGCGGATGTTTGATTTTTCTGAAACTTTTCGTTTCTCCGTGAACTGCACGTGCAACTCTTGGGCTTCCGAAAATTTTTAAAAAAATCTAAAAACGATTGAGTCTGATAGGAATCGAACGCACAGGCTATATCGCAGTAGTGTAGAGGCTTTACCAGTAAACTACACGTTGCTTCTTGATTTTATTTAACAAAAATAATTTTTAACTCTTACACAGGCTGTAATACCCTTTTCTGTACATTAACAAGAAATTTCTGTACATAGATTTTAAAGTCGTTTCACTTACCTTGTTGAAGTTTATAAAAATCAAAATATAAAAAGAATATGAGAGATTTACCATCTCTTATACTCCCCTCCTACAAGCCTAACAAGTGAGAATTTACTCTCTCATTATTACAATAAGAGAATAAAAAAATTGAAGAATGATCAATATATGCTAACTACTAGGGCCCTTACTACAGCGAGGGACAACCTTTGAGTATCATCGCATACAAATAATTAAATTGGAAAGAAGGAGAAAAGGGTTTTATTTTAATAAATGAAACTAGCTACTAGATCTCTCACGGTAGCGAGGAGATTCTTTGAGCATCATAGTTTCAAAAAAAATCGTTGAGAAAGATCGTAGAGAAAGAGAAAACATTTGAAATATTATTAACCTAATAAGAACAATAACAAGCAAGATAAAAAAAAAATGCAAGTATATAAAATGCAGATATTAAAAGAGACAAGAATTAAATAGAACCCTATCTTTTATTGATCAAACTCGAGCTTCATTATAATTTCTTAATGACTAATGAAAAGAAGCTAAAAATAAAAAGAAAAACCCTAGAACACGAAACCCTAGATGCCTCTCTGTTGGGTGCTCTCACTGCTATTTATAGGCCTTGAAATCTGAAACCCTAGCGTCGAAGTCACTGTACACGAGAAGACGAAACTGCCCCCAAAACCCTAACTTGTGCGGCGCTAAAGGGGCGGCGGATCCACAGTCTGGAGATGGATTTGGCGGCAGTTCCGCGGTCTGGAGTTGGGTTTGGGCTTCCAAATTTTTTGTGTTGCGTTCTCGCTATTTTAGATGGTCTTTGAGCACATAACATCTCGTTTCTGCTGACACTAAAATTTGCAGGGTTGACTAAGTTGACTTTGATTTTAACTAGATCGGTCCGGTTTTACCTCTAAAGTCTGTCACTCGCTCTAAACCTGTTTCCCGCACTTATGTAGCAAACTCGGATTAAAAACACCAATTTTATAGGCAATATTATAAAGAATGGATGGTATTAAAATGCAATTTTATGATGTAAACAATCATCCTTGATGAACTTACAAGTCCAGTCCACTCTTGTCAATCAGATCAAGGCAGCTCAAGCAAATGATGTCATGCTACAAAAGATCCGAGAACAAGTAGAAAGTGGTCTTCAAACCGACTTCATAATCCATGAAGATGGATCCTTGCGGTATGAGAGTCGTTTATGCATGCCAGTCGGCTCTGTTCGAGAAGAGTTGATGAAAGAAGCTCACAGCTCTCCATATTCTGTATACCCCGGCGGCACGAAGATCTACAAGGATCTAAAGTAGCATTACTGGTGGCATAGAATGAAGCGAGAAGTAGCAAGGAGCGTAACTAAGGGCTTAATCTATCAGCAAGTGAAAGTGGAACATCATAGAACTACTGGTCTACTTCAGCCGTTACCGATCCCAGAATGGAAATGGCAGCACATTACCATGGACTTCATAACTACACTCCCTCACAGTAGGAAGGGTAACGACGTAGTTTGGGTTATTGTGGATCGACTCACCAAGTCGACTCACTTTATTTCATTCAGAGTTGGCCAATTAACTGATACATTGGTAAGAAAGTACATGGAGGTGAGTAAAAATCTAAAGTACAGATTTCAACCTTCAAGATGTATCATACTTGTCTTGATATCCATAAACTCATGCAGGAGATCGTGAGATTACATGGGGTACCTACCTGCATCGTTTCCGATCGAGATATTAGATTCTGATCACAGTTTTGGCAGAATCTTCAAGCCATCCTGGGGACGAGTCTGAACTTCAGCACGGCGTATCATCCCCAAACAGATGGGCAGTCCAAACGAACAATTCAGATTCTGGAAGATATGCTGAGAGCCTGAATGCTAGACTTTGGAGGTTCATAGGAAGATCACCTACACCTTGTGGTGTTTTCATATAACAACAGTTATCAGGCAAGCATTGGGATGGCACCATTCGCAGCACTATACGGACGTAAGTGTCGTTCCCCACTGAGTTGGGACAACGTTGGAGATCATCAACTCCTTGGGCCAGAGATGATCGTGGTAACTTTCAATTTAATTCGCACGATCAGGGAAAAGATGCGCATAGCCCAAGACCGACAGAAGCATTGGGTAGATGCAATGTGCCGACACTTGGAGTTCCAACCCGGAGAGCATGTGTTTCTGAAGATCTCTCTGAATAGAGGAGTGATACGTTTTGGAAAACGGGGCAAACTTATTCTAAGGTACATAGGACCATTCGACATACTTGAACGAGTTAGAGAAGTGGCGTACCGCTTGGTACTACCACCCTCATTGGAAGGAGTGCACAATGTGTTCCACATATCCCAGCTACGACGATATGTGTGCGACCCCAGCCATATACTTGATCACTTAGAGCTTACTGTTCAAACCGACTTATCTTATGAGCAGCAACCAGTCGAGATCTTGGATCGAAAGGTGAAGACGTTACAGAACAAGGTGGTGAACTTAGTCCGAGTGATGTGGAGAAAGGATTAGCCAGGAGAATCAACCTAGGAGAGAGAAGATGATAAGCGTACACGATACCCTCATCTATTTGAAAATTAGTCTTTGTGTAAATTTCGAGAATGAAATTTTTGTAAGGAGGGTAGGATATAACAAACCTGAAATCCCTGTACATATGTAACTTGTTCAATATATAGAAAGGTGTATTTCAGCTTGATTATTAGTTATAAGTTAAAAAATTTCAATAAAATTAAGAAGCAACTTGTAGCTCATTGGTTAAGACTCTCCGCTGCTGTTCTTTAACCTGCAAGTTTGAATCCCATCAGCCTAATTATTTTTAATATTTTTTTCTTTTTAACTTTTCAGAAGCCTAAAAGTTGCACGTGCAATTTGAAAGTGTTTATTAGCACCTTGACTTGATTAAAACAGGCATCACATGTGCAATTTTCATGTTTTAGAGGTGCTAATGAACACTAACCTAGGATCAAACTAGATTATTAGGGTTTTGCTTATGATGATATGAACTACTAGAGAAAGGAAAGAGGTTATACCCTTGTAGATCGTGTCCTTCGCTTCTAAAGCTCTGAGTTGAAGTCCACGCGACTCTACTAGGCTCTTCTTCGAGTTGGACGAACCTTCTTCGTGATCTTCGCGTCAAAAACGATCCACCCGAAGTCTCTCTAGCATAAGCTACCTCTACACTAAACTCCTTAAGTGTAGGAAACAACCACACCAAATTGCTAGTTTGGTGTGGGATGGTGAAGTAGGGGATTTGAAAGCTCACTAGGATTCTCACAAGCTCAATGATTCACATCACATGTGAGGGTTTTGAGCTTGGAGGTGAGATGAGGAAAGTGTAGAGATCAAGAGAGAGCAAGAGCTCATGAAATGGATAAGGCACGAACTCAACACTTAAGCAAGTGAAAAAAAATGAATGAGAGTAAAAATCAAATGGCTCTTTCTTTCCTCACTTATTCAAGCATGGAATAAAAATGCAATAATAAATTGCAACCATGCTTGAATAGTGAGTCAAGAGTAATATACAAATAATAAAACCCATACCTTGCCCATTCCATAAATATCTCCACAATTTACACCTCATTTTCCATTTTCTAAAAAATAGAAAATAGATGCCATGCTTCATTTAATAATATATATATTTATATATATCAAATATACATTAATATATATATATATTAATAAAGCTATTAGTGAACTAATGATATTAGTTAACATATAATTATATCAGATATAAATATACATCAAATTATTAAATCAACACTTGATTTAATAATCCGGTTATATCACATATGACCGACTAATATCATTTATCTGTTTATCACATTATCAAATCAACACTTGATTCGATAATCTGGTTATATCACATATAACCTAACCGATAACAGATAACTGCCAGATTATAATATAGTACCACATACTCGTATTTAATCAGGTCCACGTACATATCAACATATGTGCCCTACTTCGTTTCGCTTGAACCAGGAAATTTCTGTGTGGAACTCTAAAGACTCGTCAATACGCCAGCAGTAGATGATGATCATATCAGTCACCTACAAGCCATCGGCGATACTAGCTGGAAGTAACGGCTACCCGGGTATTGAGCGATATGAAGATCAACAAGCAAGCTCGTCCATACTCTCCATGAAGCCTATCAGTAACTCTACCGTACAGTCCGGTCTCTTTATTTGATATGTCGCATATGAAGTCTACGGGTGGTAAACGTCAGACCCCAGTAACTTGATAAGTCAAGCATGTAGGGTTCCTAGGCACTCATACAAGGGTCTATAAGGCATCAACCATGCCCGGATAAAAATTTAGACGTGCCGAACATCCCAAAGCCGGGATCTTTGCTAGATTATTAGGGTTTAACATGCAAGTAAACATCTTTACAACCAAGAGTGAGGGATTACAACCTTTGTAGTCCGCTCCTTCGCTTCATAAGCTCCGAGTAGAAGTCCCTTCACCGTGATCCACGATCTCCCGGACTCAAGAGAGGCTCCACAACCCGAATGATCCATGCTAGCTTATAGTCTTCCTTTTCTCCGATGATCTACCTCGAAGTTTCTATAACTCAAGCTCTCTCTCTCTAATGAGGTGAATACCTTAATCTAATTGGCTAGATTAGATGAGGATGATGAAGTAGTATTTGTCCTCTCTTTTAATATCAAATTCTCACTTTAATTCATCACCTAAAGAAAACCTAGAAAGCTTTTTCAAAACACAAGCAAGAAGAAGAAGAAGAAGGAAAATCCTTTTGTGATGAATAATGAAATTTATCATCATGATTAATAATGCAACCATGGTTGAATATGAAGAGACTAACTCATGTAGAGACTTAACCTAGGGTGAAGGGTTTGGGTTGGGTTAGAAAATATCAAGCAAAATATCAAGCATAATATCTTTGCTAGAAATAAACTAAAAGCTTCTAGAAGCTACAAGAAAAAGCTAACCCAAATCAAACCCTAACCTTGTTTAATCTCCACAAAACATGTTGCATTAGTAATCATATCATGTTACAATATTATATATCACATATATAATATATATTTGTAACAAAAGAAAATAATACAATTAACATATATCGCATATATATCAATGTATTAACCGGTGAGAAAATGAAATAATATAGCGAGCCAATATTAGATAATGTAATGCAATATATCACATATATTATTATACATTAAATTATCGAATCAACACTTGATCCGACAATCCGGCTATATCGAATATAACCGACTAATATATCATGTACCGATTCATCGAATCAACACTTGATCCGAGGACCCGGCTCATACCAAAATATCGCGAGAATATAATAGGTACCTCATATCGTATTATCCTCGGTCCTGCACATATCACATATGTGCTCCTACTCCGTTTTGCCTGAGTCAAGAAACCTCTGTGTAGGACTCTAAAGAATCGTCAATACGCCGGTAGCAGGTGATGATCATATCAAACACCCACAAGCTGCAAGCGGTCATCTAAACGTAACAGCCACCCAGGTATTGAGCGATCAGAAGATCAACAAGCAAGCCTGTACATTCTCCTGTGAATCCAATCAGTAACACTCCCGTACAGTCCGGTCTCTTCGTCTGATATGTTGCATATCTAGTCTAGGGGTGGTATACGTCAGACCCCAGTAACCGATAAGTCGTGTCGATGTGAGGCTCATAACGGGTCGAGAAACTACTGGTAACACATACCGGTAAATCTCTATATCAGCCCTGGCCAGGGACTTCCAGTTATAGCCAATCGAACACAGCACAACATTAACTCCCTATACCAGGAGAGACGAATCTCCTCCTATCGCTCATTGCCTCCATGTGATTCAGGACTGTACCCAAAAGCCACCGTTTTGCACGCCCTCTTGGACGTGTTAAGGTGGAAATCAAAGCACGGTGGGAATCACACAAGACTCTATAACGATCTCGGGTCTACAGACTACCCTGTACCTGTGTCACTGGAGAACTGCCATCTGACGTGAAGTATAATACCATCTGGGAGTTCTCGGCGAGTCCGTCCAGTGTACCCAGTCTCCACTGAGCACCCGTACACCATCCTTGATGTCAAACACAGATGGATATGGGATCATCCGTCGCCCATCATATGGGTCAAGATGCGTATACGCTAGTCTACACTGGTGTATCGATGCCCTGTCTCGATAAACCCTCGACTAGGAACAGTTATAGGATGTACTCATCGACTACCGTGGCCCCACTAGTATGATCTCATCATAGTCCCAGTAGTCGAGTACAGATCCTAAGGGCTTTATCAACATGTGAGAGTCAGACAGTAAACTAATATAAGTCAACATGTTAAGATAAAGTGAAACCAAATAGCATACTACCATGACGAGCAAGAAAGTCCTCTATATATATATATCCAAGCATCCATTATAATATACATCATATGTACAACAATGGCCTCTAGGGTATATACATAACTAACAATCTCCCACTTGCACTAAGGCCAGCTGTTGTAGTATCTCATACCTAGCATCCCGAATAATCTCTCAAACTGTATCTGGGGAATGGCCTTCGTGAGTGGATCCGCAGTGTTGTCCTTCGTGACTACTCTCCTGACCTCGAACTCCCGGCGATCAACTATCTCCCTGATCAGGTGATACCGCCTCAGAATATTTCTGGACTTTTGATGGGACCTGGGTTCCTTGGCCAAAGCCACAGCTCCATTGTTATCATAATACAGAGGTATTGGATGCTCAATGGATGGAACCACATTAAGTTCACTAATGAACTTCTTTATCCAGACAGCCTCTTTGGCAGCATCGTTGGCAGCGATGTATTCAGCCTCCATCGTCGAGTCTGCAACGGTATCCTGTTTGGAACTCTTCCAACATACCGCCCCTCCATTGAGGGTAAAGACAAATCCCGAGTGCGACTTAGAGTCGTCCTTATCACTTTGGAAGCTGTAATCGGTAAAAGACTCCACCTGGAGTTCTCCGTTACCATACACCAAGAATATCTCCTTAGTCCTTCGCAAGTACTTGAGAATGTTCTTCACAGCTGTCCAGTGACTCTCTCCAGGATCTACTTGATACCGACTCACTACACTTAGTGAGTATGCTACGTCGGGTCTCGTACATAGCATCGTATACATGATAGAGCCTGCTGCCGAAGCATAGGGTACCCCTTGCATGCGAGCTCTCTCCAAATTAGTCTTGGGAGACATCTCTTTGGAAAGAGTGAGTCCAGAGATCGTGGGTTGGTTCCCATGCTTGGATTCTTCCATACTAAACCTCTTTAGTATGGTGTCAATGTACCTGGATTGGGACAATCCCAGTATCCGTTTAGATCTATCTCTATAGATCATGATTCCCAATATGCAGGAGGCATCACCTAGATCTTTCATTGAGAATCTTTGTGATAAGAAGAGCTTGACTGATTGCAGCATAGGAACATCATTTCCTATCAAGAGTATGTCAACGACGTACAATACGAGGAAGACAACCTTACTCTCTACAACCTTTTTATAAATACAAGGTTCATCTATGTTTTTGATGAAGTCAAACTCTTTGACTACAACATCAAAGCAGATGTTCCAACTCCGCGATGCTTGCTTTAACCCATAGATGGATTTAAGCAGTTTGCACACCTTTTCGCTGCTCACACTATCTACGAAGCCCTCTGGCTGAGTCATGTACACGCACTCTTCTAAATCACCGTTTAGAAAGGCGGTCTTAACATCCATTTGCCAGATTTCGTAGTCATAGTATGCAGCAATGGCAAGTAAGATCCGGATGGACTTAAGCATAGCCACTGGAGAAAAGGTTTCGTCATAATCCACACCTAGTCGTTGACGAAAACCCTTTGCAACAAGTCTAGCTTTGAAAGTCTCAACTTTTCCATCTACACCAATTTTCTTTTTAAAGATCCACTTGCTCCCAACGGGTTTTACCCCTTCAGGAGCATTTTCCAAAGTCCATACTTTGTTGGTGTACATGGATTCCATCTCAGATCGCATTGCATCCAGCCATTTCACAGAGTCACTACTCGTGATGTCATGCTCGAAACTAGTCGGGTCATCATCTTCCATGATGCAATCCTCGCTTCCACCATCAATGAGAAAACCGTAGTATCTCTCAGGTGGGTGAGAAACCCTACTAGATCAGCGGAAAGGCTGGGGTTCGTCAGGAACTACCGAATCCTCTGGTTCTACCAAGTCTTCTGTTACAGTTTGTGTCGCTGGAACCTCTTCCAGTTCTACCTCAATGCCACTAATTTGTTTCATAAGAAAACCTTTTTCTAAGAAAGTGGCATGTCGAGAAACAAATACATTTTGTTCCTCGGGGTGGTAGAAGATATACCCTTGTGAATTTTTGGGATATCCTACAAACTTGCATAAGACAGACCTTGCCTCGAGTTTGTCCGGATTTTGTCTTTTGACATAGGCCGGACAACCCCATATCTTAACATATTTAAGAGATGGTCTCTTCCCTTTCCATATCTCATATGGAGTGGTATGCACTGATTTGGTAGGAACCATATTCAATAGGTGTATGGCTGTCTCAAGCGCATACCCCCAGAAGGAAATAGGCAACTCAGCAGTGCTCATCATAGAGCGCACCATATCTAATAGGGTGTTATTCCTCCGTTCCGATACACCGTTGTGTTGTGGTGTATAAGGAGGAGTAAGCTGAGAGAGAATCACATTCTCTTTTAGATAATCTAGGAATTCATTGCTTAAGTATTCTCCTCCTCGATCAGATCGAAGGATCTTAATTCTTTTGCCCGTTTGGTTCTCTACTTCGTTCTTATATTCTCTGAATTTCTCAAAAGCTTCAGACTTGTGTTTCATCAGGAACACATGTCCGTATCTAGAGAGATCGTCGGTGAATGTAATAAAGTAGGAAGAACCGTTCCTAGCATGTGTAGACATAGGACCGCATACATCACTATGTACCAGCCCTAAGAGTTCCTTAACTCTTTCTCCGTGTCCACTAAACGGAGTTTTGGTCATTTTGCCTTTGAGACATGAATGGCAAGTATCATAAGATGATAATTCGAATGGATTCAAATATCTATCCTTATATAACTTAGCTAGCCGTGTCGCATTGATATGACCAAGTCTACAATGCCATAAGAAGGATTCGTTCATTTCTGAACTCTTCATCTTGTGTATGTTTTGTATATTAAAGACTGTATTTTGATTGAGAACGTATATGCCATTATGTAACGAGCCTGATCCAATCAACTTTTGATTCAGGAATATGTTCATAACATTATCCTGTACTAGAAAATTATATCCTTCTTTACTTAATAAAGAAACTGATATAATGTTGCACATCATGTTCGGTATATAATAGCACTCATTCAGAATCAATGTATTACTACTTGGTAATACAAGGTGATATTCGCCAACTGCTTTGGCTGCAATACTTGCACCATTCCCTACTTGAACGGAATGATCACATTTTCCCAGTTCTCTACCTTTACGTAGTCCATGTAACATTTTACATATGTGGGATCCCGATCCGGTATCTAATACCCAGGACGTAGGGTGAACTGAGAAACAGTTCTCAATAACTAACACACCCGAAGAAGATGCATCAGCATGCTTGTTCTTCATTTGGGCGGCGTGAGAATCCAGATATTCTCCTGTTTCCTGCTCAGTCTTATAACACTTATAAGATAGAACGGGTCCAATGTTCTCCTGCTCAGTATAATAAGCGGGTTCAGTCAATACATCCATATTATTATCTTGATTATGGCCTGACATGGTCGCTACCTGGAGAGAGAGAGAAGAAAACACTTTAGCGTATGTTCTTGCAAGATTAGATTGGTTATTATCTTATCTAATCAGGATGTCTCCCACTGTTTTTATCAAATCTTCCTTCAAACCCTAAAAGGTAAGATTAGCCGGGATTAATTACACCCTACAATTTCATCAATCTTTCAGCCAGATCAGTGTCGGTACTTGAGGGAGGTTCCCCGTGCTTTCGCACGGACCTAATTAAAATAAACCTCGTTTTCCCAGAGGCATAACCCCGTTAACACTTTTCTAGACACCTACTTGATCGGCTAATTGTCTTGTGTAAAATTCTCGCAGGAGTAACTCTTACTCGTAGTGGGTATCGGGATCCAACTATCTCATAGGAGGTATGCAATCTCATTGCAAATTTCAACACTTGAAATTCCAGATAATGCTTTTGCCCCTAACGTGCTATGACCTTGACGAATGCCAAACAACCCATAGTCCGCTAGTCAAGTTCAACCCGTACATTTCTTGATTGAATTAAACCCATCCGCACGACCCTTGACGAATGCCAAACAACGCCGTACGAATACCCTAATCCAATCGCATCATATGCTGCAGATAAGTAGTAAATAGCTACCGTACACTACGCCTTGACGAATGCCAAACTACCATAGCACGAATACTAAGTAATATCTATCTAAAATGTCGGAGGGCTACGCAGGTTTTTCAGAAAACCATGAGCGTAATGAACTTGATATTGTCGTAGAATCAAGTGTTTTTTAGGCTTTTCTAGTTTCGCTAAAGAGGTCACTCCCGGTGAAGGGATCTCGGCTCTTTCCCCATCGAATAAGGTGCAGGGTATATCATATATACCACGGTGCAAAGCAAGAACTATTTAAGCTGTCAAAAACTAAACCGTGAGTTTGTAGCATCTTCCAGTTTCGCTAAAGAGGTCACTCCCGGTGAAGCGATCTCGGCTCTTTCTTCATCGAATAAGGTGCATGATATATCATATATACCGCTATGCAAAGCAAAACTGCAGCAACCCTTTTTATAAAGTTTTGATTCTACAACAACTTTTTGGTTTCTTTTCTTTTTATTAATCTCATTAATATATCCCATCAGCTTATGCTTCCTAAGGATCACAGAAGAAACGAAAGCAGTAATATTTATCTATCAGCATATATAGTATAAGCATTCGTCTCAGGCAGTAATATGATCTCATCACAGAACATTGCAGCAGAAGAACATATATGAAATATTGGATATACTAGGACGTCCGTGTTTTATATCGAGCCTGTATAAAACACGGATTCCACGGTCGTGATGAATAGCCAAACCCACATCCCTAAACCCCTACGAGAGCGGCAAGCAACACTGCCAATTCTAGGGTTAGGAGACCCGGTCTCGACTCCTCGAGATGGCCTCCCACTAGACCCTAGAACCCGGTTACTTGTGCTCCCCTCCTTGGGTCTACTTAATGCGGAAAAGTAAATTATATACAATGGTGACATCATCCTCATCCCGGAAGTGCCCCAATAAAAGAATATTACATACAAATAAATTTTAAATGAATGAAAATAAAACCTTCATCTCACATAAAACCCCCGGCTATTCAGAACACAACGATCCAATACAACATATCACAGCAACACATAATATCTCATATCATCAACGTAAGCAAGTATGCGTATCCCGATTGTCGTTGATGTATAGCAACAAAGCCGGCGATACCCCACATACTACGCTTACGGTCACAGAAAAGAAAGTGTAAAACTACAACATTTGGAATCCACAATTACTTTAGACATCATAAATCCGAAATATCACATACTTCGCATTTCATGCCTAACTATATGAATTACACATATTGTATCACAATTCAGATAAATAAACAATATTAAACTTTCCGATCGAATAATCAAATACCCAAGATTTCCTAAATAGCTCAACACTTGAGCGAAGTTCAAAAAATCCCAGAATACGTCACAGTACCAATGGTCCAGCCATAAAAGGGTCAAGCCAACGCCTCACATGTGGCAACGCCGTACTGCCCCAAACCCTAAGGTTTAGAGGCGGTTCAGACGGTCACATAATCGAGTTAAGGTTTGTGTTCTTCTAGAGGGTCCACCGCGTTACTTGCACGTTTTTCCGAACGATTTAAACTCAAGAAAAATTCAACACTTGAAAGTTTTTCGTGCCGGGAAAAAATGAGTTAATGATATCCGTTCAAACATTTTAACAGTTTCTAAATTATCCGGAAAACAGAACGAAATTAAACTTTCCGATCGAATCAACAAATTCAAAATAATCCCCAGAACACTCAACACTTGAGTCAGATTAAAAATACCCAGAAGAATGTACAAGTACCTACGGATATTACTGTACAAAACACTAACCCTAATTCTACTGTTCCGCCGCGGAACCACCGCGCAAGCAAGGTATTGCCGCGGTTCCGCGGCTCTTTAGTGGAATTAGGATTTCGTGTTTTACAGTAACTCTTAAAATTCCCTGCTGATTTTTTTGAGTATTTTTAATGCAGAAAAAATCACATTTTTACAAAATTTCCAGAGAGGGGGTCATTTTCGATGTTTCGGGGTTCGATCGGAGTTTTAACTTCGTATACACGTCGTCTAATGCTCTAACTTGGCTCTGATACCACTGTAGGGTTCCTAGGCACTCATACAAGGGTCTATAAGGCATCAACCATGCCCGGATAAAAATTTAGACGTGCCGAACAACCCAAAACCGGGATCTTTGCTAGATTATTAGGGTTTAACATGCAAGTAAACATCTTTACAACTAAGAGTGAGGGATTACAACCTTTGTAGTCCGCTCCTTCGCTTCATAAGCTCCCAGTAGAAGTCCGTTCGCCGCGATCCACGATCTCCCGGACTTAAGAGAGGCTCCACAACCCGAATGATCAATGCTAGCTTGTAGTCTTCCTTTTCTCCGATGATCTACCTCGAAGTTTATATAACTCAAGCTCTCTCTCTCTAATGAGGTGAACACCCTAATCTAATTGGCTAGATTAGATGAGGATGATGAAGTAGTATTTGTGCTCTCTTTTAATATCAAATTCTCACTTTAATTCATCACCTAAAGAAAACCTAGAAAGCTTTTTCAAAGCTCAAGCAAGAAGAAGAAGAAGGAAAATCCTTTTGTGATGAATAATGAAATTTATCATCATGATTAATAATGCAACCATGGTTGAATATGAAGAGACTAACTCATGTAGAGACTTAACCTAGGGTGAAGGATTTGGGTTGGGTTAGAAAATATCAAGCAAAATATCAAGCATAATATCTTTGCTAGAAACAAACTAAAAGCTTCTAGAAGCTACAAGAAAAAGCTAACCCAAATCGAACCCTAACCTTGTTTAATCTCCAAAAAACATGTTGCATTAGTAATCATATCATGTTACAATATTATATATCACATATATAATATATATTTGTAACAAAAGAAAATAATACAATTAACATATATCGCATATATATCAATGTATTAACTGGTGAGAAAATGAAATAATATAGCGAGCCAATATTAGATAATGTAATGCAATATATCACATATATTATTATACATTAAATTATCGAATCAACACTTCATCCGACAATCCGGCTATATCGAATATAACCGACTAATATATCATGTACCGATTCATCGAATCACCACTTGATCCGATGACCTGGCTCATACCAAAATATCGCGAGAATATAATACGGTATCTCATGTCATATTATCCTCGGTCCTGCACATATCACATATGTGCTCCTACTCCGTTTTGCCTGAGTCAAGAAACCTCTGTGTAGGACACTAAAGAATCGTCAATACGCCGGTAGCAAGTGATTATCATATCAAACACCCACAAGCTGCAAGCGGTCAGCTAAACGTAACAGCCACCCAGGTATTGAGCGATCAGAAGATCAACAAGCAATCTTGTACATTCTCCTGTGAATCCAATCAGTAACACTCCCGTACAGTCCGGTCTCTTCGTCTGATATGTTGCATATCTAGTCTAGGAGTGGTATACGTCAGACCCCAGTAACCGATAAGTCGTGTCGATGTGAGGCTCATAACGGGTCGAGAAACTACTGGTAACACTTACCAGTAAATCTCTATATCAGCCCTGGCCAGGGACTTCCAGTTATAGCCAATCGAACACAGCACAACATCAACTCCCTATACCGGGAGAGACGAATCCCCTACTATCGCTCATTGCCTCCATATGATTCGGGAGTGTACCCAAAAGCCACCGTTTTGCATGCCCTCTTGGACGTGGTAAGGTGGAAATCAAAGCACAGTGGGAATCACACAAGACTCTATGACGATCTCGGGTCTACAGACTACCCTGTACCTGTGTCACCGGAGAACTGCCATCTGACGTGAGGTATAATACCATCTGGGAATTCTCGGCGAGTCCGTCCAGTGTACCCAGTCTCCACTGAGCACCAGTACACCATCCTTGATGTCAAACACCGATGGATATGGGATCATCCATCGCCCATCATATGGGTCAAGATGCGTATACGCTAGTCTACACTGATGTATCGATGCCCTGTCTCGATAAACCCTCGACTAGGAACGGTTATAGGACGTACTCATCGACTACCGTAGCCCCACTAATATGATCTCATCATAGTCCCAGTAGTCGAGTACAGATCCTAAGGGCTTTATCAACATGTGAAAGTCAAACAGTAAACTAAATATAAGTCAACATGTTAAGATAAAGTGAAACCAAATAGCATACTATCATGACGAGCAAGAAAGTCCTCTCTCTATATATATCCAAGCATCCATTATAATATACATCATATGTACAACAATGGCCTCTGGGGTATATACATAACTAACAATGCCGATGTGTGGCTCATAACAGTTTGAGAAACTACCGATAACTCTTATCAGTAAATCTCAGCAACCCTGGCCAGGGATTTTCAGTTATAGCCAATCGAGCATAGCGCAACATTAACTCCCTATACCGGGAGAGACGAAACCCCTCCTATCGCTCACCGCCTCCATATGATTTGGGACTGTACCCAAAATCCACCTGTTTGCACGATTCCTTTGAGCCGTGGTAGGGAGGAAATCAAAGCACAGTGGGAATCACACATGACACTATGACGATCTCGGATCTACAGACTAACCTGTACCAGTGTCACCAGAGAACTGCTATCTGCCATTAGGTATATATAACCATCTAGGAGTTCTCGGCGAGTCATGTTCGGTGTACCCATTCTCCAATGAGCACCTGTGAACAATCTTTGATGTCACACATCAATGGTTGTGGGATCAACCATCGCTCTCTAAGGGACAAGAAACATACACACTAGTCTACTCTGGAATATCAATGCCCTAGTCTCGATATTCCCTCGACTAGGAACTGATTAAAGGATGTACTTTTGGACCACCCTGTCCCCACTAGTATGATCTCATCATAATCCTGGTTGTCAAGTACATATCCTAAAGGCTTTATCAACATGTGAGAGAAAGAAAGTAAAGTATACTAGTCAACATGTTGAAATAAAGAGTAACTAGATAGCATACTATCATGTCGAGCAAGAAAGTCCTCTATGTATATGTCTAAGCATCCACTATAATATACATCACATGTACAATAATGGCCTCTAGGGCATACATATTCCTAACAATCTCCCACTTGCACTAAGGCCATGTGTTGTAGTATCTCATACTTAACATTCCAAAAAGTCTCTTGAAATGCATCTGGGGGAGGTCCTTCATGAGTGGATCCGCTACGTTGTCCTTCGTGTCAACTCTCCTGATCTCGATCTCCCGGCGATCTACTATCTCCCTGATCAGGTGATACCGCCTAAGAATATGTCTGGATCTCTGATGGGACCTTGGTTCCTTGGCCAAAGCCACATCTCCATTGTTATCACAATACACAGGTATTGGATGATCAATGGATGGAACGACACCAAGCTCAGCAATGAACTTCTTCATCCAGATAGCCTCTTTGGCAGCGATGTATTCAGCCTCCATTGTCGAGTCTGCTACGGTGTCTTTCTTGGAACTCTTCCAACACATCGCCCCTCCGTTGAGGGTAAAAACAAAACCCGAGACCGACTTACTGTCGTCCTTATCATTCTGGAAGTTCGAATTGGTAAAGAACTCCACCTGGAGTTCACCGTTACCATACATCAAGAATATTTCTTTAGTCCTTCTCAAGTACTTAAGAATGTTCTTCACAGCTGTCCAGTGTTTCTTCCCAGGATCTGATTGATACCTGCTCACTACACCTAGTGAGTAAGCTACATCTGGTCTGGTACATAACATCGCATACATGATAGAGCCTACCGTCAAAGCATACGGTATCCCTTGCATGCGAGCCCTCTCCAAATCAGTCTTGGGAGACATCTCTTTGGAGAGAGTGATTCCTGAGCAAGCGGGTAAATTACCTCGCTTGGAATCTTACATACTAAACCTCTTTAGTATGGTGTCATGTACCTGGATTGGGACAATCCCAATATCCGTTTAGATCTATCTCTATAGATCTTTATCCCCAGGATATAGGAGGCATCATCTAGATCTTTCATGGAGAACTTATATGATAAGAATAGCTTGACCGAGTGTAGCATAGGAACATCGTTTCCTATCAAGAGTATGTCATCCACGTACAATACGAGGAAGACCACCTTACTCTCTACAACCTTCTTGTATATACAAGGTTCATCTACATTTTTTACGAAGTCAAACTCTTTGATAGATTCGTCAAAACAGATGTTCCAGCTCCACGATGCCTGCTTTAATCCGTAGATGGATTTAAACAGCTTGCACACCTTTCCGCTGCTCTCACTGTCTATGAAGCCCTCTGGCTGTGTCATGTACACGCTCTCTTCTAAATCACCATTTAGAAAAGCAGTCTTGACGTCCATCTTCTAGATTTCGTAGTCATGGTATACAGCAATGGCAAATAGGATCCTTATGGACTTAAGCATAGCAACAGGAGAAAAGGTTTCATCATAGTCGATGCCAGGTCGTTGACGAAAACCTTTTGCTACAAGTCTAGATTTGAAAGTCTCAACTTTTCCATCTACACCAATCTTTTTCTTGAAGATCCACTTGCTCCCGATGGGTTTTACCCCTTCAGGAGCAACTTCCAAAGTCCATACATTGTTGGTGTACATGGATTCCATCTCAGATCGCATAGCATCTAGCCATTTCACGGAGTCTCCACTTGTGATGGCCATCTCGAAACTAGTCAGGCCCACCATCTACGAGAAAACCGTAGTATCTCTCAGGTGGATGAGGAACCCTACTAAATCTGTGGAGTGGCTGGGGTTTGTTGGGTACTATTGGATCCTCCGGTTCCACCAAATCGTCAGTCGTAGTTTGTGCTGCTGGAACTTCTTCCAGTTCTACCTCATCGCCACTAATTTCTTTTACAAGAAATTCCTTTTCTAAAGAGGTGGCATATTGAGAAACAAACACCTTTTGTCCCTCAGTGTGGTAGAAGATATATCTTTGTGAGTTCTTTGGATATCCTACAAAATTACATAGAACTGATCTTGCCTCGAGCTTGTCCGGATTTTGCCTTTTAACATAAGCCGGACAACCCCATATCTTAACTCGTTTAAGATACAGCCTCTTTTCACTCCATATCTCATATGGTGTTTTAGGCACAGATTTTGATGGAACTTGATTCAATAGGTATGCAGTTGTCTCAAACGCATAACCCCCAAAAGAAATAGACAACTCAGCAGTACTCATCATAGAGCGCACCATATCTAATAGGGTGCGATTTCTCCGCTCCGATACAACGTTGTGTTGTGGCGTATACGGAGGAGTAAGCTGAGCGAGAATCCCATTCTCTTTTAGATGATCAAGGAATTCCGTGCTCAAGTACTCTCCTCCCCGATCTGATCGAAGGATTTTAATACTCTTACCTGTCTGGTTTTCAACCTCGCACTTATATTCCTTGAATTTCTCAAAAGCTTCAGACTTGTGTTTCATCAAGAACACATGTTCGAACCTTGAGAGATCATCGATGAATGTAATGAAGTACGAGAAACCATTCCTGGCATGTGTAGACATAGGACCGCATACATCACTATGTATCATTCCCAAGAGTTCAGTAGCTTTTTCTCCGTGTCCAGTAAACAGAGTTTTTGTCATCTTACCTTTGAGACATGACTGGCAAGTTTCATAAGATGAAAATTCGAACGGATTTAAATATCCATCTTTATGCAACTTAGCCAGTCTTGTCGCATTGATATGACTTAGTCTACAGTGACACAAGAAGGCTTCGTTCATTTCTGAACTTTTCCTTTTGTTTGTGTTATGTACGTTAAGAACTGTACTTTGATTAAGAACATATATACCGTTACATAACGTACCAAAACCAATCAACACTTGATTTTTGAAAATGTTCATAACATTATCCTCTAATGTGAAATTATATCCTTCTTTAGTTAGTAAAGAAACCGATATAATATTGCACATCATCTTTGGTACGTAATAGCAGTCGTTCAGAATCAATGTGTTACCCATTGGTAATACAAGGCGATATTCGCCAACTGCCTTGGCTGCAACAATTGCACCATTCCCTACTGTTAGGGATTTATCACCCTTTCCCAGTTCTCTACCATTCTTTAGCCCATGTAACAGATTACATACGTGGGATCCTGATCCGGTATCCAATACCCAGAACGTAGAACAAACTGAGAAACAGTTCTCGGTAATGAACACACCCGAAGAAGATGCATCAACATGTTATTTCTTCATACGGATGGCGTGGGAATCCTGATATTCCCCTATTTCTACGGAACCTGCGTTCCCCGGCTTAGTATAATAAGCGGGTTCGGTCAATACATCCATATTATTATCTTGATTAAGGCGTGACATTGGTTACTGCCAGGAGAGAGAGAGAAGGAAACGCATTAGCGTGCGCTCTTTGCAAGATTAGATTGGTTATTATCTTATCTAATCAGGATGGCTCCCAGTGTTTTTATCAAACCTTCCTTCAAACCATAAAAGGTAAGATTAGCCGGGATTAATTACACCCTACAGGTTCGCCAATCGTTCGGCAAGGCAGGTATCGGTACTCCGAGGGAGGTTCCCCGTGCTTTCGCACAGACCTAATTAAAATAAACCTCGTTTCCCTATAGGCATAACCCCGTTGACACCTTTCTAGACACTTACTGGATTAGATAATTGTAAAGTGCAAAACTCTCCCAGGAGTAACTCTTACTCGCAGTAGGTATCAGGATCCAACTATCTTATAGAAGGTATGCAATCTCATTGCAAATTTCAACACTTGAAATTCCCGATAATGGTTTTTACCCCTAGCCACTTATGACCTTAACATAGTCAACAAATCATAAGCGCCAGACAAGTTCAACCCCTCATTTCTTGATTAGGATTAAACCCACCCGTACGACCATTAACATAGTCAACAAAGTCATACGACTACCCTAATCCAATCGCATCATATGGTTACAGATAAGCACTAATTAGCTACCGCACACTACGCCTTAATATAGTCAACAAACGTAGCACGAATACTAAATGGCACTTATTTGAAATGACGGAGGGCTACGGCTGGTTTTGAGAAAAACCGTTAACGTAATGAACTTGATATCGTTGTAGAATCCAGTGATTTTGAAAAGGAGTGTTTTTGAGGCTTTTGCTAGTTTCGCTAAAGAGGTCACTCCCGGTGAAGGGATCTCGGCTCTTTCCTCATCGAATGAGGTGCATGATATTCAGGAATACCACTATGTAAAGCAAGAACTAGAGAAGCAATCAAAAGAAAAAACCGAGTGGGTTATAGCATTTGCTAGTTTCGCTAAAGAGGTCACTCCCGGTGAATGGATCTCGGCTCTTTCCTCATCGAATGAGATGCTGAATATTCATCAAGAAATGCCACAATGCAAAGCAAAACTAGAGCTACCTTGTTTAAAAATTTGATTCTATAAAATATTTTGGTTTCTTTGTTTTCATTAATCTCATTAATGAAGTCCCATCATTTAATATTTCCTAAATATTACAGAAAAATGAAACAAAAATAGAACGTACGTTTATATCATCCGCATTCGCCACGGGCCCCCGTCATGCACCGTTAGGTTACTTAACTACCGGCAGAGCGGGGGCTGGACTAGTGCGGGTGCAAAACATAAGCAACGTTTATTATATATCATATATATAATATAAAATTCTTCTCGCGCGGTTATATGATCACATCACAGAACCAAGCAGCAGAAGCAACATATGAAATATTGGATATACTAGGATGTCCGTGTTTTAAATTCAGCCAGTAATGTAAAACACGAATTCCATGGTCGTGATGAATAGCCAAACCCACATCCCTAGACCCCTACGAGAGCAGCAAGTAACCCTACCAATTCTAGAGTTAGGATACCCAGTCTCAACTCCTTAAGATGGTCTCCCTCTGGACTCTAGAAACCGGCTACTTGTGCTCCCCGTCTTGGTTCTATCCTAATACAGAAAAGTAAATAATATACATTAATAGTGACATCATCCTCAACCCGGAAGTGCCCCAATAAAAGAATATTACATTGAATTTTACATGAATGAAAATTTAAAAACTCTCATCTCACATAAAATCCCCCGGCTATTCAATTACGATGATCCAATAAAATATATCACCAGCAACACATAACATCTCATGGCATTAACGTAAGTAAATACGGGTATCCCGAAACTCATTGACATATAGCAACCTGATCGGGATGCCCCATATATTACACTTACGGTCGCAGAAAATAAATTGAAAAATTACAATAATTAGAATCCATATATCCTTAGACAACATAATCCCGGAATATCTCATATTCCGGATTTCATGTCTAACTTATAAAACTTGCGTTTTAGTCTCAAATTGAAAACTCTTTCCAATAAACTGTCGGATAATTCAACTGTTAGTTATATGTATGCCCTAGAGGCCATTACTGTACATAGGATGTATATTGTAGTGGATGCTGGGACATATATAGGGAGGACTTTCTTGCTCGACATGATAGTATGCTATCTGGTTGCTCTTTACCTTAACGTGTACACTGATTGTCTCTCTGTTACATGTTAGTAAAGCCCTTAGGATGTGTACTTGACTACCTGGACTATGATGCGGATCATACTAGTGGGGACAGGGTAGTCCATAAGTACATCCTTCAAGGTCCCTAGTCGTGGGTATATCGAGACGGGGCATCGATATACCAGAGTAGACTAGCGTATACCTTCTCGACCCATACAGATGGGCGATGGATGATCCCATATCCATTGGTGTTTGACATCAGAGATGATATACGGGTGCTCAGTGGAGACTGGGTACACTGGACGGACTCGCCGAGAACTCCCAGATGGTAATATACCTTACGTCAGATGGCAGTTCTCTGGTGACACTGGTACAGAGTAGTCTGTTGACCCGAGATCGTCATAGAGTCTTGTGTGGTTCCCACTGTGCTTTGATTTCCACCTTACCACGTCCAAGAGGGCGTGCAAAACGGTGGTTTTTGGGTACAGTCCTGAGTCACATGGAGGCAATGAGCGATAGGAGGGGATTCGTCTCCCCCGGTATAGGGGGTTGATGTTGCGCTGTGTTCGATTGGCTATAACCGGAAATCCCTGGCCAGGGTTGCTGAGATTTACTGGTAAGTGTTACCAGTAGTTTATCGAATTGTTATAGACCTCATATCGACACGACTTATCGAGCTATTGGGGTCTGACGTTTACCACCCCTAGGCGAGATATGCGACAGATCAGACGATCAGACCGGACTGTACGGTAAGTGTTACTGGTTGGATTCACAGGAGTGTGAGCGGGCTTGCTCGTCGATCTTCTGATCGCTCAATACCCGGGTGGCCGTTACGTTTAGCAGACCGCTTGCGGCTTGTGGGTGTTTGATATGATCATCACCTGCTGCCGGCGTATTGACGAGTCTTTAGAGTCCTACACAGAGGTTTCCTGGCTCAAGCAAAACGAAATAGGAGCGCATATGAGATATGTGCGGGACCGAGAATAATGCGTGTATGTGATACCGCATTCTATTCTCGCGATGAATGTATCGAATGGTTGTATGCGATATAACCTAGTTATCGAATCGAGGATTGATTCGATAAGCCGATACATTGAATATTAGTCGGTTATATGCGATATGACCGGATCGTTAAATCAAGTGTTGATTTAATGATTTAATGCATAATTATATATTTGATATATTACTTTGCATTAACTAGTATTGGTTCATTTTAAATGGATTTTCTCACTTTTTGTGCACATTGTATATGTGATATACTTTTGTACACAAGTTTGTATCATGTTTGATGATGCATGCTAACTTGGGTTTGTGTAAAGACTAAACCATGGTTATATGAATGGTTAGGGTTTTGTTTTCTTTTTCATTTATCTTATTTAGTTATTCATTTTGAAAATGATAAGCATAAAGAGAAAGAATGGTGGCTTCATTTGTAGTTTAGTTGAAGCTTCATGAATCTTTGACCTAGTCCACCATTCTTGTCTCTTGCTTAACCCTAACCTTCATATCTAACCATGGTCTATTCTCTACACTAAACTAAGGTTAGTATTATGATAAGTATTGATTTTCCTTTTCATTTTTAACAACTTATCATAATATTATCATCTTCTTCTTCTTCTTCTTCAAGAAGAAAACCTAGACTTCATCAATGGTGACTTGATGAAATGAGTGAGAAATCCAATTCTAAAGTGAACCCACTTCCTATTTCTTCATCCTCTACCTCTTGCCAAGTAGTATAGGGTGTTTCCTTCACAAGTTTTCTTGACTTGGTGAAGTGGGAGCTTGATCTTGTGATGCCTCGACGTAGATCATCTTCGGCACGAAGCCGACGACCTTGCCCGCCCATTTCTCAGATGAAGCCGACGCTAGAGCCCGGGTTTCCATTTGGACAGCGAGGAGACATCATTGCGGAGCTATGGAGGTGGAGGACCGGATCTACAAAGGTTGTATTTCCGTATACTCGTAGTTAAGTTGTTAACTAGTTTCTTTTTCGCCTAGACTTCTAGTTAACGATCCGTATTAGGGTTTCTCGGCACCCGTAAAATTTGAAATTAGCATGGTTGATGCCTTGTGAGACCTCACTAGTGTGCCTAGGAACCCTACAGTGGTATCAGAGCCTAGCTAGAGCCTTAGGCGATGCGTAGACGGAGTTAGAAGTCCGATCGAACCGAAACCCTAACTCAAGAATGCTCTCTGTACATTTTCTGAAATCTGGACTTTTTCGAAATTAAAAATATGCAGAAAAATCAGCTGGGAATCCTAAGAATTACTGTGCAACACGTGTCCATGATTCCTCCAAAGTGCGGCGGAACCGCGGCAGAAGCCTTGCTTCTGCGGCGGTTCCGCGGCCGTATGATGACGTCACCCACCCAATTTTGCACAGTAACTTCCTTTATTCAGTGCTGAGTTCTCTGGGTATTTTTAAATATTATTCAAGAGTTGAATTTTCTGGGGTTGTTTTAGGGAATTCGTAGATTCGATCGGATTGTCTAATTTTGTCTGTGTGCTTTTCCGGATAATTTTAGAATATGTTAAAAAGTTCGACCGGATATAAATACCCACTTTTTCCCCTGCCGGAAAATTTCCAAGTGTTGGATTTTTCCGTGGTTTAAAGACGTTCTAAGTAGTGCAAGTAACGCGATGGACCCTCTAGAAGACAACAAACCTTAACTCGATTATGTGACCGTCTTGAACTGCCCTTTGAACCTTCGGGTTAGGGGCAGTACGGCGTGCCTCATGTGAGGCGTTGGCTTGACCCTTCTACGGCTGGACCGTTGGTACTGAGGCACGAACTGAATGTTTTTTAAACTTATTTCATGTGTTGAGCTGTTTCGGGAAAACTTGGGTGTTCGAATGTTCGATCGGAAAGTTTAACATTTTCTATTTATCTGGAATGGGATACAATAATTGGAATTCACAAGTAGTTATGAGATAACTGAATGAATGTTATAAACATAGCAGTTTAGTCTCACTTGATCGGTTGCCACGGAATTTTGATGTGATCAAAAGTCCGTCGCAATCACGTAGCGTACGCGGATACTCGCCGGGTAAACTTAGTAGACAGCCTCACTCCATAGCCCCGACCAAGTGACTGTAAGAGAACTCCGTCGCCGAAAGCATCCAAAAGAGGAAGAGTTCAGAAATGAACGAATTCTTCTTGAGGCATTGTAGACTAGGTCATATCAATGTGACCCGACTAGCTGAAGTTACATTTAGATGCATATTTAAATCAGTTTGGTCGGGGCTATGGAGTGAGGCTGTCTATTAAGTTTACCCGGCGAGTATCCGCGTACACTACGTGATTGCGACGGACTTTTGATCACATCAAAATTCCGTGGCAACCGATCAAGTGAGACTAAACTGCTATGTTTATAACAATCATTCAGTTATCTCATAACTTTTGTGAATTCCAATTATTGTATCCCATTCCAGATAAACAGAAAATGTTAAACTTTTCGATCGAACAGTCAAACACCCAAGTTTTCCCGATACTGCTCAACACATGAAATAAGTTTAAAAAACATTCAGTTCGTGCCTCAGTACCAACGGTCCAGCCGTAGAAGGGTCAAGCCAACGCCTCACATGTGGCACGTCGTACTGCCCCAAACCCGAAGGTTCAAAGGGTAGTTCAAGACGGTCACATAATCGAGTTAAGGTTTGTTGTCTTCTAGAGGGTCCATTGAGTTACTTGCACTACTTAGAACGCCGTTAAACTACGGAAAAATACAACACTTGGAAATTTCCCGACAGGGGAAAAAGTGGGTATTTATATCCGGTCGAACTTTTTAACATATTCTAAAATTTACCCGGAAAGCCACACAGACAAAATTTGATAATCCGATCGAATATACGAATCCCCAAAATAACCCCAGAAAATTCAACTCTTGAATTAATTATTAAAAATTCCCAGGAAAACCAGAACCAGTAAATAGGAGTTACTGTGCAAATTAAATGGGGCAATGAGACAATTAGGCCGCGGAACCGCCGCACGAGCCATGCTCGTGCCGCGGATCCGCGGCTGTTTAAAGGAATTGGCTCATCAAACTTCACCGTAACTCTTAGATATCCCTGCTGGTTTTTCTGCATATTTTTAATCTTGAAAAAACCACGTTTTTAGAAAATGTCCAGAGAGCATGAAAATTTTGGGGTTTCGGTTCGTTCGGACTTCAAATTCCGTCTAGACTTCGCCTAAGACTCTAGCTAGGCTCTGATACCACTGTAGGGTTCCTAGGCACTCTCAAGAGGTCTCACAAGGCATCAACCATGCCAATTTCAAAAATTATGGTGCCGAGAAACCCTAGTGTACGGATCGTTGGCTAGAAATCTAGGCGAAATAATAAACTAGTTAACACTTAACTAAGAGATACGGAAATACAACCTTTGTAGATCCGGTTCTCCACCTCCATAGCCCCGCAATGAAGTCTCCTCGCTGTCCATAACAAGTCCCGGGCTCTAGCGTCGGCTTCATCGGAGAATGGACGGGCTAGGTCATCGATGTCCATGCCGAAGATGATCTACGTCGAGGCATCGCTAAATCAAGCTCCGACTTCACCAAGTCAAGAAACTTGTGAAGAAAACACACTCTACTACTTGGCAAGAGGTAGAGGATGAAGAAATAGGAAGTGGGTTCAATTTAGAATTGGATTTCTCACTCTTTATCATCAATCACCATTGATGACCTCAAGGTTTTCTTCTTGAGTTCAAGGAAGAAGAAGAAGAAAAATGATATGATAAGTTAATTAAAAAGAAAAGAATAATCAAACCTTATCATAAAGTTAACTATGGTAATGTGTAGAGAATCAATCATGGTTAAAGGAATGGTTAGGGTTAAGGATGAGATAAGAATGGTGGACAAAGTCAAAGCTTCATGAAGCTTCAACTAAACAACAAATAAAGCCACCATTCTTTTCTCTTTTCCAATTATTTTCCAAAATGTATAAACAAATAAATAAATGAATAAATAAGTAATGGAAAAATAAAACCCTAATTATATGTTTAACCATGGTTTAATTCTTTACACTTAACCAAGGAAACATGTATCATCAAACATGATACAATCATGTGTACAAATGTATATCACATATACAATGTGCACAAACCGAGTGAGAAAATCCATTTAAAGTGAACCAATACTAGTTAATGTAAAGTAATATATCAAATATATAATTATACATTAAATCATTAAATCAACACTTGATTTAACGATTCGGTCATATCGCATATAACCGACTAGTATCCAATGTATCGGCTTATCGAATCAATCCTCGATTCGATAACTAGGTTATATCTCATACAACCATTCGACACATTCATCGCGAGAATAGAATACGGTATCACATACACGCATTATTCTCGGTCCCGCACATATCTCATATGCGCTCCTATTTCGTTTCGCTTGAACCAGGAAACCTCTGTGTAGGACTCTAAAGACTCGTCAATACGCCGGCAGCAGGTGATGATCATATCAAGCACCCACAAGCCGCAAGCGGTCTGCCAAACGTAACGGCCACCCGGGTATTGAGCGATCTGAAGATCGACGAGCAAGCCCGCTCACACTCCAGTGAATCCAACCAGTAACACTACCGTACAGTACGGTCTGATCGTCTGATATGTCGCATATCTCGCCTAGGGGTGGTCAACGTCAGACCCCTATAGCTCGATAAGTCGTGTCGATATGAGGTCTATAACAATTCGAGAAACTACTGGTAACACTTACCAGTAAATCTCAGCAACCCTGGCCAGGGATTTCCTGTTATAGCCAATCGAACACAGCGCAACATCAACTCCCTATACCGGGAGAGACGAATCCCCTCCTATCGCTCATTGCCTCCATGTGACTCGGGACTGTACCCAAAAACCACCGTTTTGCACGCCCTCTTGGACGTGGTAAGATGGAAATCAAAGCACAGTGGGAACCACACAAGACTCTATGACGATCTCGGGTCAACAGACTACTCTATACCAGTGTCACCAGAGAACTGCCATCTGACGTGAGGTATAATACCATCTGAGAGTTCTCGGCGAGTCCGTACAGTGTACCCAGTCTCTACTGAGCACCCGTATATCATCTCCGATGTCAAACACCAATGGATATGGGATCATCGATCCCCCATCTGTATGGGTCGAGAAGGTACACGCTAGTCTACTCTGGTATATCGATGCCCCGTCTCGATACACCTACGACTAGGGACTTTGAAGGATGTACTTATGGACTACCATGTCCCCACTAGTATGATCCGCATCATAGTCCAGGTAGTCAAGTACAGATCCTAAGGGCTTTACCAACATGTAACAGGGAGACAATCAGTGTACACGTTAAGGTAAAGATCAACCAGATAGCATACTATCATGTCGAGCAAGAAAGTCCTCCCTATATATGTCCCAGCATCCACTACAATATACATCCTATGTATAGTAATGGCCTCTAGGGCATACATAGAACTAACAATGGATACTGTATATAGTATATATGATATATTATATAGACGTTACTTATGTTTTACACCCGCGCTAGCCCTGCCCCGCTCTGCCGTTAGTTACCTAACCTAACGGTGCATGAGGGGACATCGAGGCGAATGCGGATGGCATAAGTGTACGTCGTATTTATCTGTGATGTTTAGGTATTTAAATGATGGGACTTCATTAATGTGATTAATGAAATAAAAAGAAACCTAAGATGTTGTAGAATCGAATTTCAAAAATAAAACAGGTAGCTACAGTTCTTGCTTTGCACAGCGGTATATGTGATATATCCTGCACCTTATTCGATGAGGAAAGGACCGAGATCCCTTCACCGGGAGTGACTCCTTTAGCAATAACTGGCAGATGCTACACACTCGGTTTGTATTTTGATTGCTTTTAAGAGATTTTGCTTTGCACAGTGATATATATGATATATCCCGCACCTCATTCGACGAGGAAAGGACCGACGATCCCTTCACCGGGAGTGACTCCTTTAGCAAAACTAGAAAAGCCTCAAAAGCATTCTATTTTTAAATCATTTGATTCTACAACGATATCAAGTTCATTAAGCAATAGGTTTTCAGAAAAACCTGTCGTAGCCCTCCGTCATTTCAGATAAGTTGTATATAGTATTCGTACTGCATTTGTTGGCTTTCGTCAAGGTGCAGTGTGCGGTAGCTATATGCTACTTATCTGCCAGCATACGATGCGATTGGATTAGGGTAGTCGTGCGGCTTTGTTGGCTTTCGTCAAGGGTCGTGCGGGTGGGTTTAATTCAATCAAGAAATGTACGGGTTGAACTTGACTAGCGGGCTATGGTTTGTTGGCTTTCGTCAAGGTCATAGCACGTTAGGGGCAAAATATTATCGGGAATTTCAAGTGTTGAAATTTGCAATGAGATTGCATACCTTCTATGAGATAGTTGGATCCCGATACCCGCTGCGAGTAAGAGTTACTCCTGGGAGAGTTTTACACATTACAATTAGCCGATCAAGTAGGTGTCTAGAAAGGTGTTAACGAGGTTACGCCTCTGGGAAAACGAGGTTTACATTAATTAGGTTCGTGCGAAAGCACGGGGGACCTCCCTCAAAGTACCGACACTGGCCTGGCTGAAAGATTGGCGAACTTGTAGTGTGTAATTAATCCCGGCTAGTCTTTCCTTTTAGGGTTTGAAGGAAGATTTGATAAAAAGCAGTGGGAGCCATCCTGATTAGATAAAACATAACCAATCTATTCTTGCAAGAGCGCACGCTGAGTATTTTCTTCTCTCTCTCTCCAGGTAGCGACCATATCACGCCTTAATCAAGATAATAATACGGAATATTGACCGAACCCACTTATTATACTGAGTTGGGGAACGTTGGTCCCGCTCCAACTTATAATTGTTATAAGACAGAGCAGGAAATAGGGGATTACCAGAATTCCCGTGCCACCCAAACGAAGAGAGTGCATGCTGATGCATCATCTTCGGGTGTGTTCATTACAAAGAACTGTTTCTCAGTATCCTCCGCATCCTAGGTATATGATACCGGATCAGGATCCCAGATATGTAATCTGTTACATAGGGCTACAAAAAGGTAGAAAAACTGAGAACGGGTGATAAGTTTCATGAGGCAGAAAACGGGGAAAGTGTTGCAGCCAAGTCTGTTGGTCACTGTCACCCTGTATTACCAATACATTGATTCTGAATGAATGTTATTAGATACCGAACCTGATATACAAAATCATATCTATCTCTTTATTAGTAAAGAAATGATAAAATTTTGTATAGTTGGATAATGTTTTGAACATTTCCTATATCAAAAGTTGATCGGTTCAGGCACGTTATCTAAAAGCATTGATGTTCTAAATCAAACTACAGTTCTTAGTATACGGAACACACACAAGAGGAAGAGTTCAGAAATGAACGAATTCTTCTTGAGGCATTGTAGACTAGGTCATATCAATGCGACCCGACTAGCTGAAGTTACATGTAGATGCATATTTAAATCAGTTTGAATTTACATCTTGTGAAACTTGCCAGTCATGTCACAAAAATACGATGACCATAGCTCTATTTACTGGAAACAGAGAAAGAGTTAGTGAACTCTTGGGATGATACATGTTGATGTATGTAGGTCCCCTGTCTACACATGTCAAGACCGGTTCTTTATACTTCATTAAATTCTCTGATGATCTCTCAAGATTCAGACATATGTTCCTGTTGAAACACAAGTCTGAACCTTTTGAGATATTCACAGAATATAAGCAGAAGTAGAGAACCAATAAGGGTATAAGTATTTTGTCCTTTGATGTGATCAAGGAGGAGAATACTTGAGCACGGAAATCCTGGACTATTCTAAAGGAGAATGAGATTCTCTCTCAGGATTACTCCTCCGTATACACCATAGCATGATGGTATATCGGGGCGGAGCAATCACACCCTATATGATAAGGTGTGCTCTATGATGAGTACTACTGAGTTACCTATTTCCTTTTAGGGAGTTATGCACTTGAGAAGCTGCATACCTATTGAATTGGATTCGAATCAAATCTATGCCTACCGCTTCATATGTGATATGGAAAGGGAAGAGCCCATATCTTAAGTTGGTCAATATTTAGGGTTGTCCGGGCTATGTCTAAAAGCATAATCCGGACAAGCTCGAGGCAAGATCTGTTATGTACAACTGGAAAGGTTCCAGCTATACAAATTGCAGCTGATGATTTGGTAGAACCAAAGGATTCAGAAAATTCCAACGAACCTCAGCCTCTCCGCCGATCTAGTAGGGTTCCTCACCCACCTAAGAGATACTTCGGTTACTCTATGACAGTGGGAGCGAGGATTGCATCATGAGATGATGACCCAACTAGTTTCGAGCTGGCCATCAGGAGTGGGACTCTGTAAGAATGGCTGGATGCTTAGCGATCTGAGATGGAATCCTTATACACCAACAAAGTATGGACTTTGGTTGCTATATCTGAAGGGTTAAATCCCCATCAGGAGCAAGTATATCTTGAGAAGATTACTTGGTGTAGATGGAAAAGTTGAGACTTTCAAAGCTAGACTTGTTAAAGATTTTCGTCATCGACCAGGCGTGGATAATGATGAAACCTTTTCAAGTGGCTATGCTTAAGTCCATCCAGATCCTACTTGCCACGGCTACATACCATGACTACGATATCTGGCGGTTGGGTGTCATGACTGCTTTTCTAAATGATGTTTTAGAAGAGAACGTCTATAAGTACACAGCCAGAAGGCTTCGTAGACAGTGGGAGCAGCGGAAACGTGTACAAGATGCTTTATAGGATAAAGCAGGTATCGCGGAGTTGGAACATCTGTTTTGATGTGTTAGTCAAAGAGTTTGACATCATCAAAATGGTAGATGAACCTTGTATATACAAAAAGGTAGTAAGGAGTATGGTGGCGATCCTCGTAGAGTACGTGGATGACATACTCTTGATAAGAAAGAAGTTTCCTATGCTACGCTCGGTCAATCTCCGCTTATCACAATGATTCTCCACCTAGGATCAAAGTGATACTTCCTAAATCCTGGGTTTTGGATCTATGAGATAGATCTAATTGGATGTTAGGATTCTCACTAAGTTGTAGTGAGATGGTATCAATCGATCCTGGGGAGAATCACTGGAAAGGTTCCAGGGTGATAAAGACGACTGAATGTCAGTCACAGGCATTGTCTTTACCCTCAGTAAAGGGACAGTATGTTGGAAGGGTTCCAAGCTAGATACCGTGGCATACTAGACGATAAAGGCAGGATACATCGCTACTAAAGATGCTACCAAAGAGGCAGTCTGGATGTATATTTTAGTTCATGAGATGAACTTCGTTCCTACCATTGTGAGACAATGGAGTTGTGGCTTATGCCAAGGAACGCCGGTCCCATCAGAGATCCAGACATATTCTAAGGCAGTATCACCTGATCATGGAGATAGTTGATCTCCAGGGTGATCGAGGTTAGGAGAGCAGACTCAGAGGACAACGCGGCGGATCCACTCACGAAGGCCTATTCCCAGAGAGAGAATTTTATGGGATGGTTGAGTATGAGATACTGCAACCACTGCTACAGATGGCCCTAGTGCAAGTGGGAGATTGTTAGTTATATGTATGCCCTAGAGGCCATTACTGTACATAGGATGTATATTGTAGTGGATGCTGGGACATATATAGGGAGGACTTTCTTGCTCGACATGATAGTATGCTATCTGGTTGCTCTTTACCTTAACGTGTACACTGATTGTCTCTCTGTTACATGTTGGTAAAGCCCTTAGGATGTGTACTTGACTACCTGAACTATGATGCGGATCATACTAGTGGGGACAGGGTAGTCCATAAGTACATCCTTCAAGGTCCCTAGTCGTGGGTATATCGAGACGGGGCATCGATATACCAGAGTAGACTAGCGTATACCTTCTCGACCCATACAGATGGGCGATGGATGATCCCATATCCATTGGTGTTTGATATCAGAGATGATATACGGGTGCTCAGTGGAGACTAGGTACACTGGACGGACTCGCCGAGAACTCCCAGATGGTAATATACCTTACGTCAGATGGTAGTTCTCTGGTGACACTGGTACAGAGTAGTCTGTTGACCCGAGATCGTCATAGAGTCTTGTGTGGTTCCCACTGTGCTTTGATTTCCACCTTACCACGTCCAAGAGGGCGTGCAAAACGGTGGTTTTTGGGTACAGTCCCGAGTCACATGGAGGCAATGAGCGATAGGAGGGGATTCGTCTCTCCCGGTATAGGGGGTTGATGTTGCGCTGTGTTCGATTGGCTATAACCGGAAATCCCTGGCCAGGGTTGCTGAGATTTACTGGTAAGTGTTACCAATAGTTTCTCAAATTGTTATAGACCTCATATCGACACGACTTATCGAGCTATTGGGGTCTGACGTTTACCACCCCTAGGCGAGATATGCGACAGATCAGACGATCAGACCGGACTGTACGGTAAGTGTTACTGGTTGGATTCACAGGAGTGTGAGCGGGCTTGCTCGTCGATCTTTTGATCGCTCAATACCCGGGTGGCCGTTACGTTTAGCAGACCGCTTGCGGCTTGTGGGTATTTGATATGATCATCACCTGCTGCCGGCGTATTAACGAGTCTTTAGAGTCCTACACAGAGGTTTCCTGGCTCAAGCAAAACGAAATAGGAGCGCATATGAGATATGTGCGGGACCGAGAATAATGCGTGTATGTGATACCGCATTCTATTCTCGCGATGAATGTATCGAATGGTTGTATGCGATATAACCTAGTTATCGAATCGAGGATTGATTCGATAAGCCGATACATTGAATATTAGTCGGTTATATGCGATATGACCGGATCGTTAAATCAAGTGTTGATTTAATGATTTAATGCATAATTATATATTTGATATATTACTTTGCATTAACTAGTATTGGTTCATTTTAAATGGATTTTCTCACTTTTTGTGCACATTGTATATGTGATATACTTTTGTACACAAGTTTGTATCATGTTTGATGATGCATGCTAACTTGGGTTTGTGTAAAGACTAAACCATGGTTATATGAATGGTTAGGGTTTTGTTTTCTTTTTCATTTATCTTATTTAGTTATTCATTTTGAAAATGATAAGCATAAAGAGAAAGAATGGTGGCTTCATTTATAGTTTAGTTGAAGCTTCATGAATCTTTGACCTAGTCCACCATTCTTGTCTCTTGCTTAACCCTAACCATCATATCTAACCATGGTCTATTCTCTACACTAAACTAAGGTTAGTATTATGATAAGTATTGATTTTCCTTTTCATTTTTAACAACTTATCATAATATTATCATCTTCTTCTTCTTCTTCTTCAAGAAGAAAACCTAGACTTCATCAATGGTGACTTGATGAAATGAGTGAGAAATCCAATTCTAAAGTGAACCCACTGTTGGAGATAGTGCCCTCAGAGTCAATTATTGGATCACAGGCACGTGATTGCAATGATTGAGGGAGGACATATCCCGGGACGACAGTCTTACTCGAGATGATAGTATGCTATCTGGTTTATCTTTATCATCGTGTACTGCTTTAGGTGACCTAACAGGTCGCTATTACACGTTGATAGAGCCCCTAGGATTCTTGCTTGACGACCAGCAGTATGATGGCGATCATATACGTGGGAGCTGGGGTCTATAAGCACATCCTTAAAAGGTCCCTAGTCGTGGGAGTTTCGAGACTGGGTATCGATACTCCATTAGTAGACTAGTGTATACAGTCGAGACCCCGACGAGGGGCGGTGGCCGGTCTCACAAGCCACTGGTGTCAGTTGGTTCACCTAAGATGTATACAGGTGCTCATTAGGTTATGAGTACACCGGACAGGACTCGCCGGGAACCTGCTAGTTGGGATTATACCAGACGTCAGATAGCAGTTCCCAGGTGACATGTGTACAGGTTAGTTCATCGACCTGAGATCGTCTTTTGTCTCGTGTGAGTTCCCACTGTGCTTTGATTACTACCCTACCACGGCTCAAAGGAGTCGTGCAAACAGGTTTTACTTGGGTACAGTCCCGAGCCACATGGAGGCAGTGAGCGGATCTGCAGGGGGTTCGTCTCTCCCGGTATTGGGGGTGAGGTCGCGCTGTGT
Source organism: Agapanthus africanus (assembly GCA_030015575.1). Lineage (NCBI taxonomy): Eukaryota > Viridiplantae > Streptophyta > Magnoliopsida > Asparagales > Amaryllidaceae > Agapanthus > Agapanthus africanus. Next base: position 509,649,928 of record JASDDO010000026.1, on the reverse strand, counting down.
CTAGGAGAGCCATTACGCAAAGCCCTCGGCCGAAGCAGGAGATTTACTGGTAGGTATTCCAGTAGTATCTCAGGGCGTTCTGGGCTACACTCCGACACGACTTGTACCGCCTTTGGGGGTCTGACTTTTACCAACCCCCTAGGCCCGCCATGCGATGCTCATAGACGAACGGACTGGACTGTATGGATATTGTCACTGACAGGCTCAGTAGGGTGTCAGGATGAGTTCACTCATCGACGTCCCTTTTGGTCAATAGCTGGTGGCCCGTCACGTATTGGCTAATACCTCTGACGTGCTAGTGGTTAAATCCACAGCCATAGTATTGACGAGTCTTTAGAGTCCACCACACTTTCAGTTACTCAAGCTTTCGGGCGAAACGCTGTAGAGGCCGTATGGAGATATGGCAGGGTCCGATCAGATACGTGCGGCATTGCACGGATCAGGATCGGACGGTTTGTACTTGTGGCCGTATGGTTATATGGCAGGGTTCGATCAGATACGTGCGGTATTGCACGGATCAAGATCGAACGGATATTACTAGCCGGCTTTGGTTTAAGCCGGATCCTAGTATAGTACAGTGTAGATTTTGTCTCTTTGCATTTGTATCCGGACGGAATACAGATGCGGGTGTGTATGCACAGTATCGGGGTTTTCTTGTAATTTATTACGGGACCAGTTTTCTGGAGTTGCCAGTTTGCTTTCCGTTCCGGCCGGTTTTCCTTTGTTCTTTCCCGGCCGGACTTTTCCGATGGAGGGGGTTATTTGCAATTGTGCAAATAACATTTGAGGAGGGGGTTTCTTGCAAATGCTTTGATTATGATAGCATCATTTCTTTTGCACCATCACTTGCATTAATTGTGATGTGAAAGGATTTGATTTGGATTTGAGTTTTGGTTATGATTATGTTTGCTTGTGGTCACCCCTTCCTACCATCACCTTGCTTCTCTTCTTTTGTTCACCTCCCCATTCCTACAAGATGGGGGCCGGCCACAACTTTGAGGAGAGGAGAAAAATGAAAGAGTTTCATTTGGTGTGGGAAAAATTATCATTCATATCATTTTTCCATTGCTACAAAAATCCCTAAGTTCATATCTTGTTGATTCCTCCATCAAGGCAACTTCATCAACCCAAAAGAGACTATGATTCTACACTACATTCTACAGCACATCTTGGGCGCGTCGGCTAGCCAACTTCGCGCCCGAGTTGCCTCGGTATTGAGGTGGGAGCCCGTAAAAGATACAGACGATGTGGTGCCCTTCCGGCAAGGATGCGACGACCGGAGTTTCCGCGGGAGATCGGGACGATGATGAGAAGACCGGAGGACTCGGATCACTCGGTATATCTCTCACCCTTTCTCTTGTTTGCTAGTATCGGTTAATGGTTACGATCCGGGTATATTGTCCGCGGTAGCGCCAGTTTAAAAGTTAAGAAAATTTTGATTCCGCTTTTTGTCCTCGGATAGACGGCCGGGGCACTGCCGTGGCGCAACATGGTATCAGAGACACGCCATTAACCTAGCCTAGCTTTTTCTAATGCGTTTTACTTATCCGATCGACTAAAATTCCAAAATCCGCGTTTTTACATGCATCAGTTTTCTGTCGATTTTTTCCGGGCACTAAAAATTTTTCAGGTTGTAGAAAATTGATGTACATGAAATTCTAAGACTACTGGGAAAATTCGACACAGTCAGTCGATGACTTAAGCGCGGAACCGCGGCCAAACCCCCCCTTGGACCGCGGTTCCGCCGCGCATTAGTGTCTTCACTGTGTCATATTTTTCCAGTGGGCTTCTGGGCTAATTTTTGGGGTTTTGGAATATTAATATTGGGCCCAGATTTTCTGTGAGTGCTACAGTATTGCTTGGGGGACCACTTGTTAATGTTTGATCGATCGGATATTTTAAACACATTATTTCACAGTATTTACATTATATCTGCGACCGTGAATGTCACTTGATCGGTAAATCCGGTCTAACTGCTATAGCCCGGTTAGACGGATTTGCGAACGTGATTTTCACGTTGATGTTCTGTGCTTATGCTGTGTTGTTGCGGATCGGTCGTGGGGGATAGCCTGGATGCAATGTTAGTACAGTTTCTGTTGTATTATGTACATTTGATATTGCGGGGCGAGCGTCCGACATGTGGACTGCCGTCACTGCCTGTTTGTATTATTCTTTTGGGGCACGACCTGGTTGCGGTCGATGTACCCGGTGTATGTATATTTTACTTTCTGTACTAGGGTTACCCCGCGGAGGGGTGTACGGATAGCCGGGTTTTAGAGGGCAACGGGCCCGCATCTCAGGGCATTGAGACGGAGGGGGCTTCAGTCTGGAATTGACGGGCTATTCGCCGCATTCATAGGGGGTACAGGTTGACCCAGGAGGGGTGCCCAAGTTACCGGATTCCGTGAAGTGCTGGGTGGTCCATTCACGGTGCTGAAGGGGGCTGCCTCGCTTCAGGTTTTGGCGGGTGACTTGCCGCGCCCGTAGGGGTCTAGGATTTCATTGCACAGGCTATCCACACGACCAGGGGAACGTCGGGTTTCAGCAGCGGCTCTGTGAAACCCGGGGCTTCCAGATATCTGTATTGTTCTGTGATGCTGTACATTTCTGTGATGTTGCATTTTATTCACGCCTTGAGCGAAATACTATATATTGGTATATATATTAGTAGATGTTGTATATGTTTTTCATCCGCGCTAGTCCAGTCCCCGCTCTGCCGTTAGTTAGCTAACCTAACGGGTGATGACGGGACCCAGTGGCGAATGCGGATGGCATATACGTACGTCAGTATATTTTCGTTCTTTGTGGTGTGATCAATTGATGGGACTGCGTTGATTCGGATCAATGCAAGATAAACAAACCTATTTTGATGTTGTTGGAACACTTTTTCAAAAAGCTGTTATTGCAAGGACGTTCACTTTTGTTTTGCATCGTGGTATTCATTTGGAATATCCTGCTCCTCAGTCGACGAGGCAAGGGCCGAGATCCCTTCACCGGGAGTGACCCCTTGGACAAAAGTTTGCGTCAGGGCATTAACTTCACTATAGCCGATTACTTTTTCTTTGCATCGTGGTATTCAGTTGGAATATCCTGCACCTCATTCTACGGGGAAAGAGCCGAGATCCCTTCACCGGGAGTAACCTCTTTAGTAAAGGTTTTCGTCACTATATTTTCTAAAAAGGCTATGCAGTTCCTTCAACGATATCAAGTTCATTACGTTAAAGGTTTTTCGCCAAAAACCAGTCGTAGCCCTCCGTCATTTCTTACAAGTATTACTTAGTATTCGTGCTGCGTTTGTTGACTGTGTCAAGGCGTAGTGTGCGGTAGCTAAGTAGTATTTGTTTGCAGCATATTAATGGGATTGGTTAGGACAGTCGTGCGGCCTTGTTGACTGTGTCAAGGGCTCGTACGGGTGGGTTTAATGCAATCCAGGATAATGACGGGTTGAACTTGACTAGGACTCTTTGATTTGTTGACTGTGTCAAGGTCACTTGGGTCTTAGGGGTAAGAATCACATCGGGAGTTTCAAAAGAACTGAAACTTGCCAGATATGCGCATACCTTCTGGAGTGTGGTGACTTGAGTGGATTCCGTCAAGTTATCATGCGATGATAGTTGGATCCCGATTCCTGCTGATGAGTTGGTTTACTCTTCGGGTGATCCCGACTAGTTCTTCTTTTAGGTTTGGAGGAGAATTTGACGGTATAGTGGGAGGTTTCCAGATTAGATAAAGTGATAACCATTCTGATCTAGGTTAGAGTGCACGCTGAGTGTTTCTTTTCTCTCTCTTTGGCAGCGACCATTGACCCGACCCTGGACTATGACTCAGTGACCAAGTTGACCGAACCTTCTTAACACTGGCTTTTGGATTGTCAGAGTTGCAAACCTCATTGCCACTCCTACTTTTACCCTTTTCTCCAGGACACCCCGTATTACTACAAACGTCCACTTCCATTGGACAAAACCATCGTATGGTTATATACGAACTCGAAGGACTTCGAGGATGGTTTCTGGTTCTGGAGAAAACGAATAGGATTATTCAGTTGTCTTTTCTTTTCACCTTCTCTCATTGCGAGTACTCCTTGGTTTAGGAGATAGTACACCTATTACGCAAATTGGATAGTCTTCTTCCAAATCTTAGGCTGGTGCCGAATGGTGGGGAAGGAAGAAAACCAATTAGCATAAAGATGGTGTGCAGAAGGTATTAAGTTAAGACAAGGAAAGGGATTAGTAAGAGGGCAAAGTAAATTGCGACTACTATTCACGACCAAACCAAGTACTTATTCGCCAATCCTAAATCACCTTTGTATTTCTCCAGGACACTCCGTATCACTACGAAGATCCACAGTTTATTGGATACTCCATCGTATCTAACCATGGTCTATTCTTGTCTCTTGCTTAACCCTAACCATCATATCTAACCATGGTCTATTCTCTACACTAAACTAAGGTTAGTATTATGATAAGTATTGATTTTCCTTTTCATTTTTAACAACTTATCATAATATTATCATCTTCTTCTTCTTCTTCAAGAAGAAAACCTAGACTTCATCAATGGTGACTTGATGAAATGAGTGAGAAATCCAATTCTAAAGTGAACCCACTTCCTATTTCTTCATCCTCTACCTCTTGCCAAGTAGTATAGGGTGTTTCCTTCACAAGTTTTCTTGACTTGGTGAAGTGGGAGCTTGATCTTGTGATGCCTCGACGTAGATCATCTTCGGCACGAAGCCGACGACCTTGCCCGCCCATTTCTCCGATGAAGCCGACGCTAGACCCCGGGTTTCCATTTGGACAGCGAGGAGACATCATTGCGGAGCTATGGAGGTGGAGGACCGGATCTACAAAGGTTGTATTTCCGTATACTCGTAGTTAAGTTGTTAACTAGTTTCTTTTTCGCCTAGACTTCTAGTTAACGATCCGTATTAGGGTTTCTCGGCACCCGTAAAATTTGAAATTGGCATGGTTGATGCCTTGTGAGACCTCACTAGTGTGCCTAGGAACCCTACATCAACAAGATTCCCGACTTGGTGATCGGGTACTATACGCAATTGCGATGGAAATCTTGTTGATCGCATACTATACACAATTGCGATGGAGATTTGATCCCAATCAAAACCCCGTGGCAATCGATCAAGTGAGAATAAACGGCTAGATTTACAATATACTAATTAGTTTTCACAAAACCGATTAATCCGGATTCTAACAATTGTATCATATATCATCAAGATCTATACGATGCTAAACATTTCGATCGATTTTACAATCACCAACAAAATCCAGAGACCTCAACAACTTGAGAATCATTAAAAATACGCAGAAAGTGCCAAATATAACCACAGAGCAGCAGAAGAAAGATGGACCCACAACTCCCCAAAACGGTGGCGGAAGCGCGGCCAAACATGGGTTTTGGCCGCGGTTCCGCTGCGCTTTAAAGGAATTGGGGCTCCATAGAAAACCCTGTGCGATTTTTTGAGTATTTTTAATCACTAAAATTCCAACGTTTGAAAAATTCGACAGAAACTTGTAAAAAACCCGGTTTTGAAAACCGATCGAACACTTTAACATCGTAATGACCTTCCCTAATGTTCTAGCCTGGCTCTGATACCATGAAAGTGTTTATTGGCACCTCGACTTGGTTAAAACGGGCATCACATGTGCAATTTTCATGTTTTAGAGGTGCTAATGAACACTAACCTAGGATCAAACTAGATTATTAGGGTTTTTCTTATGATGATATGAACTACTAGAGAAAGGAAAGAGGTTATACCCATGTAGATCGTGTCCTTCGCTTCTAAAGCTCCGGGTTGAAGTCCACGCGACTCTACTAGGTGTTGGGATGTCTAGCGCGGCAGCAAGGTTTCGGGAGGCATCGTCCATGCCAATTTTAAATATTTTGCCGTTCTAGCTAACCCTAACCCTAGAATCGTTACTAGAAAATCCAACGAAAACATATGTAAACAACTTTACATCTAAGTGAATGAGGAATACAGCCTTTGTAGACCGGTCCTTCACTTCTAATGCTCCGTGTAGTAGCCCTTTCGCTGCAATTCATGAACAACCGAACTCTAGAAAGGGTTCACTTGAAGAAGTGAACAAGCTTGCTCGAATTCGTCGAGGAGACTCAAGCCCATGCTACCTCTTCACTAATGGTAGATTAGTGAAGCAAACACCCTAAACTAAATGGCTAATAGTAGAGAATGATGAAGTAGGAAATGGGCTCACTTTAGATTTTATTTTCTCACAATATATCATCACTTCATCAAAAGCTAGAGAGCAAACTCATGAGGAAGAAGAAGATGAAGTGAAGTGATGAATGAATAATTCATGTAAGATTAGAAATGCAACCATGGTGAGTTAATGTCATGCCTAACCCTTGTAGAGACTAAACCATGGCTAAGTGTTGTGGTTAGGTTAATAGATATCTTAAGCAAGACAAACATGTGGACCAAGTCAATGGTTCTACTAGCTTCCATCCAAGCCTTAACCATTAATCCTTTTCCATCTAATTTGTCTAACTTTAAATAAATAAAAACCCTCCACTAAACCTAGCATGGTGTGATTCTCATACACCCTTGTTGCATGTATAACCTAGCATGTCACAATGATATATATCACATATATATTAGTGTGCAAAAGGAATACAATTAACATATATCACATATATGTTAAGTGTAACAAAAGTGAGAAAAATCAATACTTAAGTGAGCTAATATTAGTTAATGTAATATATCAAATATATAATTATACATTAAATTATTAAATCAACACTTGATTTAATAATTCGGCTATATCACATATAACCGACTAATATCTAATGTATCTTTTTATCGAATCAGCACTTGATCCGATAACCCGGCTATATCACATACAACCAATCGATACATATATCGCGAGAATAGAATACGGTATCACATACGCGCATTAATCTCGGTCCCGCACATATCTCATATGTGCTCCGACTCCGTTTCGCATGAACCAGGAAACCTCTGTGTAGAACTCTAAAGACTCGTCAATACGCCGACAGTAGGTGATGATCATATCAAACACCCACAAGCCGCAAGCGGTCTGCTAAACGTAACAGCCACCCTGGTATTGAGCGATCAGAAGATCAACAAGCAAGCCTGCTCATACTCTTGCGAATCCAATCAGTAACACTATTGTACAGTCCGGTCTCTTCGTCTGATATGTCGCATATCTCGTCTAGGGGTGGTAAACGTCAGACCCCAATAACTCGATAAGTCGTGCCGATATGAGGCTCATAACGGGTCGAGAAACTATTGGTAACACTTACCAGTAAATCTCAGAAACAGCCATGGCCAGGGACTTACTATTATGGCCAATCGAGCACAGCGCAACAGCAACCCCCTATACCGGGAGAGACGAATCCCCTCCTATCGCTCATTACCTTCATATGACTCAGGACTGTACCCAAAAACCACCTTTTTGCACGATCTCTTGACCGTGGTATGGTGGAAATCAAAGCACAGTGGGAATCACACAAGACTCTATGACGATCTCAGGTCGACAGACTAACCTGTACCAGTGTCACCAGAGAACCGCCATCTGACGTGAGGTATAATACCATCTAGGAGTTCTCGGCGAGTCCGTCCAGTGTACCCAGTCTCCACCGAGCACCCGTATACCATCACTGATGTCAAACACCAATGGATATGGGATCATCCATCGCCCATCTACATGGGTCAAGAAGCTATACGCTAGTCTACTCTGGTATATCGATGTCATGTCTCGATACACCCACGACTAGGAATATTAAAGGATGTACTCACTGACTACCTTTGTCCCACTAGTATGATCCACATCATAATCCAGGTAGTCAAGTACACATCCTAAGGGCTTTACCAACATGTAACAGAGAGACAATCAGTGTACATGTTAAGATAAAGAGTAACCAGATAGCATACTATCATGTCGAGCAAGAAAGTTCTCCCTATGTATGTCCAAGCATCCACTATAATATACATCATATGTAAAAGAATGGCCTCTAGGGCATACATATAACTAATAATCTCCCACTTGCACTAGGGCCATCAAATAGCAGTGGTTGTAGTATCCCATACTCAACCATCCCATAAAAGTCTCTCTTGGGAAAAGGCCTTTGTGGATCCGCCGTGTTGTCCTCTGTGTCTACTCTCCTAACCTTGATCTCCCTGGAGATTAACCATCTCCATGATCAGGTGATACTTCCTTAAAATATGTCTGGATCACTGATGGGATGGGGGTTCCTAGGCCTAAGCCACAACTCCATTGTTACACAATGGTAGGAACGAAGTTCATCTCATGAACTAATAAACACCTAGACTTCCTCTTTGGTAGCATCTTTGGTAGCGATGTATCCAGCCTTTATCGCCTAGTTTGCCACGGTATCTAGCTTGGAACTCTTCCAACATACCATCCCTCCACTGAAGGTAAAGACAATGCCTGCGACTGACATTCAGTCGTCCTTACCACCCTGTAAGCTATCCAGTAATTCTCCCCAGTATCGATTGATACCATCTCACTACACCTAGTGAGAATCCTAACATCCACTTAGATTTATCTCATAGATTTAAAACCCAGGATTTAGGTGGTATCACCTTGATCCTACATGGAGAATCAATGTGATAAGAGGAGATTGGCCGAGTGTAGCATAGAAAACTCCTTTCCTATCAAGAGTATGTCATCCACGTATAATACGAGGAAGACCACCTTACTCTCTACAACCTATTTGTACATACAAGGTTCATCTACCATTTTGATGAAGTCAAATGCTTTGACTACCACATCAAAACAGATGTTCCAACTCCGCGATGCCTGCTTTAACCTGTAAAGCAACTTGCACACGTTTCCGCTGCTCCCACTGTTTACGAAACCCTCTGACTGTGTACTTATAGACGCTCTCTTATAAATCAGTATTTAGAAAAGCAGTCATGACACCTAACCGCCAGATATCGTAGTCATGGTATGTATCAATGGCAAGTAGGATCCGGACGGACTTAAGCATAGGCACAAGGTTTCATCATTATCCATACCTGGTCGATGACGAGAACATTTTCCAACATGTCTAGCTTTGAAAGTCTCAACTTTTCCATCTACACCAAGTAATCTTCTCAAGATATACTTTCTCCTGATGGGGTTTTAACCCTTTAGATAAAGCAACCAAAGTTCATACTTTGTTGGTGTATATGGATTCCATCTCAGATCGCATAGCATCCAGCCATTCTTACAGAGTCCCCACTCTTGATGTCCTGCTCGAAACTAGTTGGGTCATCATCTCATGATGAAATTCTCGCTCCCACTGTCATAGAGAAAACCGAAGTGTCTCTAAGGTGGATAAGGAACCCTACTAGATCAGCGGAGAGGCTGAGGTTCGTCGGGAACTATTGAATCCTTCGGTTCTACCAAATCATCAGCTGTAGTTTGTATAGCTGGAACTCCTTCCAGTTCTACCTCATGACCAAAAATTTCTTTCCAAAATAAATTCCTTTTCTAAAAAAGGTGGCATGCCGAGAAAAAAAACACCTTTTCTTTCTCGGTGCGGTAGAAGATATTCCCTTGCGAATGCTTGGGATATCCAACAAACTTCCACAGAACTGACCTAGTCTCGAGCTTGTCCGGATTTTGCTTTTAGACATAGGCCGGACAACCCCAAATCTTAACTTACTTAAGACATGGGCTCTTCCCATTCCATATCACATACGGAGCGGTAGGCACCTGATTTGGTTGGAACCCAATTCAATAGGTATGCAGCTTCACGAGTGCATAACCCCAAAAAGGAAATAGGCAACTCAGTAGTACTCATCATAGAGCACACCATATCACATAGGGTGCGATTGCTCCACTCCGATATACCAACGTGCTGTAGTGTATACGGAGGAGTAATGCTGTGAGAGAATCTCATTCTCCTTTAGAATAGTCCAGGAACTCCATGCTCAAGTATTCTCCTCCCTGATCACATCAAATGACATAATACTTATACTCGTTTTGGTTCGCTACTTCTGACTTATATTCTTCGAATTTCTCAAAAGCTTCAGACTTGTGTTTCAACAGGAACATATGTCCGAATCTTGAGAGATCGTCAGTGAATGTAATGAAGTACAAAGAACCAGTCCCGGCATGTGTAGACAGGGGACTAACATATATCATCATGTATTAATTCCAAGAGTTCACTAACTCTTTCTCTGTTTCCAGTAAATGGAGCTATGGTCATTTTATCTTTGTGACATGACTGGCAAATTTCACAAGATGTAAATTCAAACTGATTTAAATATGCATCTTAATGTAACTTAGATAGTCGGGTCGGATTGATATGACCTAGTCTACAATGCCTCAAGAAAGATTCATTCATTTCTGAACTCTTCCTCTTGTGTGTGTTCTGTAAGTGCACGGCGGCGCCCCGGCCTCCATCCTGAGGCCAAATGCGGAAGCGATGGTTAACTTTAGTTTTCAAACCGGCACCACCGCGCACTATAAACCCGGATCGGGCCATTAACTAGTCCTAGCTAACTACAAGATGGGGAAGAGAGATATACCGAGCGATCCGTGTCCTCCGGTCTTCTCGCCGTCGTCCCGATCTCCCGCGGAATGTCCGGTCTCCACCTCCTCGCCGGAAGGGCACCACGTCGCCTGCTTCTTTTACGGGCTCCCACCTCTATACCGAGGCAACTCGGGCACGAAGTTGGCGAGCCGACGTGCCCAAGGTTTGCTGTAGAATATAGTGTAGAAACATGTCTCATTTGGGGTTATCGAAAGTGCCCTTTTGGTGGAGGAATGATACAAGCTCATGGAGATGGAACTTGTAGGATTTTTACACAAGCAAAAGAGCAAAAATCCCATATGAGAAATTTTGGACAGCCCTCTCTCATGGCTTGGCCGGCCATGCTCATGGAATGGGAGAATGAGAGAGAGAGTGAATGAGGGAGTGAGTGGCTTCATCAATAATGCAAGAGGGAATCACATGTGATGAAAAGAAACGATCACCAAAACAAAACCACACTCCACCAACCATCATCATCACAACAAAGGTCAAGCCATCATGAAAGAAGAAGTAAAATGGTCAAGGGATGGTGGAACCATCATGATCCAACTGTTAGTTATATGTATGCCCTAGAGGCCATTACTGTATATTGGATGTATATTGTAGTGGATGCTGGGACATATATAGGTAGGACTTTCTTGCTCGACATGATAGTACGCTATCTGGTTGCTCTTTATCTTAACGTGTATACTTTCTGTCTCTCTGTTACATGTTGATAAAGCCCTTAGGATGTGTACTCGACTTCCAGGACTGTGATGCAGATCATACTAGTGGGGCCTGGGTAGTCAATGAGTACATCCTTCATTGTTCCTAGTCGTGGGAATATCGAGACGGGGCATCGATATTCCAGAGTAGACTAGCGTATATCTTCTCGACCCATGTGATGGGCAATGGATGATCCCATATCCATTGGTGTTTGACATCAGAGATGGTATACGGGTGCTCAGTGGAGACTGGGTACACTGAACGGACTCGCCGAGAACTCCCAGATGGTATTATACTTCACGTCAGATGGCAGTTCTCTGGTGACACTGGTACAGCTTAGTCTGTTGACCCGAGATCGTCATAGAGTCTTGTGTGTCTCCCACTGTGCTTTGATTTCCACCCTACCACGGCTCTACTGAGGCGTGCAAACAGGTGGTTTTTGGGTACAGTCCCGATTCACATGGAGGCAATGAGCGATAGGAGGGGATTCGTCTCTCCCGGTATTGGGGGTTGATGTTGCGCAATGCACGACTGGCCATAACAGGAAATCCCTAGCCAGGGTTGCAGTGATATACTGGTAAGAGTTATCAGTGGTTTCACGATAGTTATGGACCCTCAAGTCGGCATGACTTATCGAGCTACTGGGGTCTGACGTTTTACCACCCCTAGGCGAGATATGCGACATATCAGACGAACAGACCGGACTGTACGGTAAGTGTTACTGGTTGGATTCACAGGAGTGTGAGCGGGCTTGCTCGTCGATCTTCTGATCGCTCAATACCCGGGTGGCCGTTACGTTTAGCAGACCGCTTGCGGCTTGTGGGTGTTTGATATGATCATCATCTGCTGCCGGCGTATTGACGAGTCTTTAGAGTCCTACACAGAGGTTTCCTAGCTCAAGCGAAACGAAATAGGAGCGCATATGAGATATGTGCGGGACCGAGAATAATGCGTGTATGTGATACCGTATTCTATTCTCGCGATGAATGTATCGAATGGTTATATGCGATGTAACCTAGTTATCGAATCAAGGATTGACTCGATAAGCCGATACATTGGATACTAGCCGGTTATATGCGACATGACCGGATCGTTAAATCAAGTGTTGATTTAATAATTTAATGTAGAATTATATATTTGATATATTACTTTGCATTAACTAGTATTGGTTCACTTTAAATGGATTTACTCACTTGGTCTGTGCACATTGTATATGTGATATATTTTGTGCACATGATTGTATCATGATACATGCAAGCTAGGGTTAGTGTAAAGAATTAGACCATGGTTAAGTTTATGATTAGGATTTTTCTTTTTATTTACTTATTCATTTATTTATTCTTTTTGTTTATTTTGGAAAAAGAAAATGATAAAGAAATTAGAATGGTGGCTTGATTTGTTTGTAGTTGAAGTTTCTTGAAACTTTGACTAAGTCACCATTCTTGTCTCATCCTTAACCCTAACCATTCAAGTTAACCATGGTCCATTCTCTACAACTAACCAAGGGTTAGTAAATGATAAGTATTGATTTATTTATCATTTACATAACACTTATCATAATTCTTTATCATCTTCTTCTTCATCTTCAACTTGAAGAAAGCTTGCACCATCAATGGCAACTAGCCAAAATGAGTGAGAAATCCAAATCTAAAGTCTACCCACTTCCTATTTCTTCATCCTCTACCTCTTTCCAAGTTGTATAGGGTGTTTCCTTCATAAGTTTTCAAGGCTTGGTGAAGTTGGAGCTTGTTCTTGTGATGCCTCGACGTAGATCATCTTCGGCATCGAACCGACGATCAAGCCCGCCCATTCTTCGATGATGCCAATGCTAGAGTCAAGGGTTCGATTTGGACAGCGGAGAGCGATCATCGCGGAGCTTAGGAAGTGGTGGACCGGATCTACAAAGGTTGTAGTCACTTTCCCTTAGCATTTAATTCGATTACATGCTTGCTTCGCCTATATATCTAGTTAACGATCCGTATTAGGGTTTGTAGGCACAAGGAATTTTTGATTTGTGCATGTTTGATCACTTGTGAGACTCCATTAGAGTGCCTAGGAACCCTACAGTGGTATCAGAGCCTAGCTAGAGCCTTAGGCGAAGTCCCGACGGAGTTAGAAGTCCGATCGACCCAAAACCCCGACTTGAAAAATGCTCTCTGGACAATTCTGTAAAATGTGGATTTTTGTATATTAAAAATATTCAGAAAAATAAGCAGGAAGATCTAAGGCTTACTGTAAAATTCGAGGACCTGATTCCATAAAGGCGCCGCGGATCCGCGGCATGAGCATGCTCATGCGGCGGTTCCGCGGCCATTTTGTCGTCTTGTGCATCCAATTTTGCACAGTAATTCTTAGTTTTCTGTGCTGGCTTTCCTGGGGATTTTAATAATTTTTTCCATAGTTGCATTTTCTGGGTCGTATTGGGGACTCGGTATATCGATCGGATTGTCTAATTCTGTCTATGTGCTTTTCCGGATAATCTTAGAATATGTTAAAAAGTTCGACCGGATATAAATACCCACTTTTTCCCCTGCCGGGAAATTTCCAATTGTTGGATTTTTCCGTAGTTTAACGACGTTCTAAGTAGTGCAAGTAACGCGATGGTCCCTCTAGAAGACAACAAACCTTAACTCGATTATGTGACCGTCTTGAACTGCCCTTTGAACCTTCGGGTTTGGGGTAGTACGGCGTGCCACATGTGAGGCGTTGGCTTAACCCTTCTACGGCTGGACCGTTGGTACTGAGGCACGAACTGAATGCTGTTAGACTTATTTCATGTGTTGAGCTGTATCGGGAAAAACTTGGGTGTTCGATTGTTCGATCGGAAAGTTTAACATTTTCTATTTATCCGGAATGTGATACAATAATTGGAATTCACAAGTAGTTATGAGATAACAGAATGAATGTTATAAACATAGCAGTTTAGTCTCACTTGATTGGTTGCCACGGAATTTTGATGAGATCAAAAGTCCGTCGCAATCACGTAGCGTACGCGGATACTCGCCGGGTAAACTTAATAGACAGCCTCACCCTATAGCCCCGACCAAGTGACTGTAGGAGAACCCCGTCGCCGAAAGCATCTGTTCGGGTGCTCGCGGTAGCGGTGTTCCGCCTTGGTGCACTTCGTCGACGGCGTCGGGGGGTGCGGCCGCCTACTAAAGTTTGCGACGAGCATTCGATCAGAATGTCGGGAATCCTGTTGAATTGCCCGACTTGATATTGAAAAGAGTTTTCGATAATGAGACTAAAATGCGGGGTTTATAATTGTTAGGCATGCGATGTCTAAGTATTTCATTTAGTCAGGCATGCGATGTCTGAGGAGGTTGCGGATTCCAACTGTTGTAGTTTTACACTTTCTTTTTTGTGACCGTAAGTGTAATATGTGATATCGCCGGTTTCGTTGCTATATATCAACGACAATTGGGATGCGCATATTTACTTACGTTGATGTTATGTGTTGCTGGATATGTTATATTGGATCGTCGTGTTTGAATAGCCAGGGGTTTTTATGTGAGATGAGTGTTTTTCATTTTCATTCATGTAAAAACTTGTATGTAATATTCTTTTATTGGGGCACTTCCAGGTTGCGGAAGTTGTCACCGTTAATGTATATTATTTACTTTTCTGCACTAGGATAGACCCAAGGAGGGGAGCACAAGTAACCGGGTTCTAGGGTCCAGTGGGAGACCATCTCGAGGAGTCGAGTCCAGGTCTCCTAACCGTAGAATTGGTAGGGTTGCTTGCCGCTCTCGTAGGGGTCTAGGGGTGTGGGATTGGCTATTCATCACGACCGTGGAATCCGTGTTTCATACTGGCTCGTATTGAAAACACGGACGTCCTAGTATATCCAATATTTCATATGATTCTTTCTGCTACGTTATCTATGATGTGATCATGTGATGTTCTGTGACAGATATTATTGTAGCGTCTTGAAAAGTCGTTTTGGTGTTTTCCTGAAAATCGGTGAAAATTCGGTATTTTTCCGAAAACCGTCTTTTTTGTTATTTTGCAGTTTAGGGCTAATTATACCTAAAATGGATAGGTAATTGCTTGTTTTTAGTAGCTAATGAGTTAATTATGAAATTCTGGTCGTTTAAAAATTTTCCCTAATTTTTCAATTTTTTAATATTATTTTAAGCCGGTAAGAAAATACATTAATTTAGCGATAAATACAAATTTTTCCGGGCTAATTTTAATCTTTAAAATTATGTTAATTAAAATCTAGTTGTAACATAAATTTTTAGTATTTTATTTTGATTTTTAACTAATTTTTATGATAGGAAACGAATTTATTGAATTTTAAGCTAAAACTTGCAATTTTTGACTTGTAGGGGGTCTTTTTGCATAAAATTTCTTTTGTAAAACCCCTCTGTCTCTTCCCTCAGCCCTAGGACAGCCCCACCTTGATCAGGTCCAGAAATTTCTGGCCTCACCTTGGGTTTTCTTTCATGTGTTGAATTGGTTGTTTGTGAATTTATTTTAAAAATAGTTTGTTGAAGTATGGTGCTTTGACTTTTGGGGGAGTTGACTAATGACTTTTCCCACACACCCACACCCTCCCCCTTCCTCTTCTCTGGCCGAAACCTGCTCCCCCTCCTCTTCATCTCTTTTCTTTTCATTTTCTTCAAATTTCTTCAGAAAAAAACACATCAAAATCCACAATTTATTCAAAAATTCAAACAAAATCCTTATGCTATCATTTATCCTTAGCCATTCTTGCTTGAATCTTGGAGCTAGGAAGCCATCCTTAGAGGCAAATCACATGCTAGATCTCTAAAAAAATTGAGGTATAATTTTGACCCATTTAAATACTTATGGTTTGATTCCTTGAATGAAATTGTTTTAGTGTTAAATTTCATTGCTAATTTCTAATCTTGTTTTTTTAAAGTGAATGGTTTGAATTGAATTAGGGTTTAGAAACCATTATTTAGTTGATTAAATCTAATTTGTTATCTAGTTGTTTTGCTAACCTAATCTAGGAGGTTAACTTGCTAATTGGGCTATAAATTAGTGTTAATTTAAGGTTTTCATATATAGTTTGGATTAAGATTTGCTAGGTTATAAATTCAAGTAATGGTTGTTTATGGAAAATAGGTTTTGAATCATTGCTAATGTGTTGTAATTATAGTGTTTGTAGATTGTTTGTAGTGTGGTTGGTTGTTCAAGCTTGATAGTAGTCTTTGTAGCAAATCGGCGATGTTGCACCGATTTTTAGAATGTAACTGCTTACTAGTTTTGTTATAAAAATTATGTGATGGATTATTTTCGACATCTTGATGATTGTGTTGGCTTATCCTATGACGTTTAGGATGCGTGTGTGCGGATTTTGAGTAGTCGGGTTTTAGTTTTGCCGGGCGACCAAATCGGCGTTTTTTGGCAGTTTTTGCGATTTTCGCATATGTTCCGCGCACCCTGCGCACGTTGTACCTAGCTAGTGAACATTAGTAGTTTCGTTTGGGTTTTGCGTCGTTCTTGATATGTAACCTTATGTTTGGTATTGATGTAAATTCCAGGTTCGGTCGCGGAGACGTCAGACGCGGCACGAAAGGGGAAAGCGGTGATTGGACACAGCTAGCTAGGGATTCCGGTGAGTAGATGTAACATATACGGGGGACTATCGTTGGATGGCGCAAGCCGCCCGATAGTTTTAGTAACTTAAAAGATTCTTAGTAATGTTAGTAATTAGGGGTGTAATACTTGTATGATTATTTGCTACATTCATGCCCTATATTGACATACCTATACGAAACCATTCTATAGGACACCTGCACCATTGCCAGGGTTTTTATATGCAGCACGAGCACTATTCATGCTTACACACACATCCTGGTAATTGCCATGCCACCACACTAGATAACCTTTAAATTGAAACCTTTTACTAATTGATGCTTAAACCTGTGCTATTGCCTTTAATTCCTTAAAATGAAATCGTAGGATTGTTATTCATGTGCATGTACCTCATCATATTATTTGTTCATGCCTAGTCTATTAATCATACATCGTAGCTTAATTATTGATACCATATGCATTCATCACCATTGACATATACACTTATGAGGATTTCTTGAGATTTTATGATATTTCTGGATTTCGGGGGAAAGCCGCAAAATTTCTAAACTTATTATATTTTTTTAAAATATGTAAATTGCGGTTTTCTAGTGATGTAAGTGTCGTCCACCATGAGTTTGCTGTGGTTTTCGAGATCCGTGTCGAGGAGTGGAGGAACCGTCACGGGTACATGGTGGGCCCGGTAAAGTACCCCGGGGCAAGAGGAATGTGGTGTTGACGTTGAGCCTGGCAGGGGACGGATTACCTACCGGTGACTGTTTGGGACGGCGGATATCCAGAGGATACCGACCGTGGCCCCTAGATGATGAGATATTGATATTTGAGATGGGTCAGCCGGACGGCTGAGGCCAGAGATACATTGATATGAGATTTGAGACAGTTTTAAGGTGTCGATGCTGGACACAGGTTCTTGTTGATTCTATTGGTATTGTGCTGGTATTTCAAAAGACATTCTTAAAGGGAAAAACATGATTTCTTATACTTACACATTCAGATCACGAGTTGATTCGCATTGCATTCATACCTGCTAGTATATCCATATTGCATACATACTTGCCATTATGTCCTGCCTTACCTGTATTTAGATGCTAGGATGCTTGTGTGCATGCATTCGATAGCCTGTGTAGATGTTATTTATTACTCACGAGTTGGCAACTCACCCCCGTTGTGCCATAGCCTTTTGCTGGTCCGCTCCGTCAGTACAGTAGCGGCGGGTGCGCTTGCTTCTTTTGCCTCCTTTGCCTGGACTCGAGGTTTTGCTCATAGGTGGGTTATGTTATTATTTTTGTACCACCTTGTATATTCTTCGTATCTAGTGTACTCCATCTACTGTTTCTACCAGTATTATTGTATATTGACCTAGAGATGAGACTGTGAGGTTTGTGGACTTTTATGCTGTATTTTGGGGTCGAGCTCACTTGGGTCGACATGATGTTTTTCTTATGCTTCATTATGATTATTTCGCATGTTGTTGCTTTATATTGCGTGGGATTTGTGACCGCCTTGTGGCGAAGAGCTAGCTCCCGCTTGGGGATGCCTTATTTGTTGGATTCATATATATTCTTGTTGTACCCATTTTGGGGGCCAGTATTTACAAAGGAGACTCTGCCGAAATTTTCGGAAAAATTGATATTGTTTTTAAAGAGGTTTTATATGACTTATTTGATAACTCGTTTTCAATTGATTGGGTTCTCTTCACTCTTTTGCTTATTTGGTTTTGGTTTCTGGGCTTTGGCTTACTTATTTTACGGACGTCTTGAGACGTTTCGTAACCTAAGTGCCAGTCACGTTCCGTACCCTGCGGGTCGTGACAAAGTTGGTATCAGAGCGACAGGTTTTACCTTTTTGAGTGTAGGATGACCCTTGGTAGATGGAGTAAATGACTTAAGTAGGGTAACGTAGCGTGTGTATGTCCGTGGCATACTTGCGATACGGTACTCCGCCTAAGTGACTTTAGGATACTTGCTTGAAATTCCTTCTTCAATTCCGTGTATCCTATGATTCTTTTGCACTGTTCTTATTATCCTTTTTCTGTACCAGCCACTATGCCGCCAAAGGCTACGAGAGCGCAGAGGGCTGCTGCCTGTGATGATATCCGAGCAGGCTCGTCCGAGACGAGGACTGAGCAGGGTGGTATACCTACGCCTCAGGGACAGACTGATCCGCATTCCCCAGGTCGCATGGATAGGCTTGAGTCCGGTATGGAGGAGCTGCGACAGATGATGGGAGGCATGCAGGAGTTACGACAGATGGTGGAATCGTTAGTAGAGGTCAATTGAGCACAGAGATCGGATATTACTCCCCCTGCGGTCGTTTCGAGACCGAGTCGGATTCGCACTGATATGTTAGCATCTAGGAGGGTTCGCAGAGGCCGTGGCGGATTCTTTAGGGGCCAGTTATATCGCCTTCACCCATACGATCAGCAGCCATAGTTAGGATGTTTTTGGTGTGGTAGCCTGCATCATCGTAACAGAGACTGTCCGGCGAGACGACAGGGAGCGGCGACAGTTCCACATGTGACCCTACCACCATCACCACCCCCTCCTCAGAGAGCCCTACTTCCTACCACCGGCGATGCTCCACGCCAGTTAGGTGCACCCAGAGGCCGTGGACGCGGCGGTCCGATTCAGAGAGGACGAGGAGGTAGAGGCCGAGGTCGAGGTCAGCCCGCTATCGGTGGAGGTCAGGCCCGAGTATTTGCTTTGACACCGCAGGATGCGCAGGCATCCAATACCGTTGTGACAGGTACCTTATCCGTATGTTCTTTCGACGCACGGGTATTATTTGACCCAGGTTCCACACATTCATACGTCTCTACACACTTTGCACCGATGTTGGGCCGTGAGTCGTCGTCGTTAGATCAGCCGCTTGTTGTTATTACCCAGGTAGGCGAGTCGTTTGTCGCTCGTTTTGTTTTTCGATTGTGTTCCGTTCGTATCGGGGAGAGGGAGTCATTGGTTGATTTGATTCTCCTCGATATGTTGGACTTTGATGTGCTTCTGGGCATGGATTGGCTAGCCACTTGTTATGCTTCGGTGGACTGCCGTGAGAAGGCAGTCAAATTTAGCTTTCCGGGAGAGCCAGTCCTTGTTATTCAGGGAGACCGCAGCGTCACCCTTCCCAGCTTGATTTCGTCTCTTCGAGCTGGTCAGCTCTTGCGGAAGGGATGTCAGGGATTCTTAGTGTATATTTGTGATACTCGAGCTGCAGAGGTTCCGTTGGACCGGGTCCCGGTTGTTTGTGAGTTCCCTGATGTTTTCCCTGATGAGCTACCTGGGCTACCACCTGAGCGCGATGTTGAGTTCTGCATTGATTTGATTCCCGGCTCGGGGCCTATTTCTATACCGCCTTATCGGATGGCCCCGGCAGAGCTTCGAGAGCTGAAGGATCAGTTGCAGGATTTGTTAGATAAGGGGCTTATTCGACCTAGTGTTTCTCCGTGGGGTGCTCCGGTCCTGTTAGTCAAGAAGAAGGACGGAAGTTGCGCTTATGTATCGACTACCGCCAGCTGAACAAAGTTACCGTTCGGAACAGGTATCCGTTGCCACGCATTGATGATTTGTTCGACCAACTACAGGGCGCGGGTTATTTTTCGAGGATCGACTTACGATCAGGGTACCATCAGCTGCGAGTTCGACAGGAGGATATACCGAGGACAGCTTTCCGCACGCGCTACGGCCACTACGAGTTTTTGGTGATGTCGTTCGGACTCACCAACGCCCCAGCAGCATTCATGGATTTGATGAACCGTACATTAAGGCCATATCTTGACTTGTTCATCATCGTGTTTATCGACGATATCTTGGTGTACTCCCGGAGCAGAGAGGAGCACGAGCAGCACTTGCGGTTTACGTTACAGAGTCTGAGGGAGCACCAGCTGTTCGCAAAAGTTCTCCAAGTGTGCATTCTGGCTGGACAGCGTCGGATTCTTGGGTCACGTGGTTACGAGAGACGGCATATGTGTGGACCCGAAGAAGATTGAGGCTGTTCAGCAGTGGCCCCGACCTACATCGGTTACTGAGATCCGTAGTTTTCTAGGCCTGGCGGGCTACTACAGGCGTTTTGTTCAGGACTTCTCCCGTATAGCTGCACCGTTGACCGGTTTGACCCGGAAGGGAGTTCTTTTCGTCTGGACGGAGGAGTGCGAGTGCAGTTTTCAGCAGCTACGGACTCGTTTGACTACGGCGCCGGTATTATCTTTGCCTTCGGGATCAGGCGGATTTGTGGTCTACTGTGATGCTTCGCGAGTGGGATTAGGATGCGTGTTGATGCAGCATGGCCGGGTGATCGCATATGCTTCTCGGCAGCTGAAGAAGCATGAACAGAACTACCCCACTCATGATTTGGAGATAGCTGCAGTGGTCTTTGAACTGAAGATTTGGCGACATTACCTATACGGCGAGTCGTATCAGATATTCACCGATCACAAGAGCTTAAAGTACATATTTCAGCAGCGAGACCTGAACCTCAGACAGCGTCGTTGGATGGAGTTGGTGAAAGACTACGACTGCGAGATCTTATATCACCCCGGCAAGGCGAATGTAGTGGCAGATGCGTTGAGTAGGAGGCCCGGGGGTAGTCTATCCTTTTTGCGCGCAGTGCAGAGGCAGTCGTCAGCAGATTGGCAGATGTTATGCGACAGCCGAGTTGAGTTCGAGTTCACTCAGACAGGGGGACAGCTCGCGCATGTTCGTGCACCCCCACAGTTGCTTGACCGTATATATGAGGCACAGCGCAGTGACGACCGTTGCTCAGAGATCATGGCACAGATGGGACAGGGCAGATTTTCTGAGTTCATGATTGACGATCAGGGGATTTTACGATATGGATCTAGACTGTGCGTACCAGATGCTGATGGATTGCGGCGCGACATTCTTGAGGAGGCACACCGATCAGTGTATAGTGTCCACCCCGGTTCCACCAAGATGTACCATGATATGAGAGAGACCTACTGGTGGGACGGGATGAAGAGGGACATTGCGGAGTTCGTTTCGAGATGCCTGACTTGTCAGCAAGTCAAGGCCGAGCACCAGAGGCCCGCAGGAGAGCTACAGCCGTTACCCATTCCGGAGTGGAAATAGGAGCAGATTTCGATGGACTTCGTTGTGGGTCTACCCAGGACCAGTCGAGGGTACGACTCCATCTGGGTGATCGTGGATAGATTGACGAAAACGGCTCACTTCCTGCCAGTGAAGACGACTTTCAGCTTCGCTCAGTATGCTCAGCTCTATATTGACGAGATCGTGCGACTACATGGCGTACCGACTTGTATCGTGTCAGATCGAGGCACTCAGTTCACCAGCCGACTTTGGCAGAGACTTCAGGAGGCTTTGGGCACTCGTTTGAGCTTCAGCACAGCGTTTCATCCGCAGACCGACGGACAGTCAGAGCGGACCATTCAGACTCTCGAGGACATGCTCAGAGCGTGCGTTTTAGACTTTGGTGGTAGCTGGGATCGTCATTTACCTCTAGTGGAGTTCTCCTACAACAACAGCTTCCAGGATACTATTCAGATGGCACCTTTCGAGGCATTGTATGGGAGGAGATGCAGATCGCCCGTCTGTTGGACCGAGCTCAGCGAGAGCAGTATTTTGGGGCCCCAGCTTGTTGAGGAGACGACAGTGAAGATACAGTTGATCCGAGAACGGATGAGAGCGGCTCAGAGCAGGCAGAAATCGTATGCAGACAGGCGCCGTCGCAGGTTAGAGTTCGCAGTTGGCGACCATGTTTTTCTGAAAGTCTCTCCGATGAAGGGCGTGATGCGTTTTGGGCGAAAGGGATAGCTTAGCCCTAGATTCGTAGGTCCCTTCGAGATCCTCGAGCGTGTCGGCGTTGTTGCATATCGTTTGGCCCTTCCACCCAGCTTTCCCGATGTTCACCCCGTCTTCCATGTTTCGATGCTCCGCAAGTACCTTCACGACCCTTCGCATGCGATTCAGCACCCGACAGTCCAGCTGGAGCGCGACCTTTCCTTTGCAGAGCAACCGGTGGCCATCCTGGATCGGCAGGTGAAGAAGTTGAGATCGAAAGTTATACCGACCGTCAAGGTCCTTTAGCGTAGCCCGAGCAGCGAGGAGGTTACCTGGGAGACCGAGGGCGAGATGAGGAAGAAATATCCCCATCTCTTTGAAGGTACGCGTAGTTATTTTTAAATTCGGGGATCGAATTTCTTTAAGGGGGGAAGACTGTAGCGTCTTGAAAAGTCGTTTTGGTGTTTTCCTGAAAATCGGTGAAAATTCGGTATTTTTCCGAAAACCGTCTTTTTTGTTATTTTGCAGTTTAGGGCTAATTATACCTAAAATGGATAGGTAATTGCTTGTTTTTAGTATCTAATGATTTAATTATGAAATTCTGGTCGTTTAAAAATTTTCCCTAATTTTTCAATTTTTTAATATTATTTTAAGCCGGTAAGAAAATACATTAATTTAGCGATAAATACAAATTTTTCCGGGCTAATTTTAATCTTTAAAATTATGTTAATTAAAATCTAGTTGTAACATAAATTTTTAGTATTTTATTTTGATTTTTAACTAATTTTTATGATAGGAAACGAATTTATTGAATTTTAAGCTAAAACTTGCAATTTTTGACTTGTAGGGGGTCTTTTTGCATAAAATTTCTTTTGTAAAACCCCTCTCTCTCTTCCCTCAGCCCTAGGACAGCCCCACCTTGATCAGGTCCAGAAATTTCTGGCCTCACCTTGGGTTTTCTTTCATGTGTTGAATTGGTTGTTTGTGAATTTATTTTAAAAATAGTTTGTTGAAGTATGGTGCTTTGACTTTTGGGGGAGTTGACTAATGACTTTTCCCACACACCCACACCCTCCCCCTTCCTCTTCTCTGGCCGAAACCTGCTCCCCCTCCTCTTCATCTCTTTTCTTTTCATTTTCTTCAAATTTCTTCAAAAAAAAACACATCAAAATCCACAATTTATTCAAAAATTCAAACAAAATCCTTATGCTATCATTTATCCTTAGCCATTCTTGCTTGAATCTTGGAGCTAGGAAGCCATCCTTAGAGGCAAATCACATGCTAGATCTCTAAAAAAATTGAGGTATAATTTTGACCCATTTAAATACTTATGGTTTGATTCCTTGAATGAAATTGTTTTAGTGTTAAATTTCATTGCTAATTTCTAATCTTGTTTTTTTAAAGTGAATGGTTTGAATTGAATTAGGGTTTAGAAACCATTATTTAGTTGATTAAATCTAATTTGTTATCTAGTTGTTTTGCTAACCTAATCTAGGAGGTTAACTTGTTAATTGGGCTATAAATTAGTGTTAATTTAAGGTTTTCATATATAGTTTGGATTAAGATTTGCTAGGTTATAAATTCAAGTAATGGTTGTTTATGGAAAATAGGTTTTGAATCATTGCTAATGTGTTGTAATTATAGTGTTTGTAGATTGCTTGTAGTGTGGTTGGTTGTTCAAGCTTGATAGTAGTCTTTGTAGCAAATCGGCGATGTTGCACCGATTTTTAGAATGTAACTGCTTACTAGTTTTGTTATAAAAATTATGTGATGGATTATTTTCGACATCTTGATGATTGTGTTGGCTTATCCTATGACGTTTAGGATGCGTGTGTGCGGATTTTGAGTAGTCGGGTTTTAGTTTTGCCGGGCGACCAAATCGGCGTTTTTTGGCAGTTTTTGCGATTTTCGCATATGTTCCGCGCACCCTGCGCACGTTGTACCTAGCTAGTGAACATTAGTAGTTTCGTTTGGGTTTTGCGTCGTTCTTGATATGTAACCTTATGTTTGGTATTGATGTAAATTCCAGGTTCGGTCGCGGAGACGTCAGACGCGGCACGAAAGGAGAAAGCGGTGATTGGACACAGCTAGCTAGGGATTCCGGTGAGTAGATGTAACATCTACGGGGGACTATCGTTGGATGGCGCAAGCCGCCCGATAGTTTTAGTAACTTAAAAGATTCTTAGTAATGTTAGTAATTAGGGGTGTAATACTTGTATGATTATTTGCTACATTCATGCCCTATATTGACATACCTATACGAAACCATTCTATAGGACACCTGCACCATTGCTAGGGTTTTTATATGCAGCACGAGCACTATTCATGCTTAGACACACATCCTGGTAATTGCCATGCCACCACACTAGATAACCTTTAAATTGAAACCTTTTACTAATTGATGCTTAAACCTGTGCTATTGCCTTTAATTCCTTAAAATGAAATCGTAGGATTGCTATTCATGTGCATGTACCTCATCATATTATTTGTTCATGCCTAGTCTATTAATCATACATCGTAGCTTAATTATTGATACCATATGCATTCATCACCATTGACATATACACTTATGAGGATTTCTTGAGATTTTATGATATTTCTGGATTTCGGGGGAAAGCCGCAAAATTTCTAAACTTATTATATTTTTTTAAAATATGTAAATTGCGGTTTTCTAGTGATGTAAGTGTCGTCCACCATGAGTTTGCTGTGGTTTTCGAGATCCGTGTCGAGGAGTGGAGGAACCGTCACGGGTACATGGTGGGCCCGGTAAGGTACCCCGGGGCAAGAGGAATGTGGTGTTGACGTTGAGCCTGGCAGGGGACGGATTACCTACCGGTGACTGTTTGGGACGGCGGATATCCAGAGGATACCGACCGTGGCCGCTAGATGATGAGATATTGATATTTGAGATGGGTCAGCCGGACGGCTGAGGCCAGAGATACATTGATATGAGATTTGAGACAGTTTTAAGGTGTCGATGCTGGACACAGGTTCTTGTTGATTCTATTGGTATTGTGCTGGTATTTCAAAAGACATTCTTAAAGGGAAAAACATGATTTCTTATACTTACACATTCAGATCACGAGTTGATTCAGATTGCATTCATACCTGCTAGTATATCCATATTGCATACATACTTGCCATTATGTCCTGCCTTACCTGTATTTAGATGCTAGGATGCTTGTGTGCATGCATTCGATAGCCTGTGTAGATGTTATTTATTACTCACGAGTTGGCAACTCACCCCCGTTGTGCCATAGCCTTTTGCTGGTCCGCTCCGTCAGTACAGTAGCGGCGGGTGCGCTTGCTTCTTTTGCCTCCTTTGCCTGGACTCGAGGTTTTGCTCATAGGTGGGTTATGTTATTATTTTTGTACCACCTTGTATATTCTTCGTATCTAGTGTACTCCATCTACTGTTTCTACCAGTATTATTGTATATTGACCTAGAGATGAGACTGTGAGGTTTGTGGACTTTTATGCTGTATTTTGGGGTCGAGCTCACTTGGGTCGACATGATGTTTTTCTTATGCTTCATTATGATTATTTCGCATGTTGTTGCTTTATATTGCGTGGGATTTGTGACCGCCTTGTGGCGAAGAGCTAGCTCCCGCTTGGGGATGCCTTATTTGTTGGATTCATATATATTCTTGTTGTACCCAATTTGGGGGCCAGTATTTACAAAGGAGACTCTGCCGAAATTTTCGGAAAAATTGATATTGTATTTAAAGAGGTTTTATATGACTTATTTGATAACTCGTTTTCAATTGATTGGGTTCTCTTCACTCTTTTGCTTATTTGGTTTTGGTTTCTGGGCTTTGGCTTACTTATTTTACGGACGTCTTGAGACGTTTCGTAAACTAAGTGCCAGTCACGTTCCGTACCCTGCGGGTCGTGACAATTATATATAGTATATATGATATATTATATAAACGTTGCTTATGTTTTACACCCGCGCTAGCCCTGCCTCACTCTGGCGTTAGTTACCTAACCTAACGGTGCAGACGGGACATCGAGGCGAATGCGGATGGCATAAGCGTACGTTATATTTATCTGTGATGATTAGGTGGACTTAAATGATAGGATATTCATTAATGAGATTAATGAAAGAAAATAAACCTAATTGATGTTGTGGAATCGAATTTCAAAATAAAAACAGGTAGCTACAGTTCTTGCTTTGCATCGCGGTGTTCATTATAGAACATCCTGCACCTTATTCGATGAGGAAAGGACCGAGATCCCTTCACCGGGAGTGACTCCTTTAGCAATAACTGGCAGATGCTACAACCTTCGTTTTGTCTTTTGATCGCTTCTATAGTTTCTGCTTTGCACAGTGATATATATGATATATCCCGCACCTCATTCGACGAGGAAAGGGCCGACGATCCCTTCACCGGGAGTGATCCCTTTAGCAAAACTAGAAAAGCCTAAAAAACATTCCATTTAAAAACCATTTGATTCTGCAACGAGATCAAGTTCAAAGCGTTAAAGGTTTTCATAAAAACCAGCCGCAACCCTCCGTCATTTTAGGAAGTAGAGTACTTAGTATTCGTGCTGTGTTTGTTGACCATAGTCAAGGCACAGTGTACGGTAGCTAAGTGATGTCTTCCTACACCGCATATGATGCGATTAGTTAGGACAGTCGCGTGACTTTGTTGACCTTAGTTAAGGGTCATGTGGGTGGGTCTAATTAATCACGAAATGACGGGTAGAACTTGACTAGCACTTATGATTTGTTGACCATAGTTAAGGTCATAGGTGCTTGGGGTAAAAACCTTTATCGGGAGTTTCAAGTGTTGAAATTTGCAATGAGATTGCATACCTTCTATATGATAGTTGGATCCCGATACCCACTGCGAGTAATTGTTACTCCTGGGAGAGTTTTGCACTTTGCAATTAGCCGATCAAGTAGGTGTCTAGAAAGGTGTCAACGGGGTTACGCCTCTAGGAAAACGAGGTTTACTGTAATTAGGTCTGTGCGAAAGCACGGGGAACCTCCCTCAAAGTACCGACACTGGCCTGGGTGAAAGATTGACGAACTTGTAGAGTGTAATTAATCCCGGCTAGTCTTTCCTTTTAAGGTTTGAAGGAAGATTTGATAAAAACAGTGGGAGCCATCCTGATTAGATAAAATATATAACCAATTTGATCTTGCAAGAGCACACGCTGAGTGTTTTCTTCTCTCTCTCTCCTGGTAGCGACCATATCACGCCTTAATCAAGATAATAAAATGGATGTATTGACAGAACCCGCTTGTTATACTGAGCTGGGGAACGTTGGTCCCGCTCCAACTTATAATTGTTATAAGACAGAGCAGGAAATAAGGGGAATACCAGAATTCCTATGCCGCCCAAACGAAGAAAGTGCATATGATGCATCTTCTTCGGGTGTGTTCATTATAAAGAACTGTTTCTCAGTATCCTCTGAATCCTGGGTATTCGATACCGGATCAGGATCCCAGATATGTAATCTGTTACATAGGGCTACAAAAGGGTAGAAAAACTGAGAAAGGGTGATAAGTTTCATGAGACAGAAAACGGGGCAAGTGTTGCAGCCAAGTCTGTTGGTCACTGTCACCCTGTATTACGAATACATTGATTCTGAACAAATGCTATTAGATACCGAACCTGATATACAAAATCATATCAGTCTCTTTATTAGTAAAGAAAGGATATAATTTTGTATTGATGGATAATGTTTTGAACACTTCCTATATCAAAAGTTGATCGGTTCAGGCACGCTATCTAAAAGCATTGACGTTCTAAATCAAACTACAGTTCCTAGTATACAGAACACACACAAGAGGAAAAGTTCAGAAATGAACGAATCATTCTTGAGGCATTGTAGACTAGGTCATATCAATGCGACCCGACTGGCTGAAGTTACATTTTAGATGCATATTTAAATCAGTTTGAATTTACATCTTGTGAAACTTGCCAGTCATGTCACAAAGATAAGATGACCATAGCTCTGTTCATTAGAAACAGAGGAAGAGTTAGTAAACTCTTGGGACTGATTCATGATGATGTATGTAAGATCTCCTGTCTACACATGCCAGGACTGGTTCTTTATACTTCATTATATTCTCTGATAATCTCTCAAGATTCAGTCGTATGTTCCTGTTGAAACATAAGTCCGAAGCTTTTGAGGTATTCACAGAATATAAGTTGGAAGTAGAGAACCAAAATAGGGGTATAAGTATTATGTCCTATGATGAGATCATGGAGGAGAATACTTGTGCACAGAAATCCTGGTCTATTATAAAGGAGAATGAGATTCTTTCTCAGCATTACTCCTCCGTATACACCATAGCACGATGGTATATCGGGGCGGAGCAATCACACCCTATATGATAAGGTGTGATTTATGATGAGTACTACTGAGTTACCTGTTTCCTTTTTGGGAGTTATGCGCTTAAGAAGCTGCATACCTATTGAATAGGGTTCGAATCAAATCACTACCTACCACTTCATATGTGATATGGAAAGGGAAGAGCCCATATCTTAAGTAAGTTAAGATTTGGGATTGTCCGGCCTATGTCAAAAGCTAAATCCGGACAAGATCGAGGCAAGATCAGTTCTGTAGAACTGGAAAGGTTCCAGCTGTACAAAACTGCTAATGATTTGACAGAACCAAAGGATTCAATAGTTTCCGACGAACCTCAGCCTCTCCGCCGATCTAGTAGGGTTCCTCACCCACCTGAGAGATACCTCGGTTTCTCGATGACAGTGGGAGCGAGGATTGCATCATGAGATGATGACCCAACCAGTTTCGAGCAGGCCATCGAGAGTAGGGACTCTGTAAGAATGGCTGGATGCTTAGTGATCTGAGATGGAATCCTTATACACCAACAAAGTATGGACTTTGGTTGCTATAACTGAAGGGTTAAATCCCCATCAGGAGCAAGTATATCTTGAGAAGATTACTTGGTGTACATGGAAAAGTTAAGACTTTTAAAGCTAGACTTGTTAAAGGTTTTAGTCATCAACCAGGTGTGGATAATGATGAAACCTTTTCTAGGGACTATGCTTGAGTCCATCCAGATCCTACTTGCCACGGCTACATACCATGAATACGATATCTGGTGGTTGGGTGCCATGACTATTTTTCTAAATATTGATTTAGAAGAGAGCGTCTATAAGTACACAGCCAGAGGGCTACGTAAATAGTGGGAGCAGCGGAAACGTGTGCAAGATGCTTTATAGGATAAAGCAGGCATCGCGGAGTTGGAACATCTGTTTTGATGGATTAGTCAAAGAAGTTGACATCATCAAAATGGAAGATGAACCTTGTATGTACAAAAAGGTAGTAGGGAGTATGGTGGTGATCCTCGTAGAGTACGTGGATGACATACTCTTGATAGGAAAAGAGTTTCCTATACTACGATCGGTCAATCTCCTATTATCACAAGGATTCTCCAAATAGGATCAAAATGATACCTCCTAAATCCTGAGTTTTCATCTATGAGATAGATGTAATTGGATGCTAGGATTCTCACTTGATGAAGTAAGATGGTATCAATCGATCCTGGGGAGAATCACTGGAAGAGTTCCAGGGTGATAAAGACGACTGAATGTCAGTCACAGGCATTGTCTTTACCCTCAGTAAAGGGACGGTATGTTGGAAGATTTCCAAGCTAGATACCGTGACAAACTAGACGATAAAGGCTGGTAACATCACTATTAAAGATACTACCAAAGAGGCAGTTTGGGTGTATATTGGTTCATAAGATGAACTAGGTTCCTACCATTGTGTGACAATGGAACTTTGGCTTTGGCCAAGGAACCATGGTCCCATCAGTGACCCAGACAAAATCTGAGGCAGCATCACCTGATCATGGAGATAGTTGATCTCCAGGTTGATCGAGGTTAGGAGAGTAGACTCAGAGGACAACACGGCGGATCCACTCACGAAGGCCTTTTCTCAAAGAGAGACTTTTAGGGGATGGTTGAGTATGTGATACTGCAACCACTGCTACAGATGGCCCTAGTGCAAGTGGGAGATTGTTAGTTATATGTATGCCCTAGAGGCCATTACTACATTGGATGTATATTGTAGTGGATGCTGGGACATATATAGGTAGGACTTTCTTGCTCGACATGATAGTACGCTATCTGGTTGCTCTTTATCTTAACGTGTATACTTTCTGTCTCTCTGTTACATGTTGATAAAGCCCTTAGGATGTGTACTCGACTTCCAGGACTGTGATGCAGATCATACTAGTGGGGCCTGGGTAGTCAATGAGTACATCCTTCATTGTTCCTAGTCGTGGGAATATCGAGACGGGGCATCGATATTCCAGAGTAGACTAGCGTATATCTTCTCGACCCATGTGATGGGCAATGGATGATCCCATATCCACTGGTGTTTGACATCAGAGATGGTATACGGGTGCTCAGTGGAGACTGGGTACACTGAACGGACTCGCCGAGAACTCCCAGATGGTATTATACCTCACGTCAGATGGCAGTTCTCTGGTGACACTGGTACAGCTTAGTCTGTTGACCCGAGATCATCATAGAGTCTTGTGTGTCTCCCACTGTGCTTTGATTTCCACCCTACCACGGCTCTACTGAGTCGTGCAAACAGGTGGTTTTTGGGTACAGTCCCGATTCACATGGAGGCAATGAGCGATAGGAGGGGATTCGTCTCTCCCGGTATTGGGGGTTGATGTTGCGCAATGCACGACTGGCCATAACAGGAAATCCCTGGCCAGGGTTGCAATGATATACTGGTAAGAGTTATCAGTAGTTTCACGATAGTTATGGACCCTCAAGTCGGCATGACTTATCGAGCTACTAGGGTCTGACGTTTTACCACCCCTAGGCGAGATATGCGACATATCAGACGAACAGACCGGACTGTACGGTAAGTGTTACTGGTTGGATTCACAGGAGTGTGAGCGGGCTTGCTCGTCGATCTTCTGATCGCTCAATACCCGGGTGGCCGTTACGTTTAGCAGACCGCTTGCGGCTTGTGGGTGTTTGATATGATCATCATCTGCTGCCGGCGTATTGACGAGTCTTTAGAGTCCTACACAGAGGTTTCCTAGCTCAAGCGAAACGAAATAGGAGCGCATATGAGATATGTGCGGGACCGAGAATAATGCGTGTATGTGATACCGTATTCTATTCTCGCGATGAATGTATCGAATGGTTATATGCGATGTAACCTAGTTATCGAATCAAGGATTGACTCGATAAGCCGATACATTGGATACTAGCCGGTTATATGCGACATGACCGGATCGTTAAATCAAGTGTTGATTTAATGATTTAATATAGAATTATATATTTGATATATTACTTTGCATTAACTAGTATTGGTTCACTTTAAATGGATTTACTCACTTGGTCTGTGCACATTGTATATGTGATATATTTTGTGCACATGATTGTATCATGATACATGCATGCTAGGGTTAGTGTAAAGAATTAGACCATGGTTAAGTTTATGATTAGGGTTTTTCTTTTTATTTACTTATTCATTTATTTATTCTTTTTGTTTATTTTGGAAAAAGAAAATGATAAAGAAATTAGAATGGTGGCTTGATTTGTTTGTAGTTGAAGTTTCTTGAAACTTTGACTAAGTCACCATTCTTGTCTCATCCTTAACCCTAACCATTCAAGTTAACCATGGTCCATTCTCTACAACTAACCAAGGGTTAGTAAATGATAAGTATTGATTTATTTATCATTTACATAACACTTATCATAATTCTTTATCATCTTCTTCTTCATCTTCAACTTGAAGAAAGCTTGCACCATCAATGGCAACTAGCCAAAATGAGTGAGAAATCCAAATCTAAAGTCTACCCACTTCCTATTTCTTCATCCTCTACCTCTTGCCAAGTTGTATAGGGTGTTTCCTTCACAAGTTTTCAAGGCTTGGTGAAGTTGGAGCTTGTTCTTGTGATGCCTCGACGTAGATCATCTTCGGCATCGAACCGACGATCAAGCCCGCCCATTCTTCGATGATGCCAATGCTAGAGTCAAGGGTTCGATTTGGACAGCGGAGAGAGATCATCGCGGAGCTTAGGAAGTGGTGGACCGGATCTACAAAGGTTGTAGTCACTTTCCCTTAGCATTTAATTCGATTACATGCTTGCTTCGCCTATATATCTAGTTAACGATCCGTATTAGGGTTTGTAGGCACAAGGAATTTTTGATTTGTGCATGTTTGATCACTTGTGAGACTCCATTAGAGTGCCTAGGAACCCTACAGTGGTATCAGAGCCTAGCTAGAGCCTTAGGCGAAGTCCCGACGGAGTTAGAAGTCCGATCGACCCAAAACCCCGACTTGAAAAATGCTCTCTGGACAATTCTGTAAAATGTGGATTTTTGTGTATTAAAAATATTTAGAAAAATAAACAGGAAGATCTAAGGCTTACTGTAAAATTCGAGGACCTGATTCCATAAAGGCGCCGCGGATCCGCGGCATGAGCATGCTCATGCGGCGGTTCCGCGGCCATTTTGTCGTCTTGTGCATCCAATTTTGCACAGTAATTCTTAGTTTTCTGTGCTGGCTTTCCTGGGGATTTTAATAATTTTTTCCATAGATGCATTTTCTGGGTCGTATTGGGGACTCGGTATATCGATCGGATTGTCTAATTCTGTCTGTGTGCTTTTCCGGATAATCTTAGAATATGTTAAAAAGTTCGACCGGATATAAATACCCACTTTTTCCCCTGCCGGGAAATTTCCAATTGTTGGATTTTTCCGTAGTTTAACGACGTTCTAAGTAGTGCAAGTAACGCGATGGTCCCTCTAGAAGACAACAAACCTTAACTCGATTATGTGACCGTCTTGAACTGCCCTTTGAACCTTCGGATTTGGGGCAGTACGGCGTGCCACATGTGAGGCGTTGGCTTGACCCTTCTACGGCTGGACCAATTGTACTGAGGCACGAACTGAATGCTGTTAGACTTATTTCATGTGTTGAGCTGTATCGGGAAAAACTTGGGTGTTCGATTGTTCGATCGGAAAGTTTAACATTTTCTATTTATCCGGAATGTGATACAATAATTGGAATTCACAAGTAGTTATGAGATAACAGAATGAATGTTATAAACATAGCAGTTTAGTCTCACTTGATCGGTTGCCACGGAATTTTGATGAGATCAAAAGTCCGTCGCAATCACGTAGCGTACGTGGATACTCGCCGGGTAAACTTAATAGACAGCCTCACCCCATAGCCCCGACCAAGTGACTGTAGGAGAACCCCGTCGCCGAAAGCATTTGTTCGGGTGCTCGCGGTAGCGGTGTTCCTCCTTGGTGCACTTCGTCGACGGCGTCGGGGGGTGCGGCCGCCTACTAAAGTTTGCGACGAGCATTCGATCAGAATGTCGGGAATCCTGTTGAATTGCCCGACTTGATATTGAAAAGAGTTTTCGATAATGAGACTAAAATACGGGGTTTATAATTGTTAGGCATGCGATGTCTAAGTATTTCATTTGGTCAGGCATGCGATGTCTGAGGAGGTTGCGGATTCCAACTGTTGTAGTTTTACACTTTCTTTTCTGTGACCGTAAGTGTAATATGTGATATCGCCGGTTTCGTTGCTATATATCAACGACAATTGGGATGCGCATATTTACTTACGTTGATGACATGTGATGTTATGTGTTGCTGGATATGTTATATTGGATCGTCGTGTTTGAATAGCCGGGGTTTTTTTATGTGAGATGAGTGTTTTTCATTTTCATTCATGTAAAAACTTGTATGTAATATTCTTTTATTGGGGCACTTCCAGGTTGCGGAAGTTGTCACCGTTGATGTATATTATTTACTTTTCTGCACTAGGATAGACCCAAGGAGGGGAGCACAAGTAACCGGGTTCTAGGGTCCAGTGGGAGACCATCTCGAGGAGTCGATTCCGGGTCTCCTAACCCTAGAATTGGTAGGGTTGCTTGCCTCTCTCGTAGGGGTCTAGGGGTGTGGGATTGGCTATTCATCACGACCGTGGAATCCGTGTTTTATACTGGCTCGTATTGAAAACACGGACGTCCTAGTATATCCAATATTTCATATGATTCTTTCTGCTACGTTATCTATGATGTGATCATGTGATGTTCTGTGACAGATATTATATATAGTATATATGATATATTATATAAACGTTGCTTATGTTTTACACCCGCGCTAGCCCTGCCTCGCTCTGGCGTTAGTTACCTAACCTAACGGTGCAGACGGGATATCGAGGCGAATGCGGATGGCATAAGCGTACGTTATATTTATCTGTGATGATTAGGTGGACTTAAATGATAGGATATTCATTAATGAGATTAATGAAAGAAAATAAACCTAATTGATGTTGTGGAATCGAATTTCAAAATAAAAACAGGTAGCTACAGTTCTTGCTTTGCATCGCGGTGTTCATTATAGAACATCCTGCACCTTATTCGATGAGGAAAGGACCGAGATCCCTTCACCGGGAGTGACTCCTTTAGCAATAACTGGAAGATGCTACAACCCTCGGTTTGCCTTTTGATCGCTTCTATAGTTTCTGCTTTGCACAGTGATATATATGATATATCCCGCACCTCATTCGACGAGGAAAGGGCCGGCGATCCCTTCACCGGGAGTGATCCCTTTAGCAAAACTAGAAAAGCCTCAAAAACATTCCATTTAAAAACCATTTGATTCTGCAACGAGATCAAGTTCAAAGCGTTAAAGGTTTTCATAAAAACCAGCCGCAACCCTCCGTCATTTTAGGAAGTAGAGTACTTAGTATTCGTGCTGTGTTTGTTGACCATAGTCAAGGCACAGTGTACGGTAGCTAAGTGATGTCTTCCTACACCGCATATGATGCGATTAGTTAGGACAGTCGCGTGACTTTGTTGACCTTAGTTAAGGGTCATGTGGGTGGGTCTAATTAATCACGAAATGACGGGTAGAACTTGACTAGTACTTATGATTTGTTGACCATAGTTAAGGTCATAGGTGCTAGGGGTAAAAACCTTTATCGGGAGTTTCAAGTGTTGAAATTTGCAATGAGATTGCATACCTTCTATATGATAGTTGGATCCCGATACCCACTGCGAGTAATTGTTACTCCTGAGAGAGTTTTGCACTTTGCAATTAGCCGATCAAGTAGGTGTCTAGAAAGGTGTCAACGAGGTTACGCCTCTGGGAAAACGAAGTTTACTGTAATTAGGTCTGTGCGAAAGCACGGGGAACCTCCCTCAAAGTACCGACACTGGCCTGGGTGAAAGATTGACGAACTTGTAGAGTGTAATTAATCCCGGCTAGTCTTTCCTTTTAAGGTTTGAAGGAAGATTTGATAAAAACAGTGGGAGCCATCCTGATTAGATAAAATATATAACCAATCTGATCTTGCAAGAGCACACGCAGAGTGTTTTCTTCTCTCTCTCCTGGTAGCGACCATATCACGCCTTAATCAAGATAATAAAATGGATGTATTGACCGAACCCGCTTGTTATACTGAGCTGGGGAACGTTGGTCCCGCTCCAACTTATAATTGTTATAAGACAGAGCAGGAAATAAGGGGAATACCAGAATTCCTATGCCGCCCAAATGAAGAAAGTGCATATGATGCATCTTCTTCGGGTGTGTTCATTATAAAGAACTGTTTCTCAGTATCCTCTGAATCCTGGGTATTCGATACCGGATCAGGATCCCAGATATGTAATCTGTTACATAGGGCTACAAAAGGGTAGAAAAACTGAGAAAGGGTGATAAGTTTCATGAGACAGAAAACGGGGCAAGTGTTGCAGCCAAGTCTGTTGGTCACTGTCACCCTGTATTACGAATACATTGATTCTGAACAAATGCTATTAGATACCGAACCTGATATACAAAATCATATCAGTCTCTTTATTAGTAAAGAAAGGATATAATTTTGTATTGATGGATAATGTTTTGAACACTTCCTATATCAAAAGTTGATCGGTTCAGGCACGCTATCTAAAAGCATTGACGTTCTAAATCAAACTACAGTTCCTAGTATACAGAACACACACAAGAGGAAAAGTTCAGAAATGAACGAATCATTCTTGAGGCATTGTAGACTAGGTCATATCAATGCGACCCGACTGGCTGAAGTTACATTTTAGATGCATATTTAAATCAGTTTGAATTTACATCTTGTGAAACTTTCCAGTCATGTCACAAAGATAAGATGACCATAGCTCTGTTCATTGGAAACAGAGGAAGAGTTAGTAAACTCTTGGGACTGATACATGATGATGTATGTAAGGTCTCCTGTCTACACATGCCAGGACTGGTTCTTTATACTTCATTATATTCTCTGATAATCTCTCAAGATTCAGTCGTATGTTCCTGTTGAAACATAAGTCCGAAGCTTTTGAGGTATTCACAGAATATAAGTTGGAAGTAGAGAACCAAAATAGGGGTATAAGTATTATGTCCTATGATGAGATCATGGAGGAGAATACTTGTGCACGGAAATCCTGGTCTATTATAAAGGAGAATGAGATTCTCTCTCAGCATTACTCCTCCGTATACACCATAGCACGATGGTATATCGGGGCGGAGCAATCACACCCTATATGATAAGGTGTGATTTATGATGAGTACTACTGAGTTACCTGTTTCCTTTTTAGGAGTTATGCGCTTGAGAAGCTGCATATCTATTGAATTGGGTTCGAATCAAATCACTACCTACCACTTCATATGTGATATGGAAAGGGAAGAGCCCATATCTGAAGTAAGTTAAGATTTGGGATTGTCCGGCCTATGTCAAAAGCTAAATCCGGACAAGATCGAGGCAAGATCAGTTCTGTAGAACTGGAAAGGTTCCAGCTGTACAAAACTGCAAATGATTTGACAGAACCAAAGGATTCAATAGTTTCCGACGAACCTCAGCCTCTCCGCCGATCTAGTAGGGTTCCTCACCCACCTGAGAGATACCTCGGTTTCTCGATGACAGTGGGAGCGAGGATTGCATCATGAGATGATGACCCAACCAGTTTCGAGCAGGCCATCGAGAGTAGGGACTCTGTAAGAATGGCTGGATGCTTAGTGATCTGAGATGGAATCCTTATACACCAACAAAGTATGGACTTTGGTTGCTATAACTGAAGGGTTAAATCCCCATCAGGAGCAAGTATATCTTGAGAAGATTACTTGGTGTACATGGAAAAGTTAAGACTTTTAAAGCTAGACTTGTTAAAGGTTTTAGTCATCAACCAGGTGTGGATAATGATGAAACCTTTTCTAGGGACTATGCTTGAGTCCATCCAGATCCTACTTGCCACGGCTACATACCATGAATACGATATCTGGTGGTTGGGTGACATGACTATTTTTCTAAATATTGATTTAGAAGAGAGCGTCTATAAGTACACAGCCAGAGGGCTACGTAAATAGTGGGAGCAGCGGAAACGTGTGCAAGATGCTTTATAGGATAAAGCAGGCATCGCGGAGTTGGAACATCTGTTTTGATGGATTAGTCAAAGAAGTTGACATCATCAAAATGGAAGATGAACCTTGTATGTACAAAAAGGTAGTAGGGAGTATGGTGGTGATCCTCGTAGAGTACGTAGATGACATACTCTTGATAGGAAAAGAGTTTCCTATACTACGATCGGTCAATCTCCTATTATCACAAGGATTCTCCAAATAGGATCAAAATGATACCTCCTAAATCCTGAGTTTTCATCTATGAGGTAGATGTAATTGGATGCTAGGATTCTCACTTGATGAAGTAAGATGGTATCAATCGATCCTGGGGAGAATCACTGGAAGAGTTCCAGGGTGATAAAGACGACTGAATGTCAGTCACAGGCATTGTCTTTACCGGCATTGTCTTTACCCTCAGTAAAGGGACGGTATGTTGGAAGATTTCCAAGCTAGATACCGTGACAAACTAGACGATAAAGGCTGGTAACATCACTATTAAAGATACTACCAAAGAGGCAGTTTGGGTGTATATTGGTTCATAAGATGAACTAGGTTCCTACCATTGTGTGACAATGGAACTGTGGCTTTGGCCAAGGAACCATGGTCCCATCAGTGACCCAGACAAAATCTGAGGCAGCATCACCTGATCATGGAGATAGTTGATCTCCAGGTTGATCGAGGTTAGGAGAGTAGACTCAGAGGACAACACGGCGGATCCACTCACGAAGGCCTTTTCCCAAAGAGAGACTTTTAGGGGATGGTTGAGTATGTGATACTGCAACCACTGCTACAGATGGCCCTAGTGCAAGTGGGAGATTGTTAGTTATATGTATGCCCTAGAGGCCATTACTGTACATTGGATGTATATTGTAGTGGATGCTGGGACATATATAGGTAGGACTTTCTTGCTCGACATGATAGTACGCTATCTGGTTGCTCTTTATCTTAACGTGTATACTTTCTGTCTCTCTGTTACATGTTGATAAAGCCCTTAGGATGTGTACTCGACTTCCAGGACTGTGATGCAGATCATACTAGTGGGGCCTGGGTAGTCAATGAGTACATCCTTCATTGTTCCTAGTCGTGGGAATATCGAGACGGGGCATCGATATTCCAGAGTAGACTAGCGTATATCTTCTCGACCCATGTGATGGGCAATGGATGATCCCATATCCATTGGTGTTTGACATCAGAGATGGTATACGGGTGCTCAATGGAGACTGGGTACACTGAACGGACTCGCCGAGAACTCCCAGATGGTATTATACCTCACGTCAGATGGCAGTTCTCTGGTGACACTGGTACAGCTTAGTCTGTTGACCCGAGATCGTCATAGAGTCTTGTGTGTCTCCCACTGTGCTTTGATTTCCACCCTACCACGGCTCTACTGAGTCGTGCAAACAGGTGGTTTTTGGGTACAGTCCCGATTCACATGGAGGCAATGAGCGATAGGAGGGGATTCGTCTCTCCCGGTATTGGGGGTTGATGTTGCGCAATGCACGACTGGCCATAACAGGAAATCCCTGGCCAGGGTTGCAGTGATATACTGGTAAGAGTTATCAGTAGTTTCACGATAGTTATGGACCCTCAAGTCGGCATGACTTATCGAGCTACTAGGGTCTGACGTTTTACCACCCCTAGGCGAGATATGCGACATATCAGACGAACAGACCGGACTGTACGGTAAGTGTTACTGGTTGGATTCACAGGAGTGTGAGCGGGCTTGCTCGTCGATCTTCTGATCGCTCAATACCCGGGTGGCCGTTACGTTTAGCAGACCGCTTGCGGCTTGTGGGTGTTTGATATGATCATCATCTGCTGCCGGCGTATTGACGAGTCTTTAGAGTCCTACACAGAGGTTTCCTAGCTCAAGCGAAACGAAATAGGAGCGCATATGAGATATGTGCAGGACCGAGAATAATGCGTGTATGTGATACCGTATTCTATTCTCGCGATGAATGTATCGAATGGTTATATGCGATGTAACCTAGTTATCGAATCAAGGATTGACTCGATAAGCCGATACATTGGATACTAGCCGGTTATATGCGACATGACCGGATCGTTAAATCAAGTGTTGATTTAATGATTTAATGTAGAATTATATATTTGATATATTACTTTGCATTAACTAGTATTGGTTCACTTTAAATGGATTTACTCACTTGGTCTGTGCACATTGTATATGTGATATATTTTGTGCACATGATTGTATCATGATACATGCAAGCTAGGGTTAGTGTAAAGAATTAGACCATGGTTAAGTTTATGATTAGGGTTTTTCTTTTTATTTACTTATTCATTTATTTATTCTTTTTGTTTATTTTGGAAAAAGAAAATGATAAAGAAATTAGAATGGTGGCTTGATTTGTTTGTAGTTGAAGTTTCTTGAAACTTTGACTAAGTCACCATTCTTGTCTCATCCTTAACCCTAACCATTCAAGTTAACCATGGTCCATTCTCTACAACTAACCAAGGGTTAGTAAATGATAAGTATTGATTTATTTATCATTTACATAACACTTATCATAATTCTTTATCATCTTCTTCTTCATCTTCAACTTGAAGAAAGCTTGCACCATCAATGGCAACTAGCCAAAATGAGTGAGAAATCCAAATCTAAAGTCTACCCACTTCCTATTTCTTCATCCTCTACCTCTTGCCAAGTTGTATAGGGTGTTTCCTTCACAAGTTTTCAAGGCTTGGTGAAGTTGGAGCTTGTTCTTGTGATGCCTCGACGTAGATCATCTTCGGCATCGAACCGACGATCAAGCCCGCCCATTCTTCGATGATGCCAATGCTAGAGTCAAGGGTTCGATTTGGACAGCGGAGAGAGATCATCGCGGAGCTTAGGAAGTGGTGGACCGGATCTACAAAGGTTGTAGTCACTTTCCCTTAGCATTTAATTCGATTACATGCTTGCTTCGCCTATATATCTAGTTAACGATCCGTATTAGGGTTTGTAGGCACAAGGAATTTTTTATTTGTGCATGTTTGATCACTTGTGAGACTCCATTAGAGTGCCTAGGAACCCTACACCAACAATATGCAAAGTCCCCCTTCCAAATTGCTTATTTGCACAAATGCAAATAAGCCCTCCTCCACCAATCTTCGGCCATTGAAAGATACAAAGAAAAATAGCCGAAATGGAAAACAAACTGGCAACTCCAGAAAATTGGTCCCGTAATAAATTACAGGAAAACCCCGATACTGTGTATACACACCCGCATTTGTATTCCGACCGAAATACAAATGCAATGAGACAAAATCTACACTGTACTATACTAGGATCCGGCTTAAACCAAAGCCGGCTAGTAATATCCGTTCGATCCTGATCCGTGCAATCCCGCACGTATCTGATCGAACCCTGCCATACCTCCATACGGCCTCTACAGCGTTTCGCCCGAAAACTTGAGCAACTGAATGTGGGGGACTCTAAAGACTCGTCAACACCTTGGTTGTGGATTTAACCACTAGCACGTCAGAGGTATAAGCCAATACGTAACGGACTACCAGGTATTGACCAAAAGGGACGTCGATGAGCGAACTCATCCTGACACCCTACTGAGCCTGTCAGTGACAATATCCGTACAGTCCGGTCCGTTCTTCTATGAGCATCGCATAGCGGGCCTAGGGGGTTAGTAAAAGTCAGACCCCCAAAAGCGGTACAAGTCGTGTCGGAGTGTAGCCCAGAACACCCTGAGATACTACTGGAATACCTACCAGTAAATCTCCTGTCTCGGCCGAGGGCTTCGTGTAATGGCTCTCCTAAACACAGCGCGACCTCACCCCCAATACCGGGAGAGACGAACCCCTGAAGATCCGCTCACTGCCTCCATGTGGCTCGGGACTGTACCCAACTAAAACCTGTTTGCACGTCTCCTTTGAGCGTGGTAGGGTAGTAATCAAAGTACAGTGGGAACTCACACGAGACAAATGACGATCCCCGGGTCAATGAACTAACCTGTACACATGTCACCAGGGAACTGCTATCTGACGTCAGGTATAAGACCAACTAGCATGTTCCCGGCGAGTCCTGTCCGGTGTACTCATAACCCAATGAGCACTTGTATACATCTTAGGTGAACCAATTGACACCAATGGCTTGTGAGACCGGCCACCGCCCCTCGTCGGGGTCTCGAATGTATACACTAGTCTACTCTAGAGTATCGATGCCCTGTCTCGAAACTCCCACGACTAGGGACCTTTTAAGGATGTGCTTATAGACCCCAACTCCCACTTATATGATCGCCCTCATACTGCTGGTGGTCAAGGAAGAATCCTAGGGGCTCTATCAACGTGTAATAGCGACATGTCAGGTCACCTAAAGCAGTACACGATGATAAAGGTAAACCAGATAGCATACTATCATCTCGAGTAAGACTGTCCTACTGGGACAGGTCCTCCCTCAATCATTGCAATCACGTGCCTGTGATCCAATAATTGACTCTGAGGGCACTATCTCCAACAATCTCCCACTTGCACTCAAGGCTAATTATTGCGATGTCGTATACTCACAGCCCGTGTGATACCGAACACCCAACTCCTCTACTAGTCAGTCTCACAAAGACCGTTTGCGAAACTATTGCGTTCGAGGAATAGCCTCAGTGAGTGGATCCGCTTTGATGTTTCTTTCTATGTCCCTCTATATCTCATGTTCGCGGAGAAAGCCATCTCCCGAAATGAGCAATACCTGTCTTAGAATGTGTCTGGATGTCTGATGGGACCTAGCTCATAAATGAACTCCAAATCCAAACTTCTTAGACTGTATTATCAACTGAACTTAATCAGTATCCTGCGCCATGCCTCCCTCAGTATTGCCTTGGACCACCTGTCCAAAATACTGCCCCTCGTCAGAAGGAAAAACTATAACTCTGACAACCTCCTTGTCGTCCAGGTCACCTTGGAAGCCTGGAATGATAACTGTCTCCTGAATGAGGCTGTCGTTATCATATCCCTAGAACATTCACTTATGTTCTAAAACTGCTTCCGACTGTTTCTCTAGGATAGGATCAATATCGACTTATTGCATCTAGTGCAAGAACAACATCTGGTGTGGTACTTGACATCTCATGATTGACTCAATTGCCTGAGCAAGTGATCTGCCAATCTTGCACATCCCTCTCCCCTTTAGTCTGTAAGACACCTTTAGAGAGGGTGACTCCATCACCTGTAGGTACACTGCAATGCCAGGAGTCGTCCATTCTAAATACTCTTAGAATGCTGTCTGAGTATCCTGATTGGGAAACCACCCAAATCTAGATCTAAAGCCATAGATCAAGTAACCAGTATGTCAGATATAAAATCCATTTCCTTTGTGGAGAAACCACTGTGTGACGACCAAAGTATAACCGATCATAGTATAGGAGTTTCTTTTCATATTCTGTGTATGTCATCCAAATACCATGACATCACACCCTACTACCTTCTCAACAGATCCATCCCCTATTCTGATGAAGTCAAACCTATGACTGTCACATCAGAAATTGATGATCTATCTCCGCTGCATCTGCTTTAGTCTATAAATAGACATAAGCCACCTGTCCACCAATGCTTCCGCTGCTCCCACTGACTACGACAACCCTCTGGCAGAGTCATATAGACGTTCACTTCTAAAGCCAGTTTAGAACGACGTTATACTCATCCTCCTGCCGGGTCTCACAGTCTGGAACAACAGCAATGGCAAGTCTGGGTAAACAAGAACTTCCCTATCACCGTCCTTGAGGCTACCGGAGTACCTCTCGGGTGCCTGAAGTTACCCACCTTATCTGCGGAGTGGCCAATGGAATGTCAAGCCAGATTGAATCTTTAGGTTCCTATGAAATCTTCAGTATTCGTTTGTGGTTCTGGAATCACTTCCAGTTCTACCATACTCCCACTACTATTTTCTGAAAAAATCCATTTTTATAAAAACTGTGGCGAGTCTAGAACAATATCACTATTGATCTTCCAGATGGTAGAAAGTCAACCCTCATCGTAGCCTGGGTC
Source organism: Agapanthus africanus (assembly GCA_030015575.1). Classification (NCBI taxonomy): domain Eukaryota; kingdom Viridiplantae; phylum Streptophyta; class Magnoliopsida; order Asparagales; family Amaryllidaceae; genus Agapanthus; species Agapanthus africanus. The sequence goes on along the minus strand of JASDDO010000026.1, from coordinate 509,606,001 downwards.
AAACCACAAACAGCCATTACAGAAACGTGCCTTGAGTTGTCCAGTGTCTGGTTTTAATCATAAACCGGACAACTCCCCGTACCTTAACATCGTTAAGATATGAACTGTTCTATATCCAATATAGAACCAGAGGCACTGATTTAATTGAACCAGATTCAAATCATGCAACTGTCTCCAGTGCATGTCAACTAAATGGAAGAAGGCCGATCAGCGTTACTCAACTTAGGAATGCTTCCAATTATGAGTAACCTGAAAGAGAAACAAGTTTCTCTTAATCATTACTATCAACTGAATACCCTACACAAGTATCTACATCTTCGATACTTGCAACATCTGGTTCTCTACTTTATTCATATACCTACAACTTCTCAAAATTCGGACCCTGTGTTTTCACGAAACACCTGTCTAAAAACTAGAGAAGTCATAAGTAAACCGAATATAGTACGAGGACCAACCCCTCTGTCCTCATGGACGCTGGACAGCATACAATACTCTGTATAAGTCCCTTGAGTCTAATAACTCATTCCCTGTGTGTCGTAGGTTGAAAACTGTACCTTTGGTTATGAAGAATTACACCGCTGTTTAATGCTCCATACTTAACCATCCACTGATATAGGTAAATGTCATAGACATAATTTCAAAAGGATATATCTCACTCTATAAAAATAGACGTACAGATGTATCAATTTGAAATTGGTGCATAACAGCGGATATTCAACACCAAATATTTGCCGACCGGCAAACAGCCCAGGTGATTTCCTCAAATATCACCGATTACAACGAATCCCGATATAATGAGGATGATCACCTAATTCCCACTAACCTACTCCGACTCATCATCTGTAAAACCATACAGATGTGAGAATCATACCTGGTAAATACATACCCTGGAGTAAGGACTAATTGGGAAATCAGTTTTCCTTTAACAGTGCACAGTGAAACTGAAACATTGAAATGTTTCGATGGGGTATCCCGGTATTCCTAGTAATGCCTCTTCCATTATCCAGATTCACGACTATAACCGTGTAATTCTTTGCCACCTCTCCAAATCCCTTCATATGTCTTTAGTCATTACCTTCTGTACACCCCTTTAGGCCAAATGGTTTTCTTCCTTCCCTACCGTTCGGCACCAGCCTATGGTTTGGAAGAAGACTATCCAATAAGCATAATGGGTGTACTGTCCCAGTCCTAGGAACACTCGCAATGCGAGAGAAGGTGAAGATAAAAGACACCTGAATAAACCTTATTCCTATTTCTCCTGAACCAGAATCCATCCCCGAACTGGAACAAGTTCCTTTCGAGTTCGTATATAACCATACGATGGAATATCCAATAAATTGTGGATCTTCGTAGTGATACGGAGTGTCCTGGAGAAATACAAAGGTGAAGTGGGAGTGTTAATGAAATACTTGGTTTGGTCATGAATAGCAGTCGCAATTTACTTTGCCCTCTTATTAATCCATTTCTTTGTCTTAACTCAATACCTTTTGTACACCATCGTTAGGCTAATTGGTTTTCTTCATTCCCTACCGGTCGGCACCTGCCTATGGTTTGGAAGAAGACTATCCAATTTGCGTAATAGGTGTACTATCCCCTAATCTAAGGGGTACTCGCAACCTGAGAGAAGGTAGAAGGAAAAGACAACTGAATAGTCCTATTCGTTTTCTCCAGAACCGGAAACCATCCTCGAATAAATCTCTTCGAGTTCGTATATAACTATACGATGGTTTTGTCCAATGGAAGTGGACGTTCGTAGTAATACGGGGTGTCCTGGAGAAAAAGGGTAAAAGTAGGAGTGGCAATGAGGCCTGCAACTCTGACAATCCAAAAGCCAGTGTTTAAGAAGGTTCAGTTAATTTTGGTCTCTGGGTCATAGTCTTAGGGTCGGGTCAATGGTCGCTGCCGAAGAGAAAGAGAAAAGAAACACTCAGCGTGCACTCTATCCTAGATCAGAATGGTTACCAATTTATCTAATCTGGAAACCTCCCACTGTCACCTCAAATTCTCCTCCAAACCTGAAAGAAGAATTAGTCGGGGTCACCCGAGGAGTAAACTAACTCATCAGTGGGAATCGGGATCCAACTATCATCGCATGATAACGTGACGGAATCCGCTCACATCATCACACTCCAGAAGGTATGCGCATATCTGGCAAGTTTCAGTTTCTTTAGAAACTCCCGATGTGATTTCTGCCCCATGCTCTTATGACCTTGACTTTGGCCAACATATCATAAGTCACATGTCAAGTTCTACCCGTCATTCTCCAGGTTAATTTGAGCCCACCCGTACATACCCTTGACTTTGGCCAAAATAGTAGTACGACTGCCCCAAACCAACGCATCTATCTATGCTGCATATGAATACCCAATAGCTACCAATCATTGTGCCTTGACTTTGGCCAACATACACAGCTTGAATACTATTGACCACCCATATGAAACGACGGAGGGCTACGAATGGTTTCTGGCGAAAACCTTTAACGTAATGAACTTGATATCGTTGAAGGAACGGATAGCTTTTTAGAAAATATAGTGACGAAAACCTTTGCTAAAGAGGTCATTCCCGGTGAAGGGATCTCGGCTCTTTCCCCGTAGAATGAGGTGCAGAATATTCCAACTGAATACCACGATGCAAAGCTAAAGTAATCGGCTATAGTGAAGTTATTGCCTTGACGCAAACTTCTGTCCAAGGGGTCACTCTCGGTGAAGGGATCTCGGCCCTTGCCTCGTCGACTGAGGAGCAGGATATTCCAACTGAATACCACGATGCAAAACAAAAGAGAACGTCCTTGCGATAACAGCTTTTTGAAAAGTGTTCCAAGAACATCAAATTAGGTTTGTTTTTAACTTGCATTGATCCGAATCAACGCAGTCCCATCAATTGATCACACCACAAAGAGCGAAAATATACTGATGTACGTATATGCCATCCGCATTCGCCACTGGGTCCCGTCATTACCCGTTAGGTTAGCTAACTAACGACAGAGCGGGGACTGGACTAACGCGGATGCAAAACATATACAACATCTACTAATATATATATACCAATATATAATATTTCGCTCAAGGCGTAATAAAAAATGCAACATCACAGAAATGTACAGCAACACAGAACAATACAGATATCTGGGATCCCCGGGTTTCACAGAGCCACTACTGAAACCCGACGTTCCCCTGGTCGTGTGGATAACCTGTGCAATGAAATCCTAGACCCCTACGGGCGCGGCAAGTTACCCGCCAAAACCTGAAGCGAGGCAGCCCCCTTCAGCAACGTGAATGGACCACCCAGCACTTCACGGAATCTGGTAACTAGGGCACCCCTCCTGGGTCAACCTGTACCCCCTACGAGTGCGGCGAATAGCCCGCCAATTCTAGAGTGAAGCCCCCTCCGTCTCAATACCATGAGATGCGGGCTTGTTGCCCTCTAGAACCCGGCTGTCCGTGCACCCCTCCGCGGGGTAATCCTAGTACAGAAAGTAAAATATACATACAACGGGTACATCGACCGCAACCTGGTCGTGCCCTAAAATAATAATACAAACAGGCAGTGATGGCAGTCCACATGTCGGACGCTCGCCCCGCAATATCAAATGTACATAATACAACCAAAAACTGTACTAGCATTGCATCTAGGCTATCCCCCACGACCGATCCGCAACATCACAGCAATACACAGAACATCAACGTGAAAGTCACGTTCGCAAGTCCGTCTAACCGGGCTATACCAGTTAGACAGGATTTACCGATCAAGTGACATTCACGGTCGCAGATATAATGTAAATACTGTGAACTAATGTGTTTAAAATATCCGATCGATCAAAATTTACCAAGTGGGCCCCAAACTTTACTGTAGCAGTTAAAGAAATTCTGGGCCCAAAAAGAATATTCCAAAACCCCTATTTTCATCACAGGAGCTCTCTGTAAAAATTTGGCACGCTGATCTGCATATACTGCGGCGGAACCGCGGCCCAAGCTAGGGTTTTGCCGCGGTTCCGCGGTCGTATGGAGCGATCACGTGATCAAATTTCTACAGAATTCTTATAATTCTCTGCATATCATTCTGAGACAACCTGAAAAAATTTTGGAGACAAAAAAATTTCGACAGAAACTGATATGCATGAAAACGCGGGTTTTGGGATTTTTGTTCGATCGGAAATGTAAAACACATTAGACCAAGCTAGACTAAGTTAATGGCGAGGCTCTGATACCACTGTAAGTGCACGGCGGCGCCCCGGCCTCCATCCGGAGGCCAAATGCGGAAGCGATGGTTAACTTTAGTTTTCAAACCGTCACCACCGCGCATTATAAACCCGGATCGGGCCATTAACTAGTCCTAGCTAACTACAAGATGGGGAAAAGAGATATACCGAGCGATCCGTGTCCTCCGGTCTTCTCGCCGTCGTCCCGATCTCCCGCGGAATGTCCGGTCTCCACCTCCTCGCCGGAAGGGCACCACGTCGCCTGCTTCTTTTACGGGCTCCCACCTCTATACCGAGGCAACTCGGGCACGAAGTTGGTGAGCCGACGTGCCCAAGGTTTGCTATAGAATATAGTGTAGAAACATGTCTCATTTGGGGTTATCGAAAGTGCCCTTTTGGTGGAGGAATGATACAAGCTCATGGAGATGGAACTTGTAGGATTTTTACACAAGCAAAAGAGCAAAAATCCTACAAGAGAAATTTTGGACAGCCCTCTCTCATGGCTTGGCCGGCCATGCTCATGGAATGGGAGAATGAGAGAGAGAGTGAATGAGGGAGTGAGTGGCTTCATCAATAATGCAAGAGGGAATCACATGTGATGAAAAGAAACGATCACCAAAACGAAACCACACTCCACCAACCATCATCATCACAACAAAAGTCAAGCCATCATGAAAGAAGAAGTCAAATGGTCAAGGGATGGTGGAACCATCATGATCCAACAATATACAAAGACCCCCTTCCAAACTGCTTATTTGCACAAATGCAAATAAGCCCTCCTCCACCAATCTTCGGCCATTGAAAGATACAAAGAAAAATGGCCGAAACGGAAAACAAACTGGCAACTCCAGAAAACTGGTCCCGTAATAAATTACTAGAAAACCCCGATACTTTGTATACACACCCGCATTTGTATTCCGACCGAAATACAAATGCAATGAGACAAAATCTACACTGTACTATACTAGGATCCGGCTTAAACCAAAGCCGGCTAGTAATATTCGTTCGATCCTGATCCGTGCAATACTGCACGTATCTGATCGAACCCTGCCATACCTCCATACGGCCTCTACAGCGTTTCGCCCGAAAACTTGAGCAACTGAATATGGGGGACTCTAAAGACTCGTCAACACCTTGGTTGTGGATTTAACCACTAGCACGTCAGAGGTATAAGCCAATACGTAACGGGCTACCAGGTATTGACCAAAAGGGACGTCGATGAGCGAACTCATCCTGACACCCTACTGAGCCTGTCAGTGACAATATCCGTACAGTCCGGTCCGTTCGTCTATGAGTATCGCATGGCGGGCCTAGGGGGTTAGTAAAAGTCAGACCCCCAAAAGCGGTACAAGTCGTGTCGGAGTGTAGCCCAGAACACCCTGAGATACTACTGGAATACCTACCAGTAAATCTCCTGCCTCGGTCGAGGGCTTCGTGTAATGGCTCTCCTAGACACAGCGCGACCTCGACCCCAATACCGGGAGAGACGAACCCCTGAAGATCCGCTCACTGCCTCCATGTGGCTCGGGAATGTATCCAACTAAAACCTGTTTGCACGTCTCCTTTGAGCGTGGTAGGGTAGTAATCAAAGTACAGTGGGAACTCACACGAGACAAATGATGATCCCCAGGTCGATGAACTAACCTGTACACATGTCACCAGAGAACTGCTATCTGACGTCAGGTATAAGACCAACTAGCATGTTCCCGGCGAGTCCTGTCTGGTGTACTCATAACCCAATGAGCACCTGTATACATCTTAGATGAACCAACTGACACCAATGGCTTGTGAGACCGGCCACCGCCCCTCGTCAGGGTCTCGAATGTATACACTAGTCTACTCTGGAGTATCGATGCCCTGTCTCGAAACTCCCACGACTAGGGACCTTTTAAGGATGTGCTTATAGACCCCAGCTCCCACTTATATGATCGCCCTCATACTGCTGGTGGTCAAGCAAGAATCCTAGGGGCTCTATCAACGTGTAATAGCGACATGTCAGGTCACCTAAAGCAGTACACGATGATAAAGGTAAACCAGATAGCATACTATCATCTCGAGTAAGACTGTCCTACTGGGACAGGTCCTCCCTCAATCATTGCAATCACGTGCCTGTGATCCAATAATTGACTCTGAGGGCACTATCTCCAACATGTTCTGTATGTTGAGAACTGTAGTTTGGTTTAGAACGTATATGCTTTTAGATAACGTGCCTGAACCGATCAACTCTTGATATAGGAAATGTTTAAAACATTATCCAACAATACAAAATTTTATCCTTCTTTAGTAAATAATGAGACTGATATAATGTTGCATATCAGGTTCGGTATCTAATAATATTCATTCAGAATCAATGTATTACCGTTTGGTAATACAAGGTGATAACTGCCAACACCTTGGCTGTAACACTTGCACCATTTCCAACTCTTGAATCTTTATCACCCGTTCTCAGTTCTCTACCTATCTATAGCCCATGTAACAGATTACATTAACGGGATCCTGATCCGGTATCTCATACCTAGGACGTAGAGTACACTGAGAAACAGTTCTCTGTAATGAACACACCCGAAGAAGATGCATCAACATGCACTTTCTTCGTTAGGGCAGCACGGGAATCCTGGAATTCCCCTATTTCCTGCTCGGTCTTATAACAATTATAAGTTGGAGCGGGACCAACGTTCCCCGGCTCAGTATAGCAAGTGGGTTCGGTCAATACATCCATATTATTATCTTGATTAAGGCGTGACACGGTCGCTACCTGGAGAGAGAGAGAGAGAGAGAAGAAAACATTCAGCGTATGCTCTTGTAAGATTAGATTGGTTATTATTTTATCTAATCAAGATGGCTCCCACTGTTTTTATCAAATCTTCCTTCAAACCCTAAAAGGAAAGACTAGCCGGAATTAATTACACCCTATAAGTTCGTCAATCTTTCAGTCAGGCCAGTACCGGTACTTTAAGGGAGGTTCCCCGTGCTTTCGTACGGACCTAATTAAAATAAATCTCGTTTTCCCAGGGGTGTAACCCTATTAACACCTTTCTAGACATCTACTTGATCGGCTAATTGTAATGTGTAAAACACTCCCAAGAGTAACTCTTACTCGCAGTGGGTATCGGGATACAACTATCTCATAAAAGGTATGCAATCTCATTGCAAATTTCAACACTTGAAATTCCCGATAATGTTTTGCCCCTAACCTCATATGACCTTGACAAAGGCCAACAAACCATAGGATGCTAGTCAAGCTCAACCCGTCATTTCCTGATTAAATTAAACCCACCCGCACGACAGTTGACAAAGGCCAACAAGGTCGCACGACTACCCTAATCCAATCGTATCATATGCTTATGCAAATAAGCACTAATCAGCTACCGCACACTACTGCTCCCCGCCGAAAGACGCGACCGGGACGTTGGAACATCCGGCCTGAATTTCGAGGGCAGATGCTATTTGGTGCTATCCGTCCACCTCTCCGAAGATGCCAAGTTGATTTATGGCACCGTATATCGAAGGTTTAAACGGATGCAGCCGATGTAGCAGACTTCGTCAGATTCCCCCTCATTGAGGGGTTTTTGATTGTGGGGACACTCTTCCCTGCAGGCGCAAGCCCCTGCAGTTAATTACGCTACTGCATCGCGGTAACCACTTTTTCCTTCTCCAGATGGTCACTTCGTGTCGTGTGTGTTTGTTTTGTTTTTGGTTGCCCGTGGATTGTATACGGAGACTAATTAATGTTGTCGCCCGTAGGGCGTGGATTAGTCCAAATCCGTATCTTCTTAGATTTGGGTTTGGGGTTGGGTTTAAGGATACGTTTGTCTCATTTGAGACTAAGATCAATTTAAACGTTTGTTAAGGATACGTTAGTCTAATTTTAGACTAAGATCAACTTAACGGGGTCGTTTAGATCCAACAAAAGAGCATTTAGGGCTCCATTGTTTAGTTTAGGGACATTGCGGTCCATTAGTTTAAGGACATTACGGTCCAATATTAGTTTAAGGACATCTCGGTCCATTATTAGTTTAAGAACATTACGGTCCAATGTTAGTTTAAGGACATCTCAGTCCAAGGTTAAGGACATCATAGTCCATGGGCTTAAGGACCCCACAGTCCAAGGTTAAGGACATCATAGTCCATAGGTTTAAGGACCCCACAGTCCGAGGTTAAGGACATCATAGTCCATGGGCTTAAGGACCCCACAGTCCATAGTTTAGAGATATCATAGTCTATAAAGTTTAAGGACATCATAGTCCATGAGTTTAAGGACCCCACAGTCCATGGAATGTTTGGTTATCGGGACCCGTCTCCACTTTAAAGACGTTGAAGGATTACAACGACAAATATCAAAGGAGTGAAGAGATGTACCCTTGAACCAGTTTTGGTTGAGAGATCTGTAGTCCAATTTGGGACTAAGATCTGTTAAAAGATTTATGAGCATATGGGCTCAATTAATCTGAATGAGGAGTTTATAGCCAATTTGGGCTCGGCCCACTCAGTTAAAATGTTAAACATTTGACAATGTTGAGCATTGATTTGAATTCTGACAATGTTTTTGTCTTTTACTGAATGCTGAGCATTCATCATAGCTCTGGGCTTTATTTAAAGAACAATTTATGTTCTATCAGCGCACACGTGAGGAGCACGTGGCGCGCTTGGCGCTTTGCGCCAGTCAAAGAGCGCAGAGCGCTTCTGCTGGGTAGCGCACACGTGAGGAGCACGTGGCGCGCTTGGCGCTGAGCGCTAGACCATGAGCGCAAAGCGCTAGTTTATGAGCGCAAAGCGCTATTTTTTCAGTGGCGCACACGTGAGGAGCACGTGGTGCGCTTGGCGCTAAGAGCCAGCCCATGAGCGCAAAGCGCTATTTTATGAGCACAAAGCGCTATCTGTTCAGTGGCGCACATGTGAGGAGCACGTGGTGCGCTTTGCACCAGTCAAAGAGCGTAGAAGCGCATCTAATCAATTTTATGATCTGAGAAATAAATTCTCGTTTATAAGAGACTTTTTCTTAAGATTCTAAGAACAAAGTTCTTATTTTGTAGGAGATATTTCAATCTCTTATCTTGGTGAAAGACTTTGCCTTTATGGATCTATGATCCTAAGAGAATTGAATTATCCCCCCCCCTCTTTTATAATGAGATGCTCATGATCTCTTTGTGAAAGACTTTAGTCTTATAGATCTATGATTTGTGAGAAGAATTATGTTCTTCTTCTTATTTTATGATGAGATCCTTTGATCTCTTTGTGAAAGATCTTGGTCTTGTAGATCTATGATCTTAAAGAAAGAAGTGAATTCTTTTTCTATGAGACGATTTCGTCTTTCTGTTCTTTTTACCTTGAAGAAAAGTTTTTCTTCTAACGAGAGCTTGGCTCTTCTTTCTGAGATTTTCTCAAAGTTTTGGGGGGAGTTCCTCTCTCTATTTTTCTCTCTCTTCTCTCTTTCTTTTTTTTCTCTTTTTTTTAGACTTGAAGTCTTAGATCCTTTATATAGGGCGAGCTGATTTGTTCAATCAGTTACGCAGATCTTTTCTCCAATTGATTTGGGGATTTTCCCGCCGTTGGATCTTTGATCCAAGGGTTTCTGATTTTCAGAAGGCAATTTTCTTGTTTTTAAAAAGATTGGGAAATCTTTCCCCATACAGAATTTATTCTGTAATTTTGGTGATTTTTAATCACCTTTGGATCATTGATCCACGGTGCTCTGATTTACAGAGCAGAATCTTTTTGTTTGGAAAGATTTTGAGCAATCTCTCCTTAACAGAATTTTATTCTGATTAATTGATGATTTATCATCTTTATTGGATCTTTGATCTGACGGTGGGGAGCTTTTAGTTCCAGCGCTAGCGCACCCGTGCTTTGCACGTGGTGCGCTGCTTAGAGTGCAGGGCACTCAGCGCTAGCGCACACGTGCTTTGCAAGTGGTGCGCTGCTTAAAGTGCAGCGCTCTCAGCGCTAGCGCACACGTGCTTTGCACTTGGTGAGCTGCTTAAGGCGCAGCGCACTTGGCGCTGCTATGAAGCGTTGCTTCATTTCAAAATTTGAAATTTGAACAGAGCTTTGCTCTCATTAGGGGAAACAAATTCCCCCCCCCCCCACCGTTGCGCTCACATGGCCTACATGTGAGTGCAGCGGTGGCAGCATCTGCGCCCTTGGATCAACTCAGAAGTTGAAACGGCATCTCAATGCCTATAAATAGGACCCTTGGCCCATAAGATGATTTCTGTTCATCTTCTTCCTTGTTTTTGCCTGAGAATTAATTCTCTCTTAGAGCATAGCTCTTCATCTTAAGAATTTTCTTAAGGACAAAACTCTGTCAAAATTTATGTAAAGATTAAATTTTTTAAAGGATTATTTAATAATCTAGGGTTTCACCCATTAACAGAGCTTTGCTCTTCATAGATCTTCGATCTAAAGAAAACCTTTTTTTAGGGTTTCATTAACAGAGCTTTGCTCTCTTGGAATCATAGATCAAAAGAGATCTTTCTTAGGGTTTCTTAACCCATTAATGGAGCTTTGCTCTCTTGAAATCATAGATCTAAAGAGATCTTTCTTGGGGTTTCTTAACCCATTAACAGAGCTTTGCTCTTTTCAAATCATGTAGATTTATTAATCTTTCATAAAGAACTCTTAAGAGTTTGTTCATAGATCTTGAAGATCATGGAATTTTAATTCATTAAAACTTTACTTTAAGTTCTCTGATGGGTTATTCCATCATTTTTACAGAGCAAGGCTCTTAGAATTTTCTTGAGGAATTTTATTCCTTTCATCATTAAAATCTGACAGATGTCATTCTATCACAGAGCACTGCTCTCAAGGGGAGATTTACTCCTCTGCCCGAGGGGTTCTCACTGAATGAGAATCTTTTGAGGATTTCCTCATTTAATGACAGTCTCATCAAATGATGAGGCTGTTTTATTAATGATGAACTGTCATCTAGATTATGTGTGTCCCCTTTGGTCCCTTTTTACTGCATTGCAGTGCGGTACGGATTTAAGTACCTAGTGATAGAACTTAAACTGTATCATTGGTGGCTGAAAATTTATTCTTTTCCATGCAGGTACTATGTCTTTCGACACTTCCTTCTCGTTCGTCCGTTCGGAAGGCGGATTTCCCGAAGCGCCCGTAGACCGAGAAGTTTTTGCACTGATTAAAGACCATGACCCGGAGCACAAGAATCTTCATCTATGGGGAACATGGTACAACCAAATCATCAGGGATCGGCGGAGCTTTTCTTGCGCGACACCTTTGGATCCTATTTCGGCGATCCCTTATGCAGATGCACCCCCGATAAACTATACTGTGGAGGAGGTGAATTGGACTTCAAAGGGTCTCCTTCGGCCTTCGATGGCCGCAATACCTGTGCAGCCGCCGGTGGCTTTGGACACTCTAGGGCGGCGCATATGTCAGGGCGAGTCGCGCCCTTGGGGACAGCCATACAACATAGGACTAACTCCCCGTCACCCAGCCGGATATCTACAGTGGGCCCGATACATCTTATCGGGGAAGAAGTCACAGCTGCTAAGGCTCGGATTGTACCCCACGATCTATGCTTCTTTGTTCCAGTATTCCACACCTCCTACATGGTGGGTTAAGGCATTTCTGGAGCAATGGAACATTCCGACCCACACCTTCCTCTTATTGGATCGATAAGTCTCCATTTCTTTGGAAGAAGTTGCTGAGATCTCTGGTTTACCCATTAGGGAAGAACATTATGAGGAGCTGCTTCCTTCGGATGAATACATTTTTGCCACCAAATCAATGGCAATGGGTCTTACCCCGGAAAATGCTATTCAACACCAATTCCTGAGTTTGATAAAGGTGCTGAATATCTACGAGAATCTTTTTCTCGAATCCGAAGGTCGTGGGGTTAATTTTGCAGATTTTATCGCTCGTTTTCTCCGCCCGGAAGTACTGTCGAAAGAAGCAGCGAAGTTCGCCAAACTTGACGATCCTTTTGGCTTAGGTTTGGGCAACCTGCCGATGGCGGAGGCAGATCAGAAGAATTTCTTTCTCCCCGGCACCCCGGTCGTTCCTCTTGCAGAGCTGGCAGCTTATGAGGCGTCCGTCTTCTACCCAGTGCATCAAATGGTTGCTGGGATACAAGTGGCCGTCGGGATCGCTGGGTTAGCCCATTTGTATCACGGCCTCAGCTTGGCAGCGGATACTACTGAGCCAGGGGTGTAGCCTGCCAACTTTTCAATGCATTATTTCACCTCGTGGCTCGAGTTGCACGTGCTTGGCGTCTTCGGTATCCATAGAAGGCCTTCCTTTTATGACAGATGTAAGTTCCCCCGGATCATGCGGCTAGTCGACGCATCCATCGTAAATCCGACACCGCGGGAAGTTAGGGGTTTGCTCCTTCATCCACGCACGGTTGGAGATGGTATGTCCTTCACCGATAAAATTTTGACCGTCGGCCAGGAATCCGTGAAAACGGTGCTGCCATTGCAGGACATTTTTAAAGACGGGGCCTCTGTCTTGAAAGCTCAGGAGATTCTTCATCTATACTCCATCAGGTAGTGTATATGCCCTAGAGGCCATTACTGTATCATACTAGTTTGTATATTACTTAATGGAAGCTTGGGATATTCACCTTGTATATACAATCTTGCTCAAAATAGTAGTATGCTACTTGGTTTGTTTCTACTTCAATGTGTACATGTGTTTATTTTTGTATATCGCCTATACACATTAGTGGAGCCCTTAGGATCTTTGCTTGATTACCAGCGATGTGATGGCCGTCACACTAGTGGGGCTGGGTAATCCATAAGCACATCCTTATGCAGGTCCCTGGTCGCAGGACTATCGAGACAGGGCATCGATACTCCGGAGTAGACCAGCGCATGCGCTTCTCATCCCAGTGTGGGAGGCGGTCTGTCCCACAGCCGTCAGTACGTCTTACTTGAGATAGTTTGCGGGTGCTCGTTAGGTTACGGGTACACTGGACAGGACTCGTCGGGAACTGACTAGTTGGTATTATGCCTATCGTCAGTTATCAGTTCCCAGGTGACATGAGTACAGCTTAGTCCGCTGACTTGACACTATCACTTCGCCTCGAGTGTGTTCCCACTGTACTTTGATCACTACCCTACCACGGCTCAAAGGAGTCGTGCAAACAGGTAGTGGTTGGGTGCAGTCCCGAAGCACTTGGAGGCAGTGACGGTTAGACAGGATTCGTCTCTCCCGGTATTGGGGGTTGACATCGCGCTGTGTCTAGGAGAGCCATTACACGAGTAGTCCCTGGCCAGGGCAAACGAGATATACTGGTAGGTTTCCAGTGTTATCTCAGGGTGTTTTGGGCTTCGCTCCGGCACGACTTGTACCGCTATTGGGGGACTGACGTTTACCGCCCCCTAGGCCCGCCATGCGATGTATCAGACGAACAGACCGGACTGTACGGAGAATGTCACACTCAGGCTCAGTAGGAGTTCAGATGGGTTTCGCCTCGTCGGTCTTCTTGTCGGCATTACCTGGGGACCGTTACGCACAGCTAGTGCCGCTTGCGGTCTGTGGTTAAACCCACTGCCAGCGTAGTGTCGAGTCTTTAGAGTCCCACACAGAAAGCTTTTCGCCTTTAGGCAAAAGAGTAGAGGTCGCATGGTATTGCGACAGGTCGCATGGTTTTTGCGACAGGGTTCGGTCACATCCGTGCACTTGTGCACGTACAGTGTCCGGACAGTTTACACTAGCGGGCTTTGGTTTAAGCCAGATCCTAGTGTTCCTTTTGGGATTGGATTTATCCAGTGTGCATTCGTGTTCCTCGGAACGCGGATGCGGGTGCGTATGCACAGTTGACAGGGAGACAGAGGCAGCGGATTCTTATTAGGGTTGTTGACAGTTGACCGTTGACTATTTGACTTTTTGTTCAACCCTAATGAGAATATGATATGTGATTAACTATTATATTAATTAAGTATTATGGTGACATGGTTGTTGACTTTTGTTGACTTTGTTGACTTGTTGACTTTTGTTGACTTGTTGACTTTGTTGACTTGTTGACTTTTGTTGACTTGTTGACTTTGTTGACCGGTTGACTAGGCTTGACTAGTTGACCATCATGATAACCATAGCCATCATTTCATGGCAAAGACTTTTGTTTGCTTGCTCATTTGTGTAAAATGAGTGCATGAAATGATATGGTTATGGTTGCTTCAACCATTACATAAGACTTTTTTAGTATGATGAGTTATCATGACTTTGGATTATGAGAGGGTGAGAGACAAAAGACTTGCTCATTCTTTCTTGCTCATTCTCTCTCTTGTTCTTGAGCTCTCTTATTTTGCTCTCACCTTCTTGCTCTTTTTCCCTCTCTTTAATCTATGGTTCTCTTGTCTCATGAGTTGAGAATCAAGAACCATAGATAAAATCCCACACAAACTCTTCTCTACTCATTCTAGTTCACAAGGTTTAGCAAACCGAGTGAACTAGTTTCTTCAAAGAACGAAGAAGGAGCTAAAGGTTGGAGCTTTCAGGTGGATCTATCTTCGGCGTACGGAGACGACGGGAAGAAGCCAATCCGGACCACCATCGGAGTTTGAAGACGAAGGAGTTCAAGACAAGCAAGGTATAACCCCCTAACCGAGTAGCTAGAAACTCGTAGTTAGGTTGCTAGATAGATGTTTAACCAAGATCCGGGTTTTAGGTCCATGTTACCACCTCCGTAAAAATCGTTTTTTACCAAATTCCGCATTCCCGAAAGTACCGGGAGAGGTAGCATGGACTTACACTTCATCTATACTCCATCAGGTCGGGCTTTCTTGTATTTAGGCAGAATGATGCGGCGTTGTTCATGAGATATAACCCGCATCATTTCGCCCAGCAGTTAAGCTACAATCAGGGCATCCCACTTGAGGCTTTCTTGGCAGAACCCGCTGCTACCGAAGAGGGTATCCGGAGCGCGCTGCATCATTTTATGCGCCTAAACATGGGGTCCAACTTCTTCATCAGTGAACCGAGCTGTGTTCCGAAGTCCCTGAACGTGTATGTGGCATGGTATCAACATTTGATGGGCGTCGTCATTAGGGAAGAAAAGCGATTGCTGCTTGATCGCAAGGGCACCACCCTGGCTGGTAACCCCGCCGTTCCCTTGAAACGACATACCATTGTCCATCCTCCCTTGAGGGAAGCTGCTGTGGCTGTGGTACCGCGTAATATACCTGAGCTTCCACTACCTCATGCTCCCATTAAAGTGGTCGCTGTGGCGTCTCTTGAGTCCGGCTTGGGTGTGGAGATCGGGACTCGCCATCCGAAGTTGCCCGCTAAACGCAAGCTCGTGTTACTGGCAGCCGGTACTCGCTCGCAGAAGAAGAAGAAGTCAATTCTTTCTGCAGACGTTGTACTCGGCCAGGAGCCCCATGCTCCTTATAGCGAAGGCTTAAGCGAATACGGGACCAACGAGGGTCTATTCATGGCGCCAGATAATACTGATTTGGAGGCTGCCATCGCAGCTTCCGAGCGACTGGCTAGCCACAAAGCAGGACTGATCACCCTCGCTGAGTCAGGTAATCTTCAGTCATATCTTTTTGTTGTTGCATTACATTTTTATTATCGTGTTTTGACTGACACTTTTTCTTCAACAGGTGTTTCCACTGAAGAGGCTCTCGCGGCTTCCCTCAAGACTTTTGAGGAGGAAGAGAGGCTTCGCGCTTCGCTGGGCGTTGATATATTTCGGTTCATTGTGCCTTCATACCCTTTTCTTATGGGTAATTTGACCCCTTTTTCATCTTATCGCAGGGACTACTTCGACCTAAGTTATCCCAAGTGTCGTGCCGACTTCGCAAGGTGGTACGGAGACGCTTCCAAGGCCGGCTACCGAAGTCCCAGCTTCCCCAGTATTGCCAAAAAAGGCTTTACTTAAGCAACCGATGACGGACGCCATAACGTCTCCAGAGGTAGCTCCTGGCGCGGACGATGATGTCTCCTTGACAGAGGTCCTAAGAAGATCAGCCTCACAAACCAGGCGGAAAGGGAGCGCAGAAGGCGTGCAGCTAGAGAACGTAACGCCGCCTTGGCCGTAAGTGCAGGCTCGAGCGCTGCTTCCCCTGTCCCTGCTTCTTCAGAGGGTGCCCCGGCCGCTCTGTCTACCGCTCATAGACACGTGGTACGCGCGGCTCGAGAAGCAATTGAAAAGCCGTCCCAAGGTAACGTAACTCTGGGTCCTTTTGTCAGAATTTGATCTTCAGATTCTTATATATCTTACCCTGCAGGGCCAAGTCCTGGTGAGGAGGTGGCGGGTGAGATGACGGCAACCACTGAGCCCGAAGCGGCTACTCTTTCCCAGGAGTCCGGGACTGCTCCAATTGCCGCTCTTTCCGCCTGCAGTTCCCTACCATCGCCTGGCATCGCGAGTGTTACGACGGCTTTTGTGGAATCAGGGGACGCAGCCACGGGTGGCGAAACTATCCCCCCGATTGAGATCGAAGAAGTCATGGTGCTTGGTGATGCTCCCGTTGTAGTTCTGGCTGATGACCTGTCTGGTAGGTCTCGGGTCGCTGTATTCTTTTCGTTTTGCAATCCCTTCTGATGACATTCTGTTCTTTTCGAATGTAGGTGTGGCGAGCGCTGAGGTTGTGATACCTAAAGAAGCACCACCAGTTGCCGCTCTGACGATCGTTTCCCCTTCGTCTCCTCTTATATCTTCTCAACTGCTGGAAGGTATGGGTTTGCGATTAATTTAAATCGGGGACAGCATCTTTCGTGTACTGACCATGTATTATCGTAATCTTGCAGGAGTTCTCTTTGATCATCTGTATCAAGTGCTGAACCCGCACTTCTCCTTCCAGTCGGAGATTAGCCTGCCCGCTAGTGTCGGTGAGTATCTTTTCCGACCGATGTCTTTCCTTTTCTTTAACGGGCAGCCATGTCATTGCTAATTCTTCATTGCATTACTTGTATCCTTACAAATTGAAGGAGGGGAAGAGGGTATCGTCGCGCCACCGGTACTCCCAGCTCTGCTCCCTGTTGTAGCCGGTATAGTAGACTCTATTGTTCGTGTACCTTCTTTATTCCTTGAGCCGTCGTCTGATTATGATTTGTTTTGCAGCGATCACACCGACTCTAGCTCCGTTCGAGTCTCGCGTCATAATGCCGGCAGGGCCCTTTTCTAGACGTCCATCTTTAAAAGGCGCTGTAACCAGTCTGCGTATGTTGAGCGAATACATCGAAGAGCTTGACGCGGAGGCCCCTACATTCGCTGCAGATTTTGCTGCCGAGGTTAATCCAATGCTGGCGACGCTCGTGAACTTCCATAACGAAGGCGTCGTTGAGTCTTGGGTTAACCACTGCAGGAAGATTGAGGCCTGCCTGCATGAGCTTGAGCTTAGGCGTCCTGCTCCTGAGATTCAGGCTTTGAACTCCCAGCGGGCTGCGTGGGTTGAGCAGAGCGTGTCCTTCCTCTGCCATTTCGAACAAGAAGCGACCTTGAGTCGGAAGGAACGCGAGGAGGCTTCGGGCGTATCTGCCCGGCTGTGCGCCCAAGTTGAAGCGAATGCCGCGCAACTGAGAGCTGTCTTTGACAACTTGCAGCGGTGTACTTCGGACGGGCTGGTATTGAGGCGGAAGCTCGACTCTATTGAGTGGGTTATGCAGAGTCACGAAGCTGCCCAACGGGAAATCGATGCGAAGGTTTCATCGTGCTTGAAGCAACAGGCTCGAATTGAAGCAGAGCTGGCCTCGGCGGCCGATCATCAGAAGTCGTTGAGAGGAGTGCACGAGCAGCTGGCTGATTTATTGAAGACG
This sequence comes from Agapanthus africanus, assembly GCA_030015575.1. Classification (NCBI taxonomy): domain Eukaryota; kingdom Viridiplantae; phylum Streptophyta; class Magnoliopsida; order Asparagales; family Amaryllidaceae; genus Agapanthus; species Agapanthus africanus. Next base: position 509,588,075 of record JASDDO010000026.1, on the reverse strand, counting down.
CCTCCTTCTCAGTAATTGTTTTCGTATAGATTAAACACTTATAACCTTTGAATAAGATGTATCCATTTTTTATTCTTTCATATGATTCAACTTGTACTCGATTGAATTCATGAATAAAAGATACACATTTTTTGTTCTATTGCTGCTTTCTTCTTCTCGCTGTGTCATTGCCATGTGATTTTAGCAAGTGTGGCCTATAGATAGTAGAGAACATTTCATCTTAGCCTCCTTGTAGGGTAGCGATGGCTTAAGAAGCAGGTTCAGGTGTGCTGCCTAAGACTTTTCAACTTTATGAGCCATGAGGGTCTCATAAAGACTTTTCTCCCTACGAGTCGAGAGGATCTCGTAGGTGTATTTTCTCCTTAGGAATCATGAGGATTCCTAAGTGTGTTTTCTCTTGAGAGTCGTAAGGATCTCCCGGGAGAATTTTCTTCCTTACAAGTCGAGAGGACTTGTAAGTGGTTGTTTCCTTTCTTGTCGATGTTTGACTTATGAGAGTGTGGCCTGTAGAAAATCTACCTTGACCTCTCTGCGAGGCAATGATGGCTTGGGAGACAGGATTAGGATCTGCCACCTAAGAATTTTCAACTTTATGAGCCGTGAGAGTCTCACAAAGACTTTTCTCCCTACGAGTATAGAGGATCTCGCAGGTGTGGTTTCTCTTTAGGAATCGTGAGGATTCCTAAGTGCGTTTTCTCTTGAGAGTCGTAAGGATCTCAAAAGAAAATTTTCTCCTTACAAGTCGAGAGGACCCGTAAGTGATTGATAAGTTGACTTGCTCCCGAATCAAAGAATTGCTTTGACGGGAAAGTCGAGGGTTGACTTTATCCGCATTTCACGGAGTTAGGGGTTGACCTTATCCGCATTTCACGGAGTTAGGGGTTGACCTTATCCGCATTTCACGGGGTCAGGGGGTTGACTTTATCCGTATTTCACGGAGTCAGGGGTTGACCTTATCCGCATTTCACGGGGTCAGGGGTTGACCTTATCCGCATTTCACGGGGTCAGGGGGTTGACCTTATCCGCGTTTCACGGGGTCAGGGCGTTGACTTTATCCGCGTTTCACGGGGTCAGGGGTTGACTTTATCCGCGTTTCACGGGGTCAGGGGTTGACCTTATCCGCATTACACGAAGTTAGGGGGTTGACTTTATCCTCGTTTCACGGGATCAGGGGGTTGACTTTATCCGCATTTCGCGGAGTCAGGGGTTGACCTTATCCGCATTTCACGGAGTCAGGGGTTGCTCTGGACGTTTCCCATGGGGTCAGGATTGACATTAGCCGTGTTCTACGGGACTAGGAGGTGCTCTGGGCATTTCCCACGGGGTCAGGATTGACATTAGCCATGTTCTTCGGGACCAGGATTTGCTCTGGGAATTTCCCACGGGGTCAGGATTGACATTAGCCGTGTTCTTCGAAACCAGGATTTGCTCTGGGCGTTTCCCATAGGGTCAGGATTGACATTAGCCGTGTTCTTCGGGACCAGGATTTGCTCTGGGCGTTTCCCACGGGGTCAGGATTAACATTAGCCGTGTTCTACGGGACCAGGATTTGCTCTCTTGGGTGTCTGTAAACCGTCGAGGTTTGGAACAGGGACTTTGCCATGGCTCCAAGGTTGATTGTCGCGTCTAAATCCTGCTGGAATGAGGAGGAACGCTGTTGATGATCTCTGGGATGTCTGTAAACCGTCGAGATTTGGCTCTCTTTCTGAAGGAGCCTGGTGGAAAGGTATGGTTCCCTTTTTGTTTGTGCCCCTGGATTGTATACAGGGATCGATGTGATCTTACCTGTAGGGAAAAAAGTTTCATTTTATATATTTTTTCTTTCCGCGATGCTCTATCATTTCAATTTTTCATATCGCGAAAGTCGCGATTGCCCAATCATTTCAGCTATTTTTCGCGGTGCCCAATCATTTCGGCTATTTGTTTTATTTACTCGCTGCTTTTTATTGCGAGTTGCCCAACCATTTCGGCTATTTTGTATGCATACATTTTTACTTGCTGATTTTGTTGCAAGTTGCCCCATCATTTCGGCTATTTCATATGCATTTATGGCTCGCTGACTTTTCGCTGCGAGTTTGGGATTTGGTACCGATTTAGGCATCAGTATCGCTACAACTGGGATATTGCCAGGAGCGAATCATCATTTGCCTCCGTCGATGTCAAACAAAGGTGGCTTAGCAAATAGGGTTAGGATCCTGTTGACTAAAGATTTTTGACTTTACGAGCCGTAAGGGTCTCATAAAGGTACTTCTCCCTACGAGTCATGAGGATCTCGTAGGTGCGTTTTCTCCTTAGGAATCGTGAGGATTCCTAAGTGTGTGTTCTCTTATAAGTCGTAAGGATCTTATAAGAGTGTTTTCTCCTTATAAGTCGATAGGACTTACAAGTGTTGTCCACTGTGTGAACATATCCCTAGTCGCGAGTAGGGCTTTGTTAGGGAAAGGTTTATTTGTGCCCGTGGATTGTATACAAGGGTCAATATTGAAACACTTGTAGGACAGCATTAGAGATTGTGATGGCTTAAGAACAGGTTCAGATCACTGTAGCTAAAGGCTTTTGAATCTTATGAGCCATGAGGGTCTCATAAGAGGGGTCTCCTTACGAGTCGTGAGGATCTCGCAAGTGTAATTTCTCCCTAGGTTTCGTGGGGATCACCAAGTGTGTTGCTCCCTTGTGAGTCGTAAGGATCTCACGCAGGTATTTTCTCCTCACAAGGTCGAGAGGACCTTGCAAGTGTCCTTTAATGAGATTGCGCCCTTTTGGGTTTTCACAAAACTCGCCGATAGCCCTACTGTTTTTACTCACGGAGCCCTTTCGAGTTTTCATCCGTGCCCATCTCGCTTATGGACATACCGTTTTCTTTCTCTTTTTTTTTAATTTTTTTAATTTTTTTTTGTGTCAACCTTGGGATGCTGCGGTCCGTAGTAGTTTATAGACGTCTCGGTCAACAGCCAGTTTTAGGACATAGTGGTCCATCGTTAGTTTAAGGACGTTTCGTTCCGCTTGCCGGCTACTACTTATAGAGTTTGGGCTTAGGAAGATAGCGAGCGGACATAGGCGTCGTCATCTATCGTTGACCTAGGCCGTGACTCGTCAGGCGTGGTACTTTTTCAGGAATCGACCGTTTATTGGCCTGAAAGGTCTTTCGCCATGCATGTCCATGAGTAGATAGGCTCCACCCTGGTAAACTTTTTCTATGATGTACGGGCCTTCATAGTTCGGCTCGAACTTCCCCCGCTTGGCACGATTGGGGATCATAGGTCTCTTGACCACTAGCACGAGTTCGCCTTGGCGGAATGTCCTCGGCCTAGTCAATCTCTCGTATAAGCGCGTCATCTTTGCTTTATAAGCCTCCAAGTTTTGTTGCGCCATGAGCCGGGTTTCATCAAGGGCGTCGAGCTCCTCAAGCCGAAGGTGAGCATTTTCTTCGTCTGTTAGCTCATAGTAAACCGCCACTCGTAGAGAGGGTAACTCTATCTCGAAGGGGAGTACCGCTTCTGTGCCGAATACCAATGTATACGGCGTTGTGTTTGTGGCCGTTTTGAACGTAGTTCGATACGCCCAGAGAGCTTCATGCAGTCTCTCATGCCAGTCCTTCTTATTTCGAGACACCGTCTTTTTCACGATCTTTGTCAAGGTCTTGTTAAAAGCCTCATCTAGACCGTTAGCTCGGGGATTATAGACCGAAGAGTATCTCCAGTCTATGTTATGCTGTTGTACGAAGCGGCTGATCTTATGGCTTCAGGCTGGCCCGTTATCGGAGATAATCCGTCGCGGAGTGCCGAACCGATAAATGACGTGTGTCTTGAAGAAATGGAGGATATTCTCCGTCTTCACTTCTCTTAAAGGTATTGCTTCTGCCCACTTGGAGAAGTAATCGGTTGTTGCCAGTATGAACCGATGTTCTCTGGATGATACTGGTTCGATAGGGCCGATTATGTCAGTTCCCCACATTTTGAACGGCTAGCTAGCCACCGTTGGGTGTAGCGGATTTGGATGCTGATGGATAATGTCCCTGTGAATCTGGCACGAGTGGTACTGCTTCGCGTATTCGAGACATTCTTGGATCATCGTGGGCTAATAGTAGCCCATCCTTTTGATCTTTAGTTTCATCTTCGGCCCGGCTTGGTGAGAACCGCAGAGTTCGTCGTGAGTTTCTTGGACGACTCTCCTTGCCTCTTCAAGTCACAGGCATCTTAGCCACAGAGAATCAAATGATCTCTTATACAGAGTATCATTGACGAAGGCAAAAGATAGAGCTCGTTTCATGAGCTGATGTCTTGAGGACGCATCTTCAGTGTTCGACGGGATTTGAAGTAGTCTATAAAGACTTATCTCCAATCCTTAGCCTTTTCCTGGTCTTTTATTTGTAGGGTTGCTTGCTCTGTTGTTCCCTTTTCTTCGGACGACTCTAGAGATATTTCTGCCGGTACAAGAACCCGACGGCTTTGCACAACGATCCTCACGTCATCGAGATTCTCGTCGGCCAGTTCTTTAGCGAGCTTGGCTAATGCATCCACTTTGCTATTTTCCACACGCGGTATGCTTTCCAGGGTGTAGGAAGGAATTTGAGTCAGCAGTTGCTGCAATCTCTCGCCGTACTTCACTAACTCAGGCTTGCACATTTGATAGTCGCCGTTTACTTGACTAACGATCAGTTGGGAATCTCCGTATATGAGGAGGATTTCGACTCCCATGTCGACAGCGATCTCAAGACCTGCTATTAAAGCTTCGTATTTGGCTTCATTGTTCGTCCTCGGCTCTGTCAAGGAGAAGGCAAAGCGCATTATCCCTCCTTGTGGGGTCATGAAGATGAGGCCTACCCCTGATTTGATTATGGGGGTGCTTTGTTTGCGCTTCTTCATGGAAGATGCTCCATCGAAGTAGAGTTCCCATCGGGTGTCATTCTCTCTTCTCTCCCCGTCGATCGTCTCAAACGCGTGCTTATCGGGCAATTCGCAGTTCAAAGGAGAATCGGCAGGTATCGGATGCCCAGCGAGGAAGTCGGCGATAGCCTGGCCTTTCACCGCCTTGAGAGGACGATATGTCACCGAGAATTCCATTAAGAGTAGGGCCCATTTAGTAAGCCGTCCCGTTAATATGGCCTTTGACATCAAATATTTGAGAGGATCCACCTTTGATATGAGATGGATCTCATGTGCCAACGCATACTGTCTGAGCTTCGTATCGCGAAGATCAACGCCAGGCAGTGTTTTTCAATGGGGGAGTAGTTGTTTTCTGCCCCCAGGAGAACTCGACTCAAATAGTAGAGGGCCCTCTTCTTCCCTTGGTCGTTCTCTTGTGCCCACAGCGCGCCTAAAGAACCTTCAAGGGTTGTTGTGTACAGAATGGGAGGCTTTCCCTTGACCGGGGCGGTCAGCACCGGCGGATTCTGTAGGTATTGCTTGATTTCGTCGAGTGCGCTCTGGCATTTGCGATCCCAAAAAAACGGGGTTCCCTTCTTCATCAAGTGACTGTAGGGGAGGCATTTACCAGAAAGATTGGCTATAAATCGCCGGATATATGGGAGCTTTCCTTGGAGAGACCGCAGATGCTTGAGAGTTCTTGGCAAAGGCATTTCCATGATCGCCTTGATCTTCGACGGGTCTATCTCGATGCCTCGATGTCTGACGACGAATCCTAGAAACTTGCCCGAGGAAACTCCGAACGCGCATTTGAGAGGGTTCATCTTTAAGTTGTATTTTTGAAGACGCTGAAACACGATCTTCAGATGCTCTAAATGTTCTTCATATGATTTGCTTTTAACTACGAGGTCGTCAATATAGCATTCGACGATTTCATGTATGAGGTCATCGAAAATCTTCGTCATGGCCCTCTGATAGGTGGCACTGGCGTTCTTTAGATCGAAGGGCATCACCTTATAGCAGAATATGCCTAGAGAAGTCCGGAAAGCGGTATGCTTCTGGTCCTCGGGATGCATCTTTATCTGATTGTATCCTGATGATCCGTCCATGAAGGAGAAGACTTCCTGAGTGGACGTGTTGTCTATCATCGACTCGGTAACCGGTACAGGAAAATCGTCCTTCGGGAAAGCTTTATTGAGGTCCCGAAAGTCCACGCAGACGCGCACCGTCCCATTTTTTTCATCACTGGGACAATGTTGGCAATCCAATCAAGATACTGAACTTCTTGGATGAAGCCGGAGTCGATTAGCTTCTTGACTTCGGCGTTGATGCTCATCTCAAGCTCGAGCCGCATTCTTCTCGGTGCTTGTTTGATCAGCTTGACGTCCGGAGATATCGCCAATCTGTGGACGGCGATCTCTGGATCGAGTCCCGGCATCTCTGAATAGTTCCATGCGAAGCAGTCTTTATACTGCATGAGCACGTCTTTTAGCGTATCCACTCTTTCTTCAGACAACAGCTCACTGACGAATGTCGGCCGCGGGTCACTTGCCATCCCCAAGTCAATTTTCTTGAGATTATCTACAGTAGTATGTATCCCATCTTCCAGCTCTTTTGGTGCTGGTGGAAATTCTGAGATCACCTCGTCATCTTTTTTTTCGAAGCACCAGGGGAGATCATCCTTATTCTCGGGTTCTTCTTCTGACAGCGTTATCACGTGACAGGTACGAGATCGCTTCCAAGACCGGTGCTGATCCGGTTCTACTCTCGCTATACGCGTCGCTTTCGGTTCATGCTTCTGCGGCGGGGTTACCTTCCAACTGCTGGATAGCGCGAACCTGCCTTGCTGATACTGGTCTTCGACCCAGTCTTTGAACGTAAAGAAGTCTTCGAGAGGATGTCCTATTGCTCGGTGATAGGAGTAATAATCTGGGTGAGAGACCTCGTCTGCTTGCTGGGGGTTCTTGGACTCCGGGAGCGTAATCATCCGATGTTTCACGACGAGGTCGAATAACTTCCTCGTCTTATCTCGGGGAAAGAATATGCTCGACCCATCTTCTTTATAAGAGACGGATCCCGGCTGCTCGATTCTCGATCGCGTGGCTTCTTAGACCCGCTTTGCCGCTGTCGAACGTTTTTTCCGTTCTTTGGTTTATTTTTGCCTCTGCGCCGGGTATTTTGAATGACGGGCTGGCGACGAAGAGCATTGTCATTCTCCGCGGCCTGCTGAAGGAGGCGGTGCGTCCTGGCTTTCTCGTAAATGGCCATTTCGTGGCTATGGTCATCTCGAACCTTTTGACCCGCTTCCCTTATAAACTTGTCCATCTGTTCTTCGAACGACGGACTTGGCACTTTCATGGCGAGACCTTGTTCTGGTTCAGGGTTAGCATTTTCCCACAGAGCATCTCCTTCTTCGTCAAAGTCATGTATAACATGGCAACCATGGAACCGCTCCCGTTTCTTGGATTGAACATATCCAAGCACGACCGTTTCCATTCTCCCATTGGGCAATTTTCGCTGAGTTCCGGTGACGTTCCAGATCCTGTTGTATAACTGAGCTTTTCGAGCAGTCTGTTTGAAGGGTACGTCTTGGTGCCTCAACAGCCTTTTTAATCCTTCTGTGTAGTATCTGGGCAGACGAATGGGCTGGAGCCTGTCAAGCGTAACATCGGCGCCATGCCAAATTTCTTTCTCCATCTTGGTTTCTGTGGATCGATAAAAAAGGATCGCCTTTTCATCTCTTCGCCTGGGAAGGATGTAGAATGTCTGTAGTTCCTGCACACTATAGGTATCAAGTGCGTCGAGTTCTTTGTAATGCTCTTGCGAAACCATGGCGATTTGCAAACTCCGATCATCTTCAGCGAAGGCTTGTATCGATGGCCGAACAGAAAATACGGCATTGACCTCATCTTTCGAGTCGCTGCCGAAGACCAGAATAAGGGTGGACGGTCCCGGCTTGTTGCATTGGGCCGGCCCCGAATAAACTATTTCTTCTTCCTCCTCGGTATCACTCCCGAAGACCGGAATAGTGGTGATAGCTTTGTTCTTCGGTTTGTGGCATCTTTCCGTGTCTTCAAAATCCGGTAAGAAGTATTTCGCATCTTCGTACCTTCGGACTTCATTCATGGAGAATGGGTTCAACTCCCCTGTCACGGTATACTCGAGACCATCCTTGAAATACTCCATACACTGATGTTGCGTAGAAGGGATGATGTTGTACTCGTGTAACCAAGGCCTGCCGAGCAAAGTATTGTAACATGTCTTGGCGTCAATGACGTGAAACTTGATATCAGTGACGAGCAGCCCAAAGCATAATGTCAGTATCACAGACCCGTGCGTCCTTGATGACTGGGAGTCGAACCCGGAGATAGTGATTTTATCACGAGCGAGATGCTGAACGCTAATGCAGATTTCCTTCAACACTCTTACATTGAGGAGGTTGACGGAGGACCCATTGTCAACCAGGATTTTGCCTATCTTGATGTCATGGCAGTATCTAGAGACATAAAGGGGACGGTTATGCTCGCATGTCCCGAGGAGGAGATCTTCATCGCCAAAGGTAATATCGGTTGTGTGCACTTCTTCCAGCTCATCCTTCATCTTTTCTTCGGCGAGGAAAGTTTAGAACTGGTCGGGCTCTTGTAGTGCCTTGATCACAGAATATCGCCTCTTTGGATAGCAGAAAGGCGTCAAGAATGCTTAGCTGTGAGGGTATCTTCCTCAGGTATTCCAGAACGTTGTAATCCACCTTGTTTTTCTTGGGCGGATCCTTGGCTGTCAGCTCTTCGACGGCTTGGTCATCGAGGGTGATATCCTCAGAGACTTTTTCTTTTCCCTTATCCCTTTTGTTTGACCCCTTGTTTACGGGTCCAAGATTCTTTTCAGGTAATGTACGATTGCGCGGCTGAATATTCTCGCAGCTCTTCGGTTCTTCTTCTTTTCCTGAGGTGGATTCTTTGAAGAGAGGGCCGAAAGTCATTTCTTCTTCAGAATTGCACCCGAATGTGAGAACTTGCGATCCCCTGCTATCAATCATGTGACAGTTGCCGGCAGCTTTTCCAAGTTCGTCTATCGTATTTTTCCACTGTCGACGAGCTTCACGCTTCATCCTCTTGAAGTGTTGTCTGTGAGCGACATACCCTTGCCATCAATTTTTAAAGGCGTTTCACTCTTCGGTGGGGTGCGCAATCCTTCGATGATATAAACAGTAATCAGGATGCACATCCTCTTCATTAAGGTGTATCTCATCAGAAATGTTTCCTTCGGAGGGTGGCAGCTTCATTCCCATCGATATGGCTTTGGCGAACCTTTTCCTCGTCTTGAACCTGCTTTTGGTGGCAGCCGAAGTTCTCCTATCTAGTTGGAGTGTCTTAACCCTTTCGTCTAATCGCCGGCGTTTGGCTTTTTCAAATATGGCCATTTCGCGCTCTCGGTCAGCTTTGCTTTTCAGAAGAGCTTCGTTCAGGAATGCATCAATCATCTCGTCTGACGGTCCTAAGAGCTCCGATTTGGGATCCGCCCCCTGTTTCTCTGCATCCAGAGCTTCTTCTCCGTTTATTAACGAATGAGAGATCACATGGAAGCTTGCCACTTACTCCTCAGGTTCATCCGACGAGTCTTCTCCATTGTCATCATTTCCGTCCTCAAGGACGTGGCTGAGAAATTCTAGGAGTGTGACTGGGGTCGGCGCCTTCTGGTTATATTCTTCCAGCACGTCAATATGTTTTTGCAGGTTCGTGCGCTTGTCAGCAGGCTTCACGGGAGTTTTGGTTTCCTTCTTTTTCTTCGAAGACTTTGACGGCTGGGCCTGAGCGTATTGATTATCGCTACCAATTTTGGGCGTTGGGCGCAGCTTCAGCATTCCCTCGATGACCTCGGGTTCCAGCGGACTTTTCCATTTGATCGCCGGGCATGTTTGGAGATCCTTCAGCATTCTTTTCATTTTGGCTGAAAGAACGACCTCCCATAGAACTTCTTCTATAAAAGAGCATGATGCCCCCGGTGTGTCTGCCTTTTTGAGAGCGTGCGGCTGTTCCAATTCTCAGACAGTACGAATTTGCCCTGTTGGTATTGGTTCTCAATCCACCCTTTGAAGACGAAGCAATCTTCGATCGGATGGCCTATCGCTTGGTGATATGGGCAATAATTGGGATTATTAGCCTCACCTGGTTGCAATGGGCATTTTGGATCCGGCAAGTTGATGAGTCTATTGCGCACCGCCAGCTCGAACAATCTTCTCGTCTTGTCCAGGGGAAACGAATAAGGGCGCTTCATTTTCTCATTAAAGAATCGTCGTCTCTCGTCTAGGCGATCAGTTAGTTTTGGGCCACTGGGCTGCTGTTGAGCATTGGCGACGAAAGTCGCTTTCCCTTTCCCTTTCTCATTTCGAGATTCCATCTTTGAAGAAAACGGTCTATGACCCATCTGGTCCATTTGGGCCAGTTTGTCAATCAAGGCCTGGAAAGTAGTTAGCTTGAAGAACATCATGAATTGGGATATAGTCGCCTGAGGGTCGAGAGTACCCACGAACATGCCTACCGCAGGAGCCTCTTCGATGCGCTGCTCGCACTTCGACCATAAATTCCGCCACCGTATTGCATACTGCACCCATGTCTCTCCTGGCTTCACCCTGGCATTGATCAATGCTATGATTGGGGTACGTTCGCTAGCGCTCGCAAAACATTGGGTGAATAGCAGCTCCATCTCCGTAAAAGTTTTGACGGAATCGTTGGGAAGCTCCGAATACCATTCGAACTCCATCTCCGCCAAGCTGCCGACGAATTGGCTAAGCAGTAGCTTATCATCCCCTCCAGTGTTGCCGCAGAGAGCCCTGAACTAAGTGACATGTTGATGGGGATTTCATGTCCCCTTGTACACATGGAATTTAGGAATCGTGTATCCTGGCGGGTATTTTATTTGATCATACCAACCCGGATAGGGTCGTCCATTTCTGACGACTTGGCCAGCCGCTTCATTGGCTTGATGAGCTCGTATTTGTTGAGATATATAATCATCGAGCGTGGCTTTAGAAATGGTCTCCTCCTTGGCTGCTGACAAAGCCGGCAGAGGATTTGATGGCTCTTCTCTATCATCTTCAATTATTACTGGAGGATCTTCGGCTGGAGGGTCCGGCTGGATCATCATGCCCACCATATCTTGGAATAGAAGGGCCATTTGCTTTATATTGGCCGCTTGTTCCGCGGCCTCTTTGTCCTTCTTCTCAAGCATTCTCCGAAGGAATTCGGCATCAGTTTCCTGCTCACGGCGCTGCTCCGAGGATGTCTCCGGGCTTACTTTCGGTCCCGTAAGTGCGGCTATGGCTGTTAGCATCTCTTGGAGCTTTTGTTGTTGTTGCTCCTGAGCCTTAGTCACTGATCGCGTAAGCGGTCGATGACCTGTGGAGATACGGCTATCCTCTTTCCCGGATGCCATATAGACGGTGTGCACCACCATGCCCCCGGACTTAGGGCGTTTAGATTCAGTGTCTTTGCGATTCGCCGCGGACACCGGGATTTTCTCCAGCTTTCTCCTTTTGTGAGTGGTTGAAGTTGAGGGGGCCGTTGCAGTGGGTACCCAAGTAGCTGTCGCCTTTTGTGGCTTGACAGGATGGTCCTCTTCTCGCTGAACTTTTACCTTTTTTCTGTCGGTGAGAGAAATCTTGATCAATTACCGAGTCTTGGACTTGACGCCGGACCTTGTAAATTTTAGAGGACAGCCGTTGAGGGGGTTGTTCAAGCTTCGCCTTTGTGGCATTCTCCACAGGTGGAGGAGATCTTTTCAGCACAGCCGTCGGAGAGTTCTTGCGTACCCTCCTTAGTAATTCAAAGTTGTTCCCAGTTGGAACAGCAGCATCACTTCCACCATTGGAGCTGGCGGAGTCAGTCCTTTCCCCCAGCTTTCCTCACTCGGTGCCAGTGGCGACGTTGAGCATGTCGTGCGGCTGGGATTACCTCCACTATTGGATCAGTTTTTCTATGCCCCCTATTCTGATCAGGTGCTGTTATTGGCGCCAGACTATTGAAAACGGACGTCCGCTGAGCGGGGATAGCCATCCTGTCGAAGGCAGACTTTCGAGCAGGAGGATCAGTCTTGGTGACTTCGTTTGGAGCGGGAGCCGCAACAGTCAGTCTTGCAAAGACCGACTCCTTAGCAGGGGAAGCCGCTTTGACGACTTCAGGAGCAGGAATGGCTTTCTTCTTCGGGATAACCCCTTCCGGTACCGCGGGCTTCTTCATAGGCCCATTAGAGCTTCGGCCCAATCTGTTAGACTGAGGCGCTTGGTTTGGGCGACCCGTTAAGAGGGGCCGTAGTAGTGGCAAGCCGATCAAAGACCGACCTCTTTGGAGCTTGCGATGGTAGCGAGGTGTCGAAGATCATGGGTGGGAACATGGTCCCGAAAAATAGCCCAGTGGTGGCTTGGGTCACTTGTTCCACCGGCATTGTGAACAGGGAGGCTGCTTGGGGCCCGTAGGTTACTCCTACAGATGAGGCGGAACGGGAGTTGCAGTTGGAGCAGTTGGAGGCCATTGATGTTCTTTTTTCTGCACGGGAGCAAAACCAAATCTTAGTACCTCGAACCCAAGGGCAACCATATCAAACCGCGGTTCGTTCGTGAACACGACACATGAAGTGTGGAGTGGAAAGAGGAAAAGGTCCCACCGGGTGTGCCAGAATCTGTTCCCCGCCGAAAGACGCGACCGGGACGTTAGGACGTCCGGCCTGAATTTCGAGGGCAAATGTTATTTGGTGCTATCCGTCCACCTCTCCGAAGATGCCAAGTTGATTTATGGCACCGTATATCAAAGGTTTAAACGGATGCGGCCGATGTAGCAGACTTCGTCAGATTCCCCCTCATTGAGGGGTTTTTGATTGTGGGGACGCTCTTCCTGCAGGCGCAAGCCCCTGCAGTTAATTACGCTACCGCATCACGGTAACCACTTTCTCCTTCTCTGGATGGTCACTTTGTATCGTGTGTGTTTGTTTTGTTTTTGGTTGCCCGTGATTGTATAAAGAGACTAATTTATGTTATCGCCCGTAGGGCGTGGATTAGTCCAAATCTGTATCTTCTTAGATTTGGGTTTGGGGTTGGGTTTAAGGATATGTTAGTCTCATTTGACACTAAGATCAACTTAAACGTTTGTTAAGGATACGTTAGTCTAATTTTAGACTAAGACCAACTTAACAGGATCGTTTAGATCCAACAAAAGAGCATTTGGGGCTCCATTGTTTGGTTTAGGGACATTGCGGTCCATTAGTTTAAGGACATTTCGGTCCATTATTAGTTTAAGGACATTATGGTCCAATGTTAGTTTAAGGACATCTCGGTCCAAGGTTAAGGACATCACAGTCCATGGGCTTATGGACCCCACAGTCCGAGGTTAAGGATATCATAGTCCATGAGCTTAAAGACCCCACAGTCCATAGTGTAAAGACATCATAGTCTATAAAGTTTAAGGACATCATAGTCCATGAGTTTAAGGACCCCACAGTCCATGGAATGTTTGGTTATCGGGACCCGTCACCTCTCTGAAGACGTTGAAGGATTACAACGACAAATATCAAAGGAGTGAAGAGATGTACCCTTAAACCAGTTTTGGTTGAGAGATCTGTAGTCCAATTTGGAACTAAGATCTGTTAAAAGATTTATGAGCATATGGGCTCAATTAATCTGAATGAGAGGTTTATAGCCAATTTGGGCTCGGCCCACTCAGTTAAAATGTTAAACATTTGACAATGCTGAGCATTGCTTTGAATTCTGACAATGTTTTTGTCATTTACTGAATGCTGAGCATTCATCATAGCTCTGGGATTTATTTAAAGAACAATTTATGTTCTATCAGCGCACACGTGAGGAGCCCGTGGCGCGCTTGGCGCTTTGCGCCAGTCAAAGAGCGCAGAGCGCTTCTGCTGGGTAGCGCACACGTGAGGAGCACGTGGCTCGCTTGGCGCTACCATGAGCGCAAAGCGCTAGTTTATGAGCGCAACGCGCTATTTGTTCAGTGGCGCACACGTCAGGAGCACGTGGTGCACTTGGCGCTGAGCGTCAGCCCATGAGCGCAAAGCGCTATCTGTTCAGTGGCGCACACGTGAGGAGCACGTGGTGCGCTTGGCGCTTTGCGCCAGTCAAAGAGCGCAGAAGCGCATCTGATCAATTTTATGATCTGAGAAATAAATTCTCATTTATAAGAGACTTTGTCTCAAGATTCTAAGAACAAAGTTCTTATTTTGTAGGAGATGTTTCAATCTCTTATCTTGGTGAAAGGCTTTGCCTTTATGGATCTGTGATCCTAAGAGAATTGAATTATCCCCCCCTCCCTCTTTTATAATGAGATGCTCATGATCTCTTTGTGAAAGACTTTAGTCTTATAGATCTATGATCTGTGAGAAGAATTATGTTCTTCTTCTTATTTTATGATGAGATCCTTTGATCTCTTTGTGAAAGATCTTGGTCTTGTAGATCTATGATCTTAAAGAAAGAAGTGAATTCTTTTTATTTGAGACGATTTTGTCTTTCTGTTCTTTTTACCTTGAAGAAAAGTTTTTCTTCTAACGAGAGCTTGGCTCTTCTTTCTGAGATTTTCTCAAAGTTTTGGGGGGAGTTCCTCTCTCTATTTTTCTCTCTCTTCTCTCTTTCTTTTTTTCTCTTTTTTTTAGACTTGAAGTCTTAGAGACTTTATATAGGGCGAGCTGATTTGTTCAATCAGTTAAGGAGATCTTTTCTCCAATTGATTTGGGGATTTTCCCATCGTTGGATCTTTGATCCAAGGGCTTCTGATTTTCAGAAGGAAATTTTCTTGTTTTTAACAAGATTGGGAAATCTTTCCCCATACAGAATTTATTCTGTAATTTTGGTGATTTTTAATCACCTTTGGATCATTGATCCAACTGTGCTCTGATTTACAGAGCAGAATCTTTTTGTTTGGAAAGATTTTGAGGAATCTCTCTTTAACAGAATTTTATTCTGGTTAATTGATGATTTATCATCTTTATTGGATCTTTGATCTGACGGTGGGGAGCTTTTAGTTCCAGCGCTAGCGCACCCGTGCTTTGCACGTGGTGCGCTGCTTAGAGTGCAGCGCACTTAGCCCTAGCGCACACGTGCTTTACACGTGGTGCGCTGCTTATAGTGCAGCGCTCTTAGCGCTAGCGCACACGTGCTTTGCACGTGGTGCGCTGCTTATAGTGCAGCGCTCTTAGCGCTAGCACACACGTGTTTTGCACGTGGTACGCTGCTTAGGGCACAGCACACTTGGCGCTGCTATGAAGCGTTGCTTCATTTCAAAATTTGAAGTTTGAACAGAGCTTTGCTCTCGGTGAAACAACTACGCCTTGACAAAGGCCAACAAACGCAGCACGAATACTAAATAGTCCTTATCTAAAATGACGGAGGGCTACGATAGGTTTTTAAGAAAACCTTTTGTGTAATGAACTTGATATTGTTGTAGAATCAAATGATTTGAAATGGAGTGTTTTTTAGGCCTTTACTAGTTTCGCTAAAGAGGTCACTCCTGGTGAAGGGATCTCGGCTCTTTCCTCGTCGAATGAGGTGCAGGATATTCACAATACCACTATGCAAAGCAAGAACTAGAAAATCAATCAAAAGACGAAACCGAGGGTTGTAGTATCTGCCAGTTATTGCTAAAGAGGTCACTCCCGGTGAAGAGATCTCGGCTCTTTCCTTATCGAATAAGGTGTTGGATATTCTACAAGGAATACCGCTATGCAAAGCAATAACTAGAGCTACCTGTTTTTGAAAATTCGATTCCACAACATCTTTAGGTTTATTTTCTTTCATTAATCTCATTAATGAATTCTCATCATTTAAGTTACCTAAGCATCACAGATAAATACAATGTACGCTTATGCCATCCGCATTCGCCTCGATGTCCCATCATGCACCGTCAGGTTAGGTAACTAACGGCAGAGCGGGGCAGGGCCAGCGCGGGTGTAAAATATAAGCAACGTCTATATAATATATCACATATACTATATACAGTATCTATCTCATCATATAAAGTGACCACATCACAAAATATCGCAACAAAAATCAACATATGAAATATTGGATATACTAGAATTTCCGGGTTTTAAATTAAGCCTGTATAAAATGCGGATTCCACGGTCGTGATGAATAGCCAAACCCACATCTCAAGACCCCTACGAGAGCGGAAAGCAACCCTACCAATTCTAGAATTAGGAGACCCAGACTCGACGCCTCGAGATGGTCTCCCACTGGACTCTAGAACCCGGTTATTTGTGCTCCCCTCCTTGGGTCTATCCTAATGCGGAAAAGTAAATAATATACATCAACGGTGACAACTTCCTCAACCCGAAAGTGCCCCAATAAAAGAATATTACATACAAGTTTTTACATGAATGAAAAAAAATCTCATCTCACATAAAAACCTCCGGCTATTCAAAACACGACGATCCAATATAACATATCCCAGCAACACATAACATGTCATCAACGTAAGTAAATATATGTATCCCAATTGTCGTTGACATATAGCAACGAAACCGGAGATACACCACATATTACACTTACGGTCGTAGAAAAGAAAGTGAAAAACTACAACAATTGGAATCGCCACTGCCCTTAGACATCATAAACCCAGAATATCACATATTCTGGATTTCATGCCTAACAATGCAAATCTTACATTTAGGTCTCATCTATGAAAACACTTTTCAAAAGAAGTTGGGTAATTCAACAAGATTCCCGATTTCACCCGAGACCGAAATGTTAAACTTGCACGCAAATAAATAGATTCCAATTATTGTATCACAATCACAGATAGCTAGACGAAGTTAAACTTTTCGATCGAATAAGCAAGCACCCAAAAATTCCCAACAAGCTCAACACTTGAGCGGAGTTCAAAAAGCTCCCAGAAACTGCCACAGCTCCTATGAACCAACCGTAGAAGGGCCGACCCATGCCTCACTCATATCGCCACAGAACTGCTGCAAACCATAGGGTATGACCGTGGTTCCGCGATCCAAAAAGTTGAGTTTGGGTATCGTTCTTCTAGAGGGTTCACGGAATTGCTTGCATGATTTTCTGAAAATTTTTAACTAGGAAAAATCCAACTCTTGGAAAATTTCAGTGAGGGAAAACATGGATTATTTATATCCGTTCAAACTTTTTAATATCCTCTAAATAATCCGAATACATGTTAGAATTACGACTGCGAAACACTCCGAATTGCCTTTGCAGAAAGTTAACATCACATGCAAATTTAGCAAAAACAAACAATACCTAAAACACCAAAACCCAGAGACTGGAACACCATGAAAATTTGGAACCAAAAAACCAACTTAGACCCGGTGAGCTCGGTTTTAAGCATGATGTGGCCGGCCACTTTGAGCCAAAAATGCTCTAAATTTTGGTGGTGTTCATGTTATATCTTATATAACATTCTGCAGTTGTTTAAAAAAAATTTTAAAGACTTTTTTAATTCGACAGAAACTAAGTTCAAGTGTTTCAAGTTTCAGATTCGTTTCGGTTTCGTAATCTAACAAACATCGTCTAATTTTCTAGCATGGCTCTGATACCACTGTTGGGATGTCTAGCGCGGCAGTAAGGTTTCTGGAGGCATCGTCCATGCCAATTTTAAAAATTTGCCATTCTAGCTAACCCTAACCCTAGAATCGTTACTAGAAAATCCGACGAAAACATATGTAAACAACTTTACATCTAAGTGAAGGAGGAATACAACCTTTGTAGACTGGTCCTTCACTTCTAATGCTCCGTGTAGTAGTCCCTTCGCTGCAAGTCATGAACAACCGAACTCTAGAAAGGGTTCACTTGAAGAAATGAACAAGCTTGCTCGAAGTCGTCGAGGTCGAAGATGATCTACATTGAGGAGACTCAAGCTCATGCTACCTCTTCACTAATGGTAGATTAGTGAAGCAAACACCCTAAACTAAATGGCTAATAGTAGAGGATGATGAAGTAGGAAATGGGCTCACTTTAGATTTTATTTTCTCACAATATATCATCACTTCATCAAAAGCTAGAGAGCAAACTCATGAGGAAGAAGAAGATGAAGTGAAGTGATGAATGAATAATTCATATGAGGTTAGAAATGCAACCATGGTGAGTTAATGTCATGCATAACCCTTGTAGAGACTAAACTATGGCTAAGTGTTGTGGTTAGGTTAATAAATATCTTAAGCAAGACAAACAAGTGGACCAAGTCAATGGTTCTACTAGCTTCCATCCAAGCTTTAACCATTAATCATTTTCCATCTAATTTGTCTAACTTTAAATAAATAAAAACCCTCCACCAAACCTAGCATGGTGTGAGTCTCATACACCCTTGTTGCATGTATAACCTAGCATGTCACAATGATATATATCACATATATATTAGTGTGCAAAAGGAATACAATTAACATATATCACATATATGTTAAGTGTAACAAAAGTGAGAAAAATCAATACTTAAGTGAGCTAATATTAGTTAATGTAATATATCAAATATATAATTATACATTAAATTATTAAATCAACACTTGATTTAATAATTCGGCTATATCACATATAACCGACTAATATCTAATGTATCTTTTTATCGAATCAACACTTGATCCGATAACCCGGCTATATCACATACAACCAATCGATACATATATCGCAAGAATAGAATGCGGTATCACATACGCGCATTAATCTCGGTCCCGCACATATCTCATATGTGCTCCTACTCCGTTTCGCATGAACCAGGAAACCTCTGTGTAGGACTCTAAAGACTCGTCAATACGCCGGCAGTAAGTGATGATCATATCAAACACCCACAAGCCGCAAGCGGTCTGCTAAACATAACAGCCATCCGGGTATTGAGCGATCAGAAGATCAACAAGCAAGCCTGCTCATACTCTTGTGAATCCAATCAGTAACACTACTGTACAGTCCGGTCTCTTCGTCTGATATGTCGCATATCTCGTCTAGGGGTGGTAAACGTCAAACCCCAATAACTCGATAAGTCGTGCCGATATGAGGCTCGTAACGGGTCGAGAAACTATTGGTAACACTTACCAGTAAATCTCAGAAACAGCCCTGGCCAGGGACTTACTGTTATGGCCAATCGAGCACAGGGCAACAGCAACCCCCTATACCGGGAGAGACGAATTCCCTTCCTATCGCTCATTGCCTTCATGTGACTCAGGACTATACCCAAAAACCACCTTTTTGCACGATCTCTTGACCGTGGTATGGTGGAAATCAAAGCACAGTGGGAATCACACAAGACTCTATGACGATCTCAGGTCGACAGACTAACCTGTACCAGTGTCACCAGAGAACTGCCATCTGACGTGAGGTATAATACCATCTAGGAGTTCTCGGCGAGTCCGTCCAGTGTACCCAGTCTCCACTGAGCACCCGTATACCATCACTGATGTCAAACACCAATGGATATGGGATCATCCATCGCCCATTTACGTGGGTCGAGAAGCTATACGCTAGTCTACTCTGGTATATCGATGCCATGTCTCGATACACCCATGACTAGGAACATTAAAGGATGTAATCACGGACTAACTTTGTCCCACTAGTATGATCCGCATCATAATCCAGGTAGTCAAGTACACATCCTAAGGGCTTTACCAACATGTAACAGAGAGACAATCAGTGTACATATTAAGATAAAGCGTAACCAGATAGCATACTATTATATCGAGCAAGAAAGTCCTCTCTATGTATGTCCAAGCATCCACTATAATATACATCATATGTACAATAATGGCCTCTAGGGCATACATATAACTAACACTAGGCTCCTCTTCGAGTTGGACGAACCTCCATCGTGATCTTCACGCCAAAGACGATCCACCCGAAGTCCCTCTAGCACAAGCTACTGTTAGTTATGTATATGCCCTAGAGGCCATTGTTGTACATATGATGTATATTATAGTGGATGCTTGGATATATATAGAGAGGACTTTCTTGCTCGATATGATAGTATGCTATCTGGTTTTACTTTGTCTTAACATGTTGACTTGCATTAGTTTACTGTCTTGCTCTCGCATGTTGATAAAACCCTTAGGATATGTACTCGACTACTAGGACTATGATGCAGATCATACTAGTAGGGATAGGGTAGTCCAAGAGTACATCCTATAACTGTTCCTAGTCGAGGGAGTATCGAGACAGGGCATCGATACTCTAGAGTAGACTAGCGTATACGCTTCCCGACCCATATGATGGGCGATGGATGATCCCATATCCGTTGGTGTTTGACATCGGAGAAGGTATACGGGTGCTCAGTGGAGACTGGGTACACTGAACGGACTCGCCGAGAACCCCTAGATGGTATTATACCTATCGTCGGATAGCAGTTCTCTAGTGACACTGGTACAGGTTAGTCTGTAGACCCGAGATCGTCATAGAGTCTTGTGTGATTCCCACTATGCTTTGATTTCCACCTTACCGCGTTCATGAGAATGTGCAAAACGGTGGCTTTTGGGTACAGTCCCGAATCACATGGAGCAATGAGCGATAGGAGGGGTTTCGTCTCTCCCGATATTGGGAGTTGATGTTGCGGTGTGTTCAATTAGCTATAACTGGAAGTCCCTGGCCAGGGCTAATATGGAGACCTACTGGTAAGTGTTATCAGTAGTTTCTCGACCCGTTATGAGCCTCACATCGACACGACTTATCGGTTACTGAGGTCTGACGTTTACCACCCCTAGACTGGATATGCGACATATCAGACGAAGAGACCGGACTGTACGGTAGTGTTACTGTAAGTCCACGTTGCCCACCCCGGTGCTTACGGGGAGGCGGAAAACGGAATAAAAATCGAATTTTTATCAACTTAGGCAACATGGACTAGACTATGAAGGATCTTTGCTAAACAAAAACAAGCTAAAGCTAACTAGAAACTAGCTAAGTGCTAGAAAGGTTATACCTTGGGCTTTATGTCCTTCTCTCCTTGCTCCTTGGAGTAGTGGAAAGAGGTCACCTTTGTCGTCTTCTCACGTCGAAGAAAGATCCACCCAAAAGCCTCAACCTTTGGTTTCAACTCCAAGCTAGAAGTAACTAGGGTGCAAGAAGTGCTAATCCTTGAACCCTAGATGAGAGTAAAGATTATCAAGAAAGGGTTTTTCTCAAGCTCAAGTGTTTCTCAACACATGAGAGGGGAGAGCTTGAGGGAGAGGAAGAACAAGAGAGAGAAAGAAAAAAATAGAATGAGAATAATATGAACCATTCTCACATATATGTGTGAATTATTGTAATTAGATAATTAGCTAGATAATTGTCATGGTTAATCAAGACATGACCATTATCATTTCATTTTTAATGCAAATTGCAAGGATCAAAGAGCATCTTCCAAATGAAATGATGATGGTCAAAGTGTCAACCTAGGCCAACAAGTCAAGGAGGTCAAATGGTCAACAACCATAACCATGCACAATTATTTAAACTAATATCAATTAACCATAATACACACAAAAGCATTAGGGTTAATAAAATGACAATAGTCATTAACCCTAATCAAAGTCCTCTCCCTCTGTCTCAAGCAACTGTGCATACGCACCCGTATTCGTGATTCGAGGAACACGAATACAAAGAGAAAAAACCAATCCTAAATCATATACTAGGATCCGGCTTAAACCAAAGCCCGCTAGTATAAGCTGTCCGGACAGCAAACGTGCACAAGTGCGCGGATGTGAACGAACCCTGTCGCAAAACCATGCGACCTCTACTCATTTTGCCTAAAGGCGAATAGCTCTCTGTGTGGGACTCTAAAGACTCGACACTACGCTGACAGTAGGTTTAACCACAGACCGCAAGCGGCACTAGCTGTACGTAACGGTCCCCAGGTAGATGTCGATAAGAACACTGACGAGGTGAACCCCATCTGAACTCCTACTGAGCCTGTATGTGACAGTCTCCGTACAGTCCGGTCTGTTCGTCTGATACATCGCATGGCGGGCTTAGGGGGCGGTGAACGTCAGTCCCCTAATAGCGGTACAAGTCGTGTCGGAGTGTAGCCCAGAACACCTTGAGATAACACTGGAAACCTACCAGCATATCTCGCTTGCCCTGGCCAGGGACTACTCGTGTAATGGCTCTCCTAGACACAGCGCGATGTCAACCCCCAATACCGGGAGAGACGAATCATGTCTAACCGTCACTGCCTCCAAGTGCTTCGGGACTGCACCCAAAAACTACCTGTTTGCACGACTCCTTTGAGCCGTGGTAGGGTAGTAATCAAAGTGCAGTGGGAACACACTCGAGGCGAAGTGACAGTGTCAAGTCAGCGGACTAAGCTGTACTCATGTCACCTGGGAACTGATAACTGACGATAGGTATAATACCAACCAACAGTTCCCGACGAGTCCTGTCCAGTGTACTCGCAACCTAACGAGCACCCTCATACTATCTCAAGTACGACGTACTGACGGCTGTGGGACAGACCGTCTCCCACGCTGGGATGAGAAGCGCATACGCTAGTCTACTCCGGAGTATCGATGCCCTGTCTCGATAGTCCAACGACTAGGGACCTGTATAAGGATGTGCTTATAGATCACCCAGCTCCCACGAGTGTGAGCGCCATCACCATGCTGGTAATCAAGCAAAGATCCTAAGGGCTCTACTAATATGTATATCAGCAATATGCTAAAAGAAACACATGCACATATTAAAGCAGAGACAAACCAAGTAGCATACTACCATTTCGAGCAAGATTGTATATACAACTGTGAATATCCCAAGCTTCCATCAAGTAATATACAAACTAGTATGATACAGTGATGGCCTCTAGGGCATATGCACTAACAATCTCCCACTTGCACTAAGGCCATGTACTGGCGTATCGAAGACCTATCATCTCGATCAGCCGCTCGAACTGAGTCTGGGGCAAGGCCTTGGTGAATGGATCTGCTGTGTTATCTTCTGAAGCAACCCTCCGAACCTCGATCTCCTGGCGATCTACGATCTCCCTGATCAGGTGATACCGCCTTAAGATGTGTCTGGATTTCTGATGGGACCTGGGTTCCTTCGCTAAAGCTATAGCCCCGTTGTTGTCGCAATACAGAGGTATTGGGTCAACAATGGATGGAACCACCTGAAGTTCTTTCAAGAACTTCCTCATCCAGACAGCTTCTTTTGCGGCATCAGATGCAGCGATGTATTCCGCTTCCATAGTCGAGTCAGCAACGGTTTCCTGTTTGGAGCTCTTCCAACACACCGCCCCTCCATTGAGGGTGAAGACAAAACCCGACATGGACTTGGAATCATCCTTGTCACTCTGGAAGCTGGAGTCAGCAAAGGCCTCAATCTGGAGGTCTTTTCTGCCATACACCAAGAACATCTCCTTAGTCCTTCTCAGGTACTTGAGAATGTTCTTTACTGCTATCCAATGTTTCTCCCCAGGGTTTGACTGATACCTGCTTACCACACTCAGTGCATAAGCCACATCCGGTCTGGTACACAACATCGCATACATTATAGAGCCTACCGCAGAAGCGTAAGGTATAATAGACAAGCGATCCCTCTCCAAATCAGTCTTGGGAGACATCTCTTTGGAGAGGGTGATCCCGTGACAAGCCGGTAGATTACCGCGCTTGGAATCTTCCATACTGAATCTCTTCAGTATGGTGTCGATGTACCTGGACTGCGAAAGTCTTAATATCCTCTTGGATCTGTCACGGTAGATCCGGATACCCAGAATGTATGAGGCATCACCCAGGTCTTTCATAGAGAACCTGTGTGACAAGAACCCCTTGACAGATTGTAGCATAGGAATGTCATTTCCTATTAAGAGAATGTCATCCACGTATAAAACGAGGAACACTACAGTTCTCGCTACAAATCTACAATAGATGCATGGTTCATCTGGATTTTTGATAAAGCCAAATTCCTTGACCGTCTCATCAAAACAGATGTTCTAACTCCGCGATGCCTGCTTTAGTCCATAAATGGACTTAAGAAACTTGCACACCTTTCCGCTTCTCCCACTCTGAATGAAACCCTCTGGCTGGTCCATATAGACACACTCCTCTAAATGTCCATTTAGAAAAGCTGTCTTTACGTCCATCTGCCAAATCTCATAATCGTGGAAGGCAGCAATGGCAAGAAGGATCCGAATGGATTTCAGCATAGCTACTGGAGAAAAGGTTTCGTCATAGTCCAAACCAGGTCGCTGAAGAAAACCCTTTGCTACCAGTCTAGCTTTATAGGTCTCAACCTGTCCATCTACACCAATCTTCCTTTTGAAGATCCACTGCATCCTACGGGTTTTACCCCATCTGGAGCAATGTCCAACGTCCATACTTTGTTGGTGTACATGGACTCCATTTCGGTCCGCATTGCATCCAGCCATTTTACCGAATCAACGCTCTGAATGGCTTGCTGGAAGCTAGTAGGCTCATCAAAATCTATGATGCAATCTTCTCTATCCCCGTCAATGAGAAAACCGTAGTATCTCTCGGGCGGATGAGACTGCCTACTACTCCTGCGGAGTGGCGTGGGAATGTCCTGATCTTTCGAACCCTCTGGTTCTACTAAGCTTTCAGTAATAGCTCGTGGTTCTGGAATTTCTTCCAGTTCTATTGCGCTCCCACTTAATTCTTTTTCTATGAACTGGTGTTCTAGAAAGTGGGCATGGCGAGAAAAAAACACATTTTGTTCCTCTTCGCAATAGAAGAAATATCCCTTGGAGTTCTTTGGATATCCCACAAACTTGCACTGTACTGAGCGTGCCTCGAGCTTGTCCGCATGTTGCTTTTTTACAAAAGCTGGACATCCCCATGTCTTAATGTGATTAAGATAGGGTCTCTTCCCACACCACATCTGATATGGTGTAGTGGGCACAGTCTTAGTTGGAACCCGGTTCAAAAGGTATGCAGCTGATTCTAGCGCATATCCCCAAAACGATCGCGGTAACTCAGCGTTACTCATCATGGACCGTACCATATCCAATAGGGTTCGGTTCCGTCTCTCCGATACACCGTTATGTTGCGGAGTGTATGGAGGAGTAAGCTGAAAGAGAATTCCATTCTCTTTTAAGTAACCCAGGAACTCGGCACTCAAGTATTCACCACCTCGATCAGATCTCAGTGCCTTGATACTTTTGCCTGTTTGTTTTTCTACTTCATTCTTATATTCCTGGAATTTTTCAAAAGCATCGGATTTATGTTTCATTAAGAAGACATAACCGTACCTTGAAAAGTAATGAAGTAAGAATAACCGCTTCGTGCATGTGTAGACATTGGTCCGCACACGTCGCTGTGTACGAGTCCCAAGAGCTCGCTCGCTCTTACTCCGTGTCCAGTGAACGGAGTCTTTGTCATCTTTCCCTTGAGACAAGATTGACAAGTTGCATACGATTGATATTCGAACGGATCCAAATATCCTTCTGTATGTAACTTAGTCAACCTTCTCTCATTGATGTGACCCAGTCTACAATGCCATAAGAAAGTTTTATTGATTTCTGGAGACTTTCTTTTGTGTGTATTCTGGACATTGAAAATCTGTGGTTGGTTTAATACGTATATACCGTTGTTCAATGTAACTGACCCAATCAAAACTTGATTAAGGTGAATGTTCACTACATTACTTACAAATGCAAATTCATAACCTTCTTTAGATAATAAAGATACAGAAATGATATTACAGGTTGCATTTGGTACATAATAACAACTACGCAAAACCAAAAAGTGTCCATCTGACAGTCCCAGGTGATAGTCCCCCACGGCCTCAGCATCTATGCTAGCACCGTTTGCAACTCTGAGGATCATGTCACATGCCTTCAAAACTCTACGCTTTCTCAACGCCTGCAAAGAATTACAGATATGAGATCCTGATCCGGTATCCAATACCCAGGACGTAGAGTTTATTGATAGACAGTTTTCAATAACATACACACCTGAAGCTGAAGCCGCAACTCGCTTCAAATCCTGTGTTCTGGCCTTCCAAGCCTTGCAATCCTGTTTCCAGTGACCACTTTTGTGACAATAGAAGCATTCTTCCTTCCCCACCAGCTTTCCCGCTACCTTTGTTGCTTTTCCTTTTCCCTTCGTATCCACTTTACTGACACCGCCTCTTGGTTTGGCGGGGGCTTTCTTCTTCTTACCTTTGGCTTTCGCCCTGGATCTAGAAGAGGAAGATCCTCCTACAAACAAAGTGGATGTCTCCCTACTTTTCTGTAGGGTGCCCTCTGCACTCCTCAGCATGTTGAGGAGCTCTGAAAGTTCAACTTCCTTTTCCTGTAAGTTGAAGTTCAGGATGAACTGGGCGTAAGTGGAAGGAAGGGACTGGAGAATCAAGTCCGTATAGAGCTCATTCTCCAACGTGGTCCCAAGTTCTGCGAGCTCCTCAATGTAGCCAATCATCTTAAGCACGTGTTCCGCTACCGATGATCCGACGGCCAACCTTGCCGAAAACAACTTCTTCGACACTTCGTATCTGGCGATACGAGGCTGCTCTCCATACAGTTCTTTTGTATGAAGAAATATGGACTCTAGGTCCATATTCTCGTGCCTCCTCTGATGTTCGTTGTCCATCGAGGCAAGTACGAGGCATTTGGCCTTCGCGCAATCTATTTCCCAGGTCTTATAGATTTCCCTATCTACGACACTGGTTTTGGGACCTGGGACAGGGGGAGCTTTGGTGGTAAGGAGATACCCCAGCTTGTCGTAAGTGATTGCCATCTTGACATTCCTGAGCCAATTTTTATAGTTTGGCCCTGTCAATATGTTTTTATCTAGTAATAACTTAAGTCCGGTCATGATGAATGGTCGCTGCAATTAGGAGAGAAAAGAAATACTTTAGCATGATGCTCTTGCAAGTTTAGAGTGGTTTAAGTTTGTCTAAACTGGATGGCTCCCACTGTCTCTCGAATCCCTTCTCAAACCGTAAAGAAAGGATTAGTCAGGATCAATCTCACCGTACAATACTTGCTTAACCGTTCAGCCAGGCCAGTGTCGGTACTTCGAGGGAGGTTTTCCAACGCTTTCGCGAAGTTCCTTAATTAAGTAACCTCTTTTCCCTGTGGGCGTAGCCCCGCTAACACCTTTCTAGACACCTACTAGGTTTATAGCATTGATCGTTAAGTGAGAGTTTTCCCGAGGAGTAGCATATACTCACAGTAGGATCGGGATCCAAATATCATCGCGTGATAAAACCGAAGGAATCCTACCAGAATTATCACACTCCAAATGGTATACAGCGCTAGCAAGTTTCAGTACTTATGAAACTCCCGATGTGGATTTTTGCCCCATGCTCTTATGACCTTGACTTTGGCCAAAATATCATAAGTCACATGTCAAGTTCTACCCGTCATTCTCCTGGTTAATTTGGACCCACCCATACCTACCCTTGACTTTGGCCAAAATGGCAGCACGACTGTCCCAAACCAACGCATCTATCTATGTTGCACATGAATACCCAATAGCTACCAATCACTATGCCTTGACTTTGGCCAAAATACATAGCCTGAATACTTTTTGACCATTCATGTGGAATGACGGAGGGCTACGAATGGTTTTGGCGAAACCGTGAACGTAGTGAACTTGATATAATCGATGGAACGAGATAGCTTTTAAAAGGAGTGGTTCAAGCTCCGCGTTTAAAAGTTTAGTTTTGAAAAGAACCGAGTGGTTTTCAAAGTGTTCCAATCGACTTTTACTTGGTTTATTTTCTTGCATTAGTTCTTTTAATGCGTCCCATCATTTAATCCTACCATTGCAGAAAACAACCAAAATATGACGTACGCTTATGCCATTCGCATTCGCCACGGGGCCCCGTCATCACCCGTTAGGTTACTTAACTAACGACAGAGCGGGGGCTGGGCTAGCGCGGCTGTAAAACATAAGCAACGCCTAAATAGTTATCATATATAAATATATAGAAATGATAGACATTACAGATCACAGATGAATACATTGGATATACTAGGAATCCGCAATCCGTTCGAGCCTGCAACGAAAAGCGGATTACACGGCCATGGTGAATAGCCAAATACCCCACCCAAGACACCTACGGGTGCGGCAAACTACCCGCCAAGTACCCGAAGCGAAGCAACCTCCCTCACTGTTAGTTATATGTATGCCCTAGAGGCCATTACTGTACATTGGATGTATATTGTAGTGGATGCTGGGACATATGTAGGTAGGACTTTCTTGCTCGACATGATAGTACGCTATCTGGTTGATCTTTATCTTAACATGTATACTTTCTGTCTCTCTGTTACATGTTGATAAAGCCCTTAGGATGTGTACTCGACTTCCAGGATTATGATGCGGATCATACTAGTGGGGCCTGGGTAGTCAATGAGTACATCCTTCAATGTTCCTAGTCGTGGGAATATCGAGACGGGGCATCGATATTCCAGAGTAGACTAGCGTATATCTTCTCGACCCATGTGATGGGCGATGGATGATCCCATATCCATTGGTGTTTGACATCAGAGATGGTATACGGGTGCTCAGTGAAGACTGGGTACACTGAACAGACTCGCCGAGAACTCCCAGATGGTATTATACCTCACGTCAGATGGCAGTTCTCTGGTGACACTGGTACAGCTTAGTCTGTAGACCCGAGATCGTCATAGAGTCTTGTGTGTCTCCCACTGTGCTTTGATTTCCACCCTACCACGGCTCTACTGAGTCGTGCAAACAGGTGGTTTTTGGGTACAGTCCCGATTCACATGGAGGCAATGAGCGATAGGAGGGGATTCGTCTCTCCCGGTATTGGGGGTTGATGTTGCGCTATGCTCGACTGGCCATAACAGGAAATCCCTGGCCAGGGTTGCAGTGACCTACTGGTAAGTGTTATCAGTAGTTTCACACATGTCATGGACTTCACGTCAGCATGACTTATCAAGCTATTGGGGTCTGACGTTTACCACCCCTAGGCGAGATATGCGACATATCAGACGAACAGACCGGACTGTACGGTAAGTGTTACTGGTTGGATTCACAGGAGTGTGAGCGGGCTTGCTCGTCGATCTTCTGATTGCTCAATACCCGGGTGGCCGTTACGTTTAGCAGACCGCTTGCGGCTTGTGGGTGTTTGATATGATCATCATCTGCTGCCGGCATATTGACGAGTCTTTAGAGTCTTACACAGAGGTTTCCTGGCTCAAGCGAAACGAAATAGGAGCGCATATGAGATATGTGCGGGGCCGAGAATAATGCGTGTATGTGATACCGTATTTCATTCTCGCGATGAATGTGTCGAATGGTTGTATGCGATATAACCTAGTTATCGAATCAAGGATTGATTCGATAAGCCGATACATTAGATATTAGTCGGTTATATGCGATATGACCGGATCGTTAAATCAAGTATTGATTTAATGATTTAATGCATAATTATATATTTGATATATATTACTTTGCATTAACTAGTATTGGTTCACTTTAAAAGATTTTTCTCACTTGAAGTGCACATTGTGTATATGATATATTTTTGTGCACAAGATTGTATCATGTTTGATGATACTTGCTCATTTGGGTTTGTGTAAAGATTAAACCATGTTTAGTGAATGGTTAGGGTTTCTTTTCTCTTATTTATTTATCCATTTATTATTGTTTTGGAAAAGATAAAGAGAAAAAGAAATGGTGGCTTAGTTTGTTTTTGGTTGAAGCTTCTTGAAGCTTTGAACAAGTCCACCATTCTTGTCTCATGTCTAACCCTAACCATTCATCTAACCTTAGTTAAATCTCTACACTAAACCATGGTTGAATTATGATAAGTATCATATTGTTTTTCTTTTTAAATATACTTATCATATTTTCTATCATATCATCTTCTTCTTCTTCATCATCTTCAACAAATGAAGAAGCTTGTCTTCATCAATGGCAAGTTGAGCATATGAGTGAGAAATCCAATTCTAAAATGAACCCACCTCCTATTTCTTCATCCTCTACCTCTTGCCAAGTAGTATAGCATGTTTCCTTCACAAGTTTTCATGGCTTTGTGAAGGTGGAGCTTGATCTAGTGATGCCTCGACGTAGATCATCTTCGGCATCGAAGCCGACGACCAAGCCCGCCCATTTCTTCGATGAAGCCAATGCTTGAGTCCGGAATCCGATTTGGACAGCGAAGGGACTTCATCGCGGAGCCTAGGAGGTGGAGGACCGGATCTACAAAGGTTGTAGCCCCTTCCCTTTAGCTATATTTCTGTTTACTTGCTTGCATCGCCTAGTTTTTCTAGTTAACGATCCGTATTAGGGTTTGTAGGCACTTGTAAAATTTGAATTAGCCATATTTGATGCCTTGTGAGACTTTATTAGTGTGCCTAGGAACCCTTCAGTGGTATCAGAGCCTAGCTAGAGCCTTAGGCGATGCGTAGACGGAGTTAGAAGTCCGATCGAACCGAAACCCAAACCCAAAAATGCTCTCTGTACATTTTCTGAAATCGTGGTTTTTTGAATATTAAAAATATGCAGAAATATCAGCAGGTGATTGTAAGAATTACTGTGAAGCCCGACCACCTGAATCCATAAATGCGCGGCGGAACCGCGGCATTAGCATGCCTAATGCGGCGGTTCCGCGGTCGTATAGTGTCCTCTGTTGTTCAATTTTGCACAGTAATTCCTATTTTTCAGTGTTGGTTTTCCTGGGAATTTTTAATCTGAACAAAAGAGTTGAGTTTTCTGGGTTGTATTAGGAGTTCGTAGATTCGATCGGATTATCTTACTTTGCCTATGTGTTTTCCGGATAATTTTTGAATATGTTAAAAAGTTCGACCGGATATAAATACCCACTTTTTCCCCTGCCGGGAAATTTCCAATCGTTGAATTTTTCCGTAGTTTAACGACGTTATAAGTAGTGCAAGTAACACGATGGTCCCTCTAGAAGAAAACAAACATTAACTCGATTATGTGACCGTCTTGAACTGCCCTTTGAACCTTAGGGTTTGGGGCAGTACGGCGTGCCATATGTCAGGCGTTGGCTTGACCCTTCTACGGCTGGACCGTTGGTACTGAGGCACGAACTGAATGTTTTTAGACTTATTTCATGTGTTGGACTGTATCGGGAAAACTTGGGTGTTCGATTGTTCGATCGGAAAGTTTAACATTTTCTACCTTATCCGGAATGTGACACAATAATTGGAATTCACAAATAGTTATGAGATAACTGAATGAATGTTATAAATCTAGCGGTTTGGTCTCATTTGATCGGTTGCCACGGGATTTTGATATGATCAAAAGTCCGTGGCAATCACGTAGTGTACGCGGATACTCGCCGGGTAAACTTAATAGACAGCCTCGCCCCATAGCCCCGACCAAGTGACTGTAGGAGAACCCCGTCGCCGAAAGCATCCGTTCGGGTGCTCGCGGCAGCGGTGTTCCGCCTTGGTGCACTTTGTCGACGGCGTCGGGGGTGCGGCCGCCTACTAAAAGTTTGCGACGAGCATTCGATCAGAATGTCGGGAATCCTGTTGAATTGCCCGACTTGATATTGAAAAGTGTTTTCGATAATGAGACTAAAATGCGGGGTTTATAATTGTTAGGCATGCGATGTCTAAAGAATTCATTTGGTCAGGCATGCGATGTCTGAGGTGGTTGCGGATTCCAACTGTTGTAGTTTTACACTTTCTTTTCTTTGACCGTAAGTGTAATATGTGATATCGCCGGTTTCGTCGCTATATGTCAACGACAATTGGGATACGCATGTTTACTTACGTTGATGACATGTGTTGTTATGTGTTGCTGGATATGTTATATTGGATTGTCGTGTTTGAATAGCCGGGGTTTTTTATGTGAGATGAGTGTTTTTCATTTTCATTCATGTAAAAACTTGTATGTAATATTCTTTTATTGGGGCACTTCCATGTTTCGGAAGTTGTCACCGTTGATGTATATTATTTACTTTTCCGCATTAGGATAGACCCAAGGAGGGGAGCACAAGTAACCGGGTTCTAGGGTCCAGTGGGAGACCAACTCGAGGAGTCGAGTTTGGGTCTCCTAACTCTAGAATTGGTAGGGTTACTTGCCGCTCTCGTAGGGGTCTAGGGGTGTGGGATTGGCTATTCATCACGACCGTGGAATCCGTGTTTTATACTGGCTCGTATTAAAAACACGGACGTCCTAGTATATCCAATATTTCATATGATATTTTTCTGCTGCGTTATCTGTGATGTGATCATGTGATGTTCTGCGACAGATATTGTATATAGTATATATGATATATTATATAGACGTTGCTTATGTTTTACACCCGCGCTAGCCCTGCCTCGTTCTGGCGTTAGTTACCTAACCTAACGGTGCAGAGGGGACATCGAGGCGAATGCGGATGGCATAAGCGTACGTTATATTTATCTGTGATGATTAGGTGGACTTAAATGATGGGATATTCATTAATGAGATTAATGAAAGAAAATAAACCTAAAAGATGTTGTGGAATCGAATTTCAAAATAAAAACAGGTAGCTACAGTTCTTGCTTTGCATCGCGGTGTTCCTTGTAGAACATCCTGCACCTTATTCGATGAGGAAAGGACCGAGATCCCTTCACCGGGAGTGACTCCTTTAGCAATAACTGGCAGATGCTACACACTCGGTTTGTCTTTTGATTGCTTCTATAGTTTCTGCTTTGCACAGTGATATATATGATATATCCCGCACCTCATTCGACGAGGAAAGGGCCGACGATCCCTTCACCGGGAGTGACCCCTTTAGCAAAACTAGAAAAGCCTCAAAAACATTCCATTTAAAAACCATTTGATTCCGCAACAAGATCAAGTTCAAAGCGTTAAAGGTTTTCACAAAAACCATTCGCAACCCTCCGTCATTTTAGGAAGTAGAGTACTTAGTATTCGTGCTACGTTTGTCGACCATAGCCGAGGCGTAGTGTGCGGTAGCTAAGTGATGTCTTCCTACACAGCATATGATGCGATTAGTTAGGACAGTCATGTGGCTTTGTTGACCTTAGCCAAGGGTCATGTGGGTGGGTCTAATTAATCACGAAATGACGGGCAGAACTTGACTAGTACCTATGATTTGTTGACCTTAGCCAAGGTCATAGGTGCTAGGGGTAAAAACCATTATCGGGAGTTTCAAGTGTTGAAACTTGCAATGAGATTGCATACCTTCTATGTGATAGTTGGATCCCGATACCCACTGCGAGTAATTGTTACTCCTGAGAGAGTTTTGCACTTTACAATTAGCCGATCAAGTAGGTGTCTAGAAAGGTGTCAACGAGGTTACGCCTCTGGGAAAACGAGGTTTACTGTAATTAGGTCCGTGTGAAAGCACGGGAACCTCCCTCAAAGTACCGACACTGGCCTGGCTGAAAGATTGGCGAACTTGTAGAGTGTAATTAATCCCGGCTAGTCTTTCCTTTTAAGGTTTGAAGGAAGATTTGATAAAAACAGTGGGAGACATCCTGATTAGATAAAATTATAACCAATCTATTCTTGCAAGAGCGCACGCTAAGTGTTTTCTTCTCTCTCTCTCCAGGTAGCGACCATATCACGCCTTAATCAAGATAATAATATGGATGTATTGACCGAACCCGCTTGTTATACTGAGCTGGGGAAAGTTGGTCCCGCTCCAACTTATAATTGTTATAAGACAGAGCAGGAAATAGAGAATACCAGAATTCCTATGCCGCCCAAACGAAGAAAGTGCATATGATGCATCTCCTTCGGGTGTGTTCATTACAAAGAACTGTTTCTCAGTATCCTCTGCATCCTGGGTATATGATACCGGATCAGGATCCCAGATATGTAATCTGTTACATAGGGCTACAAAAAGGTAGAAAAACTGAGAACGGGTGATAAGTTTCATGAGACAGAGAACGGGGCAAGTGTTGCAGCCAAGTCTGTTGGTCACTGTCACCCTGTATTATCAGTACATTGATTCTGAACAAATGTTATTAGATACCGAACCTGATATACAAAATCATATCACTCTCTTTACAAGTAAAGAAATGATAAAATTTTGTATTGTTGGATAATGTTTTGAACATTTCCTATATCAAAAGTTGATCGGTTCAGGCACGTTATCTAAAAGCATTGATGTTCTAAATCAAACTACAGTTCCTAGTATACGGAACACACACAAGAGGAAGAGTTCAGAAATGAACGGATCCTTCTTGAGGTATTGTAGACTAGGTCATATCAATGTGACCCGACTAGCTTAAGTTACATAGTAGATGCATATTTAAATTAGTTTGAATTTACATCTTATGAAACTTGCGAGTCATGTCACAAAGATATAATGACCTCAGCTCTGTTTATTGGAAACAGAGAAAGAGTTAGTGAACTCTTGGGATGATACATGTTGATATGTAAGGTCCCCTGTCTACTCATGCCAAGACCGGTTCCTTGTACTTCATTACATTCTCTGATAATCTCTTTAGATTCAGACATATGTTCTTGTTGAAACACAAGTCCGAACCTTTTGAGATATTCACAGAATATAAGTTAGAAGTAGAGAACCAAAGTACAGGTATAAGTATTATATCCTATGATGAGATCAGGAAGGAGAATACTTGTGCATGGAATTCCTGGACTATTCTAAAGGAGAATGAGATTCTCTCTCAGCATTACTCCTCCGCATACACCATAGCACGATGGTATATCGGGGCGGAGCAATCACACCCTATATGATATGGTGCGCTCTATGATAAGTACTACTGAGTTTCCTATTAGGGAGTTATGCACTTATGAAGTTGCATACCTATTGAATAGGGTTCGAATCAAATCAGTGCCTACCACTCCATATGAGATATGGTGTGGGAAGAGCCTATCTCTTAAGTAAGTTAAGATTTAGGATTGTTCGGCCTATGTCTAAAGCAAAATCCGGACAAGATCAAGGCAAGGACAGTTCTGTAGAACTGGAAAGGTTCCAGCAGTACAAAACCGCTAATGATTTGACAGAACCAAAGGATTCAATAGTTCCCGACGAACCTCAGCCTCTCCGCCGATCTAGCAGGGTTCCTCACCTGCTTGAGAGATGCTTCGGTTTCTCGATGACAGTGGGAGCAAGGATTGCATCATGAGATGATGACCCAACTAGTTTCGAGCAGGTCATCAAGAGTAGGGACTCTGTAAGAATGGCTGGATGCTTAGCGATCTGAGATGGAATCCTTATACACCAACAAAGTATGGACTTTGGTTGCTATATCTGAAGGGTTAAATCCCCATCAGGAGCAAGTATATCTTGAGAAGATTACTTGGTGTAGATGGAAAAGTTGAGACTTTCAAAGCTAGACTTGTTAAAGGTTTTAGTCATCAACCAGGTGTGGATAATGATGAAACCTTTTTTAGGGACTATGCTTAAGTCCATCCAGATCCTACTTGCCACGGCTACATACCATGACTACGATATCTGGCGGTTGGGTGCCATGACTACTTTTCTAAATAATGATTTAGAAGAGAACGTCTATAAGAACATAGCCAGAGGGCATCGTAAACTGTGGGAGCAGCGGAAACGTGTGCAAGATGTTTTATGTGATGAAGCAGGCATCGCGGAGTTGGAACATCTGTTTTGATGTGGTAGTCAAACAGTTTGACATCATCAAAATGGTAAATGAACCTTGTATATACAAAAAAGGTAGTAGGGAGCATGGTAGTGATCCTCGTAGAGTACGTGGATGACATACTCTTGATAGGGAAAGAGTTTCCTATGCTACGCCCGGTCAATCTCCGCTTATCACAATGATTCTCCATATAGGATCAAATTGATACCTCCTAAATCCTGTGTTTTCATCTATGGGATAGATGTAATTGGATGCTAGGATTCTCACTAGTAGTAGTAAGATGGTATCAATCGATCCTGGGAAGAATCACTGGAAGGGTTCCAGGGTGATAAGGACGACTGAATGTCAGTCGCAGGCATTGTCTTTACCCTCGGTAAAGGGACGGTATGTTGGAAGAGTTCCAAGCTAGATACCGTGGCAGACTAGAAGATAAAGGCTGGTAATATCGCTATTAAAGATACTACCAAAGAGGCAGTTTGGGTGTATATTGGTTCATAAGATGAACTAGGTTCCTGCCATTGTATGACAATGGAAGTGTGGCTTCGACCCTGGAACCCTGGTCCCATCAGTGACCCAGACAAATTCTGAGGCAGCATCACCTGATCATGGAGATAGTTGATCTCCAGGTTGATCGAGGTTAGGAGAGTAGACTCAGAGGACAACACGGCGGATCCACTCACGAAGACTTTTTCCCAGAGAGAGACTTATATAGGATGGTTGAGTATGTGATACTGCAACCACCGCTACAGATGGCCCTAGTGCAAGTGGGAGATTGTTAGTTATATGTATGCCCTAGAGGCCATTACTGTACATTGGATGTATATTGTAGTGGATGCTGGGACATATGTAGGTAGGACTTTCTTGCTCGACATGATAGTACGCTATCTGGTTGATCTTTATCTTAACATGTATACTTTCTGTCTCTCTGTTACATGTTGATAAAGCCCTTAGGATGTGTACTCGACTTCCAGGATTATGATGCGGATCATACTAGTGGGGCCTGGGTAGTCAATGAGTACATCCTTCAATGTTCCTAGTCATGGGAATATCGAGACGGGGCATCGATATTCCAGAGTAGACTAGCGTATATCTTCTCGACCCATGTGATGGGCGATGGATGATCCCATATCCATTGGTGTTTGACATCAGAGATGGTATACGGGTTCTCAGTGAAGACTGGGTACACTGAACGGACTCGCCGAGAACTCCCAGATGGTATTATACCTCACGTCAGATGGCAGTTCTCTGGTGACACTGGTACAGCTTAGTCTGTAGACCCGAGATCTTCATAGAGTCTTGTGTGTCTCCCACTGTGCTTTGATTTCCACCCTACCACGGCTCTACTGAGTCGTGCAAACAGGTGGTTTTTGGGTACAGTCCCGATTCACATGGAGGCAATGAGCGATAGGAGGGGATTCGTCTCTCCCGGTATTGGGGGTTGATGTTGCGCTATGCTCGACTGGCCATAACAGGAAATCCCTGGCCAGGGTTGCAGTGACCTACTGGTAAGTGTTATCAGTAGTTTCACACATGTCATGGACTTAACGTCAGCATGACTTATCAAGCTATTGGGGTCTGACGTTTACCACCCCTAGGCGAGATATGCGACATATCAGACGAACAGACCGGACTGTACGGTAAGTGTTACTGGTTGGATTCACAGGAGTGTGGGCGGGCTTGCTCGTCGATCTTCTGATCGCTCAATACCCGGATGGCCGTTACGTTTAGCAGACCGCTTGCGGCTTGTGGGTGTTTGATATGATCATCATCTGCTGCCGGCGTATTGACGAGTCTTTAGAGTCCTACACAGAGGTTTCCTTGCTCAAGCGAAACGAAATAGGAGCGCATATGAGATATGTGCGGGACCGAGAATAATGCGTGTATGTGATACCGTATTTCATTCTCGCGATGAATGTGTCGAATGGTTGTATGCGATATAACCTAGTTATCGAATCAAGGATTGATTCGATAAGCCGATACATTAGATATTAGTCGGTTATATGCGATATGACCGGATCGTTAAATCAAGTATTGATTTAATGATTTAATGCATAATTATATATTTGATATATTACTTTGCATTAACTAGTATTGGTTCACTTTAAAAGATTTTTCTCACTTGAAGTGCACATTGTGTATATGATATATTTTTGTGCACAAGATTGTATCATGTTTGATGATACTTGCTCATTTGG
Organism: Agapanthus africanus; assembly: GCA_030015575.1. Classification (NCBI taxonomy): domain Eukaryota; kingdom Viridiplantae; phylum Streptophyta; class Magnoliopsida; order Asparagales; family Amaryllidaceae; genus Agapanthus; species Agapanthus africanus. The sequence continues at coordinate 509,550,569 of JASDDO010000026.1, read as the reverse complement.
GTTTGTGTAAAGATTAAACCATGTTTAGTGAATGGTTAGGGTTTCTTTTCTCTTATTTATTTATCCATTTATTATTGTTTTGGAAAAGATAAAGAGAAAAAGAAATGGTGGCTTAGTTTGTTTTTGGTTGAAGCTTCTTGAAGCTTTGAACAAGTCCACCATTCTTGTCTCATGTCTAACCCTAACCATTCATCTAACCTTAGTTAAATCTCTACACTAAACCATGGTTGAATTATGATAAGTATCATATTGTTTTTCTTTTTAAATATACTTATCATATTTTCTATCATATCATCTTCTTCTTCTTCTTCATCTTCAACAAATGAAGAAGCTTGTCTTCATCAATGGCAAGTTGAGCATATGAGTGAGAAATCCAATTCTAAAGTGAACCCACCTCCTATTTCTTCATCCTCTACCTCTTGCCAAGTAGTATAGGGTGTTTCCTTCACAAGTTTTCATGGCTTTGTGAAGGTGGAGCTTGATCTAGTGATGCCTCGACGTAGATCATCTTCGGCATCGAAGCCGACGACCAAGCCCGCCCATTTCTTCGATGAAGCCGATGCTTGAGTCCGGAATCCGATTTGGACAGCGAGGGGACTTCATCGCGGAGCCTAGGAGGTGGAGGACCGGATCTACAAAGGTTGTAGCCCCTTCCCTTTAGCTATATTTCCGTTTACTTGCTTGCATCGCCTAGTTTTTCTAGTTAACGATCCGTATTAGGGTTTGTAGGCACTTGTAAAATTTGAATTAGCCATGTTTGATGCCTTGTGAGACTTCATTAGTGTGCCTAGGAACCCTTCACTCACCACCGTGAGTAGGCCACTCGGCACTTCGAGATACCCGGTAGTTTGTGCACCCCCTCCATGGGTCTGTCCTAGGAGCAAAAACAGTAAAAAGAATTATACAATGACGGCTACAACCCCGACCCGGTTGTGCGGCCAAACAAATAATATTATTACATCAATTTACATATTACAATGAATGAAAGAAAAAGCAACACTCATCTCACATCCACCCCGGCTATTCACCCGCGACAATCCAACATATTCATATACACATACCATCATCAAACACAGATCACAGATATGTATAACCCCGACTAATCGACATATAGCGATTAGCCGACGTTCAATACATATAAACATCACAGATATAACCTTTTAGTCAAAGTGTATAGAAGTTCGATAAAAAATACGGATTTATAGGCCCCCAAAAACAAATTTCTATTCTGGAAAACCTGGGCACATATAAACCATCTTAAAAATCCCAAAACCAAGCCAGAAATACACTGCACCAAACTCGACCCAGTGAAGAGCCAAGACGGCCGCGGTTGCGCGGCAATAGCTTGCTATTGCCGCGGAACCGCGGCTCTTTGGTCGAATCACTGGATCGTTTTTGGTGGCTTTCTTCACAAAACCCTGAGATGATTTTTGGAGTATGATAAATTTTATTTTGAGCAGGAAAAAATTTAACAGAAAGTTGGGTTTTTGAAAACTCGGTTTTTCGATTTTTCGATTCGAACTTCGATACACTTTACTACCTAGCTAGTTTATGTTTAGTTAGGCTTTGATACCACTGTAAGTCCACGTTGCCCACCCCGGTGCTTACGGGGAGGCGGAAAACGGAATAAAAATCGAATTTTTATCAACTTAGGCAACATGGACTAGACTATGAAGGATCTTTGCTAAACAAAAACAAGCTAAAGCTAACTAGAAACTAGCTAAGTGCTAGAAAGGTTATACCTTGGGCTTTATGTCCTTCTCTCCTTGCTCCTTGGAGTAGTGTAAAGAGGTCACCTTTGTCGTCTTCTCACGTCGAAGAATGATCCACCCGAAAGCCTCAACCTTTGGCTTCAACTCCAAGCTAGAAGTAACTAGGGTGCAAGAAGTGCTAATCCTTAAATCCTAGATGAAAGTAAAGATTATCAAGAAAGGGTTTTTCTCAAGCTCAAGTGTTTCTCAACACATGAGAGGGGAGAGCTTGAGGGAGAGGAAGAACAAGAGAGAGAAAGAAAAAATAGAATGAGAATAATATGAACCATTCTCACATATATGTGTGAATTATTGTAATTAGATAATTAGCTAGATAATTGTCATGGTTAATCAAGACATGACCATTATCATTTCATTTTTAATGTAAATTGCAAGGATCAAAGAGCATCTTCCAAATGAAATGATGATGGTCAAAGTGTCAACCTAGGTCAACAAGTCAAGGAGGTCAAATGGTCAACAACCATAACCATGCACAATTATTTAAACTAATATCAATTAACCATAATACACACATAAGCATTAGGGTTAATAAAATGACAATAGTCATTAACCCTAATCAAAGTCCTCTCCCTCTGTCTCAAGCAACTGTGCATACGCACCCGTATTCGTGATCCGAGGAACACGAATACAAAGAGAAAAAACCAATCCCAAATCATATACTAGGATCCGGCTTAAACCAAAGCCCGCTAGTATAAGCTGTCCGGACAGCAAACGTGCACAAGTGCGCGGATGTGAACGAACCCTGTCGCAAAACCATGCGACCTCTACTCATTTTGCCTAAAGGCGAATAGCTCTCTGTGTGGGACTCTAAAGACTCGACACTACGCTGGCAGTGGGTTTAACCACAGACCGCAAGCGGTACTAGCTGTACGTAACGGTCCCCAGGTAGATGTCGATAAGAACACTGACGAGGTGAACCCCATCTGAACTCCTACTGAGCCTGTATGTGACAGTCTCCGTACAGTCCGGTCTGTTCGTCTGATACATCGCATGGCGGGCCTAAGGGGCGGTGAACGTCAGTCCCCTAATAGCGGTATAAGTCGTGTCGGAGTGTAGCCCAGAACACCCTGAGATAACACTGGAAACCTACCAGTATATCTCGCTTGCCCTGGCCAGGGACTACTCGTGTAATGGCTCTCCTAGACACAGCGCGATGTCAACCCCCAATACCGGGAGAGACGAATCCTGTCTAACCGTCACTGCCTCCAAGTGCTTCGGGACTGCACCCAAAAACTACCTGTTTGCACGACTCCTTTGAGCCGTGGTAGGGTAGTAATCAAAGTGCAGTGGGAACACACTCGAGGCGAAGTGACAGTGTCAAGTCAGCGGACTAAGCTGTACTCATGTCACCTGGGAACTGATAACTGACGATAGGTATAATACCAACCAACAGTTCCCGACGAGTCCTGTCCAGTGTACTCGCAACCTAACGAGCACCCGCATACTATCTCAAGTACGACGTACTGACGGCTGTGGGGCAGACCGTCTCCCACGCTGGGATGAGAAGCGCATACGCTAGTCTACTCCGGAGTATCGATGCCCTGTCTCGATAGTCCAACGACTAGGGACCTATATAAGGATGTGCTTATAGATCACCCAGCTCCCACGAGTGTGAGCGCCATCACCACGCTGGTAATCAAGCAAAGATCCTAAGGGCTCTACTAATATGTATATCAGCAATATGCTAAAAGAAACACATGCACATATTAAAGCAGAGACAAACCAAGTAGCATACTACCATTTCGAGCAAGATTGTATATACAACAGTGAATATCCCAAGCTTCCATCAAGTAATATACAAACTAGTATGATACAGTGATGGCCTCTAGGGCATATGCACTAACAGTTACTGATTGGATTCACAGGAGTGTGTGCAGGCTTGCTTGTTGATCTTCTGATCGCTCAAAACCTGGGTGGCTATTATGTTTAGCTGACCGCTTGCAGCTTATGGATGTTTGATATTATCATCACATACTTCCGGCGTATTGACGATTCTTTAGAGTCCTACACAGAGGTTTCCTGGCTCAGGCAAAACGGAGTAGGAGCACATATGTGATATATGCAGGACCGAGAATAATACGTGTATGTGATATCGTATTCGATTCTCACGATATGTGATATCGGCCGGGTATATGTGATATAGCCGGGTTATCGGATCAAGTGTTGATTCGATAAAATGATACATATAATATTAGTCGGTTATATGTAAAATAGCCGGATTATTAAATCAAGTGTTGATTTAATAATTTAATGTATAATCACATATGTAATATATTACATTACATTAACTAATATAAGCTCACTTAAATGATTCTATTTCTCACTTGATAATACATTGATATATATGTGATATATGTTAATTGTATTATTTTCTTTTGTTACATTAAATATTATATATGTGATATATAATATTGAAGCATGCAAGGTTACAAATGCAACTAGGGTTTATGAGATTAAACCATGCTAGGGTTAAGTTTAGGGTTTATGATTTATTTTAGTTAATTCTAAATTGTGGATAATTAGTTAAGATATTTTCTTTTGTTGACTAAAGTCCACTCTTTAGATATTTTCTAGATATTTCTTAACCTAACCTTTTAACCCTAGCCTATGGTTTATTCTCTACAAGGGTTAAGCATGCCATGCTTAACCCTTGGTTATATTTCTAACCTCAACAATAATTCATTCATCACAACTTCATCTTCTTCTTCCTCCTCACAAAAGCTTTCTAGCTTTTTGATTTGTGATGAATTAAAGTGAGAAATAGAAAACAAAAGAGAGCAAAATTTCTACTTCATCATCCTCATCTATTCTAGCCACTTAGATTATGGTGTTTGCTTCACTAATACCTCATTAGTGAAGTGAGAGCTTGGGTTTGTGATTCCTCAAGGTAAATCATCTTGGATTGTGAAGTCTTTAAGCAAGGATGTCTCATTCACCTCATGGAGCCTCTCTAGAGTCCGGGAGCATGATGATCGCAGCGAAGGGACTTCAACTCGGAGCTTATGAAGCGTAGGAATGGACTACAAAGGTTGTAATCCCTCTCACTTAGTAGTAAAGTTGTTTGCTTTAAGTTTATAACCCTAATTCTCTAGTAAAGATCCTTGCTTAGGTTGTTTGGCACTTGAAATTTTTAAATACGGCATATTTGATATCCTGTAGAACCTTGTTCTAGTGCCTAAGAACCTTACAGTGTATCAGAGCCTAGCTAGAGCATTAGGCGTTGCGTAGGAGAAATTAAAAGTCCAAACGAACTCCGAATAACCGATTTTTCCCACTTTCTGGAAATTTTTTCAAAAGTTGAAATTTTTCATGTTAAAAATATTCAGAAAATCATGCAGGGAATTCTATGGACACACCTGAAGAACGAAACCCTAACTCGTCTAAGTGACCGCGAATCCACGGCTAAAACATGGTTTTGGCGGCGGATCCGCAGCGCCACTTAAGAGGCTTGGGTCGGGCCCTTCAGCTGTAGTTTCGTAGGTACTGGGGCATACTTCTGGGAATTTTTAATTATGCTTCAGTGTTGAACTCTCTGGGAATTTTGGGAATTCGTTGATTCGATCGAATTGTTTAACGTCGTCTAGCTTTCTGTAATGAGATACAATAATTGGAATCTACAAATTTGTTTGTTGCGTGTAAATCTAACATTTCGGTCTCGGGTGTAATCAGAAATCTTGTTAAATTATCCGACTCATTTTGAAAAGTGTTTTCATGGGTGAGACCTAAATGCGAGCTTTACATTGTTAGGCATGAAATCTTAGATATGTGATATCCCGGGTTTGTGTTGTCTAAGGGCAGTTACGATTCCAATTGTTGTAGTTTTTCACTTTCTTTTCTGCGACCGTAAGTGTAATATGTGGTATATCGCCGTTTTCATTGCTATATATCAACGACAATTGTGATAGATATATTTACTTATGTTGATGACATGTGATGTTATGTGTTGCTGTAATATGTTATATTGGATCGTCGCGTTTTGAATAGCCGGGGGTTTTATGTGAGATGAGGGTTTTTATTTTCATTCATGTAAAATTCAATGTATGTAATATTCTTTTATTGGGAAACTTCCGGGTTGAGGATGATGTCACCATTGTATATTATTTACTTTTCCGCATTAGGATAGACCCAAGGAGGGGAGCACAAGTGACCGGGTTCTAGGGTTCAGTGGGAGGCCATCTCGAGGAGTCGAGACTGGGTCTCCTAAACTCTAGAATTGGTAGGATCACTTGCCGCTCTCGTAGGGGTCTAGGGATGTGGGTTTGGCTATTCATCGCGACTGTGCAATCCGTGTTTTATACAGACTCAAAATAAAACACGGACCTCCTAGTATATCCAATATTTCATGTTATCTTCTGCTGCTGATATACTGTGATGTGATCATTTTATATGCGTGAGACGAATGCTTTATTATTGTATATATGATATATAATAAACGTTGCTTAAGTTTTGCACCCGCGCTAGTCCCGCCCCGGTATGTCGTTAGTTAAGTAACCTAACGGTGCATAACGGGACACTGTGGCGAATGCGGATGGCATAAGCGTACGTTGTAATTTCGTTTCTTCTGTGATGCTTAAGAAGCTTTAAATGATAGGATTCATTAATGAGATTAATGAAAGAAAAAGAAACCTAAAAGATATTGTAGAATCATATTTTCAAAAAGGGTAGCTCTAATTTTTGCTTTGCATAGCGGTATTCCTTGTAGAATATCCAGCACCTTATTCGATAAGGAAAGAGTCGAGATCCCTTCACCGGGAGTGACCTATTTAGAGAAACTAGCAAATGCTACAACTCACTTGGTTTTGTTTTGATTGCATCTATAGTTCTTGCTTTGCATAGCGGTATTCCTTGTAGAATATCCTGCACCTTATTCAATAACGAAAGAGCTGAGATCCCTTCACCGGGAGTGACCTCTTTAGCAAAACTAGAAAAAGCCTCAAAAACACTCATTTTCAAAATCACTTGTTTCTACAACGATATCAAGTTCATTACACTCATGGTTTTCATAAAAACCTGTCGTAGCCCTCCGTCATTTCAGATAAAGACTATTTAGTATTTGTGCTGTGTTTGTTGGCCTTTGTCAAGGCCTAGTGTGCGGTAGCTGACTAGTACTTATCTATTTAAGCATGTGATGCGAATGGATTAGGGTAGTCGTACGACCTTGTTGTCCTTTGTCAAGGGTCATACGGGTGAGTTTAATTCAATCGGGAAATGACGGGTTGAACTTGACTAGCGTCCTATGGTCTGTTGGCCTTTGTCAAGGTCATAAAGGGTTAGGGCCAAAAGTATTATCGGGAATTTCAAGTGTTGAAATTTGCAATGAGATTGCATACCTTCTATGAGATAGTTGGATCCTGATACCCACTGCGAGTAAGAGTTACTCCTAAGAGAGTTTTACACATGACAATTAGCCGATCAAGTAGGTGTCTAGAAAGGTGTTAACGGGGTTATGCCTCTGGGAAAACGAGGTTTATTTTAATTAGGTCCGTGCAAAAGCACGGGGAACCTCCCTCAAAGTACCAACACTGGCCTGGCTGAAAGATTGGCGAACTTGTAAAGTGTAATTAATCCCGGCTAGTCTTACCTTTTAGGATTTGAAGGAAGATTTGATGAAAACAGTGGGAGCTATCCTGATTAGATAAGATAATAACCAATCTAATCTTGCAAGAGCGTACGCTAAAGTGTTTTCTTCTCTCTCTCTCTAGGTAGCGACCATGTCAGGCCTTAATCAAGAAAATAATATGGATGTATTGACCGAACCCGCTTGTTATACTGAGCAGGGGAACGTTGGTTCCGTTCTTTCTCATAATTGTTATAAGACAGAACAGGAAATAGGGGAATATCCGGAATCCTACGCCGCCCAAATGAAGAACAAGCATACCGATGCATCTTCTTCGGGTGTGTTAGTTATCGAGAACTGTTTCTCAGTTCACTCTACGTCCTGGGTATTAGATACCGGATCGGGATTCCACATATGTAATATGTTACATGGGCTAAGGAAAGGTAGAGAACTGGGAGAGGGTGTTCATTCCATAAGAGTAGGGAATGGTGCAAATTTTGCAGTCAAAGCAGTTGGCGAATATCTCCTTGTATTACCAAATGGTAATACATTGATTCTGAACGAATGTTATTACATTCCGACCCTGATATGCAATATTATATCAGTTTCTTTATTAAGTAAAAAAGGATATAATTTTGTAGTAGAGGATAATGTTATGAACATCTTCCTGAATCAAAGGTTGATTGGATCAGGCTCGTTAAATAATGGCATATACGTTCTAAATCAAACTACAGTTCTTAATGTACAGAACACACACAAGAGGAAGAGTTCAGAAATGAACGAATCCTTCTTGTGGCATTGTAGACTAGGTCATATCAATGCGACACGGCTAGCTAAGTTAAATAAAGATGGATATTTGAATCCGTTCGAATTATCATCTTATGAAACTTGACATTCATGTCTCAAAGGCAAAATGACCAAAACTCCGTTTAGTGGACACGGAGAAAGAGTTACGGAACTCTTGGGACTGATACATAGTGATGTATGCGGTCCTATGTCTACACATGCCAGGAATGGTTTCTCGTACTTCATTACATTCACTGACGATCTTTCAAGATACGGACATGTGTTCCTGTTGAAACACAAGTCTGAAGCTTTTGAGAAATTCAAAGAATATAAGAACGAAGTCGAGAAACAAACGGGTAAAAGTATTAAGATCCTTCAATCTGATCGAGGAGGAGAATACTTGAGTAATGAGTTCCTGGACTATCTAAAAGTGAATGGGATTCTCTCTCAGCTTACTCCTCCATATACACCACAGCACAACGGTGTATCGGAACGGAGGAATCGCACCCTATTAGATATGGTGCGCTCTATGATGAGCACTGCTGAGTTACCTATTTCCTTTTGGAGTTATGCGCTTGAGACAGCTGCATACCTATTAAATCAAGTTCCGTCTAAATATGTACCTACTACACCATATGAGATATGGAGTGAGAAGAGACCATGTCTTAAACGTGTTAAGATATGGGGTTGTCCGGCCTATGTCAAAAGGCAAAATCCGGACAAACTCGAGGCACGGTCAGTTCTTTGTAAGTTTGTGGGATATCCTAAACATTCACATGGATATCTTTTCTATCACAGCGAGGAACAAAAGGTGTTTATTTCTCGACATGCCACCTTTTTAGAAAAGGAATTTCTTGCAAAAGAAATTAGTGGCAATGAGGTAGAACTGGAAGAAGTTCCAGCAGCACAAACTGCAACTGAAGATTTATTGGAACCAGAGGATTCGGTAGTTCTCGACGAACCTCAGCCGCTCCTCCGATCTAGTAGGGTTCCTCATCCACCTGAGAGATACAACGGTTTTCTCATTGATGGTGGGAGCGAGGATTGCATCATGGAAGATGATGACTCGACTAGCTTCGAACAGGCCATCACGAGTAGGGACTCTGTGAAATGGCTGGATGCAATGCGATCTGAGATGGAATCCATGTACACCAACAAAGTATGGACTTTGGAAGTTGCTCCTGAAGGGGTAAAACCCATTGGGAGCAAATGGATCTTTAAGAAGAAACTTGGTGTAGATGGAAAAGTTGAGATTTTCAAAGCTAGACTTGTTGCAAAGGGTTTTCGTCAACGACCAGGTGTGGATTATGATGAAACCTTTTCTCCAGTGGCTGTGTATGCTTAAGTCCATCCGGATCCTACTTGCCATTGCTGCATACCATGACTAAAAAATCTGGCAAATGGATGTTAAGACCGCCTTTCTAAATGGTGATTTAGAGGACTGTGTGTACATGACTCAGCCAGAGGGCTTAGTAGATAGTGGGAGCAGTGGAAAGGTGTGCAAGCTGCTTAAATCCATCTACGGGTTAAAGCAGGCATCGCGGAGTTGGAACATCTATTTTGATGTTGTAGTCAAAGAGTTTGACTTCATCAAGAACATAGCTGAACCTTGTATTTACAAGTAGGTGGCAGAGAGTAAGGTTGTCTTCCTCGTATTGTACGTGGATAACATGCTCTTGATAGGAAATGATGTTCATATGCTGCACTCGGTCAAGCTCTTCTTATCACATAGATTCTCAATGAAAGATCTAGGTGATGCCTCCTGCATTTTGGGGATTAAGATCTGTAAAGATAGATCTAAGCGGATAATGGGATTGTCCCAATCCAGGTACATTGACACCATACTAAAGAGGTTTAGTATGGAAGAATCCAAGCGTGGGAATTTGCCCACGATCTCTGGACTCACTCTCTCCAAAGAGATGTCTCCCAAGACTGATTTGGAGAGAGCTCGCATCCAAGCCTATGCTTCGTCAGTAGGCTTTATCATGTATGCGATGCTATGTACCAGACCCGATGTAGCATACTCACTAAGTGTAGTGAGTAAGTATCAAGCAGATCCAGAAGAGAGTCACTGGACAGCTGTGAAGAACATTCTCAAGTACTTGAGAAGGACTAAGGAGATGTTCTTGGTGTATGGTAACGGTGAACTCCAAGTGGAGTCCTTTACCGATTCGAGCTTCCAAAGTGATAAGGACGACTCTAAGTCACAGTCGGGAATTTTCTTTACCCTAAATGGAGGGGCGGTTTGTTGGAAGAGTTCTGTCACGCCCCTCTTCCCGAAATACGGAAAACGAGGGATGACTAGGCCAGCCATGCTCCTACGGTCAAGGAATCATCCCGCCGTAGTCACACTTCGGCTTCTAGCATTACATGGTAATCAGTAAATAAAGCACAGTATTAAAGGAATCACATCACTAATTTATTACATTAAAATTCCATTGTTTACATATTACAGATGACAAGAACAATTACTAACCAAGTTCAATCTCACGATCACTTTTATGGAAAGCAGTAAAGATAGGAAGTACACCAGACTATATCTCTGTGAACTCGAAGGGTAGATCCGTCTCCTGTGCTGGTCCTCCCGTGGAATCTGAGCATGCATACTCAGGTCGTCAAAGCGACACAATAACAATATTATTGTAATAAGATGAAACAGGTAAATGAGGTAATACTAGTGTAAAAACAGTGCAAGTAATCACTATGTCACTATATGATGCAGAATGTGCTCTGTGTCCCTATCGGTCTCTAGGTCATGTTTGAAATCACATAGTGGAAGGAGGATCATGTTTAACAGGAGTCTCGTACATACCCGAGACAACGGCCCACATGCCCGGGACATAACCCTGTCAGCCGGATCGCTAGATCCTACCCTACATGTATCAGTATCACGGTTCGAATGATCATCCTCTAAACACGGTCCCGCTAAATACGATACTCTTTCCACTTTGATTTTCCCTTTTTCCGCAGGTTTACACTATTTATGATCTTGATCTAGTTGTGTACAAGTATACCAATGGCACGGTTTTATCACTGTTCACTGTATCAATCACTGTCACGAATATTCACTTTCCATTGGTGTACTCGTCACTCCTAAACCAACATCTATCACGCACGATAATGCAATGTCCACACGCACTAACACTGAGTATATGGTAAGGGTATGATATATGTATTGTATGCTACCAATAAGCTCTGTATGTTATGAATCAACATGCATGTCATTAACTAAAATAATTTGCATAAATTAATATGTTAAGAATTCAGCAAAATGATACAAGTAAGATAAATAGAACACTCAGTCAGCAATTCATCAAAATTTGTTTCAGTTCGTTCGGGATTCCGGTTTTCAAGATATAGCTGTTTCATTTTAAGTGCTCGCGGCTGGAAATTCAGTTTCAGAACAGAACGTCCGTTTCGCGACACGAATTGCACCCCGTTGGGCTCAGAATTTAGTGATGTTACAGTTAAGTGAAATCTAGGGTTTTCAATAGATTATTCAACACAATAGACGGATCCCCAATCGCATCTGTACGTTGAAAGTTATACACAGATTAACCTCAGTGTGTCATTTCTGGATCTGTTCTGGACAGTTATACATTCTGCCCTTTAAAATACAGTTTAAAATAGTAAACGACAATGAAACGGAATGGAACCACTTGTTTTGTTTGGCTAACAGAATTATCTTTAATCTACAGCAGGGTCCCGTAACATACGACTTCAGGAAACACAGTGGCACAGGTCTTGGTACAGAACACAATAATCAGAAACGCTCTGGACTGCAGTCCAGAGTCGCATTCCGATCTAATTATCATCACAGTTACAGAACAAAAATCATTAGAATTTTCCATAGGATTAAAGTTTGTCAAGTCGGCTTCGATTTAAGCCCTCGAACGTATCATTCCAATAAGTATATAATTTACGGTGATTTTATTCATTTTCAGACACGAGAAAATTTCTAGTTTAACGGCATAATTGGGGGTATCAATTCTTATCACTAACAATCGTATTTTCCAGCGAGATTCATACACTATATTTATCATCCTATGGGCCAACAGAAAATATCAGTTTCCGTCAAAATAAACAATCATTTCCATGGGAGATTAGCATCGAACACATAGGTCATGATACATATCGGTAATCGGTAAGTTTAATAACCATATGATTTAGGTTTGTAACACAACTATATTAGCATGAAGCAAGTAAATACTTGCCTAGAAACGTCTCGGGGTTGCAAAGCAGCAACGGCGTCACGCACGCGTGATGTACGCCATGAAACCGATTCGCGCGAGCTTGGATCGAGATGCGGTTTTTGCGTCGGAGTTGCCCGGAGTCGTCTCGCACTCGCTGGAAGTATAGAGTGGTGCTCTGTGGGTCTCCCGGGTGCGCTGGGGTCGACGATGTCGGCGGTGGTCGCTCCGGCGACGTACACAGTGAGCTCACAGTATCGATTTGAGCTTAGCAGTTTGGAGAGAGAGAGAGAGACTCGGTTGCGTATGTGTAGGGGGTGCGTGGGTGTTGCTGATGATGAGGAGGTCGTAGGGTGGTCGGCGATGTGATGGGGAGTCCGCCGGCGTCGAGGTCCAAGCAAGAAACCGTGGCAGACTCGACGATGGAGGCTGAATACATCGCTGCCAACGATGCTGCCAAAGAAGCTGTCTGGGTGAAGAAGTTCATCACTGAACTTGGTGTGGTTCCGTCCATTGAGCATCCAATACCTTTGTATTGTGATAACAATGGAGCTGTGGCTTTGGCCAAGGAACCTAGGTCCCATCAGAGATCCAGGCATATTCTGAGGCAGTATCACCTGATCCGGGAGATAGTTGATCGCCGAGAGATCGAGGTCAGGAGAGTTGACACGAAGGACAACACTGTGGATCCACTCATGAAGGCCATACCCCAGATACTTTTTGAGAGACTCTTCGGGATGTTGGGTATGAGATACTACAACAGCTGGCCTTAGTGCAAGTGGGAGATTGTTAGTTATGTATATGCCCTAGAGGCTATTGTTGTACATATGATGTATATTATAATGGATGCTTGGATATATAGAGAGAGGAATTTCTTGCTCGATATGATAGTATGCTATCTGTTTTTACTTTGTCTTAACATGTTGACTTGTATTGGTTTACTGTCTTGCTCTCACATGTTGATAAAGCCCTTAGGATATGTACTCGACTACTAGGACTATGATGCAGATCATACTAGTAGGGCCAGAGTAGTCCAAGAGTACATCCTATAACTTTTCCTAGTCGAGGGAGTATCGAGACAGGGCATCGATACTCCAGAGTAGACTAGCGTATACGCTTCTCGACCCATATGATGGGCGATGGATGATCGCATATCCGTTGGTGTTTGACATCACAGAAGGTATACGGATGCTTAGTGGATACTGGGTACACTGAACGAACTCACCGAGAACTCCTAGATGGTATTATAACTATCGTCGGATAGCAGTTCTCTGGTGACACTGGTACAGGTTAGTCTGTAAACCCGAGATCGTCATAGAGTCTTGTGTGATTCCCACTATGCTTTGATTTCCACCTTACCACGTTCATGAGAACGTGCAAAACAGTGGATTTTGGGTACAGTCCCGAATCACATGGAGGCAATGAGCGATAGGAGGGGTTTCGTCTCTCCCGGTATTGGGAGTTGATGTTGCGCTGTGTTCGATTGGCTATAACTGGAAGTCCCTGGTCAGGGCTGATATGGAGACCTACTGGTAAGTGTTATCAGTAGTTTCTCGACCCGTTATGAGCCACACATCGACACGACTTATCGATTACTGAGGTCTGACGTTTACCACCTCTAGACTGGATATGCGACATATCAGACGAAGAGACCGGACTGTACGGTAGTGTTACTGATTGGATTCACAGGAGTGTGTGCAGGCTTGCTTGTTGATCTTCTGATCGCTCAATACCCGGGTGGCTGTTATGTTTAGCTGACCGCTTGCAGCTTGTGGGTGTTTGATATGATCATCACCTACTGCCGGCGTATTGACGATTCTTTAGAGTCCTACACAGAGGTTTCCTGGCTCAGGCAAAACGGAGTAGGAGCATATATATGATATATGCGAGACCGAGAATAATACATGTATGTGATACCGTATTAGATTCTCGCGATATGTGATATCGGCCGAGTATATGTGATATAGCCGGGTTATCGGATCAAGTGTTGATTCGATAAAATGATACATATAATATTAGTCAGTGTTAGTTGTATGTATGCCCTAGAGGCCATTACTGTACATGAAATGTATATTGTAGTGGATGCTGGGACATATATAGGGAGGACTTTCTTGCTCGACATGATAGTATGCTATCTGATTGCTCTTTATCTTAACATGTATACTTACTGTCTCTCTGTTACATGTTGATAAAGCCCTTAGGATGTGTACTCAACTTTCAGGATTATGATGCAGATCATACTAGTGGGGCCTGGGTAGTCCATGAGTACATCCTTCAATGTTCCTAGTCGTGGGAATATCGAGACAGGGCATCGATATTCCATAGTAGACTAGCGTATATCTTCTCGACCCATATAATGGGCGATGGATGATCCCATATCCATTGGTGTTTGACATCAGAGATGGTATATGGGTGCTCAGTGGAGACTGAGTACACTGAACGGACTCGCCGAGAACTCCCAGATGGTATTATACCTCACGTCAGATGGCAGTTCTCTGGTGACACTGGTACAGCTTAGTCTGTCGACCCGAGATCATCATAGAGTCTTGTGTGTCTCCCACTGTTCTTTGATTTCCACCCTACCACGGCTCTACTGAGTCGTGCAAACAGGTGGTTTTTGGGTACAGTCCCGAGTCACATGTTGGCAATGAGCGATAGGAGGGGATTCGTCTCTCCCGGTATTGAGGGTTGATGTTGTGCTATATTCGATTGGCCATAACTGGAAATCCCTAGCCAGGGTTGATGTTATTTAATGGAAAGTGTTATCAGTAGTTCCAAGACCATTATGGACCTTACATCGGCATGACTTATTAAGCTACTGGGGTCTGACGTTTACCACCCATAGGCGAGATATGAGACATATTAGACGAACAGACCGGACTGTGCGGTAAGTGTTACTGATTGGATTCGCAGGAGTGTGAGCAGGCTTACTCGTTAATCTTCTGATCGCTCAATACCCGGGTGGCCGTTACGTTTAGCAGACCGCTTGCGGCTTGTGGGTGACTGATATGATCACCACCTACTGCCGGCGTATTGACGAGTCTTTAGAGTCCTACACAGAGGTTTCGTGGCTCAAGAAAAATGAAATAGGAGTGCATATGAGATATGTGCGGGACCGAGAATAATACTAGTATGTGATACTGTATTCTATTATCGCGATTTGTATCATCGGACAGTTATATGCGATATAGCCGGGTTACCGAATCAAGTGTTAATTCGATATTTTGATACACTAGATATTAGTCGGTTATATGCGATATGAACGGATCATTAAATCAAGTGTTGATTTAATGATTTAATGTATAATTATATATTTGATATATTACTTTGCATTAACTAGTATTGGTTCACTTAAGATTGTTTTTCTCACTTGATGTGCACATAATGTATATGTGATATATGTTTGTGTACATGATTGTATCATGCTTGATGATACATGCAAACATGGGTGTGTGTATGACTTACACCATATTTAAGATAATGGTTAGGGTTTTTATTTATTTTTTGTAATTCAAAACGGTGGCTTTCTTTGTCTTAACTTGAAGTTTCATGAAGCTTTAAGCATCTTTGACAAAGTCCACTTAATTTGTTTTACTAAAGATATTTATTAACCAAACCATTAACTTAAACTATGGTTTAGTCTCTACAAAAGTTTGTGGATGATACTAACTCACCCATGGTTGCATTATGATAATTATCTTCACTTGTTTATTCATTCTCATTTCATTCTTTCTTTCTTCTTCTTCTTCTTCATCCAAAAGAAGAAAATCTTGCTAGATTTTTTTTTAAGTGAAGAAACAAAGTGAGAAATCAAAATCTAAAGTGAACCCATTTCCTATTGTTAGTTGTATGTATGCCCTAGAGGCCAGTATTGTACAGATGATGTATATTATATTGGATGCTTGGACATATATAGAGATGACTTTCTTGCTCGATATGATAGTATGCTATCTGGTTACTCTTTATCTTAACATGTACACTAGTCTCTTTATACTGTCTTATAGTTACATGTTGGTAAAGCCCTTAGGATGTGTACTTGACTGCCTGGACTATGATGCAGATCATACTAGTGGGGACATGGTAGTCCATATGTACATCCTTCAAGGTCCCTAGTCGTGGGTATATCGAGACGGGGCATCGATATACCAGAGTAGACTAGCATGTACGCTTCTCGACCCATGTGATGGGCGATGGATGATCCCACATCCATTGGTGTCTGACATCAGAGATGGTATACGGGTGCTCAGTGGAGACTGGGTACACTGGACGGACTCGCCGAGAACTCTCAGATGGTATTATACCTCACGTCAGATGGCAGTTCTCAGGTGACACTTGTACAGGTTAGTCTGTAGACCCGAGATCGTCATAGAGTCTTGTGTGATTCCCACTGTGCTTTGATCTCCACCTTACCACGTCCATGAGGGCATGCAAAACGGTGGTCTTTGGGCACAGTCCCGAGTCACATAGAGGCAATGAGCGATAGGAGGGGTTTCGTCTCTCCCGGTATTGGGGGTTGATGTTGCGCTGTGCATGATTGGCCGTAACAGGGAAGTCCCTGGCCAGGGCTGATCAGAGATTTGCTGGTAAGTGTTACCAGTAGTTTCTCGACCCGTTATGAGCCTCACATCGGCATGACTTATCGAGTATTGGGGTCTGACGTTTACCACCCCTAGACTTGATATGCGATATATCAGACGAAGAGACCGGACTGTACGGTAAGTGTTACTGGTCGGATTCGCAGGAGTGTGAGCGGGCTAGCTCGTCGATCTTCTGATCGCTCAATACCCGGGTGGCCGTTACGTTTAGCAGACCGCTTGCGGCTTGTGGGTGCTTGATATGATCATCATCTGCTACCGGCGTATTGACGAGTCTTTAGAGTCCTACACAGAGGTTTCCTGGCTCAAGTGAAACGAAATAGGAGCGCATATGAGATATGTGCGGGACCGAGAATAATGCGTGTATGTGATACCGCATTTCATTCTCGCGATAAATGTTTCGATTGGTTATATTCGATATGACCTAGTTATCGAATCGTTGATTCGATAAATCGATACATTGGATACTAGTCGGTTATGTGCGACATGACCAGATCATTGAATCAAATGTTGATTTAATGATTTAATGTATAATTATATATTTGATATATTACTTTGCATTAGCTAGTATTGGTTCGCTTTATATGGATTTTCTCACTTGATGCACATTGTATATGTGATATACTTTTGTGCACATTCTTGTATCATGTTTGATGATACTTAATGATTTGGTTAAGTGTGAAGGATTAAACCATGGTTAAGTGATAATTAGGGTTTTGCTTAATCATTTATTTATTCATTTCTTTATTTATTTATTTGGAAATGATTTAAAAAAGAATGGTGGCTTTCTTTGTCTTTTAGTTGAAGCTTCATGAAGCTTTGACTCATGCTTAACCCTAACCCATCCATTAACCATGGTCTATTCTCTACACTTAACCCTAGTAAGAATTATGATAAGTATTCCTTTTTCTTTTTATTTTAAAAGGACTTATCATTTTTCTAGCTCATCTTCTTCTTCATCTTCATCTTTGAAACCTTGAGGCCATCAATGGCAACTTGAGCTTGAGAGTGAGAAATCCAATTCTAAAGAGAACCCACCTCCTATTTCTTCATCCTCTACCTCTTGCCAAGTAGTAGAGTGTGTTTTCTTCACAAGTTTCATCACTTTGTGAAGTGGGAGCTTGATCTAGCGATGCCTCGACGTAGATCATCTTCGGCATCGTCGTCGATGACCAAGCCCGTTCATTCTCCGATGAAGCCGACTCTAGAGCCCGGGGTTCGACTTGGACAGTGAGAAGACTTCGTTGCGGAGCCGTGGAGGTGGACATCCGGATCTACAAAGGTTGTAGCATCCTAACTTTTAGTTAATTTGTTAACTAGATTATCTTTTCGCCTAAACATCTAGTCTAAGATCCGTAGTCTAGGGTTTCTCGGCACCATTTTTTTCTTGTGAGACCTTACTAGAGTGCCTAGGAGCCCTACACCTATTTCATCATCCTCTACTACTAGCCATTTAGTTTAGGGTGTTCTCTTCATAAAGTTCTTGACCTAGTGAAGAGAGAGCTTGAGTTTGAGTCATCTCAACGTAGATCATCTTCGGCCTCGAAGTCAACAAGCTAGCTTGATCATTTCTCCGGGGAAATCCATTCTAGAGTTCGGGACTACAATGATCGCAACGAAGGAACGTCAACACAGAGCTTTAGAAGTGAAATACCGGATCTACAAAGGTTGTATTTTCATTCACTTCTCTTTGTAATGTTGGATTACTAGTTTTGTTACCCTAGTTTTCTAGTATGATCTTTAGGTTGATTGCTTAGCACCCCCTAAAATTTTTGTTGTGGAATGAGTGATGCTTGCAAACCCTAGGCTAGGTGCTTAGGAATCCCAACATGGTATCAGAGCCAGGTTAGAAACTTACACGATGCTAAGATAATACGAAACCGAGAAACTCCGCAAAAATACAGTTTTAGAAACCCTTGAAAATGTTCTCTGGAATTTTTTTAAAAAGTGGTCTAAAAATCTTTTAAGCAACTGCAGAGTGGCATTTAGGGTATTTTAAGAACACAGGTGAAATACGAATGGGGGGCTCGGTTTTAGTCCGGCGACCATGGCGAGAATTCCGGCGACGCCGGCCCTGTGTGCTCCCCTCCTCCTCGTATTGCACCAGTGCTCTTCTGCTCTTGATCTGGGGTTTCTGGTATTATTTGTTTAGTCCAGATTTTCAGGTGATGATAATTGAGCTTTGGACTCTTTGCGGAGTATTTTGTATTCGTATTTTTTTAGCATCGTAATGGTAACCTAGGCTATGTTTAACACTTCGAATGAATTTCAAACATCACCCCATGTCCCCCTCTGAAATTTCCAAGTGTTGGAACTTTTCGAAGTTAATTATATTCAATGTTCGTGCAAGTAACTCTATGGACCCTCTAGAAGAACATAAACCTTAACTCGATTCTATGCCCTCGGAACCGTGGCTTGAACCCTAGGGTTCGCCATAGTTCCACGGTGTCATAGGTGAGGCGTTGGTTTGACCCTTCTACGGCTGGATCATAGGTACTGTGGCACATTTTGAGTACTTTAACTTCGCTCAAGTGTTGAGCTCATTGGGAGATGAGGGTGTTGTTTGATTCGCTCGAAACGTTTAACATCGTCTAGTATAATGTGATACAATACTTGGAATCAACAACATTTGAATTTTATAAGTCTAGCAATCTAGTCTCATTTGATTGGTTGCCACGGGATTTTGATATGATCAAAAGTCCGTCGCAATCACTTTGTGTGTTCGGATACTCGCCGGGTAACATTACTAGATATCCACACCCTATAACCGCGGACATGTGACTATAGGAGAACTCCGTTGCCAAAAAGCATCCGTCCTGGTGCTCGCGGCCGCGGTGTTCCGCCTAAGTGCACTTCGTCGTCGATATCCGGGGGTGCGGCCGTCTACTAATGTTTCCGACGAGCATTCGATCGGGATGTCGGGAATCTTGTTGAATTGCCCGACTGATTATTGGAAAATGTTTTCAATATCGAGACTAAAATGCGGGGTTTATAATTGTTAGGCATGCGATATCTAAGGAATTCATATTGTTAGGCATGTGATGTCTAAGGCGGTTGCGGATTCCAACTATTGTAGTTTTTCACTTTCTTTTCTGCGACCGTAAGTGTAATATGTGGGGTATCGCCGGTTTCGTTGCTATACGTCAACGACAATTGGGATACGCATATTTACTTACGTTGATGACATGTGATGTTATGTGTTGCTGTGATATGTTATATTGGATCGTCGTGTTTAATAGCCGGGGTTTTTTTTTATGTGAGATGAGTGTTTTTCATTTTCATTCATGTAAAAACATGTATGTAATATTCTTTTATTTGGGGCACTTCCGAGTTGAGGAATATGTCACCGTTGATGTATATTATTTACTTTTCCGCATTAGGATAGACCCAAGGAGGGGAGCACAAGTAACCGGGTTCTAGAGTCCAATGGGAGACCATCTCGAGGAGTCGAGTCCGGGTCTCCTAACTCTAGAATTGGTAGGGTTGCTTGCCGCTCTCGTAGGGGTATAGAGATGTGGGTTTGGCTATTCATCACTACTGTGGAATCCGTGTTTTATACAGGCTCAAAATAAAACACGGACATCCTAGTATATCCAATATTTCATATGTTGTTTTCTGCTGCGTTATCTATGATGTGATCATGTGATATGTGGAGATAGATACTGTATATAGTATATATGATATATTATATAGACGTTGCTTATGTTTTTCACCCGCGCTATCCCTGCCCCGCTCTGCCGTTAGTTACCTAACCTAACGGTGCACGACGGGACTTCGTGGCGAATGCGGATGGCATAAGCGTACGTTGTATTTATCTGTGATGTTTAGGTGACTTAAATGATGGGACATTCATTAATGAGATTAATGAAAGAAAATAAATCTAAAAGATGTTGTGGAATCGAATTTCAAAAATTAGGTATCTCTAGTTGTTGCTTTGCATAGCGGTATTCCTTGTAGAATATCCAGCACCTCATTCGATGAGGAAAGAGCCGAGATCCCTTCACCGGGAGTGACCTCTTTAGAAAAAATTAGCAGATGCTACAACCTTCGGTTTGTCTTTTGATTGCTTTTCTAGTTCTTTCTTTGCATAGTGGTATTGTGAATATCATGCACCTCATTCGACGAGGAAAGAGCCGAGATCCCTTCACCGGGAGTGACCTCTTTAGCGAAACTAGCAAAAGCCTCAAAAACACTCCATTTTAAATCATTTGATTCTGCAACGAGATCAAGTTCAAAGCGTTCAAGGTTTTCTTAAAAACCATCCGCAACCCTTCGTCATTTTAGGAAGTAGAGTACTTAGTATCCGTGCTGTGTTTGTTGACTTTAGTTAAGGCACAGTGTACGGTAGCTAAGTGATGTCTTCCTACACCGCATATGATGCGATTAGTTAGGACAGTCATGTGACTTTGTTGATCTTAGTTAAGGGTCATATGGGTGGGTCTGATTAATCACGAAATGACGGGTAGAACTTGACTAGTACTTATGATTTGTTGACCATAGTTAAGGTCATAAGTTCTAGGGGTAAAAACCATTATCGGGAGTTTCAAGTGTTGAAATTTGCAATGAGATTTCATACCTTCTATGAGATAGTTGGATCCTGATACCCACTGCGAGTAATTGTTACAACTGGAAGAGTTTTGCACTTTACAATTAGCCGATTAAGTAGGTGTCTAGAAAGGTGTCAATGGGGTTATGCCCCTGGGAAAATGAGCGAAAGCACGGGGGACCTCCCTCAAAGTACCGGCACTGGCCTGGCTGAAAGATTGGCGAACTTGTAGGGTGTAATTAATCCCGGCTAGTCTTTCCTTTTAGGGTTTGAAGGAAGATTTGATAAAAACAGTGGGAGCCATCCTGATTAGATAAAATATATAACCAATCTAATCTTGCAAGAGCGCACGCAGAGTGTTTTCTTCTCTTTCTCTCTCCAGGTAGCGACCATATCAAGCCATAATCAAGATAATAATATGGATGTATTGACCGAACCGCTTGTTATACTGAGCTGGGGGACGTTGGTCCCGCTCCAACTTATAACTGTTATAAGATCGAGCAGGAAATAGGGGAATACCAGGATTCCCATGCCGCCCAAATGAAGAAGATGCATCTCCTTCGGGTGTGTTCATTACAAAGAACTGTTTCTCTGTATCCTCTACGTCCTGGGTATTTGATACCGGATCAGGATCCCAGAAATGTAATCTGTTACATGGGCTACAGATAGGTAGAGAACTGAGAACGGGTGATAAAATTTCAAGAGTTGGAAATGGTGCAATTGTTGCAGCCAAGCAGTTGGCAGTTATCACCCTGTATTACCAAATACATTGATTCTTAACGAATGTTATTAGATACCGAACCTGATATACAACATCATATCAGTCTCTTTATTTAGTAAAGAAGGATATAATTTTGTATTGTTGGATAATGTTTTGAATATTTCCTATATCAAGAGTTGATCGGTTCAGGTACGTTATCTAAAAGCATATACATTCTAAATCAAATCACAGTTCTTAACGTATAGAACACACACAATAAGAAGAATTCAGAAATGAACGAATCCTTCTTGAGGCATTGTAGACTAGGTCATATCAATGTGACCCGACTAGCTAAGTTACATTAAGATGCATATTTAAATCAGTTTGAATTTACATCTTGTGAAACTTGCCAGTCATGTCACAAAGATAAGATGACCATAACTCCGTTTACTTGAAACAGAGAAAGGGTTAGTGAACTCTTAGGACTGATACATAATGATGTATGAAGGTTCTCAGTCTACATATGCCAGGACTGGTTCTTTATACTTCCTTACATTCACTGATGATCTCTCAAGATTCGGACACATGTTCCTGTTAAAACACATGTCTGAAACTTCTGAGAAATTCAAAGAATATAAGTCAGAAGTAGAGAACCAATATAGGTATAAGTATTATGTCCTGTGATGAGATCAAGGAGGAGAATACTAAGGCATGGAGATCCTGGACTATTCTAAAGGAGAATGAGATTCTCTCTCAGATTACTCCTCCGTATACACCATAACAATGGTATATCAGGGTGGGGCAATCGCACCCTATATGATATAGTGCGCTCTATGATGAGTACTACTGAATTACCTGTTTCCTTTTTGGGAGTTATGCACTTGATAAGATGCATACCTATTGAATTGGGTTCAAATCAAATCAGTGCCTACCACTCCATATAAGATATGGTATGGGAAGAGCCCATGTCTTAAGCAAGTTAAGATTTGGGATTGTCCGGCCTATGTCAAAAGCAAAATCCGGACAAGCTCGAGATAAGGTCAGTCCTGTAGAACTGGAAGTAGTTCCAGCTATACAAACTACAGCTAATGATTTGGTAGAACCAAAGGATTCAATAGTCCCCGACGAACCTCAGCCTCTCCGCCAATCTAGTAGGGTTCCTCATCCGTCTGAGAGATAGTTCGGTTTCTTAATGACAGTGGGAGCGAGGACTGCATCATGAGATGATGACCCAACTAGTTTCGAGCAGGCCATCAAGAGTGGGGACTCTGTAAGAATGGCTGGATGCGTAGCGATATGAGATGGAATCTATATACACCAACAAAGTATGGACTTTGGTTGCTATATCTGAAGGGTTAAATCCCCATCAGGAGCAAGTATATCTTGAGAAGATTACTTGGTATAGATAGAAAAGTTGAGACTTTCAAAGCTAGACTTTTTAAAGGTTCTCGTCATCAACCAGACATGGATAATGATGAAAACTTTTCCAGTAGCTGTGCTTAAGTCCATCCGGATCCTACTTGCCATTGCTACATACTATGACTACGATATCTGGTGGTTGGGTGTCATGACTGCTTTTCTAAATATAGATTTAGAAGAGAACGTCTATAAGTACACAGCCAGAGGGCTTCGTAGACAGTAGGAGCAGCGGAAACGTGTGCAAGTTGCTTTAAAAGTTAAAGCAGGCATCGAGGAGTTGGAACGTCTGTTTTGATGTAGTAGTCAAAGTGTTTGACTTCATCAAAATGGTAGATGAACCTTGTATATACAAAAAGGTAGTAGAGAGTAAGGTGGTCATCCTCATATTGTACGTGGACGACATACTCATGATAAGAAATGAGTTTCCTATGCTACACTCGGTCAATCTCCTCTTATCACATTGATTCTCTATGTAGGATCTAGGTGATACCTCCTAAATTCTGGGTTTTTGGATCTATGAGATAGATCTAAGTGGATATTAGGATTCTTACTAGGTGTAGTGAGATGGTATCAATAGATCCTAGGGAGAATCACTGGATAGCTTTCAGGGTGGTAAGGACGACTGAATGTCAGTCAAAGGCATTGTCTTTGCCCTCAATGGAGGGACAGTATGTTGGAAGAGTTCTAAACTAGATACCGTGGCAAACTAGACAATAAAGGCCGGTGACATCGCTATCAAAGTTGCTACCAAAGAGGCAGTCTGGGTGTATATTTGTTCATAAGATGAACAAGGTTCCAACCATTGTGTGACAATGGAGGTGTGGCTTTGGCCTAGGAACCCCGGTCCCATCAGTGACCCAGACATATTCCAAGGCAGTATCACCTGATCACGGAGATAGTTGATCTCCAAGGAGATCGAGGTTAGGAGAGTAAACTCAGAGGACAACACAGCGGATCTACTCACAAAGGCCTTTTACCAAAGAGAGACTTTTAAGGGATGGTTAAGTATGAGATACTACAACCACTGCTATATGATGGCCCTAGTGCAAGTGGGAGATTGTTAGTTATATCTATGCTCTAGAGGCCATTACTATACATGAGATGTATATTGTAGTGGATGCTGGGACATATATAGGGAGGACTTTCTTACTCGACATGATAGCATGCTATCTGGTTGCTCTTTATCTTAACATGTATACTTACTGTCTCTCTGTTACATGTTGATAAAGCCCTTAGGATGTGTATTCGACTTCCAGGATTATGATGCAGATCATAATAGTAGGGCCTGGGTAGTCCATGAGTACATCCTTCAATGTTCCTAGTCGTAGGAATATCGAGACGGGGCATCGATATTCCAGAGTAGACTAGCGTATATCTTCTCGACCCATGTGATGGGCGATGGATGATCCCATATCCATTGGTGTTTGACATCAGAGATGGTATACGGGTGCTCAGTGGAGACTGAGTACACTGAACGTACTCGCCGAGAACTCCCAGATGGTATTATACCTCACGTCAGATGGCAGTTCTCTGGTGACACTGGTACAGCTTAGTCTGTCGACCCGAGATCGTCATAGAGTCTTGTGTGTCTCCCATTGTGCTTTGATTTCCACCCTACCACGGCTCTACTGAGTCATGCAAATATGTGGTTTTTGGGTACGGTCCCGAGTCACATGGAGGCAATGAGCGATAGGAGGGGATTCGTCTCTCCCGGTATTGGGGGTTGATGTTGCGCTATGTTCGATTGGCCATAACTGAAAATCCCTGGCCACGGTTGATGTGATTTACTGGTAAGTGTTATCGGTAGTTTCAAGACCGTTATGGACCTTACATCGGCATGACTTATCAAGCTACTGGGATCTGACGTTTACTACCCCTAGGCGAGATATGCGGCATATTAGACGAACATACCGGACTGTGCGGTAAGTGTTACTGATTGGATTCGCAGGAGTGTGAGAAGGCTTGCTCGTTGATCTTCTGATCGCTCAATACCCGGGTGGCCGTTACGTTTAGCAGACCGCTTGCGGCTTGTGGGTGACTGATATGATCACCACCTACTGCCGGCGTATTGACGAGTCTTTAGAGTCCTACACAAAGGTTTCATGGCTCAAGCGAAACGAAATAGGAGCGCATATGAGATATGTGCGGGACCGAGAATAATACTAGTATGTGATACTGTATTCTATTCTCTCGATTTGTATCATCGGACGGTTATATGCGATATAGTCGGGTTACCGAATCAAGTGTTGATTCGATATTTTGATACACTAGATTAGTCGGTTATATGCGATATGACCGGATCATTAAATCAAGTGTTGATTTAATGATTTAATGTATAATTATATATTTGATATATTACTTTGCATTAACTAGTATTGGTTCACTTAAGATTGTTTTTCTCACTTGATGTGTACATAATGTATATGTGATATATGTTTGTGTACATGATTGTATCATGCTTGATGATACATGCAAACTTGGGTGTGTGTATGACTTACACCATATTTAAGATAATGGTTAGGGTTTTTATTTATTTTTTGTAATTCAAAACGGTGGCTTTCTTTGTCTTAACTTGAAGTTTCATGAAGCTTTAAGCATCTTTGATAAAGTCCACTTAATTTGTTTTACTAAAGATATTTATTAACCAAACCATTAACTTAAACTATGGTTTAGTCTCTACAAAGGTTACTGGATGATACTAACTCACCCATGGTTGCATTATGATAATTATCTTCACTTGTTTATTCATTCTCATTTCATTCTTTCTTTCTTCTTCTTCTTCTTCATCCAAAAGAAGAAAAGCTTGCTAGATATTTTTTTTAAGTGAAGAAACAAAGTGAGAAATCAAAATCTAAAGTGAACCCATTTGTAACATTTCAAAAAAAAATAATATAATAAAATATTATTTTTGGGGAATTTGTATAATTAAATAATAAAATATTGAATATTCTAATAAGGCGGTATAATTAAATACCGATAAATTGGGAAAAAATTTGGAAAATTATGGAAATTACTAAAAAGATGGTGTTTTATGAAATTATGCAATTTTTAAGTTTTTATGATTAATTATTCGCTAATTTAATGCTAATCGCGATTAAAAATCGCTAATCGAGCTTTAAGCGTATTTTGTGCAAAACATGCACCATATCATTTTACACTTATTAAATTTTTTTTCATGGCTTTCCTTCATGTTTTATAGCATGGTTGTTGATTTATTAGAAAAGGAAAAGAAAAGGATATGATTATATTATAGGAGTATGGGCAAGAGAGAGAAAGAGAGGGTGAGGGCTCAACCTTGTCTTGAGCCATTCCCTCTCTATTCTTTCACTCATTCCTCTCCCCTCTCATCATCATTGTTGCTGCTGCTGCCCTCCTCCTCCTCCATCTTCATCCTCTCAAAACTCCATGAAAAGCACCTCAAAACCCATCACCCATTTCATTAAAAAGATGCATGAGCTCACTAGCTACCCCATGGACCAAGAAAGCAAGGATTTTGGACACTTGGGGCAACTCAAGAAAATTCATGAGTTGCCAAATGAGATATTTTCTGAACCTTTAGCTTAGTATTTCCATTGCTTTTACCCCCATGTTAGATTAGAACCGATATTGTGTGGTTTGGGTGAACTTTGAAAATTCTAGTTAGGGTTAATGGAAATTGAGAGTTGTGATGTGAAATTGAGCTCAGTAGAGGCCACACAAACCCCCTAGTGCTAGAATTCAGACCTAAACCAGTGACTAGAACCCCGGAATACGGATTTAGAAAAGCCGATATCGGAAAATTGTGGATTCTGTGAGTGTTAAATGAAATCTGCTAACACCCGGAACCTCTGAAAATTATTTTGCAAGGACAGAGACACCAGCAGGCGACCTAGAACCCCCCACTGAAACCCTAGCCCCTATCTCCCATTGCAGGACGCAAATAAAAGCCTTCTGGCCGCAAATTGCAGCCAGACCTGGGCCATTTGGTCTCGTTCTTGTTCTGTAGTTGCTACATCTGTAAACTAGACCCTTGGCATATGCAGAATTGACCAATTTGACCTAGGGTAAAATCTGGGACCATTTTCAAGAGTTGCTGTTTTGATTCGGGGTTTCGTTTTGCGTATTTTGCATTCTGGATTTTTTGAGATTTGTGTCATATTCGATCACTTGACGTTTGTACGTCGAAATCGAGTGTTATTTGGTAGTTTTGAAAGCGTAGTCCATAGGTTCTAACCTATAAGCCTTAGCGTGTCGTTTTGGTTTTCCGATGTGATTTTAATGTGTATTTGCGATTGTGTTATCTTTGCAGGTACCTTCACGAGGGTTTCATATGATGAAGAAGATGAAGGCGACATCGACACCGACACGTAAGAAGCAAGGTGAGTAGATTATATCTACGGGGGAAGTCGGGTGGATGACGTATAGCACCCCCGCAGTTCGATGTTTAGTATACTATATATACTATATATTCGATAGCTTTATGTGTGACATGGATTTTCAGGATGTGATTAGGTGTACTATGGTTAGATTAGGGTTTAGAAGTAAACTAGTATAGTCTCCTAGTTGCGAACCCTAGAATAGGTTTACACCCGCATGCACACACATGCTTATTTGTTATACTTATACCTGGATGATGAGGATAGTGGATGATATTTGGAGATGAGTCGATGAGATTGGGCATAGTGCCATGAGATCGGTGATATGATGTGTTTTGTATTTGGGATACGACATAAGATTTTAGCGGGCCTTTAGACGTGTGTTTTACACACGCATTTATACTTATAGATGGTATCAGCTTGTACTAGACTTAGATCAGTACCCCAGTTCATGAGATATGATGATAAGGATACTAGATAAATGATGAGATGAATGTGATATTTGACCCGTACCCAGATTTGGGATACCGTACGATAGATTTACCGTACGAGCTTTATATTGATGATAGATCCGCACTCTTGACTCGAGGATGTCATATTGTGTATTGTATCGTATATGATACTATTGAGGCGGGATCACCGACTATTATATTTATATATATATCGACTCAAATTTAGGTGGTTTCCATACCCCTTTCGATTAGCTTGTTAGTAGATGTTAGACTAGACCCGCGTCATACCTATTTCAAAACTAACGAATCGTGAGTATTTTAAAAACAGGTCAAGGGATTTTACGGATATTTTCAAAAGACGCATTTTTTCTTAAAAACACCGTAGCCCTTATTTTTCTAAACACCACGATTCGTCTTATTTCAAATGGCAAAACTGTATGACATTTACATATTGATGTAGATTCTTCACTGTTGTGTTTATTATTCATTTTCCGCATATTCTTGCTATTCGCATCGCATTGCATGTTTAAATGTGTTTATTGTTATATTAAAACCATGCTGTCAGGACACCAGCACCATTATCGATGATGCGTATGTTTCACGTACACCTGCTTGCCGGCTCACACACTTCATCATCGATAATTGCCATGTCACTACACAGTAGGATTGTTGCATCAGGATATGACTACTTGTACATCTATATTGGCGAAAAGACATATTGTACACCCATACTTGCATACATACGTATTTGCACATACATAGATGATTCTGGCTTGATTTGGGAGATTTGGGAACCACAAGATACATTTTAAAACTGATTCATTTTAAAGGAGCGGTTTTCCCCCGATATGTGCATATTACTGTTTTATGTTGCATGATATACTGATATGCTTACATTTCTATCATATGTCGCATACATCATGCCTTATGATTTTACACATTGAGATATGCCGTTTTCATAAGATTTCTGGATGTGAGAACCGTGGTCATTTTAAAAGAAAGTATGCATTGTTTAAAAACCTTGTTTCTCTTGATATGATATTTCAGTGCGTCCACCATACGTTTTCTCGGTTCTGAGACGTATGACATGTGAAACCAGATTCGAGGAGCTGGATGAGGCCGATTGCGGGTATATGATGGACCCGGTATGGTACCCCGGGGCGAGAAGAGATCTGTCGTGCAGTAGGCGATGAGCCTGGCAGAGGGACCACTACCTACTGGTGATAATATTTAGGCTCGGCGGATATCCGGAGGATACCGACCGGAGTCGAAAGATGATATGGGCCGATCCGGACTGACGGAGCCCATGGGCCGATCTGGACTGACGGAGCCCGATATATGAGGATTTACGTGCCGATGCTGGGCACGGGTTTCATGATGTTTTCGAGTGTCGATGCTGGACACTCAGGTTTCATGATTTTGATGTGTCGCGTGGGACACACATTGATTTATATCCTCATACTTCCATGCATATGCTTTATGATATTTACACGCATGATGTTTTGTGTCATTGGTTGACACGTGGACGAGATCCACATGCATGCAGACATTGATTACATAGTTGGATGATATCCACACACTCATAGACCTCATGATATAGTTGACACTGATTTCATGATGATTACATTGATGATACCTCATATTTATGATATGTTTCTACCTGAGGCACTGGCACGAGCACTTGGTACTACACTGATGTATAGATGTTTACCCTTGCCACCTTATCATGCTTCATACTTTATCATTTTGAGGATATATATTATTACTGATCGTATTGACCTGGGATGAGTCATACATACGATTTCTGCTCTGTGATGTTTTCTACTCACGAGTTGGTAACTCACCCCCGTTGTGCCGCAGTTCTTGCAGGTTTAGCCGTACAGGTTTCATTGCGGCTTTTCTGGCACACTGCTTTCTTTCTGGGTGATTGCTTTGGTAGGTAGGTTCACTCGCATCGTGACCACCCTTGTATTTATTTTAATCAGTTGTATCTAGTAATTCCATTAACCAGACTTGTATATTTATTTCAGACAGAGAGACCAGTTGTTTATTATTTCAACCTTAGAGTCACGCGTTGTATTATTATGGATTTCATATTGTTTGAGTTTCCTTTTCAGTTTTGATCCTCGCCCTTCGGCGTTGTATATTATTATTGCTTGCATGGTTGTGACCGTCGATTGACAAAGAGCTAGCTCCCGCTTGGGGATGCCTTTTATCATTGTGCGTATATTATTCATGTTGTACCCCGTTTGGGGTCAGTATTTACAAAGGAAACTCTGCCGAAATTTTCAGAAAAGACTCGAGGATTTAAAAATGCATATTTGGCTTGCTTATTTAAAAACCTTGTTTTTAAAACATGTTTTCTTCACTTCTTTAAAACTAGTTTTCCTTCGTTTATTATTTATAATGGTTTTAGATTTCTGGGCTTTTGGCTTACTTGAATTAGATGAGGTCCTATAGACTTCATATGATTCAAGGGCCACATGCTATTTCAGGTCGTGACAAAGTTGGTATCAGAGCGCTAGGTTAACCTTGGTTCGAGTCTAAGTTTGACTATGCAGAGCCTAGAGCGTTTTATATATTCGGAACTTAGGCTTGACCTTACGGGACTTAGACTTAGTCGAGGGGGTATTAAACCCGAACTTTCATCGCGTAGGTTGACCTTTGTTGATGGAGTATGTGACTTCAGTAGAGTGGCGTACCGTGGGTATGTTCCGCGGCATACTTACAATACGCTACTCCGCTTAAGGAGCCTTAGGATGTACATTTCCTTGCACAGTATTATATTATATGATCTATCCTCATCGATATTGGTTATGATTTTGCTGCCACGATTACACGGGCAGAGAGAGCTACGGATAGAGTTGCGGTCAGCATGAGCTCGTCGCGAACGAAGACTGACCAGGGCGTGATTCCAGGGACATACGATTGCATTGAGGCGTAGTTTTATTATGTTTTCGCGCCATGAGCGTTTGACAGATCGCTTTTACGAGATTTCTCGGATGTGCAGATCAGCACCAGAGGATCAGGCTACTGCTAGAGGCCAGCCAGAAGGTGATGACCATTGATATATTGCTTATTCATGATGATTGAGGCGCTGTTCAGCGTACAGACGAATGAGCCAGTTGTTTCTGCAAATGACGAGATATTGCCCAGATGTTGGAGCTACTGCAGCATAAGTATATACTTAGAGATATGATGGAAGGTTGCTAGTCACCCGAGGATGAATGACTAGGACATGTGGTTCGTTCGCTTGCCCCGATGCGAGGTCATCAGATTGATTGATTCCAGCTAGAGACGACTTCACGCAGATTCGTTGGTAGTCGATGGAGACGATCGAATGTCAAGAACCCATTTCCAAGTTTAAAGTATTCGGAAGACAATGCAAGTAATTCTATGGACCCTCTAGAAGAATGAAACCCTAACTCGACGTAATGACCATGGAACGCCTTCGAACCTTAGGGTTTGCGGCAGTTTAGCATTGCCATTTGTGAGGCTTAGGTTTGCCCTTCTACGGTTGGTCCACAGGTGCTGTGGCATGTACTGGAATACTATTAAACTGTACTCAAGATGTTGATCTCTTGGGGATTATGAGGTTTTGACAAATCGATCGAATGGTTCGACATCATTCGGATATCATGTGATGAGATACATTGCTTGGGAGACTCCAGATACAAGTATAGCCGTTGGAGCGCAGTCCATGCTGCCACAAGAAGACGAGTCCGAATCAGTCGACATTGGAACAGAGTGGAGTAAAGAGTTCGCACGAGATTTCGACGAGATGACGTTCCACTCCGCTGACATCAGAGATGCAATACGCATGCAGAGGCGTTGTATATGGATATACCTTTCAGAAGGAGTCGCGATGAGTATGCAGCCGTTCCGGAACAAGAAACAGATATAGTAAGGGTGGTAACTTCCGGGCAATTCGGCAGAAACGAGATTTGAGAGAGACCTCGATAGGACCTTTCTGGAATACTGCACGAGAAGACTTGGACCAGGATCAGTCATGTTACGCACACCTAGGAGACCAGTAAGCTGACAGGTTCAGATAGAGGACCTCACCCAGATGCGTTGTGAGTTGATCAAGAACGGACGAGTATGGAGTATACCTCCGCAGATTGGGAAGAGTTCCTGAGGACGTGTTCGGCTGGATATCTTCCACAGAGTGATGAAGATACCGAGATCGTGATTTCGAGTCCGTGTGAGAGACTTTGGATTGACAGTAGCCGAGAACATTTGCAGTGTGCAGATAGAAACGTGACGTCGAAGTGTACGATGATACAGACAAGTGGGACAAGAGGTTCGTGCGAGATGCTGACGAGCTGTTGTTACTCCCCGTTAAGATTAAAGGTCGGATATGTCTACAGAGGCGTTGAGATGCGACCAGTTTCCGAGAAAATGTTGTGCTGAGGACCCAGATGCCCAGAGAGCGAGAAAAGATTATGCAAGAGTACCAGCCTCCGTACAGTTCGGCATAGGCGAGATCGGAAGAGACCTTGAGCAGGATTCCTTCTAGGACGCTGCTGCGATAAGATTTTCACCCAGGATCAGATGTGTGATGTGTATTCAGAGGACCAGAGGCCGACGCCAGTGACGTGCTGCTTTACAAGTGGTCGTGAGGATTGATCGAGAGATGACCAGAGAAGTGCCAGGACGGAATCGTCCCCGTTAGCACACCTGACAGGGCCGATGAGCCGATGGATTGCGAGATTGGTAATCCACAGAGAAGATAAGGGCCCAGAGACAGAGGACACCGGACCGTGAGCAGGAGGCAAGTAGATATCTTGCTCTGCTAGCATTGGATGCACCGACACCTTCTTGACCTTGAAGGAGGAAATATCGACGGCGGTATTTATGATTTGTGATTTGGTGATTCGATTATCACGTATCCGTCACCGTGGATTTCGGTATTTTGGGCGACCTATTCGCATGATTTAGTCTTGATGACTGAATTTCATGATATTTGTATTTTGTGCATCACGGTTGCACCTGACTTCGGTTTGATGTTATTTGAGATATTGATTGTGATTTCATGCCTAGGGCATGCACGTAATTTGAATTATGCTTCCAGCATAGTTTTCGTGCACTTTTAGTGTTTTGATTTGATTTGTGCACGCTGATACACATGGTTGTGAGATTATATACCACGGTATACCTGATTTGTATTGAGCTTTATGGTATACCGTCGATTTCAATTCTAATATTGATGTTGATTTCGTGCACTCCGTGCATTTGGTTTGGATTCTTGCGCATGTTCGACGCTTGATATTGGATTTCGTGATTTCGTGCAGGTTGGATGCACATGATTTAGATTTTATTCGTGCATGATAGATGAACCTGATTTAGGTTTTCGCGCGTGTTGAGCGCATGTTATGAGATGCGATTTTGGTGCACACCAGATGCACTAAATCGAGATTCTTCGTACATGTCAGATGCACCTGATTTTGCTGTCAGGCACACACGATGCCTATGACAGATGTTTCGTGCACACCCGTTGCACTTAAATGTTGTTTCTGTGCACATGTATAGCACATATATGGATTTTAATTTCCGTGCGCACCAGACGCACGTAGCATTCATATGCACATTTTGGGATTGATTTCTTAGAGAACAGTACGTTTTTATGATATTTGCTATTTGTTTTCGTACTGAGCAGGACTAGTCAGAGGACAGTACCTGGATATATTTTGCATGCATTGGTAGTTATCGAAAGGATTTCCAAAAAGGGAGCTATAGTCTCAGCACTTACCTACGTGTCTGATATAACACGAAACGTTTAAAACAAGGAAACCCTTCTAAATTGTTTTCAAAACGGCGGAACGTTCATATTAAATAAAATATATATACATATATAGTTATTTTCTTACAATTGACGTCCACCACTGTGCGGTGTTATGCACAGCGCACAGCAACATGAAAGGTTTGGCATACATTTCTTTCAGATGTTTACATGTACAGATTTGATGTTTTCATATGGTTTTCGTATTGGATTTAGACATTGATGTCTTCACCATGACTCCGATGATTGGGGGATACTTGACGAAGTTTTTTTTTGAGTTATCTGCTCATTGTTCATGCGCATGCATTGCGCTATGATGCGTTTTATGTATTAATGATTTCGGAGCCCCGACGACTTGGACATTTTACTGAAATGTTTTAGTATTGAGGGATTTAAATTTAAATTCGGGGATCGAATTTCTTTAAGGGGGGGAGATTGTAACATTTCAAAAAAAATAATATAATAAAATATTATTTTTGGCGAATTTGTATAATTAAATAATAAAATATTGAATATTCTAATAAGGCGGTATAATTAAATACCGATAAATTGGGAAAAAATTTGGAAAATTATGGAAATTACTAAAAAGATGGTGTTTTATGAAATTATGCAATTTTTAAGTTTTTATGATTAATTATTCGCTAATTTAGTGCTAATCGCGATTAAAAATCGCTAATCGGGCTTTAAGCGTATTTTGTGCAAAACATGCACCATATCATTTTACACTTGTTACATTTTTTTTCAAGCCTTTCCTTCATGTTTTATAGCATGGTTGTTGATTTATTAGAAAAGAAAAAGAAAAGGATATGAATATATTATAGGAGTATGGGCAAGAGAGAGAAAGAGAGGGTGAGGGGTCAACCTTGTCTTCAGCCATTCCCTCTCTATTCTTTCACTCATTCCTCTCCCCTCTCCTCATCATTGCTGCTGCTGCTGCCCTCCTCCTCCTCCATCTTCATCATCTCAAAACTCCATGAAAAACACCTCAAAACCCATCACCCATTTCATTAAAAAGATGCATGAGCTCACTAGCTACCCCATGGACCAAGAAAGCAAGGATTTTGGACACTTGGGGCAACTCAAGAAAATTCTTGAGTTGCCAAATGAGATATTTTCTGAATCTTTAGCTTAGTATTTCCATTGCTTTTACCCCCATGTTAGATTAGAACCGATATTGTGTGGTTTGGGTGAACTTTGAAAATTCTAGTTAGGGTTAATGGAAATTGAGAGTTGTGATGTGAAATTGAGCTCAGTAGAGGCCACACAAACCCCCTAGTGCTAGAATTCAGACCTAAACCAGTGACTAGAACCCCGGAATATGGATTTAGAAAAGCTGATATCGGAAAGTTGTGGATTCTATGAGTGTTAAATGAAATCTGCTAACACCCGGAGCCTCTGAAAATTATTTTGCAAGGACAGAGACACCAGCAGGCGACCTAGAACCCCCTACTGAAACCCTAGCCCCTATCTCCCATTGCAGGACGCAAATAAAAGCCTTCTGGCCGCAAATTACGGCTAGACCTGGGCCATTTGGTCTCATTCTTGTTCTGTAGTTGCTACATCTGTAAACTAGACCCTTGGCATATGCAGAATTGACCAATTTGACCTAGGGTAAAATCTGGGACCATTTTCAAGAGTTGCTGTTTTGATTCAGGGTTTCATTTTGCATATTTTGCATTCTGGATTTTTTGAGACTTGTGTCGTATTCGATCACTTGACGTTTGTACGTCGAAATCGAGTGTTATTTGGTAGTTTTGAAAGCGTAGTCCATAGGTTCTAACCTATAGGCCTTAGCGTGTCGTTTTGGTTTTCCGATGTGATTTTAATGTGCATTTGTGATTGTATTATCTTTGTACGTACCTTCACGAGGGTTTCATATGATGAAGAAGATGAAGGCGACATCGACACCGACACGCAAGGAGCAAGGTGAGTAGATTATATCTACGGGGGAAGTCGGGTGGATGGCGTATAGCACCCCCGCAGTTCGATGTTTAATATACTATATATACTATATATTCGATAGCTTTATGTGTGACATGGATTTTCAGGATGTGATTAGGTGTACTATGGTTAGATTAGGGTTTAGAAGTAAACTAGTATAGTCTCCTAGTTGCGAACCCTAGAATAAGTTTACACCCGCACACACACACATGCTTATTTGTTATACTTATACCTGGATGATGAGGATAGTGGATGATATTTGGAGATGAGTCGATGAGATTGGGCATAGTGCCATGAGATCGGTGATATGATGTGGTTCGTATTTGGGATACGACATGAGATTTTAGCGGGCCATTGGACGTGTGTTTTACACACGCATTTATACTTATAGATGGTATCAGCTTGTACTAGACTTAGATCAGTACCCCGGTTCATGAGATATGATGATAAGGATACCAGATAAATGATGAGTTGAATGTGATATTTGACCCGTACCCAGATTTAGGATGCCGTACGATGGATTTACCGTACGAGCTTTATATTGATGATAGATCCGCACTCTTGACTCGAGGATGTCATATTGTGTATTGTATCGTATATGATACTATTGAGACGGGATCACCGATTATTATAATTATATATATATCGACTCAAATTTAGGTGGTTTCCATACCCCTTTCGATTAGCTTGTTAGTAGATGTTAGACTAGACCCGCGTCATACCTATTTCAAAACTAACGAATCGTGAGTATTTTAAAAACAGGTCAAGGGATTCTACGGATATTTTCAAAAGACGCATCTTCTTAAAAACACCGTAGCCCTTATTTTTCTAAACACCACGATTCGTCTTATTTCAAATGGCAAAACTGTATGACATTTACATATTGATGTAGATTCTTCACTGTTGTGTTAATTATTCATTTTCCGCATATTCTTGCTATTCGCATCGCATTGCATGTTTAAATGTGTTTATTGTTATATTAAAACCATGCTGTCAGGACACCAGCACCATTATCGATGATGCGTATGTTCTACGTACACCTACTTGCCGGCTCACACACTTCATCATCGATAATTGCCATGTCACTACACAGTAGGATTGTTGCATCAGGATATGACTACTTGTACATCTATATTGGCGTAAAGACATATTGTACACCCATACTTGCATACAAACGTATTTGCCAATACATAGATGATTCTGGCTTGATTTGGGAGATTTGGGAACCGCAAGATACATTTTAAAACTGATTCATTTTAAAGGAGCGGTTTTCCCTCGATATGTGCATATTACTGTTTTATTTTGCATGATATACTGATATGCTTATATTTCTATCATATGTCGCATACAGCATGCCTTATGATTTTACGCATTGAGATATGTCGTTTTCATGAGATTTCTGGATTTAAAAACCGTGGTCATTTTAAAAGAAAGTATGCATTGTTTAAAAACCCGGTTTCTCTTGATAAGATATTTCAGTGCGTCCACCATGCGTTTTCTCGGTTATGAGACGTGTGACATGTGAAACCCGATTCGAGGAGCTGGATGAGGCCGATTGCGGGTACATGGTGGACCCGGTATGGTACCCCGGGGCGAGAACGGATCTGTCGTGCAGTAGGCGATGAGCCTGGCAGAGGGACCACTACCTACCGGTGATAGTATTTGGGCTCGGCGGATATCCGGAGGATACCGACCGGAGTCAAGAGATGATATGGGCCGATCCGGACTGACGGAGCCCGATATATGAGGATTTACGTGCCGATGCTGGGCACGGGTTTCATGATGTTTTCGAGTGTCGATGCTGGACACTCAAGTTCCATGATTTTGATGTGTCGCGAGAGACACACGTTGATTTATATCCTCATACTTCCATGCATATGCTTTATGATATTTACACGCATGATGTTTTGTGTTATTGGTTGACACGTGGACGAGATCCACATGCATGCAGACATTGATTACAAAGTTGGATGATATCCACACACTCATAGACCTCATGATATAGTTGACACTGATTTCATGATGATTACATTGATGATACCTCATATTTATGATATGTTGCTACCTGAGGCACTGGCACGAGCACTTGGTACTACACTGATGTATAGATGTTTACCCTTGCCACCTTATCATGCTTCAGACTTTATCATTTTGAGGATATATATTATTACTGATCGTATTGACCTAGGATGAGTCATGCATACGATTTCTGCTCTGTGATATTTTCTAATCATGAGTTGGCAACTCACCCCAGTTGTGCCACAATTCTTGCAGGTTTTGCCGTACAGGTTTCATTGCGGCTTTTCTGGCACACTGCTTCCTTTCTGGGTGATTGCTTTGGTAAGTGGGTTCACTCACATCGTGACCACCCTTGTATTTATTTTAATCGGTTGTATCTAGTAATTCCATCAACCAGACTTGTATATTTATTTCAGACATAGAGACCAGTTGTTTATTTTTTCGACCTTAGAGTCACGTGTTGTATTATTATGGATTTCATGTTGTTTGAGTTTCCTTTTCAGTTTTGATCCTTGCCCTTCGGCATTGTATATTATTATTGCTTGCGTGGTTGTGACCGTCCATTGACAAAGAGCTAGCTCCCGCTTTGGGATGCCTTTTATCATTGTTCGTATATTATTCATGTTGTACCCCGTTTGGGGTCAGTATTTACTAAGGAAACTCTGCCGAAATTTTCAGAAAAGACTCGAGGATTTAAAAATGCATATTCGACTTACTTATTTAAAAACCTTGTTTTTAAAACATGTTTTCTTCACTTCTTTAAAACTAGTTTTCCTTCGTTTATTATTTATAATGGTTTTAGATTTCTGAGCTTTTGGCTTACTTGAATTAGATGAGGTCCTATAGACTTCATATGATTCAAGGGCCAGTCACGTGCTATTTCGGGTCGTGACACCATTTCCTATTTCATCATCCTCTACTACTTGTCATTTAGTTTAGGGTGTTCTCTTCACAAAGTTCTTGACCTAGTGAAGAGGGATCTCGAGTTTGAGTTATCTCGACGTAGATCATCTTCGGCCTCGAAGTCAACGAGCTAGCTTGATCATTTCTCCGGGGAAATCCATTCTAGAGTTCGGGACTACGATGATCGTAGCGAAGGGACGTCAACACAGAGCTTTAGAAGTGAAGGACCGTATCTACAAAGGTTGTATTTTCATTCACTTCTCTTTGTAATGTTGGATTACTAGTTTTGTTACCCTAGTTTTCTAGTATGATGTTTAGGTTGATTGCTTAGCACCCCCTAAAATTTTTGTTGTGGCATGAGTGATGCTTGCAAACCCTAGGCTAGGTGCTAAGGAATCCCAACAGTCGGTTATATGTAAAATAGCCGGATTATTAAATCAAGTGTTGATTTAATAATTTAATGTATAATCATATATGTGATATATTACATTACATTAACTAATATAAGCTCACTTAAATGATTCTATTTCTTACTTGATGATACATTGATATATATGTGATATATGTTAATTGTATTATTTTCTTTTGTTACATTAAATATTATATATGTGATATATAATATTGTAGCATGCATGGTTACAAATGCAACTTGGGTT
The DNA here is from genome assembly GCA_030015575.1 of Agapanthus africanus. Classification (NCBI taxonomy): domain Eukaryota; kingdom Viridiplantae; phylum Streptophyta; class Magnoliopsida; order Asparagales; family Amaryllidaceae; genus Agapanthus; species Agapanthus africanus. The sequence continues at coordinate 509,510,896 of JASDDO010000026.1, read as the reverse complement.
TATGAGATTAAACCATGCTAGGGTTAAGTTTAGGGTTTATGATTTATTTTAGTTAATTCTAAATTGTGGATAATTAGTTAAGATATTTTCTTTTGTTGACTAAAGTCCACTCTTTAGATATTTTCTAGATATTTCTTAATCTAACCTTTTAACCCTAGTCTATGGTTTATTCTCTACAAGGGTTAAGCATGCCATACTTAAGCCTTGATTACATTTCTAACCTCAACAATAATTCATTCATCACAACTTCCTCTTCTTCTTCCTCCTCACAAAAGCTTTCTAGCTTTTTGATTTGTGATGAATTAAAGTGAGAAATAGAAGGAAAAAAAAAGAGAGCAAAATTCCTACTTCATCATCCTCATCTATTCTAGCCACTTAGATTAGGGTGTTTGCTTCACTAATACCTCATTAGTGAAGTGAGAGCTTGGGTTTGTGATTCCTCAAGGTAGATCATCTTAGATTGTGAAGTTTTTAAGCAAGGATGTCTCATTCACCTCATGGAGCCTCTCTAGAGTCCGGGAGCATGATGATCGTAGCGAAGGGACTTCAACTCGGTGCTTATGAAGCGAAGGAATGGACTACAAAGGTTGTAATCCCTCTCACTTAGTAGTAAAGTTGTTTGCTTTAATTTTATAACCCTAATTCTCTAGTAAAGATCCTTGCTTAGGTTGTTTGGCACTTGAAATTTTTAAATACGGCATGTTTGATGTCCTGTAGAAACTTGTTCTGGTTCCTAAGAACCTTACAGCTACCTATACACTAAACTCCTTAAGTGTAGGAAACACACCACACCAAATTGCTAGTTTGGTGTGGGATGGTGAAGTAGGGGTTTTGAAAGCTCGCTAGGATTCTCACAAGCTCAATGATTCACATCACATATGAGGGTTTTGAGCTTGGAGGTGAGATGAGGAAAGTGTAAAGATCAAGAGAGAGCAAGAGCTCATGAAATGGCTAAGGCATGAACTCAACACTTAAGCAAGTGAAGAAAAATGAATGAGAGTAAAAATCAAATGGCTCTCTCTTTCCTCACTTATTCAACCATGGAATAAAAATGCAATAATAAATTGCAACCATACTTGAATAGTGATTCAAGAGTAATATACAAATAATAAAACCCATGCCTTGCCCATTCCATAAATATCTCCACAATTTACACCTAATTTTCCATTTTCTAAAAAATAGAAAATAGATGCCATGCTTCATTTAATAATATATATATATATATATATAGACACACACACACATTAATATATGTATATATTAATAAAGCTATTAGTGAGCTAATGATATTAGTTAACATATAATTATATCAGATATAAATATACATCAAATTATTAAATCAACACTTAATTTAATAATCCGGTTATATCTCATATGACCGACTAATATCATTTATCTGTTTATCACATTATCAAATCAACACTTGATTCGATAATCTGGTTATATCACATATAACCTAACCGATAACAGATAACTGCCAAATTATAATACGGTATCACATACTCGTATTTAATCAGGCCCACGCACATATCAACATATGTGCCCTATTTCGTTTCGCTCGAACCAGGAAACTTCTGTGTGGGACTCTAAAGACTCTTCATTACGCTAGCAGTAGGTGATAATCACATCAGTCACCTACAAGCCGTCGGCGGTACTAACTGGACGTAACGGCTACCCGGGTATTGAGCGATATGAAGATCAACAAGCAAGCTCGTCCATACTCTCTATGAAGCCTATCAGTAACACTACCGTACAGTCCGGATATAGCTGCTATGACTTAAGCGAAGGAGAACACACTTGGCTGGTAGATGATGCGACCGAGCAAGAGAGAGATACCCTGCAAAGTGCTTCATCCCAACCATCAGAATAGCCGATTAAGATGCTGGTGAAAGAAACGGTTCAAGAATTCAATGAGCTCGAAGAAGGTATAATGGCCCTATATGAAAAGGTCATGTGGCTGTCCTCAACCGAGCAATATAATGAAGCATGGAGTTATGTTAGTCCGGCTCCACAATAGCTACCTCTGCTTTCCTTTATAAGAGAGGAGATTCAAAGTAGCAATAATGAAAATGGAACAACATCTATGTCCAACCTTCAACCAAGACAAGGTGATCTCGGGAAACTGCATCAACGAGAAAATTGCCGCCCATGGTCATCCTTTATACAAAAGATGGGACGGGAATATTCTTTTCCCCGTGATAAGATAAGGAAGATATTCGCCCTCGTCATGAAGTACCAAATGCTAACACTGCCCAAGTCTAAGCGGCCCCATCAAGCAAATGCCTCTAATAATCCAGATTATTGTCTTTACCATCGGATCATCGGCCATCCGATCGAGAATTGCTTCTTTTTCAAGAATTGGGCGGAAGAGCAATATAGGAAAGGAAGGTTCACGCTAGGTGACAGCTGGAGAGTGGAGCCACCATGAAAACATGTACTAATGCGAGACTACTCTACCAAATCAGAGCGCAGCCACCCTAAGAAATGAAAGCTCACCCATATATGCCGTATGATAAGGATTTCCACTAATAAAGAAGATGAAGAAATGCTTGAGCTCTTCGATTACCTCGCTAATGAAGACGACGAGATTTTAGAGCTGCCGCCAGCACCTAAGGAGCTGGAAGATAGAATCCATACCACCGCCGATGAATTAAAGAAGATAGACTTGGGAATGGAGGATGATCCAAGACCAACGTTCGTCAGTGAGCTGCTGTCTGAAGAACAAGTAGCTACCTTAAGAGACATGCTTATGAAATGTAGAGACTGATTCGCCTGGAACTACTCCGAGAAGCTAAGTCTTGTTCTAGATGTAGCGGTACATAAGCTGGCTACCCAGGGACAAAGCCAGTCAAATAAGCACCAAGGAGGATGTGACTCGAACTTGAGATGAGAATCAACGCCAAAGTCAAGAAGCTCATCGACTTCGGCTTCATCCATGAAGTACAATACCCGGATTGCATAGCCAATATCGTCCCCCTGATGAAGAAGTACAAGACCATCTGGATTTATGTGGACTTTCGGGATCTCAATAAGGCGTGTCCGAAAGATGACTTCCCTGTACCAGCGACGGAGTTTATGATCGACAATACGTCTACTCACGAGGTCTTCTCTTTTATGGATGGATATTCAGGGTACAATCAGATAAAGATGGATCCCGAAGACCAGAAGTATACAGCCTTCCGTATCTCGTTAAGCGTATTTTGCTACAAAGTCATGCCCTTTGGATTAAAGAATGGCGGAGCAATATATCAAAGAGCTATGACAAAGATATTCGACGATCTTATACATGATATCGTCGAATGTTACATCGATGATTTGGTTGTTAATAGAAAATCTCACGGAGAGCATTGGGAGCACTTAAAGACAGTATTCAAGCGCCTTCGGAAGTATAACCTGAAGATGAACCCATTAAAATGTGCATTCGGAGTCTTTTCCAGCAAATTCTTAAGTTTTATAATCCGCCATCGAGGGATCGAGATCGACTCCTCCAAAATCAGGGCAATTACGGAAATTCCCCCCGCCAAGAAATCTCAAGCAGCCGATCTCTCTAAGGAAAGCTTGCTTATATTCGACGGTTCATCACCAACATCTCTGAAAAGTGCCATTTATACAGCCATCTGATGAAGAAAAGGAATCCCTTTATATGGGATCAGAAATGTCAGAAAGCACTGGAGAAAATCAAGCAGTATTTGCAGAATCCACCAGTATTGGCTGCTTCGGTTAAGGTAAAACCTTTTATCCTATATACAACTACCCTTGATGGTTCCTTAAGTGTGCTATGGGTACAGAAGAATGACCAAGGAAAGGGACTTGTACTATCTAAGTCGAGTCCTGCTAGGAGCAGAAAGCAACTACTCCTCTATCGAGAAGCATTGCCAGGTGTCGATCTTCATGATAACGAAGCTCATACACTACACCTTGGCCCATGAGGTGCACCTTATATCAAAGGTGGACCCTCTCAAGTATCTCATGACTAAAGCGATACTGACGGGAAGGCTCGCCAAATGGGTCCTTCTGTTTATGGAATTCACGATCGTTTATCGCCCTCAAAGCGGTAAAGGGACAAGCCATCTCCGACTTCCTCGCCGAACACCCAATCTCTAACGACTCTCCACTGAACTGCGAGCTGCCGGATAAATATGGGTTCCACGTGGTCGAAGAGAAAGGAAAATCAGAGAAGCCTCATTGGGAATTATATTTTGATGGAGCCTCCTCGATGAAAGGGCAAAAGAAGAATGTCCCAATAATCGGGGCTGGGATAGGCCTCATCTTCATAACCCCTCAAGGAGGAATAACCCACTATGCCATCTTATTGACGGAGCCTAGGACCAACAATGAAGCCAAGTATGAAGCGCTTATAGCCAGTCTCGAGATCGCGATCGATATGGGCATCGAGAATCTCCACATGTACGGGGACTCTTAGTTGATCGTCATGCAAGTCAATGGAGACTACAAAACATGCAATCCAGAATTGATAAAGTATAGCTAAAAGGTGCAACGGCTGCTGACGCGGCTTCCTTCATATACGCTAGAAAATATGCCACGAGCGGAAAACAACAAAGCGGACGAATTAACTAAACTGGCCAAAGAATTGGCCGATGAAAACCTCGACAATGTAAGGATCAACATCCAGAGTCTCAAGATTTTAGCCCTGATGGAGATATCTCCAAAACCTCTAGCCAAAGTAGTCGATGAAGATGTCCTTCAAGCGGAAGAAGTCGAAGAAGAAGAAGATGACTAGAGAGGAGTCTTTATAGACTACTTCAAGTCTCAAAAAATGCCTGAAGATGTGTTGCAAAGGCATCAGCTCATGAACCGAGCTCTGTCGTTTGCCCTAATCGATGGAACTCTATATAAAAGGTCCTTCGACCATATATGGCTAAGGTGCCTAGGACTGAAGGAAGCCAGAAAGGTCGTCCAAGAAATTCACGACGGACTCTGCGGATCCCACAAGTCGATCCGAAGATGAAGCTAAAAATCAAAAGGATGGGTTACTATTGGCCTACCATGATTCAAGATTGCATCGATCATGCGAGGCGATGCCACTCATGCCAAATACACAGGGATTTTATACATCAACACCCTAATCCGCTGCATTCGACCATAGCCATTTGGCCGTTCAAAATGTGAGGAACTGATATAGTAGGACCTATCGAGTCGGCATCATCCCGAGGACATCGGTTCATATTGGAGACAACCGATTACTTCTCTAAATGAGCAGAGACAATACCGCTAAGGGAAGTAAAGACAGAGAATATCCTCCATTTTTTCAAAACATGTGTCATCTACCGGTTTGGAGTCCTACGGCGCATAGTCTTTGACAACGGACTAGCATATAGAAGCCACAAGATAAGTCGCTTCTCCCAACAACATAAGATAGGCTGGAGATATTCCTTCATCTATAATCCCCGAGCTAATGGTTTAGACGAAGCTTTTAACAAGAAGCTAACCAAGCTCATAAAGAAGATGGTGTCCAAGAATAAAAAGGACTGGCACGAAAGATTGCATGAAGCTCTTTGGGCGTACCGAACGATGTTCAAGACAGCCACGAAGACGATACCTTATGCGTTGTTGTTTGGAACCGAAGCAGTGTTCCCATTAGAAATCGAACTCCCCTAACTGTGGATGGCGGTTCAATGTGAACTTACGGACGAAGAGAATACCCATCTCCGGCTCGAAGAACTTGATGATCGACAAGTCCCGCCTTATAGCACAACAAAATCTGGAAGCTTACAGGGCAAGGATGACATAATCATGTGAAAGGTTAACCAGACCGATGACATTTCGCCATGGTGAACTCGTACTGGTTGTCAAAAGGCGAGTGATCCTTAACCGCGTGAAATGTGAGAAGTTTGAGCCGAATTATGAAGGGCCATATGTCATAGATAAGGTCTACCAAGGTGGAGCTTACCTACTCATGGATATGTACGGAGAAAGACCATTTCGGCCAATAAATAGCTGATTTCTTAAGAAGTGTTATGCTTGAAGAGTCGCAACATGGGTCAATGATAGATGACGACGCCTATATCCGCTCTCTATCCTCCTGGGTCAAAACTTTGAAAGATCCACCGAATGATATGCACCCTCATTATATTGATGTTGGACCGAAATGTCCCTAAACTAACATGTTGCCCTACGGCATGAATCATATGACCAGCCGTATACAATCTATAGGCACAAACGATATATGTCTCGCATATGTTCTTCATGGCACTTTTGGACCGCGATGTCCCTAAACTAACATGTTTCCCTACGGACTCCTTGAGATCCACGTTGCACTCGAAGTCCCACCGGTGAAGATTGCAACTCAAGTCCCACCTGCGAGACTGCACCTGAAGTCTCACCGGCTATGAAGCTCCACTAATGATGCAATCCCCCAAAAGATGTTATGCCCTATGGCTGATCTCCATATTGATCACCTAAGACAATCCACGGGCATAAACGATCCATATCCCGCCCAAGTCCCACTGGCAAGCGATATTGGGTCACCCGCAGGGAAGTTATGTCCGAGAGTTTAAAAAAGGGGGTATGTCCACAAACAAAATGAGCACGGATAAAAACTCGAAAGGGCTCCTTTAGTAAAAACAACAAGACTACCGACGAGCTTGTGAAAACTCGAAAGGGCGCAAACTCGTTGAAAGAAAAGAAAGATACACTTGCAAAGTTCTCTCGACTTTATAAGGAGAAAACACCTACGTGAGATCCTTACGGCTCACAAAGGAGAAACACACTTAGAAATCCCCATGACTCCTAGGGAGAAAATACACTTGCGAGATCCTCTCGACCCGTAAGGAGAAATACCTCTATAAGACCCTCACGGCTTATAGAGTTCAAAAGCCTTAAGTTACAGAGATCTAAGCCAGTTTCTTAAGCCATCATACCCCACGAGATTTATGCCCTATGTAACATTTCAGAAAATAAAATATTATTTTTGGAATTTAAATAATAAAATAATAAATTTCACGAAAACTATTCGATTTACGAATTAGGGTTTTTGTAAAATGGTATAATTATATACCGATATTTCGAAAATAATTGGAGATTAATATGTTTTATTTATTAAAAAGATATTTACTGGATTTTGGCATTTTATAATTAATTATATGCAGGTTTATATTAAAACTTGATTAGTGCACTACTAATCACGATTAGGCCAAATTCGTATTTTTGATTAGTCGTGGCTAGCGCACCATCACATGTTGCATTTTGTTGCATGTTTTTTCATTTGCATTTGTGTTATTTGTGAGAAAGAGAAAAGAAAAGAGAATGATGATTGAGGAGGGAGAGAGGGGACACACTCATGATATGGAGGCATGGGCATGTGAGGGTATGAGAGAGGGGGGGTATGGATCCTTGACCTTGATTTTCTTCATCTCATTTCTTCATTTCATTCCTCAACTTCTTCTTCTTCATCATCTCAAGTTCCTCCTTCACCCTCCTCTACCTCATGAAAACATCTCCAAAACCCCACAATCCCTTCACAAAAGTTGATCCCTACATCATCCTACACCCTATAGCAAGATCAAGTTTGGATTTTGAGCACTTTAGGAAACCCAAGAATTTTCTTAAGTTGCCACATGAGGTATATCCCTACACTTTTAGTTAAATTTTTGAGTTTCCTTACCCCCTATTGTAGTTTAGAGTTAAACCGATATAATTTAGTGATCTTTGAAAATTCCTAAATGAGGGTTAGGAGATAGTATGACTTGTGAAGGTGCAATTAAGGTTTATTGAGTGTTTACAAGACCTTAGTGATGTTTTACTGGCCTAGACCAGAGACTAGAACCCGATACACGAACTTAGAATTTGTCCCGTGTCGGTTTTCATTGATTTTTGAGGATTAAATGGAATCTGGAGCAACTTGGGATCTTTGCAAGAAAAACAAACAACTACTTTGACCTAGTTACACCACTAGGAGACCACCACCGAAGAACGAGACACCAATTCGTTGGTTCGGCCGGCGACACCGGTTTCTGAAGCTCCCCTCGCCGGGCATGTTTTGGGTGTTGGTGTTGGGTTTTGGCCTATAAATCATACTCCTCATAACCTAGCTACTGTATTGTTAGTTTTGTTCCAAACTACCTGTGCAAAAATCTGGGAGCATTTTGAGTTGGTTTTGACAATGTTTTCCGATATTTGAAACTTGGATTTATGAACTTCTTGATGTGATTTGGTCGTTGGACGTTTGTACGTCAACGACGAAGGTTATTTGGTTGTTTTTGCATGCGTAAGCTATAGGTTCTAACCTATGAGCACTTTGTGTGCCGCATCGTTTTTCGGACTTGGTTTTAATAGCATTATGATGTGTTTTGATTATAGGTGACTTCGCGTAAACTTCCGAGACGACGAAGCACATCGACTTCGGCTAAGCAAGGAGATTAGAAGGAGAGTAGATTTATATCTACGGGGGAAGTCGGGTGGATGGCGTATAGCACCCCCGCAATTATAAAATGGAAACCGATATATAGAATATAGTCGGAGAAACCTATACTAAGAAACTACGGATATGATCAAAGAGTTAGTCGGAGATGATATGATTAATACGAGATGACGTGAATTGAGATGTCAATATGACGATATAAGATGACAAGAGCGGATATGCTTGATTTGAGGATGTGAGGCGATATAAATAATTGAATACATATACCAAGATATGAAACGAGATCAATAATGTTATGATACGAGATCGATAAGGATATGACATGAGATTAATAATGATGAGATGAGATTGATAGTGACATGATTTGAGATCGATATCGATATGATATGAGATTGATGTAAATACGATGTGAGATTGAGATAGAGATGTGATGAGATCGATAAGATAGGATGTACGAGACCATAGATCCGTACCCTTATCGATGTATAGGACGATAGAATCCTTATTTTGTTGGTTGTCACCGTACGATGGATTACCGTACGCGATGAGATATACCAGATGGTTGATCCGCGCTCATGATTTGAGGATGATATTCGAGGATATTGCCACATCTGATACTATGAGGCTGGATCACCGACGTAAAGATTTTACCTGAACCATACTAATTTCCAAAACCAACGAATCATATGCACTTTTAAATGGAAACCTCAAGGGATGCTATGGATTTTCAAATGGTGACTTTTCATCAAAACACCGTAGCCCCCACTTTCAAAACTACGATTCGCATCTTTTAAACTGGCCGTATGGTTCATGTGTAGATGTATACCTTATTATAGTTCATGTTTATGTTGGATTATCCCTCGTGAGATACGTGTTATGTTTCCAGTATTTACCGTTGTATGATATCATCTGCTAGTACACCTGCACTATTACCAATGATGCGTATGTTACACTTACACAGATTTGCCGGCTCACACATTCATCATCGGTAATTGTCATGCCACTTGCACAGTAGAACTGCCGTATCATGATATTAATCTTAACCATAAAGTACCTTCTTTGTTCAGTACTATCACTTGACATGCTCACATTACTGTTCTATGTTTGCATACATTGTACTTTATTGTTACATGCATCGAGATGCTGTTTTCATGAGATCTCTGGATTTCGAGAACCGTGGTTATATTTCAAAGGAAATTTTATATATTGTTTTAAAAACGCGGTTTCTCTTGATATGATATTTCGTGTCCATGATGAGTTTTCTCGGTTCTGAGCTTGTTTTCGAGACCCGATTCGAGGAGGTGGACGAACCGTCTGCGGGTATATGGTGGGCCCGGTAAGGTACCCCAGGGCAAGAAAGGATTTTGTGGGGATGACGATGAGCCTGATAGGGGAAGCACTACCTACCGGTGATAGTTTGGTCCCGGCGGTTATCCGGAGGATACCGACCGGAGTCGTGAGATGGATATGAAGGCCGATCAGAGGATGTGGCGCCTGAGGGCCGATCCGAGCATGCGGCGCCTGAGGTATGAGGATTTACGTGTCGATAATGGACACGGGTTTCATGATGTTTTAAGTGTCAATGTTGGACACTCAGGTTCCATGATTTTGATGTGTCGTTGATGGACACACGTTGGTTGATATCCTCATACATACAGGCATATGTTTTCATGATGATTCGAGTGTTGATGTTGGACACTCAGGTTCCATGATATTGATTATGTCGTTGATGGGCACACGTGGATGATATCCACATGCATACAGGCATATGAGTTTAGATGTTTATTTGTATATGTCATTTGCATTGACTCTATTGTTGACATATGTGCATACATGGTCACCTTAGATAGCATAGTATTACCTTCATGATACAATATGACCTAGGAATCGCTGTTTATTCGATTTCTACCTGCTGATATTTTCTACTCACGAGCTGGCAACTCACCCCTGTTGTGCCACAGTTTTCTTGCAGATTCGACCGCTTGGATCAGTAGCGGTATCGCTGGAACACAGCTTCATCTAGGATGTTTTGCTATGTGGTATATGGGACACATTGGATCGTGCCCACTCTTGTACTTATTACTCTATTGTATCTAGATAAACTCTATCAATCAGAAACTAAAATTTGTATATTGGTAGACCTAGTCAGACTTATGTATTTGCGAGACTTAGAGCGATGGGTGTATGTTCGCTTCTTTTCAGGTTTTTGATATCTTGCTCTATTTGTTTATTCTTTCTGTGTTGATCTTCGCCGTTGGGCGTCATATATATATATATATATATATATATATATATATATATATATATATATATATATTTCTTGCTTGCGTGGTTGTGATTCCACCGTTTGGCGAAGAGCTAGCTCCCGCTTGGGGATGCCTACATATATTGCTTGTATATGGTTTTTAGATCAAAATATACAAGGGAGGTGCTGCCCAAATTTTTAAAGGACAAAAAATGTTTTCAACTAGTATATAATTCACTTGCATTTTCATATATCATTAACTATGCATTTAAGTAAACTTAATTTCATTATACCTTTATTTCAAAACTACACCTCCACTATTTTCCGCAAAAAGGTTTAGATTTCTGGGTTTCGGCTTACTTGAATTACGTTACGCCTTTAGACACGCGTGATTCTCATGCCGGTCATGTGCTAAATTCTGGGTCGTGACAAATTTGGTATCAAAGCATTAGGTTTAACCTTGGTTCGAGTCTAGATTTGACTATGCGGAGTCTAAGACGTAATATATTTCGGAACCTAGGCTTGACCTTACAGAACTTAGACTTGACTGGGGGGGCTATTAGACCCGAACTTTCATTACATAGGTTGACCTTGATTGATGGAGTAGGTATCTTGAGTAGAGTGATGTACCGTGTGTATGTTCTGCGGCATACTTACGACACGCTGCTCCGCTAAGTGACCTTAGGATGTACATTCTTGAGATCCGTGCTTCTATTCGTTCATATGATCATACTCCCGTTGATTCCATTCTTTCCTATGATCATATATCCATTTCGGACCTATTAATTCCTTTCGTTCCTTCGATCTATCTTCATCGATACCTGCATGATGTTCCTGTCACCAGGGTGTTGAGCGCAGAGAGAGTTGCTGCTAGAGATGCGGTTAGAGCGAGCTCGTCACGGACGAGGGCTGACCATGATGTTTTCTGGTGACATAGGAACATATCGGTATAGTGTTTGTGTTGAGATATCTCGTTTGAGGCGAGTGTTCGAATTTGCACCGGATGATCGGGCCATTGATAGCGGCTGCCAGATTGAGAGGATTGTTGATGTACAACCTACCTCAGAGATCACGATGTTGTCTACCGTGCAAACATATGACCCAGCTGTTGCTGTGATTGACGGGATGTCGCCTCCAGAGTTTATGAGTGTAACCACTGGAGCTTTCAAGCAGATATATAATAGAAGATAGCTAGTCCATCTTGAGATAAGTGACGGAGATGATTCGTCTGATCTGATGCGCCGACGCAGGCTCAGTTGAGTTAAAGAATTCCAATTTGAAGGATCTTACTCAAATCTAGAGTAAATCGAGCAAGAGAGGACATTGTTCATTGGATTCTTCGATGTGAGATCGGTAAGTTGACCAGCTTTGGATAGAATGACCTCATCCAGATGCGTTGTGAATTGATCGAGAACGGACGAATGAAGCGTATTCCTCCGATGTTTTGGACGAGTTCCCGAGGACGTGATCAACTAGATATCTTCCACAAAGTGGTGAAGATACCTGAGTTCGTAATATCGAGTCCGTGTGAGAGACTCCGGATTGACTGTAGCTGAGAATGAATCGCAGTACGCAGACAGCAAGATATACCGTCAAAGTGGATGATAATGAAGATGGGTGAAACAAGAGGTTCGTGCAGGATGTTAACGAGTTTTTGTTACTCCCCGTTGATACCAGAGGATTGTTATGTATGCAGAGACGTTGGGTACGACCAAATTACAGAGGAAAGCCGTGCTGAGGGCACAGCCGTCCGGATGAGAAAAAGAGTTAAGTAAAGAGTGTCAACCTCCGTATAGTTCGGCATAGGTGATATCGGAAGAGACCCTAAGCAGGTTCTTTTCAGGACACCGCAGCGATAAAGGTTTGCATCCAGGATTAGTTGTATCGCGAGTAATCATAGGGCCAGATGCCGTCATCAGTTACGTGCTGTTTTGCGAATGGTCATGTTAATTGGCCAAGAGATTATTAGAGGAGTGCCAAAGTGGAACTGTTCCGTTATTTTACCTAACCGGGCCGACGAGCAGAAAGATTGTCAAATTGGTGATCCACAGAGACAATAAGAACCCAGAGACAGAGGACGCCAGACTGTGAGCAGAAGGCAAGCGGATGTTCTTGCTCTGCCAGCATTGGACGCACCGGCATATTTTCGACATTAAAGGAGATGTACCCCAATGTCATTTATTGCGATTTGCGTTTTGTGATCCGAGTATCACACTTTTATCGCTTGGATTTTAAGTTTCGATGATTGGGTTTCGTGATATTTGTTTTCGTGCACCATGGCTGCACCTACTAGGTTTATGGTTTATACACCGTTACATTGGATATTTTGATTTGTGCACAGTTGTTGCACTTGATATCGATTTTGTGCCTTGGCTACACATATTTATGATTCCGTGGATTTCGATACTGTCGATTTGATTTTGTGCAGTTGTACACACTCGATTTGATTTTTGCACACCGTATAGTTTCCATATGCTTGCAGTGCATTGACACGTGTTTTGTGCACGCAATTGCACATGTTTATGATTTTATACACCTTGGCACGCTTGGTGTTGTTTTTGTGCGCATTTGAAACATTGATGGGTTTTCGGGCGCCTAGTGCACCAGATTTATATTTTCGTGCATTTACTGCACTAGAGGTTTTTGTGCGGACCTGACGCACTTGATTTAGATGTTTCGCGCACACGGGACGCATGTGATGAGATTTTTTGGACACCAGATGCACTTGATTAAGATTTTTATTCGTGCATATTAGTTGCATTTAATGGAGATTTTCGTGCACTTTAGATGCACTTGATGTTGTTGATGTGCACGCCCGTTACACTTGACAGATACTTTCGTGCATACCCGTTGCACTTAGTTTGGCTTTTGTACACATTCGTGGCACTTGTATTTGGCTTTGTTTCCGTGCGCACCAGACGCACATGATGTTAGATACGCCTTTTGAGGCTGATTTTACGTTTGAGCATCGTATTTTTATGATGGATACTATATTATATAGTAGCCGAGCATGACTGATCTGAGGACGGTACCGAGTACTTTTGCATGCATCAAAAATTTACCAAGAGGTTTTCAAAAGGAGCTATAGTCTCGCTATTTCCTACGTGTCCGTGAATGACACGAACTTTTACAAAGGAAAACCTTTTGGGATATTTCAAAAAGGCGGAACGTATATTTTGAGCAAAACACATATGAACGTATATTTACTACTTTAAAAATGAGCGTCCGCCACTTGTACCGTGAGTTACTCATCGCACGGCGATTCGGAAAAGATTTTGCATGTGTTTTATTCAGTTTTAGAGGATTTTAAAAGGATGCATACTATATACATATTATGATTTTGACTATAGTATATTTGGATTTCAGTAGTGGATTTAGAGATTTGTATTTCCATTATAACTCCAATGATTGCGTGACGCTTGATGGAGTTTGATTTTGAGTTTCGCATTCGTTTTCATGCACACTTGATGCGCTGTGGTATTTCTGTGTATTCCGTGATTTTGGAGCCCCGTTGATTTGGATTGATTATTGAAATGTTTTAGTATTTGGGGGTTTAAATTTAAATTCGGTGACCGAATTTATTTAAAGGGGGAAGATTGTAATATTTCAGAAAATAAAATATTATTTTTGGAATTTAAATAATAAAATAAAATATTTCACGAAAACTATTCGATTTGCGAATTAAGGTTTTCGTAAAATGGTATAATTATATACCGATATTTGGAAAATAATTGGAGATTAATATGTGTTATTTATTAAAAAGATATTTACTGGATTTGGGCATTTTATAATTAATTATATGCAAGTTTATATTAAAACTTGATTAGTGCACTACTGATCACGATTAGGCCAAATCCGTATTTTTGATTAGTCATGGCTAGTGTACCATGACATGTTGTATTTTGTTGCATGTTTGTTCATTTGGATTTGTGTTATTTGTGAGAAAGAGAGAAGAAAAGAAAAGAGAATGATGATTGAGGAGAGGGGGGACACACTCATGACATGGAGGCATGGGTATGTGAGAGTATGAGAGAGAGGGGGGGTATGGCTCCTTGACCTTTATTTTCTTCATCTCATTTCTTCACTGCATTCCTCAACTTCTTCTTCTTCTTCATCTCAAGTTCCTCCTTCACACTCCTCTACTTCATGAAAACATCTCCAAATCATCACCAAAACCCCCACACTCCCTTCACAAAAGTTGATCCCCACCTTATCCTACACCCTATAGCAAGATCAAGTTTGGATTTTGAGCACTTTGGGCAACCCAAGAATTTTCTTGAGTTGCCACATAAGGTATATCCCTACACTTTTAGTTAAGTTTTTGAGTTTCCTTACCCCCTATTATAGTTTAGAGTTAAACCGATTTAGCTTAGTGATCTTTGAAAATTCCTAGATGAGGGTTAGGAGATAGTATGACTTGTGAAGGTGCAATTGAGATTTAGTGAGGGTTTACAAGACCTTAGTGATGTTTTACTGGCCTAGACCAGAGACTAGAACCCGTTACACGAACTTAGAATTTGTTTCGTGTCAGTTTTCATTGATTTTTGAGGATTAAATGGAATCTGGAGCAAAATGGTTTAGATTTCTGGGTTTCGGCTTACTTGAATTACGTTACGCCTTTAAACGTGCGTGATTATCGTGCCGGTCACGTGCTAAATTCTGGGTCGTGACACCCTACAAGTAGTTCAATATTAACTTTTCTATACAATCCACGGGCGTAAATAAATGTGTTGTCAACCAAGTTCCACCGAAGGCGATCGATATTCCCAACACGGTGAACGACACTTGTGAGTTACGCTCGACTTGCAAGGATAAAATATTCTTGTAAGATCCTTACGACTTACAAGAGGAAAACACACTTAGGAATCCATATGATTCCTACGGAGAAACTACACCTACGAGATCCTCTCGACTCGTAAGGAGAAATACTTTCATAAGACCCTTACTGCTTATGAAGATGGAAAAACCCTTAGTTGGCAGTGATCTATACCTGTTTTCTAAGCCACCTTTGTCCAAACAGGCAATGGCAAATGATAAGTCGCTCCTAGCATTATGCTTCAGTGTTAGCGATACTGATGCCGAACGATGCGCAAAATCTCATGTTCCAAACTCTCGACCCCTAAGTCGTTAAACTGGAATATATATATATATGTATATGTAATAGTTGAAATGATGGGGCAACTCGCCGTAAAAAAACGGCGAGTAAAAAATAGCTGATATGATTGGGCACCACGAATAAATAGCCAAAATGATTAGGCAATCGCGACTTTCACGATAAGAAAAACTAAAATGATAGAGTATCGCGGAGAATAAAAATAAAAAAATGCTGAAATAATTTTTTTCAGTAGTTTGAATCTTGACTTCTGTAGACAGTTCATGGGCATAACCGAATGAAAAGGAGCAATGTGTCTCCACATGCTCCATCAAATGAATAACTAAGTCTTGATGGCACTTATATAGCACAAAGACAACATGGACGTCTGATTCACTCCAGTAAAGTATGATTGCAGCGTCATCAATGTTAGTGTATATGCCCTAGAGGCCATTACTGTATCATACTAACCTGTATATTACTTAATGGAAGCTAGGGATATTCACAGTTGTAAATACAATCTTGCTCAATATAGTAGTATGCTACTTGGTTTGTTTCTATTTTAATGTGTACATGTGTTTATTTTAGCATATCACCTATACACATTAGTGGAGCCCTTAGGATCTTTGCTTGATTACCGGCGTTGTGATGGCAGTCACACTCGTGGGGGCTGGGTAATCTATAAGCACATCCTTATGCAGGTCCCTAGTCGCAGGACTATCGAGACAGGGCATCGATACTCTGGAGTAGACTAGCGTATGCGTTTCTCATCCCAGTGTGGGAGACGGTCTGTCCCACAGCCGTCAGTACGTCGTACTTGAGATAGTATGCGGGTGCTCGTTAGGTTACGAGTACACTGGACAGGACTCGTCGGGAACTGTTGGTTGGTACTATACCTATCGTCGGTTATCAGTTCCCAGGTGACATGAGTACAGCTTAGTCCGCTGACTTGACACTGTCACTTCGCCTCGAGTGTGTTCCCACTGTACTTTGATTACTACCCTACCACGGCTCAAAGGAGTCGTGCAAACAGGTAGTAGTTGGGTGCAGTCCCGAAGCACTTGGAGGCAGTGACGATTAGACAGGATTCGTCTCTCCCGGTATTGGGGGTTGACATCGCGCTGTGTCTAGGAGAGCCATTACACGAGTAGTCCCTGGCCAGGGAAAGCGAGATATACTGGTAGGTTTCCAGTGTTATCTCAGGGTGTTCTGGGCTTCACTCCGACACGACTTGTACCGCTATTAGGGGACTGACGTTTACCGCCCCCTAGGCCTGCCATGCGATGTATCAGACGAACAGACCGGACTGTATGGAGATTGTCACATTCAGACTCAGTAGGAGTTCAGATGGGTTTCACCTCGTCAGTCTTCTTGTCGGCATCTACCTGGGGACCGTTATGCACAGCTAGTGCCGCTTGCGGTCTGTGGTTAAACCCACTGCCAGCATAGTGTCGAGTCTTTAGAGTCCCACACAGAAAGCTATTCGCCTTTAGGCAAAAGAGTAGAGGTCGCATGGTTTTGCGACAGGGTTCGGTCACATCCGTGCACTTGTGCACGTACAGTGTCCGGACAGTTAACACTAGCGGGCTTTGGTTTAAGCCAGATCCTACTGTACATTTTGGGATTGGTTTTATCTCGTTTGTATTCGTGTTCCTCGGAACGCGGATGCGGGTGTGTATGCACAGTTGATAGAGAGACAGAGGCAGAGAATTCTCATTGGGGTTGTTGACTGTTGACTGTTGACCATTGACTTTTTGCTAAACCCTAATGAGAATAAGAAATATGATTAGCAATAATATTAATTAAGTATTATAGTGACATGGCTGTTGAGGGGTTGACTTTGTTGACTTGTTGACTTTGTTGACCGGTTGACTAGGTTGGACTAGTTGACCATCATCATTACAATGGTTGTCATTTTTAATGCAAAGACTTTTGCTTGCTTGTTGTGGTTTGCAAAATGAGTGCATGAAAATGATATTGCCTTTGAAATGATATGAACCATCACATAATACTTGATTATCATTATGGCTCATGATGCTTTTGGATTATGAGAGGTTGGATGAGAAAAGAGTTGCTCACTTTTCATTTGGCTTTCTCTCTCTTGAGCTCTCTCATTCTCAAGCTCTCCCTCTTCCTCTTGCTCTCTCTAGCTCAAGGCAAACCATTCTCATGTGTTGAGACTCATTGCCTTAGAGATAAAAAGACACCAAAACATTCCTCTACTCATTCTAGTTCATAAGGCCTAGCAAGCCAAGTGATCTAGTTTCTTCAAAGTTCGAAGAAGAAGCCAAAGGTAGAAGCTTTCGGGTGGATCCATTTTCGGCGCAAGGAGACGACGAAGTGAAGCCGATCCGTACACCGGAAGGAGTTGAAGACGAAGGAGTTCAAGAAAGGTATAGCCCCCTAACCGAGTAGGTAAACTCAAGTTAGGTTGTTAGTTAGTAGTTTAACAAAGATCCGTATTGGTAGTCCATGTTACCACCTCTAGAAAAATTGTTTTTCATCATTTCCGCAAGCCCGTAAGTACCGGGAGCGGTAGCATGGACTTACAGTGGTATCAGAGCCTAGTTAAACACTATCTAACATGTTAGCAATGTAAGTAGAAGTTCGATCGGAAAAAAAGTCGCGAAATACACCCGGAACTCAAACTTTCTGTCGATTTTCAAAGTGCTGTAAAAATTATTTGAGATATACCAAAAATCGACTCAGGGATTTTAGAAGAAACTGCAAAAAATTGGCCCACTGAATCGATCAACGCGCCGCGGATCCGCGGCAGGAGCTTGCTCCCGCCGCGGATCCGCGGCCGAGTTGACTCGGCCGTGGGGTTTTATTTTTGCAGTTTGTTCATAGGGGTATTTTGGGATTTTTGGAGCATGTCTTTTCAGCCCAGATTTTCCAGAAAGAAAATTTTGTTTTTGGGGCTTGAAAATCCGTATTTTTATCGAACTTCTAAAGACTAAGGCTAACGGGTTTATATCTGTGATGTGATATATGTATTGAACGTCCGCTAATCGCTATACGTCGATTAGTGGGAGCTATACATATCTGTGATCTGTAATGTTGATGGTATGTGTATATGAATTCGTTGGATTGTCGCGGGTGAATAGCCGGGGGTTGTGAGATGAGAGTTTTCTTTTCTTTCAATTCATGTAAAATATGTAAATTGATGTAATATTATTTGTATGGCCGCACAACCGGGTCGGGGTTGTAGCCGTCATTGTATAATTTCTTTTTACTGTTTTTGCTCCTAGGATAGACCCAAGGTGGGGTGCACAAACTACCGGGTATCTTGAAGTGCCGAGTGGCCTACTCACGTCGTTGAGGGAGGTTGCTCCGCTTCGGATATTTGGCGGGTAGTTTGCCGCACCCGTAGGGGTCTTGGGTGGGGTATTGGCTATTCACCGCGACCGTGTAATCCGCTTTTCGTTACAGGCTCGTACGAATTGCGGATTCCTAGTATATCCAATATGTTCATCTGTGATCTGAAATGGCTATCATTGCAATATATCTATATATGATATTATTTAGGCGTTGCTTATGTTTTTCAGCCGCGCTAGCCCAGCCCCCGCTCTGTCGTTAGTTAAGTAACCTAACGGGTAATGACGGGGCCCCGTGGCGAATGCGAATGGCATAAGCGTACGTCATATTTTGGTTGTTTTCTGCAATAGTAGGATTAAATGATGGGACGCATTAAAAGAACTAATGCAAGAAAAACACGCATTAAAAGAACTAATGCAAGAAAAAATAAACCATGTAAAAGTCGTTGGAACACTTTCAAAAACCCACTCGGTTTCTTTTCAAAAATAACTTTTAAACGCGGAGCTTAAGCCACTCCTTTTAAAAGCTATCAAGGTTCCTTCGATTATATCAAGTTCACTACGTTCAAGGTTTCGCCAAAACCATTCGTAGCCCTCTGTCGTTTCATATGAATATTCAATAGTATTCAAGCTATGTTTGGTGACCTTCGTCAAGGCATAGTGATTGGTAGCTGTTGGGTGTTCGTATGTAGCATAGATAGATGCGTTGGTTTGGGACAGTCGTATTACCTTGTTGACCTTCGTCAAGGGTATATACGGGTGGGTTCAAATTAACCTGGATAATGACGGGTAGAACTTGACATGTGACTTATGATTTGTTGACCTTCGTCAAGGTCATAAGAGCATGGGGCAAAAATCCACATCGGGAGTTTCAAAAGAACTGAAACTTGCTAGCGTTGCATACCATTTGGAGTGTGATGATTCTGGTAGGATTCCTTCAGTTTATCACACGATGATATTTGGATCCCGATCCTACTGTGAGTATATGCTACTCCTCCGGAACTATCAATGCTATAAATCAAGTGGGTGCCTAGAAAGGTGTTAGCGGGGCTACGCCCACAGGGAAAAGAGGTTATTTAATTAAGGAACTTCACGAACGCGTTGCAAAACCTCCCTCAAAGTACCGACACCAGCCTGGCTGAACGGTTAAGCAAGTATTGTACGGTGAGATTGATCCCGACTAATTCTTCCTTTATGGTTTGAGGAAGGATTCGAGAGACAGTGGGAGCCATCCTGTTTAGATAAATTAAAAACTAATCTAAACTTGCAAGAAGCATCATGCTGAGTGTCCTCTTCTCTCTCTCTCTTAAATTGCAGCGACCCAGTGACCAGACATAGGTTACATCTAGATAATAAAATGACTGAATCTGACTATTTTGACTGGCAAAGGTCTGTCCAGATGTCCATTGCCCATGACAAGATGGGACACCTCTTAACTAATCAAACCCCTGCCGTCTCAGGTCCAGTTTCCCCTGTCACGGATATTTATATCCGTAGGACATCGGAAAAGGATTGTGCGAAAGCCAAGTGCCTCGTGTTAGCCTCAATTGATGGTGCAAACCAGAGGCAGCACGAGAAGATGGACTCAGTTTCTATCTTCCTCCATAACAAAGATTTATATAGAGAGCAATCTCGTATCGCAAGATATGAGATCTCGAACGAATTGCTTCAAGCGAGGTTGGCTGTCGGGTCATCTGTAGGGGACAACGTCCTTACAGAGACCAGCTATTTTGAGCTCACGGACCTGGAGACCACGTTGGAGAATGGGTCAAGTACTGACTTAATTCTACAGTCCCTGCCCTCTGCTTATACCCTGAAGGAAACCAGAGAAGAAGAAGGAAAAGCAAGGGCAAAAGTTTCAGGACTGGATGTAGTAAAAGAGGGACGTTCCTATTGTAACGGGAATGAACATTGGTAGAAAGATTGCAGGGCTAGCAAAGCCAGTAGCCAGAATTCGAAGCATGTTGTGGCTTCGGCTTCGGGTGTGTTTATGATAGAGAACTGTATGTCAGTTAACCCTACTTCCTGGGTATTGGACACCGGATCAGGATCTCACATCTGTAATTCATTACAGGCTCTGAGAAACCGTAGGGTTATCAGGAAAGGTGATATGACTCTCAGGGTTGCTAACAGAATGAGCATGGATGCTGAATCCGTAGGGGAATATCATTTTGGACTGACAACTGGGCAGATATTGATTTTGTGTAACTGTTTGTATGTACTAGGTGCGACTTGTAATATCATATCTGTATCCTTACTTTCTAAGGAAGGATATGAATTTACTTTTGTAAGCGATGTAGTACACATCCACCTAAATCAAGTTCTGATTGGGTCAGGTACATTAAATAACGGGATATACGTATTAAATCAAGCTCAGATATTCAGTGTCCAGAACACACTTAAAAGAAAGTCTCCAGAAACAAATCAGGCTTTCTTATGGCATTGTAGACTGGGTCATATTAATGAGACACGATTAACTAAGTTACATAAAGAGGGATACTTGAATCCATTCGAGTATCAGTCTTATGCCACTTGTGAATCTTGTCTCATGGGAAAGATGACAAAGACTCCGTTCACTGAACACGGAGTAAGAGCGAGCGAGCTCTTGGGACTCATACACAGTGATGTGTGTGGTCCAATGTCTACACATGCACGAAGTGGTTATTCATACTTCATTACTTTCACAGATGATTTCTCTAGGTATGGACATGTCTTCTTAATGAAGCACAAATCCAAGGCCTTTGGGAAATTTCGGGAATACAAGAATGAAGTTGAAAAACAAACAGGCAAAAGTATAAAGACGCTGAGATCTGATCGAGGTGGTGAATGCTTGAGTGCCGAGTTTCTGGACTACTTAAAAGAGAATGGAATTCTCTCTCAGCGTACTCCTCCATACACACCACAACACAACGGTGTATCTGAAAGGCTGAATCGAACCCTATTGGATATGGTTCGTTCCATGATGAGTAAGGCTGAGTTGCCGCAATCTTTCTAGGGTTATGCACTAGAAGCAGCTGCATATCTCTTGAACAAGGCTCCAACCAAGACTGTGCCTACCACCCCATATCAGATGTGGAATGGGAAGAAACCCTGTCTTAAGTATCTTAAGGTATGGGGATGTCCAGCTTTTGTAAAAAAGCAGCATGCGGACAAGCTCGAGGCATGCTCAGTACTGTGTAAGTTTGTGGGATACCCAAAGAACTCCAGGGGGTATCTTTTCTATTCCGCAGAAGAACAAAAAGTTTTTGTTTCTCCGCATGCCCACTTCTTGGAAACTGAATTTTTGGAAAATCAGATAAGTGGGGGCGCAATAGAACTGGAAGAAATTCCAGAACCACAAGCTGTTACTGAAAGCTTGGATGAACCAGAAGTTTCAGGAGAACCGGACATTCCTGCACCGCTCCGCAGGAGTAGTAGGCGGTCTCATCCGCCCGAGAGATACTACGGTTTTCTCGTAGACGGGGATAGAGAGGATTGCACTATTGATTATGATGAGCCTACTAGCTTCCAGCAAGCCATTCAGAGCGGTGACTCGGTAAAATGGCTAGATGCAATGCGGACCGAAATGGAGTCCATGTACACCAACAAAGTATGGACGTTGGAAGTTGCTCCAGATGGGGTAAAACCCGCAGGATGCAAGTGGATCTTCAAAAGGAAGATTGGTGTAGATGGACAGGTTGAGACCTATAAGGCTAGACTTGTTGCAAAGGGTTTTCGTCAAAGACCTGGTTTGGACTATGACGAAACCTTTTCTCCAGTGGCTATGCTGAAATCCATTCGGGTCCTTCTTGCCATTGCTGCCTTCCACGATTATGAAATCTGGCAGATGGACGTAAAGATGGCTTTCCTAAATGGATATTTGGAAGAGTGCGTCTATATGGATCAGCCAGAGGAATTCATTCAGGGTGGGAGCAGCGGTAAAGTGTGCAAGTTGCTCAAGTCCATCTATGGACTCAAGCAGGCATCGCGGAGTTGGAACATCTGCTTTGATGATACTGTCAAACAATTCGACTTTGTCAAAAACCCAGATGAACCATGCATTTACAGTAAGATTGTAGGGAGAAGTGTCGTATTCCTTGTCTTGTACGTCGATGACATTCTCCTAATAGGAAATGATATTCCTATGTTACAGTCAGTCAAAGGATTCTTGTCACAGAGGTTCTCCATGAAGGACCTGGGCGATGCCAACTACATTCTGGGGATCCAGATCTATCGTGATAGATCTAAAAGGATGTTGGGACTTTCACAGTCAAGATACATCGACACCATACTGAAACGATTCAGTATGGAAGATTCCAAGCGCGGTAATCTACCGGCTTGTCACGGAATCACCCTCTCCAAAGAGATGTCTCCCAAGACTGATTTGGAAAGGGCTCGCACGTCATCAATACCCTACGCTTCTGCGGTAGGATCTATTATGTATGCGATGTTGTGTACCAGACCAGATGTAGCATACGCATTGAGCGTTGTAAGCCGGTATCAGTCGAACCCAGGGGAGAAACACTGGATAGCAGTAAAGAACATTCTCAAATACCTGAGAAGGACTAAGGAGATGTTCTTGGTGTATGGCGGAAAAGACCTCCAGATCGAGGCCTTTGCTGACTCCAGCTTCCAGAGTGACAGGGATGACTCCAAGTCCATGTCGGGTTATGTCTTTACCCTCAATGGAGGGGCGGTTTGCTGGAAGAGTTCCAAGCAGGAAACCGTTGCTGACTCAACTATGGAAGCGGAGTACATAGCTGCTTGCGATGCCGCAAAGGAAGCTGTCTGGATGAAGAAGTTCCTCATGGAGCTTCAGGTGGTTCCTACCAGTGTTGATCCAATACCGCTGTATTGTGACAACAACGGCGCTATAGCTTTAGTGAAGGAACCCAGGTCCCATCAGAAGTCCAGGCACATTTTGAGGCGGTACCACCTGATCAGGGAGATCGTAGATCGCTGGGAGATCGAGGTGAAGAGAGTAAATACAGAAGATAACACTGTTGATCCACTCACGAAGGCCTTACCCCAGACTCAGTTCGAGCGGCTGATCGAGATGATAGGTCTACGATACGCCAGTTCATGGCCTTAGTGCAAGTGGGAGATTGTTAGTGTATATGCCCTAGAGGCCATTACTGTATCATACTAGCTTGTATATTACTTAATGGAAGCTTGGGATATTCACAGTTGTAAATACAATCTTGCTCAATATAGTAGTATGCTACTTGGTTTGTTTCTACTTTAATGTGTACATGTGTTTATTTTAGCATATCACCTATACACATTAGTGGAGCCCTTAGGATCTTTGCTTGATTACCGGCGTTGTGATGGCAGTCACACTCGTGGGGGCTGGGTAATCTATAAGCACATCCTTATGCAGGTTCCTAGTCGCAGGACTATCGAGACAGGGCATCGATACTCCGGAGTAGACTAGCGTATGCGCTTCTCATCCCAGTGTGGGAGACGGTCTGTCCCACAGCCGTCAGTACGTCGTACTTGAGATAGTATGCGGGTGCTCGTTAGGTTACGAGTACACTGGACAGGACTCATCGGGAACTGTTGGTTGGTACTATACCTATCGTCAGTTATCAGTTCCCAGGTGACATGAGTACAGCTTAGTCCGCTGACTTGACACTGTCACTTCGCCTCGAGTGTGTTCCCACTGTACTTTGATTACTACCCTACCACGGCTCAAAGGAGTCGTGCAAACAGGTAGTAGTTGGGTGCAGTCCCGAAGCACTTGGAGGCAGTGACGGTTAGACAGGATTCGTCTCTCCCGGTATTGGGGGTTGACATCGCGCTGTGTCTAGGAGAGCCATTACACGAGTAGTCCCTGGCCAGGGCAAGCGAGATATACTGGTAGGTTTCCAGTGTTATCTCAGGGTGTTCTGGGCTTCACTCCGACACGACTTGTACCGCTATTAGGAGACTGACGTTTACCGCCCCCTAGGCCAGCCATGCGATGTATCAGACGAACAGACCGGACTGTATGGAGATTGTCACATTCAGACTCAGTAGGAGTTCAGATGGGTTTCACCTCGTCAGTCTTCTTGTCGGCATCTACCTGGGGACCGTTACGCACAGCTAGTGCCGCTTGCGGTCTGTGGTTAAACCAACTGCCAGCGTAGTGTCGAGTCTTTAGAGTCCCACACAGAAAGCTATTCACCTTTAGGCAAAAGAGTAGAGGTCGCATGGTTTTGCGACAGGTCGCATGGTTTTGCGACAGGGTTCGGTCACATCCGTGCACTTGTGCACGTACAGTGTCCGGACAGTTAACACTAGCGGGCTTTGGTTTAAGCCAGATCCTAGTGTACGTTTTGGGATTGGTTTTATCTCGTTTGTATTCGTGTTCCTCGGAACGCGGATGCGGGTGTGTATGCACAGTTGACAGAGAGACAGAGGCAGAGGATTCTCATTGGGGTTGTTGACTGTTGACTGTTGACCATTGACTTTTTGCTAAACCCTAATGAGAATAAGAAATATGATTAGCAATAATATTAATTAAGTATTATAGTGACATGGCTGTTGAGGGGTTGATTTTGTTGACTTGTTGACTTTGTTGATCGGTTGACTAGGTTGGACTAGTTGACCATCATCATTACAATGGTTGTCATTTTTCATGCAAAGACTTTTGCTTGCTTGTTGTGGTTTGCAAAATGAGTGCATGAAAATGATATTGCCTTTGAAATGATATGAACCATCACATAATACTTGATTATCATTATGGCTCATGATGCTTTTGGATTATGAGAGGTTGGATGAGAAAAGAGTTGCTCACTTTTCATTGGCTTTCTCTCTCTTGAGCTCTCTCATTCTCAAGCTCTCCCTCTTCCTCTTACTCTCTCTAGCTCAAGGCAAACCATTCTCATGTGTTGAGACTCATTGCCTTAGAGATAAAAAGACACCAAAACATTCCTCTACTCATTCTAGTTCACAAGGCCTAGCAAGCCAAGTGATCTAGTTTCTTCAAAGTTCGAAGAAGAAGCCAAAGGTAGAAGCTTTCGGGTGGATCCATTTTCGGCGTAAGGAGACGACGAGGTGAAGCCGATCCGTACACCGGGAGGAGTTGAAGACGAAGGAGTTCAAGAAAGGTATAGCCCCCTAACCGAGTAGGTAAACTCAAGTTAGGTTGTTAGTTAGTAGTTTAACAAAGATCCGTATTGGTAGTCCATGTTACCACCTCTAGAAAAATTGTTTTTCATCATTTCCGCAAGCCCGTAAGTACCGGGAGCGGTAGCATGGACTTACAATCAAGGACCCAAGAGTCAAAATGAAGCGAAGTGATGGCATATCCTTAGCTTCGGGTCTTGATGGCAATACATACAAAGCCTAAAGACCATTAAATGTTATCCCACCTCGGACGAATGCGGCTCTGACTTCCCTGGGACTCCTCAAAGAAGGAAATCTGATCTCAAGGTAAAGCGTCACGGTGCTGCCTAACGCTGAATCATCCGACGGCAATACGGAAATACCGGCCTAGAAAGGTTACTTGAGACGTTGTATCCGGCAGTGGTAGGGCTGGGTGATACAGCAAGTACACGGCTACTCGAACTAACGACCCAAGTGGACGTGAATTGAGAAGAAATCGGCTAATTTAACGGTGCGATAGACTAAACCCAACAACGCAAACCTAACAGACTCCTAAGTTAAAAAGGGGTTATGTATGTTTAACGTTAGGATAAGTTTGTCTATGCCTAAGGGAGAGATAAACTAAACGCTCCTGGACGAGTAAATAAACTATGCTAAGCTATTTCAATACAAAAAGAAGAAGAAGAAGTACGTATATAAAAGAAAAAGACTGCATTATATTAATACGTCAAAAAATGGATTACAAGCTACTAGTCAGGCACAAGCTCCGCAAAACAAAAGGAACATATGATTCATACAAAATTCAAATTCTAGCTCATTCGATGGTTACAACAAGGGCAATAGATTGTCATTGGTACATTGGTGATGGAAATCAAAAATAAGATTTTGCAAGACCTCCCGAGCAGCATCCTCCCTCTCCTTGCGCTTTCGTTCACAAACATGAGCACCAGGATTGTCACTAATATCTTCAGCTCTCGCGTGCGAGAATATGATTGCTTTTTGTTGGTAGATCCGACGAAAGATATCTATAGAACGGTCCTTCCGGTTCTTAGAAATTAAGCTCAATATATAGACCGAATGCACTTTATCCTCGGCCTGATCCATTGCATGATGCGGCATCGGCCTGAAGAGCATGGGGGTAGCCCTCCAGATTGCGGTAAAGAGCAGGTGCAGGAGAGAAGATCGACATGGAAGTAACCGCCCGCAGCGGTCCTCAAAACTACAGAGTACGGTCTCGCATTGAGCGTCAGAATAGCTGGGCTCGTACCAACAAACATTATCGTAAGAAATGATATCCCTGACATTGTACATGCGGCCAACCATTATACATGAAAAAGGAAAAGACAAAATGATATTAGCAAAGGAAAAAACCACTGTGAGTTGAGACAATGTGGAGTTTGTTGGCTATAGTGCCCTCAAGTCAATTATTGGATCGCGGGCACATGATTGCAATGATTGAGAAAGGACCTATACCGGTAGAACAGTCTTACTCGAGATGATAGTATGCTATCTGGTGTTTCTTTATCATCATGTACATGCTTCAGGTAA
The DNA here is from genome assembly GCA_030015575.1 of Agapanthus africanus. Taxonomy (NCBI): domain Eukaryota; kingdom Viridiplantae; phylum Streptophyta; class Magnoliopsida; order Asparagales; family Amaryllidaceae; genus Agapanthus; species Agapanthus africanus. The sequence continues at coordinate 509,483,246 of JASDDO010000026.1, read as the reverse complement.
CATTACAGATCGTTATTACATGTTGATAGAGCCATTAGGATTCATGCTTGACTGCCAGCAGTATGATGGCGATCATATACGTGAGAGTTGGGTAGTCTATAAGCAAATCCTTAAATTGTCCCTAGTCGTGGGAGTTTCGAGACTGGGCATCGATACTCCAAGAGTAGACTAGTGTATACGGATCGAGACCCCGATGAGGGGCGGTGGCCGGTCTCACAAGCCATTGGTGTTAGTTGGTTCATCTAAGATGTATACAGGTGCTCATTGGATTATGAGTACACCGGGCGGACTCGCCGGGAACATGCTAGTTGGTATTATACCTATTGTCAGATAGCAGTTCACAGGTGACATGTATACAGGTTAGTCTATCGACCTGAGATCGTCATTTATCTCATGTGAGTTCCTACTGTGCTTTGATTACTACCCTACCACGGCTCAAAGGAGTCGTGCAAATAGGTTTTAGTTGGGTACAGTCCCGAGCCACATGGAGGCAGTAAGCGGATCGTCAGGGGATTCGTCTCTCCCGGTATTGGGGATTGATGTCGCGGTGTGCACGAATGGCCATCACCAAAAATTCTTGGCCAGGGTAGTCGAGAATTACTGATCTAGGATCGGTAGTTTCTCAGGTGGTGATAGTTTTCATACCGACACTGAATGTCAAGTTATTAGGGGTCTAACTTTACCCACCCCCTAGACTCGATATGCGATACTCATAGACGGACAGACCGGACTGTACGGATATTGTTTCTGACAGGCTCGGTAGGGTTTCAGGATGAGTTTGCCCGTCGGCCTCCCTTTCGATCAATACCTGGATAGCCGTTACGTACAACTAGTGTCACTGACGTGCTTGTGGTTAAACCCACTGCCAGCGTATTGACGAGTCTTTAGAGTCCCACACAGAGGGTTTCCCTGCTTCGAGAGAAACGTTGTAGAGGCCGTATGGTTTTATGGCAGGGTTCGATCATATACGTGCACTTATGCACGGATCATGATCGGACGGATAATACTAGTGGGCTTTGGTTTAAGCCGGATTCTAGTATTATATTGTTGGATTATTTTCGTCTCGTTGTATCCGTATTCAGTCGGAATACGGATGCGGGTATGTATATACGGATGAGGGGTATTCTTGTAACTTGTTACAAGTTTACTTTAGAGTTACCATTTCCTTTTTGCTTTAAACATTTAGTTTTAATGTTTAATTGTGGTGGAAAGTGTGAGTGCATGCACTTGGTGACTCATGGCTATGAGTCATGAGGTGATTCATGGTGACATGGGTGGGTTTTTGTTTTGGGTGAGATATTTTGTTGTGAGAGGCAGATCTTTTTTAGTGTTGGGATTTTTCTTGAGTTGTTTTAAGAGCTCACAAAAAATACTCAAAAATAGAACACTCATTTTTCTTCACTTGGTCTTTCTTTTCTTGAGCTCACACTATCCTCACTTGGCTTTTTCTTCAACCTCCACCCAAACCCTCTCATAAGTTGAGAATCCTTGGGTGTATTGAGACAAAGTGATCACACACTCTCTACTTCATCTTGGCTATCTAGGCTAGCAAACTAGATACCCGAGTTGCTTCGGTTTTGAGGCGGGAGCCTGTATTACTAACCCTCGACGTGGATCTTCTTCGATGTGGGGATACCGGAGATCAAACATGATCAAGGAAGCGGCGAGGAGCTTGGGACATAGGTTGAAGACCGAAGGACACGGATCGTTTGGTATAACTTCTCTAAACTCCTTTTATATAGCTAGTGTAGGGTTAATGGTACGATCCGTCGATTAAGGTTCCGTTAGCGCCGGGTTTTTAATGTTTTTGTTCCGCATTTGGCCATGGATTGATGGCCGGGGCGCTGGCATAACCTAACATGGTATCAGAGCCAACCCATTAACCACATACTAATTTGTTTAGACGATGTCAAAGTATTGAAACCGAAACAACTCCGAAACAAATACCAACATATATTCCATTCTCTGTCGAATTTTGTTTAGTCTTCTAAAATTATTTAAGCAACTGCAAAAGACTACCTTGATGACCACTAGACTGCACCCCAAATACGAGCCAATTCCAACAACTTTGACCCGGCCACAGTGCCTTATATTCCGGCCTGGCCGGTTTTTGAAGTGATTTGGAACTTGGAATTTGTAGTGTGGTTTAGTCTCTGGAATATTGGTTCAGTGGTATTGCTAGTTTAGCACAGTTTGGATATAGTTTTATCTATTAGTTTGGGGCTATTCGGGGTTATTTCGAAGTCGATATTTCTAATATTGTTTAATGTTTTACAGTACATGCATTACTATCTGCGACCGTGAATGTCATTAGAGCGGTACAACTTGTCTAATTGCTATAGTTCTTTTAAACGGGTTTGCAAACATGACATTCACGTTGATGTTCTGTGTTGTGCTGTGTTGTTGCGGAATCGTCGTGGTGGATAGCTTGGGTGCAATGTTAGTACAGTTTAGTTTTATTTATACATTTGATATCGCGGGGCGAGCGTCCGACATGTAGACTGCCGTCACTGCCTGCTTTTATATTATTTGTTTGAGGCACGACCGGGTTGAGGTCGATGTCACTGTTGTACATATTTTTCTTTTCTGTACTTGGATTACCCCGCGATGGAGTGCATGGATAGCCGGGTTCTGGAGGGCAATGGGTCCGCATCTCATGGCGTTGAGACGGAGGGGGCCTCACTGTAGAATTGGCAGGCTATTCACCGCACTCGTAGGGGTACAGGTTGACCTAAGGAGGGGTGCTCAAGTTACTGGATTCCGTGAAGTGCCGAATGGCCCATTCACTTTGATGAAAGGGGCTGCCTCACTTCTGGTTTTGGCAGGTAACTTGTCGCGCTTGTAGGGGTCTAGATTTTCATTGCACAGGCTATCCACATGACCCGGGGAACGTCGGGTTTTACTTGCGGCTCAAAGGAAACCCGGGGCTCCCAGATTATCTGTATTGTTCTGTGATGCTTATCGCTTATCTGTGATGTTGCATATATCATGCCTGGAGCGATTATTATATATTGTTATATATATACCAGTAGATGTTGTATATGTTTTACACCCGCGCTAGTTCAGCCCCCTCTCTGTCGTTAGTTAAGTAACCTAACGGGTGATGACGGGGCCCTGTGGCGAATGCGAATGGCATATACGTACATCATATTTTCATTCTTTTCTGGTGTGATTAATTGATAGGACTGCGTTGATTCATATCAATGCAAGGAAAACAGACCTAATCGATGTTGTTGGAAAAAATTTTCAAAATCTGTTATTACAAGAACGTTTTCTATTATTTTGCACAGCGGTATTCGGTTATGAATATCCAGCACCTCATTCGACGAGGCAAGAGCCGAGATCTCTTCACCGGGAGTGACCACTTGGGCAGAAGTTTGCGTCAGGGTAATAACTTCACTATAGTCGATTACTTTTTGCTTTGCGTCGAGGTATTCAGTTAGAATATCCTGCACCTCATTCTACGAGGAAAGAGCCGAGATCTCTTCACCGGGAGTGACCTCTTTAGCAAAGGTTTTCGCCACTATATATTTGTAAAAAAGCTATCCGGTTCCTTCAGCGATATCAAGTTCATTACGTTAAAGGTTTTTCGCAAAAAATCATTCGTAGCCCTCCGTCATTTCAGAAGGGTAGCACTTAGTATTCATGCTATGTTTGTTGACTGATCAGTCGAAAATAATGTATTTTTAACACGGCAATTTCCCCATCTTTTGCATTCATCTAGAAGTGTTCGGCATTCATATTACACATATTATCAAATCAGTCGTTAAATATCAGATTGCATGTGTTAGACTCTAAAACCGGCACTATAAAGGAAATTGACTGCATTTCATGGCATCGCATCATCCCTGTATTGCGCAACACTTGTTTCGAGATTTGTGCAGGAAATTGCAGGAGCAAAGTCAAAAGAAGCTGATCAAAAATACACCAACTCCATGTTTTCAAATCTGGTAGTAATTCAGAAGGAAATATATAAATAAACATATCAAAGAAAGGCCCACACATCAGCCCAAAGCATCAGAAGAGAGCCCAAGCCATGAAGCCTCTAAAGCGCCGCGGAACCGCGGCGGGATCCGGCTACCGCCGCGGTTCCGCGGCGGTTTGGACACATCAGCAAGCCATTTTTGGTGCATAATTCTTTAATCAGTGGCCACAGCTCAGAAATACATGTCAAATTCCAGAAAACCCTCGAAGCTTCTACCAGATCAGCAAAGATAATTAAGCAAAGCTAATCCTAATTAAGCTCCTAACTAATCTCTTCTAGAAGCTCCCTCCTAACTAATCACATCTAGAAGCTTCTCCTCTAACTAACTTTTGGAGGGAAATTCAAATCTCCTCAACAAACTTTTGGAGGGAAACTTAAAATTCAAATCCTAGATCTAGGGTTTTGATGTCTATAAATAGGAACCTAGATCTAAGGGTTGTGGTTCAATCTTAGTTGTTCAATAATCTTCGATATTCCTAAATCTCTAATTCTTCATCTTCTTCCACAAATCTAGTGACAAGGCTTGTGCGAAACCCTAACCCTAATTCCACTCCAAGTTCAAGATCTTGAGTACCAATCAAGCAAGAAGCCCTTCAACCTTTTAGAGCGGAGCCGATCTTCAATCGGGCAAGTGATCCAAGCCGATCCACGACTCAAGGAGACGAGCGAAGCCAAATCGACGATCGAGTTCTTCCTCTTGTAGTTCTTGAGCGAATGTAATGAAATTGTTGATATAAATAAAAGGTGAAATTCTTTAATCTTGTTTTCTTTAAATTCTTGCATCATGATTCGATCTCAATTTGTAATTGTAGTTCTTGTTGTGATGTTCGAGTAAAACTCCGCTCGTAAAGGAGTCGAGACGATCAATAGAATGATGATGTAACAAATCTTAATACGATTCTTGAGTCCTACGAGTCTTGTAAACCCTAGCAAGTTCAAGAATCGATGACCTAGTTTCGTTGCGATGCTTTCTTGAATGTGATCGCTCGAAATTAGGGATCTACGATCGTTTCTTGAATTTACTAGAGGCTAGAATGTGAATGATATCGACGAAAGAATAAGGGATAAGATGAAACCCTAGTTTCATAAGAAATCCCTAATTATCGATCGATCATCATCGATCTAGTATCAATTCATCGAAGGATAAGAATACGTCATTGTAAGATTACATCACATCTATAGATCCGATCGATTCCTACGAGTCTCATTTCGATTCTTGATATTTGGTTTGGAAAAATCATCAAACTATCAATTCTTGATTCTATCTTTTTCTTGTTATTAGATCTAGATTTTCTAATTCTTGAACTTCAAATACAAATCTTGAATTGTTTTGTTTTCTTTCCTTAAAAATTTCAATTCATCTAATTCAAAAGACGAACGATTACACTTTCCCTGTGGATGATCCGCACTTACTAACGCGCTACAATCGACACCGTTATTGATTGCGGTCAAATAATTTTTGGTTGTGATTTCTTTACAATTTTCATACTACACAATCCTAAAAATCGTATAAATCAAATGGCACCGTTGCCGGGGATCATTTGATAAACACAACAAAAATCATCAATCAAATGGCGCCGTTGCCGGGGATCGTGCGCTAATTGTTCGTATTTTGAAATTTGAGTTGAACGATTTATTCCATTATAATTTTTAGATTAAAAACTTGCGCAAACACTAATACGTGTTGTTGTGATTTGTGCGAAGAAATCTGGAGCTTTCTGTGCACTTGAATTAATTTTTGGAGATTTCCAGAGAGCTGGAGAAATCAACAGCGAGCTACTGTTGAAATTTGGTAGAGTGAACAGTACCAACGGCGGCGGATCCGCGGTTTTAGCCAATATTTGCGGCGGTTCTGTGCCTCTGTGGAAGCTTCTCTACACAAAATTTTCACAGTAACTTCTAACTTTCTTGTCTCTCTCCTAAATCTGCTCCAAATAATATTTTGTGCAGGTTTCTTTGCAAATAATCGCAGCGCGCAAAATAGCAAAATTAAATTTGTGCGTGTTTTGATTTGTGGTTGTTTGCATAATTAATACGGAAATTAAGGGGCAAAGACCAAATCCAGATTAGGTGGGGAGTTCATTACCCTTCCTAAGCCCCGAAAAATCACAAACTTGCATCCGCATTGAACCACATTAATTAAAAAAAATCTAGAGATGACTCTAAGGATCGTCGCGCTCACTTAGGACAGAAGAAGGCCGTGGGTAATTCATTGCTTATCCGCGTTTTCTTGTGGTGTCTAAGGCAAGTGTGTCGAAGGCTAGTGGTTATTAATTAGGCCCACTACTTACGTAGTGGAGTACCTTCCCACTTACCTAGCACTTACCTGGCCACAGGGGGACAAAGAGGCAGTGGAGGATTCTATCCTGCGACTTGTCTTCTGGCAGTTAGGAGCGGTCTAGAGCCGGACATAGGTGACCATTAGATTCTTGGGTTTTGCTTGCTGCAATTTGTGGTGTTGCATCATTTTTTCAAAAATCCGTCCAATTTTCAAAACAAACACCGCATTCATTCATCATTCCCCTAATTATAAATTCACGCTGCCACTTGTACTAACCCTTTTTAGTACAAGATAGGCTGGACAACGGGATTCTGGTGCCTGTTTAGTCCACGTCCTCCGATCGACCCTAAAGTCGGTATTTCTACATTTACCCCTTCTTTACCCACCACCACACCCACATCGATGGATCCGTCTCCATCGAACTTCTTTTCCACTACCCTGCCGCCGTCCGTTGGTGCGCAGAATCCACCACGCATCTCTCTTCAAGAGAGGTGCTATCCTACACGAGGCCCCCTTTCCACCTGTCTTTCCATTCCACCAGCCAACGGGGAAAATTTTCAGATAAAACCCCAATACATCAACCTTCTACCAAAATTTCACGGTCTCGAGTCTGAAGACGCATACGTGTTTATCACCAAATTTGAAAATGTATGCGCAATGATGGGTACTTCACAGCTTTCTGTGGATGCTTTACGTCTTCGTCTTCTCCCATTCACCTTGTGCGATTTAGCCGAGAAGTGGCTATATAACATTACCGCACATTCCATTTCAAATTGGGACAAATTCGTCAAAGCTTTCCTTAAGAAATTCTACCCACACCAAAAGACAGCTCGAGTCCGTAGCGAAATCTATCAATTCACCCAGCTTCCAAATGAATCATTTTCAAAATGTCTTGAACGTTTCAAGGATCTGTTAGTCCAATGTCCACATCACGGCATCCCCAGATGGGAACTGTGCCGAATCATTTATGAGGGCATTAATCCTAACACAAGACAGACCCTTGAATCCATGTGTCAAGGCAACTTCATGACCAAAGATGATGGGGAAGCCTGGAATTTTCTAGAAAATTTCGCTAAAAAATCTTTACAGTGGGAGGGTGTAAGTCAATCGTCTAGGGATGGCAATGATATTTCCATAGGAATTAGAGCTGAAATTTCAGCTTTACACAAGAAATTTGACGCTATGGAAAACAAATTTTTAGCTGCCGCCCTAAGTTAAATGTCACTCTCCAAAACTGTATGTGGCTGCTGTTCTGATCCGTCTCACTTGACGGAAGAATGTCCGTTTCAAGGTCATGAGCATACCAATGCCGCATTTCAAAGACCTAGAAACGATCCATCTTCCTCCACATATGATCAGGGTTGGAGGAATCACCCTAACTTTGCTTGGAACCAATCCCAATCTCAAAACACGGTTCCAACCCAACACAATTTCCAAAGGGTCCCTCCACCACAACAGCAGCCACCACTTCAATTGAGTCAGCACCCCTTTCAATCACAAAACTTCCAAAATCCGGCCAATACTTTTGCACCACATGAAAACTCTTTGCAATTGACCAGTACAGATAATACCTCTGCACTAGCACCAACCTTGGATACTTTCATGAAACAATCCATCCAAGGGACGGCAAGTTTGCAATCTTCCATCGAGAATGTAATGAAGATCATTGTCTCTCAAAATGAGAATATCAAATCGATGGAAGCACAAATTGCACAACTAAAAGCCGAAATGAGTGCAAGAGAAAAAGGGAAACTTCCAGCTCAACCTTTACCCAATCCTGGCTATTCACATCCTGTGAATGCAACCACGTTGAGATCTGGAAGAGTGCTTGACACTCACGTTGGGGAAGAGTTTGATGATACTGATAAATCAATCAATAACACCCCGGCTGAGACCTTTCCTCACACACACACTCCTAATTCTGACCCCAGTTCTTCTACCCCACCACCTTCTTGCGAGCCTATTCTTCGTTTCCCACAAGGCTCGCCACCTCAGCCCAGCTCTTCTAGTTCTCCACAGACGATCCCTACTCCTCTTTCGGGATCATGTCTACCCCCACTTCCTTCTCCAATGATGGACCCAGCGCTTATTGCTAAAGCACCTTATCCTAATCGGTTAAGGGCTAACACACCGAGTCCACATATGGAGAAGATTATGAACATTTTTAAGCAAGTTAACATCAACATCCCTCTCCTAGATGCCATCCAACAAGTTCCGTCCTATGCTAAAACTCTTAAGAACTTGTGCACTAGGAAGGGGAAGACTCAAGTGCCGAAAAAGATATTCATGGCAAAAACAGTAGACACGGCTTTCCCCCAACAATTACCGAGGAAACGTAAGGATCCTGGATATCCTACGATCTCCATTTCTATCAGGGAAAAACACATCAACCGTGCTCTACTTGACCTTGGCGCTAGTGTTAACTTGCTTCCATATTCAGTCTATGAGCAACTAGGGATCGGAGAGTTGAAGCCAACCCATTGCACTCTCCAGATGGCTGACCGATCAATCACCAAACCTAGGGGTGAACTGGAGGATGTGTTAATAAAAATCGGGGAATTCATATTCCCTGTGGACTTTATTGTAATTGATACACGGCCTGTAGCGAACCCACGGAACCAAATTCCAGTGATTTTAGGTCGCCCCTTTTTGGCCACTTCTAATGCTATTATCAACTGTCATAACGGTTCTATGACCCTATCTTTCAGGAATAGGTCAATAGAGCTGAACATTTACAAGTTGAGAAGTGTACCCTCCGAACCTACTGCTCAGGTCTGTTCTGTCGACTTAATGGATATCGACAGCAGCGAATTTGATGATCCTCCTGATACCGATCTTGACTCTTTTCATACATTATTGTTTGACCCAACTATGTATCATACACATACGGACTCTTCCACCGAGATGTCCGGGTCAACAATTAACACCGATTATGAACTGTTCTTAGAGTCTGAAGATCACCCCGCACTTTGTGACGACATTACTCACCGGGGTATTGATGGAACTTTTGAGGAGATCTTCGCTGATGAACTCGCATTTTTGAATGACACGGGTGTTGAGATGAATCATCTCCCAATCACTAAAATTGAACCTCCACCCCTTCTTCTGAATTGTAAAAAGAATGCGAGTAATCCATCACAATCACTGCATCGTCTCTCCAAAATGAGACGTACACACACTCTCTTCCACCACTTAACCTTTCCCCACTTCTTCTTCCACCAACCAGAGCACTGCATTGATAAAATTTTTGAATGGTTGGTGTTGACATTCGGTCTTTCCAAAGCTTGGCATCGACCAATGATTTTTGACCCCCTCATGTGATTTTCAAAGATTAACATTGCATAACTCAAGTTTGGGGGGGACATTTATTTTTCTGGCTCTCGGAAAGAAAATTTTTACAAAATTTGGAGCCAAAAATAAGTTTGGGGGAGGTTCTTCACTTAAATATTTTGCCCCCACTAATAAATTCCTCCCAAGCTTACAGGTTTTTCGAGATTTAGCAGATGGCAACAGTGAGGACACTGTTGAAAACAAGTTTGGGGGAGGTTTGTGCTTATTTTCGCATCATTTGCATCATACTTTGCATAAGCACAAAACATTTTTCGAAAACCCATAAAAATTTAAAAATTTTCAAAAAGATAAAAATATTTTTGTACATAAATAAGATAATAAAAGATTAGATAGTGAACAATTACATCCATGAGATTAGAAAAAATTTAAGAAAAACCAAGAAAATTAGAAGTTTTCTTATACGAACTAGTAATAAGTAGTTATGAGCCGTTGTCCCAAGGGTTAGTAAGATGAAGGAAGTCACTAATCTGAGGATAAAAATAAGTCTGAAAAATAGTTTCTATTCTGGAAAGCCAAACATTTTGAACGTTGATACCCTGCTATTCGCACTTACACACGTCTTAAAGCCTGGGATAGTAGAGGATACCTTGAAATGCTCTTGTCTTAAAGCCAAAAGTATGAAGGAAATAAAAAAATTAAAAAAATGAAGAAAATATAAAGTGGTGAGAAAAATGAACACTGGTTTTGTTATCACCGAGGGCAATAAAAAAAAATGTATAGCGAGGGTGCCTCTTCACCTAGTGCCCTAAGGCCAACTGGTCTGGGAGTCACTGCTATGCCTAAGATGGTGTAAGACGAGGAAAATACACCAAATAAGCAAACACATGAGTAATCGGTCAGTTAGTACCTCAAGAAGTATTAACGGTCGCATGAAAGTGTGTGAGCAATCCTGAATATTCATTAATTAAAAAGTACTGAGGCTGATGGGCAAGAGTATGATAGCTTGAATTGAATTCTCCGGGTGTAGGGATGTCCTTTACACACACGCAGGGTTATATGATCGATGTTTGGAAGAAAGATAGGAATGAAGAATAAGGCGATGTTTTATTGAGGGAGGACGTGATTTCTGACATCTTTTCATGACCATTAAGATAAGGTTCATGACAACCGAAAAGCTAGCTTAGTTGGAAACCCTAATTTTCAAGGCTTTTCTTCTACGATTCTTTTCTTTAAATGTAATATTCATGATCTTTCTTTTATTATTGGATTTTGTGGGTGCAATCCGCTGAAAACCCTCAGGAGACAACACTCCTCCTACTAGAGACACCTAGAGGTTTAAAGGCTTGTTGCACGTGCTCAGTGCAATCGTGTTGCCTACGAAAGTGTGCTACTTAGTTTTTCTCTTTCTTTATTTTCTCCTTCTCTTTTTAATAAAACAATTCGCTCGAGACGATCGAAAATAAGTTTGGGGGAATTTGATCAGTCGAAAATAATGTATTTTTAACACGGCAATTTCCCCATCTTTTGCATTCATCTAGAAGTGTCCGGCATTCATATTACACATATTAGCAAATCAGTCGTTAAATATCAGATTGCATGTGTTAGACTCTAAAACCGGTACTATAAAGGAAATTGACTGCATTTCATGGCATCGCATCATCCCTGTATTGCGCAACACTTGTTTCGAGATTTGTGCAGGAAATTGCAGGAACAAAGTCAAAAGAAGCTGATCAAAAATACACCAACTCCATGTTTTCAGATCTGGTAGTAATTCAGAAGGAAATATATAAATAAACATATCAAAGAAAGGCCCACACATCAGCCCAAAGCATCAGAAGAGAGCCCAAGCCATGAAGCCTCTAAAGCGCCGCGGAACCGCGGCGGGATCCGGCTTGAGCCGCGGTTCCGCGGCGGTTTGGACACATCAGCAAGCCATTTTTGGTGCATAATTCTTTAATCAGTGGCCACAGCTCAGAAATACATGTCAAATTCCAGAAAACCCTCGAAGCTTCTACCAGATCAGCAAAGATCATTAAGCAAAGCTAATCCTAATTAAACTCCTAACTAACCTCTTCTAGAAGCTCCCTCCTAACTAATCACATCTAGAAGCTTCTCCTCTAACTAACTTTTGGAGGGAAATTCAAATCTCCTCAACAAACTTTTGGAGGGAAACTTAAAATTCAAATCCTAGATCTAGGGTTTTGATGTCTATAAATAGGAACCTAGATCTAAGGGTTGTGGTTCAATCTTAGTTGTTCAATAATCTTCGATATTCCTAAATCTCTAATTCTTCATCTTTTTCCACAAGTCTAGTGACAAGGCTTGTGCGAAACCCTAACCCTAATTCCACTCCAAGTTCAAGATCTTGAGTACCAATCAAGCAAGAAGCCCTTCAACCTTTTAGAGCAGAGCTGATCTTCAATCGGGCAAGTGATCCAAGCCGATCCGCGACTCAAGGAGACGAGCGAAGCCAAATCGACGATCGAGTTCTTCCTCTTGTAGTTCTTGAGCGAATGTAATGAAATTGTTGATATAAATAAAAGGTGAAATTCTTTAATCTTGTTTTCTTTAAATTCTTGCATCATGATTCGATCTCAATTTGTAATTGTAGTTCTTGTTGTGATGTTCGAGTAAAACTCCGCTCGTAAAGGAGTCGAGACGATCAATAGAATGATGATGTAACAAATCTTAATACGATTCTTGAGTCCTACGAGTCTTGTAAACCCTAGCAAGTTCAAGAATCGATGACCTAGTTTCGTTGCGATGCTTTCTTGAATGTGATCGCTCGAAATTAGGGATCTACGATCGTTTCTTGAATTTACTAGAGGCCAGAAAGTGAATGATATCGACGAAAGAATAAAGGATAAGATGAAACCCTAGTTTCATAAGAAATCCCTAACTCTCGATCGATCATCATCGATCTAGTATCAATTCATCGAAGGATAAGAATACGTCATTGTAAGATTACATCACATCTATAGATCCGATCGATTCCTACGAGCCTTATTTCGATTCTTGATATTTGGTTTGGAAAAATCATCAAACTATCAATTCTTGATTCTATCTTTTCCTTGTTATTAGATCTAGATTTTCTAATTCTTGAACTTCAAATACAAATCTTGAATTGTTTTGTTTTCTTTCCTTTAAAATTTCAATTCATCTAATTCAAAAGACGAACGATTACACTTTCCCTATGGACGATCCGCACTTACTAACGCGCTACAATCGACACCGTTATTGATTGCGGTCAAATAATTTTTGGTTATGATTTCTTTACAATTTTCATACTACACAATCCTAAAAATTGTATAAATCATTGACCTTCGTCATGGCATAGTTATGGTAGCTATTTATTACTTTTCTGTTGCATAGATAGATGCGTTGGTTTGGGACAGTCATGCTGCTATGTTGGCCTTCGTCTAGGGTATGTACCGGGGGTTCAAATTAACCTGGACAATGACAGGTAGAACTTGACATGTGACTTATGATATGTTGGCCTTCGTCAAGATCATAAGAACATGGGGTAGAAATCACATCGGGAGTTTCAAACATACAGGAAACTTGCCAGGCATGCGCATACCTTCTGGAGTGTGATAACTTGAGTGGATTCCATCAGGTTATCATGCGATGATAGTTGGATCCAGATTTCCACTGATGAGTTGGTTTACTCCTCGGGTGATTTTAGATGATCCCGACTAATTCTTCTTTCAAGTTTCGAGGAGAATTTGAGGAAACAGTGGGAGACATCCTGATTAGATATAGTGATTAACCATTCTGATCTAGATTAGAGTGCACGCTGAGTGTTTCTTTTCTCTCTCTTTTTGGCAGCGACCATGGCCCGACACTAGACTAGAACTCATAAACCTAGTTAACCGAACTTTCTTAAAACATACTGGCTTTTGGATTGTCAGAATTGCATACTTCATTGACACTCCTACTTTTACCCTTTTCTTTTCTCCGGAGCATTCTGTATCATTACGAAGATCCACATTCATTGGATATGACCATCGTATAGTTACATACGAACTCGAAGAAACTTGTTTCAGATTCGAGAATGGTTCCCGGTTCTGGAGAAATTGAATAGGACTATTCAGTTGTCTTTTCCTTTTACCTTCTCTCAGGTTGTGAAGGCTCCTAGGATTAGGAGAGGGTACACCTATTGCGCTTATTGGATAGTCTTCTTCCAAACCATAGGCAGATGCCGAAAGATGGGGAAGGAAGAAAACCAATTAGCCTAAATGTGGTGTACAGAAGGTAATAAGTAAAGACAAATAAAGGGATTAGAAAGAGGGCAAAGCAAATTGCGGCTGCTATCATTCATGACCGGACCATGTATATCATCACCACTCCTACTTCACCTTTGTATTTCTCCAGAACACCCCGTATCACTATGAAGATCTACATTTATTGGATAATCCATCGTATAGTTATATACGAACTCGAAGGAACTTGTTCCAGTTCGAGGATGGATTTCTGGTTCAGGAGAAATAGAATAAGGTTTATTCGGTTGTATTTAATCTTTACCTTCTCTCAGGTTGCGAGTGCTCCTAGGATTAGGACAGTACACCTATTACGCTTATTGGATAGTCTTCTTCCAAACCATAGGCTGGTGCCGAACGGCAGGGAAGGAAGAAAACCATTCAGCCTAAGGGAGGTGTATAGAAGGTAATGAATAAAGATAAATAAATTTGGAGAGATGGCAAGGAAATATACGGTTACAGTCATGAATCTCGTTAATGGAAGAAACATTACTAGGAATACCCGGCTACCCCTTCGAAATATTTTCATGTTTCAGTTTCACTATGCGTTGTTAATTGAAAACCGATTTTCCAATTAGATCCTTACTCCAGGGTATGTATTTACCAGGTTTGATTCTCACATCTATATGGTTTTACAGATGATGAGTGAGAGTAAGTTATTGGGAATTAGATGATTGTATCCTTATTATATCGGAATTCGTTGTAATTGGTGATATTTGAGGAAATCGCCTAAGGTTTTGCCTAACGGCAAATATTTGGTTTTGAATATCCGTTGTTATGCACCAATTTCAAACTGATATATCTGTACGTTTATTTCATAAAGTAAGATATAAATTTTTGAAATTATGTCCATGACATTTACCTATATCAATTGATGATTGGGTAAGGAGCATTAAACAGCGGTGTAATTCTTCTTAACCATAGTACAGTTTTCAACCTACGACGCACAGTGTTTGAGTTATTCAACTCAGGGGACTTATACAAAGTATTGTATGTTGTCCAGTGTCCATTAAGACAAAGGGGTTGGTCCTCGTACTATATTCTGTTTACTTGTGACTTCTCTTGTTTTAGACAAGTATTTCGTAGAAATACAAGGTCCAAGTTTTGAGAAGTTATAGGTAAAAAATTAAAGTAGAGAACCATGTGTCACAAGTATCAGGATTCTTTGAGGTGATCGAAGATTTAGATACTTGTGTTTGGTATTCAGTTGATAGTAATGGTTTTGAGAACTTGCTTCTCTTTCAGGTTACTCATATCTAGATGCACTCCTAAGTTGAGTAATGCCGATCGGCCTCTCTCCATTTAGTTGACATACACTGGAGACAGCTGCATGATTTGAATCTGGTTCCAATTAAATCAGTGCCTCTGTTTCTATATTGAATATAGAATGGTTCATATCTTAACAATGTTAAGGTATATGAAGTTGTCCGTCTTATGCTTAAAACCAGACTCTGGATAACTCAAGGCACGTTTCTGTAATGGAAGTTTGTGGGTTATCCCGGGCTATGACGAGGGTTAACTTTCTACCATCTGGAAGATCAATAGTGATATTGATCTTGACTCGCCACAGTTTTAGCAAAATGGACTTTTTCAGAAAACAATAGTGGGAGTATGGTAGAACTGGAAGTGATTCCAGAACCACAAACGATTACTGAAAATTTAATAGAACCCATAGATTCAATCGGGTTTGACATTCTATTAGCCACTCCGCAGATATGGTGGGTAACCTCAGGCACCCGAGAGGTACTTCGGTATCCTCAAAGACGGTGACAGAGAGGTTCTTGTTTATCCAGACTTACCATTATTGTTGTTCTAGACTATGAGACCCGGCAAAAGGATGAGTATAGCGTCGTTCTAAACTAGGTTTAGAAATGCACGTGTATATGACTTTTCCAGAGGTTTGTTATAGTCAGTAGGAGCAGCGGAAGCATAGTGGACAAGTAGCTTGTGTCTATTTATAGACTAAAGCAGGTATAGAGGAGATAAATCATCTATTTTTGATGTGACAGTCATAGACTTTGACTTCATCAGAACAGAAGATGGATCTGTTAATAAGGTAGTGGGGTGTAATGTCCTGGTATTTGGATGACATGCACTTTGTAGGAAGTGAAAATCCTATACTACGATCGGTTATACTATGGTTGTCACACGGTGGTTTCTCCACAAAGGATATGGATATTATATCAGGCATTCTGGTTACTAATCTATGGTTTTAAATCTAGATTTGGGTAGTTTCCCAATCTGGGTACTTTAGCACTATTCTAAAAGTGTTTTAGAATGGACGACTGCTGGCATGGTGGTGTATCTGCAGGTGATGGAATCACCCTCTCTAAAGGTGTCTTACAGACTAAGGGGAGAGGGATGTACATGATTGGCATATCACTTGCTTAGGCAATTGAGTCAATCATGAGATGTCAAGTACCACATTAGATGTTGTTTTTGCACTAGATGCAATAAGTTTATATATTGATCCCATCCTGGAGAAACGTTTGGAAGCAGTTTATGAACATAAGTGGATGTTCCAAGGATTTGGTAACGACAGCCTCCTTCGGGAGACGGTTATCATTTCAGGCTTTCAAGGTGACCTGGATGACAGAGTGACTGTCAGAGTTATAGTTTTCCCTCTTAACGAGGGGTAGTAGTTTGGACAAGTGGTCCAAGCGGATACTGAGGGAGGCATGGCGCAGGATACTGATTAAATTCAGTGGACGACACAGTCTAAGAAGTTTGCTGGATTTGGAGTTCATTTGTGAACTGGTTCCCATCAGATATCCAGACATATTCTAAGACAGGTATTGCTCATTTCGGGAGATGGTTTTCTCCGCGAACTTGAGATAAAGAGAGACACAGAAAGAAACATTGGAGCGGATCCACTCACTGAGGCTATTTCTCGAACGCAATAGTTTTACAAAAAAGTTTTGTGAAACTGATTAGTAGAGAAGTTGGGTGTTCGGTATCACACGGGCTGTGAGTATGCAACGCCGCAATAATTAGCCTTAATTTCAATTGGGAGATTGTTGGGTATAATGCCCTCAACTCAATTATAGGATCGCAGGCACGTGATTGCAATGATTGAGGGAGGACCTATACCGGTAGAACAATCTTACTTGAGATGATAGCATGCTATCCGGTTTGTCTTTATCATCGTGTACATGCTTCAGGTGACATTGCAGATCACTATTACATGTTGATAGAGACCTTAGGATTCATGCTTGACTACCAGCAGTATGATGGCGATCATATACTTGTGAGTTGGGTGGTCTATAAGCAAATCCTTAAATTGTCCCTAGACGTGGGAGTTTCGAGACTGGGCATCGATACTCCAAGAGTAGACTGGTGTATATGGATCGAGACCCCGACGAGGGGCGGTGGCCGGTCTCATAAGCCATTGGTGTTAGTTGGTTCACCTAAGATGTATACAGGTGCTCACTGGATTATGAGTACACCGGGCGGACTCGTCGGGAACATGCTAGTTGGTATTATACCTATTGTCAGACAGCAGTTCCCAGGTGACATGTGTACAGGTTAGTCTATCGACCTGAGATCGTCATTTTTCTCGTGTGAGTTCCCACTGTGCTTTGATTACTACCCTACCACGGCTCAAAGGAGTTGTGCAAACAGGTTTTAGTTGGGTACAATCCCGAGCCACATGGAGGCAGTGAGCGGATCGTCAGGGGATTCGTCTCTCCCGGTATTGGGGGTTGATGTCACGGTGTGCATGGATGGCCATCACCAGAAATCCTTGGCCAAGGTAGTCGAGAATTACTGATCTAGGATCGGTAGTTTCTCAGGTGGTGATAGGTTTCATACCGACACTGAATGTCAAGTTATTAAGGGTCTGACTTTACTCACCCCCTAGACTCGATATGCGATACTCATAGACGGACGGACCGGACTGTACGGATATTGTCACTGTCAGGCTTAGTAGGGTTTCAGGATGAGTTTGCTCATCGGCCTCCCTTTCGATCAATACATGGGTAGCCGTTACGTTTAGCTAGTGCCACTGACGTGTTTGTGGTTAAACCCACTGCTAGCGATTGATGAGTCTTTAGAGTCCCACACAGAGGGTTTTCCTGCTTCGGGCAAAACGTTGTAGAGGCCGTATGGTTTTATGGCAGGGTTCGATCATATACGTGCACTTGTGCACGGATCATGATCGGACGAATAATACTAGTGGGCTTTGGTTTAAGCCGGATCCTAGTATTATATTGTTGGATTATTTTCATCTCGTTGTATTCGTATTCAGTCGGAATACGGATGCGGGTATGTATATACAGATGAGGGGTATTCTTATAATTCATTACAAGTTTACTTTAGAGTTGCCATTTCCTTTTTGCTATTAACATTTAGTTTTAATGTTTAATTGTGGTGGAAAGTGTGAGTGCATGCACTTGGTGACTCATGGCTATGAGTCATGAGGTGATTCATGGTGAC
The DNA here is from genome assembly GCA_030015575.1 of Agapanthus africanus. Classification (NCBI taxonomy): domain Eukaryota; kingdom Viridiplantae; phylum Streptophyta; class Magnoliopsida; order Asparagales; family Amaryllidaceae; genus Agapanthus; species Agapanthus africanus. Next base: position 509,464,996 of record JASDDO010000026.1, on the reverse strand, counting down.
ATGGGTGGGTTTTTGTTTTGGGTGAGATATTTTATTGTGAGAGGCAGATCTTTTTTAGTGCTGGGATTTTTCTTGAGTTGCTTTAAGAGCTCATAAAAAATACTCAAAAATAGAACACTCATTTTTCCTCACTTGGTCTTTCTTTTCTTGAGCTCACACTATCCTCACTTGGCTTTTTCTTCAACCTCCACCCAAACCCTCTAATGAGTTAAGAATCCTTGGGTGTATTGAGACAACGTGATCACACACACTCTCTACTTCATCTTGGCTATCTAGGCTAGCAAATTAGATACCCGAGTTGCTTCGGTTTTGAGGCGGGAGCCCGTATTACTAACTCTCGACGTGGATCTTCTTCGATGAGGGGAGACCGGAGATCAAACATGATCAAGGAAACCGCGAGGAGCTTGGGACAGAGGTTGAAGACTGAAGGACACAGATCGTTTGGTATAACCTCTCTAAACTCCTTTTATATAGCTAGTGTAGGGTTAATGGTACGATCCGTCGATTAGGGTTCCGTTAGCGCCGGGTTTTTAAAGTTTTTGTTCCGCATTTGGCCATGGATTGATGGCCGGGGCACTGGCGTAACCCAACAGAGTCAATAGCTTCGAAACTAAAAGACCATATTGTTGGGTTACACTAGCGCCCCGACCATCTATCGTGGCCATTTGCGGAACAAATTTTTTTCTATAGTTTAAAACTGGCGCTAAATGAAACCCGTCTAGAATCTACCATATACCCTAAACTAGCTAACTAGGAGTGGCTATCTACTATGATAGAGATTCTCACCAAAAGATCCGTGTCCTTCGGTCTTCGTTCCTTTTCATAAGCTCCTAGTGGCCTCCATGATCGAGCTTGATCGTCTGTCTCCCTCTGTCGAAAATGATCCACCTGAGGGATGTAGTCCATAGCTCTAGCTCCAAACTAAATATCAAATGGAGCAACTAGAGAACTTGGATTGCTAATCTAAGAGCTTTGGGATGTAGTGTGAGGATCTATGTGTGTTTCTATCTCACCTCCTCTCTTGATTCTCAACACATGAGAGTACAGAGAGGAGGTTGAAAATGAAGGTGGTGAAGCTCAAGAGCAAGAGAGGAGAAGAACAAATGGTGAGCTCAAGGAAAAAAATGAAGCATGCAAGTGAGAGAGAAAAACTCACTTTGGTTTTGTATAAAGATTTTTACAATAAAGAAGTATCAACCATACTTCAATAGTTGCCCCAAATGAATTAAGAATTCATTTGTCAACTATTGAGGCATGGTTCTCACCATACTCCCCTCTCCTCTATTTTACACCTCATTTCCATTTAAGAATAAATTTAAGAATAAATGGAAAAAACCATGATGAGGTGTCCATCTTCTAGAATGTTTTCCGTATAAAATACGGATTAGAGTCTACTGCATATACATACCCGCATTCGTATAAAAATATGAATGCCCGACGAGATAGAATAACACAAAGAACATAATACTAGAATATACATATCGAAATATATATATATATATGTAAATTATTAAATCAATACCTGATTTAATAATCCGGCTCAAAACCCTAGCCGGCTGGTATCATCAACTGTCCGATCGAAAGTCCGGGTACATAGTACTATCAATCAATCGGAAACCTGCACGTATCCAATACGGATACTATATCATTTCGCCTGAACCAGGGAAACCTTCTATGGGAAACCCTAAACTAGCTAACTAAGAGTGGCTATCTACTATGATAGAGATTCTCACCAAAAGATCCGTGTCCTTCGGTCTTCGTTCCTTTTCATAAGCTCCTAGTGGCCTCCATGATCGAGCTTGATCGTCTGTCTCCCTCTGTCGAAGATGATCCACCTGAGGGATGTAGTCCATAGCTCTAGCTCCAAACTAAATATCAAATGGAGCAACTAGAGAACTTGGATTGCTAATCTAAGAGCTCTGGGATGTGGTGTGAGGATCTATGTGTGTTTCTATCTCACCTCCTCTCTTGATTCTCAACACATGAGAGTACAGAGAGGAGGTTGAAAATGAAGGTGGTGAAGTTCAAGAGCAAGAGAGGAGAAGAACAAATGGTGAGCTCAAGGAAAAAAATGAAGCATGCAAGTGAGAGAGAAAAACTCACTTTGGTTTTGTATAAAGATTTTTACAATAAAGAAGTATCAACCATACTTCAATAGTTGCCACAAATGAATTAAGAATTCATTTGTCAACTATTGAGGCATGGTTCTCACCATACTCCCCTCTCCTCTATTTTACACCTCATTTCCATTTAAGAATAAATGGAAAAAACCATGATGAGGTGTCAATCTTCTAGAATGTTTTCCGTATAAAATACGGATTAGAGTCTACTGCATCTACATACCCGCATTCGTATAAAAATATGAATGCTCGACGAGATAGAATAACACAAAGAACATAATACTAGAATATACATATCAAAATATATATATATGTAAATTATTAAATCAATATCTGATTTAATAATCCGGCTCAAAACCCTAGCCGGCTGGTATCATCAACTGTCCGATCGAAAGTCCGGATACATAGTACTATCAATCAATCGGAAACCTGCACGTATCCAATACGGATACTATATTATTTCTCCTGAACCAGGGAAACCCTCTATGTGAGACTCTAAAGACTCGACAGTACGCCGGCAGTGAGTTACTGGAAAAATCTATAACCACAAGCACGTCAGCGGCACTAGCTGTACGTAACGGCTACCCGGGTACCTGTCGAAAAGAAAGGCCGACGAGCAAACTCATCCGAATCCCTACTGAGCCTATCCGTGACAATCTCCGTACAGTCCGGTCTCTTCGTCTGAGAGTATCGCATACCGGGTCCAGGGGTGGTAAACGTCAAACCCTAATAACCCGATATTTTGTGCTGATGCGGCTCAGGATCAATCCGGGAAACTGCTGATCAACCTATCAGTAAATCCTAACTGCCTTAGCCAAGGTCTTATGGTCATGACCAATCGAACACGGTGCGATATTTGTCACGCCCCGCTTCCCAGAGTACGCTAAAATGGGCACGTGACATAGCCAACCATGCTACCTGTGGGTAGGAAGTATCCATCCACAGTCACATTACGGCTGTAGAGATATCAAGAACAAAATATAACCATCTAAAACATGTCCATAAGCCAAGATAACATGAGTCAAGAATAATAAAAGTGCGGAAGCAAAAGATCCAATACACAATAACTGGAATGTATGTCCCATAATACGGGCTCACATCAGGAATAAAATGCAGAAAATAAAAGAACTAACTACTGTTGACACATCACAGCTCAGCCTGCTGGCTGAAGTACTCCTGCTCGGACTGCAGCAAAGGTACGGAATCTGGGCCATGCAAAACCCAGACGTCAGCGCGTCATGTCGTCAAGTAATAAAGTGTAACCGGGTAACAAGCAATGCAAATATAATCATGAGTTATAAAGCATGTGTAACAGTGATATAAATCAGGGCAGTGAAGGGTAGTGTGCAGTGGGTAAACTAAACTGATTTATTGGGTTATCTATTCTAAAGTATTTGAAATCAAATTGATGAATCATCGATGTAACTCAATAGTATCCCGTGCATGCCCGGGACCACGGTCTACAGACTCTCGGGCTGAAACCGAGACGTGCCGCTAAGCAGTAAAAGGTAGCAGGTACAGACGAGTGATGTCAGCGTCATCACTCCGGGGCTGGCCTAGCCCGTAAGACTGATCAGAACAGGTATCGAACTGTTGAGTTACAAGTCAGGATTTCATCATTGATTTCCCCATACCCCCAAGTTATGTATGTCAAGTCAGATATTCAGTAATCAAGAACTAATGCCAACACAGGATCAGATAAGAGCAGGTTTGTCTGGATAGACATCAGGAACGGTCCGTGAGGACTACATGTCTGGTTTGTTGGCATTAGACACAAGATCGGGTAACGGGTCAAGCCATGGTACATCAGGTCAAGTCAAGTAGTGTACGGTACCATGTCGGGTCAATCAATATGGGTGTAGCAAGTCAGGCCGGGGTGTAAAAGATAATATGTGGGTACTCATAAACAACTAACCTAATCATGGTTTTAAATAAACAAGCATAGGTATCAACAACCCGATACGTTGGCACATGTGATAGGTTGTACACTGAATGCAAGTTTAATTAATTTAGCCATTCGGTTATCAGTGTGTGTTTAAGAGAGGGTGTCAACATTATATGAATACCGTATAACAGATGTGAATGCAAAAGAACAGATTAATAAGCATTAAGTAATCTATGGATGCGACGACATGTATACTCTGTTCCATGGATGCAGTTGTAAATAAACCGGTTAAAGTTGCACAAGGATGTCCGATAGGTTAAACTGGATAAAAGGGGTATCATGGCTATAAACAAATGTGGTCTATCATGTACAGGTGATTGTTAGGTATAAATAATTAGATGCAAGATTAAGTTTCAAGTTCGGAATCATAAAAATGTGTAACGGAACTTTATACGGTTAACTTGAAATCCATTTCTTTCGATTCTAATTAGAGATTTAACAGGAAATAAGTAATTTAGCATATGAATAGTTTAAAATAGCATGTAGCAAGTTTCACTTGCCTCGACGGGTCGCGAAACGGAAAACGGAACGTTACGCGTCGGCGGGGAAAAGTTGCGACGCGCGCGCGGTACACGGAATGAGTCCAAACGACGAACAGTGGAAACACACGGGTCAGAGTTCCTCGCTGGATCGTCGGGAATCGTCGCCGACACGGTCGGATTCCGGCGAACCCAAAAACAGCAAACACAGTAAACATGAGTTCAAGAAAGACAAGGGAAAAAGAAGGGAAGAGAAGGAGAAGAAGTAGAAGAAGAAGAGACTGCTTACTGGGTTGCAGAGGATGTGTTGGTGGTGAGATCGACAACGGTGAGGGCGCCGGCGAAGAGGTTTGATGTAAGGGTTAGGTTTAGGGTTTGGTTGCCGGTTTTGGGTGCAAGGCTAGGTGTCGGGGGTATTGGTGAGGGGATGATGTCGAGGAGAGGGAGGAAATGAGGTGGTGACGATGATGGGTATGAGGCTAGGGTCGTCGGCGACGAGAAGGTGGGTCCGGGGTCGAGTTGGGTGTGTGCAGGGTCTGTGCAGGGGGGAGGGACTCGGGGGAGAAGAAAGAAGAAGAAGGAGATGGCGAGGAGGAGGAGGAGGCTTGATTGGAGAGGAGTTGTGAGGAGGTGAAGGGGTTTCTAGGGTTAGGGTTCGAGGAGAAACAGAGGGTGCATGGGTTCTCGTGGCTCGGGAGAAAATATATATAGAAGAAGGAGAAGAAGAAAGCGGCGGTGATGATAAGGAAAAAGGGCGGTAACGGGACCAATATTCACCGCGAGAGGAGAGAGAGGGGATAGCGAGAGGAGAGAGAGAGGCTTGAGAGAGAGAGGAAGAGAAAGAGGAGGAGAGAGAAACAGAAGGGGAAGATCATGTGGGCCAGCATGCGAAGGAGAGAAAATGATTGGTGGGGAAAGATTTCATTTGTTTAGGTATCAAATTTTTAAAAGATTTAGGATTTTAAAAAAAAAACTTTAGCTAAGAATAAAAGTAGGCTGAGGAAAAAAAATCTGTCCGGTTAAAAAATATATTAGAAAATAGGATTTGGCGTAATTGCAAAATATTTCGGAATTGCGCCCGGGTCGAGTCCAAAATTTGAATTTCAAATATGAAATTTATTGGCGGTTTCCAAAAATTAAAATGAAGTATTTTATAATTAAAAAGCATACCCCCAAGAACGGACGCACGTACGTGCGCGTAGCCGCCCAAACACGTCCGTTTCACTGAACGGGACGAGAACACGGTGTAAGGACGCTACCACAGGGTTAGGGGTGTCAAGCAGGCCATGTCAATTATTTTTAGTTCGATCTTAGATGACTTAAATTGTTATATGCAGAAAGACATGTCGGTGTAAACTATAACTGGCAACAGTCAAGCAAGATAAATGAAATAAATACCACACACCATACATACGATAACTGAAATTTGTAGAACTGGACTCGGTTGTTACAATATCGACTCCCTATACCGGGAGAGATGAATCCTCAACAATCACTCACTGCCTCCATGTGGCTCGGGACTGTACCCAACCAAAACCTGTTTGCACGACTCAGTAGAGCTGTGGTAGGGTAGTGATCAAAGCACAGTGGGAACTCACACGAGACAAATGATGATCTCAGGTCTAAAGACTACCCTGTACTTATGTCACCTGAGAACTGCTATCTGACGACAGATATAGTACCATCTAGAAGTTCTCGGCGAGTCCGTCTAGTGTACTCACCCCTAGTGAGCACCTGTATACGATCTTAGGTGTAAAAGACCAATGGCTGTAGGACCAACCGTCGCCCCTCGTCGGGGTCTAGAAATGTATACACCAGTCTTTTCCGGAATATCGATGCCCGGTCTCGATACTCCCACGACTAGGGACCTTTTAAGGATGTGCTTATCGACTACCATGCTCCCATAAGTATGATCGTCATTACAACGCAGGTAGTCAAGCAATGATCCTACAGGCTTTATCAACATGTATAGATGATACGTAATAACAAGTAGAACATATGCACATGTTAAGATAAAGACAAACCAGATAGCATACTATCATATCGAGCAAGATTGTCCTGTACATACATATGTCCAAGCATCCACATGTATACATATACAATAATGGCCTCTAGGGCATACATATCCAACAATATCTTCCTAAAAGTTTGGATCTTGCCCCATTAAAAAAAATTTGGCCGCGGGTACATGGGTTGTCTATAGGAAATAAAGTATTTTCTATAGAACTTAAGTTCTAAAAACCCATATTGGCGCAGGAAACGAGTTCTCTCTGTAGAGAATAAAATATTTTCTCTATAGAACTTAAGTTCTACAAAATTCAAACACAGGGAATGTCAATATACGCCAGGTATATGCGCCAGAGCTTAAGATCAGAAAAACCTAAAAACAGGTTTTAAAATTCAAATTATAAGATCAAACTTGAGTTTGAAAAAGTTTTAATCTTTACCAAAAGCGCTGATGGGACATTTACAAAATTTTTGCAAGAACTTCCCTTAATTTGACAAGAAAAAGATTGAAGCTTAAGCTTCGAAACAGAGCTTAAGCTCTAAGGAAAGAAAACTTAAGTTTTCAGAAGATCTCAAGAAAAAGAGAGGCACAGAAAACCGTAAGAACTCAAGTCTTATTTATACTGGGCTGATAGTCGGTTGGACTCCTCACAAATCTCGAGAGGATCAAAGGGCCAAGATTTTACACCAAAGCCCCCACATGATATGCATGTGGCGTTTCTGGTGGGGGCATTTGCTCCCTCCAAAAAAAATAATAATTAATAAACAATAGCCCATGGGACTTAAGTCTATGCGCTAGAAAAGATTGGCTCTGCCGAAGACATATGCCAATGATCCCTGGTGCCGCATCAATCTTTGAAGCCCTTACTTCTTTGATAGTTTAAGCTATATTTGGAAAAATAATTTTTCAATCTTTCTTAAACAGAAAGAATAAATCTGGTTAACCAGAAGATCTCTAAATAAAATATTTAAAATACATAGCTTAAGATATTTAAAATATTCTCCATCTTTTTAAAAACAGAAAGATAATTTTGTTAACAAGAGACAATTTTTTTTATATTTTTCTAAACAAAGAAAATATAAACCTTGTTAACAAGGAACCTTGAATTTATAATCCAACGGTGCTTAAACACCCGACTGATATTAATAATATTAGCTCTTTTCATATCTTTCTAAACAAGAAGATCAATTGAATATTTTACTTAAATAAGAAAAAATAATAATTGTGTCAACAGATAACCCTTGGATCTATAATCCAACGGTGCTTAAGCATTCGGGTTTGATCTTAAGATCATTTAGAGAAATCTCAAAGAGAGATTATCTCTACTTTCCCAACAATATCTATACCCTATATAAAGGACTCTAAAGGTCAAAATTTGATATACGCAATCAACCCCATAAGCTTGATCAAGAACTTAAGTTATCTGCAATCAAAGCTCTCGTCTTCTTCCTTATCATCTTCATCAACCGAGGTGCGGAAAGGTGATCAATCTCCATACAAAAAGCTTAAGTTTCGTCCATAAAAGAAGCTTAACCTTTATTATAGAACTTAAGTTCTTTTCGCTGATCTTAAGATTTTTAGATCAAATTTCGTCTCGAGAAAACTTAAGTTTTCATTAGAGTGATCCTTTGATTTTAAGATCTAGGGTTTGAGAAAAGAACCGAACCCCTCTATAAAAAATGCAATGATGATGAACGAGAAAAATTAAATTTTCAAAGAATCGATCATTTGATCCATACATAAAAATAGAGATCCCAGATCATAAAATATTGATCTTGGTATTCATTAATGGCTAAAATAGCCATTAACAAAAGCTTAAGCTTCATATGAAACTTAAGTTTCAGAGGAAAGTATACAGAGATTAATCTCTATAAAAAAAACTTTAAGTGACCATGCACCAAAGGAATATGCGCCACATAAAGATGTGCCAGAAGAGCATGCGCCAATAAAGGCCATATGCCAATATAGATATGCGCCAGAGGCATATGCGCCAATGGAGATGCGCCACAACCCCTGAGCGCCAATGTTTAATGCGCTAAAGACCCAAAGGTCAACGTGGCAAGCGCCAATACCTATCCTCCACGTGGTATGTGCCACAATAACATGTGCTAATGATCCCTGCGCCAGAGACCCATATGCCTCTACCTGTGCGTCAATAACAAAGCGACACATGGCATGCGCCAGAGCCTCTGTGCGCCAATACATATATCCCATAGCCAATGCTTAGTCCAAATTGACTAAGTTTTGGGAAGCTTAAGCTCTTTGATATTCTATTGAGCCCATATGTTCATAAATATTTAAGTCGATCTTAATCTAAAACAAGATTAACGATCTTTAATCATATTTTTAAGCTGATCTTAGTCCCATATACGACTAATGATCCTTCAAACATATGCCCATGATTTCTAAGTTGATCTCAGACTCATATACGACTAAAAATCCTCAACCCACATTACTTAAGTTGATCGTAGTCTCATATATGACTAACGATCCTTAGATAAAATACAAGTTCGCATAGAAGCCCTTTCAACAAGTTCCAACATGTTCTCTTCCTTCATATACGGGATTTGGTTCAAGAGTACATCTTTCCACACCTCTGATATATGGCATTGTAATTCATCAGCGTTTTCAGAGAGGTGGGTGGGTCCTAACAACCAACAAGCCTCCTTCTTCGTCCCAACTTCTTGAAAGATATGAAATTTCATCAAGACAGAGAATGCCTTAACCCTAGATGCGCACCCCATATAGATGCGCACCTCATATCGAGACACGCCTCATACAGACATGCTCACCATCAGATAAAAGAACAACAAGAGCCCCAGCTTTATGAAAGCATATATATATGTATATGTATACACCTTTGAAGGAAATATAAATGCCTTCAAATTGGATCGCACCCCAATATTGGGCACATTCCTATGTTGTAGGTATACGTTCGTGCTCGTGCCACAAACTAGCGACCAATGTGAAATACAAAACGAAAATTTTCTAAATGAGAGCACGAACTCTACAACCTAGAATCGAGTCCAAACACTAAACTAGAAACATATGATGGAGTTTTAATTACTAGGTTAGTGATAACAACCTTTGTGGTCGTGTATTTTGTCTTCTTTTCCACTTTCTCAGCTCCTAGGTCGTCGGGAACAACCTTGGGAGTCGGTCTTCCTCGTCGAAGATGCTCCACCCGAGGGAACACAAACTTAGGCTCTAGCTTCAGAACAAAAATCTAAGTGAAGCAACTAGTGATCAAAAGTTGCTAAGAATTGATCACTAGGATGTAGTAGCGACTAATCTCTAATTGATCTCTCATAATTCTTTTCCATTCTCCACTTAGAAAAATCAAGAGTGGAGAAGAGAAAACTTGGGTGATGAGAAAGTGAGGAAGCAAAAGTGAGAAGAAAATACTTGTATTAGCCTCCACTGCATCATAGTGATCAATTCCTGACAAGTTTTGATCATTAGTTGCTTCACTTTGTTTTTGTTATGAAGCTAGAGCCTAAACTTGTGTTCTCTTGGGTGGATCATCTTCGATGAGGAAGACCGACTCTCAAGCTCGTTCCCGACGACCTAAGAGCTAAGGAAGTGGGAAAGAAGACGAAGGACACGACTATACAAGTTGTTATCATAAACCGAGTAGTTAAACTCTTTCTAGTATTTCTAGTTTAGTGTTTGGATTTGATTCTAGGTTGTGCTCATTGGGTTATGAGTTATACTAGGCGGACTTGCCGGAAACATGTAGATGGTAATATACCTATAGTCAAGTTGCAGCTCTCCGGTGACATGAGTACAGCTTCTCCGTCGACCTGAGATCATCATTTGTATCGTATGAGTTCCCACCATGCTTTGATTACTACCCTACCATGGCTCTACAGAGGCATGCAAATAGGTTTTAGTTGGTACACCTTCAGGCTCCGTAGGGATACAGACAAGTTTGCTTGTTGGCCTTCCTTTCGTTCAATAACTGGGTAGCCGTTACGTACAACTAATGCCATTGACGTGCTTGTGATTAAACCCACTGCCAGTGTATTGTCGAATTTTTAAAGTTGCACACAGAGGGTTTCCCGGCTAGGACGAAACGATGTAGTGTACGTATTTTGATACATACTCAGGTTTGATTAAAACACATGTTTTTTGTAAACGTGCTTTTAATCAGATATTTTGTTAATACGAGCCGGTTTGAAAGATAGCCAGATTATCACATTTGGATTAAATGTGAGCTAGTATTATATATTTCTTTTAGTATCTCTCTTTTCAGTATTCGTATTTTGACAGAATAAGGTATTTATACGAATACATGCATTCGTATAAATACAAATACATGCATTCGTATCTTAGTACAAATACGAGTAATCGTATTTTGATACGAATACGGGTGTATGTATTTGTAACATATACTTGTATTAGTGTATATATATATACGTCCCACTTGCACTTAAGACTAATTATTATGGTGTCGCATACCCAGAGCCCGTGTGCTACCGAACACCCAACTTCTCTACTAATCAGTCTCGCAAAAACCCCCGGCCTCAAAGCGGTTGTCAAATACCCCCTTGGAAAATTTTCATGCAGGTATAGTTACATACTATATCTAAATAGGTCATAGATATCGCATGCAACTGCATGGAACCCCAGAAACACCGAGAAGGGAAGCTGCCACAAATCAACGTTTTCAGGGCAAATTCGTTGGTCACTTGGGTGTGTGGGTGGGTGGGATGTGGGTGGGTGTGTTGTGTGTATTGTAGGTTAGGGTTTACGTGCCAGTGCCAAAAAAATGAAAAAATGAAAAATGCATGGATATTGCATGTAAGTTGTATAGATATTGCATAATAACTAGATATAGCAAATAACGATACAGATAAAAAACCATGGAGTTTTTTTGACAACTGAAAAGATACAAAACCATGGAGTTTTTTTGACAACTGAAAAGTGTTCCGAGGCCGAGGGAGTTTGCACGGCTTTGGGGTTTTTGACAATTTACCAAATTTTTTCCTCAATCGTACTCTCACCGACAATCTCTGCTCAACACCAAAGGAAAAGAACCATGCCCAAACTCTCTTCTTCTTTCTCATGCTCAAGAATCAAATATCTTGTTATGGAATCCAAACCCTTCACCACTTCATCGTCGTCGTCGTCATCATCATCATTCTCCTCCTCCGACGTGGAAAAGATCTACCGCACCCTCCGCAAGCACCAGGGCAGCTCCCCACAGAAGCTCCGCGCCGCCCTCGCCGCCCTCTCCATCCCCGAAATCAGCGATCCTAACCCTAACCCCATCCTCATCTCCCACGTCATCTCCCGCTGCGGCCCCTCCCTCTCCCTCGCCCTCCCTCTCCTCTCCTCCTTCTCCTCTCTCATCCTCTCACATCCCTCCCTCCACCGCTCCCTCCTCTCCCTCCTCGCCCGCTCCCGCGACTTCGCCTCCTCGTGGTCCCTCGTCGAGTACCTCAAGGCCTCGGACCCCCACCTCCTCACGCGGGACCTCTTCGTTGTCCTCATCCGGAGGTTCGCCAAGGCCAGGCTGGTCGCCAAGGCCGTCCAGGTGCTCGACGAAATGCCGGGGCACGGCTGCCTGCCCGACGAGCACGTGTTCGGGTGCCTGCTTGACGCCCTCGCCAAGAACGGCGCCGTCAAGGAGGCCGCCAAGGTGTTTGAGGAGATGAGGGAAAAGTTCCCTCCCAAGATCAGGTATATACATATAACACTCATCCAAATTTTACTGATTGAATATTATTAGTATATTACACCCCTTATGCATACCTCTGCTAGCACACTTATACATCGTATGGTACCAGCATCGCGGAGTTGGTCATCAGTCAAGTCCCAAACTTCTTGTTTTAAGTCATGCGAAGATCGATTACCCTTCGACTGCTGGCCGCAATCATGTCAAATTTCTTTTTTTTAAAGTCATATTGTAACTGATGATCGCGGGTTGTTATGTGCTAATTAGGCAGTTGATGAGTGAATATTCACAAGTGTAATTAACCCAAAATTTTATTGGGAACAAAAAAACATTTCAACAATTTTGACGGTTGAAATTAAGCTAGCGATTTGAGACCCAAGGTTGAGAGTTTCAAAGTTGAAACGGTTCAACTTGGTGCTGCCTTTTTATAATTCTTCGTTTGAGTGCAAACTTTTTTGTACTGGCCTAGTGGGCACATCTAAGCTCTCATTATTTGCTCATTAACTTCAGATCAATTCATCCTCTTTAATCACTTACTTTATGTTCTTGGTTGGTTGTGTTCCTGACGAGTTCGGCTCCTAACAGGTACTATACGTCGTTGCTTTACGGATGGTGCAAGGCAGGGAAGATGGAGGAAGCAAAGTTTGTGTTGGTACAGATGAAGGACGCCGGTTTTGAACCCGACGTCGTTGTGTACAACACTTTGGTTTCTGGGTTTTGTTCTGTTGGGAAGATTGAGGATGGGCATGAGCTGTTGAACGAGATGAGGAGGAAAGGGTGTGAGCCAAATGTGATCACTTATACTAGTTTGATACAGGCGTTTTGTGTTAGGGAGAGGATGGATGAGGCGATGAGGGTGTTTGTCGAAATGCGGCGGCATGATTGCTTGGCCGATTCTGTTACATACTCAACTTTAATCGGTGGGTTTGCAAAGTGTGGAAAGATCGATAGGGCATTTGAGTTTCTTGATGGGATGGTGAAAAATGGGTGTAGGCCAAACCCTGCTGCGTATTTTCCAATCTTTATCGCACTCGAGAAGAAGGAAGATCTGGAGCAATGCTTGGAATTGATGGACAGGATGTCAAAGGATCGATTCTTTCCCGATCTTGGTGTATATAATACTGTGATAAGATTAGCTTGCAAGCTTGGGGATCTAGATCAAGCAACCGAATTGTGGAATAAGATGGAAGCGAGCGGGCTCAGCCCAGGGCTCGACTCTTTTGTGATAATTATCCATGGTTTTCTTGGCCAGGGTTCGTTGATCGAGGCATGCAACTACCTCAGAGAGATGGTAGGGAGAGGGCTCTTATCAGTCCCGCAATATGGGCTTCTGAAAAATTTGTTGAACTCGCTTTTGAGAGACAAGAAGATCGAATTGGCGAAGGAACTTTGGGGATTGATAGTGAGCAAAGGAGGGGAGCTCAATGTTTATGCTTGGACTATTTGGATACATGCATTATTCGCTAAAAAACATGTTAAGGAGGCATGCTCGTATTGTTTGGATATGATGGATGCGGGGTTGATGCCACAGCCGGATACTTTTGCTATGCTGATGCATGGGTTGAAGAAGCTTTTTAATAGAGCGATTGCGGCTGAAATTACAGAGAAAGTGAGGGTGATGGCGGCAGAAAAGAATGTTAGCTTCAAGATGTACAAGAGGAGGGGTGTGATTGATTTGGAGAAGAAGGTGAACAAGAAAATGAACAACAAGAAGAAGAAGACGGAGAAGAGGAAATTGACGGCAAAGGAAGGCCGCTTACGTAGTCGGGACAGGAATAGAGGTGGAGATGATGCTTTGGGTTTCGATGTTGAGGATCCTTAGCATGCAGAGATCTTTGGCAATCCATATCTCTACTATTATAATGTAAATGCTTGGGGATGTTCCTATTTGGAATTTTCAATTTGTCTTCACACATGAATATGTTTATCTATTTTGGAAGTTTCCCTTTATGGTGGACCGAAGGTAAGAACCCAAGTTTTTTTTCTATACAATATTTGTGATACATGGCTTCGGCCGTCACTTTTACTTCTTAATCTATTAATATCGCCATCTTTCTTTTCTTTGAGTTATATGCTTGCTGCGTTTTGAGATCTTTACAATTTAATTTTTTATTTCCATGATTATTGCTTGTTACTAAAATTATGTTTTTAGCATGATAACCAATTATAAAACTGATTATTTTGTTTGTTGTTAATTACTTGCATAATTTGCTAGTCCAGAGCTGGTCCAAAATTTATTTCACCAATTTCTGAGTTGGAACGCTTATGGATATTATGCATTTTGGCAGAGATCAACACATCCTAGGGAAAGATCTATGTGGGCAAGGTGCCAAAATGTCTACATTGATTATCCGAACATGCTGTACGCTATAAGACCACCTACGTAACTGAGCTACTATTATCCTTTCACATCGGCTTTCCCTCACTCACTGGAGAATTGCTTACCAATTCAAGACACTCGTCCAGCTGGTATGCCCTATCGGGGTTCCATTGCCTCGTTCGTTACCAAGTGTGGGAGATAACAAAGCTCCGCATCTGCCCTGATCCACGCCTTGTAAATTTTGTGATGATGCAAATTATAGTTCTTATGAAGCCTTTATTGGTAATATGAGTTGTTAGTATTATTATTAGTAAAATATAGAAAATTTCAACTTCAGGGTGTTACATAGTAATACCCACTGAGACATGATGATATACATAAAAATTTAGATTTAAGGCTAAAAGTGTTGAGAGCATAGTAATCTGCAGATATGTAGATTACAGAGATCAACGAAATGAGCAACTGACCATGTGTTTATTAATTACATTTAGGAACATTCTAGTTGTTTTTTCTTTCTTTTTTCTGGGTTTTTTATTGTTTGGGGGGGGGGGGTTCTAAATTTCATGGCCGTCCACTCATGTATAGGAGTTAGCATTTCATGTTTTACTTCATTGATCTCTATGAGCAGAAAAATGCCATAAATAAATTATCAAGTGTTTTGAAGGGTTCTTTGCATCTAGTTCTTATAAGATGGATACTATTAATTCTTTTATAGCAATATTTTGATCCATGTTCTAGAAGCATTAGACGAATTCATACATGCTAAATTTTTTTCATATACGCACTCATGCCAATTAAATAGAAAGCAAAGTGAGACACATAATCCACTTCATAAGTTTTGCGGATTAAATACTTGCTGGTCGCTCCTGTATCTAACTTCATGACATGTTTTCTTTTCCATTTGCAGATGGTGTGTACATTAGGGGTTTAATGAGCAATACCTGTAAAACCATGAAGACATGAAGTGTATGGTGCCGGCATGCATATGGTGGTGCATATAGGGCCTGAGACTTGTTCAGTGGTTTCTAAACTATTGAACAAGGAAATGTATCTGAGGCTTGGAGTTGTGGTGCCATACGTTTTCAGATCCTCGAGTTCCCTCTGCCCTAGAAACCAAAGTCATTCTCATTGTTTCAGATGTACTGGATTAGTCGTCTTCAAACTATATCAACAGGACACTTTTACAGCTGACAAGGGTTCCTGGTAACTTTCTAAATCTGAACATGTGGCTTATGCACTTTATTCAAATCTGGTTTTATGCTTCAACAGAACAAAAACAATTCTTATTGCAATGTTTTACTTTTTCATATATCTGTTTTTTTCATCTCGAGAGAAAGAACATAAAAATTTGAACATCGAAGTTGCTTCAACTTTCTTTTCTCCTTTATTTTGGCAGGGTACACAGCTACTTTTTGTTGTCAAGGATAATGATCGGATAATAACTTAAACTTATTGCTAGCAAATTTTCTTGAATCCTTTACCATTTATTGTTTTAACATATGCACGCATGCACTTAGACACGCCATTTGCTTGGTAATGGTAGGATAATATTTTAGCTTATTCCTAGATATTGTTGTTGCATCATTTCCTTTTTCCCTTTCTGTTTGAACAATCAAAACCCCATAGCCAAATAACAAATGAAACATAAAAGAAAGCAAACAAACTATGAAACCTTAGCAAAATAAACTTTAAGAGCCCAACACAAGCCATTCCTCCTGTAAATGTTGAAAAGAACTAACCAAAGTCACAATACCCCTCCGGGTGAGTGGATCTGTCGGTTGTCCATTCCGCCAATCACACAATAACATCTACCACACCCATTCCGCATACAGAAAATTCAATCGAGCGTGTTTAGGCCTTCCGCCATCAGTTTGTGCCAATAGGGTGAGTTGAAGATGGCCAAAAGTAGTTGTGCACAGGTCTCGTCCTAATTCTATTGAGAGCGTCGCCAGTTAATCCTTCCAAGCAGTGCAAGTGCCAAATAGATGTGAAGGAGTCCCCTTGTTGTTTGGACGACAGAGAATACAAAGCGAAGGCTTCGAAATGTGTCGGGATAGGAGCCAATCCATAGTCGGGAACCTGTCATTTAACACGCCTAATCTCCCTCGATATAGCTGGTAGTTCAGTATGTTGAATTTTAACTAGTCCCCGCCATTGTATTTTCATGGTATAAGTACGTGCCATCAAGTAACACCCACCCTCACCTGTCCAGGCTACTCTATCCGGCCGACTTGGTATGGTATTATTCCAATAGCCGCTATAATGTAGTCCAGGACCATAGGAAGCTTTGGCAGATTCTATCATCCGTCCACCGTTAATTCCTTCACACTCGACTCATTTACACACGGAAGATTCATCACCCAAGGATAAACTACCAAACGGTCATTCAAGGAATCTACCAGACCATGTGGAAGCACCAGGGAAGCTCCGTCCTCATCCGGAGGTTCGCCAAGGCCAGGCTCGTCTCCAAAGCCGTCCACATGCTTGAAAAAATGCCGGAACACGGATGCCTGCCCGTTGACCACGTGGTCGGGTGCCTGCTCAACGCCCTCACAAAGAATGTCGTCGTCAAGGAGGCTGCCAAGGTCTTCGAGGAGATGAGGGACAAGTTCCCTCCTAAGCTCAGGTATAACAATCGACATCCAGATTTTCTCTTTTAAGTCATATCGAGGTAGATTATTAGCACATGAACTCCTTCAGCTAGTCAACAACCATGTTAGATTTTCCTTTTCTATTTTAAAGTCATATCCAGTCTGATTGAGTATTACACCCCTCATGCATACCTCGGCTAGCACACTTATACATCACCTGTCAGCTTTTGTAGAGTAGCACAACATCCCCGAGTTGGCCATCAGTCAAGTCCAAACTTCTTGTTTTAATCCATACCATGATCGATTACCCTTCAGCTGCTGGTCGACAATTAGGATTTTTTTTTTCAAGTCATATTGAAACTGATCACGTCTTGTTATGTGCTAATAAACCAGTTGACGAGTGAAATCTCATGAGTGCAATTAACCCAAAATTTTATTTGGGGAAAACACATTTAAACAATTTTGTTGGTTGAAATTAAGCTAGTGATTTGAGGCCCAAGGTTGAGAGGCTCAAAGGTGAAACCGGTTCAACTTCACGCTGCCTCTTTAAAAATTCTTCTTTTGATTTACAATTTGATTTATCAACAAAATACAAAAACAACTTCTTTGTACTGGTCTGGTGGGCACATCTAAGCTCTTATTATTTACTCATTAACTTCATATTAATTCATCTTTTTAAATCACTTGCTTTATGTTCTTGGTTGTGTTTCTAACATGTTGGGTTCCTAACAGGTACTATACGCCGTTGCTTTATGGATGGTGCAAGGCAGGGAAGATGGAGGAAGCAAAGTTTGTGTTGGTACAGATGAAGGACCTGGTTTTGAACCCTACCTCGTTGCGTATAAGTATAACACTTTGGTTTCTGGGTTTTGTTATGTTGGTAAGATTGAGGATGGGCATGAGCTTTTGAATGAGATGAGGAGGAAAGAGTGCGAGCCAAATGTGATTACTTATACCAGTTTGATTCAGGCGTTATGTGTTAGGGAGAGGATGGATGAGGCGATGAGGGTGTTTGTCGAAATGCGGTGGCATGATCGATTGGCCGATGCTGTTACATACTCAACTTTACTTGGTGGGTTTGCAAAGTGCGGAAAGATCGATAGGGCTTTTGAGTTTCTTGACGGGATGGTGAAAAATGGGTGTAGGGCGAATCCTGCTGCTTATTTTACAATCTTTATCGCCAAGGTTGGAGGTTCTGGCCGAAACCATCGATACGTAGTGGTTTCCTATCGGTTTCGGTGGAGACAGATACGAAACCCGAAACCGATACGAAACCAACCATACATATAGTTTCGACTGAAATCTTTAAAAATTTATTTTTTAATACCATTTTAGCTGTCATTGTGATCATTGTAGGCCTTTGTTGTTAGAAACCACAAAAAGTGAACCCAAACCCTATATTAATACCTATCTAAGCAGTGGCGGAGGCAGAATTTTGATTCAGTGGGGTAAAAAATGCATTGGGCTGTAGGAAAGCCTAGCACGACAACAAGAGTTCGGGAGACATCATCCATGCCATTTTCACATTTTTGCCATGCTAAACAATCCTAACCCTAGAATCTTAATTAGAGATTTAGACAATTCAAAGTGTAAACAACTTTACAACTAAGTGAATTAGGAATACAGCCTTTGTAGACCGGTCCTTCACTTCAATAGCTCCGTATAGTAGTCTCTTCGCTCCAAGTAGTGATCTTCCAGACTCTAGAATGGCTTCACAAGAAAAAAGGAACAAGCTTGCACGAAGTCTTCGAGGCCGAAGATGATCTACGTCGAGGAGACACTAACCCAAGCTACATCTTCACTAATTAGGGATTAGTGAAGCTAACACCCTAAACTAAATGACTAATCTAGTAGAGAATGATGAAGTATGATTTCTGCTCACTTTCGAATTAATTTTCTCACTATTTTTATTCTCCTCTCAAAAACCTAGACAGCTCTCTCATTAGCATAAAGAAGATAAAGCAAATAATAGATGATAGAGTGAATGGCAACCATGGGTGAGAAATATCTCATATAACTCATGTAGAGACTTAACCATGAGTTTAGATAATGGTTGGGTTAATAAATATCTTAAGTAAAACAAAATTAGTGGACTAAGTCAATACATTTACAAGCTTCCACAAGCTTTATGCCATGTGACTAATTTCCAACTAATTTGGATTTACTTTAAAGAAATAAACCCTACATTATCATAGTATGGTGTAAGTCTCATACATCCATGTTGCATGTGGCATCAAGCATGATACAAAACAGAAAACACAATTAATATATATCACATATATATTAAGTGTGCACATGTGAGAAAAAGAAATGCTTAAGTGAGCTAATATTAGTTAATGTAAATTAATATATCAAATATATAATTATACATTAAATCATTAAATCAACACTTGATTTAATAATCCGGCTATATCTCATATGACCGACTAGTATTATTTGTATCAACTTATTGAATCAACACTTGATTCGATAATCCGGCTATATCTCATATAACTGACCGATACAGTATCGACTTATCGAATCAATATTTGATTCGATAACCTGGCTATATCTCATATAACCGACCGATAACATAAATCGCGAGAATAGAATACGGTATCACATACTCGTATTAATGTCGGCCCCGCACATATCACATATGTACACCTACTTCGTTTTGCCTGAGCCAGTAAAAGCTCTGTGTAGGACTCTAAAGACTCGTCAATACGCCGACAGTAGGTGATGATCATATCAAGCACCCACAAGCCGTCGGCGGTACTAGATGAACGTAACGGCTACCCGGGTATTGAGCGATCAGAAAATCAACAAGCAAGCATGCTCTTACTTCTGAAAATCCTGTCAGTAACACTACCGTACAGTCCGGTCATTTCGTCTGATGTGTTGCATATCTAGTCTAGGGGTGGTAAACGTCAGACCCCTGTAACAGATAAGTCGTGCCGATGTGAGGCTCATAACGGGTCGAGAAACTACTGATAACACTTATCAGTAAATCTCTGTATCAGCCCTAGCCAAAGACTTCCTGTTATGGCCAATCGAGCA
This sequence comes from Agapanthus africanus, assembly GCA_030015575.1. Lineage (NCBI taxonomy): Eukaryota > Viridiplantae > Streptophyta > Magnoliopsida > Asparagales > Amaryllidaceae > Agapanthus > Agapanthus africanus. The sequence goes on along the minus strand of JASDDO010000026.1, from coordinate 509,444,814 downwards.
CAGCGCAACATCAACCCCCAATACTGGGAGAGACGAATCCCTTCCTACCGCTCATTGCTTCCATGTGATTCAGGACTGTACCCAAAAGCCACCGTTTTGCACGCTCTCTTGAACGTGGTAAGGTGGAAATCAAAGCACAGTGGGAATCACACAATACTCTATGATAATCTCGGGTTTGCAGACTAACCTGTACCAGTGTCACTAGAGAACTGCTATCTGACGATAGGTATAATACCAATTAGGAGTTCTCGGCGAGTCCGTTCAGTGTACCCAGTCTCCACTAAGTACCCGTACACCATCTTTGATGTCAAACACCAATGTATATGAGATCATTCATCGCCCATCATATAGGTCAAGATGTGTATACGCTAGTCTACTCTGGAATATCGATGTCCTGTCTCGATACACCCTCGACTAGGAACAATTATAGGATGTACTTGTGGGCTACCCTTGGCCCCACTAGTATGATCTCCATCATAGTCCTGGTAGTCAAGTATACATCCTAAGGGCTTTTTATCAACATGTGAGAGTAAGACAGTATCACAATACAAGTCAATATGTTAAGACAAAGAACAACCAGATAGCATACTATCATGTCGAGTAAGAAAGTCCTCTCTATATATATCCAAGCATCCACTATAATATACATCACATGTACAATAATGGCCTCTAGGGCATACATATAACTAACAATCTCCCACTTGCACTAAGGCCAGTTGTTGTAGTATCTCATACCCAACATCCCGAAGAGTCTCTCAAATTGTATTTGGGGTATGGCCTTTGTGAGTGGATCCGGTGTGTTGTCCTTCATGTCAACTCTCCCGATTTCGATCTCCCGGCGATCAACTATCTCCCGGATCAGGTGATACCGTCTCAGAATATGCCTGGATCGCTGATGGGACCTGAGTTCCTTAGAAAAAGCCACAGCTCTATTGTTATCACAATACAAAGGTATTGGATGCTCGATGGACAGAACCACACTAAGTTCGTTTATGAACTTCATCATCCAGAAAACCTCTTTGGCAGTATCGTTGGCAGCGATGTATTCAGCCTCCATTGTCGAGTCTGCCACGGTTTCTTGCTTGGAACTCTTCCAACAAACCGCCCCACCATTGAGGGTAAAGACAAATCCCGAGACCGATTTAGAGTCGTCCTTATCACTCTGGAAGCTCGAATCGGTAAAGAACTCCACTTGGAGTTCACCGTTAGCATACACCAAGAACATCTCTTTAGTCCTTCTCAAGTACTTGAGAATGTTCTTCACAGCTGTCCAATGACTTTCTTCTGGATCTGCTTGATACCTACTCACTACGCTTAGTGAGTATGCTATATCGGGTCTGGTACATAACATCGCGTACATGATAGAGTCTACTGCCGAAGCATAGGTTATCCCTTGCATGCAAGCTCTCTCCAAATCAGTCTTGGGAGATATCTCTTTGGAGAGAGTGAGCCATGTAATCGTGGGTAAATTCCCACGCTTGGAATCTTCCATACTAAATCTCTTTAGTATGGTGTCAATGTACCTGGTTAAGAAAATCCCAGTATCCGTTTAGATCTATCTCTATAGATCTTAATCCCCAAGATGTAGGAGGCACTGCCTAGATTTTTCATTGAGAATCTTTGTGATAAAAAGAGCTTGACCGAGTGCAGCATAAAAACATCATTTCCTATCAAGAATGTCATCCACGTACAATACGAGGAAGACAACCTTACTCTCTGCCACCTTCTTGTATATATAAGGTTCATCTACGTTTTTGATGAAGTCAAGCTCTTTGACTACTACATCAAAACAGATGTTTCAACTCCGTGATGCCTGGTTTAACCCGTAAATAGATTTAAGCAGCTTGCACACCTTCCTACTGCTCCCACTGTCCACGAAGCCCTCTGGCTGAGTCATGTACACGCTCTCTTCTAAATTACCATTTAGAAAGGCGGTCTTAACATCCATTTGCCAGATTTCGTAGTCATGGTATGCAGCGATGGCAAGTGGGATCCGGATGGACTTAAGCATAGCCACTGGAGAAAAGGTTTCATCATAATCCACACCTGGTCGTTGACGAAAACCTTTTGTAACAAGCCTAGCTTTGAAAGTCTCAACTTTTCCATCTACACCAAATTTTTTCTTGAAGATCCACTTTCTTCCGATGGGTTTTACCCCTTCAGGAGCATCTTCCAAAGTCCATACTTTGTTGGTGTATATGGATTCCATCTCAGATGGCATTGCATCCAGCCATTTCACAGAGTCCCCACTCGTGATGGCCGCTCGAAGCTAGTTGGGTCATCATCTTCCATAATGCAATCCTCGCTCCCACCATCAATTAGAAAACCGTAGTATCTCTCATGTGGATGAGGAACCCTACTAGATCGGCGGAGAGGTTGAGATTCGTTGTGAACTATTGAATTCTCTGGTTTCAATAAATCATCAGTTGTAGTCTGTGCTGCTGGAACTTCTTCCAGCTCTACCTCTTAGCCACTAATTTCTTTTACAAGAAATTCCTTTTCTAAAAATGTGGCATATTGAGAAACAAACACCTTTTGTTCCTCACCGTGGTAGAAGATATATCCATAGGAATCCTTTGGATATCCCACTGATCTTGCCTCGAGCTTGTCCGGATTTTGTTTTTTAACATAGGCCGGACAACCCCATATCTTAACTCATTTTAGAGATGGTCTCTTCCCATTCCATATCTCATATGGAGTTGTAGGCACCGATTTGGTTGGAACTCTATTTAATAGGTATACGGCTGTCTCCAGCGCATAACCCAAAAGGAAATAGGTAACTCAGCAGTGCTCAACATAGAGCGCACCATATTCAATAGGGTGCGATTCCTCCACTCCGATTCACCGTTGTGCTGTGGTGTATACGGAGAAGTAAGCTGAGAGAGAATGCCATTCTCTTTTAGATAGTCACAGAATTCCGTGCTCAAGTATTCTCATCCCCGATCGGATCGTAGGATTTTAATACTTTTACCCGTCTGGTTCTCAACTTCATGCTTATATTCTTTGAATTTCTCAAAAGTTTCAGACTTGTGTTTCATCAGGAACACATGTCTGTATCTTGAGAGATCGTCAGTGAATGTAATGAAGTACGAGGAACCATTCCTGGCATGTGTAGATATGGGACCGCATATATCACTATGTATCAGTCCTAAGAGTTCCGTAACTCTTTCTCCGTGTCCAGTAAACGGAGTTTTGGTCATCATTCCTTTGAGACATGACTGACAAGTTTCATAAGATGATAATTCGAACGGATTCAAATACCCATCCTTATGTAATTTAGTTAGTCGTGTCGCATTGATATGAGCTAGTCTACAATGCTACAAGAAGGATTCGTTCATTTCTGAACTCCTTCTTTTGTGTGTGTTTTGTACGTTAAGAACTGTGGTTTGATTTAGAATGTATATGCCATTATTTAACGAGCATGATCCAATCAACTTTTGATTTAGGAAGATGTTCATAATATTATCTTGTACTACAAAATTATATCCTTCTTTACTTAATAAAGAAACTGATATAAGATTGCATATCAGGGTCGGTATGTAATAGCATTCGTTCAGAATCAATGTATTACCATTTGGTAATACAAGGTGATATTCGCCAACTGCTTTGGCTGCAACATTTGCACCATTCCCTACTAGTACGGAATGATCACCTATTCTCAGTTCTCTACCTTTCCTTAGCCCATGTAACATATTACATATGTGGGATCCCGATCCAGTATCTAATACCCAGGACGTAGAGTGTATCGAGAAACAGTTCTGGATGACTAACACACCCGAAGAAGATGCATCAACATGCTCATTCTTCGTTTGGGTGGCGTGGAAATCCGGATATTTTCCTATTTCCTGCTCGGACTTATAACAATTATAAGTTGGAGCGGAACCAGCGTTCCCCTGCTCAGTATAACAAGCGGATTCAGTCAATACATCCATTTTATTATCTTGATTAAGGCCTGACATGGTCGCTACCTGGAGAGAGAAGAAAACACTTAGCGTATGCTCTTGCAAGATTAGATTGGTTTATTATCTTATCTAATCAGAATGGCTCCCACTGTTTTTATCAAATCTTCCTTCAAACCCTAAAAGGTAAGACTAGCCGGGATTAATTACACCTTACAAGTTTGTCAATCTTTCAGACAGGCCAGTGTTGGTACTTTGAGGAAGGTTTCTCGTGTTTTCGCACGGACCTAATTAAAATAAACATCGTTTTCCCAGGGGCGTAATCCCATTAACACCTTTCTAGACACCTACTTGATCGGCTAATTGTCATGTGTAAAACTCTCTCAGGAGTAATTCTTACTCGCAGTGGGTATCAGGATCCAACTATCTCATAGAAGGTATGCAATCTCATTGCAAATTTCAACACTTGAAATTCTTGATAATAGTTTTTACCCCTAGTGACTTATGACTTTAACTATGGTTAACAAATCATAAGCACTAGTCAAGTTCTACCCGTCATTTCTTGATTAATTAGACCCATCCAGATGACCCTTAACTATGGTCAACAAAGTCATATGACTGTCCTAATTAATTGCATCATATGCTATGTAGGAAGACACCACTGAGCTACCGTACACTGCGCCTTAACTATGGTCAACAAACGCAGCACGAATACTAAGTACTCTACTTTCTAAAATGACGGAGGGTTACGACAGATTTTTAGAAAACCTTTTGCGTAATGAACTTGATAACGTTGTAGAAATAAGTGATTTTTGAAAAGGAGTGTTTTTGAGGCTTTTTACTAGTTTTCCTAAAGAGGTTACTCCCGGTGAAGGGATATCGGCTCTTTCCTTATCGAATAAGGTGCAGGATATTTCATAAATACCGCTATGCAAAACAAGAACTAAAAAAAGCAATCAAAAGACAAAACCGAATAGGTTGTAGCATCTGCTAGTTTCGCTAAAGAGCTCACTTCCGGTGAAGAGATCTCGGCTATTTTCTCATCGAATGAGGTGCTTGATATTCTACAAAGAATACCGCTATGCAAAGCAAAAACTAGAACTATCCTTTTTGAAAATATGATTCTACAATATCTTTTAGGTTTCTTTCTTTTTCATTAATCTCATTAATGAAGTCCCATCATTTATGCTTCCTAAGCATCACAGAAGAAATGAAAATACACCGTACGCTTATGCCATCCGCATTCGTCACAGTGTCCCGTTATGCACCGTTAGGTTACTTAACTAACGGCATAGCGGGGCGGGACTAGCGCGGGTGAAAAACATAAGCAACGTTTATTATATATCATATATACAATAACAAAGCATTCGTCTCAGATATATAAAGTGATCACATCACAGAATACCAGCAGCAGAAGATAACATATGAAATATTGGATATACTTGAAATTCCGAGTTTTAAATTAAGCCAGTATAAAACACGGATTCCACGGTCGCGATGAATAACCAAACCCACATCCCTAGACCCCTACGAGAGCGGCAAGCAACCCTACCAATTCTAGAGTTAGAAGACCCAGACTCGACTCATCGAGATGGTCTCCCACTGGACTCTAGAACCCGGTTACTTATGCTCCCCACCTTGGGTCTATCCTAATGCGAAAAGGTAAATAATATACATCGATGGTGACATCATCCTCAACCCGAAAGTGCCCCAATAAAAGAATATTACATACAAGTATTTACATGAATGAAAATGAAAAACCCTCATCTCACATAAAAACCTCCGGCTATTCAAAACATGACGATCCAATATAACATATCCCAGCAACACATAACATCACATGTCATCAACGTAAATAAATATGCGTATCACAATTGTCGTTGACATATAGCAACGAAAACGGCGATACACCACATATTACACTTACGGTCGCAGAAAAGAAAATGTCAAACTACAACTTTTGGAATCCACAATCACCTTAGACATCATAAACCCGAAATATCACATACTTCGGATTTCATGCCTAACTATATAAATTCCACATATTGTATCACATTCCACAAATAGCTAGACGATATTAAACATTCCGATCGAATCAACAAACACCCAAAATTTCCCAAAAAGCTCAACACTTGAGCGCAGTTTAAAAATACTCAGAATATGCCACAGTACCAATGGACCAACCATAGAAGGGTCAATCCTTGCCTCACCTATGGCGCCTCGGAACTACCGCAAATTCGGATTTGGCGGCGGTTCTTACGGTCATAGAATCAAGTTAGGGTTTCGTTCTTCTAGAGGGTCTATCGCATTACTTGCATGATTTTTGAATGTTTTTTAACTTAGAAAAATCAAACTCTTGGAAAATTTCCAGCGAGGGTTAAAGTGGGTATTTGATATCCGTTCGAACTTTTTAACGCCGTCTAAATAACTCGAAATAAAATTAGAATTACGACTACAAAACACTCCGAGTTGCTTTTATAGAAAAATAACATCTCATGCAATTTTAGAAAAACAAGTAACACCTGAAACACTAAAACCCAGAGATCAGAACACATGACAAAAACGAACCCCAGAAGCATCAAATGGGCCGGCCAGCTCGGAAATTGTGGCCATGTCACCGGGTCAAATCCGGCCAAATGTGTTCGTTTTTGTCCAGTGTTCATGTTACATCTCATATAACATTCTGCAGTTGCTTAAAATTTTTTTCGACGACTTAAAAATTTGACAGAAACTGGGTTTTAGTTTCGAGTGTTTTGGAGTTGTTTCGGTTTCGTAATTCTACAACATCGTCTAAATCTCTAGCTTGGCTCTGATACCACTGTAGGAAATCCTAGCACGACAGCAAGGGTTCGGGAGGTATCGTCCATGCCATTTTCACATTTTTGCCATGCTAAACAGTCCTAACCTTAAAATCTTAACTAGAGATTTAGACAATATAAAGTGTAAATAACTTTACAACTAAGTGAACTAGGAATACAATCTTTGTAGACCGGTCTTTCACTTCAATAGTTTCGTGTAGTAGTCCTTTCGCTCTAAGTAGTGATCTTCCAGACTCTAGAATGGCTTCATAAGAAGAAAGGAACAAGCTTGCACAAAGTCTTTGAGGCCAAAGATGATCTATGTCGAGGAGACACTAACCCAAGCTAGCTCTTCACTAATTAGGAATTAGTGAAGCTAACACCCTAAACTAAATGGCTAATCTAGTAGAGAATGATGAAGTAGGATTTTTGCTCACTTTAGAATTAATTTTCTCACTATTTTTATTCATCTCTCAAAAACCTAGAGAGCTCTCTCATGAGCATGAAGAAGATAAAGCAAATAATAGACGAGAGAGTGAATGACAACCATGGGTGAGAAATATCTTATATAACTCATGTAGAGACTTAATCATGAGTTTAGATAATGGTTGGGTTAATAAATATCTTAAGTAAAACAAAATTAATGGACTAAGTCAAATGCATCTACAAGCTTCATGCCATGCGACTAATTTCCAACTAATTTGGATTTACTTTAAAGAAATAAACCCTACATTATCATTAGTATGGTGTAAGTCTCATACACCCATGTTGCATGTGGCATCAAGCATGATACAAAACAGAAAACACAATTAATATATATCACATATATATTAAGTGTGCACATGTGAGAAAAAGAAATGCTTAAGTGAGCTAATATTAGTTAATGTAAATTAATATATCAAATATATAATTATACATTAAATCATTAAATCAACACTTGATTTAATAATCCGGCTATATCTCATATGACCGACTAGTATTATTTGTATCAACTTATTGAATCAACACTTGATTCGATAATCCGGCTATATCTCATATAACTGACCGATACAGTATCGACTTATCGAATCAATATTTGATTCGATAACCCGGCTATATATCATATAACCGACCGATAACATAAATCACGAGAATAGAATACGGTATCACATACTCGTATTAATGTCGGCCCCGCACATATCACATATGTACACCTACTTCGTTTTGCCTGAGCCAGTAAAAGCTCTGTGTAGGACTCTAAAGACTCGTCAATACGCCGACAGTAGGTGATAATCATATCAAGCACCCACAAGCCGTTAGCGGTACTAGCTGTACGTAATGGCTACCCGGGTATTGAGCGATCAGAAGATCAATAAGCAAGCCTGCTCTTACTCCTGAAAAGCCTGTCGGTAACACTACCGTACAGTCCGGTCTTTTCGTCTGATATGTTGCAATCTAGTCTAGGGGTGGTAAACGTCAGACCCGAGTAACCGATAAGTCGTGCCGATGTGAGGCTCATAACGGGTCGAGAAACTACTGATAACACTTATTAGTAAATCTCCATATCAGCCCTGACCAAGGACCTCCTGTTATGGCTAATCGAGCACAGCGCAACATCAACCCCCAATACCGGGAGAGACGAATCCCCTCCTACCGCTCATTGCCTCCATGTGATTCGGGATTGTACCTAAAAGCCACCGTTTTGCACGTTCTCTTGAACGTGGTAAGGTGGAAATCAAAGCACAGTGGGAATCACACAAGACTCTATGACGATCTCGGGTCTGCAGACTAACCTGTACCAGTGTCACCAAAGAACTGCTATCCGACGATAGGTATAATACCAACTAGGAGTTCTTGGCGAGTCCGCTCAGTGTACCTAGTCTCCACTGAGCACCCGCATACCATCTTTGATGTCAAACACCAATGGATGTGGGATCATCCATCGCCCATAATATGGTTCAAGATGCGTATAAGCTAGTCTATTCTGGAATATCGATGCCCTGTCTCGATAAGCCCTCGACTAGGAACAATTATAGGATGTACTTATGGACTACCCTTGGCCCCACTAGTATGATCTCCATCATAGTCCTGGTAGTCAAGTACACATCCTAAGGGCTTTATCAACATGTGAGAGTAAGGCAGTATCACAATACAAGTCAACATGTTAAGACAAAAAGCAATCAGATAGCATACTATCATGTCGAGTAAGAAAGTCCTCTCTATATATCCAAGCATCCACTATAATATACATCATATGTAGAATAATGGCCTCTAAGACATACATATAACTAACATGGGCTACATTGGGCATGATTCAGTGGGGTCAAATCTCTTTATAAGCCTTATTCTCTTATGCCGAAAAGCCTTATTTAAAACTGAAAATCCCAAAAGAATTTTTTTCAGCGGGGTCAATTGAACCCATACCTCTCCATGTGGATCCGTCTATGTATCTAAGTACACTTTTCAATATATTTTGCGTCATAGCTGGATTTTTAAACATTAGAATCATTGTCTTGTAATATAGAAGCATAAATTTAAATATTTTATATATCTACACTTATGTATGCTGTATTACCGTCAAAACCGAAACTCGAACTGAGATTAGGGAAACTAGCCGAAGCCCAGCGAAACTAATAAAATTATGAGAAACCGAAACCGAGTTCTTGAACCTTGTTTATCGCGCTCGAGAAGAAGGAAGATCTGGAACAATGTTTGGAATTGATGGACAGGATGTCAAAGGATTGATGCTTTCTTGATCTTGGTGTATATAATACTATGATAAGATTAGCCTGCAAGCTTGGGGATCTAGATCACACAGCCGAATTGTGGAATAAGATGGGAGCAAGCGGGCTTAGCCCAGGGCTCGACTCTTTTGTGATAATTGTCCATGGTTTTCTCGGCCAGGGCTCTTTGATCGACGCATGCAACTAGTTTAGAGGGATGGTTCCTATGGGGGTTCGGAGTGGCTGCTATTTGGCCAAGAATAGCACTCATGCTATTTTATCTAACTGTCCAGATCCATTCAAAATAGAAACGAACGGTCGAGATTTGTGTGAAACAGGAGCCCTTTGTATTGGTGTATCATACGTGCTTTGCACGTAGAATGTGTGGCCAAGATCCCCAAATAGCACCCATGCTATTTTTTCCAAATAGCACCCATGCTATTTTTTCCAAATAGCAGCCATTCTTTTTCATATCGGTCCCACAATATGGGCTTCTGAAGGGTTTGTTGAACTCTCGAAACAAGAAGCTCAAATTGGCGAAGGAACTTTGGGGATTGATAGTGAGCAAAGGAGGGGAGCTCAATGTCTATGCTTGGACTATTTAGATACATGCATTATTTGCTAAAAAACATGTTAGGGGGGCATGCTCATATTGTTTGGATATGATGGATGCTGGGTTGATGCCACAACCGGATACTTTTGCTATGCTGATGCATGGGTTGAAGAAGCTTTATAATAGGGCGATTGCAGCTGAAATCATGGAGAAATTGAGGGCAATGGCGGCAGAAAAGAATGTTAGCTTCAAGATGTACAGGAGGAGGGGTGTGATTGATTTGGAGAAGAAGCTGAACAAGAAAATGAAGGAGAAGAAGAAGATGGAGAAGAGGAAGTTAATGGCAAAGGATGGCCGATTACGTAGTTGGGAGAGGAATAGAGGCAGAGATGATGCTTTGAGTTTTGATGTTGAGGATCCTTAGCATGCAGAGATCTTTGACAATCCATATCTCTACTATTATGATGTAAACTCTTGGGGATTTGCCTATTTGGAATTTCAATTTGTCTTTACACACGAACATGTTTATCTATTTTGGAACTTTCCCCTGATGGTGGACCGGGGGTAAGAACATAAGGTTTTTTATACAATATTTGTGATACCTGGCTTTGGCCATCATTTTTACTTGTTTAATCTGTTAATATCACCATCTTTCTTTTCTTTGAGTTATATGCTTGCTACGATTTGAGATCTTAATATAATTTTTTTTCATGATTACTGCTTGTTACTAAAATTATGTTTTTCGCCCGATGACCAATTTATAAAACTGATGTATTTTGTTTGTTGTTTATTACTTATATGATTTGCTGGTCCCGTGCTGATCCAAAATGTAGTTCACTGATTTCTGAGTTGGAACTCTCCTAAATATTATGCATTTTGGCAGAGATCAACACTGCTAGGGAAAGATTTATCTGGGCATTATGCCAAAATGTCACCATTGGTTATCCGAACTTGTGCTATACGCCAGACGACTACCTAAGTAATTGAGCAACTATTGTCGTTTCACATCGGCTTTCTCACACTCACGGGAGCATTGCGTACCAATACAAGACGATCGTCCAGCAAGCATGCCCTATTTGTTGTTAATTACTTATATAATTTGCTGGTCCTGTGCTGATCCAAAATGTAGTTCGCTGATTTCACGAACATTCTTATGTGGGGGTGGGGTTCTGAATTGGCTTCATGTTAATCATGATCACTGAAACCCTCTATCTGCAGAAACCTTCTATCTGCAGATCAACTCTCATTTTATTGTTAGCCATCATATTTTCATATTTGAAAATCTTCTTCATTGATCTCTATAAACATAAAATGCCATAAATAAATTATCAAGTGTTTTGAAGGATTCTTTGCGTCTAGTTCTTATAAGAAGGATACCATTAATTCTTTTATAGCAATATTTTGATTTACGTTCTAGAAGTATTAGACAAATCCATACGTGCTAAATTTTTCCATATATGTGCTCGAGCCAGTTAAATAGAAACGTAACAAACAAAGTGAGACGCATAATCCACTTCGTAAGTTTTGCAGACTAAATACCTGCTGGATTATTGCTAGATATTGTTGCTGCATCGTTTTCTTTTTCCATTCCTGTTAGAACAAGCAAACCGCATTAGCCAAATAACAAATAAAGACTAAAAGAAAGAAAACAAACTATGAAACCCTAGCAAATAAACTCGAAGAGCCCAACATAAGCCATTCCTCTTGTAACGTCGAAAAGAACTAACCAAAGTCGCAATATCCCATCGGGTGAGTGGATCTGTCGGTTCATACCGCCAATCACACCATAACTTCCACCACACCCGTGCCACATACAGCGAAGTCAAACCATCGTGTTTAGGCCTTCCGCCATCATTTGGTGCCAATAGGGCGAGTTGAAGATGGCCAAAAGTGGTTTTGCACAGGTCTCGCCCTAATTCCATCAAGAGCGTTACCGGTTAATCCTTCCAAGCAGTGCAAGTGCCAAATAGATGCGAAGGAGTCCCCTTTAAGTGCTTTATGTCACAAGTGCAAGCCATATACTTCCCATAAAAAAAAATTAACAATAATTTGGAGTAAAAAGGATGATTATAAACAACTTCGACCCTAGAGTTGAAGCAATTATATACAACAGAAATATTGCAGCATAAAATCTCACATCCTTTGATTATCACAAATCTTTAGAATCTATCGTATTTTGAGGCCATCAAAAGTAAATGCTCATACCCTAAACTTAATCTCATTCCCCCATGAGCACAGTTAACACTAATTCACAAAAGAAAAAGAAAAAGAGGAGCCACTTTGGTTTGAAAATCAACAACCCTAGCCTCAGCTCTAAAGCCCAAGCTCATAGCCTCCTTAAACTCGCCCTTCAGCGAAAGCGACGAGCCAATGACGATGGCCTTAAATCTGACGACGATGAGGATCTGATCGAGGGTGGAGCCCTTCGATCCGGCGGCGATGAGGACGCAGATCGCGTGGAGGGAGATTAGAGAGAAGGCGAGGTTGTAATCTCCGTCGACGGCGGAGAGAGAGGAGGCGGAGAGAGTGGAGGCGGACCTTGTCCTGACGGTGGGGACCATGATATGAGGGGATGTTGATCGTGGTTGTGATGATGAGTATGGCGATCTTCTTTCTTCTCCTTCTTTATCGTTTGCAGATTAAGAGGATTGAGAAAGTGGGAAATTTTGTAAACTTCTGTGAGGAGAAGGGCATTTTGGTCACTCCATCCCAATAACATAATGACAAGCCAGATTTAGATGAGGCCCACGGGTTTTTCACAAACTCCTATAATTAGAAGGCCTCTTTTTGAAAATACCAGGGGTTTTCTAATAAGTTTGGGCTGGACCGGGGGCTTTTTGACAATTTATCCACATTTAAAAGAGAAAAAAAATGTGCAGTTCAGAAAAAGAATGAAATATAGAAATATAAATTCGGTATATTACCTTCGGATTTGGAAATGCACAAAAGTTTCTTATTTTAAAAAGTTATAAGGATTAGGGACTGCTGTTCATTTCAGAACTTTTACACTTTTATACCATCCATTCTGTAACGACCGTGTACTCTAGATACGTAATAAAAACGTTTTATAATTTTTCTCGAGATCAAAATAATTATTTTACTGCTTCTATTGGTAGAAAACACTTTAAAAATATTTTTCCATGATTAAAATGAATTAATATGATTTTTAGGAATTTTTATGAATTTAAATGGAATTTTTATCGAAGGGAAAAGTTTTTAAAACCGAAAAAGAAAGTTATTTTGGAGCAAATTTGGTTTCAAATGGAATAAAACATCAAAATATATTTTCCATAATTTTCACAGATTTTTCTAATATTTTTAACTTTTTCAAAATAATTTTTAGAAGACAAAAACAAAATTTAAAACATTTTTAAATATTAAAAACAAAATTTTATTTATTTTTAGAGCATGAACAAATCTGGACCATCGGATCTGAAAAACAACGGCCCGGATCCTATCCATAGTTTTTTTAAAGAAAAGAAAAATTATATATATATATATATATATATATATATATATATATATATATATATATATCCAACGACCCATATTAGCAGCGCCAGCGCCAAGTTAAGGCCCATCCCACGCGCGACGGGACGTGGGTAATTGGATCTGGTCGAGCAACGGTCCGGATCTGATTGGCTCGTGGGTCCAGCTTTTATAGTGTCTGAGGAAAATAATTGAGATTTTTAATTCCAGAAAATCCCTATAAATAGTCCTAAGCTTCTGAAATCCCTCAAAAATTATCTTTTTGACAAAAAATCTCAAAATATTTCCAAAGCTTTCTCTTTGAGTCTTACACACTTTGGACCAAGTCCCAAAGGCAAAAAAATTCTCAGATTCAAGATATACCTATTCTCATACAACTCGACGCTCACCGACTTTCATTTTCCTACCTCATTTCAGATAGGATCTCTCAACACTTGACCCTCTGTTATCTTCATTATAATAATATCTATTTTTGAAAAAAATTCCACTACTTAATTATGTGGTTTTAACTAGATTATGTATTTTACGAATTATGACGATTAAAAACGATATTAAACCCTAATAAAAAATGAACTTTTAGTGGTTATTCTTGACAATAAAATCACGGGGTAACAGGCAACCCGTATTTCATTCTTGGACATATGAAACTAAGTTGTGAAGCGACTATCATGACCGGGACAACTTTACAGGAATAAATGTACTTATTCGACGACATTAAATAAAAGTTATCGATAAATAGTTCCCTAATTATTAAAACATCGAAAAATTATAGTAATCTTTTATACAGTGGTTATTTTAAAATAAAATTGATGGTAAACATATAAAACCATATTTTCACTAAAATGGGTATTTCACAAAACCCATCAATTCCTAAGAATTTATATTTTCATTATAATATCACGAACTTTGAAAAAATAGTATTTTCCTTCAAAAACTCTAAACCTTTCCAAGTTATATTTTTATTAAAATACTAAAAACTTTTCTGAATCATAATTTTTATAAAAATACCATGAACTTGGTAGACTAATTATTTTTATTAAAATACCCTGAACTTAAAAGTTAGGGTTTTCCTTTAAAAATCAATAATAATCCAAAAAACTAGATTTTTACTAAATACTTTTTAGAAGTTAAACCTTATCAAAAATACCCCTGAGTTCGAAAGTGAAGTTTTTAAATTAGAATTTCGCTAAAATACCATTACCTTTTTATAAAAGAGATAATTTTATTAAAATATCACAATCTTTATAATAAAAGATAATTTTCGTTAATATACCATATAAATATCACACTATTTTATAAAGATATATCTTTATTAAAATGTCACAATCTTTATTAAAAGATAATTACCCTAAAAATACCATAGCACTTCATAAAACAATATTTTCCCCTAAATTACCATGATTTTTTATATAAACAATAATTACGATAAAATACCATAGTCCTTTATAAACTAAGTTTTTTGTAAAATATCTTATTTACTTTACAAATTATAATGGAACGAGATATACGTGGAAATCCGTATCAACTGAGATATTGTCTACTTAAATCCAACTTTTGATACATTACACGACATGTCCCACAATATGGTTAAGGTTGGAATGCGCGAACCTAGGTATGTGTTAGTGTATATGCCCTGGGGCCATTATTGTATCATACTAGTTTGTATATTACTTAATGGAAGCTTAGGATATTCACATGTATATAACAGTCTTGCTAAACATGATAGTATGCTACTTGGTTTTTCTATCTTAATATGTGAGTATACGTATTGATAGAGCTCTTAGGATTTTGCTTGACTACCAGCGTTGTGATGGCAGTCACACTAGTGGGGGCTGGGTAGTCTACAAGCACATCCTTATTCAGGTCCTTAGTTGTAGGATTATCGAGACAGGGCATCGATACTCCGGAGTAGATTAGTGTGTACGCTTCTCATCTCAGTTGTGGAGATGGTCTGTCCCACAGCCGTCAGTATGTCGTACTGGAGATAGTATATAGGTGCTCGTTAGGTTACGGGTACACCGGACAGGACTCACGGGGAACTGTTGGTTGGTATTATACCCGTCGTCAGTTAACAGTTCCCAGATGACATGAGTACAGCTTAGTCCGCAGACTTGATACTGCTGCTTCGCCTCGAGTGTGTTCCCACTGTTCTTAGATTGCTACCCTACTACGGCTCAAAGGGGTCGTGCAAATAGGTAGCAGTTGGGTGTAGTCCCGAAGCACTTGGAGGCAGTGGCGGTTAGATAGGATTCGTCTCTCCCGGTATTGGGAGTTGATATCGCGCTGTGTCAGAGAGCCATTACGCAAAGTCCCTGGCCAGGGCAAGCGAGATTTGCTGGTAGGTTCCAGTAGTTTCTCAGGGTGTAATGGGCTTCGCTCCGACATGACTTGTTCCGCTTTTAGGGGACTGACGCTTGCCGCCCCCCTAGGCTGGATATGCGATAGTCTTAGATGAACAGACCGGACTGTACGAAGATTGTCACAGCAGGCTCAGTAGGAGTTCGGATGGGTTTCCTCATCGGCTTTCTTATCGACATCTACCTGGGGGCCATTACGTACAGCTAGTGCCGCTTGCGGTATGTGGTTAAACCCACTGCCAGCGTAGTAGTCGAGTCTCTAGAGTCCCACACAGAGAGTTTCCTACTCCAGGTGAAACGATATAGAGGTTGTATGGTTTTACGACAAAGGGTTCGGACGCATACGTGTGTTTGCACACGTACGTCGTTCGGTCAATTTTTACTAGTCGGATTTGGTTTAAGCCAGTTACTAGTATCCGGTTATTGGATTTATACAGTCTAAAGTTTTTCCGTGTTTTCACGGAAAGAAGGGGCGTTCTCGTAATTGCGCGAGAAGCTTCTAGAAGGTGGTGACTAAGGGGGTTAAGGTGACATATACATTGAATGAGATTAGTGAGTCATATGGATGATTCATCCATGTCATTAATGCATCATAAATGCTTAATGACTCATGGAGATGAATCACCATTTGATATTTATCAAGCATGGTTGTAAATCATTTTCTTTTCTTTTCTTGATAAATAAAAATGCTTGATATATATTATGATAACTCATTTTCTCTTCTTATTATTATATTCATCTTCTCTCTCCTCAAGCTCTCTCTCTTCAAATCCTAATCCTCCCTTCTCATGTGTTGAGCACAAGGATTAGTTAGACTAATTTAACCATAACCCTCACTCTATATCATCTAGGTACTTTGATTAGCACTTAAAGAAACCTAGTTGCCTCAAGTTTAGAGACAAAGCTTGGAGTAAAGCTCTCGGGTGGATTGTTTACTACTTCGAGAAGGCCGAGGAGGAGGTGGAGTTCGTAAAGACGAAGGACACGGTTCTTTAGGTATAATCCCTTCACATAGTAGTATAGAACTTCTATGATAGGTGTTAATTATTGTTTAGCTTCGATTCAAGCGGTTAGTCGATATTTACGCTTTAAACAAGTTCGTTTTTAAAATTTCCGCCTCCCCACAAGTATTGGGGTGTTGTACATCGACTTACAGTGGTATCAGAGCCTCGCTAAACAATAAATAACTCACTTGCAAAATTGTATGAATTTCGAACGGAAAAACAAACCGGAAAAACCCCGATATCATGATGTTTCTGTCGATTTTTAAATGAGCTCCAAAAATTTTTCAGGGACCTTCAGAAAGCCCTAAATGAAAGTATAAGAACACCCAAGAAAATTGGGCTCATGAATCGGCCAAAGCGCCGCGGAACCGCGGCCGATCCCACCGATCCGCCGCAATTCCGCCGCCGAGTTGTGGCCGATTCAGCCCAATTTTCCTGTGTGGATCCTCTGTGATATTTGGTATTTTCTGGAATTTTTTAATTTTTGCTCAGGTTTCAAATTTACAGAGAAGTATTGGAGCAAAATTAAATGTGTTTCATCGATCGAAATTATACGGTATTTGCTTGTTTGATTATATCTGTGTTTGTATAATGTGTTCGTAAACCTCCCCTAACTGTTAGTATGTCGGTTGGCAGGGGGTTGCACATTTCTGTAATGGATTTTATCTGTTTGTGTATATGAACTGTGTTGGACTGTTGTGATGTATAGCCGGGGTTATGTGATGGGTTATTATTTAATTCATTTGATGTAAATGTAATTTGTTATAATATTATTTTGCGGGGCACATCCAGGTTGCGGTTGTAGCCACTGTTGTATTATTTCATTTTACTGTTTTTGCTCCTAGGACAGACCCAAGATGGGGTGCACAAACTGCCGGGCGGGTAGTTTGCCGTACCCGTAGGGGTCTTGGGTGGGGTAATGGCTATTCATCACAACTGTGTAATCCGTCTTTCCTTGCAGGCTCAAAAGAAATACGGATTGCTTGCAAATCCAATAAAGTTCATCTGTGATCTGGAATGAATATTATTGCGTCTGACGAATGTAAAATATCTATATATATGATAGCTATTTAGACGTCACTTATGTTTTACACCCGCGCTAGCCCAGTCCCCGCTCTGTCGTTAGTTAAGTAACCTAACGGGTGATGACGGGACCCAGTGGTGAATGCGGATGGCATAAGAGGACGTCATATTTTCGTTGTTTTCTGTAATGATAGGTTAATGATGGGACGCATTATCTATAATGCAAAGAAAATAAACCAAAGTTTAAATCGTTGGAACAATTTAAAAGAAACCACTCGATTATTTTTAAAAACAGATATTTTTAAATGCGGAGCTTTAACCACTCCTTTTAAAAGCTATCAGGTTCCTTCGGTTATATCAAGTTCACTACGTTCACGGTTTTGCCAAAACCAGTCGTAGCCCTCCATCATTTCATTTGGGTATTCAGTAGTATTCAAGCTATGTATTTTGGCCAAAGTCAAGGCATAGTGGTTGGCAGCTGCGGGGTATTCATTTGTTGCATAGATAGATGAGTTAGTTTGGGACAGTCGTATTATCATTTGACCAAAGTCAGGGATATATACGGATGGGTTCAAATTGACAGGATAATGACGGGTAGAACTTGACATGTGACTTATGACATTTTGACCAAAGCCAAGGTCATAAGAGCATCGGGCAAAAATATATCGGGAATTTCTAAAGAAACTGAAATTTGCAAAGAGATGCATACCATTTGGAGTTTGATGAATGTTGGTAGCATTCCTACAACATTATCAGACAATGATATTTGGATCCCGATCCTACTGTGAGTATATGCTACTTATCAGGATATTTGTCACTTAACGATCAATGCTATAAACCAAGTAGGTGTCTAGAAAGGTGTCAGCGGGGCTACGCCTCCAGAGAAAAAAGGTTATTAAATTAAGGAACTTCGCGAAAGCATTGGAAAACCTCCCTCGAAGTATCGACACTAGCCTGGCTGAAAGGTTAAGCAAGTATTGTACGGTGAAAATAGTCCTGGCTAATTCTTCCTTTTTGGTTTGAGGAGGGATTCGAAAAACAGTGGGAGCCATCCAGTTTAGATAAACTAAAAACCACTCTAAAGTTGCAAGAGCATCATGCTAAAGTGTTTTCTTCTCTTTCTCCTAATTGCAGCGACCCTGAAAATGACTAGACTTAAGTTACTTTTAGAGAAAAATATACTGACTATAAAGATTGGCTGCGGAATGTCAAAATGGCTTTGACCTACGACAAATTGGGGTATGTCCTCACCACTAAGGCACCTGAAGCCCCAGGTCCCAAATCCAGTAATGCGGATAAGGAAATCCGCAAAAGCTGGGATTTAGATTGCGCGAAGGCCAAGTGCATCGTGCTTGCCTCGATGAACAATGAACATCAGAGGAGGCACGAGGATATGGATCTTGAATCCGTATTTCTTCATACAAAAGATCTGTATGGGGAGCAATCTCGTATAGCAAGATACGAGACCTTAAAGAAGTTGTTTCAAGCGAGGTTGGCTGTCGGATCATCGGTAGGTGAACATGTCCTAAAGATGATTGGCTACATTGAAGAGCTCGCAGACCTGGGGACGACTTTGGATAATGAGCTCTATACAGACCTTATTCTCCAGTCCCTTCCTATCACCTACGCCCAGTTTATACTGAACTTCAACATTCAAAGAAAAGAAGTTGAACTTTCAGAACTCCTTAACATGTTGAGGAGTGCAGAGGGCACCTTGCAGAAGGAAAGGGAAACACACACTATGTTTGTTCGCGGTGCTTCTTCTTCCGGGTCCAAGGCTAAGGCAAAAGGAAGGAAGAATAAGGCCGCCACCAAACCTAGAGAAGGTGTTAGTAAGGTGGTAGCGAAGGGAAAGAAAAAGTTGGCGGTACCAGTAGTGGCTCAGGATGAGTGCTTCCATTGTCATAGGAAAGGGCACTGGAAAAAGGATTGCAAGACGTGGATCGCCAAGAACCAAGGACCGAAGCAAGCTGTGGTTTCGACTTCAGGTGTGTTTGTAATTGAGAATTGTTTGTCAATCAACTCTACTTCCTAGGTATTGGATACCGGATCAGGATCTCATATATGCAATTCATTGCAGGCACTGAGAAACCGTAGAGTGCTGAAGGAAGGTGATATGATCCTCAAGGTTGCTAACGGAGCTAGCGTGGGAGCTGTGTCCGTCGGGGATTATCACCTAGGATTGACCAGTGGACACATTTTGGTTTTACATAACTGTTTTTGTGTACCTAGTTTGACGTGTAATATCATATCTGTTTCCTTGTTATCAAATAAAGGTTATGATTTCACGTTTGTAAGTGATGTTGTCAACATCCACCTTAATCAAAGTTTGATTGGATCCGGTACACTGGATAACAGTATATATGTCTTAAACCAAATCCAGATTTTCAATGTCCAGAACACACTAAAAAGAAAGTCTCCAGATTTAAATAAGGCTTTCTTATGGCATTGTAGACTTGGTCATATCAATAAGACAAGATTAACTAAGTTATATAAAGAAGGATATTTGGACTCGTTCGAATATCAAACTTATGCCACTTGTGAATCATGTCTCAAAGGAAAGATGACAAAGACTCCATTCACTGGACATGGAGTAAGAGCAAGCGAGCTCTTAGGACTCGTACACAGTGATGTATGCGGTCCAATGTCTACACATGCGAGAGGTGGTTTTTCCTATTTCATTACTTTTACGGATGATTACTCAAGGTATGGATTCATTTATCTGATGAAACATAAATCCGAAGCTTTTGAGAAATTCCAAGAGTATAAGAATGAAGTAGAAAACCAAACCGGCAAAAGTATCAAGACACTAAGATCTGATCGAGGTGGTGAATACTTAAGTGCCGAGTTCCTAGGTTACCTAAAAGAGAGAGGAATTCTCTCTCAGCTTACTCCTCCATACACTCCACAGCATAACGGTGTATCGGAGAGACGGAATCGAACCCTATTGGATATGGTACGATCCATGATGAGTAATGCTGAGTTACCGCAATCTTTCTGGGGTTATGCGCTAGAATCAGCAGCATATCTTCTAAACAGGGCTCCTACCAAGACTGTGCCTACCACTCCATATCAGATGTGGACTGGGAAGAAACCCCATCTTCAACATATAAAGATATGGGGATGTCCAGCTTTTGTTAAAAAGCAGCATGTGGACAAGCTCGAGGCACGATCAGTAAAATGTATGTTTGTGGGATATCCAAAGAACTCTAAGGGATATTATTTCTATTACGCAGATGAACAAAAGGTTTTTGTTTCTCGTAATGCCCATTTTCTAGAACATCAGTTTTTAGAAAAGGAAACAAGTGGGAGCGAAATAGAACTGGAAGAAATTCCAGAACCATAAACTACTGCTGAGAGTTTGGTAGAACCAATAGTTCGAGAAGAACAGGACATTCCCGCACCCCTCCGCAGAAGTAGTAGGCCGTCTCATCCGCCTGAGAGATACTATGGTTTTCTTGTCGATGGGGATGGAGAGGATTGCATCATAGATGATGATGAACCTACTAGCTTCCAGCAGGCCATCCAGAGCGGCGACTCGGTACGATGGCTAGATGCAATGCGAAACGAAATGGAGTCCATGTACACCAACAAAGTATGGACTTTGGACTTTGCTCCAGGTGGGGTAAAACCCATAGGATGCAAATGGATCTTCAAGAAAAAGATTGGTGTAGATAGGCAGGTAGAAACCTATAAGGCTAGACTTGTTGCAAAGGGTTTTCGTCAAAGACCTGGTTTGGACTATGACGAAACTTTTTCTCCAGTGGCTATGCTCAAATCCATTCGTATCCTTCTTGCAATTGCTGCCTTCCATGATTATGAAATCTGGCAGATGGACGTAAAGACGGCTTTTCTGAATGGCAATTTAGAAGAGTGCGTCTATATGGATCAGCCAGAGGGTTTCAATCAGAGTGGGAGCAGCGGGAAAGTATGCAAGTTGCTTAAGTCCATTTATGGACTAAAGCAAGCATCGCGGAGTTGGAACATCTGTTTTGATGAAACAGTCAAAGAATATGACTTTATCAAAAATCCAGATGAACCGTGCATATATAGTAAAGTTGTAGCAAGAAGTGTTGTATTCCTCGTATTGTACGTGGATGACATTCTACTGATAGGAAATGATATTCCTATGCTACAATCTGTCAAAGGATTCTTGTCACACAGGTTCTCCATGAAAGACCTGAGTGATGCCTCTTACATTCTGGGGATTCGGATATATCGTGATAGATCCAAGAGGATGTTGGGACTTTCGCAGTCCAGGTATATCAACACTATACTGAAAAGATTCAGTATGGAAGATTCTAAGCGCGGTAATCTACCGGCTTGTCACGGAATCACTCTATCCAAAAAGATGTCTCCCAAGACTGATTTGGAAAGGGACCGCATGTCGATTATACCCTACGCTTCTGCGGTAGGCTCTATAATGTATGCGATGTTGTGTACCAGACCAGATGTAGCTTACGCACTCAGCGTGGTAAGCCAGTATCAGTCTGACCCAGGGGAGAATCACTGGAAAGCAGCAAAGAACATTCTCAAGTACCTGAGAAGGACTAAGGAGATGTTATTGGTTTACGGCGGAAAAAACCTCAAGTTAGAGGGCTTTGCCGATTCTGGCTTCCAGAGTGATAAGGACGATTCCAAGTCCATGTCGGGTTATGTCTTTACCCTCAATGGAGGGGCGGTGTGCTGGAAGAGCTCCAAGCAGGACACCGTTGCTGACTCGACTATGGAAGCAGAGTATATTGCTGTTTGCGATGCCGCAAAAGAAGCAGTCTGGATGAAGAAGTTCCTAACAGAACTTCAAGTGGTTCCTACCATAGTTGATCCAATACCTCTGTATTGTGACAACAACGGAGCTATAGCTTTAGCGAAGGAACCAAGGTCCCATCAGAAATCGAGACACATCTTGAGGCGGTATCACCTGATCAGGGAGATCATTGATCATCGGGAGATCGAGGTTCGGAGAGTCGCTTCTGAAGAGAACATTGCTGATCCATTCACAAAGGCCCTACCTCAGATTCAGTTCGAGAGGCTACTCGAGATCATCGGTCTTCGATATGCCAGTATATGGCCCTAGTGCAAATGGGAGATTGTTAGTGTATATGCCCTAGGGGCCATTATTGTATCATACTAGTTTGTATATTACTTAATGGAAGCTTGGGATATTCACATGTATATAACAGTCTTGCTAAACATGATAGTATGCTACTTGGTTTTTCTATCTTAATATGTGAGTATACGTATTGATAGAGCTCTTAGGATCTTGCTTGACTACCAGCGTTGTGATGGCAGTCACACTAGTGGGGGCTGGGTAGTCTACAAGCACATCCTTATTCAGGTCCCTAGTCGTAGGATTATCGAGACAGGGCATCGATACTCCGGAGTAGACTAGTGTGTACGCTTCTCATCCCAGTTGTGGAGATGGTCTGTCCCACAGCTGTCAGTACGTCGTACTGGAGATAGTATACAGGTGCTCGTTAGGTTACGGGTACACCGGACAGGACTCACGGGGAACTGTTGGTTGGTATTATACCCGTCGTTAGTTAACAGTTCCCAGGTGACATGAGTACAGCTTAGTCCGCAGACTTGACACTGCTGCTTCGCCTCGAGTGTGTTCCCACTGTTCTTAGATTGCTACCCTACCACGGCTCAAAGGAGTCGTGCAAACAGGTAGCAGTTGGGTGCAGTCCCGAAGCACTTGGAGGCAGTGGCGGTTAGATAGGATTCGTCTCTCCCGGTATTGGGAGTTGATATTGCGCTGTGTCAGAGAGCCATTACGCAAAGTCCCTGGCCAGGGCAAGCGAGATTTGCTGGTAGGTTCCAGTAGTTTCTCAGGGTGTAATGTGCTTCGCTCCGACACGACTTGTTCCGCTTTTAGGGGACTGACGCTTGCCGCCCCCCTAGGCCGGATATGCGATAGTCTTAGACGAACAGACCGGACTGTACGGAGACTGTCACAGCAGGCTCAGTAGGAGTTCGGATGGGTTTCCTTATCGGCCTTCTTATCGACATCTACCTGGGGGCCGTTACGTACAGCTAGTGCCGCTTGTGGTCTGTGGTTAAACTCACTGCCAGCATAGTAGTCGAGTCTCTAGAGTCCCACACAGAGAGTTTCCTACTCCAGGTGAAACGATATAGAGGTTGTATGGTTTTATGACAAAGGGTTCGGACGCATACGTGTGTTTACACACGTACGTCGTTCGGACAGTTTTTACTAGTCGGTTTTGGTTTAAGCCAGTTAGTAGTATCCGGTTATTGGATTTATACAGTCTAAAGTTTTTCCGTGTTTTCACGGAAAGAAGGGGCGTTCTCGTAATTGCGCGAGAAACTTCTAGAAGGTGGTGACTAAGGGGGTTAAGGTGGCATATACATTGAATGAGATTAGTGAGCCATATGGATGATTCATCCATGTCATTAATGCATCATAAATGCTTAATGACTCACGGAGATGAATCACTATTTGATATTTATCAAGCATGGTTGTAAATCATTTTCTTTTCTTTTCTTGATAAATAAAATGCTTGATATATATTATGATAACTCATTTTCTCTTCTTATTATTATGTTCATCTTCTCTCTCCTCAAGCTCTCTCTCTTCAAACCCTAATCTTCCCCTCTCATGTGTTGAGTACAAGGATTAGTTAGACTAATTAAACCATAACCCTCACTCTATATCATCTAGGTACTTTGATTAGCACTTAAAGAAACCTAGTTGCCTCAAGTTTAGAGACAAAGCTTGGAGTAAAGCTCTCGGGTGGATCGTCTACTACTTCGAGAAGGCCGAGGAGGAGGTGGAGTTCGTAAAGACGAAGGACACGGTTCTTTAGGTATAATCCCTTCACATAGTAGTATAGAACTTCTATGATAGGTGTTAGTTATTGTTTATCTTCGATTCAAGCGGTTAGTCGATGTTTACGCTTTAAACAAGTTCGTTTTTAAAATTTCCGCCTCCCCACAAGTATTGGGGTGTTGTACATCGACTTACAGTATGGAATACTATTACAAATGAAGATCCTGCAAGCAGATTGAACAGTCTCAATATGGACGACTACTATGAATGAATTGAACAGTTCCAACATGGACGATTATTAATCCTGATATTCAGGCGAATGACATGAACAGTCCCAACATGGACAGATGACATTCCATGCCTAGATAATATACGCACTAACTCTAATTCGCAAAACCTTTACACTGAATAAACCGGTATGGGTAGTTTGATTAGAAAAGATAGTGTTGGCTATAGTGCCCTTAAGTCAATTATTGTGATCGCAGCCACGCGATTGTGATAATTGAGGAAGGACCTATACGGATAGAACAGTCTTACTCGAGATTATAGTATGCTATCTGGTTTGCTTCAATCATCATGTACATGATTTATGTGGTATTATAGATCACTATTACATGTTGATAGAGCCTATAGGATTCTTTCTTGACTACCAGCATTATGATGGCGATCATATACGTGAGAGCTGGGTAGTCTATAAACACATCCTTAAATGTCCCTAGTCGAGGGAGTATCGAGACTGGGCATCGATACTCCGGAGTAGACTAGTGTATACTTATCAAGACCCCGATGAGGGGCGATGGCCGGTCTCACAAGCCATTGATGTCAGTTAGTCACCTAAGATAGTATACAGTTGCTCATTGGGTTATGAGTACACTGGACGGACTCGCCGGGAACATGCTAGATGGTATTATACCTATTGTCAGATAGCAGTTTCCAGGTGACATAAGTACAGGTTAGTTTGTTGACCTGAGATTGTTATTTGTCTTGTGTGAGTTCCCGCTGTGCTTTGATTACTACCCTACCACGGTTCAAAGGAGTCGTGCAAACAGGTTTTAGTTGGGTACAGTCTCGAGCCACATAGAGACAGTGAGCGGATCATCGGGGATTCGTCTCTCTCGGTATTGGGGGTTGATGTCGCGAGGTGCACGGGTGGCCATCACCAGAAATCCTTGGCCAAGGTAGACGAGAATTACTGATTTGGATCAGTAGTTTCTCAGTTGGTGATGGGGTACACACCGACATGAAATATCGCATTATTAGGGGTCTGACTTTATCCACCCCCTAGACCCGATATGCGATACTTTTAGACGAACGGACTGGACTGTACGGAGATTGTCACGAACAGGCTCGGTAGGAGTTCGGATGAGTTTGCTCGTCGGCCTTTCTTTCGCTCAATACTTGGGTAGCCGTTACGTACAACTAGTGCCGCTGACGTGCTTGTGGTTAAAGCTACTGCCAGCGTATCGATGAGTCTGTAGAGTCCCACACAGAGTGTTTCCCTGCTTCGGGCAAAACGATGTAGAGGCCGTATGGTTTTACGGCGGGGTTCAATAATATACGTGCACTTGTGCACGTATCATGATTCGGACGGTTAATACTACTGGGCTTTAGTTTAAGCCAGATCCTAGTATTAGATTATTGGATTTTTTCGTCTCTTTGTATTCGTATTTTTCGGAATACCGATACGGGTATTTATATACTGTGAGGGGTATTCTTATAATTTATTACAAGGGTGCATCTAGAAGAAGACACTTCATTTATGTTTTAACCATTTTATGTTAAATGGTGAAATGAGGTGGAGGATGAGGTGCTGTTTACATTTATTGGAGCATGGCTTCTTGGTGACTCATGGGGTAACTCATGGGTTACAATTGAAGCATGCTTAATATTTTTGTGTGGTGAATTATTGAGGTGGATGCTTCATTCTTTAGTTCATAAGACTTAGCCATTTTCATGGTGGCTTCACACAACACTCTCATCTCCTTATGCTTGCTTCTTCTACCTCCACCCTAAAAGTCTCATGTGTTAAGAAACCTAGGGTGTTATGATACATATTAATCCATCATTAAACTCTACATCCTTTAGGCTATCTAGTTTAGCGAATTAGGTACCCTAGTTACCTCGGCTTTGAGGTTGGAGCTCAAACTACAAATTCTCAGGTAGATCATTTTCGACTGAGGGAGACTGACGATCAAGCTTGATCATGGAGGCCTCCAGGAGCTTAGGAAAATGGTAGAAGACCGAAGGACTCGGATCATTCGGTATAACCATTCTAACTCCTCTAGTTTTGCTAGTTTAGGATTTATGGTTCGATTCTTCTTTTGGTCGGGTTTTAGCTAGCACCAAGTTTTTAAACGCTAGTTTTTGTTCCGCACCGGCCACGGTAGACGGCCAGGGCGCCGGCAGAACCTAACATAACTAGCAGTATAAACGATGTTTAAGTAACGAAACCGAAACAACTCTGAAACAATACGGAAAATATTCAAGTTTCTGTCGTTTTTAATTAGTCTTCTAAATTTTTTTAAACAATTGCAGAAGACTACTCTTATTGTAACTAGAACACGGTTTAAAAACGAGACCCAAATTCCACAACTTGGCCGGCGAGAACGGTATTTTCCCGGCCATGCCGGTTTTTCTAAGGACTTGGGTTTTGAGTTTTTGGTGGTGTTCTGGATCCTTGAATATTAGCTTTTAGGTATTGTTTATTTTTGCCCAGATTACATATTTTGTTATCTTTGGTATTGGAGCAATACAAAGTATTTCAAAGTCGCTATTTTAACACTGTTTATAAGTTTCAGTGCATACATTACTATCTGCGACCGTGAATGTCATTAGAGCTGTATAACCCAATTAATTGCTATATGTTCTTTTAGACGGGTTTGCGAACATGACATTCACATTGATATTCCGTGTTGTGCTGAGCTTGTGGTTGGATTGTCATGGTGGATAGCTTGCGGTGCAATGGTAGTAGTACAATTGAGATTAATTTGTATATTTGATATTGTGGGGCGAGCGTCCGAGATGTGGACTGCCGTCTCTGCCATTTTGTATATTATTTGTTTGGGGCATGACCGGGTTGAGGTCGATGTCACCCTTATATATATGTTTTCATTTTCTGTACTAGGATTACCCCGCGGCGGAGTGCTCGAATAGTCGGATTCTAAAGGGCAACGGTCCCGCATCTCATGGCGTTGAGACGGAGGGGGCCTTACTGTGGAAGTGGCGAGCTATTCGCTGCACACGTAGGGGGTATAGGATCACCCACGGTGGAATGCTCAAGTTACCGGATTCTGTGAAGTGCTGGGTGGCCAATTCACTTTGTTGATTGTGGTTGCCTCACTTCTAGGATTGGCGGGTAACTTGCCGCGCTCATAGGGGTCCAGGTTTTCGTTGCACGGGCTATCCATACAACAGAGAACGTCAGGTCTCATTTGCGGCTCAAATGAAATCCGAGGTTCCAAGATTATCCACCATTCTGTGTTGCTTGCTGAGATTCTGTGATGTTACTTATATCATGCCTGGGATGAATGTTATATATATTTATATATAAACTAGTAGATGTTATATATGTTTTGCACCCGTGCTAGTCCAGCCCTCGCTCTGCCGTTAGTTAAGTAACCTAACGGTGCATGACGGGGCCCCGTGGCGAATGCGGATGGCATATACGTACATTGTATTTTCGTTCTTTTCTGGTGTGATATGGATTAATTGGTGGGACTACATTAATTTTAATTAATGCAAGGAAAACAAACCTATATGATGTTGTTGGAACCAAGTTTTTGAAAACTGACATTATAAATGTTCTCTTTTACTTTGCACAGCGGTATTCGGTTATGAATATCCAGCACCTCATTCGACGAGGCAAGAGCCGAGATCCCTTCATAGGGAGTGACCTCTTAGGCAAAATTTTATGTCAGTGTAATAACTTCACTATAGTCAATTCTTTTGCTTTGCATCATGGTATTCAGTTAGGAATATCCTGCATCTCGTTCGATGAGGAAAGGGCCGAGATCCCTTCACAATGAGTGACCTCTTTAGCAAAAGTTTGCGCCACTATATATTTGTAAAACTGCTTGGGTTCCTTCAACAATATCAATTTCATTACGTTAAAGGTTTTTTGCCAAAAATTAGTCATAGCCCTTCGTCATTTCCAACGAGTAGTACTTAGTATTCGTGCTGCGTTTGTTGACTGTGTCAAGGCGTAGTGTGAGGTAGTTAAGTGGTGCTTGTTTGAGCATGCAATGCGATTAGTTAGGACAGTCGTGCGGCCTTGTTGATTGTGTCAAGAGCTCGTGCGGGTGGGTTTAATACAATCAAGATAATGACAGGTTAAACTTGGATAGGAACCTTTTGATTTGTTGACTGTGTCAAGGTCACTTGGGTCCTAGGGATAAAAACCGCATCGGGAGTTTCAAATATACAGGAAACTTACCAGGCATGTGCATACCTTCTGGAGTGTGGTGACTTGAGTAGCTTTCATCAAGTTATCATGCGGTGATAGTTAGATCCCGATTCCCACTGACGAGTAGGTGTTACTCTTCGGGTGATTTTCAGATAATCCCGACTAATTCTCCTTTTAGGATTTGAAGGAGAATTCGAGGAAACAGCGGGAGCCATCCTGATTAGATAAAGTGATTAACCAATCTAATCTAGGTTAGAGTGCACGCTGAGTGTTTCTTTTCTCTCTCTCTCTTTGGCAGTGACCATGGCCTGACCCTAGATTAAAACTCATGGACCAAGTTAACCGAACCTTCTTAAAACACTTTGTCTTTTGGATTGTCGTTTAGTCGCATATATCATTGCCACTCCTACATCTCCTTTGCATTTTTCCAGAACACTCTGTATCACTATGAAGATCCATATTGATTGGATATGCCATCGTATAGTTACATACAAACTCGAAGAAACTTGTTTCAGTTCGAGAATGGTTTCCGGTTCTGGAGAAATTGAACAGGATTATTCAGTTGTCTTTTGTCTTTACCTTCTCTCAGGTTGTGAGGGCTCCTGGTATTAGGAGTGTACACCTATTGCGTTTATTGGATAGTCTTCTTCCAAACCATAGGCAAGTGCCTAAAGATAGGGAAGGAAGAAAACCAATTAGCTTAAGTGTGGTGCACAGAAGGTAATAAGTAAAGACATATAAAGGGATTAGATTAAGGGCGAAGGAAATTGTGACTTCTATCATTCACAAAGAAACAACGTATACCCCTGCCACTCCTATATCACCTTTGCATTTCTCTAGAACACTCTGTATCACTACGAAGATCCATATTTCTTGGATATTCCATCATATAGTTACATACGAACTCAAAGGAACTTGTTCCAGTTCGAGGATGGGTTTTGGTTCTGGAGAAATAGAATAAGCATTATTCAGTTGTCTTTTCTCTTTACCTTCTCTCAGGTTACGAGAGCTCATAGTATTACGAAAGTACACCTATTGCGCTTATTGGATAGTCTTCTTCCAAAGCTTAGGCTTGTGCCGAAGGGTAGGGAAGGAAGAAAATCAATTAGCCTAAGTGTGGTGTACAGAAGGTAATAAGTAAAGATATATAAAGGGATTGGAGTGAGGGCAAGGAAGTATACGGTTACTGTTATGAATCTGGATAGTGGAAGAGCCATTACTAGGAATACCCGGCTACCCCTTCGAAACATTTTCATGTTTCAATTTTACTGTGCGGTGTTAATTAAAAACTGTTTTCCCAATTAAATTCTGAACTCAGGATAATATTTACCAGATTTGATTCTCACATCTGTATGGCGTTACGGATGCTGAGTGAGAGTAAGATATTGGGAATTGGGTGATTAGATCATCAATACATATCAGAATTCTTTGTAATTGGTGATATTTGAGGAAATCGCCTGGGTTTTGCCTAACGGAAAATATTTGGTTTTGAATATCCGTTGTTATGCACCAATTTCAAATTGATATATCTGTACGTTTATTTTATAAAGTGAGATATAACTTTTTGAAATTATGTTTATGACATTTACCTATATCAGTTGATAGTTAGGTAAGGAGCATTCAATAGCATTGTAATTCTTCTGAACTATAGTACAGTTTTCAACCTACGACGCACAGGTTTTGAGTTATTGAACTCAGAATACTTATACAAAGTATTGTATGTTGTCTGATGTCCGTTAGGACAAAGGGGTTGGTACTTATACTATATTCTGTTTACTTATGACTTCTCTGGTTTTAGACAATCATTGAAATACAGGGTCCAAATTTTGAGAAGTTATAGGTATAGGAATAAAGTAGAGAACTATATGTTGTAAGTATGAGGATTCTTCAAGGTGATCGAAGATGTAGATGCTTGTGCTAGGCATTCCGTCGTAAGTAATAATTTTGAGAACTTGCTTCTCTTTCAGGTTACTCATACGTGGATGCATTTCTTGATGAGCAATGCTGCTTGGCCTCTTTCGATTTGGTTGATATGCACTGGAAACGGATGCATGTATTTTGAATCTGGTTCCAATTAAATTAGCGTTTTTGTTTCTATATTGGATATATAATAGATTCATATCTTAACGATGTTAAGGTATATGGAATTTTCCGGCTTATGCTTAAAACCAGAATCCGGATAAATTCTAGGCACGTTTCAGTAATAGCAGTTTGTGGGTCATCCCGGGCTTTGACGGGGTTTAACTTTCTACCATTTGGATGATCAATAGTTATATTATTCTTGACCCACCACAGTTTTAGTAAAATGAATTCTTTTCAGAAAACATTAGTGAGATTATGGTAGAACTGGAAGTGGGTTCAGAACCATAAACGATTAATGAGAATTTAGAACCTAAAGATTCAAATGGTTTCGACGATCTATTAGCCACTCCGCAGATTTGGTGGGTAACCTCAGGCATTGAGAGGTACCTCGGTCTCCTCAAAGATGGTGAAAGGGAGGTTTTTGATGACCCAAACTTGACACTACTATTGTTCTAGACTATGAGATCTAGTAGGAGGACGATTATAACGTCGTTCTAAATTAGTTTTAGCAATGCACGTGTATATGAATCTGCCAGAGGGTTGTTGTAGTCAGTGGGAGCAGCGGAAGCATGATGAGCAAGTAGCTTATGTCTATTTATAGACTAAAGTAAGTAAAGCAGAGATAGATCATCCAGTTCTGATATGACAGTCATAGAGTTTGACTTCATCAGAATATGTATAGCATATATATATATATATATATATATATAGGACTTTCTTGCTCGATATGATAGTATGCTATCTGGTTACATTTATCTTAACATGTAGACTGGTATCTTTATACTGTTTGTCTCTTACATGTTGATAAAGCCCTTAGGATATGTACTTAACTACCAGGATATGATGAGATCATACTAGTGGGGCCAGGGTGATCCCGAAGTACATCCTTTTGCGGGGTTGCCTAGGATGGCAGCAAGGTTTCGGGAGGCATCATCCATGCCAATTTAAAAAATTTGCCGTTCTAGCTAACCCTAACCTTAGAATTGTTACTAGAAAATCCGACAAATAAACATGTAAACTACTTTACATCTAAGTGAATGGAGAATACAACCTTTGTAGACCGGTCCTTCACTTCTAAAGCTCCGTGTAGTAGTCCCTTCGCTGCGAGTTGTGATCTCCCGAACTCTAGAAAGGGTTCTCCCAGAGAAATGAACAAACTTGCTCGAAGTCTTCGAGACAGAAGATGATCTACGTCGAGGAGACTCAAGCTCATGCTATCTCTTCACTAATTGTGAAATTAGTGAAGCAAACATCCTAAACTAAATGGCAAGTAGTAGAGAATGATGAAGTAGGAAATGAGCCCACTTTAGATTTATTTTTCTCACAATATTTTCTCACTTTTCTAAAAGCTAGAAAGCTTTTTTCTCAATGATGAAGAAGGTGAAAAGAAGAAGATGAGAATGAACTAATGAGGTGAGAATAACAACCATGGGTGAGTTAGTGTCATACACTAACCCATGTAGAGATTCAACCATGGCTAAAAATAATGGTTAGGTTAATAAATATCTACAAGTAAAACAAAAGGAGTGGACTTAGTCAAAGATGCTACAAGCTTCTCCAAGCTTCCAAACATGCGACTAATTAATACTAATTTTGATTTACTTAAATAAATATAAACCCTCATATTATTATTAGTATGGTGTGATTCTCATACACCCATGTAGTATGTGGCATCAAGCATGACACAATAAAATGTACAGTAATATATATCACATATATACTAATGTACACTTGCGAGAAAAAGAAAAGTTTAAGTGAGCTAATATTAATTAATGCAATCTAGTATACCAAATATACAATTATACATTAAATTATTTAATCAACACTTAATTTAATAATCCGGCTATATCATATATAACCGACTAATATCAAATGCAACTGTTGGATGTATATGCCCTAGAGGCCAGTATTGTATATGTATACATATGGATACTAGGGATATGTATGTACATAACGATCTTGCTCAGTTATATAGTATATTATCTGACTTGTCTTTGTCAGGATATGTGTATTTATTTGTGTTGTGGTTATATCTTGCTTGTACATATTGACAAAGACTCGATACAGTAGTATACTAATGTGGTTTGTCTTTATCTTAGCATGGCATGTGTCATACTCGTTATTACATATTGCGGTTACATGTTGATAAAGCCTCTAGGATCTTGCTTGACTACCTGCGTTGTGATGGCGATCATACTTGTGGGAGCAGGATAGTCCATAAGCACATCCTTAAATGGTCCCTAGTCGCGTGAGTATCGAGACTGGGCATTGATACTCCAGAGTAGACTGGTGTATACGTTTCTACCCCGTCGGGAGGATGGTTAGTCCCGCAGCCATTGATCTGATACACCTAAGATCGTATATAGGTGCTCACTGGGTGTGAGTACACTGGACGGACTCGCCGAGAACTTCCATGTGGTACTATACCTATCGTCAGATGGAAGTTCTCAGGTGACATGTGTACATATTAGTCTTTGGACCCGAGATCGGCATTTTTCTCGTGTGAGTTCCCACTGAACTTTGATCACTACCCTACCACGGCTCTACTGAGTCGTGCAAATAGGTTTTGGTTGGGTTCAGTCCCAAGCCACATGGAGGCAGTGAGCGATTGTCGGGGATTCGTCTCACCTGGTATAGGGAGTCGATATCGCACTGTGATTCGATTGGTCAGGACCATAAGACCTTGGCCAAAGCACTTGGGATTTACTGATAGGTTGATCAGTAGTTTCCCGGATTGGTCCTGAGCCACATTGGCACGATTTATCAGGTTGTTAGGGTCTGACGTTCACCATCCCCTAAACCCGGTATGCGATACTCTTTGACGAAGAGACCGGACTGTACGGATATTGTCACGGATAGGCTCAGTAGGAGATCCGGATGAGTTTGCTCGTCGGCCTTCCTTTTCGACAGGTACCTGGGCAGCCGTTACGTACAGCTAGTGCTGCTGACGTGCTTATGGTTAAACCCACTGCCAGAGTACTGTCGAGTTTTTAGAATCCCACACAGAGGGTTTCCCTGATCCAGGAAAAATGATGTAGTAGCCGTATTGGATACGTGCAGGGTTCGATCGATTGATGTACTTGGTACTCGGATTTTCGATCGGACAGTTTGTAATACTAGCCGGCTCGGGTTTGAGTCGGATTATTAAATCAGGTATTGATTTAATAATTTACGTATATGTATTTCGATATATATATTCTAGTATTACGTTCTTCGTGTTATTCTATCTCTTTTGGGCGTTCGGATTTTTATCTGATTGCCGGTATATTTGTACAGTAGACTGAAATCCATATTTACTACAGATTTCCTTCTAGAAGGTGGCCACCTCATTTTGGTTTTTCCATTTATTTCATAAATGGAAATGAGGTGTAAAGTGAGAGGTAAGGGAGGAAAGGTAGTGACCATGCTTCAATAGTAGTCAATGAATTTATAATTCATTTTGGAGTTACTATTGAAGTATGGTTGCTAATTGTTTAATGAAAGAAATCATACACAAAACCTATGTGTGTATTTTCTCTTTCATGCTATGCTTCATTATTTTTCTTGAGCTCTTTTTGCTCTTGCTCTCCTCTTTCCTCTCTAGCTTCCTCCACCTTCATCTTCTTCCTCTTCACTACCTTCTCATGTGTTGAGAATCAAGTGAAGAGGCAAGAAAGAGATAGCTAAACACTAAGTGTTAGTGTTTATGCCCTAGAAGGCCATTACTGTATCATACTAGTTTGTATATTACTTAATGGAAGTTTGGGATATTCACATGTATATATATAACAGTCTTGCTAAACATGGTAGTATGCTACTTGGTTTTTCTATCTTAATATGTGAGTGTACGTATTGATAGAGCTCTTAGGATCTTGCTTGTCTACCAGCGTTGTGATGGCAGTCACACTAGTGGGGGCTGGGTAGTCTACAAGCACATCCTTATTCAGGTCCCTGGTCGTTGGATTATCGAGACAGAGCATCGATATCCGGAGTAGACTAGTGTGTACGTTTCTCATCCCAGTTGGGGAGATGGTCTGTCCCACAGCCGTCAGTACGTCGTACTGGAGATAGTATGCAGGTGCTCGTTAGGTTACGGGTACACCGGACAGGACTCACAGGGAACTGTTGGTTGGTTTGATACCAGTCGTCAGTAAGCAGTTCCCAGGTGACATGAGTACAGCGTAGTCCGCAGACTTGACACTGCCACTTCGCCTCGAGTGTGTCCCACTGTTCTTAGATTGCCACCCTACCACGGCTCAAAGGAGTCGTGCAAACAGGTAGCAGTTGGGTGCAGTCCCGAGCACTTGGAGGCAGTGGCGGTTAGAAAGGATTTGTCCCTCCCGGTATTGGGAGTAGATATCGTGCTGTGTCAGAGAGCCATTACGCAAAGTCCCTGGCCAGGGCAAGCGAGATTTGCTGGTAGGTTCCAGTAGTTTCTCAGGGTGTAATGGGCTTCGCTCCGACACGACTTATACCGCTATTAGGGGACTGACGCTTGCCGCCCCCCTAGGCCCGATATGCGATAGTCTTGGACGAACGGACCGGACTGTATGGAGATTGTCACATCTGACTCAGTAGGAGTTCGGATGGGTTTCCTCATCGGCCTTCTTATCGACAACTACCTGGGGACCGTTACGTACAGCTAGTGCCGCTTGCGGTCTGTGGTTAAACCCACTGCCAGCGTAGTAGTCGAGTCTCTAGAGTCCCACACAAAGAGTTTCCTACTCCAGGCAAAACGATATAGAGGTCGCATGGTTTTGCGACAAAGGGTTCGGACGCATACGTGCGTTTACGCACGTACGACTTTCGGACAGTTTTTACCAGTCGGCTTTGGTTTAAGCCAGTTACTGGTATCCGGTTATTGGATTTTTACAGTCTAAAGTTTTTCCGTATTTTTACGGATCGGAGGGGCGTTCTCGTAATTACTCGAGAAGCTTCTAGAAGATGGTGACTAAGGAGGGTTATGTGTCATATTCATTGAATGAGTTATATGAGTCATGGTGGTGATTCATTCATTTCATTAATGCACATTTATTGCTTAATGACTCATGCTAATGAATCACCACTAGATATTTTATGAAGCATGATTATTCATCACTCTTTATTCTTTTCTTCTTATTAGATAATGCTTCATATATATTATGATACTCATAACTTATTCTCATAAGATAATTCACATTCTCTCTCCTCAAGCTCTCTCTCTTCAAAAGACTAATCCTTACCCTCATGTGTTGAGATCTAGGATTAGTTAGACTAATCAATCCATAACCATCACTCTACTTCATCTAGCTTCTTTGATTAGCAATCCAAGAAGGTTAGTTGCCTCAAGTTTAGAGGCTAAGCTTGGAGTTTTGCTCTCGGGTGGATCGTCTACTACCTAGAGAAGGCCGAGGAGAACAAGGAGATCGTAAAGACGAAGGACTAGTTTCTTTTGGTATAATCCCTAAACACAATAGTTAAGAAACACTTTGTGTACGGTTATTTATAGTTTAGCTTCGATTCAAGCGGTTAGTCGATGTTCGTTCTTTAAACTTGATCGTTTTTGAAAATTCCGCCTCCCCACAAGTACTGGGGTGTACTACATCGACTTACAGTGGTATCAGAGCCTCGCTAAACACTAAATAACTTGATTGCAAATTTGTACGAATTTCGAACGGAAAAACGAAGCCGGAAAACCCTAAATCTGTCAAGTTTCTGTCGAAGTTAAAATGATGTCCTAAAATTTTTCAGGTGAGTGCAGAGAGCTTGTAAAGAGTCCAGAAGAACACCCAAGAAATTCGAGCCCATGAATCGGCTAAAGAGCCGCGGAAGCGCGGCGGATCCCACCGATCAGCCGCGGTTCCGCGGCCGAGTTGCCGAGTCATGGACTCGTATTTCGTGGGTGGGTCCTCTCTGGTATTTGGGGTTTTCTGGAATATTTAATATTTGCTCAGGTTACTGTTTAACAGAGCAGATTTTGGAGCAATATTGATGTTGTTTAATCGATCGAAATTGTACAGTATTTGCATGTTGGATTATATCTGTGATTGTTTAATGTGTTCGTAAACCTCCCCTAACTGCTAGTATGTCGGTTGGCAGGGGGTTGCACATTTCTGTAATGGTTATATCTGTTTGTGCATATAAACTGTATTGGACTGTTGTGGTGTATAGCCGGGGTTTGCAATGGGTTATTGTTTAATTCATTTGTTGTAAATGTAATTTGTTGTAATATTATTTTTGCGGGGCACTTCCAGGTTGCGGTCGTAGCCACCGTTGTATTATTTCATTTTACTGTTTTTTTCTCCTAGGACTGACCCAAGATGGGGTACACAAACTGCCGGGCGGGTAGTTTGCCGTACCCGTAGGGGTCGAGGGTGGGGTATCGGCTATTCATCACAACTGTGTAATCTGTCTTTTCTTGCAGGCTCAAAAGAAATACAGATTGCTTGCAAATCCAATATTGTTTATCTGTGTTCTGGAATGAATATCATTGCGTCAGATGAATGTAAAATATCTATATTTATTGTAGCTATTTAGACGTCACTTATGTTTTACACCCGCGCTAGCCCAGCCCCCGCTCTGTCGTTAGTTAAGTAACCTAACGGGTGATGACGGGACCCAGTGGCGAATACGGATGGCATAAGAGGACGTTGTATTTTCGTTGTTTTCTGCAATGATAGGTTAATGATGGGACGCATTATCTATAATGCAAAGAAAAACAAACCAAAGTTTAAATCGTTGGAACAATTTAAAAGAAACCACTCGGTTATTTTTAAAACAGATATTTTTAAATGCGGAGACTTAACCACTCCTTTTAAAAGCTATCAAGGTTCCTTCGATTATATCAAGTTCACTACGTTCACGGTTTCGCCAAAACCAGTCGTAGCCCTCCGTCATTTCTTATGGATAGTCAGTAGTATTCAAGCTATGCTTGTTGGCATACGTCAAGGCATAGTGTTTGGTAGCTGCTGGGGTATTCATTTGTTGCATAGATAGATGTGTTGGTTTGGGACAGTCGCATTACCTTGTTGGCATACGTCAAGGGTATATACGGGTGGGTTCAAATTAACAAGATAATGATGGGCAGAACTTGACATGTGACTTATGATTTGTTGGCATACGTCAAGGTCATAAGAGCATGGGGCAAAAACTTATATCGGGAATTTCTAAAGAAACTGAAATTTGCAAAGAGATGCATACCATTTGGAGTTTGATAAATGTTGGTAGGATTCCTTCAACATTATCATACGATGATATTTGGATCCCGATCCTACTGTAAGTATATGCTACTTATCAGGATATTCGTCACTTAACGATCAATGCTATAAACCTAGTAGGTGTCCAGAAAGGTGTCAGCGGGGTTACGCCCCCAGAGAAAAGAGGTTATTTAATTAAGGAACTTCGCGAAAGCGTTGGAAAACCTCCCTCGAAGTATCGACACTGGCCTGGCTGAACGGTTAAGCAAGTATTGTACGGTGAGAATAGTCCTGGCTAATTCTTCTTTTATGGTTTGAGGAAGGATTCGAGAAACAGTGGGAGCCATCCAGTTTAGATAAACTAAAAAACCACTCTAAACTTGCAAGAGCATCATGCTAAAGTGTTTTCTTCTCTCTCCTAATTGCAGCGACCCTGAAAATGACTGGACTTAAGTTACTTTTAGAAAAGAATATACTGACGGGGCCAAACTATAAAGATTGGCTGCGGAATGTCAAAATGGCTTTGACCTATGACAAACTGGGGTACGTCCTCACCGCTACGGCACCTGCTGTCCCTGATCCCAAATCCAGCAATGCGGATAAGGAAATCCGCAAAACCTGGGATTTAGATTGCGCGAGAGCCAAGTGCGTCGTGCTTGCCTCTATGGACAATGAACATCAGAGGAGGCACGAGGATATGTCCCTGGATGGCATATTTCTCCATACAAAGGAACTTTATGGAGAGCAATCTCGTATAGCAAGATACGAGACCTCTAAGAACTTGTTTCGAGCGAGGTTGGCTGTCGGGTCATCGGTAGGTGAACATGTCCTACAGATGATCGGCTATATTGAAGAGCTCGCAGACCTTGGGACGACTTTGGATAATGAGCTGTATACAGACCTTATTCTCCAGTCCCTTCCTCCCACCTACGCCCAGTTTATCCTCAACTTCAATCTTCAAGGAAAAGAAGTTGAACTTGCGGAACTCCTGAACATGTTAAGGAGTGCAGAGGGCACCTTGCAGAAGGCAAGGGAAACACCCGCTATGTTTGTTGGCGGTGCATCTTCTTCCGGGTCCAAGGCTAGGGCCAAAGGAAGGAAGAAGAAGGCCGCACCCAAACCTAGAGGAGGTGTTAGTAAGGTGGGAAAGAAGGGAAAGAAAAAGTTTGCAGCACCGGTAGTTGGCCTGGATGAGTGCTTCCATTGTCACAGGAAAGGGCACTGGTAGAAGGATTGCAAGGCGTGGAACGCCAAGAACCAGGAACCGAAGCAAGCTGTGGCTTCGACTTCAGGTGTGTTTGTAATTGAGAATTGTCTGTCGATCAACTCTACTTCCTGGGTATTGGATACCGGATCAGGATCTCATATTTGCAATTCATTGCAGGCACTGAGAAACCGTAGAGTGCTAAAGGAAGGTGATATGATCCTCAGGGTTGCTAACGGAGCTAGCGTGGGAGCTGCGTCCGTCGGGGATTATCACCTAGGATTGACGAGTGGACATATTTTGGTTTTACATAACTGTTATTTTGTACCAAGCTTAACGTGTAATATCATATCAGTTTCCTTATTATCAAATAAAGGTTATGATTTCACGTTTGAAAGAGATGTTGTTAACATCCACCTTAATCATGGTTTGATTGGGTCCGGTACTCTAAATAACGGTATATATGTTTTAAACCAACTCCAAATTTTCAATGTCCAGAACACACTAAAAAGAAAGTCTCCAGATTTAAATAAAGCTTTCTTATGGCATTGTAGACTGGGTCACATCAATGAGAGAAGGTTGACTAAGTTGCATAGAGAAGGATATTTAGACACGTTCGAATATCAATCTTATGACACTTGTCAATCTTGTCTCAAAGGAAAGATGACAAAGACTCCATTTACTGGACAAGGAGTAAGAGCGAGCGAGCTCTTAGGACTCATACACAGTGATGTATGCGGTCCAATGTCTACACATGCAAGAGGTGGTTATTCCTACTTCATTACTTTTACAGACGATTTCTCTAGGTTTGGACATGTCTTCTTGATGAAGCATAAATCCGAGGCCTTTGAGAAATTCAAGAAGTACAAGAGTGAAGCGGAAAACCAAACAGGCAAAAGTATTAAGACACTGAGATCTGATCGAGGTGGAGAATACTTAAGTGCCGAGTTCCTAGGTTACCTAAAAGAGAAAGGAATTCTCTCTCAGCTTACTCCTCCATACACTCCACAGCATAACGGTGTATCGGAGAGACGGAATCGAACCCTATTGGATATGGTACGATCCATGATGAGTAATGCTGAGTTACCGCGATCTTTCTGGGGGTATGCGCTAGAATCAGCGATACATCTTTTGAACAGAGTTCCAACCAAAACTGTGCCTACCACACCATATCAGATGTGGAGTGGGATGAAACCCTATCTTCAGTACCTGAAGACATGGGGATGTCCAGCTTTTGTAAAAAAGCAGCATCCGGACAAGCTCGAGGCACGCTCAGTAGAGTGTAAGTTTATGGGATATCCGAAGAACTCTACAGGATATTGTTTCTATTACGCAGAGGAACAAAAGGTTTTTGTTTCTCGTCATGCCCGCTTCTTAGAAACTGAATTTTTGGAAAATCAGAAGAGTGGGAGCGTAGTAGAACTGGAAGAAATTCCAGAACCACAAACTGCTACTGAAAGTTTGGTAGAACCAGAGGTTCAAGAAGAACAGAACATTCCCGCACCCCTCCGCAGGAGTAGTAGGCCGTCTCATCCGCCTGAGAGATACTACGGTTTTCTCATTGATGGGGATAGAGAGGATTGCATCATAGATGATGATGAACCTACTGACTTCCGGCAGGCCATCCAGAGCGGCGACTCGGTACGATGGCTAGATGCAATGCGGACCGAAATGGAGTCCATGTACACCAACAAAGTATGGACTTTGGACTTTGCTCCAGATGGGGTAAAACCCATAGGATGCAAATGGATCTTCAAGAAAAAGATTGGTGTAGATGGACAGGTGGAAACCTATAAGGCTAGACTTGTTGCAAAGGGTTTTCGTCAAAGACCTGGTTTGGACTATGACGAAACTTTTTCTCCAGTGGCTATGCTCAAATCCATTCGGGTCCTTCTTGCTATTGCTGCCTTCCATGATTATGAAATCTGGCAGATGGACGTAAAGACGGCTTTTCTGAATGGAAATTTAGAAGAGAGCGTCTATATGGATCAGCCAGAGGGTTTCAATCAGAGTGGGAGCAGCGGGAAAGTATGCAAGCTGCTTAAG
Organism: Agapanthus africanus; assembly: GCA_030015575.1. NCBI lineage: Eukaryota > Viridiplantae > Streptophyta > Magnoliopsida > Asparagales > Amaryllidaceae > Agapanthus > Agapanthus africanus. The sequence continues at coordinate 509,403,311 of JASDDO010000026.1, read as the reverse complement.
TCTATTTATGGACTAAAGCAGGCATCGCGGAGTTGGAACATCTGTTTTGATGAGACAGTCAAAGAGTATGACTTTATCAAAAATCCAGATGAACCGTGCATATATAGTAAAGTTGTGGCCAGAAGTGTCGTATTCCTCGTCTTATACGTGGATGACATTCTATTGATAGGAAATGACGTTCCTATGCTACAATCTGTCAAAGGATTCTTGTCACACAGGTTCTCCATGAAAGACCTGGGTGATGCCTCTTACATTCTGGGGATCCGGATCTATCGTGATAGATCCAAGAGGATGTTGGGACTTTCGCAGTCCAGGTATATCGACACTGTACTGAAAAGATTCAGTATGGAAGATTCTAAGCGCGGTAATCTACCGGCTTGTCACGGAATCACCCTCTCCAAAGAGATGTCTCCCAAGACTGATTTGGAAAGGGAACGCATGTCTATTATACCCTACGCTTCTGCGGTAGGCTCTATAATGTATGCGATGTTATGTACCAGACCAGATATAGCTTACGCACTGAGCGTGGTAAGCCGGTATCAGTCAGACCCAGGGGAGAAACACTGGATAGCAGTAAAGAACATTCTCAAGTACCTGAGGAGGACTAAGGAGATGTTCTTGGTTTACGGCGGAAAAGACCTCAGGTTGGAGGCCTTTGCTGATTCCGGCTTCCAGAGTGATAAGGACGATTCCAAGTCCATGTCGGGTTATGTCTTTACCCTCAATGGAGGGGCGGTGTGCTGGAAGAGCTCCAAGCAGGACACCGTTGCTGACTCGACGATGGAAGCGGAGTATATAGCTGCTTGCGATGCTGCAAAAGAAGCAGTCTGGATGAAGAAGTTCCTAACAGAACTTCAGGTGGTTCCTACCATAGTTGATCCAATACCTCTGTATTGCGACAACAACGGAGCTATAGCTTTAGCGAAGGAACCAAGGTCCCATCAGAAGTCCAGACACATCTTGAGGCGGTATCACCTGATCAGGGAGATCATTGATCGTCAGGAGATCGAGGTTCGGAGAGTTGCTTCTGAAGAGAACATTGCTGATCCATTCACGAAGGCCCTTCCTCAGATTCAGTTCGAGAGGCTACTCGAGATCATTGGTCTACGATATGCCAGTACATGGCCCTAGTGCAAGTGGGAGATTGTTAGTGTTTATGCCCTAGAAGGCCATTACTGTATCATACTAGTTTGTATATTACTTAATGGAAGTTTGGGATATTCACATGTATATATATAACAGTCTTGCTAAACATGGTAGTATGCTACTTGGTTTTTCTATCTTAATATGTGAGTGTACGTATTGATAGAGCTCTTAGGATCTTGCTTGTCTACCAGCGTTGTGATGGCAGTCACACTAGTGGGGGCTGGGTAGTCTACAAGCACATCCTTATTCAGGTCCCTGGTCGTTGGATTATCGAGACAGAGCATCGATATCCGGAGTAGACTAGTGTGTACGTTTCTCATCCCAGTTGGGAAGATGGTCTGTCCCACAGCCGTCAGTACGTCGTACTGGAGATAGTATGCAGGTGCTCGTTAGGTTACGGGTACACCGGACAGGACTCACAGGGAACTGTTGGTTGGTTTGATACCAGTCGTCAGTAAGCAGTTCCCAGGTGACATGAGTACAGCGTAGTCCGCAGACTTGACACTGCCACTTCGCCTCGAGTGTGTCCCACTGTTCTTAGATTGCCACCCTACCACGGCTCAAAGGAGTCGTGCAAACAGGTAGCAGTTGGATGCAGTCCCGAGCACTTGGAGGCAGTGGCGGTTAGAAAGGATTCGTCCCTCCCGGTATTGGGAGTAGATATCGTGCTGTGTCAGAGAGCCATTACGCAAAGTCCCTGGCCAGGGCAAGCGAGATTTGCTGGTAGGTTCCAGTAGTTTCTCAGGGTGTAATGGGCTTCGCTCCGACACGACTTATACCGCTATTAGGGGACTGACGCTTGCCGCCCCCTAGGCCCGATATGCGATAGTCTTGGACGAACGGACCGGACTGTATGGAGATTGTCACATCTGACTCAGTAGGAGTTCGGATGGGTTTCCTCATCGGCCTTCTTATCGACAACTACCTGGGGACAATTACGTACAGCTAGTGCCGCTTGCGGTCTGTGGTTAAACCCACTGCCAGCGTAGTAGTCGAGTCTCTAGAGTCCCACACAGAGAGTTTCCTACTCCAGGCAAAACGATATAGAGGTCGCATGGTTTTGCGACAAAGGGTTCGGACGCATACGTGCGTTTACGCACGTACGACTTTCGGACAGTTTTTACCAGTCGGCTTTGGTTTAAGCCAGTTACTGGTATCCGGTTATTGGATTTTTACAGTCTAAAGTTTTTCCGTATTTTTACGGATCGGAGGGGCGTTCTCGTAATTACTCGAGAAGCTTCTAGAAGATGGTGACTAAGGAGGGTTATGTGTCATATTCATTGAATGAGTTATATGAGTCATGGTGGTGATTCATTCATTTCATTAATGCACATTTATTGCTTAATGACTCATGCTAATGAATCACCACTAGATATTTTATGAAGCATGATTATTCATCACTCTTTATTCTTTTCTTCTTATTAGATAATGCTTCATATATATTATGATACTCATAACTTATTCTCATAAGATAATTCACATTCTCTCTCCTCAAGCTCTCTCTCTTCAAAAGACTAATCCTTACCCTCATGTGTTGAGATCTAGGATTAGTTAGACTAATCAATCCATAACCATCACTCTACTTCATCTAGCTTCTTTGATTAGCAATCCAAGAAGGTTAGTTGCCTCAAGTTTAGAGGCTAAGCTTGGAGTTTTGCTCTCGGGTGGATCGTCTACTACCTAGAGAAGGCCGAGGAGAACAAGGAGATCGTAAAGATGAAGGACTAGTTTCTTTTGGTATAATCCCTAAACACAATAGTTAAGAAACACTTTGTGTACGGTTATTTATAGTTTAGCTTCGATTCAAGAGGTTAGTCGATGTTCGTTCTTTAAACTTGATCGTTTTTGAAAATTCCGCCTCCCCATAAGTACTGGGGTGTACTACATCGACTTACACTAAGACACCCTTCACTACATCCTAGACTACTTGGTTTAGCAAACCAAGTTCTCTAGTTGCTCCTTTAGTTACATAGTTAGGAGCTTGAGCCATAGATCATGCTCCTCGGGTGGATCATCTACGACAAAAGGAGACCGGAGAACAAACTCGATCCCGGAGGACCGATGGAGCCAGAGTTGGAGTTCAAGCATGTTCAAGGTGGATGCATGGAGCTAAGGATGAAGAACGAAGACCGAAGAACTTGGTTCGTTTGATAAGAATTCCTCATCATACTAGATAGCTCTCCTTATGTAGCTAGTTAGTTTTATGGAAAGATCCGGATTTTAGAGTTAAACTAGTGCCAAGTTTTTTTCGTTAGAAAATTTTTGTTCCGCATTTGGCCATGGAAGTTGGCCGGGACACTAGGGTAACCCTTCATGGTATCAGAGCCATCCCATAATACCTATACTAGCTTGTTTAAACATGTTTAACAACGATCGACCGAAAATTTCAAAAACCGCATTTCATTTCCTGTAGTTTCTGTCAATTTTTAAACGTGCTTGAAAAATCAATTTTATAGTCTCAAAAAATCATGCAGGCTTTTTTAAGATCCCTGAAGAAATTTAGTCATGTGATCCCTCCAAAGCACCACGGAACCGCTGCGTAAACCCCCTATTGGCTGCGCTTCCAAGGCTATTTTCGAGCCCACGTGAACAAAATTTCTTCTGGGCCTCTTATTTTCGAAATTATGGTTTCTGGAATAATTTTTTTTGGGCACAGATTTGTTACAGTGTTGGTTTAATACTTGGGGCCTACTTGGAAAGTTTGGTCGATCGTAATTTTAAAATACGTATTTTGTTATCAGTACTTAGTTTAGATTATGAGACCGTGAATGTCATTTGATCGGTAAATCCGGCTATCTGCTATATGTTCTTTTACACGGATTTACGAACGTGACATTCGCGTTGATGTTTCTATGATTGTACTGATGTTGTGGTTGGATTGTCGTGGTGGATAGCATGTGGTGCAATGTTAGAAATACAGTTTATAATTCATTTATACATTTTTTATTGCGGGGCGAGCGTCCGACATGTGGACTGCCGTCTTTGCCGTTTGTATATTATTTTGGGGCACGACTGGGCTGAGGTCGATGTCACCAGTTGTATATATTTTTTTAATATTCTGTACTAGGATTACCCCACGGCGGAGGGCACGGATAGCCGGGTTCTAGAAGGCAACAAACCTGCATCTCATAGCATCGAGACGGAGGAGGCTTCATTCTCATGGCGCTGAGACGGAGGGGGCTTCATTCTAGAACTGTCGGGCTATTCTCCGCACTCGTAGGGGATACAGGTTTTCATTGCACATGCTATCCACACGACCGAAACGTCGGGTTTCATTTGCGGCTCAAATGAAACCCGGGGCTCCAAGATTATCCACCATTCTGTAATGTTATCTGTGATGTTGTTTATTATCATGCCTGGGACGAATGTTATATATACTTATATATATATATACTAGTAGATGTTGTATATGTTTTGCACCCGCGTTAGTCCAGCCCCCGCTCTGTCGTTAGTTAAGTAACCTAACGGGTGATGACGGGGCCCAGTGGCGAATGCGAATAGCATATACGTACATCGTATTTTCGTTCTTTTCTGGTGTGATAGGTTACAAATTTGATGGGGCCGCATTAATTTTAATTAATGCAAGATAAAAAACCTAAAAGATGTTGTTGGAACCAGATTTTAAAATTGAAATTACAGACGTTCTTTTTTGCTTTGCACAGTGGTATTCAGTTTGGAATATCCAGCACCTCATTCGACGAGGCAAGGGCCGAGATCCCTTTACTGGGTGTGACCCCTTGAGTAAAAGTTTGCGTCAGGGTAATAACTTGACTATAGTTGACTAATTTTTGCTTTGCATTGTGGTATTCAGTTTGGAATATCCTGTACCTCATTCGACGAGGAAAGAGCCGAGATCTCTTCACAGGGAGTGACCTCTTTAGCAAAAGTTTTCGCCACTATATATTTCTAAAACTACTGAGGTTCCTTCAACGATACCAAGTTCATTACATTTATGGGTTTTTCGCCAAAAATCCAGTCGTAGCCCTCCGTCATTTCAGAATAATAATATTTAGTATCCGTGCTGCATTTGTTGACCTAGTCAAGGCGTAGTGTACGGTAGCTAAGTGGTATTTTTCTGTGCATTGTAAATGCGATTAGTTAGGACAGTCGTACGGCTTTGTTGACCTAGTCAAGAGCTCATACGGGTGGGTTTAATGCAATCAAGAAAATGACGGGTAGAACTTGACTAGCGGTTTATGGTTTATTGACCCAGTCAAGGTCATAAACCGTTAGGGGCAAAAACCACATCGAGAGTTTCAAACATACAGGAAACTTGCAGATTTAGCATACCTTCTGGAGTGTGGTGACTAGAGTGGATTCCATCTAGTGCATCACACAATGATAGTTGGATCCCGATCCCACTGATTAGTATGATTACTCTTGGGAGATTTTTTCACTTAACAATCAATGCTATAAACCAAGTAGGTGTCTAGAACGGTGGTAGCGGGGCTACACCTCCAGGGAAAAGAGGTTTTGTAATTAAGGAACTTCGCGAAAGCATTGGAAAATCTCCCTCGAAGTACCAACACCAGCCTGGCTGAAAGCAAGTATTATGACGTGCGATTAATCCTGACTAGTTCTTCCTTTAGGGTTTGAAGAAGAATTTGAGGAAACAGTGGGAGCCATCCTGGTTAAATTAATTAATAAACCAATCTAATCTTGCAAGAGCACACGTTGAGTATTTTCCCTCTCTCTCTCTAGGTAGCAACCATTTCACGCCCTAATCAAGATAATAAAATGTATCGCTTGACCGGTCCGAATTCTTATTCGAAGCTGGGAAACGTCGGTTCGGCTCTAACTTATGACAAAAGTCATAAATATGAGCAAGGGAAAGAGGAAAGCATGAATTCCTTGATGACCTCATCGAAGAAGAAGCATACTATTGCATCTCCTTCAGGTGTTCTTGTAATTGAGAACTGTTTTTCGATCAGTCCTACCTCCTGGGTACTAGATACCGGATCAGGATCTCATATCTGTAATTTATTGCAGGGATTAAGAAAAAGTAGGATAGTTGGATCTGGTGATATATCCCTCAGAATAGGAAACGGAGCACAAGTTAATGCTGTGGCCGTCGGTGAATATCACCTAGTATTGCCAAATGGCAATGCTATGATTTTGAACAATTGCTACTATGTACCTTCCATGCTATGCAACATAATATCAGTTTCTTTACTTGATAAAGATGGATACAACTTTGTTCTTGATAGAAATATCATGAACATCTACCTTCATAAGGTATTGGTTGCAGAAGGTACACTGTGTAATGGTATCTATGTTCTAAATCAGAATACAGTTCTCAATATATAAAACACACGCAAGAGGAAGAGTTCAGATGTGAACGAATCCTACTTGTGGCATTGTAGACTTGGTCATATCGGAGAGAAAAGGCTGAGTAAGTTACATAAAGATGGACTCTTGAATACGTTCGAATTTTCATCTTATGAAACTTTTCAGTCTTGTGTCAAAGGAAAGATGACCAAATCTCCGTTCACCGGACATGGAGAAAGAGCAGCAGAGCTCTTGGGATTCATACACAGTGATGTGTGTGGTCCGATGTCTATGCATGCAAGGGGTGGGTTCTCATACTTCATCACATTCACTGACGATCTCTCTAGATTCGGATATGTGTATCTTATGAAACACAAATCTGAAGCTTTTGATAAATTCAAAGAATTCAGGAACGAAGTAGAGAACCAGACTGTCAAAAGTATTAAGATCCTCCGATCTGATAGAGGAGGTGAATACTTGTGCACGGAATTCCTAGAATACTTAAAAGAGAATGGAATTCTCTCTCAGCTTACTCCTCCATATACACCACAACACAACGGTGTATCGGAGCGGAGGAATCGTACCTTATTGGATATGGTTTGCTCCATGATGAGTAGTGTTGAGTTGCCTCTTTCATTTTGGGGGCATGTGCTGGAGACAGCAGTATACCTATTGAATGATCTTCCGTCCAAATCAGTGCTTAAGACACCGTTCGAGATATGGAATGGAAAAATGCCATATCTTAAAAGATTTAAGATATGGGGTTGTCCGGCTTATGTTAAAAAATATAAACCAGATAAACTAGAGGCACGGTCAGTTTTATGTAAGTTTGTGGGATATCCAAAGAATAGTTATGGATATCTGTTCTACCACACCGAGAAACAGAAGGTGTTTGTTGCTCAACATGCTGTTTTCTTGGAAACAGAGTTTCTTGCAAAAGAAATTAGTGGGAGCACGGTATAATTAGAAGAAATTCCAGATGGACAAATTGCAACTAAAGATTTGGTGGAACTTCAGGATTCAATAACCCTGGACGAACCTCAGCCACTCCGCAGATCTAGTAGGATTTCTCATCCACCCGAGAGATACTACAGTTTTCTCATAGATGGGGATTGAGAGGATTGCATCTTGGAAGAAGATGATTCTACTAGTTTCAGGCAGGCCATTAACAGTAGGGACTCTGATAAGTGGCCGGATGCTATGCAATCTGAAATGGAGTCCATGTACACCAATAAAGTGTGGACCCTAGAGGTTGCTCCACCTGGGGTAAAACCCATTGGATGCAAATGGATCTACAAGAAGAAACTTGGTGTAGATGGGCAGGTGGAAACCTATAAGGCTAGACTCGTTGCAAAAGGTTTTCGTCAAAGACCAGGAGTGGACTATGACGAAACCTTTTCTCCAGTGGCTATGCTCAAATCCATTAGGATCCTGCTTGCCATTGCTGCCTTCCATGACTATGAGATCTGGCAGATGGACGTAAAAACGGCTTTTTTAAACGGAAGTTTAGAAGAGTGCGTTTATATGGATCAGCCAGAAGGTTTTGTAGACAGTGGGAGCAACGGAAAGGTGTGCAAGTTGCTCAAATCCATTTATGGATTGAAGCAAGCATCGGGAAGCTGGAATATCTGTTTTGATGAGACAGTCAAGGACTTTGACTTCATCAAAAACGAGGATGAGCCTTGTATTTATAAGAAATTGTAGGACGAACTGTCGTATTCCTAGTCTTGTACGTGGACGACATTCTTTTGATAGGAAATGACGTTCCTATGCTACAATCGGTCAAGCTATTCTTATCATAAAGGTTCTCCATGAAAGACCTAAGTGATGCCTCGTACATTCTGGGGATCAAGATCTACAGAGATAGTTCCAAGAGATTATTGGGACTTTCACAGTCCAGGTACATAGAGACCATACTAAAGAGATTTAGTATGGAAGATTCCAAGCGCGGTAACATACCCGCATTGCACGGAATCACCCTCTCCAAGGAGATGTCTCCCAAGACTGACGAGGAGAGGGTTCGCATGAGCACTATACCCTACGCTTCGGCGGTAGGATCTATAATATATGCGATGCTCTGTACAAGACCAGATGTAGCTTACACACTAAGCGTGGTGAGCCGGTATCAGCCAGACCCAGGTGAGAACCACTGTACAATAGTAAAGAACATTCTCAAGTACCTGAGAAGGACTAAGGAGATGTTCCTAATTTACGGTAATGGAGACCTCAGGGTCGAGTTCTTTACCAACTCAAGCTTCCAGAGTGATAAGGATGACAGCAAGTCTGTCTCGGGTTTTGTGTTTACCCTCAACGGAGGGGCGGTATATTGGAAGAGTTCCAAACAGGATACCGTCGCAGACTCGACGGTGGAGGCTGAATACATTGCTGCTAGCGATGCCGCAAAAGAAGCGGTCTGGATGAAGAAGTTCATAGCTGAACTTCAGGTGGTTCTGTCCATTGTTGATACAATAACAGTGTATTGTGACAACAATGGGGCTATAGCTTTAGCGAAGGAACCACGATCCCATCAGAAATCCAGGACATCTTAAGGTGGTATCACATGATCAGGGAGATCATAGATCGCCAGGAGATCGAGGTCCGGAGAGTAGATACGAAAGACAACACGGCGGATCCATTTATAAAGGCCCTCCCTTAAGCACAGTTCGAGCGACTTTTTGGGATGTTGGGTATGCGGTACGCCAGCAGCTCGCCTTAGAGCAGACGTTGGGTATTCGGTATGCTAATCACTGACCTTTAGTGCAAGTGGGAGATTGTTGGATGTATATGCCCTAGAGGCCAGTATTGTATATGTATACATATGGATACTAGGGCTATGTATGTACAAAACGATCTTGCTCAGTTATATAGTATATTATTTGACTTGTCTTTGTGGGATATGTGTATTTATTTGTGTTGTGGTTATATCTTGCTTGCATATATTGACAAAGATTCGATACGGTAGTATACTATTGTGGTTTGTCTTTATCTTAACATGGCATGTGTCATACTCGTTATTACATATTGCGGTTACACGTTGATAAAGCCCTTAGGATCTTGCTTGACTACCTGCGTTGTGATGGCGATCATACTTATGGGAGCAGGGTAGTCTATAAGCACATCCTTAAATGGTCCCTAGTCGCGTGAGTATCGAGACTGGGCATTGATACTCCAGAGTAGATTGGTGTATACGTTTCTACCAAGTCGGGGGGATGGTTAGTCCCGCAGCCATTGGTCTGATGCACCTAAGATCGTATACAGGTGCTCACTGGGTGTGAGTACACTGGACGGGCTCACCGAGAACTTCTATGTGGTACTATACCTATCGTCAGATGGAAGTTTTCAGGTGACATGTGTACAGGTTAGTCTTTGGACCCGAGATCGGCATTTGTCTCGTGTGAGTTCCCACTGAACTTTGATCACTGCCCTACCACGGCTCTACTGAGTCGTGCAAGCAGGTTTTGGTTGGGTTCGGTCCCGAGCCACATGGAGGCAGTGATCGATTGTCGGGGATTCGTCTCTCCCGGTATAGGGAGTCGATATCGCACTGTGATTCGATTGGTCAGGACTATAAGACCTTGGCCAAAGAACTTAGGATTTACTGATAGGTTGATCAATAGTTTCCCAGATTAGTCCTGAGCCACATCGACACGACTTATCAGGTTGTTAGGGTCTGACGTTCACCATCCCCTAGACCCGATATGCGATAATCTTTGACGAAGAGTCCAGACTGTACGGATATTGTCACGGATAGGCTCAGTAGGGGATCCGGATGAGTTTGCTCGTCGGCCTTCCTTTTCGACAGGTACCTGGGCAACCGTTACGTATAGCTAGTGCCGCTGACGTGCTTGTGGTTAAACCCACTGCCAGAGTACTGTCGCGTCTTTAGAGTCCCACACAGAGGGTTTCCCTGATCCAGGCAAAACGATGTAATAGCCATATTAGATACGTGCAGGGTTCGATCGATCGATCTACTTGGTACTCTGATTTTCGATCGGACAGTTTGTAATACTAGCCGGCTCGGATTTGAGCCGGATTATTAAATCGGGTATTGATTTAATAATTTACGTATATGTATTTCGATATATATATTCTAGTATTACGTTCTTCGTGTTATTCTATCTCTTTTGGGCGTTCGGATTTTTATCTGATTGCCGATATATTTGTACAGTAGACTGAAATCCGTATTTACTACAGATTTCCTTCTAGAAGGTGGCCACCTCATTTTGGTTTTTCCATTTATTTCATAAATGGAATAAGGTGTTAAGTGAGAGGTAAGGGAGGAAAGGTAGTGACCATGCTTCAATAGTAGACAAATGAATTTATAATTAATTTTGGAGTTACTATTGAAGCATGGTTGCTAATTGTTTAATGAAAGAAATCATACACAAAACCTATGTGTGTATTTTCTCTTTCATGCTATGCTTCATTATTTTTCTTGAGCTCTTTTTTCTCTTGCTCTCCTCTTTCCTCTCTAGCTTTCTCCACCTTCATCTTCTTCCTCTTCACTACCTTCTCATGTGTTGAGAATCAAGTGAAAAGGTAAGAAAGAGATAGCTAAACACTAAGACACCCTTCACTACATCCTAGACTGCTTGGTTTAGCAAACCAAGTTCTCTAGTTGCTCATTTAGTTACATTGTTAGAAGCTAGAGCCATGGATCATGCTCCCTGGGTGGATCATCTACGACAAAAGGAGACTAGAGAACAAGCTTGATCCCGGAGGATCGATGGAGCCGGAGTTGGAGTTCAAGCATGTTCAAGGTGGATGCAAGGAGCTAAGGATGAAGAGCGAAGACCGAAGGACTTGGCTCGTTTGGTAAGAATTCCTCATCATAGTAGATAGCTCTCCTTGTGTAGCTAGTTAGTTTTATGGAAAGATCCGGGTTTTAGAGTTAAATTAGTGCCAAGTTTTGTTCGTTAGAAAATTTTTGTTCCGCATTTGGCCACGGAAGTTGGCCGGGGCACTAGGGCAACCCTTCAGCAATAACTTATCGAATCAACACTTGATCCGATAACCCGGCTATATCACATATAACCGACCGATGCCACAAATCGCGAGAATAGAATGCAGTATCACATATGCGCATTAATCTTGGTCCTGCACATATCACATATGTGCTCCTACTCTGTTTCGCATGAACCAGGAAACCTCTGTGTAGGACTCTAAAGACTCGTCAATACGCCGGCAGTAGGTGATGATCATATCAAACACCCATAAGCCGCAAGCGGTCTGCTAAACGTAACGGCCATCCGAGTATTGAGCGATCAGAAGATCAACAAGCATTCCTGCTCATACTCCTGCGAATCCAATCAGTAACACTACCGTACAGTCCGGTCTCTTCGTCTGATATGTCGCATATCTCGCCTGGGGGTGGTAAACGTCACACCCCAATAGCTTGACAAATCATGCCGATATGAGGCTCATAACGGGTCGAGAAACTACTGATAACACTTACCAGTAAATCTCAAAATCAGCCCTGGCCAGGGACTTCCTGTTATAGCCAATCGAGCACAGCGCAATATCAACCCCCAATATCGGGAGAGACTAATTCCCCTCCTATCGCTCATTGCCTCCATGTGACTCGGGACTGTATCCAAAAACCACCATTTTGCACATTCTCTTGAACATGATAAGGTAGAAATCAAAGTAAAGTGGGAATCACACAAGACTCTATGATGATCTCGGGTCAACAGACTAACCTATACCAGTGTCACCAGAGAACTGCCATTTGACGTGAGGTATAATACCATCTAGGAGTTCTCGGCGAGTCCGTCCAGTGTACCCAGTCTCCACTGAGCACCCACATACCATCTTTGATGTCAAACACCAATAGATATGGGATCATTCATCGCCCACCTACATGGGTCGAGAAGCTATACGCTAGTCTACTCTGGTATATTGATGCCCCGTCTCGATACACCCATGACCAGGGAAATTAAAGGATGTACTTACCGACTACCATTGTCCCACTAGTATGATCCGTATCATAATCCAGGTAGTCAAGTAAACATCCTAAGGGCTTTACCAACATGTAACAGAGAGACAATCAGTATATATGTTAAGATAAAGAGTAACCAGATAGCATATTATCATGTCGAGCAAGAAAGTCCTCCCTATATATGTCCAAGCATCCACTACAATATACATCTCATGTACAGTAATTGCCTCTAAGGCATACATATAACTAAGAATCTCCCACTTGCACTAGGGCCATCATATAGCAGTGGTTGTAGTATCTCATACTCAACCATCCCATAAAAGTCTCTCTCTGGAAAAAAGCCTTTGTGAGTGGATCCGCCGTGTTTTCCTCTGAGTCTACTCTCCTAACCTTGATCTCCCTGGAGATCAACCATCTCCATGATCAGGTGATACTGCCTTAGAATATGTCTGGGTTACTGATGGGACGGGGGTCCTAGGAATAAGCCACAACTCCATTGTCACACAATAGTAGGAACGAAGCTCATCTCATGAAATAATATACACCCAGACTGCCTCTTTGGTAGAATCTTTGGTAGCGATGTATCTAGCCTTTTTCGTCTAGTTTGCCACGGTATCTAGCTTGGAACTCTTCCAACATACCGTCCCTCCACTGAGGATAAAGACAATGCCTGTGACTGACATTCAGTCGACCTTACCACCCTGGAAGCTCGAATCGGTAAAGGACTCCTATTGGAGTTCTCCATTACCATACACCAAGAGCATCTCTTTAGTCCTTTTCAAGTACTTGAGAATGCTCTTCACAGCTGTCCAGTGACTCTCTCCTAGATCTGCTTGATACCTACTCACTACACTTAGTGAGTATGCTACATCGGGTCTGGTACATACCATCGCGTACATGATAGAGCCTACTGCCGAAGCATTTGGTATCCCTTGCATGCGAGCTCTCTCCAAATCAGTCTTGTGAGACATCTTTTTGGAGAGAGTGAGTCATGAGATCGTGGGTAAAAACCCACGCTTGGATTCATCCATACTAAACCTCTTTAGTATGCTGTCAATGTACCTGGATTGGGACAATCTCAGTATCCGTTTAGATCTATCTCTATAGATCTTAATCTCCAAGATATAGGAGGCATCCCTTAGATTTTTCATTGAGAATCTTTGTGATAAGAAGAGCTTGACCGATTGCAGCATAGGAACATCATTTCCTATCAAGAGTATGTCATCCATGTACAATACGAGGAAGACAACCTTACTCTCTGCCACCTTCTTGTATATACAAGGTTCATCTACATTTTTAATAAAGTCAAACTCTTTGACTACCACATCAAAACAGATGTTCCAACTCCGCGATACCTGCTTTAACCCGTAGATGGATTTAAGCAACTTGCACACTTTCCCGCTGCTCCAACTGTCCATGAAACCCTCTGGCTGAGTCATGTATACGCACTCTTCTAAATCACCATTTAGAAAGACGGTCTTAACATCCATTTGCCAGATTTCATAGTCATGGTATGCAGCGATGGCAAGCAGGATCCGGATGGACTTAAGCATAGCTACTGGAGAAAAGGTTTCATCATAGTCCACACATGGTCTTTGACGAAAACCTTTTGCAACATGTCTAGCTTTGAAAGTCTTAACTTTTCCATCTACACTAAGTTTCTTCTTAAAGATCCATTTGCTCCCGATGGGTTTTACCCCTTTAGGAGCAACTTTCAAAGTCCACACTTTGTTGGTGTACATGGATTCCATCTCAGATCGCATTGCATAAAGCCATTTCACATAGTCCCCACTCATGATGGCCTGCTCGAAACTAGTTGGGTCATCATTTACCATGATGCAATCCTCGGTTCCACCGTCTACGAGAAAACCGTAGTATCTCTTAGGTGGATAAGGAACCCTACCAAATCGGCGGAGAGGCTGGGGTTCGTTGGGAACTATCGAATCTTCCGGTTCCACTAAATCTTCAGTTGCAGTTTGTGCTGCTGGAACTTCTTCCAGCTCTACCTCTTCGCCACTAATTTCTTTTGCAAGAAATTCCTTTTCTAAAAAGGTGGCATATTGAAGAACAAACACCTTTTGTTCCTCAGCGTGGTAGAATATATATCCTTGTGAATTCTTTGGATATAATACAAGCTTGAAAAGGACTGAACGTGCCTCGAGTTTGTCCGGATTTTGCCTTTTGACATAGGCCGGACAACCTCATATCTTAACTCGTTTAAAATATGGTCTCTTCCCACTCCATATCTCATATGGTGTGGTAGGTACAAATTTATATGGAACTTGATTCAATAGGTATGCTACTGTCTTTAGCGCATAACCCCAAAAGAAAATAGGTAACTCAGCAGTGCTCATCATACAGCGCACCATATCTAATAGGGTGCGATTCCTCCACTCCGATACACCGTTATGCTGTGGTGTATACGGAGGAGTAAGCTGAGAGAGAATCCCATTCTCTTTTACATAGTCACGGAATTCCGTGTTCAAGTATTCTCCTCCCCGATCGGATCGCAGGATTTTAATACTTTTGCCCATCTGGTTCTCAACTTCATGCTTATATTCTTTGAATTTTTCAAAAGCTTCAGACTTGTGTTTCAATAGGAACACATGTCCGTATCTTGAGAGATCGTCAGTGACTGTAATGAAGTATGAAGAACCATTCCTAGCATGTGTAGACATGGGACCATATACATCACTATGTATCAGTCCCAAGAGTTCCCTAACTCTTTCTCCGTGTCCACTAAATGGAGTTTTGGTCATCTTTCTTTTGAGACATGACTTGCAAGTGTCATACGATGAAAATTCGAACGGATTCAAATATCCATCCTTATGTAACTTAGCTAGTCGTGTCGTATTGATATGGCCTAGTGTACAATGCTACAAGAAGGATTCGTTCATTTCTGAACTCTTCCTCTTGTGTGCGTTTTGTACGTTGAGAACTATGTTTTGATTTAGAATGTATATGCCATTTGTTTCATCCAATCAGAGCAAATTCTCTGTTCAAAATTCAAATTTTGAAATGAAGCAACGCTTCAGATGCAGCGCCAAGTGCGTGTGCCCTAAGCAGCGCATCACGTGCAAAGTACGTGTGTGCTAGTGCTAGTTGCGCTGCGCTCTAAGAAGCGGACCACATGTAAGACACGGACGCTCTAGCGCTAAGTGCGCTGCGCTCTGAGCAGCGCACCACGTGCAAAGCACGGGTGCGCTAGCGCTGGAACTAAAAGCTCCCCACCGTTAGATAAAAAATCTAATAATAATGATAAATCATTAATTGATCAGAATTAAATTCTGTTAAGAAAAGATTTCTCAAAATATATCCAAATAACAAGATTGTGCTCTGTAAATCAGAGCACCGTTGGATTAATGATCCAATGGTGATTAAAAATCACTAAAAATACAGAATAAATTCTGTTTAGAAGATTTCCCAATCTTTGTAAAAATAAGAAGATTACCTTCTGCAAATTAGAAGCCCTTGGATCAAAGATCCAACTATGGGAAAATCCCCAAATCAATTAAAGAAAAGATCTCCTTAACTAATTGAACTGATCAGCTTGCCCTATATAAAGGCCCCAAGACTTCAAGTCTGAGATATACAGAAGTATAGAGAGAAACCTCCTTATAAACTTTGAGAAATTCAAAGAAAAAGAGCAAGCTCTCAGAAGAAGAAAACTTTTTTCAAGGTAAAAAAAAATTGATGATGAACATATAGATGAAATCATCTCATAATTAAAAAGAAGAACTCACTTCTTTAAAGATCATAAATCTACAAAGACCAAGGTCTTTTCAAAAGAGATCAAAATATCCCATCATAAAATAAAAAGAAGAATATAAATTTTCTCACAGATCATAGATCTAAAAGGCTAAGGTCTTTTACAAAATAAGAGCAATACATCTCAACATAAAAGGAGGGGGGAGAATTATTCAATTCTCTTAGGATCATAGATCTATAAAGGCAAAGCCTTTCACTAAAATAAGAGATTAAAACATCTCCTACAAAATAAAAACTTTTGTTCTTAGAATCTTGAGACAAAGTCTCTTATAAACGAGAGTTTATTTCTTAGATCATAAAAATTGATCAGGTGCGCTTTGCGCTCTCGAAATAGCGCACTGCGCTCATGGGCTGGCGCTCAGCGCCAAATGCGCCACGTGTCCCTCACGTGTGCGCCACTTAACAGTTAGCGCTTTGCACTCTCGAAATAGCGCACTGCGCTCATAGGCTGGCGCTCAGCGCCAGGCACACCACATGTCAATTACGTATGCGCCACTAAACTACTAACGCAATGCGCTCATCATCCGGCGTAATGCGCCCATCATCCGGCGCTTAGCGCCAAGCGCGACACGTGTCCCTCATGTGTGCGCTACACGGCAGAAGCGCACCGCGCTCTTTGACTGGCGCAAAGCACCAAGCGCACCACGTGTTGTGCTGATAGAACATAAATTATTCTTTAATAAGCCCAGAGCTATGATGAATGCTCAGCATTCAATAAAAGGCAAAATATTGTCAGAATGTAAATTAATGCTCAGTATTATTAAAAGGGCTAAGCCCAAATAAAGGCTCCAAAGCCCAAAATAAATGTTAAACATTTTAACTTGATTGGACTTAGCCCAAGATTGGCCATAAGTCTTCAATTTAGATTAATTGAGCCCATATGCTCACAAATCTTTTAACAGATCTTAGTTCCGAATTGGACTACAGATCTCTCAACCAAAATTGGTCTAAGGGTACATCTCTGAACCCCTCTGATATATGTCGTTGTAATCCTTCAACGTTTTCAGAGAGGTGACGGGTCCCGATAGCCAATCGTTCCTCGGACTGTGGGGTCCCTTTAAACCCACGGACTATGATGTCCTTAACCTCGGACTGTGGGATCCTTAAGCCCATGGACTATGATGTCCTTAATCTCGGACTGTGGGGTCCCTTTAAACCCACGGACTATGATGTCCTTAACCTTGGATCGTAATGTCCTTAAACTAATTATGGACCGCAAAGTCCCTAAACTAAGTAATAGAGCCCAAATGCTCTTTTGTCGGATCTAAACGATCCCGTTAAGTCGATCTTAGTCTAAAATTACACTAACGTATTCTTAATAAACGTTTAACTTGATCTTAGTCTCAAATGAGACTAACGTACCCTTAAACCCAACCCCCAAACCCAAATCTAGGAAAACACAGATTTGGACTAATCCATGCCCTACGGGCGACAACATAAATTAGTCTCCGTATATAATTCACGGGCAACCAAAAATAAAACAAAGACACACGACACGAAATAACCATCTGGAGAAGGAGAAAGTGGTTACCACAATGCGGTAGCGTAATTAACTGCAGAGCCTTGCGCCTGCAGGTAAGAGTATCCCCACAATCAAAAAACCCCTCAATGAGGGGAATCTGATGAAGTCTGCTACATCGGCCGCATCCGTTTAAACCTTCGATACATGGTGCCATAAATCAACTTGGCATCTTCGGAGAGGTGGACGGATAGCACCAATTAGCATTTGCTCTCAGAATTCAGGCAAGACGGACCTACGCTGTCGCGTCTCCGTGTTTCAACAGGGGAACAGATTCTGGCACGCCCGGTGGGACCTTTTCCGCTTTCCACTCCACACTTCGTATGTCATGTTCGCGAACGAATCGCGGTTTGATATGGTTGCCCTTAGGTTCGAGGTACTAAAATTTAGTTTTGCTCCCATGCAGAAAACAGAACACCAATGGCCTCCAACTGTTCCAGCTGCAACTGCAACTCCCGTTCCACCTTATCTGGAGGTGTAAATTACAGGCCCCAAGCGGCCTCCTTGTTCAAGATGCCGGTGGAGCAAATAACTCAGGCCACCACTGGGCTGTTCTTTGGGACCATGATCCTACCGATGAGCTTCAATGCCCCGCTGCTATCGCAAGAAGCCCCAAAGAAGTTGGTCTTTGATCGACTTACCACTTTCGGGGCCCCTCTCAACGGGTCGCCCAAATCCAATGTCTCAGCTTTCAACAGACTGGGCCAGAACGCCAACAAGCCCGCGATACCCGAAGCATCCATCCTAAAGCGGATAGCCATCCCGGCTCAAGTGGACGAAATTATCAGAGAGGCTTCTTCTGCCAAGAAGTCAGTCTTCATAAGGCTGGCCGTTCTAGCTCCCGCTCCAGGTGAGGTCCTCAAAGCTGCTTCCCCTGCCCAGAGGTCTGTCTTTGACAGATTGGACATTGCCGCTCAATGGACATCGGTCTTCAAGAGGCTGACGCCGGCGACAACCCTTCGCCAAAACAGGGGGCATGATGAAGTCACCCCTACAGCTGAGACAATCCCAACGGCTCGACATGCTCGCTGTCGTCACTGGCGCCGAGCAAGGAAGGCTGGGGGCAGTTCCCCTTCTGGACTGACTCCGTCAGCTCCCATGGTGGAAATCGATGCTGCTGTTCCAACTGGGAACAGCTTTGAACCGCTTGGGAGGGTCCGCAAGAACTCTCCAACTGCCACGCTGAAAAGATCTCCTTCATCTATGGAGAATGCTACAAAAAAGAAGCCGGAGCAGCCCCCTCAGCGGCTGTCATCCAAAATTTACAAAGTTTGGCGACAGGTCCAGGAATCGGTGATTGACTAGGACTACTCTCGCCGACCAAAGAAGATTAAAGCTCAGCAAGAAAAGATCCATCCCGTGGTACCACAGAAGATGTCATCCGTCTGGATGCCCGCTATAACGGCTCTCTCAACGTCAACCGCTCATAAGAGAAGGAGGCCGAAGAAAGCCCCTGTGACTGGAGCGAATCGTAAAGACGTTGAGTCTAAATGCCCCAAGTCTGGGGGCATGGTAACACATACCGTTTATATGGCTTCTGGAAAAGAGGAAAGTCGTGCTTCTACGGGTCATCGACCGCTTACCCAATCGATAACAAAGTCTCAGGAACAACAACAGAAACTTCAGGAGATGCTAACTGCAATGTCCGCACTCACTGGGCCGAAAGAAAATCTAGAGACCTCAGAGCAGCGTCAGGAACAAGAAACTGATGATGAATTCCTCCGAAGAATGCTCAAGAAGAAAGAAAAAGAGGCCGCGGAACAGGCGGCCAACATAAAACGAATGGCTCTTTTGTTCCAAGACATGGTCGGGATGATGTTACAGCCGGAACCTCCAGCTGAAGACCCTCCGAATATCATTGAAGATGACAGAGAGGAGACATCAAACCCTCCTCAGGCTCTTTCAGCAGCAAAGGAGGAGACCATCTCCAAGGCCGCTCTGAATGATTACATTGCTCAGCAAATACGAGCTCACCAGGCGAATGGAGCGGCTGGGCAGGTCGTTAAGGCTGGACGACCTTATCCAGGCTGGTATGAACAAATAAGGTACCCGCCGGGATATACGATCCCTAAATTTCATGTATATAAAGGGACACGGAATCCGCATCAGCACGTTGCTCAATTCAGAGCCTTGTGCGGTAACAACGGAGGTGATGATAAGCTTCTGCTCCGCCAGTTTGTTGGTAGCTTGTCGGAGACGGCATTTGAGTGGTATTCGAAGCTTCCCAACGACTCCGTCAAAACTTTTGCAGAGATGGAGCTACTATTCACCCATCATTTCACGAGTGCTAGTGAACGCACCCCGATCAAAGCATTGATTAATGCCAGGGTAAAGCCAGGTGAAACGTGGGTGCGATACGCAATACGATGGCGGAATCTATGGTCAAAGTGCGAGCAGCGCATCGAAAAAGCGCTGGCAGTGGGCATGTTCGTGGGCACTCTTGACCCTCAAGCGACCATCTCCTAATTCATGATGTTCTTCAAGCTGACCACGTTCCAGGCCTTGATTGACAAACTGACCCAAATGGACCAGATGGGTCATAGACCGTCTCCTTCAAAGCCGGAGCCACGGAATGAAAAGGACAAAGGGAAAGCGACATTCGTCGCAAATGCTCAACAACAGCCCAGTGGTCCAAAATTAACTAATTTCCTAGACGAGAGACGGCGATACTATAATGAGAAAATAAAGCACCCTTATTCGTTTCCCCGGGACAAAACGAGGAGATTGCACAACAGGCTCAATAATTTTCCAAATCCAAAATGCCCATTGCAACCCGGTGAGGCTAATAGTCCCAATTATTGGCCCTACGATCAAACGGTAAGCCATCCAATTGAAGATTGCTTCGTCTTCAAGGGCTGGATTGAGGACCAGTATCAACAGGGCAAATTCGCATTGTTCAAGAAGTGGAAAATAAGCACGCCTCAACCGCATGATCTTAAAAGGGGGGACACACCAGGGGCATCGTGCTCTTTTGTTGAAGAAGTTCCATGGGAGGTCGCTCTTTCATCCAAAACGAAAAGAATGCTGAAAGATCTCCAGACATGCCCGGCAATCAGATGAAAAAGTCTACTGGAACTCGAGATCATTAAGAGAATGCTGAAACCACGCCCAACTCCAAAGATTGGTGGTGATAGTCAAAGCGCTCACACCCAGCCGTCAAATTCTTCAAAGAAGAAGAAAAAGAAGAATACCAAAAAGCCCGTGAAGCTTAGTGACAAGCGCACGGACTTGCAAAAACAGATTGACGCGCTGGAAGAATATAACCAGAAGGTGCGGACCCCAGTCACACTCCAAGAATTTCTCAGCCACGTTCTTGAGGACGGAGATGATGACAATGGAGAAGACTCGTCGGATGAGCCTGAAGATTATGTGGCAAACTGCCATGTGATCTCTCACTTGTCGATAAACGATGAAGAATCTCCTTATGCAGAGAAACTCGGGGCAGATCCTAAGCCAGAACTTCTAGGACCATCAGACGAAATGATTGATGCATTCCTGGACGAAGCTCTTCATATATGGAGACTCCCAGCTGGTCGTTAGTCAAGTAAACGGAGACTATCAAACGTGAAAACCAGAGTTTATGAAATACGGCGAGAGAGTGCAACAACTGCTCACTCGAATCCCTTCCTACACAATAGAAAGCATACCGCGCGCGAAAAATAGCAAAGCGGATTCATTAGCCAAGCTCACTAAAGAATTGGCCGACGAGAACCTCGATGACGTAAGAATCGTGGTACAAAGCCGTCGGGTTCTTGCACCGGCAGAAATATCTCCAGAGTCGTCCGAGGAGAAGGGAGCAACCGAGCAAATGACTCTATAAATAAAAGATCAGGAAAAGATTAAGGATTGGAGAGAAGTCTTTATAGACTACTTCAAATCCCATCGAACACCTGAAGATGCATCCTCAAGGCATCAGCTCATGAAACGAGCTCTATCTTTTGCCTTCGTCAATGATAATCTGTATAAGAAATCATTTGACTCCCTGTGGCTAAGATGTTTAGGACCTGAAGAGGCAAAGAGAGTCATCCAAGAAACTCATGACGGACTCTGCGGTTCTCACCCGGCCGGGCCAAAGATGAAGCTGAAGATCAAAAGGATGGGCTACTATTGGCCCACGATGATCCAAGACTGCCTTGAATATGCGAAGCAGTGCCACTCATGCCAGATTCACGGGGACTTCATTTATAAGCATCCAAATCTGCTACATCCGACGGTGGCTAGCTAGCGATTCGAAATGTGGGGAACTGACATAATCGGGCCCATCGAACCAGCATCGTCCAGAGGACATCGATTCATTTTGGCGACGACCGATTACTTTTCTAAGTGGGCAGAAGCCATATCGCTAAGAGAAGTGAAGACGAAGAATATCCTCCATTTCTTCAAGATACATGTCATTTATCGGTTCGGCATTCCGCGACGGATTATCTCTGATAACCGGCCAGCCTATAGAAGCCACAAGATCAGCCACTTCGCACAACAACATAACATAGCATGGAGATATTCATCGGTCTATAATCCCCGAGCTAACGGTCTAGCCAAGGCTTTTAACAAGACCTTGACGAAGATTGTGAAAAAGACGGTGTCTCGAAATAAGAGGGACTGGCATGAGAGATTGCATGAAGCTCTTTGGACGTATCGAACTACGTTCAAAACAGCCACGAACACAACGCCGTATGCATTGGTATTCAGCATAGAAACGGTACTCTCCCTCTAGATAGAGTTACCCTCTCTACGAGTGACGGTTCACTATGAGCTAACAGATGAAGAAAATGCTCACCTTCGGCTTGAGGAGATCGATGCCTTTGATGAAACCCGGCTCATGGTGTAACAAAATCTGGAGGCTTATAAAGCGAAGATGACGCGCTCATATGAGAGTTTGACTAGGCCGAGAACATTCCGTCAAGGCGAACTCGTGCCAGTGGTCAAAAGACCTATGATCCCCAATCGTGCCAAACGGGAGAAATTCGAGCCGAACTATGAAGGCCCGTACATCATAGACAAGGTTTACCAGGGTGGAGCCTATCTACTCATAGACATGCATGGTGAAAGACCTTTCAGGCCAATAAACGATCGCTTCCTAAAAAAATACTACACCTAACGAGTCATGGCCTAGGTCAATGATAGATGACGATGCCTATGTCCGCTCTGTAAGTCTACGGTAACGCCCCGGCTGTCGATCCGAGGCCAAAATGTGGAAAAAAACTTTTTCTAAACTTGAAACTGGCGCTAACGCAGACTTTAATCCCGGATCGAACCTTTAACCTATAACTAGCAATCTAGAAGAAGGTTAGAAAAGGCTATACCGATCGATCTGTGTCCTTCGGTCTTCGGCCACCTTCCTAAGCTCCTTGCGGCATATTCGATCTCCGGTCTTCTCGTCGGAAGGGCACTACATCAATGAGTCTTTTTACGGGCTCCCGCCTCTAAACCGAGGCAACTCGGACATGAAGTTTGCTAGCCGACGTGTCCAAGATTGCTGTAGAATATACGTAGAACACTTTGTCTCAAGGTTGATGAAGTTGCCACAATGAGGAAGTGAGATGGAAATAAGCTTTGGAGAGGAGATAAGGATTTTGTTGCAAATGAAATGAATCATCAATCACACTTTCTCAAAGATGGGGGCTGTCCAAAATATGGGCTCAGCCATGGTTGAAAATGAATGGTTGTGGTGAGTGTAGGAGCAAATAGAGGTGACCATAAGCAAAAAGAAAACCTCACATCTCATATCCAAGTCAATCCAATCTCAATTAATGCAAACATTGAACCAAGCACATCTAGAGAACTCAAGAACCATCTACATGCTGCTGGAGCCCCGGTAACCACAGAAAAGCCCCTCCATTTTGTAAATCTTCACTTTTGCAAATAAGCCCCTTAATGCAAGAATTTCAGCCAAGAAGAAATAAAGAAAAATGGCCAAAAAAAGGAATGCAAACTGGCAACTTCAAAAAGCGATCCCGTAATAAATTACAGGATAACCCCGCAATTGTATATACATACCCGCATTTGTATTCTGATTGAATACAAATGCAATGAGACAAAATTTACACAGTATAATACTAGGATCCGGCTTAAACTAAAGCCCGCTAGTATTATCTGTCCGAACCATGACACGTGCACAAGTGCACGCGTACGTTCGAACCCTGCAGTAAATCCATACGGTCTCTACAACGTTTCGTCCGAAACTTGAGAAACTGTCTGTGGGGGACTCTAAAGACTCGTCAATAATTTAGCTGTGGATTTAACTAGTAACACGTCAGTGGTACTAGCCGTACATAACGGGCCACCAGGTATTGACCAAAAGGGAGGTCGATGAGCGAACTCATCCTGACACCCTACTGAGCCTGTCAGTGACAATATCCGTACAGTCCGGTCCGTTCGTCTATGAGCATCGCATGTCGGGCCTAGGGGGTTGGTAAAAGTCAGACCCCCAAAAGCGTTACAAGTCGTGTCGGAGTGTAACCCAGAACACCCTGAGATACTACTGGAATACCTACCAGTAAATCTCCTGCCTTGGCCAAGGACTTCGTGTAATGTCTCTCCTAGACACAGCGTGATCTCACTCCCAATACTGGGAGAGACGAAACCCCATCCGATCCGCTCACCGCCTCTATGTGGCTCGAGATTGTACCCAACTAAAACCTGTTTGCATGACTCCTTTGAGCCGTGGTAGGGTAGTAATCAAAGCACAGTGGGAACTCATATGAGACAAATGACGATCTTAGGTCGATGAACTAACCTGTATACATGTCACCAGGGAACTGCTATCTGACGTCAGGTATAATACCAACTTGCATGTTCCCGGCGAGTCCTGTCTGGTGTTCTCATAACCCAACGAGCACTTGTATACATCTTAGGTGATCCAACTGACACCAATGGCTTGTGAGACCGGCCACCGTCCCTCGTCGGGGTCTCGACTGTATATACTAGTCTACTCTGGAGTATCGATGCTCTGTCTCGAAAACTCCCACGACTAGGGACCTTTTAAGGATATGCTTATAGACCTCAGCTCCAACGTATATGATCTCCATCATACTGTTGGCAGTCAAGCAAGAATCCTAAGGGCTCTATCATCGTGTAGTAGCGACCTGTAAGGTCACCTAAAGCATGTATACGATGATAAAGATAAACCAGATAGCATACTATCATCTTGAGTAAGACTGTCCTACCGGCAGAGGTCCTCCCTCAATCATTGCAATCACGTGCCTGCGATCTAATAATTGACTTTGAGGGCACTATATCCAATAATCTCCCACTTGCACTCAAGGCTAATTATTACGGTGTTGCATACTCACAGCCCGTGTGATACCGAACACCCAACTCCTCTACTAATCAGTTTCACAAAGCACGTTTGTAAACTATTGGGTTCAAGGAATAGCCTCAGTGAGTGAATCCGTCCTGATATTTCTTTCTATGTCTCTCTTAACGTCAAGTTCGCGGAGAAAGCTATCTCCCGAAATGAGCAATACCTGTCTTAGAATATGTCTGGATATCTGATGGGACCTAGTTCATAAATGAACTCCAAATCCAAACTTCTTAGACTGTATCGTCAACTGAACTTAATCAGTATCCCGCGCCATGCCTCCCTCGGTATCCGCTTGGACCACCTGTCCAAACTACTGCCCCTTGTCAAAGGGAAAACTATAACTCTGACAGTCACTCTGTCATCCAGGTCACCTTGGAAGCCTGGAATGATAACCGTCTCCCGAAAGAGGCTGTCGTTATCATATCCTAGAACATCCAATTATGTTCTAAAACTGCTTCCTAATGTTTCTCCAGGATTGGATTAATATCAACTTATTGCATATAGTGCAAAAAACAATATCTGGTGTGCTACTTGACATCTCGTGATTGACTCAATTGCCTAAGAAAGTGATATGTCAATCATGCACATCCCTCTCCCCTTTAGTCTGTGAGACACCTTTAGAGAGGGTGACTCCATCACCTGCAGGTATACTACCGTGCCATGAGTCTTCCATTCTAAAATACCTGTAGAATGCTGTCTAAGTACCCAGATTGGAAAACTACCCAAATCTAGATCTAAAACCATAGATCTAGTAAACAGAATGTCTGATATAATATCCAAGTCCTATGTGGAGAAACCACTGTGTCACAACCAAAGTATAACCGATTGTAGTATAGGAATATCACTTCCTACTCTGTGTATGTCATCCAAATACCAGGACATCACACCCTACTACTTTCTTAACAGATCCATCCCTTATTCTGATGAAGTCAAAAACCCTTGACTATCACATCAAAAACAGATGATCTATCTCCGCTATATCTGCTTTAGTCTATAAATAGACATAAGCTACTTGTCCACTATGCTTCTGCTGCTCCCATTGACTACGACAACCCTCTGGCAGAATAATATACACGTGCACTTCTAAAGCCAGTTCAGAACGACGCTATACTCATCCTCCTGCCGGGTCTCATAGTCTGGAACAACAGTAGTATCAAGTCTGGGTAAACAAGAACCTCCCTGTCACCGTCTTTAAGCATACCGAAGTACCTCTCGAGTGCCTGAGGTTACCCACCTTATCTGCGGAGTGGCCAATGGAATGTCAAACTAGATTGAATCTTTAGGTTCTTATCAAATTTTCGGTAATCGTTTGCGGTTCTGGAATCACTTCCAGTTCTACCATACTCCCACTACTGTTTTTCTGAAAAAATCCATTTTACTAAAACCGTGGCGAGTCAAGAATAATATCACCGTTGGTCTTCCAGATGGTAGAAAGTCAACCCTCGTTATAGCCCGGGTCAACCCACAAACGGCCATTACGGAAACGTGCCTTGAGTTATCCAGAGTCTGGTTTTAAGCATAAGCCAGACAACTCCCCGTACCTTAACATCGTTAAGATATGAACCTTTCTATATCCAATATAGAAACAGAGGCACTGATTTAATTGGAGCCAGATTCAAATCATGCAGCTATCTCCAGTGTATGTCAACTAAATGGAAAGAGGCCGATCATCATTACTTAACTTAGGAATACATCCAGATATGAGTAACCTGAAAAAGAAGCAAGTTCTCTAAACCATTACTATCAATTGAATACCATACACAAGTATCTACATCTTCGATTACCTTGAAGAATCCTGATATATGCAACACGTGGTTCTCTACTTTACTCTTATACCTATAACTTCTCAAAACTTAGACCTTGTATTTCTATGAAACATATGTCTAAAACTAGAGAAGTCACAAGTAAACAGAATATAGTACGAGGACCAACCCCTCTGTCCAAATAGACACATGACAACATACAATACTCTGTATAAGTCCCTTGAGTTGAATAACTCAAACCCTGTCCGTCGTAGGTTGAAAACTATACTATGGTTATGAAGAATTACACCGCTGTTGAATACTCCTTACCTAACCATCAACTGATATAGGTAAATGTCATAGACATAATTTCAAAAAGTTATATCTCACTTTATAAAAATAAACGTATAGATATATCAGTTTGAAATTGGTGCATAACAATGGATATTCAAAACCAAATATTTGCCGTCCGGCAAATAGCCCAATCGATTTCCTCAAATATCACCAATTACAACGAATCCCGATATAATGAGGACAAACACCTAATTCCCAATAACTTACTCCCACTCATCATCTGTAAAACCATACAGATGTGAGAATCATACCTGGTAAATACATACCCTGGAGCAAGGGTCTAATTGGGAAATCAGTTTTCTATTAACAACGCGCAGTGAGACTGAAACATGAAAATGTTTCGAAAGGGTATCCTGGTATTCCTAGCAATGCATCTTCCATTATCAGATTCATGACTGTAACCATATATTTCTTTGCCATCTCTCCAAATCCCTTTATTTGTCTTTACTCATTACCTTCTGTACACCCTCTTATGCTAAATGGTTTTTCTTTCTTCCCTACCGTTCAGCACCAGCCTATGGTTTGGAAGAAAACTATCCAATAAGCGTAATATGTGTACTGTCCTAATCGTAGGAGCACTCGCAACCTGAGAGAAGGTAAAGATAAAAGATAACTGAATAAATCTCATTCCTATTTCTCCTGAACCAGAATCCATCTCCGAACTGGAACAAGTACCTTCGAGTTCGTATATAACCATACGATGGAGTATCCAATAAACTGTGGATCTTCGTAGTGATACGGGGTCTTTTGAAGAAATACAAAGGTGAAGTAGAAGTGGCGATGAAATACTTGGTTTGATCGTGAACAGCAGTCGCAATTTACTTTGCCCTCTTTCTAACCTCTTTATTTGTCTTAACTTATTACCTTCTGTACACCATCGTTAGGCTAATTGGTTTTATTCATTCCCCACCGTTCGGCAACTTCCTATGGCATGGAAGAGGACTATCCAATTAGCGTAATAGGTGTACTGCCCTAATCCAAGAAGCACTCGCAACCTGAGAGAAGGTAAAAGGAAAAGACAACTGAATAGTCCTATTCATTTTCTCCAGAATCAGAAACCATCCTCAAATTTGGAACAAGTTCCTTCGAGTTTGTATATAACCGTACGATGGTTTTATCCAATGGAAGTGGATGTTCGTAATAAAACGGGGTATTCTGGAGAAAAGGGTAAAAG
The DNA here is from genome assembly GCA_030015575.1 of Agapanthus africanus. Taxonomy (NCBI): domain Eukaryota; kingdom Viridiplantae; phylum Streptophyta; class Magnoliopsida; order Asparagales; family Amaryllidaceae; genus Agapanthus; species Agapanthus africanus. Next base: position 509,375,099 of record JASDDO010000026.1, on the reverse strand, counting down.
TAGGAGTGGCAATGAGGTATGCAACTCTGACAATCCAAAAGCCAGTGTTTTAAGAAGGTTTGGTTAATCTTGGTCACTGAGTCATAGTCTAGGGTTGGGCCATGGTCGCTGCCAAGAGAGAGAGAGAGAGAAAAGAAACACTCTGTGTGCACTCTAACCTAGATCAGAATGGTTATCAATTTATCTAATCAGGAAACCTCCCACTGTAACCTCAAATTCTTCTCTAAACCTGAAAGAAGAATTAGTCGGGATCACCCGAGGAGTAAACCAACTCATCAGTGGGAATCGGGATCCAACTATCATCGCATGATAACGTGATGGAATCCACTCACGTTATCACACTTCAGAAGGTATGCGTATGCCTGGCAAGTTTCAGTTTCTTTAGAAACTCCCGATGTGATTTTTACCCCATGCTCTTATGACCTTGACGAAGGTCAACAAACCATAAGTCACATGTTAAGTTCTACCCGTCATTGTCCAGCTTAATTTGAACCCACCTGTACAAGCCCTTGACGAAGGTCAACAAGGCTGTACGACTGTCCCAAACCAACGCATCTATCTATGCAGCAGAAAGATAACAAGCAGCTACCATACACTATGCCTTGACGAAAGTCAACAAACATAGCATGAATACTAAGTGCTACCCGTCTGAAATGACGGAGGGCTATGGATGGTTTTTGGCGAAAAACCTTTAACGTAATGAACTTGATATCGTTGAAGGAACCAGATAGCTTTTTATAAAAATATAGTGGCGAAAACCTTTGCTAAAGAGGTCACTCCCAGTGAAGGGATCTCGGCTCTTTCCCCGTAGAATGAGGTGCAGGATATTCCAAACTGAATACCACGATGCAAAGCAAAAAGTAATCGACAATAGTGAAGTTATTACCCTGACGCAAACTTCTGTCCAAGGGGTCGTCCCGGTGAAGGGATCTCGGCCCTTGCCTCATCGACTGAGGTGCTGGATATTCATAACCGAATACCACTGTGCAAAACAAAAGAGAACATCCTTGTAATAACAGCTTTTAAAAAAATGATTCAACAACATCAAACAAGTTTGTTTAGCTTGCATGATCCTAATCAATGCAGTCCCATCAATTAATCACACGAATAAAGAACGGAAATACGATGTACGTATATGCCATCCGCATTCGCCACTGGGTCCCGTCATCACCCTTTAGGTTACTTAACTAACGAAAGAGCGGGGACTGGACTAGCACGGATGCAAAACATATACAAAATCTACTAGTATATATATCAATATATAATAATCGCTCAAGGCGTGATAAATGCAACATCACAAAAATGTAATAAGCATCACAGAACAATACAGATAATTTGGGATCCCCGGGTTTCGTTTAAGCCGCAACTGAAGCCCGGCGTTCCCCTGGTCGTGTGGATAGCCTGTGCAATGAAATCCTAGACCCCTACAGGCGTGGCAAGTTACCCGCCAAAACTAGAAGTGAGGCAACCCCCTTCAACAAAGTAAATGGACCACCCAGCACTTTACGGAATCCAGTAACTTGGGCACCCCCTTGGGTCAACCTATACCCCCTACGAGTGCGGCGAATAGCCCGCCAATTCTAGAGTGAAGTCCCCTCCATCTCAAAGCCATGAGATGCGGGCTCGTTGCCTTCTAGAACCCGGCTATCCGTGCACCCCACCGCGGGGTAATCCTAGTACAGAAAATAAAATATATATAACGGGTATATCGACCTCAGCCCGGTCGTGCCCCGAAAGAATAATATACAAACAGGAAGTGACGGCAGTCTACATGTCGGATGCTCGCTCCGCAATATCAAATGTACAAATAATACCAAACTGTACTACCATTGCATCCAGGCTATTCGCCATGACAAATCCGCAACATCACAGCACAACACAGAACATCAACGTGAATGTCACGTTCGCAAATCCGTCTAAAGAGGCTATAGCGATTAGACAAGATTTACCGATCAAATAACATTCACGGTCACAGATATAATGTAAGTACTGTAAACTAACTTACTTAAAATTTTCGATCGACAAAATTTCCCGAAGTGGGCCCCAAGCACAAATCCAGTACTGTAACAAATCTGGGCCCAAACAAAATATTCCAGAAACCCCAATTCTATGTTTAAGACTACTGTAGAAAAATTGGTGCAGAGATGACATATAATGGCGGAGGAACCGCGGCCAAAACATGGGTAGGGCCGCGGTTCCGCAGCGTAACTGTAGCATCATGTTACCAAATTTTCACAGATGTCTTAAAAAAGCCTGCCTGATTTTCTGAAACACCCAAAATAATTTTTCGATGACAAAAAAATTTCGACAGAAACTGCTAAAATGAAATCGTGGTTTTGGAAAATTCGGCTGATCGATGTTTTAAACAAGTTAGAACAAACTAGTAAAGGTTAATGGCGTGGCTTTGATACCAATGTAAGTCTACGGTAATGCCCCGGCCGTCGATCCGAGGCAAAAATGTGGAAACAAAAACTTTTTCTAAACTTGAAACTGGGGCTAACGCAGACTTTAATCCCGGATCGAACCATTAACTTATAACCAGCAATCTAGAAGAAGGCTAGAAAAGGCTATACAGATCGATCCGTGTCCTTCAGTCTTTGGCCACCTTCCCAAGCTCCTTGCGGCATCTCTGATCTCCGGTCTCCTCTTTAGAAGAGCACCACATCAATGAGTCTTTTTACGGGCTCCCGTCTCTGAACCGAGGCAACTCGGACACGAAGTTTGCTAGCCGACATGTCCAAAATTGCTGTAGAATATACGTATAACAGTTTGTCTCAAGGTTGATGAAGTTGCCACAATAAGGAAGTGAGATGGAAATGAGCTTTGGAGAGGAGATAAGGATTTTTTTGCAAATGAAATGAATCATCAATCACACTTTCTCAAAGATGGGGGATGTCCAAAATATGGGCTCGGCCATGGCTGAAAATGAATGGTGGTGGTGAGTGTAGGAGCAAATAGAGGTGACCATAAGCAAAAAGAAAACCCCACATCTCATATCCAAGTCAATACAATCTCAATTAATGCAAACATTGAACCAAGCACATCTAGAAAACTCAAGAAACATCCACATGCTGCTGGAGCCCCGGCGACCACAGAAAAGCCCCTCCATTTTGTAAATCTTCACTTTTGCAAATAAGCCCCTTAATGCAAGAATTTCAGCCAAGAAGAAATAAAGGAAAATGGCCAAAAAAGGAATGCAAACTGGCAGCTTCAAAAAGCGATCCCGTAATAAATTACATGATAACCCTGCAATTGTATATACATACCCGCATTTGTATTCTGACCGAATACAAATGCAATGATACAAAATCTATACAGTATAATATTAGGATCCGGCTTCAACCAAAGCCCGCTAGTATTATCCGTCCGAACCATGACACGTGCACAAGTGCACGCATACGTTCGAACCCTGCCGTAAATCCATACGGCCTCTACAACGTTTCGTCCGAAACTTGAGAAACTGTCTGTGGGGTACTCTAAAGACTCGTCAATACTTTGGCTGTGGATTTAACCACTAGCACGTCAGTGGTACTAGCCGTACGTAACGGGCCACCAGGTATTGACCAAAAGGGAGGTCAATGAGCGAACTCATCCTGACACCCTATTGAGCCTGTCAGTGACAATATCCATACAGTCCGGTCCGTTCGTCTATGAGCATCGCATGTCGGGCCTAGGGGTTGGCAAAAGTCAGACCCCCAAAAGCGGTACAAGTCATGTCGGAGTGTAGCCTAGAACACCCTGAGATACTACTGGAATACCTACCAGTAAATCTCCTGCCTTGGCTAAGGACTTCGTGTAATAGCTCTCCTAGACACAACGCGATCTCACCCCCAATACCGGGAGAGACGGAACCCCTGCCGATCCGCTCACTGCCTCCATGTGGCTCAGGACTGTGCCCAACTAAAACCTATTTGCACGACTCCTTTGAGCCGTGGTAGGGTAGTAATCAAAGCACAGTGGGAACTCACACGAGACAAATGACAATCTCAGGTCGATGAACTAACCTGTACACATGTTACCAGGGAACTGCTATCTGACGTCAGGTATAATACCAACTAGCATGTTCCCGGCGAGTCCTGTCCGGTTTACTCATAACCCAACGAGCACCTGTATACATCTTAGGTGATCCAACTGACACTAATGGCTTGTGAGACTGGCCACCGCCCCTCGTCGGGGTCTCGACTATATACACTAGTCTACTCCGGAGTATCGATGCCCTGTCTCGAAAACTCCCATGACTTGGGACATTTTAAGGATGTGCTTATAGACCCCAGCTCCTACGTATATGATCGCCATCATACTGCTGGCAGTCAAGAATGAATCCTAAGGGCTCTATCAACGTGTAGTAGCGACCTGTAAGGTCACCTAAAGCATGTATACGATGATAGAGATAAACCGGATAGCATACTATCATCTTGAGTAAGACTGTCCTACCGGTATAGGTCCTCCCTCAATCATTGCAATCACGTGCCTGCGATCTAATAATTGACTTTGAGGGCACTATATCCAACACGCTCGCTATCTTTCTAAAGCCCAAACTCTGTAAGTAGTAGCCAACGACGGACCGAAATGTCCTAAAACTAACAACGGACCAAAATGTTCTTAAACTAATGATGGACCGAAATGTCCTAAAACTAACCACGAACCGAAATGTCCTTGAACTAACGACGGACCGAAATGTCCTAAAACTAACAACGGACCGAAATGTCCTTAAACTAACGATGGACCACTATTTCTTAAAACTGGCAACGGGCAATGGACCGAAACATCCTTACACTAACAATGGACCACTATGTCCTAAAACTGGCTGTTGACCAAGACGTCGATATACTACTATGGACCGCAGCATCCCACGGCTGGCACAAAATAAAATAAAATAAAATAAAAAAAGAGGAGAAAAAAGAAAACGGTATGTCCATAAGCAAAATGGGAACGGATGAAAACCCGAAAGGGCTCCGTGAGTAAAAACAACAGGGCTACCGGCGAGTTTTTGTGAAAATCCGAAAGGGCGCAATCTTGTAAAAAGACACTTGCAAGGTCCTCTCAACCTTGTGAGGAGAAACCACCTGCGTGAGATCCTTACGACTCACAAAGGAGCAACACACTTAGGGATCCCCACGATTCCTAAGGAGAAATTACACTTACGAGATCCTTACGACTCGTAAGGAAAACCTTCCTTTGAGACCCTCACGGCTTATAGGATTCAAAAGCCTTAAGCTATAGTGATCTGAACCTGTCCTTAAGCCAACACAACCTTCAATTTTGCCCTACAAGCGTCTCGACCCTTGTATACAATGCACGGGTGCGAATAAACATTTTCCTAACAAAGCCCCATCCGTGACTGGGGATATGTTTGCACAGTGGACAGCCCTTATAAGTCCTCTCAACTTATAAGGAGAAAATACTCTTGTAAGATCCTTACGACTTATAAGAGAACACACACTTAGGAATCCTCACGATTCCTAAGGAGAAAATACACCTACAAGATCCTTACGACTCGTAGGGAGAAATACCCTTACGGCTTGTAAAGTCAAAAAGCCTTAGTCGACAGGATCCTAACCCTGTAACCCTGTTCGCTAAGCCACCTTTGTTCGACATCGACAAAGGCAAATGATGATTCGCTCCTGTCAATATCCCAGTTGTAGCGATACTGATGCCTAAATCGGTATCAAATCCCAAACTCACAGTGAAAAGTCAGTGAGCCACAAATGCATATGAAATAGCCGAAATGATGGGGCAACTTGCAAATCAGCAAGTAAAAAAAATATATGCATGCAAAACGGCCGAAATGATTGGGCAAAGTGAAAAATAGCCGAAATGATTGGGCAATCGTGACTTTCGCAATATAAAAGCTGAAATGATAGAGCATCGCGGAAAGAAAAATATATAAAATGAAACCTTTTGCCCTACATGTGAGATTACATCGATCCCTGTATACAATACATGGGCACAAACAAAGAGGGAACTATACCTTCCCCTTAGGCTTCATCCGAAAGAGAGCCAAGTATCGACTGTTCATAGACAGCCTGGAGATCATCTCAACATTCATCTCACTACCACAGACGCAACATCAGCAAAGCGGAACTGCGGAAACTCCCAGTTCCATGACTCGGCGGTGCACAGATAACCGAGAGTCAAACCCCGAATCCGTGAAATGCGGATAAAGTCAACCTTTCATGGTCTTGCAGAACACGGCGATGTCAATTCTGACCCCATGGGAAGCATCCAGAGCAAATCCTGGTTTCGTGGAACACGGCTATGTCAATCCTGACCCCGTGGAAAACGTCTAGAGCGGAACCTGGTCTTCGCAGAACACGGCTATGTCAATTCTGACCCTGTGGGAAGCATCCAGAGCAAATCCTGGTTTCATGGAACATAACCTATGTCAATCCTGACCCCGTGGGAAACGTCCAGAGCGAATCCTGGTCCTCACAGAATACGACTATGTCAATTCTGACCCCGTAGGAAGCATCCAGAGAAAATCCTGGTTACGTGGAACACGGCCTATGTCAATCTTGACCCCGTAGGAAACGTCCAGAGAGGATCCTGGTCTTCGCAGAACACAGCTATGTCAATCCTGACCCCATAGGAAGCATCCAGAGCAAATCCTGGTCACGTGGAACATGACCTATGTCAATCCTGACCCCGTGGGAAACGTGCAGAGCGGATCCTAGTCCTCGCAGAACATGACTATGTCAATTCTGACCCGTGGGAAGCATCCAGAGCAAATCCTGGTCACGTGGAACACGACCTATGTCAATCCTGATCCCGTGGGAAACGTCCAGAGCGAATCCTGGTCACGTGGAATATAGCCTATGCCAATCCTGACCCCGTGGGAAACGTCTAGAGCAAATCATGGTTTTGTGGAACACGACCTATGTCAATCCTGACCCCATGGGAAATGTCCAGAGTGGATCCCGGTCCTCGCAGAACACGGCTATGTTAATCCTGACCTCGTGGGAAGCATCCAGAGCAAATCCTGGTTACTTAGAACACGGCTATATCAATCCTGACCCTGTGGGAAACGTCCAGAGAAAATCCTGGTCACGTGGAACACGGCCTATGTCAATTCTGACCCCGTGGGAAGCATCCAAAGCAAATCCTGGTTTTGTGGAACATGGCCTATGTCAATCCTGACCCCGTGGGAAACGTCCAGAGCGGATCCTGGTCCTTGCAGAACATAGCTATGTCAATTCTGACCCCGTGGGAAGCATCCAGAGCAAATCCTGGTTTCTTGGAACACGGCTATGTCAATCCTGACCCCCTGGGAAACATCCAGAGCGGAACCTGGTCCTTGCAGAACACGGCTATGTCAATTCTGACCCTGTGGGAAGCATCCAGAGCAAATCCTGGTTTCGTGGAACACGGCCTATGTCAATCCTGACCCCGTTGGAAACGTCCATAGCAGATCCTGGACCTCGCAGAACACGGCTATGCCAATTCTGACCCCGTGGGAAGCATCCAGAGAAAATCCTGGTTTCGTGGAACACGGCTATGTCAATCCTGATCCCGTGGGAAACGTCCAGAGCAGAACCTGGGCCTCGCAGAATATGGCTATGTCAATTCTGACCCCGTAGGAAGCATCCAGGGCAAATCCTGGTTTCGTAGAACACGGCTATGCCAATCTTGAGACCCTGTAGGAAACGTCCAGAGCAAATCCTGGTCATGTGGAACATGGCCTATGTCAATTCTGACCCCGTGGGATGTATCAAGAGCAAATCCTGGTTTCATGGAATACGGCCTATGTCAATCCTGACCCCATGGGAAACGTCCAGAGCGGATCCTGGTCCTTGCAGAACACGGCGATGTCAATTCTGACCCGTGGGAAGCATCCAGAGCAAATCCTGGTTTCATGGAACACGGCTATGTCAATCCTAACCCCGTGGGAAACGTCCAGAGCGGAACCTGGTCCTTGCAGAACACGGCTATGTCAATGCTGACCCATGGGAAGCATCCAGGCAAATCCTATTTTCGTGAAACACGGCCTATGTCAATCCTGACCCCGTGGGAAACATCCAGAGCGGATCCTGGTTCTCGCAGAATACGGCTATGTCAATTCTGACCCCGTGGGAAGCATCCAGAGCAAATCCTGGTCACGTGGAACACGGTCTATGTCAATCCCGACCCCGTGAGAAATGTCCAGAGCGAATCCTGGTTACGTGGAACACGACCTATGTCAATCTTAACCCCGTGGGAAACGCCCAGAGAGGATCATGGTCCTCCCAGAACACGGTTATGCCAATTTTGTCCCCGTGGGAAGTATCCAGAGCAAATCCTGGTTACGTGGAAGACGGTTAGCCTGGGATGAGATGGGGATAAAGAGTCAGGATTGAAGCCCCCAACGTTCTGCCAGACACTGGATAGGGGTTAGCTTATGTCAATCCTAACCCAGTAGGAAACGTCCAGAGCGGATCCTGGTCCTCGCAGAACACGGCTATGCTAATTCTGACCCCGTGGGAAGCATCCAGAGCGGATCCTGGTCCTCGCAGAATACGGATATGCTAATTTTGACCCCGTGGGAAGCATCCAGAGCAAATACTGGTCCTCGCGGAATACGACTATGTCAATCTCGACCCTGTAGAAAAGCAAATCCCGGTCCCCTGGAACACGGCTAGAGTTAATCTCGACCCCATGGGAAACGCCCAGAGTAATTTCTGACTCCGTGAAATGCGGATAATGTCAACCTCATCAATCACTTACAGGTCATCTCGACCCGTAAGGAAGAAAACTCTCTTGTGAGATCCTTATGACTCCCAAGACACTTAGGAATCCTCATGATTCCTAAGGAGAAAATACACCTACGTGATCCTCACGACTCATAGGGAGAAGAGTCTTTATGAGACCTTCACTGCTCATAAAATTGAAAAGCCTTAGGCAACAAATCTGAACCTGCTTCCTAAGCCATCGCTACCTCTTGAAGAATTCAAGACGAAATGCTCTCTATCAACTACAGGTTACGCTTACTAAAGTAACATGCCGATAACAAAGAAAAGAGAAGAAATCAAGAGATGACACAAGATAGTACGAAAGAAATGTATCTTTTATTCATAAATTCAATTGAGTACAATTTACATCATATGAAAGGATTAAAAAAGGATACATTTTATTCAAAAATTATAAATGGCGCAAAACAATTATTGGGAGGGAAGCATTTTCAATAGACCAATCAGCCGTTCGCGCACTTTCCTCAGCCCCTTTTCATGGTCAGCTGCCGCGACCAACTCTGCTTCAACCTGAGCTCGTTGCTGCAAATAGGATGAAAGTTGCTCTTTGACGGCTGAGCTGCCCCACGATTCTGTGCATCTCGCTCGATCGGGTCAAGCTTCTGCCTCAGCGTTAGCCCGTCAGAAATACATCGTAGAAGGATTTCAAAGATAGCTTTCAGCTGTACAACATTTGCGTCAACTTGAGCATGTAGCTGGGCAGATTCGCTTGAAGTCTCCTCGTGCTCCTTATGCTTTAAGGCCGCTTCTTGTTCAAGATGGCGGAAGTAGGGAGTGCTCTGCTTGACCCATGCGGCCCGCTGGGAGTTCACAGCCAGGACCTCGGGAGCAGAACGTCCGACCTCGAGCTCATGTAGACAAGCCTCAATTTTTCTGCAGTGATTAACCCAAGACTCAACGACGCCCTCGCTATGAAAGTGTACAAGCGTCGCCAGCATGGGATTGAACTCAGCAGCAAAATCTTCAGCAAGGGCAGGAGTCTCCGCGTCAAGCTCCTCGAGATGATCGCTCAACATACGCAGACTATTCACAGCGCCTTTTAAAGATAGACGTCTGGAAAAGGGGCCCGCTGGCATTATGATTCGAGACTCGAACGAAGCTGAAGTCGGTGTCACTGCTGCAAAATAAATCATAGTAAAAAATGGTTCAAGAAATAGATAAGCTACATGAAAAATAGAGTTTACTATACCAACTGCGGCAGGAGGCAAGGCTGGGAGTACCGATGGCGCAACTGTTCTTTCGTCTCCTCCTTCAATCTGTAATGCTTTAGTCAAGATGAAGAAGAATTAGAAACGATTCGGCCACCCGTAAAAGAAAAGAAAAAAACATTAATTAAAAGCTGTGCTTACCAGCGCCACTAGATGAGGCAATCTCTGACAGGAAGAAGAAATGTGGGTGCAGCACCAGATACAGGTGATCAAAAAGGACTCCTGTGAGGATGTAATAATGCAATATCAGTACATAGAGTATACTGCCTACAATGAAACCGATGGGTCACAAATCCGTACCTTCCAGCATTTGAGAGGATACGAGAGAAGGCAAAGGGGCGGCCACCGTCAAAGCAACAACTGGAGATGCTTCCTCGGGTGGCACAACCTCAATGCTCACCACACCTGCATCCGAAACAAGAGATATACTGTCAAAGGAGATTGAAAAGGTATTGCAGAATGAAATGGAAAGCAATGACCCAAAAGCTACCTGGTGATTCGCCGGTTGAAACCGCAACAAGGGCGTCACTAGATGCAGCGACTGCTTCACCCTCCTCCACCGGAATGGTTTCGCCACCCGTAGCCTCATCCCCTGACTCCATGAGAATCGTCGTGATACTCGTAGCGCCAGGAAACGGCAAGTAACCGCAAGGGGAAAGAGTGGCGATTGGGGCAGTGCCAGACTCTTGAGAAAGAGTGGCTACTTCAGGCTTGGCGATTGCCGCCATCTCACCTACCGCTACCTCATCAAGACTTGGCCCTGCAGGATAGGATATATGAGAATCTGAAGATTAAAACTTTGACAAAGGAACTCAATGTTACGTTACCTTGGGGCGGTCTTTCAACTGCTTCCCGGTCCGCACGTGCTGCCTGTCTGTGAGCTGTAGACAGGGCGGCCGAAGCACCCTCTGAAGGAGTAGGGGCAGGGGTAGCAGCGCTCGAGCCCGCACCCGCGGCCAAGGCAGCGTTACGTTCCTTTGCTACACTCATTCTGCGCTTCCTTTCCGCCTGGGCCGTGAGAGCTGATCTCCTCAAGACCTCCGTTAACGGGACGCCATCATCCACACCAGGAGCTACCTCTAGAGCTGTCATGGCATCCGTCATCGGTTACTTAAGTGAAGCTTCTTTTGGCAGTACTGGTGGAACTGAGACTTCGATAGCCGACCTTGGAAGCGTCTCCGCACCGCCCTGCGAAGTCGGTACCACACCTGGAATAACCTGAGTAGAGGTAGTTCCTGTAATAAGATGAAAAGGAAGGGTCAGATTACCCATAAGAAACGGGAGTGGAGACGCGGTGAACCGAAATGTACCGATGCCTAAGGATGCCCAAAGTCTCTCCTCCTCCTCAAAAGTCTTGAGAGAAGCTGCGAGATCTTCTTCGGTGGAAATTCCTGTTAAAGAAGGAAAAGTGTCAGTCAAAACATGATGATAGAAATATGATGCAATGACAAAAGATACGGCTGATGTTTACTTGATTGCGTGAGGATGGCTAATCCTGCTTTGTGGATTGCTAGTCGCTCAGAAGCTGCAATAGCAGCCTCGAGGTCGGTATCGTCCAGCGCTATGAATAGACCCTTGTTGGTCCCATATTCGCCCAAGCCCTCACTATAAGGAGCATGAGGCTCCTGGCCGAATTCAACATCGGCAGAGAGAATCGACTTCTTCTTCCTCTTCTGCGAGCGAGCACCGGTTGCCGCTAGTACAAGCTTACGCTTGGTGGGCACCTTAGGATGATGAGTCTCGATATTTGAACCCATGCCAGACTCGGGGGACGCCACGGTCACCGCTTCTACAGGAGCACAGGGTATCGGTAGTTCAGGCCTATCATGTGGGACTTCGACCGCAACAACTTCTCTTAAGGGAGGACGGACAATGGTCCGTCGTTTCAGAGGAACATTTGGATTACTGATCCGGGCGGTACCCTTGCGATCAAGCAGCAATCGTTTCTTCTCCCTGATGACGGCGCCCATTGAATGTTGATAGTAGGCCACATACACATTGAGGGCCTTCAGAACACAGCTCAGTTCACTAATAAAGAAGTTGGACCACGTGTTCAGACGCATGAAATGATGTAGCGCACTTTGCATCCCCTCTTCGATAGCAGCGGGTTATGCCAAGAAGGCCTCAAGCGGAACGCCCTGATTATAGCCCAGTTGCTGGGCAAAACGGTGCGGATTGTATCTCATGAATAGCGCTGTATCATTTTGCCTAAATACGAGAAAGCCCGGCCTGATGGAGTATAGATGAAGAATCTCCCGAGCTTTCAATACAGAGGCCCCGTCTTTAAAAATGTCTTGCAATGGCAGCATCGCTGTTGAAGATTCCTGGCCGACCGTCAAGATTTTGTCAGTGAAAGACATACCATCTCCAACCGTGCGTGGACGAAGGAGTAAACCCCTAGCTTCCCGCGGTGTCGAACTTACGATGGAAGCGTTGACCGGCCGCATTATCTGTGGGAATTTACATCTGTCGTAAAAAGAAGGTCTTTTGTGGATACCGAAGACCCCAAGCACATGCCACTCTAGCCATGAAGTGAAGTAATGTATTGAGAAGTTGGCGGGCTGCACCCCGGTTCAGTGGTATCCGCTGCCAAGCTGAGGCCGCGATATAGGTGGGCTAATCCGGCGATCCCGATGGCCACTTGTATTCCAGCAACCATTCGATGCGCAGGGTAGAAGACATAAGGCCTCATGTAGCGAGGGCGCATAGGAAGCGCGAACCAGCTTAACCATAAACCAAGGAACCCGAGAAAGGATGCTTCCTCATCAATGCCCGGAGCGGCAATTTCTGATAGGGGGACGATCGCGATGTTGGGAAGAAAGAAATCCTTTTGATTGGCTTCCAATATTGGCCGATGATCCAAGCCAAAGCCGAAAGGATCATCAAGTTTAGCAAACTTTTCACCTTGTCACGATAAAATTTCTGGGCGAAGAAAACGGGCAATGAAGTCCGCAAAGCTGACCCCCCGGCCTCCGGATTTAAGAAAGAGGCTCTCATACATATTCAACACCTTTATCAGACTTGGGAACTGGTGCTGAATGGCATTCTCTGGGGTAAGACCCATTACCACTGACTTGGTGGCAAAAACATACTCATACGGAAGGAGCAACTCCTCGTAGTGCTCTCCCCTAACTGGTAAACCAGAGACCTCGGCTAATTCCTCCAAGGAAATGGAGACCTCTCGATCGAATAGGAGGAAGGTGTGGGTCGGAATGTTCCACTGCTCTAAAAATTCCTTGATCCACCATGTGGGAGGTGCAGAATACTGGAACAAGGAAGCGTAGATCGCAGGGTATAAGCCAAGCTTCAGCAGCTGCGATTTCTTTGCCGATAAGATATATCGGGCCCACTGTAAGTATCCGGCCGGATGACAGGGAGTTAGTCCGATGTTGTAGGGCTATCCCTAAGGGCGCGACTCGTCCTGACATATGCGCCGCCCTAGGGTGTCCAAAGCCACCGGCGGCTGCACGGGTACTGCGGCAATAGAAGGACGAAGGAGACCTTCTAAAGTCCAATTTACCCCTTCCACAGTATAATTGATCGGGGGTGCATCTGCATAAGGGATCGCAGAGATGGGCTCCGAGGGTGTCGCACAAGAAAAGCTCTGGCGGCTTTTGATAATTTGATTATACCATCTACCCCATTGGTGAAGATTCTTGTGCTCTGGGTCATGGTCCTTGATCAGCGCGAGAACCTCTCGGTCTACGGGCGCCTCAGGAAATCCGCCTTCTGAGTGGACGAACGGAAAAGAAGGGTCGAAAGACATGTCACCTGCGCGAAAAAGAACAAAGACAACCGTCAGTGATATAATTTAAACTCTGACACTTGGTACTTTAAAATTCGTACCACACTGCAATGCAGTAAAAAGGGACCAAAGGGAGACCCACAAAATCTAGATGACAGTTCATCATTAATAAAACAGCCTTATCATTTGATAAGGCTGTCAATTAATGAGGAAATCCAATTGATTCTTATTTAATGAGAAAACCCCTCGGGCTAAGGAGTAAATCTCCCTTTGAGAGCAGTGCTTTGTGACAGAGTGACATCTGTCAAACTCTAATGATGAAGGAATAAAAATTCCTCAAGAGCCTTGCTCTGGAAAAAAATGATGGAATAATCCATCAGAAAAATTGAAATCAATTTTTATACATGAATGAAAAATTCTGAGATCTTCAAGGTCTATGAACAAACTCTGTGAGTTCTTCATAAGAGATTAACAAATCTCCATTATTCAAGAGAGCAAAGCTCTGTTAATAGGTCAAGAAACCCTCAAAAGGTTTTCTTTAGATCTAAGATCTATGAAGAGCAAAGCTCTGTTAATGGGTAAAACCCAAATAACATTTTTTTAGATCTAAGATCTATGAAGAGCAAAGCTCTGTTAATGGGTGAAACCCTAGATTATTAAAAAGTTCTTTAAAAAGATTTAATCTTTACCTAAACATTTTGACAGAGTTCTGTCCTTAAGAAAGTTCTTAAGCCAAAGAGCTATGCTCTGCAAAAGAATAATAATTCTCAGAAGGAAGAAGATGAACAGAAATCATCCTAAGGGCCAAGGGTCCTATTTATAGGCACTGAGATGCCTTTTCAACTTCTAAGTTGATCCAAAGGCACAGATACTGCTACCGCCGCACTCACATACGGGCCACGTGAGCGTAACGGTAGGGGGGCATTTGTTTCCCCCAATCAGAGCAAATGCTCTGTTCAAAATTCAAATTTTGAAATGAAGCAGCTCTTTAGATGCAGCGCCAAGTGCGCTGCGCCCTAAGCAGCGCACCACGTGCAAAGCATGTGTGCGCTAGCGCTAGGTGCGCTGCGCTCTAAGTAGCGCACCACGTGTAAGACACGGACGCGCTAGCGCTAAGTGTGTTGTGCTCTGAGCAGCGCACCACGTGTAAAGCACGGGTGTGCTAGCGCTAAGTGCGCTGCACTCTAAGCAGCGCACCACGTGCAAAGCACCACGTGCAAAGCACGGTGTGCTAGCGCTAAGTGCGCTGCACTCTAAGCAGCGCACCACGTGCAAAGCACGGTGCGCTAGCGCTGGAACTAAAAACTCCCCACCGTTAGATCAAAGATCTATTAATAATGATAAATCATTAATTAATCAGAATTAAATTCTGTTAAGAAAAGATTTCTCAAAATCTTTCCAAATAATAAGATTGTGCTCTGTAAATCAGAGCACCGTTGGATCAATGATCCAATGGTGATTAAAAATCACTAAAAATACAGAATAAATTATGTTTAGAAGATTTACCAATCTTTGTTAAAACTAAGAAGATTACCTTCTGTAAATCAGAAGCCCTTGGATCAAAGATCCAACGATAGGAAAATCCCCCAAATCAATTAAAGAAAAGATCTCCTTAACTGATTGAACTGATCAGCTTGCCTTATATAAAAGCCCCAAGACTTCATGTCTGAGATATACAGAAGCATAGAGAGAAACCTCTTCATAAACTTTGAGAAATTCAAAGAAAAAGAGCAAGCTCTCAGAAGAAGAAAACTTCCTTCCAGGTAAAAAAAATGATGATGAACATAGAGATGAAATCATCTCATAATTAAAAAGAAGAACTCATTTCTTTAAAGATCATAGATCTAAAAAGACCAAGGTCTTTTCAGAAGAGATCAAAAGATCCCATCATAAATAAAAAGAAGAATATAAATCTTCCCACAAATCATAGATCTACAAGACTAAGGTCTTTTACAAAATAAGAGCAATACATCTCAACATAAAAGGAGGGGGGAGAATTATTCAATTCTCTTAGGATCATAGATCCATAAAGGTAAAGCCTTTCACTAAAACAAGAGATTAAAACATCTCCTTCAAAATAAGAACTTTTGTTCTTAGAATCTTGAGACAAAGTCTCTTATAAACGAGAGTTTATTTCTCAGATCGTAAAAATTGATCAGACGCGCTTTGCGCTCTCGAAATAGTGCACCGCGCTCATGGGCTGGCACTCAGCTCCAAATACGCCACGTGTCCCTCACATGTGCGCCACTTAACAGTTAGTGGTTTGCGCTATCGAAATAGCGCACTGCGCTCATGGGTTGGCGCTCAGCGCCAGGCGCACCACGTGTCAATTACGTGTGCGCCACTAAACTATTAGCGTAATATGCTCATAAACTGGCGCAATGCGCCCATCATCTGGTGCTTAGCGCCAAGCACGGCACATATTCCTCACGTGTGCGCTACTCGGCAGAAGCACACTGCGTTCTTTGACTGGCGCAAAGCGCCAAGCGCACCATGTGTTGCGCTGATAGAACATAAATTGTTCTTTAATAAGCCCAGAGTTATGATGAATGCTCAGCATTCAAAAAAAGACAAAATATTGTCAGAATGCAAATCAATGCTCAGTATTATTAAAAGGGCCAAGCCCAAATAAAGGCTCCAAAGCCAAAAATAAATATTAAACATTTTAACTTGATTGGACTTAGCCCAAAATTGGCCATAAGTGCTCAATTCAGATTAATTGAGCTCATATGCTCACAAATCTTTCAACAGATCTTAGTTCCGAATTGGACTATAGATTTCTCAACCAAAATTGGTCCAAGGGTACATCTCTGAATCCCTCTGATATTTGTCTTTGTAATCCTTCAACGTCTTCAGAGAGGTGACGGGTCCCGATAGCCAATCGTTCCTCGGATTGTGGGGTCCCTTTAAACCCATGGACTATGATGTCCTTAACCTCGGACTATGGGGTCCTTAAGTCCATGGACTATGATGTCCTTAACCTCGGACTATGGGGTCCTTAAGCCCATGGACTATGATGTCCTTAACCTCGGACTGTGGGGTCCCTTTAAACCCACAGACTATGATGTCTTTAACTTTGGACCGTAATGTCCTTAAACTAATTATGGACCGCAAAGTCCCTAAACTAAGCAATAGAGCCCAAATACTCTTTTGTCGGATCTAAACGACCCCGTTAAGTCGATCTTAGTCTAAAATTAGACTAATATATCCTTAACAAACGTTTAAGTTGATCTTAGTCTCAAATGAGACTAACATATCCTTAAACCCAACTCCCAAATCCAAATCTAAGAAGATATGGATTTGGACTAATCCATGCCCTACGGACGACAACATAAATTAGTCTCCGTAAACAATCCACGGGCAACCAAAAATAAAACAAACACACACGACATGAAGTGACCATCTGGAGAAGGAGAAAGTGGTTACCGTGATGCGGTAGCGTAATTAACTGCAGGGGCTTGCGCCTGTAGGGAAGAGCGTCCCCACAATCAAAAACCCCCTCAATAAGAGGGAATCTGACGAAGTCTGCTACATCGGCCGTATCCGTTTAAACCTTCGATACATGGTGCCATAAATCAACTTGGCATCTTTGGAGAGGTAGACGGATAGCACCAATTAGCATCTTCCCTCGGAATTCAGGCAAGACAGACCTACACGGTCGCATCTCCGTGTTTCGACGGGGGAACACTATTATTTAACGAGCCTGATCCAATCAACTTTTGATCCAGGAAGATTTTCATAACATTATCCTATACTACAAAATTATATCTTTCTTTACTCAATAAAGAAACGTATATAAGATTGCATATCAGGGTCGGTATGTAATAGCATTCGTTCAGAATCAATGTATTACCATTTGGTAATACAAGGTGATATTCACCAACTGCTTTGGCTGCAACATTTGCACCATTCCCTACTTTTATCGGAATGATCATCTATTCCCAGTTCTTTACCTTTCTTAAGCCCATGTAACATATTACATATGTGGGATCCCGATCCGGTATCTAATATCCAGGACGTAGAGTGAACTGAGAAACAGTTCTCGGTAACCAACACACCTGAAGAAGATGCATCAACATGCTTATTCTTCGTTTGGGTAGCGTGGAAATCCGGATATTTTCCTATTTCCTGCTCGGACTTATAACAATTATAAGTTGGAGCAGAATCAACGTTCCCCTGCTCAGCATAAAAAGCGGGTTCGGTCAATACATCCATATTATTATCTTGATTAAGGCCTAACATGGTTGTTACCTGGAGAGAGAGAAAAGAAAACACTTAGCGTACACTCTTGCAAAGATTAGATTGGTTATTTATCTTATCTAATCAATATCTCCCACTGCTATTCTCAAATTTTCTTTCAAACCTTCAAAAGGAAAATTCAGCCAGGATTAATTGCATTCTACAACTTCGCTAACCGTTCAGCCAGGTTAGTGCCGGTACTTCTGAGGGAGGTTCCCCGTGCTTTCGCACGGACCTAATTAAAATAAACCTCATTTTCCCAGAGGCGTAGCCCCGTTGACACCTTTCTAGACACCTAATGAGTTAGCTAATTGTAAAGTGCAAAACTCTCCCGGGAGCAACTTTTGCTCACAGTTGGATCGGGATCCTACTATCACATAGAAAGCATGCAATCTCATTGCAAATTTCAATACTTGAAATTCCCGAATATTTTTCCCTAGCAATTTATGACCTTAACATAGTCAACAAATCATAAGCGCTAGCCAAGTTCAACCCGTCATTTCATGATTGAATTAAAACCACCCGCATGACTCTTGGCTAAGGTCAACAAATTCGTACGACTACCCTAACTCAATCATATCATATGCTTAGCAGATAAGTACTAATTAGCTACCGCACACTACGCCTTAGCTAAGGTCAACAAACGTAGCACGAATACTAACTAGTACTTATTTGAAATGACGGAGGGATACGACAGGTTTTTAAGAAAACCCTTTGCGCAATGAACTTGATATCGTTGTAAATCGAGTGATTTTGAAAAGGAGTGTTTTTGAGCCTTTTACTAGTTTCGCTAAAGAGATCACTCCCGGTGAAGAGATCTAGGCTCTTTCCTTATCGAATAAGGTGCATGATATTTCACAAATACCACTATGCAAAACAAAAACTATAAAAGTAATCAAAAGACAAACGAGTTTGTAGCATCTGCTAGTTTCGTTAAAGAGGTCACTCCCGGTGTAGGGATCTCGGCTCTTTCCTAATCGAATAAGGTGCTGTATGTTCTACAAGGAATACCACTATGCAAAACAAAAACTAGAGCTACTAGTTTTTAAAACAAGTTTCTACAACATTTTTTAGGTTTCTTTTCTTTCATTAATCTCATTAATGAATGTCCCATCATTTAAGTTACCTAAGCATCACAGATAAATACAATGTACGCTTATGCCATCCGTATTCGTCTCGATGTCCCGTCATGCACCATTAGGTTAGGTAACTAACAACAGAGCGGGGCAGAGCTAGTGCGGGTGCAAAACATAAGCAACGTCTATATAATATATTATATATACTATATATTGTATCTATCCCATCATATAAAGTGATCACATCATAGAATATCGCAGCAGAATACAACATATGAAATATTGGATATACTAGGATTTCCGGGTTTTATATTAAGCCTGTATAAAACACGGATTCCACGGTCACGATGAATAGCCAAACCCACATCCCTAGACCCCTACGAGAGCGGAAAGCAACCTTACCAATTCTAGAGTCAGGAGACCCGGTCTCGATGCCTCGAGATGGTCTCCCACAGGACTCTAGAACCCGGTTACTTGTGTTCCCCTCCTTAGGTCTATCCTAATGCAGAAAAGTAAATAATATACATCAACGGTGACATCTTCCTCAACTCGGAAGTGCCCCAATAAAAGAATATTACATACAATTAAATTTTACATGAATAAAAATAAAACTCTCATCTCACATAAAACCTCTGGTCACATAAAACGATCCAATATAATATATCACAGCAACACATAACATCACATGTCATCAATGTAAGTAAATATGCGTATCCCAATTAGCGTTGACATATAGCAACGAAACCGGCGATACACCATATATTACACTTACGGTCGCAGAAAAGAAAGTGAAAAACTACAACAATTGGAATCATCACTGCCCTTAGACATCATAAACCCGGAATATCATATATTATGGATTTCATGCCTAGCAATGCAAATCTTACATTTAAGTCTCAACTATGAAAACACTTTTCAAAAGAAGTCGGGTAATTCAACAAGATCCCCGATTTCACCCAAGACCGAAATGTTATACTTCCACGCAACTAAATAGATTCCAATTATTGTATCACAATCACAGATAGCTAGACGAAGTTAAACTTTTCGATCGAATAAGCAAGCACCTAAAATTTCCTAACAAGATGAGCGGAGTACAAAAAGTACTCAAAAACTGCCACAGCTCCTATGAGCCATCCATAGAAGGGCCGACCCATGCCTCACTCATGTCGTCACGGAACTGCGGCAAACCCTAGGGTATACCGCGATTCCGCGATCCCGCGATCCAAAAAGTCGAGTTTGGGTATCGTTCTTCTAGAGGGTCCACAGAATCTCTTGCATGATTTTCTGAAAATTTTAAACTCGGAAAAATCCAACTCTTGGAAATTTTCAGAGGGAAAATCTGGGTTATTGATATTCGTTCAAATTTTTTAACATCGTCTAAATAACACGAATACATGTTAGAATTACGACTGCGATACACTCCGAATTGCATTTGCAGAAAGTAAACATCACATGCAA
The DNA here is from genome assembly GCA_030015575.1 of Agapanthus africanus. Taxonomy (NCBI): domain Eukaryota; kingdom Viridiplantae; phylum Streptophyta; class Magnoliopsida; order Asparagales; family Amaryllidaceae; genus Agapanthus; species Agapanthus africanus. Next base: position 509,354,650 of record JASDDO010000026.1, on the reverse strand, counting down.
ATTTAGCATAAACAAACAACACCTGAAACCCTAAAATCCAGAGACTGGAACACCCTGAAAATTTGAAGCCAAAACTCCAAAAATGACCAGAGCTCACCGGTTTTAACCTCATTATTGCCGGCCACTTTGAGCCCAAATTGTCTTGAATTTTCATGTTGTTCATGTTATATCACATATAACATTCTGTAGTCGTTTTAAAATTTTTTTGAAGACTTTATAAATTCGACAGAAACTGGGTTGTATTGTTCCAAGTTTTGGAGTCGTTTCGGTTTCGTAATCTAACAAATATCGTCTAATTTTCTAGCATGGCTCTGACACCACTGCAGGGTTGCCTAGGACGGCAGCAAGGTTTCGGGAGGTATCGTCCATGCCAATTTCAAAATTTTGCCGTTCTAGCTAACCATAACCTTAGAATCGTTACTAGAAAATTCGACGAATAAACATGTAAATTAATTTACATCTAAGTGAATGAGGAATACAACCTTTGTAGATCGGTCCTTCACTTCTAAAACTCTGTGTAGTAGTCCCTTCGCTGCAAGTTGTGATCTCCCAAACTCTAGAAAGGGTTCTCTCAGAGAAATGAACAAACTTGCTCGAAGTCTTCGAGGCCGAAGATAGTCTACGTCGAGGAGACTCAAGCTCATGATTCCTCTTCACTAATTGTGAAATTAGTGAAGAAAACACTCTAAACTAAATGTCAAGTAGTATAGGATGATGAAGTAGGAAATGAGCTTACTTTAGATTTATTTTTCTCACAATATTTTCTCACTTTTCTAAAAGATGGAAAGTTTTTTTTTAAGGATGAAGAAAATGAAAAGAAGAAGATGAGAATGAACTAATGAGGTGAGAATAACAACCATGGGTGAGTTAGTGTCATACACTAACCCATGTAGAGATTAAACCATGGCCAATAATAATGGTTAGGTTAATAAATATCTACAAGTAAAACAAAAGGAGTGGACTTAGTCAAACATGCTACAAGCTTCTCCAAGCTTCCAAGCATGTGACTAATTAACACTAATTTTGATTTAATTAAATAAATATAAACCCTCACATTATTATTAGTATGGTGTGAGTCTCATACACCCAAATAGCATGTAGCATCAAGCATGGCACAATAAAATGTACACTAATATATATCACATATATACTAATGCACACTTGCGAGAAAAAGAAAAGTTTAACTGAGCTAATATTAGTTAATGCAATCTAGTATATCAAATATACAATTATATATTAAATTATTAAATCAACACTTGATTTAATAATCCGGCTATATTACATATAACCGACTAATATCAAATGCAACAACGTATCGAATCAACACTTGATCCGATAACCCGGCTATATCACATATAACTGACCGATATCATAAATCGCGAGAATAGAATGCGGTATCATATATGCATATTAATCTTGGTCCCGCACATATCACATATGGGCTCCTACTCCGTTTCGTATGAACCAGGAAACCTCTGTGTAGGACTCTAAAGACTCGTCAATACGTCGGCAGTAGGTGATGATCATATCAAACAACCACAAGCCGCAAGCGGTCTGCTAAACGTAACGGCCACCCGGGTATTGAGCGATCAGAAGATCAACAAGCATGCTTGCTCATACTCCTACGAATCCAATCAGTAACACTACGGTACAGTCCGGTCTCTTCGTCTGATATGTCGCATATCTCGCCTGGGGGTGGTAAACGTCAGACCCCAATAGCTTGATAAGTCATGCCGATGTGAGGCTCATAACGGGTCGAAAAACTACTGATAACACTTACCAGTAATTTCAGAATCAGCCCTAGCCAGGGACTTCCTATTATAGCCAATCGAACACAGCGCAATATCAACCCCCAATACCGGAAGACATGAAATCCCCTCCTATCGTTCATTGCCTCCATGTGACTGTTCACACCATAATTTTGCATTATTATATTCTCTATTCTTATTCATTTTTACAAATAAACAGGTGCTTTTGATCCATGTCTGCTATATAGTTGCAGGTTACAGGTTCTCGGAACAAAAACAGTGAAAAAGATGAAAAGACGATACAAAAGTGAGACTAAGACCGATAAATGATGGAATCTTGATCGTGCCTACATTTTGAGGGACAATGAAAGATCAATGAACAAGTTCACAAAGTACAGAAGCAGCGCAAGGTTCAAGACTTCGACACGAAGCAACGGTAAAAGTCCATTATATTATTCACTGTGGAGATCTGGAAGAGAACTAGAAAATATTTTGAAGAACCAACTGAAGAAACAAGAAGACAAATTCAACCAGAAGAGTACCAGAAAAATTGAGCCCACAAGCTCCTTACATGGCCGCGGAACCGCGGCCAAATCTAGATTTTGGCCGCGGATCCGCGGCCATGTGTCGCCCGTGTCGGTGCAAAATCTCTGTGGCAGCTACTAGTCTTCTTTAGGGGTAAAATTGCAAATGCAGATGTGAATCGATTGTAACCCTAGGGTTTCTATGATCTATAAATAGAAGCCCTAAACCTCTCTTTGAGGTATGTCTCTTTTCATTGATAAAAATTCAGAAATCTTTTGTAAAGTTTAGAGAGCATCAATAAAGTAAGTAGGTTCTTTTTATTTTCCCTAGTTCTTAATTTTTATTTCTGCCCTAGTTTAAATTTATTCTCTGCCCTAGTTTAAACTAGATTAGAACTTTTTATTAATTTGCCGTAGTTTAGATATTTAATCTCTTAAATTGAAAACTTAAATAAAAATTATGTCTTTTATCGACCCCCTAATGAGCGAGTGGTTCCTATCTTATTAGGGTTAGGAATAGGGAAGGTTTGAGAGATGCAAATCTCTCACCCCTTTCTTGCCCATCACATATTAATTATTAGGACTTCATGCATACATACACATATCGCTCCCTACGGCACCATACCCACGAGGTAATGGTGATACCGTAGTATAAAAAACCGGTTGTGTATGTTTTCCATAGAGGTTAGGGTAAGGATTAAGAAAGGACGGACAAGGACCTAGAGGAAGAAACATCCTTTCTTCCCGATCGTCCTAATACCCTTTATTAATAATTACTATAACACTTAAGAGATCTAAATGAGGGCATTGAAAGCGGTGGGAAATCTTAATTTTCCAAACTTAACCTAAACCTAACCCTAGAAAGACTTTAAATCCTAGTCTAAATCAACTTAGTTTTTAGAGATAATTATCCCAACACTGTTTGGAATTAACTCGTTAGAAAAATTAGGAAATACACAACATCCCTGTGGACCGACCCGTACTCACCGGCTAGCTACCAAGCGACGCCGTTCTTGATTGCGGTTAACAATTCTTTGATCTAAAAATATCGTACAAATCAGTGACTTGGGATTGTACCCAAACACCACCGTTTTTCACGTTCTCTTGAACATAGTAAGGTGGAAATCAAAGCACAGTGGGAATCACACAAGACTCTATGACGATCTCGGGTCGACAGACTAACCTGTACCAGTGTCACTAGAGAACTGCCATCTGACGTGAGGTATAATACCATCTAGGAGTTCTCGGCGAGTCCGTCCAATGTACCCAGTCTCCACTAAGCACCCATATACCATCTCTGATGTCAAACACCAATGGATATGGGATCATCCATCGCCTATCTACATAGGTCGAGAAGCTATACGCTAGTCTACTCTGGTATATCGATGCCCCGTCTCGATATACCTACGACTAGGGACATTAAAGGATGTACTTACCGACTACCATTGTCCCACTAGTATGATCCGCATCATAATCCAGGTAGTCAAGTACACATCCTAAGGGTTTTACTAACATGTAACAGAGAGACATTAGTACATGTTAAGATAAGGAGTAACCGGATAGCACACTATCATGTCGAGCAAGAAAGTCCTCCCTATATATGTCCAAGCATCCACTATAATATACATCTCATGTACTGTAATGGCCTCTAGGGTATACATATAACTAACACCTTTAATTGTTCCTAGTCGAGGGGATATCGAGATTAGGGCATCGATATTCCAGAGTAGATTAGTGTGTACGTTTCTTGTCCCTTAGAGGGCGATAGCTGATCCTACAGCCATTGGTGTGTGACATCAAAGATTGTAAAAAGGTGCTCATTAGAGAATGGGTACACCGAACGGGCTCGCTGAGGACTCCTACTTAGTAGTATACCTATCGTCAGATAGCAGTCCTCTGGTGACACTGGTACAGGTTAGTCTGTAGACCCGAGATCGTCATAGAGTTTTGTGTGGCTCCCACTTTGCTTTGATTTCATCCCAACCACGCTCAAAGGAGATGTGCAAACAGGTGGATTTTGGGAACAGTCCTGAATCACATGGAGGAAATGAGTGATAGGAGGGGTTTCGTCTCTCCCGGTATTGGGGGTTGATGTTTCGCTATGCTCGATTGGCTATAACTGGAAGTCCCTAACCAGGGCTGCTGCTGAGATTTACTGATAAGAGTTATCAGTAGTTTCTCGAACCGTTATAGGCCAGACATCGGGATGACTTATCACGTTACCGGGGTCTGACATTTACCACTCCTAGACATGATATGCGACATATCAGACGAAGAGACCGGAATGTACGATAGTGTTACTAATAGGCTTCATGAAGAGTATGGACAAGATTGCTTGTTGGTCTTCATATCGCTCAATACCCGGGTAGCCGTTACGTCCAGCTAGTACCGCTGACGGCTTGTAGATGACTTATATGATCATCACCTACTGTTGGCGTATTAATGAGTCTTTAGAGTCCCATACAGAAGTTCTGGGTTATGGCAGTGCCTCGGCCATCAATCCGTGGCTAAATGCGGAACAAAAACTTTTAAAACCCGGCGCTAACGGAACCCAAATCGACGGATCGTACCATTAACCCTATACTAGTTATACAAAAGGAGTTTAGAGAGGTAATACCGATCGATCCGTGTCCTTCGGTTTTCAACCTCTGTCCTAAGCTCCTCGCGGATTCCTCGATCAAGTTTGATCTCTGGTCTCCCTCCGTCGAAGAAGATCCACATAGAGGGTTAGTAATACGGGCTTCCGCCTCAAAACCCAAGCAACTTGTAACGTTTTAAAAATAAATAAATAAATAATTAAATAAATAAAATCGTTTAGGTGAATTTTCTGATAATCGGTAAAATAAACCGTATTTTCCGTAAAACTCAACTACAGTTATTTTTCAATATAGATTTAAATACGCCTATTTTAACTATGTAATTACTAGTAAATGGTGTTTATTTAGTGACTTATAAATTATTAGTTTACTAAAATATTTTTCGTAATTAATTAATTTTCAATATTTACGTAAGCTTTTAATTATACATTAAATAGGTGCAAATTATAAATTGCAATGGGATAATTTGAAAAATGTGAACTATGACATATTAGAATTAAGATGGTTGCATTATTTTTCTCTTCTTGAATTGGTTTCAAATTCTAGAGAATTCTAGTGTGGAATTTAATATGGAAAATGAAATAAAATAAAATAATTAGTGATAAGACTTAAAAGGGTTAATTATTTGGGAGCTTTCTACACACTTTTTCCTCTATCTCTTTCCCTCCCCTAATGTGGCTGAAATCCCCCATGGCAGCGCCTAATTTTCCCCATCTCACTTTGCAACAAAAATCTTCAAAAATTCATGAAAAATCCAAAATAAAACCTTAAATTCCAAATCCAATTCCTACCCATTATTCGTTGGTCTATCTAGCATGGATCTTGAAACAAGATTAGAATTTTGGAGGCTATGATTTTCATGTTTGATCTCTTGAATGTGAGGTATAAATCTTTAACCTATAATGAAATTGTTGTATGAATTGCTTAAATCTAGCATATATTAGTGTTAATTTTGTGCTAGTTGTAAACTTGAAAATTCAATTTTAGGGTTTGGATCAAGTTAGGGTTTTTGATCATTTATTTATGGTGGTGAGTTGTAGTTTAACATATTAAATCATGTAAAAGATAAGCTAGTTGCTAGTTGCTAGTTGTTAAATTAAAATTTTGCTAAATATGCCTTTTTTGCAAACTAGGTTTTTATAATTTATATAAATTGGTGAGATAAAATTCTAGTGATGATGTTTATCAATGATTCATTCTTTTAATGGGTAGACTAATATGTTAATTGAATGCAAGACCTAATTTGGTTACTAGTTATTAGTGGTTAGTTTAAAAATTGTGATAATTATGCTAAATTTCTAACTAGGTTTTCAGAAATTAATTTAATTGTGGAATTAAAATATAGTTAGGATTTTTAGCGTATTATTAAGGTTTCCATGAGTGGTTTAACAATTTAAAATATGGAAAATCTAGTTTAGTTGTTGAATTGTGAATTTTTCTTTGAAAAGTATTAAAATTTGATATTTTTGCAAACTAGAATTTTCAATTCAACACAAATTGATTAGCATAAATTACAGGAATGGTTTATATATCCTAGTTATGATATTTGGTGAATATTATGGCCATTAGTTTCGTTTAAATATCAAGTTTTGAAGTGAAACGGTTAATTGATGCTTTTTAGGTTTTCGGAAATAAACCGATTTGATTTATTTTGACTTTTCGATGAGTTGCAGTCTATTGTATATTATAATTAGTGAGTTTTGGAACTACGATTTGTACATTTGTGTTTTATCTCGATCAATCGGCGTTTGTACGCCGATGTCGAGGGTTATTTGGTCATTTTGCATGAGCGGGTCATAGGTTTTGACCTATAGGCATTTCCTGCGCTGTTTTGGTTCTGTCAGTGATTTTAGTTTACGATATTATATATATTTGCGTATAGGTACCCCTCACGTGGACTTCAGACGATGAAGAAGAGGATGGCGGTATCGACTTCAGCAGACAAGGACCAGGTGAGTAGATGTATATCTACGGGGGAAGTTGGGTGGATGGAGTATAGCACCCCCGCAAACCTAAAATAAGGATATTACGTACAGTTATTAGGAAGTCGGGCATGACCTTAGATTCTTGGCGAGTAGGGTCCTATTGAAGAGTTTAGGTTAGACTAGGCTGATTTAGAAAGACTTAAAAATGAGAATGACTGCCTTGGAGGGAATTCATAGGTCTCATGTAGACACACACACACACACGCACACACATAAACTTGACTTGGTGTATATGTGTGTGTGTGTGTGTGTGTGTGTATACACACACACATATATAGGAATGTGTGTAGGTATACACACACACACAACATATACATGTGATATGAGGAGGTTATATGATACATGGGGATGAGTCGATATGACTAGGCTTGATACCGTGATTTATTGGATATATGATCGAGTTATGACATGAGATGTGTTATGATAGTAGCCGATCGTTGGGTAATGAGATTTTATAAAATATATTTATATAAACGATAATATGTGTTGATGATATTGGAATGAACGAGACTCTAGAATGTAACCCAGATTGTAATATGTGACTTAATCATGATATAACATATGACATGAGATTTTAGTCGATCATTTGACAATGTATATTTATACAGACGATGATATATATTTGATGTTATTGGGACGTATGCGATTATAGTATAGTACCCTTGATCATGATATTGTTTGATGATGATACTATTCGAACAATGATGTATATATGTGATAGTTGACCCGTACTCCGATTTTGAGATGCCGTACGATGGATTTTACCGTACGAGGCATATATGTGATGATTGATCCGCACCTTTGACTTGAGGAAGTCGTACTATATACGTGACGCTATTGAGGCTGGATCGCCGACTACTTGAGATATCGACTCAGACTTTAGGAGGATTTTTCTTACCTTTCGACTAGTATCTTCAGTTAGTTCCTTAGTTGGTTAGGTAGAACTTAGTTTAGGATCGAATCATACTTATTTTCAAAATTAATGAACCGTGCTTTTTCAAACAACAAATGGTATGACTCGTAATTAGGAGGTATTTTCTAGTTATGCATTACTACACCTTCACTGTTATATTCATGTCGTATTCATCGCATTGCATGTTTACACATATGTTTCTTTAGCTAATGTGAAACTCTGTCTGTTAGGACACCAGCACCATTACCGATGATGCGCATGTTCCACGTTCACTTATTTGCCGGCTCACACACATCATCATCGGTAATTGCCATGTCACGTACACTTTAGAACATATTATCTTTTATTGATATAATCAGCTAAATGCTAGTCCAGTATAATATTGTGTGATTACCCTCATATGCTAGTTTAGACATTTCATTTATTAGTTAGACACTTCATGCATTCACATATTCATATTATCATGCAGTATTGTGGGGCTTATGCCGATACTCATTATTTACTTACTCATGAATTTGGGATTTTTTTTTATTTCTATGAGATTTCTGGATTTTGGGGAAAACCGTAAGAATATATGTGTGTGTGTGTGTGTGTGTGTGTGTGTGTGTGTGTGTGTGTGTGTGTGTGTGTAATAACTTCTCTCTCTGCCCCTCTCATCTTAAAATACATGTTGCGGTTTTCTCATGATGTATGTGTCGTCCATCATGAGATTTCATGTTTTTTATTGTATTTCGAGACCCGATTCGAGGAGTGGATGAACCGTCTCGGGTACATGGTGGGCCTGGTATGGTACCCCGGAGCAAGAAGATTGAGTTGTAGACGATGAGCCTGGCAGGGGAAGACTACCTACCGGTGATGTCTGGCGCGGCGGATATCCGGAGGATACCGATCGTTGTCATGAGATTTGATGATATGGGCCGATCCAGACTGACGGAGCCCGAGATATTGAGACTATGAGATATTGAGACCATGAGATTTATATGTTTTGTGTCGATGCTTGACACGAATTTCCATGGATTTCATTGATGATGTTTTCAGATTACTATACAAATTTTACTACGATACAAGTAAAAGATTTCTTATACATATATATTCAGATTTCATGGTTGATTGTTTTACATTCATGTTGCATGCATACTCATACACATGACATGTTACTACTTGAGGTACTGACATGAGCACTGAGTATTGCACTTGCGTATAGTTTATTATCCTGCCACCGCTAGATGACTAGTGTTATATTAAGTATATTATTATGACCTAGGAAATCGTCGTGCATACGATTTCTACTCGCAGATGTCTTCTACTCACGAGTTGGCAACTCACCCCCGTTGTGCTGAATTTTCTTACAGGTTTCGATGTACAGGTTTCCTTGGCAGCTTGCTGGCATATCATTTCATTCAGGGTGATTTGCTTGGTAGGTTGGTTCACTTGCATCAGAACCGCCATTATACTTTTATTATTTCATTTGTATCTAGTAAGCTCCATCAACCAGACTTGTATTACTTGATATATTTAGAAGACCGGTTGTTTATTCTTTCGACCTTAGAGTCGCGCTTGTATTATTATAGTTTTTGGTGGATTTGGTTTTCATTTTGAGTTTTGAGCCTCGCCCTTCGGCGTTGTATATTTTAGTGCATTGTGTGGTTGTTTCCGCCTTTTGGTGTAGAGCTAGCTCCCGCTTGGGGATGCATTTATTATTGCTTTTGTATATATCTTATTTGTACCCGTTTGGGACTAGTTTTTACAAAGGAGACTCTGCCGAAATTTTTGAGAAATTTGATGTTGCTTTTAAACATGTTTTCCTTCTTCTTCTTTTAAATGGTTTAGATTTCTGGGCTTCGGCTTACTTAGATTACGTTGCGCCTCTAGACGCTTCATAATTTAAGTGCCGGTCACGTTCCGTACCTTCGGGTCATGACAAAGTTGGTATCAGAACGTTAGGTTTAACCCTTGTCTAAGTCTAGGATGACCCTTGGTTGATAGAGTAAGTGACTTAGGTAGAGTGACGTACCGTGGGTATGATCCGCGGCATACTTACGATATGCCACTCTGCTTAAGAAATCTTAGGATGTACATTTTTTTGCATCGTATTCTATTTGTTCCTATGATCTATCACAGTCAATGTCGGATGGTAGTTTCTGTTACCACGGTCGAACGGGCGGAGGGAGCTGCAGCTCGAATGCGATGACCGTTAGGGTATTGTCTATTCTGGAGGATTGAAGCATTGTTTAGCGTGCGGATGAAGGGTGTTCACATGTCGTCCAGACGAAGTTAAAAGGTTCAAACGAATGTCAGAAACTTATTTTTCCAAGTTTAAAGTATTCGGAAGAACATGCAGGTATTTCTATGGACCCTCTAGAAGAATGAAACCCTAACTCGATATAATGACCATGAGAACGCTGGTGAACCTTAGGGTTTGCGGCAGTTCCGTGGTGCTATTAATGAGGCTTGGGTTTTCCCTTTTACGGCTGGTCCGCAGATGCTGGGGCATGTGCTGGATATTTTTAAACTGTACTGGAGTGTTGAGCTCTTGGGGAATTATTGGATTTTGATGAATCGATCGAAAAGTTTAACATAGTTTGGATATCAGGTGAAGGGATAGATTACGTGGGAGACTCTAGATATGAGCATAGCCGTTTGTAGCGCAGTCAGCACAGCTATGAGGAGACAAGTCCGAATCAGTCGACATTAGAAAAGGCATACATTGACGATAGTGTTTACGATTGTGATTTGGTGATTTGAATTTCATATTTCCATTGTTTGGATTTTGGTATTTTGAGGATTTTGTTTTATGATTGGTATTTCCTATGTGTACATTCATTACACTCTATTCGTGTTTCATATATTAGTTGTATTGATATTGTTTTGTACATACCCAGTGCACTTGATTTGGTTTTATATATTTTGAGATATTGATTTGAGTTCGTGCATATGGGTTACACATGATTTTGATGTATGCTTCGACATAGTTTTCATGCACTTTTCGTACTGTGATTTCGATTTTGATATTCGGTGTATATTTTCGTGCACCATGTGCACTTGATTGAGATTCTTGCGCACACTTGGCGCACTTGATGCGATTTTGTGCACACCAGATGCACTAAATCAGGGTTTTGTGCAGATTAGATGCACCTGATATTATTGTTGTGCACGCCCGTTGCACTTGGCAGATGTTTTTGGTGCACACCCGTTGCACTCAGTTTTGTTTCTGTGCGTATTCATGACATCTGTATTTGAGCACTGGACGCACGTGGCACCTCGTATACTGTATTTGAGATTGATTTCATTTTGAGCAATACGTTTTTATGATATTTACTATTTGGTTTGATAATCGAGCAGGACTGTCCTGAGATCAGTACCTAGGTGTTTTTGCATGCTTCTCTATTCAGGTGTTTTTGCATGCTTCTCTATGATATTTTACTACTACGATGCGCAATATATATAAGTTATAGTTTTGATGAATTTCATGTTAGTTTTCGTATTGGACTTTGACATGGTATTTTCACCATAACTCCGATAATTGCGTTATGCTTGACGGAGTTGATTTTTAGTTATGTATTGATGATTTCGGAGCCCCGATGATATGAGTGTTTTGCTAAATGTTTTAATATTTGTGGGGAGTTTTAATTTAAATTCGGGGACCAAATTTCTTTAAGGTGGGAAATTGTAACATTTTAAAAATAAATAAATAAAAAATTAAATAAATAAAATCCTTTAGGTGAATTTTCTGATAATCGGTAAAATAAACCGTATTTTCCGTAAAACTCAACTACAGTTATTTTTCAATATAGATTTAAATATGCCTATTTTAACTATATAATTACTAGTAAATGGTGTTTATTTACTGACTTATAAATTATTAGTTTACTAAAATATTTTTCGTAATTAATTAATTTTCAATATTTACGTAAGCTTTTAATTATACATTAAATAGGTGCAAATTATAAATTGCAATGGGATAATTTGAAAAATGTGAACCATGACATATTAGAATTAAGTTGGTTGCATTCTATTCTCTTCTTGAATTGGTTTCAAATTTTAGAGAATTCTAGGGTGGAATTTAATATGGAAAATGAAATAAAATGAAATAATTAGTGATAAGACTTAAAAGGGTTACTTATTTGGGAGCTTTCTACACATTTCTACAAACTTTTTCCTCTCTCTCTTTCCCTCCCCTAATGTGGCCGAAATCCCCCATGGCAGCCTCCAATTTTCCCCATCTCACTTTGCAACAAAAATCTTCAAAAATTCATGAAAAATCCAAAATAAAACCTTAAATTCCAAATCCAATCCCTACACATTATTCGTTGGCCTATCTAGCATGGATCTTGGAGCAAAGTTAGCATTTTGAAGGCTATGATTTTCATGTTTGATCTCTTGAATGTGAGGTATAAATCCTTAATCTATAATGAAATTGTTGTATGAATTGCTTAAATCTAGCATATTTTAGTGTTAATTTTGTGCTAGTTGTAAACTTGAAAATTCAAGTTTAGGGTTTGGATCAAGTTAGGGTTTTTGATCATTTATTTGTGGTGGTGACTTGTGCTTTAACATATTAAATTATGTAAAAGATAAGCTAGTTGCTAGTTGTTAAATTAAAATTTTGCTAAATATGCCCTTTTTGCAAACTAGGCTTTTATAATTTATATAAATTGGTAAGATAAAATTCTAGTGATGATATTTATCAATGATTCATGGTTTTAATGGGTAGACTAACATATTAATTGAATGCAAAACCTAATTTGGTTACTAGTTGTTAGTGGTTAGTTTAAAAATTGTGATAATTATGCTAAATTGCTAACTAGGTTTTTAAAAATTAATTTAATTGTGGGATTAAAATCTAGTTAGGATTTTTTTCCATCATTAAGGTTTCCATGAGTGGTTTAACAATTTAAAATATGCAAAATCTAGCTTGGTTGTTGAATTGTGAATTTTTCTTTGAAAAGTATTAAAATTTGATATTTTTGCAAACTGGAATTTTCAATTCAATACAAATTGATGAGCATAAATTACAGGAATGGTTTATATATCCTAGTTATGATATTTGGTGAATATTATGACTATTAGTTTCATTTAAATATCAAGTTTTGAAGTGAAACGATTAATTGATACTTTCTAGGTTTTCGGAAATAAACCGATTTGACTTATTTTGAATTTTCGATGAGTTGCAATCTATTGTATATTATAATTAGTGAGTTTTGGAACTACGATTTGTATTTTTGTGTTTTATCTTGATCAATCGGCGTTTGTACGTCGATGTCAAGGGTTATTTGGTCATTTTGCATGAGCAGGTCATAGGTTTTAACCTATACGCGTTTCGTGTGCTGTTTTGGTTCTGTCCGCTATTTCAGTTTACGATATTATATATGTTTGCGTATAGGTATCCCTCACGTGGAATTCGGACGATGAAGAAGAGGATGGCGGCATCGACTTCGGTAGACAAGGACCAGGTGAGTAGATGTATATCTACGAGGGAAGTCGGGTGGATGGCGTATAACATCCCCGCAAACGTAGAATAACGATATTACGTACTGTTATTAGGAAGTCGGATGTGACCTTAGATTTTTGGCGAGTAGGGTCCTATTGAAGACTTTAGGTTGGACTAGGCTGATTTAGAAAGTCTTAACCATGAGAATGAGTGCCTTAGAGGGAATTCGTAGGTATCATGTAGACACACACACGCACACACATAAACTTGACTTGGTGTGTGTGTGTGTGTGTGTGTGTGTATACATATAGGAATGTGAGTGTGTATCTATACATACATACATACATACATACATACATACATACATATAGGAATGTGAGTATACACACACACATGTGATATGAGGAGGAGGTTATATGATACATGGGGACGAGTCGATATGACTAGGCTTGATACCGTGATTTATTGGATATATGATCGAGTTATGACATGAGATGTGTTATGATAGTAGCAGATCGTTGGGCAATGAGATTATATAAAATATATTTATATAAACGATAATATGTGTTGATGACATTGGAATGAACGAGACTCTAGAATAGAACCCAGATTGTAATGTGTGACTTAATCATGATATGATATATGACATGAGATTTTAGTGGATCATTTGACAATGTATATTTACACAGACGATGATATATATTTGATGCTATTGGGATGTATGCGATTATAGTACAGTACCCTTGATCATGATATTGTTTGATGATGTTACTATTCGAACGATGATGTATATATGTGACAGTTGACCCGTACCCCGATTTTGGGATGCCGTACGATGGATTTTACCGTACGAGGCATATATGTGATGATTGACCCGCACCCTTGAGTTGAGGAAGTCGTACTATGTATGTGACGCTATTAAGGCTGGATCACCGACTACTTGAGATATCGACTCAGACTTTAGAAGGATTCTTCTTACTTTCGACTAGTATCTTTAGTTAGTTCCTTAGTTGGTTAGGTAGATCTTAATTTAGGCTTGAGTCATACTTATTTTCAAAACTAATGAACCGTCCTTTTTCAAACAACAAACGGTATGACTCTTAATTAGTTGGTATTTTCTAGTTATGCGTTTACTACACCTTCACTGTTATATTCATGTTGTATTCATCGCATTGCATGTTCACACATATGTTTCTTTAGCTAATGTGAAACTTTGCCTGTTAGGACATCAGCACCATTACCGATGATGCGCATGTTCCACGTACACTTATTTGCCGGCTCACACACATCATCATCGGTAATTGCCATGTCACGTACACTTTAGAATATATTATCTTTTATTGATATAATCAGCTAAATGCTAGTCCAATATAATATTGTGTAATTAACCTCATGTGCTAGTTTAGACATTTCATTTATTACTTAGACACTTCATGCATTCACATATTCATATTATCATGCAGTATTGTGGGGCTTATGCCGATACTCATTATTTACTTACTCATGAATTTGGGATTTTGGATTTTTATGAGATTTCTGGATTTTAGGGAAAATCGCAAGAATATATATATATATATATATATATATATATATATATATATATATATATATATATATATAATAACTTCTCTCTCTCCCCCTCTCATCTTAAAATACATTTTGTGGTTTTCTCGTAATGTATGTGTCGTCCACCATGAGATTACATGTTTTCTGTTGGATTTCGAGAGGAGTGGATGAACCGTCTCGGGTATATGGTGGGCTTGGTATGGTACCCCGGGGCAAGAAGATCGAGTTGTAGACGATGAGCCTGGCAGGGGAAGACTACCTACCGGTGATGTCTGGCGCGGCGGATATCCGGAGGATACCGACCGTTGTCATGTGATTTGATGATATGGGCCGATCCGGACTGAAAGAGCCCGAGATATTGAGACTATAAGATATTGAGACTATGAGGTATTGAGATTTCGAGATTTACATATTTTGTGTCGATGCTTGATACGGATTTCCATAGATTTCATTGATGATTTTTTCAGATTACTATACAAATTTTACTATGATACAAGTTAAAGATTTCTTATACAGATATATTCAGATTTCATGGTAGATTGTTTTACATTCATGGTGCATGCATACTCATACACATGATATGTTACTACTTGAGGTACTGATACGAGCACTGAGTATTGCACTTGCGCATAGTTTATTACCCTACCACCACTAGATGACTAGTGTTATATTAAGTATATTATTATGAACTAGGAGATCGTCGTGCATGCGATTTCTACTCGCAGATATCTTCTACTCACGAGTTGGCAACCCACCCCCGTTGTGCCAAATTTTCTTATAAGTTTCGATATACAGGTTTCATTGGCAGCTTGCTGGCACATCATTTCATTCAGGGTGATTTGCTTGGTAGGTTGGTTCACTTGCATCAGAACCGCCGTTGTACTTTTATTATTTCATTTGTATCTAGTAAGCTCCATCAACCAGACTTGTATTACTTGATATATTTAGAAGACCAGTTGTTTATTCTTTCGACCTTAGAGTCGTGCTTGTATTATTATGGTTTTTGGTGGATTTGGTTTTCATTTTGAGTTTTGAGCCTCGCCTTTCGGCGTTGTATATTTTAGTGCATTGTGTGGTTGTTTCCGCCTTTTGGCGTAGAGCTAGCTCCCGCTTGGGAATGCCTTTATTATTGCTTTTGTATATAATTTATTTATACCCGTTTGGGGCCACTTTTTACAAAGGAGACTCTGCCGAAATTTTTGAGAAATTTGATGTTGTTTTTAAACATGTTTTCCTTCTTCTTCTTCTATTAAATGATTTAGATTTTGGGGCTTCGGCTTACGTAGATTACGTTGCGCCTCTAGACGCTTCGTAATTTAAGTGCCGATCACGTTCCCTACCTTCGGGTCGTGACACAACTTGAACATCCAGTTTGCTAGCCTAGATACTGAAGATGAAGTAGAGATAATGTGTGAATACTTTATCTCAAAACACCAATGGATTCTCAACTCATGAGAGGGATGGATGGAGGTTTAAGAAGATGCCCATGAAAGGAAAGTGTGAGCTCAAGAAAGAAGCAAGTGAGGAAATGGCTTAGTGTTGTGAGTGATATTTTTTTTGTGAGCACTTAAAGAAAAAGCAAGGCAAGAAAAAGATCTGCCATCCTAACCAAAAATATCCCATACCAAAAATAATTGCCCCAAAACCAATCTATGTCACAATGAATGATCACAAGACCCAACACCAAGATTCACCAAGTGCATATGCCATGAATCAATGCTCAAGGCCAAGACTCCCACTCACACTTTCCACCTCACAATAAACATTTAAACTAAATGTTTAATCCAAAAAGAAAATGGCATCAACTAAAGAAATCTTGTAACGAATTACAAGAATACCCCTCATCCTTATATACATACCCGCATCCGTATTCCGACTGAATACGAATACAACGAGACGAAAGTAATCCAACAATATAATACTAGGATCCGGCTTAAAAAAAAGCCCACTAGTATTATCCGTCCGATCATGATCTGTGCATAAGTGCACGTATATGATCGAACTCTGCCATAAATGTAAGTCTACGGTAGCGCCCCGGTCGTCAATCCGAGGCCAAAATGCAGAAACAAAAACTTTTCATAAACTTGAAACTGGCGCTAACATATACTTTCTCCCGGATCGAACCATTAACCTATAACTAGCAATCTAGAAGAAGTTAGGAAAGGCAATACCGATCGATCCGTGTGCTTCGGTTTTTGGCCAGCATCCCAAGCTCCTCGCGGCCTCTCCGATCTCCGGTCTTCTCGTCGGAAGGGCACTACATCAATGAGTCTTTTTATGGGCTCCCGCTTCATCCGAAGCAACTCGGACACGAAATTTGCTAGCCGACGTGTCCAAGGTGAAGTGGAGAATGTGCGCGATCACTTTGTCTCAAGCATCCATTGATTTTCAACGCATGAGAGTGTATGGATGGAGGTTGAAGATGAAGCCATGGTGGATGTTGTTAGCTAGAGGAAGAAGAAGAAGAAGAGGCTCTTTTCTTTTGTGTTATTGTATTGGGATGAAGAATAATGAGAGTGCTAGAATAAATCAAGAGCAACCCCACGCCTAACATGGCTGCCCTCTCTCTCTCCAAGCATCATATCAACATAATAATCAATCATAAAATATGACATTTGCACAAATAATGATACCATGAGTCACTAGATTGCATATGCCACATTTAATGCACCTCATGATGAATTCCACTCACAATTTCCACAAGCAAACATTAATCCAAATGTTTGCAACAATAAAAAGAATGGCATCATCTAAAATAAACTCATAACGGATCACAAGAATACCCCTCACTTGTATATACAAACCTGCATCCGCAATCCGACTGAATGCAAATGAGATGAGACTAAAGTAATCCAACAAATCTAATACTAGGACCCGGCTTAAACCAAAGCCCACTAGTATGATCCGTCCGATTATGATCCGTGCACAAGTGCACGTATATGACCGAACCCTGCCATAATACCATACGGCCTCTACAACGTTTCGCCCGAAACTTGAGAAACTGTCTGTGGGGACTCTAAAGACTCGTCAATACACTGGTTATGGATTTAACCACCAGCATGTCAGTTGTACTAGCTGTACATAACGGGCCACCAGGTATTGACCAAAAGGGAGGTCGATGAGCGAACTCATCCTGACACCCAACTGAGCCTGTCAGTGACAATATCTGTCACGCCCCACTTCCCAGAGTACGCTAAGATAGGCACGTGACATAGCCAACCATGCTACCTGTGGATAGGAAGTGTCCATCCACAGTTACATTACGGCTGTAGAGATATCAAGAATAAAAATAAAACTATCTAGCACATGTCTATAAGCCATAATAAAATGAGTCAAGAATAAATAATGCAGAAGCAAGAGATCCAATATAAGAATAACTGGAAAGTATGTCCCATAATGCAGGCTCACATCAGGAATAAAATGCAGAAAAGTAAAAGAACTAACTACTACTGAATCCTCACTACTCAGCCTGCTGGCTGAAGTACTCCTGCTCGGACTGCAGCAAAGGTACGGAATCTGGGCCATGCAAAACCCAGACGTCAGCACGTCACGTCATCAAACAATAAAATATAAACAGGGTAACAAGCAATGCAAATATAATCATGAATGGTAAAGCAGGTGTAACAGCAATATAAATCAGGGCAGTGAAGGGTAGTGTGCAGTGAGTAAACTAAACTGGTCTATTGGGTTATCTACTCTCAAGTCTTTGAAATCAATTTGATGAATTATCGATGTAACTCAATAGTATCCCGTGCATGCCCGGGACCACGGTCAAGATTCTCGGGCTGAATCCGAGACGTGCCGCTAGGCAGTAAAAGGTAGCATGTACAGATGAGTGATGTCAGCATCATCACCCCGGGGCTGGCCTAGCCCGTAAGACTGATCAGAACAGGTATCGAACTGTCGAGTTACAAGTCAGGTTTTATCATTGATTTCCCCATACCCTAAGTTATAAGTGTTCAAGTCAGGTATTTAAGTAATCAAGAACTAATGCCAACGCAGGAGAAGGTAGGTACAGGTTTTTCTGGATATACAACAGGAACGGTCTATAAGGACTACATGTCAGGTTTGTTGGCATTAGACACAAGATCAGGCAATAGGTCAAGCCATGATACATCAGGTCAAGTCAAGTAGTATACGGTACCATGTCGGGTTAAGTAATATGTGTGTAGCAAGTCGTGTCAGGGTGTAAAAGATATCGTGTGGGTGCTCATAATCAACTAACATAATCATGGTTATAAATAAACAAGCATGGGTATCAACAACATAATAAATTGGCACATGTAATAGGTTAAGCAATATGTGCAAATTAAACTACTTAGCTGTACGGGTATCTGTTTGTGTTTAAGAGATGGTTTCAACATTATATGAATACAGTATGACAATTATGGCCGTTAAAATCATGTTAAAAAGTATTAAGTAATTTTAGGGATGCAATGATATATAAATAGGTTCAATGGATGAAATCACAGCTAAAACATGTTAAAAATGCACACGGGTGTCCGATGGAGTAAAACTATAGAAAGAATACCATAGGTTATGTCAATAGTTAAAATTTGATTAAAACATATAAATGTGGTTATTTGGTTTAATAAAGTAAATAAAGACGGTTGGTTTCAAGTCTGGAAACTAAAATGATATAACGCGACATCGAACAGGTAAAAGGGAAATCATGGTACTAAAGTTAAACCACGGGTTTAAAGTGCCATCAAATATATATATAATAAATTAAGTAGCATGTAGCAAGTTTTACTTGCCTCGACGGGTTGCGATACGGAAAACGGAACGTTATGCATCGGCGGGGAAAAGTCGCGACGTGCACACGGTACACGGAATGAGCCCAAACGACGAACAGTGGAGTTACACGGGTCAGTGGTCCTCGCTGGGTCGTTGGGAAATGTCGCCGGCACGGTCGGATTCGAACCAGAAAATAGTAAACGTCTAGAATTTCAAGAACTGTACGAAAGAAAAGAAGAGGAGAAGAGAAGGAGTATGTAGGAGAGGAGGCTTACGTTGATCTGCAGAGGGGCCGTGAACATCGACTGCGTTGACGGAGCTCCGGCGAACTGCCTGCAGTGGACCACCGGCGGTTTAAAAAAAAACTAACAGAATAAAAGAATGGAAGAAGGAGAAGAAAAGAGGAAGAAGGAGAGGAAGGAGGGGCAATGCTCACAGGGGTGTGCGCGAAGGCCAGGGACACGGGGACGAGGTCACCGGCGGCGATTCCCCGGCGGTGCAGATGTGTGCAGGGGTGCACGGCTGCACGGTGCAAGTGCAGGGTGGTCGGGAAAGAAGGGAGTGGAGGCGGAGGTGACGAGGGTGAGGAGGCGACGAGGTCTGCGATGGCGTCATCGGTGCTAGGGCAAAGACGAGAGGGGGAACGGCGGCTAGGATTTGTAGGAGGTGGGTTCTACTTTGATGAACGACGAAGAAGAAAAGAAAAATTATAAAGTAAAGAGAGAGAGGGATACGTGGGGAGGAGAGAGAGAAAGATTCGAGAGGAGAGAGAGAAGGGGATCGAGAGGAGTGAGAAAGGAAGAGAGTAACAGTGAGGAGAGATGAACTTGGATTTTAGCGCCGGGAATAGGGAGGAGAGAGAGAGAGAAAGAGAAGGGAAAGGTGAGAGAGGGAGCGTGCAGTGGGGCCCAGGGGAAAAAAATAGGGGTTGGTGATTGGTTGTGGGAGATTTGTTTTGGGAAAAGGTTTTATAAAGATTTACTGGGTTGTAAAAATAATATCGTTGGCTTAAGAAGAAAAAAAATCTGATAGGCTATAAATATTTTTAAGTTGTTTTAAAAAGATTTAAAATAAATAGGATTTGGCGGAAATACAAAATATTTCAGAATTGCGCCTGGGTCGGGTCCAAAAATTTGAATTTGAGATATGAAAATTATGAGAAAGCTCCAAAATTTGAAATGAAAGATTTTGTAACAGAAAAGTATACCCCCAAGAACGGATGCACGCATGTGCACGTAGCCATCCAAATTCGTCCGTTCCACTGAACGGGACGAGAACACGATGCAAGGACGCTACCACCGGGTTAGGGGTATCAAGCAGGTCATGTCATGCATTTTTAAATGTATTTTAAGTGATTTAAATGGTTATATGCAAGAATATGAAATGTCAGTGTAATCTATAATTAGGAAACAACGAGCTCAAAAGTAAACGGGTCGAATATAAAGTAAATTACCATTTGCAACCAAACCTGATAAATGAACTAAATACCACGAACAATACATACGGTAACAGAAATTGGTATAACTAGACTCGGTTGTTACATTATACCCAACTACAAAAAGAATTTCGTCCTCGAAATTCCAAGAATAAGAAAAGATAAACAGTCAATCAACTACAAGAAAAGATGAGGAAACTTTTGCCGGATTTCATCTTCTCGCTCCTAAGTTGACTCTCCATGCGAGCGACTACCCTAAGAAACAAGTACAAGAGGGATAACTTTGTTCTTAAGGACCTTTTCCCTCCGATCCACAATTGCAACCGGTCGCTCCTCAAAAGTCAAGTCTTCTCGTACAGTCAGCTGCGAATGATCCAACACATGTGTTTCATTTCGAACATACTTACGGAGTTGTGATACGTGAAACACATCATGAACATTCGCCAAGGATTGTGGTAACGCCAATCGATACGCTACCTCACCAACACGCTCCAAGATCTCAAAGGGTCTAACGAATCGAGGACTGAGCTTTCCTCGACTTCCAAAACGAATCACCCCTCTAGTCGGTGATATCTTCAAGAATACCAAATCACCCACGGCGATCTCTAGAGGTCTTCTCGACGTATCTGCCCAACTCTTCTGTCGGTCTTGTGCTGCTTTCATATGATTCCGGATAGCATTAACTTTCTCAACAGTCTGCACAATCAAGTCTGGTCCCAACAATCTTCGTTCACCACATCGTCCCAACAAACAGGTGAACGACACTTGCGACCATATAAAGCTTCGAATGGAGCCATTTGAATCGTCGCCTGAAAACTGTTGTTGTAAGAAAACTCCACCAAATGTAGATGATCTTCCCATGAACCCTTGAAGTCCAATATGCAAGCTCTCAACATATCTTCAAGAGTTTGGATCGTTCTCTCCGACTGGCCATCTGTTTGAGGATGATAAGCTGTGCTAAACTTCAATCGAGTCCCCAAAATTTCCTGTAAGCTCCTCCAAAAGTGTGATAAGAATCGAGTGTCACGGTCGGACACGATGCTTACCGGTACTCCATGCAATCTTACAATCTCCTGCATATACTATTCTGCCAAAGTTTCTGTTGATTGACCAACCCGAAAAGGAATGAAATGAGCTGCCTTGGTCAAACGATCAACAATCACCCAAATTGCATTGTTTTCTTTTGGACTCCGCGGTAGAGTTGTCACGAAATCTATGGTTATATGTTCCCACTTCCACTGAGGAGTCGGAAGTGGTTGCAATAAACCAGCAACCCTTTAATGTTCAGCCTTAACTTGCTGACACACCAAGCATTTTGCCACAAAGCGGGCAATCTCCCGTTTCATGCCTTCCTACCAGAAATGCTGTCGTATATCTCGGTACATCTTCATGCCTTCTGGATGTACGGAATAAGCTGAACTGTGTACCTCCTTCATAAGTTCTTCACGAATATCTCCCTTTGGCACACACAACCGGCTACCATATCTCAACGAACCATCTTCATGGATTAATAAGTCAGTTCGAAGTCCAGCTTCAACCTGTTCTCGGAACTTTTGCAATTTAGGATCCTGCGATTGCACTGCTTTAAGGTTCTCGATCAACGACGAATGTACCTGCAGCTGCATCAACTGTCCCGAAGAATGCGGTAGCACCACCTCCAAATCAAATCTTCGAAAGTCTTCAACGAGTTCCTTCTGCGTAGTCAACATCTGAATAGTTGGTAACCGACTTAGCACATCCGGTACGACATTAACCTTCCCCGGATGGTACTTAAGATCAAGATTGTAGTCAGCCATCAGCTCCAACCATCTACGTTGCCTCATATTAAGCTCCTTCTGCATGAAAACATACTTCAAGGTTTTATGATCCGTGAAAACTTCGACCCCTTCGCCCAAAAGGTAGTGTCTCCAAATCTTCAAAGCGAAGATCACAGCCGCAAGCTCCAAGTCATGAGTTGGGTAATTCTTCTCATGGGTCTTCAACTGTCTCGATGCGTATGCTACAACCTTCCCATGCTGCATTAAAACACATCCCAATCCTTTTCTAGATGCGTCGCTGTGAATCACCAATCCTCCGGAACTGTCTGGCACGGTCAGAATAGGAGCGGTTATCAATCTTTGCTTCAACGTCTCAAAAGCTGACACACAACTATCCGTCCATACAAATGGTACCTCCTTGCGCGTAAGCTTGGTTAACGGCTCCGCCAGACGAGCAAAGTTCTCCACAAATCTTCTGTAATACCCGGCGAGTCCAAGAAAGCTTCTTATCTCCGCAACATTTTTCGGAATCGGCCAATCACGAACTGCTGCAATCTTTTCGGGATCGACGGCGATTCTATCGCCAGACACAACATGCCCCAAAAACTTTACTTCTTCCAGCCAAAACTCGCACATGCTCATCTTCGCATATAATTTCTCTTGTCTTAACGTCTGCAGTGCGATCTTTAAATGTTCTGCATGCTCTTCAATACTCTTCTAGTAAACCAAAATATCATCAATGAACACTACTATAAACTGGTCCAAGAATAGTGAAAAGATTCGGTTCATCAAGTCCATGAATATCGCCGGTGCTTTCATTACTCCGAAGGGCATCACTAAGTACTCGTAATGTCCATACCGAGTTCAGAACGCCGTCTTGCAAATATCTTTAGTTTTCACTTGGACCTGATGATATCCGGATCGCAAATCCAGCTTCGAGAATACCCTCGCGCCACTAAGCTGCTCAAATAGTTCGCCAATGCGAGGGATCGGGTACTTGTTCTTAATAGTCACCCGGTTTAATTCTCGATAGTCGATGCACATCCTTCTCATGCCATCTTTCTTCTTAACTAGAAGAACTGGAGCTCCCCAAGGCGCGTTACTGCTTCGAATCCAACCCTTCTCAAGCAATTCAGTAACCTGCTTCTTGACATCTTCCAACTCCACTGGTGCCATTAGATAATACGCTTTAGAAACTGGCGCTGCACCAGGAACAAGATCAATCACGAACTCCACGTCTCGCTTCGGCGGTAATCCTGATATATCTTCAAACACGTCCATAAAATCTCGAACAACAGCTGGCTCTTCACTTTTATCAACCTCCATTGATGCAAGAATATTAGTTGTCGGCCTAGCCCTAAACTCGACTGGCCCGACAGAACTGCTTCCTCCAGTAAAGATAAACTCTGGGTGCCCGGGAATCTGGAAAATTACTTTCTTTGCCCTACAATCAATATGAGCATGGAAAGTGCCGAGAAAATCCATACCCAAGACGACTTCATAGCTGCCCGTATCAATCACCAAGAAATCTGCAAAAAGCTCCCGTCCGCAAACAACAACTGCACAATCTTTACATTCTCTACTAGATATGATTTTCCCATTCCCAGTGTGTATGTCCCAGAAACTAGACAAGGTCGTGCAGGTAATCGAGTGTGTAGCTATAAACTTGGACGACATAAAACAATAGGATGCACCAGAATCAAATAACGCTAATGCGGGAAAACCATGAACGAGTAGAATACCTAAAATAACTTCTCCTGAAGCCTTAGCTTCCTCAGCCGTCAAGGTAAAAGCTCGAGCCTGATTGGGTCCTTGAGTCAGCTGCTTCTGTCCCGGAAATGGTTTCTGCGGTTGTTTCTGAATATCATCCCTCGTACGAAGCTTCGACGGACAAGCGCTGACAGTGTGATCTGTCGCTCCACAAACCAAACAGAGTCCCTTCCTCCTTCGACAATCTTTTTGCACGTGTCCAGGTAAATGGCAGTAGCCACAAATCACGCTCCTTCTTCGATCAACGACAACAGGCTTCTTCATCGGTGTTACGCCACGACGGTTCACTGGAATACCCTATGTCCATGTGCTCGGTTTGGTGCAAAAGTCGGCTTCCGTACTGTAATTGCTGTCTGCTGTGAACTCCCAGTCTTCCCCGATAAGCTCTGCTGTTCTCGGGCTGCCGTAAGTACCTGTGAGAAAGTGGTCAAACCCAGGGAGACAATCTGCCTCTGGATGTCCACATCCAAGCTGCGCATAAACCTCCTTGCCCTGTCTGCATCGTTGGCAACTAAAGGTCCAGCGAACCTACTGAGCCGCGTCCATTCCGCTGCATGTACATCTACAGGTGCACCGTTCTGCTTTAAACTAATGAACTTCTCTTCCATTTCCTCCCGCGCAGTCCGCGGGAAGAACTTCTCTAGGAAACTCTTCAAAAAATCCGCCCACTTGATCGGCTTGGGCAAGCGGGCCTCCTCCACAAGCCACCATTCACGGGCGTAATGCGTACCACATCCACCCTCTTATCATCTGGGATCTGCACTGTAATGAGTAGATTCTCCGTGTCAACCAGCCACTGCTCCGCTGGCAACGGCTCCTCCAAACCAGTAAAGACAGACGGACCCAGTCTCCTGAAATCCGCTACGGTCCCTACACGATCTACTGGTCTGGCCCCAACATTGTTCAGGGACTGCTGAACGGTCCGCAAACCTTCATGAAAAGATTCAGCTTGCTGCTGGATCAGCTCGGTCTGCCGCTTTTGGTTCTCTAACATCCCACGAATTACTCCAAGCATAGCGGCTTCGTCAACATGCCTTTGGTACGTCTTCAAATTCTTGTCTGCCATGTTCCTGAAATCAAAACATCCAACGATTAGCATGATTACAGATTCAAAATATAGATCAAGGCTAGAACTCCGAGTTACTTAAATAGAGTACCGCATTGTAACTATGCCGCGGTATCATAGCTATAATTACATAACTCCACCCAAGTCGCCTAAGTTCTAGAGATAACAAGGAATCAGGCCTCGAGTCGATATGCAAAGGAAGTTTGCACACCGTAAAGATATAATCAGGAGGAGGTTAGATTCATGAACGGTAAAACGGCAAGGTGGCAGGACATGTTTCCTAAATACGAGTATTCTTATTCGTGTATTGGGTACAATACCCAACTACAAAAGAATCAACCCGACTAACCCATGGCTCCGATACCAAAAGAACCATGTCATGCCCCGCTCCCCAGAGTACGCTAAGATGGGCATGTGACATAGCCAACGATGCTACCTATGGGTAGGAAGTATCCATCCACAGTCACATTACGGCTGTAGAGATATCAAGAATAAAAATAAAACTATCTAGCACATGCCCATAAGCCATAATAAAATGAGTCAAGAATAAATAATGCGGAAGCAAGAGATCCAATACAAGAATAACTGGAAAGTATGTCCCATAATGCGGGATCACATTAGGAATAAAATGCAGAAAAGTAAAAGAACTAACTACTACTGAATCCTCACTGCTCAGCCTGCTGGCTGAAGTACTCCTGCTCGGACTGCAGTAAAGGTACGGAATCTGGGCCATGCAAAACCCAGACGTTAGTGCGTCATGTCATCAATCAATAAAATATAAACAGGGTAACAAGCAATGCAAATATAATCATGAATGGTAAAGCTGGTGTAACAACAATCTAAATCAGGACAGTGAAGGGTAGTGTGCAGTGAGTAAACTAAACTGGTCTATTGGGTTATCTACTCTCAAGTCTTTGAAATCAATTTGATGAATCATCGATGTAACTCAATAGTATCCCGTGCATGCCTGGGACCACGGTCAAGATTCTTGGGCTGAATCCGAGACGTGCCGCTAGGCAGTAAAAGGTAGCATGTACAGATGAGTGATGTCAGCATCATCACCCCGGGGCTGGCCTAGCCCGTAAGACTGATCAGAACAGGTATCGAACTGTCGAGTTACAAGTCAGGTTTCATCATTGATTTCCCCATACCTCCAAGTTATAAGTGTTCAAGTCAGGTATATAAGTAATCAAAAACTAATGCCAACGCAGGAGCAGGTAGGTACAGGTTTGTCTGGATATACAACAGGAACTGTCCGTAAGGACTACATGTCAGGTTTGTTGGCATTAGACACAAGATCAGGTAACAGGTCAAGCCATGGTACATCAGGTCAAGTCAAGTAGTGTACGGTACTGTGTCGGGTCAAGTAATATGTGTGTAGTAGCAAGTCATGTTAGGGCGTAAAAGATATCGTGTGGGTGCTCATAATCAACTAACATAATCATGGTTATAAATAAACAAGCATGGGTGTCAACAACATAATAAATTGGCACATGTAATAGGTTAAGCAATTTGTGCAAATTAAACTATTTAGCTGTACGGTTATCAGTTTGTGTTTAAAAGATGGTTTCAACATTATATGAATACAGTATGATAATTATGGTCGTTAAAATCATGTTAACAAGTATTAAGTAATTTTAGGGATGCAATGATATATAAATAGGTTCAATGGATGAAATCACAGCTAAAACAGGTTAAAAATGCACACGGGTGTCCGATGGAGTAAAACTATAGAAAGAATACCATAGGTTATGTCAATAGTTAAAATGTGATTAAAACATATAAATGTGGTTATTTGGTTTAATAAAGTAAATGCAAACGGCAGGTTTCAAGTCTGGAAACTAAAATGATATAACGCGACATCGAACATGTAAAAGGGAAATCACGGTACTAAAGTTAAACCACAGGTTTAAAGTGCCATCAAATATATATATAATAAATTAAGTAGCATGTAGCAAGTTTTACTTGCCTCGATGGGTCGCGATACGGAATGTTACGTCTCGACGGGGAAAAGTCGCGACGCGCGCACGGTACACGGAATGAGCCCAAATGATGAACAGTGGAGTCACACGGGTCAGAAGTCCTCGCTGGGTCAATGGGAAACGTCGCCGGTATGGTCGGATTTCGGCGAACCAGAAAACAGTAAACGTCAAGAATTTCAAGAACTCTACAAAAGAAAAGAAAAGGAGAAGAGAAGGAGTATGGAGGAGATGGGGCTTACGTTGATCTGCAGAGGGGCCGTGAACGTCGACTGTGTTGACGGAGCTCCGGCAAACTGCCTGCAGTGGACCACCGGCGGTTTAAAAAAACTAACAGAATAAAAGAATGGAAGACGGAGAAGGAAGGAGGAAGATGGAGATGAAGGAGGGGCAATGCTCATAGGGGTGTGCGTGAAGGCCAGGGACACGGAGACGAGGTCACCGGCGGCGATTCCCCGGCGGTGCAAATGTGTGCAGTGATGCACGGCTGCACGGTGCAAGTGCAGGGTGGTCGGGAAAGAAGGGAGTAGAGGCGGAGGTGACGAGGGTGAAGAGGCGACAAGGTCTGCGATGGCGTCGTCGGCGCTAGGGCAAAGACGAGAGGGGGAATGGCGGCTAGGGTTTGTAGGAGGTGGGTTCTGCTTTGAAGAACGACGAAGAAGAAAAGAAAAAAATATAAAGGAAAGAGAGAGAGAGTGATACGCGGGGAGGAGAGAGAGAAAGATTCGAGAGGAGAGAGAGAAAGGGATCGAGAGGAGTGAGAAAGGAAGAGAGTAACTGTAAGTCCATGTTACCTCTCCCGGTTCTTTCGGGCTTGCGGAAATGATGAAAAACAATTTTTAGGGTATAGGTAACTTGGACTAGAAACACGGATCTTGGCTAAACTACACGCTAGCAACCTAACTAGAAAGTTGTCTACTCCGTTAGGGGTTATACCTCAACTTGAACTCCTTCGTCTTGGACTCTTTGTAGTGGTCGGATGGTGCCTTCCTCGTCGCCTTCTCATGTCGAAGATCGATCCACCTGAGGGTTTCTACTTTTGAGCTCCTTTCTCGAACTTTGAGAGAACTAGGGTATCCGGCTTGCTAAACCTTCTACCTTAGAGTGAGTAGTGAGTGTCTTAGGGTGTTTTATCTTCAAGGAGATATTTCTCAACACATGAGAATTGTTCTCCTTGAACTAGAGGAGGAAGAAGAAGAGATGAGGAGAGAGAATGGTTATGATAGAATGAGAATGGTTTTTACAACCATAACAATATATGTGAATTATCAAATTAATAAAATAAATCAAATAGAAAAGTTGATGGAAGGTTTGATGAGACTATGATCAATTTACATTAAATGGTTTTTGCTAGGATCAAAGAGCATCTTTGATGTGTAATGATGATAGTCAAAGTTTCAACCATGGTCAACTAGTCAACCTTGGTCAACAAGTCAACAAAACCAACTATGACACAATTTCATTTAATTAATATTATTAATTGATAAATCACAAGTTCATTAGGGTTTGGAAAAAGACGACTGCCAATCGTGCATACACACCAGTTCCAAAACCCTAATGAAAAACCTCTTCCTCCGCCTCAAACAACTGTGCATACACACCCGTATTCGTGTCCCGAGGAAAATGAATACTATGAGATAAAACTAACCCCAAAACATATACTAAGATCTGGCTCAAACCAGAGCCCGCTAGTAATGACCGTCCGGACACTAAACGTGCACAAGTGCGCGAATGTGAACGAACCCTGTCGCAAAACCATGCGACCTCTACTCTGTTTTGCCCAAAGGCGAATAACCCTCTGTATGAGACTCTAAAGACTCAACACTACGCTGGCAGTGGGTTTAACCACAGACCGCAAGTGGCACTAGCTGTGCGTAACGGCCCCCAGGTAGATGCCGATAAGAAGACGGACGAGGTGAAACCCATCTGAACTCCTACCGAGCCTGAATGTGACAGTCTCCGTACAGTCCGGTCTGTTCGTCTGATAACATCGCATGGCGGGCCTAGGGGGTGGTAAACATCAATCCCCTAATAGCGGCACAAGTCGTGTCGGAGTGTAGCCCAGAACACCCTGAGATAACACTGGAAACCTACCAGTATATCTCGCTTGCCCTGGCCAGGGACTACTTGTGTAATGGATTTCCTAGATACAGCACGATGTCAACCCCCAGTATTGGGAGGGACGAATCCTGTCTAACCGTCACTGCCTCCAAGTGCTTCGGGACTGCACCCAACCACTACCTGTTTGCACGACTCCTTTGAGTCGTGGTAGGGTAGTAATCAAAGTACAGTGGGAACACACTAGAGGCGAAGTGACAGTGTCAAGTCAGCGGACTAAGCTGTACTCATGTCACCTGGGAACTGATAACCGATGATAGGTATAATACCAACCAACAGTTCCCGACAAGTCCTGTCCAGTGTACTTGTAACCTAACGAGCACCCGCATACTATCTCAAGCATGACGTACTGACGACTGTGGGATAGACCCCCTCCTGCACTGGGATGAGAAGCGCATACGCTAGTCTACTCCGGAGTATCGATGCCCTGTCTCGATAATCCCACGACTAGGGACGTGTAAATAAGGATGTGCTTGTAGATTACCCTGCTCCCACGAGTGTGACTGCCATCACAACGCTGGTAATCAAGCAAAGATCCTAAGGGCTCCATTAATGCGTATAGGTGATACAATAAAGAAACACATGTACACATTAAAGCAGAGACAAACCAAGTAGCATACTACCATTTCGAGCAAGATTGTCTATACAACTGTGAATATCCCATGCATCCATCAAGTAATATACATACTAGTATGATACAGTAATGGCCTCTAGGGCATATACACTAACAATCTCCCACTTGCACTAAGGCCATGTACTGGCGTATCGAAGACCTATCATCTCGATCAGCCGCTCGAACTGAGTTTGGGGCAAGGCTTTCGTGAATGGATCAGCAGTGTTATCTTCTGATGCAACCCTCCGAACCTCGATCTCCTTGCGATCCACGATCTTCCTGATCAGGTGATACCGCCTCAAGATGTGTCTGGATTTCTGATGGGACCTGGGTTCCTTCGCTAAAGCTATAGCCCCGTTGTTGTCGCAATACAGAGGTATTGGATCAACAATGGATGAAACAACCTGAAGTTCTTTCAAGAACTTCCTCATCCATACGGCTTCTTTTGCGGCATCAGATGCAGCGATATATTCCACTTCCATAGTCGAGTCAGCAACGGTTTCCTGTTTGGAACTCATCCAACACACCGCCCTTCCGTTGAGGGTAAAGACAAAGCCCGACATGGACTTGGAATCATCCTTGTCACTCTGGAAGCTGGAGTCAGCAAAGGCCTCAATCTAGAGCTCTTTTCTGCCATACACCAAGAACATCTCCTTAGTCCTTCTTAGGTACTTGAGAATGTTCTTTACCGCTATCCAGTGTTTCTCCCTAGGGTTTGACTGATACCTGCTTACTACACTCAGTGCATAAGCTACATCTGGTCTGGTACACAACATCGCATACATTATAGAGCCTACCGCAGAAGCGTAGGGTATAATAGACATGCGATCCCTTTCCAAATCAGTCTTGGGAGACATCTCTTTGGAGAGGGTGATCCTGTCACAAGCCGGTAGATTACCGCGCTTGGAATCTTCCATACTGAATTTTTTCAGTATGGTGTCGATGTACCTGGACTGCGAAAGTTCTAATATCCTCTTGGATCTATCACGATGGATCCGGATCCCCAGAATGTAGGAGGCATCACCTAGGTCTTTCATGGAGAACCTGTGTGACAAGAACCCTTTGACAGATTGTAGCATAGGAATGTCATTTCCTATCAAGTGAATGTCATCCACGTATAAAACGAGGAATACGACAGTTCTTGCTACAAATCTACTATAGATACATGGTTCATCTGGATTTTTGATAAAGCCAAATTCTTTGACCGTCTCATCAAAACAGATGTTCCAACTCCGCGATGCCTGCTTTAGTCCATAAATGGACTTATGCAACTTGCATACTTTTCTGCTGCTCCCACTCTGAATGAAACCCTCTGGTTGGTCCATATAAACACACTCCTTTAAATTTCCATTTAGAAAAGCGGTCTTTATGTCCATCTGCTAGATTTCATAATCGTGGAAGGCAGCAATGACAAGAAGGATCCGAATGGATTTCAGCATAGCCACTGGAGAAAAGGTTTCGTCATAGTCCAAACCAGGTCTTTGACGAAAACCCTTTGCAACAAGTCTAGCTTTATAGGTCTCGACCTGTCTATCTATACCAATCTTCCTTTTGAAGATCCACTTGCATCCTACGGGTTTTACCCCATCTGGAGCAACGTCTAAAGTCCATACTTTGTTGGTATACACGGACTCCATTTCGGTCCGCATTGCATCCAACCATTTTACCGAGTCAACGCTCTGAATGGCCTGCTGGAAGCTAGTAGGCTCATCACCATCAATGATGCAATCCTCTCTATCCCCGTCTATGAAAAAACCGTAGTATCTCTCGGGCGGATGAGATTGCCTACTACTCCTGCGGAGCGGCGTAGGAATGTCCTGTTCTTTTGAACTTTCCGGTTCTACTAAGCTTTCAGTAATAGTATGTGGTTCTGGAATTTCTTCCAGTTCTATTGCGCTCCCACTAATTTCCTTCTCTAAGAACTGGTATTCCAGAAAGTGGGCATTACGAGAAACAAAGACCTTTTGTTCCTCTGCGTGATAGAAAAGATACCCCCTGGAGTTCTTTGGGTATCCCACAAACTTGCACAGTACCGAGCGTGCCTCAAGTTTGTCCTCATGCTGCTTTTTGACATAAGCTGGACATCCCCAAATCTTCAAGTATTGAAAATAGGGTTTCTTCCCACTCCATAACTCATATGGTGTGGTAGGCACAGTCTTAGTGGGAACTCGGTTCAAAAGGTATGCGGCTGATTCTAGCGCATATCCCCAGAATGATCGCGGTAACTCAGCGTTACTCATCATGGACCGAACCATATCCAATAGGGTTCGGTTCTGTCTCTCCGATACACCGTTATGTTGCGGAGTGTATGGAGGAGTAAGCTGAGAGAGAATTCCATTCTCTTTTAGGTAATCCAGGAACTCGACACTCAAGTATTCTCCACCTCGATCAGATCTCAGTGTTTTGATACTTTTGCCTGTTTGTTTTTCTACTTCATTCTTGTATTCTTGGAACTTTTCAAAGGCTTTAGATTTATGCTTCATTAAGAAGACATATCCGAACCTTGAAAAGTCATCCGTAAAATTAATGAAGTAAGAATAACCGCTTCGCGCATGTGTAGACATTGGACCGCACACATCACTGTGTACGAGTCCCAAGAGCTCGCTTGCTCTTTCTCTGTGTCCAGTGAACGGAGTCTTTGTCATCTTTCCTTTGAGACAGGATTGACAAATTGCATATGAATGATATTCGAATGAATCCAAATATCCTTCTGTATGCAACTTCGTCAACCTTCTCTCATTGATGTGACCGAGTCTACAATGCCATAAGAAAGCCTGATTGATTTCTGGAGACTTTCTTTTGCGTGTATTCTGGACATTGAAAATCTGTGGTTGGTTTAATATGTATATACCATTGTTTAATGTATCTGACCCAATCAAAACTTGATTAAGCTGAATGTTCACAACATTACTTACAAATGCAAATTCATAACCTTCTTTAGATAATAAAGATACAGAAATGATATTAAAAGTTGCATTTGGTACAAAATAACAACCACGCAAAACCAAAAAGTGTCCATCTGACAATCCCAGGTGATAGTCCCCCACGGCCTCAGCATCCATGCTAGCTTCGTTTGCAACTCTGAGGGTCATATCACCTGCCTTCAAAAACCTACGCCTTCTCAATGCCTGCCAAGAATTACAAATATGAGACCCTGATCCGGTATCCAATACCCAGGAAGTAGAGTTTATTGATAGACAGTTTTCAATAACATACACACCTGAAGCTGAAGCTGCAACTTGCTTCAGATCCTGGGTTCTGGCCTTTCAAGCCCTGCAATCATTTTTCCAGTGTCCACTCTTATGACAGTAGAAGCATTCTTCCTTTCCCACAAGCTTTCCCGCTACCTTTGTTTCCTTTACCTTTGCCTTTCCCTTCGTATCCACTTTACTAACACCGCCCCTTGGTTTGGCGGGGGCTTTCTTCTTTCCCTTGGCTTTCGCCTTGGACTTAGAAGAGGAAGATCCTCCTACAAACAAAGTGGATGTTTCCCTACCTTTCTGTAGGGTGCCCTCAGCACTCCTCAACATGTTCAGAAGCTCGGAAAGTTCAACCTCCTTTCCTTGCATGTTGAAGTTTAGGATAAACTGGGCGTAAGTGGAAGGAAGGGACTGGAGAATCAAGTCAATGTAGAGTTCACTCTCCAACGTGGTCCCAAGGTCCGTCAGTGTAGGGTTCCTAGGCACACCCATGAGGCTCTACAACTGATCAAATATGGCCAATTCTAATTTTTCTGTGTGCCGAGAAACCCTAATATAGATCGTTAACTAGAGGTAAGGCGAAACATGCAAGCAAACTACTTTGCTATAAAGTGAAAGTGACTACAACCTTTGTACATCCGGTCCTCCACCTCTCTAGCTCCGTGTTGACGTCCCTCCGCTGCGATCATCGGGTCCCGGACTCTGGCGATGGTTTCGTCGGAGAAATGATCGGGCTAGGTCATCGACTTCGATGCCAAAGATGATCTACGTCGAGGCAACTCAAGATCAAGCTCCAACTTCACCAAGTCATGAAACTTGTGAAGAAAACACCCAATACTACATGGCAAGTGGTAGAGGATGAAGAAATAGGAAGTGGGTTCACTTTGGATTTGAATTTCTCACTCTTTTCCTCATGGCACCATTGAAGGTAGCAAGGTTTCTTCTTCTTGAAGAAGAAGAAGAAAGAAAGAATATGATAAGAATTAATTAAATAGAAACTCAAGTGATGCCTTATCATAGTGTAACCATGGGTGAAGATAACTCATGTAGAGAGCAAACCCTAGTTTAGGTAATGGTTAGGTTTAAAGATAAAACAAAATGATTACTTATTCAAAGTTTCATGAAGCTTCAACAACAAAAAAAAAAACAAAGCAAGCCACCATTTCATTTATCTTTCCAAAAATGAATTAAAGAAAATAAATAAAACAAATATAAGACCTAACCATTAACCTAAACATGGTTTAAAATAAACACACACCCAAGTTTGCATGTATCATCAAACATGATACAAACTAGTGCACAAAACTATATCATATATACAATGTGCACATCAAGTGAGAAAATCCATCTTAAGTGAACCAATACTAGTTAATGCAAAGTAATATATCAAATATATAATTATACATAAATCATTAAATCAACACTAGATTTAATGATCCGGTCATATTGCATATAACCGACTAATATCCAATGTATCAACTAATCGAATCAATCCTCGATTCGATAACTAGGTTATATCGCATACAACCAATTGATACATTCATCGCGAGAATAGAATACGGTATCACATACACGCATTATTCTCGGTCCCGCACATATCTCATATGCGCTCCTATTTCGTTTTGCTTGAGCCAGGAAACCTCTGTGTAGGACTCTAAAGATTCGTCAATACACCGGCAGCAGGTGATGATCATATCAAACACCCACAAGCCGCAAGCGGTCTGCTAAATGTAACGGCCACCCGGGTATTGAGCGATCAGAAGATCAAAGAGCAAGCCCGCTCACACTCCTGTGAATCCAACCAGTAACACTTACCGTACAGTCCGGTCTGTTCGTCTGATATGTCGCATATCTCGCCTAGGGGTGGTAAACGTCAGACCCCAGTAGCTTGATAAGTCATGCCGACGTAAGGTCCATAACAAGTGTGAAACTACTGATAACTCTTACGAGTATATCACTGCAACCCTGGCCAGGGATTTTCGGTTATGGCCAGTCGAGCATAGCGCAACATCAACCCCCAATACCGGGAGAGACGAATCCCCTCCTATCGCTCATTGCCTCCATGTGAATCGAGACTGTACCCAAAAACCACTTGTTTGCACGACTCAGTAGAGCCGTGGTAGGGTGGAAATCAAAGCACAGTGGGAGACACACAAGACTCTATGACGATCTCGGGTCAGAAGACTAAGCTGTACCAGTGTCACCAGAGAACTGCCATCTGACGTGAGGTATAATACCATCTGGGAGTTCTCGGCGAGTCCGTTCAGTGTACCCAGTCTCCACTGAGCACCCGCATACCATCTCTGATATCAAACACTAATGGATATGGGATCATCCATCGCCCATCACATGGGTCGAGAAGATATACGCTAGTCTACTCTGGATTATCGATGCCCCGTCTTGATAATCCCATGACTAGGAACATTGAAGGATGTACTCATGGACTACCCAGGCCCCACTAGTATGATCTACATCATAGTCCTGGAAGTCGAGTACACATCCTAAGGGCTTTATCAACATGTAACAGAGAGACAGAAAGTATACATGTTAAGATAAAGAGTAACCAGATAGCGTACTATCATGTCGAGCAAGAAAGTCCTACCTATATATGTCCCAGCATCCACTACAATATACATCCTATGTACAGTAATGGCCTCTAGGGCATACATATAACTAACAATCTCCCACTTGCACTAGGGCCATCTATAGCAGTGGTTAGAGTATCTAATACACAACCATCCCAAAAAAGTCTCTCTTTGGGAAAAGGCCTTTGTGAGTGGATCCGCCGTGTTGTTCTCTGAGTTTACTCTCCTAACCTTGATCACCCTGGAGATCAACTATCCCCATGACCAGGTGATGCTGCCTCAGAATATGCTTGGGTCACTGTGTAGGGTTGCTATGCACGCGCACAAGGTTCTACAACCCATGCACACACACAAGGTTCTACGAGGCATCAACCATGCCCGATTAAAATTTTAGCCGTGCCGAACAACCCGATACAAGATCTTTAAACTAGGGTTTAGGCGAAAACTACCATGTTAAACACTTTAACACTAAGTGAGAGGGATTACAACCTTTGTAGATCCGGTCCTTCACTTCATAAGCTCCGTGTTGTGGTCCCTTCGCTGCGATCATCGGGTTCCGGACTCTCGAGAGGTTCCACGAAGAGAAAGATGCAGTCTTGCTTCCGATCTTCGATACAAAGATGATCTACCTTGAAGTTTCATTAACACAAGCTAACACTCACTAAAATTGAGTGAACACTCTCATCTAAAGGGCAAGGGAAGATGAGGATGATGAAGTAGGATTTTTGCTCTCTTTATTTATCTTTTTCTCACATTTATTCATCACTTGGAAAAAAGCTAGTAAGCTTTTTCCATGAAAAGAATGAAGGAAGAAGATGATGAATCATGATAGAATTCCTTTTGTGATGAATAATGCAAAGATGATAATGATGAATTATGAAACCATGGTTAACTAAACCATTGTAGAGATTTAACCAAGGGTGTAGGGTTTGGGTTAGGTTAAAGATGAGTCATAACAAAATATCTTTCACAAAACAAAACTAAACCTTCTAGAATCATCTAGAAAGCTTAACCCTAATCCAAACCCTAATCTTGTTTAATCTCTACTAAACATGTTGCATTATTTATCATATCATGTTACAATATTATATATCTCATATATAATATTTATCGTAACAAAATAAAATAATACAATTAACATATATCGCATATATATCAATGTATTACCCGAGTGAGAAAAAGAATCTTTTAGTGAGCTAATATTAGTTAATGTAATTTAATATATCATATATATTATTATACATTAAATTATCGAATCAACACTTGATCCGACAATCCGGCTATATCGCATATAACCGACTAATATTTATCCGTACCGATTCATCGAATCAACACTTGATCCGATGACCCGGCTGATATCAAATATCATGAGAATACAATACGGTATCTCATATCGTATTATCCTCGGTCCCTCACATATCTCATACGTGCCCCTACTCCGTTTTGCCTGAGCCAAGAAACCTCTGTGTAGGACTCTAAAGAATCGTCAATACGCCGGCAGTAGGTGATGATCATATCAAACACCCACAAGCTGCAAGCGGTCAGCTAAACGTAACAGCTACCCAGGTATTGAGCGCTCAGAAGATCAACAAGCAAGCCTGTACATTCTCCTGTGAATCCAAACAGCAACACTCCCGTACTGTCCGGTCTCATCGTCTGATATGTCGCATATCTCGCCTAGGGGTGGTAAACGTCAGACCCCAGTAGCTCGATAAGTCGTGTCGATATGAGGTCTATAACAGTTCAAGAAACTACTGATAACACTTACCAGTAAATCTCAGCAACCTTGGCCAGGGATTTCCGGTCATAGCCAATCGAACACAGCACAATATCAACTCCCTATACCGGGAGAGACGGATCCCCTCCTATCGCTCATTGCCTCCATGTGATTCGGGACTGTACCCAAAAGCCACCTTTTTGCACGCCCTCTTGGACGTGGTATGATGGAAATCAAAGCACAGTGGGAATCACACATGACTCTATGACGATCTTGGGTCAACAGACTACTCTGTACCAGTGTCACCGGAGAACTGCCATATGACGTGAGGTATAATACCATCTGGGAGTTCTCGGCGAGTCCGTCCAGTGTACCCAGTCTCTACTGAGCACCCATACACCATCCTTGATGTCAAACACCGATGGATATGGGATCATC
Source organism: Agapanthus africanus (assembly GCA_030015575.1). Classification (NCBI taxonomy): domain Eukaryota; kingdom Viridiplantae; phylum Streptophyta; class Magnoliopsida; order Asparagales; family Amaryllidaceae; genus Agapanthus; species Agapanthus africanus. The sequence continues at coordinate 509,316,471 of JASDDO010000026.1, read as the reverse complement.
CATCGCCCATCATATGGGTCAAGATGCGTATATGCTAGTCTACTCTGGTGCATCGATGCCCTGTCTCGATACACCCTCGACTAGGAACAGTTATAGGATGTACTCGTCGACTACCGTGGCCCCACTAGTATGATCTCATCATAGTCCCAGTAGTCGAGTACATATCCTAAGGGCTTTATCAACATGTAATATAGAGACAATCTGAGTACATGTTAAGATAAAGTACAACCAGATAGCATACTATCATGTCAAACAAGAAAGTCCTCCCTATATATGTCCCAGCATTCACTACAATATACATCGTATGTACAGTAATGGCCTCTAGGGCATATATATAACTAACACACTGATGGGACCAGGGTTCCCGGGCCAAAGCCACACTTCTATTGTCACACAATGGTAGGAACCTTGTTCATCTCATGAACCAATATACACCCAAACTGCCTCTTTGGTAGTATCTTTAATAGCGATGTTACCAGCCTTTATCGTCTAGTTTGCCACGGTATCTAGCTTGGAATTCTTCCAACATATCGTCCCTTCACTGAGGGTAAAGACAATGCCTGCGACTGACACTCAGTCGTCCTTATCACCCTGGAACCTTTCCAGTGATTCTCCCCAGGATCAACTGATACCCTCTCACTACAACTAGTGAGAACCCTAACATCCCTTTAGATCTATCTTATAGATCCAAATCTCAGGATTTAGGAGGTATCACCTTTATCCTATTGGAGAATCCATGTGATAAGAGGAGATCGACCGATCATAGTATAGGAGACTCTTTTCCTATCAAGAGTATGTTTTCCACGTACAATATGGGGATGACCACCTTACTCTCTACTACCCTTTTGTACATACAAGGTTCATCTACCATTTTGATGAAGTCAAACACTTCGACAAACACTTCGACTACCACATCAAAACAGACGTTCCAACTCCGCGATGCCTGCTTTATTCTGTAAAGCAACTTGCACACGTTTCCGCTTCCCCCACTGTTTACGAAGCCCTTTGGCTGTGTTCTTATAGACGTTCTCTTCTAAATCATTATTTAGAAAAGTAGTCATGGCACCCAACCACCAGATATCGTAGTTATGGTATGTAGCAGTAGCAAGTAGGATCTGGATGGACTTAAGCACAGCTACTGGAAAATGTTTCATCATTATCCACGCCTGGTAGATGACGAAAACTTTTAACGAGTCTAGCTTTGAAAGTCTCAACTTTTCCATCTACGCCAAGTAATCTTCTCAAGATATACTTGCTCCTGATGGGGATTTAACCCTTCAGATATAGCAACCAAAGTCCATACTTTGTTGGTGTACATGGATTCCATCTCAGATCGCTAAGCATCCAGCCATTCTTACAGAGTCCCTATTCTCGATGGCCTGCTCGAAACTAGTTGGGTCATCATCTTATGATGCATTCCTCGCTCCCACTGTCATCGAGAAACCGAAGTATCTCTCAGGCGGATGAGAAACCCTACCAGATCGGCGGAGAGGCTGAGGTTTGTCGGGAACTATTGAATCCTTTGGTTCTGTCAAATCATCAGCTGCAGTTTTGTATAGCTGGAACCTTTCCAGTTCTACAGAACTGACCTTGCTTCGATCTTGTCTGGATTTTTCTTTTGACATAGGCCGGACAACCCCAAATCTTAACTTACTTAAGAGATAGGCTCTTCCCATACCATATCTTATATGGAGTGGTAGGCACTGATTTGATTCGAACCTAATTCAATAGATATGCAGCTTCTCAAGTGCACAACCCCTAAAAGGGAATAGGTAACTCAGTAGTACTCATCATAGAGCACAATATATCCATTATGATGCGATTGCTCCGCCCCGATACACCGTTGTGCTGTGGTGTATTCGGAGGAGTAACACTGAGAGAGAATCTCATTCTCCTTTAGAATAGTCCAGGAATGCCATGCACAAGTATTCTCCTCCCTGATCTTATCATAGGACATAATACTTATACCCGTATTTTGGTTCTCTACTTATATTCTGTGAATATCTCAAAAGGTTCGGACTTATGTTTTAACAGGAACATATGAATGAATCTTGAGAGATCATCAGAGAAGGTAATGAAGTACAAAGAACCGGTCCTGGCATGTGTAGTCAGGAGACCTTACATACATCATTATGTATCAGTCCCAAGTGTTTACCAACTCTTTCTTTGTTTCCAATAAACAGAGCTATAGTCATCTTATCTTTGTGACATGACTGGCAAGTTTCACAAGATGTAAATTCAAACTGATTTAAATATGCATCTAAAATGTAACTTCAGCCAGTCGGGTCGCATTGATATGACCTAGTCTACAATGCCTCAAGAAGGATTCGTTCATTTCTGAACTCTTCCTCTTGTGTGTGTTCTGTATACTAGGAACTGTAGTTTGATTTAGAATATCAATGCTTTTAGATAACGTGCCTGAACCGATCAACTTTTGAAATGTTCAAAACAATATTCAACAATACAAAATTATATCCTTCTTTAATAAATAAAGAGATTGATATGATTTTGTATATTAGGTCGGTATCTAATAGCATTTGTTCAAAATCAATGTATTTGTAATACAGGGTGACAGTGACCAACATACCTGGCTGCAACACTTGCACCGTTTTCTGTCTCATGAAACTTATCACCCGTTCTCAGTTCTCTACTTTTCTATAGCCCATGTAACGGTTTACATATGTGGGATCCTGTTCCGGTATCAGATACCCAGGACGCAAAGGATACTGAGAAACAGTTCTGTGTAATGAACACACCCGAAGGAGATGCATCTTATGCACTTTCTTCATTTGGGCGGCATAGGAATTCTGGTATTCCCCTAATTCCTGCTCGGTCTTATAACAATTATAAGTTGGAGCGGGACCAACGTTCCCCAGCTCAGTATAACAAGCGGGTTTGGTCAATACATCCATATTGTTATCTTGATTAAGGCGTGATATGGTCGCTACCTGGAGAGAGAGAGAAGAAAACACTCTGCGTGCGCTCTTGCAAGGTTAGATTGGTTATTTATTTTATCTAATCAGGATGGCTCCCACTGTTTTTAACAAATCTTCCTTCAAACCTTAAAAGGAAAGACTAGCTGGGATTAATTATACTCTACAAGTTTGCCAATCTTTCAGCCAGGCCAGTGTCGGTACTTTAAGGGAGGTTCCCCGTGCTTTCGCACGGACCTAATTACAATAAACCTCGTTTTCCCAGGGGCATAACCCTGTTGACACCTTTCTAGACACCTACTTGATCGGCTAATTGCAAAGTGCAAAACTCTCCCAAGAGTAACAATTACTCGCAGTGGGTATCGGGATCCAACTATCATATAGAAGGTATGCAATCTCAATGCAAATTTCAACACTTGAAACTCCCAATAATGGTTTTTACCCCTAGTACTTATGACCTTAACTATGGTCAACAAATCATAAGTACTAGTCAAGTTCTACCCGTCATTTCGTGATTAATTAGACCCATCCACATGACCTTTAACTAAGGTCAACAAAGTCACGCGACTGTCCTAACTAATCGCATCATATGCGGTGTAGAAAGACATCACTTAGCTACCGTACACTGTGCCTTGACTATGGTCAACAAACACAGCACGAATACTAAGTACTCTACTTCCTAAAATGACGGAAGGTTGCGGATGGTTTTTGAGAAAACCTTTAACGCTTTGAACTTGATCTCGTTGCGGAATCAAATGGTTTTTAAATGGAATGTTTTTGAGGCTTTTCTAGTTTTGCTAAAGGGGTCACTCCCGGTGAAGGGATCGTCGGCCCTTTCCTCATCGAATAAGGTGCAGGATATATCATATATACCGCTGTGCAAAGAGAAAACTATAGAAGCAATCAAAAGACAAACCGAGAGTTGTAGCATCTGCAAGTTATTGCTAAAGGAGTTACTCCCGGTGAAGGGATCTCGGTCCTTTCTTTATCGAATAAGGTGCAGGATGTTCTACAAGGAACACCGTGATGCAAAGCAAGAACTGTAGCTACCTGTTTTTATTTTGAAATTCGATTCCACAACATCTTTTTGGTTTATTTTCTTTCATTAATCTCATTAATGAATGTTCCATCATTTAAATCCACCTAAACTCACAGATAAATATAACGTACGCTTATGCCATCCGCATTCGCCTCGATGTCCCGTCTGCACCGTTAGGTTAGGTAACTAACGCCAGAGCGAGGCAGGGCTAGCGCGGGTGTAAAACATAAGCAACGTCTATATAATATATCATATATACTATATATAATATCTATCTGAACATATCACATGATCACATCACAGATAATGCAGAAGAAAATATCATATGAAATATTGGATATACTAGGACGTCCGTATTTTATTTTGAGCCTGAATAAAACACGGATTCCACGGTCGTGATGAATAGCCAATCCCACACCCCTAGACCCCTACGAGAGTGGCAAGCAACCCTACCAATTCTAGGGTTAGGAGACCCGAACTCGACTCCTCGAGATGGTCTCCCACCGGACCCTAGAACCCGGTTACTTGTGCTCCCCTCCTTGGGTCTATCCTAGTGCGGAAAAGTAAATAATATACAAATGGTGACATCATCCGCAGCCTGGAAGTGCCCCAATAAAAGAATATTACCTACAAGTTTTTACATGAATAAAAATGAAAAACACTCATCTTACATAAACCCCCCCCGGAAATTCAAACACGACGATCCAATATAACATATCCAGCAACACATAACATCACATGTCATCAACGTAAGTAAGTATGCATACACCGATTGTCGTCGATGTATAGCAACGACAATTGGCAATACCACTACATACTACACTTACGGTCACAGAAAAGAAAGTGTAAAACTACAACAGTTGGAATCCGCAACCTCTTTAGACATCGCATGCCTAATCAAATGAATTCCTTAGACATCGCATGCCTAACAATTATAAACCCTGCATTTTAGTCTCATTATCGAAAACTCTTTTCAATATCGAGTCGGGCAATTCAACAAGATTCCCGACACCTGGTACGAATGCTCGTCGCAAACTTTAGTAGACGGCTGCACCCCCGATACCGTCGACGAAGTGCACTAAGGCGGAACACCGCTACCACGAGCACCCGAACGGACGCTTTCGGCGGCGGGGTTCTCCTACAGTCACTTGGTCGGGGCTTTAGGGTGTTGCTGTCTATTAAGTTTACCGGCGAGTATCCGAGTTCGCAGCGTGATTGCGACGGATTTTTGATCGCATCAAAATTCCATGGCAACCGAACAAGTGAGACTAAACTGCTATGTTTATAACATTCTTTCAGTTATCTTATAACTACTTGTGAATTCCAAATGTTGTATCACATTCCAGATAAATAGAAAATGTTAAAGTTTCTGATCGAACAATCAAACACCCAAGTTTTCCCGAAACAGCTCAACACATGAAATAAGTTTAACAACATTCACTTCATGCCTCAATACCAACGGTCCAGCCGTAGAAGGGTCAAGCCAACGCCTCATATGTGGCACGCCGTACTGCCCCAAACCCTAAGGTTCAAAGGGCAGTTCAAGACGGTCACATAATCGAGTTAAGCTTTGTTGTCTTCTAGAGGGACCATCGCGTTACTTGCACTACTTAGAACGTCATTAAACTACGGAAAAATCCAATACTTGGAAATTTTCCAGCAGGGGAAAAAGTGGGTATTTATATCCAGTCGAACTTTTTAACATATTCTAAAATTACCCGGAAAAACACATAGATAAAATTAGACAATTTGATCGAATCTACGAACTCCCAATACAACCCAGAAAACTCAACTCTTGAGTTGAAGTTAAAAATTCCGAGAAAATACAGCACTAACAGATAGGAATTACTATGCAATGTTCAAAAGCTAATGTGACTGTTTGGCCGCGGAACCGCCGCACGAGCTATGCTCGTGCCGCGCTTCTGCGGCGCTTTAGTGGATTTAGGCGCACGTGCTGCACAGTATTTCTTAAAAATCCCTGCTGATTTTTCTGCTTATTTTTAATTCACAAAAATCCCAGTTTTGAAAAAATGTACAGAGAAGGGTTTTGGATTAGGGTTTCGGGTTAGATCGGGTTTCTAACATCGTCTACGCATCGTTTAAGGCTCTAGCTAGGCTCTGATGCCACTGTAGGGTTCCTAGGCACACCCATGAGGCTCTACAACTGATCAAATATGGCCAATTCTAATTTTTCTGTGTGCCGAGAAACCCTAATATAGATCGTTAACTAGAGGTAAGGCGAAACATGCAAGCAAACTACTTTGCTATAAAGTGAAAGTGACTGCAACCTTTGTACATCCAGTCCTCCACCTCTCTAGCTCCGTGTTGACGTCCCTCCGCTGCGATCATCGGGTCTCGGACTCTGGCGATGGTTTCATCGGAGAAATGATCGGGTTAGGTCGTCGACTTCGATGCCGAAGATGATCTACGTCGAGGCAACTCAAGATGAAGCTCCAACTTCACCAAGTCATGAAACTTGTGAAGAAAACACCCTATACTACATGGCAAGTGGTAGAGGATGAAGAAATAGGAAGTGGGTTCACTTTGGATTTGGATTTCTCACTCTTTTCCTCATGGCACCATTGAAGGTAGCAAGGTTTCTTCTTCTTGAAGAAGAAGAAGAAAGAAAGAATATGATAAGAATTAATTAAATAGAAACTTAAGTGATGCCTTATCATATTGCAACCATGGGTGAAGATAACTCATGTAGAGAGCAAACCCTAGTTTAGGTAATGGTTAGGTTTAAAAATAAAACAAAATGATTACTTATTCAAAGCTTCATGAAGCTTCAACAAAAAAAAAAAAACAAAGCAAGCCACCATTTCATTTATCTTTCCAAAAATGAATTAAAGAAAATAAATAAAATAAATATAAGACCTAACCATTAACCTAAACATGGTTTAAAATAAACGCACACCCAAGTTTGCATGTATCATCAAACATGATACAAACTAGTGCACAAAACTATATTATATATACAATGTGCACATCAAGTGAGAAAATCCATCTTAAGTGAACCAATACTAGTTAATGCAAAGTAATATATCAAATATATAATTATACATTAAATCATTAAATCACACTTGATTTAATGATCCGGTCATACTGCATATAACCGACTAATATCCAATGTATCGACTTATCGAATCAATCCTCGATTCGATAACTAGGTTATATCGCATACAACCAATCGATACATTCATCGTGAGAATAGAATACGGTATCACATACACGCATTATTCTCGGTCCCGCACATATCTCATATGCGCTCTTATTTCATTTTGCTTGAGCCAGGAAACCTCTGTGTAGGACTCTAAAGACTCGTCAATACGCCGGCAGCAGGTGATGATCATATCAAACACCCACAAGCCGCAAGCGGTCTGCTAAACGTAACGGCCACCCGGGTATTGAGCAATCAGAAGATCAACGAGCAAGCCCGCTTACACTCCTGTGAATCCAACCAGTAACACTTACCGTACAGTCCGGTCTGTTCGTCTGATATGTCGCATATCTCGCCTAGGGGTGGTAAACGTCAGACCCCAGTAGCTTGATAAGTCATGCCGACGTAAGGTCCATAACAAGTGTGAAACTACTGATAACTCTTACCAGTATATCACTGCAACCATGGCCAGGGATTTCCGGTTATGGCCAGTCGAGCATAGCGCAACATCAACCCCCAATACCGGGAGAGACGAATCCCCTCTTATCGCTCATTGCCTCCATGTGAATCGGGACTGTACCCAAAAACCACCTGTTTGCATGACTCAGTAGAGCCGTGATAGGGTGGAAATCAAAGCACAGTGGGAGACACATAAGACTCTATGACGATCTCGGGTCAACAGACTAAGCTGTACCAGTGTCACCAGAGAACGGCCATCTGACGTGAGGTGTAATACCATCTGGGAGTTCTCGGCGAGTCCGTTCAGTGTACCCAGTCTCCACTGAGCACCCGCATACCATCTCTGATGTCAAACACCAATGGATATGGGATCATCCATCGCCCATCACATGGGTTGAGAAGATATACGCTAGTCTACTCTGGAATATCGATGCCCCGTCTCGATATTCCCACGACTAGGAACATTAAAGGATGTACTCATGGACTACCCAGGCCCTACTAGTATGATCTACATCATAGTCCTGGAAGTCGAGTACACATCCTAAGGGCTTTATCAACATGTAACAGAGAGACAGAAATTATACATGTTAAGATAAAGAGTAACCAGATAGCGTACTATCATGTCGAGCAAGAAAGTCCTACCTATATATGTCCCAGCATCCACTACAATATACATCCTATGTACAGTAATGGCCTCTAGGCCATACATATAACTAACAGCGAGCTCTTCAATGTAGCTAATCATCTTAAGCATGTGTTCCGCTACCGATGATCCGATGGCAAACCTTGCCGAAAACAGTTTCTTCGACACTCCGTATCTAGCGATACGTGACTGCTCTCCATACAGTTCTTTTGTATGAAGAAATATGGATTCCAGGTCCATATTCTCGTGCCTCCTCTGATGTTCATTGTCCATAGAGGCAAGCATGAGGCACTTGGCCTTCGCCCAATCGATCTCCCATGTCTTACGGATTTCTGTATCCGCGACGCTGGAGGTGGGACCTGGGACAGGGGGAGCTTTGGTGGTAAGGAGATACCCCAACTTGTCGTAAGTGATTGCCATTTTGACATTCCTGAGCCAATCTTTGTACTTTGGCCCTGTCAGTATGATTTTATCTAGTAATAACTTAAGTCCGGTCATGTCGATTGGTCGCTGCAATTAGGAGAGAGAAAAGAAACACTCAGAATGATACTCTTGCAAGTTTAGAGTGGTTTTTAGTTTGTCTAAATAGGATGGCTCCCACTGTCTCTTGAATCCCTCCTCAAACCATGAAGGAAGAATTAGTCGGGATCAATCTCACCGCACAATATGATTAACCGTTCAGCCATGCCAGTGTCGGTACTTCGAGAGAGGTTTTCCAACGCTTTCGCGAAGTTCCTTAATTTAAGAACCTCTTTTCCCTGGGGGCGTAGCCCCGCTAACACCTTTTTAGACACCTACTAGGTTTATAGCATTGATTGTTTAGTGAAAAATTTCCCGAGGAGTAGAATATACTCACAGTAGGATTGGGATCCAAATATCATCGCGTGACAAAACTGAAGGAATCTTACCAGAATTATCACACTCCAAATGGTATGCAACACTAGCAAGTTTCAGTACTTTTGAAACTCCCGATGTGGATTTTTGCCCCATGCTCTTATGACCTTGGCGTGAGGTCAAAATGTCATAAGTCACTTGTCAAGTTCTACCCATCATTATCCAGGTTGATTTGAACCCACCCGTACCTACCCATGACGTAGGCCAAAATGGCAGTACGGCTGTCCCAAACCAACGTATTCTATCTATGCAACAGATAAATATCTGGCAGCTACCAAACACTATGCTTTGGCGTGAGGTCAAAATACATAGCTTGAATACTACCGAATATTTAACTGAAATGATGGAGGGCTACGAATGGTTTTGGCTAAACCGTGAACGTAGTGAACTTGATATAATCGATGGAACGAGATAGCTTTTAAAAGGAGTGGCTCAAGCTCCGCATTTAAAAGTTGGTTTTTGAAAAGAACCGAGTGGTTTTGAAAGTGTTCCAACGACTTTTACTTGGTTTATTTTTCTTGCATTAAATTTTAATGCGTCCCATCATTTAATCCTACCATTGCAGAAAACAACCAAAATATGACGTACGCTTATGCCATCCGCATTCGCCACGGGGCCCCGTCATCACCCGTTAGGTTACTTAACTAACGACAGAGCGGGGGCTGGACTAGCGCGGATGCAAAACATAAGTAATGCCTAAATAGATATCGTATATAGATATATAGCAATGATAGACATTTCAGATCACAGATGAATACATTGGATATACTAGGAATCCGCAATCCGTTCGATCCTGTAACGAAAAGCGGATTACACGGTCGCGGTGAATAGCTAATACCCCACCCAAGACCCTTACGGGTGCGGCAAACTACCCGCCAAGTACCCGAAGCGAAGCAACCTCCTTCAACACCGTAAGTAGGCCACTCGGCACTTCGAGATACCCGGTAGTTTGTGCACCCCCTCCATGGGTCTATCCTAGGAGCAAAAACAATAAAAAGAATTATACAATGGCGGCTACAACCTCATCCCGGATGTGCGGCCATACAAATAATATTACATCAAATTTACATAATACATGAATTGAAAGATAAACAAAACTCTTATCTCACAATCCCCCCGGCTATTCATCCGCGACAATCCAATGAATTCATATACACATACCATCAACATTACAGATCACATATATGTATAACCCCCACTAATCGACGTATAGCGATTAGCAGACGTTCAATACATATATAACATTACAGATACAACCCATTAGCCAAAGTCTACAGAAAATCGACAAAAAATACGGATTTGTAACCACCCTAAAAACGAACTTGTTCTCTGGAAATTCTGGGCAGAAACAAACTATCTCAAAATTCCTAAAACACCCCCAGAAACAAACTGCATGAGAAACGATCCACGGCCGAGTCAACTCGGCCGCGGATCCGCGGCAGAAGCAAGCTTCTGCCGCGGAACCGCGGTGAGTTGGTCGGTTCACCGGATCGTTTTTCTTGCAGTTTCATAAAAAAGCCTGAGCCAATTTTTAGTACATGATTTATTATTTTTAGAGCAGAAAAAAAATCGGCAGAAACTAGGGTTTTCCGGGCTGTTTTGCAGTTTTTTCTTTCGGTCGATATTCTAAATACTTTGCTAACATGCTAGGGTGTGTTTAATTAAGCTTTGATATCACTGTAAGTCCATGTTACCTCTCCCGGTTCTTTCGGGCTTGCGGAAATGATGAAAAACAATGTTTAGGGTATAGGTAACTTGGACTAGAAACACGGATCTTGGCTAAACTACACGCTAGCAACCTAACTAGAGAGTTGTCTACTCGGTTAGGGGTTATACCTCAACTTGAACTCCTTCGTCTTGGACTCTTTGTAGTGGTCGGATGGTGCCTTCCTCGTCGCCTTCTCTTGTCGAAGATCGATCCACCTGAGGGTTTCTTCCTTTGAGCTCCTTTCTAGAACTTTGAGAGAACTAGGGTATCCGGCTTGCTAAACCTTCTACCTTAGAGTGAGTAGTGAGTGTCTTAGGGTGTTTTATCTTCAAGAAGATGTTTCTCAACACATGAGAATTGTTCTCCTTGAACTAGAGAGGAAGAAGAAGAGAGGAAGAGAGAGAATGGTTATGATAGAATGAGAATGGTTTTTACAGCCATAACAATATATGTGAATTATCAAATTAATAAAATAAATCAAATGGAAAAGTTGATGGAAGGTTTGATGAGACTATAATCATTTCACATTAAATGTTTTTTGCTAGGATCAAAGAGCATCTTTGATGTGTAATGATGATAGTCAAAGTTTCAACCATGGTCAACTAGTCAACCTTGGTCAACAAGTCAACAAAATCAACCATGACACAATTTCATTTAATTAATATTATTAATTGATAAATCACAAGTTCATTAGGGTTTGGAAAAAGACGACTGTCAACCGTGCATACACACCCGTTCCAAAACCCTAATGAAAAACCTCTTCCTCCGCCTCAAACAACTGTGCATACACACCCGCATTGGTGTCCCGAGAAACATGAATACTATGAGATAAAACTAACCCCAAAACATATACAAGGATCTGGCTCAAACCAGAGCCCGCTAGTAATGACCGTCCGGACACTAAACGTGCACAAGTGCGCGGATGTGAACGAACCCTGTCGCAAAACCATGCGACCTCTACTCTGTTTTGCCCAAAGGCGAATAACCCTCTGTATGAGACTCTAAAGACTCGACACTACGCTGGTAGTGGGTTTAACCAAAGACCGCAAGCGGCACTAGCTGTGTGTAACGGCCCCCAGGTAGATGCCGATAAGAAGACGGATGAGGTGAAACCCATCTGAACTCCTACTGAGCCTGAATGTGACAGTCTTCGTACAGTCCGGTCTGTTCGTCTGATAACATCACATGGTGGGCCTAGGGGGTGGTAAACGTCAGTCCCCTAATAGCGGCACAAGTCGTGTCGGAGTGTAGCCCAGAACACCCTGAGATAACACTGAAAACCTACCAGTATATCTCGCTTGCTCTGGCCAGGGACTACTTGTGTAATGGCTCTCCTAGACACTGCACGATGTCAACCCCCAATACTGGGAGAGACGAATCCTGTCTAACCGTCACTGCCTCCAAGTGCTTCGGGACTGCACCCAACCACTACCTGTTTGCATGACTCCTTTAAGCCGTGGTAGGGTAGTAATCAAAGTACAGTGGGAACACACTCGAGGTGAAGTGACAGTGTCAAGTCAGCGGACTAAGCTGTACTCATGTCACCTGTGAACTGATAACTGACGACAGGTATAATACCAACCAACAGTTCTCGACGAGTCCTGTCCAGTGTACTTGTAACCTAACGAGCACCCGCATATTATCTCAAGCACGACGTACTGACGGCTGTGGGACAGACCCCCTCCCGCACTGGGATGAGAAGCGCATACGCTAGTCTACTCCGGAGTATCGATGCCCTATCTCGATAATCCCACGACTAGGGACGTGTAAATAAGGATGTGCTTGTAGATTACCCTGCTCCCACGAGTGTGACTGCCATCACAACGCTGGTAATCAAGTAAAGATCCTAAGGGCTCTACTAATGCGTATAGGTGATACAATAAAGAAACACATGTACACATTAAAGCAGAGACAAACCAAGTAGTATACTACCATTTCGAGCAAGATTGTCTATACAACTGTGAATATTCCAAGCATCCATCAAGTACTATACATACTAGTATGATACAGTAATGGCCTCTAGGGCATATACACTAACAGTAACAGTGAGGAGAGATGAATTTGGATTTTAGAGCCAGGAATAGGGAGGGGAGAAAGAGAGAAAGAGAAGAGAAATGTGAGAGAGGGAGCGAGCAGTGGGGCCCAGGGAAAAAAAATAGGGGTTGGTGATTGGTTGAGGGAGATTTGTTTTGGGAAAAGGTTTTATAAAGATTTACTGGGTTGTAAAAATAATATCGTTGGCTTAAGAAGAAAAAATTTTTGATAGGCTATAAATATTTTTAAGTTGTTTTAAAAAGATTTAAAATAATAGGATTTGGCGGAAATACAAAATATTTCAAAATTGTGCCCGGGTCGGGTCCAAAAATTTGAATTTGAAATATGAAAATTATGAGCAAGCTCCAAAATTTGAAATGAAGGATTTTGTAACAGAAAAGTATACCCCCAAGAATGGACGCACACATGTGCACGTAGCCATCTAAACTCGTCCGTTCCACTGAACGGGACGAGAACACGATGCAAGGACGCTACCACCGGGTTAGGGGTATCAAGCAGGTCATGTCATGCATTTTTAAATGTATTTAAAGTGATTTAAATGGTTATACGCAAGAATATGAAATGTCAATGTAATCTATAATTAGGAAACAACGAGCTCAAGTAAACGGGTCGAATATAAAGTAAATTACCATTTGCAACCAAACCTGATAAATGAACTAAATACCACGAACAATACATACGGTAACAGAAATTGGTATTACTAAACTCGGTTGTTACAATATCCGTACAGTCCGGTCCGTTCGTCTATGAGTATCGCATGTCAGGCCTAGGGGGTTGGAAAAGTCAGACCCCCAAAAACGGTACAAGTCGTGTCGGTGTGTAGCCCAGAACACCCTGAGATACTACTGGAATACCTACCAGTAAATCTCCTGCCTTGGCTATAGACTTCGTGTAATGGCTCTCCTAGACACAGCGCGATTCACCACCAATACCAGAAGAGACGAAACCCCTGCCGATCCGCTCACTTCCTCCATATGGCTCAGGACTGTACCCAACTAAAACCTGTTTGCATGACTTCTTTGAGCCGTGGTAGGGTAGTAATTAAAGCACAGTGGGAACTCACACAAGACAAATGACGATCTCAGGTCGATAGACTAACCTGTACACATGTCACCAGGGAACTGCTATCTGACTTCAGGTATAATACCAACTAGCATGTTCCCGGCGAGTCCTGTCCGGTGTACTCATAACCCAATGAGCACCTGTATACATCTTAGGTGAACCAACTGACACCAATGGGTTGTGAGACCGGCCACCGCCCCTCGTCGGGGTCTCGACTGTATACACTAGTCTACTCTGGAGTATCGATGCCCTGTCTCGAAACTCCCTTAACTAGGGACCTTTTAAGGATGTCTTTATAGACCCCAGCTCCCATGTATATGATCGCCATCATAGTGCTGACAGTCAAGCAAGAATCCTAAGGGCTCTATCAACGCGCTATAATGATCTGTAACATCACCTAAAGCATGTACATGGTGATAAAGATAAACCAGATAGCATTCTATCATCACGAGTAAGACTGTCCTACCGGCATAGGTCCTCCCTCAATCATTGCAATCACATGCCTGGGATCCAATAATTGACTTTGAGGGCACTATATCCAACAATATCCCACTTGCACTCAAGGCTAATTATTGTGATGTCGCATACTCACAGCTCGTGTGATACCGAACACCCAACTCCTCTACTGATCTGTCTCACAAAGCCCGTTTGTGAAACTATTACGTTCGAGGAATAGCCTCAATGAGTGGATCCGCCCTGATGTTTCTTTCTATGTCTCTCTTAATCTTTAGTTCACGGAGAAAGCGATCTCCCAAAATGAGGAATAGCTGTCCTAGAATATGTGTGGATATCTGATGGGACATAGTTCATAAATGAACTTCAAATCCAAACTTCTTAGACTGCATCGTCAACTGAACTTAATCAGTATCTTGCACCACGCCTCCCTCAGTATCCGCTTGGACCACCTGTCCAAACTACTGCCCCTCGTCAGAGGGAAAACTATAACTCTGACAGTCATTCTGTCATCCAGGTCACCTTGGAAGTCTGGAATGATAACCGTCTCCCGAAGGAGGCTGTCGTTATCATTTCCCCATAACATCAACTTATGTTCTAAAACTGCTTCCGAACGTTTCTTTAGGGTTGGATTATTATCAACTTATTGCAACTAGTGCAAAAACAACATCTGGTGTGGTACTTGACATCTCATGATTGAATCAATTGCCTAAGCAAGTGATCTGCCAATCATGCACATCCCTCTCCCCTTTAGTCTGTAAGACACCTTCAAAAAGGGTGACTCCATCACCTGTAGGTACACTACCATGCCTGGAGTCGTCCATTCTAAAACATCTTTAGAATGCTGTCTAAGTACCCAGATTGGGAAACTCCCCAAATCTAGATCTAAAACCATAAATCTAGTAACCAGAATGTCTGATATAATATCCAAGCTTTATGTGGAGAAACCACTGTGTGACAACCAAAGTATAACCAATCGTAGTATAGGAATTTCACTTCCTACTCTGTGTATGTCATCCAAATACCAGGACATCACACGCTACTACCTTCTTAACAGATCCATCCCCTATTTTGATGAAGTCAAACCCATGACTGTCATATCAAAAATAGATGATCTATCTCCGCTATATCCGCTTTAGTCTATAAATAGAAATAAACTACTTGTCCACTATGCTTCTGCTGCTCCTACAGACTACGACAACCCTCTGGCAGAGTTATATACACGTGCACTTCAAAAGCTAGTTTAGAACGACGCTATACTCATCCTCCTGCCGGGTCTCATAGTCTGGAACAGCAGTAATGGCAAGTATAGGTAAGCTAGAACTTCCATGTCACCGTCCTTTAGGCTACCAGAGCACCTCTCGGGTGTGAGGTTACCTACCATATCTGCGGAGTGGCTAACGGAATGTCAAACCTGATTGAATCTTTAGATCCCATTAAATTTTCAGTAATTGTTTGCGGTTCTGGAATGACTTCCAGTTCTACCATACTCCCACTACCGTTTTTTGAAAAAATCCATTTTACTAAAACTGTGGTGAGTCAAGAACAAAATCACTATTGATCTTCCAGATGGTGGAAAATTAACCCTCGTCAAAGTTCGGGTCAACCCACAAACTGCCATTACAGAAATGTGCCTTGAGTTATCCAGAGTCTGGTTTTAAGCATAAGCCGGAAAACTTCCCGTACCTTAACAATGTTAAGATATGAACTATTCTATATAGAATATAGAAATAGAGGCACTGATTTAATTGGAACCAGATTCAAATCATGCAGCTGTCTCCAGTGCATGTCAACTAAATGGAGAGAGGCCGATCAGCATTACTCAACTTAGGAGTACATCCAGATATGAGTAACCTGAAAGAGAAGAAAGTTCTCATAATCATTACTATTAATTGAATACCATACACAAGTATCTACATCTTCGATTACCTTGAAAAATCCTGATACTTGCAACATGTGGTTCTTTACTTTACTCTTATACCTATAACTTCTCAAAACTTAGACCTTGTATTTCTACGAAACATTTGTCTAAAAACTAGAGAAGTCATAAGTAAACAGAATATAGTACGAGGACCAACCCCTCTATCCTAATGGACACTAGACAATATACAACACTCTGTATAAGTCCCCTGAGTCTAATAACTCAAACCCTGTGCGTCATAGGTTGAAAACTGTACTATGGTTATGAAGAATTACACCGCTGTTTAATGCTCCTTACCTAACCATCCACTGATATAGGTAAATGTCATGGACATAATTTCAAAATGTTATATCTCACTTTATAAAAATAAACGTACAGATATATTGATTTGAAATTGATGCATAACAACGGATATCCAAAACTAAATATTTGCTGTCCGGCAAACAACCCAGGTGATTTCCTCAAATATCACCAATTACAACGAATTCCGATATAATGAGGATGATCACCCAATATCCAATAACTTACTCCCACTCATCATCTGTAAAACCATCCAGATGTGAGAATCATACCTGGTAAATACATACCCTGGAGTAAGTACCTAATTGGGAAATCGGTTTTCTACTAACAATGCACAGTGAAACTGAAACATGAAAATGTTTCGAAGTGGGTATTCCTAGTAATGCCATTTCCATTATCAGATTCACAACTGTAACCGTATTCTCTTTGCCATATCTCTAAATCCCTTTATATGTATTTAGTCATTACCTTCTGTATACCACTTTTAGGCCAAATGGTTTTCTTCCTTCCCTACCGTTCGGCACCAGCCTATGGTTTGGAAGAAAATTATCCAATAAGCATAATAGGTGTACTCTCCTAAGCCTAGGAGTACTCATAACCTGAGAGAAGGTGAAGATAAAAGATAACTGAATAAACTTTATTCCTATTCCTCCTGAACCAGAATCCATCCCCGAACTGGAACAAGTTCCTTCGAGTTCGTATATAACCATACGATGGAGTATCCAATAACTGTGGATCTTCGTAGTGATACGGGGTGTTATGGAGAAATACAAAGGTGAAGTAGGAGTGGCGATGAAATACTCGGTTTGGTCGTGAATAGCAGTCGCAATTTACTTTGCCCCTCTTTCTAATCCCTTTATTTGTCTTTACTTAATACCTTCTATACACCACACTTAGGCTAATCGGCTTTCTTCATTCCCTACCATTCGGCACCTGCCTATGGCATGGAAGAAGACTATCCAATTAGCAAAATAGGTGTACTCTCATAATCCTAGGAGTACTCATAACCTGAGAGAAGGTGAAGATAAAAGACAACTGAATAAACCTTATTCCTATTCCTCCTGAACCAGAATCCATCCCTGAACTGGAACAAGTTCCTTTGAGTTCGTATATAACCATACGATGGAATATCCAATAACTGTGGATCTTCGTAGTGATACGGGGTGTTCTAGAGAAAAAGGGTAAAAATAGGAGCGGCAATGAGGTATGCAACTTTGACAATCCAAAAACCAGTGTTTAAGAAGGTTCGGTCAACTTGGTCACTAAGTTATAGTGCAGGGTCGGGCCATGGTCGCTGCCAAAGAGAGAGAGAGAAAAGAAACACTCGGCATGCACTCTAACCTAGATCAGAATGGTTACCAATTTATCTAATCAGGAAACCTCCCACTGTAACCTCAAATTCTCCTCCAAACCTGAAAAAAGAATTAGTCGGGATCACCCGAGGAGTAAACCAACTCATCAGTGGGAATCGGGATCCAACTATCATCGCATGATAACATGATGGAATCCATTCACGTTATCACACTCTAGAAGGTATGCGCATGCCTGGCAAGTTTCAGCTTCTTTAGAAACTCCCGATGTGATTTTTACCCCATGCTCTTATGACCTTGATGAAGGTCCACAAATCATAAGTCACATGTCAAGTTCTACCCGTCATTGTCCAGGTTAATTTGAAACCACCCGTACAAGCCCTTGATGAAGGTCAACAAGGCTGTACGACTGTCCCAAACCAACGCATTTATCTATGCAACAGAAAGGTAACAAGCAGCTACCATTCACTATGCCTTGACGAAGGTCAACAAACATAGCATGAATACTAAGTGCTACCCGTCTGAAATGACGGAGGGCTACGAATGATTTTTGGCGAAAAACCTTTAACGTAATGAACTTTATATCGTTGAAGGAACCGGATAGCTTTTTACAAATATATAGTGACGAAAACCTTTGCTAAAGAGGTTATTCCCGGTGAAGGGATCTCGGCTCTTTCCCCGTAGAATGAGGTGCAGGATATTCCAAACTGAATACCACGATGCAAAGAAAAAAGTAATCGACTATAGTGAAGTTATTACCATGACGCAAACTTCTGCCCAAAGGATCACTCCCGGTGAAGGGATCTCGGCCCTTGCCTCGTCGACTGAGGTGCTGGATATTCATAACCGAATACCACTGTGCAAAACAAAAGAGAACGTCCTTATAATAACAGCTTTTTGAAAAATGTTCCAACAATATCAAACAGGTTTGTTTATCTTGCATTGATCCGAATCAATGCAATCTCATCAATTGATCACACCAATAAAGAACGAAAATACGATGTACGTATATACCATCCGCATTCGCCACTGGGTCCCGTCATCACCCGTTAGGTTACTTAACTAACGATAAAGCAGGGACTGGACTCGCGTGGATGTAAAACATATACAACATCTACTAGTATATATATAGCAATATATAATAATCGCTCAGGGCATGATAAATGCAACATCACAGAAATGTAATAAGCATCACAGAACAATACAGATAATCTGGGATCCCCGGGTTTCGTTTGAGCCGCAAGTGAAACCCGACGTTCCCCTGGTCGTATGGATAGCCTGTACAATGAAATCCTAGACCCCTACAGGTGCGGCAAGTTACCCGCCAAAACCTGAAGCGAGACAGCCCTCTTCAACAAAGTGAATGGACCACCCAGCACTTCACGGAATCCGGTAACTTGAGCACCCCTCCTTGGGTCAACCTATACCCCCTACGAGTGCGGCGAATAGCCTGCCAATTCTAGAGTGAAGCCCCCTCCGTCTCAAAGCCATGAGATGCGGGCCCGTTGCCCTCTAGAACCCTGTTATCCGTGCACTCCACCTCGGGGTAATCCTAGTACAGAAAGTAAAATATATACAACGGGTACATCGACCTCAGCTCGGTTATGCCCCAAAAGAATAATATACAAACATGTAGTGACGGCAGTCCACATGTCGGACGCTCGCCCCGCAATATCAAATGTATAAATATAACCAAACTGTACTAATATTGCACCAAGTTATCCACCACGATAAATCCGCAACATCACAGCACAACACAGAATATCAACGTGAATGTCACGTTCGCAAATCCGTCTAAAGGGGCTATAACGATTAGACAAGATTTACCGATCAAATGACATTCACGGTCACAGATAGTAATGTAAGTACTGCGAACTAACTTATTTAAAATTTCGATCGACAAAATTTCCCGAAGTGGGCCCCAAGTACAATTCCAGCACTCAAAATAATCTGGGCCGAAACTAAAAATTCTAGAAACCGCATTTTCACACAAAAGACCAGCACAAGAAAAATGGTGCACTGAAGCCATATAACAGCGGCGGAACCGCGACCAAAACGTGGTTATTGCCACATTTCCGCGGCGTTACTGTCGATTCATGCTACCAAATTTCTACAGAGGTCTTAAAAATGCCTGCCTGATTTTCTGACATACCCAAAATAATTTTTCGACCATAAAAAAATTTCGACAGAAACTCAGAAAATGGAAATGCGGTTTCGAAAATTTTGATCGATCGATATTTTAAACATGTTAGAACAAGCTAGTAAAGGTTAATGGCGTGGCTCTGATACCATGTAAGTCTACGGTAGCGCCCCGGACGTCAATCCGAGACCAAAATGCGGAAACAAAAACTTTTCATAAACTTGAAACCGGGGCTAACATATACTTTCTCCCGGATCGAACCATTAACCTATAACTAGCAATATAGAAGAAGTTAGGAAAGGCTATAACGATCGATCCGTGTCCTTCGGTCTTTGGCCACCATCCCAAGCTCCTCACGGTCTCTCCGATATCCGGTCTTCTCGTCAGAAGGGCACCACATCAATGAGTCTTTTTACGGGCTCCCACTTCATCCGAAGCAACCCGGACACGAAGTTTGCTAGCCGACGTGTCCAAGGTGAAGTAGAGAATGTGTGCGCTCACTTTGTCTCAAGCATCCATTGATTCTCAACGCATGAGAGTGTATGGATGGAGATTGAAGATGAAGCCATGGTGGAGTTATGAGCTAGAGGAAGAAGAAGAAGAAGAAGAAGAGGCTCTTTTCTTTTGTGTTATTGTGTTGGGATGAAGAATAATGAGAGTGCTAGAATAAATTAAGAGCAACCCCAAGCCTAACATGGCTGCCCTCTCTTTCTCCAAGTATCATATCAACACAATAATCAATCATAAAATGTAACATTTGCATAAATAATGATACCATGAGTTACTAGATTGCATATGCCATATTTAATGCATCTCATGATGAATTCCACTCACAATTTCCATAAGCAAACATTAATCCAAATGTTTGCAACAATAAAAAGAATGCCATCATCTAAAGTAAACTCGTGACGGATCACAAGAATACCCCTCACCTGTATATACATACCTGCATCCGCATTCCGATTGAATGCAAATGCGATGAGACTAAAGTAATCCAACAAATCTAATACTAGGATCCTGATTAAACTAAAGCCCACTAGTATGATCCGTCCGATCATGATCCGTGCACAAGTGCACGTATATGATCGAATCCTGCTATAATACCATACGGCCTCTACAACGTTTCGCCCGAAACTTGAGAAAATTTCTGTGGGGGACTCTAAAAACTCGTCAATACACTGGCTGTGTATTTAACCACTAGCACGTCAGTGGTACTAGCTGTACGTAACGGGCCACCAGGTATTGAACAAAAGGGAGGTCGATGAGCGAACTCATCCTGACACCCTACTGAGCCTGTCAGTGACAATATCCGTACAGTCCGATTCGTTCGTCTATGAGTATCGCATGTCGGGCCTAGGGGGTTGGTAAAAGTCAGACACCCAAAAGCGGTAGAAGTCTTGTCAGAGTGTAGCCCAGAACACCCTGAGATACTACTGGAATACCTACCAGTAAATCTCCTGCCTTGGCCAAGGACTTCGTATAATGGCTCTCCTAGACACAGCATGATCTCACCCCCAATACCGGGGGAGACGAAACCCCTGCCGATCCACTCACTGCCTCCATGTGGCTCGGGATTGTACCCAACTAAAACCTGTTTGCACGACTCCTTTGAGCCATGCTAGGGTAGTAATCAAAGCACAGTGGGAACTCACACAAGACAAATAACGATCTCAGGTCGATAGACTAACCTGTACACATGTCATCAGGGAACTGCTATTTGACGTCGGGTATAATACCAATTAGCATGTTCCCGGCGAGTCATGTCTGGTGTACTCATAACCCAATGAGCACCTGTATACATATTAGGTGAACCAACTGACACCAATGGCTTGTGAGATCGGCCACCGCCCCTCGTCGGGGTCTCGACTTTATACACTAGTCTACTCTGGAGTATCGATGCCCTGTCTCGAAACTCCCTCGACTAGGGACCTTTTAAGGATGTGCTTATAGACCACAGCTCCCACGTATATGATCGCCATCATACTGCTGGCAGTCAAGCAAGAATCCTAAGGGCTCTATCAATACGCTATAGTGATCTGCAACATCACCTAAAGCATGTACATGATGATAAAGATAAACCAGATATCATACTATCATCACGAGTAAGACTGTCCTACCGGCATAGGTCCTCCCTCAATTATTGCAATCATGTGCCTGCGATCCAATAATTGATTTTGAGGGCACTATATCTAACAATAAAATCATACGGCCTCTACAACGTTTCGCCCGAACCAGGAAAACCCTCTGTGTGGGACTCTAAAGACTCGTAAATATGCTGGCAGTGGGTTTAACCACAAGCACGTCAGTGGCACTAGATGTACGTAACGGCTGCCGAGGTATTGAACGAAAGGGAGGCCGAAGAGCAAAATCATTCTGAGACCCTACTGAGCCTGATAGTGACAATATCCGTACAGTCCGATCTGTTCGTCTGTGAGTATCGTATATCGGGTCTAGAAGGGTGGATAAAATCCGACCACTAATAACGCGATATTTAGTGTCGGTATGAAGCTCATCACCACCTGAGAAACTACTGATCCGAATCAGTAATTATCGACTATCATGGCAAGGATTTCTGGTGATGGATACCCGTGCACACCGCAACATCAACCCCCAATACCGGGAGAGACGAATCCCCTGACGATCCGCTCACTGCCTCCATGTAGCTCGGGACTGTACCCAACTAAAACCTATTTGCACGACTCCTTTGAGTCATGGTAGGGTAGTAATCAAAGCACAGTGGGAATTCACACAAGACAAATGACGATCTCAGGTCGATAGACTAACCTGTGCACATGTCACCAGGGAGCTTCTATCTGACAATAGGTATAACACCAACTAGCATGTTCCTGGCGAGTCCGTCCGGTGTACTCATAACTCAATGAGCACCTGTATACATCTTAGGTGAACCAACTGACACCAATGGCCTGTGAGACCGGCCACCGCCCCTCGTTAGGGTCTCGATCAATATACACTAGTATACTCTTGGAGTATCGATTCCCAGTCTCGAAACTCCCACAACTAGGGACACTTTAAGGATATGCTTATAGACCACCCAACTCTTACGTATATGATCGCCATCATACTGCTAGTTGTCAAGCAAGAATCCTATGGGCTCTATCAACATGTAATAGTGATCTGTAATGTCACATGAAGCATGTACACGATGATAAAGACAAACCAGATAGCATACTATCATCTCGAGTAAGACTGTTCTACCGGTATAGGTCCCCCCTCAATCATTGCAATCATGTGCCTGCGATCCAATAATTGACTTGAGGGCACTATGGCCAACAATCTCCCACTTGCACTTAAGGCTAATTATTGCGGTGTCGCATACTCACAGCCCGTGTGATACCGAACACCCAACTCCTCTACTAATCAGTTTCACAAAGCCCTTTTATGAAACTATTGCGTTCGAGAAATATCCTCAGTGAGTGGATCCACTCCAATGTTTTTTCTATGTCTTTCTTTATCTCAAGTTCGCGGAGAAAGCCATCTCCCGAAATGAGTAATACATGTCTTAGAATATGTCTGGATATCTAATGGGACCCAGTTCACAAATGAACTCCAAATCCAGCAAAATATCTTATACTGCATCGTCCACTGGATTTAATCAGTATCCTGCATCATGCCTCCCTATGTATCCACTTGGACCATCTGTCCAAACTACTTCCCCTCGTCAAGAGGGAGAACTATAATTCTGACAGTCACTTTGTCATCCAGGTCACCTAGAAAGCCTGGAATGATAACCGTCTCCCGAAAGAGGCTACCGTTACCAAATCCCTAGAACATCCACTTATGTTCATAAACTTCTTCCTAACGTTTCTCCAGGATTGTATTAATATATAAACTTATTGCATCTAGTGCAAAAATAACATCTAGTGTGGTACTTGACATCTCATGATTGACTCAATTGCCTAAGCAAGTGATATGCCAATCATGCACATCCCTCTCCCTTTAGTCTGTAAGACACCTTTAGAGAGGGTGACTCCATCACCTGCAGGTACACCACCATGTCAAGAGTCTTCTATTCTAAAACACTTTTAGAATACTGTCTAAGTACCCGAATTGGGAAACTACCCAAATCTAGATCTAAAACCATAGATCCAGTTACCAGAATGCCTAATATAATATCCATATCCTATGTGGAGAAATCATTGTGTGAAAACCACAGTATAACCGATCGTAGTATATGAATTTTACTTCCTACAATGTGCATGTCATCCAAATACCAGGACATCATACCCTACTACCTTATTAACAGATCCATCTCCTATTCTGATGAAGTCAAAGCCTATGACTTTCACATCAGAAATAGATGATCAATCTCTGCTATATCTTCTTTAGTTTATAAACAGACATAAGCTACTTGTCCACTATGCTTCCACTGCTCCCACTGACTGCAACAACTCTCTGGCAGAGCCATATACACGTACACTTCTAAAACTAGTTTAGAACGATGTTATACTCATCCTTATGCCAGGTCTCATAGTTTAGAACAGCAGTAATGGCAAGTCTGGCTAAATAAGAACCTCCCTGTCACCGTTTTTGAGGATACCGAAATAGCTCTTGGGCGCCTAAGGTTACCCACCATATCTGTGGAGTGGCTAATGGAATGTTAAACCCGATCGAATTTTTAGGTTCTATTAAATTTTCTGTAATCGTTTGTGGTTCTGGAATCACTTCCAATTCTACCATACTCCCACTACTGTTTTCTGAAAAAATCCATTTTACTAAAACTGTGGCGAGTCAAGAACAATATCACTATTGATCTTCCAGATGGTAGAAAGTTAACCCTCGTCATAGCCCGGGATAACCCACAAACTTCCATTACAGAAACGTGCCTTGAGTATGTCCAGAGTCTGGTTTTAAGCATAAGCCGGACAACTCTATATACCTTAACATCGTTAAGATATGAACCATTATATATACAATATAGAAACAGATGCACTGATTTAATTGGAACTAGATTCAAATCATGCAGTTGTCGCCAGTGCATATCAACTAAATGGAGAGAGGCCGATCAGCATTACTCAACTTAGGAGTGTATCCAGATATGAGTAACCTGAAAAAGAAGTAAGTTTTCAAAACCATTACTATCAACTGAATACCAAATACAAGCATCTACATTTTCAATCATTTTGAAGAATCCTGATACTTACAACACATGGTTCTCTACTTTATTCTTGTATCTATAACTTCTCAAAACTTGGACCTTGAATTTCTACGAAATACCTGTCTAAAACTGGAGAAATCATAAGTAAACAGAATATAGTACAAGCACCAACCCCTTTGTCTTAATGGACACCGGACAAGATACAATACTTTGTATAAGTCCCCTCAGTTGAATCACTCAAACCCTGTGCGTCGTAGGTTGAAAACTGTACTATGGTTAAGAAGAATTATGCCGCTGTTTAATACTCCTTAACCAATCATCAACTGGTATAAGTAAATGTCATGGACATAATTTCAAAAAGTTATATATCACTTTATAAAATAAACGTATAGATATATCAATTTGAAATTGGTGCATAACAACGGATATTCAAAACCAAAAACTTACCGTTAGGCAAAACCCCAGGTGATTTCCTCAAATATCACCAACTACAACGAATTTCGATATATTGAGGATATAATCACCTAATTCCCAATAACTTACTCCCACTCATCATCTGTAAAACCATACATATATGAGAATCAAACCTAGTAAATATATACCCTGGAGTAATGATCTAATTGGGAAATTAGTTTTCAATTAACAACGCATAGTGAAACTGAAACATGAAAATATTTCGAAGGGGTATCCGGGTATTCCTAGTAACCCTCTTCCATTATCTAGATTCATGCCTATAACTGTATATTTCCTTGCCATCTCTCCAAATTCTTTTGTCTTTACTCATTACCTTCTGTACACCACCCTTATGCTAAATGGTTTTCTTCCTTCCCTACCGTTCGGCACCAGCCTATGGTTTGGAAGAAGACTATCCAATAAGCGTAATAAGTGTACTCTCCTAATCTTAGGAGCCCTCACAAGCTGAGAGAAGGTAAAGATAAAAGACAAATGAATAATCCTTATTCTATTTTTCCTGAACCAAAATCTATCCTCGAACTGGAACAAGTTCCTTCATGTACGATGGATTATCCAATAACTGTGGATCTTCGTAGTGATATGGGGTATTCTGGAGAAATCCAAAAGTGAAGTAGGAGTGGCGATGAAATACGTGGTTTGGTCGTGAATGATAGCAGTCACAATTTACTTTTCCGTATTTCTAATACCTTTATTTTTCTTTACTTATTACCTTCTGTATACCCAACTTAGGCTAAATGGTTTTCTTTCTTCCCTACCTTTCAGCACTTGCCTATGGTTTGGAAGAAGACTATCCAATAAGAGTAATAGGTGTACCTTCTCCTAATTATAGGAGCCCTCACAACCTGAGAGAAGGTACAAGGAAAAGATAACAGAATAGTCCTATTCAATTTCTCTAGAACCAGAAACCATTCTCGAATTTGAAACAAGTTTCTTCGAGTTCGTATGTAACTATACGATGGTCATATCTAATAAATATGTGGATCTTCGTAGATACAGAATGTTCCGGAGAAACGCAAAGGGTAAAAGTAGGAGTGGCAATGAAGTATGCAACTCTGACAATCCAAAAGCAAGTGTTTTAAGAAAGTTCAGTTAACTTGGTTACTGAGGTATAGTTTAGGGTTGGGACATGGTCGCTGATAAAGAGAGAGAGAAAAGAAACACTCTACATGCACTATAAACTAGACCAAAATGGTTAATCAGTTTATCTAATCAGGATGTCTCTTACCGTTTCCTCAAATTCTCCTCCAAACGCAAAAGAAGAATTAGTCGGGATCATCCAAAATCACCTGAGGAGTAAACCAACTTATCAGTGGGAATCGAGATCCAACTATCATCACATGGTAACCTGATGGAATCCACTCAGTTATCACACTCCAGAAAGTATGCGCATATCTGGCAAGTTTCCTGTATATTTGAAACTCCCGATGTGATTTTTACCCCATGCTCTTATGACCTTGACGAAGGCCAACAAATCATAAGTCACATGTCAAGTTCTACCCGTCATTGTCCAGGTTAATTTGAATCCATCCGTACTGGCTCTTGACGAAGGCCAACAAGGCTGTACGACTGTCCCAAACCAATGCATCTATCTATGCAACAGAAAGGTAACAAGCAGCTACCATACACTATGTCTTGACGAAGGCCAACAAACATAACATGAATACTAAGTGATACCCGTCTGAAATGACGGATGGCTACGAATGGTTTTTGGCGAAAAACTTTTAACGTAATAAACTCGATATCGTTGAAGGAACCGGATAGTTTTTTACAAATATATGGTGGCGAAAACTTTTGCTAAGAGGTCACTCCCGGTGAAGGGATCTCGGCGCTTTTCTCGTGGAATGAGGTGAGGATATTCTTACTGAATACAGCGATGCAAAGCAAAAACTAATCGACTATAGTGAAGTTATTACCCTGACGCAAACTTCTGCCCAAGAGGTCACTCCGGTGAAGGGATCTCGGCTCTTGCCTTGTCGAATGAGGTGCTGGATATTCATAACCGAACACCTCTGTGCAAAACAAAAGAAAACGTCCTTGTAATAACAGCTTTTGAAAATTTGTTCCAACAATATCGAATAGGTCTGTTTTCCTTACATTGATCTGAATCAATGTAGTCCCAACAATTAATCACACTACAAAAGAACGAAAATATGGTGTACATATATGCACTCGCATTCTCCACTGGGTCCGTCATCACCCGTTAGGTTACTTAACTAACGACAGAGCGGGGACTGGACCTAGCGCGGGTGTAAAACATATATAACATCTACCAGTATTTATATAGCAATATATAATAATCGCTCAGGTATGATAAATGCAACATCACAGACAAGCAATAAGCATCACAAAACAATACAGATAATCTGGGAGCCCGGGTTTCCTTTGAGGCACAAGTGAAACCCGACCATTCTTTTGGTCATGCGGATAGCTTGTGCAATGAAAACCCAAACCCCTACGAGTGCGGCAAGTTACCCACTAAAACCAGAAGCGAGGCAGCCCCCTTCATCAAAGTGAATGGCCATCCGGCACATCACGAAATCCGGTAACTTGAGCACCCCACCTTGGGTCAACCTGTACCCCCTACGAGTGCGGCGTCTAGCCCGCCAATTCTAGAGTGAGCCCCCCCTCCTTCTCAACGCCATGAGATGCGGACCCGTTGCCATCCAGAACCCGGCTATCTGTGCACTCCATCGCGGGGTAATACTAGTACAGAAAAGAAAATATGTACAACGGTGATATCGACCTCAACCCGGTCGTGTCCCCAACAAATAATATACAAACAGGCGTGGCGGTAGTTCACATGTCGGACGCTCGCCCCGCGATATCAAATGTACAAATAAAACCGAACTTTACTATCATTGCAACCAAGCTATCCACCACGACGATTCCGCAACAACATAGCACAACACAAAACATCAACGTGAATGTCACGTTCATAAACCCGTCTAAAAGAACTATAGCAATTAGACAAATTATACCGCTCTAATAACATTCACAGTCGTAGATAGTAATGTAAGTACTGTAAACTTTAAACAGTGTTAGAAATATCGACTTCGAAATAACCCCGAATAGCCCTAAACAATTAGATAAACCTATCAAAACTGGGCTAAACTAGCAATACCACTGAACCAATATTCCAGAGACTAGACCACACCCAAAACACGAAGTCCCAACTCATGAAAATGGCCGGCCAGATCGGAATTTTTTTACATGTGGCTGGTCCAAAAGCGGTGGAATGGGTTCGTATTTGGGGAGTGTTCTAGTGGTCATACAAGCAGTCTTCTGTAGTTGCTAAAATATTTTTAGAAGACTAATAAAAATTCGAAAGAAACTAGAATACATTGAGTGATATTTCGGAGTTGTTTCGGTTTCGATATTTTAACATTGTCTAAACCAACTAGTATATAGTTAATGGGTGGGCTCTGATACCATTCTGGGTTACGGCAGTGCCCCAGCCATCAATTCGTGGCCAAATGCGGAACAAAAACTTTAAAACCAGCGCTAACGGAACCAAATCGATGGATCATACCATTAACCCTATACTAGTTATACAAAAGGAGTTTAGAGAGGTTATACCGATCGATCCATGTCCTTCGGTCTTCAACTCTGTCCTAAGCTCCTCGCGGCTTCCCCGATCAAGTTTGATCTCCGGTCTCCCTCGGTCAAAGAAGATCCACGTCGAGGGTTCGTAATATGGCTCCGGCCTCAAACCGAAGCAACTCGAGCATCCAGTTTGCTAGCCTAGATACTCAAGATGAAGTAGAGATAGTGTGTGAATACTTTGTCTCAAAACACCCATGGATTTTCAACTCATGAGAGGATGGGTGGAGGTTGAAGAAGATGCCCATGAGAGAAAAGTGTGAGCTCAAGAAAGAAGCAAGTGAGGAAATGGCTTCGTGTTGTGAGTGGTAATTTTTTTTTGTGTGCACTTAAAGAAAGCAAGGCAAGAAAAAATCTGCCATCCTCATCAAAAATATCCCACACCAAAAATAATATCCCCAAAACAATCTATGTCACAATAAATGGTCACAAGACCCAACACCATGAGTCACCAAGTGCATGTACCATGAATCAATACTCAAGGCCAAGACTTGCACTCACACTTTCCACCTCACAATAACATTTAAACTAAATGTTTAATCCCAAAGAAAATGGCATCAACTAAAGAAATTCTGTAAATAATTACAAGAGTACCCCTCATCCGTATATATATACCCGCATCCGTATTCCGACTGAATATGAATACAACGAGATGAAGTAATCCAACAATATAATACTAGGATTTGGCTTGAAAAAAATTCCTGTAGTATTATCCGTCCGATCATGATCCGTGCACAAGTACACGTATATGATCGAACCCTGCCATAAACCTTACAGCCTCTACAACATTTCGCACGAACCAGGAAAACCTTCTGTGTGGGACTTTAAAGACTCATCAATACGCTGACAGTGGGTTTAACCACAAGCACGTCAGTGGCACTAGCTGTACGTAACGGTTGCCCAGGTATTGAGCGAAAGGAAGGCCGATGAGCAAACTCATCCTGAAACCCTACTGATCCTGACAGTGAAAATATCCGTACAGTCCGGTCCATTCGTCTATGAATATCGCATATCGGGTCTAGGGGTGGATAAAGTCAAACCCCTAATAACGCTATATTTAGTGTCGGTATGAAGCCCATCACTACCTAAGAAGCTACTGATCCGAATCAGTAATTCTCGACTACCTTGGCCATGGATTTCTGGTGATGGCCACCCGTACACACCGTGACATCAACCCCCAATACCAGGAGAGACGAATCTCCTGACGATCTGCTCACTGCCTCCATGTGGCTCGGGACTGTACCCAACTAAAACCTGTTTTCACGACTCCTTTGAGCCGTGGTAGGGTAGTAATCAAAGCACAGTGGGAACTCACACGAGACAAATGACGATCTAAGGTCGATAGACTAACCTGTACACATGTCACCAGGAACTGCTATCTGACAATAGGTATAATACCAACAAGCATGTTCCCGGAGAGTCCATCCGGTGTACTCATAACCCAATGAGCACCTGTATACATCTTAGGTGAACCAACTGACACCAATGGCTTGTGAGACCGGCCATCGCCCCTTATTGGGGTCTCGATCAGTATATACTAATATACTTTTGGAGTATCGATGCCCAGTCTCGAAACTCCCACGACTAGGGACACTTTAAGGATATGCTTATAGACCACCCAACTCTCACGTATATGATCGCTATCATACTGCTGGTTGTCAAGCAAGAATCCTATGGGCTCTATCAACATGTAATAGTGATCTGTAATGTCATCTGAAGCATGTACACGATGATAAAGACAAACAAGATAGCATACTATCATCTCGAGTAAAACTGTTCTACCGGTATAGGTCTTCCCTCAATCATTGCAATCACGTGCCTGCGATCCAATAATTGACTTGAGGGCACTATAGCCAACAAGAAGTTCCCTGGTTCAAGCGAAACGAAGTAGGACACATATATGATATATGTGTGGGCATAATTAAATACGTGTGTGTGATATCGTATTGTAATCTGGCAGTTATCTGTTATCAGTTAGGTTATATGCGATATAACCAGATTATCGAATCAAGTGTTGATTTGATAATGTGATATACAAATAAATGATATTAGTCGGTCATATGTGATATAACCAGATTATTAAATCAAGTGTTGATTTAATAATATGATATATATTATATTTGATATAATTATATCTTAACTAATATCATTAGCTCACTAAATATTTTCTAATATATATATATATATATAACATGACATGAATTATATTTTGTGAAAATAGAAATGAGTTGGAAATTTGGAGCATGGTTGAAAGTATGGCATTTCCATTTGTTTATTCATCTTGACTCACTATTCAAGCTTGGTTGCAATTTTATATTGCAATAATTCCATGCTTGAATGAGTGAGGGTCAAGGGTTGCCATTCACACTCTCATTCATTAAACACTTGAGCTCATTCTATAGTTGCTCTCATGTTGCTCTCTTGCTCTCATCTTCTTCCTCTTCTTCATGCCACCATGGTTCAAGTTTCAACCCTCACATGTGATGTGAATCATGAAGCTTGAACACATATTAGTGAGCCTCAAATCCCCTACTTCACCATCCTACTCTTGACTAGCGATCAAGTGTAGCGTGTTTCCTACGCTAAAGACTTTAGTGTAGAGATAGCTTGAGTTGGAAAGACTTCGTGTGGATCATCTTCGGCACGAAGATCATCGGTGGAAGCTCGTCCAAACCCTCAAATGGAGCCTAGTGGAGTCGCAGGACTACTACAAGAAGCATGTGAAGTGAAGGACTCGATCTACGAGGGTATATCCATCTTCACTTCTCTTATAGTTTACCTTGATATCAAATTAAAACCCTAATAATCTAGTTAACGATCTACGTTAGTGATAGATAGCACCCCGAAAAATTTAAAAATGGCATTCTTGCTACTTGTAAAACCCAGTGAGGTGCTAGCATACACTTTCATGGTATCAGAGCTAAATCTAGAAGATTAGATGTTGTTACTAGATCACGAAACCGAACAACTCGGAAATTGTAACCCGAAAACCTGAGTTTTTGTCAAATTTTTTAAGGTCTCTAAATTTTTTTTAAACAAGTGCTGAATATTACATGATGTAACTAGAACACTAGAGAAATTTGAGGGCAAAATTCAAAAATTGACCCGGTGAGATTGCTCAAAAAACCAGTTTCACCTTTTTTACTGTAGCAAAAGACCTTGAAATTTTTATGGTGTTCTTATATCTTGGTTTTGGGGTTTTAGGTTATGTTTGATTAGTCCAAAATTGCATGTGATGTTAATTTGTTAAAGGGCTAATACAGAGTGTTTCGTAGTCGTGTTTTTAACATTATTTCGGGTTTAAGTTTAATATGGATGCAGTATTTAGGATCTACATTTAAATTAGTTTTGTGAAAACTAGTTTGTTTATAAATCTAGTGTTTTAGTCTCGGTTAATCGGTTGCCACGGAGTCTTGATTCGGATCAAAACTCCGTCGCAATTGCGTATTGTACGCGAATACTCTCTGAATAACTTTGCTAGGTAGCCATGCCCCATTGCCCCGACCAAGTGACTGTAGGAGAACCCCGGTACCAAAAGCATCCACTCGGGTGCTTGCGGCCACGTTGTTCCGCCTTAGTGCACTTCGTCAACGGCATCGGAGGTGCGGCCATCTACTAATGTTTCTTACGAGTATTCGATAATGTAGTCGGGAATCTTGTTGAATCCCCGACTAAGTAATTGAAAAGTGTTTTCAATTTGAGACTAAAATATAAGATTTATCTAGTTAGACATCAAATCCAGAGTATGAGATATTCCGGGTTTATGATGTCTAATAATATGCGGATTCTAATTATTGTAGTTTTACATTTCTTTTCTGCGACCGTAAGTGTAATACGTGGGGTATCCCAAATCTCGTTGCTATATGTCAACGGAATTTGGGATACACATATTTACTTACGTTGATGATATGTGATATTATGTGTTGCTGGTTTGATTTATTGGATCATCGTGAATGAATAGCCGGGTTTTTTTTATGTGAGATGAGAGTTTTATTTTCATTCATATAAAATTTTTATGTAATATTCTTTTATTGGGCACATCCGGGTTGAGGATAATGTCACCACTGTTTTATATTATTTGCTTTTCCGCATTAGAATAGACTTAAGGTGGGGAGCACACGTAACCGGGTTCTAGAGTTTTATGGGAGACCATCTCAAGGAGTTGAAACCGAATCTCCTAACTTTAGAATTGATAGGGTTACTTGCCGCTCTCATAGGGGTCTAGGGATGTGGGTTTGGCTATTCATCACGACTGTGGAATTCATGTTTTACATTACTGGCAAAATTTAAAACATGGACATCCTAGTATATCCAATATTTTATATGTTGCTTCTGCTTCTTGGTTCTATGATGTGATCATATAACTGCGTGAGATGAATGCTATATTATATATATGATATATAATAAATGTTGCTTATGTTTTGCACCCGCGCTAGTCCATCCCCCGCTCTGCCGGTAGTTAAGTAACCTAACGGTGCATGACGGGCCCAGTGGTGAATGCGAATGGCATATGCGTACGTTCTATTTTTGTTTCATTTTTCTGTGATGTTTAGGAATCATTAAATGATGTGAATTCATTAATGAGATTAATGAAAAGAAAGAAACCTAAAGATTTTGTAGAATCGATTTTCTAAAAACAGGTAGCTCTAGTTTTTGCTTTGCATAGTTGTATTCCTTGATGAATATCCAGCACCTCATTTGATGAGAAAAGAGCCAAGATTCTTTCACCGAGAATGACCTCTTTAGCGAAACCAGCAAATGCTACAACCTACTCGGTTTTCTTTTTGATAAGCTTCTCTAGTTCTTACTTTACATAGTGGTATTCTTTGATGAATATCCAGCAGCTCATTCGATGAGGAAAGAGCCGAGATCTCTTCACCGGGGTGACCTCTTTAGCGAAACTAGCAAAACCCTCAAAAACATTCCTTTTCAAAATCACTAGATTCTACAACGATATCAAGTTCATTACGTTAAATGTTTTTCTCAAAACCAGCCGTAGCCCTCCGTCATTTCAGATAAGTGTCATTTAGTATTCGTGCTACATTTGTTGACTATGTTAAGGAGTAGTGTGCGGCAGCTAATTAGTGCTTATCTGTAATCATATGATGCGATTGGATTAGGGTAGTCGTACGGCTTTGTTGATTATATTAAGGGTCGTATGGGTGGGTTTAATCCAATTATGAAATGATGGGTTGAACTTGACTAGCGCTTATGATTTGTTGACTATTTTAAGGTCATAACTGGCTAGGGGTAAAAAACCATTATCGGGAATTTCAAGTGTTGAAATTTGCAATGAGATTGCATACCATCTATATGATAGTTGGATCCCGATACCCGCTGCGAGTAAGAGTTACTCCTAGGAGAGTTTTGCACCTTACAATTAGCTAATCAAGTAGGTGTGTAGAAAAGTGTCAACGGGGTTATGCTTCTTGGGAAACGAGGTTTATTTTAATTAGGTCCATGCGAAAGCACGGGGAACCTCCCTCGAGTACCGATACCTGCCTGTCCGAACGATTGGTGAACTTATAGGGTGTAATTAATTCTGGCTAATCTTACCTTGTAGGGTTTGAAGGAAGATTTGATAAAAACAGTGGGAGCCATCTTGATTAGATAAAATAACCAATCTAATCTTGCAAAGAGCGCACACAAAGTGATTATCCATCTCTCTCTCCTGGTGGCGACCAATGAAATACTTTAATCAAGATAATAATATGGATGTATTGACCGAACCTACTTATTATATTGGGCTGGGTTCCGGTATACCTTATGATTGTCATACGTCTGAGCAAGGAATAGGGGAATATCCGGATTTCCATGCCACCCAAACGAAGAATAAACATGTTGATGCATTGTCTTCGGGTGTGTTTGTTACCAAGAACTGTTTCTCAGTTGTTTCTGCGTCCTTGGTATTGGATACCGGATCAGGATTCCATGTATGTAATTTGTTACATGGGATAAAGACAGGTAGACAACTGGGAAAGGTGATATGTATGTAGTAGTAGGGAATTGTGCAATTGTTGCAGCCAAAGTGGTTGGCAAATATCACCTAGTGTTACTAATTGGTAATATATTGATTCTGAGCGACTGTTATTTTGTACCAAAAATATTGTGAATATTTTCCTAGATCAAGTGTTGATTGGGTAAGGTATGTTGTATAATAGTATATATGTTCTGAATCAAACTACAGTTCTAAACGTACAAAACACATATAAGAGGAACAGTTCAGAAATGAATAAAGTCTTTTTGAGGCATTGTAGACTAGGTCATGTCGATGAGACAAGACTAGCTAAAGTTCCATAAGAATGCATATTTGAATCCGTTCGAATTTACATCTTATGAAACTTGCCAGTCATGTTTCAAAGGCTGGGTGACCAAATCTCCCTTTACTAGAAATCGAGAAAGAGCTACTGAACTCTTGGACAAATACAGGTGGTCCCGAATGAGATAAGCAGCCCCAGCACAAGCACTTCCCTGGTGCACCGATCCATCGAATGGTGATGTATGCGGTTCTATGTCTAAACATGTCAGGGATGGTTCCGCGTACTCTGTTACATTCACCGACGTTCTCTCAAGATACGGACATGTGTTCTTGTTGAAACAGAAATCTGAATCTTTTGAGAATTTCAAGGAATATAAGTATGAACTTGAGAACCAGATGGGTAAAGGTATTCAAGTCCTTCGGTATGATTGGGGAAGAGAATACTTGAGCACAAAATTCCGGGATTATTTAAAAGAGAATGAGATTCTCTCTCAGTTTACTCCTCCGTATACACCACAGCACAATGGTATATCGGGATGGAGGAATCACACCCTATTAGATATAGTGCGCTCTATGATGAGTACTGCTAAGTTACCTATTTCCTTTTGGGGACATGCACTTGAGAAAGCTGCATACCTATTGAATAGAGTTCCGACCAAATCTGTTTCCTACTACTCCATATGAGATAGAGAATGGGAAGAGACCATCTCTTAAACGAGTTAAGATATGGGGTTGTCCGGCTGTTCAGTTGATAAAACTGCACATTTGTTATTACATTTTTCCTACTATTTCCATATTTAAAAAGGTCTTTATTATAATATATCATACATATGAGGGTTTATTTGTAAAAATACTATTTTCTATGTGTTGATATATTATAATTAGAATTTGGTAGGAAAATGTATGCAAATAACATCATTGACCAAATCCTAAGAGAACAAAGTCTACTAAATATTATTTGAGTTGTTGTGCAGAATTTTTCCAAGTTGTTGTGCAGAATTTTTCCAAGACTAAAATCAAGGAAATCAAGTTGTTAAAGAAAACTTGCATAATTAAGAAAGCAAAACTTGGAGATCAAGTCTGGCAGCAACTACGAGAAGATTTCAAAGATCCAAAGATTCCAGAGAACTCCACGTGCCAAGTAGAGAGAAACTGATGAAAGAAAATCAAAGGCCGAGATTAAATGGCCGCGGATCCGTGGCCATACCCCCCTTAGGCCGCGGATCCACGGCAGTATTGAAGATTTAATTGCGGAAAATTTTTGTGGTGAATCTCTGCTGTTATTTTCCTAATTTGGAAGCAAGGGTTTCTGCCTTTGGACTATAAATATGGACCGAGAGCCTCTTGGAAAAAGCATCAAGCCGACGAGATCACGAAGTCTAAGACGGCTCAAGCATCCAGGTTGATCATCAACTATTCATCTACCTCCTTAGAAGAGATCGAGAAGCAAACAAGCATTTTGTAATCATTTTCTAAGGAATCAAAGTGTACTTGATCTTGTTGATTAGTTTGTTGCATTTTATTTTCTTCATGATTTCTATCTCTTCTTATCTCAACATGCACGAGTAATTCTCTGCTTGTTAGGGTTCGTAGGATTAGGGTAGGCTAATGGATGATGAACATCCCTAAACCCTTTTTAAGTCCTATAAAATTTATGAACTTTATCAAAAGAATCATTAACATCCTAATCGGGCGCGCTAACAATTCTTTGTTAGTCCCGACCGCGATTAGAGATTAGATTAATGATTGTTTTGGTAAAGGCTAGATATGAACGGAGTTCCGTGTCGAGATAAGGGTTAAGAGTGGGATTCCTTTTCCCTCCAGAAACCCTAATCTACACGCATCACCGTCGTTCTAGTTTTAAATCTATTAAAGGATAAAAAGAGTAATTTTTAATTAATCATTCATAACTACTAAATCCTAATGAACCCTACAAGCCCCTTCTTATATTAACTTACATCCATAAATAATCCAGATCTATATTTTTCATTAGTGCTTAACGTAGATCTAGAAACCATTCATCAACATTCTTATTTCTTCCTCCTTTCTCAACACATCTAAAGTAAGAGTAAAAGGTTCCACGTTTCCCAGAGGACGACCCGTACTCATCTCGTTCTAGCTACACGCGACACCGTTATTGATTGCGGTTAAATTACAAACATAACTTTTTCACATCAATCAAATGGCGCCGTTGCCGGGGATACGTGCGTAATTTTTTAGTCTTACTATTTGTGTTGAATTCTTATTTGATACATATCATAATTAACATAAAACTGTAAATTGCATATTTAACGATTTGTGCGTGAATTTTGCAAGGAGATCTCGAGTCACAGAATTGAGGAAACAGGAGACAGATACATTCTTAGAGATCCAGAGGAGTACAGGAGGCCAAAGAAAAATTTTCATCACATGATCCTTCCACTTCGCGGCGGAACAGCGGCACGAAGGCCTTTTCGGCAGTGGAAACGCGGCGTAACTAAGGAGTTAGGGTTACAAACTTCTCTGGTAAGATTCTCAACTCTTCCTCTCTCCTCTAAAATCCAATAAAATCTATTTTCTGCAGGATTCTTTGCAAAATAACGCCGCTCAAAAAATCTTTTTGCAAAAGTTTTGTGATTGGTTTTATTTTGCATATTTTAATACGGACTTTAAGGGGCAAAGACCAAATCAAGATTAGGCGGGGATTTCATCACCCTTCCTAAGCCCCACATATCACAAACCGAGCATCTGAATCAACCCTACATTAATTTAAAAAATATCTAGACCAGACTCTAAGGACTGTCGCGCTCAATAAGGGCAGAGGAAGGTTGTGAGTAATCTATCGCTTATCCGCATTACTTTTGTAGTATCTAGGCAAGTGTGACAAAGGCTAGTGGTTTTTAATTAGGCCCACTACTGTGGTACCTTCCCACTTACCTGGCACTTACCTAGCTACAAGGGTAGTACAGAGGCGGTAGAGGATTGATCCTGCGGCTTGTCCTTTAGAAGTCTAGGAGCGGTCTAGAGACTGGACCTAGGTAACCTTAGTTCTAGGGTTGTTTATGCATTTTAGAGTGATTTGTCTTGAGTCCCACTTTTTTCAAAACAAACCAAATTTAAATCACACACACGCTACCACTTGCACTAAACCCGCTTAGTGCATGCTCGGCTGGACACGGGATCCTAGTGCCCGTCTTGTCCGCGTTCCTGCTATCGACGCCGAAGTCGGTACTTCTTTATCTTCTTTTCCCCCACCACACACTACGACCGAGATGAACGGTACTCCATCAGATTATAACACCACGCTGCCACCGCCTATAGGTGCGCAGAATCCATCGCACATCTCTCTCCAAGAGAGATACTATCCTATCCGTGGTCCCCCTCCTTCTTGTCTATCCATTCCACCAGCTAACGGGGATAATTTTAAAATTAAGCCCCACTACATCAATCTGCTGCCCAAATTTCACGGGCTTGAGTCGGAAAACGCGTACGTTTTCGTCACCAAATTCGAAATCGTATGCGCAATGATGGGTACTTCACAATTGACTGTAGATGCTATGCGCTTGCGTCTTCTCCCATTCACACTGTGCGACTTGGCAGAAAATGGCTTTATAATACTGCCGCACACTCTATCACTAATTGGGATGAATTCGTCATAGCATTTCTTAAGAAGTTATACCCAAACCATAAGACTGCCCATATTAGGAGCGAGATCAACCAGTTCACCCAGCTTCCCAATGAACCATTTTGAAAGTGCTTTGAACGTTTCAAGGATCTGCTTGTCCAATGTCCTCATTATGGAATACAAAGATGAGATTTATGTCGAATTATATATGAGAGCATCAATCCAGCGACAAAGCAGATGCTTGAAACAATGTGTCAATGCAATTTCATGTCTAAAGATAATGGTGAAGCATGGAAATATCTGGAAGATCTCGCAGAAAATACTTTGCAGTGGGAAAGCGTAAGACCACCTTCATCTAGGGAAGGTATTCACCAGCACGATGTTTCCATCGCAGTGAAAACCGAAATGGCAGCGATGCAGAAGAAATTCGATGCTATTGAGAACAAATTATCATCAGTCTCCCTAAATCAGGTCACGCTTCCCAAGACCGTCTGTGGTTGCTATTCAGATCCTTCACACTTAACGGAAGAATGTCCTGTGAATGTATCGTTTCAAACTAATGCTGCTTTTCAGCAGCGACCTAGAAACGATCCTTTTTCTTCCACGTACAATCAAGGATGGAGGAATCATCCTAACTTTGCTTGGAACCAAATCCAACCCCAAAATCAAAATCAGTTCCAAAGCAATTATCAAAGACCTCCTCCACAACAACCACAACCACAGAATCAGCTCCCCTTTCAGTCATAGAATTTTCAAAATCCGGGCAACACTCCTACACCATAAGTGGCCGGTACTGACAACTCTTCACTCCCACAAACTTTGGATATGTTCATGAAACATTCCATGCAATTGTCGGCTGAGATGAAGTCTTCTATTGATACCATACAGAAAGACTCCGCCTCCCACGGCGAAAGTATTAAATCAATAGAAAACTAACTTGCACAGTTGAATGCCGCAATGAGTGCAAGAGAGAAAGGGAAACTCCCATCTCAACCCATACCTAATCCTGGTCACTCACAGAGTTATAATGTGAGTGCCGTTACTATGTTGAGATCGGGAAAAGTGCTGAATAACCGAGTGGGTGAGCAATATGATGTTAGTGACACCAATGATACCCAACTTCTTCTTCTTCCCCTAATTCGTCTAGTCTCCCACCTTCATCCGAGCCTATTCTCCGTATTCCCCAAGGCTCGAACCCTTCGCCCATTTCCTCGATTCTACCTAAAACGATCCCCACTCCAATTCTGGGATCCACTCCATCCCCACAACCCTTTCCAATGTTGGACCAAACCCTTATTGATAAAGCACCTTATCCAAACAGGTTAAGGGGCAACAGACCAAGTCCACAAATGGAGAAGATTGTGGAAATTTTTACGCAAGTTAACATAAACATTCCTCTCCTAGATGCTATTCAACAAGTTCCGTCATATGCGAAAATCCTAAAGGACTTGTGCACTAGGAAGATAAAAGTTCAAGTACTTAAAAAAGTTTTCCTTGCAAGTAATGTGAGCACTGCTTTTACACAACAACTACCCAAGAAACGAAAGGACCCCGGAAGTCCTACAATTTCTATTTCTATTGGGGGTAAAAATATCAATCGTGCTCTACTCGATTTTGATGCTAGTGTTAACTTGCTTCCGTATTCTGTTTATGAGCAATTAGGGATCGGAGAGTTAAAACCTGCACATTGCACTCTTTAGATGGCCGATCGATCTATCACCCAACCTAGGGGTGAGCTAGAAGATGTGTTAATCAAAGTCGGGGAATTTATATTCCCTGTGGACTTTATCGTTATAGATACACAACCTATAGCAAACCCACGCAATCAAATCCCGGTGATACACGGTTGACCCTTTTTGACCACTTCCAACGCAGTAATCAATTGTAGAAACGGCTCTATGATCCTATCCTTTGGAAAGAAGTCAATTGAGCTTAACATTTACAGGTTGGGAAGTGAACCCTCCGAACCATATTCTCATGTGTGTTCTGTCGAATTAATGGATGTCGACAGCAGCGAATTTGATCAACCTCATGATACTGACTCTTTTCATATGTTGTTGTTTAACCCAACCATGTACTCTTCCACCGAGTTGTCCGGGTCAACATCTAACGCAGATGAGGAACTTTTTATAGAGTCTGACGATCACCCTGTTTTTCCTGATGATATTATTCTTCGGGGTATCGATGAAAGCTTTGAGGAAATTTTCGCTCATGAACTCGCATTTTTAAAAGATACGGGTGTTGAGATGAATC
The DNA here is from genome assembly GCA_030015575.1 of Agapanthus africanus. NCBI lineage: Eukaryota > Viridiplantae > Streptophyta > Magnoliopsida > Asparagales > Amaryllidaceae > Agapanthus > Agapanthus africanus. The sequence continues at coordinate 509,275,088 of JASDDO010000026.1, read as the reverse complement.
AGCTACAGGATAAAGAAATTGAACCTCCACCCCTTCTTCTGGACAATCATGATAATGCGAGTAATTCATCATTACTATTACTGTGTCGTCTCTCCAAATTGAGACGCAATCCTTTTCCATTACACCTCTTATCACCTCCCCACTTCTTCACGTCGAAAGGTGATATGTTCTTCCACCAACCTTGGTGCTTCATCGATAAAATTTTTGAATGGTTGGTGTTGACCTTCGGTCTTTGCAATGCTTGGCATTGACCAATAACCTTGACCCCCTCGTGTGATTTTAAAGGATTAACATAGTTTAACCCAAGTTTGGGGGGGATATTTTGGCTCTTGAAAGAAAATAATTTTTACAAAATTGTGAGCCAAAAATAAGTTTGGGGAAGGATTTTCACTTTCATATATTCTTGCCCCCATTAATAATTTCCTTCCAAGTCTACAGGTTTTTAAGCTTAACGGATGACATCAGTGAGGACACTGCTGTAAACAGGTTTGGGGGAGATTTGTGCTTATTTACACATCAATTTGCATCATATTTTGCATAAGCACAACATTTTCAAATTTTTTTAAAAAAAAAAATTCTTTTATAACAAAAGAGTAGAAAGTGAAAAATTACATCCAAAAGATAGGAATAGTTTAAGAAAACCAAGAAAATTAGAAGTTTTCTTAAACGAACTGGTAATAAGTAGTTATGAGCCGTTGTCCCAAGGGTTAGTAAGATGAAGGAAGTCACTAATCTGAGGATAAAAATAAGTCTGAAAAATAGTTTCTATTCTGAAAGCCAAACATTTGAATGTTGATACCCTACTATATGCACTTACACACGTCTTAAAATTCGGGATAGTAGAGGATACCTTGAAATGCTCTTGTCTAAAAGCCAAAATATGAAGGAAATGAATAAAAATGAAGAAAATATAAAAATGGTGAAAAGATAAATGAACACCGGTTTTTTATCGCCAAGGCATCAATAAAAAAAATATAGCGAGGGTGCTTCATCACCTAGTGCCTTAGACCAACTGGTTTGGGAGTCACTGCTAAGCCTTAGGTGGTGCAAGACGAGGAAAATACTATCACCTAATCAGTAAGCACATGAGTAATCGGTCGGTCGGTACCTTAAGAAGTATTAACGGTCACATAAAAATGTGTGAGCAAATCTAAATATTCATCAGGTTAAAAAGTACTGAGGTAGATAGACAAGAGTATGATAGCTTGAATTGAATTCTCCGAGTGAAGGGATGTCCATTACACACACGTAGGGGTATATGATCGATATTTGGATGAAAGGTAGGAATGAAGAATAAAGACGGTGTTTTATTGAGGGATGATGTGATTTCTAACATTTTTTCATGACTATTAAGATAGGGCTCATAACAACATAAAAGCTAGTGTAGTTGGAAACTCTAAATTTTCAAAGTATTTCTTTTATGCTTCTTATCTTTATATGTAAATTTCACCATCTCTCTTTTATTATAGGATTTTGTGGGTGTAATCCGCTGAAAGCCCTCAGGAGACAACACTCCTCCTACTAAGGACACCTAGAGGTTTAACGGCTTGTTGCACGTGCTCAGTGCAATCGTGTTTGCCTACGAAAGTGTGCTTAGTTTTCTTCTTTATTTTTCTCCTTCTCTTGAATAAACTAGTTTGCTCGGGACGATCAAAGATAAGTTTGGGGGTATTTGTTCAGTTGATAAAACTGCACATTTGTTATTACATTTTTCCTACTATTTCCATATTTGAAAAGCTCTTTATTATAATATATCATACATATGAGGGTTTATTTGTAAAATTACTATTTTCCATGTGTTGATATATTATAATTAGAATTTGGTAGGAAAATGTATGCAAATAATATCATTGACCAAATCCTAAGAGAACAAAGTCTACTAAATATTATTTGAGTTGTTGTACAGAATTTTTCCAAGTTGTTATGCAGAATTTTTCCAAGACTAAAATCAAGGAAATCAAGTTGTTAAAGAAAACTTGCCTAATTAAGAAACCAAAACTTGGAGATCAAGTCTGGAAGAAAGTACGAGAAGACTTCAAAGATCCAAACATTCCAGAGAACTCCACGTGCCAAGTAGAAAGAAACTGATGAAAGAAAATCAAAGGCCGAGATTAAATGGTCGCGGATCCGCAGCCATACCCCCTTTGGGCTGCGGATCCGCGGCAGTATTGAAGATTTAATTGCGGAAAATTTTTGTGGTGAATCTCTGCTGTTATTTTCCTAATTTGGAAGCAAGGGTTTCTGGCTTTGGACTATAAATATGGACCGAGAGCCTCTTGGAAAAAGCATCACGCCGACGAGATCACGAAGTCTAAGATGGCTCATGCATCCAGGCTGATCATCAACTGTTCATCTACCTCCTTAGAAAAGATCGAGAAGCAAACTAGTATTTTGTAATCATTTTCTAAGGAATCAAAGTGTACTTGATCTTGTTGATTAATAAAGGTAGTTTATTGCATTTTATTTTCTTCATGATTTCTATCTCTTCTTATCCGAACATGCGCGAGTAATTCTCCGCTTGTTAGGGTTCGTAGGAGTAGGATAGGCTAATGGATGATGAACATCTCTAAACCCTTTTTAAGTCCTATAAAGTTTATGAACTTTATCAAAAGAATCATTAACATCCTAATCGGGCGCGCTAACAATTCTTTGTTAGTCCCGTCCGAGATTAGAGATTAGATTAATGATTGTTTTGGTAAAGGCTAGATATGAACGGAGTTCTGTGTCGAGATAAGGGTTAAGAGTGGGATTCCTTTTCCCTCCAGAAACCCTAATCTACACACATCACCGTCGTTCTAGTTTTAAATCTATTAAAGGATAAAAAGAGTAATTTTTAATTAATCATCCATAACTACTAAATCCTAATGAACCCTACAAGCCCCTTCTTATATTAACTTACATCCATAAATAATCTAGATCTATATTTTGCATTAGTGCTTAACGTAGATCTAGAAACCATTCATCAACATTCTTATTTCTTCCTCCTTTCTCAACACATCTAAAGTAAGAGTAAAAGATTCCACGTTTCCCAGAGGACGATCCGTACTCATCTCGGTCTAGCTACACGCGACACCGTTATTGATTGCGGTTGAACTACAAACACAACTTTTTCACATCAATCACCGGCCTATTTTGAAAAGAAAAATCCGGACAAGCTTGTGGTAAGGTCAGTTCTGTGCAAGTTTGTAGGATATCCCAAACATTCGCGAGGGTATATCTTCTACCACACTGAGGAAGAAAAGGTGTTTTGTTTCTCGACCTACAACCTTTTTAGAAAAGGAATTTCTTGTGAAAGAAATTAGTACCAAAGAGGTAGAACTGGAAGAAGTTCCAACAACGCAAACTATAACTGACGATTTGATCAAACCAGAGGATTCAATAGTCCCTGACGAACCGCAGCCACTGCGCAGATCTAGTTGAGTTCCATATCCACCTGAGAGATACTATGGTTTTCTAATAGACGGTGGGAGCGAGGATTGCATCATGGATGATAATGAACCAACTAGTTTTCATGCAGGCCATCACGAATAGGGACTCTATGAAATGGCTGGATACTATGCGATCTGAGATGGAATCCATGTACACCAAAAAAGTGTTGACTTTGGAAGTTGCTCCTGAAGGGGTAAAACCGATCGGGAGCAAGAGGATCTTTCAAAAAGATAATTTGGTGTAGATGGAAAAGTTAAGATTTTCAAAACTAGACTTGTAGCAAAAGGTTTTCATCTATGACCTGGTGTCGACTATAATGAAACCTTTTCTCCTGTCGCTATGCTTAAGTCCATCAGGATCCTAGTTGCCATTGCTGCATACCACAACTACGAAATCTGGAATACTGCACGTCAAAACCGCTTTTCTAAATGGTGATTTAGAAGAGAGCATGTATATAACACTATCAGGGCTTCATAAACAGTGGGAGCAGCGGAAGCATGTGCAAGCTGCTTGAATCCATCTACGGATTAAAGCAGGCATCGCGGAGATGGAGCATCTATTTTGATGAAGCTGTCAAAGAGTTTGACTTCATCAAAAGGGTAGATGGACTATGTATATATAAGAAGGTTGTAGAGAGTATGGTTGTCTTCCTCGTATTATACGCGGATGACATACTCTTGATACGAAACGATGTTCCTATGCTACACTCGGTCAAGCTCCTCTTATCACATAAGTTCTCCATGAAAGATCTAACTGATACCTCATACATTCTGGGGATATAGATCTATAGAGATAGATATAAATGGATTTGGGATTGTCCCAATCCAGGTACATAGACACCATACTAAAGGGGTTTAGTATGGAAGATTCTAAGCATGGTAATGTACCCGCTTGTTCAGGAATCACTCTCTCCAAAGAGATGTTTCCTAAGACAGATTTGGAGAGGGATCGCATACACGAGATACCCTATATTTCGGCAGTCGGGTCAATCATGCATGCGATGCTGTGTACCAGACCGGATTTAGCTTACTCGCTTGGTGTAGTGAGTAAGTAGTTAAAAGATCTTGGGAAAAACCACTAGGAAGCTGTGAAGAACATTCTTAAGTACTTGAGAAGGACTAAACATATGTTCTTGGTGTATGGTAATGGTGAACTCCAGATGGAGTCCTTTACAGATTCGAGCTTCTAGAGTGATAAGGACGACTGGAAACCAGTATCGGGTTTTGTCTTCACCCTCAGTGGAGGGACGGTATGTTGGAAGGGTTCCAAGCTATATACCGTAGCAGACTCGTTGATAGAGACTTTTACATCGCTACCAATGATGTTGCCAAAGAGGCTGTCTGGATGAATAAGTTCATAAGATGAACTTCGTTCCTACCATTGGGCATCCAGTGCCTGTGTATTGTGATGACAATGGAGTTGTGGCTTTGGCCTAGGAACCCCGGCCCCGTTAGCTATCAAGACAGATTCTTAGACAATATCACCTAATCAGGGAGATGATTGATCTCCGGGAGATCGAGGTCAGGAGATTTGACATAGAGGATAACACAGCGGATCCACTCACCGAGGCCCTCCCCCAAATACTATTCAAGAGACTTTTGGGACGTTGGGTACGAGATACTACAACAACTGGACTTAGTGCAAGTGGGAGATTGTTAGGAATATGTATGCCACAGAGGCCATTATTATTGATATAGTGGATGCTTGGAAATATATATAGAGGACTTTCTTGCTCGACATGATAGTGCACTATCTGGTTAATTTACCTTAACATGTAGACTGATATCTTTATACTGTCTGTCTCTTACATATTGATAAAGCCCTTAGGATATCTACTTGACTACCAGGATTATGATGAGATCATACTAGTGGGGCCAGGGTGGTCTAAAAGTACATCCTTTAACTATTCCTAGTCGAAAGGATATCGAGACTAGGGTATCAATATTCCAGAGTAGACTAGTGTGTATGTTTCTTGTCCCTTAGAGGGGCGATGGCTGATCCCACAGCCAATGGTGTGTGACATCGAAGATTGTACAAAGGTGCTCATTAGAGAATGGGTATACTGAATGGACTCGCCGAGGATTTCTAGTTGGTAGTATACTTATCGTCAGATAACAGTCCTCCGGTGACACTGGTATAGGTTAGTCTATAGACCCGAGATCGTCATAGAGTCTTGTGTGGATCCCACTGTTTTTTGATTTCCTCCCTACCACGCTCAAATGAGACGTGAAAATAGGTGGAATTTTGGTACAGTCCCGATTCACATGAAGGCAATGAGCGATAGAAGGGGTTCCGTCTCTCCCAGTATTGGGGGTTGATGTTGCGCTATGCTCGATTGGCTATAACTGGATGTCCCTGGCTAGGGCTACTGCTGATATTTACTGATAAGAGTTATCAGTAGTTTCTCGAACCGTTATAGGCCAGACATCGGCATGACTTATCACGTTACTGGGGTCTGACGTTTACCACCCCTATACATAATATGCGACATATCAGACGAAGAGACCGGACTATACGGTAGTGTTACTGATAGGCTTCATGAAGAGTATAGACAAAATCGCTTGTTGATCTTCATATCTCTCAATACCCGGATAGCCGTTACGTCCAGCCAGTACCGCTGACGGCTTGTTGGTGACTGATGTTGTCACGACCCGCAGGGGTACGGACGTGACGGGCACTTAAGTTACGAAACGACTCAAGACATCCGTAAAATAAGTAAGCCAAAGCCCAGAAAACAAAACCAATTAAGCAAAAGAGTGAAGAAAACCCAATCAATTGAAAGCGAGTTTATCAATAAGTCATGTAAAACCCTTTTTAAAAACAGTACCAATTTTTCCGAAAATTTCGGCAGAGTCTCCTTTGTAAATACTGGCCCCCAAAATGGGTACAACAAGAATATATATGAATCCAACAAATAAGGCATCCCCAAGAGGGAGCTAGCTCTTCGCCACAAGGCGGTCACAAATCCCACGCAATATAAAGCAACAACATGCGAAATAATCATAAGGAAGCATGAGAAAAGCAGCATGTCGGCTCAAGTGAGCTCGACCCCAAAATACAGCAAGAAAGTCCACAAATCTCACAGTCTCATCTCTAAGTCAATATACAATAATGCTGGTAGATACAGTAGATGGAGTGCACTAGATACAAAGAATATACAAGGTGGTACAAAAATAATGATATAACCCACCTAAGAGTAAACCCTCGAGTCCAGGCAAAGAAGGCAAAAGAACAAGTGCGCCCGCCGCTATTGTACTGACGGAGCGGACCTGCAAAAGGCTGTGGCACAACGGGGGTGAGTTGCCAACTCGTGAGTAATAAATAACATCTACAAAGGCTATCGTATGCATGCACACAAGCATCCTAGCATCTAAAATACAGGTATGACTGGATGCACTAGCAGGTGTGTATACAACATCAGTGTACTAATATGTATGCAACATGAATATCTGAGGTCTCAATAGGTATATATAAGAAACATTTTATTTCTTTTTGTTTTTGAAACTCTTTTAGAATGCCAGCATAATACTCAAAGAATCGACGAGAACCGGTGTCCAGCAACGACACCTAAAAGCTGTCTCAAATCTCATAAATCCATGTCATAGTGTCTCTGGCCTCAGCCATCCGGCTGACCCATCTCAATATCAATATCTCATCCTCTCGCGGCCCCGGTCGGTATCCTCTGAATATCCGCCGTGCCCAATGAAGTCACCGGTAGGTAATCCGTCCCCTGCCAGGCTCATCGTCAGCACCACGAGCTTCTTGCCCCGGGGTACCCTACCGGGCCCACCATGTACCCGAGACGGTTCATCCAACTCCTCGAAACGGGTCTCGAAAACCACAGCAAACTCATGGTGGACGACACTTACATCACTAGAAAACCGCAATTTACATTTTTTTTTAAAAATATAATAAGTTTAGAAATTTTGCGGTTTTTCCCCGAAATCCAGAAATATAATAAAATCTCAAGAAATCCTCATAAGTGCATATGTCAATGATAATGAATGCATATGGTATCAATAATCAAGTTGCGATGTGTGATTAATAGATTAGGCATGAACGAATAATATGATGAAGTACATGCACATGAATAGCAATCCTACGATTTCATTTTAAGGAATTAAAGGCAATAGCACAAGTTTAAGTATCAATTAGTAAAAGGTTTCAATTTAAAGGTTATCTAATGTGGTGGCATGGCAATTACCAGGGTGTGTGTGTAAGCATGAATAGTGCTCGTGCTGCATATAAAAACCTTGGCAATGGTGCATGTGTCCTATAAAATGGTTTCGTATAGGTATGTCAATATAGGGCATGACTGTAGTAAATAATCATACAAGTATTACACTCCTAATTACTAACATTACAAGAATCTTTTAAGTTACTAAAACTATCGGGCGGCTCGCGCCATCCAACGATAGTCCCCCGTAGATGTTACATCTACTCACCGGAATCCCTAGCTAGCTGTGTCCAATCACCGCTTCCCCTTTCGTGCCGCGTCTGACGTCTCCGCGACCGAACCTGGAATTTACATCAATACCAAACATAAGGTTACATATCAAGACTGACGCAAAACCCAAACGAAAATACTAATGTTCACTAGCTAGGTACAACGTGCACAAGGTGCGCGGAACATACGCGAAAATCGCAAAAACTGCCAAAAATCGCCGATTTGGTCGCCCGGCAAAACTAAAACCCGACTACTCAAAAATCCGCACACACGCATCCTAAATGTCATAGGATACGCTAAAAATGTCATCAAGACATCGCAATTAAATCATCACAACATTTTAGTAAAAACTAGTAAGCTAGAAAAGCAATTTGGTGCAAACATCGACAATAGCGACAAAGTTATCACGGTCCAACACAACCATCCAATCCACACAACTAGTTAGCCACCAAAAACACAATTTTAACTTATTTACCATGCTACAAAACCCACATTCCATACACAACCTCTTCTTGATTTTTCAAAATTAGCCATTCTAATCAAATTCTACACTTGAAAATTTAAATTAACACAATTAAAAGCCCACATAAGACAATTAACCTCTTAGATTAGGTTAGCAAAATAGCTAGATAGAAAAATAGATTTAATTAGCCTAGTAATGGTGTGCTAAAACCCAAGTTCATATCAAACTACCCTCTTTAAAAAAAACTAGATTAGAAATTAACAACAAAATTAACACTTCAAGGTTCTAATTTAGCATACATTAAACTACAATTTAACCAAAGATTGAAATTATACCTCACAATTCCAAACCCTTGGTTGCTCTAGCCTCCCAAGATGCCATCTTTCTCCTTATTTTAAACTAATAGGGGTGTGAGAAGAGGTAGAATAAGGATTTGGGTTGAATTTGTGAAGGATTTGTGGATTTTTCTTGGATTTTGAGATGAAATTTAGAGGCAAAATGAGAAGGAGAATTTTTTTTTGGGGGAGAATGATGGGGCTGCAGAATTCGAGCAGGAGGTAAGGAATGGGGAGATGTGTGAGTGGTTGTGGAATTTTCCAAAGTCAAAGCAACCATTCACAACTAAACACAAATTAATATATTTTAAACAACATAAGGTTTCAATACAAAAGATGGAGACAAAAATGAGGGGAGGAAAATTCATGGCTGCTGATTTGGTGGTGGGGCCGGCCCAAAAAGGAGGGGTGAGGTTGTGAGATTTGCACAAAAAAAATTCTATGCAAAAAGAACCCTCAAGATACAAAATTTGCAAGTTTAAGCTTAAATTAAATAAATTTCGTTTCCTATAATAAAAATTAGTTAAAAATCAAAATAAAATACTAAAAATTTATGTTACAACTAGATTTTAATTAACATAATTTTAAGGATTAAAATTAGCCCGGAAAAATTTGTATTTATCGCTAATTTAATGTATTTTCTTACCGGCTTAAAATAATATTAAAAATTGAAAAAAAGGGAAAATTTTTTAAATGACCAAATTTTAATAAGTAACTCATTAGCTACTAAAAACAAGTAATTACCTATCCATTTTAGGTATAATTAGTCCTAAACTGCAAAATAACAAAAAGACGATTTATGGAAAAATACCACATTTTCACCGATTTTCGGGAAAACACCAAAACGACTTTTCAAGACGCTACAATCTTCCCCCCTTAAAGAAATTCGGTCCCCGAATTTAAAAATATAACTACGCGTACCTTCGAAGAGATGGGGATATTTCTTCCTCATCTCGCCCTCGGTCTCCCAGGTAACCTCCTCGCTGCTCGGGCTACGCCAAAGGACCTTGACGGTTGGTATAATCTTCGACCTCAACTTCTTCACCTGTCGATCCAGGATGGCCACCGGCTGCTCTGCAGAAGAAAGGTCGTGCTCTAGCTGGACTGTCGGGTGCTGAATCGCATGCGAAGGGTCGTGAAGGTACTTGCGGAGTATCGAAACATGGAAGACGGGGTGAACATCGGGAAAGCTGGGAGGAAGAGCCAAACGATAAGCAACTGCGCCGACACGCTCGAGGATCTCGAAGGGACCTACAAATCTAGGGCTAAGCTTCCCCTTTTTCCCAAAACGCATCACGCCCTTCATCGGAGAGACTTTCAGAAAAACATGGTCGCCAACTGCGAACTCTAATCTGCGACGGCGCCTGTCTGCATAGGATTTCTGTCTGCTCTGAGCTGCCCTCATCCGGTCTCGAATCAACTGTATCTTCGCTGTCGTCTCCTCAACAAGCCGCGGCCCCAAAATGCTGCTCTCGCTGAGCTCTGTCCAACAGACGGGCGATCTGCATCTCCTCCCATACAATGCCTCGAAAGGTGCCATCTGAATAGTATCCTGGAAGCTGTTGTTGTAGGAGAACTCCACTAGAGGTAAATGATGATCCCAGCTACCACCAAAGTCTAAAACGCACGCTCTGGGCATGTCCTCAAGAGTCTGAATGGTCCGCTCTGACTGTCCGTCGGTCTGCGGATGAAATGCTGTGCTGAAGCTCAAACGAGTGCTCAAAGCCTCCTAGAGTCTCTGCCATAGTCGGCTGGTAAACTGAGTGCCTCGATCTGACACGATACAAGTCGGTACGCCATGTAGTCGCACAATCTCGTCAATAAAGAGCTGAGCATACTGAGCGAAGCTGAAAGTGGTCTTCACTGGTAGGAAGTGAGCCGCTTTCGTCAATCTATCCACAATCACCCAGATGGAGTCGTACCCTCGGCTGGTCCTGGGTAGACCCACAACGAAGTCCATCGAAATCTGCTCCCATTTCCACTCTGGAATAGGTAACGGCTGTAGCTCTCCTGCGGGCCTCTGGTGCTCGGCCTTGACTTGCTGACAAGTCAGGCATCTCGAAACGAACTCCGCAATGTCCCTCTTCATCCCGTCCCACCAGTAGGTCTCTCTCATATCATGGTACATCTTGGTGGAACCGGGGTGGACACTATACACTGATCGGTGTGCCTCCTCAAGAATGTCACGCCGCAATCCATCAGCATCTGGTACGTACAGTCTAGATCCATATCGTAAAATCCCCTGATCGTCAATCACGAACTCGGAAAAACTGCCCTGTCCCATCTGTGCCATGATCTCTGAGCAACGGTCGTCACTGCGCTGTGCCTCATATATACGGTCAAGCAACTGTGGGCGTGCACGAACATGCGCGAGCTGTCCCCCTGTCTGAGTGAACTCGAACTCAACTCGGCTGTCGCATAACATCTGCCAATCTGCTGACGACTGCCTCTGCACTGCGCGCAAAAAGGATAGACTACCCCCGGGCCTCCTACTCAACGCATCTGCCACCACATTCGCCTTGCCTGGGTGATATAAGATCTCGCAGTCGTAGTCTTTCACCAACTCCATCCAACGACGCTGTCTGAGGTTCAGGTCTCGCTGCTGAAATATGTACTTTAAGCTCTTGTGATCGGTGAATATCTGACACGACTCGCCGTATAGGTAATGTCGCCAAATCTTCAGTGCAAAGACCACTGCAGCCATCTCCAAATCATGAGTGGGGTAGTTCTGTTCATGCTTCTTCAACTGCCGAGAAGCATAAACGATCACCCGGCCATGCTGCATCAATACGCATCCTAATCCCACTCGCGAAGCATCACAGTAGACCACGAATCCGCCTGATCCCGAAGGCAAAGATAATACCGGCGCCGTAGTCAAACAAGTCCGTAGCTGCTGAAAACTGCGCTCGCACTCCTCTGTCCAAACGAAAGGAACTCCCTTCCGGGTCAAACTGGTCAAAGGTGCAGCTATACGGGAGAAGTCCTGAACAAAACGCCTGTAGTAGCCTGCCAGGCCTAGAAAACTACGGATCTCAGTAACCGATGTAGGTCGGGGCCACTGCTGAACAGCCTCAATCTTCTTCGGGTCCACACAAATGCCGTCTCTCGTAACCACGTGACCCAAGAATCCGACGCTGTCCAGCCAGAATGCACACTTGGAGAACTTTGCGAACAGCTGGTGCTCCCTCAGAGTCTGTAACGTAATCCGCAAGTTCTGCTCGTGCTCCTCTCTGCTCCGGGAGTACACCAAGATATCGTCGATAAAAACGATGATGAACAAGTCAAGATACGGCCTGAATGTACGGTTCATCAAATCCATGAATGCTGCTGGGGCGTTGGTGAGACCGAACGACATCACCAAAAACTCGTAGTGGCCATAGCGCGTGCGGAAAGCTGTCCTCGGTATATCCTCCTGTCGAACCCGCAGCTGATGGTATCCTGATCGCAAGTCGGTCCTCGAAAAATACCCCGCACCCTGAAGCTGGTCGAACAAATCATCAAAGCGCGGCAACGGATACCTGTTCCGAACGGTAACTTTGTTCAGCTGGCGGTAGTCGATACATAAGCGCAAACTTCCATCCTTCTTCTTGACAAACAGGACCGGAGCACCCCACGGAGAAACACTAGGTCGAATAAGCCCCTTATCTAACAAATCCTGCAACTGATCCTTCAGCTCTCGAAGCTCTGCCGGGGCCATCCGATAAGGCGGTATCGAAATAGGCCCCGAGCCGGGAATCAAATCAATGCAGAACTCAACATCGTGCTCAGGCGGTAGCCCAGGTAGCTCATCAGGGAAAACATCAGGGAACTCACAAACTACCGGGACCCGGTCCAACGGAACCTCTGCAGCTCGAGTATCACAAATACACGCTAAGAATCCCAGACATCCCTTCCGCAAGAGCTGACCAGCGCGAAGAGACGAAATTAAGCTGGGAAGGGTGACACTGCGGTCTCCCCGAATAACAAGGACTGGCTCTCCTGGAAAGCTAAATATGACTGCCTTCTCACGGCAGTCCACCGAAGCATAACAAGTGGCTAACCAATCCATGCCCAGAAGCACATCAAAGTCCAACATATCGAGGAGAATCAAATCAACCGATGAATCCCTCTCCCCGATACGAACGGAACACAAACGAAATACAAAACGAGCGACAAACGACTCGCCAACCGGAGTAACAACAACAAGCGGATGATCTAACGACGACGACTCACGGCCCAACATCGGTGCAAAGTGTGTAGAGACGTACGAATGTGTGGAACCTGGGTCAAATAATACCCGGGCGTCGAAAGAACAAACTGGCAAGGTACTTGTCACAACGGCATTGGATGCCTGCGCATCCTGCGGTGTCAAAGCAAAAACTCGGGCCTGTCCTCCACCGATAGCGGGCTGACCTCGACCTCGGCCTCTGCTTCCTCGTCCTCTCTGAACAGGACCGCCGCGTCCACGGCCTCTGGGTGCACCTAACTGGCGTGGAGCATCGCCTGTGGTAGGAAGTAGGGCTCTCTATGGAGGGGGTGGCGATGGTGGTAGGGTCACGTGCGGAACTGTCGCTGCTCCCTGTCGTCTCGCCGGACAGTCTCTGACAAGATGGTGCAAACTCCCGCACCCAAAACACCCTGGCGACGGCTGCTGCCCCTGGGGATAAGAACCATATAACTGTCCCCGCCCAAATCCTCTGCCAGGCCTATCTCTCGAAAAGAATCTGGCGCGCTGCCTCTGAGACGGTACATCGGTGCGAATCCTCTTCGGCCCAGAAACGGTCGAAGTCTGTGATATGCGTGCCTCCATCCGCAATTCCGTATCCATAGCAACTGAATAAGTGTCGTAGTGCTGGGCGCCAATGGCAAGATATAGCTGGGCATCAAGTCCCTGTACGAACCTCTTCACCATCTTCTCCTCAGTATCCACTAAATACTGAGCATATCGGGATAACTGTGTAAACTGGATGTCATACTCAGACACCGTCATCCCAGGTGTCTTGACTAAGGCCTCGAAGCTACGAGCTCTGGCGTCACGAACGCTCTCTGGAAGGAAACGGGCTAGAAAGACCGTTGTAAACTCGACCCAAGTCATAGGCGGCAGACCTGCAGCTCGACCTCTCAAGACTGACTCCCACCATGTCTGCGCGAGACCCTCTAGTCGGAAACTCGGAAGCTCTACCCATCGATCATCCGAACATCTCAGCGAACGGCAGATCCTGGCTAAACTGTCAAGGAACGTCTGTGGGTCCTCCGCTGCCTCGGTGCCGGTGAATACTGGAGGTCTCAGCCTCATGAAATCCTGTAGTGAAACCGGAATGGCCACGGTGGTAGTAGTAGGAGCAGGTATCATGGTCGTCTGTGATGTAGTAGGTACGTCATCCGGCCTCGGTGTACGACTGGCTGCAACTAGGGATCCTACCATCTGACGTAGCTCCTGCATGCCTCCCATCATCTGTCGCAACTCCTCCATACCAGTCTCGAGCCTATCCATACGGCCTGGGGAAGGTGGATCGGTCTGTCCCTGCGGCGTAGGCATACCACCCTGCTCAGTCCTAGTCTCGGACGAGCCAGGTCGAATCTCGTCTCTGGCGGCAGCCCTCTGTGCCCTCGTAGCCTTCGGCGGCATAGTGGCTGTTACAGGAAAACGGATAATAAGAACAGTGCAATAGAATCATAGGATATACGAAATTGAAGAAGGAATTTCAAGCAAGTAACCTAAAGTCACTTAGGCGGAGTACCGTATCGCAAGTATGCCGCGGACATACGCACGATACGTTACCCTGCTTAAGTCACTTACTCCATCTACCAAGGGTCATCCTACACTCAAAAAGGTAAAACCTATCGCTCTGATACCAACTTTGTCACGACCCGCAGGGGTACGGACGTGACGGGCACTTAAGTTACGAAACGTCTCAAGACATCCGTAAAATAAGTAAGCCAAAGCCCAGAAAACAAAACCAATTAAGCAAAAGAGTGAAGAAAACCCAATCAATTGAAAGCGAGTTTATCAATAAGTCATGTAAAACCCTTTTTAAAAACAGTACCAATTTTTCCGAAAATTTCGGCAGAGTCTCCTTTGTAAATACTGGCCCCCAAAATGGGTACAACAAGAATATATATGAATCCAACAAATAAGGCATCCCCAAGCGGGAGCTAGCTCTTCACCACAAGGCGGTCACAAATCCCACGCAATATAAAGCAACAACATGCGAAATAATCATAAGGAAGCATGAGAAAAGCAGCATGTCGGCACAAGTGAGCTCGACCCCAAAATACAGCAAGAAAGTCCACAAATCTCACAGTCTCATCTCTAGGTCAATATACAATAATGCTGGTAGATACAGTAGATGGAGTGCACTAGATACAAAGAATATACAAGGTGGTACAAAAATAATGATATAACCCACCTAAGAGTAAACCCTCGAGTCCAGGCAAAGAAGGCAAAAGAACAAGTGCGCCCGCCGCTATTGTACTGACGGAGCGGACCTGCAAAAGGCTGTGGCACAACGGGGATGAGTTGCCAACTCGTGAGTAATAAATAACATCTACAAAGGCTATCGTATGCATGCACACAAGCATCCTAGCATCTAAAATACAGGTATGACTGGATGCACTAGCAGGTGTGTATACAACATCAGTGTACTAATATGTATGCAACATGAATATCTGAGGTCTCAATAGGTATATATAAGAAACATTTTATCTCTTTTTGTTTTTGAAACTCTTTTAGAATGCCAGCATAATACTCAAAGAATCGACGAGAACCGGTGTCCAGCAACGACACCTAAAAGCTGTCTCAAATCTCATAAATCCATGTCATAGTGTCTCTGGCCTCAGCCATCCGGCTGACCCATCTCAATATCAATATCTCATCCTCTCGCGGCCCCGGTCGGTATCCTCTGAATATCCGCCGTGCCCAATGAAGTCACCGGTAGGTAATCCGTCCCCTGCCAGGCTCATCGTCAGCACCACGAGCTTCTTGCCCCGGGGTACCCTACCGGGCCCACCATGTATCCGAGACGGTTCATCCAACTCCTCGAAACGGGTCTCGAAAACCACAGCAAACTCATGGTGGACGACACTTACATCACTAGAAAACCGCAATTTACATTTTTTTTTAAAAATATAATAAGTTTAGAAATTTTGCGGTTTTTCCCCGAAATCCAGAAATATCATAAAATCTCAAGAAATCCTCATAAGTGCATATGTCAATGATAATGAATGCATATGGTATCAATAATCAAGTTGCGATGTGTGATTAATAGATTAGGCATGAACGAATAATATGATGAAGTACATGCACATGAATAGCAATCCTACGATTTCATTTTAAGGAATTAAAGGCAATAGCACAAGTTTAAGTATCAATTAGTAAAAGGTTTCAATTTAAAGGTTATCTAGTATGGTGGCATGGCAATTACCAGGGTGTGTGTGTAAGCATGAATAGTGCTCGTGCTGCATATAAAAACCCTGGCAATGGTGCATGTGTCCTATAAAATGGTTTCGTATAGGTATGTCAATATAGGGCATGACTGTAGTAAATAATCATACAAGTATTACACCCCTAATTACTAACATTACAAGAATCTTTTAAGTTACTAAAACTATCGGGCGACTCGCGCCATCCAACGATAGTCCCCCGTAGATGTTACATCTACTCACTGGAATCCCTAGCTAGCTGTGTCCAATCACCGCTTTCCCCTTTCGTGCCGCGTCTGACGTCTCCGCGATCGAACCTGGAATTTACATCAATACCAAACATAAGGTTACATATCAAGACTGACGCAAAACCCAAACGAAAATACTAATGTTCACTAGCTAGGTACAACGTGCACAAGGTGCGCGGAACATACGCGAAAATCGCAAAAACTGCCAAAAATCGCCGATTTGGTCGCCCGGCAAAACTAAAACCCGACTACTCAAAAATCCGCACACACGCATCCTAAATGTCATAGGATACGCTAAAAATGTCATCAAGACATCGCAATTAAATCATCACAACATTTTAGTAAAAACTAGTAAGCTAGAAAAGCAATTTGGTGCAAACATCGACAATAGCGACAAAGTTATCACGGTCCAACACAACCATCCAATCCACACAACTAGTTAGCCACCAAAAACACAATTTTAACTTATTTACCATGCTACAAAACCCACATTCCATACACAACCTCTTCTTGATTTTTCAAAATTAGCCATTCCAATCAAATTCTACACTTGAAAATTTAAATTAACACAATTAAAAGCCCACATAAGACAATTAACCTCTTAGATTAGGTTAGCAAAATAGCTAGATAGAAAAATAGATTTAATTAGCCTAGTAATGTTGTGCTAAAACCCAAGTTCATATCAAACTACCCCTTTTAAAAAAACTAGATTAGAAATTAACAACAAAATTAACACTTCAAGGTTCTAATTTAGCATACATTAAACTACAATTTAACCAAAGATTAAAATTATACCTCACAATTCCAAACCCTTGGTTGCTCTAGCCTCCCAAGATGCCATCTTTCTCCTTATTTTAAACTAATAGGGGTATGAGAAGAGGTAGAATAAGGATTTGGGTTGAATTTGTGAAGGATTTATGGATTTTTCTTGGATTTTGAGATGAAATTTAGAGGCAAAATGAGAAGGAGAATTTTTTTTGGGGGGGAGAATGATGGGGCTGCAGAATTCGAGCAGGAGGTAAGGAATGGGGAGATGTGTGAGTGGTTGTGGAATTTTCCAAAGTCAAAGCAACCATTCACAACTAAACACAAATTAATATATTTTAAACAACATAAGGTTTCAATACAAAAGATGGAGACAAAAATGAGGGGAGGAAAATTCATGGCTGCTGATTTGGTGGTGGGGCCGGCCCAAAAAGGAGGGGTGAGGTTGTGAGATTTGCACAAAAAAAATTCTATGCAAAAAGAACCCTCAAGTTACAAAATTTGCAAGTTTAAGCTTAAATTAAATAAATTTCGTTTCCTATAATAAAAATTAGTTAAAAATCAAAATAAAATACTAAAAATTTATGTTACAACTAGATTTTAATTAACATAATTTTAAGGATTAAAATTAGCCCGGAAAAATTTGTATTTATCGCTAATTTAATGTATTTTCTTACCGGCTTAAAATAATATTAAAAAATTGAAAAAAAGGGAAAAATTTTTAAATGACCAAAATTTAATAAGTAACTCATTATCTACTAAAAACAAGCAATTACCTATCCATTTTAGGTATAATTAGTCCTAAACTGCAAAATAACAAAAAGACGATTTACGGAAAAATACCACATTTTCACCGATTTTCGGGAAAACACCAAAATGACTTTTCAAGACGCTACAGATGTGATCATCATCTACTGCTGGCGTATTGACGAGTCTTTAGAGTCCCATACAGAAGTTCCTTGGTTCAAGCAAAAAGAAGTAGGACACATATGTGATATGTGTGTGGGCCTGATTAAATACGTGTATGTGATACCGTATTGTAATCTGGCAGTTATCTGTTATCAGTTAGGTTATATGCGATATAACCAGATTATCGAATCAAGTGTTGATTAGATAATGTGATATACAGATAAATGATATTAGTCGGTCATATGTGATATAACCGGATTATTAAATCAAGTGTTGATTTAATAATGTGATATATTTTATATTTGATATAATTATATCTTAACTAATATCATTATCTCACTAAATATTTTCTTATATGTATTAATATATATATGATATTATATATATATATATATATATATGATATTATATATATATATATGGCATGAATTCTACTTTGTGAAAATAGAAATGAAGTGGAAATTGAGAGCATGGTTGAAAGTATGACATTTCCATTTGTTTATTCATCTTGACTCACTATTCAAGCATGGTTGCAATTTTATATTGCAATAATTCCATGCTTGAATGAGTGAGAGTCAAGGGTTGCCATTCACACTCTCATTCATTAAACACTTGAGCTCATTCTATAGTTCTCCCATGTTGCTCTCTGGTTCTTATCTTCTTCCTCTTCTTTATGCCAACATGGTTCAAGCTTCAACCCTCACATATGATGTGAATCATGACGCTTGAACACATATTAGTGAGCCTCAAATCCCCTACTTCATCATCCTATTCTTGACTAGCGATCAAGTGTAGCGTGTTTTCTACGCTAAAGAGTTTAGTGTAGAGGTAGGTTGAGTTAGAGAGACTTCACGTGGATCATCTTTGGTACGAAGGTCATTGGTGGAAGCTCTTCCAAACCCTCAAGTGGAGCCTAGTGGAGTCACGGGACTACTACACGGAGCATGTGAAGTGAAAGACTCGATCTACGAGGGTCTAGCCATCTTCACTTCTCTTATAGTTTACCTTGATATCAAACTAAAACCCTAATCATCTAGTTAACGATCTACGTTAGTGTTAGTTAGCACCCCGAAAATTTTAAAAATGGCATACTTGATACTTGTAAAACCCAGTGGGGTGCTAGCGTACACTTTCGGTAAGAAGGTTGTAGGGAGTGATGTCTTGGTATTTGGATGACATACTCTTGATAGGATATGATATTCCTATACTACGATCGGTTATACCGTGGTTGTCTCAAGGCATTTCTCTACAAAGGATTGGGATAAAATATCAGGGATTCTGGTAACTAGATATAGGGTTGTAGATCTAGATTTGGGAAGTGTCCCAATTTGGGTACTTGACACTATTTTAAAGTGTTTTAGAATGGACGACTCCTGACGTGGTGGTGTACCCGCAGGTGATGGTGTCATCCTCTATAAAGAGATTTCTTCTAGATTGATGAGGAGTGGGATTTGCATGATTGACATATCACTTGCTCAGGCAATTGAGTCAATCATGAGATGTCAAGTACCGCACCAGATATTGCTTTTGCACTGGCTGCAATTAATATATATTAATCCAATCCTGGAGAAACGTTGGGAAGCAGTTATGAACATAAGTGGATATTCTTGGTATATAGAAATGGCAGGCTCCTTCAAGAGGCGATAATCATTTCTGGCTTCCAAGGTGACCTGGATGATATAGTGGCTATCAGAGTTATAGTTTTCCCCTTTTTTGAGGGGCAATATGTTGGACAGGTGGTCCAAACGGAACTGAGAAAGGCATGGCGCAGAATACTTATTAAATTCAGTGGTTGATACGGTCTAAGAAGTTTGTTGGATTTGGAGTTCATTTGTGAACTGGATCCCATCAGATATCCAGACAAATTCTAAGACAGGTATTGCTCATTTCGGGAGATAGTCTTTCTCCGCAAAGTTGAGATATAGAGAGAGATAAAGATAGAAACATTGGAGTGGATCCACTCACTGAGGTTATTTCTCGAACGCAATAGTTTCACAAACAGGCTTTGCGAGACTGATTAGTAGGGAAGTTGGGTGTTCGGTATCACACAGGTTGTGAGTATGCGATACCGGAATAATTAGCCTTAAGTGCAAGTGGGAGATTGTTGGCTATAGTGCCCTCAATTCGATTATTGTGATTGCAGGCACGTGATTGCGATGATTGAGGGAGGACCTATAAAGATAGAACAGTCTTATTCGAGATGATAGTATGTTATCTGGTTTGTCTCTATCTTCATGTACATGCTTTATGTAGTATTACGGATCACTATTACATGTTGATAGAGCCCATAAGATTCTTGCTTAACTACCAGCATTATGA
Organism: Agapanthus africanus; assembly: GCA_030015575.1. Taxonomy (NCBI): domain Eukaryota; kingdom Viridiplantae; phylum Streptophyta; class Magnoliopsida; order Asparagales; family Amaryllidaceae; genus Agapanthus; species Agapanthus africanus. The sequence continues at coordinate 509,254,772 of JASDDO010000026.1, read as the reverse complement.
TGGCAATCATATACGTGAGAGCTTGGTGGTCTATAACCACATCCTTAAATTTTCCTAGTCGATGGAGTATCGAGACTGGGAATCGATACTCCGGAGTTGACTAGTGTATATTTATCGAGACCCCAACGATGGGCGGTGGCCAGTCTCACAAGCCGTTGGTGTCATTTAGTCACGTAATATAGTATACAGGTGCTCATTGGGTTATGAGCACACTGGATGGGCTCGCCGGGAACATGGTAGATGGTATTATACCTATTGTCAGATAGCAGTTCCCAGATGACATGTGTACAGGTTAGCCTGTTGACCTGAGATCGTCATTTATCTCGTATGAGTTCCCACTGTGCTTGGATTACTACCCTACCACGGTTCAAAAGAGTCGTGCAAACAGGTTTTAGTTGGGTACAGTCCCAAGCCATATGGAGACAGTGAGCGGATCGTCGGGGATTCTTCTCTTCCGGTATTAGGGGTTGATGTCTCGAGATTCACGGGTGGCCATCACCAAAAATCCTTGGCCAAGATAGACGGGAATTACTGATTTGGATCAGTAGTTTCTCAGTTGGTGATGGGGTACATACCGACACGAAATATCACGTTATTAGGGATCTGATTTTATCCACCCCTCTAGACCCGATATGCGATACTTTTAGATGAACAGACCAGACTGTATGGAGATTGACACGGACAGGCTCAGTTGGGGTTCGGATGAGTTTGCTCGTCGGCCTTCCTTTCGCTCAATACCTGGGTAGCCATTACGTACAACTAGTGCCGTTGACATGTTGTTAGTTAAACCCACTACCAGCATATTGACGAGTCTTTAGAGTCCCACACAGAGGGTTTCCCTACTTCGGGAGAAATGATATAGAGGACGTACGGTTTTACGGTAGGGTTCAATAATATACATGCACTCGTGCACGTATCATGATTCAGACAGTTAATACTAGTGGGTTTTGATTTAAGCCGGATCCTAATATTAGATTATTGGATTTTTTTGTCTCTTTGTATTCGTATTTTTCGGAATATGGATACGAGTATGTATATACGGTGAGGGGTATTCTTATAATTTATTAGAAGGGTGCTTCTAGAAGAAGACATCTCATTTATGTTTTAACCATTTTTTGTTAATGGTTAAATGAGGTGGAGGATGAAGTGTTGTTTACATTTATTAGAGCATGGCTACTTGGTGACTCATGGGTGACTCATGGTGTGACTCATGGGTTACTATTGAAGCATGCTTGATATTTTTGTATGGTGAATTATTGAAGTGGATGCTTCATTCTTTAGTTCAAAAGACTTAGCCATTTTCATGGTGGCTTCACACAACACTCTTCTCTCCTCATGCTTGCTTCTTCTACCTCCACCCTAAAATTCTCGTGTGTTGAGAAATCTAGAGTGTTATGAGACATATTAATCCATAATTAGACTCTACATCCTTTAGACTATCTAGTTTAGCGAAATAGGTACCCTATTTACCTCAGCTTTGAGGTTGGAGCTCGAATTACAAATACTCATGTGGATCATCTTCGACCGAGGGAGACTGACGATCAAGCTTTATCATGGAGGCATCCAGGAGATTAGGAAGATGGTAGAAGACCGAAGGACTCGGATCATTCGGTATAATCATTCTAACTCCTCTTTAGTTTGCTAACTTATAGGTTTATAGTAGATCCGGATTATCGAGTTGTTCTAGCGCTATAAAATTTTTGTTCCGCAAACGGTCACGGTAGATGGCTAGGGTGCTGGCATAACCCAACAGATAGTATACGGACTCAGATCCCCTTATCACTCAATCTGATATGGAAAAGTGGAACAGTACATTTCATTTCCCCCAACCATTGTTCTGTGGTTAGAACGGAATAGTCTCGAAAAACTGTTACTCTTGTCTACCAAACTAAATTAACATATTACCTATAGCTACCTTACGCAGTATACTATACTTTACTTGATGTCTACAATACATACATTATACCTCTACACACATATGATATCATATATTACACACACTTATTCTCTTTACCATTACTTTCTGTTGAGAAAATCCTTCTCGAGTGTAAATCGCTGACGGACTTCCTTTCTCTTTCTCTATCCTTAGAACGTCCATTGGATGAGGACGAGCTTGATGAAGAAGGAGACGATGGAATGGAGCCCATTAATGAAGACTACGCGGAGTTGACGTAAGAGTATTAGGATAGCTCTTCTATTGCCCATCTGTTTAAGGCTTGCTTTCTTTAAATCAATATAATCAAACTATTTAGATTGGTTTCAGTACTTTGGGATGTAACAATTTTAGTTAATGGAAATAAATGCTTCTGCTTTTATTATCAGTTTTGGTATATTGTCTGCATGATTTATTTATACGCTTAACGTAACTGTATCGAGAAAAGATAACCCTCGACACAGTTAGGTTGCGGACCTTAGCACGTCTCTGTCTCCGTAATTTTGGGAAGCGGGGCGTGACACATTCTTGATCGCATTGCATGTAGATAGATGCTTTTGATCTGTGTTTGCTCAATAAGTATAGGAAAACAGGTACTAGAGCAATTGATGGACTTGCGAACTTAAAATGAAGCAATTTAGACTAGTCAAAGTCAAGAAGTCAATGGTCAAACCCTAGAGATTTCATTGAAGTCCAAGTAAAATTATCATTTGTCCAAAAATATAGGAATATGACCAGAAGACCACTGAAGAAAACCTGAGCTCAAACTCATCAGAGAGGCGGTGGATTAGCGGCCTGGATAGAAAATTTGGGGGCAGAAACATAGCCGTATGGGCATCGCACGAGGCGAAATTTCAGGCACCGGTTGGTCATTTCAAGAAGGGTCTTATCATTGCTACAGTTGCCTGGGAAAGTACAATTTGTAAGTCCAGCGTGGAGCGCGGAGGGTTTTGATTCTTTTGTTCCGGGAGGAATCGCCTCTCATCATATTGCAGCGGGTACACTGGGCATATTAGCGGGCCTATTCCATCTTAATGTCCGTCCGCCTCAACGTCTATACAAAGGATTACGTATGGGCAATATTGAAACTGTACTTTCTGGTAGTATTGCTGCTGACTGTAATTTCATTTTTAAAAATCTGGGTGTAGCCCAAACCGGTATCAATAGGAATGAAGCAACTCTTATTCATATAGAGTAAAGGTGAAAGTTCAAAGAAAAAGAATGTATGTAATAATTATGTAGTAATAGTGGCGGTGAGTTCTTTCAATTCTTTCACAGAAAGAAAGACAGTAAACTTAGATCAAACAGAAAATAGAGGTATCTGATAGATAGTTGTCTGTCTTGATGGTATATTTTTATGCTTTTTGCTTAGTAAAGAAAGGTATCAAACTCTAGGTCTTACTGTTCTTACATGTCTCATTAGAAATATTCCTTTGATATTTCCAAAGACCCAATTTTTATGAAATACAAGATGCTCATTGAATGATAAGAAACTAATGTTCACTTATACGACATGACTCCATATTTTATTCAAGTCAAGGAATATTTTTCGTTTTGTTCTAGAATTTGGAAGATATCCTTTTTGGTTTGAGCAGAAACAAAAACAATAGATGAATCAAAAATGTTCTGCACCATGAACTTTGTACCGCGCATGTCACTTAGACAGACGCTTGAAAATAGGGTAAGCAAAAGTGAAAAAAGAAAATCGAAATATGAAAGAAAATACGAAATGAAAAAAGAGTAGATTTTATTTGTCAATCCTGCCCCTATAAATACATCAGATCTGTTCCTAAGAAACCGTGTATAATTTTCCTCAAAATAGTGATAAAATAGTGTAGTTTCTTATTCTTCTTCTTCTTTTTTCCTCCATTAAAATTACAGTGAGAGAATTTGAGTGGTGATAAATGAAAATTGAGTGTTTATTTCTTGTCTTGTTGTATTTATTGCCTAGTTGGTAACTTAGTTGTATTTATTGCTTGTTATTTTCTTTGCTAACATAGTTGTTGGTTTTTATTATCTTCTTCTTCTCTTTTCTTTTATCCTTACAAATTATGATGCTCAAGTGTGATTCTTTTCTAAGTGAGATCCCAATTAGCTAGTTGCTCTTTTCTACCTCCTTCTTTTCTATTTTCTTCTCTACATCTTATTTTCTTTTCTTTTTAAACATAAGTGAGTAGTTTTCTCAATTGTTAGAGTAGAATAAAAAAAGAATGTTTGAGAGAAGAGAATCTCTCTCAGTCTTTATTTTGCCCAACAACTTGAGTTGAACTTCTGTCAAAACATTCGCAATCCGCTCTCTACAGCACCCTATCCTTTATGATAGTGGTGATGATATCCTAGTGATACCGGTTGTGGTTCGCTTGATCGGAGCTTATGGTTAAGAACCAAGAACGGACTGATAAGAACCAAAGAGAAGAGACTAAGCGTTGGAAAGCTTAGCTTATACTCGTTAAAACTCTTCCTATTCGTTCTAATCTCCGTTGTCGCCGATTACCGTAATATCAATATTAAGAGAGGCAAATGGAAAAAGTGAGTGAATTTCTAACTCAAACTAATCTAATCCTAACCCTAATAAGATTTCTTTAACATACATATCCGAACAAATAGTTAGCTTCGAACAGATTTGGACAAAATGAGTTAACCCTTTAAAACATAAAGAAAAAGACTCCCATCTCTTCGTGGATCGACCCGTACTCAACCGATTAGCTACCAAGCGAACCCGTCTTGATTGCGGAATAAGACTTCAAAAACATGGTGCAAAATTCATTCAATCACCTTTTCGGTTGGGCTGTTGCGAAAAGAGTTTTTAGCAAAAGTGCTATTGAAGATATTTCTCTAGGTAAAAGTGCTGTTGTAAAATGGGATTTTTGATTTGAAAATCTATTTAGTTCAAAAAGCCATTAGGAGTTGCATAAGTGTTGTTGACTGTTTATGTTAGTTATAGTGCCTTCAAGTCAATTATTGGATCGTAGGCTTGGGATTGTGATGCTTAAGGGAGGATCTATACGGGTAGAACAGTCTTACTCGAGATGATAGCATGCTATCAGGTTTGTCTTTATCATCATGTACATGCTTCAGCTGGCATTACAGATCACTATTATATGTTGATAGAGCCCATAGGATTCTTACTTGACTACCAGCATTACGATGGCGATCATATACGTGAGAGCTGGGTAGTCTAAAGGCGCATCCTTAAATGTCCCTAGTCATAGGAGTTTCGAGACTGGGCATCGATGCTCTAGAGTAGACTAGTGTATAATGATCGAGACCCCGACGAGGGGCAATGGCTGGTCTCATAAGCCATTGGTGTCAGTTTGTTCACTTAAAATGTATACAGGTGCTCATTGGGTTATGAGTACTCCGGACGGACTCGTCGGGAACATAGTAGTTGGTATTATACCTATTGTCAGATAGCAGTTCCTAGATGACATGTGTACAGGTTAGTCTATTGACCTGAGATTATCATTTGTCTCGTGTGAGTTCCCACTGTGCTTTGATTACTGCCCTACCACGGCTGAAAGGAGTCGTGCAAACAGCTTTTAGTTGGGTACAGTCCTGAGCCACATAGAGGCAGTGAGCATATCGTCAGGGGATTCGTCTCTTCCGGTATTAGGGGTTGATGTCACGTTGTGCACGGGTGGCCATCACCAGAAACCCTTGGTCAAGATAGTCGAGAATTACTGATCTAAGATCAGTAGTTTCTCAGGTGGTGACGGGCTTCATACCGACACTAAATGTCGCGTTATTAGGGGTCTCACTTTATCCGCCCCCCTAAACTCGATATGTGATACTCATAAGAAGAACGAAATGGACTGTACGAATATTGTCACTGTCAAGCTCAGTAGGGGTTTCAGGATGAGTTTGCTTGTCGGCCTCCATTTCGCTCAATACCTGGGTAGTCGTTACGTACAACTAGTGTCGCTGATGTGCTTATGGTTAAACCCACTGCCAGTGTATTGAAGAGTCTTTAGATTCCCACATAGAGGGTTTTCCTGCTTCGGGCAAAACGATGTAGAGGCCGTATGGTTTTACGGCAGGGTTCGATCATATACGTGCACTTGTGCGCGTATCTTGATTCGGACAGATAATACTGGTGGACTTTGATTTAAGCCGGATCCTAATATTATATTGTTGGATTATTTTCGTCTCATTGTATTCGTATTCTTCAGAATACGGATGCGGGTATGTATATACGGATGAGGGGTATTCTTGTAATTTCTTACAAGATTACTTTTAGAAGATTACACCTCATTATGGTTTAAATTATTAGATTAAAAGGTTATTGAGGTGGAGGATGAGGTGTTTATTGCATATTTTGTAGCATGACTTAACAGTGACCCATGGTTACTATTCTAAGCATGCTTAAGTTTTGTTTGTTGTGAGATTATTGTTGACATGAGATTTTTGGGTTGACTTAAGATATTTTTGGAGTCTTGAGATATTTTTATGGATGGCTCCATTATTTATTACTAATCTCACAACACACAAAACACTAATCCATTATTCTTTCTCTCTCCTACAACACTCTCATCCTCATGGCATCTTCTTTTTCCTCCACCCAAACCCTATCATGTGTTGAGAAACCTTGGGTGTCTTGAGACAAATTAATCCTTCATCACTCTCTAATTCTTTTATGGTATCTAGTGTAGCGATCTAGGTACCCTAGTTATCTCGGATATGAGGTTGGAGCTCGATTCACAGACTCTCGGGTGGATCATCTTCGATGGAGGGAGACCAGAGATCAAGCTTGATCAAGGAGGACTCTAGAGGCTTGGAAAGGAGGTTGAAGACCGAAGAACACGGATCAATTTGGTATAATCACTCTAACCCTTTAGTTTAGCTCCTATGCATGTTTTTGTTATCTAAGGCTTATGGGTCGATCCGGGTTATCGGGTTGTTCTAGCGCCGGTTTTTGAAAATTTTTGTTCCACAATGACCACGGTTTGATGGACAGGGCGCTTGAATAACCTAACAAGGTATCAGAACCACTCCAAATGCCTTAGTTAGCTCATTGCGACATTAGAAATCCGCCATTTTTGTCGTGCAAAAACTGCCGACAAAAACAGTTCCAAAAACTGAAAGTTTTTTGAAGTTTGCATACCCCGCAGGCTCACGGTTTGAACTGAGAAGATGCGGGGTGGTGCATGGGCACCTCGTGGAATCCCCAGGGGGGACCGAATGGCTGGGCCTACTCTCCAAGACCACCACAAGGTGGTCTTGGCGGTGGGGACCCGAAACTGCCCCACCTTGGGCAGTTTAGGGTCTTCCTCACCCCCTGTCCACCTCGTGGTGGCCTCGAGGGTAGGGTGCCCCCTTTAGTCCCCTGACTCGAAGTTAATTTCTTGCTCTAACTTCCCATGAAGGTTCGGGCGCATTTCGTTTTGATTCGGACTTCCGAATTGGCTTAAAACAGTTGGTTTTTAGAACTTTAGCTCACTGTTCTTTTCATGGTTTTGGAAATTAGTTTAGTTCGCTAATTGCGTGCGGAATTCTAATGTCATAGTTTTCAGTATATACATTACTATCTGTGACCGTGAATTTCATTAGAGTAGTACAACTCGTCTAATTGCTATATGTTATTTTAGACGAGTTTGCGAACGTGACATTTACGTTGATGTTCTGTGTTGTCCTTATGGTTGGATCTTCGTGGTGGATAGCCAGTGGTGCTATGGTAGTACAGTTTAGTTTTATTTGTACATTTGATATTTCTGGGCGAGCGTCCGACATGTGGACTGCCGTCACTGCCAGTTTGTATATTGTTTGTTTGGGGCACAACCAGGTTGAGGTCGATGTCACCCTTGTACATATTATTTTCTTTTATGTACTAGGACTACCCTAAGGTGGGGTGCATGAATAGCCGGGTTCTAGAGGGCAACGGGTCCACATCTTATGGCATTGAGATGGAGGGGACCTCACTCTAGAATTGGTGGGCTATTTGCTGCACTCATAGGGGGTATAGGTTGACCAAAGGTGGGGTGCTCAAGTTACCGGATTCCGTGGAGTGCTGGGTGGCCCATTCACGTTGTTGATTGGGGTTGCCTCGCTTCTAGGATTAGCGGGTAACTTGCCGCACTCATAGGGGTCTATTTTTTCATTGCACAGGCTATCCACACGACAGGAGAACGTCGGGTCTCATTTACTGCTCAAATGGAACCCGAGGCTCCAGGATTATCCACCACTCTGTATTGCTTGGCTGAGATTCTGTGATGTTGCTATATATCATGCCTGAGACGATTGTTATATATATTTATATATATAATAGTAGATGTTGTATATGTTTTCCACCCGCGCTAGTCCAGCTCCCGCTCTGTCGTTAGCTAAGTAACCTAACGGGTAATGACAGGGCCCAGTAGCGAATGCAGATGGCATATACGTACATCATATTTTTTGTTCTTTTCTGGTGTGATTAGTTGATGGGATTGCGTTGATTCTGATCAATACAAGGATAAAACAAACCTATTTGATGTTGTTGGAACCAAGTTTTTTGAAAACTGACATTACAGACGTATGCTTTTGTTTTCACAGTGGTATTTAGTTATGAATATCCAGCACCTCATTCTACGAGGCAAGGGTCGAGATCCCTTCATCGGGAGTGACCCCTTGAGCAGAAGTTTGCGTCAACGTAATAACCTCATTGTAATCGATTATTTTTTCTTTGTATTATGGTATTCAGTTTGGAATATCTTGCACCTCATTCGATGGGGAAAGAGCCGAGATCCCTTCACCGTGATTGACCTCTTTATCAAAAGTTTTCGCTACTATACATTTGTAAAACCACTCAGTTTCTTCAACGATATCAAGTTCATTACGTTAAATGTTTTTCGCCAAAAACCAGCCATAGCCCTCCGTTATTTCAGATTAGTATTGCTTAGTATTCGCGCTACGTTTGTCATTGCTATTTGCCGAGGCGTAGTGTACGGTAGCTGTCACGACCCACAAATATTAGCTCGTGACTGGCACTTAAATGACGGAACGTCTAAAGGTGTAACGTAACTTAAGTAAGCCGAAGCCCAGAAAGTTTAAACCTTTTTAAACAAAATAAAAGAGGTGAAGTTTTGAAATAAAGGTATGATGAAATCAAACGTTTTCTTAAATGCATAGTTAATGGAACATGAAAATGGAAGTGATTTTACTAGTTGAAAAACATGTTTCGTATTTTAAAAATTTGGACAACACCTCCCTTGTATATTTTGATCCAAAACCATATATACATGATAATATAAAAGGCACTCCCAAGCGGGAGCTAGCTCTTCGCCAATCGGCAGAATCACAATCACGTAAGACAGAAATATAAGTATACGACGCCCAACAACGAAGTCAATACAAAAGATAATGAATAAAGAAAGTCATAAACCCACCGAACGAGCATATAACCCATCGCTCTATGTCCCGCAACCACAAGTCTTTCTATGTCTTACTACTTACACAAATACTGGTTTCTGATTGATGGAGTTGACTAGATACAACATGAATAATAAATACAAGAGTGGCACGATCTAATATGTCCCACCTACCAAAGCAAATCAGCCGAATGGAAGTTATGTGCCAGCGATACCGCTACTGATCCATGCGGTCAACCTGTAAGAACTGTGGCACAACGGGGGTGAGTTGCCAACTCGTGAGTAGAAAACATCAGCAGGTAGAAATCGAATAAAACAATGATTCCTAGGTCAACTATATCATAAGATAATACTATGATATCTAGGGTGACCATGTATGCATATATGTCACGTGTCCATTAATGACACAATAAATATCATGGAACCTGAGTGTCCAATATCGACACTCGCAACATCATGAAGGAATATGCATATATGTATGAGGATATCAACCAATGCGTGTCCATCAAAAACACATCAGAATCATGGAAGCTGACTGCCCAACACTGACACTCGAAATATCATGAAGCCCGTGTCCAGCATCGACACGTAAATCCTCATATCTCGGGCTCCGGCAGTCCAGATTGACCCATCCATCTCATGACTCCGGTCAGTATCCTCCGAATAACCGCCGAGCTCAAATACTATCACCGGTAGGTAGTGCTCCACTATGAGTCTTCTTGCCTCGGGACACCTCACTGGGTCCACCATGTACCCATAGACGGTGCTTACCGCTCCTCGAATCGGGTTTCACATACCAATCTCAGAATCGAGAAAACACATGGTGAAAGTCTCGAAATATCATATCAAGAGAAACCAGTTTTTTAAAACAATCCATACTTTCTTTTGAAATATAACCGCGGTTCTCAAATCCAGAATCTCATGAAAACATTATCTCGATGCGTATAATCATAAAGCATGATGTATGCAAACATAGAACAGAAATACGAGCATATCAAGTATATCATGCGACATAGTATAGTGATGTGAGCATAGTAAGTATATCATGCAACATAGCATAATGATGTGAGCATAGAAAGTATATCATGCCAACAAGTCATGTGACAGTACTGAACAATTAAGAGTAATAGCATGATGTAGCAGTTTACTGTGTAAGTGACATAGCAATTATCGATGATGAAAGTGTGTGAGCCGGCAATCTGTGTAAGTGTAATATACGCATCATCGATAATGGTGCAGGTGTACTAGCACAGGTATATATATCCTAAGATTAGAATATCACGAACGTAGCAGCAAGTAAATCGTAAGCTCAATGCTATAAGGTATACATATTTATAACATATCCGAGTCGATGAATCTATCAATTGGCGGTCCAGCCTCACAACATCACGTATTGTATAATCTATTGTACGGCATCCTCTAGTCAAGGGTATGGATCAATCATCCGGTAAACATCGCGTGCGGTAAACCATTGTGCAGCGACAACATATAGAATAGGGATTCTACCGACCTATACAACAAATGAGGGTACGGACCTAACATCTCGTACGGCATATCACTCATTATTCACATCATTATATATGTATATACCTATATCTTAGGTCATATCTGTATCCATCTCACATCATGGGACCGAGAAAGGTATCAATTAGCTCATATCGACTCACATCCGTATAACGACATATTTATAACCAAGTCATCATATCTCAGAGTATACTCTTTTCATCACGTCAATATTGTAAGTGCACGGCGGCGCCCCGGCCGTCGAACCGACGGCCAAATGCGGAAGCGGTGATAAACTTTAATTTTGCGAACTTAGCAAACCGGCTCCACCGCGCACTAAACCCCTGATCGGGCCATTAAACTAGATCTAGCTAACAACAAGACGGGTTAGAGATATACCGAGTGATCCGAGTCCTCCGGTCTTCTCGTCGTCGTCCCGATCTCCCGCGGAAGCTCCGGTCGTCGCCTCCTCGCCGGAAGGGCACCACATCGCCTGCATCTTTTACGGGCTCCCGCCTCTATACCGAGGCAACTCGGGCATGAAGCTGGCAAGTCGACATGCCCAAGAAGTGCTGTAGAATGTAGTGTAGAGTGCATGTCTCACTTTGGGGTATTGGTTGCCATTTGATGTGGAGGGAAGAATGAACTTTTTAAGGAAATGATGCTATCAATTTTGCAAAGAAAATGAGATGAACAAATGATACTCCACACAAATGAACCTCTCTCATTCTCCCTCATCAAATGTGTGGCCGGCCAAGTCTAGTGGGAAATGGTGGAGGGAAACAAAATATATCACAAGAGGGAGGTGATGGTAGGAGATAGAAAATGGTGACCATAAGCAAAACATCAACCATGCTTAAAGCACAACAAAACCATACCCTCTCATTAATGCAAAAGCATGGATGAAAGATTCTAATCCTATCATAATGAATACAATTGCAAGAAACCCCCTCCACAAATGTTATTTGCACAATTGCAAATAACCCCCTCCATCGGAAAAGTCCGGCCGGGAAAGAACAAAGGAAAACCGGCCGGAACGGAATGCAAACTGGCAACTCCAGAAAACTGGTCCCGTAATAAATTACAGGAAAACCCCGATACTGTGCATACACACCCGCATCTGTATTCCGTCCGGATACAAATGCAAAGAGACAAAATCTACACTGTACTAAACTAGGATCCGGCTTAAACCAAAGTCGGCTAGTTCTGTTCGTCTGATCCTGATCTGTGCAATACTGCACGTATCTGATCGAACCCTGCCATACATCTATACGGCCTCTAGTACAAACCGTCCGATCCTGATCCGTACAATACCGCACGTATCTGATCGGACCCTACCATATCTCCATACGGCCTCTACAGCGTTTCGCCCGAAAGCTTGAGTAACTGAAGGTGTGGTGGACTCTAAAGACTCGTCAATACTATGGCTGTGGATTTAACCACTAGCACGTCAGAGGTATAAGCCAATACGTGACGGGCCACCAGCTATTGACTAAAAGGGACGTCGATGAGCGAACTCATCCTGACACCCTACTGAGCCTGTCAGTGACAATATCCGTACAGTCCGGTCCGTTCGTCTATGAGCATCGCATGTCGGGCCTAGGGGGTTGGTAAAAGTCAGACCCCCAAAAGCGGTACAAGTCGTGTCGGAGTGTAGCCCAGAACACCCTGAGATACTACTGGAATACCTACCAGTAAATCTCCTGCCTTGGCCAAGGACTTCGTGTAATGGCTCTCCTAGACACAGCGCGACCTCACCCCCAATACCGGGAGAGACGAACCCCTGAAGATCCGCTCACTGCCTCCATGTGGCTCGGGACTGTACCCAACTAAAACCTGTTTGCACGACTCCTTTGAGCCGTGGTAGGGTAGTAATCAAAGCACAGTGGGAACTCACACGAGACAAATGACGATCCCCAGGTCGATGAACTAACCTGTACACATGTCACCTGGGAACTGCTATCTGACGTCAGGTATAAGACCAACTAGCATGTTCCCGGCGAGTCCTGTCCGGTGTACTCATAACCCAATGAGCACCAGTATACATCTTAGGTGAACCAACTGACACCAGTGGCTTGTGAGACCGGCCACCGCCCCTCGTCGGGGTCTCGACTGTATACACTAGTCTACTCTGGAGAATCGATGCCCTGTCTCGAAACTCCCACGACTAGGGACCATTTAAGGATGTGCTTGTAGACCCCAGCTCTCACGTATATGATCGCCCTCATACTGCTGGCAGTCAAGCAAGAATCCTAGGGGCTCTATCAACGTGCAATAGCGACCTGTCAGGTCACCTAAAGCAGTACACGATGATAAAGGTAAACCAGATAGCATACTATCATCTCGAGTAAGCCTGTCGTACCGGGATAGGTCCTCCCTCAATCATTGCAATCACGTGCCTGTGATCCAATAATTGACTCTGAGGGCACTATCTCCAACAATCTCCCACTTGCACTCAAGGCTAATTATTGCGATGTCGCATACTCACAGCCCGTGTGATACCGAACACCCAACTCCTCTACAAGTCAGTCTCACAAAGCTCGTTTGCGAGACTATTGCGTTCGAGGAATAGCCTCAGCGAGTGGATCCGCTCTAATGTATCTTTCTATGTCTCTCTATATCTCAAGTTCGCGGAGAAAGCCATCTCCCGAAATGAGCAATACCTGTCTTAGAATGTCTGGATGTCTGATGGGACCGAGCTCATAAATGAACTCCAAATCCAAACTTCTTAGACTGTATCGTCAACTGAACTTAATCAGTATCCTGCGCCATGCCTCCCTCAGTATTGCCTTGGATCACCTGTCCAGAATACTGCCCCTCGTCAGAAGGAAAACTATAACTCTGACAACCTCCTTGTCGTCCATGTCACCTTGGAAGCCTGGAATGATAACTGTCTCCCAAATGAGGCTGTCGTTATCATATCCCTAGAACATCCACATATGTTCTAAAACTGTTTCCGACTGCTTCTCCAGGATTGGATCAATGTCAACTTATTGCATCTCGTGCAAGAACAACATCTGGTGTGGTACTTGACATCTCATGATTGACTCAATTGCCTAAGCAAGTGATCTGCCGATCATGCGCATCCCTCTCCCCTTTAGTCTATAAGACACCTTTAGAGAGGGTGACTCCATCACCTGCAGGTACACTACCGTGCCAGGAGTCGTCCATTCTAAATACTCTTAGAATGCTGTCAAAGTACCCTGATTGGGAAACCACCCAAATCTAGATCTAAAAACCATAGATCTAGTAACCAGTATGTCTGATATTGTGTCCAAGTCCTTTGTGGAGAAACCACTGTGTGACGACCAAACTATAACCGATCGTAGTATAGGAGTTTCCTTTCCTACTCTGTGTATGTCATCCAAAACCCGGATATCACACCCTACTACCTTCTCAACAGATCCGTCCCCTATTCTGATGACGTCAAACCCATGACTGTCACATCAGAAATAGATGATCTATCTCCGCTATATCTGCTTTAGTCTATAAATAGACATAAGCCTGATGTCCACCAATGCTTCCGCTGCTCCCACTGACTACCACAACCCTCTGGCAGAGTCATATAGACGTGCACTTCTAAAGCTAGTTTAGAACGACGCTATACTCATCCTCCTGCCGGGTCTCGCAGCCTGGAACAACAACAATGGCAAGTGTGGGTAAACAAGAACTTCCCTGTCACCGTCCTTGAGGCTACCGGAGTACCTCTCGGGTGCCTGAAGTTACCCACCTTATCTGCGGAGTGGCTAATGGAATGTCAAAACAGATTGAATCTTTAGGTTCCTTATCAAATCTTCAGTAATCGTTTGCGGTTCTGGAATCACTTCCAGTTCTACCATACTCCCACTACTGTTTTTGAAAAATAACCATTTCTTTTAAAATGTGGCGAGTTAAGAACAATATCACTATTGATCTTCCAGATGGTAGAAAGTCAACCCTCGTCATAGCCTGGGTCAACCCACAAACAGCCATTACAGAAACGCGCCTTGAGCTGTCCAGAGTCTGGTTTTAATCATAAGCCGGACAACTCCCCGTACCTTAACAACGTTAAGATATGAACTGTTCTATATCCAATATAGAACCAGAGGCACTGATTTAATTGAACCAGATTCAAATCATGCAGCTGTCTCCAGTGCATGTCAACAAAATAGAGAGAGGCCGATCAGCGTTACTCAACTTAGGAATGCTTCCAATTATGAGTAACCTGAAAGAGAAGCAATTTCTCTTTATCATTACTATCAACTGAATACCATACACAAGTATCTACATCTTCGATCACCTTGAAGAATCCCGATACTTGCTACACCTGGTTCTCTACTCTATTCAAATACCTATAACTCCTCAAAACTTAGACCCTGTGTTTCTACGAAACACATGTCTAAGAACTAGAGAAGTTAAAAGTAAACAGAATATAGTATGAGGACCAACCCCTCTGTCCTAATGGACACTGGACAACATACAATACTCTGTATAAGTCCGCCGAGTCTAACAACTCTTTCACTGTGTGTCGTAGGTTGAAAACTGTACTTATGGTTAAGAAGAATTACACTGCTGTTTGATGCTCCATACCTAACCATCCACTGATATAGGTAAATGTCATCGACATAATATCAAAAGGTATATCTCACTCTATTAAAATAGACGTACAGATACATCAATTTGAAATTGGTGCACAACAGCAGATATTCAAAACCAAATATTTGCCGACCGGCAAATAGCTCAGATGATCTCCTCAAAAATATCACCGATTACAACGAATCCCGATATAATGAGGATGATCACCCAATTCCCAATAACTTACTCCCACTCATCATCTGTAAAACCATACAGATGTGAGAATCAAAACTGGTAAATACATACCCTGGAGCAAGTGTCTAATCGGGAAATCAGTTTTCTTTTAACAGTACACAGTAGAACTGAAACATTGAAATGTTTCGATGGGGTATCCTGGTATTCCTAGTAATGCCTCTACCATTATCCAGATTCACAACTATAACCGTATAATTCTTTGCCACCTCTCCAAATCCCTTTATATGTCTTTAGTCGTTACCTTCTGCACACCTCTTAGGCCAAATGGTTTTCTTCCTTCCCTACCGTTCGGCACCAGCCTATGGTTTGGAAGAAGACTATCCAATAAGCATAATGGGTGTACTGTCCTAAGCCTAGGAGCACTCGCAATGCGAGAGAAGGTGAAGATAAAAGACAACCGAATTAAACCTTATTCCTATTTCTCCTGGACCAAAATCCATCCCCGAACTGGAACAAGTTCCTTTCGAGTTCGTATATAACTATACGATGGAGTATCCAATAAACTGTGGATCTTCGTAGTGATACGGAGTGTCCTGGAGAAATACAAAGGTGATTTAGGATTGGCGAAGAAATATTTGGTTTGGTCGTGAATATCAGTCGCAATTTACTTTGCCCTCTTACTAATCCCTTGCTTTGTCTTAATCTTAATACCTTCTGCACACCGTTTAGGCTAATTGGTTTTCTTCATTCCCTACCGGTCGGCACCAGCCTAAGGTTTGGAAGAAGACTATCCAATTTGCGTAATAGGTGTACTATCTCCTAAACCAAGGAGTACTCACAACTTGAGAAAAGGTAAAAGGGAAAAGACAACTGAATAATCCTATCCGTTTTCTTCAGAACCGGAAACCATCCTCGAATCCCTTCGAGTTCGTATCTAACCATACGATGGTTTTGTCCAATGGAAGTGGACGTTCGTAGTAATACGGGGTGTCCTGGAGAAAAGGGTAAAAGTAGGAGTGGCAATGAGGTCTGCAACTCTGATAATCCAAAAGCCAGTGTTAAGAAGGTTCGGTCAACTTGGTCACTGAGTCATAGTCTTAGGGTCGGGTCAATGGTCGCTGCCAGAGAGAGAGAGAAAAGAAACACTCAGCGTGCACTCAAACCTAGATCAGAATGGTTACCAATTTATCTAATCTGGAAACCTCCCACTGTACCTCAAATTCTCCTCCAAACCTGAAAGAAGAATTAGTCGGGGTAACCCGAGGAGTAAACTAACTCATCAGTGGGAATCGGGATCCAACTCTCATCGCATGATAAAGTGACGGAATCCGCTCACGTTATCACACTCCAGAAGGTATGCGCATATCTGGCAAGTTTCAGTTCTTTTGAAACTCCCGATGTGATTTCTGCCCCATGCTCTTATGACCTTGGCGTGAGGTCAAAATATCATAAGTCACATGTCAAGTTCTACCCATCATTGTCCAGGTTAATTTGAACCCACCCGTACATACCCTTGACGTAGGCCAAAATAGTAGTACGACTGTCCCAAACCAACGCATCTATCTATACAACAGATAAATACCCGGCAACTACCAAACACTATGCCTTGGCGTGAGGTCAAAATACATATCTTGAATACTACCGAATATTTAACTGAAATGATGGAGGGCTACGAATGGTTTCTGGCGAAAACCTTTAACGTAATGAACTTGATATCGTTGAAGGAACGGATAGCTTTTTAGAAAATATAGTGACGAAAACCTTCACTAAAGAGGTCACTCCCGGTGAAGGGATCTCGGCTCTTTCCCCGTAGAATGGGGTGCAGGATATTCCAAATGAATACCACGATGCAAAGCAAAAGTAATCGGCTATAGTGAAGTTAAAGCCCTGACGCAAACTTTTGTCCAAGGGGTCACTCCCGGTGAAGGGATCTCGGCCCTTGCCTCGTCGACTGAGGAGCAGGATATTCCAAATGAATACCACGATGCAAAACAAAAGTGAACGTCCTTGCAATAACAGCTTTTTGAAAAGTGTTCCAACAACCTCAGATTAGGTTTGTTTTAACTTGCATTGATCCGAATCAATGCAGTCCCATCAATTGATCACACCACAAAGAACGAAAATATACTGACGTACGTATATGCCATCTGCATTCGCCACTGGGTCCCGTCATCACCCGTTAGGTTAGCTAACTAACGGCAGAGCGGGGACTGGACTAGCGCGGATGAAAAACATATACAACATCTACTAATATATATACCAATATATAGTATTTCGCTCAAGGCGTGAATAAAATGCAACATCACAGAAATGTACAGCATCACAGAATAATACAGATATCTGGGATCCCCGGGTTTCACAGAGCCACTACTGAAACCCGACGTTCCCCTGGTCGTGTGGATAGCCTGTGCAATGAAATCCTAGACCCCTACGGGCGCGGCAAGTTACCCGCCAAAACCGGAAGCGAGGCAGCCCCCTTCAGCAACGTGAATGGACCACCCAGCACTTCACGGAATCCGGTAACTCGGGCACCCCTCCTGGGTCAACCTGTACCCCTACGAGTGCGGCGAATAGCCCGCCAATTCCAGACTGAAGCCCCCTCCGTCTCAATGCCCTGAGATGCGGGCTTGTTGCCCTCCAGAACCCGGCTATCCGTGCACCCCACCGCGGGGTAACCCTAGTACAGAAAGTAAAATATACATACAACGGGTACATCGACCGCAACCAGGTCGTGCCCCAAAAGAATAATACAATCAGGCAGTGACGGCAGTCCACATGTCGGACGCTCGCCCCGCAATATCAAATGTACATAATACAACAACACTGTACTAGCATTGCATCCAGGCTATCCCCACGACCGATCCGCAACAACACAGCAAATACATAGAACATCAACGTGAAAGTCACGTTCGCAAATCCGTCTAACCGGGCTATAGCAGTTAGACAGGATTTACCGATCGAGTGACATTCATGGTCGCAGATATAATGTAAATACTGTGAAAAATATGTTTAAAATATCCGATCGATCAAAAATTAACAAGTGGGCCCCCAAGCAATACTGTAGCACTAACAGAAATTCTGGGCCCAATTTTAATATTCCAAAAACCCAATTTTAAGCCCACAAGCCCACTGCAAAAAAACGATCAAATGATCTCTCATTACTGCGGCGGATCCGCGGCCTAAGAAAGGTTAATGGCCACGGATCCGCGCTCTTACTGAGTGGTCATCTTGTCGAATTTTTCCAGTGTTCTTATAACTCCCTGCACATCATTCTGAGACAACCTGAAAAATTTTTCGAGACCAAAATTTTTCAACAGAAACTGATGCTAACAAAAAAGCAAGTTTTGGAATTTTGGTCGATCGGAAATGCAAAACACATCAAACGAAGCTAGACGAAGTTAATGGCGAGGCTCTGATACCACTGTAAGTGCACGGCGGCGCCCCGGCCGTCGAACCGACGGCCAAATGCGGAAGCGGTGATAAACTTTAATTTTGCGAACTTAGCAAACCGGCTCCACCGCGCACTAAACCCCGGATCGGGCCATTAAACTAGATCTAGCTAACAACAAGACGGGTTAGAGATATACCGAGTGATCCGAGTCCTCCGGTCTTCTCGTCGTCGTCCCGATCTCCCGCGGAAGCTCCGGTCGTCGCCTCCTCGCCGGAAGGGCACCACATCGCCTGCATCTTTTACGGGCTCCCGCCTCTATACCGAGGCAACTCGGGCATGAAGCTGGCAAGTCGACATGCCCAAGAAGTGCTGTAGAATGTAGTGTAGAGTGCATGTCTCACTTTGGGGTATTGGTTGCCATTTGATGTGGAGGGAAGAATGAACTTTTTAAGGAAATGATGCTATCAATTTTGCAAAGAAAATGAGATGAACAAATGATACTCCACACAAATGAACCTCTCTCATTCTCCCTCATCAAATGTGTGGCCGGCCAAGTCTAGTGGGAAATGGTGGAGGGAAACAAAATATATCACAAGAGGGAGGTGATGGTAGGAGATAGAAAATGGTGACCATAAGCAAAACATCAACCATGCTTAAAGCACAACAAAACCATACCCTCTCATTAATGCAAAAGCATGGATGAAAGATTCTAATCCTATCATAATGAATACAATTGCAAGAAACCCCCTCCACAAATGTTATTTGCACAATTGCAAATAACCCCCTCCATCGGAAAAGTCCGGCCGGGAAAGAACAAAGGAAAACCGGCCGGAACGGAATGCAAACTGGCAACTCCAGAAAACTGGTCCCGTAATAAATTACAGGAAAACCCCGATACTGTGCATACACACCCGCATCTGTATTCCGTCCGGATACAAATGCAAAGAGACAAAATCTACACTGTACTAAACTAGGATCCGGCTTAAACCAAAGTCGGCTAGTTCTGTTCGTCCGATCCTGATCCGTGCAATACCGCACGTATCTGATCGAACCCTGCCATACATCTATACGGCCTCTAGTACAAACCGTCCGATCCTGATCCGTACAATACCGCACGTA
Organism: Agapanthus africanus; assembly: GCA_030015575.1. Taxonomy (NCBI): domain Eukaryota; kingdom Viridiplantae; phylum Streptophyta; class Magnoliopsida; order Asparagales; family Amaryllidaceae; genus Agapanthus; species Agapanthus africanus. The sequence goes on along the minus strand of JASDDO010000026.1, from coordinate 509,234,737 downwards.
TCTGATCGGACCCTGCCATATCTCCATACGGCCTCTACAGCGTTTCGCCCGAAAGCTTGAGTAACTGAAGGTGTGGTGGACTCTAAAGACTCGTCAATACTATGGCTGTGGATTTAACCACTAGCACGTCAGAGGTATAAGCCAATACGTGACGGGCCACCAGCTATTGACTAAAAGGGACGTCGATGAGCGAACTCATCCTGACACCCTACTGAGCCTGTCAGTGACAATATCCGTACAGTCCGGTCCGTTCGTCTATGAGCATCGCATGTCGGGCCTAGGGGGTTCGTAAAAGTCAGACCCCCAAAAGCGGTACAAGTCGTGTCGGAGTGTAGTCCAGAACACCCTGAGATACTACTGGAATACCTACCAGTAAATCTCCTGCCTTGGCCAAGGACTTCGTGTAATGGCTCTCCTAGACACAGCGCGACCTCACCCCCAATACCGGGAGAGACGAACCCCTGAAGATCCGCTCACTGCCTCCATGTGGCTCGGGACTGTACCCAACTAAAACCTGTTTGCACGACTCCTTTGAGCCGTGGTAGGGTAGTAATCAAAGCACAGTGGGAACTCACACGAGACAAATGACGATCCCCAGGTCGATGAACTAACCTGTACACATGTCACCTGGGAACTGCTATCTGACGTCAGGTATAAGACCAACTAGCATGTTCCCGGCGAGTCCTGTCCGGTGTACTCATAACCCAATGAGCACCAGTATACATTTTAGGTGAACCAACTGACACCAGTGGCTTGTGAGACCGGCCACCGCCTCTCGTCGGGGTCTCGACTGTGTACACTAGTCTACTCTGGAGAATCGATGCCCTGTCTCGAAACTCCCACGACTAGGGACCATTTAAGGATGTGCTTGTAGACCCCAGCTCTCACGTATATGATCGCCCTCATACTGCTGGCAGTCAAGCAATAATCCTAGGGGCTCTATCAACGTGCAATAGCGACCTGTCAGGTCACCTAAAGCAGTACACGATGATAAAGGTAAACCAGATAGCATACTATCATCTCGGGTAAGACTGTCGTACCGGGATAGGTCCTCCCTCAATCATTGCAATCATGTGCCTGTGATCCAATAATTGACTCTGAGGGCACTATCTCCAACAAATATCTCATATCAATACCTCACATCAAGTCATTTTATAAATCTCATGTCGTATTTATCGACCTCATTACATGCCACTATAATTTCATACTTATTCTCTTGCAACTACAAATGTGTATATCGTGATTCACATGCTTATATATCAATTCGAGAAATCCTTATATATCATATCATTTCATACTAAACCATAAGCTATAAACTTAAGTCATGGCATATCATGTCACAAAACTATAAATCGTATGACAGTGTTTGCGGGGGTACTATACGCTAACCACCCGACTTCCCCCATAGATATAAATCTACTCATCTGCGGAACTGCTTGGTCAGCCGTAGTCGATGTGCTTCGTTATATCGGAATCCATGCGAAGGTACCTACAATAAATACACAGTCGCAATGCTATTAAAATCAAGTCCGGAAAACCGATATGGCACACGGTGTGCTCATAGGTTAGAACCTATAGCCTACACATGCAAAAACAACCAAACAAATCTCGTCGTCGACGAACAAACATTCAAAGACTAAATACAATATCAAATTCCAAAACCAAGAATTCCAACATCGGAAAACATAACCAAAACCATCCCAATATGCTCCCAGATTTTGGCTCAGATCAATTGAGACTAAACAAGCAAGTATAGGTGATATGTTACAAGGATTAGGAGCTACAACCAAAAACCCAACCGCAGAACCAACTAAAAATCCGGTGACATCCCCTTACAATCCGAGCTCGCCGGCCACACTGCAACATTTCAGAAAATATAAAATATTATTTTTTGAATTTAATATTAAAATAATTTATTTCGCGAAAATTACCCGATTTCCGAAATTGGGGTTTTCATAAAAACGTATAAATATATACCAATAATTGTGAAATATTTGGAGATTAAAATTATTTATTCATTTAATAATATATTTATCAGATTTGGTATTTTAAAAATTTATTTTATGCAGTTTGGATAAAAACCGATTAGTACACCGCTAATCGCAATTAGGCCAAATCCGTGTTTCTACAGTTTTCCATGACTAGTGCACCATGTCATGTTACATTTTGATTATATGTTGTGTTCTTGTATTGTTTTTATGGTATTATATGATTTGGGTTTTAATAAAAAGAAAAGAAAAAGAGAAGATGGGTAAAGGGTAAATATTAAGAGAGAGAGTGTGTGTGTGTGATGTTAGAATAAGTGAGAGAGAGAGAGAGAGAGAGAGAGAGAGGTTGCCTCATTCTATTTCCCCCCCCCCCCCATCATTTTACTTCTCTTTCTTCATCTCCCTCAACCCTACACCCTCTTCCTTCAACCCCTAGAAATCATCTTCAATTCTTCATCCAAACCCTATACCCCCTTCACAAAAGATGATCTCCTCTTCAGCCTCTACACTTTGGACCCATCAATGTTGGATTTTGAGGACTTTGGGGAGCTAGGGTTTTGCTTGGCTACAACCATGAGGTATAATTCATTTCCTTTAGTGTAGTTTCTAGTTTCTTGTATTTTAGTTTAGTTTAGATTTGGATTGGTGTCAATTAATGATGTGCTGAAAATCCAAGAGAAGGATTAGGGTTGGAATTGTGTTGTGGTGATGGAAGTTGCTGTTATAAGACCCCTAGTGCTATTTTTACTGGTCAAGACCCGGGTTAGAAACCAATATAAGAACTTTAGAGTTGCCGGTATCGGGTTTTTGTGGTTTTAGTGAGTGTATTTTGAGATCTGGGATGACCCGGGACCTTTTTAAATAAAGTTCCCTTGACCATGAAACGTGAAGGCAACCATGAATTACCCCCTGAAACCTGAGCCCCTACCCTCACTTTCTGGCCACAGATTTATTTGTTTGGGCCGCAATTTGCAGCCATGTCAGGAGGAAATGCATTGAATTTTGGTTGGTGAGTCCCTTAGGTGATATCTAGAGCAACCCTATATACAAAATTCCCTAGTTTGGCTGTAAGGTTCCTAGGCACTCTTGTGAAGGTTCATAAGGCATCAAACATGCCCGGATAAAAATTTAGACATGCCGAACAACCCAAAGCCGGGATCTTTGCTAGATTATTAGGGTTTAACATGCAAAATGATAACTTTTATCTAAGTGTGAGAGATTACAACCTTTGTAGTCCGCTCCTTCGCTTCACAAGCTCCGAGTAGAAGTCCCTTTGCCGCGATCCACGATCTCCCGGACTCATGAGAGGCTCCACGACTCGAACGATCCATGCTAGCTTGAAGTGTTCCAAATCTCCGATGATCTACGTCGAAATTGCAAAGACTCAAGCTATCTCACTCTAAAGAGATGAACACACTAATCTCATGGGCTAGATGAGATGAGGATGAGAGAGTAGTATTTTTGCTTTCTTTTTAAATCATTTTCTCATATTTATTCATCACATAAAGAATTTCAAGTGAGCTTCTTCAAGAGAGAAGAAGATGATAATGGAAAATGATAATGATAATAATCCTTTTTGTGATGAATAGAAAATAAAGCTATATGATTGATATATTAACCATGGTCAAGGATGAGTGGATAAGAATGTGTAGAGAATAAACTAGAGTTAGGGTTTGGTTGGGTTAGATAATGTGTCATCAACAAATATCTTAACCATGACAAAAGAAATTGCTTCTAGAAGGTGCATGAAGCAACTAACCCAAATCAAACCCTAATCTCAATTAATCATCCTTAAACATGTTTAATAATAAATCATATCATGTCACAATAATATATATCACATATATATTATATATTTGCAACAAAGGAAAATAATACAATTAACATATATCGCATATATATCAATGTATCATCCAGTGAGAAAATGAAATAATAAAGCGAGCCAATATTAGATAATGTAATAATATATCATATATATTATTATACATTAAATCATCGAATCAACACTTGATCCGACGATCCGGCTATATCGAATATTACCGACTAATATATCATGTACCGATTCATCGAATCAACACTTGATCCGATGACCCGGTTCATATCTAAATATCGCGAGAATATAATACGGTATCTCATATCGCATTATTCTCGGTCCTGCACATATCACATATGTGCCTCTACTCTGTTTCGCCTGAGCCAAAAAACCTCTGTGTAGGACTCTAAAGAATCGTCAATACGCCGGTAGCAGGTGATGATCATATCAAACACCCACAAGCTGCAAGCGGTCAGCTAAACGTAACAGCCACCCAGGTATTGAGCGATCAGAAGATCAACAAGCTAGCCTGTGCGTTCTCCTGTGAATCCAATCAGTAACACTCCCGTACAGTCCGGTCTGTTCGTCTGATATGTCGCATATCAAGTCTAGGGGTGGTATACGTCAGACCCCAGTAACCGATAAGTCGTGTCGATGTGTGCCTCATAACGGGTCGAGAAACTACTAGTAACACTTACCAGTAAATCTCTATATCAGCCCTGGCCAGGGACTTCCAGTTATAGCCAATCGAACACAGCACAACATCAACTCCCTATACCGGGAGAGACGAATCCCCTCCTATCGCTCATTGCCTCCATGTGATTCGGGACTGTACCCAAAAGCCACCGTTTTGCACGCCCTCTTGGACGTGGTAAGGTGGAAATCAAAGCACAGTGGGAATCACACAAGACTCCATGACGATCTCGGGTCTACAGACTACCCTGTACCAGTGTCACCGGAGAACTGCCATCTGACGTGTAGTATATCACCATCTGGGAGTTCTCGGCGAGTCCGTCCAGTGTACCCAGTCTCCACTGAGCACCCGTACACCATCTCTGATGTCAAACACTGATGGATATGGGATCATCCATAGCCCATCATATGGGTCAAGATGCGTATACGCTAGTCTACTCTGGTGTATCGATGCCCTGTCTCGATATACCCTCGACTAGGAACAGTTATAGGATGTACTCATCGACTACCGCGGCCCCACTAGTATGATCTCATCATAGTCCCAGTAGTCGAGTACAGATCCTAAGGGCTTTATCAACATGTGAGAGTAAAACAGTAAACCAATACAAGTCAACATGTTAAGATAAAGTGAAACCAAATAGCATACTATCATGACGAGCAAGAAAGTCATCTCTATTTATATCCAAGCATCCATTATAATATACATCATATGTACAACAATGGCCTCTAGGGCATATACATAACTAACATTGGCCTGGTGTGAAATCTGGGAATACTTTAGGGTGTTTAGGGTTACGTTTTCCGTATTTTGGAATGCTTGATTTTGGTATTTGATATTGTTTTGGGTTGTTTGGCGTTTGTACATCAACAACAAGGTTTTTTGGTTGATTTTGTACGCGTATGCCATGGGTTCTAACCTATGAGCAATGCGCATGTCGTATTGGATTTCGGAACTTCATGTTAATAGCGATTTCGATTGTGTATTATTGTAGGTACCTTCGCGTGAATTCTAAGGCGACGGAGCATGGCGTCATCGACTTCGGCGAGCGAGGACCAGGTGAGTAGATCTATATTTACGGGGGAAGTCGGGTGGATAGCGTATAGTACCCCCGCAAATATTTAAATGGAAACCGATCTATAAGATACAGTCCTAGAAACCTAGATTAGGAAACTAGGGATATAGTTTAAAGGCTAGCTAGTGATAATATTAGTAATTAATTATATGTTGAGAAATAAAAGGTGAAAGCGAATTACGACTTATAGATATGTAATTACATTAGAATAAGCATTGAGTTTAGCGTAACATGAAACTAGTTAAATAAAGTATAGTGTATATATAAAAGAAAATATGATGTGATATGATAACTTGATGATATGTTGGTATACGGATACGAGTCGATATGTGATAATTGATACCTTTGTCGGTCCCATGATCTGAGATTGATATGGATGGACCTGAGAGATAGGTATATATATATGGATAATGTTGTGAATCTTGAGAGTTATGCCGTACGAGACGATAGGTCCGTACCATCTTTGTCTTATAGGTTGTTAGGATCCCAAATTGATTAAGGACGCCGTACGATGATTTATCGTACGTGAAGAGTTAATAGATGATTGATCTATACCCTTGACTAGAGGATGTCGTTTGATAGATTCACCGGCTCGGTTATGTTAGATACGTATACCTTATCGCGTTTAGCTGATTATTTACCTCATGCTACATTCTTGTTATTCTCATTGCATTGCATATACCTGTGTGTTCAGTTGATAAAACTGCACATTTGTATTACATTTTTCCTACCATTTTCATATTAAAAAAAGGACTTTATATTAATATATTATACATATGAGGGTTTATGTGTAAAAACATTATTTTCCATGTGTTAATATATTTTAATTATCATTTGGTAGGAAAATGTATGCAAATAAATTCATTGACCAAATCCTAGTAGAACAAAGTCTACTAAATATTATTTGAGTTGTTGTGCAAAAGATTTCCAAGTGTGCAGAATTTTTCAAAGACTAGAATCAAGCAAATCAAGTTGTTGAAGAAGACTTGTCTAATTGAGATGCAAACCTTGGAGACTAAGTCTGGAAGCAACCATGAAAAGATTTCCAAATTCTAAAGGTACCAAGGATCGCCAAATGTCACATAGAGACATCTCCTGAAAATTGATCAACGGCGGAGATGAGAAGGCCGCGGATCCGCGGCATTAACCCCTTTATGCCGCGGATCCGCCGCGGTTAAGAAGATTTGGGAGTTGAGGATTTTTAGGGAAAATCTTTTCTGCTTAAATCATATTTTAGAAGCTTGTATTCTGGCTTTAGCACTATAAAAAGGCACCGAGAGCCTCTTGGAAAAGCTATCAAGCCGAAGAGATCACGAAGCTCCAGACGCTCACGCATCCAGGCTGATCATCGACCGTTCGACTACCTCCTTAGGAAAGATCGAGAAGCAACTAGTTTGTAATCATTTTCTACGGATTAAAGTGTAGTTTGTTCAAGTCGATTAATAAAGGTAGTTGTTTTATTTAATTCTTTTGCATTTTACATTATGTTTTCCCTCTTTGTCTTTTCATCTTCTTCTCCCAACATGCGCGAGTAATTCTCCGCTTGTTAGGGTTCGTAGGATTAGGATAGGCTAATGGATGATGAATATCTCTAAACCCTTTTTTAGTCCTATAATGTTTAGGAACTTTATCAAAAGAATCATTAACATCCTAATCGGGCGCGCTAGCAATTCTTTGCCAGTTTCGACCGCGATTAGAGATTAGATTAATGATTGTTTTGGTAAAGGCTAGATATGAACGGAGTTCCGTGTCGAGATAAGGGTTAAGAGTGGGATTCCTTTTCCCTCCAGAAACCCTAATCTACACGCATCACCGTCGTTCTAGTTTTAAATCTATTAATGGATAAAAAGGATAACTTTTAATTAATCGTCCGTAACTACTAAATCCTAACGAACCCTACAAGCCCTCTTATTATATTATCTACATCTCTAAAATAATCTAGATCTATATTTTACATTCTTGTTTAACGTAGATCTAGAAACTATTCTATAAAAATTCTTTATCCCTCCTCTCTTTCTCAACACATCTAAAGCAAAAGTAAAAGGTTCCACGTTTCCCAGAGGACGACCCGTACTCATCTTGGTCTAGCTACACGCGACACAGTTATTGATTGCGGTTAACTACAAACACACTCTTTCGAACCAATCAAATGGCGCCGTTGCCGGGGATACGTGCGTAATTTTTTATTTTTACTATTTGTGTTGATTTCTTAGACGAGTCATATCATTATTAACACAAAACTGCAAATTGCATATTTAACGATTTATGCGTGAATTTTTGCAAGGAGATCTGGAGTCACGGACTTGAGGAAACAGGAGATCGAGGGTTTCACACTTCTCTGGTATCTTTCTTAACTCCTTCTCTCTCTCCTCAAATCCAATAAAATCTATTTTCTGCAGGATTCTTTGCAAAATTGCGCCGCTAAAAAATCTTTTTGCAAAAGTTTTGTGATTGGTTTTGTTTTGCATATTTAATACGGACTTTAAGGGGCAAAGACCAAATCAAGATTAGGTGGGGATTTCATCACCCTTTCTAAGCCCCACAAATCACAAACCGAGCATATAGATCAACCCTTCAATAATTTAAAAAATATCTAGACCAGACTCTAAGGACTGTCGCGCTCAATAAGGGCAGAGGAAGGTCGTGGGTAATCTATCGTTTATCCGCATTACTTTTGTAGTGCCTAGGAAAGTGTGACAAAGGCTAGAGGTTTTTAATTAGGCCCACGACGTGGTTCCTTCCCACTTACCTGGCACTTACCTGGCTACAAGGGTAGTACGGAGGCGGTAGAGGATTTATCCTGCGGCTTGTCCTTTGGAAGTCTAGGAGCGGTCTAGAGACTGGACCTAGGTGACCTTAGTTCTAGGGTTGCTTGTGCATCTTAGGGTGATTTATCTTGAGTCCCACTTTTTCAAAGACAAGCCAATTTTAAAATCACACACAAGCTGCCACTTGCACTAAACCCCCTTAGTGCATGCTCGGCTGGACACGGGATCCTAGTGCCCGTCTTGTCCGCGTTCCTGCTATCGATGCCGAAGTCGGTACTTCTTCATCTTCTTTTCCCCCACCACACATCACATCAACCGAGATGGACGGCACTCCATCAGAGTATAACACCACGCTGCCACCGCCCGGAGGTGCGCAGAATCCACCGCGCATCTCTCTCCAAGAGAGATGCTATCCTATTCGTGGTCCTCTTCCTACTTGTCTATCTCTTCCACCACCTAACGGGGATAATTTCGAAATTAAACCCCACTATATCAATCTGTTGCCCAAATTTCACGGGCTTGAGTCGGAAGACGCATACGTTTTCATCACCAAATTCGAAAACGTATGCGCAATGATGGATACTTCACAATTGACTTTAGATGCTATGCGCTTACGTCTTCTCCTATTCACACTGTGCGACTTGGCAGAAAAATGGCTTTATAATACTGCCGCACACTCTATCACTAATTGGGATGAATTCGTCGTAGCATTTCTTAAGAAGTTTTACCTAAACCATAAGACTGCCCACATTAGGAGCGAGATCAACCAGTTCACCCAGCTTCCCAATGAACCATTTTGGAAGTGCTTTGAACGTTTCAAAGATCTGCTTGTCTAATGCCCCCATCACGGAATACAAAGATGGGATTTATGTCGGATTATATATGAGGGCATTAATCCAGCGACAAAGAAGATGCTTGAAACAATGTGTCAATGCAATTTCATGTCTAAAGATGATGGTGAAGCATGGAAATATCTGGAAGATCTGGCTGAACACACGTTGCAGTGGGAAAGCGTAAGACCACCTACAACTAAGGGAGGTATTCACCAGCTCGACGTTTCCATCGCAGTGAAAGCCGAAATGGCAGCGATACAAAAGAAACTCGACGCTATTGAAAACAAGTTCTCATCTTTCTCCCTAAATCAGGTCACGCTTCCTAAGACCGTCTGTGGTTGCTGTTCGGATCCTTCACACTTAACGGAAGAATGTCCTATGAATGCATCGTTTCAAGCTAATCTGCTTTTCAGCAGCGACCTAGAAACGACCCTTATTCTTCCACGTACAATCAAGGATGGAGGAATCATCCTAACTTTGCTTGGAATCAAAACCAACAAAGCAATTATCAAAGACCTCCTCCACAGCAACCACAACCACAGAATCAGCCCCCATTTCAGTCACAGAATTTCCAAAATCCGGCCAACATTTCTACACCACAAGTGGCCGGTACTGACAACTCACTTGCACAAACCTTGGATATGTTCATGAAACAATCCATGCAAAATTCGGCTGAGATGAGGTCTTCTATTGATGCCCTAACGAAAAACTCCTCCTCCCATGGTGAGAGTATCAAATCAATAGAAAACAAATCGCACAGTTAAACGCCGCAATGGGTGCGAGAGAGAAAGGGAAACTCCCATCTCAACCCATACCCAATCCTGGCCACTCACAAAATTATAATGTGAATGCCGTTACTACGTTGAGATCGGGGAGAGTGCTGAATGACCGAGTGGGTGAGCAGTGTGATGATAGTGACACCAATGATACCCCTTCTTCTTCTTCTTCTCCTAATTCGTCTAGTCTCCCACCTTCACCTGAGCCTATTCTCCGTTTTCCCCAAGGCTCGAACCCTTCGCCCATTTCGCCAAATCTATCTAAGTCGATTCCCACTACAGTTTTGGGATCGAATCCGTCCCCACAATCCTCTCCAATGTTGGACCAAACCCTTATTGATAAAGCACCTTACCCAAACAGGTTAAGGGGCAACAGACCAAGTCCACAAATGGAGAAGATTGTGGAAATTTTTAAGCAAGTTAACATAAACATTCCTCTCCTAGATGCTATTCAACAAGTTCCGTCATATGCAAAAATCTTAAAGGACTTGTGCACTAGGAAGAGAAAAGTTCAAGTACCTAAAAAAGTTTTCCTTGCGAGTAATGTGAGCACTGTTTTTACACAACAACTACCCAAGAAACGAAAGAACCCCGGAAGTCCTACAATTTCAATTTCTATTGGGGGTAAGAATATCAATCGTGCTCTACTCAATCTAGGTGCTAGTGTTAACTTGCTTCCGTATTCTGTTTATGAGCAATTAAGGATCGGAGAGTTGAAACCTGCGCATTGCACTCTTCAGATGGCCGATCGATCTATCACCCAACCTAGGGGTGAGTTAGAGGATGTGTTAATCAAAGTCGGGGAGTTCATATTCCCTGTGGATTTTATCGTTATAGATACACAACCTGTGGCAAACCCACGCAATCAAATCCCCGTGATACTCGGTCGACCCTTTTTGGCCACTTCCAACGCAGTAATCAATTGTAGAAATGGCTCTATGACCCTATCCTTTGGAAAGAAGTCAATTGAGCTTAACATTTACAAGTTGGGAAGTGAACCCTCCGAACCCTATGCTCATGTGTGTTCTGTCGAATTAATGGATGTCGACAACAGCGAATATGATCAACCTCATAATTCTGACTCTTTTCATATGTTGTTGCTTGACACGGACTCTTCCACCGAGTTGTCCGGGTCAACATCTAACGCTGATGAGGAACTTTTTATAGAGTCGGACGATCACCCCATTTTTTCTGATGACATTATTCTTCGGGGTATCGATGAAAGCTTTGAGGAAATTTTCGCTGATGAACTCGCATTTTTACAAGACACGGGTGTTGAGATAAATCAACTCCAAGATGCAGAAATTGGACCTCCACCCCTTCTTTTAGACAATCATGATAATGCGAGTAATCCATCATTACTATCACTGTGTTGTCTCTCCAAATTGAGACGCAATCCTTTTCCATTACACCTCTTATCACCTCCCCACTTCTTCTTGTCGAAAGGTGACATATTCTTCTACCAACCTTGGTACTTCATCGATAAAATTTTTGAATGGTTGGTGTTGACCTTCGGTCTTTGCAAAGCTTGGCATTGACCAATAACCTTGACCCCCTCTTATGATTTTAAAAGATTAAAATTGTTTAACTCAAGTTTGGGGTGGTGGTATATTTTGGCTCTTGAAAGAAAATGATTTTTACAAAATTGTGAGCCTAAAATAAGTTTGGGGGAGGATTTTCACTTTTATATATTCTTGCCCCCATTAATAATTTCCTCCCAAGTCTACAGGTTTTTGAGCTTAACGGATGACATCAGTGAGGACACTGCTGTAAACAGGTTTGGGGGAGATTTGTGCTTATTTACACATCAATTTGCATCATATTTTGCATAAGCACAACATTTTCAAAAAAAAAAAATTTAAAATTTTTTGATAATAAAAGAATAGAAAGTGAAAAATTATATATGAAAGATAGGAATAGTTTAAGAAAACCAAGAAAATTAGAAGTTTTCTTAAACGAACTGGTAATAAGTAGTTATGAGCTGTTGTCCCAAGGGTTAGTAAGATGAAGGAAGTCACTAATCTGAGGATAAAAATAAGTCTGAAAAATAGTTTCTATTCTGGAAGCCAAACATTTGAATGTTGATACCCTACTATTTGCACTTACACACGTCGTGAAACTCGGGATAGTAGAGGATACCTTGAAATGCTCTTGTCAAAAAGCCAAAGTATGAAGGAAATAAAAAAAAATGAAGAAAATATAAAAATGGTGAAAAGAAAAAAAAATGAACACTGGTTTTGTATCGCCAAGGCAGCAATAAAAAAATATAGCGAGGGTGCCTCTTCACCTAGTGCCCTAAGGCCAACTGGTCTGGGAGTCACTGCTAAGCCTTAGGTGGTGCAAGACGAAGAAAATATTATCACCTAATCAGCAAGCACATGAGTAATCGGTCGTTTAGTACCTCAAGAAATATTAACGGTCGCATGAAAATGTGTGAGCAAATCTAAATATTCATCAAATTAAAAAGTATTAAGGTAGATGGACAAGAGTATGATAGCTTGAATTGAATTCTCCGAGTGTAGGGATGTTCTTTACACACACGTGGAGTTATATGATCAATTTTTGGATGAAAGGTAGGAATGAAGAATAAAGACGATGTTTTATTGAGGGATGATGTGATTTCTAACATTTTTTCATGACTATTAAGATAGGGCTCATGATAACTGAAAAGTTAGTATAGTTGGAAACTCTTATTTTCAAAGTCTTTCTTTTATGGTTATTATCTTTATATGTAAATTTCACCATCTTTCTTTTGTTATTGGATTTTGTGGGTGTAATCCGCTGAAAACCCTCAGGAGACAACACTCCTCCTACTAGGGACACCTAGAGGTTTAACGACTTGTTGCACGTGCTCAGTGCAATCGTGTCTGCCTACGAAAGTGTGCTTAGTTTTCTCCTTTCTTTTTCTCCTCTTGAATAAACTAGTTTGCTCGGGACGATCAAAGATAAGTTTGGGGCTATTTGTTCAGTTGATAAAACTGCACATTTGTATTACATTTTTCCTACCATTTTCATATTAAAAAAAGGACTTTATATTAATATATTATACATATGAGGGTTTATGTGTAAAAACATTATTTTCCATGTGTTAATATATTTTAATTATCATTTGGTAGGAAAATGTATGCAAATAAATTCATTGACCAAATCCTAGTAGAACAAAGTCTACTAAATATTATTTGAGTTGTTGTGCAAAAGATTTCCAAGTGTGCAGAATTTTTCAAAGACTAGAATCAAGCAAATCAAGTTGTTGAAGAAGACTTGCCTAATTAAGATGCAAACCTTGGAGACCAAGTCTGGAAGCAACCACAAAAAGATTTCCAAATTCTAAAGGTACCAAGGATCGCCAAATGTCACATAGAGACATCTCCTGAAAATTGATCAACGGCGGAGATGAGAAGGCCGCGGATCCGCGGCATTAACCCCTTTATGCCGCGGATCCGCCGCGGTTAAGAAGATTTGGGAGTTGAGGATTTTTAGGGAAAATCTTTTCTGCTTAAATCATATTTTAGAAGCTTGTATTCTGGCTTTAGCACTATAAAAAGGCACCGAGAGCCTCTTGGAAAAGCTATCAAGCCGAAGAGATCACGAAACTCCAGATGCTCACGCATCCAGGCTGATCATCGACCGTTCGACTACCTCCTTAGGAAAGATCGAGAAGCAACTAGTTTGTAATCATTTTCTACGGATTAAAGTGTAGTTTGTTCAAGTCGATTAATAAAGGTAGTTGTTTTATTTAATTCTTTTGCATTTTACATTATGTTTTCCCTCTTTGTCTTTTCATCTTCTTCTCCCAACATGCGCGAGTAATTCTCCGCTTGTTAGGGTTCGTAGGATTAGGGTAGGCTAATGGATGATGAATATCTCTAAACTCTTTTTAAGTCCTATAATGTTTAGGAACTTTATCAAAAGAATCATTAACATCCTAATAGGGCGCGCTAGCAATTCTTTGCTAGTTCCGATCGCGATTAGAGATTAGATTAATGATTGTTTTGGTAAAGGCTAGATATGAACGGAGTTCCGTGTCGAGATAAGGGTTAAGAGTGGGATTCCTTTTCCCTCCAGAAACCCTAATCTACACGCATCACCGTCGTTCTAGTTTTAAATCTATTAATGGATAAAAAGGGTAACTTTTAATTAATCGTCCGTAACTACTAAATCCTAACGAACCCTACAAGCCCTCTTATTATATTATCTACATCTCTAAAATAATCTAGATCTATATTTTACATTCTTGTTTAACGTAGATCTAGAAACTATTCTATAAAAATTCTTTATCCCTCCTCTCTTTCTCAACACATCTAAAGTAAAAGAAAAAGGTTCCACGTTTCCCAGAGGACGACCCGTACTCATCTTGGTCTAGCTACACGCGACACCGTTATTGATTGCGGTTAACTACAAACACACTCTTTCGAACCAATCACTGTGCTAGTACACTTGCACCATTATTGATGATGCGTATGTCACACTTACACAGATTTACCGGTTCACACACTTCATAATTGATAATTGCTATGGCACTACACAGTAGAATTGTTGCATCATGATATGACTCTTGCATAATTTACTTGCTATTGTTGCATATACACCTTTATACGATGTTGCATTTGACCTTGGGGAAATTGGGGACCGCAGGATAAATTTTAAAACTGGATTCATTTTAAAGAGCGGTTTCCCCTTGATATATGCATATTACTGTTCCATGATTGCATGATTTACTGATATGCTTATATTTCTATTATATGTCACATGCATCATACTTTATAATTATACGCATTGTGATATGCTGTTTTCATGAGATTTCTGAATTTGAGAACCGTGGTTATTTCAAAAGAAAATATGTATTGTTTTAAAATGCCGTCTTCTCTTGATATGATATTTGTATAGTCCACCATGAGTTTTCTCGACTCTTGAGCGATATCATATACTCAATTCGAGGAGGATGAGGAACCGTCTGCGGGTGCATGGTCCCGGTATAGTACCCCAGGACGAGAAGGTCGCAGATGATGGCGTTGAGCCCGGCAGAGGGACCACTACCTACCAGTGATAGTATTTGGACCTGGCGGTTATCCGGAGGATATCGACCGAAGTCATGAGATGGATGCAGGCCAGTCCGGATAGCCGGAGCCTGAGATATGAGGATTTACGTGTCAATGTTGGACACGAGTTTCATGATATTTCGAGTGTCGGGATTGGACACTCAGGTTCCATGATTTGATGTGTCATTGATGGACACACATTCTTTGATATCCTCATACATTTACATGCATATGCTTTTATGATGTTTCGAGTGGATGAGATCCATATGCATACTTGCTTGATTTTATTATTGGATGATATCCACTTGCATACTTGCATTTATTTATATTGTTGGCACATTTTTACATACGGTCACTCTAGATATCATAGTATTACCTTTATGATATAGTTGACCTAGGAAATCGTTATTTTATTCGATTTCTACCTGTTGATGTTTTCTACTCACGAGTTGGCAACTCACCCTAATTGTGCTACGGTTATTGCAGGTTGACCGTATGGATCGGTAGCGGCATCTTTGGCGCAAAGTTTCATTCGGGTGATTTGCTAGGTAGGTGGCATACATCGGATTGTGCCACTATTGTATTTATTATTCATATTGTATCTAGTCAACTCTATCAATCAAAACTAGTATTTGTATAAAGAGTAAGACCTAGTGAGACTTGTAGTTGCGAGATTTGAGCGATGGGTTTTATATTCGATTTTTGGGATGATGTCTTGCTTTATTCATTATCTTTTGTGGTGAACTTCTCCGTTGGGCATCGTATACTTATATTTATGCTTTGCGTGGTTGTAGATCCGCCGATTGGCGAAGAGCTAGCTTCCGCTTGGAGATGCCTTTTATATTATCTTGTATTTATGGTTTTGGATCAAAATATACAAGGGAGGTGCTACCCAAATTTTTAAAAGATGAACATGTTTTACAACAAGTAGGATAAACTTGCATTTTCATGTTCCCTTTTCTATGCATTTAAGAAAACACTTTTCTCCATTATGCCTGATTTCAAAACTGCACCTCTTTTATTTCTTTAAAAGGTTTAGATTTTTGGGTTTCAGCTTACTTGGATTAAGTTACGTCTTTAGACGTTGCGTGATTTAAGTGCTGGTCACGAACTAATATTTCGGGTTGTGACACATACCAAGGCAGAATTGGTTCGAACTTGGGTGGTGGTCTTCTGGTCATTTGCCTAGGTCTATGGACTTACTAGATTTTCTCATAAATGGCCCAGGTTGCTCCAGATACCCTATAAGCTAACAAACCCCACAAAACCGACACGGGACAATATCTAAGTTCGTATTTTGGTGCTAAACTCGGGTCTTGGACAGTAAAACATCACTAAGGGTTAAGTAAACACCCACTGCAGATCATAATTCCACACAATCACCCAAACCCTCTCTTGGAATTTCCAAATATCACTAATCTAAATCGATTCAACTCTAAACTACTATAGGGTGCTAGGAAACTCAAAAACTAAACTAGAAGTGTAGGAACTACCTCATTTAGCAACTCAAGAATTTTCTTGAGTTGCTCAAAATCTTCAAAATCCAACTTTGAAAGGTCCAAAGTGTTGAGGATGAAGTTTTGCATCTTTTTAATGATAGGAGTATAGGGTTTTCATGAAGGATTTGAGATGATACATGGAGATGGAGGTGGAGGGAGTATGAGGATGAAGGAGTTGAAGAAAACAATGGGGGAGGAAAATGAAGGCTACCCTCTCTCTCCCCTATCCTCACTCTCTCTTATTCTCACCCCCTCACAAGCCCATAACTCACTCTCTCTTTCCAATAATTGTCTCATTTTCTTTTCTCATTTTCTTTTAAAGCCAAATGTCAACAAATACAATCGAAACAGCATGCAACCAACTGCAGTATGTCATGGTGCACTAACCATAGAAAAATGTAGAAACAAAGATTTGGCCTAATCGCGATTAGTAGTGCACTAATTAATTTTTTATTTAAACTGCATATAATTAATTATAAAAATGCTAAATCCAATAAATATATTTTTAAATGAATAAATCATTTTAATCTCCAATTATTTCACAAATATTGGTATATATTTATACCATTTTACGAAAATCCTAAATTCGCAAATCAAATAGTTTTCGCGAAATATATTATTTTAATATTAAATTCCAAAATAAATATATTATATTTTTTGAAATGTTACAGTAGCTCTGTAATACTTTTCTGTCGCATGGACATGTGGATTGGTTATGACGGTCGTACGACTTTGTTGATTATTCGTTATGGGTCATGCGGGTGGATTTAACGCAATCAAGATAATGACGGGTTGAACTTGATTAGGACCTTTTAATTTATTGATTATTCGTCAAGGTCACTTGGGTCCCAGGGGTAAAAATCACATCGGGAGTTTCAAACATACAGAAAACTTGCCAGACATGCGCATACCTTCTGGAGTGTGGTGACTTGAGTATATTCCATTAAGTTATCATGCGATGATAGTTGGATCCCGATTCCCACTGATGAGTTGGTTTACTCCTCGGGTGATTTTAGACGATCCCGACTAATTCTTCTTTTGGGTTTGGAGGAGAATTCGAGAAAACAGTTGGAGACATCCTAATTAGATAAATTGATTAACCATTCTGATCTAGCTTAGAGTGTACGCTGAGTGTTTCTTTTCTCTTTCTCTCTGGAAGCGACCATGGCCCGACCCTAGACTATAACTCAAGAACCAAGTTAATCGAACCTTCTTAAAACACTTTGGCTATTGGATTGTCATAGTCGCATAAATCATTGCCGCTCCTATATTACCCTTTGCATTTCTCCAGAACACTTCGTATTACAACGAAGATCCCCTTTCATTGGATATGACCATCATATAGTTACATACGAACTCGAAGAAACTTGTTTCAGATTCGAAGATGGTTTCCGGTTCTGGAGAAATTAAATAAGATTATTCGGTTGTCTTTTCCGTTTACCTTCTCTTAGGTTGCGAGGGCTCCTGGTATTAGGAGAGTACACCTATTACGCTTATTGGATAGTCTTCTTTCAAACCATAGGCAGGTGCTGAAAGGTAGGGAAAGAAGAAAACCAATTAGCCTAAGTGTGGTGTACAGAAGGTAATAAGTAAAGAAAAATAAATGGATTAGAAAGATGACAAAGTAAATTGCGACTGCTATCATTCACGACAAAGCTGCGTATATCATCGCCACTTCTACTTCACCTTTGCATTTCTCCAGTTCAGGAGAAATAGAATAAGGATTATTCAGTTGCCTTTCTCTCAGGTTGCAAAGGCTCCTAAGATTAGGAGGGTATACCTATTACGCTTATTGGATAGTCTTTTTCCAAACCATAGGCTGGTGTCGAACGGTAGGGAAGGAAGAAAACCATTTAGCCTAAAAGTGGTGTACAGAAGGTAATATGTAAAGGCAAATAAAGGGATTGGAGAGATGGCAAAGAAATATACGGTTACAGTCATGAATCTGTGTAGTGGACGAGGCATTACTAGGAATACCCGGATACCCCTTTGAAAAATTTTCATCATTCAATTTCACTGTGCGTTGTTAATTGAAAACCGATTTCCCATTTAGATCCTTACTCCAGGATATGTATTTGTCAGATTTGATTCTTACATCTATATGGTATTACAGATGATGAGTGAGAGTAAGATATTGGGAATTACGTGATTATATCCTCGTTATATCGGAATTCTTTGTAATTGGTGATATTTGAGGAAATCACCCGGGGTTTTGCCTGACGACAAATATTTGGTTTTGAATATCCGTAGTTATGCACCAGTTTCAAACAAATATATCTGAACGTTTATTTTATAAAGTGAGATATAACTTTTTGAAATTATGTCTATGACATTTACCAATATCAGTTGATGTTTGGTTAAGGAGAATTCAAAAGCGGTTTAATTCTTCTTAACCATAGTACAGTTTTTAACATACGACGTACAGGGTTTGAGTTATCAAACTTAGGGGATTTATACAAACTATTATATGTTGTCCAGTATCCACTAGGACAAAGGGGTTGGTACTCGTACTATATTCTATTTACTTGTGGCTTTTCCAATTTTAGAAAAGTATTTCGTTGAAATATAAGGTCCAAGTTTTGAGAAGTTATAGGTATAAGAATAAAGTAGAGAACCATATATTGCAAGTATCAGGATTCTTCAAGGTGATCGAAGATGTAAATATTTGTGTTTGGTATTCCATTGATGGTAATGGTTTTGAGATCTTGCTTTTCTTTCAGGTTACTCATATATGGATGCTCTCCTAGATGAGTAATGCTGCTTGGCCTCATTCCACTTAGTTGACATGCACTGGAGATAGCTGCATGGTTTGAATTTGGTTCCAATTAAATTAGTGCATCTATTTCTATATTATATATGAATGGTTCGTATCTTAACGATGTTAAGGTATATGGAGTTGTCCGGCTTATGTTTAGAACTATACTCGGATAAACTCAAAGCACGTTTCATTAATGGCAGTTTGTGGGTTATCCCTGGCTATGACGAGAGTTAACTTTCTACCATCTGGAAGATCAATAATTATATTGTTCTTGACTCGCCACCGTTTTAGTAAAATGGATTCTTTTCAGAAAACATAAGTGGGAGTATGGTAGAACTGGAAGTGATTCCAGAACCACAAACGATTACTGAAAATTTAATAGATTCTAAAGATTCAATTGGTTTTGACATTCCATTAGCCACTCCGCAAATATGGTGGGTAACCTCAGGCACCCAAGAGGTACTTTGGTTTTCTCAGAAACGGCGACAAGGTGGTTCTTGTTTACCCAGAATTACCATTGCTACTATTCTAGACTATGAGACCCGGCAGGAGGATGAGTATAACGTCGTTTTAAACTAGCTTTAGAAGTGCACGTATATATGACTTTACCAGAGGGTTGTTGTAGTGTCTGGGAGCAGCGGAAACATAGTGGACAAGTAGCTTGTGTCTATTTATAGACTAAAGAAAGTATAACGGAGATAGATCATTTATTTTGATGTGATGGTCATAGGGGTTGACTTCATCAGAATAGGAGATGGATCTGGTAAGAAGGTAGTAGGGTGTGATGTCCTGATATTTGGGATGACATGCACTTTATAGGAAGTGAAATTCCTATACTACGATCGGTTATATTGTGCTTGTCACACAGTTGTTTCTCCACATAGGATATGGATATAATATCAGGCATTCTGGTTACTAGATCTATGGTTTTAGATCTAGATTTGGCAAGTTTCCCAATTTGGGTATTTTGACACTATTCTAAAGGTGTTTTAGAATGGACGACTCCTGGCAAGGTGGTGTACCTGCAGGTTTTGAGTCGCCCTCTCTAAAGGATGTCTTACAGACTAAAGGGGAGAGGGATTTGCATGATTGGCAATCACTTGCTTAGGCAATTGAGCCAATCATGTGATGTCAAGTATCACACCAGATGTTGTTTTTGCACTAGTTGCAATAAGTTTATATATTAATCCAATCCTGAAGAAACATTGGGAAGCAATTTGTGTACATAAGTTGGATATTCTAGGGATTTGGTAAAGGCAGCCTCAATCTGGAGACAATTATTATTCCAGGCTTTCAAGGTGATCTAGATGGCAGAGTGACTGTCAGAGTTATAGTTTTCCCTCACATGAGGGCCAGTAGTTTCGACAGGTGGTCCTAGCGGATACCGAGGAAGGCATGGCGCAGGATACTGATTAAATTCAGTGGACGATACAGTCTAAGAAGTTTGCTGTATTTGGAGTTCATTTGTGAACTGGATCCTATCAGATATCCAGACATATTCTAAGACAGGTATTGCTCATTTCGGGAGATAACTTTCTCCGCGAAGTTGAGATAGAGAGATACAAAAAGAAACATTGGAGCGGATTTACTCACTGAGGCTATTTCTTAAATACAATAGTTTCACAAACAGGCTTTGTGAAACTAATTAGTAGAAAAGTTGGGTGTTCGGTATCACACCGTAATAATTAGCATTAAGTGCAAGTGGGAGATTGTTGGCTATAGTGCCCTCAAGTCAATTATTGGATCGCAGGCTCACGATTGCGATGATTGAGGGAGGACCTATACTGGTAGAATAGTCTTACTCGAGATGATAATGTGCTATCTGGTTTGACTTTATCATCATGTACATGCTTCAGGTGGCATTACGGATCACTATTACATGTTGATAGAACACATAGGATTCTTTCTTGACTACCAGTATTATGATGGTGATCATATATGTGGGAGATGGATGGTCTATAAGCACATCCTTAAATGTCCCTAGTCATGGGAGTTTCGAGACTGGGTATCGATACTCCAGAGTAGACTAGTGTATACTGATCGATACCCCGATGAGGGGCGGTGGCCAGTCTCACAAGCCATTGGTGTCAGTTTGTTCACCTAAGATGTATACAGGTACTCATTGGGTTATGAGTACACCGGACGGACTCGCCGGGAACATGCTAGTTGGTATTATACCTATTGTCAAATAGCAGTTCTCAGGTGATATGTGTACAGGTTAGTCTATCGATCTGAGATCGTTATTTGTCTCGTGTGAGTTCCCATTGTGCTTTGATTGCTACCCTACCACGACTTAAAAGAGTCGTGCAAACAGGTTTTAGTTGGGTACAGTCCCGAGCCACATGGAGGCAGTGAGCCAATCGTCAGGGGATTCGTCTCTCCCGGTATTAGGGGTTGATGTCGCATTGTGCACGGGTGGCCATCACCAGAAATCCTTGGCCAAGGTAGTAGAGAATTACTAATCTAGGATCGGTAGTTTCTCAGGTGGTGATGGGATTTATACCGACACTAAATGTCACGTTATTAAGGGTCTGACTTTATCCAACCCTCTAGACTCAATATGCGATACTCATAAAACTAATGGACCGGACTATACGGATATTGTCTCTGTGAGGCTCAGTAGGGGTTTCAGGATGGGTTTTCTAGTCGGCCTCTCTTTCGCTCAATACCCGGATAGTCGTTACGTATAGCTAGTGCCGCTGACGTGCTTGTGGTTAAACCCACTGTCAGCGTATTGATGACTCTTTAGAGTCTCACACAGAGGGTTTTCTTGCTTCGAGCAAAACGATGTTGAGGTCGTATGGTTTTACGACAGGGTTCGATCATATACGTGCACTTATGCACGTATCATGATTCAGACAGATAATATTAGTGGTCTTTGATTTAAACCAGATCCTAGTATTATATTGTTGGATTATTTTTCTTCTCATTGTATTCGTATTAATCGGAATACGGATGCGGGTATGTATATACAGATGAGGGGTATTCTTATAATTTCTTACAAGATTACTTTTAGAAGATTCTGTAAGTCCACGTTATCCCTCCCGGTTCTTACGGGCATGCGGAAACGGTAAAAAAACTATTTTTTAGGGTATGGGTAACATGGACTTTAGAATAGGATCTTTGCTAAACAAACATCTAGCAACCTAACTACAAGTATAACTACAATGTTAGGGGTTATACCTAGGTCTTGTACTCCTTCTCTTCTTACTCCTTGGAGCGGTTGGATCGGCCTCACATCGTCGTCTCCTCTTGCCGAAGATGGATCCGCCCGAAAGCTTCTACCTTGGGCTCCTACCTCAACCGAGAGAAAACTAAAGTCCTTGGCTTGCTAGACCTTATACTTTAGAATGAGTAGAGAAGTGTTTTTAGGGTTTTATCTCAAAGGCTCATGTTTCTCAACTCATGAGACATGAGACCATGAGAAGAGAGGAAGAGAGAGATCTTGGATGAGAGAGAATGAGAATGATAGAATGAGCTTGACCTTTTTACAACCATGCTCCCAAAAGGGAAAATAATCATGATAATAATAATAATTAAGTATTTGTGATGGTTCATATCAATGGCCATTATCATTTCATGCATTCATTTTGTAAAGAACAACAAGCAAGCAAAAGTCATAGCCATGAAATGATAGCCATGAAATGATGATGGTCAATGAGTCCAAAATAGTCAACCGGTCAACAAAGTCAACAAGTCAATAAAAGTCAAACTTTCAACTCAACCATGGCACAATAATACTTAATTAATATTATTATTAATCATATTTTTTATTCTCATTAGGGTTTAGAAAAAGTCAACAGTCAACAACCCTAATGAGAATCCTCTGCCTCTGTCTCTGTCAACTGTGCATACACACCCGCATCCGTGTTCCCAGAAACACAAATACAAAGAGATAAAACCAATCCCATAACGTATACTAAGATCTGGCTTAAACAAAAGCCCGCTAGTAATAACTGCCCGGACACCAAACGTGCATAAGTGCATGGATGTGAACGAACCCTGTCGCAAAACCATGCGACCTCTGCTCTGTTTTGCCCAAAGGCGAAGAGCTCTCTTTGTGGTACTCTAAAGACTCGACACTACGCTGGCAGTGGGTTTAACTATAGGCCGCAAGCAGAACTAGCTGTACGTAACGGTCCCCCGGTAGATACCGATAAGAAGACAAATGAGATGAACCCATCTAAACTCCTACTGAGCCTGAATGTGACAGTCTCCGTACAGTCCGGTCTGTTCGTCTGAGAATATCGCATGGCAGGCCTAGGGGAGCGGTAAACATCAATCCCCTAATAGCAGTACAAGTCGTGTCGGAGTGTAGCCCAGAACACCCTAAGATAACACTGGAAACCTACCAGTGCATCTCGCTTGCCCTGGCCAGGGACGACTATGTGTAATGGCTCTCCTTGACACAGCGCGATATCAACTCCCAATACCGGGAGAGACGAATCCTGTCTAACCGTCACTGCCTCCAAGTGCTTCGGGACTGCACCCAACTACTACCTGTTTGCACGACTCCTTTGAGCCGTGGTAGAGTAGTAATCAAAGTACAGTGGGAACACACTCGAGGCGAAGTGACAGTGTCAAATCAGCGGACTAAGCTGTACTCATGTCACCTGGGAACTGATAATTGACGATAGGTATAGTACCAACCAACAGTTCCCGACGAGTCCTATCCAGTGTACTCGTGACCTAACGAGCACCCGCATACTATCTCAAGTACGACGTACTGACGGCTGTGGGACAGAACGTCCTCCTGCTGGGATGAGAAGCGCATACGCTAGTCTACTCCGGAGTATCGATTGTTAGTGTATATGCCCTAGAGGCCAATACTGTATCATACTTGTTTGTATATTAGTTAATGGAAGCTTGGGATATTCACCTTTGTATAGACAATCTTGCTCAAAATAGTAGTATGCTACCTGGTTTGTTTCTACTTCAATGTGTGTACATTTGTTTCTTTTAACATATTGCCTATACAAATTAGTGGAGCCCTTAGTATCTTTGCTTGATTACCAGCGTTGTGATGGCAGTCACACTCGTGGGGGCTGGGTAATCCACAAGCACATCCTTATGCAGGTCCCTAGTCGCAGGACTATCGAGACAGGGCATCGATACTCCGGAGTAGACTAGCGTATGCGCTTCTCATCCCAGCAGGGGAGACGGTCTGTCCCACAGCCGTCAGTACGTCGTACTTGAGATAGTATGCGGGTGCTCGTTAGGTTACGAGTACACTGGACAAGACTCGTCGGGAACTGATTGGTTGGTACTATACTTATCGTCAGTTGTCAGTTCCCAGGTGACATGAGTACAGCTTAGTCCGCTGACTTGACACTGTCACTTCGCCTCGTGTGTGTTCCCACTGTACTTTGATTACTACCCTACCACGACTCAAATGAGTTGTGCAAACAGGTAGTAGTTGGGTGCAGTCCCGAAGCACTTGGAGGCAGTGACGGTTAAATAGGATTCGTCTCTCCCGGTATTGGGAGTTGATATCGCGCTGTGTCAATGAGAGCCATTACACACAGTCGTCCCTGGCCAGGGCAAGCGAGATACACTGGTAGGTTTCTAGTGCTATCTCAGGGTGTTCTGGGCTACACTCCGACACGAGTTGTACCGCTATTAGGGGACTGACGTTTACCGCCCCCATAGGCCCGCCATGCGATATTCTTAGACGAACAGACCGGACTGTACGGAGACTGTCACATTTAGGCTCAGTAGGAGTTCAGATGGGTTTCACCTCGTCCGTCTTCTTATCGGCATCTACCTAGGGACCGTTACGCACAGCTAGTGCCGCTTGCGGTCTGTGGTTAAACCCACTGCCAGCGTAGTGTCGAGTCTTTAGAGTCCTACACAGAGAGCTATTCGCCTTTAGGTAAAAGAGTAGAGGTCGAATGGTTTTGCGACAGGGTTCGGTCACATCCGCCCACTTATGCGCGTTTAGTGTCTGGGCAGTTATTACTAGCGGGGTTTGGGTTAAGCTAGATCCTAGTATAAGTTTTGGGATTGATTTTATCTCGTTTGCATTCGTGTTCCTCGGAACGCGGATGCGGGTGTGTATGCACGTTTGACAGAGACAGAGGCAGAGGATTCTCATTAGGGTTGTTGACTGTTGACGTTTGCTAAACCCTAATGAGAATAAGAAATATGATTAATGATAATATTAATTAAGTATTATTGTGCCATGGTTGGGTTGAAAGGTTGACTTTGTTGACTTTGTTGACCAGTTGACTAGGTTGGACTTGTTGACCACCATCATGACAATGGCTATAATTTCTTGGCATTGACTTTTGCTTGCTTGATGGTTCACAAATTGCATTTAATGCATGAAATGATATTGCCATTTGATATGATAACAACCGTCACATAATACTCAATTATTATTATTTGTTATCATGATTTTGGATTATGAGAGCAAAGGTGAGAAAAGTCTTGCTCATTCTTTCATTTCCATTCTCTCTCATGCTCAAGCTCTCCCTCTTCCTCTTGCTCTCTCTCTAGTTCATGGTTCTATTGTCTCATGTGTTGAGAAGTAAGAACCATAGAGATCAAAACCCATTACACTTCTCTACTCATCCTAGTACACAAGGTCTAGCAAGCCAAGTGTTCTAATCTCTTCTAGTTTGAAGTAGAAGCCAAAAGGTAAAAGCTTTCGGGTGGATCCATCTTCTGCGCGAGGAGACGACGAGGTGAGGCTGATCCGACCACCGCAAGGAGTTGAATACGAAGGATTTCAAGTTAAGGTATAACCCCCTAACCGAGTAGGTAAAACTCTTAGTTAGGTTATTAGATAGTTGTTTAACAAAGATCCGTATTTTGAGTCCATGTTACCACCCTAGAAAAAATCGTTTTTCACCATTTCTGCAACCCCAAAGAACCGGGGACGGGTAACGCGGACTTACAGTGGTATCAGAGCCTAGTTAAACACTATCTAACATGTTAGCAAAGTAACTAGAAGTTCGATCGGAGAAAAAGTCACAAAACACGCCCGAAAAGTATAGTTTCTGCCGATTTTTTTTCCTGTTCAAAAAATAATTAATCTTGCATTAAAAATCGGCTCAGGCTTTTTAAAACCCACACAAGAAAATTGGTCCACAGACTCGGTCAAAGTGCCGCGGAACTGCGGCAGGAGCATGCTCCCGCCGCGGATCCGCGACCGAGTTGACTCGGCCGTGGCACAATTTTCCTGCAGTGTGTTTCTGGGGTTGTTTTGGGATTTTTACAATATGATTTTTCTGCCCAGATTTTCCAGAAAGAAAAATTTGTTTTTGGAGCTTAAAAATCCGTATTTTGATCGAACCTTTAAAGACTTAAGCTAACGGGCATATATCTGTGATGTGATATATGTATTGAACGTCTGTTAATCGCTATACGTCGATTAGTGGGGGTTATACATATCTGTGATCTGTAATATTGATGGTATGTGTATATGAATTCATTGGATTGTCGCGGATGAATAGCCGGGGGGTTGTGAGATGAAAGTTTTCTTTTTCTTTCAATTTATGTAATTTGTAATTGATGTAGTATTATTTATATGGCCGCACAACCGGGATGAGATTGTAACCGTCATTGTATAATTTCTTTTACTGTTTTTGCTCCTAGGATAGACCCATAGAGAGGGTGCACAAACTACCGGGTACCTCGAAGTGTCGAGTGGCCTACTCACGTCGTTGAGGGAGGTTGCTTCGCTTCGGGTACTTGGCGGGTAGTTTGCCGCACCGGTAGGGGTCTAGGGTGGGGTATTGGTTATTCACCGCGACCGTGTAATCTACTTTCCGTTATAGGCTCGTACGGAATGTGGATTCCTAGTATATCTAATGTGTTCATCTGTGATCTGGAATGGCTATCATTGCTATATATCTATATATGATATCTATTTAGGCGTTGCTTATGTTTTGCATCCGCGCTAGTCCAGCCCCCGCTCTGTCGTTAGTTAAGTAACCTAACGGGTAATGATGGGGCCCCGTGGCGAATGCGGATGGCATAAGCGTACGTCATATTTTGGTTGTTTTCTGCAATGGTAGGATTAAATGATAGGACGCATTAAAATTAATGCAAGAAAATAAACCAAAGTAAAGTCGTTGGAACACTTTCAAAACCACTCGGTTCTTTTCAAAAACCAACTTTTAAACGCGGATCTTGAACCACTCCCTTTAAAAGCTATCTCGTTCCATCGATTATATCAAGTTCACTACGTTCACGGTTTTGCCAAAACCATTCGTAGCCCTCCGTCGTTTCATATGGATAGTCAATAGTATTCAAGCTGTGTTTGTTGGACAAAGTCAAGGCACAGTGTTTGGTAGCTATTGGGTATTCATATGCAGCATAGATAGATGCGTTGGTTTGGGACAGTCGTACTGCCTTGTTGGCCAAAGTCAAGGGTAGGTACGGGTGGGTTCAAATTAACCTGGAGAATGACGGGTAGAACTTGACATGTGACTTATGATTTGTTGGCCAAACTCAAGGTCATAAGAGCATGGGGCAAAAATCCACATCGGGAGTTTCAAAAGAACCTGAAACTTGCTAGCGCTGCATACCATTTGGAGTGTGATGATTCTGGTAGGATTCCTTCAGTTTTGTCACGCGATGATATTTGGATCCCGATCTTACTGTGAGCATATGCTACTCCTCGGGAAATTTCTCACTTAATGATCAATGCTATAAACCAAGTAGGTGTCTAGAAAGGTGTTAGCGGGGCTACGCCCCCAGGGAAAAGAGGTTCTTAAATTAAGGAACTTCGCGAAAGCGTTGGAAAACCTCCCTCGAAATACCGACACTGGCCTGGCTGAATGGTTAAGCAAGTATTGTACGGTGAGATTGATCCCGACTAATTCCTCCTTTTTGGTTTGAGGAGGGATTCGAGAAACAGTAGGAACCATCCTGTTTAGACAAACTAAAAACCACTTTAAACTTGCAAGAACATCATGCTGAGTGTTTCTTCTCTCTCCCGTAATTGCAGCGACCAATCGTCATGACCGGAATTAAGTTACTTCTAGATAAAAACATACTGACAGGGCCAAACTACAAAGATTGGCTCAGGAATGTCAAAATGGCAATCACTTACGACAAGCTGGGGTATATCCTTACCACCAAAGCTCCCCCTGTCCCAGGTCCCACCTCCAGCGTCGCGGATAAGGAAATCCGTAAGACCTGGGAGATCGATTGCACGAAGGCCAAGTGCCTCGTGCTTTCCTCTATGGACAATGAACATCAGAGGAGGCACGAGAATATGGACCTAGAATCCATATTTCTTCATACAAAAGAACTGTATGGAGAGCAATCCCGTATCGCTAGATACGAAGTCTTGAAAAAGTTGTTTTCGGCGAGATTGGCCATCGGATCATCGGTAGCGGAACACGTGCTTAAGATGATTGGCTTCATTGAGGAGCTCACGGACCTTAGGACCACGTTAGAGAACGAGCTCTATACGGACTTGATTCTCCAGTCCCTTCCTTCCACTTACGCCCAGTTTATCCTGAACTTCAACTTACAAGGAAAAGAAGTTGAACTTTCGGAACTCCTCAACATGCTCAGGAGTGCAGAGGGCACCCTACAGAAAGGTAGGGAAACATCCACTTTGTTTGTAGGAAGATCTTCCTCTTCTACGTCCAAGGCAAAAGCCAAGGTAAAGAAGAAGAAAGCCCCCGCCAAACCAAGGGGCGGTGTTAGTAAAGTGGAAACGAAGGGAAAAGCAAAGGCAACAAAGATAGCGGGGCAGCTTGTGGGAAAGGAAGAATGCTTCTATTGTCATAAGAAGAGACACTGGAAAATGGATTGCAGGGCTTGGAAGGCCAAGAACCAGGATCCGAAGCAAGTTGCGGCTTCGGCTTCAGGTGTGTATGTTATTGAAAACTGTCTTTCAATAAACTCTACTTTCTGGGTATTGGATACTGGATCAGGATCTCATATCTGTAATTCTTTGCAGGCACTGAGAAGGCGTAAGGTTTTGAAGGCAGGTGATATGACCCTCAGAGTTGCAAACGGAGCTGGCATGGATGTTGAGTCCGTGGGGGACTATCACCTGGGAATGTCAGATGGACATGTTTTGGTTTTGCGTGATTGTTATTTTGTACCCAATGCAACCTGTAATATCATATCTGTATCTTTATTATCTAAAGAAGGTTATGAATTTGCATTTGTAAGCAATGTTGTAAACATTCACCTTAATCAAGTTTTGATTGGGTCAGGTACATTAAGCAATGGTATATACGTATTAAACCAACCACAGATTTTCAATGTCCGGAATGCACACAAAAGAAAGTCTCCGAAAACAAATCAGGCTTTCTTATGGCATTGTAGACTGGGTCACATCAATGAGAGAAGGTTGATGAAGTTACATACAGAAGGATATTTGGATCCGTTCGAATATCATTCATATGCAACTTGTCAATCCTGTCTCAAAAGAAAGATGATGAAGACTCCGTTCACTGGACACGGAGTAAGAGCGAGCGAGCTCTTGGGACTCGTACACAGTGACGTGTGCGGTCCAATGTCTACGCATGCGCGAAGCGGTTATTCTTACTTCATTACTTTTACGGATGACTTTTCAAAGTACAGATATGTCTTCTTAATGAAACATAAATCCGAAACCTTTGAAAAATTCCAGGAATATAAGAATGAAGTAGAAAAACAAACCGGCAAAAGTATCAAGACACTGAGATCTGATCGAGGTGGTGAATACTTGAGTGCCGAGTTCCTGGATTAGCTAAAAGAGAATGGAATTCTCTCTCAGCTTACTCCTCCATACACTCCGCAACATAACGGTGTATCGGAGAGACGGAACCGGACCCTATTGGATATGGTACGTTCCATGATGAGTAACGCTGAGTTACCGCGATCATTCTGGGGATATGCACTAGAATCAGCTGCATATCTTTTGAACCGAGTTCTAACTAAGACTGTGCCTACCACACCATATCAGACGTGGTGTGGGAAGAAACCCTATCTTAAGCACATTAAGACATGGGGATGTCCAGCTTTTGTCAAAAATCAGCATGCGGACAAACTCGAGGCACGCTCAGTACAGTGCAAGTTTGTGGGATATCCAAAGAACTCCAAGAGATATTTCTTCTATTGCGAAGAGGAACAAAAGGTTTTTGTTTCTCGTCATGCCTGCTTCTTGGAAACTGAGTTTTTGGAAAATCAGATAAGTGGGAGCGCAGTAGAACTGGAAGAAATTCCAGAACCATGAGCTATTACTGAAAGCTTAGTAGAACCAGAGGGTTCAAAAGAACAGGACATTCCTATGCCGCTCCGCAGGAGTCGTAGGCAGTCTCATCCGCCCGAGAGATACTACGGTTTTCTTATAGACAGGGATAGAGAGGATTGCATCATTGATAGTGATGAGCCTACTAGCTTCCAGCAGGCCATTCAGAGCGCTGACTCAGTAAAATGGCTGGATGCAATGCGGACCGAAATGGAGTCCATGTACACCAACAAAGTATGGACTTTGGACATTGCTCCAGATGGGGTAAAACCCGTAGGATGCAAGTGAATCTTCAAGAAGAAGATTGGTGTAGATGGACAGGTTGAGACCTATAAGGCTAGACTTGTTGCAAAGGGTTTTCGTCAAAGACTTGGTTTAGACTATGACGAGACCTTTTCTCCAGTGGCTATGCTGAAATCCATTCAGATCCTTCTTGCCATCGCTGCCTTCCACGATTATGAGATTTGGCAGATGGACGTAAAGACCGCTTTTCTAAATGGAAATTTAGAGGAGTGTGTCTATATGGACCAGCCAGAGGGTTTCATTTAGAGTGGGAGCAGCGGAAAGGTGTGCAAGTTGCTTAAGTCCATCTATGGACTGAAGCAGGCATTACGGAGTTGGAACATCTGCTTTGATGAGACAGTCAAAGAATTTTGCTTTATCAAAAATCCAGATGAACCATGCATTTATAGTAGATTTGTAGCAAGAACTGTCGTATTCCTCGTATTATACGTGGATGACATTCTTTTGATAGGAAATGACATTCCTATGCTACAATCTGTCAAGGGGTTCTTGTCACACAGGTTCTCCATGAAAGACCTGGGTGATGCCACTTACATTCTGGGGATCCGGATCCATCGTGATAGATCCAAGAGGATGTGGACTTTCACAGTCGAGGTACATCGACACCATACTGAAAAGATTCAGTATGGAAGATTCCAAGCGCGGTAATCTACCGGCTTGTCACGGGATCACTCTCTCCAAAGAGATGTCTCCCAAGGCTGATTTGGAAAGGGATCGCATGTCTATTATACCCTACGCTTCTGCGGTAGGCTCTATAATGTATGCGATGTTGTGTACCAGACCGGATATAGCTTATGCACTGAGTGTGGTAAGCCGGTATCAGTCAAACCCTGGGGTGAAACACTGGATAGCGGTAAAGAACATTCTCAAGTACCTGAGAAGGACTAAGGAGATGTTCTTGGTGTATGGCAAAAAAGACCTCCAGATCGAGGCCTTTGCTGACTCCAGCTTTCAGAGTGACAAGGATGAATCCAAGTACATGTCGGGTTTTGTCTTTACCCTTAATGGAGAGGCGGTGTGTTGGAAGAGTTCCAAACAGGAAACCGTTGCTGACTCGACGATGGAAGCGGAATACATTGCTGCTGCTGATGCCGCAAAGAAGCCGTCTGGATAAGGAAGTTCTTGAAAGAACTTCAGGTGGTTCCGTCATTATTGATCCAATACCTCTGTATTGCGACAACAACGGGGCTATAGCTTTAGCGAAGGAACCCAGGTCCCATCAGAAATCCAGACACATCTTGAGGCGGTATCACCTGATCAGCGAGATCGTGGATCGCCAGGAGATCAAGGTTCGGAGGATTGCTTCAGAAGATAACACTGCAGATCCATTCACGAAGGCCTTGCCCCAGACTCAGTTCGAGTGGCTGATCGTGATGATAGGTTTTCGATACGCCAATACATGGCCTTAGTGCAAGTGGGGGATTGTTAGTGTATATACCCTAGAGGCCATTACTGTATCATACTAGTTTGTATATTACTTAATGGAAGCTTGGGATATTCATCTTTGTATAGACAATCTTGCTCAAAATAGTAGTATGCTACTTGGTTTGTTTCTACTTCAATGTGTGTACATGTGTTTCTTTTAACATATTGTCTATACACATTAGTGGAGCCCTTAGGATCTTTGCTTGATTACCAGCGTTGTGATGGCAGTCACACTCGTGGGGCTGGGTAATCCATAAGCACATACTTATATAGGTCCCTAGTCGTAGGACTATCAAGACAGGGCATCGATACTCTGGAGTAGACTAGCGTATGCGCTTCTCATCCCAGCAGGGGAGACAATCTGTCCTACAGCCGTCAGTACGTCGTACTTGAGATAGTATGCGGGTGCTCGTTAGGTTATGAGTACACTGGACAGGACTCATCGGGAACTGATTAGTTGGTACTATACCCATCGTCAGTTGTCAGTTCCCAGGTGACATGAGTACAGCTTAGTCCGCTGACTTGACACTGTCACTTCGCCTCGAGTGTGTTCCCACTATACTTTGATTACTACCCTACCACGGCTCAAAAGAGTCGTGCAAACAGGTAGTAGTTGGGTGCAGTCCTGAAGCACTTGGTGGCAGTGACAGTTAGATAGGATCCGTCTCTCTCGGTATTGGGAGTTGATATCGCGCTGTGTCAACGAGAGCCATTACACACAGTCGTCCCTGGCCAGGGCAAGCGAGATACACTGGTAGGTTTCCAGTGCTATCTCAGGATGTTCTGGGCTACACTCCGACACGACTTGTACCGCTATTAGGAGACTGACGTTTACCGCCCCTACGCCCGCCATGCGATATTCTCAGACGAACAGACCGGACTGTACGAAGACTGTCACATTCAGGCTCAGTAGGAGTTCAGATGGGTTTCACCTCGTCCGTCTTCTTATCGGCATCTACCTGGGGGCCGTTACACATAGCTAGTGCCGCTTGCGGTCTGTGGTTAAACCCACTGCCAGCG
This sequence comes from Agapanthus africanus, assembly GCA_030015575.1. NCBI lineage: Eukaryota > Viridiplantae > Streptophyta > Magnoliopsida > Asparagales > Amaryllidaceae > Agapanthus > Agapanthus africanus. Next base: position 509,201,546 of record JASDDO010000026.1, on the reverse strand, counting down.
TAGTGTCGAGCCTTTAGAGTCCCACACAGAGAGCTATTCGCCTTTAGGCAAAAGAGTAGAGGTCGCATGGTTTTGCGAGAGGGTTCGGTCACATCCGCGTACTTGTGCACGTTTAGTGTCCGGGCAGTTATTATTAGCGGGCTTTGGGTTAAGCCAGATCCTAGTATAAGTTTTGGGATTGATTTTATCTCGTTTGCATTCGTGTTCCTCGGAACGCGGATGAGGATGTGTATGCACGGTTGACAGAGACAGAGGCAGAGGATTCTCATTAGGGTTGTTGACTGTTGACGTTTGCTAAACCCTAATGAGAATAAGAAATATGATTAATGATAATATTAATTAAGTATTATTGTGCCATGGTTGGGTTGAAAGGTTGACTTTGTTGACTTGTTGACTTTGTTAACCTGTTGACTTTGTTAACCGGTTGACTAGGTTAGACTTGTTGACCACCATCATGACAATGGCTATCATTTCTTGGCATTGACTTTTGCTTGCTTGATGGTTCACAAATTATATTTAATGCATGAAATGATATTGCCATTTGATATGATAACAACCATCACATAATACTCAATTATTATTATTTGTTATCATAATTTTGGATTATGAGAGCATGGGTGAGAAAAGTCTTGCTCATTCTTTCATTTCCATTCTCTCTCATGCTCAAGCTCTCCCTCTTCATGTTGCTCTCTCTCTCTCTCTAGTTCATGGTTCTATTGTCTCATGTGTTGAGAAGCAAGAACCATAGAGATCAAAACCCATTACACTTCTCTACTCATCCTAGTACACAAGGTCTAGAGGGCCAAGTGTTCTAGTCTCTTCTAGTTTGAAGTAGAAGCCAAAAGGTAGAAGCTTTCGGGTGGATCCATCTTCGGCGCGAGGAGACGACGAGGTGAGGTCGATCCGACCACCGCAAGGAGTTGAAGACGAAGGAGTTCAAGTTAAGATATAACCCCCTAACCGAGTAAGTAAAACTCCTAGTTAGGTTGTTAGATAGTTGTTTAACAAAGATCTGTATTTTGAGTCCATGTTACCACCCTAGAAAAAATCGTTTTTCACCATTTCCACAACCTTAAAGAACCGGGGACGGGTAACGTGTACTTACATCGATGCCCTGCCTTGATAATCCTACGACTAGGGATCTTTATAAGGATGTGCTTTTAGATTACCCAGCCCTCACTAGTGTGACTGCCATCACAACGCTGGTAATCAAGCAAAGATCCTAAGAGCTCCACTAATGTGTATAGGCGATATGCTAAAAGAAATACATGCACACATTAAAGTAGAAACAAACCAAGTAGCATACTACCATTTCGAGCAAGATTGTCTATACAACTGTGAATATCCCAAGCTTCCATCAAGTAATATACAAACTAGTATGATACAGTAATGGCCTTTAGGGCATATACATTAACAATCTCCCACTTGCACTAAGGCCATGTACTGGCGTATCGAAAACCTATCATCTCGATCAGCCGCTTGAACTGAGTCTGGGGTAAGGCCTTCGTGAATGGATCTGTAGTGTTATCTTCCGTAGCAACCTTCCGAACCTCGATCTCCCGGCGATCCACGATCTCCCTGCTCAGGTGATACCGCCTCAAGATATGTTTGGACTTCTGATGGGACCTGTGTTCCTTCGCTAAAGCTATAGCCCCGATGTTGTCGCAATACAGCGGTATTGGATCAAATATGGTAGGAACCACCTGAAGCTCCGTGAGGAACTTCTTCATCCAGACAGCTTCCTTTGCGGCATCGTAAGCAGCTATGTACTCCGCTTCCATAGTTGAGTCAGCAACGGTTTCCTGCTTGGAGCTCTTCCAGCAAACCGTCCCTCCATTGAAGGTAAAGACATAACCCGATATGGACTTGGAGTCATCCTTGTCACTCTAGAAGCTGGAGTCAGCAAAGGCCTCGATCTGGAGGTCTTTTCCGCCATACACCAAGAACATCTCCTTAGTTTTTCTCAGGTACTTGAGAATGTTCTTTACTGCTATCCAGTGTTTCTCCCCTGGGTCCGACTGATACCGGCTTACAATGCTCAATGCGTATGCTATATCTGGTCTGGTACACAACATCGCATACATTATAGAGCCTACCGCAGATGCCTAGGGTATAGATGACATGCGAGCCCTTTCCAAATCAGTCTTGGAAGACATCTCTTTGGAGAGGGTGATTCCGTGAAAAGCCGGTAGATTACCGCGCTTGGAATCTTCCATAATGAATCGTTTCAGTATAGTGTCGATGTACCTGGACTGTGAAAGTCCCAACATTCTCTTAGATCCATCACGATAGATCTGGATCCCCAAAATGTAGTTGGCATCGCCCATATCCTTCATGGAGAACCTCTGTGACAAGAATCATTTGACTGACTGTAGCATAAGAATATCATTTCCTATTAGGAGAATGTCATCCACGTACAAGACGAGGAATACCACAGTTCTCCCTACAATCTTACTGTAAATACATGGTTCATCTGGGTTTTTGATAAAGTCGAATTCTTTGACAGTATCATCAAAGCAGATGTTCCAACTCCGCGATGCCTGCTTCAGTCCATAAATGGACTTGAGCAACTTACACAGTTTACCGTTGCTCCCACTCTGAATGAATCCCTCCGGCTGATCCATATAGACGCACTCTTCTAAATTTCCATTTAGGAAAGCCGTTTTTACGTCCATCTGCCAGATCTCATAATCGTGGAATGCAGCAATGGCAAGAAGGATCCGAATGGATTTAAGCATAGCCACTGGAGAAAAGGTTTCGTCATAGTCCAAACCAGGTCTTTGACGAAAACCCTTTGCAACAAGTCTAGCTTTATAGGTTTCAACCTGCCCATCTACACCAATCTTCTTTCTGAAGATCCATTTGTAGCCTACTGGTTTTACCCCTTCTGGAGCAAAGTCCAAAGTCCACACTTTGTTGGTGTACATGGACTCCATCTCGGTCCGCATTGCATCCAGCCATTTTACTGAGTCACCGCTCTGAATGGCTTACTGGAAGCTAGTAGGCTCATCATAATCCATGGTGCAATCCTCTCTATTCCCGTCTATGAGAAAACCGTAGTATCTCTCGGGCGGATGAGATTGCCTACTACTCCTGCAGAACGGCGCAGGAATGTCCGGTTCTCCTGAAACTTCTGGTTCTTCCAAGCTTTCTGCAATAGCTTGTGGTTCTGGAATTTCTTCTAGTTCTATTGCGCTCCCACTTATCTGACTTTCTAAAAATTCAGTTTCCAAGAAGTGGGCATGCTGAGAAACAAAAACCTTTTGTTCCTTTGCGGAATAGAAAAGATACCCCTTGGAGTTCTTGGGGTATCCTACAAACTTACATAGTACTGAGCGTGCCTCGAGCTTGTCCGCATGCTGCTTCTTTACAAAAGCTGGATATCCCCATGTCTTAAGATACTTAAGACAGGGTTTCTTCCCACTCCACATCTGATATGGGGTGGTAGGCACAGTCTTGGTTGGAGCCTTGTTCAAAAGATATGTAGCTGTTTCTAGTGCATAACTTCAGAAAGATCGCGGCAACTCAGCCTTACTCATCATGGAACGAACCATATCCAATAGGGTTTGATTCCGCCTTTCAGATACACCGTTGTGTTGTGGTGTGTATGGAGGAGTAAGCTGAGAGAGAATTCCATTCTCTTTTAAGTAGTCCAGAAACTCGGCACTCAAGTATTTACCACCTCGATCAGATCTCAGTGTCTTTATACTTTTGCCTGTTTGTTTTTCAACTTCATTCTTGTATTCCTGAAATTTCTCAAAGGCCTCGGATTTATGCTTCATCAGGAAGACATGTCCATACCTAGAGAAATCATTCGTAAAACTAATGAAGTATGAATAACCATTTCGCGCATGTGTAGACATTGGACCACACACGTCACTGTGTATGAGTCCTAAGAGCTCGCTCGCTCTTACTCCGTGTCCAGTGAACGGAGTCTTTGTCATCTTTCCCATGAGACAAGATTCACAAGTGGCATAAGACTAATACTCGAATGGATTCAAGTATCCCTCTTTATGTAACTTTGTTAACCGTGTCTTATTAATGTGACCCAGTCTACAATGCCATAAGAAAGCCTGATTTGTTTCCGGAGACTTTCTTTTAAGTGTGTTCTGGACACTGAAAATCTGAGCATGATTTAATACGTATATCCCGTTTTCTAATGTACCTGACCCAATCAGAACTTGATTTAGGTGGATGTGGACCACATCGCTTACAAAAGTAAAATCATATCCTTCCTTAGAAAGTAAGGATACAGATATGATATTACAAGTCGCACCTAGTACATAAAAACAGTTACACAGAATCAATATCTGCCCAGTTGTCAGTCCAAGATGATACCCCCCTACGGATTCAGCGTCCATGCTCATTCCGTTAGCAACCCTGAAAGTCATATCACCTTTCCTGATAACCCTACGGTTTCTCAGAGCCTGTAATGAATTACAGATGTGAGATCCTGATCCGGTATCCAATACCCAGGAAGTAGGGTTAACTGACATACAGTTCTCTACTACATACACACCCGAACCCGAAGCCACAACATGTTTCGAATCCTGGCTACTGGCTTTGCTAGCCCTGCAATCCTTCTGCCAATGTTCATTCCCGTAACAATAGGAACGTCCCTCCTTTACTACATCCAGTCCTGAAACTTTTGCCCTTCCCTTTCCTTCTACTTTCCTGGTTTCCTTCAGGGTATAAGTAGAGGGCAGAGACTGTAGAATCAAGTCAGTGTTTGACCCGTTCTTCAACGTGGTCTTCAGGTCCGTGAGCTCATGATAGCTGGTCTGTGTAAAGACGTTGCCCCCTAAGATGACCCGATAGCTAATCTCGCTTGAAGCAATTCGTTCGAGGTCTCATATCTTGCGATATGAGATTGCTCTCCATATAAATCTTTGTTATGGAGGAAGATAGAAACTAAGTCCATCTTCTCGTGCTGCCTCTGGTATACACCATCAACTGAGGCCAACACGAGACACTTGGATTTCGCACAGTCTTTTTTCGATGTCTTACGGATAAAAATATCCGTGACAGGGGAAACTGGTCCTGAGACGGTAGGGGTTTGATTAGTTAAGAGGTGTCCCAGCTTGTCATAGGTAATGGACATCTAGACAGACCTTTTCCAATCATAATAGTCAGATTCAATCATTTTATTATCTAGATATAACCTATGTGTGGTCACTGGGTCGCTGCAATTAGGAGAGAGAGAAGAAAACACTCAGTATGATGCTATTGCAAGTTTAGATTGGTTTTTAGTTAATCTAAACAGGATGGCTCCCGCTGTTTCTTGAATCCTTCCTAAAACCAAAAAGGAATAATTAGTTGGGATCAATCTCACCGTATAATACTTGCTTAACCGTTCAGCCAGGCCAGTGTTGGTACTTCGAGGGAGGTTTTCCAACGCTTTCGCGAAGTTCCTTAATTAAAGAACCTCTTTTCCCTGTGGGCGTAGCCCCACTAACACCTTTCTAGACACCTACTTGGTTTATATCATTGATCGTTAAGTGAGAATGTTCCCGAGGAGTAGCATATACTCACAGTAGGATCGGGATCCAAATATCATCGTGTGATAAAACTGAAGGAATTCTACCAGAATCATCACTCTAAACGGTATGCAGCGCTAGCAAGTTTCAGTTTCTTTAGAAACTCCCGATGTGGATTTTTGCCCCATGCTCTTATGACCTTGACGAAGGTCAACAAATCATAAGTCGCATGTCAAGTTCTATCCGTCATTTTCCAGGTTAATTTTAACCCACCCGTATATACCCTTGACGAAGGTCAACAAGGTAATACGACTGTCCCAAACCAACGTATCTATCTATGCTACATATGAACACCCAACAGCTACCAATCACTATGCCTTGACGAAGGTCAACAAACATAGCTTGAATACTATTGAATATTCATATGAAATGATGGAGGGCTACGAAAGGTTTTGGCGAAACCGTGAACGTATTGAACTTGATATAATCGAAGGAACGAGATAGCTTTTAAAAGGAGTAGTTCAAGCTCTGCGTTTAAAAGTTGGTTTTTGAAAAGAACCGAGTGGTTTTAAAATTGGTCTAACGACTTTACTTTGGTTTATTTTCTTGCATTAATTTAATGCGTCCCATCATTTAATCCTACCATTGCAGAAAACAACGAAAATATGATGTACGCTTATGCCATCCGCATTCGCCACGGGGCCTCTTCATCACCCGTTAGGTTACTTAACTAACGACAGAGCAGGGGCTGGACTAGCGCGGATGCAAAACATAAGCAATGCCTAAATAGATATCATATATAGATATATACATTCGTCAGATGCAATGATAGCCATTCCAGATCACAGATGAACACATTGGATATACTAGGAATCCGCATTTCGTTCGAGCCTGCAACGAAAAGCGGATTACACGGTCGCGATGAATAGCCAAGACCCCACCCTAGACCCCTACGGGTGCGACAAACTACCCGCCAAATACCCGAAGCGAAGCAACCTCCCTCAACTACGTGAGTAGGTCACTCGACACTTCGAGATATCCGGTAGTTTGTGCACCCCACCTTGGGTCTATCCTAGGAGCAAAAATAGTAAAAGAAATTATACAATGGCGGCTACAACCTCATCCCGGATGTGCGGCCATACAAATAATATTACATCAATTACATATTACATAATATGAAAAGTAAAGAAAACTCTCATCTCACAACCCCCCGGCTATTCATCCGCGACAATCCAACGAATTCATATACACAAACCATCAACATTACAGATCACAGATATGTATAACCTCCACTAATCGACGTATAGCGATTAGCAGACGTTCAATACATATATCACATCACAGATATAACCCATTAGCTAAAGTTTACAGAAGTTCGATCAAAATACGGATTTGTAACCACCCCAAACACAAATTTGTTCACTGGAAATTCTGGGCAGAAACAACATATTCTAAAAATTCCAAAACAGCACACTGAGTATACTGCAGTAAAAACGATCCACGGCCGAGTCAACTCGGCAGCGGATCCGCGGCCTAACGTGTGTTTTGGCCGCGGTTCCGCGGTGAGTTGGTCGACTCGCTGGCTCATTTTTGCTGTGTGTTTACAAAAAACTCTGAGCCGATTTTTAAGATGTGTCAAATTATTTTTAGAGCAGTTTAAAAATCGGCAGAAAGTTCAGTTCTCGGGCGTATTTTGTGATTTTTTCTCCGATCGAAATTCTAAATACTTTGCTAACATTCTAGATAGTGTTTAGCTAGGCTCTGATACCACTGTAAGTCCACGTTACCCCTCCCGGTTCTTACGGGCATGCGAAAACGGTAAAAAACCGAATTTTTAAGGTATGGGTAACATGGACTTTAGAATAGGATCTTTGCTAAACAAACATCTAGCAACCTAACTACAAGTTTAACTACTATATTAGGGGTTATACTTAGGTCTTGAACTCCTTCTCTTCTTTCTCCTTGGAGTGGTTAGATCGGCCTCACCTCGTCGTCTCCTCTTGCCGAAGATGAATCCACCCGAAAGCTTCTACCTTGGGCTCCTACCTCAACCGAGAGGAAACTAAAGTCCTTGGCTTGCTAGACCTTGTACTTTAGAATGAGTAGAGAAGTGTTTTTAGGGTTTCATCTCAAACGCTCATGTTTCTCAACTCATGAGACATGAGAGCCATGAGAAGAGAAGAAGAGGGAGAGCTTGGATGAGAGAGAATGAGAATGATAGAATGAGCTTGACCTTTTTACAACCATGCTCCCAAAAAGGAAAATAATCATGATAATAATGATAATTAAGTATTTGTGATGGTTCATATCAATGGCTATTATCATTTCATGCATTCATTTTGTAAAGAACAACAAGAAAGCAAAAGTCATAGCCATGAAATGATAGCCATGAAATGATGATGGTCATTGAGTCCAAAATAGTCAACCGGTCAACAAAATCAACAAGTCAACAAAAGTCAAACTTTCAACTCAAGCATGGCACAATAATACTTAATTAATATTATTATTAATCATATTTCTTATTCTCATTAGGGTTTAGAAAAAGTCAACAGTCAACAACCCTAATGAGAATCCTCTGCCTCTGTCTCTGTCAACTGTGTATACACACCCGCATCTGTGTTCCGAGGAACACGAATACAAAGAGATAAAATCAATCCCAAAATGTATACTAGGATCTGTCTTAAACTAAAGCCCGCTAGTAATAACTGCCCGGACACCAAACATGCACAAGTGCACGGATGTGAACGAACCCTGTCGCAAAACCATACGACCTCTACTCTGTTTTGCCCAAAGGCGAATAGCTCTCTGTGTGGGACTCTAAAAACTCGACACTACGCTGGCAGTGGGTTTAACCGCAGGCCGCAAGCGGTACTAGCAGTACGTAACGGTCTCCAGGTAGATGCCGATAATAAGACAGATGAGGTGGACCCATCCAAACTCCTACTGAGCCTGAATGTGACAGTCTCCGTACAGTCCGGTCTGTTCGTCTGAGAATATCACATGGCGGGCCTAGGGGCGGTAAACGTCAGTCTCCTAATAGCGGTACAAGTCGTGTCGGAGTGTAGCCCAGAACACCCTGAGATAACACTGGAAACCTACAAGTGTATCTCGCTTGCCCTGGCCAGGGACGACTATGTGTAATGGCTCTCCTTGACACAGCGCGATATCAACTCCCAATACCGGGATAGACGAATCCTGTCTAACCGTCACTGCCTCCAAGTGTTTCGTGACTGCACCCAACTACTACTTGTTTGCACGACTCCTTTGAGCCGTGGTAGGGTAGTAATCAAAGTACAGTGGGAACACACTCGAGGCGAAGTGACAGTGTCAAGTCAGCGGACTAAGCTGTACTCATGTCACCTGGGAACTGATAATTAACGATAGGTATAGTACCAACCAACAGTTCCCGACGAGTCCTGTCCAGTGTACTCGTGACCTAACGAGCACCCGCATACTATCTCAAGTACGACGTACTGACGGCTGTGGGATAGACCGTCTCACCTGCTGGGATGAGAAGCGCATACGCTAGTCTACTCCGGAGTATCGATGCCCTGTCTCGATAATCCTACGACTAGAGATCTGTATAAGGATGTGCTTGTAGATTACCCAGCCCCCACTAGTGTGACTGCCATCACAATGCTGGTAATCAAGCAAAGATGCTAAGGGCTCCACTAATGTGTATAGGCGATATGCTAAAAGAAACACATGCACACATTAAAGTAGAAACAAACCAAGTAGCATACTACCATTTCGAGCAAGATTGTCTATACAACTGTGAATATCCCAAGCTTCCATCAAGTAATATACAAACTAGTATGATACAGTAATAGCCTCTAGGGCATATACACTAACAGATTACACCTCATTATGGTTTAAACCTTTTGGATTAAAAGGTTATTGAGGTGGAGGATGAGGTGTTTATTGCATATTTTGTGGCATGGCTTAATAGTGACCCATGGTTACTATTCTAAGCATGCTTAGGTTTTGTTTGCTGTGAGATTATTGTTGACTTGAGATTTTTTGGTTGACTTAAAATATTTTTGGAGTCTTGAGATATTTTTATGGATGGCTCCATTATTTATTACTAATCTCACAACACACAAAACACTAAGCCATTATTCATTCTCTCTCCTATAACACTCTCATCCTCATGGAATCTTCTTCCTCCTCCACCCAAACCTTCTCATGTGTTGAGAAACCTTGGGTGACTTGAGACAAATTAACCCTTCATCACTCTCTACTTCTTCTACGGTATTTAGTGTAGCGATCTACGTACCCTAGTTATCTCGGATATGAGGTTGGAGCTCGATTCATAGACTCTCGGGTGGATCATCGTCGATGGAGGGAGACCGGAGATCAAGCTTGATCAAGGAGGCCTCTGGGAGCTTGGGAAGGTGGTTGAAGACCGAAGAACACGGATCAATTCAGTATAATCACTCTAACCCCTTAGTTTAACTCCTATGCATGTTTTTGTTATCTAGGGCTTATGGGTCGATCCGGGTTATCGGGTAGTTCTAGTGCCGGTTTTTAAAAATTTTTGTTCCACAATGCTCACAGTTTGATAGTCGGGGTGCTTGCATAACCCGACATGGTATCAGAGCCACTCCATAAGCCTTAGTTAACTCATTGTGACATTAGAAATCCGTCATTTTTGTCATGCAAAAACTGTCGACAAAAACAGTTCCAAAAACTGAAAGTTTTGTGAAGTTTGCACACCCCGCGGGCTCACGGTTTGAACTGAGAAGCCGCGGGATAGTGCATGGGCACTCCAGAGAATCTCCATGGGGGACCGAACGGCTGGGCCCACTCCCCAAGACCACCACAAGGTGGTCTTGGCGGTGGGGACCTAAAACTGCCTCATCTTGGGCAGTTTCGGGTCTGCCTCAACCCCTGGACACCTCGTGGTGGCCTCGGGGGTAAGGTACCCCCTCTTGGCCCCCCGACTCGAATTTAATTTCGTGCTTCATTCTTTAGTTCAAAATACTTAGCCATTTTCATGGTGGCTTCACACAAGACTCTCATCTTCTCATGCTTGCTTCTTCTACCTCCACCCTAAAAGTCTCATGTGTTGAGAATCTTAGGGTGTTATGAGACATATTAATCCATCATTAGACTCTACATCCTTTAGGCTATCTAGTTTAGCGAACTAGATACCCTAGTTACCTCAGTTTTGAGGTTGGAGCTCGAACTACAAATTCTCAGGTGGATCATCTTCGACCGAGGGAGACTGACGATCAAGCTTTATCATGGAGGCCTCCATGAGCTTAGGAAAATGGTAAATGACCGAAGGATTCGAATCATTCGGTATAATCATTCTAACTTCTCTTTAGTTTGCTAGCTTATAGTTTTATAGTAGATCTGGATTATCGGGTTGTTCTAGCACCAGTTTATAAAATTTTTGTTTCGCAAACGGTCACGGTAGATGGCCAGGACGCTGGAATAACCCAACAGATAGTATAGGGACTCAGATCCCCTTATTACTCAATCTGATATGGGATCGTGGAACAATACATTTCATTTTCCCCAACCGTTGTTCCGTGGTTAGAACGGAATAATCTCGAAAACCCATTATCCTTGTCTAACAAATTAAATTAACATATTACCTGCAGCTATCTTACGCAGTATACCATACTTTACCTGATGTCTACAGTACAAACATCATACATCTACATACATATGATATCATATATTACACACACTTGTTCTCTTTACCATTACTTTCTGTTGAGAAAATCCTACCCCAGTGTAACTCGCTGACGGACTTCCTTTCCCTTTCTCTATCTTTAGAACATCCGTTAGATGATGACAAGCTTGATGAAGAAGGAGACGATGGAATGGAGCCCACTAATGAATACTATGGGGAGCTGACGTAAGAGTATTATGGTAGCTCTTCTATTGCCCACCTGTTTAAGGCTTGCTTTCTTTTAATCAATGTAATCAAACTATTTAGATTGCTTTATGTATTTTGAGATGTAATAATTTTAGTTAATGGAAATAAATGCTTCTACTTTTATTATCAGTTTTGGTATATTGTCTGCATGATTTATTTATACACTTAACGTAACTGTATCGAGAAAAGATAACCTCGACACAGTTAGGTTGCGGACCTTAGCACGTTACTATTTCCGTAATTTTAGGAAGCGGGGTGTGACACATTTTTGATCGCATTGCATGTAGATAGATACTTTTGATCTGTGTTTGCTTAATAAGTATAGGAAAACAGGTACTGGAGCAATTTGCGGACTTGCGAACTTAAAATGAAGCAATTTGGACTAGTCAAAGTCAACAAGTCAATGGTCAAACCCTGGAGATTTCATTGAATCCCAAATAAAAATATCAATTTTCCAAAAACACAGGAATATGACCAGAAGACCACTGAAAAAAACCTGAGATCAAACTCATCAGAGAGCCGGTGGATTAGCGGCCTGGATAGAAAAATTATGGGCAGAAACATGGTCTTACGGGCATCGCATGAGGCGAAATTTCAGGCACCTCTTGGTCATTTTAAGGAGGGTCTTATCATTGCTACAGTTGCCCAATCCTGTCCCTATAAATACATCAGATCTGTTTCCAAAGAAACCATGTATAATTTTCCTCAAAATAGTGATAAAATAGTATAGTTTTCTTCTTCTTCTTCTTCTTCTTCTTCTTTCTTCCATTAAAATTGCAGTGAGAGAATTTGAGTGGGTGATAAATGAAAATTGAGAGTTTATTTCTTGTCTTGTTGTATTTATTGCCTAGTTGGTAACTTAGTTATATTTATTGCTTGTTATTTTCTTTACTAAAGTAGTTGTTGGTTTTTATTATCTTCTTCTTCTCTTTTCTTTTATCTTTACAAATTATGATGCTCAAGTATGATTTTTGTCTAAGTGAGATCCCAATTAGCTAGTTGCTCTTTTCTACCTTCTTTCTTTTCTATTTTCTTCTCTACTTCTTATTTTCTTTTCTTTTTAAACATGAGTGAGTAATTTTCTCACTTGTTAGAGTAGAATAAAGAAAGAAATTTTGAGAGAAGAGAATCTCTCACACTCTTTTTTTTGCCCAACAACTTGAGTTGAACTTCCATCAAAACATTCATAATCCGCTCGCTACGGCATCCTATCCTTTATGATAGTGGTGATGACATCCTAGTGAGACCGGTTTTGGTTAGCTTGACCGGAGCTTATGGTTAAGAATCAAGAACGGACTGATAAGGACCAATGAGAAGAGACTAAGCGTTGGAAAGCTTAGTTTATACTCGTATGTACTCTTCCTAGTCGTTCTAATCTCCGTTGTTGCTGATTACTGTAACATCAATATTAAGAGAGGTAAATGAAAGAAGTGAGCGAATTTCTAACTCAAACTAATCTAATTCTTACCCTAACAAGATTTCTTTAACATACATATCCGAACATATAGTTAGGATTGAACAAATTTGGACAAATATGACTTAACTCGTTAAAACATAAAGAAAAAGACTCCTATTTTTTCGTGGATTGACCCGCACTCAACCAGTTAGCTACCAAATGAATCCGTCTTGATTGCGGAATAGGACTTTAAAAGCATGGTGCAAAATTCTTTCAATCACTTGTTCGGTTATGGCTGTTGCGAAAAGTGTTTTTAGCAAAAGTGCCATGTAGAAATCTCTTTAGGTAAAAAGTGCTGTTGTAAAATGTGCTTTTTGATTTGAAAATCTGTTTGGTTCAAAAATCCGTTAGGAGTTGCAGAAGTGCTATTGACTGTTTAAATAATCATAAAGGGCATCATTTTTCTTAACATTTAAGAAAAATTAGTGAAAAAACATCATTGTTTTAATTTAAAATTTATTTCAAAAGATTCATATAGATCTAAAGATTTGCACAAAAATATCTGCAAAAAATTATTTGAGATCTATCCTCTCAAACTATGGATTTTTTGTCGAAATCGAGAGGCTTCGATCGTCTGATTTATGAAGCTCAAAATTTATTGTCGATCAACATCTCGATGATCGTGTCTAGTCCAGGGGCCTCAATCATCTAGGGTTCTTCGTCATCATCATCTTTTAGGGTATCGATCTTCGGGACTTGATCGCTCTGGGGGTCGTGATCGTCTCAATCGTTCAGAGTTTCGAACTAGAGATGATTTGGAGAGAAATCAAGTGAAAAGATCAAGCTGGATGATGATGATGAGGAGATGATAGGAATAAGAAAAATTAAGAAGAGTTTTTTCCTTAAAGATTTATCTTTTAGCTTCTGAAAAAAGAAGATTTTCCTTTTTTTTTAGCTCCAAAAGAGCTTTTTGGCATATGGTATATGACATGTTTGGTATTTTTCTTCAAAAATGCTTTTCAGATTTAAAAGAGTTTTTGGGAGCTCAAAACGTTCAACCAAACGGGCCCTTATTCAGTTTGAAACACAAAAAGATGTCCAAAAATACAATTAATTAAATAGATGACTATATAATCTGCATATATGAAAGGATGGGATGTTAACTAGTTATTCAAAATGTCGAACTCAAACTCTAAGGCCATTAATAAATTGATATCCAAAACAGCATGCATCAAGTAGCTGATCTCTCTTGACTTCATGAAGTCAATAGGTTGAAGAATTCCAAACTTCACTTTCTCATCTTTTACTTTTAAGTCTACTCTGCTAGGTTCGTTGTGGGTTGTTTTCATGGACATTAATAACTTTGTACTCTCTCATTAAAATATTGAAAGAGTAGTAGGCAGTAAGCCCATCATAGTTGCCTAGTAGGCAGAAAGAAGGAAGGAAACCCTACGGGGCATATAGGTTAGAGGAAGAATGATGCTCACCACGTCTTTTTTTACTTGACGTTTTAGAGTAATACACAACGACTAAGAAAAACATTATCGCTTTCTTAATATCAGTAATTAATCTACCGCCACATCACCACTAAAAAAATCATACCGCTTCCGCCCTCAACTATTTACTATATCAGCAATTAATCTACTGCCATATCACCACTAAAAATTAATTTTCTAGGCTATTTTTGGTACTATATCATTTATTAATATCTTTATCATTAATAATATTTTCGTTATTCCAAAACGTCAAGTAAACCGAGACACTTTTTTCTCTGCAAAATGTCAAGTAAAAATGGACGAACGGAGTATTTTTTTTTCGTCGAAGGGTAATAGGATTGGAGGCTGCCAGTTCAAAAGAGTTTATGTCAAAATGTCGGAACTTAAATGAGTGTGGTCTGATATCCATATACTATGGACAAATGTGCGGATATACTGTTATTATGGCTGAACAGGTCACCCATGGACAGATATTCGATTGAATCAAGATCAAGATAATATGGGGGAAAAAGAAAATTCAATTTAACTTGTAATGTTACTTTAGTGATCATGGAAAGAAGAAAGTAGAAAAATCTCTCATAGACTATCTAAAAACTTGTAGTATATATACATTTTTGGCATCGAATTATTCTGGACATGCCATCTGGGTAAATCCCCAGAAGAGTCAATCAGATAGACACGATGATGCAAATGTTCATCTCATTATCGAACATTTAGATTAAGGCATCCACGTTAGAGAAATTAGTAAAAATCCGAATGAAACACATCTAGCAATATATTTGCAGCATTTGAACGACTTTGTGGTTCCTCTCCCATAAGGCCTGCTAAATCTGTTAGCACTAGTACAAAGATAGTTTGTCCTTACGGGTGGGAAAAACCGTAGGGACAATGTTCCAACCATAGTGACAAACAGTGCCTCTACGATGGTAACAGTAGGGATAAGTTTATAGAAAAAATTAACTTTTGTAGTTTCTCCTACGGTGCCGGCAGAAAAACCTCTATTGTGGGAACTGCACGAGCAATAACGGAGGCTTTTTTTTAAAAAAAATAAAACAAAAAAAACCTACCTTTTCCCAAATCATCCTCCTCTCCTCTCGATACGTCGACGACGAAATAATTATAAAAAAAAACCCAAAATCCCTCCTCCGACGACGACCTTAGGGATTGGGTTTAGGCTTAGGAATTGGGTTTTTTATTCCATGTTATGTAACGTTTTACAAATCGTTTTGACGAATTTTCCGATAATCGGTAAACTAATTTGTGTTTTCCGTAAAATCCAAGATATAATCATTTTTTCAATATAGACTTACATGCACCTAGTTTAACTATGTAATTGCTAGTATGTGGTATTTATTTAGTCACTTGTAATTATTAGATCACTTAAATATTTATCCATAATTTATTATTTCAAATATTATTATAACCTTTTATTTATACATTTAATTAATAGTAATTAAAAATTAGAATGGGTTAAATATATAAATGTGAACCATGCCAACTTAAATACAAGTTTACAAATTTGTTTTCTTTTCTCCACTTATCTCCATGGTTCTAGACTATTCTATGATTAAGAAAATTAGAAAATAAAATGAATTAAAGATAAGATTGATGTGAGGTGCATTAATTGAGGCTTAAGGGTCATCTTAATCTAGAATTTTCCACACTCACACAAACCCCCCTCCTCTTCCTCCTTGGTCGAGCCCCCCTTCAACGGCCCCAAATTTTCCCCACCTCTTTTTCCATCTCAAAAATCCCCAAAAATCCATCAAAAATCCACATTTAATCTCACAAATTCCAAATTAAACCCTTACCCATTTCTCCTTGTCCTAATATACCTTGGATCTTGGAGTAAGAAGCTATTTTGGAAGGTCAAATGGCTAGCTAGATCTACAAATTTGTGAGGTATAAATACTAACCCTATTGATTAATTGTTGATTAAATTCTTAAAACAAACTTAATTAGGTATTTATATGGCGCTATATTGCAAGTTAGAAATTTCAAGATAAGGGTTTGATTTTGAGTTAGGGTTTTAACCTCACAACTAGGATTTGCTAAGTGTAGTTTGCAATCTAGTAGCTTTACACACCTAATCTAAGTGTTATCTTGTTAAAGCGGCTTATAATTTTACTAAATAAGCGTTTATGCAAGAAAATTGTAGGATCGTGTGGGTTTGTATAAGATTACATTAGTTAGTGAAACATGGCTTTTTAAGATGTTTAATTGTGTGGCTTAATTAAGTTGTTAAGTGATTATGGTGGCCACAAGATCGCTAATCTACGAGGTTTTGCACCAAAATTCCTTTGGGTTGCTTACTTGGTTTTCGGTATAATTAGACGTTGGTTTTATTTGACATTGTGATGATATATATATTATCTTCTATGATATATATTGTATTGTGAATGAGCGATCGGTATGATCAGATTCTAGGCTTAGTGGTTGTGTCGTTTAGCGATCTTAGTTGAGGTTGTGGCGATATTGTACGCGTTTTGTGCACTAAGTGCACAATGTATCTATCTTGTGGACGTTTATTCTTGCGTTTCGTTATCTTTGTGACGGCTCAGGATATTTAGCCTTATGTATTGTGTTTGTGAAATTTTAGGAACGATTGCGGGAACTTCGGACGCTAGAAAAGGGAAGCAGGTGGTTGGATTTACCTAGCTCGAGATCATCGGTGAGTAGATTCAACATTTACGGGGAAATCGCCCGTATGGCGTTATGCGTCAGGGCTGTATATGATATTATAGCCGCATATTTATATGCATATATGTTGACTGTGCATGAGCATCATTGCATACCATTACTTGTTGTGTCTTGACTTAGTACCTAGTGGACACTGCACCATTACTGATGGCTCATGTTGCACGAGCACTAAATTGTATGCTACACCCACACCGTCGGTAATTGCTATAACACGCACAACCTATACACATATGTGATATTGTGCTCGTTATTGATATTTAGACGTTGATCCTTGTTCTATTATGCATATGAAATGCATCATGCATACATAGTTACATGTATACACCCATACCTTGCTATAACTACATGTACACCTTTATATGATGTTGCATTGATTTTGGAGCAATTGGGAACCACATGAAATATTTAAAAACTGGATTCATTTAAAAGAGCGGTTTTCCCTTGATATGCTCATATTACTGTTTTATGTTGCACATATCATATTTCATGGATTTACGTATTGAGATACGGATTTCATGTGATTTATGGATTTGACAACCGTGTGGATATTTCAAGAAAGTATGCATTGTTTTGAAAACCTGGTTTCTCTTGATATGATATTTCGGTGTATCTACCATGAGTTTTCTCGGTTCTGAGACTTGTGTTAAAACCCGATTCGAGGAGCGGTAGGCACCGTCTGCGGGTACATGGTGGACCCGGTATGGTACCCCGGGACAAGAAATGGTTTTTGTGGTGTAGAAAATGAGCCTGGCGGAGGGAATACTATCTACCGGTGATAGTATAGAATCCGACGGATATCCGGAAGATACCGTGTAGGAGTTATGGTACGAG
This sequence comes from Agapanthus africanus, assembly GCA_030015575.1. Taxonomy (NCBI): domain Eukaryota; kingdom Viridiplantae; phylum Streptophyta; class Magnoliopsida; order Asparagales; family Amaryllidaceae; genus Agapanthus; species Agapanthus africanus. Next base: position 509,183,756 of record JASDDO010000026.1, on the reverse strand, counting down.
ATATATTGATGTCCGATATGGGTATGCGGCGCCTGAGAGATGAGTATTTACGTGTCGTTGATGGACACGGGTTTTCATGATGTTTCGAGTGTCAATGTTGGACACTCAGGTTCCATGAGATTTACAGATATGAGGGCCGATCAGAGTGACGGTGCCTGAGGTATTGGGATTTGGGGTGTCGTTGATGGACACCGGGATTTTCCACGATGATGATTCATTGATGATGTTATGTTTTATCCCTTCAGCATTTATTTGATATGCATTGCTTCATGTATTTGTAGTACTTAATGGAGTACCTTGATCATGATTGTTGCATATCCATATTGCTATATTTATGCTATCAGATTGCATGTTATAGATTATCGCTGTTCGTGCATACCTACGATTATCTGTATGATGTTACTTACTATTCATGAGTTGGCAACTCACCCCCGTTGTGCCATAGTATTTTGCATGTTAGACCCTCAGAGTAGTCGTGGCAGGGCTTCTTATTATCTCTATTTTTTGCGGATACCGTTACGGTTGGCTGTGAGACCGTTTAGTATAGGTGAGTTGCGGCTATCCGATTCTATCTATTGTACATCTTATTGTATCTAGTATTCTCCATCTACCATTTCCATGTATTGACTTAGAGACGAGTTGTGAGGATCGATATTGTATTATTTTGTGACTCTGGGTGTCGTGCTTGTGTGAGTCGGCCTTTATTATGTAGTTTTACCTCTTATGCTGTTTTTTTCATTTATATTGTCTATTTCTTTGATACGGCGTCGTATATATGCTTGTGGTGGTTGTTTCCACCTTTGGGCATGATTTGCTTCCGTTTGGGGATGCTTTATTTATATTCTATATTTGTACCCGTTTCGGGGCTAATTTTTACAAAGGAGGTGCTGCCGAAATTTTTAAGAAAATAAACTTAAGTTTAAAGATTTTTAATTGAGATTTCCAAATGTTTTTAAAAATGTTTTCATCACTTACTTCTTTTGATGGTTTAGATTTCTGGGTTTTCAGCATACTTAAATTGTGTTACGCTTGTTGATGTCACGTGGTTTGAGTGCCGGTCACGTGCTTAAATTTGGTTCGTGACAAAGTTAGTATCAGAGCATTAGGTTTTACCTTTCGGAGTATAGGATGACCTTGGTATGATGGAGTGGGTAATTTAAGCAGAGTGACGTAGCGTGTGTATGTTCCGCGACATAATTACGACATGGTACTCCGCCTAAGTGACCTTAAAACTTGTTGGTTGAAATTCCTACCGTGATTATATACAGCCTTGTGATTCGATTTCAATGTTCTTATCGAATTCTGCTTTCATTTCCAGCCATTATGCCGCCGAAGACTACGAGGGCGCAGAGAGCGGCCGCGAGAGCCGAGGTCAAGGCAGGCGCGTCGGAGATGAGGACTGACCAGGGCGGTACGCTCGTTGTACAGGAGCAGGTTGATCCACTTTCGACAGACCATATTACTATGCTAGAGGCCGGTATGCAGGATTTGCGCCAGATGATGGGATCGTTAGTTGAGGCCAGTCGAGCACAGAGACAGGAGGTTGACCTACCTGTTACGGGGACCGCGATGGTGCCTACTGTTCTGGCAGTCGTAGCTATAGCTACGGAGGTTATCACCATATCATTATCTAAGTTCATGAGGCTGAAGCCTCCGGTCTTCACCGGCACCGATACAGCTGAGGATCCGCAGTCGTTTATCGATCGGATGGCTAGGATCTGTCGTTCGCTGAGATGCTCCGACGCGAGATGGGTAGAGTTCGCAAGTTTTCGTCTGAAGGGTCTTGCCCAGACCTGGTGCGAGTCTTTAGAGAGGGGCAGAGCCGCAGATCTTTCTCCTATGACCTGGGCTGAGTTCGTGACGGTTTTTCTTGCCCGATTCCTTCCGCAGAGCGTCAGGGATGCTCGAGCTCGCAGTTTTGAGTCGTTACGCCAGACTCCGGGTATGACGGTGGCAGAGTACGATGTTCAGTTTACTCAGCTATCTGTGTATGCTCTATATTTGGTGGACACTGAGGAGATGCGGATCAAGAGATTTGTTCGAGGCCCTATTACCCAGTTGTTCCTCGCTATCTTCTCCCAGCATTTTGACACATATGCAGCCGCAGTGGATGCAACCCTACTGGTTGAGGAGCACCTTTCCGAGACTTCTGTCATTCTGGAACTGAAGATGGTTCGTACTGATGTATCAGCTCAGAGGCAGTTGGGTAGACGCCGCGAAAGATTTCGTTCAGGTCATGGGGTAAGCAGAGGCTTGGGACGAGGCCAGTTATTTAGCTCTTACCTACAGGGTCAACAGTCGTCGTCTGGGTGTTTTGGGTGTGGCAGTCCACATCACCTCGTTAGGGATTGTACCGTGATACGCTAGAGGGAGGCAGCGGTTCCGCATGTTACCTTACCACCTTCACCTCAGAGAGCGTTGCCTCTTACGCCTGTTGTTGCTCCGCGTCAGACTCATGCGCAGAGAGGTCATGGTCGTGGAGGTTTTGTTCAGAGAGGACAAGGTGGCCGAGAAGGAGGACAGCCAGTTGCCGGTAGAGGGTAGGCTCGAGTGTTTGCTTTGACTCATCACGACGCGCAGACGTCTAATGCAGTGGTTTCAGGTACTCTTTCAGTATGTTCTTTCAATGCTCACGTTTTGTTTGATCCGGGATCTACGCACCTGTATGTTTCTACACGCTTCGTGTCGAGGTTGGGCCGAGAGTAGTGTTTGATAGATCAGCCGCTTATTGTGACTATTCCTGTTGACGAGTCATTTATCACGCGACACATGTTTCGGTCGTGTTCCGTTCGTATTGGAGATAGAGATTCGTCCGTCGATTTAACCCTTCTTTAGATGTTGGACTTCGACGTTCTCCTGGGCATGGACTGTTTAGCTACCTGCTACGCGTCCGTGGACTGCCGTAAGAAGACAATCAGGTTTTGTTTTCCCGGCGAGTCAGTTCTTATTGTGCATGGAGACCGTGGTGCCGCCCCTCACAGTTTGATTTCAACCCTTTGCGCTAGTCGTCTTTTGAGAAGGGGATATCAGGGATTCTTAGCTTTCATTCGTGATATCAGAGCCACATTAGATTCGTTGGACCGGGTTCCTATTTTGAGAGAGTTTCCCGACGTTTTTCCCGATGAGTTACCTGGATTGCCATCAGAGCATGAGATTGAGGTTTGCATTGATTTGATCCCCGGCACGGGGCCTATTTCTATATCGCCTTATCGGATGGCCCCGGCCGAGCTTAAGGAGCTTAAGGATCACCTGCAGGAATTTCTTGTTAGGGGACTTGTATGTCCAAGTGTTTCGCCATGGGGAGCTCATGTTCTGTTCGTCAAGAAGAAGGACGATAGTTTGAGGTTGTGTATTGATTATTGTCAATTGAACCGAGTTACGGTGCGGAATAGGTATCCTTTACCTCGCATTGACGATTTATTTGACCAGCTCCAGGATGCGGGACATTTTTCTAAGATTGATTTGAGATCAGGTTATCATCAGTTGCGGGTTCGGAATGATGAAATTCCGAAGACTGCTTTTCGTACGCGCTACGGGCATTATGAGTTTTTGGTGATGTCGTTCGGACTCACCAATGCCCCAGCAGCGCTCATGGATTTGATGAACCGGATTTTTAGGCCGTTCCTCGACCAGTTTATTATTGTGTTTATTAATGAAATTTTGTTTTATTCCAGGAGTCGAGAGGCGCATGAGCAGCACTTGAGGATTGCTTTGCAGACATTGAGAGAGCACCAGCTGTTTGCTAAATTCTCGAAGTGTGCCTTCTGGCTTGATAGTGTTGACTTCCTGGGTCATGTGGTTACAGGAGACGGTATTCGTGTGGACCCAAAGAAGATCGAGGCAGTACATCTTTGGCCCAGACCTGTATCAATGACAGAGGTCCGCAGCTTTTTGGGCTTAGCCAGTTATTACCGCCGTTTCGTGCAATACTTCTCGAGTATCGCTGCACCGTTGACCGGGTTGACCCGGAAGGGGGTTCATTTTTCTTTGGACTGAGGCATGCGAGTCGATTTTTCAGCAGTTCAAGACTCGGTTGACTACTGCACCGGTTTTATCCTTGCCTTCTGGATCGGGCGGCTATGTCGTTTACTGTGATGCTTCTCGAGTGGGGCTCGGTTGTGTATTGATACAGCATGATAGAGTTATCGCTTATGCTTCTCGGCAGCTGAAGAAGCACGAGAAGAATTATCCTACTCATGATCTTGAGATGGCCGCAGTGGTCTTTGAGTTTAAGATTTAGAGACACTACTTGTACGGGGGAGTCGTGTCAGATTTTCACGGACCACAAGAGCTTGAAGTACATCTTCCAGCAGCGGGACCTGAATTTGAGATAGTGCCGTTGGATGGAGCTCGTGAAGGATTATGATTGTAAGATCCTTTATCACCCGGGCAAGGAGAATGTGGTAGCTGATGCTTTGAGTCGTAGGCTGGGGGGTAGCTTGTCCCAGTTGAGCGCAGTTCAGAGACAGTCTTCTGCAGATTGGTAGATCTTGTGTGACAGTAGAGTACAGTTTGAGTTCACTTCCACTGGGGGACAGCTTGCTCATGTCCGCGCCCGTCCACTTCTACTTGATCGTATTCATGAGGCACAGCCCGACGATGCCCGTTTGTCTGAGATTTTTGAGCATGTTCGGCAGGGTAGAGATTCAGAGTTCTTGATTGATGATTAGGGTGTGCTACATTTCGGGACTCGTTTGTGTGTATCTGATACCGATGGGTTGAGACGCGAGATCCTAGAGCAGGCACATCAGTCAGGTTTTAGTGTTCACCCAGGTTCCACCAAGATGTATCGTGACTTGAGAAATATCTACTGGTGGGCAGGGATGAAGAGTGATGTTTCAGATTTCATTTAGAGGTGCCTAACTTGTCAGCAAGTCAAGGCTGAGCATCAGAGACCGGCAGGAGAGTTGCATCCTTTACCTGTTCCGGAGTGAAAATGGGAACAGATCTCCATTGATTTCATTGTGGGTCTACCCAGGTCTAGTCGAAGGTATGACTCCAATTGGGTGATTGTTGACCGGTTGACGAAAGCGGCTCACTTCTTTCCAGTGAAGACCACTTTCAGTTATGCTCAGTATGCTCAGTTGTACATTGATTAGATTGTGCGTTTGCACGGTGTTCCCACATGCATCGTATCCGACAGGGGCACCCAGTTCAACTCTCAATAGTACGACACCCACAACACACAATTCTAAGTCTCGCTTCTAAGTCCACAATATACCCTTTCTAAGTTGATGTAATTTTACTAGATACAAGAAGACATGAATAGACAAGTGTGAGTACGATACAACAGTAACTCACCTACCAAAGCAATCACCGAAAGGAATGTGTGCCCCAAGCCGCTGATAATCCAAACGGTAACACCTGCAAGAAACTGTGGCACAACGGGGGTGAGTTGTTGACTCAGTGAGTATAAAGTACATCACAAGGTAGAAATCGAAATGCACAATGATACCTAAGTCATAGATATACTACTATCATATCCATTACTAATATAATATATGATATGTGTATGTATCGTAACTGCAACACTATTTATCATGCTATCCCAAAGTAGAACACATCCTATACATGACCTGTATCTAGGTAAAAGGCCATAAGTAGCCGAACATATATATATATATATATATATATGTATATGTATATATATGTATATGTATATATACATGTATATATAGATATAAGTATATGTATATATACATATATATACATGTATATATAGATATACATATACATGTATGTATATGTATATATACATGTAGATACATGTATATATACATGTATATATATATATATATATATATATATATATATATATATACATGTATATATATATATACATACATGTATATAAACCTCTTCATTAAAATAGCCGTGGAATAGATATGTCACGGCATAAAAGCAGACTTGATAGTATGGAATAAAATAGGTATCTTATTTAAGATATATGTCTTGCTGTTTTAACGAATAGTGTTAAGAGCTTTACGATTTAAAAGATTTCAATGTCATACCAGACATGTCAAAATAATGAGACTATAGCTCGATTTGAATTGCTTTTTAATGTATGCAATTACCAGTAAAGAGATATGCATGTACTGTCCTCCGGATCAGTCCTGGTCGGCTACAATAACTATAATATAACTGGGTACCTCATGATATCAACATATCAATATATATGGATGTCCAGCATCGACACCCAAAATCAGAAATCCCTCGTGTCCATCATCGACACACAAATCCTCAAATCTCTCGTGTCCATCACCGACACGCAAATGCAGATACCGTCGACACCATCTCAACAGATGATCGCCACCCGATATTCCTTGCCCCGGTCGGTATCCCCTGGATATCCGCCGTGCTCAATCGAACCCCAATCAGTATCCCCTAGATATCTGTCGTGCTCATCTCTATCTCCGGTATCGAGTATCCTCGCTAGGCGCCCCTGCCTCAATGCGGCAATCCTGCTCCTCGGTCTCGATCCGGGTCTACCATGTATCCCACTGTATATCTCCCCCACTCAGTTCGGATAAGAAACAAGTCCGAAACCGTATAGCTCCCCCACTCGGTTCGGAATAAAACAATCATAAAACATCAAACTCATGGTGGACGTCAACTCATCATATCTAGAAATACCAAGTAAAGAATAAGAATACTTGCATAGATCATTTTGATGATATATTATATATATACATATATAACAGCGTCCCATACCACTGATATATACCATCAGGAGTAAAACATCCAGAAAATCCATAAGAATCAAATATCAACATCTATAGTACTGGTATTCGCAATGTGCAACAGGAAATAAAGTAAGACTGCGTAAATACATCATACAGGCATAAAGATATCAATTCTACTGTATCATGGCACTACTAATGATGTGTAGTGTAACATACGCGTCTGTGCTCGTGCAGCATGGCAATCATTAGTATATGTGCAAGTGTTCTAAAAGTGTAATAGCATACTCATATCGACATCTACATACGCATTATATATCATAACGGTCCTACAGTATCATGGCAGTACCAATGAGGTGTAGTGTAACATATGTGTACGTGCTTGTGCCACATAGTACTCATTAGTAGTTGTGTAGTGTTCTATCAGAGTGTTCGTATTACGGAAACATATAACATCAATAATTATAACGTGAACCAATAAAGTAAATCTAGGCGTATCTAATAATTGTAACTACTTGCTATGAGCTATACTATTATCTTTGAAAATGAACGAAACGTTAGTTTTGAAATTTAGGAAGCCGCCTCGGATTGAAAATGAATATTTATTTTGGAAATTAGCATCACATCCTTATCTTTTATCATCCAAAAAGAAAGACGAATCGTTAGTTTTTAAAAGAGTATAGCTCACTCAGGTATTACGTTCTAAAACGAAATAAAACATTAATCTACGAGTCTAAAGGTAACTTGGCATTTATTTGGCATACTAATATCATCATCATTACTACAGTATAATATCTCGCACAATACCTCATATTATTACTATATCAAATTCCCCTCTAGTACGGCATGGTCTTTCGTACCAATTTACCCAAATCATAATTTACTACATGCAAATGAATGTCCTTCTAGATGCAAATTTACTCAAATATCAATATTTTGAATAAACACTAAAACCGACTAAATATCATATTACTATCTATTGTAAGTGCACGGCGGCGCCCCGGCCGTCAATCCGACGCCGGAATGCGGAAGCGATACTTAACTTTAATTTTTCAAACTGGAACCACCGCGCACTATAAACCCGGATCGTGCCATTAAACTAGTCCTAGCTAACTACAAGATGGGGAAGAGAAATATACCGAGTGATCCGAGTCATCCGGTCTTCTCGTCGTCGTCCCGATCTCCCGCGGAATGTCCGGTCTCCATCACCTCGCCGGAAGGGCACCACGTCGCCTGCTTCTTTTACGGGCTCCCACCTCTATACCGAGGCAACTCGGGCACGAAGTTGGCGAGTCGACGTGCCCAAGATATGCTGTAGAATGTGTAGTGCTCATGTCTAATTTCGGAGTAGTGGATGTTGCCTTTTAGTGGAGGGATGAACCATGGAGTTTTTCTTGGGAATTTTGGTGAGGAAAATTGATATGATATCAACAAAGAACCACCCTAAAAAATGGGACAGCCCTCATCTCATGTGGCCGGCCAAGTGAGGCCGGGAGAGAGAGAATGTAGCAATCAAAAAGAATAAGCCCCCCATCATACAAGAGAGAGAGAGAAAAGGTTACAATGATAAACAATGATCACAAAAGGAGAACGTCACTCCACCACAACCATCATGAAACCACAAGTCAAAACATGATGACTAAAGAAAGTCAAGCAATGATGGTGCAAGTATCATGATACAATAATATGCAAAGGCCCCCTTCCAAATTGCTTATTTGCACAAATGCAAATAAGCCCCCCTCCACCAATCTTCGGCCAATGAAAGATACAAATGAAAATGGCCGAAACGGAAAGCAAACTGGCAACTCCAGAAAACTGGTCCCGTAATAAATTACAGGAAAACCCCGATACTGTGTATACACACCCGCATCTGTATTCCAACCGAATACAAATGCAATGAGACAAAATCTACACTGTACTATACTAGGATCCGGCTTAAACCAAAGCCGGCTAGTATTATCCGTCCGATCCTAATCCGTGCAATACCACACATATCTGATCGAACCCTGCCATATATCTATACGGCCTCTAGTACTAACCGTCCGATCCTGATCCGTGCAATACCGCACGTATCTGATCGAAACCTTCCATATATCTATACGGCCTCTAGTACTAACCGTCCGATCCTGATCCGTGCAATACCGCACGTATCTGATCAAACCCTGCCATATCTCCATACGGCCTCTACAGCGTTTCGCCCGAAAACTTGAGCAACTGAATGTGGGGGACTCTAAGGACTCGTCAATACTATGGCTGTGGATTTAACCACTAGCACGTCAGAGGTATTAGCCATACGTGACGGGCTACCAGCTATTGACCGAAAGGGACGTCGATGAGCGAACTCATCCTGACACCCTACTGAGCCTGTCAGTGACAATATCCGTACAGTCCAGTCCGTTCGTCTATGAGCATCGCATGGCGGCCTAAGGGGTTGGTAAAAGTCAGACCCCCAAAAGCGGTACAAGTCGTGTCAGAGATCAGCCCAGAACACCCTGAGATATGTTAGTTGTATGTGTGCCCTAGAGGCCAGTATTGTACAGATGATGTATATTATATTGGATGCTTGGACATATATAGAGATGACTTTCTTGCTCGACATGATAGTATGCTATCTGGTTGCTCTTTATCTTAACATGTACACTAGTCTCTTTATACTGTCTTATAGTTACATGTTGGTAAAGCCCTTAGGATTTGTACTTGACTACCTGGACTATGATGCAGATCATACTAGTGGGGACATGGTAGTCCATAAGTACATCCTTCAAGGTCCCTAGTCGTGGGTGTATCGAGACGGGGCATCGATATACCAGTGTAGACTAGCGTATACGCTTCTCGACCCATGTGATGGGCGATGGATGATCCCATATCCATTGGTGTTTGACATCAGAGATGGTATACGGGTGCTCAGTGGAGACTGAGTACACTGGACGGACTCGCCGAGAACTCCCAGATGGTATTATACCTCACGTCAGATGGCAGTTCTCAGGTGACACTTGTGCAGGTTAGTCTGTAGACCCGAGATCGTCATAGAGTCTTGTGTGATTCCCACTGTGCTTTGATCTCCACCTTACCACGTCCATGAGGGCGTGCAAAACGGTGGTCTTTGGGTACAGTCCCGAGTCACATAGAGGCAATGAGCGATAGGAGGGGTTTCGTCTCTCCCGGTATTGGGGGTTTATGTTGCGCAGTGCTCGATTGGCCGTAGCAGGGAAGTCCCTGGCCAGGGCTGATCAGAGATTTGCTGGTAAGTGTTACCAGTAGTTTCTCGACCCGTTATGAGCCTCACATCGGCACGACTTATCGGGTTATTGGGGTCTGACGTTTACCACCCCTAGACTTGATATGCGACATATCAGACGAAGAGACCGGACTGTATGGTAAGTGTTACTGGTCGGATTCGCAGGAGTGTGAGCGGGCTAGCTCGTCGATCTTCTGATCGCTCAATACCCGGGTGGCCGTTACGTTTAGCAGACCGCTTGCGGCTTGTGGGTGCTTGATATGATCATCATCTGCTACCGGCGTATTGACGAGTCTTTAGAGTCCTACACAGAGGTTTCCTAGCTCAAGCGAAACGAAATAGGAGTGCATATGAGATATGTGCGGGACCGAGAATAATGCGTGTATGTGATACCGTATTTGATTCTCGCGATTAATGTTTCGATTGGTTGTATGAGATATGACCTAGTTATCGAATCATTGATTCGATAAATCGATGCATTGAATACTAGTCGGTTATGTGCGACATGACCGGATCATTGAATCAAGTGTTGATTTAATGATTTAATGTATAATTATATATTTGATATATTACTTTGCATCAACTAGTATTGGTTCACTTTAAACGGATTTTTCTCACTTGATTTACACATTGTATATGTGATATACTTTTGTGCACATATAAGTATCATGTTTGATGATACTTGATCATATGGTTAAGTGTATGGAATTAAACCATAGTTAACTTGAGATTAGGGTTTTAATTATGCATTTATTCATTTAATTGTTTATTCATTTATTTGGATAAAACTTAAGTGGAGAATGGTGGCATTTCTTGTTTTATGTTGAAGCTTCATGAAGCCTTGACTTTATGCAACCATTCTTGTCCACTAGCTTAACCCTAACTCTCCAAATAACCATGGTTGATTCTCTACACTTAACCTTGTAAGTGCACGGCGGCGCCCCGGCGGTCAAACCGACGGCCAGATGCGGAAGCGGTGAATAACTTTAATTTTTACTTGAACTGGTAAACCGCCGCGCACTAATACCCGGATCGAACCATTAACTAGTCCTAGCTAACTACAAGAAAGGGAATAGAGATATACCGACGATCCAAGTCCTCCGGTCTTCTCGTCATGGTCCCGATCTCCTGCGGAATGTCCTGCCTCCTCCTCGTCGCCAGAAGTGTACCACATCGCCTACTTTGTTTACGGGCTCCCACCTCAATGCTGAGGCAACTCGGGCACGAAGCCGGCTACTCGACGTGCCCAAGATTCGCTGTAGAATATGTAGTCCTCAAGTCTCATTTTGGGGTTTGTGGAATTGCCTTTTGTGGAGGGATTGAACTTGGAGCTTTTGAGAATGATCTTGTGGTTTTTTTGCAACATGAAATGAGCTAAAAAAACCCACCCAAAAAATTGGGACAGCCCCCAAATGGGAGTGGCCGGCCATGCTAACAAGAGTGGAGAGATGAGAGTGTCATATCCTAGATAAATGGGAGAGCCATCCAATAATACCAAAGGGAGAGGGAGAGAAGACTATCATGCAAAAGGAAATGATCACCAAAATAAAACCCACACTCAACCACCTTCCACTAACCTCATCATCAACAACCATGATGAGCCAAAGTCAAGCCATCATGAAAAACAAAGTCAAGAAGTCAAGGTATGGTGCTCATCATGAAAACCATCATGATGAAACAAGATGCAAAGAACCCCCTCCACTAATACTTATTTGCAACAATGCAAATAAGCTCTCCTCCACCAATCTTCGGCCAATGAACGGAACAATGGAAATCGGCCGAAACGGAAAGCAAACTGGCAACTCCAGAAAACTGGTCCCGTAATAAATTACGGGAAAACCCCGATACTGTGCATACACACCCGCATTTGTACTCCAACCGAAATACAAATGCAATGAGACAAAATCTACACTGTACTATACTAGGATCCGGCTTATACCAAAGCCGGCTAGTATTATCCGTTCGATCCTGATCCGTGCAATACCGCACGTATCTGATCGAACCCTGCCATATAACCATACGGCCTATAGTACAAACTGTCCGATCCTGATCCGTGCAATACCGCACGTATCTGATCGGACCTTGCCATATCTCCATACGGCCTCTACAACCTTTCGCCCGAAAGCTGAGTAACTGAATGTGGGGGACTCTAAAGACTCGTCAACACCTTGGTTGTGGATTTAACCACTAGCACGTTAGAGGTATAAGCCAATACATAACGGGCTACCAGGTATTGACCAAAAGGGACGTCTGTGAGCGAACTCAGCCTGACTCCCTACTGAGCCTGTCAGTGACAATATCCGTACAGTCCGGTCCGTTCGTCTATGAGTATCGCATGGCGGGCCTAGGGGGTTGGTAAAAGTCAGACCCCCAAAAGCGGTACAAGTCGTGTCGGAGTGTAGCCCAGAACACCATGAGATACTACTGGAATACCTACCAGTAAATCTCCTTGCCTCGGCCGAGGGCTTTGTGTAATGGCTCTCCTAGACACAGCACGACCTCACCCCCAATACCGGGAGAGACGAACCCCTGAAGATACGCTCACTGCCTCCATGTGGCTCGGGACTGTACCCAACTAAAACCTGTTTGCACGACTCCTTTGAGCCGTGGTAGGGTAGTAATCAAAGTACAGTGGGAACTCACACGAGACAAATGACGATCCCCAGGTCGATGAACTAACCTGCACACATGTCACCAGGGAACTGCCATCTGACATCTGGTATATGACCAACTAGCATGTTCCCGGCGAGTCCTGTCCGGTGTACTCATAACCCAATGAGCACCTGTATACATCTTAGGTGATCCAACTGACACCAGTGGCTTGTGAGACCGGCCACCGCCCCTCGTCGGGGTCTCGACTGTATACACTAGTCTACTATGGAGAATCGATGCCCTGTCTCGAAACTCTCACGACCAGGGACCTTTTAAGGATATGCTTATAGACCCCCAGCTCCCACTTATATGATCGCCCTCATACTGCTGGTGGTCAAGCAAGAATCCTAGGGGCTCTATCAACGTGTAATAGCGACGTGTCAGGTCACTTAAAACAGTACACGATGATAAAGGTAAACCAGATAGCATACTATCATCTCGAGTAAGACTGTCCTACCGGGATAGGTCCTCCATCAATCATTACAATCACGTACCTGTGACCTAATAATTGACTCTGAGGGCACTATCTCCAATAATCTCCCACTTGCACTCAAGGCTAATTATTGCGATGTCGCATACTCACAGCCCGTGTGATACCGAACACCCAACTCCTCTACTAGTCAGTCTCATAAAGCTCGTTTGCGAAACTATTGCGTTCGAGGAATAGCCTCAGTGAGTGGATCCGCTTTGTTGTCTCTTTCTATGTCTCTCTATATCTCATGTTCGCGGAGAAGGCCATCTCCCGAAATGAGCAATACCTGTCTTAGAATATGTCTGGATGTCTGATGGGACTTAGCTCATAAATGAACTCCAAATCCAAACTTCTTAGACTGTATCGTCAACTGAATTTAATCAGTATCCTGCGCCACGCCTCCCTCAGTATTGCCTTGGACCACCTGTCCAAAATACTGCCCCTCATCAGAAGGAAAAACTATAGCTCTGACAACCTCCTTGTCGTCCATGTCACCTTGGAAGCCTGGAATGATAACTGTCTCCTCAACGAGGCTGTCGTTATCATATCCCTAGAACATCCACTTATGTTCTAAAACTGCTTCCGACTGTTTCTCCAGGATAGGATCAATATCAACTTATTGCATCTAGTGCAAGAACAACATCTGGTGTGGTACTTGACATCTCATGATTGACTCAATTGCCTGAGCAAGTGATCTGCCAATCATGCACATCCCTCTCCCCTTTAGTCTGTAAGACCCCTTTAGAGAGGGTGACTCCATTACCTGCAGGTACACTACCGTGCCAGGAGTCGTCCATTCTAAATACTCTTAGAATGCTGTCAAAGTACCCTGATTGGGAAACCATCCAAATCTAGATCTAAAACCATAGATCTAGTAACCAGTATGTCTGACATAAAATCCATTTCCTTTGTGGAGAAACCACTGTGTGACGACCAAAGTGTAACCGATCGTAGTATAGGAGTTTCTTTTCCTATTCTGTGTATGTCATCCAAATACCAGGACATCACATCCTACTACCTTCTCAACAGATCCATCCCCTATCTTGATGAAGTCAAACCCATGACTGTCACGTCAGAAATAGATGATCTATCTCCGCTACATCTGCTTTAGTCTATAAATAGACATAAGCTACCTGTCCACCAATGCTTCCGCTGCTCCCACTGACTACGACAACCCTCTGGCAGAGTCATATAGACGTACACTTCTAAAACTAGTTTAGAACGACGCTATACTCATCCTCCCGCCGGGTCTCGCAGCCTGGAACAACAGCAATGGTAATTGTGGGTAAACAAGAACTTCCCTGTCACCGTCCTTGAGGCTACCGTAGTACCTCTCGGATGCTTGAAGTTACCCACCTTATCTGCGGAGTGGCCAATGGAATGTCAATCCAGATTGAATCTTTAGGTTCCTTATCAAATCTTCAGTAATCGTTTGTGGTTCTGGAATCACTTCCAGTTCTACCATACTCCCACTACTGTTTTCTGAAAAAATCCATTTTAATAAAACTGTGGTGAGTCTAGAACAATATTGCTATTGTTCATCCAGATGGTAGAAAGTCAACCCTCGTCATAGCCTGGGTCAACCCACAAACAGCCATTACAGAAACGTGCCTTGAGTTGTCCAGTGTCTGGTTTTAATCATAAGCCGGACAACTCCCCGTACCTTAACATCGTTAAGATACGAACTGTTCTATATCCAATATAGGACCAGAGGCACTGATTTAATTGAACCAGATTCAAATCATGCAGCTGTCTCCAGTGCATGTCAACTTAATGGAAGGAGGCCGATCAGCGTTACTCAACTTAGGAATGCTTCCAATTATGAGTAACCTGAAAAAGAGAAGCAAGTTCTCTTAATCACTACTATCAACTGAATACCATTGACAAGTATCTACATCTTCGATCACTTTGAAGAATCCCGATACTTGCTACACCTGGTTCTCTACTCTATTCAAATACCTATAACTTCTCAAAATTCGGACCCTGTGTTTCCACGAAACACCTGTCTAAAAACTAGAGAAGTCATAAGTAAACCGAATATAGTACGAGGACCAACCCCTCTGTCCTGATGGACCCTGGACAACATACAATACTCTGTATAAGTCCCTTGAGTCTGATAACTCATTCACTGTGTGTCGTAGGTTGAAAACTGTACTTATGGTTAAGAAGAATTACACCGCTGTTTAATGCTCCTTACCTAACCATCCACTGATATAGGTAAATGTCGTAGACATAATTTCAGAAAGGTATATCCCACTCTATGAAAATAGACGTACAGATATATCAATTTGAAATTGGTGCATAACTGCGGATATTCAAAACCAAATATTTGCCGACCGGCAAACAGCCCAGGTGATTTCCTCAAATATCACCGATTACAACGAATCCCGATATAATGAGGATAATCACCCAATTCCCAATAACTTACTCCCACTCATCATCTGTAAAACCATACAGATGTGAGAATCATACCTGGTAAATACATACCCTGGAGCAAGTGTCTAATCGGGAAATCAGTTTTCTTTTAACATTACACAGTGAGACTGAAACATCGAAATGTTTCGATGGGGTATCCTGGTATTCCTAGTAATGCCTCTTCCAGATTCACGACTGTAACCGTATAATCCTTTGCCACCTCTCCAAATCCCTTCTTATGTCTTTAATCTTTACTTTCTGCACACCCCTTTAGGCCAAATGGTTTTCTTCCTTCCCTACCGTTCGGCACCAGCCTATGGTTTGGAAGAAGACTATCCAATAAGCATAATGGGTGTACTGTCCCAATCCTAGGAACACTCGCAATGAGAGAGGGTGAAGATAAAAGACAACCGAATAAACCTTATTCCTATTTCTCCTGGACCAGAATCCATCCCCGAACTGGAACAAGTTCCTTTCGAGTTCGTATATAACCATACGATGGAGTATCCAATAAACTGTGGATCTTCGTAGTGATACGGAGTGTCCTGGAAATATACAAAGGTGATTTTAGGATTGGCGAAGGAATACTTGGTTTGGTCGTGAATATCTGTTGCAATTTACTTTGCCCTCTTACTAATCCCTTGCTTTGTCTTAACTTAATACCTTCTGTACACCATCGTTATGCTAATTGGTTTTCTTCATTCCCTACCGGTCGGCACCAGCCTAAGGTTTGGAAGAAGACAATCCAATTTGCGTAATAGGTGTACTACCCCTAAACCAAGGAGTACTCGTAACCTGAGAGAGGGTAAAAGGAAAAGACAACTGGATAATCCTATCCGTTTTCTCCAGAACCTGAAACCATCCTCGAATAAGTTCCTTCGAGTTCGTATCTAACCATACGATGGTTTTGTCCAATGGAAGTGGACGTTCGTAGTAATACGGGGTGTCCTGGAGAAAAGGGTAAAAGTAGGAGTGGCAATGAGGTTTGCAACTCTGACAATCCAAAAGCCAGTGTTAAGAAGGTTCGGTCAACTTGGTCACTGAGTCATAGTCTTAGGGTCGGGTCAATGGTCGCTGCCGAAGAGAGAGAGAAAAGAAACACTCAGCGTGCACTCTAACCTAGATCAGAATGGTTACCAATTTATCTAATCTGGAAACCTCCCACTGTACCTCAAATTCTCCTCCAAACCTGAAAGAAGAATTAGTCGGGATCAGCCGAGGAGTATACCAACTCATCAGTGGGAATCGGGATCCAACTATCATCGCATGATAACGTGACGGAATCCGCTCACATCATCATACTCCAGATGGTATGCGCATATCTGGCAAGTTTCAGTTCTTTTGAAACTCCCAATGTGATTTTTACCCCATGCTCTTATGACCTTGACTAAGGCCAACAAATCATAAGTCACATGTCAAGTTCTACCCGTCATTGTCCAGGTTGATTTGAACCCACCCGTACAAGCCCTTGACTAGGGCCAACAAGGCTATACGACTGTCCCAAACCAACGCATCTATCTATGCAGCATATGAACACCTAATAGCTACCAAACACTGTGCCTTGACTATGGCCAACAAACACAGCTTGAATACTATTGACTATCCATATGAGGGCTACGAATGGTTTCTGGCGAAAACCTTTAACGTAATGAACTTGATATCGTTGAAGGAACGGATAGCTTTTTGAAAATATAGTAACGAAAACTTTCGCTAAAGAGGTCACTCCCGGTGAAGGGATCTCGGCTCTTTCCCCGTAGAATGGGGTGCAGGATATTCCAACTGAATACCACGGTGCAAAGCAAAAGTAATCGGCTATAGTGAAGTTAATGCCCTGACGCAAACTTTTTGTCCAAGGGGTCACTCCCGGTGAAGGGATCTCGGCCCTTGCCTCGTCGACTGAGGAGCAGGATATTCCAACTGAATACCACGATGCAAAACAAAAGTGAACGTCCTTGCAATAACAGCTTTTTGAAAAGTGTTCCAACAACATCAGATTAGGTTTTTTTTTAACTTGCATTGATCCGAATCAACGCAGTCCCATCAATTGATCACACCACAAAGAACGAAAATATACTGATGTACGTATATGCCATCCGCATTCGCCACTGGGTCCCGTCATTACCCGTTAGGTTAGCTAACTAACGACAGAGCGGGGACTGGACTAGCGCGGATGCAAAACATATACAACATCTACTAATATATATACCAATATATTATATTCGCTCAAGGCGTGAATAAAATGCAACATCACAGAAATGTACAGCATCACAGAAACAATACAGATATCTGGGATCCCCGGGTTTCACAGAGCCGCTGAAACCCGACGTTCCCCTGGTCGTGTGGATAGCCTGTGCAATGAAAACCTAGACCCCTACGGGTGCGGCAAGTCACCCGCCAAAACCTGAAGCGAGGCAGCCCCCTTCAGCACCGTGAATGGACCATCCAGCACTTCACGGAATCCGGTAACTTGGGCACCCCTCCTGGGTCAACCTGTACCCCCTACGAGTGCGGCGAATAGCCCGCCAATCCTAGAGTGAAGCCCCCTCCGTCCCAATGCCATGAGATGCGGGCTTGTTGCCCTCTAGAACCCGGCTATCCGTGCACCCCTCCGCGGGGCAATCCTAGTACAGAAAGTAAAATATACATACACCGGGTACATCGACCGCAACCAGGTCGTGCCCCAAAATAATAATACAATCAGGCAGTGACGGCAGTCCACATGTCGGACGCTCGCCCCGCAATATCAAATGTACATAAAACAACCACAACTGTACTAGCATTGCATCCAGGCTATCCCCCACGACCGATCCGCAACATCACAGCAAAAACAGAACATCAACGTGAAAGTCACGTTCGCAAATCCTTCTAACCGGGCTATAGCAGTTAGACCGGATTTACCGATCAAGTGACATTCACGGTCGCAGATATAATGTAAATACTGTGAAATAATGTGTTTAAAAATATCCGACCGATCAAATTTTAACAAGTGGGCCCCAAAGCAATACTGTAGCAGTTAAAGAAATTATGGGCCCAATATTAATATTCCAAAAACCCCAATTTATCCCCAGAAGCCCACTGGAGAACTTTGGCCAATTTATCTCTCTGAACTGCCGCGGAACCGCGGCCCAAGGTAGGGTTTGGCCGCGGTTCCGCGCTCCACTCAAGAGATCACTTTGCCGAACTTTTCCAGTGGCCTTATATCTTCCTGTACAGTACTTTTATACAACCTGAAAAATTTTTTGACACCAAAAAATTCCAACAGAAAACTGATGCAAAGGAAAATGTGGTTTTTGGGATTTTGGTCGATCGGAAATGCAAAACACATTAGAACAAGCTAGGCTAAGTTAATGGCGAGGCTCTGATACCACTGTAAGTGCACGGCGGCGCCCCGGCCGTCAAACCGACGGCCAGATGCGGAAGCGGTGAATAACTTTAATTTTTACTTGAACTGGCAAACCGCCGCGCACTAATACCCGGATCGAACCATTAACTAGTCCTAGCTAACAACAAGAAAGGGAATAGAGATATACCGACGATCCAAGTCCTCCGGTCTTCTCGTCATGGTCCCGATCTCCTGCGGAATGTCCTGCCTCCTCCTCGTCGCCAGAAGTGCACCACATCGCCTACTTTGTTTACGGGCTCCCACCTCAATGCCGAGGCAACTCGGGCACGAAGCCGGCTACTCGACGTGTCCAAGATTCGCTGTAGAATATGTAGTCCTCAAGTCTCATTTTGGGGTTTGTGGAATTGCCTTTTGTGGAGGGATTGAACTTGGAGCTTTTGAGAATGATCTTGTGGGTTTTTTGCAACATGAAATGAGCTAAAAAACCCACCCAAAAAATTGGGACAGCCCCCAAATGGGAGTGGCCGGCCATGCTAACAAGAGTGGAGAGATGAGAGTGTCATATCCTAGATAAATGAGAGAGCCATCCAATAATACCAAAGGGAGAGGGAGAGAAGACTATCATGCAAAAGGAAATGATCACCAAAATAAAACCCACACTCAACCACCTTCCACCAACCTCATCATCAACAACCATGATGAGCCAAAGTCAAGCCATCATGAAAAACAAAGTCAAGAAGTCAAGGTATGGTGCTCATCATGAAAACCATCATGATGAAACAAGATGCAAAGAACCCCCTCCACTAATACTTATTTGCAACAATGCAAATAAGCTCTCCTCCACCAATCTTCGGCCAATGAACGGAACAATGGAAATCGGCCGAAACGGAAAGCAAACTGGCAACTCCAGAAAACTGGTCCCGTAATAAATTACGGGAAAACCCCGATACTGTGCATACACACCCGCATTTGTATTCCAACCGAAATACAAATGCAATGAGACAAAATCTACACTGTACTATACTAGGATCCGGCTTATACCAAAGCCGGCTAGTATTATCCGTTCGATCCTGATCCGTGCAATACCGCACGTATCTGATCGAACCCTGCCATATAACCATACGGCCTATAGTACAAACTGTCCGATCCTGATCCGTGCAATACCGCACGTATCTGATCGGACCTTGCCATATCTCCATACGGCCTCTACAACCTTTCGCCCGAAAGCTGAGTAACTGAATGTGGGGGACTCTAAAGACTCGTCAACACCTTGGTTGTGGATTTAACCACTAGCACGTTAGAGGTATAAGCCAATACATAACGGGCTACCAGGTATTGACCAAAAGGGACGTCTGTGAGCGAACTCAGCCTGACTCCCTACCGAGCCTGTCAGTGACAATATCCGTACAGTCCGGTCCGTTCGTCTATGAGTATCGCATGGCGGGCCTAGGGGGTTGGTAAAAGTCAGACCCCCAAAAGCGGTACAAGTCGTGTCGGAGTGTAGCCCAGAACACCCTGAGATACTACTGGAATACCTACCAGTAAATCTCCTTGCCTCGGCCGAGGGCTTCGTGTAATGGCTCTCCTAGACACAGCACGAACTCACCCCCAATACCGGGAGAGACGAACCCCTGAAGATACGCTCACTGCCTCCATGTGGCTCGGGACTGTACCCAACTAAAACCTGTTTGCACGACTCCTTTGAGCCGTGGTAGGGTAGTAATCAAAGTACAGTGGGAACTCACACGAGACAAATGACGATCCCCAGGTCGATGAACTAACCTGCACACATGTCACCAGGGAACTGCCATCTGACATCTGGTATATGACCAACTAGCATGTTCCCGGCGAGTCCTGTCCGGTGTACTCATAACCCAATGAGCACCTGTATACATCTTAGGTGATCCAACTGACACCAGTGGCTTATGAGACCGGCCACCGCCCCTCGTCGGGGTCTCGACTGTATACACTAGTCTACTATGGAGAATCGATGCCCTGTCTCGAAACTCTCATGACCAGGGACCTTTTAAGGATATGCTTATAGACCCCCAGCTCCCACTTATATGATCGCCCTCATACTGCTGGTGGTCAAGCAAGAATCCTAGGGGCTCTATCAACGTGTAATAGCGACGTGTCAGGTCACTTAAAACAGTACACGATGATAAAGGTAAACCAGATAGCATACTATCATCTCGAGTAAGACTGTCCTACCGGGATAGGTCTTCCATCAATCATTACAATCACGTACCTGTGACCTAATAATTGACTCTGAGGGCACTATCTCCAACAAACCTTAGTTAAAATTATGATAAGTATAGATTTTTCTTTTCTTTTTTAAATAACTTATCATAATTCTAGCTCTTCTTCTTCTTCATCTTCAAAAGAAAAACTTAGATGCCATCAATGGCAACTTGAGTTCTAGTGAGAGAATTCCAAATCTAAAGTGAACCCATCTCCTATTTCTTCACCCTCTACCTCTTGCCAAGTTGTTTTGGGTGTTCTCTTCACAAGTTTCAGAACTTTGTGAAGTCGGAGCTTGAACTAGTGCAACCTCGACGTAGATCGTCTTTGACACGAAGCCGACGACCTATTCCGCACGTTTTTCCGATGAAGCCGACGAATGAGTCGAGGATTCATGATGGACAGCGAGGGCATGACCATGTGGAGCTAAGGAGGTGGAAATCCGGATCTACAAAGGTTGTAATTTCCATATCCTTGTAGTTAAGTGTTAACTAGCTTTTCTTTTCGCCTAGAATTCTAGCAACGATCCGTAGTCTAGGGTTTCTCGGCACCATTTTTTAAAATTGGCATGTCCGATGCCTTATGAGACCTCTTTAGGGTGCCTAGGAACCTTTCAAGATACTACTGGAATACCTACCAGTAAATCTCCTGCCTTGGCCAAGGACTTTTCATGTTCTGGCTCTCCTAGACACAGCGCGACCTCACCCCCAATACCGGGAGAGACGAACCCTTGAAGATCCGCTCACTGCCTCCATGTGGCTCGGGACTGTACCCAACTAAAACCTGTTTGCACGTATCCTTTGAGCATGGTAGGGTAGTAATCAAAGTACAGTGGGAACTCACACGAGATAAATGACGATCCCCAGGTCGATGAACTAACCTATACACATGTCACCAAGGAACTGTTATCTGACGTCAGGTATAAGACCAACTAGTATGTTCCCGGCGAGTCCTGTCCGGTGTACTCATAACCCAATGAGCACCTGTATACATCTTAGGTGAACCAACTGACACCAGTGGCTTGTGAGACCGGCCACCGCCCCTCGTCGGGGTCTCGACTATATACACTAGTCTACTCTGGAGTATCGATGCCCTGTCTCGAAACTCCTACGACTAGGGACCTTTTAAGGACATGCTTATAGACTACCAGCTCCCACGTATATGATCGCCCTCATACTGCTGGCAGTCAAGCAAGAATCCTAGGGGCTCTATCAACGTGTAATAGCGACCTGTCAGGTCACCTAAAGCAGTACACGATGATAAAGATAAACCAGATAGCATACTATCATCTTGAGTAAGACTGTCCTACCGGGATAGGTCCTCCCTCAATCATTACAATCACGTGCCTGTGATCTAATAATTGACTCTGAGGGCACTATCTCCGACAATCTCCCACTTGCACTCAAGGCTAATTATTGCGATGTCGCATACTCACAGCCCGTGTGATACCGAACACCCAACTCCTCTACTCGTCAGTCTCACAAATCCCGTTTGCGAAACTATTGCGTTCGAGGAATAGCCTCAGTGAGTGGATCCGCTTAGATGTTTCTTTCTATGTCTCTCTATATCTCATGTTCGCGGAGAAAGCCATCTCCCGAAATGAGCAACACCTGTCTTAGAATGTGTCTGGATGTCTGATGGGACCTAGCTCATAAATGAACTCCAAATCCAAACTTCTTAGACTGTATCGTCAATTGAACTTAATCAGTATCCTACGCCATGCCTCCCTCAGTATTGCCTTGGACCACCTGTCCAAAATACTGCCCCTCGTCAGAAGGAAAACTATAACTCTGACAACCTCTCTGTCATCCATGTCACCTTGGAAGCCTGGAATGATAACTGTCTCTCGAATGAGGCTGCCGTTATCATATCCTTAGAACATCCACTTATGTTCTAAAACTGCTTCCGACTGTTTCTCCAGGATTGGATCAATGTCAACTTATTGCTTCTACTGCAAAAACAACATCTGGTGTGGTACTTGACATCTCATGATTGACTCAATTGCCTAAGCAAGTGATCTGCCAATCATGCACATCCCTCTCCCCTTTAGTCTGTAAGACACCTTTAGAGAGGGTGACTCCATCACCTGCAGGTACACTACCGTGCCAGGAGTCGTCCATTATAAATACTCTTAGAATACTGTCTAAGTACCCTTAATTGGGAAACCACCCAAATCTAGATCTAAAACCATAGATCTAGTAACCAGTATGTCTGATATAATATCCAAGTCCCATGTGGAGAAACCACTGTGTGACGACCAAAGTACAACCGATCGTAGTATAGGAATATCACTTCCTACTCTGTGTATGTCATCCAAATACCAGGACATCACACCCTACTACCTTCTTAACAGATCCATCCCCTATTCTGATGAATTCAAACCTATGACTGTCACATCAGAAATAGATGATCTATCTCCGCTACATCTGCTTTAGTCTATAAATAGACATAAGCCACCTGTCCACCAATGCTTCCGCTGCTCCCACTGACTATGACAACTCTCTGGCAGAGTCATATAGACGTACACTTCTAAAGCCAGTTTAGAACGATGCTATACTCATCCTCCTGCCGGGTCTCACAGTCTGGAACAACAGCAATGGCAAGTCTGGGTAAACAAGAAACTCCCTGCCACCGTCCTTGAGTATACCGAAGTACCTCTCGGGTGCCTGAGGTTACCCACTTTATCTGCGGAGTGGCCAATGGAATGTCAAACCAGATTGAATCTTTAGGTTCCTTATCAAATCTTCAGTAATCGTTTGCGGTTCTGGAATCACTTCCAGTTCTACCATACTCCAACTTCTGTTTTCTGAAAAAAAATCCATTTTTATTAAAACTGTGGCGAGTCTAGAACAATATCACTATTGATCTTCCAGATGGTAGAAAGTCAACCCTCGTCATAGCCTGGGTCAACACACAAACAACCATTACAGAAACGCGCCTTGAGTTGTCCAGTGTCTGGTTTTAAGCATAGGCCGGACAACTCCCCGTACCTTAACATCGTTAAGATATGAACTGTTCTATATCCAATATAGAACTAGAGGCACTGATTTAATTGAACCAGATTCAAATCATGCAGCTGTCTCCAGTGCATGTCAACTAAATGGAAAGAGGCCGATCAGCGTTACTCAACTTAGGAGTGCTACCAATTATGAGTAACCTGAAAAGAGAAACAAGTTCTCTTAATCATTACTATCAACTGAATACCCTACACAAGTATCTACATCTTCGATCATCTTGAAGAATCCCGATACTTGCAACACCTGGTTCTCTACTTTATTCATATACCTATAACTTCTCAAAATTCGGACCCTGTGTTTCTACGAAACACCTGTCTAAAAACTAGAGAAGTCATAAGTAAACCGAATATAGTACGAGAACCAACCTCTCTGTCCTCATGGACGCTGGACAACATACAATACTCTGTATAAGTCCCTTGAGTCTGATAACTCATTCACTGTGTGTTGCAGGTTGAAAACTGTACTTATGGTTAAGAAGAATTACACCACTGTTTAATGCTCCTTACCTAACCATCCACTGATATAGGTAAATGTCGTAGACATAATTTCAAAATGGTATATCTCACTCTATAAAAATAGACGTACAGATATATCAATTTGAAATTGGTGCATAACAGCGGATATTCAAAACCAAATATTTTCCGTCGGCAAACAACCCGGGTGACTTCCTCAAATATCACCGATTACAACGAATCCCGATATAATGAGTATGATCACCTAATTCCCAATAACTTACTCTCACTCATCATCTGTAAAACCATACAGATGTGAGAATCATGCCTGGTAAATACATACCCTGGAGTAAGTATCTAATCGGGAAATCAGTTTTCCTTTAACAGTACACAGCAAAATTGAAACATTGAAATGTTTCGATGGGGTATCCGGTATTCCTAGTAATGCCTCTTCCAGATTCACGACTGTAACCGTATAATTCTTTGCCACCTCTCCAAATCCCTTTATATGTCTTTAGTCATTGCCTTCTGCATACCCCTTAGGCCAAATGGTTTTCTTCCTTCCTTACCGTTCGACACCAGCCTATGGTTTGGAAGAAGACTATCCAATAAGCATAATGGGTGTACTGTCCTAATCCTAGGAGCACTCACAATGCGAGAGAAGGTGAAGATAAAAGACAACCGAATAAACCTTATTCCTATTTCTCCTGAACCAGAATCCATCCCCGAACTGGAACAAGTTCCTTTCGAGTTCGTATATAACCATACGCTGGAGTATCCAATAAACTGTGGATCTTCATAGTGATACGGAGTGTTCTGGAGAAATACAAAGGTGATTTTAGGATTGGCGAAGAAATACTTGGTTTGGTCGTGAATAGCAGTCGCAGTTTACTTTGCCTTCTTACTAATCCCTTGCTTTGTCTTAACTTAATACCTTCTGCACACCATCGTTATGCTAATTGGTTTTTTCCATTCCCCACCGTTCGGCACCAGCCTAAGGTTTGGAAGAAGACTATCCAATTTGCGTAATAGGTGTACTACTCCTAAACCAAGGAGTACTCGCAACCTGAGAGAAGGTAAAAGGAAAAGACAACTGAATAATCCTATCCATATTCTCTAGAACCGGAAACAATCCTCGAATTCCTTCGAGTTCGTATCTAACCATATGATGGTTTTGTCCAATGGAAGTGGATGTTCGTAGTAATACGGGGTGTCCTGGAGAAAAGGGTAAAAGTAGGAGTGGCAATGAGGTTTGCAACTCTGACAATCCAAAAGCCAGTGTTTAAGAAGGTTCGGTCAATTTGGTCACCGAGTCATAGTCTTAGAGTCGGGTCAATGGTCGCTGCCAAAGAGAGAGAGAGAAAAGAAACACTCAGCGTGCACTCTAACCTAGATCAGAATGGTTACCAATTTATCTAATCTGGAAACCTCCCACTGTACCGCTCCTCCAGACCTAAAAGAAGAATTAGTCGGGAACACCCGAGGAGTAAACTAACTCATCAGTGGGAATCGGGATCCAACTATCATCGCATGATAACGTGACGGAATCCGCTCACGTCATCACACTCCAGAAGGTATGCGCATATCTGGTAAGTTTCAGTTTCTTTAGAAACTCCCGATGTGATTTTTACCCCATGCTCTTATGACCTTGACTTTGGCCAACAAATCATAAGTCACATGTCAAGTTCTACCCGTCATTCTCCAGGTTAATTTGAGCCCACCCGTACAAGCCCTTGACTTTGGCCAACAAGGCTATACGACTGCCCCAAACCAACGCATCTATCTATGCTGCATATGAAAAACCAACAGCTACCAAATACTGTGCCTTGACTTTGGCCAACAAACACAGCTTGAATACTATTGACTATCCATATGAAACGACGGAGGGCTACGAATGGTTTCTGGCGAAAACCTTTAACGTAATGAACTTGATCTCGTTGAAGGAACGGATAGCTTTTTTAAAAATATAGTGACGAAAACCGTTGCTAAAGAGGTCACTCCCGGTGAAGGGATCTCGGCTCTTTCCCCGTAGAATGAGGTGCAGGATATTCCAACTGAATACCACGGTGCAAAGCAAAAGTAATCGGCTATAGTGAAGTTATTGCCCTGACGCAAACTTTTTGTCCAAGGGGTCACTCCCGGTGAAGGGATCTCAGCCCTTGCCTCGTCGACTGAGGAGCAGGATATTACAACTGAATACCACGATGCAAAACAAAAGAAAACGTCCTTGCAATAACAGCTTTTTCGAAAAGTGTTCCAACAACATCAGAATAGGTTTGTTTTAACTTACATTGATCTGAATCAACGCAGTCCCATCAATTGATCACACCACAAAGAACGAAAATATAATGATGTACGTATATGCCATCCGCATTCGCCACTGGGTCCCCTCATTACCCGTTAGGTTAGCTAACTAACAACAGAGCGGGAACTGGACTAGCGCGGATGCAAAACATATACAACATCTACTAGTATATATATATATATATCAATATATAATATTTCGCTCAAGGCGTGATAAAATGCAACATCACAGAAATGTACAGCATCACAGAACAATACAGATATCTGGGATCCCCGGGTTTCACAGAGCCACTACTGAAACCCGACGTTCCCCTGGTCGTGTGGATAGCCTGTGCAATGAAATCCTAGACCCCTACGGGCGCGGCAAGTTACCCGCCAAAATCTGAAGCGAGGCAGCCCTCTTCAGCAACGTGAATGGACCACCCAGCACTTCACGGAATCCGGTAACTTGGGCACCCCTCCTGGGTCAACCTGTACCCCCTACGAATGCGGCGAATAACCCGCCAATTCTAGAGTGAAGCCCCCTCCGTCTCAATGCCATAAGATGCGGGCTTGTTGCCCTCTAGAACCCGGCTATCCGTGCACCTCTCCGCGGGGTAATCCTAGTACAGAAAGTAAAATATACATACAACGGGTACATCGACCGCAACCTGGTCATGCCCCAAAATAATAATACAAACAGGCAGTGACGGCAGTCCACATGTCGGACGCTCGCCCCACAATATCAAATGTACATAATACAACAAAACTGTACTACCACTGCAACCAGGCTATCCCCCACGACTAATCCGCAACATCACAGCAATACACAGAACATCAACGTGAAAGTCACGTTCGCAAATCCGTCTAACCGGGCTATAGCAGTTAGACTGGACTAACCGAACAAGTGACATTCACGGTCGCAGATATAATGTAAATACTGTGAAATAATGTGTTTAAAATATCCGATCGATCAAATTTTACCAAGTGGGCCCCAAGCATTACTGTAGCACTTAAAGAAATTCTGGGCCCAAAAATAATATTCCAAAACCCCTATTTCCCTTTAAAAAGATCACTGTGAAAAATTGGTCCAGTGAACTCACTGAACTGCGGCGGAACCGTGGCGTCAAGGGGGGTTTGGCCGCGGTTCCGCTGCGGTTCTACAGTAACACTCTACCAAATTTTCACAGATTTCTTATAATTTCCAGCACTGTATTCTGAGACAACCTGAAAAATTTTTGGACTCCAAAAAATTTCGACAGAAACTGATGTGAAGAAAACGCGGGGTTTTGGAATTTTGTTCGATCGGAAATGTAAAACACATTAGACAAAGCTAGACTATGTTCATGGCGAGGCTCTGATACCACTGTAAGTGCACGGCGGCGCCCCGGCCGTCAATCCGACACCGGAATGCGGAAGTGATGCTTAACTTTAATTTTTCAAACTGGAACCACCGCGCACTATAAACCCGGATCGTGCCGTTAAACTAGTCCTAGCTAACTACAAGATGGGGAAGAGAAATGTACCGAGTGATCCGAGTCATCCGGTCTTCTCGTCGTCGTCCTGATCTCCCACGGAATGTCCGGTCTCCATCACCTCGCCGGAAGGGCACCACGTCCCCTGCTTCTTTTACGGGCTCCCACCTCTATACCGAGGCAACTCGGGCACGAAGTTGGCGAGTCGACGTGCCCAAGATTTGCTGTAGAATGTGTAGTGCTCATGACTAATTTCGGAGTAGTGGATGTTGCCTTTTAGTGGAGGGATGAACCATGGTGTTTTTCTTGGGAATTTTGGTGAGGAAAATTGATATGATATCAACAAAGAACCACCCTCAAAAGTGGGACAGCCCTCATCTCATGTGGCCGGCCAAGTGAGGTCGGGAGAGAGAGAATGTAGCAATCAAAAAGAAAAAGCCCCCCATCATACAAGAGAGAGAGAGAGAGAAGGTTACAATGATACACAATGATCACAAAAGGAGAACCTCACTCCACCACAACCATCATGAAACCACAAGTCAAAACATGATGACTAAAGAAAGTCAAGCAATGATGGTGCAAGTATCATGATACAATAATATGCAAAGACCCCCTTCCAAATTGCTTTTTTGCACAAATGCAAATAAGCCCCCCTCCACCAATCTTCGGCCAATGAAAGATACAAATGAAAATGGCCGAAACGGAAAGCAAACTGGCAACTCCAGAAAACTGGTCTCGTAATAAATTACAGGAAAAACCCGATACTGTGTATACACACCCGCATCTGTATTCCAATCGAATACAAATGTAATGAGACAAAATCTACACTGTACTATACTAGGATCCGGCTTAAACCAAAGCCGGGTAGTATTATCCGTCCGATCCTGATCCGTGCAATACCGCACGTATCTGATCGAACCCTGCCATATATTTATACGGCCTCTAATACTAACCGTCCGATCCTGATCCGTGCAATACTGCACGTATCTGATCGAACCCTGCCATATATCTATACGGCCTCTACTACTAACCGTCCGATCCTGATCTGTGCAATACCGCACGTATCTGATCGAACCCTGCCATATCTCCATACGGCCTCTACAGCGTTTCGCCCAAAAATTTGAGCAACTGAATGTGGGGGACTCTAAGGACTCGTCAATACTATGGCTGTGGATTTAACCACTAGCACGTCAGAGGTATTAGCCATACGTGACGGGATACCAGCTATTGACCGAAAGGGACGTCAATGAGCGAACTCATCCTGACACCCTACTGAGCCTGTCAGTGACAATATCCGTACAGTCCGGTCCGTTTGTCTATGAGCATTGCATGGCGGGCCTAGGGGGTTGGTAAAAGTCAGACCCCCAAAAGCGGTACAAGTCGTGTCAGAGATCAGCCCAGAACACCCTGAGATACTACTGGAATACCTACCAGTAAATCTCCTGTCTTGGCCAAGGACTTTTCATGTTCTGGCTCTCCTAGACACAGCGCGACCTCACCCCCAATACCGGGAGAGACGAACCCCTAAAGATCCGCTCACTGCCTCCATGTGGCTCGGGACTGTACCCAACTAAAACCTGTTTGCATGTCTCTTTTGAGCGTGGTAGGGTAGTAATCAAAGTACAGTGGGAACTCACACGAGACAAATGACGATCCCCAGGTCGATGAACTAACCTGTACACATGTCACCAGGGAACTGCTATCTGACGTCAGGTATAAGACCAACTAGCATGTTCCCGGCGAGTCCTGTCCGGTGTACTCATAACCCAATGAGCACCTGTATACATCTTAGGTGAACCAACTGACACCAGTGGCTTGTGAGACCGGCCACCGCCCCTCGTCGGGGTCTCGACTATATACACTAGTCTACTCTGGAGTATCGATGCCCTGTCTTGAAACTCCCACGACTAGGGACCTTTTAAGGATGTGCTTATAGACTACCAGCTCCCACGTATATGATCTCCCTCATACTGCTGGCAGTCAAGCAAGAATCCTAGGGGCTCTATC
Organism: Agapanthus africanus; assembly: GCA_030015575.1. Taxonomy (NCBI): domain Eukaryota; kingdom Viridiplantae; phylum Streptophyta; class Magnoliopsida; order Asparagales; family Amaryllidaceae; genus Agapanthus; species Agapanthus africanus. The sequence continues at coordinate 509,153,481 of JASDDO010000026.1, read as the reverse complement.
AACGTGTAATAGTGACCTGTCAGGTCACCTAAAGCAGTACACGATGATAAAGATAAACCAGATAGCATACTATCATCTTGAGTAAGACTATCCTACCGGGATAGGTCCTTCCTCAATCATTACAATCACGTGCCTGTGATCCAATAATTGACTCTGAGGGCACTATCTCCAACATCTATAAGGTTGCGGGGGTGCTATACTCCATCCACCCGACTTCCCCCCGTAGATGTAAATCTACTTACCAACTTGTCGAGCTCTTAGATTCCACGATTGCTATGTCCGTCAACTCCATCTTAGAAACCTTCGCGATCGTACCTATAATCGTAGTTATATCATACCGACGTAAATATCATATAAAAACTCAAAACAACGAGATCAGAACCCATAGGTTAGAACCTATGGAATACTAAACCCAAAAACGACAATAGGCCACTGAAATTAACGTACGAACGTCGATATTTCAGTCGCAGTACAAAATACGAAAAACCCGTATCGGAATATCGGAACTTGATAAAAGCTTTACTAAAACATTCCCAGATTTTACTGTATAATTATTGGGACAAATCAAGTAACACAGTAACTTATAAAATATCAAAATAATCCTACAGAACAAAATTCAACACCAAATACCACCAGAAATCCGGCGAGCTCGGACTTTATGGGGTTCTCGCCGGTCCAATTTTGAAGATGGGGTCTCGGGCTTTAGGTGAAGTCTCCTAGTGATCTTATGATACTTATGGTTTTGCTAGTTTTTCTAGTGGTTACACCTTTTGGTTCCAGATTCAATATCAGTATGCTAAATATCATAAATATCCTAGTTTATGATACTGCACATACTAAACATGCGGATATTGTGAACTATCTAAAACTTATACTAATCTGATCTAACCCTTCGCTGCTCGTAACAAGAAAAACAGAATCGCAAACTCAAGATATCCGTATCGTATTAGAATTTTTTTACCCCAAAACAGATATTTGTTTCCAGATTTTATATACTGAACAAATAACATAAACTAGCAATACCATATATCGTAACACATATACAGAGAGATTCTCTAAAAATTTCAACACCCAACTCTCACACAAAACTAGCGACGCTGGATTTTCATTGAATTTCACCGGCCAAAACTCCGAGGAATGGGTCCGTGTTTCGAGTGGTTATTCTAGGTCCAGATTACAATATGAAGGTACTGTTTGATTTTGTTAAAGATTATCTTGACTATAGATTCAAAACAGAGCCTAAATTTATCAAAATACGATATTTCCGACATCACAATTCTACACTAAAACAGTACTGAACTTAAATTTGTAGGGTTGAAACTTATACCTATTGAATGATCACTGAAAGGCTCCTTCAAAGATGCACAAGCACACAAGATCCTAGCTTGAGGGTGGTGGTAGTGATCCTTAGCACTTAGTTTCTTTTCTCTTTTCTTTTTCTTTGGTATGATCTAAGTTTTTCTTTATTTTCTAATTTTGCCAATTTGTTTCTAATTTGATCTCTCAACTGAAGCAAAAGAAAGGATAAGAATAAGGGAGTGATGAGGTATAGGAGGAGGTGCATCAATAAGAAGTGTGGTGTATCCATACAAGTAGGAGGTGTATGCATGAAAGATGGTTGTGTTTTCATGCAAGGAGGATGTGTCACCATGAATGTCTCATGCAAGTATGAAGTGTCATCTTGGTTATGATGTTCCATGAGTGAAATTTTAGCTTAACCATGGCCTTACCCTTTTTACACATAAACCCTCACAAAATTTCTAATTACCACAAATAACTAAACTTTTCACAATACCCCTCATGATACTTATTATTATATAAACAAACTATTTCTTTACTAATTTAACCTACTATATATCAAAAGGTCTTTTTATTACAAAATAAATATTTAAATAACATTGTTAATTAATTAAATAAAATAATTAATTATCTAAAATATTTCAAAATGTTACAATTCAGATTGCACCTTTTGAGGCTATGTATGGGAGAAAGTGTCGATCGCCAGTCTGTTGGACCGAACTCAGCGAGAGTAGGATTTTAGGACCCCAGCTAGTTCAAGAGACTACGAAGAAGATCCAGTTGATTCAGGATAGGATGAGAGCAGCCCGGTGTAGACAGAAGTCTTATGCCGACCGTCGTCTTCGCAGACTCGAGTTTGCAGTGGGGGATCATGTATTCCTACGGATTTCTCCGATGAAGGGCGTAATGAGATTTGGGAAGAAAGGGAAACTTAGTCCCAGATTTGTAGGTCGTTTTGAGATCCTTGAGCGAGTTGGTACCGTTGCCAATCGTTTGGAATTTCCGTCCAGTTTCCCTGATGTTCACCCTGTATTCCAGGTATCGATACTTCGCAAGTATCTTCATGACCCTTCTTATGCGATTCAGCACCAGGCGATCCAGCTGGAGCGCGATCTTTCTTTCACCGAGCAGCCGGTGGTCATTCTGGATCGACAGGTGAAGAAATTGAGGTCAAAGATTATACCGTACGTAAAGGTTCTTTGGCGTGGCCCGAATAGCGAAGAGGTCACCTGGGAGGCCGAGAACGAGATGCGGAAGAAATATCCCCATCTTTTCGAAGGTACGCGTGGTTAAAACATTAAATTCGGGGACCAAATTTCTTTAGGGGGGAAGATTGTAATGTTTTAGAAATCTTTTAGACGAATTTTCCGATAATCGGTAAAATAATTTGTGTTTTCCGTAAAAACCAAGATATAATCATTTTTTCAATATAGACTTAAATGCACCTACTTTAACTATGTAATTGCTAGTATGTGGTATTTATTTAGTCACTTATAATTATTAGTTCACTTAAATATTTTTCCTTAATTCATTATTTCAAATATTATTATAAGCTTTTATTTATACATTTAATTAGTGGTGATTACAAATTGGAATGAGTTAAATATACAAATGTGATCCATGTCAACTTAAATACAAGTTTACAAATTTGTTTTCTTTTCTCCACTTATCTCTATGGTTCTAGACTTTTCTAGGATTAAGAAAATTAGAAAATAAAATGAATTAAAGATAAGATTGATGTGAGGTGTATTAATTGAGGCTTAAGAGTTATCTTAATCTAGAATTTTCCACACACACACACAAACCCCCCTCCTCTTCCTCCTTGGCTGAGCCCCTCTTCAACAGCCCCAAATTTTCCCCACATCTTTTTCCATCTCAAAAATCCCCAAAAATCCATCAAAAATCCACATTTAATCTCAAAAATTCCAAATTAAACCCTTACCCATTTCTCCTTGTCCTAATCTAGCTTGGATCTTGGAGCAAGAAGCTATTTTGGGAGGTCAAATGGCTAGCTAGATCTACAAATTTGTGAGGTATAAATTATAACCCTATTGATTAATTGTTGGTTAAATTCTTAAATCAAACTTAATTAGGTATTTATATGGTGCTATATTGCAAGTTAGAAATTCCAAGATAAGGGTTTGATTTTGAGTGAGGGTTTTAACGATCACAACTAGGATTTGCTAAGTGTAGTTTGCAATCTAGTAGCTTTACACACCTAATCTAAGTGTTATCTTGTTATAGCGGCTTATAATTTTACTAAGTAAGGGTTTATGCAAGAAAATTGTAGAATTGTGTGGGTTTGTATAAGATTACATTAGTTAATGAAGCATGGCTTTTTAAGATGTTTAATTGTGTGGCTTAATTAAGTTGTTAAGTGATTACGGTGGCCACAAGATCGCTAATCCACGAGGTTTTGCACCAAAATTCCTTTGGGTTACTTACTTGGTTTTCGGTAAAATTAGATGTTGGTTTTATTTGACGTTGTGATGATATATATATATATATATATATATATATATTATCTTCTATGATATATATATATTGTGTTGTGAATGAGCGATCGGTACGATCGGGTTCTAGGCTTGGTGGTTGTTTCGTTTAGCGATCTTAGTTGAGGTTGTGGCGATATTGTATGCGTTTTGTGCACCAAGTGCACAATATGTCTACCTTGTGGACGTTTATTCTTGCGTTTCATTGTCTTTGTGGCGGCTCAGGATATTTAGCCTTATGTATTGCGTTTGTGAAATTTTAGGATCGATTGCGGGAACTTCGGACGCTACTAGAAAAGGGAAGCAGGTGGTTGGATTTACCTAGCTTGAGATCATTGGTGAGTAGATTTAACATCTATGGGGAAATCGCCCGTATGACGTTATGCATCAGGGCTAGATATAATATTATAGCCGCATATTTATATGCATATATGTTGACTGTGCATGAGTATCATTGCATACCATTACTTATTGTGCCTTGACTTAGTACCTAGTGGACATTGCACCATTACTGACGGCTCATGTTGCACGAGCACTAAATTGTATGTTGCACCCACACCGTCGGTAATTGCCATGACATGCACAACCTATACATATATGTGGTATTGTGTTCGTTATTGACATTTAGACGTTGATCCTTGTTCTATTATGCATATAAAATGCATTATGCATACATACTTACATATATACACCCATGCCTTGCTATAGCTATATGTACACCTTTATATGATGTTGCATTGATTTTGGAGGAATTAGGAACCACATGACATGTTTAAAAACTGGATTCATTTAAAAGAGTTGTTTTCCCTTGATATGCTCATATTACTGTTTTATGTTGCATATATCATATTTCATGGATTTACGCATTGAGATACAGATTTCATGTGATTTATGGATTTGAGAACCGTGAGGATATTTCAAGAAAGTATGCATTGTTTTGAAAACCCGGTTTCTCTTGATATGATATTTCGGTGCGTCCACCATGAGTTTTCTCAGTTCTGAGACTTGTGTTAGAAACTCGATTCGAGGAGCGGTATGCACCATCTGCGGGTACATGGTCGACCCGTTATGGTACCCGGGGCAAGAAATGGTTTTTGTGGTGTAGACAATGAGCTTGGCGGAGGGAGTACTACCTATCGGTGATAATATAGAACCCGACGGATATCTAGAGGATACCGTGTGGGAGTTATTGCATGAGATATATTGAGGGCCGATTTGGGTATGCGGTGCCTGAGAGATGAGTATTTACGTGTCGTTGATGGACACGAGTTTTCATGATATTTCGAGTGTTGATGTTGGACGCTCAGGCTCCATGAGATTTACAGATATGAGGGCCGATCAGAGTGACGGCGCCTGAGGTATTGGGATTTGGGGCATCGTTGATGGACGCCGGGATTTTCCATGATGATGATTCATTGATGATGTTATGTTTTATCCCATACTCAGCATTTATTTGATATGCATTGCTTCATATATTTGTAGTACCTGATGGAGTACTTTGATCATGATTGTAGCATATCCATATTTCCATATTTTTGCTATCAGATTGCATGTTATATTGGACATAAAGAGAAGTGACTTGGATAAAAAGAGAAATGACTTGGACAAAAAAGAGAAGTGACATGGACAAATCTTGTTTGTTATCGCTGTTCGTGCATATCTGCGATTATCTATGTGATGTTACTTATTATTCACGAGTTGGAAACTCACCCCCGTTGTGCCATAGTGTTTTGCAGGTTAGACCCTCAGAGTAGTCGAGGCAGGGCTTCTTATTATCTCTATTTTTTGCGGATACCGCTACGGTTGGCTGTGAGGCCGTTTGGTATAGGTGGGTTGCGGCTATCCGATTCTATCTATTGTACACCTTATTGTATTAGTATTCTCCATCTACCATTTCCATGTATTGAGTTAGAGACGAGTTGTGAGGATCGATATTGTATTATTTTATGACTTTGGGTGTCGTGCTCGTGTGAGCCGGCCTTTATTATGTCGTTTTACCTCTTATGCTGTCTTTTTTTCCATTTATATTGTCTATTTCTTCGCTACGGCGTCATATATATTCTTGTGGTGGTTGTTTCCGTCTTTGGGCGTGATTTGCTCCCGTTTGGGGATGCTTTATTTATATTCTATATTTGTACCCGTTTCGTGGCTAGTTTTTACAAAGGAGGTGCTGCCGAAATTTTTAAGAAAATAAACTTAAGTTTAAAGATTTGTACTTGAGATTTCCAAATGTTTTTAACAATGTTTTCATCACTTACTTCTTTTGATGGTTTAGATTTATGGGTTTTTGGCTTACTTAAATTGCGTTATGCCTGTTGAAGTCTCGTGGTTTTAGTGCCGGTCACGTGCCTAAATTTGGATCGTGACATGTTAAGATCATATAAAATTAAGTAAAACGAAATCATGGATTCATAAACCATGTTGTCAAATAACCCAAAACTATAATTTTCGGAAACCATAGTTTGCATCTATGTAAACATTAATTTTGTTCTAAGTTAATCGAAATCATGACTTCTGTTGTCTCACTAGGCCTGGTAAGGAAGCTGTCCTTATAATTAAACAAGCCCCATGGTTAAGTGTTTTTTTGCAATTCAGTCATCGTTCTCTCATAAAAAATTATCTTTTGTTTAAATACAATCAGGCGTTGCCTCACGTGAAAGGCACGTGAGCGCCGGCGCCAGTCTTTGATAGGATTAAATTCTATAGCAGCATGGACGCTTGATTAAATCCTATAGCAGCACCTCACGTGAAACATAAGTGAGCGCTGGCGAGCAAAACACATGGACGCTTGATTAAATCCTATAGCAGCACCTTATGTGATACACGCATGAGTGCCGGCGTGCAAAGCATGTGAATTCCAGTTCACGTAAGAATTAAATTCTTGAGCGGCACCCAAATTAAAGCGGGTAGAATTAAATTCTACTTGAGAAATATTTTCCTAAAATCTGTGGATATTTTCTGTTAAACAGAGCCGTTGGATTAAAAATCTAATGGCGATTAAAAAATCATCAAATGATGAGAATTAAATTCTATTAGGGGAAAACATCTCCCTGATCTTTCTAAATGAGAAAGATATTTTCTGTTAAACAGAGAGCTGTTGGATCAAGTATCCAATGATGGAATTAAATTCTATTTTGGGAATATATTTCTCTAATCTTTCTAAACAAGAAAAATATGCTCTGTTAAACAAAGAACCCCTGAATTAAAAATCCAATGGTATTTAAAAATCACCGTTTGAATCAAGAGATGGAATAAAATTCTATATATGTGAAAATATTTTCCTAATTTTGTTAAAAATAAGAAAATATATTCTGTAAAACATAAGTAACTGGATCAAAGATCTAACGGAGGATAAAATTCCCTAAATAATCTTTGAGACCAATTAAATCAATTGATACCTCTCAAATGAGAGATTTTCTCAAAACCGATCAACAGTTTGCCTTACATATATAAAGGATCTGAGACTTCAAGTCTCATATAGAGATAACCCCCCATAAGTTTCTGCAAACAGAAAGATAGAAGTTGTAACTGAGAATTTAATTCTCACGCTAAAGAAAGCCCCATTCTCCTCAAAACCCTAGGTAAAGAAAAAAGAAGAGATCAAAATATCTCTTTTACCTATCATATCATATATAAGGGTTTAACCCTTCTCAAAGAACTTAGTTCTTTCTCTGGATCTGAGATCCGCAAGACAAATCTTGCATAAGTTGAGAATTTAATTCTCTTCGGGAATATTCGTTCTTCAAAACTCAGCATCTAGGGGGAAAACTAGGTCTGAAGAAAAAAATAAAAAGAAGAAGAAGAAAGAAAGAAAATAAGGGTTTAACCCTATAAAGAACTTAGTTCTTAGAATAAACAACATAATAACTTAGTTCTTAAAAACTTGATCTCAAATTTTCAAAACAGGGATCTTGATGATCATCTATGGTCAAAACGCCATTAACAGAAGTTTAACTTCTTTTCAAAAGATAAACAGAGAGTAAATCTCTAAATGGTTCAACGCTTCACGTGTTTCCCACCTGAGCCCCCAAAAACAAATGCTCAGTGCGTCACGTGCTTCCCACATGAGCACCCAAAAAACATAAAAACAGTGCCTCACATTCTTCACACGTGAGGCCCAGAAGTGAAAACTCAGTGCCTTACGTACTTCTCACATGAGCGCTGCACAAAGTGCTTAGCACTATACATATAGTCAAAACGACTAAGTGCTTAGCACTGATTGGGCAACGCCTATGTCTGAGTGCTTCACGTGCTTCCCACGTGAGCACCAGAGCAGCAATTAAGTGCTTATCAGTTATGAATAAAGGAAAAACCCAGGATTGAGCCAAAATTGGTTAAGTCTCTAAAGTTTTTCTTGCAGATAAGCCCAAATGCTCTGTTGTTGGATCTTATTAAAATTTAATGATCCTGAAAATATTTCTAAGTTGATCTTAGTCTAAAATAAGACTAACATATCCTTAGTTAATATAAATTAAGCCAAAATGTTCATATATTTAAGTTGATCTTAATCTAAAAACGGGTTAATGGTCGTTAAATAAAATAAAATATTGTTTGAACTGATGGAACATACAATCTAAGTTCAAACCCAAATCTAAAATGTACGGATTTGGACTAATCCGTGCCCTACGGGTGACGACATAAACTAATCTCCGTATACAATCCACGGGAAACCAAAATAAACAAAATATAATATGACACGAAGTGACCTACTGGAGTAGGAGAAAGTTGTTATTGCAACGCGATAACGTAATTAACTGCAGGGGCTTGCGCATGCAGGGAAGATCGTCCCCACAATTAAAAACCCCTCAGAAACGAGGGGGAATCTGATAAAGTTGCTACATAGCTCGCATTTATCCAAACCTCCCATATACAGTTCCATAAATCAACCTGGTATCTTTGAAGGGGTGGATGGATATGTCCAAATAGCATCTGCCCCCAAATTCAGGCTAGATGTCCCCAACTTCTCAGTCCAGTATTCGGCGATAAATAGATTCTGGCACGCATGGTGGGAACTTTTCCAATTTCCACTCCACACTTCTTATGTCGTGATCGTGAACAAAATCGTGGTTTGCCATATTCATAGTTTCCCCTGGATTCGAGGTACTAAAACTTGGTGTCTCGCTTCTTTGCAGAATCAATGGCTTCTCAATGCACTTCCTGCAACAACAAATCTCTTTCCACCCCAACTGGAGGAGTGACGTATGGGCCGAATGCAGCCTCCATTTTCTCAATGCTGGTGGGGCAGGTTACTCAAGCCACTACTGGGTTGTTCTTCGGGACCACGCTACAGTCTGTGAACTTTGGCACCTTAGCGCCACAAGGAGAAGCTCCTAGAAAATCGTTCTTCGATCGTAAAGCAACCGTCGCGGCTCCTTTCAGTAAGCCGTCCAAATCTGATGTCTCAGTCTTCAACAACTGGGGAAGAACTTGATCGGGCTCGTAAAGAAGGCCCTAATACCTGAGGGAGCTACCCCAAAACGGCTAGCTCTCCCTACTCCTACTAAAGGTGAAGCCGGTAAAAGTGTTTCCACTCTAAGACGGTTAATCTTAGAATGATTGGACAATTCTTCTCCAACTCTAACAAAAACGTTGGTCTTTAATAGGTTGACGCCAAATGAAACTCCCCAGCAACGTCGGGGGCATGATGAAACAGTCTCTAATATGGAGGCAGCTCCTACTGCAAGACATGCTCGATGTCACCACCGACGCTGAGTGAAACAGGCTGGGGGCAACTCCCTCTCTGGACTCACCTTACCAGCTCATATGGTGGATATTAACACTACTGTTTCAACTAGGAACAGTTTTGACCTGCTTAAGAGAGTACGCAAGAACTCCCCGACGGTGGTACTGAAGAAATCACCTCTGCCGGCAGAGGTTCCAATACAGAGACAACCGTAGTATCCTCATAAACAGCTCTCCTCACAGATACATAGAGTCTGGCGAAAAGTCTAAGAATCTGTGCTTGACGAAAATTACTCTCATCGACCGAAGAAATTTAAAAGCCGACATGAAAAAGATCACTCCTCTGCCATACAACGGGGACTTCTCCTGAACAGGTGCCTGTTATAACGGCTCGTTCAGCTTCAACCTTTAATAAAAGAACGAGGTCACAGAAAACTCTACTGTCAGCGGCAAAATCCAATGGCAAAAGATTTAAACAACCCAAGTCTAGGGGAATAACCGTATATACGGTCTACATGGCTAGTGGTAAAGAAGAAAGCCATACTTCAGTGAGTTACCGACCGCATATTCGGTCACTAACAAAGGCTCCGGAGCAACAATAAAAGCCCCGAGAAATACTGACCAAAATGGAAGCTCTCATTGAACCAAAAGAAAGTCCGAATAATGGAGTCGAACAGCGCCAAGAGCAAGAGACCGATCCAGAGTTCTTGCGATGAGTGCTGGATAGAAAAGACGAAGAAGCTGCGGAGCAAGCTGCTAATATTAAGTAGATAGCTATTTTATTCTAAGATATGGTTGGAATGATAATCCAACCAGAACCACCGGCTGAAGATCCGTCGGTAATTATTGAGGATGACAGAGGAGAAATATCAAATCCTCCCCCAGCCTTATCAGCGGCAAAGGAGGAAACAATCTCCAAGGTGACCATGGATGACTATATTGCTCAGCAAATCAGAGCTCACCAGGCCAATGAAGCCGCTAACCAACTCGTCAAAACCGAGCAACCATATCCTGCCTGGTATGACCAATTCAAGTACCCCCGGGATATAATATCCTGAAGTTTCATGTTTATAAAGGAACGGGTAATCCCCACCAACATGTCGCACAATTCAGAGCTCTGTGCGGAAATACTGGAGGCAACGACAAACTGTTTCTTCGCCAATTCGTCGGAAGCTTGTTAGAGACAGCTTTTGAATGGTACTCAGAGCTCCTAAATGACTCCGTGAAAACCTTCTCTGAATTAGAACTGATGTTCACGCAACGGTTCGCCAGTGCGAGTGAATGCACTTTGATCACGGCATTGATCAATGCCAGGGTAAAGCCGTGAGAAACATGGGTCCAATATGTGATCCGGTGGCGGAACCTGTGGTCTAAGTGCGAACAGCGTATTGAAGAGTCTCCAGCTGTGGGCATTTTCATCGGGACCCTCGATCCTCAATCCACTGTGTCCCAGTTCATGACATTCTTCAAACCAAAAACCTTTCAAGTGTTGATAGACAAGCTGGCCAAAATAGATCAGATAGGCCATGGACCTTCCTCCTCAAATAAGGACCCTTGAAATAACAAGGGTAAATAGAAAGCGGCCTTCATTTCCAACATGCTTCAACAGCCAAGCGGTCCAAAACCGGCTGCTCACCAAAACAACGCACGTATACGCCCGTCCTTAGAAGAAAGGCTGGGACGTACGTACTCGTTTCCTCACGATAAAAGGCGGAGATTGTTCGAGCTGGCGATGCGAAATAATCTCATCATATTTTTAGACCTACGGCGATCTGCACAACTTGGCGACGTCAACAACCCAACTACTGCTCCTATTATAGGATAGTGAGCCATCCAATTGAAGATTACCACTGTTGGGTTACCTAGCACGATAGCAAGGTTTCAGGAGGCATCATCCATGCCGTTTTAAAAAATTTGCCATGCTAAATAACCCTAACCCTAGAATCTTAACTAGAAAATTAGACGATACATGAATGTAAACAACTTTACATCAAGTGAACAAGGAATACAACCTTTGTAGACCATTCCTTCACTTCACATGCTCCGTGTAGTAGTCCTGCGACTCCACTAGGCTCCACTTGAGGCTTTGGACGAGCTTCCTCCGATAGCCTTTATGCCGAAGATGATCCACGCGAAATCCCTCCAACTCAAGCTACCTCTACACTAAACTCTTTAGCGTAGAAAACATGCTACACTCGATCGCTAGTCAAGTGTAGGATGGTGAAGTAGGGGATGTTAAAAGCTTACAAGTTTGTGTTCAAGCTTCATGGTTCACATCACATGTGAGGGTTGAAGCTTGAACCATGACATGAGGAGGAAAAAGAAGCTAGAGAGCAACCATAGGAGCAACTCAAGAAAAAATAGCTAGGTGTTGAGAGTGAAGTAAGAATCAATAGAAACTCTTGACCCCCATTCATTCAAGCATGGAATTGTGCAATATAAAATTGCAACCATGCTTGAATAGTGAGTCAAGATGAATAAACAAATATAAATCTCATGGTTGCAACCATGAACTCATTTTCCACCTCATTTCTATTTTCACAAAATAGAAATCCATATGCCATGCTTCATTATTATATATATATAATATATATTAATATATTTATAATGATGAATAATTAGTGAGCTAATGATATTAGTTAAGATATAATTATATCACATTATTAAATCAACACTTGATTTAATAATCCGGTTATATCATATATGACCGACCAATATCATATATCTGTGTATCACATTATCAAATAAACACTTGATTCGATAATCTGGTTATATCACATATAACCTAACTTGATAACAGATAACTGCCAGATTACAATACGGTATCACATACACGTATTAAATCAGGCCCACACACATTTCATATATGTGTGCTACTTCGTTTCGCTTGGACCAGGGAACTTCTTTGTGGGACTCTAAAGACTCGTCAATACGCCAGTAGTAGGTGATGATCACATCAGTCACCTACAAGCCGTCAGCGGTACTAGATGGACGTTATGGCTACCCAGGTATTGAGTGATATGACGATCAACAAGCAAGCTTGTCCATAGTCTCCATGAAGCCTATCAGTAACATTACCATACAGTCCGGTCTTTTCGTTTGATATATCGCATATCAAGTCTGGGGTGGAAATCGTCAGACCCCAGTAACGTGATGAGTTATGCTGATGTCCGGCTTGTAACGGTTTGAGAAACTATTGATAACACTTATCAGTAAATTTCAGCAGCATCCCTGGCCAAGGACTTCCAGTTGTAGCCAATCGAGCATAGCGCAACATCAACCCTCAATACCGGGAGAGACAAAACCCCTCCTATCGCTCATTGCCTCTATGCAACTCGGGACTGTACCCAAAAGCCATCGGTTTGCACATCTCCTTTGAGCATGGTAGGGAGGAAATCAAAGTACAGTAGGAGCCACACAAGACTCTATGACGATCTCGGGTCTACAGACTAACCTGTACCAGTGTCACCAGAGGACTGCTATCTGACGATAGGTATACTACCAGATAGGTGTCCTCGGCGAGTCCTGTTCAGTGTACCCAGTCTCCACTGAGCACCCATATACCATCTTTGATGTCAAACACCAATGGATGTGGGATCATCCATCACCCATCATATGGGTCACGAAGCGTATACGCTAGTCTACTCTGGAATATCGATGCTCTGTCTCGATATACCCTTGACTAGGAACAATTAAAGGATGAACTTGTGGACTACCCTGGCCCCACTAGTATGATCTCCATCATAGTCCTGGTAGTTAAGTACACATCTTAAGGGCTTTATCAACATGTGAGAGCAAGACAATATAAATACCAGTCTACACGTTAAGATAAAGGTAATCAGATAGCATACTATCATGTCGAGCAAGAAAGTCCTCTCTATATATGTCCAAGCATCCACTATAATATACATCATGTGTACAATAATGACCTCGAGGACATACATATAACTAACAATCTCCTACTTGCAATAAGGCCAGTTGTTGTAGTATCTCATACCCAATGTCCCAAAAGTCTCTCGAATAGCATCTGGGGGATGGCCTTGGTGAGTGGATCCGCTGTGTCAACTCTCCTAACCTCGATCTGCCGAAGATGAACTATCTCCCTGATCAGGTGATACTGTCTAAGAATATATCTGGATCGCTGACGGGACCGGGGTTCCTAGGCCAAAGCCACAGCTCCATTGTCATCAAAATACACAGGTACTGGATGCCCAATGGTAGGAACCAAGTTCATCATATGAAAATTTTCATCCAGACAACCTCTTTGGCTGCATCGTTGGTAGCGATGTAATTAGCCTCTATCAATGAGTTTGCTACGGTATATAGCTTGGAACCCTTCCAACATACCGTCCCTCCACTGAGGGTAAAGACAAAACCCGAGACTGACTTTCAGTCGTCCTCATCACTCTAGAAGCTTGAATCGGTAAAGGACTCCATCTGGAGTTCACCGTTACCATACACCAAGAACATCTCTTTAGCCCTTCTCAAAAACTTAAGAATGTTCTTCAGCTATCCAGTGGTTTTCTCAAAGATCTTTTTGATACTTATTCACTATACTTAGTGAGTAAGCTATATCTGGTCTGGTAAATAGCATCGCATACATGATTGACCCGTCTGCCTGAGCATAGGGTATCCCTTGTATGCGAGCCCTCTCCAAATCAGTCTCAAGAGACATCTCATTAGAGAGAGTGATTCCTTAACAAGCGGGTACATTACCTTTAGCATGGTGTCTGTGTACCTGGATTCGGACAATCCCAAATCCATTTAGATCTATCTCTATAGATATATATTCCCAGGATGTAGGAGACATCAGTTAGATCTTTCATGGAGAACCTGTGTGATAAGAGGTGCTTGACCGAGTGTAGCATAGGAACACCCTTTCCTATCAGGAGTATGTCATCCGCGATTAAACCATACTCTCTACAACCTTCTTATTTATACATGGTTCATCTACATTTTTGATTAAGTCAAACTCATTGACAACTTTATTAAAACAGATGTTCCATCTCCACGATTCCCTCTTTAACCCGTAGATGGATTTAAGCAGCTTGCATATGCTTCCACTGCTCCCACTGTCTACGAAGCTCTCTAGCAGTGTCATATACACGCTCTCTTCTAAATCACCATTTAGAAATGCGGGTTTTGACGTGCAGTCTGCCAGATTTCGTAGTCATGGTATGCAGCAATGGCAAGTAGGATCCTGATGGACTTAAGCATAGTTTTGAAAGTCTCAACTTTTCCATTTACATCAAATTATCTTTTTCAAAGACCCTCTTGCTCCCGATGGATTTTACCACTTCAGGAGCAACATCCAAAGTCAATACTTTGTTGGTGTACATGGATTCCATCTCAGATTGCATAGCATCCGGCTATTTCACATAGTCTCCACTTGTGACGGCCTGCTCGAAACTAGTTGGGTCATCATCTAAGTGATGCAATCCTCGCTCCCACCATCTATGAGAAAACCTTAGTATCTCTCAGATGGATGAGGAACCCAACTAGATTTGCGGAGTGACTTTGGTTCGTCGGGGACTATTGAATCCTCCGGTTCCAACAAATCGTCAGTTATAGTTTGTGTTTGCTGGAACTACTTCCAGTTCTACCTCATCGCCACTAATTTCTTCCACAAGAAATTCCTTTTTCTAAAAAGGTGGCATGTCGAGAAACAAAACATCTTTTGTTCCTCGGTTTGGTAGAAGATATTCCCTCGCGAATGGTTGCGATATCTTACAAACTTGCACAGAACTGACCTTGCCTCGAACTTGTCCGGATTTCTCTTTTCAACATAGCCCGGACAATCCCATATCTTAACCTGTTTAAGAGATGGTCTCTTCCCATTCTATATCTCATATGGAGTGGTAGGCAACGGATTTGATCGGAACTCTATTCAATAGGTGTGCATCTTCTCAAGTGCAAGTCCTTAAAAAGAAATAGGTAACTCAGCTGTACTCATTATAGAGCGCACCATAACTCATAGGGTGCGATGCCTCCACCCCAATATACCATTGTGCTGTGGTGTATACGGAGGAGTAAACTGAGAAAGAATCTCATTCTCTTTTAAATTGTCTCGAAATTCCGTTCTCCAGTATTCTTTTCCCCGATCATATCGAAGGATTTGAATATCTTTACCCATCTGGTTCTTATCTTCGTACTTATATTTCTTGAAATTCTCAAAAGATTCAGTTTTGTGTTTCAACAAGAACATATGTCCGTATCTTGAGAGAACATTGGTGAGTGTAATAAAGTACGGAACCATCCCTGGCATATGTAGACACATGATCGCATACATCACCATGTATCTGTCCAAGAGTTCTGTAGCTCTTTCTCCGTTTCCAGATAACGGAGATTTGGTCACCTAGTCTTTGATACATGACTGGCAAGTTTCATAAGATATAAATTTGAACGGATTCAAAAATGCATCCTTATGGATCTTCAGCTAGTCTTGTTTCATCGAAATGACCCAGTCTATAATGACACAAGAAGACTTCATTCATTTCTGAACTGTTCCACTTGTGTGTTCTATACGTTTAGAACTGTAGTTTGATTCAGAACATGTTAACTCTTTATACAACATACCTTACCTAATCAACTCTTGATTTAGGAAAATATTCACAATATTTATTGGTACGAAATAACAGTCGCTAAGAATCAGTGTAATACCAGTTGGTAACACTAGGTGATATTTGCCAACTGCTTTGGCTGCAACAATTGCACCATTCTCTACTACTAGAGACATATCACTTTTTCCCAGTTCTCCACCTGTCTCTAGCCCATGCAACAAATTACATGTGTGGGATCTTGATCCGGTATCTAATACCCAGGACAGATAGGTAACTGAGAAACAGTGCTTGGTTATGAACACACCCGAAGACAATGCATCAACATGCTTTTTCTTCATTTGGGTGGCGTGGGAATCCGAATATTCCCCTATTCCTTGCTCAGACTTATGACAATCATAAGATAGAGCGGAACCTAGCCCAGTATAATAAGTAGGTTCGGTCAATACATCCATATTATTATCTTGATTAAGGCATGCCACCGGTCGCTACCAGGAGAGAAAGAAGGATAATCACTTTGCGTGCGCTCTTTGTAAGATTAGATTGGTTATTATCTCATCTAATCAGGATGGCTCCCACTGTTTTTATGAAATCTTCCTTCAAACCTTAAAAGGTAAGACTAGCCGGGATTAATTACACCTTACAATTTCGCCAATCTTTCAGCCATGCCAGTGTTAGTACTTTGAGGGAGGTTCCTCATGCTTTCGCACGGACCTAATTAAAATAAATCTCGTTTTCCCAGGGGCGTAACCCCGTTAACACCTTTCTAGAAACCTACTTGATCGGCTACTTGTAATGTGTAAAACTCTCTCAGGAGTAACTCTTACCCGCAGTGGGTATCTGGATCCGACTATCTCATAGAAGGTATGCAATCTCATTGCAAATTTCAACTCTTGAAATTTAAGATAATACTTTTGCCCCTAGAAACTTATGACCTTAACATAGTCAACAAATCATAAGCGCTATCCAAGTTCAACCCGTCATTTCCTGATTGAATT
Source organism: Agapanthus africanus (assembly GCA_030015575.1). NCBI lineage: Eukaryota > Viridiplantae > Streptophyta > Magnoliopsida > Asparagales > Amaryllidaceae > Agapanthus > Agapanthus africanus. The sequence goes on along the minus strand of JASDDO010000026.1, from coordinate 509,136,453 downwards.
ATACCCATCCGTACGACCCTTAATATAGTCAACAAAGTCGTACGACTACCCTAATCCAATCGCATCTCATGCTTTAGCAGATAAGCACTAATTAGCTACCGCACACTACGCCTTAACAAAGTCAACAAACATAGCATGAATACTAAGTAGTACTTATATGAAATAACGGAGGGCTACGACGGGTTTTTATGAAAACCTTTTGTGTAATGAACTTGATATCGATGTAGAATCGAGTGATTTTGAAAAAGAATATTTTTGAGTCTTTTACTAGTTTCGCTAAAGAGGTCACTCTTAGTGAAGGGATCTCGGCTCTTTCCTCATCGAATGAGGTGCTGGATATTCTACAAGGAATACCGCTATGCAAAGCAAAAACTTAGAAAATGCAATAAAAAACAAAACCGAGTTGGTTGTAGGATCTGCTAGCTTTTGCTAAAGAGGTTACTCCCGGTGAAGGGATCTCGGCTCTTTCCTCATCGAATGAGGTGCTGAATATTCTACAAGGAATACCGCTATGCAAAGCAAAAGCTAGAGTTACCCTTTTTGAAAATTTGATTCTACAACATCTTTAAGTTTCTTTTCTTTTCATTAATCTCATTAATGAAGTCCCATCATTTATACTTCCTAAGCATCACAGAAGAAACGAAAATACAACGTATGCTTATGCCATCCGTATTCGCCACAGTGTCCCGTTATGCACCGTTAGGTTACTTAACTAACGACATAGCGGGGTGGGACTAGCGCGGTTGCAAAACATAAGCAACCTTTATTATATATATAATAATAAAGTATTCTTCTCAAGCATATAAAGTGATCACATCACAGAATATCAGCAGCAGAAGTCAACATATGAAATATTGGATATACCAGGAGGTCCGTGTTTTATATTAAGCCTTTTAAAAAACACGGATTCCACGGTCGCAATGAATAGCCAAACCCACATCCCTAGACCATTACGAGAGCGGAAAGCAACCCTACCAATTCTAGAGTTAGGAGAACCGGTCTGGACACCTCGAGTTGGTCTCCCACTGGACTCTAGAACCCGGTTACTTGTGCTCACCACCTTGGGTCTATCCTAATGCGGAAAAGTAAAAAATATACAACAATGGTGACATCATCCTCAACTCGAAAGTGCCCTAATAAAAGAATATTACATACAGGTCTTTTACATGAATGAAAATGAAAAACTCTCATCTCACATAAAAAAAACCCGGCTATTCAATGCACGACGATCCAATATAACATAACCCAGCAACACATAATATCACATGTCATCAACGTATGTAAATATGCTTATCCCAATTGTCGTTGACATATAGTAACGAAATCGGCGATACACCACATATTACACTTACGGTCGCAGAAAAGAAAATGTCAAACTACAACATTTAGAATCCGTAAGCTTCTTAGACATCATAAACCCGAAATATCACATACTTCGTATTTCGTGCCTAACCAATGGATTCTAAATATTGTATCACATTCCTCAAATAGCTAGATAATGTTAAACATTCCGATCGAATCAATAAACACCCAAAATTTCCCGAAGAGCTCAACACTTGAGCATAGTTTAAAAATACTCAGAACATGCCACAGTGCCTATGGACCAACCGTAGAAGGTCCAACCCTTGCCTCACCTATAGCGCCATGAAACTATCGCAAACCCTAGGGTTTGGCTGCGGTTCCGACGGTCATAGAATCGAGTTAGGGTTTCATTCTTCCAGAGGATCCATAGAATTACTTGCATGATTTTTGAATGCCTTTTAACTTTGAAAAAATCCAACTTTTGGAAAATTTCCAGCGAGGGACAAAATGGGTTATTGATATTCGTTCGAACATTTTAACGCCGTCTAAAATACCCAAAATGATGTTAGAATTACGACTATGAAACACTCCGAATTGCCTTTACAGAAAGATAACATCATATGCAATCTTAGAGAAAACAAGCAACACCTGAAACACGAAAACCCAGAGGCCAGAACACCAAACCAAAACGAAGCCCAAACATTGATGAAAAACCGGCCAGGCCGGATTTTTTGAGTGTGTCGCCGGGTCAAATCTGGCGGATGGGGTTCATATTCGTTTGGTGTTCATATTACATCTCATGTAACATTCTGCAGTTGCTTAAAAAATATTTCGAGGACTTTTGAAAATCGAGAGAAACTAGGTTTGTGTTTCGATGTTTTGGAGTTGTTTCGGTTTCGTAATTCTACAAATATCGTCTAATTCTCTAGCTTGTCTCTGATACCATTGTTGGGTTACCTAGCACGACAACAAGGTTTCGTGAGGCATCATCTATGCCGCTTTGAAAAATTTTCCATGTTAAATAACCTTAACCCTGGAATCTTAACTAGAAAATTAGACGATACATGAATGTAAAAAACTACATCAAGTGAACAGGGAATACAACCTTTATAGACCGGTCATTCACTTCACATGCTCCGTGTAGTAGTTCCGTGACTCCACGAGGCTCCGCTTGAGGTTTTAGGCGAGCTTTCCTTGATGACCTTCATGCCGAAGATGATCGACACGAAGTCCTTCCAACTCAAGCTACCTCTACACTAAAATATTTAGCATAGGAAACACGCTACACTGGATCGCTAGTCAAGTGTAGGATGGTGAAGTAGGGGATGTTAAAAGCTCACAAGTTTGTGTTCAAGCTTTATGGTTCACATCACATGTGAGGGTTGAAACTTGAACCATGACATGAGGAGGAAGAAGAAGCCAGAGAGCAACCATGGGAGCAACTCAAGAAAAAATGTCTAAGTGTTGAGAGTGAAGTAAGAATTAATGGCAACTCTTGACCCCCACTCATTCAAGCATGGAATTTTGCAATATAAAATTGCAACCATGCTTGAATAGTGAGTCAAGATGAATAAACAAATGTAAATCCCATGCTTGCAATCATGCTCTCATTTTCCACCTCATTTCTATTTTCACAAAATAGAAAATCATAGGCCATGCTTCATTATTATATATATATATATATTAATATATTTATAATGAAGAATAATTAGTGAGCTAATAATATTAGTTAAGATATAATTATATCACATATAATATATATCACATTATTAAATCAACACTTGATTTAATAATCTGGTTATATCACATATGACCGACTAATATCATATATCTGTGTATCACATTATCAAATCAATACTTGATTCGATAATCTGGTTATATCACATATAACCTAACTTGATAACAGATAACTGCCATATTACAATACGGTATCACATACACGTATTTAATCAGGCCCACACACATATCATATATGTGTCCTACTTCATTTCGCTTGAACCAGGGAACTTCTGTGTGGGACTCTAAAGACTCGTCAATACGCCAGCAGTAGGTGATGATCACATCAGTCACCTACAAGCCGTCAGCGGTACTAGATGGACGTAACGGCTACCCGGGTATTGAGCGATATGAAGATCAACAAGAAAGCATGTCCATAGTCTCCATGAAGCCTATCAGTAACACTACCGTACAGTCCGGTCTCTTCGTCTGATATGTCGCATATTAAGGCTAGGGGTGGAAATCGTCAGACCCCAGTAACGTGATAAGTCATGCCGATGTCTGGCCTATAACGGTTTGAGAAACTACTGATAACACTTATCAGTAAATCTCAGCAGCAGCCCTGGCCAGGGACTTCCAGTTATAGCCAATCGAGCATAGCGAAACATCAACCCCCAATACCGGGAGAGACGAAACCCCTCCTATCGCTCATTTCCTCCATGCGACTCGGGACTGTACCCAAAATCCACCTGTTTGCACGTCTCCTTTGAGCGTGGTAGGGAGGAAATCAAAGCACAGTGGGGTCCGCACAAGACTCTATGACTTTCTCGGGTCTATAGACTAACCTGTACTAGTGTCTCCAGAGGACTGCTATATGACGATAGGTATACTGCCACATAGGAGTCCTCGGCGAGTCCTGTTCAGTGTACCCAGTCTCCACTGAGCACCCGTATACCATTTTTGATGTCAAACACCAATGGATGTGGGATCATCCATCGCCCATTATATGGGTTAAGAAGCGTATACGCTAGTCTACTCTGGAATATCGATGCCCTATCTCGATATACCCTCGACTTGGAATAATTAAAAGATGAACTTGTGGACTACCCTGGCCCCACTAGTATGATCTCCATCATAGTCCTGGTAGTCAAGTACACATCCTAAGGGCTTTATCAACATGTGAGAGCAAGATAGTATAAATACCAGTCTACACGTTAAGATAAAGGTAACCAGATATCATACTATCATGTCGAGAAAGAAAGTCCTCTCTATATATGTCCAAGCATCCACTATAATATACATCATATATACAATAATGGCCTCTAGGGCATACATATAACTAACATCTACATCTTCAAAAATTGGGTCAAGAACCAATATCAGCAGGGGAAGTTCGCGCTATCTGATAACTGGAGGGTAAACCCGTCCCAAAAGCATGCTCCTAAAAAGATGGACGCACAAAGGGCATCATGCTCATTTGTGGAAGAAGCTCCATGGAAAGTAGCCCTTTCAGCGAAAACTAAAAGAATGCTACAGGATCTACAGGCATGCTCGGCGATCAAGTGGAAGAGCCTGCTTGAACCAGAAATTATTGAAGAGATCCTAAAACTACGTCCTACACCGAAAGTTGTTGACAAGGGGAAAATCCCCCAAGTCAAGCCGTCAAAGTCTTCTAAGAACAAGGAGAATACCATGAAATTCGTGCAGCCTGCCAAGTATGACAACAAGTTCACAGAGCTTCAGAAATATATAGACGCGCTGGAAGAATATAACCAAAAGGCGCGGGCACTGGTCACGCTCGAAGAATTCCTCAAGCATATTCTTGATGGCGGAGATAGTGACAATGATGAGGAAAATGACTCTTTAGAAGAAGCGGAAAATTATATAGTAAGTTGCCACATGATATCCCATTTGTCGTTATATGACGAAGAAGCCCCACTAGCATCAGAAAGCGATGCGGAAGAGTTGGTGGCAGAATCGGTGATAAAATCCCCGAAACTTTAAGAAGAAGACCTGATTGAGAGGCTTCTAAACAAAGCCTTTCAAAATAGTAAAAATGACCAAGAACACGAGACAACCATATATGAAAAGGCCAAGTATCAGGGTATGAATAAAGAAGCTGCGGTAAGAACGAGTCATAAAGCGCTCCGACCAAACCAAAGCACACCTGCAACAAATAAGAGCACGATCAAAACTGAGAAGTGGTTCGCCAAAGCCCTATCAATAGGATGAAGCTACCAACTCTCATGAGATACACTCCTGGAGTCCCATATTTCGACGGAGGAGAATCACATCCAAAATACTGCCTATATCATCGAAGGGTCGCCCACCCCATCGAGGAATGCAGTGCCTTCAAGAAGTGGTGGAAATGATATTTTGCCCATCGAAAACATTTCAAGAAGGAGAAGCAAGAAGCACGTGCTCGCCAATATGAAAGTGGTAAGAAGAAAACGCATAAATAAATAACTAGAAGCTATCATATGGTTGGTACCAGTTCGGAAGGGGAAAAACCTCAAGTTCTCACCTTCGTGAGCGATTCCGAGGATGAAATACCCCCTCGACTCTCTCTTTGAAGACTTCGCCTCGAGAAAAGAAGAGGAGAAGAAGAATTGCGTAAACATTAAACTGCGTAATCGTACGCTGCCTGAAAAGAATCTCGGACCTACAAACAAAGCTTCGAACAAAAAGGACAAAGGGAAAGTGAAGATGCCCAAGAAAATCGCCGTTGATAGAGAAGCAGTCAAAAAGCTCGCCGTAAAGAACCCGCCTAAGAAAAACAAGATGGATTATAACTTCCTAGCATATCTGAGGAAAATACCTTCCCAGCTAGGCATATTGGATGCTCTCCTCCTGTCCAAAGAGGCACGAGATTCCTTGATTAAGGCGTTATAAGAGCCCGATCATTTCCAAACTTTTCTCGTAGAAAGAAAGATGAAATGGCAGAGGCCTACACGGCTGATATTACATTCAGCGATGAAGATCTACTCCTTGGTATGTGCGAACATAATCGACCACTATACATCATCAGGTATTGCCACTACATCAAGATAGGGAAAATCCTTGTCGACAACTGATCCTCTGTCAATCTTCTCAACATGAAAGTGATGAAGGAAATTTGCATGAATGTTCAGTACCTCGCCCGAGATAAAATTACTATCTCTGGGATCAACTCATAGTCGTCACAGACACTTGGTCCGTAATACTGACGCTACATTTCGGGCTGGTCGCCACTGACATCAAATTTCATGTCATTGACCCCAATATTTGCTATAACGCTTCACTCGGCAGGCCTTGGTTACACGAATATAACATTATCCCTTCTACACAGCATCGGTGTGTGAAGTATTTCAAGAATGGCTCGGAGTACACCGTCATGGGGGAACTCAATCACTTCTCGGTAAATGAAGTGCAGAAGTATGGATATGGGAAGTACTTTCTGCCGGATTTCGAGGATACTGAAAGGTGCCATAAGCCAGAGAATAAGCAAAAATCCATGTCCACTATCCCGATCTTTGGAAGCGACATCGAGGAAAACGAACAAATAGTTTACTCGGGTCAACCTCAAAGGCAAAATAATAAACCCGGACCATCTACTCCTATTTTGGTCTTTGGCATCGACTCTAGGGATGAGGCCAATGCAGTGTTCTCCGTCCGTTCGTCAATACAGACTCTTGCCGAAGCGGATCAAAGTCTACAAATCATGATGGCTTCGCCTCGACACTACAGGGAACTTGATGCGCTCGATACATACAACGTACAAGAACTTCTACGTGCCTCTTAAGCAAAGAGGTGATAAGGCGATCCTCTTCTACAAATCTACGGAGACCAATATAGAAAAAGAAGTCTGGCATGGTGTTGACCCCACTCTTGACAGATTCTATCTCATCCGTATGCCAAGATATTATGCGGAGGGATTAAAGAAACTGTTAAAGCACCAAGGCGTACCTCTCGAACAAACGATTCGATGGACCTAATTCTACAAAAAGATTTAGGATATTTCCAGGACTCAACGAAGAAGCCTAACGGGAAGATGGAAACAACTGGACTGGGATACATTCGGTCCAAGAAACAGGAGAATATTTACCGCTGCCATGTCATAAACATCTTGAGTGAAGAAGAAAATGCTCTTATAGATAGCAGTGGCGTCAAATTGGAGTGAGGTCCCACTCTAAGAGCATTAAGTCCGTCGCTCGAAGAGCAAATTGACAAGCTAATAAAAAAAGCTTGTTGGGGAGCCAAGACAACCACATCTGCGAAATGGCCATTTATGAAAAGGCCAAGACGCAGCGGCTCAATCAACAATCAGTAAGAAAAGTGGACCGTAATGCACTTTATCCACAGCCTGTTGAGTACTTTCGCAAAGAGAGAAAATCTCGAAGTAAAGATTAAAATAGGGCGAGGAACGCAAACAACATTCAAAGATAAAAAAGTGAGTCCAAGATGCCGTTCAATCAAGAAAAGCTCGATTGGAGCACGTCCTTTATAAAGAAGACGGGTCAGGAATATTCATTCCCTCAAGACAAGACAGGGAAAATATTCAACCTTTTCATGAAGCACCAAATGATGACGCTTCCAAAGTCTCGGCACCCCGAACAAATAAATGAGGTCCATCACCCAGATTATTGCTCCTATCACTAAGCAATAGGACATCCCTATTAGAACTGCTTCACATTCAAAGACTGGGTAGAGGACCAATACCAGCAAGGTTGGTTTATATTATCCGAAAGTAGGAAGATAAGTCTGTCACAAATACACGAGCCAAAGAAGACCTATACCGTAAGGATAAAACCAGCTCAACCATGAAAATGGAAGCGAACTCATACTTGTCATATGATAACTCTCTCAAGGAAGGTAAGGCACGAGAATATGATTGACCTTTTCGGATGCTTCCCAAATGAAAAGGGTGATGAGGAGATATCATAGGTTCCACCGGCACTTAGAGAGCTGGAGGAAGGGATGCACACCACGGCCGACAACCTAAGGAAAATTAATTTAGGAACTGAAGACGATCCGAGGTCTACGTTTGTCAGAGAGCTATTACCTGAAAAATAGGTAGCCACGTTAAAATACGTACTCATGAAGTACAAAGACTGCTTTGCATGGAACTATTCTGAAATTCTGGGTCTAGATTCAGAAGTAGAGGTACATAAACTGGCCATATCGCCAGACATAAAGCCAATCAAACAGGAACCAAAAAGGATGCGATTCGAACTTGAGATGGGCATCAACACCGAAGTCAAGAAACTAATCGACTCCGGCTTCATTCAAGAGGTTCAATATCCCGACCGGATCGCTAACATCATTCTGGTGATGAAGAGAAATGGGACAGTTCGCATCTGCTTGGATTTTCGAGACCTCAACAAAGCATGCCCGAAAGATGACTTCCCGGTACCCGTCACCGAGCTGATGATCGATAACACATCCACCAACGAGGTCTTCCCCTTCATGGATAGATCTTCAGGATACAACCAAATAAAAAATGGATCGTGAAGACCAGAAGTATACCGCCTTTTATACTCCGTTGGGCGTATTCTACTACAAGGTAATGCCTTTTGGTTTGAAAAATGCCGGAGCTACATAACAAAGAGCCATGACGAAGACATTGGATGACCTCATACACGAGATCGTTGAATGTTATATCGATGACTTCGTGGTTAAAAGTAAATCTCATGAGGAACATTGAAAACATCTAAAAATAGTGTTCCAACGTCTTCGGAAGCATAATCTGAAGATGAACTTTCTAAAATGCGTGTTTGGAGTTTCCTCAGGTAAATTCCTGGGATTCATCATATGCCACCGAAGTATCGAAATCGATCTCTCAAAAATCAAGGCGATTATGAAAATTTCCTTGCCAAGAACCCTCAAACAATTGCGATCTCTCCAAGGAAAGTTCGCGTATATCCGGTGGTTTATAACCAATCTCTCCGAAAAATTTCGTCCCTACATCCATCTGAAGAAGAAGGGGACTCTGTTTTTCTAAGATCGGAAGTGCTAAAACAAACTAGACGAAATCAAGCAATACCTACAAAATCTGCCAGTATTAGCCGCTCCGTTTAAGGGAAAACCCCTTATCCTATATACAACGGTCCTTGAGGGTTCTCTAGACGTATTATGGGTACAAGAGAACGATCAAGGAAAGGAGAGAGCTCTCTACTATCTACGTCGAGTTCTCCAGGGGGTTGAAAGCAACTATTCCCCCATCGAAAAGCATTGCCTGGTGCTGATCTTCGCAATAACAAAGCTCAGACATTATGCTTTGGCACATTAGTTTCACCTCATATCAAAGGTGGATTCTCTCAAATATCTCATGTCAAAGGCCATACTGATGGGAAGGCTTGCTAAATAGGCCCTCCTGCTGATGGAATTCTTGATAACGTATCGACCCCTCAAGGAGGTGAAAGGAAAATCTATTGCCAACTTTCTCGCGGAACATCTGATACCAGCTGACTCCCCCTTAAATTGTGAGTTGCTGAATGATCACGCGTTCGACGCACTCGAAGAAGAGAAAGAAGAAAACGAGTCCCAATGGGAACTCTAATTAGATGGAGCATTTTCCATAAAACGACGAAAGAAGAACATTCCCATAATCAAAGTCGGGGTGGGTCTTATCTTCGTGACCCTACAAGGAGGAATATTGCGTTACGCCCTCTCCTTGACAGAACCTAGGACTAATAATGAAGAGGAATACGAACCTTTGATAGCTGGTCTTGAGATCGCTATCAACATGGGAATTAAGGATCTTCTCATATATAGAGATTCCCAGCTAATCGCTAATCAAGTAAACGGTGACTATCAAACATGCACAGAGCTAATAAAGTATGGCGAAAGAGTGCAACAACTGCTGACACAAATTCTTTCCTATGCCCTGGAAAGCATACCGTGAGCGAAAAAAAGCAAAGCGGATGCGTTAGCCAAATTGGCTAAAGAATTGGCCGATGAAGACCTCGATGACGTAAGGATCATTGTGCAAAGCCGCAAGGTCCTCACGTCAGTAGATATATTTTTGGAAGACCTGATGGAACTACCTGAAGGAAAAGAAACGACCGAACAACTAGCTCTTCAAATAGAGGATAAAGAAAAGGTCAAGGACTGGAGGGAGGTCTTCATAGACTACTTTAAGTTCCAACGAACGCCAGAAAATGCGTCATCTAGATGTCAGCTTATGAAACAAGGTTTTTCATTCGCCTTCGTCAATGATACTCTATACAAGAGATCATTCGACTTCCTATTGCTAAGGTTCCCGGGGCCGAAAGAAGCAAAGAAAGTCGTCCAAGAACTATACGACGGAATTTGCGGCTCCCATCAGGTGGGTCCAAAGATGAAGCTGAAGATAAAAATGATGGACTACTATTGGCCCAAAATGATTTAGGATTTCCTCAAATACGCGAAGCAGTGTCATTCATGCCAAATACGCGAAGACATCATACATCAACATCTAAATCCGCTACACCTGACAGTGGCTAGTTAGCGACTTGAGATGTGGGGAACGAATATAATCGGCCCTATCGAACCGGCATCATTCAAAGAACACCGGTTTATATTGGCAACAATCGACTACTTCTCTAAATGGGAAGAAGTAGTACCATTAAGGGAGGTGAAGACGGAGAATATCCTCCACTTCTTCAAAACTCATGTCATATATCGGTTCGGGACTCCGCAACGGATTATCTCGAATAATGGACCAGTTTACAGAAGCCATAAACTAAGCCGCTTCGCACAACAACACAAGATAGACGGTGATACTCCTCAGTTTAGAATTCTCGGGACAACGATCTAGCAGAAACTTTCAACAAGACCTTGACTAAGATTATAAAAAAGACAGTGTCCAGGAACAAAAAAGACTGGCACGAAAAGCTGCATAAAACTCTTTGGGCGTACCGAACAACTTTCAAGACGACCACAAATACAACACCATATGCATAGGTGTTTGGCATTGAGGCGGTGAAAGTATGTCTTAGCACCTCTATAAGTTTTTTATGAACATTAAGTATGCAATTTTAAAATTTTAGAGGGCTAAATATACTAAAAAAGAATCAAACTAGAGATTAGGGTTTAAAAAACATAGCAAAACAAGAACTAAACTAAGTGAAAAGAGGCTACAACCTTTGTAGTCTATTCCTTCACTTCAAAAGCTCTGAGTAGTAGTCCTAGAACTCTTTTTTGACTCCACTTGAAGGATGGAACAAGCTTGTTCGAACTCTTCGTGTTAGTTATATGTATGCCCTAGAGGCCATCACTGTACATTGGATGTATATTGTAGTGGATGCTGGGACATATATAGGGAGGACTTTCTTGCTCGACATGATAGTATGTTATCTGGTTGCTCTTTACCTTAACGTGTACATTGATTGTCTCTCTGTTACATGTTGGTAAAGCCCTTAGGATGTGTACTTGACTATCTGGACTATGATGCGGATCATACTAGTAGGGACATGGTAGTCCATAAATACATCCTTCAAAGTCCCTAGTAGTGGGTATATCGAGACGGGGCATCGATATACCAGAGTAGACTAGCGTATACCTTCTCGACCCATACAGATGGGCGATGGATGATCCCATATCCATTGGTGTTTGACATCAGAGGAGATATACGGGTGCTCAGTAGAGACTGGGTACACTGGACGGACTCGCCGAGAACTCCCAGATGGTATTATACCTTACGTCAGATGGCAGTTCTCTGGTGACACTGGTACAGAGTAGTCTGTTGACCCGAGATCGTCATAGAGTCTTGTGTGGTTCCCACTGTGCTTTGATTTCCATCTTACCACGTCCAAGAGGGCGTGCAAAACGGTGGTTTTTGGGTACAGTCCCGAGTCACATGGAGGCAATGAGCGATAGGAGGGGATTCGTCTCTCCCGGTATAGGGAGTTGATGTTGCGCTGTGTTCGATTGGCTATAACAGGAAATCCCTGGCCAGGGTTGCTGAGATTTACTGGTAAGTGTTACCAGTAGTTTCTCGAATGTTATAGACCTCATATCGACACGACTTATCGAGCTATTGGGGTCTGACGTTTACCACCCCTAGGCAAGACATGCGACATATCAGACGACGAGACCGGACTGTACGGTAGTGTTACTGGTTGGATTCACAGGAGTGTGAGCGGGCTTGCTCGTTGATCTTCTGATCGCTCAATACTCGAGTGGCCGTTACGTTTAGCAGACCGCTTGCGGCTTGTGGGTGTTTGATATGATCATCACCTGCTGCCGGCGTATTGACGAGTCTTTAGAGTCCTACACAGAGCTTTCCTGGCTCAAGCGAAACGAAATAGGAGCGCATATGAGATATGTACGGGACCGAGAATGATACCAGTATATGATACTGTATTTGATTCTCGCGATTTGTGACATTGATCGGTTATATGCGATATAGCCGGGTTATCGGATCAAGTGTTGATTCGATTAGATGTTACTGTTGATATTAGTCGGTTATATGCGATATGACCGGATCATTAAATCAAGTGTTGATTTAATGATTTAATGCATAATTATATATTTGATATATTACTTTGCATTAACTAGTATCGGTTCACTTAAGATGGATTTTCTCACTCGGATGTGCGCATTGTATATGCGATATACTTTTGTGCCCTTGTTTGTATCATGTTTGATGATACATGCTAGTTTGGTTAAGTGTAAAGAATTAATCCTTGGTTAAGTAAATGGTTAGGGTTTTATTTATTTATTCATTCTTTTATCTATTTCTTTTTGGATGAAAAGAATGATAAAAGAAAACAAATGGTTGCTTTCTTAGAAGCTTCTTCAAGCTTCATACAACTTTGACCAAAGCAACCATTCTTGTCTTCTTCTCTAACCCTAACCATTCCACCTAACTAAAGTTAATTCTCTACACTTTACCATGGTTAAAATTATGATAAGTATTATATTTCTTTTCTATTTTTATTAACTTATTATAACTTTATCTTCTTCTTCTTCTTCATCTTCAAAGAAGAAAGCTTCACTTCATCAATGGTGATTGATGAAATAGAGTGAGAAATCCAATTCTAAAGTCTACCCACTTCCTATTTCTTCATCCTCTACCTCTTGCCAAGTAGTATATGGTGTTTCCTTCATAAGTTTTCTTGACTTGGTGAAGTGAGAGCTTGATCAAGTGATGCCTCGACGTAGATCATCTTCGGCATCGTCGTCGATGACCTAGCCCGTCCATTCTCCGATGAAGTCGATGCTAGAGCCCGGGATCCGTTTTGGACAGCGAGGAGACATCATCACGGAGCTATGAAGGTGGAGCACCGGATCTACAAAGGTTGTATTTCCGTATTCTTGTAGTTAAGTGTTAACTAGTTTATTTTATCGCCTAAACTTCTAGCCAACGATCCGTATTAGGGTTTCTCGGCACCGTATTTTTTAGAAATTGGCATGGTTGATGCCTTGTGAAACCTCCTTAGGGTGCCTAGGAACCTTTCACTTCGTTGTCGAAAATGATCCACCTCGAAGGTCCTCACACTTAAGCTCACACTTCACTAAGCCATCAATTAGCGAAGAGTGTTGGGTTATGCTAGCGCCCCGGCTATCAATCCGTGGCCAAATACGGAACAAAAACTTTTAGAAACCGGCGCTAACGGAACCCTAATCTATGGATCATACCATTAACCCTACACTAGCTATATGAAAGGAGTTTAGAGAGGTTATACCAAACGATCTGTGTCCTTCGGTCTTCAACCTCTGTCCCAAGATCCTCATGGGTTCCTTGATCAAGTTTGATCTCCGCACATCGAAGACGATCCACGTCGAGGGTTAGTAATACGTTCTCCGACCTCAAAACCGAAGTAACTTGGGTACCTAGTTTGCTAACCTAGATAGCCAAGATGAAGTAGAGAGAGTTGGTGATTACTTTGTCTCAATACACCTAAGGATTCTCAACTCATGAAAGGGTTTGGATGGAGGTTGAAGAAAGCCATGAGGTAAAGAAAGTGTGAGCTCATGAGAAAAGTCATGCGAAGAAAAGTGTCCGCCTTTTTCTTGAGTTGTTTTGGCATAGCTTTTGTGTGTTATATTTTTGAGCACTTAAAAAAAATCCTCACAAGAAATGAACAACCATCTCACTTCAAAATATCCCACACAAATATCTTTTCCAAAACAAAACCAAACCATGTCACAATGAATCACCTCATGACTCGTTACCATGAGTCACCAAGCGCATTCACCAAAAAACCAATGCCAAAACTCACACTCACACTTTCCACCTCATAAACATTTAAACTAAATGTTTATCACAAAAATAAAATGGCATCTTCAAAATTAAACTTGTAACGAATTACAAGAATACCCCTCATCTGTATATACATACCCGCATCCGTATTCCGGCTGAATACGAATACAACGAGACGAAAATAATCCAACAATATAATACTAGGATCCGGCTTAAACCAAAGCCCACTAGTATTATCTGTCCGAAAATCATCCGTGCATAAGTACACGTATGTGATCGAATCCTGCCATAAAACCATACAGCCTCTACAACGTTTCGCTCAAAGCAAGGAAACCCTCTGTGTGGGACTCTAAAGATTCGTCAATACGCTGGCAGTGGATTTAACCACAAGCACGTCAGTGGCACTAGCTGTACGTAATGGCTACCTAGGTATTGAGTGAAAGGGAGGCTAACGAGCAAACTCATCCTGAAACCCTACTGAGCTTGACAGTGACAATATCTGTACAGTCCGGTCCGTTCATCTATGAGTATCGCATATCGATTCTAAGGGGTGGATAAAGTCAGACCCCTAATAACGCGGCATTTAGTGTCGGTATGAAGTCTATCACCACCTGAGAAACTACCGATCCTAAATCAGTAATTCTCGACTACCTTAGCCAAGGAGTTCTAGTGATGGCCACCCGTGCACACCGCGACATCATCCCCCAATACCGGGAGAGATGAATCCCCTGACGATCCGCTAACTGCCTCCATATGGCTCGGCATTGCACCCAACCAAAATCTGTTTGCACGACTCCTTTGAGCCGTGGTAGGGTAGTAATCAAAGCACAGTGAGAACTCACACGAGACAAATGACGATCTCAGGTCAATAGACTAACCTGTACACATGTCACCTGGGAACTGCTATCTAACAATAGGTATAATACCAACGCATGTTCCCGGTGAGTCCGTCCGGTGTACTCATAACCCTATGAGTACCTGTATCCATCTTAGGTGGACCAACTAACACCAATGGCTTGTGAGACCAGCCACCGTCCTTCATCGGGGTCTCGATCAGTATACATTAGTCTACTCTTGGAGTATCGATGCCCAGTCTCGAAACTCCCACGACTAGAGACACTTTAAGGATGTGCTTATAGACCACCCGGCTCTCACGTATATGATCGCCATCATACTGTTGGTACTCAAGCAAGAATCCTATAGGCTCTGTCAATATGTAATAGTGATTTGTAATGTCACCTAAAGCATGTACACGATAATAAGGACAAACCAGATAGCATACTATCATCTCGAGTAAGACTATTCTACCGGTATAGGTCCTCCCTCAATCATTGCAATCATGTGCCTGCGATCCAATAATTGACTAGAGGGAACTATAGCCAATCTCCCACTTGCACTTAAGGTTAATTATTGCGGTGTCACATACTCACAGCCCGTGTAATACTTAACACCCAACTTCTCTACTAATCAGTTTCACAAAGCTCGTTTGTAAAACTCTTGCGTTCAAGAAATAGCCTCAGTGAGTGGATCCGCTCCAATGTTTCTTTCTATGTCTCTCTTTATCTCTAGTTCGCGGAGAAAGCCATCTCCGGAAATGATCAATACTTATCTTAGAATATGTCTGGATATCTGATGGGACCCAGTTCACAAATGAACTCCAAATCCAACAAACTTCTTAGACTGTATCGTCCACTGAATTTAATCAGTATCCTGCGTCATGCCTCCCTCAGTATCCGCTTGGACTAGCAGTCCAAACTACTGCCCCTCGTCAAGAGGGAAAACTATAACTCTGACAGTCACTCTGTCATCCAGGTCACCTTGGAAGCCTGGAATGATAACCGTTTCCCGAAGGAGGCTGCCGTTACCAAATCCCTAGAACATCTACCTATGTTCATAAACTTCTTCCGAACGTTTCTCCAGGATTGAATTAATATATAAACTTATTGCAGCCAGTGAAAAAACAACATCTGGTATGTTACTTGACATCTCATGATTGACTCAATTGCCTAAGCAAGTGATATGCCAATCATGCACATCCCTCTCCCCTTTAGTCTGTAAGACACATTTAGAGAGGGTGACTCCATCACTTGTAGGTACACCATCTTACCAGGAGTAGTCCATTCTAAAACACCTTTAGAATAGTGTCAAAGTACCCATATTGGGAATCTACCCAAATCTAGATCTAAAACCATAGATCCAGTAACCAGAATGTCTGATATGATATCTATATCCTATGTGGAGAAACTACTGTGTGACAACCACAGTATAAGCAATTGCAGTATAGGAATTTCACTTCCTATAAAGTGCATGCCATCCAAATACTAGGATATCACACCCTACTACTTTCTTAACAGATCCATCTCCTATTCCGATGAAGTCAAAGCCTATGACTGTCGCATCAAAAATAGACGATCTATCTCCGTTATACCTTCTTTAGTCTATAAATAGACACAAGCTACTTGTCCACCATGCTTCCGCTGCTCCTACTGACTACAACAACCCTCTAGAAGAGTCATATACACGTGCACTTCTAAAACTAGTTTAGAACGATGCTATACTCATCCTCCTGCCGGGTCTCATACTCTAGAACAACAGTAATGGCAAGTCTGGGTGAACAAGAACCTCCCTGTCACCGTCTTTGAGTATATCGAAGTACCTCTCGGGCGCCTGAGGTTACTGTTTCCCCCAATCAGAGCAAGGCTCTGTTTGAATTTCAAAAAAAAAATTCAATTCAAATTTTGAAGCAACGCTTCAAATTCCGTGCGCTGCGCGCAACGCGCCACGTGTCAGAAGCTGATACGTCAGCGCAGCGCCCAAGGCAGTGCGCCCAATCAGAGCAAGGCTCTATTAAAAAAAAAATTAAAGGAAGAAGAGCTTCAGTTGCTTCTGCGCAAGCGCTGCGCTGCGCGACACGTGTCAGCACAGTTGCTTCTGCGCAAGCGCTGCGCGACACGTGTCAACACAGTTGCACAAGTGCAGCTGCGCTGCGCTGTGCACTGCGCGACACGTGTCAGCGCAGTTGCGCTGCGATGTACGCTGCGTGACACGTGTCAAGCGCTGGTGCATCAGCGCCAAACAGAATTAAAATTCTAATAAGATCTTTCTGTTCTTGTTAAAACAAGAAAATTGTCTTCTGTAAAACAGAAGCCTTTGGATCAAAGATCCAACGGTGGGGAAAATTCCCCAAATCACTCAGAGAAAAATCTCTTTAACTAATTTAACAAATTTATGGGCACTATATAAAGGCCCCTAGACCCCAATTCAAATGATCATGAACATTGTGAGAGATCAAGAACTTCAAAACAGAGAGAATTCTGAAGAAAATTCAAGAAAAAGGTAAAACCTTTATAAAATAGAAGAATTTCTTCTAATAGATCATTGATCTAAGAAGAAGATCAATGACCTTCAATAAAAACAAATAATAATAGTGCCTTGCACTTTTTATGAACCACCGGTTCTCTGAAAAACAAGAAAAACTTGTTTTCTTTGATCTAAATTGATCAAGTAATTAAATAGTACCCTGCACTTGTAAAATTTGCACTGTTGCGCTCTTGGGTTGGCGCAAGCCACCAGAGAGCGCCACGTGTCAGCATTTGAACTACTTGCGCTATGCGCTTTTAAGATAGAGTCTTGCTCTCTGAAATTGGCGCAACTCACCAGAGCACGCCACGTGTCGGCAGTGCCAGCGCAAGCGCAGCGCACTGGCGCAGTGCACTGCGCTTGCGTGACACGTGTCATCACCACAAGCGCTTGCGCTCATTTATTGGCGCAAAGCGCCTGACAGGCCACATGGCCACTGTCAGATAATTGATGCACTGCATCATTAAAAAGAAGGGCCGGGCCTAATTAAAAAGGCATAACAGGCCTAGTAAATGCTATGCATTATTTTCAAAAAAAGGGGAGAGCCCAAATAAAAACAGATGCAATGCATCATTCTTTTTTAAAGGTGTAGAGCCCAAATAAGGGTCTGTCAGACCAGAACAGATGCTGTGCATCATTTAAAAGGGGCAGAGCCCAAATAAAGGTCCAACAGAGACCAAGATTAATGCTATGCATTATTAAACATGAGCAGAGCCCTAGCACAGGTCTAATAGGCCAAAAATAAGAAATAACGTTGAATATTCTCAACTGGACTTAGCCCAATCATGGCCGTAAGTCCTCAAACTAAATTGACTGAGTAAGACTGCTCTCCTAAATCAATTTACATCCGGTTCGAGGGTACATCTCCGAACTTCTCTGACACCTATTGTTGTAATCCTTCAACGACGTCAGAGAGGTGACGGGTCCCAACAACCATATATAAACACGGACTGTGGGGTCCTTAAACCCGCGGACTTATGCGTCCTTAAACTAAGACACGGACTGTGGGGTCTTTAAACCCACGGACTTATGCGTCCTTAAACTACCCTACGGACCCCCATGTCCCTAAACTGGAATATGGACCACCATGTCCCTAAACTGGCGATGGACCACCATGTTCCTAAACTGGAATATGGACCGCAATGTCCTTAAACTACCTATGGACCACTACGTCCATAAACTGGAACAATAGAGCCCCCCTTAAATGCTCTTTTGTCGGATCCAAACGATCCCGTTAAGTTGATCGTAGTCTCAAATCGAACTAACGTATCCTTAAAGAACGTTTAAGTTAATCTTAGCCTAAATATGGCTAACGTATCCTTAAACTAAAACACCAAACCCAAATCTAAGTAAATACGGATTTGGACTACTCCACGTCCTACGGGCGACGGCATCACTTAGTCTCCGTATACAATCTATGGGCAACCATAAACAAAACAAACACATACGACACGAACTGAAATTCTTGAGAAGGAGAAAGTGGCTACCGTGATGCGGTAGCGTAATTAACTGCAGGGGCTTGCGCCTGCAGGGAAGAGCATTCCCACAATAAAAAACCCCTCAAGCGAGGGGGAATCTGACGAAGTCTGCTACATCGGCCGCATCCGTCTAAACCTCCGATACATGGTGCCATATATCAACTTGGCATCTTCGGAGAGGTGGACGGGTAAAACCATATAGCATCTGCCCCGAATCTCAGGCAAGACGTCCATGTCTCGGCCGTCATTCAGAGGGGAACAGATTCTGGCACGCCCGGTAGGACCTTTTCCTCTTTCCACTCCACACTTCGTGTGTCGTGTTCGCGAACGAATCGCGGTTTGCTGTGGTTGCTTGTGGATTCGAGGTACTAAGATTTGGTGTCTTGCTTCGTGCAGAAAACAGAAGATCAATGGCTTCAAACTGCACTGCTTGCAACTGCAACTCTCGCTCGGTCTCTGCTGGAGGAGTGACTTACGGGCCCCAAGCGGCCTCTCTTTTCAAGATGCCAGTGGAGCAGGTAACTCAAGCCACCACTGGGCTATTCTTTGGGACCATGCTCCCACCAATGAGCTTCAATGCCCCTCTGTCGTTGCAAGAAGCTCCGAAGAAGTCGGTCTTTGATCGGCTTGCAACTACTGCGACCCCTCTCAACGGGTCGCCCAAATCCAGTGCAACGGTTTTCAATAGACCGGGTCAAAACTCCAATGGGCCCGTGAAGAAGCCCACAATATCAGAAGGTGTTATCCCCAAGCAGATAGCCATTCCTTCTCATGAAATCGTCAAGGCTGCTTCACTTGCTCGGAAGTCTGCTTTCGATAGGTTGGCTATCCCCATTCAACGGACGTCGGTCTTCAAGAGGCTGGTACCAGCAGCGCCTCACCAGAACAGGGGGCATAACAAAGCCATCCCCATCGCCGAACCAACTCCATCCGCACGACACGCTCGATGTCGCCACTGGCGCCGAGTAAGGAAGGCTGGGGGCAACCCCCTTCTGGATTTACGCCACCAGCTCGAT
Organism: Agapanthus africanus; assembly: GCA_030015575.1. Lineage (NCBI taxonomy): Eukaryota > Viridiplantae > Streptophyta > Magnoliopsida > Asparagales > Amaryllidaceae > Agapanthus > Agapanthus africanus. Next base: position 509,116,414 of record JASDDO010000026.1, on the reverse strand, counting down.
GGTGGGGATCGAGGCTGCTGTTCCAACCGGGAACAACTTTGAATTGCTGAACACGGTGCGCAGAAACTCTCCTACTGCGGTGTTGAAACAAACTCCTTCATCTGTGAAGAATACTCCAGAGAAGAAGCTAGAGCAGCCCCCTCAGCGGCTGTCCTCTAAGATTCACGAAGTTTGGCGTCAAGTCCAAACTCGGTTGTTGGATCAAGACTACTTCCGCCGACAGAAAAAGATGAAGGTTCGGCAAGAGAAGGATTACTCCGTCAAGCCAAAAAAAGCAACAGCTACTTGGGTGCCCACTGCAACGGCCCCCTCATTTCCAATCCCTCAAAGGAAAAGGAGGCCGCAAAGAGCCCCTGTGAACATGGCAAAGCGTAAAAGCGCTGAACACAAACGCCCTAGGTCTGGGGGCATGATGGTGCACACTTTTTATATGGCTTCCGGAAAGGAGAAAGCCGCGCTTCGACGGGTCACTGACCGCTAACCCGATCCGTGACAAAAGCCCAGGAGCAGCAGCAGCAGAAGCTCCAAGAGATGATGACTGCGATGGCTGCACTCACCGGGCCAAAAGAAAGCCCGGAGGCATCATCAGAGCAGCATCATGAGCAAGAAATCGATGTTGAATTCCTTCGTAGAATGCTCGAAAGGAAGGACAAGGAGGCTGCATAGCAAGCGACCAATATAAAGCAGATGGCTTTCTATTTTAAGACATGGTCGTGATGATGATCCAGTCAGATCCCCAGCCGAAGATCCTCCGATTATCCTTGAAGATGACAGAGGAGAAACGGTAAAATCCACCGCCGGCTCTTTCATCAGCCAAAGATGAAACCATTTCCAAGGCCGCACTGGACGACTATATAGCTCAGCAAATACGAGTTCATCAAGCGAATGAAGCGGCTGCGCAAAATTGTTAGAACCGGACGACCCTATCCAAGCTGGTATGACCAAATCAGTTACCCGCCAGGATATACGATCCCCAAATTCCATGTGTACAAGGGGACAGGGAATCCACATCAGCATGTCGCTCAATTCAGGGCCTTATGCGGCAATACTGGAGGCGATGACAAATTGTTGCTTCGCCAATTCGTCGGCAGCTTAGCAGAAATAGCCTTTGAATGGTATTCGGAGCTACCTAACGACTCTTTCAAAACATTTGCGGAGATGGAGCTACTGTTTATACAAAGATTCGCGAGTGCTAGTGAACGCATCCCGATAACAGCACTGATAAATGCCAGGATAAGGCTAGGCAAAACGTGGGTCCAATATGCAACACGATGGCGGAACCTATGGTCGAAATGCAAACAATGCATAGAAGAGGCACCTGCGGTAGGCATGTTCGTGGGCACTCTCGATCCGCAAGCGACCATCTCGCAATTCATGATGTTCTTCAGGCCGACCACCTTCCAGGCCTTGATCGACAAATTTGCCCAAATGGACCAGATGGGCCATGGACCGTCTCTTCCAAAACCAGACTCTCGAAATGAGAAAGGAAAAGGGAAAGTGATCGTCATCGCCAATGCTCAACAGTAGCCGAGCAATTCAAAGCCGGTCGTTTTCCAAAACGACGTGCGTCCACGCCCATCCCTCGAGGAGAGACTAGGACGTCCTTACTCATTTCCTCAGAATAAGACAAGAAGAATGTTTGAGCCGGTAGTGCGCAACAGACTCATCAATCTTCCGAGTCCAAAACGTCTGTTGCAGCCAGGCGATCTCAATAATCCCAATTATTGCCCTTACCACCAAACGGTAAGTCACCCGATCGAGGATTGTTTCGTCTTTAAGGGATGGATCGAGGATCAGTACCTACAAGGAAAGTTTGCGCTGTATGAAAAGTGGAAGGTAAACCCACCACAGCCGCACACTCTAAAGAAGACGGACGCACCGGGGGCAACTTGTCATATGATCTCTCACTCATTGGCAGATGATAAAGAGGCTCCTTGCGCCGAGAAACCGAGGGTGGATCCTAAACCAGAAATTCCGCGGCCGTCAGACGAGTTGATCGATGCCTTCCTGAATGAGATTCGTCTGAAAGTTAAAGCCAATCAAGAGCGTGAGATGTCCATACTGGAAGGAGCCAAACACCGACGACTGGACCAAAGAGTCGAGGCACTCCCGTCAAATCAAAATCCATCCGCTGCGGATAAAAACAAATTCAAAACGAGGAAAAGGTTTGCTAAAGCTCTGTCAGCGGGAATGGAGCTACCACCCTCTGAAGAAAATACTCTCGGTGGAGTAGAGATGCATCCTAACTTCTACTTATATCATCAGAAGATCATACATCCTACCGAAGACTGCGACTCCTTTAAGTGTTGGCGGCAAGGGTATGTCACTCAAAAGCAACACTTCAACAGGACAAAGCGTGGAGCTCGCAGACATCAGAAAAATGCGATAGATGAGCTCAAGAGAGCCGCCGCCGACTGTCACAGAGCCGACTCCAAGGGATCGTAAATTATCACCTTCAGAAGCGACTCTGACGAAGAAGCTGCCCTCAACCCTCTTCTCAGGGAATCCATTTCAAAAATGAAAGAATTGAGGAGTTGCGAGAACGTTCAGCCGTGCAATCGCACGCTACTCAGAAAAAATCTCGGCCTCGCGAACAAAGAATCGAGCAAAAAGGATAAAGAGAAGGGAAAAACAGCCCTCGTAGCCAATACTCAACAGCAATCGAATGGCCCTAAACTGGTTGTTTGCCGAAACAACAAGCGGCAACCCCTCCAGGAAAAGTTGAAACGTCCTTACTCGTTTCCTCAAGATAAAATAAGGAGACCGTTCGATCTGGCAGTGCGCGACAGACGCATTAATCTGCCGAGACCAAAACGTTCGTTGCGGCCAGGTGATGTCAACGATCTCGATTATTGCCCTTACCACCAAACGGTAGGTCACCTGATCAAGGATTGCTACGTCTTTCAAAACTGGGTTGAAGATCAATACCAACAAGGCAAGTTCGTCATATCCGAAAACTGGAAGGTGAGCCCGCCACAACCGCACGCACCGGGAAAGATGGAGACGCCGGGGGCATCATGCTCATTCATAGATAAAACCCCATAGAATGAAAAGTCAGTAAACTAGAGATTCGCCTCGAATACGGCGACAACGGACCGCAACGTCCTTAAACTAACGACGGACTGCAACGTCCTTAAACTAACGGCGGACCGAAATGTCCTTAAACTAATGACGGACCACTACGTCCTAAAACTAGCTGTTGACCGAGATGTTGATAAACTACGGTGGATTGAAACATCACAAAGCCGATATAAAAAAAAGAGAAAAAAAATGAATAAATAAACGGTATGTCCATAAGAAAAATGGGCAAGGATGAAAACCCGAAAGGGCTCCGTGAGTAAAAACAGCAGGGCTACCGGCGAGTGTTCGTGAAAACCCGAAAGGGCGCGACCTCGTAAAAAAAAGAGAATAAAAAGAATAAAAAAAAGGTACGTCCATGAGCAAAATGGGCACGAATGAAAACCCTAAAGGGCTCCGTGAGTAAAAACAACAGGACTACCGGCGAGTGTTTGTGAAAACCCGAAAGGGCGTAACCTCGTTAAAGGACACTTACAGGGTCCTCTCGACCTTGTAAGGAGAAATCACCTGCGTGAGATCCTTACGACTCACGAGGGTGCAACACACTTAGGGATCCTCATGATTCCTAAGAAGAAAATACACTTACGAGATCCTCACGACTCGTAAGTAGAACTCCCTTATGGGACTCTCACGGATCATAAGATTTGAAAGTCTTAAATTACAGACACCCAAACCTGTGCTTAAGCAACCCCCACAACCTTCGATATTACCCTAAAAGTGGCTCAATACTGACCCTTGTATACAATGTTAGTTATATGTATGCCCTAGAGGCCATTACTGTACATTGGATGTATATTGTAGTGGATGCTGGGACATATATAGGAAGGACTTTCTTGCTCGACATGATAGTACGCTATCTGGTTGCACTTTATCTTAACATGTATACTTTCTGTGTTGATAAAGCCCATAGGATGTGTACTCGACTTCCAGGACTATGATGTAGATCATACTAGTGGGGCCTGGGTAGTCCATGAGTACATCCTTGAAATGTTCCTAGTCGAGGGAATATCGAGACGGGGCATCGATATTCCAGAGTAGACTAGCGCATATCTTCTCGACCAATGCGATGGGCGATGGATGATCCCATATCCATTGGTGTTTGACATCGAAGATGGTATGCGGGTGCTCAGTGGAGACTGGGTACACTGAACGGACTCGCCTAGAACTCCCAGATGGTATTATACCTCACGTCAGATGGCAGTTCTCTGGTGACACTGGTACAGCTTAGTCTGTTGACCCGAGATCGTCATAGAGTCTTGTGTGTCTCCCACTGTGCTTTGATTTCCACCCTACCACGGCTCTACTGAGTTGTGCAAACAGGTGGTTTTTGGGTACAGTCCCGATTCACATGGAGGCAATGAGCGATAGGAGGGGATTCGTCTCTCCCGGTATTGGGGGTTGATGTTGTGCTATGCTCGACTGGCCATAACAGGAAATCCCTGGCCAGGGTTGCAGTGATATACTGGTAAGAGTTATCAGTAGTTTCACGAATGTTATGGACCCTACGTCGGCATGACTTATCGAGCTATTGGGGTCTGACGTTTACCACCCCTAGGCGAGATATGCGACATATCAGACGAACAGACCGGACCGTACGGTAAGTGTTACTGTTTGGATTCGCAGGAGTATGAGCGGGCTTGCTCGTTGATCTTCTGATCGTTCAATACCCGGGTGGCCGTTACGTTTAGCAGACCGCTTGCGGCTTGTGGGTGTTTGATATGATCATCATCTGCTGCCGGCGTATTGACGAGTCTTTAGAGTCCTACACAGAGGTTTCCTGGCTCAAGCGAAACGAAATAGGAGCGCATATGAGATATGTGCGGGACCGAGAATAATGCATGTATGTGATACCGTATTTCATTCTCGCGATGAATGTATCGAATGGTTGTATGCGATATAACCTAGTTATCGAATCAAGTATTGATTCGATAAGCCGATACATTGAATACTAGTCGGTTGTGTGCGACATGACCGGATCATTGAATCAAGTGTTGATTTAATGATTTAATGCATAATTACATATTTGATATATTACTTTGCGTTGACTAGTATTGGTTCACTTTAAATGGATTTTCTCACTCGGCTTGTACACATTGTATATGTGATATACTTTTGTGCACATGCTTGTATCATATATGATGATATATGATAGCTAGGGTTTGTGTAAAGAGTTAATACCTTGGTTAAATAAATGGTTAAGGTTTTTATTCATCTTATTCATTTATTTATTTTCATTATTCTTTTTAGGAAAAGAAAAGAAAAATGGTGGCATTCTTTTGTTCATTCATGAAGCTTCATGAATACTTTGACTTAGTCACCATTTTTGTCTTCATTCCTAACCTAACCATTCACTTAACTTGGGTTTAGTCTCTACACATAACCATGGTCATGTTATGATAAAGATTAGATTATTCTTTTCTTTTTTAATTAATCTTATCATATCATTTCTTCTTCTTCTTCCTTCAACTCAAGAAGAAAAACCTAGACTACATCAATGGTGGATTGATGATATGAGTGAGAAATCCAAATCTAAAGTCTACCCACTTCCTATTTCTTCATCCTCTACCTCTTGCCAAGTAGTAGAGTGTGTTTCCTTCACAAATTTTCAAGGTTTTGTGAAGGTGGAGCTTGATCTAGCGATGCCTCGACGTAGATCATCTTCGGCATGGACATCGACGACCTAGCTCGCTTATTCTTCGACGAAGCCGACGTTGGAGTCCGGATTCTTTTTGGACAGCGGAGGGGACTTCGTTGCGGAGCCGTGGAGGTGGTGGACCGGATCTACAAAGGTTGTATGTCCGTTCCCTTAGTTAAAATGTTAACTAGTTTATGTTTTCGCCTATGTATATCTAGCAAACGATCCGTTCTAGGGTTTGTAGGCACCTTATTTTTTAGAAATAAGCGTGTTTGATCACTTGTGAGACCTCACTAGGGTGCCTAGGAACCTTACAGTGGTATCATAGCCTAGCTAGAGCCTTAGACAAAGTCTAGACGGAATTTGAAACCCGGACGAACCGAAAACCCGAACCCAAAAGTGCTCTCTGGACGATTTCTGAAATCTGGTCTTTTTCAAAATTAAAAATATGCAGAGAACACATCACAAACATCTAACTGTTACAGTAAAATTTGGAGGCCCAATTCAATTTTTCGAGCGCGGATCCGCGGCATGAGCAATAGCTCATGCGGCGGTTCTGCGGCCGTACGGCCACAATATTTAAATTATTTTGCACAGTAACTGTTAGTTTCCAGGGGTGATTTTTCTGGGAATTTTTAATATTTTTTCAAGAGTTGAATTTTCTGAGTTGTTTTGGGGATTCGGTGTTTCGATCGGGGTATCAAATTTTGTCTGTGTGGTTTTCCGGATAAATTTTAGAATATGTTAAAAAGTTCGACCGGATATAAATACCCAATTTTTCCCCTGTCGGGAAATTTCCAACTGTTGGATTTTTCCGAAGTTTAACGACGTTCTAAGTAGTGCAAGTAACTCGATGGACCCTCTAGAAGACAACAAACCTTAACTCGATTATGTGACCGTCTTGAACTGCCCTTTGAACCTTCGGGTTTGAGGCAGTACGGCGTGCCACATGTGAGGCGTTGGCTTGACCCTTCTACGGCTGGACCGTTGGTACTGAGGCACGAACTGAATGTTGTTAGACTTATTTCATGTGTTGATCTGTATCGGGAAAACTTGGGTGTTCGATTGTTCGATCGAAAAGTTTAGCATTTTCTATTTATCTGGAATGTGATACAATAATTGGAATTCGCAAATAGTTATGAGATAACGGAATGAATATTATAAACATAGCAGTTTAGTCTCACTTGATCGGTTGCCACGGAATTTTGATGTGATCAAAAGTCCGTCGCAATCACGTAGTGTACGCGGATACTCGCCGGGTAAACTTGATAGACAGCCTCACTCCATAGCCCCGACCAAGTGACTGTAGGAGAACCCCGTCGCCGAAAGCATCCGTTCGGGTGCTCGTGGTAGCGGTGTTCCGCCTTGGTGCACTTCGTCGACGGTATTAGGGGTGCGGCCTTCTACTGAAGTTTGCGACGAGTATTCGATCAGAATATCGGGAATCCTGTTGAATTGCCCGACTTCATATTGAAAAGAGTTTTCGATAATGAGACTAAAATGCGGAGTTTATAATTGTTAGGCATGCGATGTCTAAGGTATTCATTTGATTAGGCATGCGATGTCTATGAAGGTTGCGGATTCCAACTGTTGTAGTTTTACACTTTCTTTTCTGTGACCGTAAGTGTAATATGTGATATCGCCGGTTTCGTTGCTATATGTCAACAACAATTGGGATGCGCATATTTACTTACGTTGATGACATGTGATGTTATGTGTTGCTGGATATGTTATATTGGATCGTCGTGTTTGAATAGCCGGGGTTTTTTTATGTGAGATGAGTGTTTTTCATTTTCATTCATGTAAAAACTTGTATGTAATATTCTTTTATTGGGGCGCTTCCAGGTTGCGGAAGTTGTCACCGTTGATGTATATTATTTACTTTTCTGCACTAGGATAGACCCAAGGAGGGGAGCACTAGTAACCGGGTTCTAGGGTCCAGTGGGAGACCAACTCGAGTAGTCGAGTCCGGGTCTCCTAACCCTAGAATTGGTAGGGTTGCTTGCCGCTCTCGTAGGGGTCTAGGGGTGTGGGATTGGCTATTCATCACGACCGTGGAATCCGTGTTTTATACTGGCTCGTATTGAAAACACGGACGTCCTAGTATATCCAATATTTCATATGTTTCTTCTGCTGTGTTTTATCTGAGATCATGCGATGTTCTGTGGCAGATATTATATATAGTATATATGATATATTATATAGACGTTACTTATGTTTTACACCCGCGCTAGCCCTGCCCCGCTCTGTCGTTAGTTACCTAACCTAACGGTGCATGAGGGGACATCGAGGCGAATGCGGATGGCATAAGTGTACGTCATATCTATCTGTGATGCTTAGGTAATTTAAATGATGGGATATTCATTAATGAGATTAATGAAAGAAAATAAACCTAATTGATGTTGTGGAATCGAATTTCAAAATAAAACAGGTAGCTACAGTTCTTGCTTTGCATCGTGGTGTTCCTTGTAGAACATCCTGCACCTTATTCGATAGGGAAAGGACCGAGATCCCTTCACCGGGAGTGACTCCTTTAGCAATAACTGGCAGATGCTACAACCCTCGGTTTGTCATTTGATCGCTTCTATAGTTTCTGCTTTGCACAGTGATATATATGATATATCCCGCATCTCATTCGACGAGGAAAGGGCCGACGATCCCTTCACCGGGAGTGACCCCTTTAGCAAAACTAGAAAAGCTTCAAAAACATTCCATTTAAAAACCATTTGATTCCGCAACGAGATCAAGTTCAAAGCGTCAAAGGTTTTCACAAAAACCAGCCGCAACCCTCCGTCATTTTAGGAAGTAGAGTACTTAGTATTCGTGCTGTGTTTGTTGACCATAGTCAAGGCACAGTGTACGGTAGCTAAGTGATGTCTTCCTACACCGCATATGATGCGATTAGTTAGGACAGTCGCGTGACTTTGTTGACCTTAGTTAAGGGTCATGTGGGTGGGTCTAATTAATCACGAAATGACGGGTAGAACTTGACTGGTACTTGTGATTTGTTGACCATAGTTAAGGTCATAGGTGCTAGGGGTAAAAACCATTATCGGGAGTTTCAAGTGTTGAAATTTGCAATGAGATTGCATACCTTCTATGAGATAGTTGGATCCCGATACCCGCTGTGAGTAAGTGTTACTCCTGGGAGAGTTTTATACATTACAATTAGCCGATCAAGTAGGTGTCTAGAAAGGTGTCAACGGGGTTACGCCTCTGGGAAAACGAGGTTTACTGTAATTAGGTCCGTGCGAAAGCACGGGGAACCCCCTCTAAGTACCGACACTGGCCTGGCTGAAAGGTTGGCGAACTTGTAGAGTGTAATTAATCCCGGCTAGTCTTTCCTTTTAGGGTTTGAAGGAAGATTTGATAAAAACAGTGGGAGCCATCCTGATTAGATAAAATATATAACCAATCTGATCTTGCAAGAGCGCACGCAGAGTGTTTTCTTCTCTCTCTCTCCAGGTAGCGACCATATCACGCCTTAATCAAGATAATAATATGGATGTATTGACCGAACCCGCTTGTTATACTGAGCTGGGGAACGTTGGTCCCGCTCCAACTTATAATTGTTATAAGACAGAGCAGGAAATAGGGGAATACCAGAATTCCTATGCCGCCCAAACGAAGAAAGTGCATATGATGCATCTCCTTCGGGTGTGTTCATTACAAAGAACTGTTTCTCAGTATCCTCTACATCCTGGGTATATGATACCGGATCAGGATCCCAGATATGTAATCTGTTACATAGGGCTACAAAAAGGGTAGAAAAACTGAGAACGGGTGATAAGTTTCATGAGGCAGAAAACGGGGCAAGAGTTGCAGCCAAGTCTGTCGGTCACTGTCACCCTGTATTACTTATACATTGATTCTGAACAAATGCTATTAGATACCGAACCTGATATACAAAATCATATCAGTCTCTTTATTAGTAAAGAAATGATATAATTTTGTATTGATGGATAATGTTTTGAACATTTCCTACATCAAAAGTTGATCGGTTCAGGCACGTTATCTAAAAGCATTGACGTTCTAAATCAAACTGCAGTTCCTAGTATACAGAACACACACAAGAGGAAGAGTTCAGAAATGAACGAATTCTTCTTGAGGCATTGTGGACTAGGTCATATCAATGCGACCCGACTGGCTGAAGTTACATTTTAGATGCATATTTAAATCAGTTTGAATTTACATCTTGTGAAACTTGCCAGTCATGTCACAAAGATATAATGACACCAGCTCTGTTTACTGGAAACAGAGAAAGAGTTAGTAAACTCTTGGGACTGATACATGATGATGTATGTAAAGTCTCCTGTCTACACATGCCAGGACTGGTTCTTTATACTTCATTATATTCTATGATAATCTCTCAAGATTCAGTCATATATTCCTGTTGAAATATAAGTCCGAACCTTTTGAGGTATTCACAGAATATAAGTAGGAAGTAGAGAACCAAAATATGGGTATAAGTATTATGTCCTATGATGAGATCAGGGAGGAGAATACTTGTGCATAGCATTCCTGGACTATTCTAAAAGAAAATGAGTTTCTCTCTCAGCATTACTCCTCCGTATAAACCATAGCACGATGGTATATCGAGGCGGAGCAATCACACCCTATATGATAAGGTGTGCTCTATGATGAGTATTACTGAGTTACCTATTTCCTTTTTGGGGGTTATGCACTTGAGAAGCTGCATACCTATTGAATTAGGTTCGAATCAAATCAGTGCCTACCACTCCATATAAGATATGGTGAGGGAAGATCCTATCTCTTAAGTAAGTTAAGATTTGGGGTTGTCCAGCCTATGTTTAAAGCAAAATCCGGACAAGATCGAGGCAGGATCAGTTCTGTAGAACTGGAAAGGTTCCAGCTATACAAAACTGCAGTTGATGATTTGACAGAACCATAAGATTCTATAGTTCCCGACGAACCTCAGCCTCTCCGCCGATCTAGTAGGGTTCCTCATCCGCCTGAGAGATACCTCGGTTTCTCGATGACAGTGGGAGCAAGGATTGCATCATGAGATGATGACCCAACCAGTTTCGAGCAGGCCATCGACAGTAGGGACTCTGCAAGAATGGCTGGATGCTTAGTGATCTGAGATGGAATCCTTATACACCAACAAAGTATGGACTTTGGTTGCTATATCTGAAGGGTTAAATCCCCATCAGGAGCAAGTATATCTTGAGAAGACTACTTGGTTTAGATGGAAAAGTTGAGACTTTCAAAGCTAGATTTGTTAATGTTTTTCGTCATCGACCAGGCATGGATAATGATGAAACCTTTTTCCAGTAGCTATGCTTAAGTCTGTCCAGATCCTACTTACCACGGCTACATACCATGACTACGATATCTGGCGGTTGGGTGCCATGACTGCTTTTCTAAATACTGATTTAGAAGAGAACGTCTATAAGAACACAGCCAGAGGTCTTCGTAAACAGTGGGAGCAGCGGAAACGTATGCAAGTTGCTTTACATAATGAAGCAGGCATCGCGGAGTTGGAATGTCTGTTTTGATGTGATAGTCAAAGTGTTTGACTTCATCAAAATGGTAGACGAACCTTGTTTATACAAAAGGGTAGTAGAGAGTAAGGTGGTCATCTTCGTATTGTACGTAGACAACATACTCTTGATAGGAAAAGAGTTTCCTATACTACGATCGATCAATCTCCTATTATCACTAGGATTCCCCAATTAGGATCAAAGTGATACCTCCTAAATCCTGAGTTTTCATCTATGAGATAGATGTAATTGGATGCTAGGATTCTCACTAGATGTAGTGAGATGGTATCAATAGATCCTGGGGTGAATCACTGGAAGAGTTCCAGGGTGATAAAGACGACTGAATGTCAGTCACAGGCACTGTCTTTACCCTCGGTAAAGGGACGGTATGTTGGAAGATTTCCAAGCTAGATACCGTGACAAACTAGATGATAAAGGCTGGTAACATCGCTATTAATGATACTACCAAAGAGGCAGTTTGGGTGTATATTGGTTCATAAGATGAACTAGGTTCCTGCCATTGTATGACAATGGAAGTGTGGCTTCGGCCCTGGAACCCTGGTCCCATCAGTGACCCAGACAAATTCTGAGGCAGCATCACCTGATCATGGAGATAGTTGATCTCCAGGGTGATCGAGGTTAGAAGAGAAGACTCAGAGGACAACACGGCGGATCCACTCACGAAGGCCTTTTTCCCAAAGAGAGACTTTTATGGGATGGTTGAGTATGTGATACTGCAACCACTGCTACAGATGGCCCTAGTGCAAGTGGGAGATTGTTAGTTATATGTATGCCCTAGAGGCCATTACTGTACATTGGATGTATATTGTAGTGGATGCTGGGACATATATAGGAAGGACTTTCTTGCTCGACATGATAGTACGGTATCTGGTTGCACTTTATCTTAACATGTATACTTTCTGTCTCTCTGATTACATGTTGATAAAGCCCATAGGATGTGTACTCGACTTCCAGGACTATGATGTAGATCATACTAGTGGGGCCTGGGTAGTCCATGAGTACATCTTTGAAATGTTCCTAGTCGAGGGAATATCGAGACGGGGCATCGATATTCCAGAGTAGACTAGCGCATATCTTCTCGACCCATGCGATGGGCGATGGATGATCCCATATCCATTGGTGTTTGACATCGAAGATGGTATGAGGGTGCTCAGTGGAGACTGGGTACACTGAACGGACTCGCCGAGAACTCCCAGATGGTATTATACCTCACGTCAGATGGCAGTTCTCTGGTGACACTGGTACAGCTTAGTCTGTTGACCCGAGATCGTCATAGAGTCTTGTGTGTCTCCCACTGTGCTTTGATTTCCACCGTACCACGGCTCTACTGAGTTGTGCAAACAGGTGGTTTTTGGGTACAGTCCCGATTCACATGGAGGCAATGAGCGATAGGAGGGGATTCGTCTCTCCTGGTATTGGGGGTTGATGTTGTGCTATGCTCGACTGGCCATAACAGGAAATCCCTGGCCAGGGTTGCAGTGATATACTGGTAAGAGTTATCAGCAGTTTCACGAATGTTATGGACCCTACGTCGGCATGACTTATCGAGCTATTGGGGTCTGACGTTTACCACCCCTAGGCGAGATATGCGACATATCAGACGAACAGACCGGACCGTACGGTAAGTGTTACTGTTTGGATTCGCAGGAGTATGAGCGGGTGTAAGTGCACGGCGGCGCCCCGGCCGTCAATCCGACGCCGGAATGCGGAAGCGGTGAATAACTAAAATTTTGCGGACTTAGCAAACCGGCACCACCGCGCACTATAACCCGGATCGTTACCATTAACAAGTCTAAGCTAACAAGAAGATGGGAAAGAGATATACCGACGATCCAAGTCCTCCGGTCTTCATCTCCAATCCGATCTCCTCGCGGGATCTCCGTCCGTCTCCTCCTCGTCGCCGGAAGTGCACCACATCGCCTACTTTGTTTACGGGCTCCCACCTCAATGCCGAGGCAACTCGGGCACGAAGCCGGCTACTCGACGTGCCCAAGGTTCGTTGTAGAATATGTAGTGAGCAAGTCTCATTTTTGGGGTTTGTGGAATTGCCATTGGTGAAGGAAAAGAGAGCTTGGAGAGAGGTGAGAAAAAATGGAGCATACTCAAGAAGGAATGTATCATATTTTTCTCCACACATCAAAATGAAAATCAATCCCATTCCTCCAAGGAATGGCCGGCCCCCCCCCCTTCATGTGTGATTGGAGAGAGAGAGAGAGAGCAAGGTCAAGGGGTGGGTGGAAGCAATGATGCAAGAGGGCATCATGAAAGAATATGATCATAAGCAAAAACCACACACAACCACAACCATCATCAACAACCATGATGCTAACAAAGTCAAGCCATCATGAAGTATGAAGTCAAGCAAGTCAAAGGAGGGTGCTATCATGATACAACAAAATGCAAAGACCCCCTTCCACAAATGCCTATTTGCAACAATGCAAATAAGCCCTCCTCCACCAATCTTCGGCCAATGAACGGAACAATGGAAATTGGCCGAAACGGAAAGCAAACTGGCAACTCCAGAAAACTGGTCCCGTAATAAATTACAGGAAAACCCCGATACTGTGCATACACACCCGCATCTGTATTTCGACCGAAATACAAATGCAATGAGACAAAATCTCCACTGTACTATACTAGGATCCGGCTTATACCAAAACCGGCTAGTAATATCTGTTCGATCCTGATCCGTGCAATACCGCACGTATCTGATCGAACCCTGCCATATAACCATACGGCCTATAGTACAAACTGTCCGATCCTGATCCGTGCAATACCGCACGTATCTGATCGGACCTTGCCATATCTCCATACGGCCTCTACAACCTTTCGCCCGAAAGCTGAGTAACTGTAAACGTGGTGGACTCTAAAGACTCGTCAATACTATGGCTGTGGATTTAACCACTAGCACGTCAGAGGTATATGCCAATACGTGACGGGCCACCAGCTATTGACCAAAAGGGACGTCGATGAGGAAGCTCACCCCGACACCCAACTGAGCCTGTCAGTGACAATATCCGTGCAGTCCGGTCCGTTCGTCTATGAGCATCGCATGGCGGGCCTAGGGGGTTGGTAAAAGTCAGACCCCCAAAAGCGGTACAAGTCGTGTCGGAGTGTAGCCCAGAACACCCTGAGATACTACTGGAATACCTACCAGTAAATCTCCTTGCCTTGGCCAAGGACTTTGTGTAATGGCTCTCCTAGACACAGCACGACCTCACCCCCAATACCGGGAGAGACGAACCCCTGAAGATACGCTCACTGCCTCCATGTGGCTCGGGACTGTACCCAACTAAAACCTGTTTGCACGACTCCTTTGAGCCGTGGTAGGGTAGTAATCAAAGTACAGTGGGAACTCACACGAGACAAATGACGATCCCCAGGTCGATGAACTAACCTGCACACATGTCACCAGGGAACTGCCATCTGACGTCTGGTATATGACCAACTAGCATGTTCCCGGCGAGTCCTGTCCGGTGTACTCATAACCCAATGAGCACCTGTATACATCTTAGGTGATCCAACTGACACCAGTGGCTTGTGAGACCGGCCACCGCCCCTCGTCGGGGTCTCGACTGTATACACTAGTCTACTAATGGAGTATCGATGCCCGGTCTCGAAACTCCAACGACTAGGGACCTTTTAAGGATATGCTTGTAGACCCCCAGCTCCCACTTATATGATCGCCCTCATACTGCTGGTGGTCAAGCAAGAATCCTAGGGGCTCTATCAACGTGTAATAGCAACTTGTCAGGTCACCTAAAGCAGTACACGATGATAAAGGTAAACCAGATAGCATACTATCATCTCGAGTAAGACTGTCCTACCGGGATAGGTCCTCCCTCAATCATTACAATCACGTACCTGTGACCTAATAATTGACTCTGAGGGCACTATCTCCAACAATCTCCCACTTGCACTCAAGGCTAATTATTGCGATGTCGCATACTCACAGCCCGTGTGATACCGAACATCCAACTCCTCTACTAGTCAGTCTCACAAAGCTCGTTTGCGGAACTATTGCGTTCGAGGAATAGCCTCAGTGAGTGGATCCGCTTAGATGTTTCTTTCTATGTCTCTCTATATCTCAAGTTCGCGGAGAAAGCCATCTCCCGAAAAGAGTAATACCTGTCTCAGAATATGTCTGGATGTCTGATGGGACCTAGCTCATAAATGAACTCCAAATCCAAACTTCTTAGACTGTATCGTCAACTGAACTTAATCAGTATCCTGCGCGCCATGCCTCCCTCAGTATTGCCTTGGACCACCTGTCCAAAATACTGCCCCTCATCAGAAGGAAAACTATAACTCTCACAACCTTCTTGTCGTCCATGTCACCTTGGAAGCCTGGAATGATAACTGTCTCCTGAATAAGGTTGTCGTTATCATCTCCATAGAACATCCACTTATGTTCTAAAACTGCTTCCGACTGTTTCTCCAGGATTGGATTAATGTCAACTTATTGCATCTAGTGCAAGAACAACATCTGGTGTGGCACTTGACATCTCACGATTGACTCAATTGCCTGAGCAAGTGATCTGCCAATCATGCCCGTCCCTCTCCCCTTTAGTCTGTAAGACACCTTTGGAGAGGGTGACTCCATTACCTGCAGGTACACTACCGTGCCAAGAGTCGTCCATCCTAAATGCTCTTAGAATGCTGTCAAGTACCCTGATTGGGAAACCACCCAAATCTAGAGCTAAAACCATAGATCTAGTAACCAGTATGTCTGATATAATATCCATTTCCTTTGTGGAGAAACAACTGTGTGACGACCAAAGTATAACCGATCGTAGTGTAGGAGTTTCTTTTCCTACTCTGTGTATATCATCCAAATACCAGGATATCACACCCTACTACCTTCTCAACAGATCCATCCCCTATTCTGATGAAGTCAAACCCATGACTGTCACGTCAGAAATAGATGATCTATCTCCGCTACATCTGCTCTAGTCTATAAATAGACATAAGCAACCTGTCCACCAATGCTTCCGCTGCTCCCACTGACTACGACAACCCTCTGGCAGAGTCATATAGACGTACACTTCTAAAACTGGTTTAGAACGACGCTATACTCATCCTCCCGCCGGGTCTCGTAACCTGGAACAACAGCAATGGCAATTGTGGGTAAACAAGAACTTCCCTGTCACCGTCCTTGAGGCTACCGGAGTACCTCTCGGGTGCCTGAAGTTACCCACCTTATCTGCGGAGTGGCCAATGGAATGTCAATCCAGATTGAATCTTTAGGTTCCTTATCAAATCTTCAGTAATCGTTTGTGGTTCTGGAATCACTTCCAGTTCTACCATACTCCCACTATTGTTTTCTGAAAAAATCCATTTTTAATAAAACTGTGGCGAGTTTAGAACAATATCGCTATTGTTCATCCAGATGGTAGAAAGTCAACCCTCGTCATAGCCTGGGTCAACCCACAAACAACCATTACAGAAACGTGCCTTGAGTTGTCCAGTGTCTGGTTTTAATCATAAACCGGACAACTCCCCGTACCTTAACATCGTTAAGATATGAACTGTTCTATATCCAATATAGAAACAGAGGCACTGATTTAATTGAACCAGATTCAAATCATGCAGCTGTCCCCAGCGCATGTCAACTAAATGGAAGGAGGCCGATCAGCGTTACTCAACTTAGGAATACTTCCAATTATGAGTAACCTGAAAGAGAAGCAAGATCTCTTTGTCATTACTATCAACTGAATACCATACACAAGTATCTACATCTTCGATCTCTTTGAAGAATCCCGACACTTGCTATACCTGGTTCTCTACTCTATTCAAATACCTATAACTTCTCAAAATTTGGACCCTGTGTTTCCGCGAAACACCTGTCTAAAAACTAGAGAAGTCATAAGTAAACCGAATATAGTACGAGGACCTACCCCTCTGTCCTGATGGACCCTGGACAACATACAATACTCTGTATAAGTCCCTTGAGTCTGAAAACTCATTCACTGTGTGTCGTAGGTTGAAAACTGTACTTATGGTTAAGAAGAATTACACCGCTGTTTAATGCTCCTTACCTAACCATCCACTGATATAGGTAAATATCGTAGACATAATTTCAGAAAGGTATATCTCACTCTATGAAAATAGACGTACAGATATATCAATTTGAAATTGGTGCATAACAGCGGATATCCAAAACCAAATATTTGCCGACCGGCAAACAGCCCAGGTGATTTCCTCAAATATCACCGATTACAACGAATCCCGATATAATGAGGATAATCACCCAATTCCCAATAACTTACTCCCACTCATCATCTGTAAAACCATACAGATGTGAGAATCGTACCTGGTAAATACATACCCTGGAGTAAGTATCTAATCGGGAAATCAGTTTTCCTTTAACATTACACAGTGAAACTGAAACATTGAAATGTTCCGATGGGGTATTCTGGTATTCCTAGTAATGCCTCTTCCAGATTCACGACTGTAACCGTATAATTCTTTGCCACCTCTCCAAATCCCTTCATATGTCTTTAGTCTTTACCTTCTGTACACCCCTTTAGGCCAAATGGTTTTCTTCCTTCCCTACCGTTCGGCACCAGCCTATGGTTTGGAAGAAGACTATCCAATAAGCATAATGGGTGTACTGTCCCAATCCTAGGAACACTCGCAATGAGAGAGGGTGAAGATAAAAGACAACCGAATAAACCTTATTCCTATTTCTCCTGAACCAGAATCCATCCCCGAACTGGAACAAGTTCCATTCGAGTTCGTATATAACCATACGATAGAGTATCCAAATAAACTGTGGATCTTCGTAGTGATACGGAGTGTCCTGGAGAAATACAAAGGTGATGTGGGAGTGGTAACGAAATATTTGGTTTGGTCGTGAATATCTGTTGCAATTTACTTTGCCCTCTTACTAATCCCTTGCTTTGTCTGAACTTAATACCTTCTGCACACCATCGTTATGCTAATTGGTTTTCTTCATTCCCTACCGGTCGGCACCAGCCTAAGGTTTGGAAGAAGACAATCCAATTTGCGTAATAGGTGTACTACCCCTAAACCAAGGAGTACTCGTAACCTGAGAGAGGGTAAAAGGAAAAGACAACTGAATAATCCTATCCGTTTTCTCCAGAACCGAAAACCATCCTCGAATAAATTCTTTCGAGTTCGTATCTAACCATACGATGGTTTTGTCCAATGGAAGTGGACGTTCGTAGTAAAACGGGGTGTCCTGGAGAAAAGGGTAAAAGTAGGAGTGGCAATGAGGTTTGCAACTCTGACAATCCAAAAGCCGGTGTTTAAGAAGGTTCGGTCAACTTGGTCACTGAGTCAAAGTCTTAGGGTCGGGTCAATGGTCGCTGCCAAAGAGAGAGAGAAAAGAAAACACTCAGCGTGCACTCTAACCTAGATCAGAATGGTCACCAATTTATCTAATCAGGAAACCTCCCACTGTACCTCAAATTCTCCTCCAAACCTGAAAGAAGAATTAGTCGGGGTTACCCGAGGAGTAAACTAACTCATCAGTGGGAATCGGGATCCAACTCTCATCGCATGATAACGTGACGGAATCCGCTCACGGTATCACACTCCAGAAGGTATGCGCATATCTGGCAAGTTTCAGTTCTTTTGAAACTCCCGATGCGATTTCTGCCCCATGCTCTTATGACCTTGGCGTGAGGTCAAAATATCATAAGGCACATGTCAAGTTCTACCCGTCATTATCCAGGTTAATTTGAACCCACCCGTACATACCCTTGACGTAGGCCAAAATAGTAGTACGACTGTCCCAAACCAACGCATCTATCTATGCAACAGCTAAATACCCGGCAGCTACCAAACACTATGCCTTGGCGTGAGGTCAAAATACATAGCTTGAATACTACCGAATATTTAACTGAAATGACGGAGGGCTACGAATGGTTTCTGGCGAAAACCTTTAACGTAATGAACTTGATATCGTTGAAGGAACTGATAGCTTTTTAAAATATAGTGACGAAAACCGTTGCTAAAGAGGTCACTCCCGGTGAAGGGATCTCGGCTCTTTCCCCGTAGAATGGGGTGCAGGATATTCCAAATGAATACCGCGGTGCAAAGCAAAAGTAATCGGCTATAGTGAAGTTAATGCCCTGACGCAAACTTATTGTCCAAGGGGTCACTCCCGGTGAAGGGATCTCGGCCCTTGCCTCGTCGACTGAGGAGCAGGATATTCTAAATGAATACCGCGATGCAAAACAAAAGTGAACGTCCTTGCAATAACAGCTTTTTGAAAAGTGTTCCAACAACATCAGATTAGGTTTGTTTTTAACTTGCATTAATCCGAATCAATGCAGTCCCATCAATTGATCACACCAAAAAGAACGAAAATATACTGATGTACGTATATGCCATCCGCATTCGCCACTGGGTCCCGTCATTACCCGTTAGGTTAGCTTACTAACGACAGAGCGGGGACTGGACTAGCGCGGATGCAAAACATATACAACATCTACTAATATATATACCAATATATTATATTTCTCTCAAGGCGTGAATAAAATGCAACATCACAGAAATGTACAGCATCACAGAAACAATACAGATATCTGGGATCCCCGGGTTTCACAGAGCCGCTGAAACCCGACGTTCCCCTGGTCGTGTGGATAGCCTGTGCAATGAAATCCTAGACCCCTACGGGCGCGGCAAGTCACCCGCCAAAACCTGAAGCGAGGCAGCCCCCTTCATTGCCGTGAATGGACCACCCAGCACTTCACGGAATCCGGTAACTTGGGCACCCCTCCTGGGTCAACCTGTACTCCCTACGAGTGCGGCGAATAGCCCGCCAATCCTAGAGCGAAGCCCCCTCCGTCTCAATGCCATGAGATGCGGGCTTGTTGCCCTCCAGAACCCGGCTATCCGTGCACCCCTCCGCGGGGCAATCCTAGTACAGAAAATAAAATATACATACACCGGGTACATCGACCGCAACCAGGTCGTGCCCCAAAAGAATAATACAAACAGGCAGTGACGGCAGTCCACATGTCGGACGCTCGCCCCGCAATATCAAATGTACATAATACAACAGAACTGTACTAGCATTGCATCCAGGCTATCCCCCACGACCGATCCGCAACAACACAGCAAATACATAGAACATCAACGTGAAAGTCACGTTCGCAAATCCGTCTAACCGGGCTATAGCAGTTAGACAGGATTTACCGATCGAGTGACATTCACGGTCGCAGATATAATGTAAATACTGTGAAAAATGTGTTTAAGATTTTCCGATTGACCAAAAATTAACAAGTGGGCCCCAAACTAATACTGTAGCACTCACAGAAATAATTGGCCCAATTTTAATATTCCAAAACCCCTAATACTAGCCCAGAAGCCCACTGGGAAATTTTGGCCCATTGATCTCTCTAAGTTGCGGCGGATCCGCGGCCCAATAGAAGGGTGAGGCCGCGGTTCCGCGCTCTGGAAGAGGGATCAGTGCGTCGAATTTTCCCAGAGTTCTTAGAACTTTTTGAACATCATTCTGAGACCACCTGAAAAATTTTTAGACACCAAAAATCTTAACAGAAAACTGATGTGAACATAAATTGGGTTTTCGGAATTTTGGTCGATCGGAACTGAAAAACACATCAAACGAAAGCTAGACGAAGTTAATGGCGAGGCTCTGATACCACTGTAAGTGCACGGCGGCGCCCCGGCCGTCAATCCGACGCCGGAATGCGGAAGCGGTGAATAACTAAAATTTTGCGGACTTAGCAAACCGGCACCACCGCGCACTATAACCCGGATCGTTACCATTAACAAGTCTAAGCTAACAAGAAGATGGGAAAGAGATATACCGACGATCCAAGTCCTCCGGTGTTCATCTCCAATCCGATCTCCTCGCGGGATCTCCGTCCGTCTCCTCCTCGTCGCCGGAAGTGCACCACATCGCCTACTTTGTTTACGGGCTCCCACCTCAATGCCGAGGCAACTCGGGCACGAAGCCGGCTACTCGACGTGCCCAAGGTTCGTTGTAGAATATGTAGTGAGCAAGTCTCATTTTTGGGGTTTGTGGAATTGCCATTGGTGAAGGAAAAGAGAGCTTGGAGAGAGGTGAGAAAAAATGGAGCATACTCAAGAAGGAATGTATCATATTTTTCTCCACACATCAAAATGAAAATCAATCCCATTCCTCCAAGGAATGGCCGGCCCCCCCCCCCCCTTCATATGTGATTGGAGAGAGAGAGAGAGAGCAAGGTCAAGGGGTGGGTGGAAGCAATGATGCAAGAGGGCATCATGAAAGAATATGATCATAAGCAAAAACCACACACAACCACAACCATCATCAACAACCATGATGCTAACAAAGTCAAGCCATCATGAAGTATGAAGTCAAGCAAGTCAAAGGAGGGTGCTATCATGATACAACAAAATGCAAAGACCCCCTTCCACAAATGCCTATTTGCAACAATGCAAATAAGCCCTCCTCCACCAATCTTCGGCCAATGAACGGAACAATGGAAATTGGCCGAAACGGAAAGCAAACTGGCAACTCCAGAAAACTGGTCCCGTAATAAATTACAGGAAAACCCCGATACTGTGCATACACACCCGCATCTGTATTTCGACCGAAATACAAATGCAATGAGACAAAATCTCCACTGTACTATACTAGGATCCGGCTTATACCAAAACCGGCTAGTAATATCTGTTCGATCCTGATCCGTGCAATACCGCACGTATCTGATCGAACCCTGCCATATAACCATACGGCCTATAGTACAAACTGTCCGATCCTGATCCGTGCAATACCGCACGTATCTGATCGGACCTTGCCATATCTCCATACGGCCTCTACAACCTTTCGCCCGAAAGCTGAGTAACTGTAAACGTGGTGGACTCTAAAGACTCGTCAATACTATGGCTGTGGATTTAACCACTAGCACGTCAGAGGTATATGCCAATACGTGACGGGCCACCAGCTATTGACCAAAAGGGACGTCGATGAGGAAGCTCACCCCGACACCCAACTGAGCCTGTCAGTGACAATATCCGTGCAGTCCGGTCCGTTCGTCTATGAGCATCGCATGGCGGGCCTAGGGGGTTGGTAAAAGTCAGACCCCCAAAAGCGGTACAAGTCGTGTCGGAGTGTAGCCCAGAACACCCTGAGATACTACTGGAATACCTACCAGTAAATCTCCTTGCCTTGGCCAAGGACTTTGTGTAATGGCTCTCCTAGACACAGCACGACCTCACCCCCAATACCGGGAGAGACGAACCCCTGAAGATACGCTCACTGCCTCCATGTGGCTCGGGACTGTACCCAACTAAAACCTGTTTGCACGACTCCTTTGAGCCGTGGTAGGGTAGTAATCAAAGTACAGTGGGAACTCACACGAGACAAATGACGATCCCCAGGTCGATGAACTAACCTGCACACATGTCACCAGGGAACTGCCATCTGACGTCTGGTATATGACCAACTAGCATGTTCCCGGCGAGTCCTGTCCGGTGTACTCATAACCCAATGAGCACCTGTATACATCTTAGGTGATCCAACTGACACCAGTGGCTTGTGAGACCGGCCACCGCCCCTCGTCGGGGTCTCGACTGTATACACTAGTCTACTAATGGAGTATCGATGCCCGGTCTCGAAACTCCAACGACTAGGGACCTTTTAAGGATATGCTTGTAGACCCCCAGCTCCCACTTATATGATCGCCCTCATACTGCTGGTGGTCAAGCAAGAATCCTAGGGGCTCTATCAACGTGTAATAGCAACTTGTCAGGTCACCTAAAGCAGTACACGATGATAAAGGTAAACCAGATAGCATACTATCATCTCGAGTAAGACTGTCCTACCGGGATAGGTCCTCCCTCAATCATTACAATCACGTACCTGTGACCTAATAATTGACTCTGAGGGCACTATCTCCAACATACCACCCCTAGGCGAGATATGCGACATATCAGACGAACAGACCGGACCGTACGGTAAGTGTTACTGTTTGGATTCGCAGGAGTATGAGCGGGCTTGCTCGTTGATCTTCTGATCGTTCAATACCCGGGTGGCCGTTACGTTTAGCAGACCGCTTGCGGCTTGTGGGTGTTTGATATGATCATCATCTGCTGCCGGCGTATTGACGAGTCTTTAGAGTCCTACACAGAGGTTTCCTGGCTCAAGCGAAACGAAATAGGAGCGCATATGAGATATGTGCGGGACCGAGAATAATGCATGTATGTGATACCGTATTTCATTCTCGCGATGAATGTATCGAATGGTTGTATGCGATATAACCTAGTTATCGAATCAAGTATTGATTCGATAAGCCGATACATTGAATACTAGTCGGTTGTGTGCGACATGACCGGATCATTGAATCAAGTGTTGATTTAATGATTTAATGCATAATTACATATTTGATATATTACTTTGCGTTGACTAGTATTGGTTCACTTTAAATGGATTTTCTCACTCGGCTTGTACACATTGTATATGTGATATACTTTTGTGCACATGCTTGTATCATATATGATGATATATGATAGCTAGGGTTTGTGTAAAGAGTTAATACCTTGGTTAAATAAATGGTTAAGGTTTTTATTCATCTTATTCATTTATTTATTTTCATTATTCTTTTTAGGAAAAGAAAAGAAAAATGGTGGCATTCTTTTGTTCATTCATGAAGCTTCATGAATACTTTGACTTAGTCACCATTTTTGTCTTCATTCCTAACCTAACCATTCACTTAACTTGGGTTTAGTCTCTACACATAACCATGGTCATGTTATGATAAAGATTAGATTATTCTTTTCTTTTTTAATTAATCTTATCATATCATTTCTTCTTCTTCTTCCTTCAACTCAAGAAGAAAAACCTAGACTACATCAATGGTGGATTGATGATATGAGTGAGAAATCCAAATCTAAAGTCTATCCACTTCCTATTTCTTCATCCTCTACCTCTTGCCAAGTAGTAGAGTGTGTTTCCTTCACAAATTTTCAAGGTTTTGTGAAGGTGGAGCTTGATCTAGCGATGCCTCGACGTAGATCATCTTCGGCATGGACATCGACGACCTAGCTCGCTTATTCTTCGACGAAGCCGACGTTGGAGTCCGTATTCTTTTTGGACAGCGGAGGGGACTTCGTTGCGGAGCCGTGGAGGTGGTGGACCGGATCTACAAAGGTTGTATGTCCGTTCCCTTAGTTAAAATGTTAACTAGTTTATGTTTTCGCCTATGTATATCTAGCAAACGATCCGTTCTAGGGTTTGTAGGCACCGTATTTTTTAGAAATAAGCGTGTTTGATCACTTGTGAGACCTCACTAGGGTGCCTAGGAACGCATGACCCTTGACGCATGCCAAACAACCCATAGTCTGCTAGTCAAGTTCAACCCGTACATTTCTTGATTGGATTAAACCCACCCGCACGACCCTTGACGCATACCAAACAACGCCGTATGAATACCCTAATCCAATCGCATCATATGCTGGCAGATAAGCACTAGTTAGCTACCGTACACTACGCCTTGACGCATGCCAAACAACCGCAGCACGAATACTAACTAATACTTATCTGAAATGACGGAGGGCTACGACAGGTTTTTCTGAAAACCTATTGCGTAATGAACTTGATATCGTTGTAGAATCAAATGATTTTGAAATGGAGTGCTTTTGAGGCTTTTCTAGTTTTGCTAAAGGAGTCACTCCCGGTGAAGGGATCATCGGTCCGTTCCTCGTCGAATGAGGTACGGGATATATCATATATATCACTGTGCAAAGCAAAAACACTTAAAAGCTATCAAAAGACAAACCAAGTGTGTAGCATCTGCCAGTTATTGCTAAAGGATTCACTCCCGGTGAAGGGATCTCGGTCCTTTCCTTATTGAATAAGGTACAGGATATATCACATATACCGCTGTGCAAAGCAAGAACTGTAGCTACCTGTTTTATTTTGAAATTCGATTCTACAACATCTTAGGTTTCTTTTATTTCATTAATCACATTAATGAAGTCCCATCATTTAAGTACCTAAACATCACAGATAAATACGACGTACACTTATGCCATCCGCATTCGCCTCGATGTCCCCTCGTGCACCGTTAGGTTAGGTAACTAACGACAGAGCAGGGCAGGGCTAGCGCGGGTGTAAAACATAAGCAACGTCTATATAATATATCATATATACTATATACTATATCCATCACAGAGTATCACATGATCTCATCACAGATATCGCAGCAGAAAAATCATATGAAATATTGGATATTCTAGGACGTCCGTGTTTTCAATACGAGCCAGTATAAAACACGGATTCCACGGTCGTGATGAATAGCCAAACCCACACCCCAAGACCCCTACGAGAGCGGCTAGCAACCCTACCAATTCTGGAGTTAGGAGACCCGGACTCGACTCCTCGAGTTGGTCTCCCACTGGACTCCAGAACCCGGTTACTTGTGCTCCCCTCCTTGGGTCTATCCTAGTGCGGAAAAGTAAATAATATACAAACGGTGACATCTTCCGCTACCTGGAAGTGCCCCAATAAAAGAATATTACATACAAGCTTTTTACATGAATGAAAATGAAAAACACTCATCTCACATAAAAACCCCCGGCTATTCAAACACGACGATCAAATATAACATATCCAGTAACACATAACATCACATGTCATCAACGTAAGTAAATATGCGCATCCCAATTGTCGTTGACATATAGCAACGAAACCGGCGATATCACATATTACACTTACGGTCACAGAAAAGAAAGTGTAAAACTACAACAGTTGGAATCCGCAACCAACTCAGACATCGCATGCCTGACCAAATGAATTCCTTAGACATCGCATGCCTAACAATTATAAACCCCGCATTTTAGTCTTATTATCGAAAACACTTTTCAATACCAAGTCGGGCAATTCAACAGGATTTCCGACATTTTGATCGAATGCTCGTCGCAAACTTTAGTAGACGGCCGCATCCCAGATACTGTCGACGAAGTGCATCAAGGCAGAACACCGCTACCGCGAGCACCCATACGGATGCTTTCGGCGACGGGGTTCTCCTACAGTCACTTGGTCGGGGCTATGGAGTGAGGCTGTCTATTAAGTTTACCCGGCGAGTATCCGCGTACGCTACGTGATTGCGACGGACTTTTGATCACATCAAAATTCCGTGGCAACCGATCAAGTGAGACTAAACTGCTATGTTTATAACATTCATTTTGTTATCTCATAACTTATTGTGAATTCCAAGTATTGTATCTCATTCCAGATAAACAGAAAATGTTAAACTTTTCGATCGAACAGTCAAACACCCAAGTTTTCCCGATACAGCTCAACACATGAAATAAGTCTAACAACATTCAGTTCGTGCCTCAGTACCGACGGTCCAGCCGTAGAAGGGTCAAGCCAACGCCTCACATGTGGCACGCCGTACTGCCCTAAACCCGAAGGTTCAAAGGGCAGTTCAAGACGGTCACATAATCGAGTTAAGGTTTGTTGTCTTCTAGAGGGACCATCGCGTTACTTGCACTACTTAGAACGTCGTCAAACTACGGAAAAATCCAACACTTGGAAATTTCCCGACAAGGGAAAAATTGGGTATTTATATCCGGTCGAACTTTTTAACATATTCTAAAAATATCCGGAAAGCCAAATAGACAAAATTTGATACCCCGATCGAAACACCGAATCCCGAAAACAACTCTAGAAAAATTCAACTCTTGAAAAAACAATTAAAAATTCCCAGAAAAAGAAGCACTGGAAATAAAGAATTACTGTGCAAATAACATAAAATAAGTCGGCCGTACGGCCGCGGAACCGCCGCATGGGCATTGCTCATGCCGCGGAACCGCGGTGGAAAGGTTGAATTCGGCCCACGAAATTTACAGTAATCCCTAATAAACCCTGTTTGATTTTCTGAATATTTTTAATTGCGAAAAATCCCAGATTTTGAAAAAAGGACAGAGAGCATGTTTTGAGACGGGTTTCGGGTTCGTTCGGGTTTCAGATTCCGTCTAGACTTCGCCTAAGGCTCTAGCTTGGCTCTGATACCACTGTAGGGTTCCTAGGCATCCTAGTGAGGTCTCACAAGGCATCAACCATGCCAATTTCAAAAATTCTAGGTGCCGAGATACCCGACTACGGATTGTTTGCTAGAAAACTAGGCGAAAAAGAAGCTAGTTAACAATTTAACTACAAGGAATCGGAAATACAACCTTTGTAGATCCGGTGCTCCACCTCCATAGCTCCGCAACGAAGTCCCTTCGCTGTCCAAGTGAACACCCGGGCTCTAGCGTCGGCTTCGTCGAAGAATAAGCGAGCTAGGTTGTCGATGTCCATGCCGAAGATGATCTACGTCGAGGCATCGCTAAATCAAGCTCCACCTTCACCTTGCCATGAAAACTTGTGAAGGAAACACACTCTACTACTTGGCAAGAGGTAGAGGATGAAGAAATAGGAAGTGGGTAGACTTTAGAATTGGATTTCTCACTCATTTCATCAAGTTGCCATTGATGGTCAAGCTTTTCTTCACTTGAAGGAAGAAGAAGAAGAAGCTAAAATATGATGATAAGAATATTAGAATTGAAAAGAAAAATCAATCCTTATCATATAATGAACCATGGTTAGATGTAGAGAGTTAACTAAGGTTTAAGTGAGTGGTAAGGGTTAAGCATGAGACAAAATGGTCATTAAGTCAAAGTCTTCATGAAGGTTCATGAATGAACAAAAGAAAGCAACCATTTTCCTCATTTTGCCTTTTCTTTTTCCAAAAAGATAAATGAATAAAATGAAATCAAAAACCCTAATCACCCACTTAACTATAGTTTAATTCTTAACACTTAACCATAATGCATGTATCATCAAACATGATACAATCTAGTGCACAAAATCATATCGCATATGTAATGCGCACATCCGAGTGAGAAAATCCATTATAAAGTGAACCGATACTAGTTAATGCAAAGTAATATATCAAATATATAATTATGCATTAAATCATTAAATCAACACTTGATTTAACGATCCGGCCATATCGCATATAACCGACTAGTATCATTAGTAACAACTTATCGAATCAACACTTGATCCGATAACCCGGCTATATCGCATATAACCGATCAATGTCACATCGCGAGAATCGAATACAGTATCACATACTGGTATTATTCTCGGTCCCGCACATATCTCATATGCGCTCCTATTTCGTTTCGCTTGAGCCAGGAAACCTCTGTGTAGGACTCTAAAGACTCGTCAATACGCCGGCAGCAGATGATGATCATATCAAGCATCCACAAGCCGCAAGCGGTCTGCTAAACGTAACGGCCACCCGGGTATTGAGCGATTTGAAGATCGACGAGCAAGCCCGCTCACACTCCAGTGAATCCAACCAGTAACACTACCGTACAGTCCGGTCTGATCGTCTGATATGTCGCATATCTTGCCTAGGGGTGGTAAACGTCAGACCCCAATAGCTCGATAAGTCGTGTCGATATGAGGTCTATAACAATTCGAGAAACTACTGGTAACACTTACCAGTAAATCTCAGCAACCCTGGCCAGGGATTTCCTGTTATAGCCAATCGAACAAAGCGCAACATCAACCCCCTATACCGGGAGAGACGAATCCCCTCCTATCGCTCATTGCCTCCATGTGACTCGGGACTGTACCAAAAAACCACCGTTTTGCACGCCTTCTTGGACGTGGTAAGATGGAAATCAAAGCACAGTGGGAACCACACAAGACTTTATGACGATCTCGGGTCAACAGACTACTCTGTACCAGTGTCACCAGAGAACTGCCATCTGACGTGAGGTATAATACCATCTGGGAGTTCTCGGCGAGTCCGTCCAGTGTACCCAGTCTCTACTGAGCACCCGTATATCATCTCTGATGTCAAACACCGATGGATATGGGATCATCCATCGCCCATCTGTATGGGTCGAGAAGGTACACGCTAGTCTACTCTGGTATATCGATGCCCCGTCTCGATACACCCACGACTAAGGACTTTGAAGGATGTACTTATGGACTACCATGTCCCCACTAGTATGATCCGCATCATAGTCCAGGTAGTCAAGTACACATCCTAAGGGCTTTACCAACATGTAACAGAGAGACAATCAGTATACACGTTAAGGTAAAGTGTAACCAGATAGCATACTATCATGTCGAGCAAGAAAGTCCTTCCTATATACGTCCCAGCATCCACTACAATATACATCCAATGTACAGTAATGGCCTCTAGGGCATACATATAACTAACACTATCATGTCGAGCAAGAAAGTCCTCCCTATATATGTCCAAGCATCCATTACTATATACATCATATGTACAGTAATGGCCTCTAGGCCATACATATAACTAATAATCTCCCACTTGCACTAGGGCCATCTGTTGTGGTATCACATACCCAACAATTAGCTGTGGTTGAAGTATCTCATACTCAACCATCCCATAAAAGTCTCTACTGGAAAAAAGGCCTTTGTGAGTGGATCCGCGCTGTTGTCCATTGTGTCTACTCTCCTAACCTCGATCTCCCTGGAGATCAACCATCTCCATGATCAGGTGATACTGCCTAGGAATTATATCTGGATTTCTGATGGGACGGAGGGTTCCTTGGCAAAAGATACAACTCCATTGTCACACAATAGTAGGAACAAAGTTCATCTTATGAACTTATATATATCCAGACTGCCTCTTAGGTAGTATCCTTGGTAACGATGTATCTTGCTTTTAATCGTCTAGTAAGTCACGGTATCTATCTTGGAACTCTTCCAACATACCGTCCCTCCACTGAGGGTAAAGACAATGCCTGCGGCTGACATTCAGTCGTCCTTATCACCCTGGAACCTTTCCAGTTATTCTCCCTAGGATCGATTGATACCATCTCACTACAACTAGTGAGAATCCTAACATCCAATTAGGTCTATCTCATAGATCCAAAACTTAGGATTTAGGAGGTATCACTTTGATCCTATATGGAGAATCCTTGTGATAAGCGGAGATTGAACGAGCGTAGCATAGGAAACTCCCTCCCTATCAAGAGTATGTCATCCACGTACTCTATGAGGATCACCACCATACTCTCTACTACCTTTTTGTATATACAAGGTCCATCTACCATTTTGATGAATTCAAACTCTTTGACTACCACATCAAAACAAACGTTCCAACTCCGCGATGTCTGCTTTATCTCATAAAACATATTGCACACGTTTCCGCTGCTCCCACTGTCTATGAAGCCCTCTGGATGTGTACTTATAGACGCCCCTCTTCCAAATCATCATTTAGAAAAGCAGTCATGACACCCAACCGCCAGATATTGTAGTCATGGTATGTACCCGTGGCAAGTAGGATCTGGATGGACTTAAGCATAGCTTTGAAAGTCTCAACTTTTCCATGTACACCTAGTAATCTTCTCAAGATATACTTGCTCCTGATGGGGATTTAACCCTTCAGATAGAGCAACCAAAGTCCATACTTTGTTGGTGTATAAGGATTCCATCTCAGATCGATAAGCATCCAACCATTCTTACAGAGTCACACTCCTGATGGCCAGCTTGAAACTAGTTGGGCCATCATCTCATGATGCAATCCTCGCTCCCACTGTCATAGAGAAACCGAAGTATCTCTCAGGTGGGTGAGGAACCCTACTAGATCGGCGGAGAGGCTGAGGTTCGTTGGAAACTATTGAATCCTTTGGTTCTACCAAATCATCAGCTGCAGTTTGTATAGCTGGAACATTTTCAGTTTTACATAACAGACCTTGCCTCGAACTTGTCCGGATTTTGCTTTTAGACATAGGCCGGACAACCCCAAATCTTAACAAACTTAAGATATGGGCTCTTCCCTTTCCATATCACATATCAAGTGCATAACTCCCAAAAGGAAATAGGCAACTCAGTAGTACTCATCATAGAGCACACAATATCACATAGGGTGTTTCTTGCTCCGCCCCGATACACCGACGTGCTGTGGTGTATACAGAGGAGTAATGCTGAGAGAGAATCTCATTCTCCTTTAGAATAATCCAGGAATTCCGTGCTCAAGTATTCTCCTCCCTGATCACATCAAAGGACATAATACTTATACCCGTTTTTGGTTCTCTACTTCTAACTTATATTCTATGAATATCTCAAAAGCTTCGGACTTGTGTTTCAACAGGAACATATGTCTGAATCTTGAGAGATCATCAGATAATGTAATGAAGTATAAAGAACCGGTCTTGGCATGTGTAGACAGGAGACTTTCATACATCACCATGTATCAATCCCAAGAGTTCACTAACTCTTTCTCTATTTCCAATAAACAGAGCTATGGTCATCTTATCTTTGTGACATGACCGGAAAGTTTCACAAGATGTAAATTCAAACAGATTTAAATATGCATCTAAATGTAACTTAGCTAGTCGGGTCGCATTGATATGACCTAGTCTACAATGCCTCAAGAAGGATTTGTTCATTTCTGAACTCTTCCTCTTGTGTGTGTTCTGTATACTAAGAACTGTAGTTTGATTTAGAACGTCAATGCTTTTAGATAACATGCCTGAACCGATCAACTCTTGATATAGGAAAAGTTCAAAACATTATCCAAAAATACAAAATTATATCCTTTCTTTACTAATAAAGAGACTGATATGATGTTGTATATCAGGTTCGGTATCTAATAACATTCGTTCAGAATCAATGTATTCTGGTAATACATGGTGATAGTGACCAACAGACTTGGCTGCAACACTTGCACCATTTCTATCTCATGAAACTTATCACCCGTTCTCAGTTCTCTGTAATGAACACACCCGAAGATGATGCATTAACATGCACTTTCTTCGTTTGGGCGGCACGGGAAATCTGGTATTCCCCAATTTCCTGCTCTGTCATATAACAATTATAAGTTAGAGCGGGACCAACGTTCCCCAGCTCAGTATAACAAGCGGGTTCGGTCAATACATCCGTATTATTATCTTGATTAAGACATGATATGGTCGTTACGTGGAGAGAGAGAGAAGAAAACACTCAGCGTATGCTCTTGCAAGATTAGATTGGTTATCTAATATATTTAATCAGGATGTCTCCCACTGTTTTAATCAAATCTTCCTTCAAACCCTAAAAGAAAAGACTAGCCGGGATTAATTACACTCTACAAGTTCGCCAATCTTTCAGCCAGGCCAGTGCCGGTACTTTGAGGGAGGTTCCCCGTGCTTTCGCACGGACCTAATTAAAGTAAACCTCATTTTCCCAGGGGCGTAACCCCGTTGACACCTTTCTAGACACCTACTTGATCAGCTAATTGTAATGTGTAAAACTCTCCCAGGAGTAACTCTTACTCGCAGTAGGTATCGGGATCCAACTATCTCATAGAAGGTATGCAATCTCATTGCAAATTTCAACACTTGAAATTCCCGATAATATTTTGCCCCTAGCAGCTATATGACCTTAACATAGTCAACAAATCATAAGTGCTAGTCAAGTTCAACCCGTCATTTCCCGATTGAATTAAACCCACCCGCACGACCCTTAACATAGTCAACAAAGTCGCACGACTACCCTAATCCATGAAAGGTTCCTAGGCACCCTAGTGAGGTCTCACAAGGCATCGAACATGCCATTTTCAAATTTTAACGGTGCCTACAAACCCTAACAAGATCGTTTGCTAGATATTTAGGCGAAACTAAAAAACTAGTTAACAGTTAACTATAAGATATCGGAAATACAACCTTTGTAGATCCGGTGCTCCACCTCCATAGCTCCGCAACGAAGTCGTCTCCGCTGTCCAAAAGGAATCCGGGCTCTAGAGTCGGCTTCGTCGGAGAAAAAGCGAGCTAGGTCGTCGATGTCCATGCCGAAGATGATCTACGTCGAGGCATCGCTAGATCAAGCTCCACCTTCACCAAACCATGAAAACTTGTGAAGGAAACACACTCTACTACTTGGCAAGAGGTAGAGGATGAAGAAATAGGAAGTGGGTAGACTTTAGAATTGGATTTCTCACTCAAAAACATCAATCACCATTGATGAAGAGAGCTTTCTTCTTGTGAGGAAGAAGAAGAAGATGAGGATAATGTTATGATAAGATTATTATGAAAAGAATAATAAATTTATTCTTATCATAATATTAACCTAAGTTAAGTGTAGAGAATTGACCAAGGTTAAAGAATGGTTAGGGTTAAGGAGATGAGACAAAAATGGTTGCATCATAAAAGCTTCATGAAGCTTCAAGTGCAAACAAAATAAGCCACCATTTTTCTCTCATTTCTTTTCCTTTTTCCAAAAATAAAAAGACTAATTAATGAATAAGTAAAACCCTTAACCATTTAAATAACTTTAGTTAAATTCTTTACACATAACCTAGCAATCATGCATCATCAAACATGATACAATAAAGTGCACAAAATCATATCGCATATGCAATGCGCACACCCGAGTGAGAAAATCCATTTAAAGTGAACCGATACTAGTTAATGCAAAGTAATATATCAAATATATAATTATGCATCAAATCATTAAATCAACACTTGATTTAACGATCCGGTCATATCGTATATAACCGACTAGTATGCAACGCATCGGTTTATCGAATCAACCCTTGATTCGATAACTAGGGTATATCGCATATAACCTAATCGATACATTCATCGCGAGAATGAAATACGGTATCACATACACGTATTATTCTCGGTCCCGCACATATCTTATATGCGCTCCTATTTCGTTTCGCTTGAGCCAGGAAACCTCTGTGTAGGACTCTAAAGACTCGTCAATACGCCGGCAGCGGATGATGATCATATCAACATCCACAAGCCGCAAGCGGTCTGCTAAACGTAACGGCCAACCGGTATTGAGCGATCTGAAGATCGACGAGCAAGCCCGCTCATACTCCAGTGAATCCAACCAGTAACACTACCGTACAGTCTGGTCTGATCGTCTGATATGTCGCATATCTCGCCTAGGGGTGGTAAACGTCAGACCCCAATAGCTCAATAAGTCATGTCGATATGAGGTCTATAACAATTCGAGAAACTACTGGTAACACTTACCAGTAAATCTCAGCAACCCTGGCCAGGGATTTCCTGTTATAGCCAATCGAACACAGTGCAACATCAACGCCCTATACCGGGAGAGATGAATCCCCTCCTATCGCTCATTGCCTCCATGTGACTCGGGACTGTACCCAAAAACCACCGTTTTGCACGCCCTCTTGGACGTGGTAAGATGGAAATCAAAGCACAGTGGGAACCACACAAGACTCTATGACGATCTCGGGTCAACAGACTACTCTGTACCAGTGTCACCAGAGAACTGCCATCTGACGTGAGGTATAATACCATCTGGGAGTTCTCGGCGAGTCCGTCCAGTGTACCCAGTCTCCACTGAGCACCCGTATATCATCTCCGATGTCAAACACCAATGGATATGGGATCATCCATCGCCCATCTGTATGGGTCGAGAAGGTATACGCTAGTCTACTCTGGCATATCGATGCCCCGTCTCGATACACCCACGACTAGGGACTTTCAAGGATGTACTTATGGACTACCATGTCCCCACTAGTATGATCCGCATCATAGTCCAGGTAGTCAAGTACACATCCTAAGGGCTTTACCAACATGTAACAGAGAGACAATTAGTGTACACGTTAAGGTAAAGGGTAACCAGATAGCATACTATCATGTCGAGCAAGAAAGTCCTCCCTATATATGTCCCAGCATCCACTACAATATACATCCTATGTACAGTAATGGCCTCTAGGGCATACATATAACTAACAATCTCCCACTTGCACTAGGGCCATCTGTAGCAGTGGTTGTAGTATCTCATACTCAACCATCCCATAAAAGTCTCTCTCTGGGAATAGGCCTTTGTGAGTGGATCCGCTGTGTTGTCTTCTGAGTCTACTCTCCAAACCTCGATCACCCTGGAGATCAACCATCTCCATGATCAAGTGATACTGCCTTAGAATGTGTCTGGATCACTGATGGGACCTGCGTTCTTTGGAATAAGCCATGACTCCATTGTCACACAATGGAAGGAACACAGTTCATCTCATGAACCAATATACACCCAAACAGCCTCTTTGGTAGCATCTTTAGTAGCGATGTATCCTGCCTTTATCGTCTAGTATGCCACGGTATTTAGCTTGGAACTCTTCCAACATACCGTCCCTTTACTGAGGGTAAAGACAATGCCTGCGACTGACATTCAGTCGTCTTTATCATCCTGGAACCCTTCCAGTGATTCTCCCCAGGATCGATTGATACCATCTCACTACAACTAGTGAGAATCCTAACATCCAATTAAATCTATCTCATAGATCCAAAACCTAGGATTTAGTAGGTATCACTTTGATCCTATGTGGAGAATCCATGTGATAAATGGAGATTGATCGAGCGTAGCATAGGAAACTCCTTCCCTATCAAGAGTATGTCATCCACGTACTCTACGAGGATCGTCACCATACTCCCTACTACCTTCTTGTTTATACAAGGTTCATCTACCATTTTGATGATGTCAAACTCTTTGACTACTTCATCAAAACAGACGTTCCAACTCCGCGATGCCTGCTTTATCCTATAAAGCATCTTGCACACGTTTCCGCTGCTCCCACTGTCTACGAAGCCCTCTGGCTGTGTACTTATAGACACTCTCTTCTAAACATCATTTAGAAAAGCTGTCATGACACCCAACCACCAGATATCGTAGTCATGGTATGTAGCCGTGGCAAGTAGGATCTGGATGGACTTAAGCATAGCTACTTAGAAAAGGTTTCATCATCATCCACACCTGGTCAATGATGTAGACCTTTAACAAGTCTAGCTTTGAAAGTCTCAACTCTTCCATGTACACCAAGTAATCTTCTCAAGATATACTTGCTCCTGATGGGGATTTAACTCTTCAGATATAGCAACCAAAGTCCATACTTTGTTGGTGTATATGGATTCCATCTCAGATCACTAAGCATCCAGCCATTCTTACAGAGTCTTACTCCTGATGGCCAGCTCGAAACTAGTTGGGTCATCATCTCATGATGCAATCCTCGCTCCCACTGTCATAGAGCAACCGAAGTATCTCTCAGGTGGGTGAGGAACCCTACTAGATCGGCGGAGAGGCTGAGGTTCATTGGTAACTATTGAATCTTTTGGTTCTACCAAATCATCTGCTGTAGTTTGTATAGCTGGAACCTTTCCAGTTTTACATTACAGACCTTGCCTCGAGCTTGTCCGGATTTTGCTTTTAGACATAGCCCGGACAACCCCAAATCTTAACTAACTTAAGATATGGGCTCTTCCCTTTCCATATCACATATGAAGTGGTAGGCAACTGATTTGATTCGAACCCTATTCAATAGGTATGCAGCTTCATAAGTGCATAACTCCCAAAAGGAAATAGGTAACTCAGTAGTACTCATCATAGAGCACACCATATCATATAGGGTGTATCTGCTCTGCCCCGATATACCATCTCGCTATGGTGTATACGGAGGAATAATGCTGAGAGAGAATCTCATTCTCCTTTAGAATAGTCCAGGATTTCCATGCTCAAGTATTCTCCTTTTTGATCACATCAAAAGATATAATACTTATACCCTTATTGGTTCTCTACTTCTAACTTATATTCTGTGAATATCTCAAAAGGTTCGGACTTATGTTTCAACAGGAGCGTATGTCTGAATCTTGAGAGATTATCAGAGAATGTAATGAAGTAAAAGAACCGGTCCTGGTATGTGTAGACAGGGGACCTACATACATCAACATGTATCATCCCAAGAGTTTACTAACTCTTTCTCTGTTTCCAGTAAACGGAGCTATGGTCATCTTATCTTTGTGACATGACTGGCGAGTTTCACAAGATGTAAGTTCAAACTAATTTAAATATGCATCTTTATGTAACTCTAGCCAGTCGGGTCGCATTGATCTGACCTAGTCTACAATACCTCAAGAAGGATTCGTTCATTTCTGAAATCTTCCTCTTGTGTGTGTTTTGTATACTAAGAACTGTAGTTTGATTTAGAACGTCAATGCTTTTAGACAACGTGCCTGAACCGATCAACTTTTGATATAGGAAATGTTCAAAACATTATCCAACAATACAAAATTTTATCGTTTCTTTACTAATAAAGAGACAGATATGATTTTGTATATCAGGTTCGGTATCTAATAACATTTGTTCAGAATCAATGTATTACAATACAGGGTGACAGTGACCAACAGACTTGGCTGCAACACTTGCCCCGTTTTCTGCCTCATGAAACTTATCACCCATTCTCAGTTTTTCTACCCTTTTGTAGCCCTATGTAACAGATTACATATCTGGGATCCTGATCCGGTATCATATACCCAGGATGCGGAGGATACTGAGAAACAGTTCTGTATTATGAACACACCCGAAGATGATGCATCAGCATGCACTCTCTTCGTTTGGGCGGCACGGGAAATCTGGTATTCCCCAATTTCCTGCTCTGTCTTATAACAATTATAAGTTGGAGCGGGACCAACGTTCCCCAGCTCAGTA
Organism: Agapanthus africanus; assembly: GCA_030015575.1. Classification (NCBI taxonomy): domain Eukaryota; kingdom Viridiplantae; phylum Streptophyta; class Magnoliopsida; order Asparagales; family Amaryllidaceae; genus Agapanthus; species Agapanthus africanus. The sequence continues at coordinate 509,078,718 of JASDDO010000026.1, read as the reverse complement.
TAACAAGCGGGTTCGGTCAATAATCCGTTTTATTATCTTGATTAAGGCGTGACATGGTCGCTACCAGGAGAGAGAGAGAAGAAAACACTCAGCGTGCGCTCTTGCAAGAATAGATTGGTTATTATTTTATCTAATCAGGATGGCTCCCACTGCTTTCTATCAAATCTTCCTTCAAACCCTAAAAGGAAAGACTAGCCGGGATTAATTACACACTACAGGTTCACCAATCTTTCAGCCAGGCCAGTGTCGGTACTTTGAGGGAGGTCCCCCGTGCTTTCGCACGAACCTAATTAATGTAAACCTCGTTTTCCCAGAGGCGTAACCCCGTTGGCACCTTTCTAGACACTTACTTGATCGGCTAATTGTAATGTATAAAACTCTTCCAGGAGTAACTCTTACTCGCAGCGGGTATCGGGATCCAGCTATCTCATAGAAGGTATGCAATCTCATTGCAAATCTCAACACTTGAAATTCCCGATAATATTTTGCCCCTAGCGTGCTATGACCTTGACGAAAGCCAACAAACCATAGCCCGCTAGTTAAGTTCAACCCGTACATTTCTTGATCGAATTAAACCCACCCGCACGACCCTTGACGAAAGCCAACAAAGCCGCACGACTACCCTAATCCAATCGCATCGTATGCTAGCAGATAAGCAGCATATAGCTACCGCACACTGCACCTTGACGAAAGCCAACAAATGCAGCACGAATACTATATACAACTTATCTGAAATGACGGAGGGCTACGACAGGTTTTTCTTAAAACCTATTGCGTAATGAACTTGATATCATTGTAGAATCAAATGATTTTGAAATGGAGTGCTTTTGAGGCTTTTCTAGTTTTGCTAAAGGAGTCACTCCCGGTGAAGGGATCGTCGGTCCTTTCCTCGTCGAATGAGGTGCGGGATATATCATATATATCACTGTGCAAAGCAAAAACACTTAAAAGCTATCAAAAACTAAACCGAATGTGTAGCATCTGCCAGTTATTGCTAAAGGAGTCACTCCCGGTGAAGGGATCTCGGTCCTTTCCTCATCGAATAAGGTGCAGGATATATCATGTATACCTCTGTGCAAAGCAAGAACTGTAGCTACCTGTTTTATTTTGAAATTCGATTCTACAACATCTTAGGTTTCTTTTATTTCATTAATCACATTAATGAAGTCCCATCATTTAAGTACCTAATCATCACAGATAAATACGACGTACACTTATGCCATCCGCATTCGCCTCGATGTCCCCTCGTGCACCGTTAGGTTAGGTAACTAACGGCAGAGCGGGGCAGGGCTAGCGCGGGTGTAAAACATAAGTAACGCCTATATAATATATTATATATACTATATATAATATCTGCCACAGAACATCGCATGATCTCAGATAAAACACAGCAGAAGAAACATATGAAATATTGGATATACTAGGACGTCCGTGTTTTCAATACGAGCCTGTATAAAACACGGATTCCACGGTCGTGATGAATAGCCAAACCCACACCCCTAGACCCCTACGAGAGAGGCAAGCAACCCTACCAATTCTGGAGTTAGGAGACCCGGACTCGACTCCTCGAGTTGGTCTCCCACTGGACTCCAGAACCCGGTTACTTGTGCTCCCCTCCTTGGGTCTATCCTAGTGCGGAAAACTAAATAATATACAACCGGTGACTACTTCTGCTACCTGGAAGTGCCCCAATAAAAGAATATTACATACAAGTTTTTACATGAATGAAAATGAAAAACACTCATCTCACATAAAAACCCCCCGGCTATTCAAACACGACGATCCAATATAACATATCCAGCAACACATAACATCACATGTCATCAACGTAAGTAAATATGCGCATCCCAATTGTCGTTGACATATAGCAACGAAACCGGCGATATCACATATTACACTTACGGTCACAGAAAAGAAAGTGAAAAACTACAACAGTTGGAATCCGCAACCACCTCAGACATCGCATGCCTGAACAAATGAATTACTTAGACATCGCATGCCTAACAATTATAAACCCCGCATTTTAGTCTCAAAATCGAAAACTCTTTTCAATATCAAGTCGGGCAATTCAACAAGATTCCCGACATCCTGATCGAATACTCGTCGCAAACTTCAGTAGGCGGCCGCACCCCCGATACCGTCGACGAAGTGCACCAAGGCGGAACACCGCTGCCGCGAGCACCCGAACGGATGCTTTCGGCGACGGGGTTCTCCTACAGTCACTTGGTCGGGGCTATGGAGTGAGGCTGTCTATAAAGTTTACTCGGCGAATATCCGAGTACGCTACGTGATTGCAACGGACTTTTGATCACATCAAAATTCCGTGGCAACCGATCAAGTGAGACTAAAGTGCTATGTTTATAACATTCATTTAGTTATCTCATAACTTCTTGTGAATTCCAATTATTGTATCTCATTCCAGATAAACAGAAAATGTTAAACTTTTCGATCGAACAATCGAACACCCAAGTTTTCCCGGTACAGCTCAACACATGAAATAAGTCTAACAACATTCCATTCGTGCCTCAGTACCAACGGTCCAGCCGTAGAAGGGTCAAGCCAACGCCTCACATGTGGCACGCCGTACTGCCCCAAACCCGAAGGTTCAAAGGGCAGTTCAAGACGGTCACATAATCGAGTTAAGGTTTGTTGTCTTCTAGAGGGTCCATCGAGTTACTTGCACTACTTAGAACGTCGTTAAACTACGGAAAAATCCAACACTTGGAAATTTCCCGACAGGGGAAAAATTGGGTATTTATATCCGGTCGAACTTTTTAACATATTCTAAAATTTATCCGGAAAGTCACACAGACAAAATTTGATAATCCGATCGAACTCATGAAAACCCAAAACAACCCCTGAAAACTCAACTGTATTATAAATATTAAAATATCCCTGGAAAACCAGCACAGAAATATGAGAATTACTGTGAAAAACAAAACACACAAAACGACAAAACCGCCGCTGAACCGCCGCGTCGTGCATAGCACGTGCCGCGGTTCCGCGGTGTAAAAGTTGACTTAGGCCCACAAAATTTACAGTAATTCTTAGAAAACCCTGCTTGATTTTCTGCATATTTTTAATTTGGAAAAATCCACGTTTTACAAAACCGGACAGAGAGCATGTTTGGAATTGGGTTTCGGGTTCGTTCGGACTTCAAATTGCGTCTAGACTTCGCCTAAGGCTCTAGCTAGTATCTGATACCAGTGAAAGGTTCCTAGGCACCCTAGTGAGGTCTCACAAGGCATCGAACATGCCATTTTCAAATTTTAACGGTGCCTACAAACCCTAACAAGATCGTTTGCTAGATATTTAGGCGAAACTAAAAAACTAGTTAACAGTTAACTATAAGATATCGGAAATACAACCTTTGTAGATCCGGTGCTCCACCTCCATAGCTCCGCAACGAAGTCGTCTCCGCTGTCCAAAAGGAATCCGGGCTCTAGAGTCGGCTTCGTCGGAGAAAAAGCGAGCCAGATCGTCGATGTCCATGCCGAAGATGATCTACGTCGAGGCATCGCTAGATCAAGCTCCACCTTCACCAAACCATGAAAACTTGTGAAGGAAACACACTCTACTACTTGGCAAGAGGTAGAGGATGAAGAAATAGGAAGTGGGTAGACTTTAGAATTGGATTTCTCACTCAAAAACATCAATCACCATTGATGAAGAGAGCTTTCTTCTTGTGAGGAAGAAGAAGAAGATGAGGATAATGTTATGATAAGATTATTATGAAAAGAATAATAAATTTATTCTTATCATAATATTAACCTAAGTTAAGTGTAGAGAATTGACCAAGGTTAAAGAATGGTTAGGTTAAGGAGATGAGACAAAAATGGTTGCATCATAAAAGCTTCATGAAGCTTCAAGTGCAAACAAAATAAGCCACCATTTTTCTCTCATTTCTTTTCCTTTTTCAAAAAATAAAAAGACTAATTAATGAATAAGTAAAACCCTTAACCATTTAAATAACTTTAGTTAAATTCTTTACACATAACCTAGCAATCATGCATCATCAAACATGATACAATAAAGTGCACAAAATCATATCGCATATGCAATGCGCACACCCGAGTGAGAAAATCCATTTAAAGTGAACCGATACTAGTTAATGCAAAGTAATATATCAAATATATAATTATGCATCAAATCATTAAATCAACACTTGATTTAACGATCCGGTCATATCGTATATAACCGACTAGTATGCAACGCATCGGTTTATCGAATCAACCCTTGATTCGATAACTAGGGTATATCGCATATAACCTAATCGATACATTCATCGCGAGAATGAAATACGGTATCACATAAACGCATTATTCTCGGTCCCGCACATATCTCATATGCGCTCCTATTTCGTTTCGCTTGAGCCAGGAAACCTCTGTGTAGGACTCTAAAGACTCGTCAATACGCCGGCAGCGGATGATGATCATATCAAACATCCACAAGCCGCAAGCGGTCTGCTAAACGTAACGGCCACCAGGGTATTGAGCGATCTGAAGATCGACGAGCAAGCCCGCTCATACTCCAGTGAATCCAACCAGTAACACTACCGTACAGTCCGGTCTGATCGTCTGATATGTCGCATATCTCGCCTAGGGGTGGTAAACGTCAGACCCCAATAGCTCAATAAGTCGTGTCGATATGAGGTCTATAACAATTCGAGAAACTACTGGTAACACTTACCAGTAAATCTCAGCAACCCTGGCCAGGGATTTCCTGTTATAGCCAATCGAACACAGTGCAACATCAACTCCCTATACCGGGAGAGACGAATCCCCTCCTATCGCTCATTGCCTCCATGTGACTCGGGACTGTACCCAAAAACCACCGTTTTGCACGCCCTCTTGGACGTGGTAAGATGGAAATCAAAGCACAGTGGGAACCACACAAGACTCTATGACGATCTCGGGTCAACAGACTACTCTGTACCAGTGTCACCAGAGAACTGCCATCTGAAGTGAGGTATAATACCATCTGGGAGTTCTCGGCGAGTCCGTCCAGTGTACCCAGTCTCCACTGAGCACCCGTATATCATCTCCGATGTCAAACACCAATGGATATGGGATCATCCATCGCCCATCTGTATGGGTCGAGAAGGTATACGCTAGTCTACTCTGGCATATCGATGCCCCGTCTCGATACACCCACGACTAGGGACTTTCAAGGATGTACTTATGGACTACCATGTCCCCACTAGTATGATCCGCATCATAGTCCAGATAGTCAAGTACACATCCTAAGGGCTTTACCAACATGTAACAGAGAGACAATTAGTGTACACGTTAAGGTAAAGGGTAACCAGATAGCATACTATCATGTCGAGCAAGAAAGTCCTCCCTATATATGTCCCAGCATCCACTACAATATACATCCTATGTACAGTAATGGCCTCTAGGGCATACATATAACTAACAATCCAATCGCATCAGATGCTTATACAGATAAGCACTAATTAGCTACCACACACTACGCCTTAACATAGTCAACAAACGTAGCACGAATACTAACTAGTACTTATCTGAAATGACGGAGGGCTACGACAAGTTTTTAAGAAAACCTTTTGCATAATTAACTTGATATTGTTGTAGAATCGAGTGATTTTAAATGGAGTGTTTTTGAGGCTTTTCTAGTTTTGCTAAAGGGGTCACTCCCGGTGAAGGGATCGTCGGCCCTTTCCTCATCGAATAAGGTGCAGGATATTTCACAAATATCACTATGCAAAGCAAGAACTATAGAAGCAATCAAAAGACATACCGAGTTTGTAGCATCTGCTAGTTTCACTAAAGAGGTCACTCCCGGTGAAGGGATCTCGGCTCTTTCCTTATCGAATAAGGTGCTGGATGTTCTACAAGAAACACCGCTATGCAAAGCAAGAACTAGAGCTACCAGTTTTTAAACAAATTTCTACAACATCTTTAGGTTTCTTTTATTTCATTAATCTCATTAATGAAGTCCCAATTTTAATTATGCTTCACAAGCATCACATTTGAAACGAAATCAACAATATATAATATATATCTCATATATATAATATAAACATTCATCTCAGGCAGTAATATGATCTCATCATAGAACATTGCAGCAGAAGAACATATATGAAATATTGGATATACTAGGATGTCCGTGTTTTCAATACGAGCCAGTATAAAACACGGATTCCACGGTCGCGATGAATAGCCAAACCCACATCCCTAGACCCTTACGAGAGCGGCAAGCAACACTGCCAATTCTAGGGTTAGGAGACCCGGTCTCGACTCCTCGAGATGGTCTCCCACTGGACCCCAGAACCCGGTTACTTATGCTCCCCGCCTTGGGTCTACCTAATGCGGAAAAGTAAATAATATACAACGGTGACATCATCCTCAGCCCGGAAGTGCCCCAATAAAAGAATATTACATACAAATGAATTTTACATGAATGAAAAAGAAAAAACTCTCATCTCACATAAAACCCCCGGCTATTCACAACACGACGATCCAATATAACATATAACAGCAACACATAATATCTCATATCATCAACGTAAGCAAGTATGCGTATCCCGATTGTCGTTGATGTATAGCAACAAAGTCGGCGATACACCACATACTACGCTTACGGTCACAGAAAAGAAAGTGTAAAACTACAACAGTTGGAATCCGCAACCTTCTTAGACATCGCATGCCTAACCAAATGAATTCCTTAGACATCGCATGCCTAACAATTATAAACCCCGCATTTTAGTCTCATTATCGAAAACTCTTTTCAATATCAAGTCGGGCAATTCAACAAGATTCCCGATATCCTGATCGAATGCTCGTCACAAACTTTAGTAGACGGCCGCACCCCCGGATGCCGTCGGCGAAGTGCACTAAGGCGTAACACCGCCGCCGCGAGCATCCGAACGGATGCTTTCGGCGACGGGGTTCTCCTACGGTCACTTGGTCGGGGCTATGGGGCATGGCTATCTATTAAGTTTACCCAGTGAGTATCCGCGTACGCTACGTAATTGCGACGGACTTTTGATCACATCAAAATCCCGTGGCAACCGATCATTTGAGACTAAACTGCTAGATTTATAACATTCAAATTAGCTATCTCATAACTACCTGTGGATTCCAAATATTGTATCACATTCCAGATAAATAGACAATATTAAACTTTCCGATCGAATAATCAAACACCCAAGATTTCCCCAATATATCTCAACACTTGAAATCAGTTTAAAAACATCCATCACATGCCACAGTACCAATGGTCCAGCCGTAAAAGGGTCAAGCCAACGCCTCACATGTGGCACGCCGTACTGCCCCAAACCCTAAGGTTTAGAGGCAGTTCAAGACGGTCACATAATCGAGTTAAGGTTTGTTGTCTTCTAGAGGGTCCACGGCGTTACTTGCACGACTTAGAACGTTCTTAAACTCGAGAAAAAATCCAACTTTTGAAAAATTTTCCGACAGGGGAAAAAGTGAGTTATTGATATCCGTTCGAACTTTTTAACAGTTTCTAAAAATTTCCCGGACAAACTAAACAAAGTTAAATTATCCGATCGAATCAACGAGTCCCCAATATAATCCTATAAAAGTCAACACTTGAGTGGAATTAAAAAATTCCCGGAAAAAAATGACAAGAAAGGACCTAAGAATAAATATATGAAGTTCCAGGGACTAATTCACAATTTTGGCCGCGGAACCGCCGCCAAACCCTTGGTTTGGCCGCTGTTCCGCGGTCATATGAGCGAATTAGTAGGCCGTACTTCACAGTAATTCTTAGTTTTTCCGGCTTGTTTTTCTGAGTATTTTTAATACTGAAAAAATCACATTTTTAGAAAATGTACAGAGAGGGGTATAAACCGGGTATTCGGAGTTCGATCGGACTTTAAATTTCGCCTAAAGCTCTAGTTTGGCTCTGATACCACTGTAGGGTTGCTAGGCACGCGCACAAGGGTCTACGAGGCATCAACCATGCCCGATTAAAATTTTAGCCGTGCCGAACAACCCGAAGCCGGATCTTTAAACTAGGGTTTAGGCGAAAACATGCATGTTAAACACTTTAACACTAAGTGAGAGGGATTACAACCTTTGTAGATCCGGTCTTTCACTTCAATAGCTCCGTGTAGATGTCCCCTTCGCTGCGATCGTGAACTCCGGACTCTAGAGAAGCTCCACAAGAAGAATGAAAGTGCTTGCTTCGATGACTTTGAGGCCGTAGATAATCTACGTCGGGGAGACACTAACTCAAGCTATTCCTTCACTAGGTCATGAACTTTGTGAAAAGAACACACTCTACTACATGGCAAGTGGTAGAGGATGAAGAAGTAGGAGGTGGGCTCACTTTAGAATTGATTTTCTCATACTTTTTCTCAATCTCCATTGAAGCTAGAAAGCTTTTGTTGAATGAAGAAGAAGAAGAAGTCTTGTGAATAATTCATTCAAATGAAAACTTATCCAATGAATTATTGCACCATGGTTGAGTTAAGCCCTCATGCTTAACTCATGTAGAGAATTAACCAAAGTATGAGGTTAAGGGTTGGGTTAACTAATATCCTAAGGAATGACAAAAGAGTTGACTTTGTCAATGTTGCATACAAGCTTCTACAAGCTTGATAACATTGACTAAAGTCTCCTCTCTTTTGTTATTCTTAAGGAAATAAGTAAACCCTAATTTAACCTAAACTTGATATATAAGTCTCATACACCCATCTTGTATGTATCATCAAGCATGATACAAACATGTACACTTGCATATATCACATTTAAACAATGTGCACAATCTAGTGAGAAAATAATTCATAAGTGAGCTAATACTAGTTAATGTAATGTAATATATGAAATATATAATTGTACATTAAATTATTAAATCAACTCTTGATTTAATAACCCGGCTATAACCGACTAATATCATGTGTAACAACTTATCGAACCAACACTTGATCCGATAACCCGGCTATATCGCATACAACCGATCAATGTCACGAATCGCGAGAATAGAATACGGTATCTCATATCGTATTAATCTCGGTCCCGCACATATCACATATTTGCTCCTACTCCGTTTCGCTTGATCCGGGAAACCCCTGTGTAGGACTCTAAAGACTCGTCAATACGCCGACAGTAGGTGATGATCATATCAAACACTAACAAGCCGCAAGCGGTCTGCTAAACGTAACGGCCACCCGGGTATTGAGCGATCAGAAGATCAACAAGCAAGCCTGTACATTCTCCTGTGAATCCAATCAGTAACACTCCCGTACAGTCCGGTCTCGTCGTCTGATATGTCGCATATCTCGCCTAGGGGTGGTAAACGTCAGACCCCAGTAGCTCGATAAGTCGTGTCGATATGAGGTCTATAACAGTTCGAGAAACTATTGATAACACTTACCAGTAAATCTCAGCAACGCTGGCCAGGGATTTCCGGTTATAGCCAATCGAACACAGCGCAACATCAACTCCCTATACCGGGAGAGACGAATCCCCTCCTATCGCTTATTGCCTCCATGTGATTCGGGACTGTACCCAAAAGCCACCTTTTTGCACGCCCTCTTGGACGTTGTATGATGGAAACCAAAGCACAGTGGGAATCACACAAGACTCTATGACGATCTCAGGTCAACAGACTACTCTGTACCATTGTCACTGGAGAACTGCCATCTGACGTGAGGTATAATACCATCTGGGAGTTCTCGGCGAGTCCGTCCAGTGTACCCAATCTCTACTGAGCACCCGTACACCATCCTTGATGTCAAACACCGATGGATATAGGATCATCCATCGCCCATCATATTGGTCAAGATGCCTATACGCTAGTCTACTCTGGTGTATCGATGCCCTGTCTCGATACCCCTCGACTAGGAACAGTTATAGGATGTACTCGTCGACTACCGTGGCCCCAATAGTATGATCTCATCGTAGTCCCAGTAGTCGAGTACGTATCCTAAGGGCTTTATCAACATGTAATATAGAGACAATCAGAGTACATGTTAAGATAAAGAGCAACCAGATAGCGTACTATCATGTCGAGCAAGAAAGTCCTCCCTATATATGTCCAAGCATCCATTACAATATACATCGTATGTACAGTAATGGCCTCTAGGGCATACATATAACTAACATTAACGGCAAGTCATATAAAGCCTGAAAGACAATTGGAGATCGTCTCACACCAGTGCGGAATGGTCACCACTTCGACGTTCGTCTCGACACAGCAGATGCAACATCATCAAACAAACGGAGCCACGGCAAAATCCCTAGTTCCAAATCTCGACGGTTCACCAGCAACCTAGAGACAACCGCGACGTTCGTCTCGATACAGCAGACGAGATGTCACGACAGCGTTCTTCCCTCAACAGGGTTCGGACGTGACAAAGCAAACGAAGCGAAGGCCAAATTCCTAGCTTCAATGTCTTAACGGCAAGTCATATAAAGCCTGAAAGACAACTGGAGATCGTCTCACACCAGTGCGGAATGGTCACCACTTCGACCTTCGTCTCGACACAGCAGAGGCAACATCATCAAACAAATGGAGCCACAGCAAAATCCCTAGTTCCAAACCTCGACGGTTCACCATCTACCTAGAGACAACCGCAATGTTCGTCTTGATACAGCAGACGAGATGTCACCCCAGCGTTCTTCCTCCAGCAGGGTTCAGACGTGACAATCAAACAAACGGAGCCACGACAAAATCCCTAGTTCCCACCACGATATTCGTCTCGATACAGCAGACGCGATGCCAGCAAACGAAGCAAAGACCAAATTCCTAGCTTCAGAGTCTTGACGACAACTCACATAAAACCTGAAAGACTATCGGAGATCATCCCACACCAGCGCGGAGTGGTTATGACTCATCAGGGCTCTCCAAAATGAGCCTAACATCAAGTAAAAAGCGGCATGGCAAATTACTAACGCTTGCTCTTCCGACGGTCAAACTACTTAGGAAGATTGCTTGAAGACGTCTTGTCCAGCCCCCGAAGGGATCAGAGACACGACAGTCGCACGGCTACTCGAACAGCACAACTGCCTATCGAGGAATATATCAGCTGATGCGACGGTACGACGGCCAAAACCCTAAGTACCACAGACCCTAACGGACTTCTGTCGTAAAGAGCAGAGGTTAACTGTGACATTAGGATGTTCTTGTGAGAAATGCTCGATTCGTCTCGATTTGTGAAGATATTGATGTCTTTGCGAGAACTGCTCGATGCGGCTCGACTCGTAAGATAAAGCCTTAGGCAGTAAGGATTAAAAAACTTGTTCCCTAAGCATTGGGACCCTGCAAGTTGGCCCAAAATGGTCTCTTGCATACTATCAACGGGTCTCACTCTCCAAACTCGAATCTCGACGAGGAGGGAAACAACCGCTTACGGATCCTTTCGACTCGTAAGAGGGAAAAATTCTCTTATGAGATCCTTATGACTTATAAGAGAAAACACACTTAGGAATCATCACGATTCCTAAGGAGAAAATCCACCTACGAGATCCTCTCGATCCGTAGGGAGAAAAGTCTCTATGAGACCCTCACGGCTCATAGAGTTGAAAAGTCTTAGGCAGCAGATCTGAACCTGTGGCCTAAGCCATCGCTATCTTTTAGAGAAATCTAGATGCTTACTCTATTATCTGTCAATTGTGTTTATCAAGACAGCATGCTGATAATAAGAGAAGGGAGAAAGCAAAGAAATAGTACAAGACATTGCAAAAAAAAATGTGTATCTTTATTCATTAATTTAATCAAGTACAAGGTGAAGCGTACAAAAGAATAAAGAATGGATACATCTTATTCGAAAAAGAAATTTTTTTACAAGTATATGGATACAAGGGGAACTACTGGGAAGGAAGCGTCTTGCATAGCTCTAGCAATTGTTCGCGCACCTCCTTCCACGCTTTCTCCAGATCGGCCACCACCGCCAGTTCTGCCTCCACTTGAGCCCGCTGCTGCAAGTAAGATGCAAGCTGCTCCCCAACGGCCTGATGAGCAGCTTCGCGGCCTGGGGTGTCACGCTCGGCGACATCAAGCTTTCGCTTCAAGTTTAGCCCATGAGAGATGCGTTCCAGGAGGCCCTCAAAGATAGCTTTCACTTGGGCAGCATTCGCCTCAACCTCAGCACACAGACGAGTCGTCTCGCTCGAGGTCTCTTGGTATTCCCTCAGCCTTAAAGCTGCTTCTTGTTCCAAATGGTGGAAATGAGAACTGCTTTGCTCGATCCATGCTGCCCGTTGAATGCTCACGGCCAAAACCTCAGGGGCGGGACGCATCGACTCCAGCTGATGCAGGCGATCCTCGATCTCCCTGTAGTGATTAACCCAAGACGCAACGATGCCCTCGTCATAGAAATTTACGAGTATCACCAGCATCGGGTTAACCACCGTAGAGAAATCTGCAGCAGATGTAGGAGTCTCGACGTCGAGTTCCTCAATATAGTCGCTCAACATGCGCAGACTATTCTCGGCGCCTTTCGAGGATGGACGTCTCAAGAAAAGGCCTGCCGGCATCGTAACGTGAGGTTCAAAAGGCGCCGAGATTGGAACGACAGCTGAAACGACAAAATGCGATTAGATGACGGTTCAAGAAATATGAAAAAGTCATTGATGAGATAGTCTACTATACCAGCTGCAGCAGGTGGCAAGGCCGGAAGGGCCGGTAGCGCGACCGATCGTTCATCCCTTCCTTCGATTTGTAGCACTGCAATCAGGACAAGGGAAAATTAGAAATAATTCCATTACTAAAAAAAAAAAGACATCAGTTGGAAACTATACTCACCAGCGCCACTGGAGGAAGAAGCGAGTTCAGATGGGAAGGAGAAGTGTGGGAGCAACACTTGATCCTTTCTGGGTGAAATAAAGTAATTCAACTTGTAAAGATGATCAAAAAGCACTCCTGAAAAGACACAACAGTACGACTTTAGTACATAAATTATGCGGCTGAGAGACGAAACTAATAGGTTGAAAATCCATACCTTCCAACATCTTCGATGGTACAAGAGAGGGCTGAGAGGTGACCACCGCCAAGGCAGTAGTTGACGGGGCTCCCTCAAGCAATGGAGCATAGGCACTGGCCGCACCTGCGTTAAAAACAAGGATAAACTTGTCAGAAGCGGTTGCAAGATAAAAAAAAAGGGGATTGTAGCTCGAGATTTACCTGATGAGCCGCCGGCCAAAGCAGAGGCGTCTCCTTCCTCCATCGACATGAGGCCACCGCCCATGGCCTCATCACCCGACTCAATGGGGGCTGTCGTCGTGCTTGCGCGGCCGGGAGACGGCGGAAGACCGTAGATGGGGAGGGCAATAATCGGAACATTGCCGGACTCTTGGGAAGGAGCGGCTGGCTCTTCCCCAAGAGTCGTGCCCATGTCACCCGCTACTTCTTCGGGCTCATCGGTCTCCATTGTCTCATCCGCCATCACCAGGGGGTCACTGGCCTCAAGCGCCTCGTCCGCCGCTACCTCGGGCTCAGTTGTAGCGGTCGTCTCATTTGCCGCCATCCCAGGCTCGGCATCAACGACCTTCTCGGGTGCGGCTCCCTCAGCCCCCAACTCAGGCTCGACAACCCCGGCGACGTTGCCCACCGTCGGCTAGGGTTCGGCCGGTGCCTCTTCCTCTGTCTCCTTAGGTTCGACGGTCTCCGCCTTCCCCTCGGTTGGACTTGGCCCTGTAAGGAAAAATATATAAGAACCGACGAGTTTTACAATTTTTAAAAACAAGTCTCAAAAGATTCATTACCTGAAGTGGATTTATCGTTAGCACTCCGAACTGCATGCGCCACCTATCTGCGAGCAGTGGATAGGGCGACGGGGGCCTCTTCCGAGGGAGTATCAGCACGAGAGACGGTGCTTGGGCCTGCTCCAACATCCAAAGCAGCCCTGCGTGCCTTCTCCTCGCGCCTTAGTCGCTTTCTCTCTTCCCGTGCCGTCAAGACAGAGCTGTCCAAGGCTTCCCTCATTGAGACGTCCTCATCCGTGAACAGGGATGCCTCCAAATCCTTCAAGGCATCCCTCGTCGATTTGTCAAGTTGAGGCTCTCGTGGCAGCCCCGAAGAAGCTGGGACTTCAGTAGAGGATCCGGGAAGAGTCCCCGCATCAGCTGGCGCAGCCCCTGTAAAGAAACAAAGAAAAAAGGTTAGGTTGGCCGTCAGAAAAGAGGATAAAAAAAACTCAATAAGCCGAGACGTACCAACGCCCATTAAGGCGCGCTTCTTCTCCTCCTCCTGGAAGGTTTTTAAAGAGGCAGCAATGGCTTCTTCGGTATTGACACCTGTTGAAAAATGGGAGGAAGTATTAGTCAAAAATAATGATAAAAAATGCGATAAAATGACGAAGAAATAAGCTAATGATTACCTGACTCAGCGAGTTTATTCAACATCGCTTCGAGCCTCACTGATCGCTCAGAAGCTGCAATAGCGGCCGCCAAATCGGTGTCTGCGGGGTCTACCGAGAAGCCCTTATTGCTGCCATACTCGCTTATTCCTTCGGTAGGAGGGGCCTCAGGCTCTAAACCGAGGATCGCATCGAGGGAGAGGAGCGACTTCTTCTTCTTTTGCTCGCCAGCTCTGGATGTACCCGGGATTGATTTGCGCTTGGCAGGCACCTTGGGGCGGCGGGTCCCGATATCCGCGCTTGCGCCGGACTCCGGCGATACCACATTTACCACCTCCACTGGAGCACGGGGGGCTGGTGGCACATCCACAGTATCGTGAAGCGGCAATCCGCGCGGAGGGCTCAACATGCGCGGAGGTCCAACTCCAGCACCTTTCAATGGAGGAATGACCGGGGTCCTCGGCTTCAGGGGAGCCTTGCGATCGCCGCCGGGAGGCGCACCCTTGTGGTCAACCAGCATTCGCTTTTCCATTTGGATAACTGGACCCATTGCGTGCGCGTACCAGGCCACGTACGTGTTGAGGACTTTGGGGGCGCAGCTCGGCTCGCTGATAAAGAAATAGGAACCCGTGTTAAGCCGCATAAAATGGTGCATTGCATCCCTTATCCCCTCTCGGCTAACCACGGGCCTTTCCAAGAAAGCTTCCATCGGGATCCCCTGGTTATAGCTCGATTGCTAAGCAAACCGGTGACGGTTATACCTCATGAGGAGCGCTGTCTCATTCTGCCTAAACACCAAATAGCCCGGCCGAATGGAGTAGAGATGGAGGATTTCCCGAGCCTTCAATATGGAAGCCTCATCTTTAAAATCATCGCGCAGCGGCACTACCGACTTAGTGGTCTCTGAGCCTATTGTTATGACCTTATCCAAGAAGGAAACCTTCGCTCCGACCAGGTGTGGACGAAGGAGTAGCCCCCTAGCCTCCTGCGGAGGTGCAACTACGATCGAAGCACCAACCAACCGTATAACTCTTGGGAGTCTGCATTTCTCAAAAAAGGGAGGGATCTTATGGGCGCCGAACACCCCGGGCACATGCATTTCCATCCAGGAGGTGAAGTAGTGCATCGAAAAGTTAGCGGGCTGCACCCCAGGCTCACTAGCGTCCGCCGCTATACTAAGTCCATTATAAAGATAAGCCAGCCTGGCAATTCCTACTGACAACTGCAAACCAGCCACCATCCGATGCGCTGGGTAGAAAACAGATGGCCGCATGTGGCGCGGGTGCATGGGGGCGCAAAGCTGCACAGCCACAAGCCCAGGAACCCTACAAAAAAAGTTTCCTCATCCATGCCCGGGACGGCGATTTCTGAGAAAGGAACGACGGCGGCGCCGGGGAGATAAAAGTCCCTTTGATCATTCTCTGATATGGGTCGGCGGTCCAAGCCGAAGCCAAAAGGGTCATCGAGCTGGGCGAACTTCTCGCTCCGCTCCGATAAGAACTCCGGTCAAATGAAGCGGGAAATAAAATCTGCGAAACTGACGCCCCGGACACCCGATTCCAGATAGAGCCCTTCATAAATCTCCAGCACTTTCACTAAGCCCGGGAACTAGTGCTGAATAGCGTTCTCCGGAGTCAAATCAAACACCAGCGGTTTGGTGGCAAAGACGTATTCATCGGGAGGAAGCAGCTCCTCGTAATGCTCCCCCCTCATCGGCAGACCTGAGACTTCAGCAAACTCCTCCAAGGAGATAGAGACCTCCCTGTCCGTCATCAGGAAGGTGTGGGTGGGGATATTCCATTGTTCGATAAAGGCCTTAATCCACATTGTTGGAGGAGAGCGATACTCGAAGAGAGAGACGTAGATGGCCGAATACAAACCAATCTTCGTTAGATGAGTCCTTTTCGCCGATAAGATGTACCGGGCCCACTGCAAATATCCGGCGGGAGGTCGTGGGACCAATCCAATATTATAGGCCTGTCCCCAAGGTCGTGCTTCACCCTGACAGATTCGCCTCCCCAGAATGTCTATTGCCGGCGGCGGCTGCACGGGAATGGCACCAATTGCAGGCTGGAGGAGGTCATTAGAGTTCCAATTTTTGACCTCCACGGCATACTTCACCGGGGGTTCATCCTCATAGGGGATTGAAGTTATGGGCTCAGACGGCGTGGCGGAACTGAAACTTCGGCGACCCTGGATGATCTCATTGTACCACCTACCCCACAGGTGAAGGCACTTGTGCTCGGGGTCATGATCCTTTATGAGAGCGAGCACCACTCGATCCACCGGTGTCTGGGGAAACCCTCCCTCCGAGCGAATAAACGGGAAGGACAAATTAGCAGACATGTTTCCTGCGGAGGGACAAAAAAGAATTAGTCGTCAGTGTTGTAATTCCAACGCTCGACATTTTAAAATTTTACACCACACTGCAATGCAGTGGGTAGGGGACCAAATGGGGACCCACAAAATCTGGATGACAGTGCATCATTTAACAAGACAGCCCAATCATTGGGTGAGACTGTCAATTAATGAAAAGATCCCCAAGAGAATATCCTCATTGATGGGAAATCCCTAGAGACAAGGAGAAAATCTCCTCATTTAGAGCAAAGCTCTGTCACAGAGTGACAATTGTCAAACTCTGGTCTCAAGGGAATAAAAATTTCCTTAAAAAAAGTGCCTAGCTCTATAATAATGATGGAAAAATCCATCAAAAAGAAAACTTTAACTCCTAAAGATTAAAAATTTGGGATCTTAAAGATCCATGAAAACTTTTAGGAGTTCTCCATTTTCAGATCAAAAAAGATCTACATTTGATCCTTGAGCAAAGCTCTGTTCATGGGTTAAAACCCATGAACAAGATCTCTGTAGATCTATAGATTTTTTGAGAGCAAGGATCTGTTAATAAAACCCCAAAGGGGTTTTCTTTAGATCAAAGATCTATAAGAGCAAGGCTCTGTTAATTAAATTAAATTAAATTAAATTTAAATTTTACCTAAGTTGTGCTAAGTTCTGAATTTTGAAGTTCTCGGGAAGAAACGAGAGCAGGGCTCTAAAATTCCTAAACAAGAGCAAGGCTCTAAAATTCAGATTCTTGAAAACGGTAAAGAATTACCAAGGACCAAGGGTCCTCTTTATAGGCGCCTGCGCTCCTTCAACTTACCCCTTAATCCAACGGCCTAGATCTTTCCACCGTTGCACTCACGTGTGTGCCACGTGAGCGTAACGGTAGGGGGGCATTTGTTTCCCCCAATCAGAGCAAGGCTCTGTTTGAATTTCAAAAAAAAATTCAAATCAAATTATGAAGCAATGCTTCAAATTCCGTGCGCTGCGCGCAACGCGCTACGTGTCAGAAGCTGATACGTCAGCGCAGCGCCCAAGGCAGTGCACCCAATCAGAGCAAGGCACTATTAAAAAACAAAATTAAAGGAAGCAAAGCTTCAGTTGCGCAAGTGCTGCGCTACGCGACACGTGTCAGCGCAGTTGCTTTTGCACAAGCGCTGCGCTGCGCGACACGTGTCAGCGCAGTTGCTTCTGCACAAGCGCTGCGCTGTGTGACACGTGTCAGCGCAGTTGCACAAGCTGCGCTGCGTTGTGCGCTGCGCGACACGTGTCAGCGCAGGTGCGCTAGCGCAGCTGCGGTGCGTGACACATGTCAAGCGCTGGTGCATCTGCGCCAAACTGAATTAAAATTCTAATAAGATCTTTCAGTTCTTGTTAAAACAAGAAGACTGTCTTCTGTAAAACAGAAGCCCTTGGATCAAAAATCCAACGGTGGGGAAAATTCCCCAAATCACTCAGAGAAAGATCTTTTTAACAAATTTAACAAATTTATGGGCACTATATAAAGGCCCCTAGACCCTAATTCAAATAATCATGAACATTGTGAGAGATCAAGAACTTCAAAACAGAGAGAATTCTGAAGAAAATTCAAGAAAAAGGTAAAAACCTTTATAAAATAGAAGAATTTCTTCTAATAGATCATTGATCTAAGAAGAAGATCAATGATCTTCAATAAAAACAAATAATAATAGTGCCTTGCACTTTTTATGAACCACTGGTTCTCTGAAAAACAAGAAAAAAACAAGAAAAACTTGTTTTCTTTGATCTAAATTGATCAAGAAATTAAATAGTGCCCTGCACTTGTAAAATTTGCACTGTTGCGCTTTTGGGTTGGCGCAAACCACCAGAGAGCGCCACGTGTCAGCATTTGAACTACTTGCGCTATGCGCTTTTAAGATAGAGCCTTGCTCTCTGAAATTGGCGCAACTCACCAGAGCGCGCCACGTGTCGGCAGTGCAAGTGCAGCGTACTGCACTTGCGTGAGACGTGTCATCACCACAAGCGCTTGCGCTCATTTATTGGCGCAAAGCGCCTGACAGGCCACATGGCCACTGTCAGATAATTGATGCACTGCATCATTAAAAAGAAGGGCTGAGCCCAATTAAAAAGGCCTAACAGGCCTAGTAAATGTTATGCATTATTTTCAAAAAAAAGGGAGAGCCCAAATAAAAACAGATGCAATGCATCATTCTTTTTTAAAGGAGCAGAGCCCAAACAAGGGTCTGTCAGACCAGAACAAATGCTGTGCATCATTTAAAAGGGGCAGAGCCCAAATAAAGGTCCAACAGAGACCAAAATTAATGCTATGCATTATTAAACATGAGCAGAGCCCTAGCACAGGTCTAATAGGCCAAAAATAAGAAATAACGTTGAATATTCTCAACTGGACTTAACCCAATCATGGCCGTAAATCCTCATACTAAATTGACTGAGCAAGACTGCTCTCCTAAATCAATTTACATCCGGTTCGAGGGTACATCTCCGAACTCCTCTGACACCTATTGTTGTAATCCTTCAACGACGTCAGAGAGGTGACGGGTCCCAACGACCACATATAAACACGGACTGTGGGGTCCTTAAACCCGCGGACTTATGCGTCCTTAAACTAAGACACGGACTGTGGGGTCTTTAAACCCACGGACTTATGCGTCCTTAAACTACCCTACAGACCCCCATGTCCCTAAACTGGCGATGGACCACCATGTCCCTAAACTGGAATATGGACCACCATGTCCCTAAACTACCTATGGACCACTACGTCCCTAAACTGGAACAATAGAGCCCCCCCTAAATGCTCTTTTGTCGGATCCAAACGATCCTGTTAAGTTGATCTTAGTCTCAAATCGGACTAACGTATCCTTAACGAACGTTTAAGTTAATCTTATCCTAAATATGGCTAACGTATCCTTAAACTAAAACACCAAACCCAAATCTAAGTAAATACGGATTTGGACTACTCCACGTCCTACGGGCGACGGCATCACTTAGTCTCCGTATACAATCCACGGGCAACCACAAACAAAACAAACACACACGACACGAAGTGAAATTCTGGAGAAGGAGAAAGTGGCTACCACGATGCGGTAGCATAATTAACTGCAGGGGCTTGCGCCTGCAGGGAAGAGCGTCCCCACAATCAAAAACCACTCAAGCGTGGGGGAATCTGACGAAGTCTGCTACATCGGCCGCATCCATCCAAACCTCCGATACACGGTGCCATAAATCAACTTGGCATATTCGGAGAGGTGGACTGGTAAAACCATATAGCATCTGCCCCGAATCTCAGGCAAGACGTCCATGTCTCGGCCGCCATTCGGAGGGGAACAGTTACCCACCATATCTACAGAGTGGCTAATGGAATGTCAAACCCAATTGAATCTTTAGGTTCTATTAAATTTTCAGTAATCGTTTGTGGTTCTGGAATCATTTCCAGTTCTACCATACTCCCACTATTGTTTTCTGAAAAAATCCATTTTGCTAAAACTGTGGTGAGTCAAGAACAATATCACTATTGATCTTCCAGATGGCAGAAAGTTAACCCTCGTCATAGCTCGGGATAACCTGCAAACTGCCATTACAGAAACGTGCCTTGAGTTATCCAGAGTCTGGTTTTAAGCATAAGCCGGGCAACTCCATATACCTTAACATCGTTAAGATATGAACCATTCTATATTCAATATAGAAACAGAGGCGCTGATTTAATTGGAACCAGATTCAAATTATGCAGCTGTCTCCAGTGCACATCAACTAAATGGAAGGAGGCCGATCAGCATTACTCAACTAGGAGTGCATCCAGATATGAGTAACCTGAAAAAGAAGCAAGTTCTCAAAACCATTACTATCAACTGAATACCAAACGTAAGTATCTACATTTTCGACCATCTTGAAGAATCCCGATACTTACAATATATGGTTCTCTACTTTATTCTTATGCCTATAACTTCTCAAAACTTGGATATTGTATTTCTACGAAATACTTGTCTAAAACTGGAGAAGTCATAAGTAAACAGAATATAGTACGAGTACCAACCCCTCTGTCCTAATGGACACAGGAAAACATACAATACTTTGTATAATTCCCTGAGTTGAATAACTCAAATCCTGTGTGTCATAGGTTGAAAATTCTACTGTGGTTAAGAAGAATTACACCGCTGTTTAATGCTCCATACCCAACATAAACTTATATAGGTAAATGTCATGGACATAATTTCAAAAAGTTATATCTCACTTCATAAAATAAACGTACAGATATTTCTGTTTAAAATTGGTGTATAACAACGGATATTCAAAACCAAATATTTGCCATCAGGCAAAACCCCAGGCGATTTCCTCAAATATCACCAATTACAACGAATTCCGATATAATGAGGATATAATCTCTTAATTCCCAACAACTTACTCCCACTCATCATCTGTAAAACCATACAGATGTGAGAATCAAATCTGGTAAATACATACCCTGAAGTAAGGATCTAATTGGAAAATCAGTTATGAATTAACAACGCATAGTGAAACCGAAAAATGAAAATGTTTCGAAATAGTAACCGGGTATTCCTAGTAATGCCTCTTTCACTATCCAGATTCATGACTGTAACCTTATATTTCCTTACCATCTCTCCAAATCCCTTTATTTGTCTTTACTCATTACCTTTTGTACACTACTCTTAGGCTAAATGGTTTTCTTCCTTTCCTACCATTCGGCACCAGCCTATGGTTTAGAATAAAACTATCCAATAAGCGTAATAGGTGTACTCTCCTAATCCTAGGAGCCTTCGCAACCTGAGAGAAGGTAAAGATAAAAGACAACTGAATAATCCTTATTCTATTTCTCCTGAACCAGAATCCATTCTCGAAATAGAACAAGTTCCTTCGAGTTCGTATGCAACTATATGATGGATTATCCAATAAATGTGGATCTTCGTAGTGATACAGAGTGTTCTAGAGAAATTCAAAGGTGAAGTAGGAGCGGCGATGATATACGCGGTTTCGTCATGAATGATAGCAGTCGCAATTTACTTTGCCCTCCTTCTAATCCCTTTATTTGTCTTTACTTATTACCTTCTGTACACCACACTTAGGCTAATTGGTTTTCTTCCTTCCTCACCTTTCAACACCTGCCTATGGTTTGGAAGAAGACTATCCGGTAAGCGCAATACGATGGTCATATCGAATAAATGTGGATCTTCGTAGTGATATGGAATATTCTGGAGAAAAGTAAAGGGTAAAAGTAGGAGTGGCAATGAAGTATGCAACTTTAACAATCCAAAAGCCAGTGTATTTTAAGAAGATTCGGTTAACTTGGTTTACTGAGTTATAGTCTAAGGTCTGGTCATGGTCACTGCCAAAAAGAGAGAAAAGAAACACTCAGCGTGCACTCTAACCTAGATCAGAGTGGTTAATCACTTTATCTAATAAGGATGTCTCCCACTGTATCCTCAAATTCTCCTCCAAACCTGAAAGAAGAATTAGTCGGGATCATCTAAAATCACCCGAAGAGTAAACCAACTCATCAGTGGGAATCGGGATCTAACTATCATCGCATGATAACTTGATGTAATCCACTCAAGTTATCACACTCCAGAAGGTATGCGCATGCCTGGCAAGTTTCCTGTATGTTTGAAACTCCTGATGTGATTTTTACCCCATGCTCTTATGACCTTGACGAATGTCAACAAATCATAAGTCACATATCAAGTTCTACCCGTCATTGTCCAGGTTAATTTGAACCCACCCGTACTCACCTTTGACGAAGGTCAACAAGGCTGTACGACTGTCCCAAACAAACGCATCTATCTATGAAACAGAAAGGTAACAACCAGCTACCATACACTATGCCTTGACGAAGGTCAACAAACATAGCATGAATACTAGGTGCTACCCGTATGAAATGACAGAGGGCAACGAATGGTTTTTGGCCAAAAACCTTTAACGTAATGAACTTGATATCGTTGAATGAACTGGATAGCTTTACAAATATATAGTGGCGAAAATTTTTCTGAAGAGGTCACTCCCGGTGATGGGATCTTGGCTCTTTCCTCGTAGAACGAGGTACAGGATATTCCAAACTGAATATCACGATGCAAATCAAAAAAGTAATTGACTATAGTGAAGTTATTATCCTGAAGCAAACTTCTACCCAAGAGTTCATTCCCGGTGAAGGGATCTCGGCTCTTGCCTTGTCGAATGAGGTGCTGGATATTTATAACCGAATACCGCTGTGCAAAACAAAAGAAAATGCCTTTGTAATAAGAGCCTTTTTAAAAATTGTTCCAACAACATCAATTAGGTCTTTTTTCTTGCATTGATCAGAATCAATGCAGTCCTATAAATTAATCACACTAGAAAAGAACGAAAATATGATGTACGTATATGCCATCTGCATTCTCTACTGGGCCCCGTCATCACCCGTCAGGTTACTTAACTAACGACAGAGCGGGGGAAGGACTAGCGCGGGTGAAAAACATATACAACATCTTCTAGTATATATATAACAATATATAATCATCGCTCCAGGCATGATAAATGCAACATCACAGATAATAAATAAGCATCACTTAACAATACAAATAATCTGGGAGCCTCGGGTTCTTTTGAGCCGCAAGTGAAACTCGACGTTCCCCTAGTCGTGTGGATAGCCTGTGCAATGAAAACCTAGACCCCTACGAGTGCGGCAAGTTATCTGCCAAAACCAAAAGCGAGGCAGCCCCCTTCATCAAAGTGAATGGGCTACCCGGCACTTCATGGAATCCGGTAACTTAAGCACCCCTCCTTGGGTCAACCTGTACCCCCTACAAGTGCGGTGAATAGCTCGCCAATTCTAGAGTGATGCCCCCTCCTTCTCAATGCCATGAGATGTAGACCCGCTGCCCTTCAAAACCCGGCTATCCGTGCACTCCATCGCGGGGTAATCCTAGTATAGAAAAGAAAAATATGTACAACGATGACATTGAACTTAACCCGGTCATGCCCCAAATAAATAATATATAAACAGGCAGTGACGGCAGTCCACATGTCGGATGCTTGCCCCGCGATATCAAATGTACAACTGAAACTAAACTGTACTAACATTGCACCCAAGCTATCCACCACGACGAACTAGCCACAATACAAGACAACACAGAACATCAACGTGAATGTCACGTTCGCAAACCCGTCTAAAAGAACTATAGTAATTAGATAAGTTATACCGCTCTAATGACATTCACGGTCACAGATAGTAATGCATGTACTGTAAAATTTTAAACAGTATTAGAAATATCCACTTCAAAATAACCCCGAATAACCCCAAACTAATAGATAAAACCATATCCAAACCGGGTTAAACAAGCAATACCACTAAACCAATATTCCAAAGACTAGCACACACCCAAAATTTCAAGTCCTAACCCCTCCACAAAACCGACTACCTCGGATTTTTCATGCATCTGGCTGGCCAAAATTCAAGGGTTTGGGCTCGTATTTGGGGAGTGTTCTAGTGGTCATACAGGTAGTCTTCTTCATTTGCTTAAATGTTTTTAGAAGACTCGGAAAAATTTGACAGAGAATGGAATATGAGTTGGTATTGTTCCGGAGTTGTTTCGGTTTTGATACTTTAACATCGTCTAAATATACTAGTATGTGGTTAATGGGTTGTCTCTGATACCATGTTGGGTTACGCCAGCGCCCCATCCATCAATTCGTGGCTAAATGCGGAACAAAAACTTTTAGAAACCGGTGCTAACAGAACTCTAATCCACAATTCGTACCATTAACCCTACACTAGCTATATGAAAGGAGTTTAGAGTGGTTATACCAAACGATCCATGTCCTTCGGTCTTCAACCTTTGTCCCAAGCTCCTCGCATCTTTCTTGATCAAGTTTGATCTCTGGTCTCTCCACATCGAAGACGATCCACGTCGAGGGTTAGTAATACGGGCTCCGACCTCAAAACCGAGGCAACTCGGGTATCTAGTTTGCTAGCCTAGATAGCCAAGATGAAGTAGATAGAGTTTGTGATTACTTTGTCTCAATACACCCAAGGATTCTCAACTCATGAGAGGGTTTGGGTGGAGGTTGACGAAGATGCCATGAGGTGAAGAAAGTGTGAGCTCATAAGAAAAGGTAAGTGAAGAAAAGTGTTTGCCTTTTTCTTGAGTTGTTTTGTCTTAGCTTTTGTGTGTTATATTTTTGAGCACTTTAAGAAAATCCTCACAAGAAATGAAAAGCCATCTCACTTCAAAATATCTCACAAAAATATCTTTTCCAAAACAAAATTAAACCATGTCACAATTAATCACCTCATAACTCATTACCATGAGTCACCATGTGCATTCACCAAAACACCATTGCCAAAACTCACACTCACACTCACACTTTCCACCTCATAAACATTTAAACTAAATGTTTATCATAAAAATAAAATAGCAACTTCAAAAGTAAACTTGTAACGAATTACAAGAATACCCCTTATCTGTATATACATACCCGTATCCATATTCCGACCGAATACGAATACAACGAGACGAAAATAATCCAACAATATAATACTAGGATCCGGCTTAAACCAAAGCCCACTAGTATTATCCATCCGAACATCATCCGTGCACAACTACACGTATGTGATCGAACCCTGCCATAAAACCATACAACCTCTACAACGTTTCGCCCGAAGCAGGGAAACCCTCTGTGTGGGACTCTAAAAACTCGTCAATACGCTGGCAGTGGGTTTAACCACAAGCACGTCAGTGGTACTAGCTATACGTAACGACTACCCAAGTATTGAGCGAAAGGGAGGCCGACGAGCAAACTCATCCTGAAACCTTACTGAGCTTGACAGTGACAATATCCGAACAGTCTGGTCCGTTCGTCTATGAGTATCACATATTGAGTCTAGGAGGGTGGATAAAGTCAGACCCTTAATAATGCGACATTTAGTGTCGGTATGAAGCCCATCACCTCCTGAGAAACTACCGATCCTAGATCAGTAATTCTCGACTACTTTGGCCAAGGATTTCTGGTGATGGCCACCCGTGCACACCGTGAAATCAACCCCCAATACTGGGAGAGACAAATCCCCTGACAATCTGCTCAATGCTTCCTATTGGCTCGGCACTGTATCCGACTAAAACCTATTTGCGCGACTCCTTCGAGCCGTGGTAGGATAGTAATCAAAGCACAGTGGAAACACACACGAGACAAATCACGATCTCAGGTTGAGAGAATAACCTGTACACATGTCACCTGGGAACTGCTATATGACAATAGGTATAATACCAACTAGCATGTTCCCAGCGAGTCCGTCCAGTGTACTCATAACCCAATGAGGACCTGTATACATCTTAGGTGAACCAACTAACACCAATGGCTTGTGAGACCGGCCACCGCCCCTTGTCGAGGTCTCAATCAGTATACACTAGTCTACTCTTGGAGTATCGATGCCCAGTCTCGAATCTCCCACGACTAGGGACACTTTAAGGATGTGCTTATAGACCACTCAGCTCTCACATATATGATCGCCATCATACTGCTGGTAGTCAAGTAAGAATCCTATGGGCTCTATCAACACGTAATAGTGATATGTAATGTCACCTAAAGAATGCACACGATGATAAAGACAAACCAGATAGCATACTATAAATTTGAGTAAGACTGTTCTACCGGTATAGGTCCTCCCTCAATCATTGAAATCACGTGCCTGCGATCCAATAATTGACTTGAGGGCACTAGAGCCAACAAAGAGAACAACCAATACTAATTTGCTAGAGTAGTGTAGGTTGATGAAGTAGGGATTTTGCTCACTAAAAATCATTCTTTTCTTTTTTCACTCTTGAGTGAATAGTGACTCAAGAGAGAAAAATGAAGAAGATGAACTTGGATGTGAGAGTTAGAATGAAGTTGAGATAAGAATGAATAATAAACATATATTAATATAAAAATAAAAATAATGAGTCATCCCATCTCAAATGTTCTAAAGAAATGACTCATTATTTCTTTTCTTTAACTCATATATGCAAATCATTATCTCCTCATCCTTAGCTTCAAAACAATTCTCATATACACAACTTTTATGTATCAACATTCATGTCTAGCAATGTGTGTGTGCGTGTGTGTGTGTATAAGAAAAGAAAATATTAAGTGAGCATAATATTAGTTAATATATATATATATATATATATATATATATATATATCAAATATATAAATATATGTCAAATTATCAAATCAATACTTGATTCAATAATCCGGTTATATTATATATAACCCGGCTAATATCAAATAACGCAAGATTAGAATATGGTATCATATACTCATATTTAATCAAACTCCCGCACATATCTCTATATTTGCCCTACTTCGTTTCACTTGAGCTAGAAAACCTCTATGTGGGACTCTAAAGACTCGCCAATACGCTGGCAGTAGGTAATGATCACATCAAACACCCACAAGCCATCAGCGGTACTAGCTGGATGTAACAGCTACTTGTTGGGGTAAAAATTTACACCCCGGTTGACCAAGTCAAAATCAAAGTCAACCCCAAGCCAAGTGGGCCCAAACCCAGATCCAGTGGGCCCATGCCCGGGTCGAGCCCGAACATGAAGCGGCCGGCCTCCCCCCATGCCAAGATAAAATTTTTGTAATAAATAATTTTGTTGTATTTCTTTTATTTTATTTTCGGATAAATGTAAGAAAAATAGGCATAAAGCCAAATTTTTGTAAAGCCCATGGCTTATGTGCAAAAAGAAATGGCACATGAGCCATGGGATAGGCAAAATGCCATTTTGTGAAGCCCAAGGGGCTTTGTGTAAAATGTATGGCCTATAAAGGCAAGGATAATGAAATATCCCAACAACTTTTCTCTCTCCAAAAAAAAGTTTTAGATCTGAGATCTTTCTTTCTTCTTTAAGGTTCCAAAACCTTCTTCATTCTTTTGAATTAAATCAAGAGTTCTACTCTCCTTTTTATAAAACAAATTAGTTTTTCACCACAAAACCCACAAAGGGGAGCTTGGATCTATCATTAGATCTCATAAAGAAGAGATTTTTAGATCTCACATCTCTTAAGCCAGCCAACAGAGGAGGAAGAAGAAGAACCCATATTCCCAACCAAAACATTCTTCTTTTTTCAGGAGTTTAACTCCACTAATTTCTCTTTCGAGAGTTTTTGGGGCTAAAAGCCCTCTTTTCCTCTCCAGCGCACTGCGCCCGAGCGCAAAGTGCCCACGTGCCGACACGTGGCGCGCGCGCTTGCGCTCCAGTGCACCGCGCCCGAGCGCAAAGCGCCCACGTGCCGACACGTGGCGCGCGCGCTTGCGCTCCAGCGCGCAGCACTCATGTCCAAAGCGTCCACGTGCCGACACGTGGCGCACGCGCTTGCGCTCCAGTGCGCTTGCGCTCCAGCGCGCAGCGTTCATGCGCAAAGCGCCCACGTGCCGACACGTGGCGCGAGCGCTTGCGCTCCAGTGCGCTTGCGCTCCAGCGCGCAGCGTTCATGCGCAAAGCGCCCACGTGGCGCGCGCGCTTGCGCTCCAGCGCGCAGCGCTCATGCGCAAAGCGCCCACGTGCCGACACGTGGTGCACGCGCTTACGCTCCTGCGCGCAGTGCTCATGCGCAAAGCGCCCACGTGCCGACACGTGGCGCGCTTGCGCCTGAGCGCACAGCACCTAAGCGCACAGCGCCCAAGGTGCTGCCCCACGCATCCTTTGGATGCCTTTTCCCTTTTTTTTTATATATATAACATATGTATACAAATGTACACATACACGTACTCCGCGACACTGTCCCTGTTAGAAAAAAATTTCTAACGGGGCGCTGCCCCGCACCCCACAAGGGGGCTGCTAGCCCCCTTGACCCCCAGCCCGCTATCCGGGCAGCGGGACCCCCGTAAAAACTCTACGTGGCTCCCGATATATCCAAAACCCCCTTTCAAAACACAACACATGTACAATGCACATTGAGTTCGCATGACCAGTTTAACCCGTCAATCGGAGGTTCCTTCGCTCCAAAGGCGAGGGGTAATTAATGGCAGCTTAGTCCGCGGCTGCCGGAGATTCGGATCCCCACAATCATTAAACCCCGGCCTACCCTAGGCAGGGGGAATCTGTAGTATGCTTGATAAGCGTGCGTGTATTCCTATCTCAATGGGGTGACGAAAAACACCCTACAGATTCTGGCACGCCCGGTAGGACCAATCTCTCCTCCCATATTTCGGGTTAAGCGTTCATGCGAACTCAATCAATATACATATCGATTGCCTATACTGAAATGATGTTTTCTTTTCGTGCAGCAATCAACTTTCGACGACAATGTCTCCCAAGACGAACTCAGCTTCAAAAGTGACCCCGATTCCGTACGTGGTCAAGATCAACGCTCGTGTGGTTCTCCCCGCGAGCCTCAGTCGACAGTGGGAGGAACCGCCCCGCCAGTTTGGCTCCGTCATCATCTACCCTGCCGGAAGTGCTCATCTGGCGGAGATCCCGGCGGAACAGGTGGCCAAGCCGGTCTCAAGGGGTAAGAGGCCGAATGTCGTGATCGCCAAGGCACCACAACCGAAACTTAAGACGGTGTCTGAACGACACCCTGGCCCTCTAGCTGGGGGCAAGAACTTCGGTACAAAGGGCAACATCAAATGTTGCGGACGAGCTAAGGCGATGACTCCAACAAATGCACAATCGAGCGTATCTCCAAGGCCCTCCATCGACCGGTATGCGGCGTCTTCCCAGAGAGCCAAAGTCTGCCAGATGCTTAGGACAGAAAAGTTAAGGCAGAAGCGGCTCAGGTATCGAGCCAACAAAAGGGCTAAGGATTCGGCTAAATGGAACCGTGTGAAGTTCCAAGTGCAGGGTTGTCCCGCGACGACGGCTGAGTCGGACGTAAGAATCAACAATTCCTTCGAGCCTCTGAAGTGGGTTCAGAAAAATGCCATGACCGCCAGAATCAAGAAGACAGCGGTCCGAACAGTGCCACAAAGAGACGTGTCCCAGCCCCAACAGAAAAAGTATGACACGGTCTATTCAAGAGTCTATCAAGCACTCTGTGCCGCACGAAAGCAGCGGGGCAAACCCAGAAAAGAAGCGCCAGCACCATTCAAGAACCTGGTTAGGCCAGCCGACTTCGATCGACTACCAGCTACCGAAGCAAGGGGGTCAAGACAACGATCCGTGAAATCAGCCGCCAATGATAGAAAGACGGCCGGATATATCATCCACACGGTCTATATGGCGGGTGGGCGGGCGCCCCATCGACAACCTTCGCAGCAAAAGTAAGGATGGGGCCACCACATCCCAAGCCCAATCTAGCCTGAATGTGGTTGCCGCCGCCCAAGAACAGCCACCCCCGCTAGATGAAGAAAACCCTCTCGATGAGGATGATAGGCAGAAAGACCCCTCGGTCCATGCAGAGTCAAGCTCGGACAGCGAGGAAGAGACGACTTTCCGCCCCAGGACTGCGGAGCAAGAGCTGCTTCAAGAGCTTCGAAAACAGCTCAGGAGCAAAGACAAAGAGATGGCCAAGCTCTATTCGAAGATTGATGATTTAAGAAATGTGGTAATGCAGCTCACGGCTCAAATTGCTCGAGCACCTCCCAATCAAGCACAAGCCGCTACTAATCAGCCGGGTGATGACAATCCGAGGCAGCCAATGCCTGTTCCTTTGGGTCCAAGACTGGTCGAGCCGCATGAAAGCCGGCCACACTCCGCTTCTGGGGACGCCTTGGCCCCAGATAGTACTATCCCGCTAACACAGGATCGGATAATGGATTTGGTCACCAGCAAGGTTAAAACATTGGTGGCCGAAGCCGAAGCTCAGAAAGAAATCGGCAGTAGTGGGCGGCCATACCCCGCGCAGTACGATCTGATTGAGTTCCCAAGCGGCTACGTCATTCCTGAGTTCGGAAGATTTGATGGAACGGGGAATGCAAATCAGCACGTCGCCCACTTCAAAGCATCGTGCGGAAATACAAGGGGCAATGACGCGCTCCTTCTTCGTCAGTTTGTCAACAGCCTGACCGGTGTCGCTTTCAACTGGTACGCGAGCATACCAGACGGGTCCATCATTACCTTTGCCCAAATGGAGTCTCTGTTCCGGCAAAGGTTCATGAGCGTCAGTGATAAAATCTCTATTGCCGACCTTGTGAGGACCAAGCCGGGGAGGAATGAAAGCAACACTGACTTTATCGGCCGATGGCGTAATCTCACGGTCAAGTGCAAACCGCCGCTGGAGCAGGACCAGTCCGTCATCCTTCTCATTGGGAACCTCAGCAATTGGATGGTCCCATTCTTGTGTACAGCGGGCCTCAAGACATTTCAGGAGCTAACCAAGAAAGTTCAAATGCTGGAACGCTCGAAGCAAGAGTCCCCGCCGGACTCTCAGAGAGACAAAACCTGGAAAAGAAAACGGGACGACAACCGTAGAAGCGGGAGTTCCAGCAGTACCAATGTCTTCAATGCCTCCGACAATGAAGAAAAGCGAAGGGCGGCCGAATCCAAAACTAACCGGTCTCGAAAGCCATTGCTGGGAGGAGATGGGCCTTCCCTAGAGGAGAAAAAGAACAAGATTTACTCTTTCAGAAGGGACAAGGTCCGCAAGATATTTAAAGATGCCTTGAACAACGGCCTACAATTGCCGGAGTCGAAAAGACCCCAAGAAGCAAAAATGACCGACAATCCTCTGTATTGCCCGTACCACCGAGTAGTGAGCCATGCGATCGAGGATTGCTATATCTTCAAAGACTGGGTCGAGAAGCAGTACAAGGCTGGAGAGATCGAGCTGTCCAAAAGTGTATTGGGGAACAATCAAGTTGCAACCACCAACTTTATACAGACAGAAACTGAAGCCTTCTGGGAGCAGACAGCCGAACCCGCTGCCCTGAGAAGTGAAACGGACTCATCGCGGCCTCCGTGGAGTACGCACATATCTAATAAGACGAAGAAGATGATAAAGTTACTTCAGAAGGAACCCAGGATGGAATGGGAAGGGCAGAAGAAGCCTACCAGTCCAGCTGCCAATGCGGCTCCATCAGGCTCAAAATCCAAGAAGCTGAAGAAGAAGAAAAGTGCAGCTCGGCGCAAAAAAGAGTCTGCAGGGAGATCGACCATTCAAAAATATATCGATTCCCTCAAAGAATATGAACAAAAGGAAAGAACATTGATTCAATTGAAGGAGTTCTTCCCTGTACAAGCGGCTGAAATTCTGGAGGAGTTAGAAGAAGACTCCAATGAAGAGATCCCAGTAGTGACCTGCTATGCCATCCATCTTGGCAGCGACTCCGAGGATGAGCTCTGTTTTCCTGAAGAGGACGAGGAGCTCGCCACAACGGCCAATCAAATCCAGCTCAGAAGCGGCAGGGCTCTACCGCCAAATCAGGGCAACGCCCCAAAAGGGAAGGAAAAACAAGTAGCTAATGAAGAAGATGGCAGAGAACCGGCTGATGAAAACACAAGTCCTTTCTCGGTGGACTATAATGTCTTGGCACATCTCCGGAAGCTTCCGTCTCTCCTGAGCATCTACGACGCCTTGGTCCTATCTAAGGAGCTTAGAGATGTTCTCATTCACGCTCTACAAAACCCTGAGCGGTATCAGGCTCACTTTGCGGAAATTAATATGAAAGAAGCCCAGCATGCTTTCCATGCCGCCGCAGTCACATTTAAGGATGAAGACTTGCTACTGGGAACGGCTGAGCATAATCGGCCACTTTACGTGACCGGGTACAGCGACGGAGATCGAATTAATCGCATATTGATTGATCCGGGGTCCTCAGTGAACATCATGAACTTGCGAACTCTGAAGAGTTTGTCAATGGACGTCCGACACCTGTCAAGGGAAAGGATTGTCATTCAAGGGTTCAACCAAAATTGCCAGCAAGTTCTAGGGTCTATAGCTTTGCCAATCAAATTCGGGGATCTGCAAACTGAAGCTAAGATATACGTGATCGACGCCGACACATCTTATAAGATTCTCTTGGGGCGGCTATGGCTCCACGATTATGGCATCATTCCGTCAACTCTCCATCAATGCATGAAATATACTAAAAATAGCGAAGAAAGACGCATTGACGGAGACATCCAACCGTTCGGTGTGCATGAAGTCCGCTATGAAGATTCTCGGTACTTTATGAATCACCAAAATGCTAAGCCACAACTGACTGAAGATAGACTGGCCCCAAGACTCAAAAGCAAATCTGCGCCGGCTATCACTTCCAAAAGCAAAAACGCCCAAGTACGCCCGCATTTCGGTAGCGACACTGATGAGTCCGACGCTGGAAGCCCGTCCTTCCATAAAACTCGCCCACGTTTTGGCAGCGATACGGACGAATCTGTTACTGAAGGCCCATCTAGCAGCAAAGTCCGCCCTCATCTTGGTAGCGACACTGAAGAGTCGGAGGAAGAGGACTTGCCGTGCAACAACGAAGCAGATTGGACCCCTATGCAACATGCGAAACTACGAGAGACCTTTGAAGTTGCAGAAGGGTCCCTAGCCATCACAAGGGTACCAGAGCAGATGTGCAAAGAGCTCGATGCATTATCAGTCTCCACCGTGGACCAGCTGAAAACTTTCTACGTTCCCGGGAGTAAAAGTGGACAGAAGGGCATCCTGTTTTATGGGTCAAACCCCGTTGTGCACCCGGATGATCTTTCTGTCGCGTGCCTTCCCTATGAGAGAGGCATAAGAGCCGTTCTCAATCCCAGATACTATGCGCCCGAGATGCGGGAATACTTTAAAAAGTGCGGATGCCGGTTCTATCAAACGGAGTCCGAAGCAAAGTTTTACGAAGGGCTATGGCATCCACCCCAAGTCCGAGCACTCATCGATGGACGAATTCCAGACAGACGGGGAATAGGTTACATTCAACCTGATTCCAAAGCGTGCTACATGATCCATGTTGGTGAGGCCAGCGAAAGATCAAATAATGACGACGAGATAGCCGAGCCAGAAGAAGCTCCTCAAGAGCTCGAAGATGGCGGACAAGCAACCTTTGACGAGCTAACCGAGATTGACTTAGGAGCTCCCGATAATCCAAGGCTGACCTACATCAGCTCGCTCTTGTCAGAGGAAATGAAAGCGCAGATAATCGCCCTGCTGCATGAGTTCGTCGACTGCTTCGCCTGGACATACAAAGAAATGCCTGGCCTTTCCCCTGAAGTGGCCGTACATAAGTTGGCTATATCTCCTGATGCTAAGCCAGTCAAACAAGCTCCTCGAAGAATGAGAAGGGAACTAGAAGAAAAGGTCATCGAGGAAACTAAGAATCTCATCGATGCTCGCTTCATCAGGGAAGGGAAATACGCGGACTGGATCGCATGCATAGTCCCAGTGAAGAAGAAAAATGGGCAGATCCGAGTTTGCGTCAATTTCAGGGATCTCAACAAGGCATGTCCTAAAGACGACTTTCCGCTACCGGTCATGGAAATGATGGTCGATGACACCTCAAATTACGAGTTGTTCACCTTTATGGATGGCTTGTCTGGATATAATCAGATCAAGATGTCGCCTGAGGATGAGAAACACACAGCATTTCGAACCCCGATCGGAATATATTGCTACAAGGTAATGCCGTTCGGACTGAAGAACGCAGGTGCTACATATCAAAGGGCAATGACTAATATCTTTGATGACCTAATCCATAAAGTCGTCGAATGCTATGTTGATGATCTGGTCGTCAAAACTAAAGCCAAGGCCGATCACATCCAAGATCTTAGGACCGTTCTCACCAGACTGAGGGAATACGATCTGAAGATGAATCCTCTGAAATGTGCTTTTGGAGTGTCATCGGGAAAATTCCTGGGTTTTATAGTCCGGCATCGAGGGATCGAAGTTGACCCATCAAAGATAAAGGCCATCATGGAGATGCCCCCTCCGAAAAGTCTGACGCAGCTAAGATCTTTTCAAGGCAAACTTGCTTATATAAGGAGGTTTATCGCAAATTTATCGGGGAAATGTAGGCCCTTCTCAAAGCTCATGAAGAAAGGAGCTCCTTTTATCTGGGATGCCGAATGTCAAGCAGCGTTCGAAAGCATCAAACAATACTTGTTGCACCCTCCAGTGCTGGCCGCTCCCATTCCAAATAAACCGCTGATTCTCTACACTGCCGCGCTAGATGAGTCACTCGGTGCGCTCCTTGCCCAGAATAATGAGGAGGGAAAAGAAAATGCCCTCTACTACCTCAGTCGAACTCTAGTCGGGGCGGAACACAACTATTCCCCAATCGAGAAGCAATGCCTGGCTCTGATATTTGCTGTGAAGAAGCTGAGGCATTATCTGCTTGCTCATCGGGTTATGCTGATCTCCAAGGTCGACCCGCTCAAACACTTGATTACCAGAGCAAGCCTAGCCGGCAGAATGGCAAGATGGGCTGTTATGCTACTCGAGTTTGACATAGTTTATACTCCTCAGAAAGCAGTAAAAGGGCAAGCTCTTGCAGACTTTCTCGCTGCTCATCCTATGCTAGAAGGGTTGCCGCTAAATTGTGAGTTACCCGACGAACAAGTGCTGCACCTCGAGGAAGATGGGCCATGTTGGGAGCTCTACTTCGATGGAGCCTCATCAATAAGGAGCTCCGGGAGATCAAGCATCCCGGAGGTAAAAGCAGGGATAGGATTGGTATTCATCACGCCATCAATGGGAACCCTACGGCGTTCTTTCGCTCTCACCGAGCCTCGAACGAACAACGAAGCTGAGTATGAAGCTCTGATAGCTGGTTTGGAGCTCGCCATAGAAATGGAAATCCGTCGGCTACGGGTTTACGGTGACTCCCAGCTTGTCGTCAACCAAGTAAGCGGCAATTATAAGATATACAAACCCGAGTTGGCGCGGTACAGAAGCCAAGCGGCGGAACTCATGAAACGGTTCACTCATATCGAACTAACGAGAGTCCCTAGAGCATTGAACGGAAAGGCTGATGTACTCGCTCGCTTGGCCAAGGAGCTGGCTGATCCTGACATGGACGAAATTCTGATCACAGTCAGGATCCGGCGAATTCTACCCCCAGTCTCTCTACGAGAAGAGGAAAGCGCGGAACAGAAGAGCGGTCCTGCGGAAGAAGCTTCGATCATCCAAGACGAGCCCGATTGGAGAGAACCCTTCATAGAGTACCTCCGATACGACAAGCTTCCCGAAGAAAAACCTGCGAGGATTCAGCTGAAGAAGAGATCTCTCCGATACGTGTTTGTAAATGATACGCTATACCGCAGGTCATATGACCAACTCTGGCCCAGGTGCCTGTCATCGGCCGAAGCCCAAAAAGTCATGAAAGAAGTTCACTCAGGCGTTTGCGGTGCTCACCAATCTGGCCCCAAGATGCGACTGCAAATTAAACGGCTTGGGTATTATTGGCCCACCATGATACGGGACTGCGGAGAGCATGCAAAGAAATGTTATATCCGCCAAATTCACGGTGATTTTATTCACAAGCATCCCAATCCATTGCATCTTACGGTGGCGTCGTGGCCCTTCGAAGTTTGGGGCACCGACATTGTTGGCCCAATTGATCCTCCGTCATCCAAAGGCCACCGGTTCATACTGGCCGCAACTGATTACTTCTCCAGATGGGCTGAAGCTGTCCCGCTAAAAGAAGTGAAGACAAAAGATATTTTGACATTCTTCCAACACAATATTCTATACCGCTTTGGTACACCAAGAAGAATCATTTCTGACAACGGGCCTTCTTTCAAGAGCTTCAATGTCTCAAGGTTCGCTACTCAGCACAAGATAGACTGGAGATATTCCTCCATCTACAATCCAAGAGCCAATGGGCTAGCCGAAGCCTTCAATAAGACCTTATGCAAGCTCCTGAGGAAAAATGCTTCAGCCAACAAGAGAGACTGGAATCTCAAACTTCACGAGGCGTTGTGGGCATATCATACCACGCACCGTACTCCAACACAGTCCACTCCATACTCATTGCTCTTCGGAGTGGAGGCGGTCCTCCCTCTCGAAGTCGAAGTTCCAAGCTTAAGAATGGCCGTTCAGCATGAGTTGACGGAGGAGGAAAACGTGCTCCTTCGACTTGAAGAGCTCGATGCCCTCGAAGAAAAGAGGCTCACGGTACAGCAAAATCTGGAGCTATACCGAGCCCAAATGTCACGGGCCTATGACAAGATAACCCGTCTCCGCACTTTTAAGAAAGGTGAATTGGTGTTGGTCCTCAAAAGACCGATTATCCCCAATCGACATGCCAAGGGAAAATTCGAGCCAAACTGGGAAGGACCATACGTCATCGAGAAAGTGTTCGACGGAGGATCCTACCAACTAATAAGTGCCGAGGGAGAAAGGCCCATGCCACCCATCAATGGCCGATATCTCAAGAAATACTACACGTAAATGCTCCAAGTCGCAGGCGAATTGAGCACATCAGCCCTACGGTCTGGATCAGACATCCTGCAAAACCGTATACAATCCACGGGCGTAAATGACCCCTATTTCTCCCAAATCCTGCCGGTGAGACTACTTTTAAAGTCCCACCAGCGGCAAAAAAAAAAGAAGAAAAAGAAAAAGAAGAAGAAGAAATAAACGGTATGTCCACAAGCAAAACGGGCACGGTTGAAAACCCGAAAGGGCTCCGTGAGTAAAAACAGCAGGACTACCGGCGAGTCTGTGAAAACCCGAAAGGGCGCAAACTCATGAAAAGAGATGAAATACACTCGCAAAGCCCTCTCGACCTTGCGAGGAGGAAACCCCTGCGTGAGATCCTTACGACTCACAAAGGAGCAACACACTTAGGAATCCTCACGATTCCTAAGGAGAAAATACACCTGCGGGATCCTTACGACTCGTAGGGAGAAAATGCTTTTATGGGACCCTCACGGCCCATAAAATTGAAAAGCCTTAGGTGATAGGGACCCAAACCTGTCTCCTAAGCCATCATTCCCCAACGGGCAACGGCAAATGATGAGTCGCTCCTGGCATTTCGCTTCAGTGTTAGCGGTGCTGATGCCGACCAAAACCCAAATCCCAAGTCCTCCCATGGCAAATGATGAGTTGCTCCTGGCATTATTCCAGTGCAGCAATGCTGATGCCAAACAAGATCCAAATTCCAAGTCCCCAAACGGCGAATGATGAGTCGCTCCTGGTACCATATTCCAGTGCAGCGATGCAGACGCCAACCAAAATCCAATTTCTTAAAATTCTCCCAGCCCTACGGTTGGTCCCCAAGTTGACTACCGTATACAATCCACAGGCTCAAATAATTCTCGTCATACCCATGCCCCACCACAATTACCCGTTACGCAGCTGGTCTCCGCCTTTGGAATTATGCTCTATTAAGAAGACCCACTCATGTGTCCTCACGATACATGAGGAGAACAAACCTTTGTGGGATCCTTACGACTCATAAAGGAAAAACACACTTAGGAGTCCTTACGACTCTTAAGGAGAAAATACACCTGTGGGATCCTTACGACTCGCAGGGAGGAAATGCTTTTATGGGACCCTCACGGCCCATAAAATTGAAAAGCCTTAGGCGATAGGGATCTAAACCTGTCTCCTAAGCCATCGCTCCCCAATCCCCAAATGGCGAATGATGAGTCGCTCCTGGTACCATATTCCAGTGCAGCGATGCAGACGCCAACCAAATTCCAAATCCCATACCCCAACGGCGAATGATGAGTTGCTCCTGGTACCATATTCCAG
Organism: Agapanthus africanus; assembly: GCA_030015575.1. Classification (NCBI taxonomy): domain Eukaryota; kingdom Viridiplantae; phylum Streptophyta; class Magnoliopsida; order Asparagales; family Amaryllidaceae; genus Agapanthus; species Agapanthus africanus. The sequence goes on along the minus strand of JASDDO010000026.1, from coordinate 509,040,489 downwards.
TGCAGCGATGCAGACGCCGACAAAGTCCCGAAATTTTTCCGGCCCTACGGTTTGGATCATACATCCTACAAAACCGTATACAATCCACGGGCGTAAAACAATCCCAATTTCTTCCAAATCCTCTCGGGGCAAATGATGAGTTGCTCCTGGCATTATTCCAGTGCAGCAATGCAGATGCCAAACAAAAACCAAAATTCCAAAATCCTCTCCATGACAGATGATGATTCGCTCCTGGTACCATATTCCAGTATAGCGATGCTGATGTCAATCCAAATCAAAATCAACAAGTCAACTTCCACTCCGACACCGCAAGAAGCGGAGCAAGTCGAGTCTACCCCTGACATTGCAAGAAGCAGAGCAAGTCAAATCAAGCACCGACCGTCCAAGTCGCTAAAATGGCAGCAACGACCGTCCACGTCACTAAAATGGCAGCACCGACCGTCCACATCGCTAAAAGGGCAGAACCGACCGTCCAAGTCGCTAAAATGGCAGCAACGACCGTCCACATCGCTAAAATGGCAGCACCGACCGTCCACGTCGCTAAAAGGGCAGAACCGACCGTCCAAGTCGCTAAAATGGCAGCACCGACCGTCCACGTGGCTAAAAGGGCAGCACCGACCGTCCAAGTCGCTAAAATGGCAGCAACGACCGTCCACGTCGCTAAAATGGCAGCACCGACCGTCCACGTCGCTAAAAGGGCAGAACCGACCGTCCACGTCGCTAAAAGGGCAGCACCGACCGTCCACGTCGCTAAAAGGGCAGAACCGACCGTCCACGTCGCTAAAAGGGCAGTACCGACCGTCCACGTCACTAAAAGGGCAGTACTGACCGTCCAAGTCGCAAAAAGGGCAGCGCAGGATTCCCACAAAGCGGGAACCAGATAACTCCGGGCCAGGGAAAACGTCTATCACGGACACTCCGTCTCGGAGACATGTCAAGCAACGACCGTCCATGTCGTAAAAAGGGCAGTGCCAGCTTTCCAAAAAGCGGGAACCAAATCAAGTCGCCTCCACGTGAAAGAAGATCCATCAATTTCATGCACACGACCCATATATGTGGTGTGCATTTATTGATGGGGGGCAATTTGTTGGGGTAAAACTTTACACCCCGGTTGACCATGTCAAAATCAAAGTCAACCTCAAGCCAAGTGGGCCCAAGCCCAGATCCAGTGGGCCCATGCCTGGGTCGAGCCCGAACATGAAGCGGCCGGCCTCCCCCCATGCCACGATAAAAATTTTGTAATAAATAATTTTGTTGTATTTCTTTTATTTTATTTTTGGATAAATGTAAGAAAAATAGGCATAAAGCCAAATTTTTGTAAAGCCCATGGCTTATGTGCAAAAAGAAATGGCACATGAGCCATGGGATAGGCAAAATGGCATTTTGTGAAGCCCAAGGGGCTATGTGTAAAATGTATGGCCTATAAAGGCAAGGATAATGAAATATCCCAACAACTTTTCTCTCTCCAAAAAAAAGTTTCAGATCTGAGATCTTTCTTTCTTCTTTAAGGTTCCAAAACCTTCTTCATTCTTTTGAATTAAATCAAGAGTTCTACTCTCCTTTTTATAAAACAAATTAGTTTTTCACCACAAAACCCACAAAGGGGAGCTTGGATCTATCATTAGATCTCAAAAAGAAGAGATTTTTAGATCTCACATCTCTTAAGCCAGCCAACAGAGGAGGAAGAAGAAGAACCCATTTTCCCAACCAAAACATTCTTCTTTTTTCAGGAGTTTAACTCCACTAATTTCTCTTTCGAGAGTTTTTGGGGCTAAAAGCCCTCTTTTCCTCTCCAGCGCACTGCGCCCGAGCGCAAAGCGCCCACGTGCCGACACGTGGCGCGCGCTTGCGCTCCAGTGCACTGCGCCCGAGCGCAAAGCGCCCACGTGCCGACACGTGGCGCGCGCGCTTGCGCTCCAGCGCGCAGCACTAATGCGCAAAACGCCCACGTGCCGACACGTGGCGCGCGCGCTTGCGCTCCAGTGCGCTTGCGCTCCAGCGCGCAGCGTTCATGCGCAAAGCGCCCACGTGCCGACACGTGGCGCGAGCGCTTGCGCACCAGTGCGCTTGCGCTCCAGCGCGCAGCGTTCATGCGCAAAGCGCCCATGTGCCGACACGTGGCGCGCGCGCTTGCGCTCCAGCGCGCAGCGCTCATGCGCAAAGCGTCCATGTGCCGACACGTGGCGCGCGCGCTTGCTCTCCTGCGCGCAGCGCTCATGCGCAAAGCGCCCACGTGCCGACACGTGGCGCGCTTGCGCCTGAGCGAACAGCACCTAAGCGCACAGCGCCCAAGGTGCTGCCCCACGCATCCTTTGGATGCCTTTTCCCTTTTTTTTTATATATATAACATATGTATACAAATGTACACATACACGTACTCCGCGACACTGTCCCTGTTAGAAAAAAATTTCTAACGGGGCGCTGCCCCGCACCCTGCAAGGGGGCTGCTAGCCCTCTTGACCCCCAGCCCGCTATCCGGGTAGCGGGACCCCCGTAAAAACTCTGCGTGGCTCCCGATATATCCAAAACCCCCTTTCAAAACACAACACACGTACACTGCACATTGAGTTCGCATGACCAGTTTAACCCGTCAATCGGAGGTTCCTTCGCTCCAAAGGCAAGGGGTAATTAACGGCAGCTTAGTCCGCGGCTGCCGGAGATTCGGATCCCCACAATCATTAAACCCCCGGCTACCCTAGGTAGGGGGAATCTGTAGTACGCCTGATAAGCGCGCGCGTATTCCCATCTCAATGGGGTGACGAAAAACACCCTACACTACTCAAGTATTGAACGAATAGGAGATCAACATGCAAAATTGTCAAAACTCCCTTAGAGCCTATAAGCAACACTTACTGTATAGTCCGGTCTTTTCGTCTGATATGTCGCATATCGAGTTTGGGGGTAGAATCGTCAGACCCCAATAACTCGATAAGTCATGCCGATGTGTGGTCTATAACCAATCGAGAAACTACTGATAACACTTATCAGTAAATCTCACCAGCCCTGGCCGGGGACTTACGGTTATAGCTAATCGCATATAGCACAACATCAACTCCCAATACCGGCGGAGACGTAACCCCTCTTATCGCTCACTGCCTCCATGTGACTAGAGACTATACCCAAAAACCACCTGTTCGCACGACTCAGTAGATCCGTGGTAGGGTGGAAATCAAAGCACAGTTGGAACCACACAAGACTCTATGATGATCTTGGGTCTACAGAATAACATGCACATGTGTCACTAGAGAACTTCTATCTGACGATAGGTATGGTAACATCTAGGAGTTCTCGGCGAATTTTGTTTGGTGTACTCATTCTCCAAAGAGCACCTGTGTACAATCTTTGATGTCAAACACCAATGGCTGTAGGATCAACCATCGCCCTATACAAGGTTAAGAAACGTACACACTAGTCTACTTTGGAATATCGATGCACTGTCTTGATACTCTCTCAACTAGGAACTATTAAGGATGTGCTTGTGGACTGAAAGTATGTCATAGCACCTCTACTTGGTTTATATGAGCATCAAGTATGCAATTTTAAAAAATCTAGAGTGCTAATCATACTAAACAAGAATCGAACTAGAGAATTAGGGTTTCAAAGTAAGCAAACTACATTCTAAACTAAGTGAAGAGAGTTTACAACCTTTGTAGACCCGTTCTTCACTTCTAAACCTCCAAGTTATAGTCCCAAGAACTCTTCTTAAGGCTCCACTTGAAGAAAGGATCGAGCTTGCTTGTAGTCTTCATTGCCGAAAATGATCCACCTTGAAGTCTCTCTCACTCAAGCTCACACTTCAATAATCAAGGTATTAGGGAAGTTAACAACCTAAACTAATGGGCTAGATTAGTGTCGGTTGATGAAGTAGGAGATTCGCTCACTAGAAATATTTATCTCTTTTCTTTTTCTCAACTCAAGAAAATTCTAGTGAAGAGAGGAAGAAGGAGATGAACTTGTAATGTGAAAATGAACCATGAACTTGTAGATAAGATGAGAATGAATGATATAAATATCTATGTATAAAACAAAAATAAGAAGGTGAGTCATGGCTTCTCCAAGTTTCTCCATGCATCCAAACCATGACTCATCCTTCCTTTTGTTTTATTCATAAATATAAATCTTTATCCTCTCATCTTTTCTTCATGTGTGATTCTCATGCATCCCAGTTCTATGTATCATTAACCATGATACAATATAAATACACACACACACACACATATACATATATACATACATATATACATATATACATACTCATCCTTCCTTTTGTTTTATTCATAAATATAAATCTTTATCCTCTCATCTTTTCTTCATGTGTGATTCTCATACATCTTAGTTCTATATATCATTAACCATGATACAATATAAATACATACATGCATACACACACACACACACATACATACATACATACATACATACACACACACATATATATATATATATATATATCACACATATATAGATATATAAAGAGAAGAAAATCTTAAGTGAGCTTAATATTAGTTAATATATATATATCAAATATATAAATATATATCAAATTATTAAATCAACACTTGATTCAATAATCCGGTTATATCATATATAACCGGCTAATATCAACTATATATATATCAAATTATTAAATCAACACTTGATTCAATAATCTGGTTATATCACATATAACCGGCTAATATTCAATATTAGTTATTAAATCAACACTTTATTCAATAATCGGGTTTATATCATATATAACCGGCTAATATCGAATATATAAATACACACACACACATATTAATCAAATCATTGAATCAACACTTGATTCAATAATCTGTTTATATCACATATAACCCGGCTGATATCAAATATCGCTAGATTATAATATGGTATCATATACTCGTATTCAATCAAGCTTCCGTACATATCTACATACGTGCCCTACTTCGTTTCGCTTGAGCTAGGAAACCTCTTATGTGGGACTCTAAACACTCGTCAATATGCTAGCAGTAGATAATGATCACATCAGATACTCACAAGCTATCGGCGGTACTAGCTGGATATAACGGCTACACAGGTATTGAACGAATAGAAGATCAACAAGAAAACTTGTCCAAACTCCCGTAAAGCTTATAAGCAACACTTACCGTACAGTCTGGTCTCTTCGTCTGATATGTCGCATATCGAGTCTGGGGGTGGAATCGTCAGACCCCACTAACTTGATAAGTCATGCCAATATGTGGCCTATAACCTTTCGAGAAACTACGGATAACATTTACCAGTAAATCTCATCAGCCTTAGCCAGAGACCTGCTGTTATAACCAATCGAGCATAGCGCAACATCAAATCCCAATACCGGGAGAGACGAAACCCCTCTTATCGCTCACTGCCTCCATGTGACTCGGGACTGTACCCAAAATTTACCTGTTTGCACGACTCCTTTGAGCCGTTGTAGGGAGGAAATCAAAGCACAATGGGAACCACACAAGACACTATGACGATCTCGGGTTTAAGGACTAACCTATACAAGTGTCACCGGAGAACTGCTATCTGACGATAGGTATGGTACCATCTAGGAGTTCTCAGCGAGTCATGTTCGGTGTACCCATTCTCCAATGAACACCCGTGTACATTCTTTGATGTCAATCACTAATAGTTTTGGGATCAACCTTCGCCCTATATAGGGTCAAGAAACATGCACACTAGTCTACTCTGAAATATCGATGCCCTATCTCAATACTCTTTTGACTAGGAACTGTTAAAGGATGTGCTTGCGGACTACACAAGCCCCACTAGTATGATCTGCATCATAGTCCTGGTAGTCAAACCTACATCCTAAGGGATTTATTAACATATATCAAATAGACAGTAAACTAAAACAAGTGTACATATTAAGATAAAGAGCAACCAGATAGCATACTATCATGTCGAGCAAGAAAGTCCTCTATATATGTCCAAGCATCCACTATAATATACAATAATGGCCTCTAGGGTATACATATTCCTAACAATCTCCCACTTGCATTAATGCCAGTTGTTGTAGTATCGCATACCCAACATACCAAAAATTCTCTCGAACTATGTTTGGGGGAGGGATTTCATGAGTGGAACTGCCGTGTTGTCCTTTGTATCTACTCTTCTGACCTCGATCTCGCGGCGATCAACTATCTCTCGGATTAGGTGATACCACCTTAGAATATGTCTGGATCGCTGCTGGGACCGGGGTTCCTTAGCTAAATCCATAACTCCATTGTTATCACAATACAAAGGTATTGGATTCTCAATGGATGGAACTACATCAAGTTCAGCAATGAACTTCTTCATCCATACAGCCTCTTTGGCAGCATCATTGGCAGCGATGTATTCAGCCTCCATCGTCGAGTCTGCAACGGTATCTTGTTTGGAACTCTTCCAACATACTGCCCCTCCTTTGAGGGTGAAGAAAAAACCCGAGACAGACTTGCTGTCGTTCATATCACTCTGAAAGCTCGAATCGGTAAACGACTCCACTTGGAGTTCTCCATTACTATACACCCTCTTTAGTCCTTCTTAAGTACTTAAGAATGTTCTTCACAGCTATCCAGTGCTTCTCCCCCGGGTCTGATTGATACCTACTTACCACACTAAGTGCGTAAGCTACATCCGGTCTGCTGCAAAATATCACGTACATGATAGACCCAACTGCAAAAGCATAGGGTTTCACGTTCATGTGAGCCCTCTCCAAATCAGTCTTTGGAGACATCTCTTTAGAGAGAGTGATTCATGAACAAGTGGGTAAATTACCATGCTTAGATCTTCCATACTAAACCTCTTTAGTATGGAGTCTATGTACCCGGATTGAGACAATCCCAACATCCTTTTAGATCTATCCCTATAGATCTTTAGCCCCAGAATGTAGAAGGCATGACCCAGATCATTTATAGAGAACTTTTGTGATAGAAAGAGTTTGACTGGGTGCTGCTGATTGATTCTAGATTTGGAAAGAAGTGTGTCATAAGTAAGTTAACCGCAATCAGTAACGATGTCGCTAGTAGCTAGCCGAGATGAGTACGGGTCGTCCTCAGGAAAACGTCAGACATTATTCTTGCTTTAGACGAGTTGATAGAAGATGAGTGATTGTTTGTAGATCTATGTTGAACACGGATGTAGAATTTATGAAGAAGCGGCTTGTAGGGTTCCTAGAATTTAGTAGTAATGGATGATTAATTAAAGATGACTTCTTTTATCTTTTAATAGATTTAAAACTAGATCGATAGTGATGAATGAAGAATAGAGTTTTTGGAGAGAATAGGGTTCCCATTCTTAACCCTTATCTTTTCATTGACCTATATTCATGTCCAGCCTTTACCAAAACAATTTTTAATCTAATCTCAAACCGCAGTTGAGACTATCAATAAATTGATAGCGCGTCCGATTAGGATGTTAACAATTACTTTGCTAAAATTTATAAACTTTATAAGATGTAAAAAGAATTAAGAGATTTTATCATCCATTGATCTATCTTAATTCAACGAGCCCTATCAAGCGAGAAATTACTCACGCATGGTTGAGATAGAAGAGAAGATGAAGAAGGAGATCATAATATAAAAGCAGAAAATAATGCAGAAATTAAATGCAGAAAGTAAGATGCAAAGAATTAAACTAAAGATCTACCTTTTAATTAATCAACTATCATTTACAAATCCGTCGAATTTAGAGTACAAGAACCCTAGTTTATGCTCCCGATCTTCGTTCTCGTTGGAAGTAGATGATGCGTCGATTGATTTCCTGGATTCGTGGATCGCTGTGGACCTCTTGATCGCTTCGGATTGATCTTGTAAAAGGTGATGATTTTAGTGATCTATTTCGAGATAATTTTCATCTAAAACTCTCAGTCCTTTAAATAGCCCTAGAAGCAGAAACCCTAAATCCTATGTGTTAGGATTTTTTGTTGTGATCACCCCTAAAAAATCCCAGATCCAACGACCACAATATGGCCGCGGATCCGCCACAAACTATGCGTTTGGCCGCCCAACCGCGACATGTTGGTGAGATCAGGGTATCAAAATTCTTGTATTGCCTCATGTTGACATGTGGAGATTGTTGTGATGTCCGGTTTCTTTAAATCTTCTCCGAGTCTCTGCTATTTACGATTTTACGATTTGATTCAATTTTATCGGCAAATTTTATTCTCGACGTCTCGAATATCTCGATCTCCAGACCTGAGCTATATCTGTATAATATCTTAATTCATTGTATTAGTAATATTTGTTATATTTAAGATATTATCTTAATCATTTTATATAATACAATAATTTAGGAATATTGATTAGGAATATTTGATATGATATGCATATTTAAACTATCAAAATATCATATGCATATATTTTCCTTCATAATGTTAAGTATAGTGTATAAACATATGATAAAGAGTATTTTGCAGATAAAACCACATATGTTCCATACTTACGATAAACACATTTAAGTACTTAACAAAAGTAAGGAAAATGTTCCATCAAATGTGCAATATTTTAGACTGAACAAATACCCTCAAACTTAAGTTTGATCGTCCTGAGCAAACTAGTTATTCAAGATAGGGAGAAAAAAGGAAAATAAAAACCTAGCACACTTTCGTAGGCAACACGATTGCACTTAGAACGTGCACCAAGCCGTTAAACTTTTAGGTGTCCCTAGTAGGAGGAGTGTTGTCTACTGAGGGTTTTCAGCGGATACACCCACAAAATCCCATAATAAAAGAAAGAAGATGAAAGTTACATACAAAGATAATGATTATATAAAAGGAATAACTTGAAAATATGAGTTTAAAACTACACTATCTTTTCAGTTGTCATGAGCCCAATCTTAATGGCCATGAAAAGATGTCTGAAAACACATCATCCCTCAATAAAATATTGCCTTTAGTCTTACTCCCTATCTTTCTTCCTAACATCGATCATATACCCCTACGTGTGTGTAAAAGATATCCCTACACTTAGAGAATTCAATTCAAGCTATCATACTAGTGTCCATCTTCCTCGGTACATTTTAGTCGGTGAATATTTTCAGATGGATTTGCCCACACATTCTTCATGCGACCGTTAATATTTCTTGAGGTACTAACCGACCGATTACCAAACGTGCTCACTTATTTAGGCGTAATTAGCAATTTCCTCGTCTTGCAACACCTAAGGCTTAGCAGTGGCTCTCAAACCAGTTGGTCTAGGGCACTAGGTGATAAAGCGCCCATACTATATTTTTTTATGCTGCCTTAATTGATTACAAAACCAGTGTTCATTTTTCTTCACCATTTTTTTTATGTTTTGCTTTTTTTCATTGATCTTCACACTAGGTGATAAAGCACCTATACTATTTTTTTCTTCATTGATCTTCACACTAAGGATTTTAGACACTAGGTGATAAAGCACCCATACTTTTTTTCATTGATCTTCAAGGTATCCTCTACTATCCCAAGTTTCAAGATGTGTGAAAGTGCGTATAGTAGGGTATCAACGTTCAGATATTTGGACTTAGGAATAGGGACTATTTTCAGACTTAATTCTATCCTCAGATTAGTGATATCCTTCACCCTATTAACCTTTGGGACAACGGCTCATAATTACCTATTACTAGCTTCGTTATAAAATATCCAATTTTCTTGTTTTTTTTAAACATTTCCTATCTTTCTTATGTAATTTTTCACTTTCTAATATTTTATTATCAAATTTTTTTTGTTCTTTTATTTATTATGATGCAAAATATGTTAGTATGGTGCATAGTATAATGATGCATGAATAATCACAAACCTCCCCGAAACCTATTTGCGGTAGTGTCTACACTGACGCCATCTGTTAAGCTTAAAAAACCTGTAGATTTGGGAGGAAAAGTTAGTAACAGGGGAAAGAATTAATGACAGTGAAATCCTCCCCCAAACTTATTTTTGGCTCAAAATTTTGTAAAAATTTATTTTCTTTCAAGAGCCAAAATATTTTCTCCCCCTAACCTTGAGTAAGATAGTATTAAGCATTTAAAATTATAAGGGGGGGTAAAGTTATTGGTCTATGCAAAGTTTTACAAAGACCAAAAATCAACACCAACCATTCGAATATTTTATCAATATAACACCAAGGTTGGTAAAAGATCATGTCATCTATAGACATGAAGAAGTGGGGAGGAGATAAGAAGTGTAATAGAACGGGTTTACATCTCGATTGGTAGAGACAAAGAGGTGGTGGTGCCATACTCGCATTCTTGTACTTGATAAGAAGAGGGGGTGGTGGCTCAACTTCTTTAGATGGGGGTTGATTCATCACAACCCCCAAGTTTTCTAGGAATGCGAGTTCATCAGCAAAAATGTCTTCAAAACTACCATCGATATTTTGAATTATAGTCTCATCGGAAAGGAAGTCATGATACTCGGATAGCTTGACTAAATCATTCGACAAGTAAAAAGGTTCGGACTTAGGTATAGACTTGTCGACAGAAGGGTCTTCATATGTAAAATAAATAGTAGGATCGGTATCCTGAAGGTCCTCGAATTCGCAACTGTCGGAAGCTATCTTTTAGACAGAGCACACATGAGCATATGATTCTGATGGTTGACTTCCTAGCTTGTAGATGTTAAGCTCAATTGTTATCTTCCCGAAAGATACGTTCATTTAACCGTTACGATAATTGATTATCGCGTTTGAAGTTGCTAGGAAAGGTCAACCTAGAATCACCAGAATTTGGTTTCGTGGGTTCGCTACAGGCTGCGTATCTAGAACTATAAAGTCCACAGGGAATATAACTTCTCCGACTATTATTAACATGTCCTTTAGCACACATCTAGGTTGGGTGATAGATCGATCGGCCATCTGGAGAGTGCATTGCGTAGGTTTCAACTCTCCTATCCCTAATTGTTCATAAAAAGAATACAGAAGTAAGTTAACACTAGCACCTAAGTCGAGTAGAGTACGATTGATAATTTTACCCCCAATGGTTATTGATATTGTACGACAACCGGGGTCCTTACGTTTCGTGGGTACCAATTGGGTAAGAGAATTGCTCATATTACTCGCTAAGAAGACCTTTTTAGGTACTTGAGTTTTCTCTTCCTAGTGCACAAGTCCTTTAAAATTTTCGTATAGGATGGAACTTGTTTAATAGAATCTAGAAGAGGGATATTTATGTTAACTTGCTAAAAAATGTCCACAATCTTCTCCATTTAGGGACTTGGTTTGTTGACCCTCAACTTATGTAGATAAGGAGCTTTATCAATAAAGGTTGGGTCCAACTTTTGAGGAGAAGTTTGTGGAGATGAAATGGATCCTAGAATTGGAGTTGGGATCGTTTTAGGATGACTCAAGGAAGTAGGCAGAGGGTTTGAGCCTAGTGGAAAACGGAGAATAGGCTCAGAAGAAGATGGTGGACTAGACGAATTAGGGTTAGAAGAAGAAGCCGGGGTTTTATCTGATTCAACATCATCAAGCTGTTCACCGACTTGATTGTTTAGCACTCTTCCTGATCTCAACGTGGTTATAGCACTCACATTATGGTTTTGAAGGATGATATTCGCACTTTGTGAGTGGCCGGGATTTGGTAGAGGTTGAGATGGAAGTTTCCTTTTCTCCCTCTCACCCATCGTGGCATTCAACCATGTAAGTTGTGCTTCTATCGATTTTATGCTTTCACTGTAGGAAGCAGTGTGTTGCACTAACGTTTGTATAGAAGACGTTAAATTAGTCGTCATTTGCGTGGAATGTTTTATAAACGTTTCCAAGTTACATTCGAGTGCAGAGGTTTTATCGGTACCGGCCATAGAAATATTATTATAAGGATCAAATTTGTTGGCCGGGTTTTGAAAAGATTATGGTTGAAAGGGGTGCTGATTTTGTTGTGGTAGCCGCTGTTGCTGTGGGGGAGGCCTTTGATAGTTGCTTGGGATCTAGTTTTAATTTTGAGTTTGGTTTTGGTTCCAAGCAAAATTAGGATGATTTCTCCAATTGTATGTGGAATAATAAGGATCATTTCTAAGTCCTCGCTGAAAAGCAAAATTAGTTTGTTCTTGACCTTGAAACGGAGGATTCAAATGACATTCTTCCGTTAAATGTGATGGGTTAGAACAGCAACCACATACAGTTTTGGGGAGCGTAACTTGGTTTAGGGAGGCTGACGAAAATTTGTTTTCTATAGCTTCGAGTCTCTTTTGCATCGTGGCCATTTCGGCTTTCACTGTGACGGAAACATCGAGCTGATGAATACCTGCCCTAGATGAAGTTGGTCTAACGCTTTCCCACTATAAAGTTTGTTCGGCGTGATCTTCCGGAAATCGCCAAGCTTCACCATCGTCTTTAGACATGAAATGGCATTAACAAATGGTTTCAAGCATCTGTTTTGTCACTGGATTAACACCCTTATATATAATTCAGCAAAGATCCTATCTATTGATTTCGTGATGAGGGTATTACACAAGAAAATCTTTAAACCGTTCAAAGTATTTCCAAAATGGTTCTTTGGGAAGTTGGGTAAACTGGTTAATCTCGCTTTGAACACGGGCGATCTTATGATTTGGATAAAATTTCTTAAGAAATGCTATAACGAATTCATCCTATATGGAAATAGAATGTGCGGCAGTGCTATAAAGCCAATTTTCTGTTAGATCGTATAAGGTAAAATGGAGAAGACGTAATCTCATAGCATCCACAGAAAGTTGTGTAGTGCCTATCATTGCATATACGTTTTTGAATTTGGTTATGAAAACGTATGCATCTTCGGATTCAAGCCCATGGAATTTAGACAACAAGTTGATAAAGTAGGGTTTAATTTCGAAATAATCCTCATTGGCCGGTGGAAGAGACAGACAAGTAAGAAGGGCTCTATGCACGGGGTAGCATATTTCTTGAAGAGAGATGCGCGGTGGATTCTGCGCACCTACGGGTGGTGGCAGAGGTGTGTTGGTAAAATTTGATGGAGATCCGTCCATCTCGGTCAATGTGATGGGTGGAGGGGAAATAGAAAATGAAGAAATACCGACTTCGGAGTCGATAGCAGAAATGCGGATAAGACGGGCACTAGAATCCCGTGTCCAGCCGATCATACACTAAGCGGGTTTAGCGCACGTGGTAGCGTTTGTGAGAACGATTTTAAAATGGTTTGTTTTGAAAAAGTGTCAGACATGAGGCTTGACTCAACAAATCAAAAATGCACAATCAACCATAAAACTAAGATCTCCTAGGTCAAGCACTGGACCGCTCTTGTAACGACCCCAATATTACTATACCATCGTGTTTCTTTCTTTAGTAAAATTTTTTATTTATTTATTCATAGTATTTTTCCATATATTTTGTTTTCTATTATATATATATTATTTTATTATTTCATCTATTTTTTTTTCCCAAACCTAATTCTTTAAACTAAATCTTAATCTATTTCAAATTAAACGCAAGACCTGACCCAGCCCATAGCCCAAATCTAATCTCATTTTCATTTTTTAAAAATAAAACTATGAGCCCAAAAGCCCACTTTCTTTTTTAAGCAGCAACACATATTTAATTCTAATTAAATAAGTGCATGAATAACCTTATAACACATTGGTTAAGTCCTTGCATTGTTATTCCATAAGTCACATGTTCAAATCTCCATTCATGCAATTATTTTTTTTATCAATTTTTATTCTTCTCATAACCTACAAATGAGACCTTTCATTTCATCTTCCTTTTAACTCCCAAAATAATTAGAATGGTTATGAGCTATAATTTATTAGAATTATGGTGGCCATAAATCTTTTTATATCTCACATATCCTTCTTTTCATCATCATATATTTTTATCATTTCACACATCCTTCTTCATCTAGATTCCTCGAAGAACATGAAGAAGTGTTCAAGAAGGTCTCGCTAATAATGCGAGGTTATCGGCGGATAGACAAGCTCGGTGACAATACCGGCTTGTGTATGTAAGTCTCTTCTCCCCCCTCCATCTCTTTATTCTCCTCTTGTCATATCTCGTAAACCTGCTATTCTTTTCATATCATAATCCATAAAAAAAGATAAACATAAACATATACATATATATAAGTTTAGATATATATGGTTCTATATGGTTTAATAATACCTTATTATCTCTTGTTCAAATTAAAGTGTTTTCAATTCTTTGTTCATGACTATGAATGTTTATTATGAGTTGGGAGAACATAAATTTCATGCAATAATATATCTACGATATCTCATGGAATCGCTTTGCTTATTAAAAGAATAGGAGAAGCTTGCATAAAAAAAAATACTAGTTAATCTTTTTACCGATTTTAGCATATATATCAATACCTTTACCTTTAAAATAAATTTTTACTTCTGGAAATTTCAGAAAATTTACATATGATAGAATATATTTTTCTGTATACACTTTAAAAATTTTAGATCGAATCGCAAAACGGCTTAGAAATTATATCGTTTTTATTTACTGTTCGTAAAACAGAAAACCGCAGTTATTGGTCAACTTTTAGGACATATAACTTATTATACCGATATCCAAATTGAGCAAACTCGGGTGTTTTTGATATCTAAAACGAAAGATTAATATTTTCTTAGTTTTAAGTTTTTACTGAAAACCAACGTATGATAAAGAAAACTGTGTTACAATATTAAGCGACGGATCTGGATAGAATATGTCCTGATTCGCACACTGTTTTTAAATTAGACATAACTCAAACTCCCGATGTCCGTTCATGACGAACTTTAGATGTGTAGATGCACAATTGATAGAAATATAATTTTCTGTATACTAGATTACTTATAAATGCATGAAATAGCCCGATATAGGCTTTGCAATATAACAGATAGTTGCTGTCCAGAAATCTAAATTTTGGTTTTAAACGCTGATATTAAAACAATCATAACTAGAGCTTCAGAAATCCAAATCACGTGAATCTTTGTGTTTTGGATAAGTAAATCGAAATACCTACAATTTTTGAAAAATCTTTGTAAGTTGAAATCTGATGAAAATTAACTCAAACTGCGTTTTAGAAATATGTGACAGTGCTGAACAAATTCTGATCTATTTTGCGCAACGATACGAAAACAGATATACCTCTCAAATCGGTAGTCGTATTTAGGTGAAACTGGAACTCACGCATGAAAAACACATAGAGCCATATTTCTGTTTATATTCCGCATTTGTTCGACTTGATTAATTAGTCATACATAATATTTCTTTACAGCATTGTTTTTGGTAGTTACTCGCATAATATACTTGACTCATTTCATACTATTCTAACATGTATACATATTTATCTTGATCATTAAATTGTTGTATGTACATAAAGACGATAATTAAATACTTGAGTTGTCTTTTGAAAACTATACAAAATTATGTTTACATAAAACCCCCTCAAGTTTTATAAATAACAATAAGGACCCTAGTAAATATAGGTTTAAGCGAGATCAGTCTCTTAAGCCTTAGGGAGAAGGAGATATGGGTGCTTGCTTATTTAAGGTAGAAAACTTAACAAACGGTGTTATCAACACGGTAATCGTCTTTGAAAAAAGCACTACTACAAATAAGGGTTGCCCCTACGGATTTATCGGTAGGGGCAAACCACTGCCCCTACGGAGATGTCCGTCGGGGTGAAAAAAGACCCCATAGGTGCAGGTTGAAGCCCAGAATTTGCCCCTACAGGCAAAATCTTGCCCCTACGGAGTTCTGTGTAGGGCCAGTTTCACCTACGGAATAGGCCGTAGGGTAAAAAAAAGTTATATTATTTACGGTTTTTAAAAATATATTAATTGTACCTACGGAGATAGCCGTAGGGCCAAGTACTATCCCCTACGGATATTTACGTAGGTACTTATCCGTAGGGGCCATTGTTTGCCCCTACGGACAAATCCGTAGGGGCACTCCCTACCCCTATGGTACTGAGATCAGTGGGGAAATATCAGTTACTGTTGATATTGTGCCCCTACGGTTTTAGCCGTAGGGGCAACATGTGTACCTACGGATTAATCCGTAGGTACACATTATCTGTATTTCTTTAAAAAAAAGGGCTGCCTGATATTTTCCTGCCCTGTGCACAATAATATATATATCAATAAAATATAAAATTAATCATCACACAACATATATCGCAGTATTCATAATCACATCTCACGCATATAATATACAAAAGAAACCAAAAAACTGAATATGATATAAATATAAACCAATATCAATATCAATATCATTTCAAAATGTAGTACAATATGTATGATATAAATAAATACATGTTTCAAAAAATATGAATCAAAAAGCTACCCTAGCTCGGTCCAGCTCCACCCCTGATAAACGATAGAATCAAGCGCGCCTGCTACACGGTCAATAAACCCTGCAATTCGGCGCGTGCGGGAGTCTGAGCAGCCTGTGGAGCTGGCAATGTGGTCTGCGCAGCCGCCGTCCAGGTAGTCGCTTGTGGAGCCACGGCTGCGGGAGTCTGAGCGGGCGGTAGAGTTATAGGAGCTGTCTGCGGAACCGCAGCCGATGTAGTGGCTTGCGGAGCCACAGCCGAAGGAGATGCATGTGGAGGCTCGGCCGATGTACCATGTCGCGTCTGGACCTAACGTGTGTAAGAAGCGTGTAAGAACTGTGTATTATTCGAATTCGTATCATTATTAAGTTATTTCGAAACCCCATTTGGATATATAGTTTGGAGAACCGTTGTTTATTTTAATTACATATGTATGTATGATTAATCAAACTTAAGTCTAAAACCAAATAAGCTCAAGCTACGTACTAATTATGGATATGTTGATATCTATAATATGATATGATATTTTACTATAAAGTAGTATACATACCAGCATTCCCTTCAACTCCTAAACGGTGGCCCTCAAGCTCTCCAGTTCCTGATGGACACGTCGCTCACTGGAGACGGAGGAAGTAACCGCCGGGGTGGAGTCCAACCTCATATAGGCCCTGCTAGGGCCCAGTCCCCGGCCTCTCTCCCAACCTCCGTGGTTCCCTCCGTATGCGGCGTCCAGAACTGGGGTCAGCAGCCTCGGATCGCTCTGTCTGATAAAATCGATCCCCGAGGCCTCGGCCTGCTCAACCACCTGCTCCTACACCCACATTAAGCATTAAAGTATAAGTATAAAATTTAAAATTGAACCTTCCAAAACTAAAATTTCAAATATGGGTAGAATAAATATTAACACTTACGCAATACTCCTGGGTAGCGACGTCGGGATATCGAAGCTCGCCCGTGGTGGGATCTATCGAGGTGCCGTGGACGACAAGATATGCAGACAGCACGCTCGGTGTACCACCTGACGCCACGGTCCGAGCTGTCTGCAATATTAGAAAATAACTCTTAGTATTGCAGAATATCATAAAGGTCGGTCTATTGTAATTTACCGATAACTCTATGGCTCGAGTAATATTCCTCGAGCCACCTGTGTAAGTAGGGCGACCCCTCTTCGCCGACTTCCTGTTCTCTGTATTCTGAGTGGCCTGTTTCTGCACAATGCATTAAAATTTAGTTTTCTAATTAAGGAACACAAAAAATAAATTATATCCGAAACAATGAATTACATTTAAAATACATACCTGTTTGCGCTGGGAGTCGAAATATTCGCACAATAGAGGCCATGTCTTTACGTCGACTCTCGCAAACGCCGGAGTAGATAGGAGGGCCGCTCTCTCTGCCTCGGGGGTCGCTATCCACAGGGAGTAGCAGTCGGCCTTCAGCTCATTCCTGTTGTATCGGATCTTGGCCTGCATGTTCTTCATCAGGCCATTGTACAGAGCATAAAGGTCGAGCACCCTCCCCGGGTGATCAGGGTCGGCTACAGGCTGAAAATCGTAATCCAACTGAAAATACAAAAAAAACATTGTTATTAGATTGCAAGTGTTAATAATAAATATGATAAGCGGATAGATCAAATGAAAATATATATTAATACATACCCGAGCCTGATTAAAGAAGAGGGCGAATGAGTGCTGGTGCGGCTCGCCCCACTCAACGTGAAGTGGATAGTTCTTCACGAGCCGGCTCTCGTCCCCCATATACCGGCCGAACCTCTCGGCATGAGGACCGGTATAGCGATAGTCAAGGGTAAAAAAAAGGGAGAATGCTGCCTCCCCCTAGCTCTGTCAGGCCTCAACCTATAAGACTAATTCGGGCCTCGAGTCCCCCTCTGGGGATGGGGAGGCCCTGCGTCTGCACGAAATATCAAGACAATCAATATTAAGAAAAAGTTGTATCAAGAAATCTAGGTTAAACGAAAATTCAAGTGTGATATATACCTCCGGTGACTATCACACGAGCCTGGGCCCGGGTAGCAGCACGAGCGGCACGATAGTTCCTCCGGTGAGGAACAACCGGGGTCCCGGATGCGGACGCATCCCCTCCAACTAGAAAATAAACATTGACGCTAAATTTCCATGAAGTTCATATTTATTCTATAGAGCATATGTAAAATGAATAAATATTTTAAATTTATTCATACTAACCTGCAGACGATGCGGAGGGTAAATCTAGTGTATGAAGGCGTTTGCTTTATACATTCTTAATTTGTCTACACGGGACAAATCTATGGGTTACCATACGATTGAATTTTCTCGTCGCGTAGACTATATGACGGTTGTTAGTATCGAGCTATACTGTCCGATATTTAACAACCTTCGTATAGTTCTATGTCACGACGAGCATCGCACGTATGTTAACCGATAGACGGGGACTAAGTGGCGCTTTTAGTTTCATATATGAGTATCGATGAGAATATGAAGGTTTCATATTATCGTATATTGGTTTTAACTTGAACATCTCGAATCACTATCTAATTATGCGTTTGTTGTGTATTCTTGTTGTATGTGTGTGTTCCGGATGTCGGGGGTAGGCTTCTATCCCATTAAGAATGTATAGAGCGAACACCCATCACTTGTGCTTTCAACCGTTTCGAGTAAATTTCGGCAGCACCTCCCCGCTGTTCTCCGAGTACACTGTAATAGAATAGATAATCATTTCAAAGCTGTGAAATAACGTTGAAATGAACATCTAATCTATCTTTGTACACGGAGAACCAGCGGAAAGGTACCGACGAAATATCTCGAATAGGATGAAAACACAAGTGAATGAAGGCGTTTGCTTTATACATTCTTAACTTGTCTACATGGGACAAATCTATGGGTTACCATACGATTGAATTTTCTCTCCGCGTAGACTATACGACGGTTGTTAGTATCGAGCTATACTGTTCGATATTTAACAACCTTCGTATAGTTCTATGTCACGACGAGCATCGCACGTATGTTAACCGATAGACGGGGACTAAGTTGCGCTTTTAGTTTCATATATGAGTATCGATGAGAATATGAAGGTTTCATATTATCATATATTGGTTTTAACTTGAACATCTCGAATCACTCTCTAATTATGCGTTTGTTGTGTATTCTTGTTGTATGTGTGTGTTCCGGCTGTCAGGGTAGGCTTCTATCCCATTAAGAATGTATAGAGCGAACACCCATCACTTGCGCTTTCAACCGTTTCGAGTAAATTTCGGCAGCACCTCCCTGCTGTTCTTCGAGTACACTGTAATAGAATAGATAATCATTTCAAAGCTGTGAAACAACGTTGAAATGAACATCTAATCTATCTTTGTACATGGAGAACCAGCGGAAAGGTACCGACGAAATATCTCAAAATGGATGAAAACACAAGTGAATGAAGGCGTTTGCTTTATACATTCTTAACTTGTCCACACGGGACAAATCTATTGGTTACCATACGATTGAATTTTCTCGTCGCGTAGACTATACGATGGTTGTTAGTATCGAGCTATACTGTCTGATATTTAACAACCTTCGTATAGTTCTATGTCACGACGAGCATCGCACGTATGTTAACCGATAGACGGGGACTAAGTGGCGCTTTTAGTTTCATATATGAGTATCGATGGGAATACGAAGGTTTCATATTATCATCGAGTATCATATATTGGTTTTAACCTGAATATCTCAAATCGCTCTCTAATTATGCGTTTGTTGTGTATTCTTGTTGTATGTGTGTGTTCCGGCTGTCGGGGGTAGGCTTCTATCCCATTAAGAATGTATAGAGCGAACACCCATCACTTGTGCTTTCAACCGTTTCAAGTAAATTTTGGCAGCACCTCCCTTCTGTTCTCCGAGTACACTGTAATAGAATAGATAATAATTTCAAAGCTGTGAAACAACGTTGAAATGAACATTTAATCTATCTTTGTACACGGAGAACCAGCGGAAAGGTACCGACGAAATATCTCGAAACGGATAAAAACATAAGTGAATGAAGGCGTTAGCTTTATACATTCTTAACTTGTCCACATGGGACAAGTCTATGGGTTACCATACGATTGAATTTTCTCGTCGCGTAGACTATACAACGGTTGTTAGTATCGAGCTATACCGTCCGATATTTAACAACCTTCGTATAGTTCTATATCACGACGACCATCGCACGTATGTTAACCGATAGACGGGGACTAAGTGGCGGTTTTAGTTTCATATATGAGTATGGATGGGAATACGAAGTTTCATATTATCATCGAGTATCATATATTGGTTTTAACCTGAACATCTCGATTCGCTCTCTAATTATGCGTTTGTTGTGCATTCGTGTTGTATGTGTAACATGATTTTAAACCATTGAGATCAAGATTTGAAAAATTTTATCCGTAGCCGTTAACATGATAACAATCATCTCTTCTTATCAGTCCATATCTGAATTCTAAATGGCAGTATATTTGCTATTAAAAGATCATGTTCAAATCTAAAGCAAGGGAAAAACAGAGGAATATAGATCTATTAAAGTCAAGCCATAAAGCTAATCACATATTTACAACATTGCAAATACATTAACGCAAAACATAGTTATGATGCTTCAAAAGAATCAAGTATCAAGGATGAAGAGAGCTTGTGATAAAGCAATCAAATTTAGCTTTTGCATTAAAATGGTTTATGATAAAACTTTTGAGATCCTTCAAGAAAGTTATGGCACTGTGAGGTTCCATAACTTATCATAACCAATCGCAAATTTTCATGGTTCTTTACTGGTATAAGACTTGTACTTTTATGAGGCGGAGTAAATAAATTTGTCGAGAGCTCGTGATGCATGTGTAATGATAGAATCCAACAAAAATTATTCTCATGTACTAATAATAGCATCCCAATTGCAACTTTTTTATTCAATAAGATAACACATTTGCAAGAGTGCATCATTTACATTATGTTTTACTCCCTTCAGGGCCACTAAAATATACGGTATCTATAGGATGGCTATTGTCAATGGAGTAACGGTCGGGTCTAACTTGGCCAATTTGAAAATCATTATCTCGTTGTTTATATAGATTACCGCTATTGTTTGTAAATCGTATATTGCTTATATATGCTAAGCCTCCCGCTGCAAAACGGCCGCTCTCCATTGGCGGACTCAGTTCACCATTGTTAAAGCTCACTACTCCAATATTGATACAGGTTAATCTCTTGAAGAGAGTTTTTGGCCAATATCCCTAACCCTAACCGAACCCTACCCCCAGCCCCAGCCCAGCCCCAGCCCCAGCCCAACCGAGCCCTAGCCCCAGCCCCAGCCCCAGCCCAACCCTAACCCCAGCCCAGCCCCAACCCCAAACCCCAACCAAACCCTAGCCCCAGCCCCAGCCCCAGCCCCAGCCCCAACCCCAACCCCAACCAAACCCCACAACCTAACCCTAACCCTAACCCCAACCGAACCCGATCGATGTCGATGCCGACGCCGATGCCCTCAACCCTACCCGACCTGGCCTGAACCCTAGAGTACAACGTCAAAATTAAAAATTATTTCAGATTTACTTACAACCGTGCGCGCGGTGGAGGAGAAGGTAGAAATTGGTGGTCGCCGACGATCGACGAAGGTGGCGACGAGGCGCGGGAAGTCAATGAAGGTGTGGGGAAGACCGACGAAGCTGGCGCAGGCTCGCGAGCGCGGTGGCGACGAAGCTCGGGAACGGGCGACGAGAGGCGCGCGCGGGAGTGAGAGAGAGAAATTTGGGAACGATGAATATAATTTTTCTGTGCTTTTTTTATTTATTAATAACCTATGTTGATGCCCCTATGGACATAACCGTAGGTTCTTGGCTTGCGGCTCCGTAGAGCTAAAGAAAAAATTAGAACGTAGGGCACCATAGGGACAACGAATTGTCCCTACGGATTTATCCGTAGGGAAAAGAAATATTTTCCCCTACGGATTTCTGAGTCCGTAGAAGCAACCCCATATTGTAGTAGTGAAGACACAAATCCTGTCGTCCATATGCAGCGGTTACTGATAACATTAAAACCTAATTCAGGATTCAATTTCTTTTCAAATTGTTTGACTCAGACCGAGTCTCTATATAATCAATCTAACTTGAATGAGATTCAAGTGTGCGTATATATATATAACAATTTAATATGAATCCATATATTCAATCTATTCAATCTGTATTGACTGAACCGAACCATAGATATACTTCCATTTACATGATTCTCCAGTTACATCCATTTACTGATATCATGGTTTCGACAAGTCATCCAATTATACAATCTATATTACAAGACAATACAAGTTGCAATACAATACAAATAATACAATCAAAATATCGCGGGGTTTAAAGGGTAGATTAGTACGGAAGGTGTTAGAAGTGGTACGAGACTGCAAGACTTAAGACACCTAACCTGTATTTCCGTTGCTGTTGTACCGTGGCATAAACGGTTCCTTATACTCCTGTCGCCCTTAGTCTCTAGCATATAGAGACTCCTCTCGTATACACTGGCATGCTTCTGTACCAAGCTACAAACAACATCGTTAACCATGTAGTACAACTTTAAAAGCTACTTTCTCTCTCTGTGTATTCTATTTCTCCCTATCTTTGGGACTTACCGAGCAATTGTTCGCTGACGACATTCCTTCTCTTTCTTCTTTGGAATGTTATCAGGTGATCTGGACAATAAGGAGATCGAGTCTACCAACGAGGACTTGGATCAGCTTGCCTACGACCCAGAGCTTTTGCTTCATTGTACACATTTTATTTCAGTACTTTTCATTTCTGTTATGCTATTGTTTAGGCATTGCTTTCATTTAGATATGTTTACTTTTTCATGCATTGTACAAAAGAATGTTAATAAATAAAATTATTGTTTCATTACATTTGTCTCTTGTGTACATTTCTTTTATATTGCTTAGATACGCTTAACATATTTACTTTATAGTAAATACGTAGCGGCCAGTCGCGTCCTCTGCCCGTTTACTGGGAAGCGGGGCATGACAGGTTTTGTTGGTGGCCTATGCAGGTCGAACTACGGACCTTCAATTTACAAGTATAGATCGACAGAGCTCGAAGACGACATCATCCTAATCCTGTTTCCTTACTCTGTTGCAATATCCTTCTTGAGTAATTTCGAGGACGAAATTATTTTTAAGGAGGGTAGAATGTAACGACCCCAATATTACTATACCATCGTGTTTCTTTCTTTATTAAAATATTATATTTATTTATTCGTAGTATTTTTCCATATATTTTGTTTTCTATTATATATATATATATATATATTATTTTATTATTCCATCTATTTTTTTCCTAAACCTAATTCTTTAAAATAAATCTTAACTTATTTCAAATTAAACGCAAGACCTGACCCAGCCCATAACCCAAATCCAATCTCATTTTCATTTTTTTTAATAAAATTATGAGCCCAAAAGCCCACTTTCTTTTTTAAGCAGCAGCATATATTTAATTCTAATTAAATATGTGCATGAATAACTTTACAGCATATTGGTTAAGTCCTTGCATTGTTATTCCATAAGCCACATGTTCAAATATCCATTCTTGCAATTATTTTTTTTAATTAATTTTTATTCTTCTCATAACCTACAAATGAGACCTTTCATTTCATTTTCTTTTTAACTCCCAAAATAATTAGAATAGTTATTAGCTATAATTTATTAGAATTATGGTGGCCATAAATCTTTTTATATCTCACCTATCCTTCTTTTCATCATCATATATTTTTATCATTTAACACCTCCTTCATTTAGATTCCTCGAAGAAGAACATGAAGAAGTGTTCAAGAGGGTCTCTCTAGTAACGCGAGGCTATCAGCAGATAGACAAGCCCGGTGACAATACTGGCTTGTGTATGTAAGTCTCTTCTCTCTCTCCCACTCCATCTCTTTATTCTCCTCTTGTCATATCTCGTGAACCTGCTATTCTTTTCATATCATAATCCATAAGAGAAAAACATAAACATATGCATATATATAAGTTTAGATATGGTTCTATATGGTTTAATTTACCTTATTATCTCTTGTTCAAATTAAAGTGTTTTCAATTCTTTGTTCATGACTATGAATATTTATTATGAGTTAGGAGAACATAAATTTCATGCAATAATATATCTACGATATCTCATGGAATCGGTTTGCTTATTAAAAGAAAATGAGAAGCTTGCATAAAAAAAATACTAGTTAATCTTTTTGCCGATTTTAGCATATATATCAATACCTTTACCTTTAAAATAAATTTAGAAATTAATTTTTACTTCTGAAAATTTTAGGAAATTTACATATGATAGAATATATTTTTCTGTACACGCTGTAAAAATTTTAGATCGAATCACTTAACGGTTTAGAAATTATATCGTTTTTATTCACTGTTTGTAAAACAGAAAACCGCAGTTATCGGTCAACTTTTAGGACACATAATTTGGTATACCGGTATCCAAATCAAACTCAGGTGTGATATCTACAACGAAAGATCTATATTTTCTTCATTTTAAGTTTTTAATGAAAACCAACGTAAGATAAAGAAATCTGCGTTACAATATTAAGCGACGGATCTGGACAGAATATGTCCTGATTCGCACACTGTTTTTAAATTAGACATAACTCAAACTCCCGATATCCGTTCATGACAAACTTTAGATATGTAGATGCACAATTGATAGAACTATAATTTTCTGTATACTAGATTACTTAGAAATCCATGAAACAACCCAATATAGGCTTTGCAATATAACATATACTTGCTGTCCAGAAATCTGAATTTTGGTTTTAAACGCTGATATTAGAATGATCATAACTAGAGCTTCAGAAATCCAAATTACGTGAATCTTGGTGTTTAGGATAAGCATATCAAAATACCTACAATTTTTGAATAATCTTTTTAATCTGAAATCTGATGAAAATTAACTAAAACTACGTTTTAAAAATATGTGACGGTGCTGAACAGATTCTGATATGTTTTACGCAACGATACGAAAAAAGATATACCTCTTAAGACGGTAGTCGTATTTAAGTGAAACTGAAACTCACACATGAAAAACACATAGAGCCATATTTCTGTTTATATTCCGCATTCGTTCGACTTGATTTATTAGTCGTACATAATATTTCTTTACAACATTGTTTTTGGTAGTTACTCGTATAATATACTTGACTCATTTCATGCTATTCGAACATGTATACATATTTATCTTGATGATTTCATTGTTGTATGTACATAAAGTCGATAATTAAATTCTTAAGTTGTATTTTGAAAACTATACAAATTTTTTTTTACATAAAACCCCCTCAAGTTTTATAAATTACAGTAAGGATCCTAGTAAATATAGGTTTAAGCGGGACCAGTCTCTTGAGCCTCAGGGAGCCGGGGATATAGGTGCTTACCTATTTAAGGTAGAAAACTTAACAAACGGTGTTATCAACTCGGTAATCTTCTTTGAAAAAGACACAAATCCTGTCGTCCATATGCAGCGGTTACCGATAACACTAAAACCTAATTCAGGATTCAATTTCTTTTCAAATTGTTTGACTTAGACTGAGTCTCTATATAATCAATCTAATTTGAATGAGATTCAAATATATATATATATATATATATATATATATATATATATATAACAATTCAATATGAATCCATGAATCCATATATTCAATCTATTCAATCTGTATTGACTGGACCGAACAACGGATATACTTCCATTTACATGATTCTCTAGTTATATCCATTTACTGATATCATGGTTTCGGCAAGTCATCCGATTATACAATCTATATTACAAGACAATACAAGTTGCAATACAATACAAACAATACAATCAAGACATCGTGGGTTTTAAGGGGTAGATTGATACAGAAGGTGTTAGAAGTGGCATGAGACTGCAAGACTTAAGGCACCTAACCTGTATTTCTGTTGCTGTTGTACCGTGGCATAAACGGTTCTTTGTACTCCTGTTGCCCTTAGTCTCTGGCATATAGAGACTCCTCTCGTATACACTGGCATCCTTCTGTACCAAGCTACAAACAACAGCGTTAACCATATAGTACAACTTTAAAAGCTACTTTCTCTCTCTGTCTATTCTATTTCTCCCTTATCTTTAGGACTTACCGAGCGATTGTTCGCTGAAGACATTCCTTCTCTTTCTTCTTTGGAACGTTGTCAGGTGATCTGGACATTCAGAAGATCGAGCCTACCAACGAGGACTTGGATCAGCTTGCCTACGACTCAGAGCTCTAGCTTCATTGTACACATTTTATTTCAGTATTTTTCATTTCTGTTATGCCACTGTTTAGGCATTACTTTCATTCAGATGTATTTACTTTTCCATGCATTGTACAAATGAATGTTAATAAATACAGTTGCTGTTTCATTACATCTGTATCTTGTGTACATTTTTCTTTTATATTGCTTAGATAAGCTTAGCGTATTTACTTCATAGTAAATACGTAGCAGCCAGTCGCGTCCTCTGCCCGTTTACTGGGAAGCGAGGCGTGACAGCTCCTAGACTTCCAAAGGACAAACTGCAGGATCAATCCTCTACCACCTCTTTATCTCTCTTGTGGTCAGATAAGTGCCAGGTAATGGGAGGTATCCGCTATATGAATCAACGAAAATAGCAGGCCTAATTAAGTAACCACTTTCCTTAGTAACACTTGCCTAGACACCACAAGAGAGATACGGATAAGCGATAGATTAACCTACGACCTTCGTCGGTCCTAATTGAGCACGACGGTCCTTAGAGGCTTGGTCTGGACATTTTTTAATTAATGTAGGGTTATGTAGATGCTTGTTTTGTGATTTGTGAGGCCTAGAAAGGGTGATGAAATCTGCACCTAATCTGGATTTTGGATTTTCTTCTTAAAATCCGGTTAAAATTTGCATAAACAAACCAATTATCAAAACCCACAAAACATTTTTTAGCGACGCTGTTTGCAAAGAATCCTGCAGAAAATTCAAATTATTGGATTTGAGAATAGAGATAAAGATCAGAGAAATATACCTGAAGGTTTTAGGGGCACAAATCCACAGAACCGCCGCCGTTCCGTGCCCAAATGATTTCTTCTGCCGCGGTTCCGCAGCAGTTTGGTGAGTTCGTCTGCTGATTTTTCCTTCAGTAGCATCCTATTCTCCTCTGGACTTTGTTGGATGTCTCTGAATCTCTATTTCCTCGCTCCAGTGACTCTAGATTCCATCGCAAAAGTCGCACAACAATCGTTAAATATGCAAGTTGCGGTTTTGGTTCTCTTTTATAATATATTTTCTGAATTTTATAAAAATTCAACACGAATAGCAAGAAAAAAATTATAGCCGTTTCCCCGGTAACGACGCCATTTGATTGATTCTAGATTTGGAAAGAAGTGTGTCGTAAGTAAGTTAACCGCAATCAATAACGGTGTAGCTAGTAGCTAGCCGAGATGAGTACGGGTCGTCCTCAAGAAAACATCGAACCTTTTTCTTGCTTTAAACAAGTTGATAGAAGATGGGTGATTGTTTGTAGATCAATGTTGAACACGGATGTAGAATTTATGAAGAAGCGTCTTGTAGGGTTCATAGAGTTTAGTAGTAATGGATGATTAATTAAAAATGACTCCTTTTATCTTTTAATAAATTTAAAACTAGATCGATAGTGATGAATGGAGATTAGGGTTTTTGGAGAGAATAGGGTTCCCACTTTTAACCCTTATTTTTTCATTGACCTCTATTCATGTCTAGCCTTTACCAAAGCAATTGTTAATCTAATCTCAAATCGTGGTCGAGACTATCAATAAATTGATAGCGCGCCCGATTAGGATGTTAACAATTACGTTGCTAAAGTTTATAAACTTTAAAATATGTAAAAGGAGTTAAGAGATTTTATCATCCATTGATCTACCCTAATTCTACGATTCCTATCAAGCGAGGAATTACTCATGCATGGTTGAGATAGAAGAGAAGATGAAGAAGGAGATCATAATGTAAATGCAGAAATTAAATGCAGAAAGTAAGATACAAAGAATTAAACTAAAGATCTAACTTTTTATTAATCAACTATCATTGACAAATCCGTCGAATTTAGAGTACAAGAACCTTAGTTTATACTCTCGATCTTTGTTCTCGATGGAAGTAGATGATGCGTCGATTGATCTCCTGGATCGTGGATCGCTGTGGACCTCTTGATCACTTCGGATTGATCTTGTAAAAGATGATTATTTTAGTGATCTATTTCGAGATAATTTTCATCTAGAGCTTTCGGTCCTTTAAATAGCCCTAGAAGCAGAAACCCTAGATTCCATGTGTTAGGATTTGTTGTTGTGATCACCCCCAAAAAAACCCAGATCCAACGGCCACAATATGGCTATGGATTTGACGCAAATGCATGTGTTTGGCCGCCCAACCGCGGCATATTGGTGAGATCAGGATATCAAAATTCTTATGCTTCATTATGTTGATATGTGAAGATTGTTGTGATGTCTGGTTTCTTTAAATCATCTCTGAGTCTCTACCATTTATGATTTTACGATTTGATTCAAGTTTATCAGCAGATTTTATTCCCGACATCTCGAATATCTCGATCTCCAGACCTGAGCTATATCTGCACAATATCTGAATTCATAGTATTTGTAATATTTGTTATATTTGAGATATTATATTAATCGTTTTATATGATACAATATTTTTAGAATATTGATTAGGATTATTTTATATGATATGCATATTTAAATTATCAAAATATCATATAAATATTATATGCATATAATTTCCTTCATAATATTAAGTATAGTGTATAAACATATGATAAAGAGTATTTTGCAGATAAACCTACATATGTTTCATACTTACGATAAACACCTTTAAGTACTTAACAAAACTAAGGAAAATGTTCCATCAAATGTGCAATATTTTCGACTAAACAGCAGCATCGGAACATCATTTCCTATCAAGAGTATGTCATCCACGTACAATACGAGGAAAAAAACCATACTCTTTACAACTTTTTTACATATACATGGTTCATTTACATTTTTGATGAAGTCAAACTCTTTGACTACTACATCAAAACAGATGTTCCAGCTCCGCGACGCCTGCTTTAATTCATAGATTGATTTAAGCAGGTTGCACACCTTTCCGTTGCTCCCACTGTATGCGAAGCCCTCCGGCTGTGTCATATACATGCTCTCTTTTAAATGACCATTTAGAAAAGCGGTCTTGACGTCCATCTGCCAGATTTCATAGTTATGGTATGCAGCAATGGTAAGTAGGATCCTGATGGACTTAAGCATAGCCACTGGAGAAAAATGTCTCATCATAGTCGACACCCGGTTGTTGACGAAAACCTTTTTCTATAAGTCAAGCTTTGAAGGTCTCAACCTTTCCATCTACACCAATTTTCTTCTTGAAAATCCACTTGTTCCCAATGGATTTTACCCCATCAGGAGAAATTTCCAAAGTCCATATTTTGTTGGTGTACATGAATTCCATCTCAGATCGCATAGCATCCAGCCATTTCACAAAGTCCCCACTTGTGATGGCCTGCTCGAAACTAATTGGGTCATCATCTTCCATGATGCAATCATCGCTTCCACCGTCTATGAGAAAACCGCAGTATCTCTTGTTGGATATATATGCCCTAGAGGCCTTCATTGTATAGGATGCTAGGGATATGTATGTACATGACAGTCTTGCTTAATATGATAGTACGCTATTTGGTTTGTCTTTATCTTAACATATGATATATTTTTGCGTAGTATTCATATATATATATATACATGTTGATAAAGCCCATAGGGTGTTTTGCCTGACTATCGGCGTTGTGATGGCAGTCATACTAGTGGGAGCTTGATAGTCAATAGGCACATCTTTAGATGTCCTTGGTCGCAGGAGTATCGAGACTGGGCATCGATACTCCAGAGTAGACTGGTGTATACATATCTAGACCCTGAGGAGGGGCGATGGATTGGTCCCGCAGCCATTGGTGGTGTGCACCTAAGATTGTATACAGATGCTCACTGGGTGTGAGTACACCGGATAAGACTCGCCGAGAACTGACTGGATGGTATTTATACCTAACGTCAGATAGCAGTTCTCAGGTGACATGTGTGCAGATAGTCCGTTGACTTAAAGTCGTCATTTGTCTCGTGTGAGTTCCCAATGTGCTTTGATTACTACCCTACTACGGTTCAAAGGAGTCGTGCAACAGGTTTTAGTTGGGTACAGTCCCAAGCCACGTGGAGGCAATGAGTGATTGTTAGGGATTCGTCTCTCCTGGTATAAGGAGTTGATATCGCACGGTGATCGGTTGGTCATTACCATAAGTCCCTGGCCAGGGCTGATTAAGAATTACTGATAGACTGATCAGTAGATTCTCGGATGGTAATTGAGCTATGCCGACACGACTTGTATGGTTATTAGGGTTCTGACGTTTACCACCTACCTAGACCATACATGCGATACTCTTAGACGAACAGACCGGACTGCACGGATATTGTCACGGACAGGCTCAGTAGGAGTTCGGATGGGTTTCCTCATCGGCCTACTTATCGACATCTACCCGGGGATCGCTACGTACAGCTAGTGCCGCTTGCGTTCTGTGGTTAAACCCACTGCCAGCGTAGTAGTTGAGTCTTTAGAGTCCCACACAGAGTTTTCCTAACTCCAGGCGAAACGATATAGAGGTCGTACGGTTTTACGACAAAGGTTCAGACGAATACGTGTTTAAACGCACGTACGACATTCGAACAGTTTTTACTAGACGACTTTGGTTTAAGCCAGATTCTAGTATCAGGTTATTGGATTTATACAGTCTAAATTTTTTCCGTGTTTTCACGGATGGGAGGGGCATTCTCGTAATTTCCGGGAAGCTTCTAGAAGCATGGTGACTTGAGGGGTTTAGGTGGCATTGTTATTAATGATATTGTGACTCATAATATGTGATTCACTATGTCATTTATGCATTATTAAATGCTTAATGACTCACATAGTGAATCACTCATAATACATTTATGTAGCATGATGAATAATCTCTTATTATTCATTTATTGATTTATTCATTATGCTTCATATATCAAGTGAGAAACAATTTCATTTTAATAATTCTAGTTCACCTTCTCTCTCCTCAAGCTCACTCTTTCTTCAAGCTCTAATACTACCACTCATAAGTTGAGAACAAGGATTATAAAAGTCTAAACATTCCATAACCTAACTCTATATGATCTAAGTTCCTTTGATTAGCAACTAGAGAAACTTAGTTACCTCAAGTTTTGAGGTGAAGCTTGGATTAGGGTTCTCGGGTGGATCATCTATCACTTGGAGGAGGCCGAGGAGGACGTAGAGATCGTAAAGATGAAGGACACGTATCACTAGGTATAATCTCTTTACATACTAGCTAAGAACTTCTATGGTTGTTATTAATTATCGTTTAGCAAAGATCTTCGGTTAGTCGATGTATGCTTCAAGAACAAGATCGTTTTTCATATTTCCGCCTCCCCGCAACTCGTGGGGTGTTGCACATGGACTTACAGTGGTATCGGAGCCTCACTAAACAATAATTAACTCTCTTGCAAAGTCGTATGAATTTCGAACGCAAAACGAACCGGAAAAGATATCGTATTCACATAATTTCTGTCGATTTTTAATTGAGGTCCAAAAATTTTTCAGGGACCTCCAGAATAACCTACATGGAAACCTAAGAACACTGGAGAAATATGGGTGCATGAATCGGCCAACACACCGCGGAACCGCTGACGATCCCACAGATCCACCGCGGATCCGTGGCCGAGTTGAGCCCGATTCACCCTAAATCTCCCCAGTTACTTTTCTGTGAATATTTTGTCTTTTCTGGAATGTTTATTTTTTGCTCAGGTCTCAGGTTTACAGAGAAGTTTTGGAGAAGAATCTAATGGGTTTGATCGATCGAAATTATACGATGTTTGCTTGTTTGATTATATCTGTGAACTGTATTATGTGTTCGTAAACCTCCCCTAACTGCTAGTATGTCGGTTGGCAGGGGGTTGCACATATCTGTAATGTTTTAACTGTTTGTGATTATGAACTGTATTGGATTTTTGTGATGATTAGCCGGGGTTTTGTGATGGGTTATTGTATTAATTCATTCGATGTAATTGTAATAAGTTGTAATATTATTTTGCGGGGCACATCCAGGTTGCGGTTGTAGCCATCGTTGTATTATTTCTTTTTACTGTTTTTGCTCCTAGGATAGACCCAAGGTGGGGTGCACAAACTACTGGGTATTTCGAAGTGCTTAGTGGCCTACTCACGTTGTTGACGGAGACCGCTTCACTTCGGGTACTTGGCGGGTAGTTTGCCGCACCCGTAGGGGTCTGGGGTGGAGCA
This sequence comes from Agapanthus africanus, assembly GCA_030015575.1. Classification (NCBI taxonomy): domain Eukaryota; kingdom Viridiplantae; phylum Streptophyta; class Magnoliopsida; order Asparagales; family Amaryllidaceae; genus Agapanthus; species Agapanthus africanus. The sequence goes on along the minus strand of JASDDO010000026.1, from coordinate 509,007,933 downwards.
ATGGCTATTCATCACAACTGTGTAATCCGTCTTTTCTTACAGGCTCAAAAGAAACACGGATTGCTTGCATATCCAATAAAGTTTGTCTGTGATCTGGAATGCCTATTATTGCGTCTGACGAATGTACAATATCTATATATGATAGCTATTTAGACGTCACTTATGTTTTACACCCGCACTAGCCCAGCCCCCGCTCTGTCGTTAGTTAAGTAACCTAACAGGTGATGACGGGACCCCGTGGGGAATGCGAATGGCATAAGAGGACGTTGTATTTTCGTTGTTATCTGTAATGATTGGTTAAAGATAGGACGCATTATTTTTAATGCAAAGAAAAATAAAACCTAAACTGAATCGTTGGAACAATTTCAAAACCATTTGGTTTTCTTCAAAAAGAAAATTTTAAATGCGGAGTTTAAACCACTCCTTTTAATAAAGGCTATCATGGTTCCTTCGATCATATCAAGTTCACTACGTTAACGGTTTTTTGTCAAAAACCAGCCGTAACCCTCCGTCGTTTCAAATAAACAACACATCGTATTCATGCTATGCTTGTTAGCCTACGTCAAGGCATAGTGGATGGTAGCGGTGTGTTTGCTTATTTGTTGCAAAGATAGATGCATTAGTATAGGACAGACGTACAGCCTTGTTGGCCTACGTCAAGGGCATGAACGATGTACTTAAATTAATCAGGACAACGACGGGTAGAACTTGACTTGCGTCTTATGATTTGTTGGCCTACGTCAAGGTCATAAAAGCTTGCGGTAAAAACTCACATCGGGAGTTTCAAACATAAAGGAAACTTGCAGATTTAGCATACCATCTGGAGTGTGGTGACTAGAGTGGCTTCCATCTAGTACATCATGCAATGATAGTTGGATCCTGATCCCACTGATGAGTAGGATTACTCTCGGGAAACATTCTTACTTAACAATCAATGCTATAAACCAAGTAGGTGTCCAGAAAGGTGTTAGAGGGGCTACGCCTCCAGGGAAAAGTGGTTATTTAATTAAGGAACTTCGCGAAAGCGTTGGAAAACCTCCCTCGAAGTACCAACACCGGCCTAGCTGAAAGGTTAAGCAAGTATTGTGACGTGTGATTAAATCCTGACTAGTTCTTCTTTTAGGTTTTGAAGAAGGATTTGAGGAAACAGTGGGAGCCATCCTGTTTAGATAAAATGATAACCAATCTAAACTTGCAAGAAGCATATGCTGAGTGTTTTTTTTTCTCTCTCTCTAGCAGCTACCATGACTGGACTAAAACTATTACTTGAAAAAATATACCGACCGGGCAGAACTATAAAGATGGGCTAAGGAACGTCAACATTGCACTGACTTATGACAAAGTAGCATATGTTACCACCGCTGTTCCTCCCCTTATCCCAGGACCAGATTCCTCAGTTGTGGACAAGGAAGTTCGCAAAACCTGGGATCTAGATTGTGAGCGAGCTAAGTGTATCGTGCTGGCGTCCATGAACAATGAACTCCAGAAACAGCACGAGAGTATGGATATTATATCCATCTTTCTCCATGTCAAGGAATTATATGGAGAGCACTCCCGTATCGCGAGGTACGAGACTTCAAGGAAACTCTTCCAGATGAGGTTAGCTCCAGGATCGCCTGTAGGAGAGCACGTCCTCAAAATGATCAGCTTCATTGAGGAACTCATAAACCTGGGATGCGTGCTAGAGAATGATTTGTATATCGGCTTGATTTTGCAGTCCCTTCCTCACACCTTCTCTCAGTTCGTGCTTAGCTTCAACATGCACGAAAAGGAAGCTGATCTTCCAAAGCTCCTCAACATGTTGAGGGTAGCAGAGACCTTCTTGAAAAAGGAGAAGACCCCCGTTCTGTATGTTGGCCAATCATCCTCTTCTAAATCTAAAGCGAAAGCTAAAGGGAAGAAGAAGATGAAAGCCACCAAACCGAAGGCTGGGGTCAAGAAGGTGCAGGGAACGAACAAGGCAGGAAGGGTGAAAGCGGATATAAATGAATACTTTTATTGTCACAAGTAAGGGCACTGGAAGAAGGACTGTATAGCCTTCAAAGCCAAGGACAAGAAGCAAGCTGTTGCTTCTGCTTCAGGTGTGTTCATAATCGAAAATTGTCTTTCAGTAAACTCTACATCATGGGTACTTGATACCGGTTCTGGTTCTCACATCTGTAATTCATTGCAGAATCTGAGAAATAGTAGAGTACCGGGGACAGGTGATATGACTCTCCGGATGGGCAATGGAATGCATGTAGATGCTATTGCAATAGAGGAATATCACCTGGGGTTGACTAGTGGGCACATTTTGGTGTTGTACAGCTGTTTTTGTATTCCCAGTATGTTGTATAATATTATATCAGTATCTTTGTTATCTAATGAAGGATATAATTTTGCGCTTGAAAGAAATGTCATGAACATTCTCCTAAATCAAGAACTGATTAGGTATGGCATACTGGAAAACGGCATATACATACTTAATCAACCTCGTATTTTCAATATTCAAAACACACTTAAAAGAAAGGCTCCAGATTCAAATCAAGCCTTCCTATGGCATTGTAGACTTGGTCATATAAACGAAACAAGGTTGACTAAGTTACATAAAGATGGATATCTAGATCCGTTTGAATATTCATCATATGCAACTTGTCAATCATATATCAAAGGAAAAATGACCAAATCTCCGTTCACTGGACACGGAGCAAGAGCCACAAAACTCTTGGGACTTGTACACGTGATGTATGTGGTCCAATGTCTACACATGCACGAAGCGGTCACTCCTACTTCATCACTTTTACTGATGACTTCTCTAGGTATGGACATGTGTTCTTAATGAAACATAAATCCGAGGCCTTTGAGAAGTTTAAGGAGTATAAAAATGAAGTAGAGAAAAAAACTGGTAAAAGCATCAAGACACTTCGATCTGATCGAGGTGGAGAATACTTAAGTACCAGTTTTCTTGAATGCTTAAAAGAGAATGGAATTCTCTCTCAGCTTACTCCGCCTTATACACCTCGGCATAATGGTGTATCAGAAAGGAGGAATCGCACGCTATTAGATATGGTGCGTTCAATGATGAGTAGTGCTGAGTTGCTACTTTCCTTTTGGGGATTTGCTCTAGAATCAGCAGCATACTTATTGAATAGAGTTCCAACTAAGTCTGTGCCTACCACTCCATATGAAATGTGGAGCGGGAAGAGACTATATCTCAAGTATATAAAAATATGGGGGTGTCCGGCATATGTTAAAAAGCATAGCCCGGACAAGCTCGAGGCACGATCGGTTTTGTGCAAATTTGTAGGATACCCTAAACATACAAGGGGGTACATGGTCTACCACACTAAAGAAAAAAAGGTGTTTGTCGCTCGCCACATTATCTTCTTAGAAAGCGAATTTCTTGCAAAAGAAATTAGTGGGAGCGCGGTAGAGCTGGAAGAAATTACAGAACCTCAAACTGCTACCGAGGATTTAGTAGAACTCCATATTTCAATAGAACATGACGAACAAACGCCACTCCGCAGATCTAGTAGGCTTTCTCATCCTCCTGAGAGATACTATGGTTTTCTTCTAGATGGGGATCGAGAGGATTGCATCATCGATGATGATGAGCCTACTAGTTTTCAGCAGGCTATCACGAATATTGACTCGGTGAAGTGGCTGGATGCTATGAGATCCGAAATGGAATCCATGTACACCAATAAAGTGTGGACTTTAGAAGTTGCTCCTCCTGGAGTGAAACCAGTTGGATGTAAATGGATCTTCAAAAAGAAGATTGGTGCACTTGGACAAGTGGAAACCTATAAAGCTAGACTCGTTGCAAAAGGTTTTCGTCAAAGACCAGGATTGGACTATGATGAAACTTTTCACCTGTAGCTATGCTTAAATCCATTCGGATCCTGCTTGCTATTGCTGCCTTCCATGACTATGAAATCTGGCAGATGGATGTAAAAACAGCTTTTCTAAATGGACATTTAGAAGAGAGTGTTTACATGGATCAACCAGAAGGTTTCTTAGACAGTGGGAGCAGCGGAAGAGTGTGTAGGTTGCTCAAATCCATCTATGGATTAAAGCAAGCATCGCGAAGTTGGAACATCTGCTTTGATGAGACAGTCAAAGAAATTTGACTTTATCAAAAATGTAGATGAACCATGTATTTATAGGAAGATTGTAGAAGGAGCAGTAGTCTTCCTCGTTTTGTACGTCGAGGACATACTACTGATAAGGAATGATGTCCATATGCTACAATTGAAAGGTTCCTAGGCACCCTAATGAGGTCTCACAAGGCATCGAACATGCCAATTTCAAAAATACGGTGCCGAGAAACCCTAAACTACGGATCGTCGGCTAGAGGTTTAGGCGAAAATGCAAACTAGTTAACACTTAACTAAGGGAATACGGAAATACAACCTTTGTAGATCCGGTGCTCCACCTCCATAGCTCCGCAACGAAGTCCCCTCGCTGTCCAAATCAGTTCCCGGGCTCTCGCGTCGGCTTCGTCGGAGAATGGGCAAGCTAGGTCGTCGATGTCCATGCCGAAGATGATCTATGTCGAGGCATCGCTAAATCAAGCTCCGACTTCACCAAGTCAAGAAACTTGTGAAGAAAACACACTCTACTTCTTGGCAAGAGATAGAGGATGAAGAAATAGGAAGTGGGTAGACTTTAGAATTGGATTTCACACTCTTTTTCATCACTTGCCATTGATGGAGGCAAGCTTTCTTCACTTGAAGAAATGAAGAAGAAGAAGGTCAAATGTTATGATAAGTTATTTGAAAATATAAAATAAAAGAATACTTATCATAATCTTTAACCATGGTAATGTGTAGAGAATCAATCATGGTTAAAGGAATGGTTAGGGTCAAGCTAGAGACAAAATGGTCACTTAGTCAAAGTGTTCATGAAGCTTCATGAAAACAACAAATGAAAGCCACCATTTCATTTCATTTTCTTTTATTCATTTATCATAAATAAATGGATAATTAAATAAGATAAATGAATAACAAATAATAAACCCTAACCATTTCATTAACCAAGGTTTAATACTTTACACTTAACCAAAAAGCATGTATCATCAAACATGATACAAGCAAGTGCTCAAAATCATATCGCATATGCAATGCGCACATCCGAGTGAGAAAATCCATTCAAAGTGAACCGATACTAGTTAATGCAAAGTAATATATCAAATATATATAATTATACATTAAATCATTAAATCAACACTTGATTCAATGATCCGGTCATGTCGCACATAACCGACTGGTATCAATAGTAACAACTTATCGAATCAACACTTGATCCGATAACCCGGCTATATCGCATATAACCGATCAATGTCACATCGTGAGAATCGAATACAGTATCACATACTGGTATTATTCTCGGTCCCGCACATATCTCATATGCGCTCCTATTTCGTTTCGCTTGAGCCAGGAAACCTCTGTGTAGGACTCTAAAGACTCGTCAATACGCCGGCAGCAGATGATGATCATATAAAACATCCACAAGCCGCAAGCGGTCTGCTAAACGTAACGGCCACCCGGGTATTGAGCGATCTGAAGATCGACGAGCAAGCCCACTCACACTCCAGTGAATCCGACCAGTAACACTACCGTACAGTCCGGTCTGATCGTCTGATATGTCGCATATCTCGCCTAGGGGTGGTAAACGTCAGACCCCAATAGCTCGATAAGTCGTGTCGATATGAGGTCTATAACTGTTCGAGAAACTACTGGTAACACTTACCAGTAAATCTCAGCAACCCTGGCCAGGGATTTCCTGTTATAGCCAATCGAACACAGCGCAACATCAACCCCCTATACCGGGAGAGACGAATCCCCTCCTATCGCTCATTGCCTCCATGTGACTCGGGACTGTACCCAAAAACCACCGTTTTGCACGCCCTCTTGGACGTGGTAAGATGGAAATCAAAGCACAGTGGGAACCACACAAGACTCTATGACGATCTCGGGTCAACAGACTACTCTGTACCAGTGTCACCAGAGAACTGCCATCTGACGTGAGGTATAATACCATCTGGGAGTTCTCGGCGAGTCCGTCCAGTGTACCCAGTCTCTACTGAGCACCCGTATATCATCTCCGATGTCAAACACCAATGGATATGGGATCATCCATCGCCTATCTGTATGGGTCGAGAAGGTACACGCTAGTCTACTCTGGTATATCGATGCCCCATCTCGATACACCCATGACTAGGGACTTTGAAGGATGTACTTATGGACTACCATGTCCCCACTAGTATGATCCGCATCACAGTCCAGGTAGTCAAGTACACATCCTAAGGGCTTTACCAACATGTAACAGAGAGACAATCAGTATACACGTTAAGGTAAAGATCAACCAGATAGCATACTATCATGTCGAGCAAGAAAGTCCTCCCTATATATGTCCAAGCATCCACTACAATATACATCCTATGTATAGTGATGGCCTCTAGGGCATACATATAACTAACAATCTCCCACTTGCACTAGGGCCATCTGATAGCAGTGGTTGTAGTATCTCATACTCAACCATCCCATAAAAATCTCTCTCTGGTAACAGGCGTTTGTGAGTGGATCCGCTGTGTTTGTCCTCTGAGTCTACTCTCCTAACCTCGATCCCCTGGAGATCAACCATCTCCATGATCAGGTGATACTGCCTTAGAATATGTCTGGATCACTGATGGGACCGGCGTTCCTTGGCATAAGCCACAACTCCATTGACTCACAATGGTTGGAACGTAGTTCATCTCATGAACCAATATACACCCAGACTGCCTCTTTGGTAGCATCTTAAGTAGCGATGTATCCTGCCTTTATCATCTAGTATGACACGGTATCTAGCTTGGAACTCTTCCAACATACCGTCCTTTTACTGAGGGTAAAGACAATGCCTGCGACTGACATTCAGTCGTCTTTATCACCCTGAAACCCTTCCAGTGATTCTCCCCAGGATCAATTGATACCATCTCACTACAACTAGTGAGAATCCTAACATCCAATTAAATCTATCTCATAGATCCAAAACTCAGGATTTAGGAGGTATCATTTTGATCCTATATGGAGAATCATAGTGATAAGCGGAGATTGATCAAGCGTAGCATAGGAAACTCCTTCCCTATCAAGAGTATGTCATCCACGTACTCTACGAAGATCGTCACCATACTCCCTACTACCTTTTTGTTTATACAAGGTTCATCTACCATTTTGATGATGTCAAACTCTTTGACTACTACATCAAAACAGACGTTCCAACTCCGCGATGCCTGCTTTATCATATAAAACATCTTGCACACGTTTCCGCTGCTCCCACTGTCTACGAGGCCCTCTGGCTGTGTACTTATAGACGCACTCTTCTAAAACATCATTTAAAAAAGCAGTCATGACACCCAACCGCCAGATATCGTAGTTATGGTATGTAGCCGTGGCAAGTAGGATCTGGATGGACTTAAGCATAGCCACTTGAAAAGGTTTCATCATTATCCACGCCTGGTCGATGACGAAAACCTTTAACAATTCTAGCTTTGAAAGTCTCAACTTTTCCATCTACACCAAGTAATCTTCTCAAGATATACTTGCTCCTGATGGGGATTTAACCCTTCAGATATAGCAACCAAAGTCCATACTTTGTTGGTGTATAAGGATTCCATCTCAGATCACTAAGCATCCAGCCATTCTTACAGAGTCCCACTCCAGATGGCCAGCTCGAAACTAGTTGGGTCATCATCTCATGATGCAATCCTCGCTCCCACTGTCATAGAGAAACCGAAGTATCTCTCAGGTGGGTGAGGAACCCTACTAGATCGGCGGAGAGGCTGAGGTTCGTTGGAATCTACTGAATCCTTTGGTTCTACCAAATCATCTGCTGTAGTTTGTATAGTTGGAACCTTTCCAGTTCTACATAACTGACCTTGCCTCGAGTTTGTCCGGATTTTGCTTTTAGACATAGGCCGGACAACCCCAAATCTTAACTAGCTTAAGACATGGGCTCTTCCCATACCATATCACATATGAAGTGGTAGGCATTGATTTGATTCGAACCTAATTCAATAGGTATGCAACTTCATAAGTGCATAACTCCCAAAAGGAAAAAGGTAACTCAGTAGTACTCATCATAGAGCACACCTTATCATATAGGGTGTGATTGCTCCGTCCCGATATACCATCGTGCTATGGTGTATACAGAGGAGTAATGCTGAGAGAGAATCTCATTCTCCTTTAGAATAGTCCAGGTATTCCATGCACAAGTATTCTCCTCCCTGATCACATCATAGGACATAATACTTATACCCGTATTTTGATTCTCTACTTCTAACTTATATTCTGTGAATATCTCAAAAAGGTTCGGACTTGTGTTTCAATAGGAACATAGGTCTGAAACTCGAAAGATCATCAGAGAATGTAATGAAGTATAAAGAATCAGTCCTGGCATGTGTAGACAGGGGACCTACATACATCAACATGTATCATCCCAAGAGTTCAATAACTCTTTCTTTGTTTCCAGTAAACGGAGCTATGGTCATCTTATCTTTGTGACATGACTGGCGAGTTTCACAAGATGTAAGTTCAAACTAATTTAAATATGCATCTTTATGTAACTCTAGCCAGTCGGGTCGCATTGATTTGACCTAGTCTACAATGCCTCAAGAAGGATTCGTTCATTTCTGAACTCTTCCTCTTGTATGTGTTCTGTATACTAAGAACTGTAGTTTGATTTAGAACATCAACGCTTTTAGATAACGTGCCTGATACGATCAACTTTTGATATAGGAAATGTTCAAAACATTATCCAACAATACAAAATTTTATCATTTCTTTGCTAATAAAGAGACTGATATGATTTTGTATATCAGGTTCGGTATCTAATAACATTCGTTCTGAATCAATGTATTCTGATAATATAGGGTGATAGTGACCAACAGACTTGGCTGCAACTCTTGCCCCGTTTTCTGTCTCATGAAACTTATCACCCGTTCTCAGTTTTTCTACCCTTTTGTAGCCCTATATAACATATTACATATCTGGGATCCTGATCCGGTATCATATACCAAGGATGCGGAGGATACTGAGAAACAGTTCTGTATAATGAACACACCCGAAGATGATGCATCAACATGCACTCTCTTCGTTTGGGCGGCACGGGAAATCTGGTATTCCCCAATTTCCTGCTCGGTCTTATAACAATTATAAGTTGGAGCGGGACCAACGTTCCCCAACTCAGTATAACAAGCGGGTTCGGTCAAATATCTGTTTTATTATCTTGATTAAGGCGTGATATGGTCGCTACCTGGAGAGAGAAAGAAGAAAACACTCAGCGTGCGCTCTTGCAAGAATAAATTGGTTATTATTTTATCTAATCAGGATGGCTCCCACTGCTTTTTATCAAATCTTCCTTCAAACCCTAAAAGGAAAGACTAGCCGGGATTAATTACACACTACAAGTTCGCCAATCTTTCAGCCAGGCCAGTGTCGGTACTTTGAGGGAGGTCCCCCGTGCTTTCGCACGAACCTAATTAATGTAAACCTCGTTTTCCCAGAGGCGTAACCCCGTTGACACCTTTCTAGACACCTACTTGATCGGCTAATTGTAATGTATAAAACTCTCCCAGGAGTAACTCTTACTCGCAGCGGGTATTGGGATCCAACTATCTCATAGAAGGTATGCAATCTCATTGCAAATTTCAACACTTGAAATTCCCGATAATATTTTGCCCCTAGCGTGCTATGACCTTGACGAAAGCTAACAAACCATAGCCCGCTAGTCAAGTTCAACCCGTACATTTCTTGATCGAATTAAACCCACCCGCACGACCCTTGACGAAAGCCAACAAAGCCGCACGACTACCCTAATCCAATCGCATCGTATGCTGGCAGATAAGCAGCATATAGCTACCGCACACTGCACCTTGACGAAAGCCAACAAATGCAGCACGAATACTATATACAACTTATCTGAAATGTCGGAGGGCTACGACAGGTTTTTCGGAAAACCTATTGCGTAATGAACTTGATATCGTTGTAGAATCAAATGAATTTTGAAATGGAGTGTTTTTGAGGCTTTTCTAGTTTTGCTAAAGGAGTCACTCCCGGTGAAGGGATCGTCGGTCCTTTCCTCGTCGAATGAGGTGCGGGATATATCATATATATCACTATGCAAAGCAAAAACACTTAAAAGCAATCAAAAGACAAACCGAGTGTATAGCATCTGCCAGTCATTGCCAAAGGAGTCACTCCCGGTGAAGGGATCTCGGTCCTTTCCTTATCGAATAAGGTGCAGGATATATCATATATACCGCTGTGCAAAGCAAGAACTGTAGCTACCTGTTTTATTTTGAAATTCGATTCTAAAACATCTTAGGTTTCTTTTATTTCATTAATCTCATTAATGAAGTCCCATCATTTAAGTACCTAAACATCACAGATAAATACGACGTACACTTATGCCATCCGCATTCGCCTCGATGTCCCCTCGTGCACCGTTAGGTTAGGTAACTAACGGCAGAGCGGGGCAGGGCTAGCACGGGTGTAAAACATAAGTAACGTCTATATAATATATCATATATACTATATACTGTATCTATCACAGAACATCACATGATCACATCACAGATATCGCAGCAGAAGAAACATATGAAATATTGGATATACTAGGACGTCCGTGTTTTCAATACGAGCCAGTATAAAACACGGATTCCATGGTCGTGATGAATAGCCAAACCCACACCCCTAGACCGCTACGAGAGCGGCAAGCAACCCTACCAATTCTGGAGTTAGGAGACCCGGACTCGACTCTTCGAGTTGGTCTCCCACTGGACTCCAGAACCCGGTTACTTGTGCCCTCCTCCTTGGGTCTATCCTAGTGCAGAAAAGTAAATAATATACAAACGGTGACAACTTCCGCAACCTGGAAGCGTCCCAATAAAACAATATTACATACAAGTTTTTACATGAATGAAAATGAAAAACACTCATCTCACATAAAAACCCCCGGCTATTCAAACACGACGATCCAATATAACATATCCAGCAACACATAACATCACATGTCATCAACGTAAGTAAACATGCGTATCCCAATTGTCGTTGACATATAGCAACGAAACCGGCGATATCACATATTACACTTACGGTCACAGAAAAGAAAGTGTAAAACTACAACAGTTGGAATCCGCAACCACCTCAGACATCGCATGCCTGACCAAATGAATTATTTAGACATCGCATGCCTAACAATTATAAACACCGCATTTTAGTCTCAAAATCGAAAACTCTTTTCAATTTCAAGTCGGGCAATTCAACAAGATTCCCGACATCCTGATCGAATGCTCGTCGCAAACTTCAGTAGACGGCCGCACCCCCGATACCGTCGACGAAGTGCACCAAGGCGGAACACCGCTACCGCGAGCACCCGAACGGATGCTTTCGGCGACGGGGTTCTCCTACAGTCACTTGGTCGGGGCTATGGAGTGAGGCTGTCTATTAAGTTTACCCGGCGAGTATCCGCGTACGCTACGTGATTGCGACGGACTTTTGATCACATCAAAATTCCGTGGCAACCGATTAAGTGAGACTAAAGTACTATGTTTATAACATTCATTCAGTTATCTCATAACTACTTGTGAATTCCAATTATTGTATCCCATTCCAGATAAACAGAAAATGCTAAACTTTTCAATCGAACAATCGAACACCCAAGTTTTCCCGATACAATCCAACACATGAAATAAGTCTAACAACATTCAGTTCGTGCCTCAGTACCAACGGTCCAGCCGTAGAAGGGTCAAGCCAACGCCTCACATGTGGCACGCCGTACTGCCCCAAACCCGAAGGTTCAAAGGGCAGTTCAAGACGGTCACATAATCGAGTTATGGTTTGTTGTCTTCTAGAGGGTCCATCGCGTTACTTGCACTACTTAGAACGTCGTTAAACTACGGAAAAATCCAACACTTGGAAATTTCCCTACAGGGGAAAAATTGGGTATTTATATCCGGTCGAACTTTTTAACATATTCTAAAAATTATCCGGAAAGCCACACAGACAAAATTTGATACTCCGATCGAAACACAGAATCCCCAAATCAACCCAGAAAATTCAACTCTGGAAAAAATATTAAAAATTCCCAGAAAATCCAGCACTATCTATTAGGAGTTACTGTGTAAGATTCGCTGACCAATGATGCCGTACGGCCGCGGAACCGCCGCACGAGCCAGGCTCGTGCCGCGGAACCGCGGCAGGTTGATAGATTTAGACAGTCGAACTTCACAGTATCTCTTAAAATTGCCTGCTGATTTTTCTGCATATTTTTAATTTCGAAAAATCCCAGATTTTAGAAAGAGGACAGAGAGCATGTTAGGAATTGGGTTTCGGGTTCGTTCGGACTTCAAATTGCGTCTGGACTTCGCCTAAGGCTCTAGCTAGGCTCTGATACCACTGAAAGGTTCCTAGGCACCCTAATGAGGTCTCACAAGGCATCGAACATGCCAATTTCAAAAATACGGTGCCGAGAAACCCTAAACTACGGATCGTCGGCTAGAGGTTTAGGCGAAAATGCAAACTAGTTAACACTTAACTAAGGGAATACGGAAATACAACCTTTGTAGATCCGGTGCTCCACCTCCATAGCTCCGCAACGAAGTCCCCTCGCTGTCCAAATCAGTTCCCGGGCTCTCGCGTCGGCTTCGTCGGAGAATGGGCAAGCTAGGTCGTCGATGTCCATGCCGAAGATGATCTACGTCGAGGCATCGCTAAATCAAGCTCCGACTTCACCAAGTCAAGAAACTTGTGAAGAAAACACACTCTACTTCTTGGCAAGAGGTAGAGGATGAAGAAATAGGAAGTCGGTAGACTTTAGAATTGGATTTCACACTCTTTTTCATCACTTGCCATTGATGGAGGTAAGCTTTCTTCACTTGAAGAAATGAAGAAGAAGAAGGTCAAATGTTATGATAAGTTATTTGAAAATATAAAATAAAAGAATACTTATCATAATCTTTAACCATGGTAATGTGTAGAGAATCAATCATGGTTAAAGGAATGGTTAGGGTCAAGCTAGAGACAAAATGGTCACTTAGTCAAAGTGTTCATGAAGCTTCATGAAAACAACAAATGAAAGCCACCATTTCATTTCATTTTCTTTTATTCATTTATCATAAATAAATGGATAATTAAATAATATAAATGAATAAAAAATAATAAACCCTAACCATTTCATTAACCAAGGTTTAATACTTTACACTTAACCAAAAAGCATGTATCATCAAACATGATACAAGCAAGTGCACAAAATCATATCGCATATGCAATGCGCACATCCGAGTGAGAAAATCCATTCAAAGTGAACCGATACTAGTTAATGCAAAGTAATATATCAAATATATATAATTATACATTAAATCATTAAATCAACACTTGATTCAATGATCCGGTCATGTCGCACATAACCAACTGGTATCAATAGTAACAACTTATCGAATCAACACTTGATCCGATAACCCGGCTATATTGCATATAACTGTAGGGTGTTTTTCGTCACCCCATTGAGATGGGAATACGCGCGCGCTTGTCGGGCGCATTACAGATTCCCCCTGCCTAGGGTAGGCCGGGGTTTATTGATTATGGGGATCCGAATCTCCGGCAACCGCAGACTAAGCTGCCGTTAATTACCCCTCGCATTTGGAGCGAAGGAACCTCCGATTAACAGGTTAAACTGGTCATGCGAACTCAATGTGCAGTACCGTGTTTTGAAGGGGTTTTGGAAATATCGGGGGCCCCGCAGAGTTTTTACGGGGGTCCCGCTACCCGGATAGCGGGCTGGGGGTCAAGGGGGCTAGCAGCCCCCTTGCGGGGTGCGGGGCAGCGCCCCGTTAGAAATTTTTTTCTAACGGAAGACAGCGTCGTGGAGTTTGTGTATGTTTTCCTTCCCCACCCCACCCCTTTTTTTTAAAAGTGGAGCTTTATTTCAAAAGGGATTTTATTGTGGAGTTAAACTCCAAAGAATTTTAAATGGAGTTAAACTCCTAAAAGAATTTTGTGCGGAATTAAATTCCTAAAATAGAACTTTATTGTGGAGTTAAACTCCAAAGAATATATATATGTATATATTTTAAAAAGGTTTAAACTCCAGAAGGGATTTTGTTGGGGAGTGCACGTAAAACGAGGAGAAAAGAAAACAAAATGGCATCTAAAGGACGCTCGCACGGCAGATGGGCGCTTTAATGCCCGGGGTCACGTGCGCGCACGTGACCGATGGGCGCCTTGGCGCCCCGGGGTCACGTGGGCACACGTGACCGATGGGCGCCTTGGCGCCCCAGGGGTCACATGGGCACACGTGACCAATGGGCGCCTTGGCGCCGCAGGGGTCACGTGGGCACACGTGACCGATGGGCGTCTTGGCGCCCCAAGGGTCACGTGCGCACACGTGACCGATGGGCGCTTTGGCGCCTCGGGGTCACGTGCGCACACGTGACCGATGGGCGCCTTAGCGCGCCTCGGGGTCACGTGCGCACACGTGACCGATAGGCGCCTTAGCGCCCCGGGGTCACGTGCGCACACGTGACCGATGGACGCCTTAGCGCCCTGGAGTCACGTGGGCACACGTGACCGCGGGAAAGACCCGCGGAAAGGGGAGCCTAGCCCCTAGGCTGGGGAGTTGAACTCCCAAGGGAACTTTTGGAGTTGAACTCCCAACAGAAACAAAATTATGGAGTTAAACTCCAACAGAAATAAAATTATGGAGTTAAACTCCAACAGAAATTAATTTATGGAGTTAAACTCCAGCAACTTTAGAAAGGAGTTAAACTCCTGGGGATTTATTGCTCTTCTTTTGAGCCTTGGGTCTGTCCAAAGTTAGATTTTTTGGAGATGGGTCTCCTTCTTCTTGCTCTTGACCGGCGGGATCTTGGAGAAAAGGGGATGAGTCTTAAAAGCCTCCCCTTTTCGAGATCTGGTTGGAGATCCGAGCTCCCCTTCGTAGGTTTTGTGGTGAAAATCTACTTATTTTTAGAAAAGGAAGAGTTAAACTCTTGATTTAATTCAAAAGGAAAAAGAAGGTTTTAGAACCTTGAGGAAGGAGGAAGAGATCTCAGATCTATAAAATTTCTGGAGAGAGAAAAAGTTGTGAGATATTTTCATTATCTTTGCCTTTATAGGCCATACATTTTACACATAGCCCCTTGGGCTTCACAAAATGGCATTTTGCCTATCCCATGGCTCATGTACCATTTCTTTTTGCACATAAGCCATGGGCTTTACAAAAATTTGGCTTTATGCCTATTTTTCTTACATTTATCCAAAAATAAAATAAAAGAAATACAGCAAAATTATTTATTACAAAATTTTTATCTTGGCATGGGGGGAGGCCGGCTGCTTCATGTTCGGGCTCGACCCGGGCATGGGCCAACTGGATCTGGGCTTGGGCCCACTTGGCTTGGGGTTGACTTTGATTTTGACTTGGTCAACCGGGGTGTAAATTTTTACCCCAACAAATTGCCCCCCATCAATAAATGCACACCACATATGTGGGTCGTGTGCATGAAATTGATGGATCTTCTTTCACATGGAGGCGAGTTGATTTGGTTCCCGCTTTTTGGGAAGCTGGCACTGCCCTTTTTACGACATGGACGGTCGTTGCTTGACATGTCTCCAAGACGGAGAGTCCGTGATAGACGTTTTCCCTGGCCCGGAGTTATCTGGTTCCCGCTTTGTAGGAATCCTGCGCTGCCCTTTTTGCGACTTGGACGGTCGGTGCTGCCCTTTTAGCGACTTGGACGGTCGGTGCTACCATTTTAGCGATTTGGACGGTCGTTGCTTCCCTTTTAGCGACCTTGACGGTCGTTGCTGCCCTTTTAGCGACGTGGACGGTCGGTGCTGCCATTTTAGCGACTTGGACGGTCGGTGCTGCCCTTTTAGCGACGTGGACGGTCGGTGCTGCCATTTTAGCGACTTGGACGGTCGGTGCTGCCCTTTTAGCGACGTGGACGGTCGGTGCTGCCATTTTAGCGACTTGGACGGTCGTTGCTGCCCTTTTAGCGACGTGGACGGTCGGTGCTGCCATTTTAACGACGTGGACGGTCGGTTCTGCCCTTTTTGCGACTTGGACGGTCGGTGCTGCCATTTTAGCGACGTGGACGGTCGGTGCTGGCCTTTTAGCGACGTGGACGGTCGGTGCTGCCATTTTAGCGACTTGGACGGTCGTTGCTGCCCTTTTAGCGACGTGGACAGTCGGTGCTGCCATTTTAGCGACTTGGACGGTCGTTGCTCCCTTTTAGCGACGTGGACGGTCGGTGCTGCCATTTTAACGACGTGGACGGTCGGTTCTGCCCTTTTTGCGACTTGGACGGTCGGTGCTGCCATTTTAGCGACGTGGACGGTCGGTGCTGCCCTTTTAGCGACGTGGACGGTCGGTGCTGCCATTTTAGCGACTTGGACGGTCGTTGCTGCCCTTTTAGCGACGTGGACGGTCAGTGCTGCCATTTTAGCGACTTGGACGGTCGTTGCTGCCCTTTTAGCGACGTGGACGGTCGGTGCTGCCATTTTAACGACGTGGACGGTCGGTTCTGCCCTTTTTGCGACTTGGACGGTCGGTGCTGCCATTTTAGCGACGTGGACGGTCGGTGCTGCCCTTTTAGCGACGTGGACGGTCGGTGCTGCCATTTTAGCGACTTAGACGGTCGTTGCTGCCCTTTTAGCGACGTGGACGGTCGGTGCTGCCATTTTAGCGACTTGGACGGTCGGTGCTGTTAGTGTATATGCCCTAGAGGCCATTACTGTATCATACTAGTATGTATATTACTTAATGGAAGCTTGGGATATTCACCTTGTATTGACAATCTTGCTCAAAATAGTAGTATGCTACTTGGTTTGTTTCTACTTCAATGTGTACATGTGTTTATTTTTGTATATCGCTTATACACATTAGTAGAGCCCTTAGGATCTTTGCTTGATTACCAGCGATGTGATGGCCGTCACACAAGTGGGGCTGGGTAATCTATAAGCACATCCTTATGCAGGTCCCTGGTCGCAGGACTATCGAGACAGGGCATCGATACTCCGGAGTAGACCAGCGCATGCGCTTCTCATCCCAGTGTGGGAGACGGTCTGTCCCACAGCCGTCAGTACGTCGTACTTGAGATAGTATGCGGGTGCTCGTTAGGTTACGGGTACACTGGACAGGACTCGTCGGGAACTGACTAGTTGGTATTATACCTATCGTCAGTTATCAGTTCCCAGGTGACATGAGTACAGCTTAGTCCGCTGACTTGACACTGTCACTCCGCCTCGAGTGTGTTCCCACTGTACTTTGATCACTACCCTACCACGGCTCAAAGGAGTCGTGCAAACAGGTAGTGGTTGGGTGCAGTCCCGAAGCACTTGGAGGCAGTGACGGTTAGACAGGATTCGTCTCTCCCGGTATTGGGGGTTGACATCGCGCTGTGTCTAGGAGAGCCATTACACGAGTAGTCCCTGGCCAGGGCAAACGAGATATACTGGTAGGTTTCCAGTGTTATCTCAGGGTGTATTGGGCTTCACTCCGGCACGACTTGTACCGCTATTGGGGGACTGACGTTTACCGCCCCCTAGGCCCGCCATGCGATGTATCAGACGAACAGACCGGACTGTATGGAGAATGTCACACTCAGGCTCAGTAGGAGTTCAGATGGGTTTCGCCTCGTCGGTCTTCTTGTCGGCATTACCTGGGGACCGTTACGCACAGCTAGTGCCGCTTGCGGTCTGTGGTTAAACCCACTGCCAGCGTAGTGTCGAGTCTTTAGAGTCCCACACAGAAAGCTTTTCGCCTTTAGGCAAAAGAGTAGAGGTCGCATGGTATTGCGACAGGTCGCATGGTTTTGCGACAGGGTTCGGTCACATCCGTGCACTTGTGCACGTACAGTGTCCGGGCAGTTTACACTAGCGGGCTTTGGTTTAAGCCAGATCCTAGTGTACCTTATGGGATTGGATTTATCCAGTTTGCATTCGTGTTCCTCGGAACGCGGATGCGGGTGTGTATGCACAAATGACAGGGAGGCAGAGGCAGCGGATTCTCATTAGGGTTGTTGACAGTTGACCGTTGACTTTTTGACTTTATGCTCAACCCTAATGAGAATATGATATGTGATTAACTATTATATTAATTAAGTATTATGGTGATATGGTTGTTGACTTGTTGACTTTTGTTGACTTGTTGACTTTGGTGACTTGTTGACTTTTGTTGACTTGTTGACCGGTTGACTAGGCTTGACTAGTTGACCATCATGATAACCATGGTTATCATTTCATGCCAAAGACTTTTTCTTGCTTGTTCTTTTGAGTAAAATGAGTGCATGACATGATAAGGTTATGGTTACTTCAACCATCACATAAGACTTTTGTTGATATGATGAGTTATCATTGCTTTGGATTATGAGAGGGTGAAAGACAAAAGAGTTGCTCATTTCTTTCTTGCTCATTCTCTCTCTTGTTCTTGAGCTCTCCTCTTGCTCTCACCCTCAACCTCTTGCTCCCTCTCTTGATCTATGGTTCTCTTGTCTCATGAGTTGAGAATCAAGAACCATAGATAAAATCCCATTCTATTTCCTCTCTACTCATTCTAGTTCACTAGGTTTAGCAAACCAAGTGAACTAGTTTCTTCAAAGACCGAAGAAGGAGCTAAAGGTTGGAGCTTTCAAGTGGATCTATCTTCGGCGTACGGAGACGACGAGAAGGAGCCATCGGACCACCACCGGAGCTTGAAGAGAAGGAGTTCAAGTTTAGGTATAACCATCTTCATCCCAGTAGCTAAACATCTTTAGCTTAGTTTGCTAGTTTTAGTTTAGGTAACGATCCCGACCATAAGTTAGTCCATGTTGCCTCTTGCGATAAAAATTCGTTTTTTATACCGTTTCCGCCTCCCCGTAAGAACCGGGGGTCGCAATATGGACTTACAGTGGTATCAGAGCCTAACTAAACTTAAACTAGCTTGGTAGTGAAGTGTAACGAAGTTCGGAACCGGAAAAATCCAAAAACCAAACTTTATAAAAACCTGAGTTTCTGTTGAAATATTTTCTGGTCAAAATGAAAAAATTTATACTTGTAAATTCGGCTCAGGGTTTTGTGTGAACACCCAAGAAAAACGATACAGTGATTCGTCTAAACTGCCGCCCTTCCGCCGCGTGAGCCTTCTTAGCCGCCGCGGAACCGCCGCGAGTTTTTGTCTTCTCTGCATCGTTTTTCGTGCAGTGTGTGTCTGTGTTGGTTTTGAGATTTTTGGAATATATTATATGTGCCCAGATTTTCCAGAAAAGAAATTTCCTTTTGGGGTCCTATAATTCCGTATTTTTTCCGAACTTCACTGCACTTTGACTATGATGGTTATATCTGTAATGTTTGCATGTATTGAACGTCGGCTTATCGCTATAAGTCGATTGGTCGGGGTTATACATGATCTGTAATGTGCTGGAATGTGTATATAAATATGTTGGATTGTCGCGGGTGAATAGCCGGGGGTTGTGAGACGAGAGTTTTCTTTTCTTGCAATTCATGTAAATTTGTAAATTGATGTAATAATTATTTGTATGGCCGCACAACCGGGAAGGGGTTGTAGCCGTCATTGTATAATTTCTTTTTACTGTTTATGCTCCTAGGATAGACCCATGGAGGGGTGCACAAACTACCGGGTATGCCGAAGTGTCGAGTGGCCTACTCATGGAGTTGAGGGAGGTTGCTACGCTTCGGGTACTTGGCGGGTAGTTTGCCGCACCCGTAGGGGTCTTGGGTGGGGTTTTGGCTATTCACCGCGACCGTGTTATCTGTTTTTGTTACAGGCTCGTACAAATTACAGATTGCTAGTATATCCAATGTATTTATCTGTGATCTGTAATGTCTATCATTGCTTACTATTTAGGCGTTGCTTATGTTTTACAGACGCGCTAGCCCAGCCCCCGCTCTGTCGTTAGTTAAGTAACCTAACGGGTAATGACGGGGCCCCGTGGCGAATGCGAATGGCATAAGCGTACGTCATATTTTGGTTGTTTTCTGCAATGGTAGGATTAAATGATGGGACGCATTAAAAGAACTAATGCAAGAATATCACGCATTAAAAGAACTAATGCAAGCAAAACATGCATTAAAAGAACTAATGCAAGAAAATAAACCAAGTATAAGTCGTTGGAACATTTTCGAAAAACCACTCGGTTCTTTTCAAAACAAACTTTTAAAATGCGGAGTTTGAGCCACTCCATTTAAAAGCTATCTCGTTCCATCGACTAAATCAAGTTCACTACGTTCACGGTTTCGCCAAAACCATTCGTAGCCCTCCGTCGTTTCATATGAATATTCAACAGTATTCAAGCTGTGTTTGTTGGCCTTAGTCAAGGCACAGTGTTTGGTAGCTGGTGGGTATTCATATGTTGCATAGATAGAATGCGTTGGTTTGGGACAGTCGTATTACCTTGTTGGCCTTAGTCAAGGGTATATACGGGTGGATTCAAATTAACCTGGATAACGACGGGTAGAACTTGACATGTGACTTATGATTTGTTGGCCTTAGTCAAGGTCATAAGAGCATGGGGCAAAAATATACATCGGGAGTTTCATAAGTACTGAAACTTGCTAGATTTGCATACCATTTGGAGTGTGATGATTCTGGTAGGATTCCTTCAGTTTCTTCACGCGATGATATTTGGATCCCGATCCTACTGTGAGTATATGCTACTCCTCGGAAAATTTCTCACTAAACGATCAATGCTATAAACCTAGTAGGTGCCTAGAAAGGTGTTAGCGGGGCTACGCCCCCAGGGAAAAGAGGTTCTTTAATTAAGGAACTTCGCGAAAGCGTTGGAAAACCTCCCTCGAAGTACCGACACCGGCCTGGCTGAACGGTTAAGCAAGTATTGTGCGGTGGGATTGATCCCGACTAATTCTTCCTTTATGGTTTGAGGAGGGATTCGAGAAACAGTGGGAGCCATCCTGTTTAGACAAACTAAAAACCACTCTAAACTTGCAAGAGCATCATGCTGAGTGTTTCTTCTTCTCTCTCTTAATTGCAGCGACCCTGTGACCGCACCTAGGTTACATCTAGATAAAAATATGACTGAACCTGACTGTTATGACTGGCAAAGGTCTGTCCAGATGTCCATTGCCCATGACAAGCTGGGACACCTCTTAACTAATCAAATCCCTGCTGTCTCAGGTCCAGTTTCCCCTGTCACGGATGTTCACATCCGCAGGACACCGGAAAAGGATTGTGCGAAAGCCAAGTGCCTCGTGTTAGCCTCAGTTAATGGTGCAAACCAGAGGCAGCACGAGAAGATGGACTCAGTTTCTATCTTCCTCCATAACAAAGTTTTATATGGAGAGCAATCTCGTATCGCAAGATATGAGACCTCGAACGAATTGCTTCAAGCGAGGTTGGCTGTCGGGTCATCTGTAGGGGGCAACGTCCTTACAGAGACCAGCTATTTTAAGCTCACGGACCTGGAGACCACATTGGAGAATGGGTCAAGTACTGACCTAATTCTACAGTCCCTGCCCTCTGCTTATACCCTGAAAGAAACCAGGGAAGAAAAAGGAAAAACAAGGGCAAAAGTTTCGGGACTGGATATGATTAAAGAGGGACGTTCCTATTATAACGGGAATGAACTATGGCAGAGAGATTGCAGGGCTTGTAAAGCCAGTAGCCAGAATTCGAAGCATGTTGTGGCTTCGGCTTCGAGTGTGTTTGTAATTGAGAACTGTTTGTCAGTTAACCCTACTTCCTGGGTATTGGATACCGGATCAGGATCTCACATCTGTAATTCGTTACAGGGTCTGAGAAACCGTAGGGTTATCAGGAAAGGTGATATGACTCTCAGGGTTGCTAACGGAATGAGCATGGATGCTGTATCCGTAGGGGAATATCACCTAGGACTGACAACTGGGCAGATATTGATTCTGCGTGACTGTTTGTATGTACCAGGTGCGACTTGCAATATCATATCTGTATCCTTACTTTCTAAGGAAGGATATGATTTTGCTTTTGTAAGCGATGTAGTAAACATCCACCTAAATCAAGCACTGATTGGGTCAGGTACATTAAATAACGGTATATACGTATTGAATCAAGCTCAGATATTCAGTGTCCAGAACACACTTAAAAGAAAGTCTCCAGAATTAAATCAGGCTTTCTTATGGCATTGTAGACTGGGTCACATCAATGAGACACGGTTGACTAAGTTACATAAAGAAGGATACTTGGATCCGTTCGAGTACCAGTCTTATGCCACTTGTGAATCTTGTCTCATGGGAAAGATGACAAAGACTCCGTTCACTGGACACGGAGTAAGAGCGAGCGAGCTCTTGGGACTTATACACAGTGACGTGTGTGGTCCAATGTCTACACATGCGCGAAGCGGTTATTCATACTTCATTACTTTCACAGATGATTTCTCTAGGTTTGGACATGTCTTCTTAATGAAGCACAAATCCGAGGCCTTTGAGAAATTTCAAGAATATAAGAATGAAGTAGAAAAACAAACAGGCAAAAGTATCAAGATCCTAAGATCGGATCGAGGTGGTGAATACTTGAGTGCCGAGTTTCTGGACTACTTAAAAGAGAATGGAATTCTCTCTCAGCGTACTCCTCCATACACACCACAACACAATGGTGTATCGGAAAGAAGGAATCGAACCCTACTAGATATGGTTCGTTCCATGATGAGTAAGGCTGAGTTACCGCGATCTTTCTGGGGTTATGCACTGGAAACAGCTGCACATCTCTTAAACCAAGTTCCTACTAAGACAGTGCCTACCACACCATACCAGATGTGGAGTGGGAAGAAACCCTGTCTTAAATCCTTTAAGACATGGGGATGTCCGGCTTTTGTAAAAAAGCAGCATGCGGACAAGCTCGAGGCACGCTCAGTACAGTGCAAGTTTGTGGGATACCCAAAGAACTCCAAGGGGTATCTTTTCTATTACGCAGAGGAGCAAAAAGTCCTTGTTTCTCGTCATGCCCGCTTCATGGAAACTGAGTTTTTAGAAAATCAGATAAGTGGGAGCGCAATAGAACTGGAAGAAATTCCAGAACCACAAGCTATTACTGAAACCTTAGTAGAACCAGAAGGTTCAGGGGAACCGGACATTCCTACGCCACTCCGCAGGAGTAGTAGGCAGTCTCATCCGCCCGAGAGATACTACGGTTTTCTCATAGACGGGGATAGAGAGGATTGCATCATAGATTGTGATGAGCCTACTAGCTTCCAGCAAGCCATTCAGAGCGGTGACTCGGTAAAATGGCTGGATGCAATGCGGACCGAGATGGAGTCCATGTACACCAACAAAGTTTGGACTTTGGACTTTGCTCCAGAAGGGGTAAAACCCGTAGGCTGCAAATGGATCTTCAGAAAGAAGATTGGTGTAGATGGGCAGGTTGAAACCTATAAGGCTAGGCTCGTTGCAAAGGGTTTTCGTCAAAGACCTGGTTTGGACTATGACGAGACTTTTTCTCCGGTAGCCATGCTTAAATCCATTCGGATCCTTCTTGCCATTGCTGCCTTCCACGATTATGAGATCTGGCAGATGGACGTTAAGACGGCTTTCCTAAATGGAAATTTAGAAGAGTGCGTCTATATGGATCAGCCAGAGGGATTCAATCAGAGTGGGAGCAGCGGTAAAGTGTGCAAGTTGCTCAAGTCCATCTATGGACTTAAGCAGGCATCGCGGAGTTGGAACATCTGCTTTGATGATACTGTCAAAGAATTCGACTTTGTCAAAAACCCAGATGAACCTTGCATTTACAGTAAGATTGTAGGGAGAAATGTGGTATTCCTCGTCTTGTACGTCGATGACATTCTCCTAATAGGAAATGATATTCCTATGCTACAGTCAGTCAAAGGATTCTTGTCACAGAGGTTCTCCATGAAGGACCTGGGCGATGCCAACTACATTCTGGGGATCCAGATCTATCGTGATAGATCTAAAAGGATGTTGGGACTTTCACAGTCAAGGTACATCGACACCATACTGAAACGATTCAGTATGGAAGATTCCAAGCGCGGTAATCTACCGGCTTGTCACGGAATCACCCTCTCCAAAGAGATGTCTCCCAAGACTGATTTGGAAAGGGCTCGCATGTCATCAATACCCTACGCATCTGCGGTAGGCTCTATTATGTATGCGATGTTATGTACCAGAC
Organism: Agapanthus africanus; assembly: GCA_030015575.1. Lineage (NCBI taxonomy): Eukaryota > Viridiplantae > Streptophyta > Magnoliopsida > Asparagales > Amaryllidaceae > Agapanthus > Agapanthus africanus. The sequence goes on along the minus strand of JASDDO010000026.1, from coordinate 508,983,801 downwards.
CAGATGTAGCATACGCATTGAGCGTTGTAAGCCGGTATCAGTCAGACCCAGGGGAGAAACACTGGATAGCAGTAAAGAACATTCTCAAGTACCTGAGAAGGACTAAGGAGATGTTCTTGGTGTATGGCGGAAAAGACCTCCAGATTGAGGCCTTTGCTGACTCCAGCTTCCAGAGTGACAAGGATGACTCCAAGTCCATGTCGGGTTATGTCTTTACCCTCAATGGAGGGGCGGTTTGCTGGAAGAGTTCCAAGCAGGAAACCGTTGCTGACTCAACCATGGAAGCGGAGTACATAGCTGCTTGCGATGCCGCAAAGGAAGCTGTCTGGATGAAGAAGTTCCTCACGGAACTTCAGGTGGTTCCTACCAGTGTTGATCCAATACCGCTGTATTGTGACAACAACGGCGCTATAGCTTTAGCGAAGGAACCAAGGTCCCATCAGAAGTCCAGGCACATTTTGAGGCGGTTCCACCTGATCAGGGAGATCATTGATCGCCAGGAGATCGAGGTAAAGAGAGTAAAATCAGAAGATAACACTGCAGATCCATTCACCAAGGCCTTGCCCCAGACTCAGTTCGAGCGGCTGATCGAGATGATAGGTCTTCGATACGCCAGTACATGGCCTTAGTGCAAGTGGGAGATTGTTAGTGTATATGCCCTAGAGGCCATTACTGTATCATACTAGTATGTATATTACTTAATGGAAGCTTGGGATATTCACCTTGTATTGACAATCTTGCTCAAAATAGTAGTATGCTACTTGGTTTGTTTCTACTTCAATGTGTACATGTGTTTATTTTTGTATATCGCTTATACACATTAGTAGAGCCCTTAGGATCTTTGCTTGATTACCAGCGATGTGATGGCCGTCACACAAGTGGGGCTGGGTAATCTATAAGCACATCCTTATGCAGGTCCCTGGTCGCAGGACTATCGAGACAGGGCATCGATACTCCGGAGTAGACCAGCGCATGCGCTTCTCATCCCAGTGTGGGAGACGGTCTGTCCCACAGCCGTCAGTACGTCGTACTTGAGATAGTATGCGGGTGCTCGTTAGGTTACGGGTACACTGGACAGGACTCGTCGGGAACTGACTAGTTGGTATTATACCTATCGTCAGTTATCAGTTCCCAGGTGACATGAGTACAGCTTAGTCCGCTGACTTGACACTGTCACTCCGCCTCGAGTGTGTTCCCACTGTACTTTGATCACTACCCTACCACGGCTCAAAGGAGTCGTGCAAACAGGTAGTGGTTGGGTGCAGTCCCGAAGCACTTGGAGGCAGTGACGGTTAGACAGGATTCGTCTCTCCCGGTATTGGGGGTTGACATCGCGCTGTGTCTAGGAGAGCCATTACACGAGTAGTCCCTGGCCAGGGCAAACGAGATATACTGGTAGGTTTCCAGTGTTATCTCAGGGTGTATTGGGCTTCACTCCGGCACGACTTGTACCGCTATTGGGGGACTGACGTTTACCGCCCCCTAGGCCCGCCATGCGATGTATCAGACGAACAGACCGGACTGTATGGAGAATGTCACACTCAGGCTCAGTAGGAGTTCAGATGGGTTTCGCCTCGTCGGTCTTCTTGTCGGCATTACCTGGGGACCGTTACGCACAGCTAGTGCCGCTTGCGGTCTGTGGTTAAACCCACTGCCAGCGTAGTGTCGAGTCTTTAGAGTCCCACACAGAAAGCTTTTCGCCTTTAGGCAAAAGAGTAGAGGTCGCATGGTATTGCGACAGGTCGCATGGTTTTGCGACAGGGTTCGGTCACATCCGTGCACTTGTGCACGTACAGTGTCCGGGCAGTTTACACTAGCGGGCTTTGGTTTAAGCCAGATCCTGGTGTACCTTATGGGATTGGATTTATCCAGTTTGCATTCGTGTTCCTCGGAACGCGGATGCGGGTGTGTATGCACAAATGACAGGGAGGCAGAGGCAGCGGATTCTCATTAGGGTTGTTGACAGTTGACCGTTGACTTTTTGACTTTATGCTCAACCCTAATGAGAATATGATATGTGATTAACTATTATATTAATTAAGTATTATGGTGATATGGTTGTTGACTTGTTGACTTTTGTTGACTTGTTGACTTTGGTGACTTGTTGACTTTTGTTGACTTGTTGACCGGTTGACTAGGCTTGACTAGTTGACCATCATGATAACCATGGTTATCATTTCATGCCAAAGACTTTTTCTTGCTTGTTCTTTTGAGTAAAATGAGTGCATGACATGATAAGGTTATGGTTACTTCAACCATCACATAAGACTTTTGTTGATATGATGAGTTATCATTGCTTTGGATTATGAGAGGGTGAAAGACAAAAGAGTTGCTCATTTCTTTCTTGCTCATTCTCTCTCTTGTTCTTGAGCTCTCCTCTTGCTCTCACCCTCAACCTCTTGCTCCCTCTCTTGATCTATGGTTCTCTTGTCTCATGAGTTGAGAATCAAGAACCATAGATAAAATCCCATTCTATTTCCTCTCTACTCATTCTAGTTCACTAGGTTTAGCAAACCAAGTGAACTAGTTTCTTCAAAGACCGAAGAAGGAGCTAAAGGTTGGAGCTTTCAAGTGGATCTATCTTCGGCGTACGGAGACGACGAGAAGGAGCCATCGGACCACCACCGGAGCTTGAAGAGAAGGAGTTCAAGTTTAGGTATAACCATCTTCATCCCAGTAGCTAAACATCTTTAGCTTAGTTTGCTAGTTTTAGTTTAGGTAACGATCCCGACCATAAGTTAGTCCATGTTGCCTCTTGCGATAAAAATTCGTTTTTTATACCGTTTCCGCCTCCCCGTAAGAACCGGGGGTCGCAATATGGACTTACAGGTGCTGCCATTTTAGCGACTTGGACGGTCGTTGCTGCCCTTTTAGCGACGTGGACGGTCGGTTCTTGATTTGACTTGCTCTGCTTCTTGCAGTGTCAGGGGTAGACGTGACTTGCTCCGCTTCTTGCGGTGTCGAGATTGGATTCTGACTCGCTCCGCTTTCTGCTGTGTCGGAGTGGAATTTGACTTGTTGATCTTGATTTGGGTTGACATCAGCATCGCTACATTGGGATATGGTACCAGGAGCGAATCGTCAACTGTCTTTGAGAGGATTTGGGAATTAGGGTTTTTGTTTGGCATCTGCATTGCTGCACTGGAATAATGCCAGGAGAAACTCATCATTTGCCCCGAGAGGATTTGGGAATTGGGGTTTTTGTTTGGCATCTGCATTGCTGCACTGGAATAATGCCAGGAGCAACTCATCATTTGCCCCGAGAGGATTTGGGAATTGGGGTTTTTGTTTGGCATCTGCATTGCTGCACTGGAATAATGCCAGGAGCAACTCATCATTTGCCCCGAGAGGATTTGGGAGAAATTGGGATTGTTTTACGCCCGTGGATTGTATACGGTTTTGCAGGATGTATGATCCAGACCGTAGGGCCGGAAAAATTTCGGGACTTTGCCGGCGTCTGCATCGCTGCACTGGAATATGGTACCAGGAGCGACTCATCACTCACCGTTAGGGTATGGGATTTGGAATTTGGTTGGCGTCTGCATCGCTGCACTGGAATATGGTACCAGGAGCGACTCATCATTCGCCATTTGGGGATTGGATTTGGATCTTATTTGGCATCAGCATTGCTGCACTGGAATAACGCCAGGTGCAACTCATCATTTGCCTTAGGAGGACTTGGGATTTGGGTTTTTGGTCGGCATCAGCACCGCTAACACTGAAGCGAAATGCCAGGAGCGACTCATCATTTGCCGTTGCCCGTTGGGGAACGATGGCTTAGGAGACAGGTTTGGGTCCCCATCACCTAAGGCTTTTCAATTTTATGGGCCGTGAGGGTCCCATAAAAGCATTTTTTCCCTACGAGTCGTAAGGATCCCGCAGGTGTATTTTCTCCTTAGGAATCGTGAGGATTCCTAAGTGTGTTTCTCCTTTGTGAGTCGTAAGGATCTCACGCAGGGGTTTTCTCCTGGCAAGGTCGAGAGGGCTTTGCGAGTGTATTTCATCTCTTTCCACGAGTTTGCGCCCTTTCGGGTTTTCACAGACTCGCCGGTAGTCCTGCTGTTTTTACTCACGGAGCCCTTTCGGGTTTTCATCCGTGCCCGTTTCGCTTGTGGACATACCGTTTTTTTTTTTTTGCCCCTTTCGCTTGTTGGACTTTAAAGTAGTCTCACCGGCAGGATTTGGGAGAAATAGGGGTCATTTACGCCCGTGGATTGTATACGGTTTTGCAGGACGTCTGATCCAGACCGTAGGGCTGATGTGCTCAATTCGCCTGCGACTCGGAGCATTCATGTGTAGTATTTCTTGAGATATCGGCCATTGATGGGTGGCATGGGCCTTTCTCCCTCGGCACTTATTAGTTGGTAGGATCCTCCGTCGAACACTTTCTCGATGACGTATGGTCCTTCCCAGTTCGGCTCGAATTTTCCCTTGGCATGTCGATTGGGGATGATTGGTCTTTTGAGGACCAATACCAATTCACCTTTCTTGAAAGCGCGGAGACGAGTTATCTTGTCATAGGCCCGTGACATTTGGGCTCGGTATAGCTCTAGATTTTGCTGCACCGCGAGCCTCTTTTCTTCGAGGGCATCGAGTTCTTCAAGTCGAAGGAGCACGTTTTCCTCTTCTGTCAACTCATGCTGAACGGCCATTCTTAAGCTTGGAACTTCGACTTCGAGGGGGAGGACCGCCTCCACTCCGAAGAGCAATGAGTATGGAGTGGACTGAGTTGGAGTACGGTGCGTGGTACGATATGCCCACAATGCCTCGTGAAGCTTGAGATTCCAGTCTCTCTTATTGGCTGAAGCATTTTTCCTCAGGAGCTTGCATAGAGTCTTATTGAAGGCTTCGGCTAGCCCATTGGCTCTTGGATTATAGATGGAGGAATATCTCCAGTCTATCTTGTGCTGAGTAGCGAACCTTGAGACATTGAAGCTCTTGAAAGAAGGCCCGTTGTCAGAAATAATTCTTCTTGGTGTACCGAAGCGGTATAGAATATTATGCTGGAAGAATGTCAGAATATCCTTTGTCTTAACTTCTTTTAGCGGGATAGCTTCAGCCCATCTGGAGAAGTAGTCTGTCGCGGCCAGTATAAACCGTTGGCCTTTAGATGACGGAGGATCAATTGGGCCAACAATGTCGGTGCCCCAAACTTCAAAGGGCCACGATGCCACCGTAGGATGCAATGGATTGGGATGCTTGTGAATAAAATCACCATGAATTTGGCAGATATAACATTTCTTTGCATGCTCTCTGCAATCTCGTATCATGGTGGGCCAGTAATACCCAAGCCGTTTGATTTGAAGCCGCATCTTGGGGCCAGATTGGTGAGCACCGTAAACGCCCGAGTGGACATCTTTCATGACCTTTTGGGCCTCGGCCAATGACAGACACCTGAGCCAGAGTTGGTCATATGACCTGCGGTATAACGTGTCATTTACAAACACGTATCGGAGAGCTCTTTTCTTCAGCTGAATCCTCGTAGATTTTTCTTCGGGCAGCTTGTCGTATCGGAGGTACTCTATGAAGGGTTCTCTCCAATCGGGCTTGTCTTGGATAATCGAAGCTTCTTCGGCAGGACTGCTCTCCTGTTCCGCGCTTTCCTCTTCTCGTAGAGAGACTGGGGGTAGAATTTGTCGGCTCCTGACTGTGATCAGAATTTCGTCCAAGTCAGGATCGGCCAGCTCCTTGGCTAGGCGAGCGAGTATGTCGGCTTTTCCGTTCAATGCTCTAGGGACTCTTGTTAGTTCAATATGAGTGAACCGTTTCATGAGTTCCACCACCCGGCTTCTGTACCGAGCTAACTCGGGTTTGTATATCTTATAGTCGCCGCTTACTTGGTTGACTACAAGCTGGGAGTCACCGTAAACCCGTAGCCGAAGGATTTCCATTTCTATGGCGAGCTCCAAACCAGCTATCAGAGCTTCATACTCGGCCTCATTGTTTGTGCGAGGCTCGGTGAGAGCGAAAGAGCGCCGTAGGGTTCCCATCGACGGTGTGATGAACACCAATCCTATCCCTGCTTTTATCTCCGGGACGCTTGATTTACTGGAGGTCCTTATTGATGAGGCTCCATCGAAGTAGAGCTCCCAACATGGCTCATCTTCCTCGAGGTGCAGCACTTGTTCGTCGGGTAACTCACAATCTAGCGGCGACCCTTCTGGTATAGGATGAGCGGCGAGAAATTCTGCAAGTGCTTGCCCTTTTACTGCTTTCTGAGGAGTATAAACTATGTCAAACTCAAGTAGCATGACAGCCCATCTTGCCATTCTGCCGGCTAGGCTTGCTTTGGTCATCAAGTGTTTGAGCGGGTCGACCTTGGAGATCAGCATAACCCGTTGAGCGAGCAAATAGTGCCTCAGCTTCTTCACAGCGAATATTAGAGCCAGGCATTGCTTTTCGATTGGGGAGTAGTTGTGCTCTGCCCCGACTAGAGTTCGACTGAGGTAGTAGAGGGCATTTTCCTTTCCTTCCTCGTTATTCTGGGCAAGGAGCGCACCGAGTGACTCGTCCAGCGCGGCAGTGTAGAGAATCAGCGGTTTATTTGGAATGGGAGCGGCCAGCACTGGAGGGTGTAACAAGTATTCTTTGATGCTTTCGAACGCTGCTTGACATTCGGCATCCCAGATAAAAGGAGCTCCTTTCTTCATGAGCTTTGAGAAGGGCCTACATCTCCCCGATAAATTTGAGATAAACCTCCGTATATAAGCAAGCTTGCCTTGAAAAGATCTTAGCTGCGTCAGACTCTTCGGAGTGGGCATCTCTATGATGGCCTTTATCTTTGATGGGTCAACTTCGATCCCTCGATGTCGGACTATGAAGCCCAGGAATTTTCCCGATGACACGCCAAAAGCGCACTTCAGAGGATTCATCTTCAGATCGTATTCCCTCAGTCTGGTGAGAACGGTCCTGAGATCTTGGATATGATCGGCCTTGGCTTTAGTCTTGACGACCAGATCATCAACATAGCATTCAACGACTTTATGGATTAGGTCGTCAAAGATATTTGTCATTGCCCTTTGATATGTAGCACCTGCGTTCTTCAGTCCGAATGGCATTACCTTGTAGCAATATATTCCGATCGGGGTTCGAAATGCTGTGTGCTTCTCATCCTCAGGCGACATCTTGATCTGATTATATCCAGACGAGCCGTCCATAAAGGTGAACAGTTTATAATTTGGGGTGTCATCAACCATCATTTCCATGACCGGTAGCGGGAAGTCGTCTTTAGGACATGCCTTGTTGAGGTCCCTGAAATCGACACAAACTCGGATCTGCCCATTTTTCTTCTTCACTGGGACTATGCATGCGATCCAGTTTGCATATTTCTCTTCCCTGATGAAGCCGGCATCGATGAGCTTCTTGGTTTCCTCGATGACCTTTTCTTCCAACTCCCTTCTCATTCTTCGAGGAGCTTGTTTGACTGGCTTAGCATCAGGAGATATAGCCAACTTATGTACGGCTACTTCAGGGAAAGGCCAGGCATTTCTTTGTATGTCCACGCGAAGCAGTCGACGAACTCACGCAGGAAGGCAATTATCTGCTCTTTCATTTCCTTCGACAAGAGTGAGCTGATGTAGGTCGGCCTTGGATTATCGGACGTTCCCAAGTCAATCTCGGTTAGCTCGTCAAAGGTTGCTTGTCCGCCATCTTCGAGCTCTTGAGGCGCTTCTTCTGGCTCGGCTATCTCGTCGTCGTCATTTGATCTTCCGCTGGCCTCACCAACATGGATCATGCAGCACGCTTTGGAATCAGGTTGAATGTAGCCTATGCCCCGTCTATCTGGAATTCGTCCATCGATGAGTGCTCGGACCTGGGGCGGATACCATAGCCCTTCATAAAACTTTGCTTCGGACTCCGTTTGATATAACCGGCATCCGCACTTCTTAAAGTATTCCCGCATCTCGGGCGCATAGTATCTGGGATTGAGGACGGCTCTTATGCCTCTCTCATAGGGAAGGCACGCGACAGAAAGATCGTCCAGGTGCACAACGGGGTTTGACCCGTAAAACAGGATGCCCTTCTGTCCACTGTTCCTCCCAGGAACGTAGAAAGTTTTCAGCTGGTCTACGGTGGAGACTGACAACGCATCGAGCTCTTTGCACATTTTCTCCGGTACCCTTGTGACGGCCAGGGACCCTTCTGCGTCTTTGAAAGTCTCTCGTAGTTTCGCTTGTTGCATGGGGGGCCAATCTGCACAGCTGTTGCATGGCAGGTCCTCTTCTTCCGACTCTTCAGTGTCACTGCCAAGATGAGGGCGGGCTTTGCCGCTAGGTGGATCTTCAGTAACAGAATCGTCCGTATCGCTGCCAAAATGAGGGTGAGTTTTGCGGAAGGACGGGCTTCCAGCATCGGACTCATCAGTGTCGCTGCCAAAATGCGGGCGCACTTGGGTATTTTTGCTTCTGAAAGTGACAGCCGGCGCAGATTTGCTTTTGAGTCTTGGGGCAGGTCTGTCCTCAGTCAGTTGTGGCTTAGCATTTTGGTGGTTCATAAAGTACCGAGAATCTTCATAGCGGACTTCATGCACACCGAACGGCTGGATGTCTCCATCAATGCATCTTTCTTCGCCATTTTTAGTATACTTCATACACTGGTGGAGAGTTGATGGAATGATACCGTAATCGTGGAGCCACGGCCTCCCTAAGAGAATCTTATAAGACGTGTCTGCGTCGATCACGTATATCTTAGCTTCGGTTTGCAGATCCCCGAATTTGATTGGCAGAGCTATGGACCCCAGAACTTGTTGGCAATTTTGGTTGAAGCCTTGAATGACAATCCTTTCCCTTGACAGATGTCGGACGTCCATTGATAAACTCTTCAGAGTTCGCAAGTTCATGATGTTCACTGAGGACCCCGGATCAATCAATATACGATTAATTCGATCTCCGTCGCTGTACCCGGTCACGTAAAGCGGCCGATTATGCTCAGCCGTTCCCAGTAGCAAGTCTTCATCCTTAAATGTGACTGCGGCGGCATGCAAAGCGTGCTAGGCTTCTTTCATATTAATTTCCGCAAAGTGAGCCTGATACCGCTCGGGGTTTTGTAGAGCATGGATGAGAACATCTCTAAGCTGTTTAGATAGGACTAAGGCGTCGTAGATTCTCAGGAGAGACGGAAGCTTCCGGAGATGTGCCAAGACATTATAGTCCACCGAGGAAGGACTTATGTTTTCATCAGCCGGTTCTCTGCCCTCTTCTTCATTAGCGACTTGTTTTTTCTTCCCTTTTGGGGCGTTGCCCTGATTTGGCGGTAGAGCCCTGCCGCTTCTGAGTTGGATTTGATTGGTCGTTGTGGCGAGCTCTTCGTCCTCTTCGGGAAAACAAAGCTCCTCTTCCGAGTCGCTACCAAGATGGATGGCGTAGCAGGTCACTACTGGTATCTTTTCATTGGAGTCTTCTTTTAACTCCTCCAGAATTTCAGCCGCTTGTACAGGGAAGAACTCCTTCAATTGAATCAATGTTCTTTCCTTTTGTTCATATTCTTCGAGGGAATCGATATATTTTTGAATGGTCGATCTCCCTGCAAACTCTTTTTCGCGCCGAGCTGCACTTTTCTTCTTCTTGAGCTTCTTGGATTTTGAGCATGATGGAGCCGCATTGGCAGCTGGGCTGGTAGGCCTCTTCTGTCCTTCCCATTCCATCCTGGGCTCTTTCTGAAGCATCTTTAGCATCTTCTTCATCTTATTAGATATGTGTGTACTCCATGGAGGCCGCGATGAGTCGGTTTCGTTTTTCAGGGCAGCGGGTTCGGCTGTCTGCTCCCAGAAGGCTTCAGCTTCTGTCTGTATAAAGTTGGCGGTTGCAACTTGATTGTTTACCAACACGCTTTTGGATAGCTCGATCTCTCCAGCTTTGTACTGCTTCTCGACCCAGTCCTTGAAGATATAGCAATCCTCGATCGCATGGCTCACTACTCGGTGGTACGGGCAATACAGGGGATTGTCGGTCATTTTTGCTTCTTGGGGTCTTTTCGACTCCGGCAATTGTAGGCCGTTGTTCAAGGCATCTTTAAATATCTTGCGGACCTTGTCCCTTCTGAAAGAGTAAACCTTGTTCTTTTTCTCCTTTAGGGAAGGCCCATCTCCTCCCAGCAATGGCTTTCGAGACCGGTTGGTTTTGGATTCGCCCGCCCTTCGCTTTTCTTCATTGTCGGAGGCATTGAAGACATTGGTACTGCTGGAACTCCCGCTTCTACGGTTGTCGTCCCGCTTGCTTTTCCACGTTTTGTCTCTCTGAGAATCCGGCGGGGACTCTTGCTTCGAGCGTTCCAGCATTTGGACTTTCTTGGTTAGCTCCTGAAATGTCTTGAGGCCCGCTGTACACAAGAATGGGACCATCCAATTGCTGAGGTTCCCAATGAGAAGGCTGACGGACTGGTCCTGCTCCAGCGGCGGTTCGTACTTGACTGTGAGATTACGCCATCGGGCGATAAAGTCGGTGTTGCTTTCATTCTTCCCCGGCTTAGTCCTCACAAGGTCGGCAATGGAGATTTTATCACTGACACTCATGAACCTTTGCCGAAACAGGGACTCCATTTAGGCGAAGGTAATGACGGACCCGTCCGGTATACTCGCATACCAGTCGAAGGCGACGCCGGTCAGGCTGTTGACAAACTGACGAAGAAGGAGCGCGTCATTGCCCCCTGTATTTCCGCATGATGCTTTGAAGTGGGCGACGTGCTGGTTTGCATTCCCCGTTCCATCAAATCTTCCGAACTTAGGAATGACGTAGCCGCTTGGGAACTCAATCAGATCGTAGTGCGCGGGATATGGCCGCCCACTACTGCCGATTTCTTTCTGAGCTTCAGCTTCAGCTACCAATGTTTTAACCTTGCTGGTGACCAAATCCATTATCCGATCCTGTGTTAGTGGGATAGTGCTATCTGGGGCCAAGGCGTCCCCAGAAGCGGAGTGTGGCCGGCTTTCATGTGGCTCGACCAGTCTTGGACCCGAAGGAACAGGCATTGGCTGCCTCGGATTGTCATCACCCGGCTGATTAGTAGCGGCTTGTGCTTGATTGGGAGGCGCTCGAGCAATTTGAGCCGTAAGCTGCATCACCACGTTCGTTAAGTCGTCAATCTTCGAATAGAGCTTGGCCATCTCTTTATCTTTGCTCCTGAGCTGTTTTCGAAGCTCTTGAAGCAGCTCCTGCTCCGCGGTCCTGGGGCGGAAAGTAGGCTCTTCCTCGCTGTCCGAGCTTGACTCTGCATGGACCGAGGGGTCTTTCTGCCTATCATCCTCATCGAGAGGGTTTTCTTCATCCAGCGGGGGCGGCTGTTCTTGGGCCGCGGCAACCACATTCAGGCTAGATTGGGCTTGGGATGTGGTGGCCCTATCCTTACTTTTGCTGCGAAGGTTGTCGCTGGGGCGCCCGCCTGCCATATAGACCGTATGGATGATATATCCGGCCGTCTTTCGGTCATTGGCGACTGATTTAACGGATCGCTGTCTTGACCTCCTTGCTTCGGTAGCCGGTAGTCGATTGAAGGCGGCTGGCTTAACCAGCTTCTTGAATGGTGTTGGCGCTTCTTTTTTGGATTTGCCCCGCTGCTTTCGTGCGACACAGAGCGCCTGATAGACCCTTGAAGAGACAGTGTCATATTTTTTCTGTTGGGGCCGGGACACATCTCTTTGTGGCACTGTTCGGACCACTGTCTTCTTGATTCTGGCGGTCATGGAATTTTTCTGAACCCACCTCAGAGGCTCGAAGGAATTGCTGATTCTTATGTCCGACTCAGCTGTCATCGCGGGGCAACCCTGCACTTGGAACTTCACACAATTCCATTTGGCCGAAGCCTTGGCCCTCTTGTTGGCTCGATACCTGAGACGCTTCTGCCTTAACTTTTCTGTTCTAAGCACCTGGCAGACTTCGGCTCTTTGGGAAGACGCCGCAGACCGGGCGATAAAAGGCCTTGGAGATACGCTCGATTGTGCATTTGTTGGAGTCATCTCCTGAGCTCGTCCGCAACATTTGATGTCGCCCTTTGTACCGAAGTTCTTGCCCCCCGCTGGAGCACCAGAGAATCGTTCAGATACCGTCTTAAGTTTCGGTTGTGGTGCCTTGGCGATCACAACATTTGTCCTCTTACCCCTTGAGACCGGCTTGGCCACCTGTTCCGCCGGGATCTCCGCCAAATGGGCGCTTCCGGCAGGGTAGATGATGACGGAGCCAAACTGGCGGGGCGGTTCCTCCCACTGTCGACTGAGGCTTGCGGGGAGAACCACGCGGGCATTGATCTTGACTACGTACGAGATCGGGGTCGCGTCGTAAGCCGAATTCGTCTTGGGAGACATCGTCTTTGAAAGTTGATTGCTGCACGAAAGAAAGAAATTATTTCAGTACAAACATCGGCGTACATGTTAAATGAGTTCGCATGAACGCTTAACCCGAGATATGGCAGGAGAGATTGGTCCCACCGGGCGTGCCAGAATCTGTAGGGTGTTTTTCGTCACCCCATTGAGATGGGAATACGCGCGCGCTTGTCGGGCGCATTACAGATTCCCCCTGCCTAGGGTAGGCCGGGGTTTATTGATTATGGGGATCCGAATCTCCGGCAACCGCGGACTAAGCTGCAGTTAATTACCCCTCGCATTTGGAGCGAAGGAACCTCCGATTAACAGGTTAAACTGGTCATGCGAACTCAATATGCAGTACCGTGTTTTGAAGGGGTTTTGGAAATATCGGGGGCCCCGCAGAGTTTTTACGGGGGTCCCGCTACCCGGATAGCGGGCTGGGGGTCAAGGGGGCTAGCAGCCCCCTTGCGGGGTGCGGGGCAGCGCCCCGTTAGAAATTTTTTTCTAACGGAAGACAGCATCGTGGAGTCTGTGTATGTTTTCCTTCCCCCCTTTTTTTAAAAGTGGAGCTTTATTTCAAAAGGGATTTTATTGTGGAGTTAAACTCCAAAGAATTTTAAATGGAGTTAAACTCCTAAAAGAATTTTGTGCGGAATTAAATTCCTAAAATAGAACTTTATTGTGGAGTTAAACTCCAAAGAATATATATATGTATATATTTTAAAAAGGTTTAAACTCCAGAAGGGATTTTGTTGGGGAGTGCACGTAAAACGAGGAGAAAAGAAAACAAAATGGCATCTAAAGGACGCTCGCACGGCAGATGGGCGCCTAAATGCCCGGGGTCACGTGCGCGCATGTGACCGATGGGCGCCTTGGCGCCTCGGGGTCACGTGGGCACACGTGACCGATAGGCGCCTTGGCGCCCCAGGGGTCACATGGGCACACGTGACCGATGGGCGCCTTGGCGCCCCAGGGGTCACGTGGGCACACGTGACCGATGGGCGTCTTGGCGCCCCAAGGGTCACGTGCGCACACGTGACCGATGGGCGCTTTGGCGCCCCGAGGTCACGTGCGCACACGTGACCGATGGGCGCCTTAGCGCGCCCCGGGGTCACGTGCGCACACGTGACCGATAGGCGCCTTAGCGCCCCGGGGTCACGTGCGCACACGTGACCGATGGACGCCTTAGCGCCCTGGAGTCACGTGGGCACACGTGACCGCGGGAAAGACCCGCGGAAAGGGGAGCCTAGCCCCTAGGCTGGGGAGTTGAACTCCCAAGGGAACTTTTGGAGTTGAACTCCCAACAGAAACAAAATTATGGAGTTAAACTCCAACAGAAATAAAATTATGGAGTTAAACTCCAACAGAAATTAATTTATGGAGTTAAACTCCAACAACTTTAGAAAGGAGTTAAACTCCTGGGGATTTATTGCTCTTCTTTTGAGCCTTGGGTCTGTCCAAAGTTAGATTTTTTGGAGATGGGTCTCCTTCTTCTTGCTCTTGACCGGCGGGATCTTGGAGAAAAGGGGATGAGTCTTAAAAGCCTCCCCTTTTCGAGATCTGGTTAGAGATCCGAGCTCCCCTTCGTAGGTTTTGTGGTGGAAATCTACTTATTTTTAGAAAAGGAAGAGTTAAACTCTTGATTTAATTCAAAAGGAAAAAGAAGGTTTTAGAACCTTGAGGAAGGTGGAAGAGATCTCAGATCTATAAAATTTCTGGAGAGAGAAAAAGTTGTGAGATATTTTCATTATCTTTGCCTTTATAGGCCATACATTTTACACATAGCCCCTTGGGCTTCACAAAATAGCATTTTGCCTATCCCATGGCTCATGTGCCATTTCTTTTTGCACATAAGCCATGGGCTTTACAAAATTTTGGCTTTATGCCTATTTTTCTTACATTTATCCAAAAATAAAATAAAAGAAATACACCAAAATTATTTATTACAAAATTTTTATCTTGGCATGGGGGGAGGCCGGCTGCTTCATGTTCGGGCTCGACCCGGGCATGGGCCCACTGGATCTGGGCTTGGGCCCACTTGGCTTGGGGTTGACTTTGATTTTGACTTGGTCAACCGGGGTGTAAATTTTTACCCCAACAATAACCGATCAATGTCACACCGCGAGAATCGAATACAGTATCACATACTGGTATTATTCTCGGTCCCGCACATATCTCATATGCGCTCCTATTTCGTTTCGCTTGAGCCAGGAAACCTCTATGTAGGACTCTAAAGACTCGTCAATACGCCGGCAGTAGATGATGATCATATCAAACATCCACAAGCCGCAAGCTGTCTGCTAAACGTAACGGCCACCCGGGTATTGAGCGATCTGAAGATCGACGAGCAAGCCCGCTCACACTCCAGTGAATCCGACCAGTAACACTACCGTACAGTCCGGTCTGATCGTCTGATATATCGCATATCTCGCCTAGGGGTGGTAAACGTCAGACCCCAATAGCTCGATAAGTCGTGTCGATATGAGGTCTATAACTGTTCGAGAAACTACTGGTAACACTTACCAGTAAATCTCAGCAACCCTGGCCAGGGATTTCCTGTTATAGCCAATCGAACACAGCGCAATATCAACCCCCTATACCGGGAGAGACGAATCCCCTCCTATCGCTCATTGCCTCCATGTGACTCGGGACTGTACCCAAAAACCACCGTTTTGCACGCCCTCTTGGACGTGGTAAGATGGAAATCAAAGCACAGTGGGAACCACACAAGACTCTATGACGATCTCGGGTCAACAAACTACTCTGTACCAGTGTCACCAGAGAACTGCCATCTGACGTGAGGTATAATACCATCTGGGAGTTCTCGGCGAGTCCGTCCAGTGTACCCAGTCTCTACTGAGCACCCGTATATCATCTCCGATGTCAAACACCAATGGATATGGGATCATCCATCGCCCATCTGTATGGGTCGAGAAGGTACACGCTAGTCTACTCTGGTATATCGATGCCCCATCTCGATACACCCACGACTAGGGACTTTGAAGGATGTACTTATGGACTACCATGTCCCCACTAGTATGATCCGCATCACAGTCCAGGTAGTCAAGTACACATCCTAAGGGCTTTACCAACATGTAACAGAGAGACAATCAGTATACACGTTAAGGTAAAGATCAACCAGATAGCATACTATCATGTCGAGCAAGAAAGTCCTCCCTATATATGTCCAAGCATCCACTACAATATATATCCTATGTATAGTGATGGCCTCTAGGGCATGCATATAACTAACAACAATCAGTAAAGCTTTTCTTGTCATAGAAATTCTCCATGAAAGACTTGGGTGATGCAACCTACATTTTGGGCATTAAGATCTATCGTGATAGATCTAATAGAATGTTGGAACTTTCACAGTCCAGGTATATTGACACTATACTAAAGAGATTTAGTATGGAAGATTCCAAACGCGGTAATATGCCCGCTTGTCACGGGATCACCCTCTCTAAAGAGATGTCTCCAAAGACTGATGGAGAGAGGGCTCGCATGGGCATTATACCCTATGCTTCGGCAGTAGGATCTATAATGTATGCGATGTTATGTACAAGACCAGATGTAGCTTACGCACTTGGTGTGGTAAGAAAGTATCAGTATAACCCAGGTGAGAAGCATTGGATAGCGGTAAAGAACATTCTCAAGTACCTGAGAAGGACTAAGGAGATGTTCTTGATTTACGGTAATGGGGACCTCCAGGTAGAGGCTTTTACAGACTCCGGCTTCCAAAGTGACAAAGATGATTCTAAATCCATTTCGGGTTTTGTGTTTACCCTCAATAGAGGGGCGGTATTTTGGAAGAGTTCCAAACAGGATACCGTCGCAGACTCAACTATGGAGGCTGAGTATATAGCTGCTAGTGAAGCCGCAAAAGAGGTTGTCTGGATGAGGAAGTTCATCTCTGAAATTCAGGTGGTTTCGTCCATTGCCAATCCAATACCTTTGCATTGTGATAACAATGGGGCTGTAGCATTAGCGAAGGAACCAAGGTCCCATCAGAAATCCAGGCATATCTTAAGGCGGTTTCACCTGATCAGGGAGATCATAGATCATCGGGAGATCGAGGTACGGAGAGTGGACACAAAAGACAACACGACAGATCTATTCACCAAGGCCATCCCTCAAGTTCAGTTCGAGAGGCTATTTGAGATGTTGGGCATGCGGTACGCCAACAACTGGATCTAGTGTAGACAGTGGGTACTCATTGCGCCAATTATAGGCCTTAGTGCAAGTGGGAGATTGTTGGATATATATGCCCTAGAGGCCTTCATTATATAGGATGCTAGGGATATGTATGTACATGACAGTCTTGCTTAATATGATAGTACGCTATTTGGTTTGTCTTTATCTTAACATATGATATATTTTTGCGCAGTATTCATATATATATACATTTTGATAAAGCCCATAGGGTGTTTTGCCTGACTACCGGCGTTGTGATGGCATTCATACTAGTGGGAGCTGGATAGTCAATAGGAACATCCTTAGATGTCCCTGGTCGCAAGAGTATCGAGACTGAGCATCGATACTCCGGAGTAGACTGGTGTATACATATCTAGACCCTGAGGAGGGACGATGGATTGGTCCCGCAGCCATTGGTGGTGTGCACCTAAGATTGTATACAGATGTTCACTGGGTGTGAGTACACCGGACAGGACTCGCCGAGAACTTACTGGATGGTATTTATACCTAACGTCAGATAGCAGTTCTCAGGTGACATGTGTGCAGATAGTCCATTGACTTAAAGTCGTCATTTGTCTCGTGTGAGTTCCCACTGTGCTTTGATTACTACCCTACCACGGTTCAAAGGAGTCGTGCAAACAGGTTTTAGTTGGGCACAGTCCCAAGCCACGTGGAGGCAGTGAGTGATTGTTAGGGATTCGTCTCTCCCGGTATAGGGAGTTGATATCGCACGGTGATCGGTTGGTTATTACCATAAGTCCCAGGCCAGGGCTGATTGAGAATTACTGATAGACTGATCAGTAGATTCTCGGATGGTAATTGAGCCATGCTGACACGACTTGTACGGTTATTAGGGGTCTGACGTTTACCACCTCCCTAGACCATATATGCGATACTCTTAGACGAACAGACCGGACTGCACGGATATTGTCACGGACAGACTCAGTAGGAGTTCGGATGGGTTTCCTCACCGGCCTTCTGATCGACATCTACCTGGGGACCGTTACGTACAGCTAGTGCCGCTTGCGGTCTGTGGTTAAACCCACTGCCAGCGTAGTAGTCGAGTCTTTAGAGTCCCACACAGAGTTTTCCCAACTCCAGGCGAAACGATATAGAGGTCGTACGGTTTTACGACATGGGTTCGGACGAATACGTGTTTAAACGCACGTACGACATTCGGACAGTTTTTACTAGACGGCTTTGGTTTAAGCCAGATTCTAGTATCAGGTTATTGGATTTATACAGTCTAAAGTTTTTCTGTGTTTTCACGGATGGGAGGGGCATTCTCGTAATTTCCGGGAAGCTTCTAGAAGTATGGTGACTTGAGGGGTTTAAGTGGCATTGTCATTAATGATATTGTGACTCATAATGTGTGATTCACTATGTTATTAATGCATTATTAAATGCTTAATGACTCACATAGTGAATCACTCATAATACATTTATGTAGCATGATGAATAATCTCTTATTATTCATTTATTGATTTATTCATTATGCTTCATATATCAAGTGAGAAACAATTTCATTTTCATAATTCTAGTTCACCTTCTCTCTCCTCAAGCTCACTCTTTCTTCAAGCTCTAATCCTACCACTCATGAGTTGAGAACAAGGATTAGAAAAGACTAAACATTCCATAACCTAACTTTATATGATCTAAGTTCCTTTGATTAGCAACTAGAGAAACTTAGTTACCTCAAGTTTTGAGGTGAAGCTTGGATTAGGGTTCCCGGGTGGATCATCTATCACTTGGAGGAGGCCGAAGAGGACGTAGAGATCGTAAAGACGAAGGACACGTATCACTAGGTATAATCTCTTTACATAGTAGCTAAGAACTTCTATGGTTGTTGTTAATTATCGTTTAGCAAAGATCTTCGGTTAATCGATGTATGCTTTAAGAACAAGATCGTTTTTCATATTTCCGCCTTCCCGCAACTTGTGGGGTGTTGCACATCGACTTATATCTCTCAGGTGGATGAGGGACCTTACTAGATCTGCAAAGTGGCTGAGATTCATCGGGGACTATCGAATCCTCCGGTTCTACCAATTCTTCAGTTATAGTTTGTGTATCTGGAACTTCTTCCATACCTCATTACCACTAATTTCTTTTATAAGAAATTCTTTTTCTAAAAAGATGGCATGTTGAGCAACAAACACTTTTTATTTCTCATTATGGTAGAATAGATATCCATGTGAATTCTTTGGATATCCCACAAACTTGCAAAGAACTGATTGTGCTTCGAGTTTGTCCAGATTCTGTTTTTTAACATAGGCCGGACAACCCAATATCTTAACTCGTTTAAGATATGATCTCTTTCCACTCCATATCTCATATGGTGTTTTAGGCACAGATTTTGATGGAACTTGATTCAATAGGTATGCTGTTGTCTCAAGTGCATAACTCCAAAAGGAAATAGGTAACTTAGTAGTACTCATCATAGAGCGCACCATATCTAATAGAGCATGATTCCTTCGCTCCGATACATCGTTGTGCTGTGGTGTATACGGAGGAGTAAGCTGAGAGAGAATCCCATTCTCTTTTAGATAATCTTGGAATTCCGTGCTTAAGTATTCACTTCCTCGATTAGATCGAAGGCTTTCACTACTAAAATAGGGGGTTGCCCCTACGGATATTGAAATCCGTAGGGGCAGATTTATGTTGGCCCTACGGATTAATCCGTAGGGCTATAAGGTTGCCCCTACGGGCCAAGACGTTCAAGAATAAAAATATTAATTCTTAATTTGGTGTTTGCCCCTACGGAGCCGAAAACCAAGGACCTACGGACAAATCCATAAGGGCAATGAAATGGAGATTTAATAAAGGGCACAGATCGATCGCCTACGCCTGTTATCTCTTTCTCTCTCTCTTGATCACGCGCGAAACAAAATCCCCAAATCATTCCCGCCGTTCTCGTCGTCCCCACCACCGTTCTCGTCATCGCCACCGCCGTTCTCGTCGTCGCCTCCGTTCTCGTCGTCGCCACCACCGTTCTTGTCGTCGCCACCGCCGTTCAGGTTAGTAAATCTTCAACTAAATTAAAGAAATTTTTGATTATTTAGGGCTAGGGTTCATGGCTGGAGCTGGGGTTGCGGTTGGATCAGTTGGGGTTCGGCAGGGGTTGCGATCGGGGTTGGGGTTGGGGTTGGGGTTGGGGTTAGGGTTGGGCTTAGGGTTAGGGCTAGGGCTGGGGTTAGTGTTTGGCTTAGGGTTGGGGTTTAGCTGGGGCTGGGGTTAGGGTTAGGTTGGGGCGGGCTGGGCTGGGGCTGAGGATGGGCTGGGGCTGGGGCTAGGGTTAGGTTGGGGTTTAGCTGGGGCTGGGGTTAGGGTTAGGTTGGGGCTGGGCTGGGCTGGGGCTGGGGCTGGGCTGGGGCTAGGGTTAGGTTAGGGTTGGGGTTGGGGTGGGGCTAGGGTGGGGCTGGGTCTGGGGTTAGGGTTAGGTTGGGATTGGGGTTTGCTGAATTTGGCAAACCTGAGAGGAATTTCCTGCAATTTTAGCCTAGTTTGATTACTAAAATTATTGTTGATCGAGAAAATCTTGGGTCCTTCTAATCAAACATTTTTTGTTACTATATGTCAACGAGTACTGATAAAAGAAAAAACCGATTTCAAGTGGAAATTAGGTATGTACAATGTTCTAATATAATTTGTATTTCTTGCCATCATCAAACATATAAAAGTACTAATATGAAATGGAAAATAAATAAATAATCAAAGCTTTGGCATGTATGTAAAATCCCTTGTTACTTTTTCTTGGTTGCCCAACTTTGAAAATTCTATCTATTAAATTAGACATACTCTAAAAAGAATGATATTGCAAGAATTTGACTTGGTGGAGACTTGCATCATTAATAGAAATATGAAAGTGTAAGGATGTTCTTTACCTTCGATAGGGTTCGGTTGGGGTAGGGCTGGGCTAGCTAGGGCTTGGGCTTCATCACCTGATATAGAGAAATACAAAGCGTACTTCAGTACACCCGACCTTATTGAGTTTCTTATTGAAGTTCCCGGTCAAACGGCATATGCATATTTTTATTCGCCATGAAATCCCAATTATCAAGCTACCGAGGACGAAAAGCCATCTTTGTTAGTCGAGAGTCATGGTAATAGACTTGTCATTATAGATCATAGTCAATTGTTTTTCCTATCATTTTCTTGATCCAGATGCTAATCAACTTGTTAATTAGTTACTGTTTTTATAACGTATTTGTCTATATTTGTTGACAGTGGCCTTTCTTTTGGATGAACATGTTTTTTTGATGTATGTTTCAGTCATGTGAATTCATATGTTGCGTATAACGCTTTATGATATCAGTATCCTACATTTGTAGTTTTAATTGTTGATTGTTATAGATGAATGCCATTGCAATAATAGTTTTTGGTTGATGAATGCTATTGAAATGTAGGATGATCAGTTCTATCAATCTTGATCTCAATGGTTTAAAATCATGTTACACATACAACACGAATGCACAACAAACGCATAATTAGAGAGTGATTCGAGATGTTCAGGTTAAAACCAATATATGATACTCGATGATAATATGAAACCTTCGTATTCCCATCGATACTCATATATGAAACTAAAAGCGCCACTTAGTCCCCGTCTATCGGTTAACATACGTGCGATGCTCGTCGTGACCTAGAAGTATACGAAGGTTGTTAAATATCGGACGGTATAGCTCGATACTAACAACCGTCGTATAGTCTACGCGACGAGAAAATTCAATCGTATGGTAACCCATAGATTTGTCCCGTGTGGACAAGTTAAGAATGTATAAAGCAAACGCCTTCATTCACTTGTGTTTTCATCCGTTTCGAGATATTTCGTCGGTACCTTTCCGCCGGTTCTCCGTGTACAAAGATAGATTAGATGTTCATTTCAACGTTGTTTCACAGCTTTGAAATGATTATCTATTCTATTACAGTGTACTCGGAGAACAGCGGGGAGGTGCTGCCGAAATTTACTCGAAACGGTTGAAAGCACAAGTGATGGGTGTTCGCTCTATACATTCTTAATGGGATAAAAGACTACCCCCGACAGCCGGAACACATACATACAACAAGAATATACAACAAATGCATAATTAGAGAGCGATTCGAGATGTTCGGGTTAAAACCACTATATGATAATATGAAACCTTCATATTCCCATCGATACTCATATATAAAACTAAAAGCGCCACTTAGTCCCCGTCTATCCGTTAACATACGTGCTATGCACGTCGTGACCTAGAACTATACGAAGGTTGTTAAATATCGGACAGTATAGCTCGATACTAAGAACCGTCGTATAGTCTACGCGACGAGAAAATTCAATCGTATAGTAACCAATAGATTTGTCCCGTGTGGACAAGATAAGAATGTATAAAGCAAACGCCTTCATTCACTTGTGTTTTCATCCGTTTCGAGATATCTCGTCGGTACCTTTCCGCTGGTTCTCCGTGTACAAAGATAGATTAGATGTTCATTTCAACGTTGTTTCACAGCTTTGAAATGATTATCTATTCTATTACAGTGTACTCGGAGAACAGCGGGGATGTGCTGCCGAAATTTACTCGAAACGGTTGCAAGCACAAGTGATGGGTGTTCGCTCTATACATTCTTAATGGGATAGAAGCCTACCCCCGACAGCCGGAACACACACATACAACAAGAATACACAACAAACGCATAATTAGAGAGCGATTCGAGATGTTCGGGTTAAAACCACTATATGATAATATGAAACCTTCATATTCCCATCGATACTCATATATAAAACTAAAAGCGCCACTTAGACCCCGTCTATCGGTTAACATACGTGCGATGCACGTCGTGACCTAGAACTATACGAAGGTTGTTAAATATCGGACAGTATAGCTCGATACTAACAACCATCGTATAGTCTACGCGACGAGAAAATTCAATCGTATGGTAACCCATAGATTTGTCCCGTGTGGACAAGTTAAGAATGTATAAAGCAAACGCCTTCATTCACTTGTGTTTTTATCCGTTTCGAGATATTTCATCGGTACCTTTCCGTTGGTTCTCCGTGTACAAAATTAGATTAGATGTTCATTTCAACGTTGTTTCACAGCTTTGAAATGATTATCTATTCTATTACAGTGTACTCGGAGAACAGCGGGGAGATGCTGCCGAAATTTACTTGAAACGGTTGAAAGCACAAGTGATGGGTGTTCGCTCTATACATTCTTAATGGGATAGAAGCCTACCCCCGATAGCCGGAATACACACATACAACAAGAATACACAACAAACGCATAATTAGAGAGCGATTCGAGATGTTCGGGTTAAAACCAATATATGATAATATGAAACCTTCATATTCTCATCGATACTCATAAATGAAACTAAAAGTGCCACTTAGTCCCCGTCTATCGGTTAACATACGTGCGGTAATTTATTCTTTTCAACGAAAAACGCACATACAAAGCATATACACGGATTTTCTCCTTTGTCAGTAACTATCCCGTTCTTATATTTCTCAATATAGTCAGCATAATCTACAATTTATATGTTATATAGTCTAACATGGCCCATGAGTGTTAGTTATATGTATGTCCTAGAGGCCATTACTGTACATTGGATGTATATTGTAGTGGATGCTGGGACATATATAGGTAGGACTTTCTTGCTCGACATGATAGTACGCTATCTGGTTGCTCTTTATCTTAACATGTATACTTTATGTTTCTCTGTTACATGTTGATAAAGCCCTTAGGATGTGTACTCGACTTCCAGGACTATGATGCAGATCATACTAGTGGGGCCTGGGTAGTCCATGAGTACATCCTTCAATGTTCCTAGTCGTGGGAATATCGAGACGGGGCATCGATATTCCAGAGTAGACTAGAGTATATCTTCTCGACCCATGCGATGGGCGATGGATGATCCCATATCCATTGGTGTTTGACATCAGAGATGGTATGCGGGTGCTCAGTGGAGACTGGGTACACTGAACGGACTCGCCGAGAACTCCCAGATGGTATTATACCTCACGTCAGATGGCAGTTCTCTAGTGACACTGGTACAGCTTAGTCTGTTGACCCGAGATCGTCATAGAGTCTTGTGTATCTCCCACTGTGCTTTGATTTCCACTCTACCATGGCTCTACTGAGTCGTGCAAACAGGTGGTTTTTGGGTACAGTCCCGATTCACATGGAGGCAATGAGCGATAGGAGGGGATTCGTCTCTCCCGGTATTGGGGGTTGATGTTGTGCTATGCTCGACTGGCCATAATAGGAAATCCCTGGCCAGGGTTGCAGTGCTATACTGGTAAGAGTTATCAGTAGTTTCACGAATGTTATGGACCCTACGTCGGCATGACTTATCGAGCTATTGGGGTCTGACGTTTACCACCCCTAGGCGAGATATGCGACATATCAGACGAACAGACCGGACTGTACGGTAAGTGTTGCTGGTTAGATTCACAAGAGTGTGAACGGGCTTGATCGTCGATCTTCTGATCGCTCAATACCCGGGTGGCCGTTACGTTTAGCAGACCGCTTGCGTCTTGTGGGTGTTTGATATGATCATCATCTGCTGCCGGCGTATTGACGAGTCTTTAGAGTCCTACACAGAGGTTTCCTGGCTCAAGCGAAACGAAATAGGAGCGCATATGAGATATGTGCGAGACCGAGAATAATGGGTGTATGTGATACCGTATTCTATTCTCGCGATGCATGTATCGAATGGTTGTATGCGATATAACCTAGTTATCGAATCGAAGATTGATTCGATAAGTCGATACATTGGATACTAGTCGGTTATATGCGACATGACTGGATCATTGAATCAAGTGTTGATTTAATGATTTAATGTATAATTATATATTTGATATATTAGTTTGCATTAACTAGTATTGGTTCACTTTAAAAGGATTTTCTCACTTGATGTACACAAGTTGTATATGTGATATACTTTTGTGCACTTGTTTGTATCATGTTTGATGATACATGCTCACTTGGGTTTGTGTAAAGATTAAACCATAGTTATGTAATGGTTAGGGTTTTCATTTTCTTATCTATTTATTTATTTATTTATTTTGGCAAAAGATAAAAGAGAAAATGGTGGCTTTCTTTGTTTGTTGTTGAAGCTTCATGAAGCTTTGACCAAGTGACCATTTTGTCTTCATGCTTAACCCTAACCCTTCAAACTAACCTTAGTTTATTCTCTACAACTAACCATGGTTGGCATATGATAAGTATTCATATTATTTTCTATTTTAAATAATACTTATTATATTATCTTCTTCTTCTTCTTCCTTCTTCAACATGAAGAAACCTTGCCTTCATCAATGGCAACTAGTGAAAATGAGTGAGAATTCCAATTCTAAAGTGAACCCACTTCCTATTTCTTCATCCTCTACCTCTTGCCAAGTAGTATAGGGTGTTTTCTTCATAAGTTCCATGACTTGGTAAAGTAGGAGCTTGATCTTGTGATGCCTCGACGTAGATCATCTTCGGCGTCGAAGTCGACGACCTAGCCCGCCCATTTCTCCGATGAAGCCGATGCTAGAGTCATGGATTCGATTTGGACAGCGGAGGGACGTCATCACGGAGCCTAGGAGGTGGAGGACCGGATCTACAAAGGTTGTAGCTTCTTTCTTTTTAGTTAAAGTCGTTAACTTGCATCGCATCACCTATAAATCTAGTTAACGATCCGTATTAGGGTTTGTAGGCACAAGAAAATTTTTGAATTAGCCATGCTTGATCACTTGTGAGACATCATTAGTGTGCCTAGGAACCCTACAGTGGTATCAAAGCCTAGCTAGAGCCTTAGGCGATGCGTAGACGGAGTTAGAAGTCCGATCGAACCGAAACCCTAACACAAATTTGCTCTCTGGACTTTTTTCAAAAACTGGGTTTTTTCCAGATTAAAAATATGCAGAAAAATCAGCAGGTGTTTCTAAGAGTTACTATGAAATTCGTTCTCCCAGTTCCATTAAACCACCGCGGTTCCGCGGCACGATCATGGCTCGTGCGGCGGTTCCGCGGTCGTACGGCCTCATTGTACAAATAATTTCACACAGTAATTCTTACTTTGCAGTGCTGGTTTTCCTGGGAATTTTTAATATTTATTCAAGAGTTGAATTTTCTGGGTTGTATTGAGGACTCGGTGTTTCGATCGGATTGTCTAATTTTGTCAGTGTGTTTTTCCGGATAATTTTAGAATATGTTAAAAAGTTCGACCGGATATAAATACCCACTTTTCCCCTGTCGGGAAATTTCCAATTGTTGGATATTTCCGTAGTTTAATGGCGTTCTAAGTAGTGCAAGTAACGCGATGGTCCCTCTAGAAGACAACAAACCTTAACTCGATTATGTGACCGTCTTGAACCGCCCTTTGAACCTTAGGGTTTGGGGCAATACGGCGTGCCATATGTGAGGCGTTGGCTTGACCCTTCTACGGCTGGACCGTTGGTACTGAAGCATGAACTGAATGTTTTTAGACTTATTTCATGTGTTGAGCTGTATTGGGAAAACCTGGGTGTTCGATTGTTCGATTGGAAAGTTTAACATTTTCTATCTTATCCGGAATGTGATACAATAATTGGAATTCACAAGTAGTTGTGAGATAACTGAATGAATGTTATAAACATAGCAGTTTAGTCTCATTTGATAGGTTGCCACGGAATTTTGATGTGATCAAAAGTCCGTCGCAATCACGTAGCGTACGCGGATACTCGCCGGGTAAACTTAATAGACAGCCTCACCCCATAGCCCCGACTAAGTGACTGTAGGAGAACCCCGTCGCCGAAAGCATCCGTTTGGGTGCTCGCGGTAGCGGTGTTCCGCCTTGGTGCACTTCGTCGACGGTATCGGGGGTGCAGCCACCTACTAAAGTTTGCGACGAGTATTCGATCAGAATGTCGGGAATCCTGTTGAATTGCCCGACATGATATTGAAAAGTGTTTTCGATAATGAGACTAAAATACGGGATTTATAATTGTTAGGCATGTGACGTCTAAGTACTTTATTTGATTAGGCATGCGATGTCTAAAGCGGTTGCGGATTCCAATTGTTGTAGTTTTACACTTTCTTTTCTGTGACCGTAAGTGTAATATGTGATATCCCCGGTTTCGTTGCTATATGTCAACGACAATTGGGATGCGCATATTTACTTACGTTGATGACATGTGATGTTATGTGTTGCTGGATATGTTATATTGGATCGTCGTGTTTGAATAGCCGGGGGGTTTTTATGTGAGATGAGTGTTTTTCGTTTTCATTCATGTAAAAAACTTGTATGTAATATTCTTTTATTGGGGCACTTCCAGGTTGCGGAAGATGTCACCTTTTGTATATTATTTACTTTTCCGCATTAGGATAGACCCAAGGAGGGGAGCACAAGTAACCGGGTTCTAGGGTCCAGTGGGAGACCAACTCGAGGAGTCGAGTCCGGGTCTCCTAACCCTAGAATTGGTAGGGTTGCTTGCCGCTCTCGTAGGGGTCTAGGGGTGTAGGATTGGCTATTCATCGCGACTGTGGAATCCGTGTTTTGTACTGGCTCGTATTGAAAACACGGACGTTTTAGTATATCCAATATTTCATATGATACTTTCTGCTGCGTTATCTGTGATGTGATCATGTGACTTGTTCAGATAGATATAGTATATAGTATATATGATATATTATATAGACGTTGCTTATGTTTTACACCCGCGCTAGCCCTGCCTCGCTCTGGCGTTAGTTACCTAACATAACGGTGCAGACGGGACATCGAGGCGAATGCGGATGGCATAAGCGTACGTTATATTTATCTGTGATGTTTAGGTGGACTTAAATGATGGGATATTCATTAATGAGATTAATGAAAGAAAATAAACCTAATTGATGTTCTGGAATCGAATTTCAAAATAAAACAGGCAGGTACAGTTCTTTCTTTGCATCGCGGTGTTCCTTGTAGAACATCCTGCACCTTATTCGATAAGGAAAGGACCGAGATCCCTTCACCGGGAGTGACTCCTTTAGCAATAACTGGCAGATGCTACACACTCGGTTTGTCTTTTGATTGCTTCTATAGTTTCTGCTTTACACAGTGATATATATGATATATCCCGCACCTCATTCGACGAGGAAAGGACCGACGATCCCTTCACCGAGAGTGACCCCTTTAGCAAAACTAGAAAAGCCTCAAAAACATTCCATTTAAAAACCATTTGATTCCGCAACGAGATCAAGTTCAAAGCGTTAAAGGTTTTAATAAAAACCATTCGCAACCCTCCGTCATTTTAGGTAGTAGAGTACTTAGTATTCGTGCTACGTTTGTCGACCATAGCCGAGGCGTAGTGTACGGTAGCTAAGTGATGTCTTCCTACACAGCATATGATGGGATTAGTTAGGACAGTCATGTGGCTTTGTTGACCTTAGCCAAGGGTCATGTCGGTGGGTCTAATTAATCACGAAATGACGGGTAGAACTTGACTAGTACCTATGATTTGTTGACCTTAGCCAAGGTCATAGGTGCTAGGGGTAAAAACCATTATCGGGAGTTTCAAGTGTTGGAATTTGCAATGAGATTGCATACCTTCTATGTGATAGTTGGATCCCGATACCCACTGCGAGTAATTGTTACTCCTGGGAGATTTTTGCACTTTACAATTAGCCGATCAAGTAGGTGTCTAGAAAGGTGTCAATGAGGTTACGCCTCTGGGAAAACGAGGTTTACTGTAATTAGGTCCATGTGAAAGCACGGAGAACCTCCCTCAAAGTACCGACACTAGCCTGGCTGAAAGATTTGGCGAACTTGTAGAGTGTAATTAATCCCGGCTAGTCTTTCCTTTTAAGGTTTGAAAGAAGATTTGATAAAAACAGTGGGAGCCATCCTGATTAGATAAAATACATATAACCAATCTAATCTTGCAAAAGCGCACGTTGAGTGTTTTCTTCTCTCTCTCTCCAGGTAGCGACCATATCACGCCTTAATCAAGATAATAATATGGATGTATTGACCGAACCCACTTGTTATACTGAGCTGGGGAACGTTGGTCCCGCTCCAACTTATAATTGTTATAAGACAGAGCAGGAGATAGGGGAATACCAGAATTCCTATGCCGCCCAAACGAAGAAAGTGCATATGATGCATCTCCTTCGGGTGTGTTCATTATATAGAACTGTTTCTCAGTATCCTCTGCACCCTGGGTATTTGATACCGGATCAGGATCCCAGATATGTAATCTGTTACATAGAGATACAAAAAGGTAGAAAAACTGAGAACGGGTGATAAGTTTCATGAGACAGAAAACGGGGCAAGTGTTGTAGCCAAGTCTGTTGGTCACTGTCACCCTGTATTACCAATACATTGATTCTGAACAAATGTTATTAGATACCGAACCTGATATACAAAATCATATCAGTCTCTTTATTAGTAAAGAAAGGATATAATTTTGTATTGTTGGATAATGTTTTGAACATTTCCTATATCAAAAGTTGATCGGTTCAGGCACGTTATCTAAAAGCATTGACGTTCTAAATCAAACTACAGTTCCTAGTATACAGACCACACAGGAAGAGTTCAGAAATAAACGAATCCTTCTTGAGGCATTGTAGACTAGGTCATATCAATACGACCCGACTGGCTGAAGTTACATTTTAGATGCATATTTAGATCAGTTTGAATTTACATCTTGTGAAACTTGCCAGTCATGTCACAAAGATTAGATGACCATAGCTCTGTTTATTGGAAACAGAGAAAGAGTTAATGAACTCTTGGGACTGATACATGATGATGTATGTAAGGTCTCCTGTCTACACGTGCCAGGACCGGTTCTTTATATTTCATTACATTCTCTGATAATCTCTCAAGATTCAGACATATGTTCCTGTTGAAACACAAGTCCGAAGCTTTTGAGGTATTCACAGAATATAAGTTAGAAGTAGAGAACCAAAATACGGGTATAAGTATTATGTCCTATGATAAGATCAGGGAGGAGAATACTTGTGCATGGCATTCCTGGACTATTCTAAAGGAAAATGAGATTCTCTCTCTCAGTATTACTCCTCTGAATACACCACAGCACAACGGTGTATCGGGGCGGAGCAATCGCACAATATTAGATATGGTGTGCTCTATGATGAGTATTACTGAGTTACCTATTTCCTTTCGGGGTTGTGCACTTGAGAAGCTGCATACCTATTGAATTGGGTTCGAATCAAATCAGTGCCTACCACTCCATATGAGATATGGTATGGGAAGAGCTCATATCTTAAGTTGGTTAAGATTTGGGGTTGACCGGCCTATGTCTAAAAGCAAAATCTGGACAAGCTCAAGGCAAGGTCTGTTATGTAGGAAATGTTCCAGCTATACAAACTGCAACTGATGATTTGATAGAACCAAAGGATTCAATAGTAACCAACGAACCTCAGCCTCTCCACCGATCTAGCAGGGTTCCTCACCCACCTGAGAGTTACTTCGGTTTCTCGATGACAGTGGGAGCGAGGAATGCATCATGAGATGATGACCCAACTAGATTCGAGTAGGCCATCGAGAGTAAGGACTCTGTAAGAATGGCTGGATGCTTAGCGATCTGAGATGGAATCCATGTACACCAACAAAGTATGGACTTTAGCTGCTATATCTGAAGGGTTAAATCCCCATCAGGAGCAAGTATATCTTGAGAAGATTACTTGGTGTAGATGGAAAAGTTGAGACTTGTTAAAGGTTTTCGTCATCAACCAGGCATGGATAATGATGAAACCTTTTCCAGGGACTATGCTTGAGTCCATCCAGATCCTACTTGCCATTGCTGCATACCATGACTACGATATATGGTGGTTGGGTGCCATGACTGCTTTTCTAAAATTATGATTTAGAAGAGAACGTCTATAAGAACACAGCCAGAGAGCTTCGTAAACAGTGGGAGCAGTGGAAATGTGTGCAAGTTGCTTTATATGATAAAGCAGGCATCGCGGAGTTGGAACATCTGTTTTGATTTGGTAGACAAAGTGTTTCACTTCATCAAAAATAGTAGATGAACCTTGTATATACAAAACGGTAGTAGAGAGTAAGGTAGTCATCCTCGTATTGTACGTGGACAACAAACTCTTGATAGGAAAAGAGTTTCCTGTACTACGATCGGTCGATCTCCTCTCATCACAAGGATTCTCCAATAGGATCAAAGTGATACCTCCTAAATCCTGGGAGTTGGTTCTATGAGATAGATCTAAATGGATGTTAGGATTCTCACTAGCTGTAGTAAGATTGTATCAATCGATACTGGGGAGAATCACTGGAAAGGTTCCAGGGTGATAAAGACGACTGAATGTCAGTCACAGGCATTGTCTTTATCCTTAGTAAAGGGACGGTATGTTGGAAGAGTTCCAAGCTAGATACCGTAGCAAACTAGATGATAAAGGCTGGTAACATCGCTATTT
This sequence comes from Agapanthus africanus, assembly GCA_030015575.1. Lineage (NCBI taxonomy): Eukaryota > Viridiplantae > Streptophyta > Magnoliopsida > Asparagales > Amaryllidaceae > Agapanthus > Agapanthus africanus. The sequence goes on along the minus strand of JASDDO010000026.1, from coordinate 508,952,937 downwards.
AAGATACTATCAAAGAGGCAGTTTGGGTGTATATTGGTTCATAAGATGAACTAGGTTCCTGCCATTGTATGACAATGGAAGTGTGGCTTTGGCCCTGGAACCCTGGTCCCATCAGTGACCCAAACATATTCTGAGGAAGCATCACCTGATCATGGAGATAGATGATCTCCAGGTTGATCGAGGTTAGGAGAGTAGACTCAGAGGACAATACGGCGGATCCACTCACGAAGGGCTTTTTCCAAAGAGAGACTTTTAGGAGATGGTTGAGTATTATATACTACAACCACTGCTACAGATGGCCCTAGTGCAAGTGGGAGATTGTTAGTTATATGTATGCCCTAGAGTCCATTACTGTACATTGGATGTATATTGTAGTGGATGCTGGGACATATATAGGTAGGACTTTCTTGCTCGACATGATAGTACGCTATCTGATTGCTCTTTATCTTAACATGTATACTTTTTGTTTCTCTGTTACATGTTGATAAAGCCCTTAGGATGTGTACTCGACTTCCAGGACTATGATGCAGATCATACTAGTGGGGCCTGGGTAGTCCATGAGTACATCCTTCAATGTTCCTAGTCGTGGGAATATCGAGACGGGGCATCGATATTCCAGAGTAGACTAGCGTATATCTTCTCGACCCATGCGATGTGCGATGGATGATCCCATATCCATTGGTGTTTGACATCAGAGATGGTATGCGGGTGCTCAGTGGAGACTGGGTACACTGAACGGACTCGCCGAGAACTCCCAGATGGTATTATACCTCACGTCAGATGGCAGTTCTCTGGTGACACTGGTACAGCTTAGTCTGTTGACCCGAGATCGTCATAGAGTCTTGTGTGTCTCCTACTGTGCTTTGATTTCCACCCTACCACGGCTCTACTGAGTCGTGCAAACAGGTGGTTTTTGGGTACAGTCCCGATTCACATGGAGGCAATGAGCGATAGGAGGGGATTCGTCTCTCCCGGTATTGGGGGTTGATGTTGTGCTATGCTTGACTGGCCATAACAGGAAATCCCTGGCCAGGGTTGCAGTGATATACTGGTAAGAGTTATCAGTAGTTTCATGAATGTTATGGACCCTACGTCGGCATGACTTATCGAGCTATTGGGGTCTGACGTTTACCACCCCTAGGCGAGATATGCGACATATCAGACGAACAGACCGGACTGTACGGTAAGTGTTGCTGGTTGGATTCACAAGAGTGTGAACGGGCTTGCTCGTCGATCTTCTAATCGCTCAATACCCGGGTGGCCGTTACGTTTAGAAGACCGCTTGCGGCTTGTGGGTGTTTGATATGATCATCATCTGCTGCCGGTGTATTAACGAGTCTTTAGAGTCCTACACAGAGGTTTCCTGGCTCAAGCGAAACGAAATAGGAACGCATATGAGATATGTGCGGGACCGAGAATAATGCGTGTATGTGATACCGTATTCTATTCTCGCGATGCATGTATCGAATGGTTGTATGCGATATAACCTAGTTATCAAATCGAAGATTGATTCGATAAGTCGATACATTGGATACTAGTCGGTTATATGCGACATGACTGGATCATTGAATCAAGTGTTGATTTAATGATTTAATGCATAATTATATATTTGATATATTAGTTTGCATTAACTAGTATTGGTTCACTTTAAAAGGATTTTCTCACTTGATGTACACAAGTTGTATATGTGATATACTTTTGTGCACTTGTTTGTATCATGTTTGATGATACATGCTCATTTGGGTTTGTGTAATGATTAAACCATGGTTATGTAATGGTTAGGGTTTTCATTTTCTTATCTATTTATTTATTTATTTATTTTGGCAAAAGATAAAAGAGAAAATGGTGGCTTTCTTTTGTTTGTTGTTGAAGCTTCATGAAGCTTTGACCAAGTGACCATTTTATCTTCATGCTTAACCCTAGCCCTTCAAACTAACCTTAGTTTATTCTCTACAACTAACCATGGTTGGCATATGATAAGTATTCATATTATTTTCTATTTTAAATAATACTTATCATATTATCTTCTTCTTCTTCTTCTTCCTTCTTCAACATGAAGAAACCTTGCCTTCATCAATGGCAACTAGTGAAAATGAGTGAGAAATCCAATTCTAAAGTGAACCCACTTCCTATTTCTTCATCCTCTACCTCTTGCCAAGTAGTATAGGGTGTTTTCTTTACAAGTTTCATGACTTGGTGAAGTGGGAGCTTGATCTTGTGATGCCTCGACATAGATCATCTTCGGCATCGAAGTCGACGACCTAGCCCGCCCATTTCTCCGATGAAGCCGATGCTAGAGTCATGGATTCGATTTGGACAGCGGAGGGACATCATCACGGAGCCTAGGAGGTGGAGGACCGGATCTACAAAGGTTGTAGCTTCTTTCCTTTTAGTTAAAGTCGTTAACTTGCATCGCATCACCTATAAATCTAGTTAACGATCCGTATTAGGGTTTGTAGGCACAAGAAATTTTTTGAATTAGCCATGCTTGATCACTTGTGAGACATCATTAGTGTGCCTAGGAACCCTACAATGAGCACGTCAGAGTTAAGGACTGGGTGTATGTGGATTGGAAACAACGTATGCAACCTAAGTTTGTCGCAGGAGTTGCTGCTTTCCTTGAATTTGCACGCGCACATAATAAGATCATAATAGAGAAGATTCTCTATCCGTGCGATAGATGTGGCAATAAATACTGGCAGAAGGTAGAATTGGCAGAGCTTCATATTGTAAAACATGGGTTTACTAGACTTTATACAACTTTGAAATACCATGGGGAAGGAGAAGAATGCAGTACTGCGGCAGAAGAAGAAGGAGAACACGATAATGCGACAGGAGAAGAAGAAGAATTTGGTAACGCGGCAGGAGACATAAATTTATTTCCATCAGAAGAAATGGAGGATATGGTAGAGGCTGCCCTAGGTGAATCTATTCGTACCGAAGATGACATTCCTTCCGGTCAAGGACCGCGTGCGGATAAATATGAAAATTTCATGAATGATGCTAGGAAACCAATTTATGAGAATACGAAGTATTCCACCCTCTCATGGTTCGTCCAACTTTTCCAGATTAAGTGCCTAAATGGATAGAGCAACAAGTCATTTATAATGCTTCTTTCGTTCTTGAAAGATTCTATGCCTCCGGGAAATAATATGCCCGACAGCTGGTACGAAGCCCAGAAGATGATGTCTGATTTGGGTCTAAAGTGCGAAAAGATTCAAGCATGTCCTAAAAATTGCGTGTTGTACCGGAAAGAGAATTCAGATTTGAAAGAGTGTCCAACATGCGGAGAGGCCAGGTATAAGCTGAAAGATTCTGATAAGAAGCCTGATATACCTGTGAAGATAGCACGATACTTTCCCATAACACAGAGGCTACAGAGGCTATTCAGGTACAAGAAAACAGCCGAGGCAATGATTTGACATCACCGTGCTCCTCCAAGCGAAGATGGAAAAATGAGCCATCCAAGAGATTCACCGGCATGGGAGGATTTCGATAGGAGGCACGCAATATTCAGTAGCGATCCTCGCAATGTCCGGCTCGGACTGGCTACTGATGGCTTCTGCCCATTTAACTATATGGCTGGAAGTCACAGCACATGGCCCGTTGTAATGATAATTTATAATCTGTCACCTTGGTTGGCTATGGACCAATCATACTTTATGATGACTCTTCTTATCGACGGACCAAACTCACCAGGAAATAATATCAACGTCTATCTCCGACCTCTGATCGAGAAGTTGAAATCTTTGTTCATTGATGGTGTAGAGACATATGATGCAAACACAAATACAACCTTCATACTGCGTGCGGCTTTAATATGGACAATTAATGACTTTCCTGCGTATGGAATGCTATCAGGTTGGTCCGTACATGGTCACAAAGCATGTCCTCATTGCCATGAACACACAACATCAAAATTCTTGAATTTTAGCAAGAAGGTTTGTTATTGCGGCCATCGACGTTTCCTGCCTCCAGACCACCCCTATAGGTTAGACACAGTTCACTTTGATGGTCATCAGGAGCTTCTTGGACCTCCATCCCCATTGTCCGGAGAGAACGTGACTGCTAAATGGGATGGTTACAATAACGTGACCTTCGGGATGGATCCGACGAAACAGGTCAAACCACAATATTGGAACAAGTTAAGCATTTTCTTCGAGCTTCCGTACTGGTCTACAAATTCAGTGCGTCATTGTCTGGACGTCATGCATATAGAGAAGGGAGTATCAGAGCACATACTTAACTTGCTTCTTTGTGAAGACGGGAAATCGAAAGACAACATGAATGCTCGGATGGATCTACAAGAGTGGGGAATAAGAAGTGAATTTCACCCTAGACCGGTAGCGGGTAAACCGGGCAAGTTTGTACTTCCCAATGCCGCTTATCATATGTCACAACCGGAGAAGAAAAATTCCTGCAGGTGTTGCATGATTTGAAAGTCCTCACAGGTTTCTCAGGATCATTCAGCAAGAAAATAAAAATTGTGAAGGGCAAGATCGATGGGCTGAAAAGTCATGATCACCATGTTATCATGGAGCACCTTCTTCCATTAGCCCTCAGGACTTCTCTCCCCGACTCAGTTGGTCTAGTAATCAACGACCTATGTTGTTTTTTCAGGGAGTTGTGTGCTAAAACACTGGAGGTTGCGACGCTGGATAAACTAGAAAATTCTATTGCGTTGATACTTTGCAAGTTTGAGCGTATTTTCCCACCGTCATTCTTCGATATCATAATACACTTGACGGTTCATCTTGCAACTGAGGCGAAGTTAGCCAAACCGGTACAATATCGATGGATGTATCCCGTCGAGAGGTACGTGTAATTTTTCGTTTCGCGCAATTTATAAATTTATTGTTGTCTTGTATGCCCGTATTTATTTATTCAACATATTCTCATTAGGTACCTCTACACTCTTAAGAAGTATATACGCAATAAAAATCGACCAGAGGGTTCTATGATCCAAGGTTATCTTCTTGATGAAGCAACCACATTTTGTTCCCGCTATCTGGACGAGAACATTGAGACAAGGCTTAACCGACCACGAAGAATTCAAGACGTGACATATGGTAAAGCCGAGTATAAGAGGGTAGACACTATGTTTATCAACAAGATATACCGATTTTATCTTGCTTAATTGCGCATGTCTTGAACAAATTAGAGAGTAAGTTTTTTTGGATTAATTGTTATATCTGTGTTTGTGTGTGTATGAAATGATATAATATTAATGTCACAATTATTTGTCGAAAACAGAATTCATTTTAACGAGGTACATGAGGGGCATCCTGATTGGAACGAAGAACGCTTGGAAAAATACCATCAGGATAATTTTTGTGATTGGGTCACAGATCATGTAAGTTATTCGAATAACATTTTATTGCTATCAGTTTAAATCTAAACTTGTATCGTTATGCGTTTGTCGTAAAATTTGTTTTGTTAGATCCACGATCCGAACTTGTCTGCATCATTTGAGAGCGATTCAAGATGTTTAGCTCAATTTCCTAGTATGGAGGTTGCATATTACAAAGGATTTGGTGTCCTTGGATACAAATTCGAAGTTAAGGACATAGAAACATCTAGAACCACTCAGAATAGTGGGATTGCGACGGTAGGATCGGACGGTGTGATTTACTATGGGTACTTAAATTGTATACTCGGCATCCACTATCCCGGACGATCAGAACCCTGTTATATATTCCATTGTACTTGGTACGATCCGCGAACCGATACGGACAGGTGGAGAAGCAATCTTGGGACTTGGAAAGATGAATATGGATTGACCAGTGTGAACACACTTTGATTTTACGGTCAGGAAGATCCGTTTATCTTTCCGAACCAAGCGTTCCAAGTATACTACTCACAGTGTTTGAAGCATCCGGGATGGAGTGTTGTATGCCGATGGAAACCCAGAGATGTCTACGATGTCCCAGAATTTGAGGACATCGATGAGGACAAAGAAGAAAGAAGGCTTAAAGTGCTCCGACCGTCTGTTTAGAAGGACGGGTTGTCTTCGACCGATCATGAAGTTACGTGGGTTAGAAATGACATCGACGATGAAATCCAAGTAGATATGTATAATGCGCCCACGAAACGAAAAAGGTTATCAGTAATATTATAGTATTACTTCACATTTTACGCTCTATACATATATAGTCAATACTTTTAATGATTGTCTAATGCATCCACGGACCGTTTATCTAGATTTGATGACGATGTCGGGAGCAGCGAGGGGCGGCAGGAGCTCCAGCCGCGGCAGAGGCAGAGGCAGAGGCAGAGCGGTTTTGCCGCCCGGAGAGCTCCGTAGGGAGCTTCAGAGGGCCGGTCTTGCACCCAGATCGGAGACCCCTTCGGATGCCTCCTTCCGTGTGGATTTTGCCACACCTCCAGGTATACTGCACGCATATCCATTTTGAATGTAATATTACAGATATTCATGCCTGTTTATGTCAAAATTATATATATTGTCAATGTTTGATTGTCTAGTTGTTGGTGATGCGTCCACATCTGGGACAGAGGCCACTCCCGCTCCTCCAGGTATGTTTATATATCATATAGTGCATGTATATTGATTTAGAATGCTATATCATAAATACACACATTCCTTTTGCTCTTACTTAGCAATTTTTATTATTGTCTAGCTGTAGGTAGTGACACCACCACACCTGCGGGTATGTTTATATATCCTATAGTGCATGCATATTGATTTAGAACGTTATATTATTGATCTACATATTCTTTTTGCAATTACTTATATAATCTATTTTTAATTGTCTAATTATAGGTGGTGCGTCCACATCTTCCGCAGGGGTCACTCCTGCCGCTTCCATACCCTCCGCATCGTCTGAAGGTTAGTATGAATAAATTTAAAATATTTATTCATTTTACATATGCTCTATAGAATAAATATGAACTTCATGGAAATTTAGCGTCGATGTTTATTTTCTAGTTGGAGGGGATGCGTTCGCATCTGGGACCCCGGTTGTTCCTCACCGGAGGAACAATCGTCCCGCTCGTGCTGCTGCCCGGGTCCAGGTTCGTGCGATAGTCACTGGAGGTATATATCACACTTGAATTTTCGTTTAACCTTGATTTCTTAATACAACTTTGCCTTAATATTGATTGTCTTGATATTTCGTGTAGACGCAGGGCCTCCCCATCCCCAGAGGGGGACTCGAGGCCCAAATCAGTCCCATAGGCTTAGGCCTGACAGAGCTAGGGGGGAGGCAACATTCCCCCCTTTTTTAACCCTTGACTATCGCTATACCGGTCCTCATGCCGAGTGGTTCGGCCAGTATATGGGGGACGAGAGCCGGCTCGTAAAGAACTATCCACTTCACGTTGAGTGGGGCGAGCCGCATCAGCGCTCATTCGCCCTCTTCTTTGATCAGGCTCGGATACGTATTAATATATATTTTCAGTTGATCTATCCGCTTATCATATTTATTATTAACACTTGCAATCTAATAACAATGATTTTTTGTATTTTCAGTTGGATTACGATTTTCAGCCTGTAGCCGACCCTGATCATCCGGGGAGGGTGCTCGACCTTCATGCTCTGTACAATGGCCTGATGAAGAACATGCAGGTCAAGGTCCGATATAACAGTAATGAGCTGAAGGACGACTGCTACTCCCTATGGATGGCGACCCCCGAGGCAGAGAGAGCGGCCCTCCTATCTTCTCCGGTGTTTGCGAGAGTCGACGTAGAGACATGGCCTCTATTGTGCGAATATTTTGACTCCCAGCGCAAACAGGTATGTATTTTAAATGTAATTCATTGTTTAGGATATAATTTATTTTTTGTGTTCCTTAATTAGAAAACTAAATATTAATGCATTGTGCAGAAACAGTCCGCTCAGAATACAGAGAACAGGAAGTCGGCGAAGAGGGGTCGCCCTACTTACACAGGTGGCTCGAGGAATATTACTCGAGCCATGGAGTTATCGGTAAATTACAATAAACCGACCTTTGTGATATTCTGCAATATTAAGAGTTATTTTCTAATATTTCTAATATTAAGAGTTATTTTCTAATATTGCAGATAGCTCGGACCGTGGCATCAGGTGGTACACCGAGCGTGCTGTCCGCATATCTTGCCGTCCATGGCACCTCGACAGATCCCGCCACAGGCGAGCTTCGATATCCCGACGTCGCTACCCAGGAGTATTGCGTAAGTGTTAATATTTTTTCTACCCAAATTTGAAATTTTAGTTTTGGAAGGTTTAAGTTTAAATTTTATACTTATACTTTACTGCTTAATGTGGGTGTAGGAGCGGGTGGTTGAGTAGGCCGAGGCCTCGGGGATCGATTTTACCAGACAGAGCGATCCGAGGCTGCTGACCCCAGTTCTGGACGCCGCACACGGAGGGAACCACGGAGGTTGGGAGAGAGGCCGGGGACTGGGCCTTAGTAGGGCCTATATGAGGTTGGACTCCACCCCGGCAGTTACTTCCTCCGTCTCCAGTGACCGACGTGTCCATCAGGAACTGGAGAGCTTGAGGGCCACCGTTCAGGAGTTGAAGGAGATGCTGGTATGTATACTACTTTATAGTAAAATATCATGTCATATTATATAGATATCAACATATCCATAATTAGTACGTAGCTTGAGCTTATTTGGTTTTAGACTTAAGTTTGATTAATCATACATACATATGTAATTAAACTAAACAACAGTTTTCCAAACTAGATATCCAAACGGGGTTTCGAAATAACTTAATAATGATACGAATTCGAATAATACACGGTTCTTATACGCTTCTTACACACGTTAGGTCCAGACGCGACAGGGTACATCGACCGAGCCTCCACATGCATCTCCTTCGGCTGCGGCTCCACAAGCTACTACATCGGCTGCGGTTCCGCAGACAGCTCCTATAGCTCCACCGCCCGCTCAGACTCCCGCAGCCGCGGCTCCGCAAGCGACTACCTCGATGGTGGCTACGCAGACCACATCGCCAGCTCCACAGGCCGCTCAGACTCCCGCTCGTGCTGAATTGCAGGGTTTATTGACCGAGGAGCAGGCGCGCGTTATTTTATCGTTATTCAGAGGTGGATCTGGACCGAGCTAGGGTAGCTTTTTGGTTCTTATTTTTTGAAACATGTATTTATTTATATCATACATATTGTACTACATTTTGAAACGATATTGATATTGGTTTATATTTATATCATATTCAGTTTTTGGGTTTCTTTTGTATATTATATGCGTGAGATGTGATTATGAATACTGCGATATATGTTGTGTGATGATTAATTTTATATTTTATTGTTATATATATTATTGTGCACAGGGCGAGGAAAAAATCAGGCAGCCCTTTTTTAAAAAAAAAATACAGATAATGTGTACCTACGGATTAATCCGTAGGTACACATGTTGCCCCTACGGCTATATCCGTAGGGGCAAAATATCAGCAGTAACTGATATTCCCCCCTGATCTCAGTACCAGGGGGGTTGGGAGTACCCCTACGGATATGTCCGTAGGGGCCATTGCTTAGCCCCTACGGAGTTATCCGTAGGGGCAAAATATCAGGATTTCTGATATTTTTCCCCTACGGATAAGTACCTACGTAGGTATCCATAGTCGATAGTATGTGGCCCTACGGCTATATCCATAGGTACAGTTAATATATTTTAAAAAATCATAAATAATATAACTTTTTTTGCACCTACGGCCTACTCTGTAGGTGAAACAGGACCTACACAGAACTCCGTAGGGGCAAGATTTTGCCAGTAGGGGCAAGTTCTGGCCTTCAACTTGCACCTGCGGCCTTTGCACCTACGGGGTCTTTTTTCGCCCCTACGTAGATCTCCGTAGGGGCAGTGGGTTGCCCCTACCAATAAATCCATAGGGGCAAACCTTATTTGTAGTAGTGTTTTAATACTTTTAGCCGTCTGGTTCTCTACTTCGCTCTTATATTCTTTGAATTTCTCAAAATGTTCAGATTTGTGTTTCAACAGGAACACATGTCCGAATCTTGAGAGATCATCGGTGAATGTAATGAAGTATGTGGAACCATTCCTGACATTTATAGACATAAGACCGCATACATTACTATGGATCAGTCGTAAGAGTTCAGTGGCTCTTTCTCCGTGTCCAATAAACGGAGTTTTGGTCATTTTTCCTTTGAGACATGATTGACAAGTTTCATAAGATGTAAATTCGAACGGATTCAAATATCTATCTTTGTGCAACATAGCCAGTCCGGTCGCATTGATATGACCAAGTCTACAGTGCCACAAGAAGGCTTCGTTCATTTCTGAACTTTTCCTTTTGTGTGCGTTCTGTAAAGTTAGAACTATATTTTGATTTAGAACATATATACCATTACATAATGTAACAAACCCAATCAACACTTGATTTAGGAAAATGTTTATAACATTTTTCTCTAATGCAAAATTATATCCTTCTTTATCTAATAAAGAAATGGATATTATATTGCACATCATCGATGGTATGAAATAACAGTCGTTCAAAATCAATGTATTACCATTTGGTAATACTAGGTGATATTCATCGACCGTTTCGGCAGCAACAATTGCTCCATACCCTACTCTGAGAGACATATCACCCTTTTTCAGTTCTCTACTTCTCTTTAACCCTTGTAACAGATTACAAATATGGGATCCTAATCCGGTATCGAATACCCAAGACGTAGAGCATACTGAGAAACAGTTCTCAATAACTAACACACCCGAAGAAGATGTATCGGAATACTCTTTCTTCATTCGGATTGCATGGAAATCGTTGTATTCCCCTATCTCTTGCTCAAACTTATAACAGTTGTCATAAGATAGAGCGGAACCAACGTTCCCCGGCCCAGTATAATAAGCGGGTTTGGTCAATACAACCAAATTATTATCTTAATTAAGGCGTTGTAAGTCGATGTGCAACACCCCACGAGTTGCGGGGAGGCGGAAATATGAAAAACGATCTTGTTTTGTAGCATACATCGACTAACCGAAGATCTTTGCTAAACGATAATTAACAACAAGCATAGAGCTCTAAGCTACTATGTAAAGAGATCATACCAAATGATTATAGTCCTTCTTCTTTGTGATCTCTACGTCCTCCTCGGCCTCCTATCCGTGATAGATGATCCACCCGAGTACCCTAATCCAAGCTACACCTCAAGACTTGAGGTAACTTTGTTTCTCTAGTTGCTAACGAAAGTAACTAAGATGATGTAGAGTTAGGTTATGGAGTATTTAGTCTATCCTAATCCATGGTCTCAACTCATGAGTGGTAGGATTAGGGTTTGAAGAAGGAGTGCACTTGAGAAGAGAGAAGGTGGAGATGATAATGAGAAGAGAAAAGCTTCACACTTGAATATATCAAACATAACGAATTATCAAATAATATCAATTAAATGATTATTCACCATGCTTCATTTATTCAAGAAGAGTGATTCATCATGTGAGTCATTAGATCATTAATGATGCATTTAATGATATGATGAATCATATGAATGAGTCACTAAAGCAATTAATGAAAATGCCACCTTAACCTCCTTAGTCACCCTCCTTCTAGAAGCATCTCGGATAATTACGAGAACGCCCCTCGCATCCGTGAAAACACGGAAAAACTGTAGACTGTATAAATCCAATAACCCGATACTAGAATCTGGCTTAAACCAAAGCCGGCTAGTAAAAACTGTCCGAATGTCGTACGTGCGTTTAAACACGTATGCGTCCGAACCCTTTGTCGTAAACCGTACGACCTCTATATCATTTCGCCGGGAGTTGGGAAAACTCTGTGTGGGACTCTAAAGACTCGACTACTACGCTGGCAGTGGGTTTAACCATAGACCGCAAGAGGCACTAGCTGTACGTAACGGCCCCCAGGTAGATGTCGATAAGAAGGCCGGTGAGGATACCCATCCGAACTCCTGCTGAGCCTGTGCGTGACAATATCTGTGCAGTTCGGTCTGTTCGTCTAAGAGTATCGCATGTATGGTCTAGGGAGGTGGTAAACGTCAGACCCCTAATAACCGTACAAGTCGTGCCGGTATGGATCTATCACCATCCGAGAATCTACTGATCAATCTATCAGTAATTCTTAATCAGCCCTGGCCAGAGACTTATGGTAATGACCAACCGATCACTGTGCGATATCAACTCCCTATACCGGGAGAGACGAATCCCTAACAGTCACTCACTGCCTCCACGTGGCTCGGGACTGTGCCCAACTAAAACCTGTTTGCACGACTCCTTTTAACCGTGGTAGGGTAGTAATCAAAGCACAATGGGAACTCACACGAGACAAATGACAACTTTAAGTCAACGGACTATCTGCACACATGTCACCTGATAACTGCTATCTGACGTTAGGTATAAATACCATCCAGTCAGTTCTCGGTGAGTCCTGTCCGGTGTACTCACACCCAGTAAGCATCTATATACAATCTTAGGTGCACTCCACCAATGGCTGCGGGACCAATCCATCGTCCCTCCTCAGGGTCTAGATATGTATACACCAGTCTACTCCGGAGTATCGATGCCCAGTCTCGATACTCCTGCGACCAGGGACATCTAAGGATGTGCCTATTGACTATCCAGCTCCCATTAGTATGACTGCCATCATAACGCCGGAAATCAGGCAAACACCCTATGGGCTTAATCAACACGTATATATATATATATATATATATATATATATATATATATGAATACTACGCAAAATATATCATATGTTAAGATAAAGACAAACCAAATAGCGTACTATTATATTAAGCAAGACTGTTATGTACATACATATCCCCAGTAACCTATACAATGAAGGCCTCTAGGGCATATATATCCAACAATCTCCCACTTGCACTAGGGCCCATATTTGGAGTAATGAGTACCCACTGTCTTCACTATATCCAGTTGCTGGAGTACCGCATGCCCAACATCTCAAACAGCCTCTCGAACTGAACTTGAAGAATGGCCTTTGTGAATGGATCTGCCGTGTTGTCTTTTGTATCCACTCTCCGTATCTCGATCTCCCGACGATCAACGATCTCCCTGATCAGGTGAAAACGCCTTAAGATATGCCTGGATTTCTGATGTGACCTGAGTTCCTTTGCCAATGCTACGGCCCCATTATTATCACAATACAAAGGTATTGGATTGGCAATGGACGGAACCACCTGAAGTTCAGAAATGAACTTCCTCATCCAGACAGCCTCTTTTGCGGCTTCACTAGCAGCTATATTCTCAGCCTCCATAGTTGAGTCTGCGACGGTATCCTGTTTGGAACTCTTCCAACATACCGCCCCTCCATTGAGGGTAAACACAAAACCCGAAATGGATTTAGAATCATCTTTGTCACTTTGGAAGCCGGAGTCGGTAAAAGCCTCTACCTGGAGGTCCCCATTACCGTAAATCAAGAGCATCTCCTTAGTCCTTCTCAGGTACTTGAGAATGTTCTTTACCGCTATCCAATGTTTCTCACCTGGGTTAGACTGATACCTGCTTACCACACCAAGTGCGTAAGCTACATCCGGTCTTGTACATAACATCGCATACATTATAGATCCTACCGCCGAAGCGTAGGGTAAAATGCTCATGTGATCCCTATCTTCATCAGTCTTTGGAGACATCTCTTTGGAGAGGGTGATCCCGTGACAAGCGGGCATGTTACCGCGCTTGGAATCTTCCATACTAAACCTCTTTAGTATAGTGTCAATATACCTGGACTGTGAAAGTCCCAACATTCTATTAGATCTATCACGATAGATCTTAATGCCCAAAATGTAGGTTGCATCACCCAAGTCTTTCATGGAGAATTTCTGTAACAAGAAGAGCTTTACTGATTGTAGCATAGGGACATCATTCCCTATCAGTAGTATGTCGTCGACGTACAAAACGAGGAAGACTACTGCTCCTTCTACAATCTTCCTATAAATACATGGTTCATCTATATTTTCGATAAAGTCAAACTCTTTGACTGTCTCATCAAAGCAGATGTTCCAACTTCGCGATACTTTCTTTAATCCATAAATGGATTTAAGCAACCTGCACACTCTTCCGCTACTCCCACTATCTAAGAAACCTTCTGGTTGATCCATATAAACACTCTCTTCTAAATGTCCATTTAAAAAAGCTGTTTTTACGTCCATCTGCCAGATTTGATAGTCATGGAAGGCAGCAATGGCAAGCAGGATCCGAATGGATTTAAGCATAGCTACAGGTGAAAATGTTTCATCATAGTCCAATCCTGGTCTTTGACGAAAACCTTTTGCAACGAGTCTAGCTTTGTAGGTTTCCTCTTGTCCAAGTGCACCAATCTTCTTTTTGAAGATCCATTTGCATCCAACTGGTTTCACTCCAGGAGGAGCAACTTCTAAAGTCCATACTTTATTGGTGTACATAGATTTCATTTCGGATCTCATAGTATCCAGCCACTTCATTGAGTCAATACTCGTGATAGCCTGCTGAAAACTTGTAGGCTCATCATCATCGATGATGCAATCCTCTCGATCCCCATCTAGAAGAAAACCATAGTATCTCTCTGGAGGATGAGAAAGCCTACTAGATCTGCGGAGTGGCGTTGGTTCGTCATGTTCTATTGAAATCTGAGGTTCTTCTAAGTCCTCGGTAGCAGTTTGAGGTTCTGGAATTTCTTCCAGCTCTACCGCGCTCCCACTAATTTCTTTTGCAAGAAATTCGCTTTCTAAGAAGACAATGTGGCGAGTGACAAACACCTTTTATTCTTCAGTGTGGTAGACCATGTACCCCCTTGAATGTTTGTGGTATCCTACAAACTTGCACAAAACCGATCGTGACTCGAGCTTGTCAGGTTTATGCTTTTTAACATATGCCAGGCACCCCCATATCATAATATACTTGAGATATGGTCTCTTCCCGCTCCACATTTCATATGGAGTGGTAGGCACAGACTTAGTTGGAACTCTATTCAATAAGTATGACGCTGATTCTAGAGCAAATCCCTAGAAGGAAAGTGGTAACTCAGCACTACTCATCATTGAACACACCATATCTAATAGCGTGCGATTCCTCCTTTCTGATACACCATTATGCTGAGGTGTATAAGGAGGAGTAAGCTGTGAGAGAATTCCATTCTCTTTTAAGTATTCAAGGAAACTGGTATTTAAGTATTCTCCACATCGATCAGATCGAAGTGTCTTGATGCTTTTACCAGTTTGTTTCTCTACTTCATTTTTATACTCCTTAAACTTCTCAAAGGTCTCTGATTTATGTTTCATTAAGAACACATGTCCATACCTAGAGAAGTCATCAGTAAAAGTGATGAAGTAGGAGTGACCGCTTCGTGCATGCGTAAACATTGGACCACATACATCACTGTGTACAAGTCCCAAGAGTTCAGTAGCTCTTGCTCCGTGTCCGGAGAATGGAGATTTGGTCATTTTTCCTTTGATACATGATTGACAAGTTGCATATGATGAATATTCAAACGGATCTAGTTATCCATCTTTATGTAACTTAGTCAACCTTGTTTCGTTTATATGACCAAGTCTACAATGCCATAAGAAGGCTTGATTTGAATCTGGAGCCTTTCTTTTAAGTGTGTTTTGAATATTGAAAATTCGAGGTTGATTAAGTATGTATATGCCGTTTTCCAGTGTGCCATACCCAATCAGTTCTTGATTTAGGAGAATGTTCATGACATTACTTTCAAGCGAAAAATTATATCCTTCATTAGACAACAAAGATACTGATATAATATTACAAAGCATACTGGGAATACAAAAACAGCTGTACAACACCAAAATGTGCCCACTAGTCAACCCTAGGTGATACTCCCCTATTGCAACAGCATCTATATGCATTCCATTGCCCATCCGGAGAGTCATATCACCTGTCCCCAGTACTCTACTATTTCTCAGATCCTGCAATGAATTACAGATGTGAGAACTAGAACCGGTATCAAGTACCCATGAAGTAGAGTTTACTGAATGACAATATTCGATTACGAACACACCTGAAGCAGAAGCAACCGCTTGCTTCGTGTCCTTTACCTTGATGGCCATACAGTCCTTCTTCCAGTGCCCTTGCTTGTGACAATAATGGCATTCATTTATATCCTCTTTCACCCTTCCTGCCTTGTTCTTTCCCTGCACCTTCTTGACCCCACCTTTCGGTTTGGTGGCTTTCATCTTCTTCTTCCCTTTAGCTTTTGCTTTAGATTTAGAAGAGGATGATTGGACAACATACAGAACGGGGGTCTTCTCCTTTTTGAAGGAGGTCTCTTCTACCCTCAACATGTTGAGGAGCTTTGGAAGATCAGCTTCCATGTCATGCATGTTGAAGCTAAGCACGAACTGAGAGAAGTTGTGGGGAAGGGACTGCAAAATCAAGTCGATATACAAATCATTTTCTAGCACGCATCCCAGGTTTATGAGTTCCTCAATGAGGCTGATCATTTTAAGGACGTGCTCTCCTACAGGCGATCCTGGAGCTAACCTCATCTGGAAGAGTTTCCTTGAGGTCTCGTACCTTGCGATACGGGAGTGTTCTCCATATAATTCCTTTACATGGAGGAAGATGGATACAATATCCATACTCTCGTGCTGTTTCTGGAGTTCATTGTTCATGGACGCCAGCATGATACACTTAGCTCGCCCACAATCCAGATCCCAAGTTTTGCGAACTTCCTTGTCCACAACTGAGGAATCTGGTCCAGGGATAAGGGGAGGAACAGCAGTGGTAACATATGCTACTTTGTCATAAATCAGTGCAATGTTGACGTTCCTTAGCCAATCTTTATAGTTCTGTCCGGTCAGTATATTTTTCTCAAGTAATAGTTTTAGTCCTGTCATGGTAGCTGCTAGAAAGAGAGAAAAGAAAACACTCAGTATATGCTTCTTGCAAGTTTAGATTGGTTATTAGTTTATCTAAACAGGATGGCTCCCACTGTTCCCTCAAATCCTTCTTCAAAACCTAAAAGAAGAACTAGTGTCACGACCCGCAGGGTACGGAACGTGACTGGCACTTAAGTTTACGAAACGTCTAAAGACGTCCGTAAAATAAGTAAGCCAAAGCCCAGAAAACAAAACCAATTAAGCAAAAGAATGAAGGAAAACCAATCCATTGAAAGCGAGTTTATCAAATAAGTCATGGAAAACCCTTTTTTTAAAAACAATACCAATTTTTCCGAAAATTTCGGCAGAGTCTCCTTTGTAAATACTGGCCCCCAAAATGGGTACAACAAAAATATATATGAATCCAACAAAATAGGGCATCCCCAAGCGGGAGCTAGCTCTTCGCCATAAGGCGGTCACAAATCCCACGCAATATAAAATGACAACAAGCAAAATAATCATAATGAAGCATAAGAAAACAGCATGTCGACTCAAGTGAGCTCGACCCCAAAATACAGCATAAAAAGTCCACAAACCTTACAGTCTCATCTCTAGGTCAATATACAATAATGCTGGTAGATACAGTAGATGGAGTGTACTAGATACAAAGAATATACAAGGTGGTACAAAAATAATGATATAACCCACCTAGGAGCAAAACCTCGAGTCCAGGCAAAGGAGGCAAAAGAACAAGTGCGCCCGCCGCTACTGTACTGACGGAGCGGACCTGCAAAAGGATGTGGCACAACGGGGGTGAGTTGCCAACTCGTGAGTAATAAATAACATCTACAAAGGCTATCGCATGCATGCACACAAGCATCCTAGCATCTAAAATACAGGTATGACTGGATGCACTAGCAGGTGTGTATACAACATCAGTGTACTAATATGTATGCAACATGAATATCTGAGGTCTCAATAGGTATATATATAAGAAACATTTTATCTCTTTTTGTTTTTGAAACTCTTTTAGAATGCCAGCATAATACTCAAAGAATCGACGAGAACCGGTGTCCAGCAACGACACCTAAAAGCTATCTCAAATCTCATAAATCCATGTCATAGTGTCTCTGGCATCAGCCATCCGGCTGACCCATCTCAATATCAATATCTCATCCTCTCACGGCCCCGGTCGGTATCCTCTGGATATCCGCCGTGCCCAATGAAGTCACCGGTAGGTAATCCGTCCCCTACCAGGCTCATCGTCAGCACCACGAGCTTCTTGCCCCGGGGTACCCTACCGGGCCCACCATGTACCCGTGACGGTTCCTCCACTCCTCGACACGGATCTCGAAAACCACAGCAAACTCATGGTGGACGACACTTACATCACTAGAAAACCGCAATTTACATATTTTAAAAATATAATAAGTTTAGAAATTTTGCGGCTTTCCCCCGAAATCCAGAAATATCATAAAATCTCAAGAAATCCTCATAAGTGCATATATCAATGGTGATGAATGCATATGGTATCAATAATTAAGCTACGATGTATGATTAATAGACTAGGCATGAACAAATAATATGATGAGGTACATGCACATGAATAGCAATCCTACGATTTCATTTTAAGGAAGTAAAGGCAATAGCACAAGTTTAATTATCAATTAGTAAAAGGTTTAAATTTAAAGGTTATCTAGTGTGGTGGCATGGCAATTACCAGGGTGTGTGTGTAAGCATGAATAGTGCTCGTGCTGCATATAAAAACCCTGGCAATGGTGCAGGTGTCCTATAAAATGGTTTCGTATAGGTATGTCAATATAGGGTATGAATGTAGCAAATAATCATACAGGTATTACACCCCTAATTACTAACATTACTAAGAATCTTTTAAGTTACTAAAACTATCGGGCGGCTTACGCCATCCAACGATAGTCCCCCGTAGATGTTACATCTACTCACCGGAATCCCTGGCTAGCTGTGTCCAATCACCGCTTTCCCCTTTCGTGCCGCGTCTGACGTCTCCGCGACCGAACCTGGAATTTACATCAATACCAAACATAAGGTTACATATCAAGAATGACGCAAAACCCAAACGAAACTACTAATGTTCACTAGCTAGGTACAACGTGCACAGGGTGCGCGGAACATACGCGAAAATCGCAAAAACTGTCAAAAAACGCCGATTTGGTCACCCGGCAAAACTAAAACCCGACTACTCAAAAATCCGCACACACACATCCTAAACGTCATAGGATAAGCCAACACAATCATCAAGATGTCGAAAATAATCCATCACATAATTTTTATAACAAAACTAGTAAGCAGTTACATTCCAAAAATCGGTGCAACATCGCCGATTTGCTACAAGGACTACTATCAAGCTTGAACAACCAACCACACTACAAGCAATCTACAAACACTATAATTACAACACATTAGCAATGATTCAAAACCTATTTTCCATAAACAACCATTACTTGAATTTATAACCTAGCAAATCTTAATCCGAACTATATATGAAAACCTTAAATTAACACTAATTTATAGCCCAATTAGCAAGTTAACCTCCTAGATTAGGTTAGCAAAACAACTAGATAACAAATTATATTTAATCAACTAAATAATGGTTTCTAAACCCTAATTCAATTCAAACCATTCACTTTAAGAAAACAAGATTAGAAATTAGCAATGAAATTTAACACTAAAACAATTTCATTCAAGAAATCAAACCATAAGTATTTAAATGGGTCAAAATTATACCTCAATTTTTTTAGAGATCTAGCATGTGATTTGCCTCTAAGGATGGCTTCCTAGCTCCAAGATTCAAGCAAGAATGGCTAGGGATAAATGATAGCATAAGGATTTTGTTTGAATTTTTGAATAAATTATGGATTTTGATGTGTTTTTTGAAGAAATTTGAAGAAAATGAAAAGAAAAGAGATGAAGAGGAGGGGGAGCAGGTTTCAGCCAGAGAAGAGGAAGGGGGAGGGTGTGGGTGTGTGGGAATAGTCATTAGTCAACTCCCCCAAAAGTCAAAACACCATACTTCAACAAACTATTTTTAAAATAAATTCACAAACAACCAATTCAACACATGAAAGAAAAACCAAGGTGAGGCCAGAAATTTCTGGACCTGATCAAGGTGGGGCTGTCCTAGGGCTGAGGGTAGAGAGAGAGGGGTTTTACAAAAGAAATTTTATGCAAAAAGACCCCCTACAAGTCAAAAATTGCAAGTTTTAGC
Organism: Agapanthus africanus; assembly: GCA_030015575.1. Classification (NCBI taxonomy): domain Eukaryota; kingdom Viridiplantae; phylum Streptophyta; class Magnoliopsida; order Asparagales; family Amaryllidaceae; genus Agapanthus; species Agapanthus africanus. The sequence goes on along the minus strand of JASDDO010000026.1, from coordinate 508,932,924 downwards.
TTAAAATTCAATAAATTCGTTTCCTATCATAAAAATTAGTTAAAAATCAAAATAAAATACTAAAAATTTATGTTACAACTAGATTTTAATTAACATAATTTTAAAGATTAAAATTAGCCCGGAAAAATTTGTATTTATCGCTAAATTAATGTATTTTCTTACCGGCTTAAAATAATATTAAAAAATTGAAAAATAGGGAAATTTTTTTAAATGACCAAAAATTTATAAGTAACTCATTAGTTACTAAAAACTAGCAATTAGCTATCCAAATTAGTTATAATTAGACCTAAACTGCAAAATAGCAAAAAAGACGATTTACGGAAAAATACCAAATTTTCACCGATTTTCGGGAAAACACCAAAACGACTTTTCAAGGCGTTACAATCTTCCCCCCTTAAAGAAATTTGGTCCCCGAATTTAAAAATATAACTACGCGTACCATCAAAGAGATGGGGATATTTCTTCCTCATCTCGTCCTCGGTCTCCCAGGTGACCTCCTCGCTGCTCGGGCCACGCCAAAGAACCTTGACGGTCGGTATAACTTTCGATCTCAATTCCTTCACCTGCCGATCTAGGATGATCACCGGCTGCTCTGCAAAAGAAGTTCGTGCTCTATATGGACTGTCGGGTGCTGAATCGCATGCGAAGGGTCGTGAAGGTACTTGCGGAGCATCGAAACATGGAAGACGGGGTGAACATCGGGAAAGCTGGGTGGAAGAGCCAAACGATATGCAACTGCGCCGACACGCTCGAGAATCTCGAAGGGACCCACAAATCTGGGACTAAGCTTTCTTTTTTGGCCAAATCGCATCACGCCCTTCATCGGAGAGACCCTCAGAAAAACAAGATCGCCAATAGCGAACTCTAGCCTGCGACGGCGCCTATCTGCATACGATTTCTGCCTACTCTGAGCCGCTCTCATCTAGTCTCGGATCAACTGTATCTTCGCTGTCGTCTCCTCAACAAGCTGCGGCCCCAAAATACTGCTATCGCTGAGCTCTGTCCAACAGACGGGCGATCTGCATCTCCCCCCATACAATGCCTCGAAAGGTGCCATCTGAATAGTATCCTGAATCTGTTGTTGTAGGAGAACTCCACTAAAGGTAATTGATGATCCCAGCTACCACCAAAGTCCAAAACGCACGCTCGGAGTATGTCCTCAAGAGTCCGAATGGTCCGCTCTGACTGGCCGTCGGTCTCCGGATGAAATGCTGTGCTGAAACTCAAACGGGTGCCCAATGCCTCCTGAAGTCTCTGCCATAGTCGGCTGGTAAAATGGGTGCCTCTGTCGGACACGATACACGTCGGGACTCCATGCAGTCGTACGATCTCGTCGATGAAAATCTGGGCATACTGAGCAAAACCGAAAGTCGTCTTCACTGGCAGGAAGTGAGCCTCTTTCGTCAATCGATCCACGATCACCCAAATGGAGTCGTACGCTCAACTGGTCCTGGGTAGACCCACAATGAAGTCCATAGAAATCTGCTCCTATTTCCACTCCGGAATGGGCAAAGGCTGCAACTTTCCTGCTGGCCTCTGGTGCTCGGCCTTGACTTGCTGACAAGTCAGGCATCTCGATACGAAGTCTGTGACGTCCCTCTTCATCCCCTCCTACCAAAAGACATCTCTCAAATCGCGGTACATCTTAGTGGAACCCGGATGAACGCTGTATGTCGATCTATGCGCCTCCTCAAGAATCTCACGTCGTAGTCCCTCAGAATCTGGTACGCACAATCAAGTCCCAAATCGCAGTACTCCCTGATCATCGATCACGAACTCGGAATCTCTGCCCTGCCTGATCTGCTCCATGATCTCTGAAAGACGGTCATCACTGGGCTGTGCCTCTCGAATACGGTCAAGTAACTGCGGACGTGCACGAACATGCACAAGCTATCCCCCTGTCGGAGTGAACTCGAACTCAACTCGGTTGTCGCATAAAATCTACCAATCTGCTGACGATTGCCTTTGCTCTGCGCGCAAACAAGATAGACTACCCCCGGGCCTTCCGCTCAAAGCATCCGCCACTACATTAGCCTTGCCCGGTGATACAAAATCTCGCAATCGTAGTCCTTTACTAGTTCCATCCAACGGCGCTATCTGAGATTCAGGTCTCGCTGCTGAAATATGTACTTTAAGCTCTTGTGATCGGTGAATATCTGACACGACTCGCCGTATAGGTAATGTCGCCAAATCTTCAGTGCAAAGACCACTGCAGCCATCTCCAAATCATGAGTGGGGTAGTTCTGTTCATGCTTCTTCAACTGCCGAGAAGCATAAGCGATCACCCGGCCATGCTGCATCAATACGCATCCTAATCCCACTCGCGAAGCATCACAGTAGACAACAAATCCGCCTGATCCCGAAGGCAAAGATAATACCGGCGCCGTAGTCAAACAAGTCCGTAGCTGCTGAAAACTGCGCTCGCACTCCTCTGTCCAGACGAAAGGAACTCCCTTCCGGGTCAAACCGGTCAACGGTGCAGCTATACGGGAGAAGTCCTGAACAAAACGCCTGTAGTAGCCTGCCGGGCCTAGAAAACTACGGATCTCAGTAACCGATGTAGGTCGGGGCCACTGCTGAACAGCCTCAATCTTCTTCGGGTCCACACAAATGCCGTCTCTCGTAACCACGTGACCCAAGAATCCGACGCTGTCCAGCCAGAACGCACACTTGGAGAACTTTGCGAACAGCTGGTGCTCCCTCAGAGTCTGTAACGTAATCCGCAAGTGCTGCTCGTGCTCCTCTCTGCTCCGGGAGTACACCAAGATATCGTCGATAAACACAATGATGAACAAGTCAAGATATGGCCTGAATGTACGGTTCATCAAATCCATGAATGCTGCTGGGGCGTTGGTGAGTCCGAACGACATCACCAAAAACTCGTAGTGGCCGTAGCGCGTGCGGAAAGCTGTCCTCGGTATATCCTCCTGTCGAACTCGCAGCTGATGGTATCCTGATCGCAAGTCGATCCTCGAAAAATACCCTGCACCCTGAAGCTGGTCGAACAAATCATCAATGCGTGGCAACGGATATCTGTTCCGAACAGTAACTCTGTTCAGCTGGCGGTAGTCGATACATAAGCGCAAACTTCCATCCTTCTTCTTGACAAACAGGACCGGAGCACCCCACGGAGAAACACTCGGTCGAATAATCCCCTTATCTAACAAATCCTGCAACTGATCCTTCAGCTCTCGAAGCTCTGCCGGGGCCATCCGATAAGGCGGTATAGAAATAGGCCCCGAACCGGGAATCAAATCAATGCAGAACTCAACATCGCGCTCAGGCGGTAGCCCAGGTATCTCATCAGGGAAAACATCAGGGAACTCACAAACTACCGGGACCCGGTCTAACAGAACCTCTGCAGCTCGAGTATCACAAATAAATGCTAAGAATCCCTGACATCCCTTCCGCAAGAGCTGACCAGCGCGAAGGGACGAAATTAAGCTGGGAAGGGTGACACTGCGGTCTCCCTGAATAACGAGGACTGGCTCTCCCGGAAAGCTAAATCTGACTGCCTTCTCACGGCAGTCCACCGAAGCATAACAAGTGGCTAGCCAATCCATGCCCAGAAGCACATCAAAGTCCAATATATCGAGGAGAATCAAATCAACCGACGAATCCCTCTCCCCGATACGAACGGAACACAATCGAAACACAAAATGAGCGACAAACGACTCGCCTACCGGAGTAACAACAACAAGCGGATGATCTAACGACGACGACTCATGGCCCAACATCGGTGCAAAGTGTGTAGAGACGTACGAATGTGTGGAACCTGGGTCAAATAATACCCGTGCGTCGAAAGAACAAACTGGCAAGGTACCTGTCACAACGGCATTGGATGCCTGCGCATCCTGCGGTGTCAAAGCAAATACTCGGGCCTGTCCTCCACTGATAGCGGGCTGACCTCGACCTCGGCCTCTGCCTCCTCGTCCTCTCTGAACAGGACCGCCGCGTCCACGGCCTCTGGGTGCACCTAACTGGCGTGGAGCATCGCCGGTGGTAGGAAGTAGGGCTCTCTGAGGAGGGGGTGGTGATGGCGGTAGGGTCACATGCGGAACTGTCGCTGCTCCCTGTCGTCTCGCCGGACAGTCTCTGACAAGATGATGCAAACTCCCGCACCCAAAACACCCTGGCGACGGCTGCTGTCCCTGTGGATAAGAACCACATAACTGTCCCCGCCCAAATCCTCTGCCAGGCCTATCTCTCGGAAAGAATCTGGCGCGCTGCCTCTGAGACGGTATCTCGGTGCGAATCCTCTTCGGCCCAGAAACGGCCGAAGTCTGTGATATGCGTGCCTCCATCTGCAATGCCGTATCCATAGCAGCTGAATAAGTGTCGTAGTGCTGGGCACCAATGGCAAGCTATAGCTGGACATCAAGTCCCTGTACGAACCTCTTCACCATCTTCTCTTCGGTATCCACCAAATACGGAGCATATCGGGATAACTGTGTAAACTGGATGTCATACTCAGACACCGTCATCCCAGGTGTCTTGACTAAGGCCTCGAAGCTGCGAGCTCTGGCGTCACGAACGCTCTCTGGGAGGAAACGAGCTAGAAAGATCGCTGTAAACTCGACCCAAGTCATAGGCGGTAGACCTGCAGCTCGACCTCTCAAGACTGACTCCCACCATGTCTGCGCAAGACCCTCTAGTCGGAAACTCGCAAGCTCTACCCATCGATCATCCAAACATCTCAGCGAACGGCAGATCCTGGCTAAACTGTCAAGGAACGTCTGTGGGTCCTCCGCTGCCTCGGTGCCGGTGAATACTGGAAGTCTCAGCCTCATGAAATCCTGTAGTGAAACCGGAATGGCCACGGTGGTAGTAGTAGGAGCAGGTATCAAGGTCGTCTGTGATGTAGTAGGTACGTCATCCGGCCTCGGTGTACGACTGGCTGCAACTAGGGATCCTACCATCTGACGTAGCTCCTGCATGCCTCCCATCATCTGTCGCAACTCCTCCATACCAGTATCGAGCCTATCCATACGGCCTGGGGAAGGTGGATGGTCTGTCCCTGCGGCGTAGGCATACCACCCTGCTCAGTCCTAGTCTCGGACGAGCCAGCTCGAATCTCGTCTCTGGCGGCAGCCCTCTGTGCCCTCGTAGCCTTCGGCGGCATAGTGGCTGTTACAGGAAAACGGATAGTAAGAACTGTTAGTGTATATGCCCTAGAGGCCATTACTGTATCATACTAGTTTGTATATTACTTAATGGATGCTTGGGATATTCACCTTGTATATACAATCTTGCTCAAAATAGTAGTATGCTACTTGGTTTGTTTCTACTTCAATGTGTACTTGTGTTTATTTCAGTATATCACTTATACGCATTAGTGGAGCCCTTAGGATCTTTGCTTGATTACCAGCGTTGTGATGGCAGTCACACTAGTGGGGGCTGGGTAATCTATAAGCACATCCTTATTCAGGTCCCTGGTCGCAGGACTATCGAGACAGGGCATCGATACTCCGGAGTAGACCAGCGCATGCGCTTCTCATCCCAGTGTGGGAGACGGTCTGTCCCACAGCCGTCAGTACGTCGTACTTGAGATAGTATGCGGGTGCTCGTTAGGTTACGGGTACACTGGACAGGACTCGTCGGGAACTGACTAGTTGGTATTATACCTATCGTCAGTTATCAGTTCCCAGGTGATATGAGTACAGCTTAGTCCGCTGACTTGACACTGTCACTTCGCCTCGGGTGTGTTCCCACTGTACTTTGATCACTACCCTACCACGGCTCAAAGGAGTCGTGCAAACAGGTGGTGGTTGGGTGCAGTCCCGAAGCACTTGGAGGCAGTGACGGTTAGATAGGATTCGTCTCTCCCGGTATTGGGGGTTGACATCGCGCTGTGTCTAGGAGAGCCATTACACGAGTAGTCCCTGGCCAGGGCAAACGAGATATACTGGTAGGTTTCCAGTGTTATCTCAGGGTGTATTGGGCTTCACTCCGGCACGACTTGTACCGCTATTGGGGGACTGACGTTTACCGCCCCCTAGGCCCGCCATGCGATGTATCAGACGAACAGACCGGACTGTACGGAGAATGTCACACTCAGGCTCAGTAGGAGTTCAGATGGGTTTCGCCTCGTCGGTCTTCTTGTCGGCATTACCTGGGGACCGTTACGCACAGCTAGTGCCGCTTGCGGTCTGTGGTTAAACCCACTGCCAGCGTAGTGTCGAGTCTTTAGAGTCCCACACAGAAAGCTTTTCGCCTTTAGGCAAAAGAGTAGAGGTCGCATGGTATTGCGACAGGTCGCATGGTTTTGCGACAGGGTTCGGTCACATCCATGCACTTGTGCACGTACAGTGTCCGGACAGTTTACACTAGCGGGCTTTGGTTTAAGCCAGATCCTAGTGTACCTTATGGGATTGGATTTATCCAGTTTGCATTCGTGTTCCTCGGAACGCGGATGCGGGTGTGTATGCACAGTTGACAGGGAGGCAGAGGCTGCGGATTCTCATTAGGGTTGTTGACAGTTGACCGTTGACTATTTGACTTTATGCTCAACCCTATTGAGAATATGATATGTGATTGACTATTATATTAATTAAGTATTATGGTGATATGGTTGTTGACTTGTTGACTTTTGTTGACTTGTTGATTTTGTTGACTTGTTGACTTTTGTTGACTTGTTGACCGGTTGACTAGGCTTGACTAGTTGACCATCATGATAACCATGGTTATCATTTCATGCCAAAGACTTTTTCTTGCTTGCTCATTTGAGTAAAATGAGTGCATGACATGATAAGGTTATGGTTGCTTCTAACCATCACATAAGACTTTTTTGATATGATGAGTTATGATCACTTTGGATTATGAGAGGGTGAAAGACAAAAGAGTTGCTCATTCTTTCTTGCTCATTCTCTCTCTTGTTCTTGAGCTCTCCTCTTGTTCTCACCCTCAACCTCTTGCTCCCTCTCTTGATCTATGGTTCTCTTGTCTCATGAGTTGAGAATCAAGAACCATAGATAAAATCCCATTCTAAATCATCTCTACTCATTCTAGTTCACTAGGTTTAGCAAACCAAGTGAACTAGTTTCTTCAAAGAACGAAGAAGGAGCTAAAGGTTGGAGCTTTCAAGTGGATCTATCTTCGGCGTACGGAGACAACGAGAAGGAGCCATCGAACCATCATCGGAGCTTGAAGAGAAGGAGTTCAAGTTTAGGTATAACCATCTTCATCCGAGTAGCTAAATATCTTTAGCTTAGTTTGCTAGTTTTAGTTTAGGTAAAGATCCCGACCTAGCTTAGTCCATGTTGCCTCTTGCGTTAAAATTTTGATTTTATACCGTTTCCGCCTCCCCGTAAGAACCGGGGGTCGCAACGTGGACTTACAGTGGTATCAGAGCCTAACTAAACTTAAACTAGCTTGGTAGTGAAGTGTAACGAAGTTCGGAACCGGAAAAATCCAAAAACCAAACTTTTACAAAAACTGAGTTTCTGTTGAATTTTTTTTGGCTCAAAATGAAAAAATTTACACTTGTAAATTCGGCTCAGGGTTTTGTGTGAACACCCAAGAAAAACGATACAGTAATTCGTCCAAACCGCCGCCCTTCCTCCGCGCGAGCTAGGCATCCGCCGCGGAACCGCCGCGCTTTGTCGTCTTCTGTGCATCGTTTTTCGTGCAGTGTGTGTCTGTGTTGGTTTTGGGATTTTTGGAATATATTATATGTGCCCAGATTTTCCAGAAAAGAAATTTCCTTTTGGGGTCCTATAATTCCGTATTTTTTCCGAACTTCACTGCACTTTGACTATGATGGTTATATCTGTGATGTTTGCATGTATTGAACGTCGGCTAATCGCTATAAGTCGATTGGTCGGGGTTATACATGATCTGTAATGTGCTGGAATGTGTATATAAATATGTTGGATTGTCGCGGGTGAATAGCCGGGGGTTGTGAGACGAGAGTTTTCTTTTCTTGCAATTCATGTAAATTTGTAAATTGATGTAATAATTATTTGTATGGCCGCACAACCGGGTCGCGGTTGTAGCCGTCATTGTATAATTTCTTTTTACTGTTTTTGCTCCTAGGATAGACCCATGGAGGGGTGCACAAACTACCGGGTATGCCGAAGTGTCGAGTGGCCTACTCATGGAGATGAGGGAGGTTGCTACGCTTCGGGTACTTGGCGGGTAGTTTGCCGCACCCGTAGGGGTCTTGGGTGGGGTATTGGCTATTCACCGCGACCGTGTTATCTGTTTTTTGTTACAGGCTCGTACAAATTACAGATTGCTAGTATATCCAATGTATTTATCTGTGATCTGAAATGTTTATCATTGCAGTATATCTATATATGATATTATTTAGGCGTTGCTTATGTTTTACAGACGCGCTAGCCCACCCCCCGCTCTGTCGTTAGTTAAGTAACCTAACGGGTAATGACGGGGCCCCGTGGCGAATGCGAATGGCATAAGCGTACGTCATATTTTGGTTGTTTTCTGCAATGGTAGGTTTAAATGATGGGACGCATTAAAAGAACTAATGCAAGAATATCACGCATTAAAAGAACTAATGCAAGATAATAAACCAAGTTAAAGTCGTTGGAACACTTTCGAAAAACCACTCGGTTCTTTTCAAAAACAACTTTTAAATGCGGAGCTTGAGCCACTCCTTTTAAAAGCTATCTCGTTCCATCGACCAAATCAAGTTCACTACGTTCACGGTTTTGCCAAAACCATTCGTAGCCCTCCGTCGTTTCGTATGAATATTCAATAGTATTCAAGCTGTGTTTGTTGACCTTCGTCAAGGCATAGTGATTGGTAGCTATTGGGTATTCATATGTAGCATAGATAGATGCGTTGGTTTGGGACGTTCGCATTACCTTGTTGACCTTCGTCAAGGGTATATACGGATGGATTCAAATTAACCTGGATAATGACGGGCAGAACTTGACATGTGACTTATGATTTGTTGACCTTCGTCAAGGTCATAAGAGCATGGGGCAAAAATCCACATCGGGAGTTTCATAAGTACTGAAACTTGCTAGATTTGCATACCATTTGGAGTGTGATGATTCTGGTAGGATTCCTTCAGTTTCGTCACGCGATGATATTTGGATCCCGATCCTACTGTGAGTATATGCTACTCCTCGGGAAATTTCTCACTTAACGATCAATGCTATAAACCTAGTAGGTGCCTAGAAAGGTGTTAGCGGGGCTACGCCCCCAGGGAAAAGAGGTTCTCTAATTAAGGAACTTCGCGAAAGCGTTGGAAAACCTCCCTCGAAGTACCGACACCGGCCTGGCTGAACGGTTAAGCAAGTATTGTACGGTGGGATTGATCCTGACTAATTCTTCCTTTATGGTTTGAGGAGGGATTCGAGAAACAGTGGGAGCCATCCTGTTTAGACAAACTAAAAACCACTCTAAACTTGCAAGAGCATCATGCTGAGTGTTTCTTCTTCTCTCTCCTAATTGCAGCGACCATTCAACATGACTGGACTTAAGTTACTCCTAGATAAAAACAAACTGACAGGGCCAAACTACAAAAATTGGCTCAGGAATGTCAAGATAGCAATCACTTATGACAAGCTGGGGTATCTTCTTACCACCAAAGCTCCCCCTGTCCCTGGTCCAACTTCCAGCGTCGCGGATAAGGAAATCCGCAAGACTTGGGAGATTGATAGCGCGAAGGCCAAGTGCCTCCTGCTTGCCTCGATGGACAACGAACATCAGAGGAGGCATGAGAATATGGACATGGAGTCCATATTGCTCCATACAAAAGAACTGTATGGAGAGCAATCACGTATCGCAAGATACGAAGCGTCGAAAAAGTTGTTTTCGACAAGAATGGCCGTCGGATCATCAGTAGCCGAGCACGTGCTAAAGATGATCGGCTACATTGAGGAGCTCGCTGACCTAGGGATCACATTAGAGAGTGAGCTATATACGGATATAGTTCTCCAGTCCCTTCCTTCCACTTACGCCCAGTTTATACTGAACTTCAACCTACAAGAAAAAGAGGTTGAACTATCAGAGCTCCTCAACATGCTGAGGAGCGCAGAGGGCACCCTACAGAAAGGTAGGGAAACATCCACTTTGTTTGTAGGAGGATCATCTTCTTCTAGGTCCAAGGCGAAAGCCAAGGGAAATAAGAAGAAGGCCCCCGCCAAACCAAGGGGCGGTGTTAGTAAAGTGGATACGAAGGGAAAAGCAAAAGCAACAAAGATAGCGGGGAAGCTTGTGGATAAGGAAGAATGCTTCTATTGTCATAAGAAAGGACACTGGAAGAATGATTGCAGGGCCTGGAAGGCCAGAACACAGGAATTGAAGCAGGTTGCAGCTTCAGCTTCAGGTGTGTATGTTATTGAAAACTGTCTTTCAATAAACTCTACTTCCTGGGTATTGGATACCGGATCAGGATCTCATATCTGTAATTCTTTGCAGGCGTTGAGAAACCGTAGGGTTTTGAAGGCAGGTGACATGACCCTCAGAGTTGCAAACGGAGCTAGCATGGATGCTAAAGCCGTGGGGGACTATCACCTGGGAATGTCAGATGGACATGTTTTGGTTTTGCGTAATTGCTTTTTTGTACCCAACGCAACTTGTAATATCATTTCTGTATCTTTAGTTTCTAAAGAAGGTTATGAATTTGCGTTTGTAAGTAATGTTGTAAACATTCACCTTAATCAAGTTCTGATTGGGTCAGGTACATTGAGTAATGGTATATACGTGTTAAACCAACCACAGATTTTCAACGTCCAGAATACACACAAAAGAAAGTCTCCAGAACTAAATCAGACTTTCTTATGGCATTGTAGATTGGGTCACATCAATGAGAGAAGGTTGACTAAGTTACATACAGAAGGATATTTGAATACGTTCGAATATCAATCGTATGCCACTTGTCAATCTTGTCTCAAAGGAAAGATGACAAAGACTCCGTTTACTGGACAAGGAGTAAGAGCGAGCGAGCTCTTGGGACTCGTACACAGTGACGTATGCGGTCCAATGTCTACACATGCCCGAAGCGGACATTCTTACTTCATTACTTTTACGGATGACTTCTCAAGGTACGGTTATGTCTTCTTAATGAAACATAAGTCCGAGGCCTTTGGAAAATTCCAGGAGTATAAGAATGAAGTAGAGAAACAGACCGGCAAAAGTATTAAGATTCTAAGATCGGATCGAGGTGGAGAATACTTAAGTGCCGAATTCCTGAATTACTTAAAAGAGAATGGTATTCTCTCTCAGCTTACTCCTCCATACACTCCGCAACATAATGGTGTATCGGAGAGACGGAACCGAACCCTATTGGATATGGTTCGGTCCATGATGAGTAACGCTGAGTTACCGCGATCATTCTGGGGATATGCACTAGAAGCAGCTGCGTATCTCTTGAACAAGGCTCCCACCAAGACTGTGCCTACCACCCCATATGAGATGTGGACTGGGAAGAAACCCTGTCTAAAGTATCTTAAGGTATGGGGATGTCCAGCTTTTGTAAAAAAGCAGCATGCGGACAAGCTTGAGGCACGTTCAGTACAGTGTAAGTTTGTGGGATACCCAAGGAACTCCAGGGGGTATCTTTTCTATTCCGCTGAGGAACAAAAGGTTTTTGTTTCTCAGCATGCCCGCTTCTTGGAAACTGAGTTTTTGGAAACCCAGATAAGTGGGAGCACAATAGAACTGGAAGAAGTTCCAGAACCACAGACTGTTACTGAAAGCTTAGTGGAACCAGAGGGTTCAACAGAACAGGACATTCCTGCGCCACTCCGCAGGAGTAGTAGGCAGTCTCATCCGCCCGAGAGATACTACGGTTTTCTCATAGACGGGGATAGAGAGGATTGCATCATAGATTATGATGAGCCTACTAGCTTCCAGCAGGCCGTTCAGAGCGTTGACTCAGTGAAATAGCTGGATGCAATGCGGACCGAAATGGAGTCCATGTACACCAACAAGGTATGGACGTTGGACATTGCTCCAGACGGGGTAAAACCCGTAGGATGCAAGTGGATCTTCAAAAGGAAGATTGGTGTAGATGGACAGGTTGAGACCTATAAAGCTAGGCTGGTAGCAAAGGGTTTTCGTCAAAGACCTGGCTTGGACTACGACGAAACCTTTTCTCCAGTAGCCATGCTGAAATCCATTCGGATCCTTCTTGCCATTGCTGCCTTCCACGATTATGAGATCTGGCAAATGGACGTGAAGACAGCTTTTCTAAATTGAAATTTAGAGGAGTGTGTCTACATGGACCAGCCAGAGGGTTTCAATCAAAGTGGGAGCAGCGGAAAGGTGTGCAAGTTGCTTAAGTCCATCTATGGACTAAAGCAGGCATCGCGGAGTTGGAACATCTGCTTTGATGAGACAGTCAAAGAATTTGGCTTTATCAAAAATCCAGATGAACCATGCATCTATAGTAGATTTGTAGCGAGAACTGTAGTATTCCTCGTTTTATACGTGGATGACATTCTCTTAATAGGAAATGACATTCCTATGCTACAATCTGTCAAGGGGTTCTTGTCACACAGGTTCTCCATGAAAGACCTGGGTGATGCCTCATACATTCTGGGTATCCGGATCTACCGTGACAGATCCAAGAGGATATTAGGACTTTCACAGTCCAGGTACATCGACACCATACTGAAGAGGTTCAGTATGGAAGATTCCAAGCGCGGTAACCTACCGGCTTGTCACGGGATCACCCTCTCTAAAGAGATGTCTCCCAAGACTGATTTGGAGAGGGATCGCATGTCTATTATACCCTACGCTTCTGCGGTAGGCTCTATAATGTATGCGATGTTGTGTACCAGACCAGATGTAGCTTATGCACTGAGTGTGGTAAGCCGGTATCAGTCTAACCCTGGGGAGAAACACTGGATAGCGGTAAAGAACATTCTCAAGTACCTGAGAAGGACTAAGGAGATGTTCTTGGTGTATGGCGGAAAAGACCTCCAGATCAAGGCCTTTGCTGACTCCAGCTTCCAGAGTGACAAGGATGATTCCAAGTCCATGTCGGGTTTTGTCTTTACCCTCAATGGAGGGGCGGTGTGTTGGAAGAGTTCCAAACAAGAAACCGTTGCAGACTCGACGATGGAAGCGGAATACATCGCTGCATCTGATGCCGCAAAAGAAGCTGTCTGGATGAGGAAGTTCTTGAAAGAACTTCAGGTGGTTCCGTCCATTGTTGATCCAATACCTCTGTATTGCGACAACAACGGGGCTATAGCATTAGCGAAGGAACCCAGGTCCCATCAGAGATCCAGGCACATCTTGAGGCGGTATCACCTGATCAGGGAGATCGTGGATCGCCAGGAGATCGAGGTTCGGAGAGTCGCTTCAGAAGACAACACTGCAGATCCATTCACTAAGGCCTTGCCCCAGACTCAGTTCGAGCGGCTGATCGAGATGATAGGTCTTCGATACGCCAGTACATGGCCTTAGTGCAAGTGGGAGATTGTTAGTGTATATGCCTTAGAGGCCATTACTGTATCATACTAGTTTGTATATTACTTAATGGATGCTTGGGATATTCACCTTGTATATACAATCTTGCTCAAAATAGTAGTATGCTACTTGGTTTGTTTCTACTTCAATGTGTACTTGTGTTTATTTCAGTATATCACTTATACGCATTAGTGGAGCCTTTAGGATCTTTGCTTGATTACCAGCGTTGTGATGGCAGTCACACTAGTGGGGGCTGGGTAATCTATAAGCACATCCTTATTCAGGTCCCTGGTCGCAGGACTATCGAGACAGGGCATCGATACTCCGGAGTAGACCAGCGCATGCGCTTCTCATCCCAGTGTGGGAGACGGTCTGTCCCACAGCCGTCAGTACGTCGTACTTGAGATAGTATGCGGGTGCTCGTTAGGTTACGGGTACACTGGACAGGACTCGTCGGGAACTGACTAGTTGGTATTATACCTATCGTCAGTTATCAGTTCCCAGGTGACATGAGTACAGCTTAGTCCGCTGACTTGACACTGTCACTTCGCCTCGGGTGTGTTCCCACTGTACTTTGATCACTACCCTACCACGGCTCAAAGGAGTCATGCAAACAGGTGGTGGTTGGGTGCAGTCCCGAAGCACTTGGAGGCAGTGACGGTTAGACAGGATTCGTCTCTCCCGGTATTGGGGGTTGACATCGCGCTGTGTCTAGGAGAGCCATTACACGAGTAGTCCCTGGCCAGGGCAAACGAGATATACTGGTAGGTTTCCAGTGTTATCTCAGGGTGTATTGGGCTTCACTCCGGCATGACTTGTACCGCTATTGGGGGACTGACGTTTACCGCCCCCTAGGCCCGCCATGCGATGTATCAGACGAACAGACCGGACTGTACGGAGAATGTCACACTCAGGCTCAGTAGGAGTTCAGATGGGTTTCGCCTCGTCGGTCTTCTTGTCGGCATTACCTGGGGACCGTTACGCACAGCTAGTGCCGCTTGCGGTCTGTGGTTAAACCCACTGCCAGCGTAGTGTCGAGTCTTTAGAGTCCCACACAGAAAGCTTTTCGCCTTTAGGCAAAAGAGTAGAGGTCGCATGGTATTGCGACAGGTCGCATGGTTTTGCGACAGGGTTCGGTCACATCCGTGCACTTGTGCACGTACAGTGTCCGGACAGTTTACACTAGCGGGCTTTGGTTTAAGCCAGATCCTAGTGTACCTTATGGGATTGGATTTATCCAGTTTGCATTCGTGTTCCTCGGAACGCGGATGCGGGTGTGTATGCACAGTTGACAGGGAGGCAGAGGCTGCGGATTCTCATTAGGGTTGTTGACAGTTGACCGTTGACTATTTGACTTTATGCTCAACCCTATTGAGAATATGATATGTGATTGACTATTATATTAATTAAGTATTATGGTGATATGGTTGTTGACTTGTTGACTTTTGTTGACTTGTTGATTTTGTTGACTTGTTGACTTTTGTTGACTTGTTGACCGGTTGACTAGGCTTGACTAGTTGACCATCATGATAACCATGGTTATCATTTCATGCCAAAGACTTTTTCTTGCTTGCTCATTTGAGTAAAATGAGTGCATGACATGATAAGGTTATGGTTGCTTCTAACCATCACATAAGACTTTTTTGATATGATGAGTTATGATCACTTTGGATTATGAGAGGGTGAAAGACAAAAGAGTTGCTCATTCTTTCTTGCTCATTCTCTCTCTTGTTCTTGAGCTCTCCTCTTGTTCTCACCCTCAACCTCTTGCTCCCTCTCTTGATCTATGGTTCTCTTGTCTCATGAGTTGAGAATCAAGAACCATAGATAAAATCCCATTCTAAATCATCTCTACTCATTCTAGTTCACTAGGTTTAGCAAACCAAGTGAACTAGTTTCTTCAAAGAACGAAGAAGGAGCTAAAGGTTGGAGCTTTCAAGTGGATCTATCTTCGGCGTACGGAGACAACGAGAAGGAGCCATCGAACCACCATCGGAGCTTGAAGAGAAGGAGTTCAAGTTTAGGTATAACCATCTTCATCCGAGTAGCTAAATATCATTAGCTTAGTTTGCTAGTTTTAGTTTAGGTAAAGATCCCGACCTAGCTTAGTCCATGTTGCCTCTTGCGTTAAAATTTTGATTTTATACCGTTTCCGCCTCCCCGTAAGAACCGGGGGTCGCAACGTGGACTTACAAGAACAGTGCAATAGGATCATAGGATACACGGAATTGAAGAAGGAATTTTCAAGCAAGTATATCCTGAAGTCACTTAGGCGGAGTACCGTATCGTAAGTATGCCGCGGACATACACACGCTACGTTACCCTACTTAAGTCACTTACTCCATCTACCAAGGGTCATCCTACACTCAAAAAGGTAAAACCTATCGCTCTGATACCAACTTTGTCACGACCCGCAGGGTACGGAACGTGACTGGCACTTAAGTTTACGAACCGTCTAAAGACGTCCGTAAAATAAGTAAGCCAAAGCCCAGAAAACAAAACCAATTAAGCAAAAGAATGAAGGAAAACCAATCCATTGAAAGCGAGTTTATCAAATAAGTCATGTAAAACCCTTTTTTAAAAACAATACCAATTTTTCCGAAAATTTCGGCAGAGTCTCCTTTGTAAATACTGGCCCCCAAAATGGGTACAACAAAAATATATATGAATCCAACAAAATAGGGCATCCCCAAGCGGGAGCTAGCTCTTCGCCATAAGGCGGTCACAAATCCCACGCAATATAAAATGACAACAAGCAAAATAATCATAATGAAGCATAAGAAAACAGCATGTCGACTCAAGTGAGCTCGACCCCAAAATACAGCATAAAAAGTCCACAAACCTTACAGTCTCATCTCTAGGTCAATATACAATAATGCTGGTAGATACAGTAGATGGAGTGTACTAGATACAAAGAATATACAAGGTGGTACAAAAATAATGATATAACCCACCTAGGAGCAAAACCTCGAGTCCAGGCAAAGGAGGCAAAAGAACAAGTGCGCCCGCCGCTACTGTACTGACGGAGCGGACCTGCAAAAGGCTGTGGCACAACGGGGGTGAGTTGCCAACTCGTGAGTAATAAATAACATCTACAAAGGCTATCGCATGCATGCACACAAGCATCCTAGCATCTAAAATACAGGTATGACTGGATGCACTAGCAGGTGTGTATACAACATCAGTGTACTAATATGTATGCAACATGAATATCTGAGGTCTCAATAGGTATATATAAGAAACATTTTATCTCTTTTTGTTTTTGAAACTCTTTTAGAATGCCAGCATAATACTCAAAGAATCGACGAGAACCGGTGTCCAGCAACGACACCTAAAAGCTGTCTCAAATCTCATAAATCCATGTCATAGTGTCTCTGGCCTCAGCCATCCGGCTGACCCATCTCAATATCAATATCTCATCCTCTCGCGGCCCCGGTCGGTATCCTCTGGATATCCGCCGTGCCCAATGAAGTCACCGGTAGGTAATCCGTCCCCTGCCAGGTTCATCGTCAGCACCACGAGCTTCTTGCCCCGGGGTACCCTACCGGGCCCACCATGTACCCGTGACGGTTCCTCCACTCCTCGACACGGATCTCGAAAACCACAGCAAACTCATGGTGGACGACACTTACATCACTAGAAAACCGCAATTTACATATTTTAAAAATATAATAAGTTTAGAAATTTTGCGGCTTTCCCCCGAAATCCAGAAATATCATAAAATCTCAAGAAATCCTCATAAGTGCATATATCAATGGTGATGAATGCATATGGTATCAATAATTAAGCTACGATGTATGATTAATAGACTAGGCATGAACAAATAATATGATGAGGTACATGCACATGAATAGCAATCCTACGATTTCATTTTAAGGAAGTAAAGGCAATAGCACAAGTTTAAGTATCAATTAGTAAAAGGTTTAAATTTAAAGGTTATCTAGTGTGGTGGCATGGCAATTACCAGGGTGTGTGTGTAAGCATGAATAGTGCTCGTGCTGCATATAAAAACCCTGGCAATGGTGCAGGTGTCCTATAAAATGGTTTCGTATAGGTATGTCAATATAGGGTATGAATGTAGCAAATAATCATACAGGTATTACACCCCTAATTACTAACATTACTAAGAATCTTTTAAGTTACTAAAACTATCGGGCGGCTTGCGCCATCCAACGATAGTCCCCCGTAGATGTTACATCTACTCACCGGAATCCCTGGCTAGATGTGTCCAATCACCGCTTTCCCCTTTCGTGCCGCGTCTGACGTCTCCGCGACCGTACCTGGAATTTACATCAATACCAAACATAAGGTTACATATCAAGAACGACGCAAAACCCAAACGAAACTACTAATGTTCACTAGCTAGGTACAACGTGCGCAGGGTGCGCGGAACATACGCGAAAATCGCAAAAACTGCCAAAAAACGCCGATTTGGTCGCCCGGCAAAACTAAAACCCGACTACTCAAAAATCCGCACACACGCATCCTAAACGTCATAGGATAAGCCAACACAATCATCAAGATGTCGAAAATAATCCATCACATAATTTTTATAACAAAACTAGTAAGCAGTTACATTCCAAATATCGGTGCAACATCGCCGATTTGCTACAAGGACTACTATCAAGCTTGAACAACCAACCACACTACAAGCAATCTACAAACACTATAATTACAACACATTAGCAATGATTCAAAACCTATTTTCCATAAACAACCATTACTTGAATTTATAACCTAGCAAATCTTAATCCAAACTATATATGAAAAAAATAAATTAACACTAATTTATAGCCCAATTAGCAAGTTAACCTCCTAGATTAAGTTAGCAAAACAACTAGATAACAAATTAGATTTAATCAACTAAATAATGGTTTCTAAACCCTAATTCAATTCAAACCATTCACTTTAAGAAAACAAGATTAGAAATTAGCAATGAAATTTAACACTAAAACAATTTCATTCAAGGAATCAAACCATAAGTATTTAAATGGGTCAAAATTATACCTCAATTTTTTTAGAGATCTAGCATGTGATTTGCCTCTAAGGATGGCTTCCTAGCTCCAAGATTCAAGCAAGAATGGCTAAGGATAAATGATAGCATAAGGATTTTGTTTGAATTTTTGAATAAATTGTGGATTTTGATGTGTTTTTTGAAGAAATTTGAAGAAAATGAAAAGAAAAGAGATGAAGAGGAGGGGGAGCAGGTTTCGGCCAGAGAAGAGGAAGGGGGAGGGTGTGGGTGTGTGGGAAAAGTCATTAGTCAACTCCCCCAAAAGTCAAAACACCATACTTCAACAAACTATTTTTAAAATAAATTCACAAACAACCAATTCAACACATGAAAGAAAAACCAAGGTGAGGCCAGAAATTTCTGGACCTGATCGAGGTGGGGCTGTCCTAGGGCTGAGGGAAGAGAGAGAGGGGTTTTACAAAAGAAATTTTATGCAAAAAGACCCCCTACAAGTCAAAAATTGCAAGTTTTAGCTTAAAATTCAATAAATTCGTTTCCTATCATAAAAATTAGTTAAAAATCAAAATAAAATACTAAAAATTTATGTTACAACTAGATTTTAATTAACATAATTTTAAAGATTAAAATTAGCCCGGAAAAATTTGTATTTATCGCTAAATTAATGTATTTTCTTACCGGCTTAAAATAATATTAAAAAATTGAAAAATAGGGAAATTTTTTTAAATGACCAAAAATTTATAAGTAACTCATTAGTTACTAAAAACTAGCAATTAGCTATCCAAATTAGTTATAATTAGGCCTGAACTGCAAAATAGCAAAAAAGACGATTTACGGAAAAATACCAAATTTTCACCGATTTTCGGGAAAACACCAAAACGACTTTTCAATGCGTTACAACTAGTCAGGATTTAATCACATGTCATAATACTTGCTTAACCTTTCAGCCAGGCTGGTGTTGGTACTTCGAGGGAGGTTTTCCAACGCTTTCGAGAAGTTCCTTAATTAAATAACCTCTTTTTCTTGGAGGCATAGCCCCTCTAACACCTTTCTGGACACCTACTTGGTTTATAGCATTGATTGTTAAGTGAGAATATTTCCCGAGAGTAATCCTACTCATCAGTGGGATTGGGATCCAACTATCATTGCATGATGTACTAGATGGAATCCACTCTAGTCACCATACTCCAGAAGGTATGTTAAATCTCCAAGTTTCCTTTATGTTTGAAACTCCCGATGTGATTTTTATACCCCAAGCTCTTATAGACCTTAACGTAGGCCAACAAGTCATAAGACGCAAGTCAAGTTCTACCCGTCGTTGTCCTGATTAATTTAGATACATCGTACATGCCCTTGACGTAGGCCAATAAGGCTGTACGTCTGTCCTATACTAATGCATCTATCTATGCAACAAATAAGCAAGCCACACTGCTACTATCCACTATACCTTGACGTAGGCCAACAAGTATAGCATGAATACGATGTGCTGTCTATTTGAAACGACGGAGGGTTACGGCTGATTTTTGGAAAAAAATCGTTAACGTAGTGAACTTGATTTGATCGAAGGAACTAAGATAGCTTTTATTTAAAAGGAGTGGTTTAAGCTCCGCATTTAAAATTTGCTTTTTCAAGAAAACCGAGTGGTTTTAGAAATTATTCCAACGATTCAGTTTAGGTTTTATTTTTCTTTGCATTAAAAATAATGCGTCCCATCTTTAACCTATCATTACAGATAACAACGAAAATACAACGTCCTCTTATACCATCCGTATTCGCCACGGGGTCCCGTCATCACCCGTTAGGTTACTTAACTAACGGCAGAGTGGGGGCTGGGCTAGCGCGGGTGTAAAACATAAGTGACGTCTAAATAGCTATCTTATACAAATATTGTACATTCGTCAGACTCAATAATAGGCATTCCAGATCACAGATAAACAATATTGGATTTGCAATCAATCCGCGTTTCTTTTGAGCCTGTAAGAAAAAACGGATTACACAGTTGTGATGAATAGCCTTAACCCCACCCTAGACCCCTATGGGTATGGTAAACTACCCGCCAAGTACCAGAAGTGAAGCGGTCTGCTTCAACACTTCAAAATTCCCGGTAGTTTGTGCACCCCACCTTGGGTTTATCCTAGGAGCAAAGAACAGTAAAAAGAAATAATACAACGGTGGCAACAACGGCAACCTGGATGTGCCCCGCAAAATAATATTACAACTTATTACATTAACATCGAATGAATTAATAAAATAACCCATCACAAAACCCGGCTAATCACCACAACAATCCAATACAGTTTATATACACAAACAGTTAAAAATAACATCACAGATATGTGCAACCCCCTTCCAACCGACATACTAGCAGTTAGGGGAGGTTTACGAACACATAATACATTTCACAGATATAATCAAACAAGCAAACATCGTATAATTTCGATCGATTAAACACAATAAATTTTGCTCCAATACTTCTCTGCAAATCTGAAACCTGAGCAAAAATTAAATCATACCAGAAAATACAAAATATCATAAAAGATGCACAGAAGAAAACTGGGATGAATCGGCCCCAACTCGGCCGTGGATCCGTGGCGGATCGGTGGGATCGGCCGCGGTTCCGTGGCTCTTTGGCCGATTCAAGAGCCCATTTTTCTTATGTGTTCTTATATGTTCATGCTGGTCATTCTGGAGGTCCCTGAAAAATTTTTGGACTTCATTTTAAAATCGACAAAAACTATGTGATATCGGGGTTTTTTCCAGTTTGTTTTCCATTCGAAATTCATACAACTTTGCAAGTGAGTTAATTATTGTTTAGTGAGGCTCTGATACCACTGTAAGTCGATGTACAACACCCCACGAGTTGCGGGGAGGCGGAAATATGAAAAACGATCTTGTTTTGTAGCATACATCGACTGACCGAATATCTTTGCTAAACGATAATTAACAACAAGCATAGAGTTCTAAGCTACTATGTAAAGAGATTATACCAAATGATTCTAGCCCTTCGTCTTTGTGATCTCTACGTCCTCCTCGGCCTCCTATCCATGATAAATGATCCACCCGAGTACCCTAATCCAAGCTACACCTCAAGACTTGAGATAACTTTGTTTCTCTAGTTGCTAACCAAAGTAACTAAGATGATATAGAGTTAGGTTATGGAGTGTTTAGTCTATCCTAATCCATAGTCTCAACTTATGAGTGGTAGGATTACGGTTTGAAGAAGGAGTGCACTTGAGGAGAGAAAAGGTGGAGATGATAATGAGAAGAGAAAAGCTTCTCACTTGAATATATCAAACATAATGAATTATCAAATAATATCAATTAAATGATTATTCACCATTCTTCATTTATTCAAGAAGAGTGATTCATCATATGAGTCATTAGATCATTAATGATGCATTAATGATGCATTTAATGATATGATGAATCATATGAATGAGTCACTAAAGCAATTAATGAAAATGCCACCTTAACCTCCTTAGTCACCCTCCTTCTAGAAGCTTCTCGGATAATTACGAGAACGCCCCTTGCATCCGTAAAAACACGGAAAAACTGTAGACTGTATAAATCCAATAACTCGATACTAGAATTTGGCTTAAACCAAAGCCGGCTAGTAAAAACTGTCCAAATGTCGTACGTGCGTTTAAACACGTATGCGTCCGAAACCTTTGTCGTAAACCGTACGACCTTTATATCATTTCTCCTGGAGTTAGGAAAACTCTGTGTGGGACTCTAAAGACTCGAATACTACGCTGGCAGTGGGTTTAACCATAGACCGCAAGCGGCACTAGCTGTACGTAACGGCCCCCAGGTAGATGTCGATAAGAAGGCCGGTGAGGATACCCATCCGAACTCCTACTGAGCCTGTGCGTGACAATATCCGTGCAGTCCGTTCTGTTCGTCTAAGAGTATCGCATGTATGGTCTAGGGAGGTGGTAAACGTCAGACCCCTAATAACCGTACAAGTCGTGTCGGTATGGCTCTATCACCATCCGAGAATCTACTGATCAATCTATCAGTAATTCTCAATCAGCCCTGACTAGGGACTTATGGTAATGACCAACCGATCACTGTGCGATATCAACTCCCTATACCGGGAGAGACGAATCCCTAACAGTCACTCACTGCCTCCACGTGGCTCGGGACTGTGCCCAACTAAAACATGTTTGCACGACTCCTTTGAACCGTGGTAGGGTAGTAATCAAAGCACAGTGGGAACTCACACGAGACAAATGACGACTTTAAGTCAACGGACTATCTTCACACATGTCACCTGAGAACTGCTATCTGACGTTAGGTATAAATACCATCCAGTCAGTTCTCGGCGAGTCCTGTCCGGTGTACTCACACCCAGTGAGCATCTGTATACAATCTTAGGTGCAGTCCGCCAATGGCTGCGGGACCAATCCATCGCCCCTCCTCAGGGTCTAGATATGTATACACCAGTCTACTCCGGAGTATCGATGCCCAGTCTCGATACTCCTGCGACCAGGGACATCTAAGGATGTGCCTATTGACTATCCAGCTCCTACTGGTATGACTGCCATCACAACGCCGGAAGTC
Organism: Agapanthus africanus; assembly: GCA_030015575.1. Lineage (NCBI taxonomy): Eukaryota > Viridiplantae > Streptophyta > Magnoliopsida > Asparagales > Amaryllidaceae > Agapanthus > Agapanthus africanus. Next base: position 508,910,000 of record JASDDO010000026.1, on the reverse strand, counting down.
AGGCAAACACCCTATGGGCTTTATCAACACGTATATATATATGAATCCTACGCAAAATATATCATACGTTAAGATAAAGACAAGCCAAATAGCGTACTATTATATTAAGCAAGACTGTTATGTACATACATATCCCCAGTATCATATACAATGAAGGCCTCTAGGGCATATATATCCAACAATCTCCCACTTGCACTAGGGCCTATATTTGGCGTAAAATATACATATATGCCATCTACATTCTCCACAGGGACCCAGGTCGTCACCGTAAGGTTACTTAACTAACGGTAGGGCGGGGTCAGGTCTAGCGCAGATGCAAAACATATATAGTGTCTACTAGTATATCATATATATAAGCAGCATTCGTCTCACGCAGTTATATGATCACATCATATCACACGAACAACAGAAGCAGATATATGAAATATAGGATATACTAGGAGGTCTGTATTTTAGATTAAGCCAGTAATGAAAAACACGGATTCCACGGTCGTGATGAATAGCCAAGCCCACACCCCTAGACCCCTATGAGAGAGGCAAGCAATACTGCCAATTCTAGAGTTAGGCGACCGGTCTCGACTTCTCGAGATGGCTTCCTACTGGACTCTAGAACCCAGTTACTTGTGCTCCCCGCCTTGGGTCTATCCTAATGCAGAAAACTAAATAACATACATCAAATAGAGGCAACAAGCTCAACCCGGAAGTATCCCAATAAAAGAATATTACATAAAAATATTTACATGAATGAAAATTGAAAAACTCTCATCTCACGTAAAATCCCCCGGCTATTCAATCACGACGATCCAATACAACATATCGATAGCAACATAATAATATCACATGTCATCAACGTAAGTAAATATGTGTATCCCTAATTTCGTTGTCGTATAACAATGAGATCGGGGATACTGCCACATTTTACACTTACGGTCGTAGAAAACAATGAAAACTACAATAATTAGAATCCGCATCATCTTTAGACATCATAAACCTGGATTATCATATATTTCGAATTTCATGCCTAACCCTATAAACCTTGCATTTAAGTCTCGAATTGAAAACACTTTTCAAAAATTAAGTCAGGTAATTCAACAAGATTCCCGATTAAATAATCGAATGCTCGTCGGGAACTTTAGTAGATGGCCGCACCCCCAAGGTCTTCAACAAAGTGCACTTGGGCAGAACACCGTGGCCGCGAGCACCCGAATGGATGCTTTTGGCTATGGGGTTCTCCTATAGTCACTTGGTCGGGGCTATGGGGCATGGCTGTCTAGTAGTGTCTCCTGGCGAGTGTTCACGTACGATACGTGATTACAACGGAGTTTCGATCCAAGTCCAAACTCCGTGGAAATCCATTATTTGAGACCAAAACGCGAGATTTACAAATTGATAATTAGTTTTCATAAAATTAATCAATGTGGATTCCAAAAATTGTATCACATATCATAAGCAATATAGAAGATGTTAAACATTTCTGTCATGCCCCACTTTCTAATAGACAAAAACGGTGATGTGGCGACGCCCACGACGTATTTATTTCGAGAAGGTTATTTTCCGGAATAAATACGCTAAGCGTAAAAGAAGCAATATAAAACTGACTAGAAAAAATAACATGAGATTTAAAATTCAAAATTTTTATTTACATTCAACTTAATTCATTTACAATACCTGATTTCAACCGAAAGAAAATACAAGAATGGAAATGCACAAACAGGTGGTATACATAAACTGAGAAAGATAACTAATCTAGTCCTGGGTCGCGATCTGTTCGTGCTCTTCCTCAGTAGTTTCTACCTCCTCAGTTTCCACGATATCTGACAAAAATTCCAAGAAAACAAAGAAGGGTGGAATGCCCGTCAGCGAACTTTTGCTCGGTAAGTCCCCAAGATATGAAGTGAAATATAAAGTGTAATGATAAAGGAAAATGTATATCATGAACAATTGATTATGAAGTATGGTGTGTCAGCATATCGTTTAATGTAAACATGGCAAGTTTATTTAGCATGCAGTTCTATATATCAGGGTAACTAAAATGAGCAGTGTATAACATGGTCGTGTAGTGTAGGTATAGTGAACATGAAGTGAAATGTAAGTGCCTTAACAGGTCTCTACTTAGGCATACTAATTTAACATAAGTTCAAGGGTGAATGTCAACTAATCTTAATCGTGTTCTCGAACTTAACAGGCTATAATCCAGGGGCAAGGAACCACGGGCCCGAATTAAGTGTTAGTAACAGGACTTCAACCTAGTGTTGAAGTATTCCAAACTCAACAGGCTATAATCTAGGAGCAAAGAAACACGAGCCTTCATGATATCTTACTTGTATTAGTAGACATAGATTCATGATCTAGAGGGACTCCTGAGATTCCGTTGGATTCACACAAGAACTACCCCAACACCCCGCGTATTCTACGTTACAATTAAGATTACCGGTCTTGCTCGAATCCATGAATACATCAAGTTACAAGATTGAGTTCATGTCAATATCATGTACTCGTGGCAAGTATTCTTGTATTCATGTCAAGTTGTATTCATAGTTTGAGTCAAGTAAGTTTAAACAGTGACCATTATATTCTGGTATTCATGTTAAGTTCATGTCCAATTATAACCAGGGTTTGATCAAGTCACGTCAAGTATTCATGTTTGATATTGATGGTTTGAATTCGAGTGTTCATGTTCATGTTCAAGTATTCATGTTTGATTTTAGATTCAGGTTTAATTGGATTAAGGTTTGAATTAGACTCAGACTGAGTCAGACATTCGTACTGATTTAGATCCTGAATTAGATTCGGGAGTCATCGGTAACTGCTACACATGGACGGCATGATTTATGTCTCTTTCCAATACAATTACCATTGATAACTCCGTTAAGTTTTATACCTTAAATATGCAAACACTCACTTTCTCCGGCTCTCTGGGGCCCAAGAGAATTGATCCGGCTTAAATCTATATTTACTAAAGTCCTTAAATATTATTTTATATAACTTGAGAGAGTTTTATGAAAAATATTATAATCTAGTTAAAAATGAACCTCGAAGGGTTATTTATATTATTTAGGGTTTTCATGGATATGAATTTTAAAGATTTGAGATATTTTAGTGATAATTGCTTAGCTTGGAAATTTCATAGTATTTTATTGTAAAACTTGTCTTTTGTTGATATCTTGATGGTATTTTAGTGAAACTTGTAATTCTTTCATTTTAAAAAAAATGTAAATTTCTTATTTTTTGAAAATATATGGATTTTGTAATTTTCTAAATTATTAAAATTTTAATTTTATTTAATTAGAAAAATTCGTTCTCTTAAAAACCGTATTTAAACCTTTCGAGATCGAATGCTCCGTGAGGAGATCTGCATCTCGCTCTACTAGCCCAAGAATGTGCGATAATCCGTACCATCCAATAGCGAGCCCCTAAAGAGGGTTGTAGAGGCATATTCGCAAAGAAAATAAGAATATTGTTTTAAATGAAAACCGTTTTTAAAGTGAGTAGTATTTTAATGTAATATTTTCCTCGTAGCCAAAATTCGCACAAAAGGTATCGTGCTATGGAACAAGAGTGTATGTAAGGGGTTGACCGTTACCCCGTGATGTTTTCCTAAAAGTATGTTTGTAACAAAAACTAAAAGAGGTGATATTTAAAGTTAATGGTATTTAAATGAAAAAGTGCTACTATTGTTATTTCATATGAGAATTTTGATTCTAGATATTAGGGTTTAAGGTTACAAGTATTTTATAAAAATTTGTTTGACCAAAAGATAATAGGAATTGGAGTTATAGGAGTAGGAAAAAGTGATATTGGTGTTAACTCCACTTTTACCGATTTTTATAAAAAGATAAATTCAATGAAGAGAAAAGAAGTTTAGGAGAGACTTCCTGTTTGATTATGCTAAGAAGAGAGGGAAGAAGAGTAGGAAAGCTTTGGGGTGTCGCGGGAGTGTCAGAATTAGCTTCGATCTTTATCGGAAGTTGCTTGCTTGCTAACTCCACTTTACTCCACTTGCTCCCAAAAACTTTTGAGAGAGTTTTGGCTAGAATTTTCAGAATGGTGAAGGGCTAGGACACGAGGTAGTATTTATAGCGGAGAATTAGGGTTATGGAATTGAAAATGTGGATTAAAAAGTATTAAAATATGGTTTAATGGTGAAATGAAAGGTCTCTATTTTACTGCAGGGAAATCAAAAAGTGCAGGAGAGTTAGGGGTAGGGGAAGAGTCAAGTGTGCAGAGCACGGGGACAATTGGCTTCAAATCAACCATCCCCGCCGGCCATTTTGGTGTTTTGGCCGGTCGATCTCGAGTCTTTTGCCTCGAGATTCGTGCCACTTGATCAAATTAGGGATTACTCAATTTTATGCCTGTTTGATTTTCCCGACTTTTCATTTTTCTTTGGATTGCACGTACTATCTTTTGGGCTTCCAAAAATTAAAAAGAAAAATTAGAAAAAAATAATTGTGGCTAATGGGAATCGAACGCAGGGGCTACGTCACAGCAGTGCAATTCTTTACCAGTGAGCTACAAGTTGTTTCTTGCTTTTATTTAGCAAAAGTAACTTATAACTCGTGCACAGGATATGATACACTCTTCTGTACATTAAAAAGAAAAATTTTGTACAGTGATTTCAGAGTCATTACATTCTACCCTCTTTGTAAAAAATTTCGTCCTCGAAACTTATACAAGGGAGTTGTAACAAATTCAAGAAAAATTTGATTACAGCAGTGGTGAAAGAACTACATATATTATACCAAAAGAGCATGAAAATGTTTAGGTAGTTGAAAGAACAAAAGGATACAAGAATTTGAAATAGCTGAAAAAGATAGGAGAGTTGTTACCGGTGTTATCTTGACTTATAGCTTCGGCTTCTATGGCTGCCAAAGTGAAATCCTGACGTCTCTACACATTTCTCATTGCATGCTGGTACATCGATGGCTGACGAGATAAAGGTGGTCCACGTGGAGGTGGTGCAGGAAGAGCTAACCGAGTAGGTGGAGCTTGAATAGCTGGTCTAGATGCGGGGGGCTGGGCCAGTTCGGTTTTGTGGGCAAGTTCCTATAGTGTGTGAGGATGATCCACATATCAGATAAAGACCATTCACTCGACGACAATCCTTGACTTGGTGTCCTGTCCTCTTACAATAAATAGAGAAATTGGGTTCAGTCTTGGAAAATGATCCTCCTGGCCTCATAGCTAGCGCTGGGAGAGTTAGCCTAGAAGAGGCTCCTCCAGTAATCTGATTGGCAGGACTTTCATACCGACCGACTGTGGCCTTTACTTCTTCTTAATGACAGCTTCGTAGCGACGGGCTGACTTCAAAAATGCTTCATGTGTTAGGTATTCCCCCGTTACTAGGGAGGCTTGAATCTCAGGGTCTAATCCTTGCTAAAAATGCCTGGCTCTCATTTCTGCACTTTGATTTGTGCAGTAGAAAATAGATAGGCGGAGAATCTGCTGAGCATGGTGAATTCAGCATCATACTCATCCACTGACTTATCCCACATAGATCCTTGTTGCATGTGAATGAACTTATGTTCCATCTCGAAGTGTGTGGTTTCTGAAAAATACTTAGCATCAAATAGATCATGATAAGTCTTCCACTCGATTGGCTGAACAAGACGGCTTTCCTCGGCCTTCTATCAGATTCTGGCATTGTCGGTAAGCTGATGTTTCTCTATTCTGACCCAATCCACTTTCGGAACTTGTGCTGCGGCTACGTCATCTTCTATACTTTGAGCCAATTCCTCGGCCTCAAGCGGTTTCTCTTTCCCTGTGAAGTTCTTTGGGTGTAACGCTCGAAATTGTTTCGCTCTCGGTGCTTCTGCTTCAGAGCGGATGAAACTCTGTTGAAGGAGAGAAGTTTGCTCCTGCAAAAATCGTGCTTTGAGACTGTTGACCTTCGAGTAGGCTTTTGATAGCCTCCAGAAGCATTTTCTGTTCTATGAGTGGAGCGGATACGGTAGGTGGAGGCAGTAGAACGGTAAGGATAGGTTGCGGTGGTGTACTTCCATCGCTGGTGCTAGGGTTTCTGGGAAAATCCATCACTGTTTACCGCCGGATACCGGGAAAGACTGACGTCTTGCCTGAATCTGGGGGCAGATGCTAATTTGTGCTATCCGTCCACCTCTTCGAAGATGCCAAGTTGATTTATGGCACCATATATCAAAGGTTTAAATGGATGCGGCCGTTGTAGCAGATTTCGTCAGATTCCCCCTCGTTTGAGGGGTTTTTGATTGTGGGGACGCTCTTCCCTGCAGGCGCAAGCCCCTGCAGTTAATTACGCTACCGCATCGCGGTAACAACTTTCTCCTTCTCCAGATGGTCACTTCGTGTCGTCGATGTTTGTTTTGTGTTTGGTTGCCTGTGGATTGTATACGGAGACTAATTTATGTTGTCGCCCGTAGGACGTGGATTAGTCCAAATCCGTATCATTTTAGATTTGGGTTTGGGGGTTGTGTTTAAGGATACGTTAGCCTCATTTGAGAATAAGATCAACTTAAACGTTTTTTAAGGATACGTTAGTCTAATTTTAGACTAAGATCTACTTAACGGGATCATTTAGATCCAACAAAAGAGCATTTGGGCTATATTGTTTAGTTTAGGGACATTGCGGTCGATTACCAGTTTAAGGACATGGTGGTCTAAGGTTAAGGACGTCATAGTCCGTGAGTTTAAAGACCTCACAGTCAAGGTTAAGGACATCATAGTCCGTGAGTTTAAAGACCTCACAATAAAGATTAAGGACATCATAGTCCGTGAGTTTAAAGACCTCACAGTCAAGGTTAAGGACATCATAGTCCGTGAGTTTAAAGACCTCACAGTCAAGGTTAAGGACATCATAGTCCGTGAGTTTAAGGACCCCACAGTCCAGGTTAAGGACATCATAGTCCATGAGTTTAAGGACCTCACAGTCCATGAAATGTCTGGTTGTCGGGACCCGTCACTTCTCTGAAGACGTCGAAGGATTACAACGGCGTGTATCAGAGGAGTGAAGAGATGTACCCTTAAACCAATATTGATTGAGAGATCTGTAGTCCAATTTGGGACTAAGATCAAAGGATTAATGAGCATATGGGATCAGTAAATCTTAATTGAGGACTTATGGCCAATTTGGGCTAAGTCCATTCAATTACAATGTTCAACATTTGTTTTTTGAGTTGGTAGATGTTTGTTTGAGCCCAATCTCCTAAAAATGCTAAGCATTGGTTTGGTCTTTGACAATGTTTTGTCTTTAGCTGAATGCTGTGCATTTGTCATAGCTCCAGGCTTATTCAAAGAACAGTTCATATTCTGTCCAAGCGCACATAAAAGCGTGTGGCACACTTGGCACTAGCACCAGTCAATGAGCGCAGTGCGGTATGGTTAAAGTGCTAATGCGGTTAGCGCTTTGCGCTAGATGTGAAGCGCTAATGTGCTTAGCGCTTTGCGCTAATTGAAGAGCGCAGATGCGCTTAGCGCTAGATATAGAGCGCTGGTGCGCTATAATTGAAGCGTTGAAGCGCTCGGCACTGATGCTATATAATAAGTGCAAAGCGCTTTTAGTAATGCAACGCATACGTGAGGAGCACGTAGCGCGCTTAGCGCTAGCCAATGAGCGCAGTGCGCTGCATTTAAAAATGCTATTGCACTGCAGCGCTTTGCGCTAGATGAAGAGCACTAAGGCACTTTTAAATCAGGAGCGTTAAGGCTCCTCTTAGGTTAACTTTGCGCTCTGAAGATTATCTTCTTTCTGATAAGAGACTTTGTCCCAAGATTTTAAGAACAAAGTTCTTAATTTATAAGAGATATTTCAATCTCTCTTTGATGAAAGACTTTGCCTTTATGGATCTGTGATCCTAAGAGAATTGAATAATTCTCCCCCCTTTATAATGAGATGTTCATAATCTCTTTTATGAAAGACAGCTTTGCCTTATAGATCTATGATCAGTGAAAGAAGTAAGTACTTCTGATTATATTAAGACGATTTCGTCTGTATATTCTTTTTACCTTGAAAAAGAATTATCTTCCTTCTCCGAGAGTTTTCTCTTCTTCTTGAGATTTTCTCAACGTTTAGGGGGGTGGGGGTTCCTCTCTCTCTTTTTCTGTCTCTTTTAGACTTGAAGTCTAGGGGCTTTTATATAGGGCCAATTGATTTGTTTAATCAGTTTTAAGAGATCTTTTTCTAATTGATTTGGGAATATTTCCCACCGTTGGATCTTTGATCCTTAGGGCTCCTGTTTTACAGATGATAATCTTCTTGTTTTAATAAAATTGAAAAATCTTTCCATAACAGAATTTTAGTTCTGATTAATTAATAATTTATTATTAGTAGATCTTTTGATCTGACGGTGGGGAATTTTTAATTCCAACGCTGGCGCACTCGTGCTTTGCACATGGTGCGCTGCTCAGAGCGCAATGCACTTTGCGCTAGCGCACCCACGTCTGACACGTGGCGCTCAGCGCAGAGCGCAACTGCGCTAGCGCATCCGTGTTTGACACATGGCGTGCAGCGCGCCTAACGCTAGCGCACTCATGGTGCACTGCCTAGGGCGCAGCGCAACTGCGCTAGCGCACCCGTGTTTGACACGTGGCGCACAGCACGCCTAGCGCCGGATCTGAAGCGTTGCTTCAAAATGTTTTAACTCTTGGCTTTGAGGCATTTGTTACACTCTTTTTATGTGGAGTTTTTATTATTATTTTATTTTATTGTTATTATTGGGAGCGGGTTTTGAGCCAAAATTTTTGGCGGGAACAAATGCCCCCCACTACTTTGTCCACGTAAGTATGTACGTGGGTGAAGTAGTCCAGAGTTATGCATGGCCAAAGAATTGAGGGCTTAGGAGAAAAGTTTAGGGTCCTTGTAGCCTAAGACTTTTTTTTATCTTCATGAGTCGTAAGGATCTCAAGAAGGTTTTTTCTCCCTACAGGTCGAGAGGATCCCGTAGGTGTATTTTCTCCTTAGGGGTCGTGAGGACCTCTAAGTGCGTTTTCTCTTGAGAGTTGTAAGGATCTCATAAGATAATTTTCTCCCTTACAAGTCGAGAGGACTCATAAGTGATTGTTTCCCTCCTTTTCGATATTTGACTTCGGGGAATGTGGCCTACAGATAATCCATCTTGACCTCTTTGTAGGGCGGTGATGGCTTAGGAGACAGGGTTAGGATCTGCCACCTAAGACTTTTCAACTTTATGAGCCGTGAAGGTCTCATAAAGATTTTTCTCCCTACGAGTCGAGAGGATTCCGTAGGTGTATTTTCTCCCTAAGAATCGTGAGGATTCCCAAGTGTGGTTTCTCTTGAGAGTCGTAAGGATCTCACAAAAGAATTTTTCCCGCTTACAAGTCGAGAGGACTTGTAAGTGGTTGTTTCCCTCATTATCGAGATTCGACTTTGGAGAGTGTGACCCGTGAATAGTATGCAAGAGTTCATTTTGGACCGACTTGCAGGGCCCTAGTGCTTAGGAAACTGGTTCTTATCCTGATTGCCTAAGGCTTTTCCCTGCGAGTCGAGACGAATCGAGCATTTCTTGCAAGGATATCCTAACGTCACAGTTAACCTCTGCTCTTTACGACAAAGGTCCGTTAGTGTTTATGGTACTATGGTTTTGTCAATCATACCGTCGCGTTGGCTGATGTATTTCTCTATAGGAAATCTCGCTTGTTCGAGTAGCCTTGCGACTATCGTGTCTCTGATCCTTTCGGGGGCTGGACAAGACGTCTTCAAGCAATCCTCCTAGGCAGTTTGACCGTCGGAAGAGCAAGCGTTAGGAATTTTGCCATGCCGCTTTTTACTTGAGGTTAGACCTATTTTGGAGAGCCCCGATGAGTCATAACCACTCCGCGCTGGTGTGGGATGATCTCCGATAGTCTTTAAGGTTTTATATGAGTTTCTGTCAAGACCCTGAAGCTAGGAATTTTGCCTTCGCTTCGTTTGTTGGCATTGCGTATGCTGTATCGAGACGAATGTCGCGGTTGTCTCTAGGTTGTTGGTGAACCGTCGAGGTTTGGAACTAGGGATTTTGCCGTGGTTCCGTTGTTTGATTATCGTGTCTGAATCGTGCTGGAGGAAGAATGATGTGGTGACGTCTCCTCTGCTGTGTCGAGACGAACATCGAGGTGGTGACCATTCCATACTGGCGTGTGATGATTTTCGATAGTCTTTCAGGTTTTATATGAGTTGCCGTTAAGACCCTGAAGCTAGGAATTTAGCCTTCGCTTCTTTTGATGGCATTGCGTCTGCTGTATCGAGACAAATGTCGCGGTTGTCTCTAGGTTGTTGGTGAACCGTAGAGGTTTGGAACTAGGGATTTTTCCGTGGCTCCGTTGTTTTATTGTCGCGTCTGAATCCTACTGGAGGAAGAACGCTGTGGTGACGTCTCGTCTGCTGTGTCGAGACGAACCTCGCGGTGGTGACCATTCCACGCTGGTGTGGGATGATTTCCGATAGTCTTTCAGGTTTTATATGAGTTGCCGGCAAGACCCTGAACCTAGGAATTTGACCTTCGCTTCATTTGCTGGCATTGTGTCTGCTGTATCGAGACGAATGTCGTAGTTGTCTCTAGGTTTCTGGTGAACCATCGAGGTTTGGAACTAAGGATTTTGCCGTGGCTCCGTTGATTGATTGTCGCGTCTGAATCCTGCTGGAGGAAGAACGCTGGTGATATCTCGTCTGCTGTATCAAGACGAACATCAAGGTGGTGACCACTCCGCGCTGGTGTGGGGTGATCTCTGATGGTCTTTCGGGTTTTATATGAGTTGCCATCAAGACCCTGAAACTAGGATTTTGGCCTTCGCTTCATTTTCTTTGGCATGTCCGAATCCTGTTGGAGGAAGGACGCTGTAGTGACATATCGTCTGCTATATCGAGGCGAACGTCGAGGTGATGACCACTCCATGCTGGTGTGAGATAATCTCCGATGGTCTTTCAGGTTTTATATAAGTTGCCGTCAAGACCCTGAAGTTAGGAATTTGGCCTTCGCTTCGTTTATTTTAGCTTGTCTGAATCCTGTTGGGGGAAGGACGCTGTAGTGACATTTTGTCCGCTTTATCGAGACGAACGTCAAGGTGGTGACCACTCCATATGGGATGATCTCCGGTAGTCTTTCAGGTTTTATATAAGTTACCATCAAGTCCCTGAAGCTAGGAATTTGGCCTTCGCTTCGTTTTCTTTGGCGCTGTTCCCCTCCGAATAACAGAGACGAGACCGCGCAGGTCCGTCTTGCCTGAAATTCGGGGCAGATGCTAATTGGTGCTATCCGTCCACCTCTCCGAAGATACCAAGTTAATTTATGGCACCATGTATCGAAGGTTTAAACGGATGCGGCCGATGTAGCAGACTTCGTCAGATTCCCCCTCGTTGAGGGGTTTTTGATTGTGGGGACGCTCTTCCCTGCAGGCGCAAGCCCCTGCAGTTAATTACGCTACCGCATCGCGATAACCACTTTCTCCTTCTACAGATAGTCACTTCGTGTCGTGGGTGTTTGTTTTGCTTGTGGTTGCCCGTGGATTGTATACGGAGACTAATTTATGTTGTCGCCCGTAAGGCGTAGATTGGTCCAAATCCGTATTTTTCTTAGATTTAGGTTTGGGGGGTGTGGGTTTAAGGATACGTTAGTCTCATTTTAGACTAAGATCAACTTAAACGTTTGTTAAGGATATGTTAGTCTAATTTTAGACTAAGATCAACTTAACAGTTTGTTAAGGACACGTTAGTCTAATTTTAAACTAAGGTCAACTTAACCATTTGTTAAGGACACGTTAGTATAATTTTAGACTAAGATCTACTTAACCGGATCATTTAGATCCGACAAAAGAGCATTTGGACTCTATTGTTTAGTTTAGGGACATTGCGGTCGCTTACCAGTTTAAGGACATGGTGGTCCATTACCAGTTTAAGGACATGGTGTTCCAATACCAGTTTAAGGACATAGTAGTCCAAGGTTAAAGACGTCATAGTCCGTGAGTTTAAAGACCTCACAGTCAAGGTTAAGGACATCATAGTCCGTGAGTTTAAAGACCTCGCAGTCAAGTTTAAGGACATCATAGTCCGTGAGTTTAAAGACCCCACAGTCAAGGTTAAGGACATCATGGTCCGTGTGTTTAGTCTGTGAGTTTAAGGACCCCACAGTCCAGTTTAAAGACGTCATAGTCTATGAAATGTGTGGTTGTCGGGACCCGTCACCTATCTGAAGACGTTGAAGGATTACAACGACAAATATCAGAGGAGTGAAGAGATGTACCCTTGAACCAAAGTTGAGCGTTAGCGACGAAAGTTTCTTTCCCTTTTCCCATTTCATTCCAAGGCTCCGTCTTTGAAGAGGAAAGCCTATGGCCCATCTGGTCCATTTGGGCCAGCTTGTCAATCAAGCCCTCAAAAGTGGTCGGCTTGAAGAACATCATGAATTGGGATATGGTCGCCTGCGGATCAAGAGTACCCACGAACATGCCCATCGCAGGCGCTTCTTCGATGCGTTGCTTACATTTTGACCATAAATTTCGCCACCGCATTGCGTATTGTACCCAAGTTTGGCCTGGCTTTACCCTGGCATTAATCAAGGCGTAATCGGGGTACGCTCGCTAGCGTTCGCGAATCTCTGTGTAAACAGCAGCTCCATTTCCGCGAATGTCTTGACAGAGTCGTTTGGAAGTTCAGAATACCATTCGAATGTTGTCTCTGACAAGTTGCCGACGAACTGGCGAAGGAGCAGTTTATCATCACCTCCAATATTACCATATAGAGCCCTGAACTGAGCGACATGCTGGTGCGGATTTCCCGTCCCTTTATATACATGAAACTTAGGGATGGTATATCCCGGCGGGTACTTTATCTGATCATTCCAGCCTGGATACGGTCGCCCAGTTTTGACAACTTGGTCGGCTGCCTCATTTTTCTGGTGAACTCTTATTTGCTGAGAAATATAGTCATCCAAGGCAGCTTTAGAGATTGTCTCCTCCTTGGCTGTTGACAGAGCCGGCAAAGGATTTGATGTTTCTCCTCTGTCATCTTCAATTATTACTGGAGGATCTTCGGCTGGATCATCATGCCCACCATATCTTGGAATAGAAGTGATGTTCCCCTCCGAAAGACGGCGCACAAGACCGCGATGTCCTGGCGCTGAGATTCGGGGCAGATGCTATTTGGTTTTATCCATCCATCTCTCCGAAGATGCCAAGTTGATTTATGGCACCGTGTATCGGAGGTTTAGACGGATGCGGCCGATGTAGCAGACTTCGTCAGATTCCCCCTCGGTTGAGGGGTTTTTGATTGTGGGGACGCTCTTCCCTGCAGCCGCAAGCCCCTGCAGTTAATTACGCTACCGCATCGCGGTAACAACTTTCTCCTTCTCCAGAATTTCACTTCGTGTCGTGTGTGTTTGTTTTGTTTGTGGTTGCCCGTGGATTGTATACGAAGACTGAGTAATGCCGTCGCCCGTAGGACGTGGATTAGTCCAAATTCGTATTTACTTAGATTTGGGTTTGGTGTTTTTAGTTTAAGGATGCATTAGTCGCGTTGCGGCTAAGATCAACTTAAACGTTCGTCAAGGATGCGTTAGTCCTGTTTTGGACTAAGATCGACTTGAACGGGATCGTTTAGATCCGAAAGAAGAGCAATTGGCTCTATTGTTCCAGTTTAGAGACGTGGTGGTCCGTGTTCTAGTTTAGGGACGTGGTGGTCCGTCATTAGTTTAGGGACGTTTCGGTCCGATATTAGTTTAGGGACGTTTCGGTCCAATATTAGTTTAAGGACGTCTCGGTCCACGAGTTTAAGGACCCTGCAGTCCATATGGGTGTGTGGTCGTTGGGACCCGTCACCTCTTTGACGTCGTTGAGGAATTACAACGATGGATATCAAAGGAGTTCGGAGATGTACCCTTGAACCGGATGTGGATTGGTTTAGGAGAGCCGTTTTGCTCAGTTAATTTAGTTTAAGGACTTATGGCCACGATTGGGCTAAGTCCAGTTGAAATGTTCAACATTTTATTTGCTTCTGCATTGCATTTCTTTTTATTTTATTTTATTTGGGCTTTTTCCAGAAAAGATGCACAGCATCAATTTGTTTTGGGCTCTGCCCTTTATAAATGATGCAGAGCATCAATTTCATTTGGGCTCTGCCCTTTTATGCTTTGAAATTTATTTTGGCCTGTTAGGTCTCTTGGGCCTGGCCCTTCAAGTAATGCATTGCATTTGTGCAAAGCATTAAGAACCTTTTAGATTCAAGAACAGAAGTGCAAAGCACTTTTTAATCTCTTGATCCAAATTTAGATCAAAGAAAAATAAGTTTTTTCTTGTTTTTCCTTATTGCAGAGAACCAAAGGTTCATAACAAGTGCAAGGCACTATTTTTATTTATTTATTTATTGTTGAAGATGAATGATCTTGTTCTTAGATCATAATCTATTCATAAGAGAATTTTCTCTTCTTTTAAAGGTTTTTACCTTTTATTCTCAAGAAGCTCTCCAGAGTTCTCTTCTCTTTTTTTTTTAGCAAGATCTTCCTCCCTTTGAAATGAGGTCTGGGGTCCTTTTTATAGTGCTCATAAATTAGTTAAATTTGTTAAAGAGATCTTTTTCTGAGTGATTTGGGGAATTTTCCCCACCGTTGGATCTTTGATCCAAAGGCCCCTGTTTTACAGAAGAAATCTTCTTGTTTTAACAAGAACAGAAAAGATTTCCTTAAATCTTCATTCTGTTTTTGCGCAACTCCCCAGCGCGTGACACGTGTCGCGCAACGCAGCGCTTGCGCATCTGTGCTTGCGCAGTCGCGCAGACACGTGTCGCGCAGTGCGGCGGTCGCGCAGCTGTGCTTGCGCAACTACGCAGACACGTGTCACGCAGTGCGGCAGTCGCGCAGCTGCGCTTGCACAGGTGCGCAGACACGTGTCGTGCAGTGTGGCAGTCGCGCAGTTGTGCTTGCGCAACTGCGCAGACACATGTCGTGCAGTGTGGCAGTCGCGCAGTTGTGCTTGCGCAACTACGCAGACACGTGTCGCGCAATGCGGCGCTTGTGCAGTTACGTTTGTGCAACTATGCAGACACGTGTCGCGCAGTGCAGCGCTTACACAACTGTGCTTGCGCAGTTGCGTTTGCGCAACTGCGCAGACACGTGTCACGCAGTGCTTGCGCAACTGAACGTTGCATCTTTTTGTTTTTTAAGAGAGCCTTGCTCTTATTGGACACAGTGCCTCGGGCGTTGCGTTGACGTATCAACTTCTGACACGTGGCGCGTTGCGCGCAGCGCAAAGAATCTGAAGCATTACTTCATTTGTTAAAGTTTAAAATTTCAAAGAAAAGCTTTGTTTCTGATTGGGGGAAGATGAAGCGTTGCTTCATCTCCCGCCTTGGAATTTGAACAGAGCTTTGCTTTGGTTGGGGTAAACAAATGCCCCCCCACCGCTGCGCTTACGTAGCCTCCAAACGCAAGCGCAACGGTGGCAGGATCCGAACCGTCGCGGCACCTTTTGGCAGTTGAAGAGGCAATTGATGCCTATAAATTGGACCTTTGGTCCTTTAGATGATTTTCATCTTCACAATTTTATTTTCAAAACTCAGAGCCCTGCTCTTTATTTTCAAGAACGGCAAGAGTTGAACTCTTTAAAACTTTTTATGTGAAAATTTAAATTAAGATTAAATTAAATTAAATTAATTTTCATCAACAGAGCCTTGCTCTCCATAGATCCCTGATCTAAAGAAAACCCATTTAGGGTTTCATTTAGTAGAGCTTTGCTCTAAAGGGGTCCAAAGAGAACTCAGGAGAATCCTGTTAGGGTTCCATTAATAGAGCTTCGCTCTATAAAAGATTTTTCTTATATCTTCTTAATTAATGGAGCTTTGCTCCTCCCAAATTATATGGCACTTGATAATATTATTATTATTATATCATTTTTTTTACAGCGGAGCTCTCAATGTTCTCAAGGAATTTTCCTCAAATTCTCCTCATAACTGATTTTGACTGGTGTCGCTCCTGTATGCAGAGCATTGCTCTCGAGGAGTTTAACTTTTAACTTTCTGTATTTTCTTGTTTGTTAATCTCCCTGTATTGTTTTCTTCAGGTATTATGGCGGTGCGTCTATACAGCTTGCACGAGTTCATCACTTATGAGGATATCCGTGTACAGGGCCGTCAACAGAACCAGGAGTTTACGGACGCCCAGTGTGCGGAGGTCATGGGTCGCCTCAACGTGAGTTGTGGTTGGCTGCTTCCCCGTCGTTCGGCTCTCTTAAAGGTTGTGCTGGGAGCAATATGGAGAGCACTTCCAGGTCTTCATGAGGCCCTACCGCTCAATGCGTTGGATGATGCCGAAGACAAGGTGCATTCAGTGTACCTGACGGGGCTGATCTCGAAGAAACGGCGGGACGGTCTCATTGACATCCTACATCAAATCTTTCAGCAAACGACGATAGTTGCTGCTTATCGAAGGCCGGAAGGGCTTGCCGACGATATCGATACAGAGGAGCGCGAGAGGCTGCGCATAAGAATAATTAGAATGGCCAGAAGAACTCTGGATGGCCTTACTTTTGAATTCCTCAATCCGTGCCCCGGATCTGAGGTTATTCCATTGTAATAATATTTTTCTTCCATTTCTTTTTATGATTGTAAGAATTTTGGGCAATATTAATGGAATTTTATTTTTTTTTATCCCAGCTTGTCTTTATGATATATCTTTTGTCCCCAGTCTTTTTGCCCATGCATGAATGAATACGTCTTGAACGCTTGATTAAACGTAAATCGGGTGCTCTTTCTGTTGCTTTTCCTCTTTCTCAGCATGTCGTCACAATTAGCAGGTAATAGAGTAAGCTTCTTGATTTCTTCACGAGATAGTGAGGGTTTAGGCCGCAGGTTCAGATCTGCTGCCTAAGAATTTTCAACTCTATGAGCCGTGAGGGTCTCATAGAGACTTTTCTCCCTACGGATCGAAAGGATCTCGTAGGTGGGTTTTTCTCCTTAGGAATCGTGAGGATTCCTAAGTGTGGTTTTCTCTTGTAAGTCGTAAGGATCCTACAAGAGAATTTTTCCCTCTTACGAGTCGAGAGGACTTGTAAGCGGTTGTTTCCCTCCTTGTCGAAGTTCGACGTTAGAGAGTGAGACCCGTGGATGGTATGCAAGAGACCGTTTTGGGCCAACTTGCAGGGTCCCAATGCTTAGGAAACAGGCTTCTTTTATGCCCACTGCCTAAGGCTTTATCTCACGAGTCGAGCCGCCTCGACAATTTTTCACAAGTCGAGACGAATCGAACGTTTCTCGCAAGAACATCTTAACGTCGCATTTAACCTCTGCTCTTTACGACAGAAGCCCGTTAAGGTTGGTGGTACTTAGGGTTTTGGCCATCGTACCGTCGCATAAGCTGATATAGTCCTCGATAGGCAATCGTGCTGTTCGAGTAGCCCTGCGACTGCTGTGTCTCTGATCCCTTCGGGGGCTGGACAAGACGTCTTCAAGCAATCTTCCTTGGCAGTTTGACCGTTAGAAGAGCAAGCGCTAGGAATTTGCCATGCCGCTTTTTACTTGAGGTTAGGCTCATTTTGGAGAGCCCCGATGAGTCATAACCACTCCGCGCTGGTATGGGATGATCTCCGATAGTCTTCCGGGCTTTATATGAGTTGCCGTCAAGACCCTGAAGCTAGGAATTTGGCCTTTGCTTCGTTTGCTGGCATTGCGTCTGCTGTATCGAGACGAATGTTGCGGTGGGAACTAGGGATTTTGCCGTGGCTCCGTTTGTTTGATGACGTTGCGTCTGCTGTGTCGAGACGAACGTTGGGGTGACATCTCGTCTGCTGTATCGAGATGGACGTCGAGGTGGTGACCATTCTGTGCTGGTGCGAGATGATCTCCGATTGTTTTTCCCGGTTTTATATAAGTTACCGTCAAGACGTCGAAGTTAGGAATGTGGCCTTCGCTTCGTTTGCTTTGGTGTGTCCAAATCCTGTTGGAGGAAGAACGCTGGGGTCGACATTTCTTCTGCTGTATCGAGACGAACGTCAAGGTGGTGGCCACTCTGTGCTGATGCGAGATGATCTCCGATTGTCTTTTCGGTTTTATGTGAGTTACCGTAAAGACGTTGAAGCTAGAAATGTGTCCTTCGCTTCGTTTGCTTTGTCACGTCCGAATCCCTGTTGGAGGAAGAACGCTGGGGTTGACATTTCGTCTGCTATATCGAGACGAACGTCAAGGTGGAGTTGGGATTTTGCCGTTACTCCGCTTTGTTTCGACCGTGAGGTCTTTTGTTGACGTTGCATCTGCCTCCAGCTGGACTGCGGAGGAACGCTGTTGTTGACATTGCGTCTACTGTATCGAGACGAATGCTGAGGTGAAGCTGGGATTTTGCCATCGCTCCGCTTGATGGTGTAATATCTGTGTCCTGCTGGAATGAGGAGGCACACCGTTGGTGATCTCTAAGTTGTCGATGTTGACGTCGAGACCCTGAAGCTCGAGATCTTCGTTTGCTTCATTTGTTGACATCGTGTCTGTAATATTGCGACAAATGTCGAGATGGTCTCTAGGTTGTCTATGAACCGTCAAGATTTGGCTTCGCTTTCTGATGGAGCCTGTTGGGAAGGTATGGTTCCCTCTTTATCTGTGCCCCTGAATTGTATATAGGGATCGATGTGATTTCACCTGTAGGGCAAAAGGTTTCATTTTTTCATTTTTTTATTCTTTCCGCGATGCTCTATCATTTCAGCTTTTATATCGCGAAGGTCGCGATTGCCCAATCATTTCGGCTATTTTTCGCGGTGCCCAATCATTTCGGCTATTTTTTCTTTTTACTCGCTGCTTTTTATCGCGAGTTACCTAATCATTTTGGCTATTTATTTTATTTTTACTCGCTGTTTTTTATTCCGAGTTACCCAATCATTTCGGCTATTTCGCATGCATACATTTTACTTGCTGCTTTTTTTTATTGCAAGTTGCCCCATCATTTCGGCTATTTCGCATGCATACATTTTACTTGCTGCTTTTTTTATTATTGCAAGTTGCCCCATCATTTCGGCTATTTCGCATGCATGTGCGGCTTACTGGCTTTTTGCCGTAAACCTGAAATTGAACACCGATTTTGGCATCAGCACCGCTACAACTGGGATATTGCCAGGAGCGAATCATCATTTGCCTTTGTCGTTGTCGAACAAAGGAGGCTTAGCGACCAGGGTTAAGGTCCTGTCGACTAATGCTTTTGACTTTATGAGCCGTAAGGGTCTCACAAAGCTATTTCTCCCTACAAGTCGTGAGGATCTTATAGGTGTATTTTCTCCTTAGGAATCGTGAGGGTTCCTAAGTGTATTGTTCCTCTGTAAGTCGTAAGGATCCTACAGGAGGGTTTTCTTCTTGTAAGTCGAGAGGATTTACAAGGGTTGTTTACCATGCAAATATATCCCTAGTCTCGGATGGGACTTAGTTAGGGAACTGTTTATTCGCGCCCGTGGATTGTATACAAGGGTCGATATTGGACCACTTGTAGGGCCATAACGAAAGTTGTGGGGGTTGCTTAAGCACAGGTTTAGGTCTCTGTAACTTAAGACTTTTAAATCTTATGAGCCGTGAGGGTCCCATAAGAGAGTTCTCCTTACGAGTCGTGAGGATCTCGCAAGTGTATTTTCTCTTTAGGAATCGTGGGGATCCCTAAGTGTGCTGCTCCCTTCGTGAGTCGTAAGGATCTCACGTGGGTGGTTTCTCCTTACAAGGTCGAGGGTACCTTATAAGTGTTTTTTAACGAGGTTGTGCCCTTTCGGGTTTTCACAAACACTCGCCAGTAGTCCTGCTGTTTTTACTCACGGAGCCCTTTCGGGTTTTCATCCGTGCCCATTTCGCTTATGGACATACCGTCTCTTTCTTTCTTTTTTTGTGTTTACGAGGTCGCGCCCTTTCGGGTTTTCACGAACACTCGCCGGTAGTCCTGCTGTTTTTACTCACGGAGCCCTTTCGGGTTTTCATCCGTGCCCTCTTTGCTTATGGACATACCGTTTGTTTTTTATTATTATTATTATTTTTTTTGATATATTTTTTTATCTCGTCACCCTAAGGATGCTGCGGTAGTAGTTTGAAGACATTTCGGTCATTTGCAAGTGTTAGGACATTGCGGTCCATCATTAGTTTAAGGACATCTCGGTCCATTGTTAGTTTAAGGACGTTTCGGTCCGTTATCTAGTTTTAGGACGTAGTGGTCCGTGGGGCTTTCTCTATGAATGAGCATGATGCCCCTGGCGTGTCCATATTTTTCGGAGCATGCGGTTGTGGCGGGTTCACCTTCCAAATTTCGGACAACGCGAACTTGCCCTGTTGGTATTGGTCTTCAACCCAGTTTTTGAAGACGTAGCAGTCTTCGATCAGGTGACCTACTGTTTGGTGGTAAGGGCAATAATTAGGATTATTAACATCGCCTGGCCGCAACGGACGTTTTGGACCCGGCAGATTAATGAGTCTGTCGCACACTGCCAGCTCGAACAGTCCCCTTGTTTTATCTTGCGGAAACGAGTAAGGACGTTTCAACTTTTCCTAAAGGGGTTGCCGCTTGTTGCTTTGGCAAGCAACCGGTCTAGGGTCACCTGATTGTTGTTGAGCGCTGGCGACGAGGGCCTTTTTTCCTTTTCCTTTATTCTTTTTGTTCGGTCCCTTGTTTACGGGGCCGAGATTTTTTTCGAATAGCGTGCGATTACATGGCTGAACGTTCTCGCAGCTTCTCAATTCCTTTATTTTCGAAATAGATTCCCCGAGGGAAAAGTTGGGGATAGCTTCTTCATCAGAGTCGCTTCCAAAGGTGACAATTTGTGATCCCTTGAAGTCGGCTATATGACAGTTTGCGGCGGCTCCTTTGCGCTCATATATCGCATTTTTCCGATGTCCACAAGCTTCACACTTTATCCCGTCAAAGTGTTGCTTTTGAGCGACATACCCTTGCCACCAACAGTTAAAGGATTCGCAGTCCTCGGTAGGATGTATGATCTTCTGATGATATAAACAGAAGTTAGGGTGCATCTCTGCCTCAGCGAGAGTATTTTCTTCAGAGGGCGGTAGCTTCATTCCTACTGATAGAGCTTTGACGAACCGTTTCCTCATCTTGAATTTGTTTTTACCCGCGGTGTATGGCTTTTGATTTGACGGGAATACCTTGGTTCTTTCTAGTATGGCCATTTCACGTTCTTGATTGGCTTTTGCTTTCAGACGAATTTCACTTAGGAAGACATCGATCAACTCGTCTGATGGCTGTAGAATCTCCGGCTCAGGATTCGCCATTGGTTTCTCAGCGCAAGGAGCCTCTTTATCATCCGTCAGTGAATGAGAAATCATATGACAAGTCGCTGCGTAGTCTTCGGATTCATCCGATGAGTTTTCTCCATTGTTTTCATCCTTGACTAAAGAACAAGCTGCCCCCGGCGTGTCCGTCTTCTTTGGAGAGTGCGGCTGTGGTGGGTTTACCTTCCAGCTTTCAGACAGCGCGAACTTGCCTTGCAGGTATTGATCCTCGATCCATTCCTTAAAGATGAAACAATCCTCAATCGGGTGACTTACCGTTTGGTGGTAAGGGCAATAATTGGGATTATTAAGATCGCCTGGCTACGATAGACGCTTTGGACTCGGCAGATTGATGAGTCTGTTACGCACTGCCAGCTCAAACAGTCTTCTCGTTTTATTCTGAGGAAACGAGTAAGGACGTCCTAGCCTCTCTTCGAGGGATGGGCGTGGACGCACGTTGTTTTGGCGAACAACCGGCTTTGAGTTGCTCGACTGTTGCTGAGCGTTGGCGACGATGATCGCTTTTCCTTTCTCATTTCGGGGATCGGGTCTTGGAGGACACGGTCTATGGCCCATCTGGTCCATTTGGGCTAATTTGTCGATCAAGGCCTGGAAGGTGGTCGGCCTGAAGAACATCATGAATTGTGAGATGGTCGCCTGCGGATCGAGAGTGCCCACAAACATGCCTACCGCAGGTGCCTCTTCTATGCGTTGTTCGCATTTCGACCTTAGGTTTCGCCATCGTGTTGCGTATTGGACCCACGTTTCGCCGGGCCTTATCCTGGCATTTATCAGTGCTGTTATCGGGGTGCGTTCACTAGCACTCGCGAATCTTTGTGTAAACAGCAGTTCCATCTCTGCAAATGTTTTGACAGAGTCGTTAGGTAGCTCCGAATACCATTCAAAGGCTGTTTCTGCTAAGCTGACGACTAATTGACGTAGCAACAATTTATCATCGCCTCCATTATTGCCGCATAAGGCCCTGAATTGAGCAACATGCTGATGCGGATTTCCTGTCCCTTTATATACGTGGAATTTAGGGATCGTATATCCCGGCGGGTAACTGATTTGGTCGTACCAGCTCGGATACGGTCGTCCGGTTCTAGCAATTTGCCCAGCCGCTTCATTCGCCTGATGAACCCCGAATCTGCTGAGCTATATATTCGTCCAAGTCAGCTTTGGAGATTGCCTCCTCCTTGGCTGATGACAGAGCCGGTAGAGGATTTGACGTTTCTCCCCTGTCGTCTTCAAGGACGATCGGAGGATCTTCTGTAGGAGGGTCCGGCTGTAACATCATCCTTACCATATCTTGGAAGAGGAGCGCCATCTGTTTTATGTTAGCCGCTTGCTCTGCAGCTTCTTTGTCCCTCTTTTCGAGGACTCTGCGTAAAAAGTCAGCGTCAGTTTCTTGTTCTTGACGCTCATCCGAAGACGTTTCAGAGCTTTCTTTTGGCTCAGCGAGTGCAGCCATTGTAGTCATCATTTCCTGAAGCTTTTGTTGTTGCTCCTGGGCTTTCGTCACGGATCGGGTGAGCGGTCGGTGGCCCGTAGAAGTGCGGCTTTCCTCCTTTCCAGAAGCCATATAAACAGTGTGCACCACCATGCCCCCAGATTTGGGGCGTTTGTGTTCAGCGCTTTTATGCTTCGCCATGTTTACAGGGGCTTTTTGTGGCCTCCTTTTTTGAGTGATTGGAGTTAAGGGAGCCGTTGTAGTGGGCACCCAAGTCGCTTTTGCTTTTTGCAGTTTGACAGAGTAATCCTTCCCCTGTCGAACCTTCATCTTTTTCTGTCGTCGGAGGCAGTCTTGATCGATCACCGACTCTTGGACCTGTCGCCAGACTTTGTAAATTTTGGAGGACAGCCGTTTAGGGGGCTGCTCTAGCTTCTTCTCTGGAGTATTCTCCACAGGTGAAGGAGTTCGTTTCAACATCGCAGTAGGAGAGTTTCTGCGTACCGAGTTCAGCAACTCAAATCTATTCTTGGTTGGAACAGCAGTATCGATCCCCACCATTAGAGTTGGAGGAGTAAGTCCAGAGGGGGAGTTGCCCCCAGCCTTCCTCACTCGGCGCCAGTAGCGACGTCGGGCATATCGTGCTGATGGAGTTATTTCAGCTACAGGGTGACCTCCTCATGCCCCCTGTGTTGGTCAGAATATACTGGTACCAGCTTTTTAAAGATCGATATCCGTTGAACGGGAAAGGCCAACTTGTCAGAAGCGGAATTCTGAACATGGGATGCAACCTTGGTGATTTTGCCAGGAACGGGAGTTGGAATGGCTATCTGCTTCGGGATAACGCCTTCTGGTATGGCCGGCTTCTTCATGGGCCTGATGGAGCTCTGGCCTAATCCATTAAAACCTGAAGCAGTGGAGTTGGGCGACCTGTTGAGTGGGGTCGCGGCAGTGGTAAGTCGATCGAAGACCAACTTCTTTGGAGCTTCTTGCAATGTCATTGTGGTATTGAAGCACAATGGTGGGAGCATGGTCCCGAAGAATAATCCAGTGGTGGCTTGAGTTACCTGCTCCACTGGTATCTTGAAAAGAAAGGCCGCTCGGGGCCCATAAGTCACTCCTCCAGCAAGGACCGAGCGAGAATTGCTGTTGTAGGCAGTGCAGTTTGAAGCCATTGATCTTCTGTTTTCTGCACGGAGCAAGACACCAATTCTTAGTACCTTGAATCCACAGGCAACCACAGTAAACCGCGATTCGTTCGCGAACACGACACACGAAGTGTGGAGTGGAAAGTGGAAAAGGTCCCACCGGGCGTGCCAGAATCTGGTCCCCTCTGAAAGACGGCGCACAAGACCGCGATGTCCTAGCGCTGAGATTCGGGACAGATGCTATTTGGTTTTATCCATCCATCTCTCCGAAGATGCCAAGTTGATTTATGGCACCGTGTATCGGAGGTTTAGACGGATGCGGCCGATGTAGCAGACTTCGTCAGATTCCCCCTCGCTTGAGGGGTTTTTGATTGTGGGGACGCTCTTCCCTGCAGGCGCAAGCCCCTGCAATTAATTACGCTACCGCATCGCGGTAACAACTTTCTCCTTCTCCAGAATTTCACTTCGTGTCGTGTGTGTTTGTTTTGTTTGTGGTTGCCCGTGGATTGTATACGGAGACTGAGTAATGCCATCGCCCGTAGGACGTGGATTAGTCCAAATTCGTATTTACTTAGATTTGGGTTTGGTGTTTTTAGTTTAAGGATGCATTAGTCGCGTTGCGGCTAAGATCAACTTAAACGTTCGTCAAGGATGCGTTAGTCCTGTTTTGGACTAAGATCGACTTGAACGGGATCGTTTAGATCCGAAAGAAGAGCAATTGGCTCTATTGTTCCACTTTAGAGACGTGGTGGTCCGTGTTCCAGTTTAGAGACGTGGTGGTCCATCATTAGTTTAGGGACATTTCGGTCCGATATTAGTTTAGGGACGTTTCGGTCCGATATTAGTTTAGGGATGTTTCGGTCCAATATTAGTTTAAGGACGTCTTGGTCCACGAGTTTAAGGACCCCACAGTCCATATAGGTGTGTGGTCGTTGGGACCCGTCACCTCTTTGACGTCGTTGAGGAATTACAACGATGGATATCAAAGGAGTTCGGAGATGTACCCTTGAACCGGATGTGGATTGGTTTAGGAGAGCCGTTTTGCTCAGTTAATTTAGTTTAAGGACTTATGGCCACGATTGTGCTAAGTCCAGTTGAAATGTTCAACATTTTATTTGCTTCTGCATTGCATTTCTTTTTTTTTATTTTATTTGGGCTTTGTCCAGAAAGGATGCACAGCATCAATTTGTTTTGGGCTCTGCCCTTTATAAATGATGCAGAGCATCAATTTCATTTGGGCTCTGCCCTTTTATGCTTTGCAATTTATTTTAGCCTTTTAAGTCTCTTGGGCCTGGCCCTTCAAGTAATGCATTGCATTTGTGCAAAGCACTAAGAACCTTTTAGATTCAAGAACAGAAGTGCAAAGCACTTTTTAATCTCTTGATCCAAATTTAGATCAAAGAAAAATAAGTTTTTTCTTGTTTTTCCTTATTGCAGAGAACCAAAGGTTCATAACAAGTGCAAGGCACTATTTTTATTTATTTATTTATTGTTGAAGATCAATGATCTTGTTCTTAGATCAATGATCTATTCATAAGAGAATTTTCTCTTCTTTTAAAGGTTTTTACCTTTTATTCTCAAGAAGCTCTCCAGAGTTCTCTTCTCTTTTTTTTTAGCAAGATCTTCCTCCCTTCGAAATGAGGTCTAGGGTCCTTTTTATAGTGCTCATAAATTAGTTAAATTTGTTAAAGAGATCTTTTTCTGAGTGATTTGGGGAATTTTCCCCACCGTTGGATCTTTGATCCAAAGGCCCCTGTTTTACAGAAGAAATCTTCTTGTTTTAACAAGAACAGAAAAGATTTCCTTAAATCTTCATTCTGTTTTTGCGCAACTCCCCAGCACGTGACACGTGTCGCGCAACGCAGCGCTTGCGCGTCTGTGCTTGCGCAGTCGCGCAGACACGTGTCGCGCAGCGCGGCGCTTGCGCAGCTGTGCTTGCGTAACTGCGCAGACACGTGTCACGCAGCGCGGCGCTTGCGCAGCTGCGCTTGCGCAATTGCGCTTGTGCAGTTGCGCAGACACGTGTCGAGCAGTGTGGCAGTCGTGCAGTTGTGCTTGCGCAACTGCGCAGACACGTGTCGCGCAATGCGGCAGTCGCGCAGTTGCATTTGCGCAACTGTGCAGACACGTGTCGCGCAGTGCAGCGCTTGCGCAACTGTGCTTACGCAGTTGCATTTGCGCAACTGCGCAGACACGTGTCACGCAGTGCTTGCGCAACTGAACGTTGCATCTTTTTGTTTTTTAAGAGCGCCTTGCTCTTATTGGACACAGTGCCTCGGGCATTGCGCTGACGTATCAACTTCTGACACGTGGAGCGTTGCGCGCAGCGCAAAGAATCTAAAGCATTGCTTCATTTGTTAAAGTTTAAATTTTCAAAGCAAAGTTTTGTTTCTGATTGGGGGAAGATGAAGCGTTGCTTCATCTCCCGCCTTGGAATTTGAACAGAGCTTAGCTCTGGTTGGGGTAAACAAGTGCCATTCGCTTTATGTTAGCCGCTTGCTCTGCGCCTTCTTTGTCCTTCTTTTCGAGGACTCTGCGAAGGAAGTCAGCATCAGTTTCTTGTTCGTGGCGCTGCTCCGATGACGCCTCCGGGCTTTCTTTTGGTCCGGTGAGTGCAGCCATTGCAGTCAGCATCTCCTGAAGCTTCTGCTGTTGTTGTTCTTCAGCTCTTGTTATTTATCGGGTAAGTGTTCGGTGGCCCGTCAAAATGCGGCTTTCTTCTTTTCCAGAAGCCATGTAAACAGTGTAGACCGTTATGCCCCCAGACTTAGGGCGTTTGGGCTCCGTGCCTTTGACATTTATCACAGGCATGGGGATTTTCTCCGGCCTTCTCCTCTTATGAGTGATCGAAGTTGAGGGGGCCGTTGCAGTGGGCACACGGGTAGCCGTCGCCTTTTGTGGCTTAGCAGGACGGTTTTCTTCCTGTCGGACATTTAGCTTCTTCTGCCGGCGGGGATAGTCTTGATCCACCACCGACTCTCGGACTTGTCGCCAGATTTTGTAAACTTTGGAAGACAACCGTTGAGGGGACTGCTCCGGCTTTATTTCTATGACAGTCTCCATCGGTGATAGGGATCTTTTCAGTACAGCAGTAGGCGAGTTCCTGCATACCTTGTTTAGCATCTCAAAATTGTTCCTGGTTGGAACAGCGGCATTAACTTCCGCTGTTGGAGCTGGTAGAGTTAACTCAGAGGGGGAGTTGCCCCCGGCCTTCCTTACCGGCGCCAGTGACGATGTCGAGCGTGTCAAGATGATGGAGTCGGTTCAGTGGTGGGGATGGCTTTTTCTTGCCCCCTGTTTAGGTAAGGGGCTGCTGCTGGCGTCAGCCTGTTGAAGACTGATGTCCTTTGAGAAGCAGTATCCAATCGGTTGAAAATAGACTTATGAGTAGGGACATGAACCGTAGTGGGAACCGGAACAGCCAGTCTTGTAAAAACTGACCCTTTGGTAGGAGAAGCCGTCTTGACGACTTCAGGAGCAGGGATGGTTGTCCCCCCCGGAACAATCTTCTCTGGGATTGCAGGCTTCATTGTGGGCCCACAGGAATTTTGGCCCAGTCTGGCGAAGACCGAGAAACTAGAGCTTGAAGAACTGTTGGAAGGGGCCACAGTAGCTGTGAGCTGATCGAAGACCGACTTCTTGGGAGCTTCCGGTGTTGGCACAGGAGAGGTGAAGCTCGTTGGCAAGAGCATGGTCCCGAAAAACAATCCTGTGGTGGCTTGAGTGACCTATTCCACCGGCATTGTGAACAGGGAGGCTGCTTGAGGTCTGTAGGCTATGACTCCAGACGAGGCAGAGCGCGAATTGCAGTTGCAGCTGGAGCACTTTGCATAAGTGAACGCCATTGATCCTTTTCTTTCTGCACCAAGCCAAACGCCAAATCTTAGTACCTCGAAATCCAAAGGCAACCATTAACAAACCACGATTCGTTCGCGAACACGACACACGAAGTGTGGAGTGGAAAGAGGAAAAGGTCCCATCGGGCGTGCCAGAATCTGTTCCCCTCCGAATAACGGAGACGCGACCGCGCAGGTCCTTTTTGCCTGAAATTCGAGGTAGATGCTAATTAGTGCTATCCGTCCACCTCTCCGAAGATGCCAAGTTGATTTATGGCACCATGTATCGAAGGTTTAAACGGATGTGGCCGATGTAGCAGACTTCGTCAGATTCCCCCTCGTTGAGGGTTTTTTGATTGTGGGGACGCTCTTCCCTGCAGGCGCAAGCCCCTGCAGTTAATTACGCTACCACATCGCGGTAACCACTTTTTCCTTCTCCAGATAGTCACTTCATGTCGTGGGTGTTTGTTTTGCTTGTGGTTGCCCGTGGATTGTATACGGAGACTAATTTATGTTGTTGCCCGTAGGGCGTGGATTAGTCCAAATCTGTATTTTTCTTAGATTTGGGTTTGGGGGGGTTTAGGTTTAAGGATACGTTAGTCTCATTTTAGTCTAAGATCAACTTAAACGTTTTTTAAGGATACGTTAGTCTAATTTTAGACTAAGATCAACTTAACAGTTTGTTAAGGACACGTTAGTCTAATTTTAAACTAAGGTCAACTTAACCATTTGTTAAGGATACGTTAGTCTAATTTTAGACTAAGATCTACTTAACGGGATCATTTAGATCCAACAAAAGAGCATTTGGACTCTATTGTTTAGTTTAGAGATATTGCGGTCGATTACCGGTTTAAGAACATGGTGGTCCATTACCAGTTTAAGGACATGGTGGTCCAGTACCAGTTTAAGGACACAGTGGTCCAAGGTTAAGGACGTCATAGTCCGTGAGTGAAAAGACCTCACAGTCAAGGTTAAGGACATCATAGTCCATGAGTTTAAAGACCTCACAGTCAAGGTTAAGGACATCATAGTCCGTGAGTTTAAAGACCTCACAGTCAAGATTAAGGACATCATAGTCTGTGAGTTTAAAGACCTCACAGTCAAGGTTAAGGACATCATAGTCCATGAGTTTAAGGACCCCACAGTCCAGTTTAAATATGTCATAGTCTATGAAATGTGTGGTTGTAGCGACCCGTCACCTCTCTGAAGACGTTGAAGGATTACAACGACAAATATCAGAGGAGTGAAGAGATGTACCCTTGAACCAATGTGGATTAATTAATCTGTAGTCCAATTTGGAACTAAGATCAATTAATTAGAATTATGAGCACATGGGCTCAGTTAAATCTGAATTGAGGACTTATGGCCAACTCGGGCTAAGTCCAATTGGATTTGAAGTGTTGGCCCTTTATTGGACCATTAGACATTTGTCTGGGTTCAGCCCTCATTATTTAGCAATGCTAAACATTTTCATCTTTGATTTCCTCAGTTTTGACATTCATTTGGAGGAGGGACTTTTGCCTCTGGAAAATTAGCCAATTTGGCTAAAAGTAGTGTTAAACACTAAAGAACAACAGTGTTAAACATTGGAGACAGAACTCTCAAATTAGTGTTAAACACTAAAAGATAATCAGTGTTAAACACTGAAAATAAAGCTCCCGAATTAGTGTTTAAACACTAAAGAAAAAGGGGTCATGTGGGGACACGTGAGGGCGCCTAAAGGTGGGGCCAGATCTCCTCACTTTGTTTTGCAAATAAGTGTTAAACACTTTTATTTTATATTATCACGTGTTGACACGTGATGGAGATTTATGCACTGATTATTAAAGCACTTGCTAAGGGGTCACGTGGTAACACGT
Organism: Agapanthus africanus; assembly: GCA_030015575.1. Taxonomy (NCBI): domain Eukaryota; kingdom Viridiplantae; phylum Streptophyta; class Magnoliopsida; order Asparagales; family Amaryllidaceae; genus Agapanthus; species Agapanthus africanus. The sequence goes on along the minus strand of JASDDO010000026.1, from coordinate 508,880,520 downwards.
GAGAGCGCCCAAAGCCAACATTTCCTTTGCTTTTCTCTTTCTGTGTTTTGGAGATCATGTGGGAGCACGTGAGGCATTGCCTCGAAACTTTTTCCTTCTCATTTTTAAGGATCTCTTCAGGGGCCACGTGGGGCCATGTGACCTTGATTCTTTTTCATGCATAGAGATTTTTCAAGTCTCCTTATTTTATTTTTAGAATTAAATTCTCTGTAGGGTTGAACCCTAATCATGATTTTGGAGGAATTAAATTCCTATTAGGAAAGAGTTAAATTCTTATATAGGATTAAACCCTAATTTTCTTTTTAGAGGAATTAAATTCCCATATATGTAAAAGAATTAAATTCTTGTATATGGTGAAACCCTAATTTCATTTTAAAAGGAATTAAATTCCTATGAATTTGAGAGAATTAAATTCTCAATTAGGGTTAAACCCTAGTTCTGTCCATCTTGAAGGAATTAAATTCCTGTGAGTTTGGGAGAATTAAATTCTCAATTAGGGTTAAACCCTAGTTTCATTTTGAAGGAATTAAATTCCTATGAGTTTGGGAGAATTAAATTCTCATATAGGGTTAAACCTTAATTTTGTTTTGGGAGAATTAAATTCTCAAAACTCAATTCCCCCTCTAAGTTTTGGATCTGCATGGCAGGATCTCAACCCGATGAGAATTAAATTCTCAACTTATGGAGAGATGTGCTCTTTACAGTTCTTCAACCAGAGGAAGAACTAAATTCTTTTGTGCAGAACAGTTAAACTCTTAGATTTGAGAATTAAATTCTCTGTTTGAAGTTTTGATCCTCTTTCTTTTCTCACCTAGGGTTTTCTTTGTTGAGAATTAAATTCTCATTTCTTTTCTCTCTGAAATTTCAAGATTCCAAAACTCTATCTCTCCTCTCTTCTCTTCTTGGCTCCTATTTATAGGAGAAGGAAAATAATCAATTTGTTTAGTAAATCTTTCATTGAAAGAATTCGTTTGTTTTCATAATTAATATGATCCTTTAGATCATTAAGTGAATTTTATTCACCGTTGGATTTTAAATCCAAAGATATTTTGTTTGTTATTCTTGGTGAAATTTAGGGAAATCTTTCCTTGTATCAAATCTTTTCATAAATTGGTGATTTTTAATCACCATTGGATTTTTAATCCAACGGTGCTCCACTTTACAGAGCACAATCTTTTTTTTTTGTTTGGAAAGATTTAGAGAAATATTTTTCCAGTTAGGGCTTTTGATTTCCCTCAATTAGAATTTAATTCTATTAATTTATAAGGCTTCTAAAGCTCATCACGTGTTGGCACGTGATCCCAATATTTGACTATTGAAATAGAATTTAATTCCATCAATTAGAGAGCTAAGAGGCCTGTCACGTGTTGGCACGTGACCCTCTTTCATTCAGAATTTAATTCTGTCTTTTAACTGGGCTAAAGGACCATTACGTGTCAGCACGTGACCCTTGGTCACGTGTGAGCACGTGATGCCCCATTGGGGTCTTTCCTTAACTGTTTTATTTACACTTTTGTTTCTCTTCAATGGGTTTTTAAAGGTCCATCACGTGTTGGCACGTGATCCTATTTAATTATTTATTTTATTCAGTGCCTACAGGCTTTGCCTGTAAATGGTCACGTATGGGCACGTGATGCTCGGTCACGTGTGGGTACGTGATACCCGGTCACGTGTGGGCACGTGATGCCTCATAACTTTTGATCCCAGATGAATTATGAGGCCCATAATATATCAAATCGAAGGGATTTTCGAGATGCTTCCAATATAATGAGAATTTAGCTGTTTCTCATTTGGGAGTTTATCAAAAAATAGCCCGGAAAATATTGGTTCGCATTTTCCTAAGCGTATCACTGCCATTTGATACCTTGGGCTCTTTTGCGCAGAAATTTTTTTGATGGGAACAGGTGCGTCCGAATCCTGTTGGAGGAAGAACGTTGTTGACACTGTGTCTTCTGTAACGAGACGAATGCTGAGGTGGAGCTGGAATTTTGCCGTCACTCCGCTTTGTTTCGGCCATGGAGTCTTTCGTTGACGTTGCGTCTACATCCTACTGGACTGCGAAGGAACGCCGTTGTTGACATTGCGTCTGCTGTAACGAGACGAATGCTGAGGTGGATCTGGGATTTTGCCGTTACTCCACTTTGTTTCGTTGTGTTGCTTCCGTGCCTTGCTGGCATAAGGAGGAACGTTGTCTTTGGCCTTCTGGGACGCAGATGTGACCGTCAAGACTTGGCTCTCTTTGTGATGGAGCCTGGTGGGAATATATAGTTCCCTCTTTGTTTGTGCCCCTGGATTGTATACAGGGATCGATGTGATCTCACCTGTAGGGAAAAAAATTTCATTTTATTTCATTTTTTAAATTTATTTCTGCGATACTCTATCATTTCAACTTTTATATCACGAAAGTCGCGATTGCCCAATCATTTCGGCTATTTTTCGCGATCCCCAATCATTTCGGCCATTTGTTTTATTTTTACTTGCTGTTTTTTATTGTGAATTGCCCAATCATTTCAGCTATTTTGTTTTATTTTTACTCGCTGTTTTTTATTGCGAGTTGTCCAATCATTTCGGCTATTTTGTATGCATATATTTTTACTTGCTGATTTTGTTTGTAAGTCGCCCCATCATTTTGGCTATTTCATATGCATGTGTGGCTCGCTAGCTTCTTTGCTGCAGGCTTGGAACTGGACACCGATTTCGGCATCAGCACCGCTACAACTAGAATATTGCCAGGAACGAATCATCATCTGCCTCTGTCGATGTCGAACAAAGGTGGCTTAGCAAACAGGGTTTAAATCCTATTGACTAAGGCTTTTGACTTCATAAGCCGTAAGGGTCTCATAAAAGTATTTCTCCCTACGAGTCGTGAGGATCACATAGGTGCGTTTTCTCCTTAGGAATCGTGAGGATTCCTAAGTGTGTGTTCTCTTATAATTCGTAAGGATCTTACAAGAGAGTTTTCTCCTTATAAGTCTGTAACATTTTAAAAATAATTAAATAAATAATTAAATGAATAAAAGTGTTTAAGTGAATTTTAGGATTTTCGGTAAAGTAAAATGTATTTTTCGTAAAACCAAACCGTGATTGTTTTTCACTATAAATTTAAAAATATCTATTTTAATTATGAAATTACTCGTAAATAGTGTTTATTTAGCCACTTATAAATTTTTGGTTTAATAAAATATTTTTCCTAAATTAATTATTTTAAATATTAACATAAGCTTTATTTTTACACTAAATTAGTGTAAATTACAAATTTAAATGGTTTTAATTTGTGAAAATGAACCATGGCACATTATAATTTAGTGTGTATCATGCAAAATTTATTTGCAAATTTTTCCTTATTTCTAGATCTTTCTTGAGTTATTTTAGAAAAGAATTAAAAGAAAATGAATAAAGCATGAAAATACATTAAGATGATTACATTTTGGAGAAGTTTCTACACCATTTCTCATGTGTTTCTCCCTCTTCCCCTTATTGTGGCCGGCCTCCCCATCACCATGGCTGCCCCCCCCCCATTTTCCACCTCATTTTTATTCAAAAATCATCAAAAATACATCAAAAATTCAATTAAAATTTCACAAAATCCTATCTAATTCATACCCTTTATTCCTTACTCATTTTTACATGGATTTTGGAGATGGAAAGCATGCATTTTGGAGGCTCATTTCTTGTTTGGATTTCATATTTTGGGAGGTATAATTTCTTTCTTTTGATTTATTGTTTTAGATGTTCATTTAAGCTTAACTAGATTTAAAGAATTAATTCTATGTTTTTTTTTTAAAATTCAAGTTAGGGTTTGTAAATTCAAGTTAGGATTTTTGTTAATTATTTAGGGTTATAATAGTTAGTTTAACACTTTTGGAATTGGAAAATCTTGCATGATTGTTGAATTGTAAATTTTTCATTGGAAATTGTTTAAATTAGGAAATTTTGCTAACTAGGTTTCTATAAAACCTAATTATTGGTGAAATAAATCTCAATTAATATTGGTAATACTAGATTTTGGTCTTAATAAGAGTATTAACTTGTTGGTGGAATGAAAAACTTAAATTGATTGCTAGTTTCTATGGATAATTGATAAATTGTGATAAAAATTGCTATTTTTGTAAACTAGATTTTAGAAATTCCTATATAAATGAGATTAAAAATATAATTATGGTTTCATTATATCATTATCATCATGAATTGTGGTTTAAGTCATTAAGTTATGCAAAATCATGTTTTGTGGTGGAATTGTGGTATTTTGCTTGAAAAAAGGTTCAAAATTGTTAAAGGGTGCAAACTAGAAATTTCAAATTTATACAAATTTATGTAATAAAAATATAGTAATAGTTTGTATAGTCTAGTTATGCTATTTAATGAGTTTTATGACCATTGATTTCATTTAAATGTCAAGTTTCGATGAAAAACGGTAAATTGGCATTTTCGGGTTTTTCGAAAACGGACGATTTGATCGATTTTAGTGTTTCGATGAATTTGATCATGTTTTACAATATAAGTAATGTGTTTTAAAACTACAAGTTGTTTGATGATGTTATATCGATCCATCGGAGTTTGTACGCCGATATCGAGCGGTATTTGGTTCTTTTGCGTGGACGGGACATAGGTTTTAACCTGTGCTTGTTCTTCGTATCGTTTGACTTTTGTATGTGATTCGGTTTACGATGCTATTTATATGTTTGCGTCTAGGTACCCTCACGTGGACTGCAGGCGATGAAGAGGAGAATGGCGACACTGTCTTCGGCAGACATGGACCAGGTGAGTAGATGCATATCTACGGGGGGAAGTCGGGTGGATGGCGTTTAGCACCCCCGCAACGTAGAATAGGAATAGTACTTATTGACATTAGGAAACCAGACGTGACCCTAGTAGGACCCTAGTATTGACCCTAGGCTGGACTAGACCGATTTAGGGAAAACTATATCAGAGGATGAGTACCTTGGAAGAGGTTCGTAGTTTTCAGATAGAAACACACCCGCGCACACACTGAAAATCGACATGGGGTACGTGTATGTGTATATATATAGAACTAGGTATAGGTATATACATATATATACAACACATATAGGTGATTCAGTGATGTGATATGATATCCGAGGTATGATGAAACGGTATAACTGGGCTTGATGCCGTGATTTTTGACTATACAGTCGTAATAAAGTGTTAGCGGATCATTAGGGAATGAGATAATGAACTTGAATATATAAATTACAAAGAGTGGTGGTGATATTGATGTACATGGGACGCTAGAATAGTACTCGGACTGTAACTTGTGACTGATTACGATATGATATATGTATAACTTGATTTCGACATTATATTGGTGTGACCTGATGCCGATATCATATGAGTATGACTTAATCACAATATGATACATATGACATCATACGAATGAGGAGACACCTAGGAGATACTTGACCGTACCCCGACATTGGGATGCCGTACGATGGATTTTACCGTACGAGGCTTAGATTTGATGATTGATCCGCACTCTTGATTCGAGGAAGCCGTACTACGTACGTGACGCTGTTGAGGCGGGATCGCCGACTATTAGAGATATTGATTCAGACCTTAGGTAGACTCAAGTTTCTTACTGACTAGTCTATTAGGTTTAGTTCCTTAGGATGTTAGATGGACACTGGTTTAGGTTCGACTCACATAGTGGTAGTTGTGCTCGTATCTCGCAGAGGAGCGGATAATGCACGTCTGTATTTACATTCATACTGTAATCATCATGGTGCATGTATTTTATATGTTGCTATAAACAGTATAAACCTTACCTGTTAGGACACCAGCACCATTACCGATGATGCGCATATTCCACGCACACTTATTTGCCGGCTCACACACATCATCATCGGTAATTGCTATGTCACGTACACTTTAGATCATATTATCTTTTATTGATAGAATCAGTTAACAACTAAACCGATATAATATTGTGATTACTCTCTGATGTTAGTATAGACATGATAATCATTTCTTAGACATTCATGCATTCATATTTTCATGTTATCGCACAGTATTATGAGCATATGCTGAGAATTATCATATACTTACTCATGATTTTGAGATTTGGATTTCTGTGAGATTTATGGATTTTTGGGGAAAACCGCAAGAATATATAAAAACTTCTCTCTCTCTCCTCCTCTCTTTTTAAAATAAGATGCGGTTTTCTCGTGATGTATGTGTCGTCCAACATGAGTATTTCATGTTTTCTAATGGATTTCGAGACCCGATTCGAGGAGTGGATGAACCGTCTCGGGTACATGGTGGGCCCGGTATGGTACCCCGGGGCAAGAAGATCGAGTTGTAGACGATGAGCCTGGCAGGGGAAGGCTACCTACCGGTGATGTCTAGCGCGGCGGATATCCGGAGGATACCGACCGTTGTCGTGGGATTTGATGATATGGGTCGATCCGGACTGACGGAGCCCGACATATTGATACTTGAGGTTACATGTGTTGTGTCGATGCTTGACACGGATTTCCATGGATTTCATTGTTGAGATTTCAGATGCTTATACACACTTTACTATGATAACGGCTAAAGGTTCTCATACATATATATCTGGATTTCAGGATTTGTGACTTTACATTCATGGTGCATGCATTTCATTTCATATGACTTAGTACTATATGAGGCACTGACACGACACGGAGTATTTGCACTTACACGTAGTATTACCCTGCTATTACTAGATATTTGGGATATAGTAGTGTATTATTATGACCTAGGATAGCGTCGTGCATTCGATTTCTTTTCGTAGATGTCTTCTACTCACGAGTTGGCAACTCACCCCCGTTGTGCCAAATTCTTTACAGGTTCGATGTACAGGTTTCCCGTGGCAGCTTGTTGGCACATCTTTTCTTCAGGGTGATTTGCACGGTAGGTTGGTTCACTTGTATCCGAACCACCATTGTACTTTTATTCATTCATTTGTATCTAGTAAGCTCCATCAACCATATTTGTATTACTTGATAAGTTATTGGACCAGTCTTTTACTTCGACCTTAGAGTCGCGCCTGTATTATTCTGATCTGGTGGTTTTGTTTTCTTTTGAGTTTGAGCCTCGCCTTCTGGCGTTGTATATTATTGTGCTTGTTGTGGTTGTTTCCGCCTGTTGGCGTTGAGCTAGCTCCCGTTTGGGGATTTTTTTTATTGTTTATGCATATTATACCTGTTGTAGCCCGTTTGGGGACCAGTTTTTACAGAGGAGACTCTGCCGAAATTTTTGGGAAAATTTGATGTTGCTTTTAAACTTGTATTCTACATGTTTTCTTCTTCTTCTTCTTCTTCTTCTTCTTTTATGGTTTAGATTTCTGGGCTTCGGCTTACTTAGGTTACGTTGCGCCTCTAGACGTTTCGTAATCTAAGTGCCGGTCACGTTCCGTACTTTCGGGTCGTGACAAAGTTGGTATCAGAGCGCTAGGTTTAACCTTGTATAAGTCTAGGTGACCCTTGGTTGATGGAGTAGGCGAGTTAGGTAGAGTAACGTACCGTGGGTATGGTCCGCGGCATACTTACGATACGCTACTCTGCTTAAGGAGCCTTAGGATTTACATTGTTTGCACCGTATTTCATTCGTTCCTTTGATCTATCTTCGTCAATGTCGGATGGTGGTTTCTGTTACCACGGGCAGAGGGAGATGCGGCTCGAATGCAGTAACCATTAGAGTATTGGTTATTCTTGAGGATTGAAGCATTGCTTAGCGTGCGGACGAAGGGTATTCACATGCCGTCCGGATGAAATTAAAGGGTTCGAACGATTATCAGAAAACCATTTCCTAAGTTTAAAGTATTCGGAAGAACATGCAGGTATTTCGATGGACCCTCTAGAAGAATGAAACCCTAACTCGACATAATGACCACGAGAACGCCCTTGAACCTTAGGGTTTACGGCAGTTCCGCGGTGCCATTAGTGAGGCTTGGGTTTGCCCTTCTATAGCTGGATCATCGATGCTGGGGTATGTACCGGATATTTTTAAACTGTACTTGAGTGTTGAGCTCTCGGGGAATTATGGGATTTTGATGGATCGATCGAGAAGTTTAATGTAGTTCGGATATCAAGTGAAGGGATCGACTATGTGGGAGACTCTAGACATGAGTATTGCCGTTGGTAGCGCAGTCAGCATACCTATGAAAGAACGAGTTCGAAGCGGTCGACATCAGAGGAAAGAGGCGCACATTGACGATAGTATTTACGATTGTGATTTAGTGATTTGAATTTCCTATTTTCGTTGATTGGATTTTTGTATTTTGAGGACTTTGTTCTACGATTGGTATTTCCTGTGTGTACCTTCATTCTATCTGTGTTTCTTATATCAGTCGTATTGATGTGGTTTAGTACGCACCCAGTACACTTGATTTGGTTTTATATATTTTTTTGAGATTTTTGATTTGATTTCGTGCATAGGGGTTACACGTAATTTTGACATATGTTTCGACCTAATTTTCATGCATTTTTGTGCTGTGATTTCGATTTTGATATTCAATGTATGTTTTCGTGCTCCATGTGCACCTGATTAGGATTCTTGCGCATACTTGGCGCACTTGATGCGATTTTGTGCACACCAGATGCACTAAATCGGGGTTTTGTGCAGATTAGATGCACCTGATAGTGAGTCGTGCACGCCCGTTGCACTTGACAGATGTTTTTGGTGCACACCTGTTGCACTTAGTTTTTTTTTGTTGGTATTCATGGTTTCTGCATTTGGTTTCGATTTCAGTGCGCACCGGACGCACATGACATTTTATTGATGTGATTGGGATTGATTTTAGTTTGAGCAGTATGTTTTCATGATCATTATTATTTGAGTTAGTAACCAGGTGGGACGTGTATGTTAAATAAAAGATATATATATAGCTATATTTTTAAAAAATTTAAACGTCCGCTACTTAGACCGTGATACGTGCATTGCACGGCGATTTTCAAGAAGGGGTTTTTGTATGCTGCTTTATTATGATGATTCGGCGATTTTACTAGGATGCGAACTATATATAAGTTATAGATTGATGTATATTATGATGGTTTTCACATTGGGTTATGATATTTCATTATCGCCATAACTCCGATGATTGCGTCATGCTTGACGGAGTTGATTTTCGTTATATATTAATGATTTCGGAGCCCCGACGATTTGAGTATTTTGCTAAATGTTTTAGTATTTGGAAGGGGAGTGTTAATTTAAATTCGGGGAACGAATTTCCTAAAGGGGGGAAGATTGTAACATTTTAAAAATAATTAAATAAATAATTAAATGAATAAAAGTGTTTAAGTGAATTTTAGGATTTTCGGTAAAGTAAAATGTATTTTTCGTAAAACCAAACCGTGATTGTTTTTCACTATAAATTTAAAAATATCTATTTTAATTATGAAATTACTAGTAAATAGTGTTTATTTAGCCACTTATAAATTTTTGGTTTAATAAAATATTTTTCCTAAATTAATTATTTTAAATATTAACATAAGCTTTATTTTTACACTAAATTAGTGTAAATTACAAATTTAAATGGTTTTAATTTGTAAAAATGAACCATGGCACATTAGAATTTAGTGTGTATCATGCAAAATTTATTTGCAAATTTTTCCTTGTTTCTAGATCTTTCTTGAGTTATTTTAGAAAATAATTAAAAGAAAATGAATAAAGCATGAAAAGACATTAAGATGATGACATTTTGGAGAAGTTTCTACACCATTTCTCATGTGTTTCTCCCTCTTCCCCTTATTGTGGCCGGCCTCCCCATCACCATGGCTGCCCCCCCCATTTTCCACCTCAATTTTATTCAAAAATCATCAAAAATACATCAAAAATTCAATTAAAATTTCACAAAATCCTATCTAATTCATACCCTTTATTCCTTACTCATTTTTACATGGATTTTGGAGATGGAAAGCATGCATTTTGGAGGCTCATTTCTTGTTTGGATTTCATATTTTGGGAGGTATAATTTCTTTCTTTTGATTTATTGTTTTAGATGTTCATTTAAGCTTAACTAGATTTAAAGAATTAATTCTATAGTTTTTTTTAAAATTCAAGTTAGGGTTTGTAAATTCAAGTTAGGATTTTTGTTAATTATTTAGGGTTATAATAGTTAGTTTAACACTTTTGGAATTGGAAAATCTTGCATGATTGTTGAATTGTAAATTTTTCATTGGAAATTGTTTAAATTAGGAAATTTTGCTAACTAGGTTTCTATAAAACCTAATTATTGGTGAAATAAATCTCAATTAATATTGGTAATACTAGATTTTGGTCTTAATAAGAGTATTAACTTTTTGGTGGAATGGAAAACTTAAATTGATTGCTAGTTTCTATGGATAATTGATAAATTGTGATAAAAATTGCTATTTTTGTAAACTAGATTTTAGAAATTCCTATATAAATGAGATTAAAAATATAATTATGGTTTCATTATATCATTATCATCATGAATTGTGGTTTAAGTCATTAAGTTATGCAAAATCATGTTTTGTGGTGGAATTGTGGTATTTTGCTTGAAAAAAGGTTGAAAATTGTTAAAGGGTGCAAACTAGAAATTTCAAATTTATACAAATTTATGTAATAAAAATATAGTAATAGTTTGTATAATCTAGTTATGCTATTTAATGAGTTTTATGACCATTGGTTTCATTTAAATGTCAAGTTTCGATGAAAAACGGTAAATTGGCATTTTCGGGTTTTTCGAAAACGGACGATTTGATCGATTTTAGTGTTTCGATGAATTTGATCATGTTTTACAATATAAGTAATGTGTTTTAAAACTACAAGTTGTTTGATGATGTTATCTCGATCCATCGGAGTTTGTACGCCGATATCGAGCGGTATTTGGTTCTTTTGCGTGGACGGGACATAGGTTTTAACCTGTGCTTGTTCTTCGTATCGTTTGACTTTTGTATGTGATTCGGTTTACGATGCTATTTATATGTTTGCGTCTAGGTACCCTCACGTGGACTGCAGGCGATGAAGAGGAGAATGGCGACACAGTCTTCGGCAGACATGGACCAGGTGAGTAGATGCATATCTACGGGGGGAAGTCGGGTGGATGGCGTTTAGCACCCCCGCAACGTAGAATAGGAATAGTACTTATTGACATTAGGAAACCAGACGTGACCCTAGTAGGACCCTAGTATTGACCCTAGGCTGGACTAGACCGATTTAGGGAAAACTATATCAGAGGATGAGTACCTTGGAAGAGGTTCGTAGTTTTCAGATAGAAACACACCCGCGCACACACTGAAAATCGACATGGGGTACGTGTATGTGTATATATATAGAACTAGGTATAGGTATATACATATATATACAACACATATAGGTGATTCAGTGATGTGATATGATATCCGAGGTATGATGAAACAGTATAACTGGGCTTGATGCCGTGATTTTTGACTATACAGTCGTAATAAAGTGTTAGCGGATCATTAGGGAATGAGATAATGAACTTGAATATATAAATTACAAAGAGTGGTGGTGATATTGATGTACATGGGACGCTAGAATAGTACTCGGACTGTAACTTGTGACTGATTACGATATGATATATGTATAACTTGATTTCGACATTATATTGGTGTGACCTGATGCCGATATCATATGAGTATGACTTAATCACAATATGATACATATGACATCATACGAATGAGGAGACACCTAGGAGATACTTGACCGTACCCCGACATTGGGATGCCGTACGATGGATTTTACCGTACGAGGCTTAGATTTGATGATTGATCCGCACTCTTGATTCGAGGAAGCCGTACTACGTACGTGACGCTGTTGAGGCGGGATCGCCGACTATTAGAGATATTGATTCAGACCTTAGGTAGACTCTAGTTTCTTACTGACTAGTCTATTAGGTTTAGTTCCTTAGGATGTTAGATGGACACTGGTTTAGGTTCGACTCACATAGTGGTAGTTGTGCTCGTATCTCGCAGAGGAGCGGATAATGCACGTCTGTACTTATATTCATACTGTAATCATCATGGTGCATGTATTTTATATGTTGCTATAAACAGTATAAACCTTACCTGTTAGGACACCAGCACCATTATCGATGATGCGCATATTCCACGCACACTTATTTGCCGGCTCACACACATCATCATCGGTAATTGCTATGTCACGTACACTTTAGATCATATTATCTTTTATTGATAGAATCAGTTAACAACTAAACCGATATAATATTGTGATTACTCTCTGATGTTAGTATAGACATGATAATCATTACTTAGACATTCATGCATTCATATTTTCATGTTATCGCACAGTATTATGAGCATATGCTGAGACTTATCATATACTTACTCATGATTTTGAGATTTGGATTTCTGTGAGATTTATGGATTTTTGGGGAAAACCGCAAGAATATATAAAAACTTCTCTCTCTCTCCTCCTCTCTTTTTAAAATAAGATGCGGTTTTCTCGTGATGTATGTGTCGTCCACCATGAGTATTTCATGTTTTCTGATGGATTTCGATACCCGATTCGAGGAGTGGATGAACCGTCTCGGGTACATGGTGGGCCCGGTATGGTACCCCGGGGCAAGAAGATCGAGTTGTAGACGATGAGCCTGGCAGGGGAAGGCTACCTACCGGTGATGTCTGGCGCGGCGGATATCCGGAGGATACCGACCGTTGTCATGGGATTTGATGATATGGGCCGATCCGGACTGACGGAGCCCGACATATTGATACTTGAGGTTACATGTGTTGTGTCGATGCTTGACACGGATTTCCATGGATTTCATTGTTGAGATTTCAGATGCTTATACACACTTTACTATGATAACGGCTAAAGGTTCTCATACATATATATCTGGATTTCAGGATTTGTGACTTTACATTCATGGTGCATGCATTTCATTTCATATGACTTAGTACTATATGAGGCACTGACACGACACGGAGTATTTGCACTTACACGTAGTATTACCCTGCTATTACTAGATGTTTGGGATATAGTAGTGTATTATTATGACCTAGGATAGCGTCGTGCATTCGATTTCTTTTCGTAGATGTCTTCTACTCACGAGTTGGCAACTCACCCCCGTTGTGCCAAATTCTTTACAGGTTCGATGTACAGGTTTCCCGTGGCATCTTGTTGGCACATCTTTTCTTCAGGGTGATTTGCACGGTAGGTTGGTTCACTTGTATCCGAACCACCATTGTACTTTTATTCATTCATTTGTATCTAGTAAGCTCCATCAACCATATTTGTATTACTTGATAAGTTATTGGACCAGTCTTTTACTTCGACCTTAGAGTCGCGCCTGTATTATTCTGATCTGGTGGTTTTGTTTTCTTTTGAGTTTGAGCCTCGCCTTCTGGCGTTGTATATTATTGTGCTTGTTGTGGTTGTTTCCGCCTGTTGGCGTTGAGCTAGCTCCCGTTTGGGGATGTTTTTTATTGTTTATGCATATTATACCTGTTGTAGCCCGTTTGGGGGCCAGTTTTTACAGAGGAGACTCTGCCGAAATTTTTGGAAAAATTTGATGTTGCTTTTAAACTTGTATTCTACATGTTTTCTTCTTCTTCTTCTTCTTCTTCTTCTTCTTCTTTTATAGTTTAGATTTCTGGGCTTCGGCTTACTTAGGTTACGTTGCGCCTCTAGACGTTTCGTAATCTAAGTGCCGGTCACGTTCCGTACTTTCGGGTCGTGACAAAGTCGAGAGGACTCATAAGGGTTGTTCACCGTACGAACATATCCCTAGTCACGGGTGGGACTTTGTTAGGGAAATGTTTATTCACGCCCATGGATTGTATACAAGGGTCAATACTGAACCACTGGTAGGGTAGTAGTGGAGGTTGTGGGGACTGCTTAAGAACAGGTTCAGATCCCAGTAACTTAAGGCTTTTGAATCTTATGAGCCGTGAGGGTCTCATAAGAGGGTTCTCCTTACGAGTCATGAGGATCTCGCAAGTGTAATTTCTCCTTAGGAATCGTGGGGATCCCTAAGTGTGTTGCTCCCTTGTGGGTCGTAAGGATCTCACGCAGGTGGTTTCTCCTTACAAAGTCGAGAGGACCTTGCAAGTGTCTTTTAACAAGGTTGCGCCCTTTCGGGTTTTCACAAACACTCGACGGTAGCCCTGTTGTTTTTACTCACGGAGCCCTTTCGGGTTTTCATCGGTGCCCATTTTGGTTATGGACATACCATTTTTTTTACCATGTCAGCCTGAGGATGCCGCGGGTTGGTAGTAGTTTAACGACATTTCGGTCATCGGTCGACGCACGATTACGCAGCTAGATTTTGCCACGAATCTTCGTATGTTTTGCGTCGGAGTTGTATTCCTTGAAGAGAGGGCCGAGGGCGATTTCTTCGTCAGAGTCACTTCCAAAGGTGATAACTTGCGATCCCCTGGTGTCGACTATGTGAAAGTTGCCAGCAGCGCTTTCGCGCTCATCTTTCATGCTTTTCTGTTCCCGACGAGCCTTGCGCTTCACTCGTTGAACGTGTCGTCGATGGGCGACATACCCCTGCCACCAGTTTTTAAAGGCTATGCACTCCTCGGTAGGGTGTGCAATCTTCTAGTGGTATAGGCAGAAGTTAGGATACATGTCCGCTTCTTTAAGACGTATATTACCAAGGGAATTTCCTTTGAGAGGGGGCAACTTCATTCATATTGCCAGGGCCCTAGCGAATCGTTTCCTTATTTTAAGCTTGCTTTTGCTGACGATATGGATTCTTTGCTCTAGTTGGGGTGTCTCGACCTTTTCCTCTAGTCGTCGGCGTTTGGCTTTTTCGAATATAGCCAGTTCACGCTCTCGATTGGCTTTACTTTTCTGACGGGCTTCGTTCAGTAGCAAGTCGATCATCTCGTCAGACGATTCCAAGGGTTTTGGTTTTGATCCTGTCCCTAGTTTCTCAGTGCAAGGAGCTTCCTCATTGTCTATTGACAAGTGAGAGATCACATGGCAACTTTCTACATAATCTTCAGATTCGCTCGACGAGTCTTCTCCATCATCTTCCTTCTCAAGGACGTGGCTGAGAAACTCTTGGAGTGTGACTGGAGTCCGCGCCTTCTGGTTATACTCTTCCAGCGCGTCAATCTGTTTTTGCAGGTCCGTACGCTTATCATCAGGCTTCACGGGCTCCTTCTTCTTTTTCGAATATTTCGACGGTTGGGCGTGAATGCTTTGGCTATCACCACCAATTTTTGGAGTTGGGTGCGGTTTCAGCATTCCCTCGATGACCTCGGGTTCCAGTGGATTTTTCCACCTGATTGCCGAGCACGTTAGGAGATCCTTCAGCATTCTTTTAGTTTTGGCTGACAGAGTGACCTCCCACGGAGTTTCTTCTATAAAAGAGCACGATGCCCCCGGCGTGTCCACCTTTTTAGGGGCATGAGGTTGCGGCGAGTTCACCTTCCAGTTTTCTGATAATGTGAATTTGCCTTGTTGGTATTGATTCTCAATCCAGTTTTTGAAGACGTAGTAGTCTTCGATTGGATGGCCCAATACTCGGTGGTAGGGGCAGTAATTGGGATCGTTGACGTCGTTTGGCTGCAACGGACGTTTTGGATCTGGCAGATTGATGAGCCTGTTGCTCACTGCCAGCTCGAACAGTCTCCTCGTTTTATCCTGGGGAAACGAGTAAGGACGTCCCAGTCTCTCCTCGAGGGATGGGCGTGGACGCACGTTTTTTTGGTAAACAAACGGCTTTAAGTTGCTCGGCTGTTGTTGAGTGTTGGTGACGAAGGTTGCTTTCCCCTTTCCCTTCTCATTTCGAGAGTCCGGCTTTGGAGGAGACGGTCTATGACCCATCTGGTCCATTTGGGCCATCTTGTCGATCTAGGATTAGAATGTGGTCGGCTTAAAGAACATCACGAATTGTGAAATAGTTGCATGAGGGTCCAGGGTGCCCACGAACATGCCTACCGCTGACGCTTCCTCGATGTGTTGCTCGCATTTCGACCACAGATTCCGCCATCGTATTGCGTATTGAGCCCATGTCTCGCCCGGCTTTACCCTGGCATTAATTAATGCAGTGATCGGGGTGTGCTCGCTGGCGCTTGCAAATCTTCAGGTAAACAACAGCTCCATCTCCGCAAATGTTTTGACAGAGTCGTTAGGCAGCTCCGAATACCATTCGAAGGTCATTTCCGCTAAGCTGCCGACGAATTGGCGAAGCAACAGTTTGTCGTCGCCTCCAGTATTTCCGCATAGAGCCCTGAACTGAGCGACATGTTGATGGGGATTTCCTGTCCCCTTGTACACATGGAATTTGGGGATCGTGTATCCCGGTGGGTACTTTATTTGGTCATACCAGCCTGGATATGGTAGCCCGGTTTTAACAACTTGACCGGCCGCTTCGTTCGTCTGGTGAGCTCGTATTTGCTGAACTATATAATCATCGAGAGCGGCCTTGGAAATAGTTTCTTCCTTGGCTGCTGAAAGTACCGGAGGAGGGTTCGATATATCTCCTCTGTCGTCTTCAATAATGATCGAAAGGTCTTCAGCTGGAGGTTCCGGCTGTAACATCATCCCGACCATGTCTTGTAAGAGAAGCGCCATTCGTTTTATATTGGCTGCCTGTTCTGCAGCGTCTTTTTCTTTTCTCTCGAGCATTCTTCGGAAGAACTCGGTGTCAGTTTCTTGTTGCCAACGCTCCTCGGAGGTCTATGGAGTTTCTTTCGGCCCAGTGAGTGCAACCATTGCAGTGAGCATCTCCTGAAGCTTCAGCTGCTGTTGTTCCTGAGCCCTTGTTATTGATCGGGTGAGCGGTCGGTGGCCCGTCGAAGTACGGCTTTCTTCTTTTCCGGAAGCCATGTAAACGGTATACACCGTTATGCCCCCAGACTTGGGGCGTTTGGGTTCAGCGTCTTTGTGATCTGCCGTAGTCATAGAGGCTTTCTCTGGCCTCCTTTTCTTTTGAGCAGTTGATGTTGAGGGGGCCGTTGCAGTGTGCACCCAGGTGGGTGTCGTCCTTTGTGGCTTGCTAGGACGGTTCTCTTCCTGCTGAACCTTCAGCTTCTTCTGTCGGCGGAGATAGTCCTGATCGATCACTGACTCCTGGACCCGTCACCAGACTTTGTAAACTTTAGAAGAAAGCCGCTGAGAGGGCTGATCCGGCTTTATTTCTGTAACATTCTCCACGGGTGGAGGAGATCTTTTCAATACGGCGGTAGGAGAGTTCCTGCGCGCCTTGTTCAGCAATTCAAAGCTGTTCCCGGTTGGAACAGCAGCATTGACTTCTACCGTTGGGGTTGGTGGAGTTAGCCCAGAGGGGGAGTTGCCCCCAGCCTTCCTCACTCGGCGCCAGTGGCGACGTCGAGCGTGTCGAGCCGATGGTGTTGGTTCGATGATGGGGATGGCTTTGTCTTTCCCCCTGTTCAGGTGAGGCGTTGCTAGCACCAGCCTCTTGAAGACCGATTTCCGTTCAGCAGCAGTGTCTAGCCTGTCAAATACAGACTTTTGAGCAGGAGCGGGGGATGGAGTTGGAGCCGAAACAGTTAGTCTCGTAAAGACCGACCCTTTAGCAGGGGAAGCCTCCTTGACGACTTCAGGTGCAAGGATGGTTACTCTCTTCGGAATAACCTTTTCTTGAATTGCAGGCTTCATCATGGGCCCACAAGAACTTTGGCCCAATCTGGCGAAGACCGAGGCGCTGGAGCTGGACGACCCATTGAGAGGGGCCGTAGTAGTAGCAAGCCGACCAAAGACTGACTTCTTGGTGTTGGGTTACTAGGCACTCTCATAAGGTACTACAAGGCATCAACCATGCCCGATTCAAAAATTAGACGTGCCGAACAACCCTAACCAAGATCGTATACTAGAGATTATGAGAAAACTAAAAGAAAGTAAACAACTTTACTTCTAAGAGTTTGGGATTACAACCTTTGTAGTCCGGTCCTTCACTTCAAATAGCTCCGTGTAGTAGTCCCTTCACTGCGATCACGATCGTCTGGACTCTAGAGAGGCTCCCGTGAAGAAACGAGCGTGCTTGCTTTGATGATTTCGAGGCCGAAGATGATCTACGTCGAGAAGACACTGAATCAAGCTATTCCTTCACTAGGTCATGAGCTTTGTGAAGAGAACACACTCTACTACATGGCAAGTGGTAGAGGATGAAGAAGTAGGAGGTGGGCTAACTTTAGAATTGATTTTCTCACACTTTATCTCAAAACTCCATTAGAGCTAGCAAGCTTTTTCATGGAGCTTGAAGAAGAAGAAGAAGACTTGTGAATAATTCATCCAAATGAATTATTGGACCTATGGTTGAGTTAAGCCCTCATGGCTAACCCATGTAGAGAATTAACTCATGGCTATGTTTAAAGGTTGGGTTTGATAAATATCTTAAACTAGAGAAAAGGGTTGACTTTGTCAAAGCTTATCCATAAGCTTATCCATAAGCTTTTGTGCAAGCTTTAGCATAACAAACTCAATCTCTTTTGAATTAGCTTAACATAAATAGAAACCCTAACTTAACCTTAGCATTGTGTTAATCTCATACACCCATCTTGTATGTATCATCAAACATGACACAATCCATGTACACAAATGTACATATCGCGTATATATATACAATGTGCACATCATGTGAGAAAAAGAAATCAATAATGAGCTAAATATTAGTTAATGTATTATAATATATCAAATATATAATTATACATTAAATTATCAAATCAACTCTTGATTTAATAATCCGGCTATATCACATATAACCGACTAATATCAAATGCAACATCTTATCGAATCAACGCTCGATCCGATAACTCGGATATATCATATATAACCTTTTATGTCACACATCGCGAGAATATAATACGGTATCACATACACATATTAATCTTGTTCCCGAAAATATCACATATGCGCTCCTACTCCGTTTCGCTTGAGCCAGGAAACCTCTATGTAGGACTCTAAACACTCGTCAATACGCCGGCAGTAGGTGATGATCATATCAAACACCCACAAGCCGCAAGCGGTCTGCCAAACGTAATGGCCACCCGGGTATTGAGCGATCAGAAGATCAACAAACAAGCCTGTACTTTCTCCAGCGAATCCAATCAGTAACACTCCCGTACAGTCCGGTCTCTTCGTCTGATATGTTGCATATCTAGTCTAGGGGTGGTATACGTATGACCTCAGTAACCGATAAGTCGTGTCGATGTGAGGCTCATAACAGGTCGAGAAACTACTGGTAACACTTACCAGTAAATCTCTATATCAGCCCTGGCCAGGGACTTCCAATTATAGCCAATAGAACACAACACAACATCAACTCCCTATAACGCGAGAGACGAATCCCCTCCTATCGCTCATTGTCTCAATGTGATTCGGGACTGTACCCAAAAGACACCATTTTGCACGCCTCATTGGACGTGGTATGATGGAAATCAATGTATAGTGGGAATCACACAAGACTCTATGACGATCTCGGTTCTCCAGACTAACCTGTACCAGTGTCACCAGAGAACTGCCATCTGACATGAGGTATAATACCATCTGGGAGTTCTCGGAGAGTCCGTCCAGTGTACCCAGTCTCTACTGAGCACCCGTATACCTTCTCTGATGTCAAACACCAATGGATATGGGATCATCCATCGCCTATCATATAGGTCAAGAAACGCATACCTTAGTCTACTCTGGAGTATCGATGCCCTGTCTCGGTACTCCCACGACTAGGAACGTTTGAAAGATGTACTTGTCGACTACACTGTCCCCACTAGTATGATCTGCATCATAGTCCTGGTAGTCAAGTACTTATCCTAAGGGTTTTATCAACATGTAACATAGAGACAATCAGAGTACATGTTAAGATAAAGAGCAACCAGATAGTGTACTATCATGTCGAGCAAGAAAGTCCTCCCTATATATGTCCAAGCATTCACTACAATATACATCATATGTACAGTAATGGCCTCTAGGGCATACATATAACTAACAATCTTCCACTTGCACTAGGGCCATTTGTTGTGGTATCGCATACCCAACAATCAGCAGTGGTTGAAGTATCTCATACTCAACCATCCCATAAAAGTCTCTACTGGGAAATAGGCCTTTGTGAGTGGATCCGCGATGTTTTCCTCTGTGTCTACTCTCCTAACCTCGATCTCCCTGGAGATCAACCATCTCCATGATCAGGCGATATTGCCTAAGAATATGTCTGGATCTTTGATGGGGGTTCCTTGGCAAAAGCCAGAACTCCATTGTCACACAATGGTAGGAACGAAGTTCATCTCATGAACTTATATATATCCAGACTGCATCTTTGGTAGCATCCTTGGTAACGATGTATCTTACCTTTAATCGTCTATTAAGTCACGGTATCTAGCTTGGAACTCTTCCAACATACCGTCCTTCCACTGAGGGTAAAGACAATGCCTGCGACTGAAATTCAGTCGTCCTTATCACACTGGAACCATTCCAGTGATTCTCCCCAGGATCGATTGATACCGTCTCACTACAACTAGTGAGAATCCTAACATCCATCTAGATCTATCTCATAGATCCATAATCCAGGATTTAAGAGGAATCATCTTGATCCTATATGGAGAATCATTGTGATAAGTGGAGATTGACCGAGCGTAGCATAGGAAAATCCTTCCCTATCAAGAGTATGTCATCCATGTACTATACGAGGATCGTCACCATACTCTCTACTACCTTTTTGTTTATACAAGGTTCATCTACCATTTTGATGAAGTCAAACTCTTTGACTACCACATCAAAATAGACGTTCCAGCTCTGCGATGCCTTATTTATCACATAAAACATCTTGCTCACGTTTCCGCTGCTCCCACTGTCTACGAAGCCCTCTGCCTGTATACTTATAGACGCTTTCTTCCAAATCATCATTTAGAAAAGCTGTCATGACACCCAACCGCCAGATATCGTAGTCATGGTATGTAGCCGTGGCAAGTAGGATCTGGATGGACTTAAGCATAGGTTTGAAAGTCTCAACTTTTCCATGTACACCAAGTAATCTTCTCAAGATATACTTGCTCCTGATGGGGATTTAACCCTTCAGATAAAGCAACCAAAGTCCATACATTGTTGGTGTATAAGGATTCCATCTCAGATCGCTAAGCATCCAGCCATTTTTACAGAGTCCCATTCCTGATGGCCAGCTCGAAACTAGTTGGGTCATCATCTCATGATGCAATCCTCGCTCCCACTGTCATAGAGAAAACCGAAGTATCTCTCAGGTGGGTGAGGAACCCTACTAGATCGGCGGAGAGGCTGAGATTCGTTGGAAACTATTG
This sequence comes from Agapanthus africanus, assembly GCA_030015575.1. Classification (NCBI taxonomy): domain Eukaryota; kingdom Viridiplantae; phylum Streptophyta; class Magnoliopsida; order Asparagales; family Amaryllidaceae; genus Agapanthus; species Agapanthus africanus. Next base: position 508,859,308 of record JASDDO010000026.1, on the reverse strand, counting down.
AATCCTTCGGGTTTACCAAATTATCAGCTGCTGTTTGTGTAGCTGGAACTTTTTCCAGTTCTACAGAACTGACCTTGCCTCGAGCTTTGTCCGGATTTTGCCTTTAGACATAGGCCGAACAACCCCAAATCTTAATATCCTTAAGAGATGGGCTATTCCCATACCATATCATATATGGAGTGGTAGGCCTCTGATTTGATTAGAACCCTATTCAATAGGTATGCAGCTTCACAAGTGCATAATTCCCAAAAGGAAATAGGAAACTCAGTAGTACTCATCATAGAGCGCACCATATCAAATAGGGTGTGATCCCTCCATCCCGATACACCGTGGTGCTGTGGTTGTAGGGTTCCTGGGCACACCCATGAGGTTCTACAACTGATCAACCATGCCAAAATCAAAATTTTCATGTGCCAAAGAAACCCTAACGCTAGATCGTTAACTAGAGGTAAGGCGATACTATAACAAGTTAACAACTTTAACTAAAAGGAAAGTGACTACAACCTTTGTAGATCCGGTCCTCCACTTCCTTAGCTCCGTGATGACGTCCCTCCACTGTAACCATCGGAATCCTAGACTCTCGCGGTGGTTTCATCGGAGAAAAGATCGGGCTAGGTCGTCAACTTCGATGCCGAAGATGATCTACGTCGAGGCAACTCAAGATCAAGCTCCAACTTCACCAAGTCATGAAACTTGTGAAGAAAACACCCTATACTACATGGTAAGTGGTAGAGGATGAAGAAATAGGAAGTGGGTTCACTTTAGAATTGGATTTCTCACTCTTTTTATCATGACACCATTAGAGGTTGCAAGGTTTCTTCTTCTTGAAGAAGAAGAAGAAGAAGAAGAAGAAGAAGAATATGTTAAGAATTATCAATAATAGAAAATAAAGTGATTCTTATCATTATGCAACCTTGGGTTAGTTTAACAAGTGTAGAGAATAAACTAGAGTTAGGTGAATGGTTAGGTTTAGGAAAGGAACAAAAATGGTCAAAGCTTCATGAAGCTTCAACAAAAGAACAAAAGAAGCAACCATTTTGTTTCTTGCCCTAAAGTAAATAAATAATTAAGAATAGATAACAAAACCCTAACCATTCACTTAAATATGGTTTAAAGTAAACATACACCTAAGTTTGCATGTATCATCAAACATGACACAATCTAGTGCACAAAACTATATCATATATACAATGTGCACATGAAGTGAAAAATCCATCTTAAGTGAACCAATACTAGTTAATGTAAAGTAATATATCTAATATATAATTATACATTAAATCATTAAATCAACACTTGATTTAACGACCCGGTCATATCGCATATGACCGACTAATATCCAATGTATCGACTTATCGAATCAATCCTCGATTCGATAACTAGGTTATATCACATACAACCAATCGATACATTCATCGCGAAAATAGAATACGGTATCATATAGACTCATTATTCTCGGTCCCGCACATATCTCATATGCGCTCCTATTTCGTTTCGCTTGAGCCAGGAAACCTCTGTGTAGGACTCTAAAGACTCGTCAATACGCCGGCAGCAGATGATGATCATATCAAACACCCACAAGCCGCAAGCGGTCTGCTAAACATAACGGCCACCTGGGTATTGAGCGATCAGAAGATCGACGAGCAAGCCCGCTCACACTCCTGTGAATCCAACCAGTAACACTTACCGTACAGTCCGGTTTGTTCGTCTGATATGTCGCATATCTCGCCTACGGGTGGTAAACGTCAGACCCCAATAGCTTGATAAGTCATGCCGATGTAAGGTCCATAACAATCGTGAAACTACTGATAACTCTTACCAGTATATCACTGCAACCCTGGCCAGGGATTTCCTGTTATGGCCAGTCGAGCATGGCGCAACATCAACCCCCAATATCGGGAGAGACGAATCCCCTCCTATCGCTCATTGCCGCCATGTGAATCAGGACTGTACCCAAAAACCTCCTGTTTGCACGACTCAGTATAGCCGTGGTAGGGTGGAAATCAAAGTACAGTGGGAGACACACAAGACTCTATGACGATCTCAGGTCAACAGACTAAGCTGTACCAGTGTCACCAGAGAAATTCCATCTGACGTGAGGTATAATACCATCTGGGAGTTCTCGGCGAGTCCGTTCAGTGTACCCAGTCTCCACTGAGCACCCGCATACCATCTCTGATGTCAAACACCAATGGATATGGGATCATCCATCGCCCATCACATGGGTCGAGAAGATATACGTTAGTCTACTCTGGAATATCGATGCCCCGTCTCGATATTCCCACGATTAGGAACAATAAAGGATGTACTCATTGACTACCCAGGCCCCACTAGTATGATCTACATCATATTCCTGGAAGTCGAGTACACATCTTAAGGGCTTTATCAACATGTAACAGAGAGACAGAAAGTATACACGTTAAGATAATGAGTAACCAGATAGCGTACTATCATGTCGAGCAAGAAAGTCTTACCTATATATGTCCTAGCATCCACTACAATATACATCCAATGTACAGAAATAGCCTCTAGGGCATACATATAACTAACAATCTCCCACTTGCACTAAGGCAATCTGTAGCAGTGGTTGCAGTATCACATACTCAACCATCCCGTATAATTCTCTCTATGGGAAAAAGCCTTTGTGAGTGGATCCGCCGTGTTGTCCTCTAAGTCTATTCTCCTAACCTCGATCACCCTGGAGATCAACTATCTCCATGATCAGGTGATGCTGCCTCAGAATATGTCTGGGTCACTGATGGGATCATGGTTCCTTGGCCAAAGCCATACTTCCATTGTCATACAATGGTAGTAACCTAGTTCATCTCATGAACCAATATACACCCAAACTGCCTCTTTGGTAGTATCTTTAATAGCGATGTTACCAGCCTTTATCGTCTAGTCTGCTACGGTATCTAGCTTGGAACTCTTCCAACATACCGTCCCTTCACTGAGGGTAAAGACAATGCCTGCGACTGACATTCAGTCGTCCTTATCACCCTGGAACCTTTCCAGTGATTCTCCCCAGGATCGATTGATACTATCGTACTACAGCTAGTGAGAATCCTAACATCCATTTAGATCTATCTCATAGACCCAAATCTCAGGATTTATGAGGTATCAACTTTATCCTATATGGAGAATCCATGTGATAAGAGGAGATTGACCGTGCGTAGTATAGAAAACTCTTTTCTTATCAAGAGTATGTTGTCCACGTACAATACGAGGATGACCACCTTACTCTCTACTACCCTATTGTATATACAAGGTTCGTCTACCATTTTGATGACGTCAAACTCTTTGACTACCACATCAAAACATACGTTCCAACTCCGCGATGCCTGCTTTATCCTGTAAAGCAACTTGCACATGTTTCCGCTGCTCCCACTGTTTACGAAGCTCTCTGGCTGTGTACTTATAGACGTTCTCTTCTAAATCAGTATTTAGAAAAATATTCATGACATCCAACCACCAGATATCGTAGTCATGGTATGTAGCAATGTTACGTAGGATTCGGATGGACTTATGCATAGGCACAGGAAAAAGGTTTCATCATTATCCACGCCTGGTCGATGACAAAAACCTTTAACAAGTCTAGCTTTGAAAGTCTCAACTTTTCCATCTACACCAAGTAATCTTCTTAAGATATACTTGCTCCAGATGAGGATTTAACCCTTCAGATATAGCAACCAAAGTCCATACTTTGTTGGTGTATATAGATTCTATCTCAGATCGCTAAGCATCCAGCCATTCTTACAGAGTCCCTACTCTCGATGGCTTGCTCGAAACTAGTTGGGTCATCATCTCATGACGCATTCCTCGCTCCCACTGTCATTGAGAAACCGAAGTATCTCTCAGGTGGATGAGGAACCCTACTAGATCGGCGGAGAGGCTGAGGTTCGTCGGGGACTATTGAATCCTTTGGTTCTGTCAAATCATTAGCTGTAGTTTGTATAGCTGGAACTTTTCCAGTTCTACAGAACTGACCATGCCTCGATTTTGTCCGGATTTTGCTTTTGATATAGGCCGGACAATCCCAAATCTTAACTTACTTAAGAGATAGGCTCTTCCCATACCATATCTTATATGAAGTGGTAGGCACTGATTTGATTCGAATCTAATTCAATAGGTATGCATCTTCTCAAGTGCACAACCCCAAAAGGAAATAGGTAACTCAGTAGTACTCATCATAGAGCACACCATATCTAATATGGTGTGATTGCTTTGCCCCGATACACCGTTGTGCTGTGGTATAATCAGAGGAGTAACACCGAGAGAGAATCTCATTCTCCTTTAGAATAATCCAGGAATTCTATGCACAAGTATCTCCTCCCTGATCTTATCATAGGACATAATACTTATACCCAGTTTTTGGTTCTATATTTCTAACTTATATTCTGTGAATATCTCAAAAGGTTCGGACTTGTGTTTCAACAGGAACATATGTCTGAATCTTGAGAGATTATCAAAGAATGTAATGAAATACAAAGAACCGATCTTGGCATGTGTAGATAGGGGATCTTACATACATCATCATGTATCAATCCCAAGGGTTTACTAACTCTTTCTCTGTTTCCAATAAACAGAGCTATGTTCATCTAATCTTTATGACATGACTGGCAAGTTTCACAAGATGTAAATTCAAACTGATTTAAATATGCATCTAAATGTATCTTGAGCCAGTCGGGTCGCATTGATATGACCTAGTCTACTATGCCTCAAGAAGGATTCGTTCATTTCTGAACTCTTCCTCTTGTGTGTGTTCCGTATACTAAGAACTGTAGTTTGATTTAGAACATCAATGCTTTTAGATAACGTGCCTGAACCGATCAACTTTTGATATAGGAGATGTTCAAAGCATTATCCAACAATACAAAATTTTATCATTTCTTTACTTGTAAAGAGATTGATATGATTTTGTATATCAGGTTTGGTATCTAATAACATTCGTTCAGAATCAATGTACTGGTAATACAGGGTGACAGTGACCAACAGACTTGGCTGCAACACTTGCCCCGTTTTCTGTCTCATGAAACTTATCATCCGTTCTCAGTTTTCTACCTTTCGGTAGCCCTATGTAACAGATTACATATCTGGGATCCTGATCCGGTATCAAATACCCAGGATGCACAGGATACTGAGAAACAGTTCTTTGTAATGAACACACCCGAAGGAGATGCATCTCATGCACTTTCTTCGTTTGGGCGGCATAGGAATTCTGGTATTCCCTTAATTCCTGCTCGGTCTTATAACAATTATAAGTTGGAGCGGGACCAACGTTCCCCAGCTCAGTATAACAAGCGGGTCCGGTCAATACATCCATATTATTATCTTGATTAAGGCATGATATGGTCGCTACCTGGAGAGAGAGAGAGAAGAAAATACTCTACGTGCGCTCTTGCAAGATTAGATTGGTTATTTATTTTATCTAATCAGGATGGCTCCCACTGTTTTTATCAAATCTTCCTTCAAACCTTAAAAGGAAAGACTAGCCGGGATTAATTACACTCTACAAGTTCGCCAATCTTTCAGCCAGGCCAGTGTCGGTATTTTGAGGGAGGTTCCCCGTGCTTTCGCACGGACCTAATTACAGTAAACCTCATTTTCCCAGAGGAGTAACCCTGTTGACACCTTTCTAGACACCTACTTGATCGGCTAATTGCAAAGTGCAAAACTCTCCCAGGAGTAATAATTACTCGCAGTGGGCATCGGGATCCAACTATCATATAGAAGGTATGCAATCTCATTGCAAATTTCAACACTTGAAACTCCCGATAAAGGTTTTTACCCCTAGCACCTATGACCTTAACTATGGTCAACAAATCATAAGTACTAGTCAAGTTCTACCTGTCATTTCGTGATTAATTAGACCCACCCACATGACCCTTAACTAAGGTCAACAAAGTCACGCGACTGTCCTAACTAATCGCATCATATGCGGTGTAGGAAGACATCACATAGCTACCGTACACTGTGCCTTGACTATGGTCAACAAACATAGCACGAATACTAAGTACCCTACTTCCTAAAATGACGGAGGGTTGCGGATGGTTTTTGAGAAAACCTTTAACGCTTTGAACTTGATCTCGTTGCGGAATCAAATGGTTTTTAAATGGAGTATTTTTGAGGCTTTTCTAGTTTTGCTAAAGGGGTCACTCCCGGTGAAGGGATCGTCGGCCCTTTCCTCATCGAATATGGTGCAGGATATATCATATATACCGCTGTGCAAAGCAAAAACTATAGAAGCAATCAAAAGACAAACCGAGGGTTGTAGCATCTGCCAGTTATTGCTAAAGGGGTCACTCCCGGTGAAGGGATCTCGGCCATTTCCCCATCGAATAAGGTGCAGGATGTTCTACAAGGAACACCGCGATGCAAAGCAAGAACTGTAGCTACATGTTTTTATTTTGAAATTCGATTCCACAACATCTTTTAGGTTTATTTTCTTTCATTAATCACATTAACGAAGTCCTATCATTTAAGTCCACCTAACATCACAGATAAATATAACGTACGCTTATGCCATCCGCATTCGCCTCGATGTCCCGTCTGCACCGTTAGGTTAGGTAACTAACGCCAGAGCAAGGCAGGGCTAGCGCGGGTGTAAAACATAAGCAACGTCTATATAATATATTATATATACTATATATAATATCTATCTGAACAAATCACATGATCACATCACAGATAACGCAGCAGAAAATATCATATGAAATATTGGATATACTAGGACGTCCGTGTTTTTAATACGAGCCGGTATAAAACACGGATTCCACGGTCGTGATGAATAGCCAATCCCACACCCCTAGACCCCTACGAGAGCGGCAAGAAACCCTACCAATTCTAGGGTTAGGAGACCCGAACTCGACTCCTCGAGATGGTATCCCACTGGACCCTAGAACCCGGTTACTTGTGCTCCCCTCCTTGGGTCTATCCTATTGCGGAAAAATAAATAATATACATCAACGGTGTCATCTTCCGCAACCTGGAAGTGCCCCAATAAAAGAATATTACATACAAGTTTTTACATGAATGAAAATAAAAAACACTCATCTCACATAAAAAAAACCCCGGCTATTCAAACACGAGAATCTAATATAACATATCCAGCAACACATAACATCACATGTCATCAACGTAAGTAAATATGCGCATCCCAATTGTCGTTGACATATAGCAATGAAACCGGCGACATCACATATTACACTTACGGTCACAGAAAAGAAAGTGTAAAACTACAACAGTTGGAATCCGCAACCTGCATAGACATCGCATGCCTAATCAAATGAATTCCTTAGACATCGCATGCTTAACAATTATAAACCCCGCATTTTAGTCTCATTATCGAAAACACTTTTCAATATAAAGTCGGGCAATTCAACAAGATTCCCGATATCCTGATCGAATGCTCGTCGCAAACTTTAGTAGGCGGCCGCATCCCCGACGCCGTCGACGATGTGCACCAAGGCGGAACACCGCTGCCGCGAGCACCCGAACGGATGCTTTCGGCGACGGGGTTCTCCTACAGTCACTTGGTCGGGGCTATGGGTGAGGCTGTCTATAATGTTTACCCGGTGAGTATTCGCGTACACTACATGATTGCCACGGACTTTTGATCACATCAAAATTCTGTGGCAACCGATCAAGTGAGACTAAAGTGCTATGTTTATAACATCCAAATCAGTTATCTTATAACTCCATGTGGATTCCAAATATTGTATCACATTCCAGATAAAATAGAAAATGTTAAACTTTCCGATCGAACAATCGAACACCCAAGTTTTCCCGAAACAGCTCAACACATGAAATAAGTTTAAAAAACATCCACTTCATGCCACAGTAGCAACGGTCCAGCCGTAGAAGGGTCAAGCCAACGCCTCACATGTGGCACGCCGTACTGCCCCAAACCCTAAGGTTCAAAGGGCAGTTCAAGACGGTCACATAATCGAGTTAAGGTTCGTTGTCTTCTAGAGGGTCCATCGCGTTACTTGCACTACTTAGAACGTCTTTAAACCACGGAAAAATCCAACACATGGACATTTTCCGGCGGGGGAAAAATTGGGTGTTTATATTAGGTCGAACTTTTTAATATATTCTAAAATTACCCGGAAAAACACATAGACAACGTTTGATAATCCGATCGAATCTACGAACTCCCAATTCAATCCCAGAAAACTCAACTCTTGAGTATAATTTAAAAATTCCCAGAAAAACCATCACTACAACATAGGAATTACTGTGCAAAATTAAATGAAGGATGCTGCCGTACGGCTGCGGAATCGCCGCACGAGCCATGCTCGTGCCGCGGTTCTACGGCGGTTTGATGGAGTTAGCCGCTCGTTTTGCACAGTATTTCTTAGAAAAGCTTGCTGATTTATATGCATATTTTTAATCAGGAACAATCCACAGTTTACAAAAATGTACAGAGAGGGATTTTGAATTAGGGTTTCGGGTTCGATCGGGTTTCTAACTTCGTCTACTCATCGCCTAAGTGGGAGACACACAAGACTCTATGACGATCTCGGGTCAACAGACTAAGCTGTACCAGTGTCACCAGAGAACTGCCATCTGACGTGAGGTATAATACCATCTGGGAGTTCTCGGCGAGTCTGTTCAGTGTACCTAGTCTCTACTGAGCACCCGCATACTATCTCTGATGTCAAACACCAATGGATATGGGATCATCCATCGCCCATCACATGGGTCAAGAAGATATACGCTAGTCTACTCTGGAATATCGATGCCCCGTCTCGATATTCCTACGACTAGGAACAATGAAGGATGTACTCATTGACTACCCAGGCCCCACTAGTATGATCTACATCATATTCCTGGAAGTCGAGTACACATCCTAAGGGCTTTATCAACATGTAACAGAGAGAAAGAAAGTATACACGTTAAGATAAAGAGCAACCAGATAGCGTACTATCATGTCGAGCAAGAAAGTCTTACCTATATATGTCCTAGCATCCACTACAATATACATCCAATGTACAGTAATGGCCTCTAGGGCATACATATAACTAACAGTGGTGTATACGGAGGAGTAATACTGAGTGAGAATCTCATTCTCCTTTAGAATAGTCCAGGAATCCCGTGCTCAAGTATTCTTCTCCTTGATCTCATCAAAGGACATAATACTTATACCCGTTTTTGGTTTTCTACTTCTGACTTATATTCATTGAATTTCTCAAAAGGTTCAGACTTATGTTTCAACAGGAATATATGTCTGAATCTTGAGAGATAATCAATGAATGTAATGAAGTACAAAGAATCAGTCCTGGCATGTGTAGACTGGAGACTTACATACATCATCATGTATCAATCCCAACAGTTTACTAACTCTTTCTCTGTTTCCAATAAACAGAGCTATGGTCATTTTATCTTTGTGACATGACTGGCAAGTTTCACAAGATGTAAATTCAAACAGATTTAAATATGCATCTTAATGTAACTTCAGCTAGTCGGGTCACATTGACATGACCTAGTCCACAATACCTCAAGTAGGATTTGTTCATTTCTGAACTCTTTCTCTTGTGTGTGTTCTGTACATTAAGAACTGTGGTTTGATTTAGAACGTATATGCTTTTAGATAACGTACCTGAACTGATCAACTCTTGATATAGGAAATGTTTAAAACATTATCCAACAATACAAAATTATATCCTTCTTTAATAAATAAAGAGACAGATATGATGTTGTATATCAGGTTCGGTATCTAATAACTTTCGTTCAAAATCAATGTATTCTGGTAATACAGGGTGATAACTACCAACAGACTTGGCTGCAACACTTGTACCGTTTTCTATCTCATGAATCTTATCACCCGTTCTCAGTTCTCTATCTCTCTGTAGCCCATGTAACAAATTACATTTGCGGGATCCTGATCCGGTATCTCATACCCAGGACATAAAGTGTATTGAGAAACAGTTCTTTGTAATGAACACACCCGAAGAAGATGCATCAGCATGCACTTTCTTCGTTTGGGCGGCAAACGAATTCTGGTAATCCCCTATTTCTCGCTCGGTCTTATAAAAATTATAAGTTAGAGCGGGACCAACGTTCCCTAGCACAGTATAACAAGCGGGTTCGGTCAATATATCCGTAATATTATCTCGATTAAGGCGTGACATAGTCGCAACCAGGAGAGAGAGAGAAGAAAACACTCAGCATGCGCTTTTATAAGATTAGATTGGTTATTTAATATATCTAATCAGGATGTCTCCCACTGTTTTAGTCAAATCTTCCTTCAAAACCTAAAAGGAAAGACTAGCCGGGATTAATTACACGCTACATGTTCGCCAATCTTTCAGCGAGGCCAGTGCCAGTACTTTGAAGGAGGTTTCCCTTGCTTTCGCACGGACCTAATTAAAGTAAACCTCGTTTTCCCAAGGGCGTAACCCCGTTGACACCTTTCTAGACACCTACTTGATCGGCTAATTGTAATGTGTAAAACTCTCCCAGGAGTAACTTTTGTAGGTGCACGGCGGCGCCCCGGCCGTCAATCCGACGCCGGAATGCGGAAGCGGTGAATAACTAAAATTTTGCGGACTTTGCAAACCGGCACCACCGCGCACTAAACTCCGGATCGAACCATTAACTATTCTAAGCTAACTAGAAGATGGGTTAGAGATATACCGACGATCCAAGTCCTCCGGTCTTCTCGTCATGGTCCCGATCTCCTGCGGAAAAGTCCCGTCTCCTCCTCGTCGCCGGAAGTGCACCACATCGCCTACTTTGTTTACGGGCTCCCACCTCAATGCCGAGGCAACTCGGGCACGAAGCCGGCTACTCGACGTGCCCAAGGTTCGTTGTAGAATATGTAGTGAGCTTGTGTCTCTTTTTGGGGTTCATGGAGGTGCCATATGGTGGAGGGATGAAAACAAGAACAATGTGGAGGAGCTAGTGGGTATTTTGGAGCATGATATGAACCAAAAATACCCACACCCAATTTTGGACAGCCCCTATAGGACTTGGCCGGCCAAAGAGGTGAGGAGAAGAGCATGGAGTGAGGGAGTGATATGATAAAAACCAAAAGATCAAAAACCACAACCATAATCAAAAAGAGAGAGAAAGGAATGGTTATGATATCAAGCAATGATCACAAGCAAAACCAACACTCATCCAACCATCATCACCAAACTCATCATCAACAACCATGATGCTAACAAAGTCAAGCCATCATGAAGTATGAAGTCAAGCAAGTCAAAGGAGGGTGCTATCATGATACAACAAAATGCAAAGACCCCCTTCCACAAATGCCTATTTGCAACAATGCAAATAAACCCTCCTCCACCAATCTTCGGCCAATGAACGGAACAATGGAAATCGGCCGAAACGGAAAGCAAACTGGCAACTCCAGAAGACTGGTCCCGTAATAAATTACAGGAAAACCCCAATACTGTGCATACACACCCGCATCTGTATTTCGACCGAAATACAAATGCAATGAGACAAAATCTCCACTGTACTATACTAGAATCCGGCTTATACCAAAACCGGCTAGTAATATCTGTTCAATCCTGATCCGTGCAATACCGCACGTATCTGATCGAACCCTGCCATATAACCATACGGCCTATAGTACAAACTGTCCGATCCTGATCCGTGCAATACCGCACGTATCTGATCGGACCTTGCCATATCTCCATACGGCCTCTACAACCTTTCGCCCGAAAGCTGAGTAACTGAATGTGGGGGACTCTAAAGACTCGTCAACACCTTGGTTGTGGATTTAACCACTAGCACGTCAGAGGTATAAGCCAATACGTGACGGGCTACCAGGTACTGACCAAATGGGACGTCGATGAGGAAGCTCACCCCGACACCCAACTGAGCCTGTCAGTGACAATATCCGTGCAGTCCAGTCCGTTCGTCTATGAGTATCGCATGGCGGGCTTAGGGGGTTGGTAAAAGTCAGACCCCCAAAAGCGGTACAAGTCGTGTCGGAGTGTAGCCCAGAACACCCTGAGATACTACTGGAATACCTACCAGTAAATCTCCTTGCCTTGGCCAAGGACTTCGTGTAATGGCTCTCCTAGACACAGCACGACCTCACCCCCAATACCGGGAGAGACGAACCCCTGAAGATACGCTCACTGCCTCCATGTGGCTCGGGACTGTACCCAACTAAAACCTGTTTGCACGACTCCTTTGAGCCGTGGTAGGGTAGTAATCAAAGTACAGTGGGAACTCACACGAGACAAATGACGATCCCCAGGTCGATGAACTAACCTGCACACATGTCACCAGGGAACTGCCATCTGACGTCTGGTATATGACCAACTAGCATGTTCCCGGCGAGTCCTGTCCGGTGTACTCATAACCCAATGAGCACCTGTATACATCTTAGGTGATCCAACTGACACCAGTGGCTTGTGAGACCGGCCACCGCCCCTCGTCGGGGTCTCGACTGTATACACTAGTCTACTATGGAGAATCGATGCCCTGTCTCGAAACTCTCACGACTAGGGACCTTGTAAGGATATGCTTATAGACCCCCAGCTCCCACTTATATGATCGCCCTCATACTGCTGGTGGTCAAGCAAGAATCCTAGGGGCTCTATCAACGTGTAATAGCGACGTGTCAGGTCACCTAAAGCAGTACACGATGATAAAGGTAAACCAGATAGCATACTATCATCTCGAGTAAGACTGTCCTACCGGGATAGGTCCTCCCTCAATCATTACAATCACGTACCTGTGACCTAATAATTGACTCTGAGGGCACTATCTCCAACAATCTCCCACTTGCACTCAAGGCTAATTATTGCGATGTCGCATACTCACAGCCCGTGTGATACCGAACATCCAACTCCTCTACTAGTCAGTCTCACAAAGCTCGTTTGCGGAACTATTGCGTTCGAGGAATAGCCTCAGTGAGTGGATCCGCTTAGTTGTTTCTTTCTATGTCTCTCTATATCTCAAGTTCGCGGAGAAACCCATCTCCCGAAATGAGCAATACCTGTCTTAGAATGTGCCTGGATGTCTGATGGGACATAGCTCATAAATGAACTCCAAATCCAAACTTCTTAGACTGTATCGTCAACTGAACTTAATCAGTATCCTGCACCAAGCCACCCTCAGTATTGCCTTGGATCACCTGTCCAAAATACTGCCCCTCATCAGAAGGAAAACTGTAACTCTGACAACCTCCTTGTCGTCCATGTCACCTTGGAAGCCTGGAATGATAACTGTCTCCCACATGAGGCTGTCGTTATCATCTCCCTAGAACATCCACTTATGTTCTAAAACTGCTTCCGACTGTTTCTCCAGGATTGAATTAATATCAACTTATTGCATCTAGTGCAAGAACAACATCTGGTGTGGTACTTGACGTCTCACGATTGACTCAATTGCCTGAGCAAGTGATCTGCCAATCATGCACGTCCCTCTCCCCTTTAGTCTGTAAGACATCTTTGGAGAGGGTGACTCCATTACCTGCAGGTACACTACCGTGCCAGGAGTCGTCCATTCTAAATACTCTTAGAATGCTGTCAAGTACCCTGATTGGGAAACCACCCAAATCTAGATCTAGTAACCAGTATGTCTGATATAAAATCCATTTCCATTGTGGAGAAACAACTGTGTGACGACCAAAGTATAACCGATCGTAGTGTAGGAGTTTCCTTTCCTACTCTGTGTATATCATCCAAATACCAGGATATCACACCCTACTACCTTCTCAACAGATCCATCCCCTATTCTGATGAAGTCAAACCCATGACTGTCACGTCAGAAATAGATGATCTATCTCCGCTACATCTGCTTTAGTCTATAAATAGATATAAGCCTGATGTCCACCAATGCTTCCGCTGCTCCCACTGACTACGACAACCCTCTGCCAGAGTCATATAGACGTGCACTTCTAAAACTAGTTTAGAACGACGCTATACTCATCCTCCTGCCGGGTCTCGCAGCCTGGAACAACAACAATGGCAAGTGTGGGTAAACAAGAACTTCCCTGTCACCGTCCTTGAGGCTACCTGAGTACCTCTCGGGTGCCTGAAGTTACCCACTTTATCTGCGGAGTGGCCAATGGAATGTCAATCCAGATTGAATCTTTAGGTTCCTTATCAAATCTTCAGTAATCGTTTGTGGTTCTGGAATCACTTCCAGTTCTACCATACTCCCACTACTGTTTTCTGAAAAAATCCATTTTTAATAAAACTGTGGCGAGTCTAGAACAATATTGCTATTGTTCATCCAGATGGTAGAAAGTCAACCCTCGTCATAGCCTGGGTCAACCCACAAACAGCCATTACAGAAACGTGCCTTGAGTTGTCCAGTGTCTGGTTTTAATCATAAACCGGACAACTCCCCGTACCTTAACATCGTTAAGATATGAACTGTTCTATATCCCATATAGGACCAGAGGCACTGATTTAATTGAACCAGATCCAAATCATGCAACTGTCTCCAGTGCATGTCAACTAAATGGAAGGAGGCGGATCAGCGTTACTCAACTTAGGAATACTTCCAATTATGAGTAACCTGAAAGAGAATCAAGATCTCTTTATCATTACTATCAACTGAATACCATACACAAGTATCTACATCTTCGATCTCTTTGAAGAATCCCGATACTTGCTATACCTGGTTCTCCACTCTATTCAAATACCAATAACTTCTCCAAATTCGGACCCTGTGTTTCCACGAAACACCTGTCTAAAAACTAGAGAAGTCATAAGTAAACTGAATGTAGTACGAGGACCAACCCCTCTGTCCTGATGGACCCTGGACAACATACAATACTCTGTATAAGTCCCTTGAGTCTGATAACTCATTCACTGTGTGTCGTAGGTTGAAAACTGTACTTATGGTTAAGAAGAATTACACCGCTGTTTAATGCTCCTTACCTAACCATCCACTGATATAGGTAAATGTCATCGACATAATATCAAAAGGTATATCTCACTCTATGAAAATAGACGTACAGATATATCAATTTGAAATTGGTGCATAACAGCGGATATTCAAAACCAAATATTTGCCGACCGGCAAACAACCCAGGTGATTTCCTCAAATATCACCGATTACAACGAATCCCGATATAATGAGGATAATCACCCAATTCCCAATAACTTACTCCCACTCATCATCTGTAAAACCATACAGATGTGAGAATCGTATCTGGTAAATACATACCCTGGAGTAAGTATCTAATCGGGAAATCAGTTTTCTATTAACAGTACACAGTGAAACTGAAACATTGAAATGTTTCGATGGGGTATCCCGGTATTCCTAGTAATGCCCTTTCCATTATCCAGATTCACAACTGTAACCGTATAATTCTTTGCCACCTCTCCAAATCCCTTCATATGTCTTTAGTCTTTACCTTCTGCACACCCTTTTAGGCCAAATGGTTTTCTTCCTTCCCTACCGTTCGGCACCAGCCTATGGTTTGGAAGAAGACTATCCAATAAGCATAATGGGTGTACTGTCCCAATCCTAGGAACACTCGCAATGAGAGAGGGTGAAGATGAAAGACAACCGAATAAACCTTATTCCTATTTCTCCTGAACCAGAATCCATCCCCGAACTGGAATAAATTCCTTTCGAGTTCGTATATAACCATACGATGGAGTATCCAATAAACTGTGGATCTTCGTAGTGATACGGAGTGTTCTGGAGAAATACAAAGGTGATTTGGGAGTGGTAATGAAATACCTGGTTTGGTCGTGAATATCTGTTGCAATTTACTTTGCCCTCCTACTAATCCCTTGCTTTGTCTGAACTTAATACCTTCTGCACACCATCGTTATGCTAATTGGTTTTCTTCATTCCCTACCGGTCGGCACCAGCCTAAGGTTTGGAAGAAGACAATCCAATTTGCGTAATAGGTGTACTACCCCTAAACCAAGGAGTACTCGTAACCTGAGAGAGGGTAAAAGGAAAAGACAACTGAATAATCCTATCCGTTTTCTCCAGAACCGGAAACCATCCTCGAATAATTCTTTCGAGTTCGTATCTAACCATACGATGGTTTTGTCCAATGGAAGTGGACGTTCGTAGTAATACGGGGTGTCCTGGAGAAAAGGGTAAAAGTAGGAGTGGCAATGAGGTCTGCAACTCTGACAATCCAAAAGCCAGTGTTTAAGAAGGTTCGGTCAATTTGGTCACTGAGTCAAAGTCTTAGGGTCGGGTCAATGGTCGCTGCCAAAGAGAGAGAGAAAAGAAACACTCAGCGTGCACTCTAACCTAGATCAGAATGGTCACCAATTTATCTAATCTGGAAACCTCCCACTGTAACTCAAATTCTCCTCCAAACCTGAAAGAAGAATTAGTCGGGGTTACCCGAGGAGTAAACTAACTCATCAGTGGGAATCGGGATCCAACTCTCATCGCATGACAACGTGACGGAATCCGTTCACGGTATCACACTCCAGAAGGTATGCGCATATCTGGCAAGTTTCAGTTCTTTTGAAACTCCCGATGTGATTTCTGCCCCATGCTCTTATGACCTTGGCTTTGGCCAACATATCATAAGTCACATGTCAAGTTCTACCCGTCATTCTCCAGGTTAATTTGAATCCACCCGTACATACCCTTGACTTTGGCCAAAATGGCAGCACGACTGTCCCAAACCAACGCATCTATCTATGCTGCATATGAATACCCCAATAGCTACCAATCACTGTGCCTTGACTTTGGCCAACATACACAGCTTGAATACTATTGACCACCCATATGAAACGACGGAGGGCTACGAATGGTTTCTGGCGAAAACCTTTAACGTAAAGAACTTGATATCGTCGAAGGAACGGATAGCTTTTAAGAAAATATAGTGACGAAAACCTTTACTAAAGAGGTCACTCCCGGTGAAGGGATCTCGGCTCTTTCCCCGTAGAATGGGGTGCAGGATATTCCAACTGAATACCACGGTGCAAAGCAAAAGTAATCGGCTATAGTGAAGTTAATGCCCTGACGCAAACTTCTGTCCAAGGGGTCACTCCCGGTGAAGGGATCTCGGCCCTTGCCTCGTCGACTGAGGAGCAGGATATTCCAAATGAATACCACGATGCAAAACAAAAGTGAACGTCCTTGCAATAACAGCTTTTTGAAAAGTGTTCCAACAACATCAGAATAGGTTTGTTTAACTTGCATTGATCCGAATCAATGCAGTCCCATCAATTGATCACACCACAAAGAACGAAAATATACTGACGTACGTATATGCCATCTGCATTCGCCACTGGGTCCCGTCTTCACCCGTTAGGTTAGCTAACTAACGGCAGAGCGGGGACTGGACTAGCGCGGATGAAAAACATATACAACATCTACTAATATATATACCAATATATAGTATTTCGCTCAAGGCGTGAATAAAATGCAACATCACAGAAATGTACAGTATCACAGAACAATACAGATATCTGGGATCCCCGGGTTTCACAGAGCCGCTGAAACCCGACGTTCCCCTGGTCGTGTGGATAGCCTGTGCAAAGAGATCCTAGACCCCTACGGGCGCGACAAGTCACCCGCCAAAACCTGAAGCGAGGCAGCCCCCTTCAGCGCCGTGAATGGACCACCCAGCACTTCACGGAATCCGGTAACTTGGGCACCCCTCCTGGGTCAACCTGTACCCCCTACGAGTGCGGCGAATAGCCCGCCAATCCTAGAGTGAAGCCCCCTCCGTCTCAATGCCATGAGATGCGGGCTTGTTGCCTTCTAGAACCCGGCTATCCGTGCACCCCTCCGCGGGGCAATCCTAGTACAGAAAGTAAAATATACATACAACGGGTACATCGACCGCAACCAGGTCGTGCCCCAAAATAATAATACAAACAGGCGGTGACGGCAGTCCACATGTCGGACGCTCGCCCCGCAATATCAAATGTACATAATACAACAAAACTGTACTAGCATTGCATCCAGGCTATCCCCACGACCGATCCGCAACATCACAGCAAAAACAGAACATCAACGTGAAAGTCACGTTCGCAAATCCGTCTAACCGGGCTATAGCAGTTAGACCGGATTTACCGATCGAGTGACATTCACGGTCGCAGATATAATGTAAATACTGTGAAAAATGTGTTTAAAATTTTCCGATTGACCAAAAATTAACAAGTGGGCCCCCAAGCAATACTGTAGCACTCACAGAAATAATTGGCCCAATTTTAATATTCCAAAACCCCTAATTACTACCCTGAAGCCCACTGGAAAAAGATGGCCCACTGACCTCTCCACACTGCGGCGGATCCGCGGCCCAATATAGAGGTGAGGCCGCGGTTCCGCGCTCATGAGGAGAGATCACAGTGTCGAATTTTTCCAGTATGCTTAGAATTTCCTGCACATCATTCTGAGACCACCTGAAAAATTTTTGGACACCAAAAAATCTTAACAGAAAACTGATGTGAGGTAAAAATGAGTTTTTGGAATTTTGGTCGATCGGAACCGCAAAACACATCAAACGAAGCTAGACGAAGTTAATGGCGAGGCTCTGATACCACTGTAGGTGCACGGCGGCGCCCCGGCCGTCAATCCGACGCCGGAATGCGGAAGCGGTGAATAACTAAAATTTTGCGGACTTTGCAAACCGGCACCACCGCGCACTAAACTCCGGATCGAACCATTAACTAGTCTAAGCTAACTAGAAGATGGGTTAGAGATATACCGACGATCCAAGTCCTCCGGTCTTCTCGTCATGGTCCCGATCTCCTGCGGAAAAGTCCCGTCTCCTCCTCGTCGCCGGAAGTGCACCACATCGCCTACTTTGTTTACGGGCTCCCACCTCAATGCCGAGGCAACTCGGGCACGAAGCCGGCTACTCGACGTGCCCAAGGTTCGTTGTAGAATATGTAGTGAGCTTGTGTCTCTTTTTGGGGTTCATGGAGGTGCCATATGGTGGAGGGATGAAAACAAGAACAATGTGGAGGAGCTAGTGGGTATTTTGGAGCATGATATGAACCAAAAATACCCACACCCAATTTTGGACAGCCCCTATAGGACTTGGCCGGCCAAAGAGGTGAGGAGAAGAGCATGGAGTGAGGGAGTGATATGATAAAAACCAAAAGATCAAAAACCACAACCATAATCAAAAAGAGAGAGAAAGGAATGGTTATGATATCAAGCAATGATCACAAGCAAAACCAACACTCATCCAACCATCATCACCAAACTCATCATCAACAACCATGATGCTAACAAAGTCAAGCCATCATGAAGTATGAAGTCAAGCAAGTCAAAGGAGGGTGCTATCATGATACAACAAAATGCAAAGACCCCCTTCCACAAATGCCTATTTGCAACAATGCAAATAAACCCTCCTCCACCAATCTTCGGCCAATGAACGGAACAATGGAAATCGGCCGAAACGGAAAGCAAACTGGCAACTCCAGAAGACTGGTCCCGTAATAAATTACAGGAAAACCCCAATACTGTGCATACACACCCGCATCTGTATTTCGACCGAAATACAAATGCAATGAGACAAAATCTCCACTGTACTATACTAGAATCCGGCTTATACCAAAACCGGCTAGTAATATCTGTTCAATCCTGATCCGTGCAATACCGCACGTATCTGATCGAACCCTGCCATATAACCATACGGCCTATAGTACAAACTGTCCGATCCTGATCCGTGCAATACCGCACGTATCTGATCGGACCTTGCCATATCTCCATACGGCCTCTACAACCTTTCGCCCGAAAGCTGAGTAACTGAATGTGGGGGACTCTAAAGACTCGTCAACACCTTGGTTGTGGATTTAACCACTAGCACGTCAGAGGTATAAGCCAATACGTGACGGGCTACCAGGTACTGACCAAATGGGACGTCGATGAGGAAGCTCACCCCGACACCCAACTGAGCCTGTCAGTGACAATATCCGTGCAGTCCGGTCCGTTCGTCTATGAGTATCGCATGGCGGGCCTAGGGGGTTGGTAAAAGTCAGACCCCCAAAAGCGGTACAAGTCGTGTCGGAGTGTAGCCCAGAACACCCTGAGATACTACTGGAATACCTACCAGTAAATCTCCTTGCCTTGGCCAAGGACTTCGTGTAATGGCTCTCCTAGACACAGCACGACCTCACCCCCAATACCGGGAGAGACGAACCCCTGAAGATACGCTCACTGCCTCCATGTGGCTCGGGACTGTACCCAACTAAAACCTGTTTGCACGACTCCTTTGAGCCGTGGTAGGGTAGTAATCAAAGTACAGTGGGAACTCACACGAGACAAATGACGATCCCCAGGTCGATGAACTAACCTGCACACATGTCACCAGGGAACTGCCATCTGACGTCTGGTATATGACCAACTAGCATGTTCCCGGCGAGTCCTGTCCGGTGTACTCATAACCCAATGAGCACCTGTATACATCTTAGGTGATCCAACTGACACCAGTGGCTTGTGAGACCGGCCACCGCCCCTCGTCGGGGTCTCGACTGTATACACTAGTCTACTATGGAGAATCGATGCCCTGTCTCGAAACTCTCACGACTAGGGACCTTGTAAGGATATGCTTATAGACCCCCAGCTCCCACTTATATGATCGCCCTCATACTGCTGGTGGTCAAGCAAGAATCCTAGGGGCTCTATCAACGTGTAATAGCGACGTGTCAGGTCACCTAAAGCAGTACACGATGATAAAGGTAAACCAGATAGCATACTATCATCTCGAGTAAGACTGTCCTACCGGGATAGGTCCTCCCTCAATCATTACAATCACGTACCTGTGACCTAATAATTGACTCTGAGGGCACTATCTCCAACAACTTTTACTCGCAGCGGGTATCGGGATCCAACTATCTCATAGAAGGTATGCAATCTCATTGCAAATTTCAACACTTGAAATTCCCGATAATATTTTACCCCTAGCACTTATGACCTTAACTAAGGTCAACATATCATAAGCACTAGTCAAGTTCTACCCGTCATTTCATGATTAATCAGACCCACTCTATAAGACCCTCAACTATGGTCGACATAATCACATGAATGTCCTAACTAATCGCATCATATGCTGTGTAGGAAGACATCACTTAGCTACCGTACACTACACCTCAACTAAAGTCGACATACGCAGCATGAATACTAAGTACTCTACTTCCTAAAATGACGGAGGGCTACGACAGGTTTTTAAGAAAACCCTTTGCGTAATGAACTTGATATCGTTGTAGAATCGAGTGATTTTGAATGGAATGTTTTTTAGGCCTTTTCTAGTTTTGCTAAAGAGGTCACTCCCGGTGAAGGGATCGTCGGCTCTTTCCTCATCGAATAAGATGCAGGATATTTCACAAATATCACTATGCAAAGCAAGAACTATAGAAGCAATCAAAAGAAAAACCGAGTTTGTAGCATCTGCTAGTTTCACTAAAGAGGTCACTCCCGGTAAAGGGATCTCGGCTCTTTCCTTATCGAATAAGGTGATGGATGTTCTACAAGGAACACTGCTATGCAAAGTAAGAACTAGAGCTACCAGTTTTTAAGACAAGTTTCTACAACATTTTTAGGTTTCTTTTAGTTTCATTAATCTCATTAATGAAGTCCCATTTTAATTATGCTTCACAAGCATCACATTTGAAACGAAATCTGCAATATAACATATATCTCATATATATAATATAAACATTCGTCTCAGGCAGTAATATGATCTCATCACAGAACATTACAGCAGAAGAACATATATGAAATATTGGATATACTAGGACGTCCATGTTTTAATACGAGCCTGTATAAAACACGGATTCCACGGTCGTGATGAATAGCCAAACCCACATCCCTAGACCCCTACGAGAGCGGCAAGCAACACTGCCATTCTAGGTTTAGGAGACCCGATCTCGACACCTCGAGATGGTCTCCTACTGGACCCTAGAACTCGGTAACTTGTGCTCCCCGCCTTGGGTCTACCTAATGCGGAAAAGTAAATAATATACAATGGTGATATCATCCTCAGCCCGGAAGTCCCCCAATAAAAGAATATTACATACAAATGAATTTTACATGAATGAAAATAAAAACCCTCATCTCACATAAAAACCCCGGCTATTCAGAACACGACGATCCAATATAACATATCACAGCAACACATAATATCTCATATCATCAATGTAAGCAAGTATGCGTATCCCGATTGTCGTTGATGTATAGCAACGAAGCCGGCGATACACCACACACTACGCTTACGGTCACAGAAAAGAAAGTGTAAAACTACAACAGTTGGAATCCGCAACCTTCTTAGACATCGCATGCCTAACAATTATAAACCCCGTATTTTAGTCTCATTATCGAAAACTCTTTTCAACATCAAGTCGGGTAATTCAACAAGATTCCCGACATCCTGATCGAATGCTCATCACAAACTTTAGTAGACGGCCGCACCCCCGGATGCCGTCGACGAAGTGCACTAAGGCGGAACACCGCTGTCGCGAGCACCCGAACGGATGCTTTTGGCGATGGGGTTCTCCTACAGTCACTTGGTCGGGGCTATGGGGCGTGGCTGTCTGTTAAGTTTACTCGGCGAGTATCCGCGTACGCTACGTGATTGCGACGGACTTTTGATCACATCAAAATCCCGTGGCAACCGATCATTTAAGACTAAACTGCTAAATTTACAACATTCAAATTAGTTATCTCATAACTACTTGAGGATTCCAAATATTGTATCACATTCCAGATAAATAGACAATGTTAAACTTTCCGATCGAATAAAAAAACACCCAAGATTTCCCAAATAGTTCTCAACACTTGAAATTAGTTTAAAAACATCCATCACATGCCACGGTACCAATGGTCCAGCCGTAGAAGGGTCAAGCCAGCGCCTCACATGTGGCAACGCCGTACTGCCACAAACCCTAAGGTTTAGAGGCGGTTCAGACGGTCACATAATCGAGTTAAGGTTTGTTGTCTTCTAGAGGGACCACCGCGTTACTTGCATGACTTAGAACGTTCTTAAACTACGGAAAAATCCAACACTTGGAAATTTTTCCTGCAGGGGAAAAAGCGAGTTATTGATATCCGTTCAAACTTTTTAACACGTTCTAAAATTACTAGGAAAAAACTTAAACGAAGTTAAATTATCCGATCGAATCAACGAGTACCAAAAGATCTCCAGAAAACTCAACACTTGAGTAGAATTAAAAATTCCTAGAAGCATCAGGAAATGTATAGGGATATAACAGTGCAAAAACCCAAACCCTAGTTCCACTGTTCGGCCATGGAACCGCCGCACATGGCATGGTCCTGCCGCGGATACGCGGCGGTTAAAGCGAATTAGGGTGTCGTTTTCTACAGTTATCCTTAGAATTTTCTGAGAATTTTTAATACAGAAAAATCAACATTTTTAGAAAATTTCCAGAGAAGGGTGTAAAATGGTGTTTCGGGGTTCGATCGGACTTTAAACTTCGTCTAGACTTTGCCTAAAGCTCTAGCTTGGCTCTAATACCAATGTTGGGTTACTTTACACTCTCATAAAGTTCTGCAAGGTATCAACCATGCCCAATTCAAAAATTAGACGTGCCGAACAACCCTAACCAAGATCGTATACTAGAGATTATGCGAAAACTATAAGCAAGTAAACAACATTACTTCTAAGAGTTTGGGATTACAACCTTTGTAGTCCGGTCCTTCACTTCAAATAGCTCCGTGTAGTAGTCCCTTCGCTGCGATCACGATCGTCCGGACTCTAGAGAGGCTCCCGTGAAGAAACGAACGCGCTTGCTTCGATGACTTCGAGGCCGAAGATGATCTACGTCGAGGAGACACTAAATCAAGCTATTCCTTCACTAGGTCATAAACTTTGTAAAGAAAACACACTCTACTACATGGAAAGTGGTAGAGGATGAATAAGTAGGAGGTGGGCTAAAATTAGAATTGATTTTCTCACACTTTATCTCAAAACTCCATTAGAGCTAGCAAGCTTTTTCATGGAGCTTGAAGAAGAAGAAGAAGACTTGTGAATAATTCATCCAAATGAATTATTGGACCTATGGTTGAGTTAAGCCCTCATGGCTAACTCATGTAGAGAATTAACTCATGGCTATGGTTAAAGGTTGGGTTTGATAAATATCTTAAACTAGACAAAAGGGTTGACTTTGTCAAAGCTTATCCATAAGCTTTTGTGCAAACTGTTAGTTATATATATGCCCTAGAGGCCATTACTGTACATAGGATGTATATTGTAGTAGATGC
The DNA here is from genome assembly GCA_030015575.1 of Agapanthus africanus. NCBI lineage: Eukaryota > Viridiplantae > Streptophyta > Magnoliopsida > Asparagales > Amaryllidaceae > Agapanthus > Agapanthus africanus. The sequence continues at coordinate 508,835,173 of JASDDO010000026.1, read as the reverse complement.
TGGGACATATATACGTAGGACTTTCTTGCTCGACAAGATAGTACGCTATCTGGTTGCTCTTTATCTTAACATGTATACTTTCTGTCTCTCTGTTACATGTTGATAAAGCCCTTAGGATGTGTACTCGACTTCCAGGACTGTGATGTAGATCATACTAGTAGGGTATGGGTAGTCAATGAGTACATCCTTCAATGTTCCTAGTCATGGGAATATCGAGACGGGGCATCGATATTCCAGAGTAGACTAGCGTATATCTTCTCGACCCATGTGATGGGCGATGGATGATCCCATATCCATTGGTGTTTGACATCAGAGATGGTATGCGGGTGCTCAGTGATGACTGGGTACACTGAACGGACTCGCCGAGAACTCCCAGATGGTATTATACCTCACGTCAGATGGCAGTTCTCAGGTGACACTGGTACAGCTTAGTCTGTTGACCCGAGATCGTCATAGAGTCTTGTGTGTCTCCCACTGTTCTTTGATTTCCATCCTACCACGGCTCTACTGAGTCGTGCAAACAGGTGGTTTTTGGGTACAGTCCCGATTCACATGGAGGCAATGAGCGATAGGAGGGGATTCATCTCTCCCGGTATTGGGGGTTGATGTTGCGCTATGCTCGACTGGCCATAACTGGAAATCCCTGGCCAGGGTTGCACTGATTTACTGGTAAGTGTTATCAGTAGTTTCATGCTTGTTATGGACCTTACATCGGCATGACTTATCAAGCTACTGGGGTCTGACGTTTACCACCCCTAGGCGAGATATGCGACATATCAGACGAACAGACCGGACTGTACGGTAAGTGTTGCTGGTTGGATTCACAGGAGTGTGAGCGGGCTTGCTCGTTGATCTTCTGATCGCTCAATACCCGGGTGGCCGTTACGTTTAGCAGACCGCTTGCGGCTTGTGGGTGTTTGATATGATCATCACCTGCTGCCGGCGTATTGACGAGTCTTTAGAGTCCTACACAGAGGTTTCCTGGCTCTAGCGAAACGAAATAGGAGCGCATATGAGATATGTGCGGGACCGAGAATAATACCAGTATGAGATATTGGATTCTATTCTCGCGATTTGTATCATCGGACGGTTATATGAGATATAGCAGGGTTACCGAATCAAATGTTGATTCGATATAATGATACACTTGATATTAGTCGGTTATATGCGTTATGACCGGATCATTAAATCAAGTGTTGATTTATTGATTTAATGTATAATTATATATATGATATATTACTTTACATTAACTAGTATTTGTTCACTTAAGATTGATTTTCTCACTTAATGTGCACAAGTAGTATATGTGATATATTTTAGTGCACTTGATTGTATCATGTTTGATGATGCATGCAAACTTGGGTGTGTGTATGCTATACACCATGTTTAGTTAATGGTTAGGGTTTCTTTTTCCTTATTTATTTATTTATTGGAAAGAAACAAAATGGTGGTGGCTTTTCTCACTTTGGCTTGAAGCTTCATGAAGCTTCATAGCATCTTTGACAAAGTCTAAGCTATTTTATTTTATCCTTAACCCAACAATTAGCCTAAACCCTAGTTTACTCTCTACATGAGTTTACTCACCCATGGTTGCTAAATGATAAGATTCACTTGAATTTTCTTTTAAGTTAATTCTTTTTTCTTTTCTTCTTCTTCTTCTTCATGAAGAGAAGAAAGCTCTCTTGAAAATTCCAAGTGATGAATCCAAGTGAGAAATCCAATTCCAAAGTGAACCCACTTCCTATTTCTTCATCCTCTACCACTTTCCATGTAGTAGAGTGTGTTATCTTCACAAGTTTTATGACCAAGTGAAGATGGAGCTTGATCTTGAGTTGCCTCGACGTAGATCATCTTCGGCATTGAAGTCGACGACTTAGCCCGCCCATTTCTCCGATGAAACCGACGCTAGAGTCCGGGATTCCGATGATCGCAGCGGAGGGACGTCAACATGGAGCTAGAGAAGTGGAGGACCGGATCTACAAGGGTTGTAGTCACTTTCACTTGTAGCAAAGTAGTTTGCTTGCATAGTTTCGCCTTTACCTCTAGTTAACGATCTAGTTTAGGGTTTCTCGGCACATGAAATTTTTGAATTGGACATGTTTGATCTGTTGTAGAACCTCATGTGTGTGCCTAGGATCCCTACAGTGGTATCAGAGCCTAGCTAGAGCCTTAGGCGATGTGTAGACGATGTTAGAAGTCCGATCGAACCCGAAACCCTAATTGAAAACCCTTTTCTGTACAATTTTTCAAAACTGGGATTTTTGTGAATTAAAAATGCTCAGAAAATTATGCAGGAAAATATAAGAATTATTGTGACGTACGGACCCCTAACTCAAAAATTTGACCGCGGAACCTCGGCCAAACCAAGGGTTTGGCGGCGGTTCCGCGGCCCAAATTGTGAATTAGTCCCTCAAACTTCACATATTTATTCTTAGGTCCTTTCTTGTCAATCTTTTCTGGGAATTTTTTAATTCCACTCAAGTTTTGAGTTTTCTAGGGTTTTATTGGGGACTCGTTAATTCGATCGGATAATTTAACTTCGTTTATGTTTTTCCGGATATTTTAGAAACTGTTAAAAAGTTCGACCGGATATAAATACGCAATTTTTCCCCTGCCGGAAAATTTCCAAGTGTTGGATTTTTTCGTGGTTTAAGAACGTTCTAAGTAGTGCAAGTAACGCGATGGACCCTCTAGAAGACAACAAACCTTAACTCGATTATGTGACCGTCTTGAACTGCCCTTTGAATCTTATGGTTTGGGGCAGTACGGCGTGCCACATGTGAGGCATTGGCTTGACCCTTCTACGGCTGGACCGTTGGTACTGTGGCATGAAGTGAATGTTCTTAAACTTATTTCATGTGTTGAGCTGTTTCGGGAAAACTTGGGCGTTTGATTGTTCGATCGGAAAGTTTAACATTTTCTATTTATCTAGAATGTGATACAATATTTGGAATCCACAGGTAGTTATGAGATAACTGATTTGGATGTTATAAATCTAGCCCTTTAGTCTCACTTGATCGGTTGCCACAAAATTTTGATGTGATCAAAACTCCGTCGCAATCACGTAGCGTACGCGGATACTCGCCGGGTAAACTTAATAGATAGCTACACCCCATAGCCCCGACCAAGTGACTGTAGGAGAACCCCGTTGCCGAAAGCATCCGTTAGGGTGCTCGCGGCAGCGGTGTTCCGCCTTGATGCACTTCGTCGACGGTATCGGGGGTGCGGCCGCCTACTAAAGTTTGCGACGAGCATTCGTTCAGGATGTCGGGAATCTTGTTGAATTGCCCGACTTAATATTGAAAAGTGTTTTCGATATTGAGACTAAAATGCGGGGTTTATAATTGTTTGGCATGCGATGTCTAAGGAATTCATTTGGTTAGGCATGCGATGTCTATGCAGGTTGCGGATTCCAACTGTTGTAGTTTTACACTTTCTTTTCTGTGACCGTAAGTGTAATATGTGATATCGCCGGTTTCGTTGCTATATGTCAACGACAATTGGGATGCCCATATTTACTTACGTTGATGACATGTGATGTTATGTGTTGCTGGATATGTTATATTGGATCGTCGTGTTTGAATAGCCAGGGGTTTTTTTTATGTGAGATGAGTGTTTTTCATTTTCATTCATGTTAAAACTTGTATGTAATATTCTTTTATTGGGGCACTTCCAGGTTGCGGATGATGTCACCATTTGTATATTATTTACTTTTCCACATTAGGATCGACCCAAGGCGGGGAGCACAAGTAACCGGGTTCTAGGGTCCAGTGGGAGACCATCTCGAGGAGTCGAGTCCGGGTCTCCTAACCCTAGAATTGGTAGGGTTGCTTGCCGTTCTCGTATGGGTCTAGGGGTGTGGGATTGGCTATTCATCACGACCGTGGAATCCGTGTTTTATACTGGCTCGTATTAAAAACCCGGACGTCCTAGTATATCCAATATTTCATATGATATTTTCTGCTGCGTTATCTGTGATGTGATCATGTGATATGTTCAGATAGATATTGTATATAGTATATATGATATATTATATAGACGTTGCTTATGTTTTACACCCGCGCTAGCCCTGCCCCGCTCTGCCGTTAGTTACCTAACCTAACGGTGCAGACGGGACATCGAGGCGAATACGGATGGCATAAGCGTACATTATATTTATCTGTGATGCTTAGGTGGACTTAAATGATGGGACATTCATTAATGAGATTAATGAAAGAAAATAAACCTAAAAGATGTTGTGGAATCGAATTTCAAAAATAAAATCAGGTAGCTACAGTTCTTGCTTTGCATTGAGCTGTTCCTTGTAGAACATCCTGCACCTTATTCGATGAGGAAAGGGCCGAGATCCCTTCACCGGGAGTGACCCTGTTAGCAATAACTGGCAGATGCTACAACCCTCGGTTTGTCTTTTGATTGCTTCTATAGTTTTTGCTTTGCACAGCGGTATATATGATATATCCTGCACCTTATTCGATGAGGAAAGGGCCGACGATCCCTTCACCGGGAGTGACCCCTTTAGCAAAACTAGAAAAGCCTAAAAAACGTTCCATTTAAAAACCATTTGATTCCGCAACGAGATCAAGTTCAAAGTGTTAAAGGTTTTATTAAAAACCATTCGCAACCCTCCGTCATTTTAGGAAGTAGAGTACTTAGTATTCGTGCTGTGTTTGTTGACCATAGTCAAGGCACAGTGTAAGGTAGCTAAGTGATGTCTTCCTTCACCGCATATGATGCGATTAGTTAGGACAGTCATGTGGCTTTGTTGACCTTAGCCAAGGGTTATGTGGGTGGGTCTAATTAATCATGAAATGACGGGTAGAACTTGACTAGTGCTTATGATTTGTTGACCTTAGCCAAGGTCATAGGTGCTAGGGGTAAAAACCACTATCGGGAGTTTCAAGTGCTGAAATTTGCAATGAGATTGCATACCTTCTATATGATAGTTGGATCCCGATACCCACCGCGAGTAATTGTTACTCCTGGGAGAGTTTTGCACTTTACAATTAGCCGATCAAGTAGGTGTCTAGAAAGGTGTCAACGGGGTTACGCCTCTGGGAAAACGAGGTTTACTTTAATTAGGTCCGTGCGAAAGCACGGGGAACCTCCCTCAAAGTACCGACACTGGCCTGGCTGAAAGATTGGCGAACTTGTAGAGTGTAATTAATCCCGGCTAGTCTTTCCTTTTAGGGTTTAAAGGAAGATTTGATAAAAACAGTGGGAGCCATCCTGATTAGATAAAATAAATAACCAATCTAATCTTGCAAGAGCGCACGTAGAGTGTTTTCTTCTCTCTCTCTCTCTAGGTAGCGACCATATCACGCCTTAATCAAAATAATAATATGGATGAATTGACCGAACCCGCTTGTTATACTGAGCTGGGGAACGTTGGTCCCGCTCCAACTTATAATTGTTATAAGACAGAGCAGGAAATAGGGGAATACCAAGATTCCCATGCTGCCCAAACGAAGAAAGTGCATATGATGCATCTTCTTCGGGTGTATTCGTTACACAGAACTGTTTCTCAGTATCCTCTGCGTCCTGGGTATCTGATACCGGATCAGGATCTCAGATATGTAATCTGTTACATAGGGCTACAGAAAGGCAGAGAACTGAGAAAGGGTGATAAGTTTCATGAGACAGAAAACGGTGCAAGTGTTGCAGCCAAGTCTGTTGGTCACTGTCATCCTGTATTACCAATACATTGATTCTGAACAAATGCTATTAGATACCGAACCTGATATACAAAATCATATCAGTCTCTTTATTAGTAATGAAAGGATATAATTTTGTATTGTTCAATATTGTTTTGAACATTTCAAAAGTTGAGCGGTTCAGGCTCGTTATCTAAAAGCATTGACGTTCTAAATCAAACTACAGTTCCTAGTATACAGAACACACATAAGAAGAAGAGTTCAGATATGAACGATTCCTTCTTAAGGTATTGTATACTAGGTCATATCAATGCGACTCGACTAGCTTAAGTTACATTCTAGATGCATATTTAAATCAGTTTGAATTTACATCTTGTGAAACTTGCCAGTCATGTCACAAAGATTAGATGACCATAGCTCTGTTTATTGGAAACAGAGAAAGGGTTAGTAAACTCTTGGGACTGATACATGATGATGTATGTAAGTTCCCCTGTCTACACATACCAGGACCGGTTCTTTATACTTCATTACATTCTCTGATGATCTCTCAAGATTCAGCCATATGTTCCTGTTAAAACATAAGTCCGAAGTTTTTGAGATATTCACAAAATATAAGTTAGAAGTAGAGAACCAAAAACTGGGTATAAGTATTATGTCCTATGATAAGATCAGGGAGGAGAATACTTGTGCATGGAATTCTTGGACTATTCTAAAAGAAAATGAGATTCTCTCTCGGTGTTACTCCTCTGAATACACCACAGCACAACGGTGTATCGGGGCGGAGCAATCGCACCATATTAGATATGGTGTGCTCTATGATGAGTACTACTGAGTTACCTATTTCCTTTTGGGGTTGTGCACTTGAGAAGCTGCATACCTATTGAATTGGGTTCATGTCAAATCAGTGCCTACCACTCCATATAAGATATGGTGTGGGAAGAACCTATCTCTTAAGTAAGTTAAGATTTGGGATTGTCCGGCCTATGTCAAAAGCAAAATCCGGATAAGATCGAGGCAAGGTCAGTTCTGTAGAACTGGAAAGGTTCCAGCTATACAAAACTGCAGCTGATTTGACAGGACCAAAGGATTCTGTAGTCCCCGACGAACCTCAGCCTCTCCACCAATCTGGTAGGGTTCGTCATCCGCCTGAGAGATACTTCGGTTTCTCGATGACAGTGGGAGCGAGGAATGCATCATGAGATGATGACCCAACTAGTTTCGAGCAGGCCATCGAGAGTAGGGACTCTGTAAGAATGGCTGGATGCTTAGCGATCTGAGATGGAATCCATGTACACCAACAAAGTATGGACTTTGGTTGCTATATCTGAAGGGTTAAATCCCCATCAGGAGCTAGTATATCTTGAGAAGATTACTTGGTGTAGATGGAAAAGTTGAGACTTTCAAAGCTAGACTTGTTAAAGGTTTTCGTCATCGACCAGGCGTGGATAATGATGAAACCTTTTCCAGTGGCTATGCTTAAGTCCATCCGGATCCTAGTTGCCATTGCTACATACCATGACTACGATATCTGGTGGTTGGGTGCCATGACTGCTTTTCTAAATAATGATTTAGAAGAGAACGTCTATAAGAACACAGCCAGAAGGCTTCGTAAACAGTGGGAGCAGCGGAAACGTGTGCAAGTTGCTTTACAGAATAAAGCAGGTATCGCGGAGTTGGAACATCTATTTTGATGAGATAGTCAAAGTGTTTGACTTCATCAAAATGGTAGATGAACCTTATATATACAAAACGATAGTAGAGAGTAAGGTGGTCATCCTCGTATTGTACGTGGACAACATACTCTTGATAGGAAAAGAGTTTCTTATGCTACGTACGGTCAATATCCTCTTATCACATGGATTCTCCAAATAGGATAAAGGTGATACCTCCTAAATCCTTGCATTTGGATCTATGAGATAGATCTAAAGGGATGTTAGGGTTCTCACTAGGTTTAGTGAGTTGGTATCAATCGATCCTGGGGAGAATCACTGGAAAAGTTCCAGGATGATAAGAACGACTGAATGTCAGTCGCAGGCATTGTCTTTACCCTCAGTGAAGGGACGGTATGTTGGAAGAGTTACAAGCTGAGATACCGTGGCAAACTAGAAGATAAAGGATAGTAACATCGCTATTAAAGATACTACCAAAGAGGCACTTTGGGTGTATATTGGTTCATGAGATGAACTAGGTTCCTACCATTGTGTGACAATAGAAGTGTGGCTTTGGCCCAGGAACCCTGGTCCCATCAGTGACCCAGACATATTCTGAGTCGGCATCACCTGATCATGGAGATAGTTGATCTCCAGGGTGATCGAGGTTAGGAGAGTAGACTCAGAGGAAAACACGGCGGATCCACTCACAAAGGCCTTTTCCCAGAGAGAGAATTATATGGGATGGTTGAGTATTAGATACTGCAACCACTGCTACAGATGGCCCTAGTGCAAGTGGGAGATTGTTAGTTATATATATGCCCTAGAGGCCATTACTGTACATAGGATGTATATTGTAGTGGATGCTGGGACATATATAGGTAGGACTTTCTTGCTCGACATGATAGTACGCTATCTAGTTTCTCTTTATCTTAACATGTATACTTTCTGTCTCTCTGTTACATGTTGATAAAGCCCTTAGGATGTGTACTCGACTTCCAGGACTGTGATGTAGATCATACTAGTGGGGCCTGGGTAGTCAATGAGTACATCATTCAATGTTCTTAGTCGTGGGAATATTGAGACGGGGCATCGATATTACAGAGTAGACTAGCGTATATCTTCTCGACCCATGTGATGGGCGATGGATGATCCCATATCCATTGGTGTTTGACATCAGAGATGGTATGCGGGTGCTTAGTGATGACTGGGTACACTGAACGGACTCGCCGAGAACTCCCAGATGGTATTATAACTCACGTCAGATGGCAGTTCTCAGGTGATACTGGTACAGCTTAGTCTGCTCACCCGAGATCGTCATAGAGTCTTTTGTGTCTCCCACTGTGCTTTGATTTCCATCCTACCACGGCTCTACTGAGTCGTGCAAACAGGTGGTTTTTGGGTACAGTCCCGATTCACATGGAGGCAATGAGCGATAGGAGGGGATTCGTCTATCCCGGTATTGGGGGTTGATGTTGCGCTATGTTCGACTGGCCATAACATGAAATCCCTGGCCAGGGTTGCACTGATTTACTGGTAAGTGTTATCAGTAGTCTTATGCTAGTTATGGACCTTACATCGGCATGACTTATCAAGCTACAGGGGTCTGACGTTTACCACCCCTAGGCGAGATATGCGACATATCAGACGAACAGACCGGACTGTACGGTAAGTGTTGCTGGTTGGATTCACAGGAGTGTGAGCGGGCTTGCTCGTTGATCTTCTGATCGCTCAATACCCGGGTGGCCGTTACGTTTAGCAGACCGCTTGCGGCTTGTGGGTGTTTGATATGATCATCACCTGCTGCCAGCGTATTGACGAGTCTTTAGAGTCCTACTCAGAGGTTTCCTGGCTCAAGCGAAACGAAATAGGAGCGCATATGAGATATGTGCGGGACCGAGAATAATACCAGTATGAGATACTGGATTCTATTCTCGCGATTTCTATCATCGGACGGTTATATGAGATATAGCAGGGTTACCGAATCAAATATTGATTCGATATAATGATACACTTGATATTAGTCGGTTATATGCGTTATGACCGGATCATTAAATCAAGTGTTGATTTAATGATTTAATGTATAATTATATATATGATATATTACTTTACATTAACTAGTATTTGTTCACTTAAGATTGATTTTCTCACTTAATGTGCACAAGTAGTATATGTGATATATTTTAGTGCACTTGATTGTATCATGTTTGATGATACATGCAAACTTGGGTGTGTGTATGCTATACACCATATTTAGTTAATGGTTAGGGTTTCTTTTGCCTTATTTATTTATTTATTGGTAAGAAACAAAATGTTGGTGGCTTTTCTCACTTTGGCTTGAAGCTTCATGAAGCTTCATAGCATCTTTGACAAAGTCTAAGCCATTTTGTTTTATCCTTAACCCAACCATTAGCCTAAACCCTAGTTTACTCTCTACATGAGTTTACTCACCCATGGTTGCTAAATAATAAGATTCACTTGAATTTTCTTTTAAGTTAATTCTTTTTTCTTTTCTTCTTCTTCTTCTTCATGAAGAGAAGAAAGCTCTCATGAAAATTCCAAGTGATGAATCCAAGTGAGAAATCCAATTCCAAAGTGAACCCACTTCCTATTTCTTCATCCTCTACCACTTGGCATGTAGTAGAGTGTGTTATCTTCACATGTTTTATGACCAAGTGAAGATGGAGCTTGATCTTGAGTTGCCTCGACGTAGATCATCTTCGGCATTGAAGTCGACGACTTAGCCCGTCCATTTCTCCGATGAAACCGACGCTAGAGTCCGGGATTCCGATGATCGCAGCGGAGGGACGTCAACATGGAGCTAGAGAAGTGGAGGACCGGATCTACAAAAGTTGTAGTCACTTTCACTTGTAGCAAAGTAGTTTGCTTGCATAGTTTCTCCTTTACCTCTAGTTAACGATCTAGTTTAGGCTTTCTCGGCACATGAAATTTTTGAATTGGACATGTTTGATCTGTTGTAGAACCTTATGTATGTGCCTAGGATCCCTACACAAACTTTAGCATAACAAACTCAATCTCTTTTGAATTAGCTTAACATAAATAGAAACCCTAACTTAACTCTAGTATTGTGTTAATCTCATACACTCATATTGTATGTATCATCAAACATGACACAATCCATGTACACAAATGTACATATCGCGTATATATATACAATGTGCACATCATGTGAGAAAAAGAAATCAATAATGAGCTAAATATTAGTTAATGTATTATAATATATCAAATATATAATTATACATTAAATTATCAAACCAACTCTTGATTTAATAATCCGGCTATATCACATATAACCGACTAATATCAAATGCAACATCTTATCGAATCAACGCTCGATCCGATAACTTGGCTATATCACATATAACCTTTCATGTCACACATCGCGAGATTATAATGCGGTATCATATACACGTATTAATCTCGTTCCCGTACATATCACATATGCGCTCCTACTCCATTTCGCTTGAGCCAGGAAACCTCTGTGTAGGACTCTAAAGACTCGTCAATACGCCGGCAGTAGGTGATGATCATATCAAACACACACAAGACGCAAGCGGTCTACCAAACGTAACGGCCACCCGGGTATTGAGCGATCAGAAGATCAACAAGCAAGCATGTACTTTCTCCAGCGAATCCAATCAGTAACACTCCCGTACAGTTCGATCTCTTCGTCTGATATGTTGCATATCAAGTTTAGGGGTGGTATATGTTAGACCCCAGTAACCGATAAGTCGTGTCGATGTGAGCCTCATAACAGGTCGAGAAACTACTGGTAACACTTACCAGTAAATCTCTATATCAGCCCTGGACAGGGACTTCCAGTTATAGCTAATCGAACACAGTACAACATCAACTCCCTATTCCGCGAGAGACGAATCCCCTCCTATCGCTCATTGTCTCCATGTGATTCGGGACTGTACCCAAAAGCTACCATTTTGCACGCCCCATTAGACGTGGTATGATGGAAATCAAAGCACAGTGGAAATCACACAAGACTCTATGACAATCTCGGGTCTACAGACTAACCTGTACCAGTGTCACCAGAGAACTGCCATCTGACGTGAGGTATAATACCATCTGGGAGTTCTCGGCGAGTCCGTCCAGTGTACCCAGTCTCTACTGAGAACCCGTATACCTTCTCTGATATCAAACACCAATGGATATGGGATCATCCGTCGCCCATCATATAGGTCAAGAAGAGGATACGCTAGTCTACTCTGGAGTATCGATGCCCTGTCTCGGTACTCCCACGACTAGGAACATTTGAAGGATGTACTTGGCGCCTACACTTTCCCTACTAGTATGATCTGCATCATAATCCTGGTAGTCAAGTACTTATCGTAAGGGCTTTATCAACATGTAACATAGAGACAATCAGAGTATATGTTAAGATAAAGAGCAACCAAATAGCATACTATTATGTCGAGTAAGAAAGTCCTCCCTATATATGTCTAAGCATCCACTACAATATACATCATATGTACAGTAATGGCCTCTAGGGCATACATATAACTAACACTTGGAAGCTTCTGGTGTTGGTATAGAAGCACTGAAGTTCGTTGGCGGGAGCATAGTTCTGAAAAACAATCCAGTGGTGGCCTGAGTGACTTGTTCCACCGGCATAGCGAAGATGGAGGCCGCTTGAGGCCCGTAAGTCACTCCTCCAGACGAGATGGAGCGAGAGTTGCAGTTGCAGTTGCAGTTAGTGCAGTTTGAATCCATTGATCTTCTGTCTTCTGCACGGAGCAAGGCACGAAATCTAAGTATCTCAAATCCACATGCAACCATATCAAACCGCGATTCGTTCGCGAACACGACACATGAAGTGTGGAGTGGAAAGAGGAAAAGGTCCCACCGGGCGTGCCAGAATCTGTTTACCGCCGGATACCGGGAAAGACTGACGTCTCGCCTGAATCTGGGGGCAGATGCTAATTGGTGCTATCCGTCTACCTCTCTGAATATGCCAAGTTGCTTTATGGCACCATGTATCGAATGTTTAAACGGATGCGGCCGATGTAGCAGACTTCGTCAGATTCCTCCTCGTTTGAGGGGTTTTTGATTGTGGGGATGCTCTTCCCTGCAGGCGCAATCCCCTACAGTTAATTACGTTACCGCATCGCGGTAGCAACTTTCTCCTTCTCCAGATGGTCACTTCGTATCGTGGCTGTTTGTTTTATGTTTGGTTGCCCATGGATTGTATACGAAGACTAATTTATATTGTCTCCTGTAGGACGTGGATTAGTCCAAATCCGTATCTTCTTAGATTTGGGTTTGGAGGTTGTGTTTAAGGATACGTTAGCCTCATTTGAGACTAAGATCAACTTAAACTTGTTAAGGATATGTTAGTATAATTTTAGACTAAGATCTACTTAACGGGATCATTTAGATCCAACAAAAGAGCATTTGGGCTCTATTGTTTAGTTTAGGGACATTGCGGTCGATTACCAGTTTAAGGACATGGTGGTCCAAGGTTAAGGACGTCGTAGTCCGTGAGTTTAAAGACCTCACGGTCAAGGTTAAGGACATCATAGTCCGTGAGTTTAAAGACCTCACGGTCAAGGTTAAGGACATCATAGTCCGTGAGTTTAAAGACCTCACTGTCAAGGTTAAGGACATCATAGTCCGTGAGTTTAAGGACCCCACAGTCCATGAAATGTCTGGTTATCGGGAACCGCCACCTCTCTGAAGACGTTGAAGGATTACAACGGCATGTATCAGAGGAGTGAAGAGATGTACCCTTGAACTAATATTGATTGAGAGATCTGTAGTCCAATTTGGGACTAAGATCAAAGGATTAATGAGCATATGGGTTCAGTTAATCTGAATTGAGGACTTATGGCCAATTTAGGCTAAGTCCATTCAATTTCAATGTTCAACATTTTTTTTGAGTTGCTAGATGTTTTTTTGAGCCCAATCTCTTAAAAATGCTAAGCATTGGTTTCGTCTCTGACAATGTTTCGTCTTTAGCTGAATGTTGTGCATTTGTTATAGCTCCAGGCTTATTCAAAGAACAGTTCATATTCTGTCCAAGCACACATAAAAGCATGTGGCGCACTTAGCACTAGCGCCGGTCGATGAGCGCAGTGCGCTATGGTTAAAGCGCTAATGCGTTTAGCGCTTTGCGCCAGATGTGAAGCGCTAATGCGCTTAGCGCTAAATGAAGAGCGCAGATGCGCTTAGCGCTCTGCGCTAGATGTAGAGCGCTGGTGCGCTATAATTGAAGCGTTGAAGCGCTCGGCGCTAATGCCATATAATAAGTGCAAAGCGCTTTTAGTAATACAGCGCACACGTGAGGAGCACGTGGCGCGCATAGCGCTGAGCGCTAGCCAATGAGCGCAGTGCGCTGCGTTTAAAAATGCTATTGCACGGCAGCGCTTTGCGCTAGATGAAGAGAACTAAGGCACTTTTAAATCAAGAGCGCTAAGGCTCCTCTTAGGTTAACTTTGCGCTCTGAAAATTATCTTCTTTCTGATAAGAGACTTTGTCTCAAGATTCTAAGAACAAAGTTCTTAATTTATAGGAGATATTTCAATCTCTCTTTGATGACAGGCTTTGCCTTTATGGATCTGTGATCCTAAGAGAATTAAATAATTATCCCCCCTTTATAATGAGATGTTCATAATCTCTTTTATGAAAGATAATTTTGTCTTATAGATCTATGATCAGTGAAAGAAGTAAGTACTTCTGATTATATTAAGACGATTTCGTCTGTATATTCTTTTTACCTTGAAAAAGAATTATCTTCCTTCGCCAAGAGTTTTCTCTTCTTCTTAAGATTTTCTCAAAGTTTATGTGGGGGGGGGGGGTTTCTCTCTCTCTTTTTCTGTCACTTTTAGACTTGAAGTCTAGGGGCCTTTATATAAGGCCAATTGATTTGTTGAATCAGTTTTAAGACATCTTTCTCTGATTTATTTTAGAATATTTCCCACCGTTGGATCTTTGATCCTAAGGCTCCTGTTTTACAGAAGATAATCTTTTTGTTTTAATAAGATTGAAAAATATTCCATAACAGAATTTTAGTTCTGATTAATTAATAATTTATTATTAGTAGATCTTTTGATCTGACGGTGGGGAATTTTTAATTCCAGCGCTGGCGCACTCGTATTTTGCACGTGGTGCGCTGCTCAAAGCGCAGCGCACTTTGCGCGAGCGCACCCACGTTTGACACGTGGAGCGCAGTGCAACTGCGCTAGCGCACCCGTGTTTGACATGTGGCTCGCAGCGCGCCTAATGGTGCACTGCCTAGGGCGCAGCGCAACTGCGCTAGCGCACCCGTGTTTGACACGTAGCGCGCAGCGCGCCTAGCACCGGATCTGAAGCGTTGCTTCAAAATGTTTTAACTTTTGGCTTTGAGGCATTTGTTACACTCTTTTCATGTGGTGTTTTTATTATTATTTTATTTTATTTTATTGTTATTATTGGGAGCGGGTTTTGAGCCAAAATTTTTGGCGGGAACAATCACCTTAGATAGAGAAGAAAGATTAGGATAAATTCATTGCAAATTGAATTTCAAGGAATGTAAAGTTGTTGAATCTTATATTTCTTGTTATATATTGCTTATGACTTCATGCATAATTGACCCGCATGGGCCACCAACAAAACCTGTCACGTCCCGCTTCCCAATAGACGGAAACGGTGACGTGACGAGACCCGCGACGCATTTATTTCGAGAAGGTCATTTCCCGGAATAAATACGCTAAGCGTAAAAGAAGCAATATAAAAACGACTAGAAAAATTAACAGGAGATTTAAAATTCAACAACTTTATTTACATTCAACTTGATTCATTTACAATACCTGATTTCAACTGAAAGAAAATACAAGAATGGAAATGCCTAAACAGGTGGCATACATAAACTGAGAAAAAGATAACTAATGTAGGCCTGGGTCACGATATGTTCGTGCTCTTTCTCGGTAGTGTCTACCTCGTCAGTCTCCACGATATCTGACGAACATTCTAAGAAAACAAAGAAGGGAGGAATGCTCGTCAATGAACTTTCGTTCGGTAAGTCCCCAAGATATGAAGTGAAATATATAAGTGTAATGATAAAGGAAAATGTATATCATGAACAATTGATTATGAAGTATGGTGTGTCAGCATATCGTTTAATGTAAACATGGCAAGTTTATTTGGCATGCAGTTCTATATAACAAGGTAACTAACATGAGCAGAGTATAATATGGCCGTGTAGTATAGGTATAGTGAACATGAAGTGAAATGTAAGTGTCTTAACAGGTCTCTACTTGGATATACTAATTTAATGTAAGTTCAAGGGTGAATGTCAATCAATCTCAAGAGTGTTATCGAACCTAACAGGCTGTAATCCAGGGGCAAGGAACCACGGGCCCGAATCAAGTGTTGGTAACGGGACTTCAACCTAGTGTTGAAGTATTCCAAACTCAACAGGCTATAATTCAGGAGGAAGGAAACACGGGATCTCATGATAGTTTGCTTGTGTTAGTAGATATGGATTCATGATCTAGGAGGACTCCTGAGAGTCTGTTGGATTCACACAAGAACTACCCCAACACCTCGTGTTATACATTACAGTTAAGATTACCGGTCTTGGTCGAATCCATGAATATATCAAGTTGCAAGATTGAGTTCATGTCAATATAATGTATTCGTGGCAAGTATTCTTGTATTCATGTTAAGTTGTATTCATGGTTCGAGTCAAGTCAGTTTAAATAGTAACCATTGTATTCTGGTATTCATGTTAAGTTCATGTCCAATTATAACTAGGGTTTGGTCAAGTCACGTCATGTATTCATGTTTGATATTGATGGTTTGAATTCGAGTGTTCATGTTCATATTCAAGTATTCATGTTTGAATTTAGATTCAGGTTTGAATTTGATTTAGGTTTGAATTAGACTCAGACTGAGTCAGAAACTTGTACTGATTTAGATCCTAAATTAGATTTGGGAGTCATCTGTAACTGCTGCACATGGACGGCAGGATTTGTGTATTTTTCCAAGATAATTACCATTTATAACTCCGTTAAGTTTTCTATCTTAAATAGGCAAGCACTTACTTTCTCCGGCTCCGTGGGACTCAAGAGAATTGATCCCGCTTAAACCTATATTTACTAAAGTCCTTAAATATTGTTTTATATAACTTAAGGGGGTTTTATGAAAAATATTATAATATAGTTAAAAATAAACCTTGAGGGTTATTTATATTATTTAGGGTTATCATGGATATGAATTTTAAAGATTTGAGGTATTTTAGTGATAATTGCTTAGCTTGAAAAGTTCATGGTATTTTATTGTAAAACTTGTCTTTTGTTGATATCTTGATGGTATTTCAGTGAAACCTGTAATTCTTTCATTTTAAAAAATGTAAGTTTCTTATATTTTGAAAATATATGGATTTTGTAATTTTATATAATTATTAAAAATTTAATTTTATTTAATTAGAAAATTTTGTTTTTCTTAAAAACCGTATTAAAAACCTTTCAAGATGGAATGCTCCATGAGGAGGTCTGCATCTCGCTCTACTACCCCAAGGATGTGCGATAATCCGCACCATCCAATAGCGGGTCCCCTAAAAAGAATTGTAGAGGCATATTCGCAAAGGAAATAAGAATACCGCTTTAAAAGAAAACCGTTTTTAAAGTGAGTGGTATTTTAATGTAATACTTTCCTCGTAGCCAAAATTCACACAAAAGGTATCGTGCTATGGAACAAGAGTGTATGTGAGGGGTAGGTCGTTACCCCGTGAAGTTTTCCTAAAGGTATGTTCGTAATAAAAACTAAAAGAGATGATATTTAAAGTTCATGGTATTTAAATGAAAAAGTGCTACTATTGTTATTTCACATGAGAATTTTGATGAAATTTTGATTCTAGATATTAGGGTTTAAGGTTACAAGTATTGTATAAACAGTTGTTTGACCAAAAGAGAATAGGAATTGGAGTTATATGAGCTGGAAAAGGTGATATTGGTATTAACTCCACTTTTACCGATTTTTATAAAAAGATAAATTCAATGAAAAGAAAAGAAGCTTAGGAGGGACATACCGTTTGATTATGCTAAGAAGAGAGGGAGGAAGAGTAAGAAAGCTTTGGGGTGTCACGGGAGCGCCGAAATTAGCTTCGATCTTTGCCGGAAATTGCTTGCTTGTTAACTCCACTTTACTCCACTTGCACCTAGGGACTTTTGAGAGAGTTTTAGCTAGAATTTTCAGAATGGTGAAGGGCTAGGGCATGGGGTAGTATTTATAGTGGATAATTAGGGTTTGGAATTGAAAATGTGGATTAAAAAGCATTAGAATGTGGTTTAATGGTAAAATGAAAGGTCTCTGTTTGACTGTATGGAAATCAAACAGTGCAGGGGAGTTACGAGTAGGGGAAGAGTCAAGTGTGCAAGGGGACAATTGGCTTCAAATCAACCATCCCCGCCGGCCATTTTGGTGTTTTGGCCGGTCGATCTCGAGTCTTTTGTCTCGAGATTCGTTCCACTTGATCAAATTAGGGATTACTCCATTTTATGCCTGTTTGATTTTTATAACTTTTCATTTTTCTTTGTATTGTACATGCAATCTTTTAGGCTTCCAAAAATTAAAAAGAAAAATCAGAAAAAAAATAATTGTGGCTGATGGGAATCGAACACAAGGGCTATGTCACAGCCGTGCAATGCTTCACCAGTGAGCTACAAGTTGTTTCTTACTTTTATTTTGCAAAAGTAATTTATAACTTGTGCACAGGCTGTGATACACTATTATGTACATTAAAAAGAAAAATTGTGTACAGTGATTTCAAAGTCGTTACAATTTCGATCAATATTTCAAACAACAATAATTCATAGAGATCTCAACAACTTGAGCCTCACTAAAATTACCCAGAAAGTCAAAAATGTCACAATGAAGCAGCAGAAGAAAAATAAGTCACTAACCCCTCAAGTAGGCGGCGAAACCGCAGCCAAAACATGGTTAAGGCGGCGTTTCCGTGGCCACTAAGAGGAGTTAGGCTCTCGTACTTCTTGTGGCTCCATAGAATTACCTACATAATTTTCTGAGTATTTTTAATTGTGAAAATATCAACGTTTGAAAACATGGACTGAAACTACCCAATTTCGAAGTTTAAAACGTCGATCGAACACTTTAACGCCGTCTAGATTTCGCCTAAGTCTCTAGGATGTCTCTGATACCATGAAAGTATGTCTTAGCATCTCTACTAGGTTTATATGAGCATCAAGTATGCAATTTTAAAAAATCTAGAGTGCTAATCATACTAAATAAAAATCGAACTAAAAAATTAGGGTTTCAAAGTAAGCAAACTACATTCTAAACTAAGTGAAGAGAGTTTACAACCTTTGTAGACCGGTCCTTCACTTCTAAAGCTTCGAGTTGAAGTCCCTAGAACTTTTCCTAGGGCTCCACTTGAAGAAAGGATCAAGCTTGCTTGTATTCTTCATTACCGAAGATGATCCATCTTGAAGTCTCTCTCACTGAAGCTCACACTTCACTAATTAAGGTATTAGTGAATTTAACAACCTAAACTGATGGGCTAAATTAATGTAGGTTGATGAAGTAGAAGATTTGCTCACTAGAAATATTTATCTCTTTTCTTTTTATCAACTCAAGAAAATTCTAGTGATGAGAGGAAGAAGGAGATGAACTTGGAATGTGAGAATGAACCATGAACTTGTAGATAAGATGAGAATGAATGAGATAAATATCTATGAATAAAACAAAAATAAGAAGGTGAGTCATGGCTTCTCCAAGTTTCTCCAAGCATCCAAACCATGACTCATCCTTCTTTTTGTTTTATTCATAAATATAAATCTTTATCCTCACATATTTTCTTCATGTTTGATTCTTATACATCCTAATTCTATGTATCATTAACCATGGTACAATATACATACATGCATACATACATACATACATACATACATATATATATATATATATATATATAAAGAGAAGAAAATCTTAAGTAGGCTTAATATTAGTTAATATATATATATCAAATATATATATATATATATATATATATCAAATTATTAAATCAACACTTAATTCAATAATCCAGTTATATCATATCTAATCGGCTAATATCAACTATATATATGTATATCAAATTATTAAATCAACACTTGATTCAATAATCCGGTTATATTACACATAACCGTCTAATATTCAATATTAGTTATTAAATCAACACTTGATTCAATAATTCGGTTATATCATATATAACCGGCCAATATCAAATATATAAACACACACACACACATGCACACACACATATTAATCAAATCATCGAATCAACACTTGATTCAATATTCTGGTTATATCACATATAGCCCGGTTGATATCAAATATCGCTATATTAGAATACGGTATCATATACTCGTATTCAATCAAGCTCCCGCACATATCTCCATACGTGCCCTACTTCGTCTCGCTTGAGCTAGGAAACCTCTTATGTGGGACTCTAAAGACTCGTCAATACGCCAACAGTAGGTAATAATCACATCAGATACTCATAAGCCGTCAGCGGTACTAGCTGGATGTAACGATTACCCAGGTATTGAACGAATAGAAGATCAATAAGAAAACTTTTCCAAACTCCCATAAAGACTATAAGCAACACTTACTGTACAATCTGGTCTCTTCGTCTGATATGTTGTATATCGAGTCTGGGGGGTAGAATCGTTAGACCCCATTAACTTGATAAGTCATGCCGATGTGTGGTCTATAACCTTTCGAGAAACTACTAATAACACTTACCAGTAAATCTCATCAGCCCTGCCCAGGGACTTTCTATTATAACCAATCGAGCATAGCGCAACATTAACTCCCAAAACCGGGAGAGATGAAACCCCTCCTATCGCGCACTGCCTCCATATGACTTAGGACTGTACCCAAAATCTACCTGTTTGCACGACTCTTTTGAGCCATGGTAGGGAGGAAATCAAAGCACAGTGGGAACTACACAAGACTCTATAACGATCTCGGTTCTACAGACTAACCTATACAAGTGTTACCAGAGAACTGCTATCTGATGATAGGTATAAAACTATCTAAGAGTTCTCGACGAGTCTTATTCAGTGTACCCATTCTCCAATGAGCACCTATGCACAATCTTTGATGTCAAACACCAATATTTATGCATGGGATCAACCATCGCCCTATACAGGGTCAAGAAACATACACACTAGTCTACTCTAGAATATCGATGCCCTGTCTCGATACTCCCTCGACTATGAATTGTTAAAGGATGTGCTTGCGGACTACACAAGCCTCACTAGTATGATATGGATCATATTCTTGGTAGACAAGCATATATCCTAAGGGATTTATCAACATGTTTCAGAGAGACAGTAAACTAATACATGTGTACATGTTAAGATAGAGAGCAACCAGATAGCATACTATCATGTCGAGCAAGAAAGTCCTCTATATATATGTCCAAGTATCCACTATAATATACAATAATGGCCTCTAGGGCATACATATTCCTAACATGGACTACTCAAAACCCACTAGTATGATCTACATCATAGTCCTGATAGTCAAGCCAACATCCTAAGGGCTTTATCAACATGTATCAATCAGATAGTAAACTAAAATAAATATACATGTTAAGATAAACAGCAACCAGATAGCACACTATCATTTTGAGAAAGAAAGTCATTTATATATGTCCAAGTATCCATAATAATATACAATAATAGTCTCTATGGCATACATATTCCAAACAGGCGGTACTCACATTAGAGATAGAACTCCCCGCTTTACGAGTAGCAGTTTTATACGGGCTGACAGATGAATAAAATGCTCATCTTAGGCTCGAGGAGCTCGATGCCCTCGACAAAACCCACCTTATAGCACAACAAAATCTGGAGGCTTATAATGCAAGAATGACCCAGTCATATGAAAGACTGACCAGGCCGAGTGAATGTATGCCTTAACACCACTACTAGGTTTTTACAAGCATCAAATATACAATTTTAAAAAATCTAGTGTGCTATTGCATTCTATCCTAGAATCGAACAAGAGAATTAGGGTTTTTAAACTAGTAAACAATCTTTACACTAAGTGAACAAGGAATACAACCTTTGTAGACCGGTCCTTCACTTCTAAAGCTCCTAGTGGTAGTCCCTTAGCTCCAAGTAGTGGTGCCCTGAATTCTTAGGCACCACTAGGCGAAAGGAATAAGCTTGCTTAAGGATCTTTGAGGCCAAAGATGATCCACGTCGAGAAATCTCTAACTCAATCTACCTCTTCACTAACTAGGAATTAGTGAATTAAACAACCTACACTAATAGGCTAGAAGAGAGTAGGTTGATGAAATAGGAATTTTGCTCACTTTAGAATTCTTTTCCCCTTTTTCTTTTATCACCTCACTCAAAGCTAGAGAGCAAAATGAGATGAAGAAAAATGAACAAGTGATGAACCAAGGTGAAGAAAATATCTCATAGATATTTGTAGAGAGTTAACCATGGCTAAAAGATAATGGCTGGGTTATAAAATATCTAGAGTAAAACAAAATTAGTGGAATTAGTCAAGGCTTATACATGCTTCCACAAGCATCTTAAGCCATGCTAATTTCACCTAATTTTGTTTTTCTCTTAATAATTAAATCACCCAAATTATTTTTAGATTAGGGTGAGTCTCATACACCCATGTCCAATGTATCATCTAGCATGACACAATATATATAAATACAAATAATATATATCACATATATATTAAATGCATTTAAATGAGAAGAAATTCTTTAGTGAGCTAATATTAGTTAATATATATTAACATATCAAATATATAATTATATATTAAATTATTAAATCAACACTTGATTTAATAATCTGGCTATATCATATATAATCGACTAATATCATTTCTATGTATATCAAATATATATATAACAAATTATCGAATCAACACTTGATTTAATAATCCGGTTATATCACATATAACCTATATCGCGAGATTAGAATACGGTATCACATACACGTATTTAATCTCGGTCCCGCACATATCACATATGTGCCTTACTTCGTTTCGCTTAAGCTATGAAACCTCTGTGTGGGAATCTAAAAACTCGTCAATACGCCAGCAGTAGGTAATTATCACATCAGTCACCCACAAGCCGTCAGTGGTACTAGCTGGACGTAACGGCTACTCAGGTATTGAGTGAATACAAGATCAACAAGAAAGCTTGTCCAAACTCCCATGAATCCTGTCAGTAAGACTACCGTAGAGTCCGGTCTCTTCTTCTGATATGTCGTATATCGAGTCTGGGGGTGGTAAACGTCAGACCCCAATAACTTGATAAGTCATACCGATGTGAGGATCATAACGGGTCGAGAAACCACTATTAAAATTTACCAGTAAATCTCATCATCAACCCTGGCCAGGGACTTCCTGATATAGACAATCGAGCATAGCGCAACATCAACTCCCAATATCGGGAGAGACGAAACCCCTCCTATCGCTCATTGGCTCCATCTGACTCGGGACTGTACCCAAAATCCACCTGTTTGCACGACCCCTTTAAGCCGTGGTAGGGAGGAAATCAAAGCACAGTGGGAAACACACAAGACTCTATGATGATCTCGGGTCTACAGACTAACCTGTACCGGTGTCATCGGAGAACTACTATCTGACGATAGGTATAATACCATCTAGGACTTCTCGGCGAGTCCTGTTCGGTGTACCCATTCTCCAATGAGCACATGTGTACAACCTTTGATGTCAAACACCAATGGACGTGGGATCATCCATCGCCTCATACAGGGTTAAGAAACGTACACACTAGTCTACTCTGAAATATTGATGCCCTGTCTCGATACTCTCTCGACTAAGAACAATTAAAGGATGTGCTTATGGACTACCCAAGCCCTACTAGTATGATCTGCATCATAGTCCTGTTAGTTAAGCTAACATCCTAAAGGCTTTATCAACATGTATCAGAGTGACAGTATAACAATACTAGTATACATGTTAAGATAAAGAGCAACCAGATAGCATATTATCATGTCGAGCAAGAAAGCCCTCTTTATATATGTCCAAGCATCCACTATAATATACAATCATGTACAATAATGGACTCTAGGGCATACATATAACTAACAATCTCCCACTAGCACTAAGGCCGGTTGTTGTAGTATCACATACCCAACATCCCCAAAAGTCTCTCAAATTGTGTCTGGGGAATGGCCTTCGCGAGTGGATCCGCCTTGTTATTCTTCGTGTCAACTCTCCTGACCTCGATCTCCCGGCGATCAACTATCTCTCGAATCAGGTGATACCGTCTAAGAATATGTCTGGATCGCTGATAAGATCGAGGTTCCTAGGCCAAAGCCACAGCTCTATTGTTATCACAATACAAAGGTATTGGATGCTCAATAGATGGAACCACACAAAGTTCAGTTATGAACTTTTTCTTCTAGACAGCCTCTTTTGCGGTATCGTTGGCAGCGATGTATTCAGTCTCCATCGTCGAGTCTGTCACGATATCTTGGTTGGAACTCTTCCAACATACCGCCCCTCCATTGAGGGTAAAGACAAAACCTGAGACCGACTTACTGTCGTCCTTATCACTCTGGAAGCTCTAATCGGTAAAGGACTCCACCTGGAGTTCACCATTACCATACACCAAGAAAATTTCTTTAGTCCTTCTCAAGTACTTAAGAATGTTCTTCACAGCTATCCAGTGATTCTCCCCAGGATCTGATTGATACCTACTTACTACACTTAGTGCGTAAGCTACATCCGGTCTGGTACATAACATCGCATACATGATAGACGCGACTGCCGAAGCATAGGGTATCCCTTGCATGCGAGCCCCCTCTAAATCAGTCTTGGAAGACATCTCTTTGGAGAGAGTGATTCCTGAGCAAGTGGGTAAATTTCTACGCTTGGAATCTTCTATACTAAACCTCTTTAGTATGGTGTCAATGTACCTGGATTGGGACAATCCCAATATCCGTTTAGATCTATCTCTATAGAACTTAATCTCCAGGATGTAGGAGGCATCACCTAAATCTTTCATGGATAAGCGTTGTGATAAGATGAGCTTGACCGAGTGTAGCATAGGAACATCATTTACTATAAAGAGTATGTTATCCACGTACAATACGAGGAAGACAATCTTATTCTCACAACCTTCTTGTATATATAAGGTCCATCTATGTTTTTGATAAAGTCAAACTTTTTGACTGCTATATCAAAACAGATGTTCCAACTCCGTGATGCCTACTTTAATTCGTAGATTTATTTAAGCAGCTTGCACACCTTTCGGCTGATCCCACTATCTACGAAGCCTTCTGGCTGTGTCATGTACATGCTCTCTTCTAAATCACCATTTAGAAAAGCGGTCTTGACGTCTATTTGCCAGATTTCTTAGTCATGGTATGCAGCGATGGTAAGTAGGATCCGGATGGACTTTAGCATAGCCACTGGAGAAAAGGTTTCATCATAATCCACACCTGATCGTTGATGAAAACCTTTTGCTATAAGTCTAGTTTTGAAAGTCTCAACTTTTCCATCTACACCAAGTTTCTTCTTAAAGATCCATTTGCTTCCAGTGGGTTTTACCCCTTCTGTAGCAACTTCTAAAGTCCATACTTTGTTGGTGTATATGGATTCCATCTCAGATCGCATTGCATCCAGCCATTTCACAGAGTCCCCACTCGTCATGGCCTGCTCGAAACTAGTTGGGTCATCATCTTCCATGATGCAATCCTCACTCCCACCATCAATGAGAAAGTTGTTGTCTATATTTCCCTCAAGGAAATTATCGTAGTTGCAGGCAGGTGATTATAATGATTGAGGGAGGACCTATACCGGTAGAATAGTCTTACTCGAGATGATAGTATGCTATCTGGTTTATCTTTATCATCACTATTACATGTTGATAGAGCCCATAGGATTCTTACTTGACTACCAGCATTATTATGGCGATCATATACGTGGAAGCTGGTGGCCTATAAGCGCATCCTTAAATGTCCCTAGTCGTGAGAGTTTTGAGACTGGGCATCGATACTCCAGAGTAGACTAGTGTATACTAATCGAGACCCCGACGAGGGGCGGTGGACAGGTCTCATAAGCTATTGGTGTTAGTTTGTTCACCTAAGATAGTATATAGGTGCTCATTGGGTTATGAGTACACTGGACGGACTCGCCAGGAACCTGCTAGTTGGTACTATACCTATTGTCAGATAGCAGTTCCTAGGTGACATGTGTACAGGTTAGTCTGTCGACCTGAGATCGTCATTTGTCTCGTGTGAGTTCTCACTGTGCTATGATTACTACCCTACCACGGCTCAAAGGAGTCGTCCAAATAGATTTTAGTTGGGTACAGTCCTGAGCCATATGGAGGCAGTGAGCGGATCATCGGGGATTCGTCTCTCCCGGTATTGGGGGTTGATGTCGCGCAGTGCACGGGTAGCCATCACTAGAAATCCTTAGCCAAGGCAGTCGTGAATTACTGATTCGGATCAGTAGTTTCTCAGGTGGTGATGGGCTTCATACCGACACGAATTATCGCGTTATTAGAGGTCCGACATTATCCACCCCCTAGACTCGATATGCGATACTCTTAGATGAACAGACCAGACTGTATGGATATTGTCACTGTCAGGCTCGGTAGGGGTCCAGGCCTTTCGCTCAATACCTGGGTAGCCGTTACGTACAGCTAGTGTCGCTGACGTGCTTGTAGTTAAACCTACTGCCAGTGTATTGACGAGTCTTTAGAGTCCCACACAGAGGGTTTTCACGGTTCAGGCGATATGGTATAGATGACGTATGTTGGTACATACAGGTGTCCGATTAAATACGTGTACAGGCTGCACAGAGTTTAATCGGACGGTTGATAATACTAGCGGCTTAGAATTAAGACGGATTATTAAATCAGGTTTTGATTTAATAATTTATATATATGTATATATATATATATGTATTCTAGTATTATTGTTCACTATTCATTTTCTCTGTTGGCTATTCGTATTTTTGTACGAATACGCGTATATGTATTTCGATACGTGTACCGAGAAATATTCCGTATTTATACAGAATAGCTTCTAGAAGATGTCCACCTAATTAATTGATTTTCTTTTTAGAAAATTAATTTGGAAATGAGGTCGAGGGGTGAGTTGGCATGAGCATGGGTTATGACATGTAGAGAGGTATGGCATGGATTTGTTTATTTTTAAAATTGAAGAGATATTTTGTGTGCATGATTGTGAGGAAAGAGGGGGCAGCCATCTCATGAGAAGGCTTGGCTCATTTGTTTTCCTACACTTTTTTTTCTCCACTCTCTCATTCTCAGTTGGAGAAATACTTAGCCATTTTCTTTAGTTGCTCATGCCACATGCTTCCTCACCTCCTTCATCTTCTTGAGTTGCTCTTTTGAGTATTGTGATGAGAGGAAAATTATAGTAACACATTCCTACACCTCCACTCTCCATTGCTAACAACCTTGAAGCGTCGGTTACTTCGCTAGGCGAGGTTGAAGCTTGCGCCGTTTCCCTCAGATGGATTATCGTAGATGTAGGAAGACCGGCAAGCAAATTCGATCAAGAAACCACTAGGAGCTTGGGATGAAGGTTGAAGACCGAAGGACACGGATCAGGTCGGTATAACCATTCCTATCTCTTTATATTGTTTGGTAGTATAGGATTTAGGGTAGATCCGGGTATCGGGTAATGGTAGCGCCAGTTTTGGAAAATTTTGTTCCGCATTTGGCCACGGTTTGATGGCCGAGGCGCTGCTGTAACCCAAAAAAAAACCGTAGTATCTCTCAGGTGGATGAGAAACCCTACTAGATCTGCGGAGAGGCTGATGTTCTTTTGGGACTACTGAATACTCCGGCTCTACCAAATCATCAGCTGTAGTTTGTGTAGCTGGAACTTCTTCCAACTCTACCTTTTCACCACTAATTTCTTTTATAAGAAATTCATTTTCTAAAAAGTCGGCATTACGAGAAACAAACACCTTTTGTTCCTCGGTGTGGTAGAAGATATACCCTCGTGAATTTTTAGGATATCTTACAAACTTGCACAGAACTGATCTTGCCTCGAACTTGTATAGATTTTGCATTGTAACGTAAGCCGGAAAACCCCATATCTTAATAAAATTAAAACACGGTCTCTTCCCTTTCCATATATCATATGGAGTGGTAGGCACAAATTTGGTAGGAACGATATTCAATATGTGTGCGGCTGTCTCAAGCGCATAACCCCAAAAGGAAATATGCAACGCAGCAGTACTCATCATAGTGTGCACCATATCTAATAGGGTGCGATTTCTCCATACGATACACCATTGTGCTGTGGTGTATACGGAGGAATAAGCTGAGATAGAATTCCATTCTCTTTTAAATAATCCAGGAACCCTGTGCTTAAGTGTTTTCCTCCCCAATCAGATAGAAAGATTTTAATACTTTTACCCGTTTAGTTCTCTACTTCGCAATTATATTTCTTGAATTTCTCAAAAGCTTCATACTTATGTTTCAACAGGAATACATGTCCGTATCTTGAGAGATCATCGATGAATGTAATAAAGTACGCGGAACCATTTCTGGCATGTGTAGATATGGGACCGCATACATCACTATGTATCAGACCCAAGAGTTCAATAGCTCTTTCTCCGTGTCCAGTAAATGGAGTTTTGGTCATTTTTCCTTTGAGACATGACTGGCAAGTTTCATAAGATGTAAATTTGAACGGATTCAAATATCCATTTTTATGTAACTTAGCTAGTCTTATCGCATTGATATGACCTAGTCTACAGTGCCACAAGAAGACTTCGTTCATTTCTGAACTTTTCCTCTTGTGTTTGTTCTGTCTGTTAAGAAATGTATTTTGATTCAGAACGTATATACCATTACTTAACGTGCAAAAACCAATCAACACTTGATTTAAGAAAATTTTCATAACATATCTTCCAAAACAAAATTATATCCATCATTATGTAATTTAGATACCGATATATTATTGCACATCATTTCTGGTACGTAATAACAGTCGTTTAGAATCAATGTATTACCACTAGGTAATACTAGGTGATATTCGCCAACTGCTTTGACTACAACCGTTGCACCATTCCCTACTATGAGAGAATGATCACCTATTCCCAGTTGTCTACTTTTATTTAGCTCATGTAACATATTACAAATGTAGGATCCTGATCTGGTATCTAATACCCAGGACATAGAACAAACTGAGAAACAATTCTCGGTAACGAACACACCCGAAGAAGATGCATCATCATACCCATTCCTCGTTCGGGTCGCATGGGAATATGGGTATTCCCCTATTTCCTGCTCAGACTTATAACAGTTATAAGATAGAGCGGAACCAACGTTCCCTAGCTCAGTATAACAAGCGGGTTCGGTGAATACATCCATATTATTATCTTGATTAAGGCGTGTCATGGTCGTTATCTGGAGAGAGAGAAGAAAACACTTTAGCGTATACTCTTGCAAGATTAGATTGGTTATTATTTTATCTAATCAGGATGGCTCCCACTGTTTTTATCAAATGTTCCTTCAAACCCTAAAAGGTAAGACTAGCCGAGATTAATTACACCCTATAAGTTCGCCAATCGTTCAGCCAGGCAGGTATTGGTACTTCGAGGGAGTCTCCCCGTGCTTTCGTATGGAACTAATTAAATAACCTCATTTTCGCAGGGGCATAACCCCGTTAACACCTTTCTTAGACACCTACTGGATTAGCTGATTTTAAAGTTCAAAACTCTCCCAGGAGTAACTCTTACTCGCAGTGGGTATCGGGATCCAACTGTAGGGTTCCTAGGCACTCTTGTGAAGGTTCATAAGGCATCAAACATGCCCGGATAAAATTTTAGACGTGCCGATCAACCCAAAGCCGGGATCTTTGCTAGATTATTAGGGTTAAGCATGCAAGATAACAACTTTTTATCTAAGTGTGAGGGATTACAACCTTTGTAGTCCGCTCCTTCGCTTCACAAGCTCCGAGTAGAAGTCCCTTTGCCGCGATCCATGATCTCCCGGACTCAAGAGAGGCTTCACGACTCGAACGATCCATGCTTGCTTGAAGTGTTCCAAATCTCCGATGATCTACGTCGAAGTTTCAATAACTCAAGCTTTCTCACTCTAAAGAGATGAACACACTAATTTCATGGGCTAGATGAGATGAGGATGAGAGAGTAGTATTTATGCTTTCTTTTTAAATCATTTTCTCATAATTTTTCATCACAAAATGAATATCTAGTGAGCTCAAAATCAAGAGAGAAGAAGATGATAATGATAATTCCTTTTGTGATGAATAGAAAATAAATCTATATGATTGATATATCAACCAAGGTCAAGGATGAGTGGCTAATAGTTTGTAGAGAATAAACTAGAGTTAGAGTTTGGTTGGGTTAGATAATGTGTCATCAACAAATATCTTAACCATGACAAAAGAAAATGCTTCTAGAAGGTGCATGAAGCAACTAACCCTAATCAAACCCTAACCTCATTTAATCATCCTTAAACATGTTTAATAATAAATCATATCATGTCACAATAATATATATCACATATATATTATATATTTGCAACAAAAGAAAATAATACAATTAACATATATCGCATATATATCAATGTATCATCCAGTGAGAAAATGAAATAATAAAGCAAGCCAATATTAGATAATGTAATAATATATCATATATATTATTATACATTAAATCATCGAATCAACACTTGATCCGACGATCCGGCTATATCGAATATTACCGACTAATATATCATGTACCGATTCATCGAATCAACACTTGATCCGATGGCCCGGTTCATATCTAAATATCGTGAGAATATAATACGGTATCTCATATCACATTATTCTCGGTCCTGCACATATCACATATGTGCCTCTACTCCGTTTCGCCTGAGCCAAGAAACCTCTGTGTAGGACTCTAAAGAATCGTCAATACGCCGGTAGCAGGTGATGATCATATCAAACACCCACAAGCTGCAAGCGGTCAGCTAAACGTAACATCCACCCAGGTATTGAGCGATCAGAAGATCAACAAGCTAGCCTGTGCGTTCTCCTGTGAATCCAATCAGTAACACTCCCGTACAGTCCGGTCTGTTCGTCTGATATGTTGCATATCAAGTCTAGGGGTGGTATACGTCAGACCCCAGTAACCGATAGGTCGTGTCGATGTGTGGCTCATTAGGGGTCAAGAAACTACTAGTAACACTTACCAGTAAATCTCTATATCAGCCCTGGCCAGGGACTTCCAGTTATAGCCAATCGAACACAGCACAACATCAACTCCCTATACCGGGAGAGACGAATCCCCTCCTATCGCTCATTGCCTCCATGTGATTCGGGACTGTACCCAAAAGCCACCGTTTTGCACGCCCTCTTGGACGTGGTAAGGTGGAAATCAAAGCACAGTGGGAATCACACAAGACTCTATGACGATCTCGGGTCTACAGACTACCCTGTACCAGTGTCACCGGAGAACTGCCATCTGACGTGTGGTATATCACCATCTGGGAGTTCTCGGCGAGTCCGTCCAGTGTACCCAGTCTCTATTGAGCACCCGTACACCATCTCTGATGTCAAACACCGATGGATATGGGATCATCCATCGCCCATCATATGGGTCAAGATGCGTATACGCTAGTCTACTCTGGTGTATCGATGCCGTCTCTCGATATACCCTCGACTAGGAATAGTTATAGGATGTACTCATCGACTACCAAGGCCCCACTAGTATGATCTCATCATAGTCCCAGTAGTCGAGTACAGATCCTAAGGGCTTTATCAACATGTGAGAGAAAAACAGTAAACCAATACAAGTCAACATGTTAAGATAAAGTGAAACCAAATAGCATACTATCATGTCGAGCAAGAAAGTCATCTTTATATATATCCAAGCATCCATTATAATATACATCATATGTACAACAATGGCCTCTAGGGCATATACATAACTAACAATCTCCCACTTGCACTAAGGCCAGCTGCTGTAGTATCTCATACCTAGCATCCCGAATAATCTCACAAACTGTATCTGGGGAATAGCCTTCGTGAATAGATCCGCAGTGTTGTCCTTCGTATCTACTCTCCTGACCTCGATCTCCTGGCGATCAACTATCTCCCTGATCAGGTGATACCGCCTCAGAATATGTCTGGACTTCTGATGGGATCTGGGTTCCTTGGCCAATGCCACAGCTCCATTGTTATCGCAATACAGAGGTATTGGATGTTCAATGGATGGAACCACACCAAGTTCACTAATGAACTTCTTGATCCAGACAGCCTCTTTGGCAGCATCGTTGGCAGCGATGTATTCAGCCTCCATCGTCGAGTTTGCAACGGTATCCTGTTTGGAACTCTTCCAACATACCGCCCCTCCATTTAGGGTAAAGACAAATCCCGAATGCGACTTAAAGTCGTCCTTATCACTTTGGAAGCTGGAATCGGTAAAGGACTCCACCTGGAGTTCTCCGTTACCGTACACCAAGAACATCTCCTTAGTCCTTCGCAAGTACTTGAGAATGTTCTTCACAGCTGTCCAGTGACTCTCTCCAGGATCTGCTTGATACCGACTCACCACACTTAGTGAGTATGCCACATCGGGTCTGGTACATAGCATCGCATACATGATAGAGCCTACTGCCGAAGCATAGGGTATCCCTTGCATGCGAGCTCTCTCCAAATCAGTCTTGGGAGACATCTCTTTGGAGAGAGTGAGTCCAGAGATCGTGGGTTGGTTCCCACGCTTGGATTCTTCCATACTAAACCTCTTTAGTATGGTGTCAATGTACCTGGATTGGGACAATCCCAGTATCCGTTTAGATCTATCTCTATAGATCATGATTCCCAATATGCAGGAGGCATCATCTAGATCCTTCATTGAGAATCTCTGTGATAAGAAGAGCTTGACTGATTGCAGCATAGGAATGTCATTTCCTATTAAGAGTATGTCATCCACGTACAATACGAGGAAGACAACCTTACCCTCTGCTACCTTCTTATAGATACAAGGTTCATCTATATTTTTGATGAAGTCAAACTCTTTGACTACAACATCAAAACAGATGTTCCAACTCCGCGATGCTTGCTTTAACCCATAAATAGATTTAAGCAGCTTGCACACCTTTCCGCTGCTCCCACTATCTACGAAGCCCTCTGGCTGAGTCATGTACACGCTCTCTTCTAAATCACCGTTTAGAAAGGCGGTCTTAACATCCATTTGCCAGATTTCGTAGTCATGGTATGCAGCAATGGCAAGTAAGATCTGGATGGTCTTAAGCATAGCCACTGGAGAAAAGGTTTCGTCATAATCCACACCTGGTCGTTGACGAAAACCCTTTGCAACAAGTCTAGCTTTGAAAGTATCAACTTTTCCATCTACACCAAATTTCCTTTTAAAAATCCACTTGCTCCCAATGGGTTTTACCCCTTCAGGAGCATTTTCCAAAATCCATACTTTATTGGTGTACATGGATTCCATCTCAGATCGCATTGCATCCAGCCATTTCATAGAGTCACCACTTGTGATGGCCTGCTCGAAACTAGTGGGGTCATCATCTTCCATGATGCAATCCTCGCTTCCACCATCAATGAGAAAACCATAGTATTTCTCAGGTGGACGAGAAACCCTACTAGATCGGCGGAGAGGCTGGGGTTTGTCGGTAACTACTGAATCCTCTGGTTCCACTAAATCTTCAGTTGTAGTTTGTGTTGCTGGAACTTCTTCCAGTTCTACCTCAGAGCCACTAATCTCTTTTGCAAGAAATTCCTTTTCTAAAAAGGTGGCATGTTGAGCAACAAACACTTTTTGCTCCTCACCGTGATAGAAAAAATATCCATAAGAATTCTTCGGATATCCTACAAACTTGCAAAGAACTGACCGTGCCTCGAGTTTGTCCGGATTTTGCCTTTTTAAATAGGCCGGACAACCCCAAATCTTAACTCGTTTAAGATACGGTCTCTTCCCACTCCATATCTCATATGGTGTGGTAGGTACAGATTTAGTTGGAACTTGATTCAATAGGTATGTTGCTGTCTTAAGCGCATACCCCCAGAAGGAAATAGGTAACTCAGCTGTACTCATCATAGAGCGTACCATATCTAATAGGATGCGATTCCTCCGCTCCGATACACCGTTGTGCTGTGGTGTATAAGGAGGAGTAAGCTGAGAGAGAATCCCATTCTCTTTTAGATAATCTAGGAACTCATTTCTTAAGTATTCACCTCCTCGATCAGATCGAAGAATCTTAATACTTTTGCCCGTTTGATTCTCTACTTCGTGCTTATATTCTCTGAATTTCTCAAAAGCTTCAGACTTGTGTTTCATCAGGAACACATGTCCGAATCTAGAGAGATCGTCAGTGAATGTAATGAAGTAGGAAGAACCGTTCCTGGCATGCGTAGACATGGGACCGCATACATCACTATGTACCAGTCCTAAGAGTTCGGTAACTCTTTCTCCGTGTCCACTAAACGGAGCTTTGGTCATTTTTCCTTTGAGACATGAATGGCAAGTATCATAAGATGATAATTCGAACGGATTCAAATAACCATCCTTATGTAACTTAGCCAGTCGTGTCGCATTGATATGACCAAGTCTACAATGCCACAAGAAGGATTCGTTCATTTCTGAATTTTTCCTCTTGTGTGTGTTTTGTATATTGAGGACTGTATTCTGATTTAGAATGAATATGCCATTATGTAACGAGCCTGATGCAATCAACTTTTGATCTAGGAATATGTTCATAACATTATCCTTTACTACAAAATTATATCCTTCTTTACTTAATAAAGAAACTGATATAATGTTGCACATCATGTTCGGTATATAATAGCACTCATTTAGAATCAGTGTATTACGACTTGGTAATACAAGGTGATATTCGCCAACTGCTTTGGCTACAATACTTCCACCGTTCCCTACTTGAACGGAATGATCACCTTTTCCTAGTTCTCTACCTTTTCGTAGCCCATGTAACAATTTACATATGTGGGATCCTGATCCGATATCTAATACCCAGGACGTAGGGTGAACTGAGAAACAGTTCTCAATAACTAACACACCCGAAGAAGATGCATCAACATGCATGTTCTTTTGGGCGGCTTGAGAATCTAGATATTCTCCTGTTTCCTGTTCAGTCTTATAACTCTTATAAGAAAGAACGGGTCCAACATTCCCTAGCTCAGTACAATAATTGGGTTTAGTCAATACATCCATATTATTATCTTGATTATGGCCTGACATGGTCGCTACCTGGAGAGAGAGAGAGAGAAGAAAAACATTTTAGCGTACGCTCTTGCAAGATTAGATTGGTTATTATCTTATCTAATCAGGATGTCTCCCACTGTTTTTATCAAATCTACTTTCAAACCCTAAAAGGTAAGATTAGCCGGGATTAATTACACCCTACAATTTCGTCAATCTTTCAGCCAGATCAGTGTCGTTACTTTGAGGGAGGTTCCCCGTGCTTTCGCACGGACCAAATTAAAGTAAACCTCGTTTTCCCAGAGGCGTAACCCCGTTAACACTTTTCTAGACACCTACTTGAATGACTAATTGTCCTGTGTAAAACTCTCCCAGGAGTAACTCTTACTCGCAGTGGGTATCGGGATCCAACTATCTCATAGAAGGTATGCAATCTCATTGCAAATTTCAACACTTGAAATTCCTAATAATATTTTGCCCCTAGAGATCTATGACCTTGACAAGGTCAACAAACCATAAATCGCAAGTCAAGTTCAACCCGTCATTTCCTGACTGAATTAAACCCACCCGCATGACCCTTGACAAGGTCAACAAGGCCGTACGAATACCCTAATCCAATCACATCTCATGTTTTAGCAGATAAACACTAATTAGCTACCGTACACTGTGCCATGACAAGGTCAACAAACGCAGCACGAATACTAAGTAGGATTTATCTGAAATGACGGAGAGCTACGACAGGTTTTTCAGAAAACCTATTGCGTAATGAACTTGATATCGTCGTAGAATCGAGTGAAGTTTTGAAAAGGAGTGTTTTTGAGACTTTTCTTAGTTTCGCTAAAGGGGTCACTCCCGGTGAAGGGATCGTCGGCCCTTTCCTCATCGAATAAGGTGCAGGATATATCATATATATACCGCTGTGCAAAGCAAAACTTTAAAAGCAATCAAAAGACAAACCGAGTTTTGTAGCATCTGCCAGTTTCGCTAAAGAGGTCACTCCCGGTGAAGGGATCGTCGGCTCTTTCCCCATCGAATAAGGTGCAGGATATATCATATATATCACTGTGCAAAGCAAAACTGTAGCTACCCTTTTTATAAAGTTTTGATTCTACAACATCTTTAGGTTTCTTTTCTTTTTATTAATCTCATTAATAAAAATCCTATCAGCTTATGCTTCCTAAGCATCACAGAAGAAACGAAAGCAGTAATATTTATATATCAGCATATATATAGTATAAGCATTCGTCTCAGGCAGTAATATGATCTCATCACAGAACATTGCAGCAGAAGAACATATATCAAATATTGGATATACTAGGACGTCCGTGTTTTCAATACGAGCCTGTATAAAACACGGATTCCACGGTCGCGACGAATAGCCAAACCCACATCCCAAGACCCCTACGAGAGCGGAAAGTAACACTGCCAATTCTAGGGTTAGGAGACCCGGTCTCGACTCCTCGAGATGGCCTCCCACTGGACCCTAGAACCCGGTTACTTGTGCTCCCCTCCTTGGGTCTACCTAATGCGGAAAAGTAAATAATATACACTGGTGACATCAACCTCAACCTGGAAGTGCCCCAAATAAATGAATATTACATTACAAATGAATTTTACATGAATGAAAATAAAAACCCTCATCTCACATAAAACCCCCGGCTATTCAGAATACGACGATCTAATATAACATATCACAGCAACATATATTATCACATATCATCAACGTAAGTAAATATGGGCATCCCAATTGTCGTTGACATATAGCAACGAAACCGGCGATATCACATATTACACTTACGGTCACAGAAAAGAAAGTGTAAAACTACAATATTTGGAATCCACAATCACTTTAGACATCGTAAATCCAAAATATCACATACTTCGCATTTCATGCCTAACTCTATGAATTCCACATATTGTATCACATTCCAGATAAATAGACAGTATTAAACTTTCCGAACAGATAATCAAATACCCAAAATTTCCATAAGTGCTCAACACTTGAGCGGAGTTCAAATAATCCCAAAATATGTCACAGTACTAGTGATCCAGCCGTAGAAGGGTCAAGTCAACGCCTCACATGTGGCACGCCGTACTGCCCCAAAGCCGAAGGTTCAAAAGGCAGTTCAAGACGGTCACATAATCGAGTTAAGGTTTGTTGTATTCTAGAGGGTCCACCGCTTAACTTGTATAATTTTTCCGAAAAAATTAAACCCGATAAAAATTCAACACTTGAAAGTTTGTCGTACCGGGAAATAGTGAGTTAATGATATCCGTTCAAATAGTTTAACAGTTTCTAAATATCCGGAAAGAATTACGAATTTAAATTTTCCGATCGAATCTACTATTACAAAACAAACCCCAGAAATCTCAACACTTGAAACAGATTAAAAATACCCATAAAAAATAAACCAGAGAACTATGAATTACTGTGCAAAAATGGGGTCCTGATCTCTTTAAACTGCCGCGGTTCCGCGGCCCAAGCAAGGTACGGCCGCGGTTCCGCGGCGGTTTGTACGGATCAGTGGATTATTTTTCCACTGAAATTCTTATTTTTCCCTGCTGTATTTTTCAGGTATTTTTAATTCAGAAAAATCCCAGATTTTGAAAAATTTCCAGAGAGGGGGTTAAATTCGTCGGTTCGGGTTCGATCGGAGTTTTAACTTCGTAAACACGTTGCCTAATGCTCTAGCTAGGCTCTGATACCACTGTAGGGTTCCTAGGAACTCTTGTGAAGGTTCATAAGGCATCAAACATGCCCGGATAAAATTTTAGACGTGCCGAACAACCCAAAGCCGGGATCTTTGCTAGATTATTAGGGTTAAGCATGCAAGATAACAACTTTTTATCTAAGTGTGAGGGATTACAACCTTTGTAGTCCGCTCCTTCACTTCACAATCTCCGAGTAGAAGTCCCTTTGCCGTGATCCATGATCTCCCGGACTCAAGAGA
This sequence comes from Agapanthus africanus, assembly GCA_030015575.1. Classification (NCBI taxonomy): domain Eukaryota; kingdom Viridiplantae; phylum Streptophyta; class Magnoliopsida; order Asparagales; family Amaryllidaceae; genus Agapanthus; species Agapanthus africanus. The sequence continues at coordinate 508,797,730 of JASDDO010000026.1, read as the reverse complement.
GGCTCCACGACTCGAACGATCCGTACTTGCTTGAAGTGTTCCAAATCTCCGATGATCTACGTCGAAGTTTCAATAACTCAAGCTTTCTCACTCTAAAGAGATGAACACACTAATCTCATGGGCTAGATGAGATGAGGATGAGAGAGTAGTATTTATGCTTTCTTTTTAAATCATTTTCTCATAATTTTTCATCACAAAATGAATATCTAGTGAGCTCAAAATCAAGAGAGAAGAAGATGATAATGGAAAATGATAATGATAATTCCTTTTGTAATGAATAGAAAATAAATCTATATGATTGATATATTAACCAAGGTCAAGGATGAGTGGCTAATAGTTTGTAGAGAATAAACTAGAGTTAGAGTTTGGTCGGGTTAGATAATGTGTCATCAACAAATATCTTAACCATGACAAAAGAAAATGCTTCTAGAAGATGCATGAAGCAACTAACCCTAATCAAACCCTAACCTCATTTAATCATCCTTAAACATGTTTAATAATAAATCATATCATGTCACAATAATATATATCACATATATATTATATATTTGCAACAAAAGAAAATAATACAATTAACATATATCGCATATATATCAATGTATCATCCAGTGAGAAAATGAAATAATAAAGCAAGCCAATATTAGATAATGTAATAATATATCATATATATTATTATACATTAAATCATCGAATCAACACTTGATCCGACGATCCGGCTATATCGAATATTACCGACTAATATATCATGTACCGATTCATCGAATCAACACTTGATCCGATGACCCGGTTCATATCTAAATATCGCGAGAATATAATACGGTATCTCATATCGCATTATTCTCGGTCCTGCACATATCACATATGTGCCTCTACTCCGTTTCGCCTGAGCCAAGAAACCTCTGTGTAGGACTCTAAAGAATCGTCAATACGCCGGTAGCAGGTGATGATCATATCAAACACCCACAAGCTGCAAGCGGTCAGCTAAACGTAACAGCCACCCAGGTATTGAGCGATCAGAAGATCAACAAGCTAGCCTGTGCGTTCTCCTGTGAATCCAATCAGTAACACTCCCGTACAGTCCGGTCTGTTCGTCTGATATGTTGCATATCAAGTCTAGGGGTGGTATACGTCAGACCCCAGTAACCGATAAGTCGTGTCGATGTGTGGCTCATAACGGGTCGAGAAACTACTAGTAACACTTACCAGTAAATCTCTATATCAGCCCTGGCCAGGGACTTCCAGTTATAGCCAATCGAACACAGCACAACATCAACTCCCTATACCGGGAGAGACGAATCCCCTCATATCGCTCATTGCCTCCATGTGATTCGGGACTGTACCCAAAAGCCACCGTTTTGCACGCCCTCTTGGACGTGGTAAGGTGGAAATCAAAGCACAGTGGGAATCACACAAGACTCTATGACGATCTCGGGTCTACAGACTACCCTGTACCAGTGTCACCGGAGAACTGCCATCTGACATGTGGTATATCACTATCTGGGAGTTCTCGGCGAGTCCGTTCAGTGTACCCAGTCTCCACTGAGCACCCATACACCATCTCTGATGTCAAACACCGATGGATATGGGATCATCCATCGCCCATCATATGGGTCATGATGCGTATACGCTAGTCTACTCTGGTGTATCGATGTCATGTCTCGATATACCCTCGACTAGGAACAGTTATAGGATGTACTCATCGACTACCAAGGCCCCACTAGTATGATCTCATCATAGTCCCAGTAGTCGAGTACAGATCCTAAGGGCTTTATCAACATGTGAGAGAAAAACAGTAAACCAATACAAGTCAACATGTTAAGATAAAGTGAAACCAAATAGCATACTATCATGTCGAGCAAGAAAGTCATCTCTATATATATCCAAGCATCCATTATAATATACATCATATGTACAACAATGGCCTCTAGGGCATATACATAACTAACACCAACTATCTCATAGAAGGTATGCAATCTCATTGTAAATTTCAAAACTTGAAATTCCCAATATCTGTTTTTGCCCCTGATGTCCTATGACCTTTACGAAGGCCAAAAAACCATAGGCCGCTAGTCAAGTTCAACCCGTACATTTCGTGATTGAATTAAGCCCACCCGCACGATATTTGACGAAGGCCAACAAAGTCGTATCACTGCCCTAATCCAATCGCATTATATGCGGAAGATAAGCACTAATTAGCTACCGTACACTACGCCTTGACGAAGGCCAACAAACACAGCACGAATATTAAATAGCACTTATCTAAAATGACGGAGGGCTACGACAGATTTTTAAGAAAACATTTTGCGTAATGAACTTGATATCGTTGTAGAATCGAGTGATTTGAAAAGGAGTAGTTTAAGCTCCGCTTTTAAAATCGAGTTTTTTCAAAATAAACTGAGTGGGTTGTAGCATCTGTTAGGTTTTGCTAAAGAGGTCATTCCCAGTGAAGGGATCTCGGCTCTTTCTTCATCGAATGAGGTGCTGGATATTCATAAAGAATACCATTATGCAAAGCAAAACTAGAGCTACCTTTTGAAAATTTGGTTCTACAAAATCTTTAGGTTTCTTTCCTTTTCATTAATCTCATTAATGAATTTCCGTCATTTATGTTTCCTAAATATCACAGAAGAAATGAAAATAGAACGTACGCTTATACCATCCGCATTCGCCACGGGGTTCCGCACCGTTAGGTTACTTAACTAACGGCAGAGCGAGGGCAGGAATAGCGCGGATGCAAAACATAAGAAACATTTATTATATATCATATATATAGTAATACATTCGTCTCACACGGTTATATGATCTCATCACTGAACACTGCAGCAGAAATCAACATATGAAACATAGAACATACTAGGAGGTCCGTGTATTAATTCAAGCCAGTAAAAAACTTGGATTCCACGGACGTGATGAATAGCCAAACCCACATCCCTAGACCCCTACGAGAGCGGCAAGCAACCCCACCAATTCTAGAGTTAGGAGACCAGGTCTCGACTCCTCAAGATGGTCTCCCACTGGACTCTAGAACCCGGTTACTTGTGCTCCCCGCTTTGGGTTTATCCTAATGCGGAAAAGTAAATAACATACATAAATGGTGACATCATCCTCAACCTGAAAGTATCCCAATAAAATAATATTACATACAAATTTTTACATGAATGAAAATGAAAAACTCTCATCTCACGTAAAACCCTCCGGCTATTCAAACACGAAGATCCAATATATCATATCACAACAACACATAACGTCACATATTATCAACGTAAGTAAATATGCATATCTCAATTGTCGTTGACGTATAGCAACGAAACTGGCGATACACCACATATTACACTTACGATCGCAGAAAAGAAATGAAAACTAAAATAATTAGAATCCGCAACCACCTTAGATATCATAAACCCGAAATATCTCATACTCCAGATTTCATGCCTAACACTATAAACCCGACATTTTAGTCTCAAATTGAAAACAATTTTCAATAACTAGTCGGGAAATTCAACAAGATTACCAAAAATGATCGAATGCTCGTCGAAAACATTAGTAGACGCCCGCACCCCCGATGCCGTCGACAAAGTGCACTTAGACGGAACACCGCGGCTGCGAGCACCCGAGCGGATGCTTTTGGCAACGGGGTTCTCCTATAGTCACTTGGTCGGGGCTATGGGGATTGGCTACATAGTAGTGTTACGAGGCAAGTGTTCGCGTACTTTAGGAGATTGCGACGGAGTTTTGATCCGAATCAAAACTCCGTGGCAATCTATCAAAAGAGACTAAATTGCTAGATTTACAAAATACTAACTAGTTTTCACAAAACTAATTATTGTGGATTCCAAATATTTTATCACAGATCATAGATATACTAGACGATGTTAAACATTTCGATCGAATTATCGAACACCCACATTTCCAGAGACCTCAACACTTGAGACTCACTAAAAATACCCAGAAAATGCAAAATCCCAAAATGGAGCAGCACAAGAAAACTCATCCCAAAACTCTATGAAAGTGCGGCGGAACCGCGGCCAAACAGGGGTTTGGGCCACAGTTTCGCGGCGGTTCAATGGAGTCATGGCTATGAATTTCTTGGGGCTCCATTATTTTACCTGCATAATTTTCTGCATATTTTTCATTTCAAAAATTCCAACTTTTGAAAAAATTTCTAGAAACTATGAAACTTGGGTTTCGAAAATTCGATCGAACACTTTAACTTTGCCTAGATCACTCCCAATGCTCTAGCTTGGCTCTGATACCATAAAAGTATGCCTTAGCACAACAACTAGGTTTTTAGAAGTATCAAGTATATAATTTTAAAAAATCTAGTGTGCTATTGCATGCTATCTTAGAATCGAACTAGAGAATTAGGGTTTTTAAACTAGTAAACAAGCTTTACACTAAGTGAACAAGAAATAAAACCTTTGTAGACCGGTCCTTCACTTCTAAAGCTCCAAGCAGTAGTCCTTTAGCTCTAAGTATTGGTCCCCTGAACACTTCTTAGGCTCCACTAGGCGAAAGGAACAACCTTGCTTAAGGATCTTTGAGGCAGAAAATGATCCATGTCGAGGAATCTCTAACTCAAGCTACCTCTTCACTAACTAAGGAATTAGTGAAGTAAACAACCTATACTAATGGGCTAGAAGAGAGTAGGTTGATAAAGTAGGAATTTTGCTCACTTTAGAATTCTCTTTCCCTTTTTCTTTTATCACCTCACTCAAAGCTAGAGAGCAAAATGAAATGAAGAAAAATGAACAAGTGATGAACCAAGATGAAGAAAATATCTCATAGATATTTGTAGAGAGTTAACCATGGCTAAAAGATAATGGCTGGGTTATAAAATATCTAGACTAAAACAAAATTAGTAGAATTAGTCGAGGCTTCTATATACTTCCACAAGCATCTTAAGCCATGCTAATATCCACCTAATTTTGTTTTTCCCTTAATAATTAAATCACCCAAATTATCTTTAGTTTGGTGTGAGTCTCATACACCCATGTCCAATGTATCATCTGTAGGGTTCCTAGGCACTCTCAAGAGGTCTCACAAGGCATCAACCATGCTAATTTCAAATTTTAACGGTGCCGAGAAACCCTAGAACGGATCGTCGACTAGATTTCTAGGCGAAACATTAAACTAGTTAACAACTTAACTAAAGTTTAAACGGAAATACAACCTTTGTAGATCCGGTGCTCCACCTCCATAGCTCCGCAACGAAGTCCCCTCGCTGTCCAAATGAATTCCCGGGCTCTAGCATCGGCTTCGTCGGAGAAATGGCGAGCTAGGTCGTCGATGTCCATGCCGAAGATGATCTACGTCGAAGCATCGCAAGATCAAGCTCTCACTTCACCAAGTCATGAAACTTGTGAAGAAAACACACTCTACTACTTGGCAAGAGGTAGAGGATGAAGAAATAGGAAGTGGGTAGACTTTAGATTTGGATTTCTCACTCTTTTTCATCACTTGCCATTGATGGAGGCAAGCTTTCTTCACTTGAAGAAATGAAGAAGAAGAAGGTAAATGTTATGATAAGTTAATTCCAAAAAGAAAATTAAAAGAATACTTATCATAACCAAACCATGGTCAAGTGTAGAGAATAAATCATGGTTAGTGGGATGGTTAGGGTTAAGCATGAGACAAAATGGTCACTTGGTCAAAGTCTTCATGAAGCTTCATGAACAAAACAAAACATGCCACCATTTTCTCATTTGCTTTTCTTTTTCCAAAAGAATAAATAAATGAATAAAATGAATAAGGAAAAAGTAAACCCTAACCATTTCATTAACCAAGGTTTAATTCTTTACACTTAACCAAAAGGCATGTATCATCAAACATGATACAAGCAAGTGCACAAAATCATATCGCATATGCAATGCGCACATCCGAGTGAGAAAATCCATCTTAAAGTGAACCGATACTAGTTAATACAAAGTAATATATCAAATATATAATTATACATTAAATCATTAAATCAACACTTGATTTAACGATCCGGTCATATCGCATACAACCGACTAATATCCAATGTATCGGCTTATCGAATCAACCCTTGATTCGATAACTAGGTTATATCGCATACAACCAATCGATACATTCATCGCGAGAATGAAACACGGTATCACATACACGCATTATTCTCGGTCCTGCACATATCTCATATGCGCTCCTATTTCGTTTCGCTTGAGCCAGGAAACCTCTGTATAGGACTCTAAAGACTCGTTAATACGCCGGCAGCAGGTGATGATCATATCAAACACCCACAAGCCGCAAGCGGTCTGCTAAACGTAACGGCCACCCGGGTATTGAGCGATCAGAAGATCGACGAGCAAGCCCGCTCACACTCCTGTGAATCCAACCAGTAACACTACCGTACAGTCCGGTCTGATCGTCTGATATGTCGCATATCTTGCCTAGGGGTGGTAAACGTCAGACCCCAATAGCTCGATAAGTCGTGTCGATATGAGGTCTATAACAATTCGAGAAACTACTGGTAAAACTTACCAGTAAATCTCAGCAACCCTGGCCAGGGATTTCCTGTTATAGCCAATCGTATACAGCGCAACATCAACTCCCTATACCGGGAGAGACGAATCCCCTCCTATCGCTCATTGCCTCCGTGTGATTCGGGACTGTACCCAAAAACCACCGTTTTGCACGCCCTCTTGGACGTGGTAAGATGGAAATCAAAGCACAGTAGGAACCACACAAGACTCTATGACGATCTCGGGTCAACAGACTACTCTGTACCAGTGTCACCAGAGAACTGCCATCTGACGTGAGGTATAATACCATCTGGGAGTTCTCGGCGAGTCCGTCCAGTGTACCCAGTCTCCACTGAGCACCCGTATATCATCTCTGATGTCAAACACCAATGGATATGGGATCATCCATCGCCCATCTGTATGGGTCGGGAAGGTATACGCTAGTCTACTCTGGTATATCGATGCCCCGTCTCGATACACCCACGACTAGGGACTTTGAAGGATGTACTTATAGACTACCATGTCCCCACTAGTATGATCCGCATCATAGTCCAGGTAGTCAAGTACACATCCTAAGGGCTTTACCAACATGTAACAGAGAGATAAACAGTACACACGTTAAGGTAAAGAGTAACCAGATAGCATACTATCATGTCGAGCAAGAAAGTCCTCCCTATATATGTCCCAGCATCCAATACAATATACATCCTATGTACAGTAATGGCCTCTAGGGCATACATATAACTAACATCATCTAGCATAACACAATATATATAAATACAAATAATATATATCACATATATATTAAATGCATTTAAATAAGAAGAAATTCTCTAGTAAGCTAATATTAGTTAATATATAATAATATATCAAATATACAATTATATATTAAATTATTAAATCAACACTTGATTTAATAATCCGGCTATATCATATATAACCGACTAATATCATTTCTATGTATATCAAATATACATATAACAAATTATCGTATCAACACTTGATTTAATAATCAGATTATATCACATATAACCTATATCGCGAGATTAGAATACGGTATCACATACACGTATTTAATTTCGGTCCCGCACATATCACATATGTGCCCTACTTCGTTTCGTTTAAGCTAGGAAATCTCTGTGTGGAACTTTAAAAACTCATCAATACGCCAGCAGTAGGTAATGATCACATCAGCCACCCATAAGCCGTCAGCGGTACTAGCTAGACATAATGGCTACCCAGCTATTGAGCGAATAGAAGATCAACAAGCAAGCTTGTCCAAACTCCCATGAATCCTGTCAGTAACACTACCGTATAGTCCGGTCTCTTCGTCAGATATGTTGCATATCGAGTCTGGGGGTGGTAAACGTCAGACCCCAATAACTTGATAAGTCATGCCGATGTGAGGCTCATAACGGGCCGAGAAACTATTGATAACACTTACCAGTAAATCTCATCGTCAGCCCTGGCCAGGGACTTCCTGTTATAACCAATCGAGCATAGCGCAACATCAACTCCCAATACCGAGAGAGACGAAACCGCTCCTATCACTCATTACCTCCATGCGACTCAGGACTGTACCCAAAATCCACCTGTTTGCATGACTCCTTAGAGCCGTGGTAGGGAGGAAATCAAAGCATAGTGGGAACCATACAAGATTTTATGACGATCTCGAGTCTACAGACTAACATGTTCTAGTGTCACTAAAGAACTGCTATCTGACGATAGGTATAATACTATGTAGGACTTCTCGGCGAGTCCTGTTCAGTGTACCCATTCTCCAATGAGCATCTGTGTACAATCTTTGATGTCAAACACCAATGGATGTGGGATCATCCATCGCCTCATACAGGGTCAAGAAACGTACACACTAGTCTACTCTGGAATATCGATACCCTGTCTCGATACTCTCTCGAAAAGGAACAGTTAAAGGATGTGCTTACGGACTACCCAAGCCCCACTAGTATGATCTGCATCATAGTCCGAGTAGTCAAGCTAACATCCTAAGGGCTTTATCAACATGTATCCGAGAGACAGTATAACAATACAAGTATACATTTTAAGATAAAGAGCAACCAGATAGCATAGTATCATGTCGAGCAAGAAAGTCCTCTCTATATATGTCCAACCATCCACTATAATATACAATCATGTACAATAATTGCTTCTTGGGCATACATATAACTAACACCGAGAACATTCCGCCAAAGAGAACTCGTGTTGGTTGTCAAAAGACCGATGATTCCCAATCGTGCAAAGCGGGAAAAGTTTGAGCCAGATTATGAAGGCCCGTACATCATAGAAAAAGTCTACCAAGGTAGGGCCTACCTGCTCATAGATATGTATGGCGAAATACCATTCCGTCCATTAAATAGCCTATACCTCAAAAATTACTACGCTTGAAGAGGCATGACTTAGGTCAGTGATAGATGACGACGCTTGTGTCCGCTCTCTACCTTCCTGAGTCAGAACTCTAAAACTAGTACCAAAAAACTTCGTCCTAAAATATAAGGATGTTGGCCCGAGAAGTCCTTAAACTAATAATTGACCAATATATTCTTAAACTATATATTCGTCCTAAATACGGGAATGATGGATCGAAATATCCTTAAACTAATACTTTCTCCAAAATATGGTGATAATGGACCGAAAAGTCCTTAAACTAATAATGGACCACAACGTCCATAAACCGGTTTTGGACCGAAACGTCATTAAACTAAATATTCATCCTAAATATAGGAATGATGGACCGAAATGCCATTAAACTAATACCCTCCCCAAAATACGGCGATAATGGATCGAGAAGTCCCTAAATTAATATTGGACTGCTATGTTCTTATATTGGAATTGGACTGAAACGTCCTTAAACTAAAAGTCATCCCAAATAAAGGAATGATGAACCAAAATATCCTTACACTAATACCCGCCCCAAAATAAGGCAATAATGGACCGAAATGTTCCTAAACTAATAACGGACCAAAATGTCCTTAAACTAACATGTTTAGCCCTACAGTGGATTCGTATATTGATCGCCGTATACAATCCATAGGCATAAAGAATTCATATCTCTTCCAAGTCCTACTTGATGCGGTCCTTCAAAAAACGGTATGTCCAGAAGCTAAAGGGCATGGACGAAAACCTGAAAGGGCACTGTTCACCGCCGAAAACAGAAACGAACCGGGATGGATCTTCTTGCCTTAATTTGGGGGAGGATGCTATTTGGATTTATCCTTCCACCTCTTCGAAGATACCAAGTTGATTTATGGCATCGTACATTGGAGGTTTGGACAGATGCGGCCGTTGTAGCAGTCTTCATCAGATCCCCTCTCGTTTGCGAGGGGTTTTTGATTGTGGGGACGCTCTTCCCTGCAGGCGCAAGCCCCTGCAGTTAAGTTTTTCCCCCAATAAAAGAGCAAAGCTCTGTTCAAAATTTAAAAGGGGCAGCGCCTCACGTGCCTTGCACAAGGGTGCCGGCGTCGAGAGTTAAAAACTCTGAGGCAGCGCCTCACGTACCCCGCACGAGGGCGCTGGTGCCAGAACTAAAAGTTCCCTGCCGTTTTATCAAAGATCCAACGGAGATGATAAATCATCAAAGCACATAATTAAATTCTGATTGAGAAAATACTCCTCAAATCAGAGCACCGTTGGATTAAAGATCCAATGGTGATCACCAAGCTAGAGAATAAGCTCTGTAGAGGAAAACATTTTCCCCAACCTTTCTAAACAAGAAAGATTGTACTCTGTAAATCAGAGTATCGTTTAAAGATTCAATGGTGATTAAAAATCACCAAGCTACAGAATAAGCTCTGTAGGGGAAAACTTTTCCCCAATCTTTCTAAACAAGAAAGATTGTGCTCTGTAAATCAGAGCACCGTTTGATTAAAGATCCAATGGTGATTAAAAATCACCAAGCTACAGAATAAACTCTGTAGGGGAAACATTTTACCCAATCTTTCTAAAACAAGAAAGATTACGCTCTGTAAAACAGAGCACCGTTGGATTAGAGATCCAATGGTGATTAATAAATCACCAAATTACAGAATAAGCTCTACATGGAAAAGTATTTTCCCAATCTTTTTAAAAAAACAAGAAGAATGTCTTCTGTAAAACAGAAGCTCTTGGATCAAAGATCCAATGGTGTGTAACATCCCCAAATCAATTAAGAAATCTCTCAATAAGAGATTTTCTTAACTGAATCAACAAATTTGCCTCCACTACATAAAGGCCCCAAGACTTCAAGTCTTGTACGGAGGAACCCCTCCATAAACTTTAAGTTCAAAAAGAAGAGCAAGAAAAAGATCTTGAAGAGAGAAGAAAGAAGAACTTTTTTCAAGGTAAATAGAGATCATAGTATCTCATCTGTGTACCCAAGGGTTTAACCCTTATAAAAGAACATAGTTCTTTTCCTGGATCTGAGATCCATGAGACAAGTCTTCCAGAAATGAGAATTTAATTCTCATAGGGATGAATTTGTTCTTGGGGATTGATGATCCAGGGGAGAAAAAGAATTGAACTCTTCAGAAAAATGCATAAAGAAGGAAACAGAGCCGAGTGCCTCACGTGCCCCTCATATGGGCGCTGCCTAACAAAGAGTGCTTAGCACTCAGTGGTTGGCACCCAGCGCCGAGCGCCTTACGTGCCCCTCATGTGGGCGCCGCTTAAATAAAGAGTGTTTAGTACTCAATAGTTGGCGTCCAGCGCCAAGCGCTCCATGTGCCCTTCACGTGGACGCTGCTAAAATAAAGAGTGCTCTACACTCACTGGTTGGTGCCCAGTGCCAAGAGCCCCACGTGCCCCTCACGTGGGCGGTGCTGAAATAAAAAGTACTCTGCACTCACTGGTTGGAGCCCAGCACCAAGCGCTCCACGTTCCCCTCACGTGGGCGCTGCTGAAATAAAGAATGCTCTGCACTCATTGGTTGGTGCCCAGTGCCAAGCGCCATACGTGCCCCTCACATGGGCGCTTCTGAAATAAAGAGTGCTCTGTACTCATTGGTTGGCGCCCATCGCCAAGCGCCTTATGTGCCCCTCACGTGGGCACTGTTTAACATAAAGTTCCTCTGCAAATAGAGCCCAGCTCCATAAAGAGTGTTTAACACTCCATAAAAAACAAAGAAACAAGGTGAGCGTCAGAGCCCATATCGATGCTCAGCATCATTGCAGAAAAAAAAGGATCGAGCCCAAACAAGTGTTTAACACTTTATTGAAAAATTGAGTGGGCTGAGTCCAAGTTGACCAAAAGTCCTTAATTCAGATCAACCGAGCCCATGTGCTCACAAATTTTCTAAATTGGTCTTAGTCCCAAACCCAACTACAGATCTCCCAACTGACATAGGTTCAAGGGTACATCTCCCCACACCTCCTAATATATGTCGTTGTAATTCTTCAATGTCTTTAGAGAGGTGGCGAGTCCCGACAACCAACAATTCTATGGACCGTAATTTCCTTAAACTAGATATGGACCGCAATGTCCTTAAACTAGCCATGGACCGTAATGTCTTTAAACTAGCTGTGGACCGCAGCGTCCTTAAACTAAACCCCCATACCAAAAATGGTGATCCGTAACGTCCCTAAACTAAAACGATAAAGCCCAAATGCTCTTTCATTGGATCAAAAATGATCCCGAACCCCCGTTAAGTAGATCTTAGTCTAATATCGGATTAACGTATCCTTAACAAATATTTAAGTTGATCTTAATATCAAACAAGGTTAACGATCCTTGAATCAACCCAAACCCAAATCTAAGAAAATACGGGATTGGACTAATCCACGCCCTATAGGTGACAACACAAATTAGTCTCCGTATACAATCCACGGGCAACCAAAAATTAAAAAAAAAACACACCACATGAAGTTACCTTCTGGAGCAGGAGAAAGTGGTAACTACGATGCGGTAATGTAATTAATTGCAGGGGCTTGCGCCTGCAGGGAAGAGCATCCCCACAATCAAAAACCCCTTAGAACGAGAGGGAATCTGACGAAGTCTGCTACAACGGCCGCATCCGTCTAAGCCTCTGATACACGGTGCTATAAATCAACTTGGCATCATCGGAGAGGTGGATGGATAAAACCAAATAGCATCTGCCCGCAAATTCAGGCAAGACGACCTATGCGGTTTCGTCTCTATTTTCGACGGTAAACAGATTCCGGCACGTCCGGTGGGACCTTTTCCTCTTTCCATTCCACACTTCGTGTGTCATATTCGCAAACAGATCACGGTTTAATATGGTTGCCCCTGGATTCGAGGTACTAAGATTTGGTGTCTTGCTCCATGCAGAAGAGAAGATGAGTAGATGGCTTTCAACTGCACCAATTGCAACAACAACTCCTACTCCATTCCTGCTGGAGGAGTAATTTATAGGCCCCAAGCAGCCTCCATCTTCGCAATGCCAGTGGAACAGGTTACTCAGGCCACCACCGGACTGTTTTTCGGGACCATGCTCCCTCCAATAAGCTTCAATGCTTCAATGCCATCACAAGAGACTCCCAAGAAGTCGGTCTTCGATCGGCTTTCAACTACGACGGCCCCTTTTAACTGGTCGTCCAATTCCAATGTCTCAGCCTTAAATAGGCTGAGCCAAAACTCCAGTGGGCCCGTAAAGAGGTCTGCGATACCTGAAAGAGTTATCCCGAAGCGGATAGCCATTCCAGCTCCGGTAGACGAAGTCGTCAAAAGGGTTTCTCTTGCTAAGGGATCGCTCTTCGCAAGACTGACCGTTCCAACTCCTGCTATGGGTGAGATCGTTACAAGTGCTTCCCTTATTCAAAGGTCAGTCTTCGACAGGCTAGACGTTCCCTCTCAATGGACGTCAGTCTACGACAGGTTGGCACCAAAAGCAGCCTCTTATCAAAGCATGGGGCGTGACGAAGCCACTCCCGTAACTAAACCATTCCCATCTGCACAACATGCTCGACGTCGCCACTGGCGCCGAGTGAGGAAGGCTGGGGGCAACTCTCCTTCTGGACTGACCCCACCAGCTCCAACGGTGGAAATTGATGTTGATGTTCCAACTGGAAACAGCTTCGAGCTACTCAGGAGGGTGAGCAAGAACTCTCCAACAAACATATCGAAGATTTCTTCTCCTCCTGTCAAAAACACAACACAGGTGAAGCCTGAACAGCCTCCTCAGTGGTTATCCTCCAAGATCCACAGAGTATGGCAGAGAGTCCAAGACTCTGTGATTGACAAAGATTATTCTCGATGACTGAAGAAGACGAAGGCTCGGCAAGATGAGGACCATCCCTCCGTCTTACCACAGAAGGTATCATCTACGTGGGTGCCTGCTGCAATGACCCCCTCAACCTCGACCTCGCACAAAAAGAGAAGGCCTGAGAATCTCCCACCACTGGCGGCAAATATCAAAGGCAGCGGACCCAAACGCTCCAAATCTGGGGGCACGGTTGTGCATACCGTCTACATGGCATCCAGAAAAGAGGATAGCCATGCTTCCGTGAGTCATCGACCACTCACGCGGTCCGTGACGAAAGCTCAGGAGCAACAACAAAAGCTCCAGGAGATGTTGACAAGGATGGCTGCACTTACTGGGCAGAAAGAAAGCCCAGAAGCATCATCGAAACAACGCCAAGAGCAGGAGAACAACACCGAATTCCTACGGAGGGTGCTTGAAAAGAAAGATAAAGAGGTCGTAGAACAGGTGGCTAATATAAAACAGATGGCGCTTCTATTCCAAGACATGGTTGGGATGATGATCCAGCCGGATTCTCCAGCTGAAGACCCTCCAATAATCATTGAAGACGACAGAGGGGAGACATCGAACCCTCCTCCGGCTTTATCTGCAGCCAGGGAGCAGATGATCTCCAAAGCTTCCCTTGACGACTATATAGCTCAACAAATACGAGCTCATCAGGCGAATGAAGCGGCAGGACAAGTCGTCAGAACTGGGCGACCTTATCCAAGCTGGTACAACCAAATTAAGTACCCACCAAGATATACGATCCCCAAATTCCATGTGTATAAGGGGACGGGCAATCCGCATCAACACATTGCTCAATTCAGAGCTCTATGCGGCAATACTGGAGGCAATGACTAACTATTGCTTCGCCAATTTGTCGGCAGCTTGGCGGAGACGGAGTATGAATGGTACTGGGAGCTTCCGAATGATTCTATCAAGACATTTGCAGAAATGGAGTTACTGTTTACACAGCGGTTCGCAAGTGCAAGCGAACGCACCCCAATCACGGCATTAATCAACTCCAGGGTGAGGCCGAGAGAAACCTGGGTTCAGTACGCAATTCGGTGGAGCAACCTATGGTCAAAGTGTGAACAGCGCATAGAAGAAGCACCTGCTATGGGCATGTTCATGGGGACCCTTGATCCTTAGGCAACTATATCCCGGTTTATGATGTTCTTCAAGCCAACCACCTTCCAGGCCTTGATTGACAAACTAGCCCAAATGGACCAGATGGGCTATAGGCCGTCCTCTTCAAAGACAGATCATTGGAATGAAAAGGGCAAAGCAAAAGTGACCTTCATCGCCAACGCTCAACAACAACCGAGTGACCCAAAGCCGGTTATTCTTCAAAACAGCAGACGACGAGCCCTCGAAGAGAAGTTGAGACGTCCTTACTCGTTTCCCCAGGAAAAAACGAGGAGACTATTCGAACTGGCGGTGCACAACAGGCTTATCACTCTACCGGATTCGAGATGCCCGCTGCAATCGGGTGACGTCAACAATCCCAATTAATGCCCTTACCACCGAATAGTGGACCACCCAATCAAAGATTACTACGTCTTTAAAAACTGAGTCGAAGACTAGTACCAGCATGGCAAGTTCGCGTTGTTCGAAAACTGGAAGGTAAACCCACCGCAGCAACACACTCCTAAAAAGATGGATACGCCGGGGGCATCATGCTCATTTGTAGGAGAAGCTCCGTGGGAAGTGGTCCTTTCAGCTAAAACTAAAAGAATGCTGAAAGATCTTCAAGCATGTCCGGCGATTAGATGGAAGAGCCCGCTGGAGCATAAGATCATTGACGAAATGCTGAAGCCACGCCCAACACCAAAAGTGGATAACGATGGAAAAAAACTCTAGGCCAAGCCTCCGAAGTCTTCAAAGAAAAAGAAGAAGGCCAAGAAGCCCATGCAGCTCGACGAAAATCGTATGGATATGCAAAAGTACATCGACGCGATGGAGGAATACAACCAAAAAGCGTGGACCCCAGTCACATCGGAAGAATTCCTCAAGCATATTCTTGAGAACGGAGACAGTGACATTGATGAAGGAGACGATTCTTCGGAAGAACCCGAGGATTATGTAGCGAGTTGCTACATGATCTCTCACTCATCAATAAAAGGCAAAGTGGCTCCTGACATAGAGAAACTGGATGCTGATCCGGAACCAAAACCCATGGAACCATCAGATGACCTCATCGATAAGCTGCTGAAAGAAGCTCTTCAAAATATCAAAGCTGATTGAGAACGTGAAGATGCCATTTACGAAAAGGCCAAACGCCAGTGTTAGGCCAAAAAAGCTCCATTGATGAGAAGCCATAAAGTACCTCAACCGGATCAAAGTTCCCTTGCCACCAGCAGGAGCAGAATCAAGATAAGGAAGCAGTTCGCCAAAGCTCTGTCGATGGGAATGAAGCTGCCACCTTCCAAAGAAAATAATTCTAGGAATACGTGCCCCGACGAATCGGACGTCAATCCGAAATACTGCTTGTATCATCGGAGGGTCACACACCCTACCGAAGAGTGCAATGCCTTCAAGAAGTGGTGGCAGGGATACGTTGTCCACCGACAACAATTCAAACGAATGAAGCGCAAAGCCTGTCGGGAACAGAGAAGCGCGAAAGATGAGCGTGAAGGGACAGCCGGTAATTGTCATATGGTTGATGTCATCCCGACAAGAGCAAAACCTCAAGTTCTTACCTTCGGGAGTGATTCTGACGAAGAAATAGCCCTCGGTCCACTCTTCAAGGAATCCACCTCTGAAAAAGAAGAGGAAATGAAGAACTGTGAGAACATTCAGCTGCGTAACCGTGTGTTGCCTGAAAAGAATCTTGGACCTTCAAACAAAGGTTCGGGAAAAAGGGATAAGGGAAAGGAAAAAGTCCCTGAGGAGATTGCTCTCGATGATAGAGTTGTCAAAAAGCTCACAGCCAAGGACCCGCTCAAGAAGAACAAGGTGGATTAAAAGGTCCTGGTGCATCTGAGAAAGATACCCTCACAATTGAGCATTTTGGATGCCCTTCTCCTATCTAAAGAAGCACGAGATTCCTTGATCAAGGCGTTACAAGAGCCCGACTAGTTTCAATCCTTCCTGGTAGAAGAAAAGATGAAGGACGAGCTGGAAGAAGTTCACACGGCTGATATCACCTTCAGCGATGAAGACCTCCATCTTGGAACGTGCGAGCATAACCGTCCGCTGTATGTAACTGGGTATTGTCATGATATCAAGACAGGGAAGATCCTGGTCGACAACAGGTCCTCTGTCAACCTTCTCAACATAAAGGTGTTAAATAAGATTTGCATGAACGTGCAGCACCTGGCTCGGGATAAAATTACCATCTCCGGTTTCGACTCGCAGTCATCACAAACGATCGGGTCCGTAATATTGGTGCTATGCTTTGGGCTGCTTGTCACTGACGTCAAGTTCCATAGTATTGATGCTAAGACTTTCGACAACGCTTTGCTCGGAAGGCCTTGGTTACATGAGTACGACATCATCCTTTCTACGCAACATCAGTGTATTAAGTGCTTCAAGGACGGCCTTGAGTACACAGTTATAGGGGAGCTGAACCCATTTTCCGTAAATGATGTTCGCAAATATAAAGACGCCAAATATTTCTTACCAGATTTCGAAGACGTAGAAAGATGTCGCAAACTGGAGAGCAAACAAAAAGCCATCGCCACCATCCCGATATTCGGGAGCGATACCGAGGAGGACAAAGAGATGGTCTATTTGGGATAACCCCAAGGAAATAGGCTAGGACCATCTACTCCTATGCTGGTCTTTGGCAGTGAATCTGAGGACGAGACCAACACAGTGTTCTCCGTCCGCCCGTCAACGCAGACCTTTGCTGGAGATGTCCAGAGTTTACAGATTATCCTGGTCCCACAACAGTATTATAAAGAACTTGATGCACTTGACACGTAAAGCGTGCATGAGCTACAGACCTTTTATGTCCCTCCTTACCAAAGAAGTGAGAAGGTGGTCCTTTTCTACAAATCCACGGAGACTAAAGTGGAGAAAGAAATATGGCGCGGTGCTGAGCCTACGCTCGACAGACTTCAACCAATCCATCTTCCCAGATACTACGCAGAGGGACTGAAAAGTCTATTAAGATGCCAAGGTGTACCCTTCAAACATACTGCTCGACAAGCCTAGTTCTATAATAGGATTTAGAACGTTCCCGGGACTCAACGAAAGATGCCTAACGGGAGAATGGACGCGACTGGCCTTGGATACGTTCAGTCCAAGAAACGAGAGCGATTCCTTGGCAGCTATGTCATAAATAACTCCGGTGAAGAAGCGAACACATTTCCGGAAAGCGTTGATGTCAAACCAGAACGAGATACTACCGTACGAATATCAAGTCCGTCATTCGAAGAGTAGATTGACAAGCTAATTGTTAGTTATATGTATGCCCTAGAGGCCATTACTATACATGGGATGTATATTGTAGTGGATGCTTGGACATATATAGGGATGACTTTCTTGCTCGATATGATAGTATGCTATCTAGTTACTCTTTACTTTAACGTGTACACTGATTGTCTCTCTGTTACATGTTGGTAAAGCCCTTAGGATGTGTACTTGACTGCCCGGACTATGATGTGGATCATACTAGTGGGGACATGGTAGTCCATAAGAACATCCTTCAAAGTCCCTAGTCGTGGGTGTATCGAGATGGGGCATCGATATACCAGAGTAGACTAGCGTATACCTTCTCGACCCATACAGATGGACGATGGATGATCCCATATCCATTGGTGTTTGACATCAGAGATGATATACGGGTGCTCAGTGGAGACTGGGTACACTGGACGGACTCGCCGAGAACTCCCAGCTGGTATTATACCTTACGTCAGATGGAAGTTCTCTGGTGACACTGGTACAGGTTAGTCTGTATACCCGAGATCGTTATAGAGTCTTGTGTGATTCCCACTGTACTTTGATTTCCACCTTACCACGTCCAAGAGGGCATGCAAAACGGTGGTTTTTGGGTACAGTCCCGAGTCACATGAAGGAAATAAGCGATAGGAAGGGTTTCGTCTCTCCCGGTATAGGGAGTTGATGTAGCGTTGTGCTCGATTGGCTATAACAGGAAGTCCTTGGCCAAGGCTGCTTTAGGGATTTACTGGTAAGTGTTACCAGAAGTTTCTCAACCCGTTATGAGCCTCATATCGACACGACTTATCGAGTTATTCGGGTCTGACGTTTACCACCCCTAGACGAGATATGCGACATATCAGACAAACAGACCGGACTGTATGGTAGTGTTACTGATTGGATTCACAGGAGTGTGAGCGGGCTTGCTCGTTGATCTTCTGATCGCTCAATACCCGGGTGGCCGTTATGTTTATCAGACCGGTTGCGGCTTGTGGGTGTTTGATATGATCATCACCTACTGTCGGCGTATTGACGAGTCTTTAGAGTCCTACACAGGGGTTTCCTGGCTCAAGCAAAACGAAATAGGAGCTCATATGAGATATGTGCGGGACCGAGAATAATACCAGCATGTGATACTGAATTCTATTCTCACGATTTATGATATTGATCGGTTGTATGCGATATAGCCGGGTTATCGGATCAAGTGTTGATTCGATAAGTTGTTACTATTGATATTAGTCGGTTATATGCGATATAACCGGATCGTTAAATCAAGTGTTGATTTAATGATTTAATGTATAATTATATATTTGATATATTACTTTACATTAACTAGTATTGGTTCACTTAAGATTGATTTTCTCACTTGAATGTGCACATTGTTTATATGTGATATATGCAAGTGTACATGTTTGTATCATGCTTGATGATACAAACAAGTTGTGTGTATGAGACTTGAACCAACTCAAGGTTAAATTAGGGTTTGCTATTTTCCTAACAAATAACAAAAGAGTGAGACTTTGGTCAAAGTTATCAAGCTTCATGAAGCTTGATAAACATTGACAAAGTCAACTCTTTTGTCATTTGTTCGAGATATTAGTTAACCCAACCCTTAACCTAATGCTTTGATTAAATCTCTACATGAGTTAAGCATGAGGGCTTAACTCAACCATGGTGCCATTATTTATTGGATAAGTTTCATTTGGATAATAATTCATATGATTCTTTTCTTCTTCTTCATCTTCTTCAAGCTCACAAAAGCTTGAGAGCTCCAATGGTGCTATGAGAAAAAGAGTGAGAAATCCAATTCTAAAGTGAACCCACTTCCTATTTCTTCATCCTCTACCACTTTCCATGTAGTATAGGGTGTTCTCTTCACAAAGTTTTTGACCAAGTGAAGGAATAGCTTGAGTTTGAGTCTCACCGACGTAGATCATCTTCGGCCTCGAAGTCAATGACCTAGCCCGATCATTTCTCCGACGAAACCATCGCTAGAGTCTGGGATCCCGATGATCGCAGCGGAGGGACGTCAACACGGAGCTAAAGAAGTGGAGGACCGGATCTACAAAGGTTGTAATCCCTTTCACTTAGTAACAAAGTTGTTTGCTAGCTTTTATTTTCGCCTATCCTCTAGTTAACGATCTAGTTTAGGGTTTCTCGGCACCGGAAAATTTGAATTTGGCATGGTTGATGCCTTATGGAACCTCTTGAGTATGCCTAGTAACCCTACAGTGGTATCAGAGCCTAGCTAGAGCTTTAGGCGAAGTGTAGACGATGTTAGAAATCCGATCGAACCCCGAAACCCTAACTCAAACCCTTCTCTGTACATTTTCTGAAAATGTGGATTTTTCCAAATTAAAAATTGTCAAAAAATTCAGCAGGGTATTATAGGAGTTACTGTGCAGTACGTGACCATAACTCGACTAAAGCGCCGCGGAACCGCGGCCCCACCCTGGCTTGCGCGGCGGTTCCGCGGCCATATTAGTGAAGTTTGACATGTGGTTTGCACAGTAATCTCTCTCTGTAAGTGCTGTGTTTTATGGGAATTTTTAACTTATATTCAACAGTTGAATTTTCTGGGTTGTATTAGGGATTCGATGATTCGATCGGATACTTTAACTGCGTCTATGAGTTTTTCCGGATAATTTTAGAACATGTTAAAAAGTTTGACCGGATATAAATACCCAATTTTCCCCCTGCCGGAAAATTTCCAAGTGTTGGATTTTTCCGTAGTTTAAGAACGTCTAAGTAGTGCAAGTAACACGATGGACCCTCTAGAAGACAACAAACCTTAACTCGATTATGTGACCGTCTTGAACTGCCCTTTGAACCTTAGGGTTTGGGGCAGTACGGTGTGCCACATGTGAGGCGTTGGCTTGACTCTTCTACAGCTGGACCGTTGGTACCGTGGCATGAAGTGGATAGTTTTAAACTTATTTCATGTGTTGAGCTATTTCAGAAAAACTTGGGTGTTTGATTGTTCGATCGGAAAGTTTAACATTTTCTATTTATCTGGAATGTGATACAATATTTGGAATCCACAAGTAGTTATGAGATAACTGATTTGGATGTTATAAACATAGCACTTTAGTCTTACTTGATCGGTTGCCACGGAATTTTGATGTGATCAAAAGTCCGTCGCAATCACGTAGCGTACGCGGATACTCGCCGGGTAAACTTAATAGACAGCCATGCCCCATAGCCCCGACCAAGTGACTGTAGGAGAACCCCGTAGCCAAAAGCATCCGTTTGGGTGCTCGCGGCAGCGGTGTTCCGCCTTGGTGCACTTCGTTGACGGTATCGAGGGTGCGGCCGCCTACTAAAGTTTGCGACGAGCATTCGATCAGTTTTTCGGGAATCTTGTTGAATTGCCCGACTAGATATTGAAAAGTGCTTTCGATATAGAGACTAAAATGCGGGGTTTATAATTGTTAGGCATGTGATGTCTAAGGAATTCATTGGTTAGGCATGCGATGTCTAAAGAGTTTGCGGATTCCAACTGTTGTAGTTTTACACTTTCTTTTCTGCGACCGTAAGTGTAATATGTGATATCGCCGGTTTCGTTGCTATATGTCAACGAAAATTGGGATGCACATATTTACTTACGTTGATGACATGTGATGTTATGTGTTGCTGGATATGTTATATTAGATCGTCGCGTTTGAATAGCCGGGGGGTTTTATGTGAGATGGGAGTTTTTATTTTCATTCATGTAAAATTTGTTGTATGTAATATTCTTTTATTGGGGCACTTCCAGGTTGCGGAAGATGTCACCATTTGTATATTATTTACTTTTCCGCACTAGGATAGACCTAAGGAGGGGAGCACAAGTAACCGGGTTCTAGAGTCCAGTGGGAGACCAACTCGAGGAGTCGAGTCAGGGTATCCTAACTCTAGAATTGGTAGGGTTGCTTGCCGCTCTCGTAGGGGTCTAGGGGTGTGGGTTTTGCTATTCATCGCGACCGTGGAATCCGTGTTTTATACTGGCTCGTATTAAAAACAAGGACGTCCTAGTATATCCAATGTTTCATATGTTTCTTCTGCTGCGATATCTGTGATGTGATCATTTGATGTTCTGTGATAAATACTGTATATAGTATATATGATATATTATATAGACGTTACTTATGTTGTACACCCGCGCTAGCCCTGCCCCGCTCTGCCGTTAGTTACCCGACCTAACGGTGCACGAGGGGACATCGAGGCGAATACGGATGGCATAAGTGTACGTCGTATTTATCTGTGATGTTTAGGTAACTTAAATGATGGGACTTCATTAATATGATTAATGAAAGAAAAGAAACCTAAAAGATGTCGTGGAATCGAATTTTCAAAAATAGGTAGCTATAGTTCTTGCTTTGCATCGCGGTGTTCCTTGTAGAACATCCTGCACCTTATTCGATAAGGAAAGGGCCGAGATCCCTTCACCTGGAGTGACCCCTTTAGCAATAACTGGCAGATGCTACACCCCTCGGTTTGTCTTTTGATTGCTCCTATAGTTCTTGCTTTGCACAGCGGTATATATGATATATCCTGCACCTTATTCGATGAGGAAAGGGCCGACGATCCCTTCACCGGGAGTGACCCCTTTAGCAAAACTAGAAAAGCCTAAAAAACACTCCATTTTAAAATCATTTGATTCTACAACGATATCAAGTTCATTACGCAATAGGTTTTCTGAAAAACCTGTTGTAGCCCTCCGTCATTTCAGATAAGTTGTATATAGTATTCGTGCTACATATGTTGGCTTTCGTCAAGGTGTAGTGTGCGGTAGCTATATGCTGCTTATCTGCAGCATACGATGCGATTGGATTAGGGTAGTCGTACGGCTTTGTTGGCTTTCGTCAAGGGTCGTGCGGGTGGGTTTAATTCAGTCAAGAAATGTACGGGTTGAACTTGACTAACGGGCTATGGTTTGTTGGCTTTCGTCAAGGTCATAGCACGTTAGGGGCAAAATATTATCGGGAATTTCAAGTGTTGAAATTTGCAATGAGATTGCATACCTTCTATGAGATAGTTGGATCCCGATACCCACTGCGAGTAATTGTTACTCCTGGGAGAGTTTTACACATTACAATTAGCCGATCAAGTAGGTGTCTAGAAAGGTGTCAACGGGGTTACGCCTATGGGAAAACGAGGTTTACTTTAATTAGGTCCGTGCGAAAGCACGGGGAACCTCCCTCAAAGTACCGACACTGGCCTGGCTGAAAGATTGGCGAACTTGTAGCGTGTAATTAATCCCGGCTAGTCTTTCCTTTTAGGGTTTGAAGGAAGATTTGATAAAAACAGTGGGAGCCATCCTGATTAGATAAAATAATAATCAATTTGATCTTGCAAGAGCGCACGCAGAGTGTTTTCTTCTCTCTCTCTCCAGGTAGCGACCATGTCACGCGTTAATCAAGATAATAATACGGATATATTGACAGAACCCGCTTGTTATACTGAGCTGGGGAACGTTGGTCCCGCTTTAACTTAGAATTATTATAAGACAGAGCAGGAAATTGGGGATTACCAGAATTCCCGTGCCGCCCAAACGAAGAAAGTGCATACCGATGCATCATCTTCGGGTGTGTTCATTACAGAGAACTGTTTCTCAAATGTCCTTTACGTCCTGGGTATATGATATCGGATCAGGATCCCACATATGTAATATATTACATGGGCTGCAGAAAGGTAAAGAACTGAGAACGGGTGATAAGTTTCATGAGGCAGAAAACGGTGCAAGTGTTGCAGCCAGGTCTGTTGGTCACTGTCACCCTGTATTACCAGAATACATTGATTCTGAACAAATGTTATTAGATACGGAACCTGATATACAAAATCATATCAGTCTCTTTATTTAGATAAAGAAGGATATAATTTTGTATTGTTGGATAATGTTTTGAACATTTCCTAAATCAAGAGTTGATTGGTTCAGGCTCGTTATCTAAAAGCATTAACGTTCTAAATCAAACTACAGTTCTTAGTATACAGAACACATACAAGAGGAAGAGTTCAGAAATGAACGAATCCATCTTAAGGCATTGTAGACTAGGTCATATCAATGTGACCCAACTAGCTGAAGTTACATTAAGATGCATATTTAAAAACGTTTGAATTTACATCTTGTGAAACTTGCCAGTCATGTCACAGAGATAAGATGACCATAGCTCTGTTTATTGGAAACAGAGAAAGAGTTAGTGAACTCTTGGGATGATACATATTGATGTGTGAAGGTCCCCTGTCTACAAATGCCAAGACCGGTTCATTGTACTTCATTAAATTCTCTGATGATCTCTCGAGATTCAGACCTATGTTCCTGTTAAAACACAAGTCCGAACCTTTTGAGATATTCACAGAATATAAGTTAGAAGTAAAGAACCAGAAACGGGTATAAGTATTATATCCTTTGATGTGATCAAGGAGGAGAATACTTGAGCACGGGTTTCCTGGACTATTCTAAGAATGAGATTCTCTCTCAGCATTACTCCTCCGTATACACCTCAGCACCTCGGTGTATCGGGGAGGAGCATTAACACCCTATGAGATATGGTGTGCTC
This sequence comes from Agapanthus africanus, assembly GCA_030015575.1. Classification (NCBI taxonomy): domain Eukaryota; kingdom Viridiplantae; phylum Streptophyta; class Magnoliopsida; order Asparagales; family Amaryllidaceae; genus Agapanthus; species Agapanthus africanus. The sequence goes on along the minus strand of JASDDO010000026.1, from coordinate 508,773,140 downwards.
TATGATGAATACTACTGAGTTTCCTATTTCCTTTTAGGGAGTTATGCACTTATGAAGTTGCATACCTATTGAATAGGATTCCGATCAAATCAGTTGCCTACCACTTCATATGAGATATGGAAAGGGAAGAGCCCATATCTTAAGTTTGTTAAGATTTGGGGTTGTCCGGCCTATGTCTGAAAAGCATAATCCGGACAAGCTCGAGGCAAAGACAGATCTGTGGAAGTTTGTTGGATATCCCAAGCATACGCAAGGGAATATCTTCTACCTAACCGAGGAACAAAAATGTTTTGTTTCTCAGCATGCCACCTTTGTGAAAGGGAATTTCTTGTGAAGAAATTATTGGTTATGAGGTAGGACTGGAAATAGTTCCAGCTATACAAACTGCAGCTGATGATTTGGTAGAACCAAAGGATTCAATAGCAACCAACGAACCTCAGCCTCTCCGCCGATCTAGTAGGGTTCCTCACCCACCTGAGAGATACTTCGGTTTCTCTATGACAGTGGGAGCGAGGATTGCATCATGAGATGATGACCCAACTAGTTTCGAGCTGACCATCAGGAGTGAGACTCTGTAAGAATGGCTGGATGCTTATCGATCTGAGATGGAATCCTTATACACCAACAAAGTATGGACTTTGGTTGCTTTATCTGAAGGGTTAAATCCCCATCAGGAGCAAGTATATCCTGAGAAGATTACTTGGTGTACATGGAAAAGTTATGACTTTCAAACCTAGACTTGTTAAAGTTTTGCATCATTGACTAGGTATGGATTATGATGAAACCTTTTTCTAAGAAGCTATGCTTAAGTCCATCCAGATCCTACTTGCCACGGCTACATACCATGTCACGACCCAAATTTGGCCCGTAACCGGCACTTAAACTATGTAACGTCTAAAGGCGTACGCAACTTAAGTAAGCTGAAACCCAGAAATCTAAACCACCCAAACTGGATCAACGGAGAAAAACATAGTTTTAAACATTCAGAAATTTTCAAATAAAAATATTTAAGTTTAGTTTTCGTTCTTAAAAATTTCGGCAGCACCTCCTTTGTAAAAACTAACCCCGAAAACGGGTACAACATAGATAATAATAAAAGCATCCCAAACGGGAGCAAATCACGCCCAACGGCGGAGACAACCACCACAACATATATACGACGCCGAAGCGAAGAAATATAAAGAAAACTGCATAAAGAAGTAAAACTTTTCAACAAAACCGGCTCCCACGAGCACGGCACCCAAAGTCACCACAAAATAACACTGAATCCTCACAAGTCGTCTCTAAGTTATATACAACATAGTGGTAGATGGAGAATACTAGATCCAACAAAAATATACAAAGTACAAATAGATAACCGCAACCCACCTAAAAGCAAGGCTTCACAGCCAACCGTAGCGGTATCCGCAAAAGTAGAGATGATAAGATGCCCTGCCGCGACTACTCAGAGGGTATGTCCTGCACAACACTGTGGCACAATAGGGGTGAGTTGCCAACTCGTGAATAGTAAATAACATCATACAGTAATCGCAAGTATACACGAACAGCGATCTATCTATCACAAGTAATCCGATAGCATAAGTATGATAAGTGAATATGCAACAATCATGTAAAGGTACATCATCAGGGTACTACAACTACATGAAACAATGCATATCAACATAATTCTGAGTGTGGGATGATATAATATAAAATCTCAAGCAAAAATCATCAGCATGGAAAAACACCAGTGTCCCTCACTGACACATCAAATCCTAAATCCTCAGGCACCGCATCCTCAGATCGGCCCTCACATCCTGTATGTCTCACGAAAACCTGAGTGTCAAACACCGACACTCGAAACATCATGAAACCTGTGTCTACCATCGATACGTAAATCCTCATAACTCAGGCGCTGTCACCATGACTAGCCCTGACGATATGTCATACCTCACTCCGGTCGGTATCTTCATGATAACCGCCGAGTCCAAATACAATCACCGGTAGGTAGTGGTCCCACCGTCAGGCTTATTGTCTACACCATGAAATCACCACTCACCCCGAGGTACCATACCGGGTCCACCATGTACCCGCAGACGGTGTGTCCCGCTTCTCGAATCGGGTATCACAAGCCAAATCTCAGAACCGAGAAATCACATGGTGGACGCATCAAATATCATATCAAGAGAAACCGGGTTTTCAACCAATACATAGTTTTCTTGAAAATATCCCCCACGGTTCTCAAATCCATAAATCATATGAAATCCATATCTCAATGCGTAAAATCCATATAAAGCTGATATATGCAACATAAAACATCAATATGAGCATATAAAGGGAAAACCGCTTTTTAAATTGAATCTAACTTTAAAACATATCATGCGGTTCCCAATTCCTTCGAAAATAAATGCAGTATCATATGAAGTGTACATGTAAGTGTAGCAAGGTTTAAGTATCTACATGTAATCAAGTACGAGGGTGTACATGTCAATATGTATGCATGATGTATAAGTAAATATAGCAAGATATAAGTGAAGTGGAATAAGGTTCACTACCTTAACTATTCCTGCCCAATGCAATATCACGTATGTATGTGTCCACAGTATTTCATAAGCACAATAGAATAAGAGTTACTACTCCAATCATTCCTATCCACAATCATATCACATATGTAGGTGTTTGTGCGTGTCATGGCAATTACAGACGGTGTGAGTGTAGCATACAATTTAGTGCTCGTGCAACATGAACCGTCAGTAATGTGTTATATCTAAAGATACGAGTCAAGTACAACAGATAATGCTATGCAATGACATTCATATGAAAGTAACTAATATGCAAATACATGCAACTATCATATCATATTCGCCCCGACGCATAACGCCATACGGGCGATTTCCCCGTAGATGTTAAATCTACTCACCGAGGTCTCGAGCAATGAAAATCCAACCACCTGCTTCCCCTTGTCCGCAGCACCCGAAATCCCTGCTTGCGAACCTAAAATTTCATAAATACAACACATAAGCTAAATATCCTATAATGACGAAAAGACAACGAAACGCGACGAAAACGCCTGGAAAATTACACTGCGCGCTTAGCGCATCTATCGCGCACGATACCGGCCAAACCCCTAATTGGGGTCGCTAAACTACAAAACACCAAAACTGGACCCCGATCGTCCCGATCGCGCAACACAACATAAAAATTACGAGAAAAACACTAGATATAACCTCGCAACTACCAAACGAACCCTACGTCGGAAAAACCCCGAAATCTAGTAAGCAACCTATCGCAATATATCGCACTAGATTCAAGATAACGCAAATCTAAAAATTACAAATACCTTAAAATAGCTTAACTAAGCTATCTACACCAATCATATATTTTTAACACTCGCTAATTATGTTTTAGCAAAAATCTAGTAAGCAACTTTGCTTAATTAAACAAAATACTTATTAGGAAATTTTAACATTTTCTACTAGATTAATCTTTTTCAAAACACAATTTAACACTTCAAATAAACACTAATCACTTAATCAAAATTTAACCCTAACATGAATTTCTTAAACCAAACATAATGAATTAATCATGAATTAAAAGCTAAACTAAGCACATAAATAGCTAACTAAATTAGCTAGTTTAAGATTAAAGCAAATAATTATGGATTAAGGTAAGAAATTATACCTCCTCAAGAACACCAAAATGAAATTAGATCCATCATTTTAGCCTCCAAAAATCAAGCTTTCATGAAGATCAAAGTGGGATTTGTAAGGAAGAATGATGGGTTTTTATTTGCTTAGGAGTTTTGTGGGATTATTTAAGGATTTTTAAGGATTTAATGATCTTGGAATTGTAGAAAATGGGGCAAGAACAATTTAGGACAGAAATGGGGAGATGAGGCTCGGCTAAGGGTGAGAGGGGGGTTTTGTGTAATAAAAATGAAGAATTTTCTAGTCTTAAGCAATAAATGCAACATTAAATGAAAAATGCCACATTTACACCCTTTTCTTTTCTTTTTAAAAAGAAACCATTAGTCATCCAAAAAAATCTAGATATTTAAAAAGAACCTTCTAAAATAATTCTAGCGACAAAATTAATTTATTCACAAAAGAATTTTTTTTCCGATTTACGTGCACAAAATACCGCTTAAAATAATATTTTATTTGGAAAAAAATCTATCTGAACCAAAACCTCCCAAATACTCCCAAAGTTCGTGCATAAGCTTTATTTTCGCCCAACTAGGTGTCGGTAAGCTTGTACGGTCGTTTGATCAAAATCGGGTTAAAACGGGAAAAACCGACAATTTTGCCTTAAAACGGGAAAATTCGCAAAACGATTTCTAAAACGTTACAATCTCCCCTCCTTATAGAAATTCGGTCCCCGAATTAAAATTTCATACTAAGCGTACGTTCAAAAAGATGAGGAAATTTCTTCCGCATCTCGCTCTCGGCCTCCCAAGTGATCTCCTCACTAGTCGGGCTACGCCAAAGAACCTTCACAGATGGCAAGACCTTTGACCGAAGTTTCTTCACCTGCCGATCCAAAATAACTACCGACTGCTCGGTGAACGAAAGATCGCGCACAAGCTGAACGGTCTCATGCTGAATCGTGTGAGAAGGATCATGAAGGTATCTACGAAGCATCGACACATGAAAAACAGGGTGAACATCCGGAAAACTGGGCGGGAGCGCCAAACGATAAGCAACAGAACCCACTCGCTCAAGGATCTCGAAAGGACCTACAAATCTGGGACTGAGCTTCCCTCTCTTCCTAAATCGCATAACGCCCTTCATCGGAGAAATCCTCAGGAATACATGATCCCCCACTGCGAACTCAAGTCCGTGACGACAACGGTCCGCATAAGACTTCTGCCTGCACTGGGCTGCTCTCATCCTAACCTGAATCAGCTGGATCTTCTCTGTGGTCTCCTGAACTAGCTTGGGTCCCAAAACCAGACTCTCACTAAGCTCGGTCCAACAGACTGGCGATCGACACTTCCTACCATATAAAGCCTCAAAAGGTGCCATTTGAATAGTCTCCTGAAATTTGTTGTTGTAGAAGAACTCAATCAACGGCAAGTGACGATCCCAACTGCCACCAAAATCAAGCACGCATACACGGAGCATATCCTCTAGAGTCTGTATAGTCCGCTTCGACAGGCCATCGGTCTGTGGATGAAAAGCGGTACTAAAACTCAGCCCGGTACCCAAGGCTTTCTGAAGCTTCTGCCAATGACGGCCAGTAAACTGGATGCCTCTGTCGGATACTATGCATGTGGGAACAACGTGCCAACGCACAATCTCATCTATGTACAACTGAGCATACTTAGCATAACCGAAAGTGGTCTTCACTGGAAGAAAGTGAGCCGCTTTCGTCAATCGGTCTACAATAACCCAAATGGAGTCATACCCTCGACTGGTCCTGGGTAGAACCATAATGAAGTTCATGGAAATCTGCTCCCATTTCCACTCCGGAACGGGTAAAGGCTGCAACTCTCCAGCCGGTCTCTGATGCTCAGCCTTGACTTGCTGACAAGTCAGGCACCTCGAAACGAAGTCCGATATATCACGCTTCATCCCTTCCCACCAGTAGAAGTCCCTCATGTCACGGTACATCTTGGTGGAACCTGGATGAACACTAAAGGCCGACTGATGTGCCTGCTCTAGGATCTCGCGTCTCAACCTATCAACATCTGGTACACACAAGCGAGTTCCACATCGTAGCACACCCTGGTCATCAATCATGAACTCCGAAGCTCTTCCCTGCCGAACAAGCTCAAGAATCTCAATCAAACGGGCATCACTGGGCTGCGCCTCATGGATACGATCAAAAAGAAGAGGACGGGCGCGGACATGAGCAAGCTGTCCCCCAGCAGAAGTGAACTCGAACTGCACTCTACTATCACACAAGAGCTGCCAATCTGCAGAAGACTGACACTGAACTGCGCTCAACTGGGACAAGCTACCCACGGCCTACGACTCCTAGCATCAGCTACCACATTCGCCTTGCCCGGGTGATAAAGGATCTCACAATCATAATCCTTCACTAGCTCCATCCATCGGCGCTGTCTCAGGTTCAGATCTCGCTGCTGGAAGATATACTTCAAACTCTTGTGATCCGTGAAGATCTGACACGACTCTCCGTACAAGTAGTGTCTCCAAATCTTCAACACAAAGACTACCGCTGCCATCTCAAGATCGTGAGTGGGGTAATTCTGCTCGTGCTTCTTCAGCTGCCTAGAAGCATATGCAATCACCCTATCATGCTGCATCAAAACACAGTCGAGCCCCACTCGAGAAGCAACACAATAAACAACATAGCCGCCTGATCCAGAAGGTAAAGAAAGAACCTGTGCTGTCGTCAACCGAGTCTTCAACTGCTAAAAACTCTGCTCGCACGCATCAATCCAGAGAAAAGGAATTCCCTTCCGGGTCAGTCCAGTCAGCGGTGCAGCAATACTCGAGAAATCCTGCACAAAACGGCGATAATAACCAGCTAAGCCCAAAAAGCTGCGGACCTCCATCACCGATACAGGTCTGGGCTAAAGCTGTACAGCCTCGATCTTCCTCGGGTCCACAAGAATACCATCACCAGTCCCCACATGACCCAGGAAGTCAACTTTATCAAGCCAAAATACGCACTTTGAGAATTTAGCATACAGCCGGTGCTCTCTCAATATCTGCAAAGTAATCCTCAAGTGCTGCTCATGCTCCTCATGACTCCTAGAGTAGACCAGTATGTCATCAATAAACACTATAATGAACTGGTCGAGAAACGGCCTGAAAATCCGGTTCATCAGATCCATGAACGCTGATGGCGCATTGGTGAGTCCGAACGACATCACCAAAAACTCATAATGCCCATAGCGCATACGAAAAGAAGTCTTTGGAATGTCATCATTCCGAACCCACAACTGATGATAACCCGAACGCAAATCAATCTTCGAAAAATGTTTCGCACCCTAGAGCTGATCAAATAAATCGTCAATGCAGGGTAAAGGATACCTGTTCCGCACCGTAACTCGGTTCAACTGACGATAATCCACACATAGCCTCAAATTGCCGTCCTTCTTCTTGACGAATAGAACATGAGCTCCCCACGGCGAAACACTCAGACGCACAAGTCCCAAAACAAGTAACTCTTGCAATTGATCTTTAAGCTCTCTAAGCTCTGCCGGAGCCATCCGATAAGGCGGTATAGAAATAGACTCCCTGCCAGGAATTAGATCAATCCAAAACTCAATATCACGCTCTGGCGGCAACCCAGGTAACTCATCGGGAAAGACATCGGGAAACTCTCGCACAGTAGAAACCTAGTCCAACGACTCCACCGTAGCTCCAGTATCATGAATGAAAGCCAAGAATCCCTGACATCCCCTCCTCAAAAGTCGACTAGCGCATAGAACAGAAACCAAACTGTGAGGGGCGGCACCACGGTCTCCCTGAACAACAAACACTGGCTCGCCGGGAAAACAAAATCTAACTGTCTTCTCGCGGCAGTCCACGGACGCATAGCAAGTTGCTAGCCAGTCCATGCCCAACAGAACGTCGAAGTCCAACATCTCTAGAAGGATCAAGTCGACGGACAGATCTCTGTCTCCTAAACGGACAGCACATGATCGGAACACGTGCCGCGCAACAAACGACTCTCCCACAGGAGTAGTCACTACCAGCTGCTGATCCAGCAAACACGACTCTCGACCTAACCTCGGCGCGAAGTGCGTAGAAACATACGAATGCATAGATCCCGGATCGAAAAGAACATGTGCATCAAAAGAACATAAGGAAAGGGTATCTGAAACCACAGCATTGGACGCCTGAGCGTCCTGGTGAGTCAAGGCAAAAACCTGTGCCTGCCCTCTACCGGCTACTGGCGGTCCTCTGCCTCCGCCACCTCGTCCTCTCGGCACAAAACCACCGTGACCACGACCTCTCTGAGTAGGAGTCGGACGCGGCGCAACAACAGGAATAAGAGGCAACGCTCTCTGAGGCGGAGAAGGTGGTAAGGTAACCTGCGGTACTGCTGGCCCTCTCTGATGCACCACAGTACAATTCCGAACAAGATGATGTAAACTGCCACAACCGAAGCATCCATAAGACGGTCGCTGGCCCTCCTGGGAATAAGAACTGAATAACTGGCCACGTCCCACGTCTCTGCTACTCCCCGAGTCTGAAAGAACTCTGCCTCTGCGGACAAACCTCGGTCCCCATACTGGTTCATCCGTACGAGTCCTCTTCGGTTCTGGAACAACCGATGACTCAGCTAGACGCTCCTCCACCAATAGGGCTGCATCGACAGCTGCCGCATACATGTCGCAATGCTGAATGCTGATAGCTAGGAACAACTGGGTAAGCAGGCCTCGAACAAACCTCTTCACCTTCATCTCCTCAGTCGCCACCAGGTACGGAGCATACACCGACAGCTCAATAAACAAAACATCATACTCCGACACCGTCATCCCCGGCGTCTGACGTAACGACTCAAATCTGCGCGCTCGCGCATCCCTGACGCTCGGTGGAAGAAAATAGGCAAGAAACGACATCACAAACTCAGCCCAGGTCATAGGAGCAAGACCAGCGGCTCTGCTCCTCTCCAACGACTCACACCACTTCTGGGCCATAACCTCCAGCCGGAAACTCGCAAACTCTACCCATCTCTCGTCGGAGCATCGGAGTGAGCGACAAATCCTGGCCATCCGGTCGATGAACGACTGTGGATCCTCAGTAACATCTGTGCCAGTAAACACCGGAGGCCTCAGCCTCATGAACTCCGTCAGTGACACGGTAATAACCTCTGGAGCTGCAACTACAACTGCCGGATCAGTAGGTACCATCATGGTCCCTGCAACGGGTGGAACAACAGCCTGCCCCTGTGCTCGAATGACCTCTACTAAAGTCCCCACAATCTGGTGCAGATCCTGCATACCAGCTCCAATCATAGCAATGTGCTCCGGTACCACAGGCGTATCGCCCTGGTCAACCCTCGCCTCAGACGAGTCGACTCTGGCCTCGGCCCTCGCGGCCGCACTCTGTGCCCTCGTAGTCTTCGGCGGCATATAGGCTGGAAATTGAAATAAGATTCGATAAGGAAACGGGAATCAAATCACAAAGATGTATATCAATCACGGAAGGAATTTCAATCAATAAGTCCTAAGGTCACTTAGGCGGAGTACCGTGTCGTAAGTATGCCGTGGAACATACACACGGTACGCCACTCTGCTTAAGCTACCTACTCCATCATACCAAGGTCATCCTACACTCCGAAAGGTAAAAAACCTAGCACTCTGATACCAACTTTGTCACGACCCAAATTTGGCCGGTAACCGGCACTTAAACTACGTAACGTCTAAAGGCGTATGCAACTTAAGTAAGCCGAAACCCAGAAATCTAAACCACCCAAAACTGGATCAACGGAGAAAAACATAGTTTTAAACATTCAGAAATTCTCAAATAAAAATCTTTAAGTTTAGTTTTCGTTCTTAAAAATTTCGGCAGCACCTCTTTTGTAAAAACTAACCCCGAAAACGGGTACAACATAGATAATAATAAAAGCATCCCAAACGGGAGAAAATCACGCCCAACGGTGGAGACAACCACCACAACATATATACGACGCCGAAGCGAAGAAATATAAAGAAAACTGCATAAAGAAGTAAAACTTTTCAACAAAACCGGCTCCCACGAGCACGGCACCCAAAGTCACCACAAAATAACACTGAATCCTCACAAGTCGTCTCTAAGTCATATACAACATAGTGGTAGATGGAGAATACTAGATCCAACAAAAATATACAATGTATAAACAGATAACCGCAACCCACCTAAAAGCAAGGCTTCACAGCCAACCACAGCGGTATCCGCAAAAGTAGAGATGATAAGATGCCCTGCCGCGACTACTCAGAGGGTATGTCCTGCACAACACTGTGGCACAACGGGGGTGAGTTGCCAACTCGTGAATAGTAAATAACATCATACAGTAATCGCAAGTATGCACGAACAGCGATCTATCTATCACAAGTAATCCGATAGCATAAGTATGATAAGTGAATATGCAACAATCATGTAAAGGTACATCATCAGGATACTACAACTACATGAAACAATGCATATCAATATAATCCTGAGTGTGGGATGATATAATATAAAATCTCATGCAAAAATCATCAGCATGGAAAAACACCAGTGTCTCTCACTGACGCATCAAATCCCAAATCCTCAGGCACCACATCCTCAGATCGGCCCTCACATCCTGTATGTCTCACGAAAACCTGAGTGTCAAACACCGACACTCGAAACATCATGAAACCCGTGTCTAGCATCGACACGTAAATCCTCATAACTCAGGCGCTGTCACCATGACTAGCCCTGACGATATGCCATACCTCACTCCGGTTAGTATCTCCATGATAACCGCCGAGTCCAAATACAATCATCGGTAGGTAGTGGTCCCACCGTCAGGCTTATCGTCTACACCACGAAATCACCACTCACCCCGGGGTACCATACCAGGTCAACCATGTACCCGCAGATGGTGCGTCCAGCTCCTCGAATCAGGTATCACAAGCCAAATCTCAGAACCGAGAAATCACATGGTGGACGCATCAAATATCATATCAAGAAAAACCAGGTTTTCAAACAATACATAGTTTTCTTGAAAATATCCCCTACGGTTCTCAAATCCATAAATCATATGAAATCCATATCTCAATGCGTAAAATCCATATAAAGCTGATATATGCAACATAAAACATCAATATGAGAACATAAAGGGAAAACCGCTCTTTAAATTGAATCTAGCTTTAAAACATATCATGCGGTTCCCAATTCCTTCGAAAATAAATGCAGTATCATATGAAGTGTACATGTAAGTGTAGCAAGGTTTAAGTATCTACATGTAATCAAGTACGAGGGTGTACATGTCAATATGTATGCATGATGTATAAGTAAATATAGCAAGATATAAGTGAAGTGGAATAAGGTTCACTACCTTAACTATTCCTGACCAATGCAATATCACGTATGTATGTGTCCACAGTATTTCATAAGCACAATAGAATAAGAGTTACTACTCCAATCATTCCTATCCACAATCATATCACATATGTAGGTGTTTGTGCGTGTCATGGCAATTACAGACGGTGTGGGTGTAGCATACAATTTAGTGCTCGTGCAACATGAACCGTCAGTAATGTGTTATATCTAAAGGTATGAGTCAAGTACAACAGATAATGCTATGCAATGACATTCATATGAAAGTAACTAATATGCAAATACATGCAACTATCATATCATATTCGCCCCGACGCATAACGCCATACGGGCGATTTCCCCGTAGATGTTAAATCTACTCACCGAGGTCTCGAGCTATGAAAATTCGACCACCTGCTTCCCCTTTTCCGCTGCACCCGAAATCCCTGCTTGCGAACCTAAAATTTCATAAATACAACACATAAGCTAAATATCCTATAATGACGAAAAGACAACGAAACGCGACGAAAACGCCCGAAAAATTACACTGCGCGCTTAGCGCATCTATCGCGCACGATACCGGCCAAAACCCTAATTGGGGTCGCTAAACTACAAAACACCAAAACTGGACCCCGATCGTCCCAATCGCGCAACACAACACAAAAATTACGAGAAAAACACTAGATATAATCTCGCAACTACCATACGAACCCTACGTCGGAAAAACCCCGAAATCTAGTAAGCAACCTATCACAATATATCGCACTAGATTCAAGATAACGCAAATCTAACAATTAAAAATACCTTAAAATAGCTTAACTAAGCTATCTAAACCAATAATATATTTTTAACACTCGCTAATTATGTTTTAGCAAAAATCTAGTAAGCAACTTTGCTTAATTAAACAAAATGCTTATTAGCAAATTTTAACATTTTCTACTAGATTAATCTTTTTCAAAACACAATTTAACACTTCAAATAAACACTAATCACTTAATCAAAATTTAACCCTAACATGAATTTCTTAAACCAAATATAATGAATTAATCATGAATTAAAAGCTAAACTAAGCACATAAATAGCTAACTAAATTAGCTAGTTTAAGATTAAAGCAATTAATTATGGATTAAGGTAAGAAATTATACCTCCTCAAGAACACCAAAATGAAATTAGATCCATCATTTTAGCCTCCAAAAATCAAGCTTTCATGAAGATCAAAGTGGGATTTGTAAAGAAGAATGATGGATTTTTATTTGCTTAGGAGTTTTGTGGGATTATTCAAGGATTTTTAAGGATTTAATGATCTTGGAATTATAGAAAATGGTGCAAGAACAATTTGGGACAGAAATGGGGAGATGAGGCTCGGCCAAGGGTGAGAGGGGGGTTTTGTGTAATAAAAATGAAGAATTTTCTAGTCTTAAGCAATAAATGCAACATTAAATGAAAAATGCCACATTTACACCCTTTTCTTTTCTTTTTAAAACGAAACCATTAGTCACCAAAAAAAATCTAGATATTTAAAAAGAACCTTCTAAAATAATTCTAGTGACAAAATTAATTTATTCACAAAAGAAAAATTGTCCCGATTTACGTGCACAAAATACCGCTTAAAATAATATTTTATTTGGGAAAAAATCTATCTGAACCAAAACCTCCAAAATACTCCCAAAGTTCGCGCACAAGCTTTATTTTGGCCAAACTAGGTGTCGGTAAGCTTATACGGTCGTTTGATCGAAATCGGTTTAAAACGGGAAAAACCGACAATTTTGCCCTAAAACGGGAAAATTCGCAAAACGATTTCTAAAACGTTACATACCATGACTACGATATATGGCGGTTGGGTGTCATGACTACTTTTCTAAATAATGATTTAGAAGACAGAGTCTATAAGTACACAGTCAGAGGGCTTCATAGACAGTGGGAGCAGCGGAAACGTGTGCAAGATGTTTTATGTGATAAACCAGGCATCGCGGAGTTGGAACGTCTGTTTTGGTGTGATAGTCAAAGAGTTTGACTTCATCAAAATGGTAAATGAACCTTGTATATAAAAAAAGGTAATAGGGAGTATGGTGGTGATACTCGTAGAGTACGTAGATGACATACTCTTGATAGGGAAGGAGTTTCCTATGCTACGCTCGGTCAATCTCCGCTTATCACAAGGATTCTCCATAAAGGATCAAAGTGATATCTGCTATATCCTGGGTTTTGGATCTATGAGATAGATCTAATTGGATGTTAGGATACTCACTAGTTGTAGTGAGAAGGTATCAATAGATCCTGGGGAGAATCGCTGGAAAGGTTCCATGGTGATAAGGACGACTGAAAGTCAGTCGCAGGCATTGTCTTTACCCTCAGTGGAGGGACGGTATGTTGGAAGAGTTCTAAGCTAAATACCATGGCATACTAGACGATAAAGGCTGGATACATCGCTACCAAAGATGCTACCAAAGAGGCAGTCTGGGTGTATATTAGTTCATGAGATAAACTTCGTTCCTCCCATTGTGTGACAATGGAGTTGTGGCTTAGGACAAGGAACGCCCGTCCCATCAGTGATCCAGACATATTCTAAGGCAGTGTCACCTGATCGTGGAGATGGTTGATCTCCAGGGGATCGAGGTTAGGAGAGCAGACTCAGAGGACAACTCGGCGGATCCACTCACAAAGGCCTTTTTCCAGAGAGAGAATTTTATGGGATGGTTAAGTATGAGATACTACAACCACTGCTATCAGATGGCCCTAGTGCAAGTGGGAGATTGTTAGTTATATGTATGCCCTAGAGGCCATTACTATACAAGGGATGTATATTGTAGTGGATGCTTGGACATATATAGGGATGACTTTCTTGCTCGATATGATAGTATGCTATATGGTTACTCTTTACTTTAACGTGTACACTGATTGTCTCTCTGTTACATGTTGGTAAAGCCCTTAGGATGTGTACTTGACTACCTGGACTATGATGCGGATCATACTAGTGGGGATATGGTAGTCCATAAGTACATCCTTCAAAGTCCCTAGTCGTGGGTGTATCGAGACGGGGCATCGATATACCAGAGTAGACTAGTGTATACCTTCTCGACCCATACGGATGGGCGATGGATGATCCCATATCCATTGGTGTTTGATATCAGAGATGATATACGGGTGCTCAGTGGAGACTGGGTACACTGGACGGACTCGCCGAGAACTCCCAGCTGGTATTATACCTTACATCAGATGGCAGTTCTCTGGTGACACTGGTACAGGTTAGTCTGTATACCCGAGATCGTCATAGAGTCTTGTGTGATTCCCACTGTGCTTTGATTTCCACCTTACCACGTCCAAGAGGGCGTGTAAAACGGTGGTTTTTGGATACAGTCCCGAGTCATATGGAGGCAATGAGCGATAGGAGGGGTTTCGTCTCTCCCAGTATAGGGAGTTGATGTTGCGCTGTGCTCGATTGGCTATAACAGGAAGTCCTTGGCCAAGGCTGCTTTAGGGATTTACTGGTAAGTATTACTAGTAGTTTCTCGACCCGTTATGAGCCTCATATCGACACGACTTATCGAGTTATTGGGGTCTGACGTTTACTACCCCTAGACGACATATGCGACATATCAGACGAACAGACCGGACTGTACGGTAGTGTTTCTGATTGGATTCACAGGAGTGTGAGCGGGCTTGCTCGTTGATCTTCTGATCGCTCAATACTTGGGTGGCCGTTACGTTTAGCAGACCGCTTACGGCTTGTGGGTGTTTGATATGATCATCACCTACTACCGGCGTATTGATGAGTCTTTAGAGTCCTACACAGGGGTTTCCTGGCTCAAGCGAAACGAAATAGGAGCGCATATGAGATATGTGCGGGACCGAGAATAATACCAGTATGTGAACTGAATTCTATTCTCGCGATTTGTGACATTGATCGGTTGTATGCGATATAGCCGGGTTATCGGATCAAATGTTGATTCGATAAGTTGTTACTATTGATATTAGTCGGTTATATGCGATATGACCGGATCGTTAAATCAAGTGTTGATTTAATGATTTAATGTATAATTATATATTTGATATATTACTTTACATTAACTAGTATTGGTTCACTTAAGATTGATTTTCTCACTTGAATGTGCACATTGTTTATATGTGATATATGCAAGTGTACATGTTTGTATCATGCTTGATGATACAAACAAGTTGTGTGTATGAGACTTGAACCAACTCAAGGTTAAATTAGGGTTTACTATTTTCCTAACAAATAACAAAAGAGTGAGACTTTGGTCAAAGTTATCAAGCTTCATGAAGCTTGATAAACATTGACAAAGTCAACTCTTTTGTCATTTGTTCAAGATATTAGTTAACCCAACCCTTAACCTAATGCTTTGGTTAAATCTCTACATGAGTTAAGCATGAGGGCTTAACTCAACCATGGTGCCATTATATATTGGATAAGTTTCATTTGGATAATAATTCATATGATTCTTTTCTTCTTCTTCATCTTCTTCAAGCTCACAAAAGCTTGAGAGCTCCAATGGTGCCATGAGAAAAAGAGTGAGAAATCCAATTCTAAAGTGAACCCACTTCCTATTTCTTCATCCTCTACCACTTGCCATGTAGTATAGGGTGTTCTCTTCATAAAGTTTTCGACCAAGGGAAGGAATAGCTTGAGTTTGAGTCTCCCCGACGTAGATCATCTTCAGCCTCGAAGTCAATGACCTAGCCCGATCATTTCTCCGACGAAACCATCGCTAGAGTCCGGGATCCCGATGATCGCTGCGGAGGGACATCAACACGGAGCTAAAGAAGTGGAGGACCGGATCTACAAAGGTTGTAATCCCTTTCACTTAGTAACAAAGTTGTTTGCTAGCTTTTATTTTCGCCTATCCTCTAGTTAACGATCTAGTTTAGGGTTTCTCAGCACCGGAAAATTTGAATTTGGCATGGTTGATGCCTTGTGGAACCTCTTGAGTGTTCCTAGTAACCCTACAGCAGCTCAACACATGAAATAAGTTTAAAAACATCCACTTCATGCCACAGTACCAACGGTCCAGCCGTAGAAGGGTCAAGCCAACGCCTCACATGTGGCACGCCGTACTGCCCCAAACCCTAAGATTCAAAGGGCAGTTCAAGACGGTCACATAATCGTGTTAAGGTTTGTTGTCTTCTAGAGGGTCCATCGCGTTACTTGCACTACTTAGACGTTCTTAAACTACGGAAAAATCCAACACTTGGAAATTTTCCGGCAGGGGAAAAATTGGGTATTTATATCCGGTCAAACTTTTTAACATGTTCTAAAATTATCCCGAAAAACTCATAGACGCAGTTAAAGTATCCGATCAAATCATCGAATCCCCAATACAACCCAGAAAATTCAACTGTTGAATATAAGTTAAAAATTCCCATAAAACACAGCACTTACAGAGAGAGAAACCTAAAAGATGTTTAGGTAACTTAAATGATGGGACTTCATTAGTATGATTAATGAAAGAAAAGAAACCTAAAAGATGTTGTGGAATCGAATTTTCAAAAACAGGTAGCTACAGTTCTTGCTTTGCATCGCGGTGTTCCTTGTAGAACATCCTGCACCTTATTCGATAAGGAAAGGGCCGGGATCCCTTCACCGGGAGTGACCCCTTTAGCAATAACTGGCGAATGCTACACCCCTCGGTTTGTCTTTTGATTGCTCCTATAGTTCTTGCTTTGCTACACTAATAAGAGAAGAAGGTCAAAGGGTTCGGGATGACCACAGCCGCGAAATGGCCATTTGCGAAAAAGCCAGGACGCAATGTATCATTCAGCAGGCTACGGAGGATGACGATCCCTTTCACCCCCAACCCGCTGTGCGTTCTCGTGGCAAAAAGAAAGCCAGACGTAAAAAAACAGCATGGTCAAGAACGGGGACGGCGTTCAAAGATAGCAAAGCGGATCCAAGAAGCCACGCGAGCGAGGTAAAGTCAGCCGGAACCTGTCTTTTATGAAGAAGATGGGTCAGGAGTACTCTTTCCCTCAAGACAAGACAAGGAAAATATTCATAAAACATCAATTGGTGGCGCTCCCGGAGTTTCAGCACCCCGAACAGATAAATGAAGTCCGTCGCCCGGATTATTGCTCCTACCACCGAGTAGTGGGACATCCCCTAGAAGACTGCTTCACCTTCAAAGATTGGGTTGAAGATCAGTATCAGCAAGACGGGTTTGCTCTATCCGACAGTTGGAGGGTATCCCCACTGCGAAAGCATGAGCCGAAATCAACCTACACTGCAAGGGAAAGTCTAGATCAGCATTGGGCTTTGAAACGAGCTCGTACCTGCCATATGATAACATTCTCAAAGGAGAAAGAGTACGAGAATATGGACAACCTCTCGCAATGCTTCGCAAATGAAGATGAGAACGAGCTGATTTCAGAATTTCCACCGACGCTAAAAGAGTTGGAAGATAGAATGCACACCATAGCAGACAACCTGAGAAAAATCGACTTGGGGATGGCAAACGAGCCAAGGCCAACGTTCGTCAGTGAGCTGCTGTCTGAGAAATAGGTAGCCATGCTAATGGACGTGCTTATGCAGTATAAAGACTGTTTCGCAAGGAACTATTCCGAGATGCCGGGATTAGATCCAGAAATAGCTGTGCATAAACTGGCAATATCGCCGGACGTCAATCCAGTCAAAAAGGCACCAAGAAGAATGCTGCTAGAGCTTGAGGTGGGTATCAATGCCGAAGTCAAGAAGCTAATCGACACCGGCTTCGTCAAAGAAGTTCAATACCCTGACTGGATCGCCAATATCGTTCTGGTAATGAAAAAAAATAGGACAGTACGCATCTGCGTAGATTTTCGGGACCTCAATAAAGCTTGCCTGAAGGTTGACTTCCCAATACATGTTACCGAGCTGATGATAGACAACACGTCCACCCATGAGGTCTTCTCCGTCATGGATGGATCTTCAGGGTACAATCAAATAAAGATGCACCCTGAAGACCAAAAGCACACTACTTTCCGGACGCCGCTGGGCATATTCTGCTACAAAGTGATGCCATTCGGTCTGAAGAACGCTGGCGCCACCTACCAAAAGGCCATAACAAAGATCTTCGATGACCTCATACATGAGATTGCTGAATGTTATATCGACGACCTCGTGGTGAAGAGCAAATCATACGAGGAACGCTGGGAGAATTTGAAAATAGTGTTCCAGCATGTTCAGAAATATAATTGGAAGATGAACCCTCTGAAATGCACATTTGGAGTTTCCTCAGGCAAGTTCCTAGGATTCATCGTACGACACCGGGGCATCGAAATAGACCCGTCGAAGATCGAGGCGATTATGGAAATGCCTTCGCCAAGAACTCTCAAGCAATTGCGGTCTCTCCAAGAAAAGCTCGCGTATATCCAGTGGTTCATAGCTAACCTCTCCGGCAAATGCCGCACCAACAGTCATCTAATGAAGAAAGGAATCCTGTTCGTTTGGGATCATAAATGCCAAAGCGCACTGGAAGAAATCAAGCAATATCTGCAGAACCCGCCGGAACTGACCGTACCGGTCAAGGGAAAGCCCCTCATCCTGTACACAATAGCCCTTGAAGGTTCTTTAGGCGTGTTATGGCCACAAGAGAATGACCAGGGGAAAGATAGAGCTCTTTATTATTTAAGTCGAGTTCTCCTAGGGGCAGAAAATAACTACTCCCCCATCGAAAAGCATTGCCTGGCATTGATCTTCGCGGTAACGAAGCTCCGACATTACGCCTTGGGAAATGAGGTCCAACTCATATCAAAGGTGGATCCTCTCAAGTACTTAATGTCAAGAGCCTTGCTAATGGGAAGGCTTGCCAAATGGGCCCTCCTCTTGATGGAGTTCTCGATAGTATATCGACCCCTCAAGGCAATAAAAGACCAGGCCATCGCCGATTTTCTCGCTGAGCATCCGATACCTACCGACTCACCCTTGAACTGTGAGTTGCCGGACAAACACGCGTTTGATGCAATCAACGTGGAGAAAGAAGGGAGTGATACCCGATGGGAACTCTACTTCAATGGAGCATCCTCCTTGAAGAAGCGAAAGCAAAACATACCCATGATTAAAGCCGGGGTGGGCCTTATCTTCATAACTCCACAGGGAAGGATTATGCGTTTTTCCCTTTCCTTAACATAGTCAAAAAAACAACGAAGCAGAATATGAAGCTTTGATAGTAGGTCTTGAGATCGCTGTCGACATGGGAATCGAAAACCTCCTCATATTGGAGACTCCCGGCTGGTCGTTAGCCAAGTAAATGGTGACTACCAGACCTGCAAGCTAGAACTGATCAGGTACGGTGAAAGAGTGCAGCAATTGATGACGCAAATGCCCTCCTACACCCTGGAAATCATACCGCGTGCGGAAAATAGTAAGGCGTATGCGTTAGCCAAGCTCGCTAAAGAGCTGGCCAATGAAAACCTCGATGACGTAAAGATCATTGTGCAAAATCGCCAGATTCTCGCTCCAGCAGAAATATCTCTGAAGACATCTAAAGGAGAGGAAGAAACCGAGCAAGAGGCCTTCCAATTGGAGAATGAAGAAAAGGCGAAGGATTGGAGAGATTTCTTTGTAGACTACTTCAAATCCCATCGAACGCCCGAAGACGCGTCGTCAAGACATCAGCTCATGAAGTAAGCCCCGTCTTTCACCTTTGTCAATGGTACTCTTTATAAGAGATCATTCGATTTTCTATGGCTGAGATGCCTGGGACCAGAAGAAGCAAAAAGGGTCATCCAAGAAACCCATGACGGACTTTGCGGTTCCCATCAAGCTGGGCCAAAGATGAAGCTGAAGATCAAAAGAATGGGATACTATTAGCCCACAATGGTTCAGGACTGTCTCGAATACAAAGCAGTGTCTCTTGCATCAAATTCACGGGGACTTCATCCATCGGCATCCAAATCCGCTACACTCAACATTGGCTAGTTGGCCGTTCGAAATGTGGGGAACTGATATAATTGGCTCCATTGAGCTAACATAATCCATGGGACATCGGTTCATATTGGCAACAACCGATTACTTATCTAAATGGGCAGAAGCGATACCGCTAAGAGAGGTGAAGACGGAGAACATCCTTCATTTCTTTAGGACGCATGTCATCTACCGGTTTGGCACTCCGAGGCGGATTATCTCGGATAACGGGCCATCCTACAGAAGATATAAGATCAGCCGCTTCGCAAAACAGCATAAAATAGATTGAAGATACTCTTCGGTCTATAATTCTCGAGCTAACGGTCTAGCTGAGACTTTCAACAAGACCTTGACAAAGATCATAAAAAAAACGGTGTTCCGAAATAAAAAGGACTGGCACGAGAGATTGCATGAAGCTTTCTGGGCCTATCGGATTACGTTCAAGACGGTCACGAACATAACGCCATTTGTGTTAGTATTCGGCACGGAAGCGATACTTCCCTTAGAGATAGGGCTACCTTCTTTACGAGTAGAAGTTCGATACGAGCTGACGGATGAAGAGAATGCCCATCTTCGACTTGAGGAGCTCAATGCCCTCAATGAAACTCGTCTCATGGCGCAGCAAAACCTAGAAGCTTATAAAGCAAGGATGACGCGCTCATACGAGAGATTAACTAAGCCGAGAACATTCCACAAAGACGAACTCGTGTTAGTCGTAAAAAGACCTATGATCCCCAACCGTGCCAAATGGGGGAAATTCGAGTCGAACTATGAGAGCCCGTACATCATAGACATGTTCTACCAAGGTGGGGACTACTTGCTCATGGATATGCATAGCGAAAGACCCTTCCGGCCAATAAATAGCCGGTTCCTGAAAAAATACCATGCCTGAAAAGTCATGGCCCAAGTCAATGATAGATGATGACGTCTATGTCCGCTCGCTATCTTCTTGAGTCAAGACTTTAAGAGTAGTACCCAACAATACTCCGTCTCAAACATGGAGAACAACGGACCACAACGTTCTTAAACTAGATATGGACCGAGATGTTCTTAAACTAACAACGGACCGTAACGTCCTTAAACTAGCTATGGACCGTAACGTCTTCAAAACTAACAACGGACCACAACGTCCTTAAACTAGCTACGGACCGTAATGTCCTTAAACTAACAACGTCGCCTCAAACACGGCGATAGTGGAATGCAAGTCCACAAGTCCCAGCAGTGAGGGCTGCAACTCAAATCCCACCGGCAAATGGATGGATCACATGCGGCGAAACTATTCTCGAGAGTTTCATCGCGCAAAAAAAAGGGTACGTCCACAAGCTAAATGGGCACGGATGAAAACTCGAAAGGGCGCCGTGAGTAAAAACTGCAGGACTACCGGCGAGTTTGTGAAAACCCGAAAGGGCGCAATCTCGTTAAATAAAGACACTTGCAAGGTCCTTTCGACCTTGTGAGGAGAAAAATACCCGGGTAAGATCCTTACGACTCACAAGGGAGCAACACACTTAGTGATCCCCTCGATTCCTAAGGAGAAATTACACTTACGAGATCCTCACGACTTGTAAAGAGAATCCCCTTATGAGACCCTCACGGCTCATAGGATTTAAAAGCCTTAAGCTACAGGGATCTAAACCTGTTCTTAAGCCATCGCATCCCCCAGTTTGCCGTACAAGCGGTTCAATATTGACCCTTGTATACAATCCACGGGCATAAATAAACGTTTACATCACCAAGTCCTACCAACGACGAGGAATGTCCTCATGTGGTGAATAACACTTTTAAGTCCTCTCGACTTATAAGGAGAAAATTCTCTTGTAAGATCCTTATGACTTATAAGAGAACATACACTTAGGAATCCTCATGATTCCTAAGGAGAAAAATGCACCTACGAGATCCTCATGACTCGTAGGGAGAAACATCTTCATGAGACCCTTATGGCTCATGAAGTCAAAAGCCTTAGTCGACGGGATCCTAACCCTGTTTGCTAAGCCACCTTTGTTCGAACCGACAAAAGCAAAATGATGGTTCTCTCCTGGCAATGTCCCAGTAGTAGCGATGTTGATGCCTAAATCGGCATCAAATGCCAAGTACTTTCATGGCAAATGATGATTAGCTCCTGGAAATATCCCAGTCGCAGCGATGTTGATACTAAGATTGGTATCAGGTCTTGAGTTCCATACTCACAGCAAAAAATCAGCGAGGCAAAAATGCATATGAAATAGCCGAAATGATAGGGCGGCTTGCAACAAAAATCGGCGAGTAAAATATATGCATACAAAAATAGCCGAAATGATTGGGCAACTCGCAATAAAAAGCAACGAGTAAAGAAAAACAAAATAGCTGAAACGATTGGACACCGTGAGAAAATAGCCGAAATGATTGGGCAATCGTGACTTTCGCGATATAAAAAGCTAAAATGATAGAGCATCGCGGATAGAAATACAAAAAAAATAAAACTTTGCCCTACAAGCGGTTCAATATTGACCATTGTATACAATCCATGGGCACAAACAAAAAGGGAACCATATCGTCCCACCAGGCTTCGTCAAAGGGAAACCAGATCTTAATGGCTACATCTACAGCCTAGAAATCAACAACGTCGTTCCTTCTCGTTCCAACGAGAAGCAGATGTGACGTCAACATACGGAACCACGGTGAAGTCCCCTAGTTCCAAATCTAGACGGTTCACAGACAGCCTAGAGATTACCTCGGAACCATGGCAAAATCCTTAGTCCCGAGTCTCAACGGCTACATCTACAGCCTAGAGAGCAACCAACAGCATTCTGCTTCCTGTTTCCCCTAATCAAAGAGCAAAGCTCTATTCAAAATTTGAAATTTGAACTGAGGCAGCGTCTCATGAGAGCGCCAGCGCCAAGAGATCCAACGTCGTTCCTTCTCTTTAAGAGTCAAAGACTCTGAGGCAGCGCCTCACGTGCAAAGAACTAGAGCGCTAGCGCCAAGAGTCAAAGACTCTGAGGTAGCGCCTCACGTGCAAAGCACGAGAGCGCCAGCGCTAGAACTAAATGTTCTCCACCATTGGATCAAAGATCCAACGAAGATGATAAATCATCAAATTACCAGAATTAAATTCTGATTGAGGAAACACTCCTCAAATCTTTCTAAGCCAGAAAGATTATGCACTGTAAATCAGAGCACCGTTGGATTAGAGATCCAATGGTGATTAAAAATCACCAAGATACAGAATAAGTTTTGTATGGGAAAATATTTTCCCAATCATACTAAAAACAAGAAAAATGTCTTCTGTAAGACAGAGGCCCTTGGATCAAAGATCCAATGGTGGGGAACACCCCTAAATCATTGAGAAATCTCTCAATTAGAGATTTCCTTAATTGATTCAACAAATCAGCCTCCCCTATATAAAGGACCCAAGACTTCAAGTCTTGCAGAGAAAAAGCTCCCCATAACTTTTCAAATCAATAGAAGAAAACAGAGGAACCCCCCATAAACTTCGAGTTCTCAGAAAAGAAAAAGAGAAGAGCAAGCTCTAAGAAGAAGAACTTTCTTCAAGGTAAATGAAAAGAAGAGAGATCATAGTATCTCCTCCATAAGTAAGAGTTTAACTCTCACATCAGAAGAACTTAGTTCTTTTTCTAGATCACAGATCTATAAGACGAAGTCTTTCATAAAAGAAAAAGAGATCATAACATCTCATCATAAAAAAGAAGAAACTTAGTTCTTAGATCCATTAAACAAAGTCTCTCGTAAAGAAAAACAAAAGAGATCATAGCATCTCCTCATAAAGAAGAACTTACTTCTTAGATCCATGAGACAAAGTCTCTTATAACGAGAATTTAATTCTCAGAGCACAAAACTATTCAGAGCTGTCAAAGAAGTGCCTTTGCGCTCCAAGTCTGACGCTCAGCGCCCAGCGCTCCACACGCTCCTCACGTGGGCGCTAGTTTAAAAGAAGCACCTTAGCGCTCTAAGTCTGGCTCTCAGTGCCTTAGCACTCCAAGTTTGGTGCTCAGCGTCCAGCGTTCCAAGTCCGTCGCTCAGCACCTAGCGCTCCACGCGCTCTTCACGTGGGAGCTATTTTATAAGAAGCGCCTAAGAGCTCCAAGTTTGGTGCACAGCGCCAAGCGCTCCAAGTTAAGCGCTCCAAATGCTGGTGCTCAGCGCCAAATGCTCCATGTGCTCCTCACGTGGGCGCTACTTAACACAGAGCGCTCTGCGCTCCTCAAGAAGAGCCTAGCGCCATGAAGAGTGTTCAACACTTAATAAAAAAAACAAAAAAAAGAGAGCACTCTATACATAGAGCTCAGCGCCATAAAGAGTGTTCAACACTCAATAAAAGAGAAAACAACAAACATAAAGAGGGGTGTCAGAACCCAAATCAATACTCAGCATTGTTGAATAAAAAAAGGACCAAGCCCAAACAAGTGTTCAACACTTTATGCAAAATTGAATGGACTGAGCCCAAGTCGGCCATAAGTTCCTAATTCAGATCAACCAAGCCCATGTGCTTACAAAATCCTTAACTAGTCTTAGTCCCAAACCTGACTACAGATCATCCGACTAATATTGGTTTAAGGGTACATCCTTTCACACCTCTGATATGTGTCGTTGTAATTCTTCAACGTTTTCGGAGAGGTGGAGGGTCCCGACAACAAGAAACTCCATGGACCGCAATGTCCTTAAACTAAAATCTATGGACTATGAGGTCCTTAAACTCATGGACTATGATGTAATTCAATCCAATGGACCGCAACGTCCATAAACTAAACTCTATGGACTATGAGGTCCTTAAACTCATAAACTACGATGTCCTTACACCCAATGGACCGTAATGTCCTTAAAACTTGTGGACCGCAACGTCCTTAAAACTAAATTGCGGACCGCAACGTCCCTAAAAACTAAATTCCACGGACTACGATGTCCTTAAACCCAATGGACCGCAACGTTCTTAAAAATAAATTGTGGACTGCAACGTCCCTAAAAACTAAATTCCATGGACTACGATGTCCTTAAAGCCAATGGACCCCAACGTCTTAAACTAAACTCTATGGACTATGAGGTCCTTAAACTCATGGAATACGATGTCCTTAAACCCAATGGACTACAATGTCCTTAAACTAAACTTTATGGACTATGAGATCCTTAAACTCATAGACTACGATGTCCTTAAACCCAATGGACCACAACGTCCTTAAACTAAACTCTATGGACTATGAGGTCCTTAAACTCATGGACTACGATGTCCTTAAACCCAATAGAACGCAACGTCCTTAAACTAAACTCTATGGACTATGATCTCCTTAAACTCCATAGACTACGATGTCCTTAAACCCAACGGACCGCAACGTCCTTATAAACTAAAGAAAATCCTGTTGAGTAGACCTTAGTCTAAAATTAGACTAACGTATCCTCAACAAACATTTGAGTTGATCTTAATCTAATACAAGATTAATGATCCTTAAACCAACCCAAACCTAAATCTAAGAAAATACGGATATGGACTAATCCACGCCCTATGAGCGACAATATAAATTAGTCTCCGTATACAATCCACGGGCAACCAAAAATAAAAAAACACGCAGGACACGAAGTAACCTTCTGGAACAGGAGAAAGTGGTTATTGCTACGCGGTAACGTAATTAACTGCAGGGGCTTGCGTCTGCACGGAAGAGCGTCCCTATAATCAAAAACCCCTTACAACGAGGGGGAATCTGACGAAGCCTGCTACAACGACCGCATCTGTGCAAACCTCTAATACACGGTGCCATAAATCAACTTGGCATCATCGGAGAGGTGGACTGATAAAACCAAATAGCATCTACCCGCCAAAGTTCAGGCCAGACGTCCCAACGTCCCAGCCGCGTCTTTCAGCGGTGAACAGATTCTGGCACGCCCGGTGGGACCTTTTCCTCTTTCCACTCCACACTTCGTGTGTCATGTTTTTCTGCGATCAAATAATCGCGGTATATATGTTTGTGGTAGCACTTAGATGATAGGATACTTAAGATGGCATTTCATCTCTATGAAGAATGGCGTTTGCTTCCACCCTAGCAACTCTGGCTCTGTCATGTCTGGTGGAGACAAGTATGGGCCATTTGCAACCTCAAATCTCTGCAATCCGGCTCTTCAAGAAATCAATGGGCTTCTTTTTAGGTCGATACCTCCCACCTCCCACCCTCGGTACCTCAACGCTGATGGAGGAAGTCTGTCATCCATAGGCTGGCTCTCCAAGATGCAGCTTTGCCGACGGAATCAGTACTCAAACAACTGGCACCTGCCGAAAACCAAGGTAGAGGCAGGGGGCAGAATATTCAAGCTCCTAAAGGAAACAGGGGGCAATCTCGGCAAAATTCTGAGGCTAATCAAATCCCGGCCGTAAGAAATGTTCGACGTCGATATCGGTATCATACAAAATGAGCTGGGGCAGTTCTCCGTATTGTCCTGTTTCAACCCCAGTGGTGAATGTTATTCCAACCGGGAACAGCTTCGAACTGTTGGGAAGGGTCAGACAAAATTCTCCTACCGCAATATTGAATAAATCACCGCAGCCCATGGAGATCCTACGAGAGCAGAAACTTGTTCGCTCCCAAAATCAACTTTCCTCATCTATATATAAAGTGTGGAAGCAAGTGAAGGTTTCTGTCGTCAACCGCGGCTCTTCCCCTAGACGTCATCCAAATTCTGACAAATCCTCTTTCAAATACAAGGGGACTCATCCTAAAATGGATCCTGATACAGTGGTTCTTCCCAAAACCAAAGCGGCTTTTCACCAAAAAAGGAGGCCCAATAAAGCTCAAGTGCCCGAAGCAAACTCCAAAGGCCAAAAACTCTAAACACCCCAAGCCCGGGGGCATTATAGTTCACATAGTCTATGTGGTGAATTCCAAAGACGAAGTTCGATCTTCTACTAGTCACCGATCCTAAACTCGGTCCTTAACAAAAGTTCAACTATAACGTGAAAAGCTGCAGGAGATTCTTACTCAGGCGGCATCACTCGCTAATCCATCGTCTAAGGCAAATCCCGAAGACGCACCTGGAGAAAGAACAGAGCACGAGTTGGATGTTGAGTTCCTAAATCACGCTCTCAAAAAGAAAGATGAAGAAGCGCCAGAAATGTCCGGAACGACGGTTCAATCGGAAACACAAGCAAGTGAACTGCCGGTAGTCGCTCTTAAAGACAAGGGTGACATTTCAAATCTTCTACGAGTCTCACCAACGGCCGAAGAGGAAATGATTCCAAAAGCAAAGCTGGAAACATATATCGCTCAGCAAGTCAAAACTCACTATGCTAGTGAAGCCTCAAATAGGCCAATCAAGACTGGTCGACCGTATCCGGCGTGCTACGATCAAATACAGTACCCGTCAGAATATATACTTCCGACTCCACATTTGCAAAGGAACCGGGAATCCTCACTAGCACATCGCGTGATTTAAATCCATGTGTGGTAATACTGGAGAGAATGATATATTTCTCTTCTGACAGTTCGTCAGCTGTCTGGCGTGCATTGCCTTTGATTGGTATGCGAAACTCTCGAATGACTCCGTGAATACCTTTGACGAGATGGATATGCTCTTCTATCAAGGATTCTTTAATGAGAACGAACATACTACCGTGACGGCGCTGGTCAACGAAAGGCTTAGACCGAAGAGACTTGGGTTCAATGTGTTACCCGATGGCGAAATCTCTGGTCAAATACAAGCAACACATCGATGAAGTTGCATCCATGGGAATGCTCATAGCCACCCTTGATCCAAATTCAAAGGCATCCTCGTATATGGCCCTCTTCAAGCCGACGACCTTCCAAGAACTCATGGATAAAATGGCTCGATTGGATCAAATGGGTCAAGACTCTTTCTCACCCAATGATGACGAGTGAAAAGCAGAGGCAAGATAGAGTTTGTAACCTACGCTCAAAAAAAATTAGAGGCACTGAAGCAACCTGTCGCCAAAATAGCGACGGCGTGGATACTTATTCCTTACGAGATATACACAGTGGGCATATTCCTCACTGGCGGAAGAATCCCTATGTGGGATGGTCCTTTCTTTTCAAAAGACAGGAAAGATATTAAAGGGCCTACAAACAGGTCCCACAGTCTAGTGGAATGCCCCGCTGAAAAATGGTATATCCACAAGCAAAATGGGCATGGAGGAAAACCCGAATGGACGCCGTGAGTAAAAACAACAGGACTGCCGGCGAGCTTGTGAAAACCCGGATAGGCGCAATCTCGTTAAAAAAACGGTACGTCTGCAAGCAAGATAGGCACGGATGAAAACCTGAAAGGGCGCCGTGAGTAAGAACAACAGGACTGCCGACGAGGTTGTGAAAACCCAGAAGGGCGCAACCTCGTTAAAATAAATACATTTACGAGATCATCACGACTCGTCAGGAGAATCCCCTTATGAGACCCGCATGGCTCATAAGATTCAAAAGCCTTAAGTTACAGGGATCTAGACATGTTCTTAAGCCATCACATCTCTCAAATTTCCCTACAAGCATAGGCACGAATAAATATTTCTTTGCCAAGTTTTATAAATAGTAAGAAATTTCCCCATATGGTTAATAATACTTGTAGGTCCTCTCGACTTATATGGAGAAAACACTCTTGGAGATATCACTTAGGAATCCCCACGATTCTTAAGGAGAAAATACGCCTACGAGATCCTCACGACTCGTAGGGAGAAAACACTTTATAAGACACTTATGGCTCATAAAGTCAAAAGTCTTAGTGTCACGACCCGAAATAGCACATGACTGTGTTAGTTGTATGTATGCCCTAGAGGCCAGTATTGTACAGATGATGTATATTATATTGGATGCTTGGACATATATAGAGATGACTTTCTTGCTTGATATGATAGTATGCTATCTGGTTACTCTTTATCTTAACATGTACACTAGTCTCTTTATACTGTCTTATAGTTACATGTTGGTAAAGCCCTTAGGATGTGTACTTGACTACCTGGACTATGATGCGGATCATACTAGTGGGGACATGGTAGTCCATAAGTACATCCTTCAAGGTCCCTAGTCGTGGGTGTATCGAGACTGGGCATCGATATACCAGAGTAGACTAGCGTATACGCTTCTCGACCCATGTGATGGGCGATGGATGATCCCATATCCATTGGTGTTTGACATCAGAGATGGTATACGGGTGCTCGGTGGAGACTGGGTACACTGGACGGACTCGCCGAGAACTCCCAGATGGTATTATACCTCACGTCAGATGGCAGTTCTCAGGTGACACTTGTGCAGGTTAGTCTGTAGACCCGAGATCGTCATAGAGTCTTGTGTGATTCCCACTGTGCTTTGATCTCCACCTTACCACGTCCATGAGGGCGTGCAAAACGGTGGTCTTTGGGTACAGTCCCGAGTCACATGGAGGCAATGAGCGATAGGAGGGGTTTCATCTCTCCCTGTATTGGGGGTTGATGTTGCGCAATGCTCGATTGGCCGTAGCAGGGAAGTCCCTGGCCAGGGCTGATCAGAGATTTGCTGGTAAGTGTTACCAGTAGTTTCTCGACCCGTTATGAGCCTCACATCGGCACGACTTATCGGGTTATTGGGGTCTGACGTTTACCACCCCTAGACTTGATATGCGACATATCAGACGAAGAGACCGGACTGTACGGTAAGTGTTACTGGTCGGATTCGCAGGAGTGTGAGCGGGCTAGCTCGTCGATCTTCTGATCGCTCAATACCCGGGTGGCCGTTGCGTTTAGCAGACCGCTTGCGGCTTGTGGATGCTTGATATGATCATCATCTGCTACCGGCGTATTGACGAGTCTTTAGAGTCCTACACAGAGGTTTCCTGGCTCAAGCGAAACGAAATAGGAGCGCATATGAGATATGTGCGGGACCGAGAATAATACCAGTATGTGATACTGTATTCAATTCTCGCGATTTGTAACATTGATCGGTTATATGCATTATAGCCGGGTTATCGGATCAAGTGTTGATTCGATAAGTTGTTACTATTGATATTAGTCGGTTATATGCGATATGACCGGGTCGTTAAATCAAGTGTTGATTTAATGATTTAATGTATAATTATATATTTGATATATTACTTTACATTAACTAATATGGGTTCACTTTAAATGGATTTTCTCACTTGATGTGCATGATGTATATGTGATATACTTTTGTACACTTATTTGTATCATATTAGATGATGCATGTTTATTTGGTTAAGTGTAAAGAATAAACCCATGGTTAAGAGGATAATTAGGGTTTTGATTTTATCACACATTTATTTATCCATTCCTTTTTATTTAAATTGTTTTATAAAAACAAAATGGTTTTCTTTTGTCATGAAGCTTAATGAAGCTTCATGAAGGTTTGACTCAAAGACCATTTTGTCTTTATACTAAACCCTAACTATTCCCACTTACCATGGTTTGCTCTCTACCCTTAACCCATGTTAGAATTATGATAAGATTTGCTTTTTCTTTTATTTTAAAATGACTTATCATAATACTAGCTCATCTTCTTCTTCATCTTCAAGTTAGAAACCTTGAGGCCATTAATGGCAACTTGAGCTTAAGAGTGAGAAATCCAATTCTAAAGAGAACCCACCTCCTATTTCTTCACCCTCTACCTCTAGCCAAGTTGTAGAGTGTGTTTTCTTCACAAGTTTCATCACTTTGTGAAGTCGGAGCTTGAACTTGCGATGCCTCGACGTAGATCGTCTTTGACACGAAGCCGGCGACCTAGCTCACCCGTTTCTCCGACGAAGCCGACACTTGAGCCCGGGGTTCGACATGCACAGCGAGGAGACTTCGTTGCGGAGCCGTGGAGGTGGATATCCGGATCTACAAAGGTTGTAATTTCCATATCCAAGTAGTTAAGTGTTAACTAGCTTTTCGTTTCGCCTAGAATTCTAGCAACGATCCGTAGTCTAGGGTTTCTCGGCACCATTTTTTTTTGAAATTGGCATGTCTGATGCCTTATGAGACCTCTTTAGGGTGCCTAGGAACCTTTCACTGGTATCAGAGCCTAGCTAGAGCCTTAGGCGAAGTCTAGACGGAGTTTGAAACCCGGACGAACCGAAAACCCAACCCCGAAATAGCTCTCTGGAAATTTTCCGAAAATGCGGATTTTTGTGTATTAAAAATGCCTAAAAAATTCAATAAATAATTATAAGAATTACTGTACAAACTCAGGCGAAAGATTCGTCTAAACGGCGGCGGAACCGTGGAAGAAGCCCAGCTTCTGCGGCGGTTCCGCGGTCCCCTGGTGACGTCATCACATGTTTTCTGCACAGTAATTCCTATTTAATTATTCTGGATTTTCTGGGAATATTTAAAATTTATTCCAGAGTTGAATGTTCTGGGTTGTTTTGGGGATTCGATTGTTCGATCGGATTATCAGATTTTGTCTATGTGGATTTCCGGATAACTTTTAGAATATGTTAAATAGTTCGACCGGATATAAATACCCAATTTTTCCCCTATCGGGAAATTTCCAAGTGTTGGATTTTTCCGTAGTTTAACGACGTTCTAAGTAGTGCAAGTAACGCGATGGACCCTCTAGAAGACAACAAACCTTAACTCGATTATGTGACCGTCTTGAACTGCCCTTTGAACCTTCGGGTTTGGGGCAGTACGGCGTGCCACATATGAGGCATTGGCTTGACCCTTCTACGGCTGGACCGTCGGTACTGAGGCACGAACTGAATGTTGTTAGACTTATTTCATGTGTTGTGCTGTATCGGGAAAACTTGGGTATTCGACTGTTCGGTCGAAAAGTTTAACATTTTCTGTTTATCTGGAATGTGATACAATAATTGGAATTCACAAACAGTTATGAGATAACTGAATGAATGTTATAAATCTAGCAGTTTAGTCCCACAGAATATTGAAAAGAGTTTTCGATACTGAGACTAAAATGCGGGATTTATATCTGTTAGGCATGTGATGTCTAAGTATTTCATTTAATTAGGCATGCGATGTCTAAAGTAGTTGCGGATTCTAGTTGTTGTAGTTTTACACTTTCTTTTCTGTGACCGTAAGTGTAGTATGCTCATATCGCCGGTTTCGTTGCTATACGTCAACGACAATTGGGGTATGCATACTTACTTACGTTAATGACATGTGATGTTATGTGTTGCTGGATATGTTATATTGGATCGTCGTATTCGAATAGCCGGGGGTTTTTATGTGAGATGAGTGTTTTTCATTTTCATTCATGTAAAAACTTGTATGTAATATTCTTTTATTTGGGGCACTTCCAGGTAGCGGAAGTTGTCACCCTTTGTATATTATTTACTTTTCCGCATTAGGATAGACCCAAGGAGGGGAGCACAAGTAACCGGGTTCTGGGGTCCAGTGGGAGACCAACTCGAGGAGTCGAGTCCGGGTCTCCTAACCCTAGAATTGGCAGGGTTGCTTGCCGCTCTCGTAGGGGTCTAGGGGTGTGGGATTGGCTATTCATCACGACCGTGGAATCCGTGTTTTATACTGGCTCGTATTGAAAACACGGACGTCCTAGAATATCCAATATTTCATATGTTTATTCTGCTGCGATATCTGTGTTGTGATTCTGTGATGGATATAGTATATAGTATATATGATATATTATATAGATGTTACTTATGTTTTACACCCGCTCTAGCCCTGCCCTGCTCTGTCGTTAGTTACCTAACCTAACGGTGCACGAGAGGACATCGAGGCGAATGCGGATGGCATAAGTGTACGTCATATCTATCTGTGATGTTTAGGTATTTAAATGATGGGACTTCATTAATGTGATTAATGAAAGATAAGAAACCTAAGATGTTGTAGAATCAGATTTTAAAATTAAACAGGTAGCTACAGTTCTTGCTTTGCACAGCGGTATATATGATATACCCCGCACCTTATTCGATGAGGAAAGGACCAAGATCCCTTCACCGGGAGTGACTCCTTTAGCAATAACTGGCAGATGCTGCACACTCGGTTTGCTTTTGAATGCTTTTGGGTTTTTGCTTTGCACAGCGATATATATGATATATCCCGCACCTCATTCGACGAGGAAAGGACCGAGATCCCTTCGCCGGGAGTGACTCCTTTAGCAAAACTAGAAAAGCCTCAAAATCACTCCATTTCAAAACTTCATTTGATTCTACAACGATATCAAGTTCATTGCGCAATAGGTTTTCAGAAAAACCTAGCGTAGCCCTCCGTCATTTCAGATAAGTCCTGTTTAGTATTCGTGCTGCGTTTGTTGACCTTGTCAAGGCGCAGTGTGCGGTAGCTAACCAGTATTTGTCTGCTTATGCATATGATGCAGATTGGGTTAGGGTAGTCGTATGGCCTTGTTGACCTTGTCAAGGGTCGTACGGGTGGGTTTGATTCAATCAAGAAATGACGGGTTGAACTTGACTTGCGGTCTATGGTTTGTTGACCTTGTCAAGGTCATAGATCGTTCGGGGCAAAATATTATCGGGAATTTCAAGTGTTGAAATTTGCAATGAGATTGCATACCTTCTATGAGATAGTTGGATCCCGATACCCACTGCGAGTAAGAGTTACTCCTGGGAGAGTTTTACACATTGCAATTAGCTGATCAAGTAGGTGTCTAGAAAGGTGTCAACGGGGTTACGCCTCTGGGAAAACGAGGTTTACATTAATTAGGTTCGTGCGAAAGCACGGGGGACCTCCCTCAAAGTACCGACACTGGCCTGGCTGAAAGATTGGCG
Organism: Agapanthus africanus; assembly: GCA_030015575.1. NCBI lineage: Eukaryota > Viridiplantae > Streptophyta > Magnoliopsida > Asparagales > Amaryllidaceae > Agapanthus > Agapanthus africanus. The sequence continues at coordinate 508,739,639 of JASDDO010000026.1, read as the reverse complement.
AACCTGTAGTGTGTAATTAATCCCGGCTAGTCTTTCCTTTTAGGGTTTGGAGGAAGATTTGATAAAAAGCAGTGGGAGCCATCCTGATTAGATAAGATAATAACCAACCTGATCTTGCACGAGCATACGCTAAAGTGTTTTCTTCTCTCTCTCTCCAGGTAGCGACCATTTCATGCCCTAATGAAGATAATAATATGGATGTATTGACCGAACCCGCATGTTATACTGTGCTGGGGAACGTTGGTTCCGTTCTTTCTTATAAGAGTTATAGGAATGAACAGGATATAGGGGAATGCCAGGATTCCCATGCCACCCGAATGAAGAAAGTACATGTTGATGCATTTTCTTCAGGTGTGTTCGTTACTGAGAACTGTTTCTCCATTTGCTCTACATCCTGGGTATTGGATACCGGGTCGGGATCCCATATATGTAATCAGTTACATGGGCTAAGGAAAGGTAGAGAACTTGGAGAAGGTGATAAAGACATTAGAGTTGGAAATGGTGCAATTGTTGCAGCTAAGACTGTCGGGGAATATCACCTTGTATTACCAACTGGTAATACATTGGTTCTGAACGAATGCTATTACATGCCGAACCTGATATGCAACATTATATCGGTTTCTTTATTAAGTAAAGAGAGATATAATTTTGTATTACAGGATAATGTTATGAACATTTTCCGTAACCAAAAGTTGGTTGGATCAGGCACGTTATGCAATGGCATTTATGTTCTAAATCAATCAACAGTTCTGAGCATAACAAACACACACAAGAGGAAGAGTTCTGAACTCAATGAATCCTTCTTGTGGCATTGTAGACTGGGTCACATCAATGTGACACGACTGGCTAAGTTACATAAGGATGGATATTTGAAACCTTTCGAATTTTCATCTTATGACACTTGCCAGTCATGTCTCAAAGGCAAGATGACCAAAACTCCGTTTACGGGACACGGAGAAAGAGTTACTGAACTCTTGGGACTTATACATAGTGATGTATGCGGTCCCATGTCTACACATGCCAGGGATGGTTCTTCATACTTCATTACATTCACTGACGATCTCTCTAGGTTCGGGTATGTGTTCCTGATGAAACACAAATCAGAAGCTTTTGAGAAATTTAGGGAATATAAACAAGAAGTTGAGAAACAAACCGGAAAAAGTATTAAAATCCTTCGATCTGATCGAGGAGGGGAATACTTGAGCAATGAATTCCTGGACTTCCTAAAAGAGAATGGGATTCTCTCTCAGCTGACTCCTCCATATACACCACAGCACAATGGTGTATCTGAACGAAGGAATCGCACCCTATTAGATATGGTGCGCTCTATGATGAGCACAGCTGAGTTGCCTATTTCCTTCTGGGGTTATGCGCTGGAAACAGCTATATACCTATTGAATCAAGTTCCATCTAAATCTGTACCTACCACACCATATGAGATATGGAGTGGGAAGAGACCATATTTTAAACGAGTTAAGATATGGGGTTGTCCGGCCTATGTCAAAAGACAAAATCCGGACAAGCTCGAGGCACGGTCAGTTCTCTGCAAGTTTGTGGGATATCCAAAGAATTCTTATGGGTATTTTTTCTACCACAGTGAGGAACAAAAAGTGTTTGTTGCTCAACATGCCACCTTTTTAGAAAAGGAATTTCTTGCAAAAGAGATTAGTGGCTCTGAGGTAGAACTGGAAGAAGTTCCAGAAACACAAACTATAACTGAAGATTTAGTGGAACCGGAGGATTCGGTAGTACCCGACGAACCCCAGCCTCTCCGCCGATCTGGTAGGGTTTCTCGTCCACCTGAGAGATACTACGGTTTTCTCATTGATGGTGGGAGCGAGGATTGCATCATGGAGGATGATGACCCAACTAGCTTCGAGCAGGCCATCACGAGTGGGGACTCAGTGAAATGGCTGGATGCTATGCGGTTCGAGATGGAATCCATGTACACCAACAAAGTATGGACTTTGGATGTTGCTCCTGAAGGGGTAAAACCCATTGGGAGCAAGTGGATCTTCAAGAAGAAACTTGGTGTAGATGGGAAAGTGGAGACTTTCAAAGCTAGACTTGTAGCAAAGGGTTTTCGTCAAAGACCAGGTGTGGACTATGACGAGACCTTTTCTCCAGTAGCTATGCTTAAATCCATCCGGATCATGCTTGCCATCGCTGCATATCATGATTACGAAATCTGGCAAATGGATGTTAAGACCGCCTTTCTAAACGGTGATTTGGAAGAGTGTGTGTACATGACTCAGCCAGAGGGCTTCGTAGAAAGTGGGAGCAGCGGGAAAGTGTGCAAGCTGCTTAAATCCATTTATGGATTAAAGCAAGCATCGCGGAGTTGGAACATCTGCTTTGACGTCGTTATCAAAGAGTTTGATTTTGTCAAAAACCCAGATGAACCTTGTATCTACAAGAAGGTGGCAAAGAGTAAGGTCGTCTTCCTCGTATTGTACGTGGACGACATACTCTTGATAGGAAATGATATTCCTATGCTGCAATCGGTCAAGCTCTTCTTATCACAAAGATTCTCAATGAAAGATCTTGGTGATGCCTCCTGCATATTGGGAATTAGGATCTATAGAGATAGATCCAAAAGGATTTTGGGATTGTCCTAATCCAGGTACATTGACACCATACTAAAGAGGTTTAGTATGGAAGAGTCCAAGCGTGGGAACTTACCTACGATCTCTGGAGTCACTCTCTCCAAAGAGATGTCTCCCAAGACTGATTTGGAGAGAGCTCGCATGCAAGGGATACCCTATGCTTCGGCAGTAGGCTCTATCATGTATGCGATGCTATGTACCAGACCCGATGTAGCATACTCACTAAGTATAGTGAGCAGGTATCAAGCTGATCCTGGAGAGAGTCACGGGACAGCTGTGAAGAGCATTCTCAAGTACTTGCGAAGGACTAGAGATATGTTCTTGGTGTATGGTAACGGAGAACTCCAAGTGGAGTCCTTTACCGATTCGAGCTTCCAGAGTGATAAGGACGACTCTAAGTCGCAGTCGGGCTTTGTCTTTACCCTTTATGGAGGGGCGGTTAGCTGGAAGAGTTCCAAGCAGGAAACCGTGGCAGACTCGACGATGGAGGCTGAATACATCGCTGCCAACGATGCTGCCAAAGAGGCTGTCTGGATCAAGAAGTTCATTACTGAACTTGGAGTTGTTCCATCCATTGAGCGTCCAATACCTTTGTATTGCGATAACAATGGAGCGGTGGCTTTGGCCAAGGAACCCAGGTCCCATCAGCGATCCAGGCATATTCTGAGGCGGTATCACCTGATCCGGGAGATAGTTGATCGCCGGGAGATCGAGGTCAGGAGGGTTGACACGAAGAATAACACGGCGGATCCACTCACGAAGGCCATTCCCCAGATACAGTTTGAGAGACTCTTCGGGATGCTCGGTATGCGATACTACAGCAGCTGGCCCTAGTGCAAGTGGGAGATTGTTAGTTGTATGTATGCCCTAGAGGCCAGTATTGTACAGATGATGTATATTATATTGGATGCTTGGACATATATAGAGATGACTTTCTTGCTCGATATGATAGTATGCTATCTGGTTACTCTTTATCTTAACATGTACACTAGTCTCTTTATACTGTCTTATAGTTACATGTTGGTAAAGCCCTTAGGATGTGTACTTGACTACCTGGACTATGATGCGGATCATACTAGTGGGGACATGGTAGTCCATAAGTACATCCTTCAAGGTCCCTAGTCGTGGGTGTATCGAGACGGGGCATCGATATACCAGAGTAGACTAGCGTATACGCTTCTCGACCCATGTGATGGGCGATGGATGATCCCATATCCATTGGTGTTTGACATCAGAGATGGTATACGGGTGCTCGGTGGAGACTGGGTACACTGGACGGACTCGCCGAGAACTCCCAGATGGTATTATACCTCACATCAGATGGAAGTTCTCAGGTGACACTTGTGCAGGTTAGTCTGTAGACCCGAGATCGTCATAGAGTCTTGTGTGATTCCCACTGTGCTTTGATCTCCACCTTACCACGTCCATGAGGGCGTGCAAAATGGTGGTCTTTGGGTACAGTCCCGAGTCACATGGAGGCAATGAGCGATAGGAGGGGTTTCGTCTCTCCCGGTATTGGGGGTTGATGTTGCGCAGTGCTCGATTGGCCGTAGCAGAGAAGTCCCTGGCCAGGGCTGATCAGATATTTGCTGGTAAGTGTTACCAGTAGTTTCTCGACCCGTTATGAGCCTCACATCGGCACGACTTATCGGGTTATTGGGGTCTGACGTTTACCACCCCTAGACTTGATATGCGACATATCAGACGAAGAGACCGGACTGTACGGTAAGTGTTACTGGTCGGATTCGCAGGAGTGTGAGCGGGCTAGCTCGTCGATCTTCTGATCGCTCAATACCCGGGTGGCCGTTACGTTTAGCAGACCGCTTGCGGCTTGTGGATGCTTGATATGATCATCATCTGCTACCGGCGTATTGACGAGTCTTTAGAGTCCTACACAGAGGTTTCCTGGCTCAAGCGAAACGAAATAGGAGCGCATATGAGATATGTGCGGGACCGAGAATAATACCAGTATGTGATACTGTATTCGATTCTCGCGATTTGTAACATTGATCGGTTATATGCATTATAGCCGGGTTATCGGATCAAGTGTTGATTCGATAAGTTGTTACTATTGATATTAGTCGGTTATATGCGATATGACCGGGTCGTTAAATCAAGTGTTGATTTAATGATTTAATGTATAATTATATATTTGATATATTACTTTACATTAACTAATATGGGTTCATTTTAAATGGATTTTCTCACTTGATGTGCATGATGTATATGTGATATACTTTTGTACACTTATTTGTATCATATTAGATGATGCATGTTTATTTGGTTAAGTGTAAAGAATAAACCCATGGTTAAGAGGATAATTAGGGTTTTGATTTTATCACACATTTATTTATCCATTCCTTTTTATTTAAATTGTTTTATAAAAACAAAATGGTTTTCTTTTGTCATGAAGCTTAATGAAGCTTCATGAAGGTTTGACTCAAAGATCATTTTGTCTTTATACTAAACCCTAACTATTCCCACTTACCATGGTTTGCTCTCTACACTTAACCCATGTTAGAATTATGATAAGATTTGCTTTTTCTTTTATTTTAAAATGACTTATCATAATACTAGCTCATCTTCTTCTTCATCTTCAAGTTAGAAACCTTGAGGCCATTAATGACAACTTGAGCTTGAGAGTGAGAAATCCAATTCTAAAGAGAACCCACCTCCTATTTCTTCACCCTCTACCTCTAGCCAAGTTGTAGAGTGTGTTTTCTTCACAAGTTTCATCACTTTGTGAAGTCGGAGCTTGAACTTGCGATGTCTCGACGTAGATCGTCTTTGACACGAAGCCGGCGACCTAGCTCACCCGTTTCTCCGACGAAGCCGACACTTGAGCCCGGGGTTCGACATGGACAGCGAGGAGACTTCGTTGCAGAGCCGTGGAGGTGGATATCCGGATCTACAAAGGTTGTAATTTCCATATCCAAGTAGTTAAGTGTTAACTAGCTTTTCTTTTCGCCTAGAATTCTAGCAACGATCCGTAGTCTAGGGTTTCTCGGCACCATTTTTTTTTGAAATTGGCATGTCCGATGCCTTATGAGACCTCTTTAGGGTGCCTAGGAACCTTTCAGACTGGCCCTTGAAACATATGAAGTCTATAGGACCCCATCTAATCCAAGTAAGCCAAAAGCCCAGAAATCTAAAACAATTTTAAATAATAAGTGAAAGAAAACTAGTTTTAAAGAAGTGAAGAAAACATGTTTTAAAAACAAGGTTTTTAAATAAGTAAACCGAATATGCATTTTTAAAATCTCAAGTCTGTTCTGAAAAATTCGGCAGAGTTTCCTTTGTAAAAACTGGCCCCAAACGGGGTACAACATGAATAATATATGCATAATGTTAAAAGGCATCCCCAAGCGGGAGCTAGCTCTTCGTCAATCGACGGTCACAACTACGCAAGCAATATAATATACAACGCTGAAGGACGAGGATCAAAACTCAAAAGGAAACTCAAAAACATCATGAAAACCATAATAATACAACGCGCGCCTCTAAGGTCGAAATAATACACAACTGGTTTTCTAAGTCTGAAACAATATACAAGTTTGGTTGATGGAATTACTAGATATAACTGATTAAAATAAATACAAGGAATGGTCACGATGTGAGTGAACCCACCTACCAGAGCAATCACCCAGAAAGGAAGCAGTGTGCCAGAAAAGCCGCAATGAAACATGTACGGCAAAACCTGTAAGAACTGTGGCACAACGGGGGTGAGTTGCCAACTCGTGAGTAGAAAACATCACAGAGCAGAAATCGTATGTATAACAGAATCCTATGTCAATACGATCAATAATAATATATCCTCAATATGAATAAGTCTGAATCATGATAAGGTGGCCAGGGTAAACATCTATACATAAGTGTAATCCCATGTGCTCGTGTCAGTACCTCAGGTAACAACATATCATAAATATGAGGTATGATCAATGTCATCAACATGAATCAATGTCAACTATATCATGAAGTCTAAATATGTCGATATCATCCAACTATGTAATCAATGTCTGTATGTATGTGGATTTCGTCCGCGTGTCATCCAATGACATAAAACATCATGCCTGTAAATATCATAAAGCATATGTATGGAAGTATGAGGATATATAAATCGACGTGTGTCTCTAGAGACACATCAAAATCATGGAATCTGAGTGTCTAGCATCGACACTCGAAAACATCATGAAACCTGTGCCCAGCATCGGCACGTAAATCCTCATATATCGGGATCCGTCAGTCCAGATCGGTCCACGGGCTCCGTCAGTCCGGATCGGCCCGTATCATCTCTCGACTCCGGTCGGTATCCTCCGGATATCCGCCGAGCTCAAAAACAATCACCGGTAGGTAGTAGTCCCTCTGCCAGGCTCACCGTCTACTACACAGCGATCCGCCATGTACCCGCAATCGGCCTCATCCAGCTCCTCGAATCGGGTTTCACATGCCACTCTCAGAACCGAGAAAACACATGGTGGACACACTGAAATATCATATCAAGGGTAACCGGGTTTTTAAAACAATACATACTCTCTTTTGAAATAACCATGGTTCCCAAATCCAGAAATATCATGGAAATAACATATTTCAAAGCGTATAATCATAAAGCATGATGTATGCGACATATAAAAGAAATGTAAGCATATCAGTATATCATGCAACATAAAACAGTAATATGCACATATCGAGAGAAAACTGCTCCTTTAAATGAATCAGTTTTAAAATGTATCTTGTGGTTCCCAAATCTCTAAATCAATCCAGAATCATCTATGTATGTGCAAACACGTATGTATGCAAGTATGGGTGTATAATATGTGTGTACACAAGTATGAGTGTATAATATGTATGTACGCAAGCATGTCATGCAAGGGGTCATATCCTGATGCAACAATCCTACTGTGTAGTAACATGGCAATTATCGATGATGAAGTGTGTGAGCCGGCAATCAGGTGTACGTGGAACATACGCATCATTGATAATGGTGCCGGTATCCTAACAGTATGGTTTTAATGTAACAGTAAACACATTTACGAATGAAATGCGATGCGAATAGCAAGAATATGTAGAAATCGACTAATAAACACAACAGTGAAGAATCTACATCAATATAAAAATGTCATACAGTTTTGCCATTTGAAATAAGACGGATCGAGGTTTTTAGTAAAATAAGGGCTACGGTGTTTTTAAGAAAAGATGCGTCTTTTGAAAATATCTGTAGAATCCCTTTGCCTGTCTTTAAAATACTCACGATCATATCACCGATCTCATGGAACTTTGCCCAATCTCATCGACTCATCTCCAAATATCATCCACTGTCCTCATCATCCAGGTATAAGTATAACAAGTAAGTGTGTGTGTGCATGTGGGTGTAAACCTATTCTAGGGTTCGCAACTAGGAAACTATACTAGTTTACTTCTAAACCCTAATCTAACCATAGTACACCTAATCACATCTTGAAAATCCATGTCACACATAACGCTATCATATATATATATATATATGTGTGTATATATATATATAGTACTAAATATCGAACTGCAGGGATGCTATACGCCATCCACCCGACATCTCCCGTAGATATAATCTACTCACCTTGCTCTTCGCTTTCCGTTGCCGACGTCGCCACACGCTTGCTTGTTGTCTCGAAGTCTTCATGGGGTACCTACACATAATCCAATCGAGATGCGTATTAAAATAAAATCGGAAAACCAAAATGACACGCTAAGGCCTATAGGTTAGAACCTATGGACTGCGCCTTCAAAACCACCAACAACCCTTGTCATCGTCATACAAACGTCAAGTGATCGAGGTAAAACAAAATTACGGAAATCCAGAATTCAAAATACGAGAAACAAAACCCCGAATCAAAACAGCAACTCTTAAAAATGTTCCCAGATTTTAGCCTAGGTCAAATTATTCAATTTTGCATATGCCAAGGGTCTAATTTACCGATAAAGGAGCCACAGAACAAACACGGACCAAAATGACCCTACTATGGCCGCAATTTACGGCCAGAAAGATTAAATTTGCGGCCGTAGTGTGGAGTCAGGGGCTGGGGTCTTGGGGTTAGCTTCCTAGGTGCCTGCACACTCCTCTGTATTTGCAAAATAATTTTCAGAGGCTCCAGGTTATAGCAGATTTAAAAATACACTCACAGAATCCACAATTTTCCGATATCGAGTTTTCTAAATCCATAATCCGGGTTTCTAGTCTCTGGTTTAGGTCTGAATTCTAGCACTAGGGGGTTTGTGGGGCCTCTACTGAGCTCAATTACCCATCACCACTCTAGAATTCCAAAACCCTTAACTAGAATTTTCCTACCCTCACTAAACCTCACTATATCGGTTTAAAGTTAACATGGATGTAAAAGTAATGGGAATACTAAGCTAATGGTTCAGAAAATACCTAATTTGGCAACTCAAGAATTTTCTTGAGTTTCTCCAAGTGTCCAAAATGCAAGCTTTCTTGGTCCAATGTGTTGCTAGTGAGCTTGTGCAAAAGTTTTGTGAAGTGAGGATGGACTTTTGATGGATTTTTAGTGATGAAGTGGGGGTTTTTGAAAAGAAGGGAGGAGAGGTGCTTCCTTGGGCTGAAGGAGGAAGAAGAAAGACAAGGATGAAGAAGTGGGAGAGATGAGCCATGCCTTAGGTTTGATCCTCACATTTCTCTCTCTTGCCCATACTCTATATTTTATTCTTTTCTTTTCTTTTCTTTTATTTCCTTCTCTCCTCAATAGTAAACCCAAAACAAGGAATGAAACAAGAAGATAAAGCCATGTAGGAAAAATGTAACACAAGTGTGAAATGATATGGTGTATGTTTTGCACAAAACACGCTTAAAATCCGATTAGCGATTTTTAATCGCGATTAGCACAAAATTAGTGTATAAATAATCAAAAAAACTTAAAATTTCCATAATTCACATAAAACATCACCTTTTAGTAATTTCTATAATTTTCCAATTTTTCCTCCTAATTTATCGGTATTTAATTATACTGCCTTATTAAAATATTCAATATTTTATTATTTAATTATAAAAATTCCTAAAAATAATATTTTATTTTTTAAAAATTTTATAATCTTCCCCCCTTGAAGAAATTCGGTCCCCGAATTTAAATTTAAACCCCTCAAATACTAAAACATTTCAGTAAAAGTCTAAGTCGTCGGGGCTTCGAAATCATCAATAGATAAAACGCATCATAGCGCAATGCATGCGCATGAACAATGAGCAGATAACTCAAAATCAAAACTCCGTCAAGCATCTCACAATCATCGGAGTCATGGTGAAGACACAAATGTCAAATCCAATACGAAAACCAATATGATATAATTCAGAACTATACATGTAAACATCTGAAGGAAATGCATACCAAACCTTTCATGTTATTGTGCGACGCGCGTATCGCGGCACAGTGGCGGACGTCTAATGTAAGAAAATAGCTATATATTTACTTATCCTTTGTTTAATGTGTACATTCCGCCGCTTTGAAAACAATTTAGAAGGGTTTCCTTGCTTTAAACGTTTCGTGTCATATCAGACACGTAGGTAAATACTGAGACTATAGCTCCCTTTTTGGAAATCTCTTCGATAACTATCATGCATGCAAAATATATCCAGCTACTATCCTCTGACTAGTCCTGCTCAGTACGAAAACAAATAGAAAATATCATAGAAACGTACTGCTCCATAAGAAATCAATCACCAAAAATGCGCATATGAATGATACGTGCGTCTGGTGCGCACAGAAATCAAAATCCATATATATGCTATACATGTGCACAGAAACAACATCTAAGTGCAACGAGTTTGCACGAAACACCTGTCAGAGGCAACGGGTGTTCCTGACAGCAAAATCAGGTGCATCTGATATGCACGAAGAATCCCGATTTAGTGTATCTGGTGTGCATCAAAGTCGCATCTCATAACATACGCCCAACATGCGTGAAAATCCAAATCGGGTGCATCCATCATGCACGAATAAAATCTAAATCATGTGCATCCAACATGCATGAAATCACAAAACCCAATATCAAGCGCGCCAAATATGCGCAGGAATCCAAAAGAAATGCACAGAGTGCACGAAATCAACATCAATATCAGAATCGAAATCGATGGTATACAATAAAGCTCAATACAAATCAGGTATACCGCGGTATATAATCTCACAACCATGTGTATCAGCGTGCACAAATCAAAGCAAAACACTAAAAGTGCATGAAAACTATGCTGGAAGCATAAATCAAATCACAGGCATAAAATCACAATCAATATCTCAAGCATAATAACTATGAACAAAATATGAATACCCAGGAGGTGCAACCATGGTGCACGTAACAAATATCATGAAACTCAGTCATCAAGACTAAATCATGCGAATAGATCGCCCAAAATACCGAAATCCAAGGTGACAGATACGTGATAATCGAATCACCAAATCATAAATCATAAATACTGTCGTCAATATATCATCCTTCAAACTCGAGAAGGTGTCGGTGCATCCAATGCTAGCAGAGAAAGATATCTACTTGCTTCCTGCTCACGGTCTGGCGTTCTCTGTCTCTGAGCCCTTATTTTCTCTATGGATTACCAATCTCGCAATCCATCGGCTCATCGGCCCTGTCAGGTGTGCTAACGGGGACGATTCCGTCCTGGCACTTCTCTGGTCATCTGCGTCCTCAGCACAGCATTTTCTCGGAAACTGGTCGCATCCCAACGCCTCTGTAGACATATCTGACCTTTAATCTTAACGGGGAGTAACAACAGCTTGTCAGCATCTCGCACGAACCTCTTGTCCCACTTGTCTTTATCATCGTCTACTTCGACGTCACGTCTTTATTTGTGCACTGCAATTGTTCTCGGCTACGGTCAATCCGAAGTCTCTCACACGGACTCGAAATCACGAACTTGGTATCTTCATCACTCTGTGGAAGATATCTAGCTGAACACGTCCTCAGGAACTCGTCCCAACCTGTGGAGGTATACCCCATACTCGTCCGTTCTTGATCAATTCACAACGCATCTGGGTGAGGTCCTCTATTCGAACCTGGTCAGCTTACTGGTTTCCTAGGTGTGCGTAACATGACTAATCCTAGGTCTAAGTCTTTTCGTATAGTATTCCAGAAAGGTCCTGTCGAGATCTCTCTCAAATCTCGTTTTCGCCGAATTGCCCGGATGTTACCACCCTTACTATATCTGTTTCTTGTTCCGGAACAGCTGTATACTCATCGCGACTCCTTCTGGAAGGTATATCCGTATACAACGCCTCTGCATGCGTATCGCATCTCTGATGTCAGTGGATTGGAATGTTATCTCGTCGAAATCTCGTGCGAACTCTTTACTCCACTCTGTTCCAATGTCGACTGATTCGGACTCGTCTTCTCGTGGCAGCATGGACTGCACTCCAACGGCTATACTCGTATCTGGAGTCTCCCAAGCAATGTATCCCATCACATGATATCCGAATGATGTTGAACCATTCGATCGATTTGTCAAAACCTCATAATCCCCCAAGAGATCAACATCTTGAGTACAGATTAATAGTATTCCAGTACATGCCACAGCACCTGTGGACCAACCGTAGAAGGGCAAACCCAAGCCTCATAAATGGCACCACTAAACTGCCGTAAACCCTAAGGTTCGAAAGTGTTCCATGGTCATTACGTCGAGTTAGGGTTTCATTCTTTTAGAGGGTCCATAGCATTACTTGCATTGTCTTCCGAATACTTTAAACTTGGAAATGGGTTCCTGACATTCGATCGTCTCTATCGACTACCAACGAATCTGCGTGAAGTCGTCTCTAGCTGGAACAATCAATCTGATGACCTCGCATCGGGGTAAGCGAACGAACCACATGTCCTAGTCATTCATCCTTGGGTGATTAGCGACCTTCTATCATATCTCTAAATATATACCCATGCTGTAGTAGCTCCAACATCTGGGCGATATCTCGTCATTTGCAGCAACAACTGGCTTATTCGTCTGTACGCTGAACAACGTCTCAATCATCATGACTAAGAGATATATCAATGGTCATCACGTTCTGGCTGGCCTCTAGCAGTAGCCTGATCCTCTGGTGCTGATCTGCACGTCCGAGAGATATCGTAAAAGCGATCTGTCAAACGCTCATGGCGCGAAAACACAATAAAACGACGCCTCTCTATGCAATCGTATGTCCCTAGAATCACGCCCTGGTCAGTCCTCATCCGTGACGAGCTCAAGCTGACGCAACTCTGGCCGTAGCTCTCTCTGCCCGTATAATCGTAGCAGCAAAATCATAACCAATATCGATGAGGATAGATCATAGGAATGAATATAATACTGTGCAAGGAAATGTACATCCTAAGGCTCCTTAAGCGGAGTAGCGTATCGTAAGTATGCCGCGGAACATACATACGGTGCGTCACTCTACTGAAGTCACCTACTCCATCAACCAAGGTCAACCTACGCGACGAAAGTTCGGGTCTAATACCCCATCGACTAAGTCTAAGTTCCGTAAGGTCAAGCCTAAGTTCCGAATATATAAAACCGCTCTAGGCTCCGCATAGTCAAACTTAGACTCGAACCAAGGTTAACCTAGCGCTCTAATTCCAATTTTGTCACGACCCGAAATAGCACATGACTGGCCCTTGAATCATATGAAGTCTATAAGACCCCATCTAATCCAAATAAGCCAAAAGCCCAGAAATCTAAAACCATTTTAAATAATAAGTGAAGTAAAACTAGTTTTAAAGAAGTGAAGAAAACATGTTTTAAAAACAAGGTTTTTAAATAAGTAAGCCGAATATGAATTTTTAAAATATCAAGTCTGTTCTGAAAATTTCGGCAGAGTTTTCTTTGTAAAAACTGGCCCCAAACGGGGTACAACATGAATAATATATGCACAATGATAAAAGGCATCCCCAAGCTTGAGCTAGCTCTTCGTCAATCGACGGTCACAACCACGCAAGCAATATAATATACAACGCCGAAGGGCGAGGATCAAAACTCAAAAGGAAACTAAAAAACATCATGAAAACCATAATAATACAACGCGCGACTCTAAGGTCGAAATAATACACAACTGGTTTTCTGAGTCTGAAACAATATACAAGTTTGGTTGATCGAATTACTAGATACAACTGATTAAAATAAATACAAGGGTGGTCACGATGCGAGTGAACCCACCTACCAGAGCAATCATCTAGAAAGGAAGCAGTGTGCCAGAAAAGTCGCAATGAAACCTGTACGGCAAAACCTGCAAGAACTGTGGCACAACGGGGGTGAGTTGCCAACTCGTGAGTACAAAACATCACAGAGCAGAAATCGTATGTATGACACAATCCTAGGTCAATACGATCAATAATAATATATTCTCAATATAAATAAGTCTGAAGCATGATAAGGTGGCCAGGGCAAATATCTATACATAAGTGTAATCCAATGTGCTCATGTCAGTGCCTCAGGTAATAACATATCATAAATATGAGGTATGATCAATGTCATCAACATGAATCAATGTCAACTATATCATGAAGTCTAAATATGTGGATATCATCAACTATGTAATCAATGTCTGTATGTATGTAGATCTCGTCCACGTGTCACCCAATGACATAAAACATCATGCCTGTAAATATCATAAAGCATATGCATGGAAGTATGAGGATATATAAATCAATGTGTGTCCCTCGCGACACATCAAAATCATGGAACCTGAGTGTCTAGCATCGACACTCGAAAACATCATGAAACCTGTGCCCAGCATCGGCACGTAAATCCTCATATATCGGGCTCCGTCAGTCCGGATCGGCCCGTATCATCTCTTGACTCCGGTCGGTATCCTCCGGATATCCGCCAAGCTCAAAAACAATCACCGGTAGGTAGTAGTCCCTCTGCCAGGCTCACCGTCTACTACAGAGTGATCCGCTCTCGCCTCGGGGTACCATACAGGGTCCACCATGTACCTGCAATCGGCTTCATCCAGCTCCTTGAATCGGGTTTCACATGCCACTCTCAGAACCGAGAAAATACATGGTGGACGCACTGAATATCATATCAAGGGTAACCGGGTTTTTGAAACAATACATACTCTCTTTTGAAATAACCACGGTTCCCAAATCCAGAAATATCATGGAAACAACATATCTCAATGCGTATAATCATAAAGCATGATGTATGCGGCATATAAAAGAAATGTAAGCATATCAGTATATCATGCAACATAAAACAGTAATATGCACATATCGAGTGAAAACCGCTCTTTTAAATGAATCAGTTTTAAAATGTATTTTGCGGTTCCCAAATTTCCAAATCAAGCCAGAATCATCTATGTATGTGCAAACATGTATGTTTGCAAGTATGGGTGTATAATATGTGTGTACGCAAGTATGAGTGTACAATATGTATGTACGCAAACATGTCATACAAGGGGTCATATCCTGATGCAACAATCCTACTGTGTAGTAACATGGCAATTATCGATGATGAAGTGTGTGAGCCGGCAAGCTGGCGTACGTGGAACATACGCATCATCGATAATGGTGCTGGTGTCCTGACAGCATGGTTTTAATGTAACAGTAAACACATTTACGCATGAAATGCGATGCGAATAGCAAGAATATGCAGAAATCGACTAATAAACACAACAGTGAAGAATCTACATCAATATAAAAATGTCATACAGTTTGCCATTTGAAATAAGACTAATCGGGGTTTTTAGTAAAATAAGGGCTACGGTGTTTTTAAGAAAAGGTGCGTCTTTTGAAAATATTCGTAGAATCTCTTTGCCTGTCTTTAAAATACTCACGATTCGTTAGTTTTGAAATAGGTATGACTCGGGTCTAGTCTAACATCTACTAAGCAAACTACAGATCTAACTAACAAGCTAATCGAAAGAGTATGGAAACCACCTAAATCTGAGTCGATATATATATATATATATATATATAATAGTCGGTGATCCCGCATCAATAGTATCATATATGATACAATATACAATATGACATCCTTGAGTCAAGAGTGCGGATCTATCATCAATATATAGATCGCACGGTAAATCCATCGTACGACATCCCAATTCTGGGTATGGGTCAAATATCACATCCATCTCATCAGTTATCTGGTATCCTTATCATCATATCTCATGATCTGGGGTACTGATCTAAGTCTAGTACAAACTGATACCATCTATATAAATGCGTGTGTAAAACACACGCCCAAAGGCCCGCTAAAATCTCATCTCGTATCTCAAATACGAATCACATCATATCACCGATCTCATGGCACTATGCCCAATCTCATCGACTCATCTCCAAATATCATCCACTGTCCTCATCATCCAGGTATAAGTATAACAAGTAAGCATGTGTACGCGTGTGGGTGTAAACCTATTCTAGGGTTCGCAACTAGGAGACTATACTAGTTTACTTCTAAACCCTAATCTAACCATAGTACACCTAATCACATCTTGAAATTCCATATCACACATAACGCTATCATATATATATATATATATATATATATATATATATATATATATATAGTACTAAATATCGAACTGCGGGGGTGCTATACGCCATCCACCCGACTTCCCCCGTAGATATAATCTACTCTCCTCGCTCTTCTCTTTCCGTTGCCGACGTCACCACGCGCTTGCTTGTCGTCTCGAAGTCTTTGTGGGGTACCTACACATATAATCCAATCGAGATGCGTATTAAAATAAAATCGGAAAACCAAAATGACACGCTAAGGCCTATAGGTTAGAACCTATGGACTACGCCTTCAAAACCACCAACAACCCTCGACATCGTCGTAGAAATGTCAGGTGATTGAGGTAAAACACAATTACGAAAACCCAGAATTCAAAATACGAGAAACGAAACCCCGAATCAAAAAAGCAACTCTTGAAAATGGTCCCAGATTTTACTCTAGGTCAAATTAGTCAATTTTGCATATGCCAAGGGTCTAGTTTACTGATAAAGGAGCCACAGAACAAACACGGACCAAAATGACCCTACTATGGCCGTAATTTGCGGCTAGAAAGATTAAATTTTCGGCTGTAGTGTGGAGTCAGGGTCTGGGGTCTTGGGGTTAGCTTCCTAGGTGCATGCACACTCTTCTGTGTTTGCAAAATAATTTTCAGAGGCTCCAGGTGATAGAAGATTTAAAAATACAGTCAGCATCCACAATTTTTCGATATCGGGTTTTCTAAATCCGTAATCCGGTATTCTAGTTTCTGGTTTAGATCTGAATTCTAGCACTAGGGGGTTTGTGGGGTCCACTACTGAGCTCAATTACCCATCACCACTCAAGAATTCCAAAACCCTTAACTAGAATTTTCCTACCCTCACTAAACCTCGCTATATCGGTTTAAAGTTAATATGGATGTTAAAGCAATGGGAATACTAAGCTAATGGTTCAGAAAATACCTCATTTGGCAACTAAAGAATTTTCTTGAGTTGCCCCAAGTGTCCAAAATGCAAGCTTTCTTGGTCCAATGTGTTGCTAGTGATCTTGTGCAAAAGTTTTGTGAAGTGGGGATAGACTTTTGATGGATTTTTAGTGATGAAGTGGGGGTTTTTGAAAAGGAGGGAGGAGAGGTGCTGCCTTGGGCTGAAGGAGGAAGAAGAAAGACATGGATGAAGAAGTGGAAGAGATGAGCCAAGCCTTAGGTTTGACCCTCACCTTTCTCTCTCTTGCCCATGCTCTATATTTTATTCTTTTCTTTTCTTTTATTTCCTTCTCTCCTCAATAGTAAACCCAAAACAAGGAATGAAACATAAGATAAAGCCATGTAGGAAAAATATAACACAAGTGTGAAATGATATGGTGCATGTTTTGCACAAAACACGTTTAAAATCCGATTAGCGATTTTTAATCGCTAATCGCACAAAATTAGTGTATAAATAATCATAAAAACTTAAAATTTGCATAATTCACATAAAACACCCTTGTTTAGTAATTTCCATATTTTTCCAAATTTTTCCCAATTTATCGGTATTTAATTATACAGCCTTATTAAAATATTCAATATTTTATTATTTAATTATAAAAATTCCAAAAATTAATATTTTATTTTTTTGAAATGTTACACTTTGTCGACAGGATCCTAACCCTATCTACTAAGCCACCTTTGTCCAAATCGACAGGGGCAAATGATGAGTCGCTCCAGGAAATATCCCAATTGTAGCGATACTGATGCCTAAACAGGTGTCAAACTCTAAGTCAACCTCTCCGGCAAGTGCCGTTCCTATAACCATCTAATGAAGAAGGGGACCCCGTTCGTTTGGGATCGTAAATGCCAGAGTGCACTAGACGAAATCAAGCAATACTTGCAGAATCCGCCGGTACTGACCGCTCTGGTCAAGGGAAAGCCCATCATCCTATACACAGCCCTTGAAGGTTCTCTAGGCAAGCTATGGGCACAGGAAAATGATCAAGGAAAAGAGAGAGCCCTCTACTATTTGAGTCGGGTTCTCTTGGGGGCAGAAAACAACTACTCCCCCATCGAAAAACACTGCCTGGCGTTAATCTTCGCTATAACAAAACTTCGGCATTATGCTTTGGCGCATGAGGTCCATCTCATATCAAAAGTAGATCCTCTAAAATATTTGATGTCGAGAGCCATGCTAACGGGACGGCTCGCTAAATGGGCCCTACTCTTAATGGAATTTTCGATAACATACCGACCGCTTATGGCAGTGAAAGGCCAGGCCATCGCCGACTTCCTCGCTGAGCATCCGATACCTGCTGATTCACCCCTAAACTGCGAATTGCCGGATAAACATGCGTTTGACATGATCGATGGGGAGAAAGGAGGGAGTGATACCCGATGGGAACTCTATTTCTATGGAGCATCTTCCATAAAGAAGCGACAACACAACAATCCTATAATCAAATCGGGGTAAGCCTTATCTTCGTGACTCCGCAAGGAGGGATAATGCACTTTGCCTTTTCCCTAACAGAGCCGAGGACAAACAATGAAGCAGAATATGAAGCTTTGATAGCAGGTCTTGAGATCGCTGTCAACATGGGAATCGAAAACCTCCTAATATACGGAGACTCCCAGCTAGTCGTTAGTCAAGTGAACGGCGACTATCAAACGTGCAAACCAGAGTTGGTGAAGTACGGTGAGAGAGTGCAACAATTGCTGACTCAAATCCCTTCCTACGCTCTGGAAAGCATACCACAAGCAAACAATAGTAAGGCGGATGCGTTAGCCAAGCTTGCTAAAGAACTGGTTGATGAAAACCTCGATGATGTAAGGATCATTGTACAAAGCTGTTGGGTCCTTGCACCAGTGGAAATATCTCCGGAGTCGTCTGAGGAAATAAAAATGACCAAGGAAACAACCCTGCAAATTGAAGACTGGGAAAAGGCTAAGGATTGGAGAGAAGTCTTTATAGATTACTTCAAATCCCGTCGAACACCTGAAGATGCGTCCTCAAGACATCAGCTCATGAAACGAGCTCTGTCTTTCGCCTTCGTCAATGATACTCTGTATAAGAGATGGTTCGATTCTCTGTGGCTAAGATGCATGGGACCGGAAGAAGCAAGGAGAGTCGTCCAAGAAACTCACGACGGACTCTGCGGTTCTCATCAAGCCGGGCCAAAGATGAACCTGAAGATCAAAAGGATGGGCTACTATTGGCCCATGATGATCCAGGACTGCCTCGAATACGCAAAGCAGTGCCACTCATGCCAAATTCACGGAGACTTCATCCACCAGCATCCAAATCCGCTACACCCAACAGTGGCTAGCTGGTCGTTCGAAATATGGGGAACCGACATAATTGGGCCCATCGAACCAGCGTTATCCAGAGGACATCGGTTCATATTGGTGACAAACGATTATTTCTCTAAGTAGGCGGAAGCAATACCGCTAAAAGAAGTGAAAACGGAGAACATCTTCCATTTCTTCAAGACAAATGTCATCTATCGGTTCGGCACTCCGCGGCGGATTATCTCCGATAATTGGCCGGCCTACAGAAGTCACAGAATCAGCCGCTTCGCACAACAGCATAATATAGACTGAAGATACTCTTCGGTCTATAATCCCCGAGCTAACAGTCTAGCTGAGGCTTTCAACAAGACCTTGACAAAGATCATAAAGAAGACGGTATCCAAAAATAAAAAGGATTAGCATGAGAGACAGCATGAAGCTCTCTGGGCATATCGGACCATGTTCAAAACGGTCACAAACACAATGCCGTATGCATTGGTTTTCGGCGCTGAAGCAGTAATCCCCTTGGAGATAGAGCTACCCTCTCTACGAGTGGCGGTTCATTATGAGCTAATAGACGAAGAGAATGCTCATCTTCGGCTTGAAGAGCTCGACGCCCTCGATGAAACTCGTCTCATAGCACAACAAAACTTAGAGGCTTACAAAGCAAAAATGACGCGCTCATACAAGAGATTGACTCGGCCGAGAACATTCCGCCAAGGCGAACTCGTGCTAGTTGTCAAAAAACCTATGATCCCCAATCGTTCCAAACAGGAGAAATTCGATCCGAACTATGAGGGCCCGTACATCATAGACAAAGTCTATCAAGGAAGGGTTTACTTGCTCATGGATATGCATGGCGAAAGACCGTTCCGGCCAATAAACGGCCGGTTCCTTAAGAAATACTACGCCTGACGAGTCACGGCCTAGGTTAATGATAGATGACGATGCTTATGTCCGCTCACTATCTTCCCAAGCCCAAACTCTATAAGTAGTATCCAGTGAAAACTTGCCTCAAAATCGCTGCGGACCGAAACGTCCCTAAACTAACAATGGACCGCAATGTCCTAAAACTAACTACGGGCCGAAACGTCTTTAAACTACTATAAACCGTAGCATCCTAGGGCTAGCCTAAATAAACGGTACGTCCATAAGCAAGATGAGCACGGATGAAAACCCGAAAGGGCTCCGTGAGTAAAAACAGCAAGACTACCGGCGATGTTTGTGAAAACCCGAAAGGGCGCAGACTCGTAAAAAAAACGGTACGTCCATAAGCAAGATGGGCACGAATGAAAACCCGAAAGGGCTCTATGAGTAAAAACAGCAGGGCTACCGGCGAGTCTGTGAAAACCCGAAAGGGCGCAGACTCGTAAAAAATTCATGCATACTAGCAATTTCCTCTCGACCTTGTAAAAAGAAAATACCTACGTGAGATCCTTACGACTCAAAAGGGAGCAACACACTTAGGGATCCCCACGATTCCTGAGGAGAAATTACACTTACGAGATCCTCGCGACTCGTAAGGAAAACCCTCTTATAAGACCCTCATGGCATATAAGATTCGAAAGCCTTAAGCTACAGGGATCTGAACCTGTTCTTAAGCCATCACATTTCCCAGGCTGCCCTACAAACGGTTCAATGTTGACCCTTGTATACAATCCACGGGCACAAATAAACATTTCCCCCACCCAGTTCCACCAATGGCGTGAAATTTCCTCATGTGGTGAATGACACTTGTAAGTCCTCTCGACTTATAAGGAGAAAACACTCTTGTAAGATCCTTACGACTTATAAGAGAGCACACACTTAAGAATCCTCATGATTCTTATGGAGAAAATCCACCTACGAGATTCTCACGAATCGTAGAGAGAAACACCTTTATGAGACCCTTACGGCTCATGAAGTCAAAAGCCTTAGTCGACAGGATTCTAACCATGTTTGCTAAGCCGTCTTTGTTTAAATCGAAAAAGGCAAATGATGATTCGCTCCTTGCAATATCCCAGTTGTAGCGATGCTGATGCCTAAATCGGTATCAAATTCGAAGTCCTTTCACGGCAAATGATGATTCGCTCCTGGCAATATTCCAGTCCCAGCGATGCTGATGCTAAGATTGGTATCAGATCTTGATTTCCATACTCGCAAAAAAAATGCATATGAAATAGCTGAAATGTTTGGGCAACTCGCAATAAAAATCAGCGAGTAAAATATATGCATATGAAATAGCCGAAATGTTTGGGCAACTCGCAATAAAAAGCAGCGAGTAAAGAAAAAGAAAAATAGCCGAAATGATTAGGCAATCGCAACTTTCGCGATATAAAAAGCTGAAATGATAGAGCATCGCGGAAAGAAATAAAAAAATGAAATAATGAAACTTTTGCCCTGCAGGTAAGTCCATACTGACCCCTGTATACAATCTATGGGCATAAACGAAAAGGGAACCACATGACGTAACAAACTCTGTCAAAGGGAAAGTCAGATCTCGACAGCAACATCTGCATCCCAGAAGACCAACAACGGCGTTACTCCTCATGCCAGTAGGGCACGGACGCGACACAATAAAATGGAGCCATGGCAAAGTCCTAGTTCCAAATCTCAACGGCAGCATCTCCAGCCTAAAGACCAACAACGACGTTCTTCCTCATGCCAGCAGGGCATAGACACGACACAACGAAACGGAGCCGTGGCAAAGACCCTAGTTCCTAATCTCAACGGCAACATCTACAGCCTAAAGATCAGCAACGGCGTTCCTCCATATTCCAGCAGGATACATATGCGACACAACGAAATGGAGCCATGGAAAAATCCCTAGTTCCAAATCTCAATGGCAACATTTACAGCCTAAAGATCAGCAACGGCGTTCCTCCTCATTCTAGCAGGATACAGACGCAACACCACCAATCGGAGCTACGGCAAAGTCCCCACTTCCAAGACTATACGGTTCATAGACAACCTAAAGTCATCCAATGACCCCGTCATGGAAACACGTCAGCAAACGACCTCCACTTCAGAAACACGTCAGCTAATGACCTCTATCTCGGAAATATGTCAGCAAGTGACCCCGTCTCGAAAATACGTCATCCAATGACCCCATCACGGAAATACGTCATCCAATGACCCCGTCACGCAAATACGTCAGCAAATAACCCCGTCTCGAAAATACGTCAGCAAATAACCCCGTCTCGGAAATATGTATCCAATGACCCCGTCGCGGAAATACGTCATCCAATGACCCCATCTCGGAAATACATCAGCAAATGACCCCGTCTCGGAAATACGTCAGCAAATAACCCCATCTCGGAAATACATCAGCCAATGACCTCCATCGCGGAAACACGTCAGCCAGTGACCTCCGTCTCGGAAATACGTCAGCTAGTGACCTCCATCATAGAATCACGTCATCCAATGACCCCATCGCGGAAATACGTCAGCAAATGACCCCGTCGCGGAAATAAGTTAGAAAATGATCCCATCGCGGAAACATGTCAGCAAGTGACCCCGCCTCGAAAATACGTCAACCAATCACCTCCTCGTCGGAACAGTGCTTTGACTCGGAAACAAGTCAACCCACTAACCACTTACGAGTCCTCTCGACTGGTAAGGGAGAAAATTCTCTTGTGAGATCCTACGACTCCTAAGAGAAAAAGCACTTAGGAATCCTTACGATTCATAGGGAAAAATTACGCCTATGAGATCCTCTCGACTCGTAGGGAGAAAAGTCTTTATAGGACCCTCACGGCTCATAAAGTTGAAAAGTCTTAGGCAGCAGACCTGAACCTGTTTCCTAAGCCATCGCTACCCTGCAAGGGAGGTTAAGATGAACTGTTATCTACTATCCTCAGGCCACATTTGCTAAAGTAACATGCCAATGACACAGTAAAGAAAAGAAAGCGATAGTACAAGATAAAGAAAAATGTGCGTCTTTTATTTATGAATTCAATCGAGTACAAGATACATCATATAAAAGAATAAAAAATGAATAAAGGCATGTTATTCATAAATTAAAAATTTTCGGTCGATACAAAGATGGCTACTGAGAAGGAGGCGTTTTTAGAAAATCAGCAAGCTGCTTTCGCACTCCTCTCAATTCCTTTTCACGATCAGCCGCCGCGGCCAACTCCGCTTCAATTCGAGCCCGCTGCTGCAAATAGGATGAAAGCTTCTCATCGATTTTCCACTTAGTGGCTTCATGAATCTACGTAACCCGCTCAGTAAGGTCAAGCTTCTTCCTCAACACCGGCCCGTCAGAAATACATCGTTGGAGGTTTTCAAAAATAGTTTTCAGCTGCGCATCATTTGCTTCAACCTGGGCACGCAATTGGACATACTCGATAGAAGTTGCCTCTTGTTCAAAATGTCGAAGGAAAGGAACAATCTGCTCAACCCATGCAGCTCGCTGGGAGTTCAAAGCTAACACTTCAGGAGCAAGACGTTTGAGCTCAATCTCATGCAGGCAGGCCTCGATCTTCCTAGAGTAATTAACCCAAGACTCGATGATGCCTTCATCATGAAAGTTCACGAGCATTTCCATCATGGGATTAACCTCAGCAGCAAGGTCTACAGCAGATACGAGGGCTTCGGCGTCAAGATCCTCGACGATCTCGCTCAACATTCGCAGGCTCGCCGCAGCATCCCTGTAAGATGGGCATTTAGCAAAGGGCCATGTCGGCATTGGGATTCGAGACTCGAAGGGAGCTGGGGTTGGTGCGATTGCTGCAAAACAAATTATGGTTAGATGTCGACTCGGGAGGTAAAAAAAATACACGAGCAATGGAGTCTACCATACCGGTTGCGACAGGTGGCAAAGTTGGGAGTACCGGAGGAGTAGCAATTCTCTCGTCTCCTCCTCCAATCTGTAACGCTGCAATCAATTCAAAGAAGAATTAGCAACGACATGGTTGCCCGTAAAGAAAGGAAAGGATGTCGGTTAAAAACTATACTCACCAACACCAGCAGGCAGAGTGACTTCCGGCTGGAAGGAGAAATGTGGGTTCAGCACCTGATACAGATGATCAAAGAGAACTCCTGCAAAGTTGCAACGATACATGGTTAGTACAAGGAAGACGGTGTTCATAGTTCAACTAAATAAATCGCGAATCTATACCTTTCAACATTTCGGAGGACGTAGGAGAAGGCAAAGGAACAACAACCGTCATGGCGGAGGATGGAGGTGCTTCAGATGGAACAATTTCTATGTTTACTGCACCTACAAACAAAAATTGTCAGAAGAAACTGAATGGGGTTGTAAAATGAAAGGGTAACAATGACTCAAGACTTACCTGACGGGTCATCAGCCAAAACCGCGACGGAAGCATCATAAGGCATTGCAGCTTCTTTGCTTTCCTTCAGAGGAGTAGTCTCGGTGCCCATAGCTTCGTCCCCTGATTCGATGAGGGCCGTTGTAACACTGGCGATGCCCACCGATAGCAGGGAACCACAAGGAGAAACAGCGGTGGTTTAAGCAGTCCCAGACTCCCGAGAGAGAGTAGCCGCTTCGGGCTCTGTGGTCGCCGTCATCTCACCTGCCATCTCATCGCCAGGACTTGGCCCTGCAGGATATGGTATACAAGAATTCGAAGCTCACGTTCTAATAAAAGACTCCGTGTTACGTTACCTTCGGGCAACTTTTCGGTTTCTTCCCGATCCGCGCGCGCGACCTGTCTATGGACAGTAGACAGGGAAGCTGGAGCATCCTCTGGAGGAATAGCGACATACGGGGTAGTGCACGAACCTACACCCGCGGCCAAGCTGGCATCGCGTTCCCTCGTCACACGCTTCCTACGCTTCTTTTCAGTCTGAGCGGTGAGAAGCGACCTCCTCAAGACCTCTATCAAATAGACGTCATCGTCTGAACCAAGTTCTGCCTCTGGAGCCGTTACGGCGTTTGTCATTGGCTGCTTAAGTGAAGCCTCCGGCGGTACTGTCGGGGGAGCTAGGGCCACAATAGCCGGCTCTAGAAGCATCGCTGCATCACCGCTCGGGATAGGTACTGTACTTGGAATAACCCGAGTCAAGGTAGTCTCTGCAACAAAATAAAGGAAAGTGTCAAACCACGAATAAAGAAAAAGGGAATGAAGTCACAATGAGCCGAAGTATACCAAGGCCTAAATAAGCGCGGACCCTCTCTTCCTGTTCAAATGTTTTAAGGGAAGCCGCGAGAGCCTCTTCGGCAGAGATACCTATTGAAGAAGAAAGCGTCATTAGAAGTATAATAAAAAAAGATAACTGCGGAAAGATACGATTGAAATATACCTGACTTCGCTATAGTGATCAGTGCCGCTTCATCACGAGCCAATCGCTCAGAAGCCAAAAGGGCAGCCTGGAGATCAGTATTGTCTGCGGGCGCGATAAATAGACCCTCATTGGTCCCATACTCGCACAAGCCTTCACTATAGGGAGCATGGGTCTCCTGGCCGAGTACAATGTCAGCAGAAAAGAACGATCTCTTCTTTTTCTGTGAGCGAGCACCGGCAGCTGATGACAGGAGTTTGCGCTTGGCGGGCAACTTTGGGCGATGAGTCCCAATCTCCGTACCTACTCTAGACTCTAGAGATGATGCCGCTACCGCTTCTACAGGAACACGGGGTAGAGGCTTATCAGGGAAGGCACGCGGGACCACAACCACACCAGCTTCCCTTACGGAAGGACGAACAATGGTCTGTTCCTTCAAGGGGACAGCGGGATTACTAGCAGGGGGCTGCACCCTTGCGATCAAGCAGTAACCGCCTTTCTTCCCTAATGACAACACTCGTCGCATGCGAGTACCACGCCACATATCCGTTCAAGATTTTCGGAACGCAGCTCGGCTCGCTGATAAAGAAGTTGGACCCAGTGTTCGGCCGCATGAAATGGTGTAGCGCGTTACGGATACCCTCCTCCGTAGCGACAGGCTCAGCTAAAAAAGCTTCTAGCGGGACACCTTGATTGTAGCTAGATTTTTGAGCAAAACGGTGAGGGTTGTATCCCATGAACATTGCCGAATCGTTCTGCCTAAACACTAAAAAGCCCGGCCTTATTGAATATAAATGAAGAATCTCCAGAGCTTTCAAGGTAGAAGCCCCGTCTTTGAAGATGTCGCGCAGCGGCTGCACCGTTTTTGTGGATTCCTTATCGATGGTAAAGACCTTATCGACGAAGGTCATGGCATCCCCGACCATACACGGGCGAAGAACCAAACCCCAAGCCTCTCGCTGAGTCAGTTCCAAAGCGGGGAACGTCAACTAGCCGCATAATCTGAGGAAAGTTATAACTGTCGTAGAAACGGGGCCGCTTGTGGACTCCAAAAGCGCTTAGCATATGCAGCTCGATCCACGAAGTGAAATAGTGCAGCGGGAAATTTACGGGCTGCACCCCCGGCTGAGTGGTGTCTGTCACTGAGCTGAGGCCATGATACAAGTAAGCTAGACCAGCGACCCTGACGGCCACTCGCATCCCAACAACCATTCGGTGAGCCGGGTAGAAGACGGATGGCCTCATATGGAAAGGGTGCATTGGGAGCACAAACCAGCTTAACCATAGGCCCAGAAACCCCAAAAAGAACGCCTCTTCGTCAATGTCTGAAGCTGCAAGCTCTGCAAAGGGCACGACTGGAGTATCCGGGAGGAAGAAATTCCTTTGATCTGCCTCCGCTGTTGGCTGGCTGTCCAAGACAAAACCAAATAGGTCGTCAAGCTTGGCGAATTTCATGGCTTGTTTTGATAAGACTTCCGGACGGAGAAAGCGAGCGATGAAATCCACAAAGCTGACCCCATGCCCTCCGGATTTAAGAAATAGACTTTCGTAAATTTTCGACACCATAATCAGACTTGGTAATTGATGTTGAATGGCATTCTCCGGGGTAAGTCCCATCACCACTGATTTGGTGGCAAAGATGTACTCATCAGGAGGAAGTAGCTCCTCGTAATGTTCTCCCCTGACGGGTAACCCGGAGATCTCCACGAATTCCTCCAAAGATATTGAAACTTCCCGATTTGATAGAAGGAAAGTGTGAGTCGGAGTATTCCATTATTCCAAGAAAGCTTTGACCCACCATATAGGGGGCGTGGAATACTGGAAGAGAGAAGCATAAACTGCAGGGTATAACCCGAGCTTCAGCAGCAGTGCTTTCCTGGACGACAAGATGTATCGAGCCAACTGCAAGTATCCGGCCGGATGGCGAGGAGCCAATCCTATCATGTATGGCTGTCCCTAAGGGCGCGACTCTCCTTGACATATGCGCCGCCCGACAATATCCAAAGCCATCGGTGGCTATATGGGTATCGAGGCCATAGAAGGCTGAAGGTAACCTTCTGAGGTCCAGTTGACCTCCTCTACAGCGTAGTTTACCGGGGATGAGTCAGCATAATGAATCGCTGAGATGGGGTCTGAGGGTACTGAACAAGAGAAGCTATGGAGATCCTGGATAATTTGATTATACCACGACCCCCATAGATGAAGAGATTTCCACTCCGGGTCGTGATCTTTAATGAGCACGAAGACTTCCCTATCCACGGGCGCATCATGGAATGCGCTTTCCGGACGAACAAATAGGAAAGAAGTGTCAAAAGACATAGTACCTGCACGAAAAAGAACAAAGATTAGTTGTCAATGCTGCAGTCCAAATTCTGACACTTAGTACTTTAAATGTGTACCAACTGCAATGCAGTGAAAAGGGATCAAAGGGGACCCACCAAATCAAGGTGACGGCTCATCATTGATAAGACAGTCACTCATTAAAGAGAAATCCTAAAAGGATTTTCATTTAATGAGAGGCTCATTGAGCCAAGGAGTTGAACTCCCTCGAAAGCAGCGCTCTGCAACAGAAATCAAATTTGTCATTATGACGGGAATAAAAATTCTCCAGGAATTCTAAAGAGCCATGCTCTGCGAAGAAGATGGAGCAAGCCATCAGAACCCTTATAAAGCAAAACTTTTAAAGAGGTAAAACCCCATGATCTTTAAAGATTTGAGACACAAATCTTAGAAACTCTAAGAGTTCTTCATTAATGGGTTAAGAAACCCTAAAAAAGATCTCTTTAAATCTATGATCTAAAAAGGAGCAAAGCTCTATTAAGAACCCTAAAAAAGAGCTCTTTAGATCTATGATCTAAGAAGGAGCAAAGCTCTGTTAAGAAAGATTTCTTTAGATCTATGATCTAGGAAGAGCAAAGCTCTTTTTTAATTAACGGTTTGAAGATCTATGATCTAGTAAGAGCAAAGCTCTGTTTAATGGGGTCAAACATTATTCGTACAAAATATTTGAACAAAGTTCTAACTTAAAGAATCTATGCTCTGAAGAGAGAATTCAATTCTCAGAAAAACAACAAAGCAAGATGATGAACATCGGTCATCTCAATGGTCCAAAGGCCATATTTATAGGCGCTTGAAGTCGATCCAATTTTCAAGTTGATCTAACGGTGGAAAGGCTGCCACCGCTGCACTTACGTGTAAGCCATGTGAGCGCAACAGTGGGGGGGGGGCATTTGTTTCCCCCAATCAGAGAGCAAAGCTCTATTCAAAATTTGAAATTTGAACTGAGGCAGCACCTCATGAGAGCGCTCGTGCTAAGAGCGCTAGCGCTAAGAGTTAAGAGCGCTAGCGCTAAGAGTCAAAGACTCTGAGGCAGAACCTCACGTGCAAAGCATGAGAGCGCTTGCGCCAAGAACGCCGGCGCTTCACCTGCAAAGCACGAGAGCACCAGCGCTAGAACTAAATGTTCTCCACAATTGGATCAAAGATCCAACGAAAATGATAAGTCATCAAATTACCAGAATTAAATTCTGATTGAGGAAACACTCCTCAAATCTTTCTAAACCAGAAAGATTGTGCTCTGTAAACTAGAGCACCGTTGGATCAAAGATCAAAAGGTGATTAAAAATCACCAAGATAAAGAATAAGTTTTGTATGGGAAAATATTTTCCCAATCTTGCTAATTATGTAAGACAGAGGCCTTTAGATCAAAGATCCAATAGTGGGGAACACCCCCAAATCATTGAGAAATCGCTCAATGAGAGATTTCCTTAACTGATTCAACAAATCAGCCTCTCCTATATAAAAACCCAAGACTTCAAGTCTTTCAGAAAAAAAGCTCCCCATAAGTTTTCAAATCGAAAGAAGAAAATAGAGGACCCCCCATAAACTTCGAGTTCTCAGAAAAGAAAAAGAGAAGAGCAAGCTCTAAGAAGAAGAACTTTCTTCAAGGTAAATAAAAAGAAGAGAGATCATAGCATCTCCTCCTTATGTGAGAGTTTAACTCTCAAATTCGAATAACTTAGTTCTTTTTCTAGATCACAAATCTATAAGATGAATTCTTTCACAAAAGAAAAAGAGATCACGGCATCTCAACAAATAAAGAAGAAACTTAGTTCTTAGATCCATGAAACAAAGTCTCTCGTAAAGAAAAACAAAAGAGATCGTAGCATCTCCTCATAAAGAAGAACTTAGTTCTTAGATCCATGAGACAAAGTCTCTTATAAACGAGAATTTAATTCTCAGAGCACAAAACTAATCAGAGCTGCCAAAGCAGCGCCTTAGCGCTCCAAGTCTGGCGCTCAGCGCACAGCGCTCCAAGTCTGGTGCTCAGCGACCAGCACTCCACGCGCTCCTCATGTGGGCGCAATTTTAAAAGAAGCGCCATAGCTCTCCAACTATGGAGCAGAGCACCTTAGTGCTCCAAGTCTAGCGCTCAGCGCCCAGCGCTCAGCGCCCAGCGCTCCAAGTCTGGCGCTCAGCGCCCAACGCTCCAAGTCTGGCGCTTAGTGCCCAGCGCTCCATGCGCTCCTCACGTGGGAGCTATTTTATAAGAAGCGCCTTAGCACTCCAAGTTTGGTTCACAACGCCAAGCACTCCAAGTTTAGCGCTCAACACCAAGCGCTCCAAATGCTGGCGCTCAGCGCCCAGCACTCCACGTGCCCCTCACGTGGACGCAACTTAA
The DNA here is from genome assembly GCA_030015575.1 of Agapanthus africanus. NCBI lineage: Eukaryota > Viridiplantae > Streptophyta > Magnoliopsida > Asparagales > Amaryllidaceae > Agapanthus > Agapanthus africanus. Next base: position 508,709,424 of record JASDDO010000026.1, on the reverse strand, counting down.
CACAGAGCGCTCTGCGTTCCTCAAGAAGAGCCTAGCGCCATGAAGAGTGTTCAACACTCAATAAAATAACAAAAATAAGAGCGCTCTATACATAGAGCTCAGCGCCATAAAGAGTGTTCAGCACTCAATAAAAGAGAAAACAACAAAGAAAAAGAGGGGTGTCAGAACCCAAATCAATGCTCAGCATTGTTGAACAAAAAAGGGACCAAGCCCAAACAAGTGTTCAACACTTTATGCAAAACTGAATGGACTGAGCCCAAGTCGGTCACAAGTCCCTAATTCAGATCAACCAAGCCCATGTGCTCACAAACTCTTTAACTGGTCTTAGTCCCAAACCCGACTACAGATCTCCCAACCAATATTGGTTTAAGGGTACATCTCTTCATACCTCTGATATGTGTCGTTGTAATTCTTCAACGTCTTCAGAGAGGTGGCGGGTCCCGACAACCAGAAACTCCATGTACCGCAACGTCCTTAAACTAAACTCTATGAACTATGAGGTCCTTAAACTCATGGAATACGATGTCCTTAAACCCAATGGACCGCAACGTCTCTAAACTAAACTCTATAGACTATGAGGTCCTTAAACTCATAGACTACAATGTCCTTAAACCCAATGCACCGCAATATACTTAAAACTAAATTGTGGACCGCAACATCCTTAAAACTAAATTGCGGTCCGCAACGTCCTTAAAATCTAAATTCCACGGACTATGATGTCCTTGAACCCAATGGAACGCAACGTCCTTAAAACTAAATTGCGGACCGCAACGTCCCTAAAAACTAAATTCCATGGACTACGATGTCCTTAAACCCAATGGACCGCAACATCCTTAAACTAAACTCTATGGACTATGAGGTCCTTAAACTCATGGACTACGATGTCCTTAAACCCAATGGACCGCAACGTCCTTAAACTAAACTCTATGGACTATGTGGTCCTTAAACTCATGGACTATGATGTCCTTAAATCCAATGGATTGCAATGTCCTTAAACTAAACTCTATGGACTATGAGGTCCTTAAACTCATGGATTACGATGTCCTTAAACCCAATGGACCGCAACATCCTTAAACTAAATTCTATGGACTATGATGTCCTTAAACTCCATGGACTACGATGTCTTTAAACCCAACGGACCGCAATGTCCTTATAAACTAAAGAAAATCCTGTTGAGTAGATCTTAGTCTTAAATTAGACTAACGTATCCTCAACAAACGTTTGAATTGATCTTAATCTAAAACAAGATTAACGATTCTTAAACCAACCCAAACCCAAATCTAAGAAAATACGGATTTGGACTAATCCACGCCCTATGGGCAACAACATAAATTAGTCTTCGTATACAATCCATGGGCAACCAAAAATAAAAAAGCACACACGACACGAAGTGACCTTCTGGAGCAGGAGAAAGTGCTTATCGCTACGTGGTAACGTAATTAACTGCAAGGGCTTGTGCCTATAGGGAAGAGCTTCCACACAATCAAAAACCCCTCACAACGAGGGGGAATCTGACGAAGTCTGCTACAACGGCCGCATCTGTCGAAACCTCCGATACACGGTGCCATAAATCAACTTGGCATCATCGAAGAGGTGGACGGATAAAACCAAATAGTATCTGCCCACCAAAGTTCAGGCCAGACGTCCCAACGTCCCGGCCTCATCTTTCGGTGGCGAACACTTCCCTCCAGCAGGATACGAGCGCAACATCAACAAACGGAGCCATGGAAAAGTCCCTTAGTTCCAAATCTCGATGGTTCATAGATAACCTAGAGACAACCTTGAATGAGACCTGAAAGACTACCGGAGACCTTCCCACTCTAGCACAGAGTGGTCATGACTCATCGGGGCTCCTAAACTGAGCCTAACCTCAAGTAAAAAGTGACTTGGAATATCCCTAATGCTTGCTCTTTCGACGGTAATATTACCTGAAAGATTACTTGAAGACATCTTGTCCAGCCCCCGAAGGGATCAGAGACACGACAGTCGCGGGGCTACACGAATAGCAAGATTGCATATCGGGGAATATATCGGCCAACGTGACGGTGCGACGGATAAAAAATCTTAGTACCACAGACCCTAACGGACTTCTATTAGCAGGAGTTAATTGTGACGTTAGGAAACCCTTGCGAGAACTTGTCGATTCGTCTCGACTCGTGAGGAAATTAGTGTCCTCGCGAGAACTTCTTAACTCTTCTCGACTCGTAGGGGAAAGCCTTAGGCACTAGGGATAAGGACCTGTTTCCTAAGCACTGGGGCCCTGCAAGTCGGTCCAAGATGGACTCTTGCATACTATTCACGGGTCACACTCTCCAAATTCGAATCTCAATAAGGAGGGAAACAACCACTTACGAGTCCTCTACTTATAAGCGGGAAAAATTCTCTTGTTAGATCCTTACGACTCTTAAGAGAAAACGCACTTAGGAGTCCTCACGACTCCTAAGGAGAAAACACACCTACGGGATCCTCTTGACTCGTAGGGAGAAAAGTCTTTATGAGACCCCCACGGCTCATAAAGTTGAAAAGCCTTAGGCGGAAGATCTGAACCTGTCTTCTAAGCCATCGCTGCCCTATAAGAAGATCAAGATAGACTATCTACAAGAAGTATTTGCTAAAGAGACATGACAGTACAACTGCGTATGTGCTTAAATAGAAATGGTGTCCAAAGCATGTTGATTTATGTACGACACTATGATAGCGCTCGCACTTAAAGAAAAGTCCTAAAGGTAGAGTATAAAAGCCCATGTACAAGGGTGCGATACGCGTATGAATGTATGATGAACAGAAAACATTTAACACTCAATAATAAGGGAAATGCATCGATATAAATATACTACTCTACAGGGAAAAAGATCACCAAATATGGGATCAGAGGTACAGGGGTTAACAAAACAAAATACAAAGTCTCCAATTCCCTTTCTGCCCTCTCCACCATGTCGAAGCGACAGTCTTCACGAGGATTGGATCCCTACCGATTAGCGCTATGCTCATCAACGAAAGCAGACATGATAGCCCACTGGGCTCTTATATGACTCAGTAAATGAACCGAGCGATCATTCAGAGCTTGGGTGATTAAGTGTGCCTCGTAGAAACACTCGATTTTATCCTCTGCCGTATCAAGAATCACAAGGGTCATCTCTGTCGGATGAGGAGGAATATCAGCAAGCACGGACAAGAAAATCATCCTGAGCTAAATGGAACCCATGGGAAGAGGAGAGCCCTTACGGGTCAGAAGTTTGTACAGGGCCACGTCATATTGGTCATCAGAGAGAAGAGGGTCCGCTAACTGCGCGGCAAAACGAGGAATGATCTTCTCAATAGACACCTCCCAGGGTTGCCGATGAGCGTGGGGACGATTGCAAGCCATAACCTTTGGTTTATTTCTCAAGATGATCACCCTAAGGTATAAATGGTTCTTTCTCTATGAAGAAAGAGGAAGATATAGCCTCGGGTTATAAAGAGACGCATTCAAAGCTATATACAAAAAACGTCGTGCATGGTTGAGCTATTTCCATGGCCGAAAAAAGGGGCATGGGGAACGAAATAGTTGGCCCATAGGAAATAGAGAAAGAAGGTGAAAAGACTCCTTCATTAATGAAGCAACGCCTCACGTGCCTTGCACGAGGACGCCAGCACCGAGAGTTAAAAACTCTAAGGTAGCGCCTCACGTGCCTTGCACTAGGACAACAGCACCGAGAGTTAAAAACTATGAGGCAACACCTCACGTGCCTTACATGAGGACGCCACACCGAGAGTTAAAAACTCGAAGGCAGCGCCTCACATGCCTTGCATGACGTGACTTGCACGAGGACGCCAACGCCGAGAGTTAAAAAATCTAAGGCGACGCCTCACGTGCCTTGCACGTATAATGCGGGGGCCCCGACATTCTATATACGAGTAACTACTATTTCATATGAGGCACCTATGAGCAGTGGTATAAAAGAAAAAGGAAATTTTGCAATTCATAATTGAGGAAATTTATACATCAGCAGTAGCAACAAAACAAAAAATCATTAAAAAATGTTTACAATGGTAAAACACTAAATCCAGGACATGGATTGAGGAATTCAGAAGCAACGCCGAGTAAAATGCGTCTGGCATCTCTGACCATTCTCTGATGCATTCTCTCACGAATGTGAGCGTCAGGATTCTCACTGATATTGTTCATCCTCTGGTAGGTGGAGATTATCATTGTCTGTTGGAAAACTTGATGCAAAATATCGATAAGATTATCTCGCCGCCTCTTCGAGATCAGGCCCATCAGGTATACTGAGTGCACCTTGTCTTCGGCATCATCAAGCGCCTCAAGCATTCATGAAGCACTTCCCAAAGCGCCTACATGATGATCTTTAATAAAGCGGAACGACGGGGAAGCAGTCGACCGTTGTATTCATCAAAGCGACGCATAACCTCGGCGCATTGAGCATTCGTAAACTCCTGGTTTTGACAGCGGCCATGGACGCGGATGTCTTCATAAGAGATAATTTCATCAAGGTCATATAGATAAACAATCATAGTATCTGGAATGAAAATTCAGTAAAAGATTAGCAATTAAATATCAAGATTCTTAGTGTCTAAAATAAAAACAGTAGTGAAGGTCCATCGTTGATGGGGTAATCACTCATTAAGGATGGAATCTTAAGAGACTCCTCATTTAATGAGAAGACTCATGGGGCCAAGAAGTTGAACTCCCTCGAGAGCAGTGCTCTGCAGACAAAATTTATATCTGTCAATTAAGAAGGGAATAAAATTCCCCAAAAATCTCTAAAGAGCTATGCTCTGTAAAACCACGAGATCTTCAAAGATCTGAAGTAGAAATCCTAGAAACTCCAAGAGTTCTTCATTAACGGGTTAAGAAACCTTAAAAAAGATTTCTTTAAATTTATGCTAAGAAGAACAAAGCTCTGTTCTAATTAACAGTTTAAAGAAACCCTAAAATACATCTTACAAGATCGGTGATCTAAGAAGAGCAAAGCTCTGTTTAATGGGTTCGATTATGATCCTACCAAAAAATTTGGGCAAAGTTATAACTCTAAAAGAGTTTCCTTGGGCAGAGATCTAAGCTCTGGAAAGAGAATTGAATTCTTAGAAGGAAGAAAAATGAAAGATGAACAACAGTCGTCTCAAGGGCCAAAGGCCCTACTTATAGGCATAGGAAGACGATCCAACTTCCAAGAACATCAAACAGTGGAAAAGCTGCCACCTCTGCACTCACGTGTAAGCCACGTGAGCGCAACAATGGTAGGGCATTTTTTCCCTCAAATAAAAGAGCAAACTCTGTTCAAAATTTGAAAGGGGCAGCGCCTCACGTGCCTTGCATAAGGGCGCCAGCGTCAGGAGTTAAAAACTCTGAGGCAGTGCCTCATGTGCCCCGCACGAGGGCGCTGGCGCCAGAACTAAAAGTTCTCTGCCGTTGGATCAAAGATCCAACGGAGATGATAAATCATTAAAGCACATAATTAAATTATGATTGAGGAAATACTCCTCAAATCAGAGTATCGTTGGATTAAAGATCCAATGGTGATCACCAAGCTACAGAATAAGCTCTGTAGGGGAAACCATTTTCCCCAGTCTTTCTAAACAAGAAAGATTGTGCTCTGTAAATTAGAGCACCATTGGATTAAAGATCCAATGGTGATTAAAAATCACCAAGCTACAGAATAAGCTCTGTAGGGGAAAACATTTTCCCCAATCTTTCAAAATAAGAAAGATCGTGCTCTGTAAATCAGAGCACCGTTAGATTAAAGATCCAATGGTGAATAAAAATCACCAAGTTATAGAATAAGCTCTGTAGGGGAAAACAGTTTCCCCAATCTTTTTAAAACAATAAAGATTACACTCTGTAGAACAGAGCACCGTTGGATTAGAGATCCAATGGTGATTAAAATATCACCAAATTACAGAATAAGCTCTGCATGGAAAAATATTTTCCCAATCTTGTTAAAAAAACAAGAAGAATGTCTTCTGTAAAACAGAAGCCCTTGGATCAAAGATCTAATGGTGGGTAACATCCCCAAATCAATTAAGAAATCTCTGAATAAGAGATTTCCTTAACTGAATCAACAAATTTGCCTCCACTATATAAAGGCTCCAACACTTCAAGTCTTGTACGAAGGAACCCCCCATAAACATTAAGTTCAAAAAGAAGAGCAAGCAAAAAGTGCTTGAAGAGAGAAGAAAGAAGAAGAATTTTCTTCAAAGTAAATAGAGATCACATTATCTCATCTGCGTACCCAAGGGTTTAACCCTTATAAAAGAGCATAGTTCTTTCCCTGGATCTGAAATCCATGAGACAAGTCTCCCAAAATGAGAATTTAATTCTTGTAGGGATGAATTTGTTCTTGGGGATTGAAGATCCAGGGGAGAAAAAAGAATTGAACTCTTCAGAAAAATTCATAAAGAAGGAAACAACGCCGAGCGCCTCACGTGCCTCTCATGTGGGTGCCGCCTAGTGCCAAGCGCCCCACGTGCCCCTCACATGGGCGCTGCTCAAATAAAGAGTGCTCTGCACTCATTGATTGGCGCCCGCGCCAATCGCCTTACGTGCCCCTCATGTGGGTGCTGTTTAACATAAAGTTCCTCTACAAACAGAGCCCAACGCCATAAAGAGTGATTAAAACTCTATAAAAAACAAAGAAACAGGGTGAGCATCAGAGCCCATATCGATGCTCAGCATCGTTGCAGAAAAAAGGATCAAGCCCAAACAAGTGTTTAACACTTTATTGAAAAATTGAGTGGGCTGAGTCCAAGTTAACCATAAGTCCCTAATTCAGATCAACCGAACCCATGTGCTCACAAATTTTCTAAATTGGTCTTAGTCCCAAACCCAACTATAGGGTTACTTACTAAGGCAGCAAGGTTTCGGGAGGAATCGTCCATGCCGTTTTCAAAAAATTGCCGTTCTAAATAACCCTAACCAAGAAACTTAACTAGAGATATAAACAAAATATCATGCAAACAACTTTGCAAGTCTAAGTGAATGAAGAATACAAGCTTTGTTGACCGGTCATTCACTTCAAATGCTCCGTGTAGAAGTCCCTTCGCTGCAAGTTGTGATCTCCCGAACTCTTGAGAGGCTCTACAAGGTGAAAGATGCAAACTTGCTCGAAGTCTTTGAGGCCGAAGATGATCTACATCGAGGAGACTCAAGCTCATGCTACCTCTTCAGTAAATTAGGGTTTAGTGAAGCAAACACCCTAAACTAAATGACTAATAGTAGAGGATGATGAAGTAGAAAATGGGCTCTCCTTAGTTTTCTTATTCTCATAATATTTTCTCACCATTTTCAAAAGCTAGAAAGCTTTTCATGAGGAAGAAGAAACTCAAGTGAAGAATGAAATCAAGTGAAGAGAATGAACTCATGAGGTGAGAATATAAACCATGGGTGAGTTAGTGTCATGTACTAACTCATGTAGAGACTTAATTAGGGTAAGGATAAAGGTTTGGTTAATAAATATCTTTAGCAAAACAAAAATGGTGAACTTCGTCAATGGTTATCCACAAGCTTTCTCAAAATTTTAACCATGACAAAATCCAACCAATTTTGAATTACTTTGATAAATAAAAACCCTAGGATTATCCTAACTATAGTGTAAGTCTCATTCACCCATGTAACATGTATCATCAAGCATGACACAATAAAATGTACATTAATATATATCACATATATACTAAGTGTACACAAGTGAGAAAAAGAATACTTAGTGAGCAAATATTAATTAATGTAAATTAATATATCAAATATATAATTATACATTAAATTATCAAATCAACACTTGATTTAATAATCCGGCTATATACCATACAACCGACTAATATCATATGAATCAACTTATCGAATCAACACTTGATCCGATAACCCGGCTATATCACATATAACCGACCGATATCACATATCGTGAGAATAGAATACGGTATCACATATCGTATTAATCTCGGTCCTGGATATATCACATATGTGCTCCTAAAGACTGTGTAGGACTCTAAAGACTCATCAATATGCCGGCAGTAGGTGATGAACATATCAAACACCCACAAGTCGCAAGCGGTCTGCTAAACGTAACGGCCACCCGGGTATTGAGCGATCAGAAGATCAACAAGTAAGCCTGCTCAAACTCCTACGAATCCAATCAGTAACACTACCGTACAGTCCGGTCTCTTTAGTTTTCTATGTCACATATCACAGCTTGGGAGTAGTATAACGTCAGACCCCCAATAGCCTGATAAGTCATGCCGATGCAAGGTCCATAACGGTTTGAGAAACTATTAATAACACTTATCAGTAGATCTCAGCCACCATGGCAAGGGATTTCCTGTTATGGCCAATCGAGCATAGCGCAACATCAACTCCCAATACCAGAAGAGACGAATCCCCTCCTATCGCTCATTTCCTCCTTGTGACTCGGGACTGTACCCAAAAACCACCATTTTGCACGATCTCTTAACTGCGGTAAGGTGGAAATCAAAGCACAATGGGAGTTACACAAGACTCTATGACGATCTCGGGTCGACAGACTAACCTGTACCAGTGTCACCAGAGAACTTCGATCTGACGATAAGTATAATGCCATCTAGGAGTTCTCGGCGAGTCCGATCAGTGTACCCAGTCTCCACTGAGCACCCGTATACCTTCTCTGATGTCAAACACTAATGGATATGGGATCATCCATCGCCCATCATATAGGTCGAGAAGCGCATACACTAGTCTACTCTGGAGTATCGATGCCCTGTCTCGATACTCCAACGACTAGGAACTTTTATAGGGAGTACTTGTGGACTACACTTGGCCCCACTAGTATGATCTCATCATAGTAATATCAAAGCCGGCTTAAACCAAAGCCGGCTAGTAATATCCGTTCGATCCTGATCCGTGCAATACCGCACGTATCTGATCGAACCCTGCCATATATCCATACGGCCTATAGTACAAACTGTCCGATCCTGATCCGTGCAATACCGCACGTATCTGATCGGACCTTGCCATATCTCCATACGGCCTCTACAGCTTTTCGCCCGAAAGCTTGAGTAACTGAATGTGGGGGATTCTAAAGACTCGTCAACACCTTGGTTTTGGATTTAACCACTAGCACGTCAGAGGTATAAGCCAATACGTAACGGGCTACTAGGTATTGACCAAAAGGGACGTCGATGAGCGAACTCATCCTGACACCCTACTGAGCCTGTCAGTGACAATATCCGTACAGTCCGGTCCGTTCGTCTATGAGCATCGCATGGCGGGCCTAGGGGGTTGGTAAAAGTCAGACCCCTAAAAGCGGTACAAGTCGTGTCGGAGTGTAGCCCAGAACACCCTGAGATACTACTGGAATACCTACCAGTAAATCTCCTTGCCTCGGCCGAGGGCTTTGTGTAATGGCTCTCCTAGACACAGCGCGACCTCACCCTCAATACCGGGAGAGACGAACCCCTGAAGATACGCTCACAGCCTCCATGTGGCTCGGGACTGTACCCAACTAAAACCTGTTTGCACGTCTCCTTTGAGCATGGTAGGGTAGTAATCAAAGTACAGTGGGAACTCACACGAGACAAATGACGATCCCCAGGTCGATGAACTAACCTGTACACATGTCACCAGGGAACGGTCATCTGACGTCTAGTATATAACCAACTAGCATGTTCCCGGCGAGTACTGTCCGGTGTACTCATAACCCAATGAGCACCTGTATACATCTTAGGTGATCCAACTGACACCAGTGGCTTGTGAGACCGGCCACCGCCCCTCGTCGGGGTCTCGACTGTATACACTAGTCTACTCTGGAGTATCGATGCCCTGTCTCGAAACTCTCACGACTAGGGACCTTCTAAGAATATGCTTATAGACTGCCAGCTCCCACGTATATGATCGCCCTCATACTGCTGGTGGTCAAGCAAGAATCCTAGGGGCTCTACCAACGTGTAATAGCGACCTGTAAGGTCACCTAAAGCAGTACACGATGATAAAGGTAAACCGGATAGCATACTATCATCTCGAGTAAGACTGTCTTACTAGGACAGGTCCTCCCTCAATCATTGCAATCACGTGCCTGTGATCCAATAATTGACTCTGAGGGCACTATCTCCAACAATCTCCCACTTGCACTCAAGGCTAATTATTGCGATGTCGCATACTCACAGCTCGTGTGATACCGAACACCCAACTCCTCTACTAGTCAGTCTCACAAAGCTCGCTTGCGAAACTATTGCGTTCGAGGAATAGCCTCCGTGGGTGGATCCGCTTTGATGTTTCTTTCTATGTCTCTCTATATCTCATGTTCGCGGAGAAAGCCATCTCCCGAAATGAGCAATACCTGTCTTAGAATGTCTGGATGTCTGATGGGACCTAGCTCATAAATGAACTCCAAATCCAAACTTCTTAGACTGTATCGTCAACTGAACTTAATCAGTATCCTGCGCCATGCCTCCCTCAGTATTGCCTTGGACCACCTGTCCAAAATACTGCCCCCTCATCAGAAGGAAAAACTATAACTCTGACAACCTCCTTGTCGTCCATGTCACCTTGGAAGCCTGGAATGATAACTGTCTCCCGAATGAGGCTACCATTATCATTTCCCTAGAATATCTACTTATGTTCTAAAGCTGCTCCCGACTGTTTCTCCAGGATTGGATCAATATCAACTTATTGCATCTAGTGCAAGAACAACATCTGGTGTGGTACTTGACATCTCATGATTGACTCAATTGCCTGAGCAAGTGATCTGCCAATCATGCACGTCCCTCTCCCCTTTAGTCTGTAAAACACCTTTAGAAAGGGTGACTCCATCTTCTGCAGGTAGACTACCGTGCATGGAGTCGTCCATTCTAAATACCCTTAGAATGCTGTCTAAGTACCCAGATTGGGAGACTACCCAAATCTAGATCTAAAACCATAGATCTAATAACCAGAATGTCTGATATAATGTCCAAATCCCATGTGGAGAAACCACTGTGTGACGACCAAAGTATAACCGATCGTAGTATAGGAATATCACTTCCTACTCTGTGTATGTCATCCAAACACCAGGACATCACACCCTACTACCTTCTCAACAGATCCATCCCCTATTCTGATGAAGTCAAACCTATGACTGTCACGTCAGAAATAGATGATCTATCTCCGCTATATCTGCTTTAGTCTATAAATAGACATAAGCTACCTGTCCACCAATGCTTCCGCTGCTCCCACTGACTACGACAACCCTCTGGCAGAGTCATATACACGTACACTTCTGAAGCGAGTTCAGAACGACGCTATACTCATCCTCCTGCCGGGTCTCACAGTCTGGAACAACAGCAATGGCAAGTGTGGGTAAACAAGAACTTCCTTGTCACCGTCCTTGAGGCTACCGGAGTATCTCTCGGGTGCCTGAAGTTACCCACCTTATCTGCGGAGTGGCCAATGGAATGTCAAACCAGATTGAATCTTTAGGTTCTTATGAAATCTTTAGTAATCGTTTGTGGTTCTGGAATCACTTCCAGTTCTACCATACTCCCACTACTGTTTTCTGAAAAAAAAATCCATTTTTATTAAAACTGTGGCGAGTCTAGAACAATATTGCTATTGTTCATCCAGATGGTAGAAAGTCAACCCTCGTCATAGCCTGGGTCAACCCACAAACAGCCATTACAGAAACGTGACTTGAGTTGTCCAGTGTCTGGTTTTAATCATAAACCGGACAACTCCCCGTACCTTAACATCGTTAAGATATGAACTGTTCTATATCCAATATAGAACGAGAGACACTGATTTAATTGAACCAGATTCAAATCATGCAACTGTCTCCAGCGTATGTCAACTAAATGGAAGGAGGCCGATCAGCGTTACTCAACTTAGGAATGCTTCCAATCATGAGTAACCTGAAAGAGAAGCAAGATCTCTTTATCATTACTATCAACTGAATACCATGCACAAGTGTCTACATCTTTGATTTCTTTGAAGAATCCCGATACTTGCTATACCTTGTTCTCTATTCTATTCAAATACCTATAACTTCTCAAAATTCGGACCCTGTGTTTCCACGAAACATCTGTCTAAAAACTAGAGAAGTCATAAGTGAACCGAATATAGTACGAGGACCAACCCCTCTGTCCTGATGGACCCTGGACAACATACAACACTCTGTATAAGTCCCTTGAGTCCGATAACTCATTCACTGTGTGTCGTAGGTTGAAAACTGTACTTATGGTTAAGAAGAATTACACCGCTGTTTAATGCTCCTTACCTAACCATCCACTGATGTAGGTAAATGTCGTAGACATAATTTCAAAAAGGTATATCTCACTCTATGAAAATAGACGTACAGATATATCGATTTGAAATTGGTGCATAACAGAGGATATTCAAAACCAAATATTTGCCGACCGGCAAACAGCCCAGGTGATTTCCTCAAATATCACCGATTACAACGAATTCCGATATAATGAGGATGATCACCCAATTCCCAATAACCTACTCCCACTCATCATCTGTAAAACCATACAGATGTGAGAATCGTACCTGGTAAATACATACCCTGGAGTAAGTATCTAATCGGGAAATCAGTTTTCCTTTAACAATACACGGTGAAACTGAAACATTGAAATGTTTCGATGGGGTATCCCGGTATTCCTAGTAATGCCTCTTCCAGTGTCCAGATTCACAACTGTAACCGTATAATTCTTTGCCACCTCTCCAAATCCCTTTTATATGTCTTTAGTCATTACCTTCTGCACACCCCTTTAGGCCAAATGGTTTTCTTCCTTCCCTACCGTTCGGCACCAGCCTATGGTTTGGAAGAAGATTATACAATAAGCATAATGGGTATACTGTCCTAATCCTAGGAACACTCATAATGAGAGAAGGTGAAGATAAAAGACAATCGAATAAACCTTATTCCTATTTCTCCTGGACCAGAATCCATCCCCGAACTGGAACAAGTTCCTTTCGAGTTCGTATATAACCATACGATGGAGTATCCAATAAACTGTGGATCTTCGTAGTGATACAGAGTGTCCTGGAGAAATACAAAGGTGATGTGGGAGTGGTAACGAAATACCTGGTTTGGTCGTGAATATCAGTCGCAATTTACTTTGCCCTCTTACTAATCCCTTGCTTTGTCTTAACTTAATACCTTCTGTACACCATCGTTAGGCTAATTGGTTTTCTTCATTCCCTACCGTTCGGCACCAGCCTATGGTTTGGAAGAAGACTATCCAATTTGCGTAATAAGTGTACTACTCCTAAACCAAGGAGTACTCGCAACCTGAGAGAAGGTAAAAGGAAAAGACAACTGAATAGTCCTATCCGTTTTTCCAGAACCGGAAACCATCCTCGAATAAATCCCTTCGAGTTCGTATATAATCATACGATGGTTTTGTCCAATGGAAGTGGACGTTCGTAGTAATACGGGGTGTCCTGGAGAAAAGGGTAAAAGTAGGAGTGGCAATGAGGTTTGCAACTCTGACAATCCAAAAGCCAGTGTTAAAGAAGGTTCGGTCAACTCAGTCACTGAGTCATAGTCTTAGGGTCGGGTCAATGGTCACTGCCGAAAAGAGAGAGAAAAGAAACACTCAGCGTGCATTCTAACCTAGATCAGAATGGTTACCAATTTATCTAATCTGGAAACCTCCCACTGTACCTCAAATTCTCCTCCAAACCAAAAAGAAGAATTAGTCGGGATCACCCGAGGAGTAAACTAACTCATCAGTGGGAATCGGGATCCAACTATCATCGCATGATAACGTGACGGAATCCACTCACGCTATCACACTCCAGAAGGTATGCGTATATCTGGCAAGTTTCAGTTCTTTTGAAACTCCCGATATGATTTCTGCCCTATCCTCTTATGACCTTGGCGTGAGGTCAAAATATCATAAGTCACATGTCAAGTTCTGCCCATCATTATCCAGGTTAATTTGAATCCACCCGTACATACCCTTGACGTAGGCCAAAATAGTAGTACGACTGTCCCAAACCAACGCATCTATCTATGCAACAGCTAAATACCTGGCAGCTACCAAACACTATGCCTTGGCGTGAGGTCAAAATACATAGCTTGAATACTACCGAATATTTAACTGAAATGATGGAGGGCTACGAATGGTTTCTGGCGAAAACCTTTAACGTAATGAACTTGATATCGTTGAAGGGACTGATAGCTCTTAAAAATATAGTGACGAAAACCATTGCTAAAGAGGTCACTCCCGGTGAAGGGATCTCGGCTCTTTCCCCGTAGAATGAGGTGCAGGATATTCCAACTGAATACAACGGTGCAAAGCAAAAGTAATCGGCTATAGTGAAGTTATTGCCCTGACGCAAACTTCTGTCCAAGGGGTCACTCCCGGTGAAGGGATCTCGGCCCTTGCCTCGTCGACTGAGGAGCAGGATATTCTAACTGAATACCACGATGCAAAACAAAAGTGAACGTCCTTGCAATAACAGCTTTTTGAAAAGTGTTCCAACAACATCAGATTAGGTTTGTTTTGACTTGCATTGATCCAAATCAACGCAGTCCCATCAATAGATCACACCACAAAGAACGAAAATATACTGATGTACGTATATGCCATTCGCATTCGCCACTGGGTCCCGTCATTACCCGTTAGGTTAGCTAACTAACGACAGAGCGGGGACTGGACTAGCGCGGATGCAAAACATATACAACATCTACTAATATATATACCAATATATTATATTCGCTCAAGGCGTGATAAAATGCAACATCATAGAAATGTACAGCATCACAGAATAATACAGATATCTGGGATCCCCGGGTTTCACAGAGCCACTACTGAAACCCGACGTTCCCCTGGTCGTGTGGATAGCCTGTGCAATGAAATCCTAGACCCCTATGGGCGCGGCAAGTTACCCGCCAAAACATGAAGCGAGGCAGCCCCCTTCAGCAACGTGAATGGACCACCCAGCACTTCACGGAATCCGGTAACTTGGGCACCCCTCCTGGGTCAACCTATACCCCCTACGAGTGCGGCGAATAGCCTGCCAATTCTAGAGTGATAGGTTGACCCCATTTTCTGAGCCCAAAATTAATATTCCAGAAACCCCATTTTCACCCCAGAAGCCCACTGGAAAAATTCGACACAGTGATCCTTCCATACTGCGGCGGAACCGCGGCGCCAAGTGGGGTTTGGCCGCGGTTCCGCGCTCTCCCTGAAACATCAATCTTTCGAATTTCTCCAGAATTCTTAGGACTTCTAGTACATCAATTTTCTACAACCTGAAAAAAATTTCGAGCCAGAAAAAATTCGACAGAAAACTGATGTGAAGAAAACGCGGGTTTTTGGAATTTTGGTCGATCGGAAATGTAAAACACATTAGACCAAGCTAGACTATGTTAATGGCGAGGCTCTGATACCACTGTAAGTGCACAGCGGCGCCCCGGCCTCCATCCCAAGGCCAAAATGCGGAAGCGGTGATATACTTAAATTTTCATGAACTGGCACCACCGCGCACTAATACCCGGATCGAACCATTAACTAGTCCTAGCAAACTACAAGATAGGGAATAGAGATATACCGACTGATCCGAGTCCTCCGGTCTTCTCGTCGTCGTCCCGATCTCCCGCGGAATGTCCTGTTTCCACCTTGTCGCCGAAAGTGCACCACATCGCCTATATCTTTTACGGGCTCCCACCTCAATGCCGAGGCAACTCGGGCACGAAGCTGGCTAGTCGACGTGCCCAAGGTTTGCTGTAGAATGTAGTGCAGAACCTTGTGTCTCATTTGGGGTTGTAGGAGGTGCCATTTTGGTGGAGGAATGATACAAGAACTATGTGGAGGAACTTGGGGACTTTTGAAGCATCAAAAGAACAACCAATCCCACACAATAAAAATGGGCAGCCCCAAAGGAGCATGGCCGCCCACAAGGATGAAGGGGGGGGGGTGAGAATGAGAGTGAATGCAAAAGAAAATGAGAGACCCTCATAATCCAAGAGAGAGAGAGAGAAAAGGTGTGATGATTATCAAGAATCATCACAACCAAAACCATACTCCACCATCATAATCCATTACCATCACCATGACAAAAGATGAGCAATCATGAATCATCATGATCCTAGAAGTCAATGGAGGCTAAGTCATCATGATACAACAAAATGCAAAGACCCCCTCCACAAATACTTATTTGCACAAATGAAAATAAGCCCTCCTCCACCAATCTTCGGCCAATGAACGATACAAAGGAAATTGGCCGAAACGGAAAGCAAACTGGCAACTCCAGAAAACTGGTCCCGTAATAATTTACAGGAAAATCCCGATACTGTGCATACACACCCGCATTTGTATTCCGACCGAAATACAAATGCAATGAGACAAAATCTACACTGTACTATATTAGGATCCGGCTTAAACCAAAGCCAGCTAGTAATATCCGTTCGATCCTGATCCGTGCAATACCGCACGTATCTGATCGAACCCTGCCATATATCCATATGGCCTATAGTACAAACTGTCCGATCCTGATCCGTGCAATACCGCACGTATCTGATCGGACCTTGCCATATCTCCATACGGCCTCTACAGCTTTTCGCCCGAAAGCCTGAGTAACTGAATGTGGGGGACTCTAAAGACTCGTCAACACCTTGGTTGTGGATTTAACCACTAGCACGTCAGAGGTATAAGCCAATACATAACGGGCTACCAGGTATTGACCAAAAGGGACGTCGATGAGCGAACTCATCCTGACACCCTACCGAGCCTGTCAGTGACAATATCCGTACAGTCTGGTCCGTTCGTCTATGAGCATCGCATGGCGGGCTTAGGGGGTTGGTAAAAGTCAGACCCCCAAAAGCGGTACAAGTCGTGTCGGAGTGTAGCCCAGAACGCCCTGAGATACTACTGGAATACCTACCAGTAAATCTCCTTGCCTCGGCCGAGGGCTTCGTGTAATGGCTCTCCTAGACACAGCGCGACCTCACCCCCAATACCGGGAGAGACGAACCCCTGAAGATACGCTCACTGCCTCCATGTGGCTCGGGACTGTACCCAACTAAAACCTGTTTGCACGTCTCCTTTGAGCGTGGTAGGGTAGTAATCAAAGTACAGTGGGAACTCACACGAGACAAATGACGATCCCCAGGTCGATGAACTAACCTGTACACATGTCACCAGGGAACTGCCATCTGACGTCTGGTATATGACCAACTAGCATGTTCCCGGCGAGTCATGTCCGGTGTACTCATAACCCAATGAGCACCTGTATACATCTTAGGTGATCCAACTGACACCAGTGGCTTGTGAGACCGGCCACCGCCCCTCGTCGGGGTATCGACTGTATACACTAGTCTACTCTGGAGTATCAATGCCCTGTCTCGAAACTCTTACGACTAGGGACCTTCTAAGGATATGCTTATAGACTGCCAGCTCCCACGTATATGATCGCCCTCATACTGCTGGTGGTCAAGCAAGAATCCTAGGGGCTCTACCAACGTGTAATAGCGACCTGTAAGGTCAGCTAAAGCAGTACACGATGATAAAGGTAAACCGGATAGCATACTATCATCTCGAGTAAGACAGTCCGACTAGGACAGGTCCTCCCTCAATCATTGCAATCACGTGCCTGTGATCCAATAATTGACTCTGAGGGCACTATCTCCAACACTTTAGACTACCCTGGCCCTACTAGTATGATCTGCATCATAATCCTGTTAGTCAAGTATACATCCTAAGGGCTTTATCAACAGGTGAGAGCAAGTCAGTATCGCAATACTATCCTACATGTTAAGATAAAGAGTTGCCAGAAAGCATACTATCATGTCGAGCAAGAAATTCCTATATATGTCCAAGTATCCATTGTAATATACAATCATGTACAACAATGGCCTATATGGCATACATATAACTAATAACCTCCCACTTGCACTATGGCCAGTTGTTGTAGTATCTCATACCCAACGTCCCAAAAACTCTCACGCTATGTCTGGGGTTTTAGCCTAGGTGAGTGGATCCGCCGTGTCATTCTTCGTGTCAACTCTCCTAACCTCGATCGCCCGAAGATCAACTATCTCCCTGATCAGGTGATACTGCCTAAGAATATGTATGGATCACTGATGGGACTGGGGTTCCTAGGCCAAAGCCACAGCCCCATTATCACCACAATGGTAGGAACCAAGTTCATCTCATGAACATCTATACCCAGACAATCTCTTTGGTAGCATCGTTGGCAGCGATGTATTCACCCTTTATCGTTGAGTCTGCCACAGTATTTAGCTTGGAACTCTTCCAACATACCGTCCCTCCACTGAGGGTAAAGACAAAACCCGAGACTGTCTTACAGTCAATCTTATCACTCTGGAAGCTTGAATCGGTAAAAGACTCCACTTGGAGTTCACCGTTACCAAACACCAAGAACATTTCTTTAGTGCTTCTCAAGTACTTAAGAATGTTCTTCATAGCTATCCAACGTTTCTCCCCAAGATCTAATTGATACCTACACCCTACACCTAGTGAGTATGATACATCCTATTAGATCTATCTCTATAGATCTTAATCACTGGATGTAGGAGGCATCACCCAGATCCTTTATGGAGAAACATTATGATAAGAGGAGCTTGACCGAGTGTAGCATAGGAACACCATTTCCTATCAAGAGTATGTCATCTACGTACAATACGAGGAAGACAGCCTTACTCTCTAAAACCTTCTTATATATACAAGGTTCATCTACTATTTTGATGAAGTCAAACTCTTTGACGACCACATCAAAACAGATGTTCCAACTCCGTGATGCCTGATTTAATCCGTATATTGATTTAAGAAACTTGCACACCTTTCCGCTGCTCCTACTATCTATGAAGCCCTCTGGCAGTGTCATGTACACGTTCCGTTCTAAATCACCACTTAGAAAAGCGGTCCTGACATCGATCTGCCAGCTTTCGTAGTTATGGTATGCAGCAATGGCAAGTAGGATCCGGATGGACTTAAGCATAGCCACTGGAGAAAAGTTTTCATCAAAATCCACACCTGGTTATTGACGACAACCTTTTGGAACAACTTTAGCTTTGAAAGTCTCAACTTTTCCATCTACACCAAGAATATTCTCAAGATCCACTTGCTCCCGATGGGTTTTACTCATTCAGGCGCAACTACCAAAGTCACTACTTTGTTGGAGTATATGGATTCCATCTCAGATCGCATAGTATCCAGCCATTTCACAGAGTCCCCTCTTGTGATGGCCTGCTCAATACTAGTTGGGTCATCATCTTCCATGATGCAATCCTCGCTCCCACTGTCATTGAGAGAACCGTTGTATCTCTCAGGCGGATGAGGAACCTTACTAGATCTGCGGAGAGGCTGAGGTTCATCGGGAACTATTGAATCCTCTGGTTCTACCAAATCATCAGCTGTTAGATTGTTTAGCTGAAACTCCTTCCAGTTCTACCTCTTGACCACTAATTTCTTCCATAAGAAATTCCTTTTCTAAAAAGGTGGCATGCTGAGAAACAAAACACATTTTTGTTCCTCGGTGTGGTAGAAGATATACCCTCGTGAATGTTTGGGATATCCAATAAACTTACACAGAAATGATCTTGCTTCGAGCTTGTCCAGATTTTGTGTTTTCACATATGCCGGACAACCCCGCATCTTAACATGACATGTTCTTTCTCCTTTCCATATCTCATATGGAGTGGTTGGCACAGATTTGGTGGGAACCATATTCAATAGTTCTGCAGCTGTCTCCAGTGCATAACCCCAAAAGGAAATAGGCAACTCAGGGTTACTCATCATAGAGCGCACCATATCAAATAGGGTGCGATTCCTCCGCTTCGATATACTGTTGTTATATGGTGTATACGGAGGAGTAAGCTGAGAGAGAATCCCATTCTCTTTTAAATAATCCAGGAACTCCGTGCTTAGTATCTCCTCCTTGATCAGATCGAAGGATTTTAATACTTTTACCCGTTTGGTTCTCCAGTTCGTACTTATATTTCTTGAATATCTGAAAAGTTTCAGACTTCTGTTTCAACAGGAACACATGTCCGAATCTTGAGAGATCATCGATGAATATAATGAAGTATGAGGAACCATTTCTGGCACGTGTAGATATGGGACCGCATGCATCACTATGTATCAGTCTCAAGAGTTCAATAACTCTTTCTCCGTATCCAGTAAACAGAGTTTTGATCATTTTGCCTTTGAAGCATGACTGGCAAGTATTATAAGATGTAAATTTGAACGGATTCAAATATTCATCCTTATGTAACATAGCTAGTCGCGTCGTATTGATATGACCTAATCTACAATGCCTTAAGAAGGATTTGTTTATTTCTGAGCTTTTCCTCTTATGTGTGTTCTGTACGTTGAGAACTGTAGTTTGATTTAGAACATATATGCTATTATATAACGTGCCTGATCCAATCGACTTTGATTCAGGAAAATTTTCATAGCATTATCATGTAAAACAAAATTATATCCTTATTTACTTAATAAAGAAACTGATACAATATTGCATATCAAGTTCGGTATGTAATAACATTCGTTCAGAATCAATGTATTCCCATTTGACAATAAAAGGTGATATTCGCCAACTGCTTTAGCTGTAACAATTGCACCATTCCCTACTCTGAGAGAATGATCACCTATTTCCAGTTCTCTACCTTTCTAAAGCCCATGTAACATATTACATATATGGAGTCCCGATACGGTATCTAATACCCAGGACGTAGTGTGTACTGAGAAACAGTTCTCGGTAACAAACACGCCTGAAGAAGAAGTATTAGCATGCCCATTCCTCGTTTGGGTGGCATGGGAATCTGGATATTCCCCTATTTCCTGCTCAGACTTATAACAATTTTAAGGTAGAGCGGAACTAACGTTCCCCAGGTCAGTATAACAAATAGGTTCAATCAATGCATCTATATTATTATCTTGATTAAGGCGTGACATGGTCGCTACCTGGAGAGAGAGAGAAGAAAACACTTAGCATATGCTCTTGCAATATTAGATTGGTTATTATTTTATCTAATCAGGATGGCTCCCGCTGTTTTTATCAAATCTTCCTTCAAACCCTAAAGGTAAGATTAGCCAGGATCAATTACACCTTACAAGTTCGCCAATCGTTCAGCCAGACCAGTGTCGGTACTTTGAGGAAGGTTCCTCATGCTTTCGCACGGATCTAATTAAAATAAATCTCGTTTTCCCAGAGGTATAACCCCATTGACACTTTTCTAGTCACCTACTTGATTGGCTAATTATAAAGTGCAAAACTCTCTCAGGTGTAACTCTTACTCGTAGTGGGTATCGGGATCCAACTATCTCATAGAAGGTATGCAATCTCATTACAAATTTCAACACTTGAAATTCCCGATAATGTTTTCCCCCTAACGTCCTATGACCTTGATGAAGGCTAACAAACCATAGGGCGCTAGTCAAGTTCAACCCATACATTTCATGATTGAATTAAACCCACCCGCACGACCCTTGACGAAAGCCAACAAAGTCGTACGACTACCCTAATCCAATCACATCATATGCAGCAGATAAGCACTAATCATCTACCGCATACTACGTCTTGACGAAGGCCAACAAACGTAGCACGAATACTAAATAGTACTTGTTCCCCTCCGAATGGCGGCGCACAAGACCGCGATGTCCTGACGCTGAGATTCGGGGAAGATGCTATTTGGTTTTATCCGTCCACCTCTCCGAAGATGCCAAGTTGATTTATGGCACCGTGTATCGGAGGTTTAGACGGATGCGTCCGATGTAGCAGACTTTGTCAGATTCCCCCTCGCTTGAGGGGTTTTTGATTGTGGGGACGCTCTTCCCTGCAGGCGCAAGCCCCTGCAGTTAATTACGCTACCGCATCGCGGTAACAACTTTCTCCTTCTCCAGAATTTCACTTCGTGTCGTGTGTGTTTGTTTTGTTTGTGGTTGCCCGTGGATTGTATATGGAGACTGAGTAATGCCGTCGCCCATAGGACGTGAATTAGTCCAAATCCGTATTTACTTAGATTTGGGTTTGGTGTTTTTAGTTTAAGGATGCATTAGTCGCGTTGCGGCTAAGATCAACTTAAACGTTCGTTAAGGATGCGATAGTCCTGTTTTGGACTAAGATCGACTTGAACGGGATCGTTTAGATCCGAAAGAAGAGCAATTGGCTCTATTGTTCCAGTTTAAAGACGTGGTGGTTCATGTTCCAGTTTAGGGATGTGGTGGTCCGTCATTAGTTTAGGGACGTTTCGGTCCGATATTAGTTTAAGGACGTTTCGGTCCAATATTAGTTTAGGGACGTTTCGGTCCACCATTAGTTTAGGGACGTCTCGGTCTGACATTAGTTTAAGGAAGTCTCAGTCCAATATTAGTTTAAGGACGTCTCGGTCCAATATTAGTTTAAGGACGTCTCGGTCCACGAGTTTAAGGACCCCGCAGTCCATATGGGTGTGTTGTCGTTGGGACCCGTCACCTTTTTGACGTCGTTGAGGAATTACAACGATGGATATCAAAGGAGTTCGGAGATGTACCCTTGAACCGGATATGGATTGGTTTAGGAGAGCCATTTTGCTCGGTCAATTTAATTTAAGGACTTATGGCCAAAATTGGGCTAAGTCCAGTTTCAATATTTTTTGTCTTTGGCCTGTGCTAGGGCTTTACCCCTTTTTAGTAATGCACTGCATTATTCTTGTTTTGGTCGGGCTTTGCCCTTTTCTAAATGATGCAGAGCATCTATTTTTTTGTTTGGGCTTTGCCCCCTTTTTTAAAATGTATAACATTTTTTTATTAGGCCTGTTAGGCCTTTTAATTGGGCTCTGTCCCTTTTCTTTAATAATGCAGAGCATTAAATACTCTGACAGTGCCCCACGTGGCTTGTCAGGCGCTTTGCGCTAAGAAATGAGCGCAAACTCATATGGTGGTAACACGTGTCACGCTCTGGTGAGCGCAAGCACAATAGCGTAGTGCGCTGTGCTGTTGCGCTGCTGACACGTGGTGCGCTCTGGTGAGTTGCGCCAATTCCAGAGAGCAAAGCTCTATTTCAAGAGCGCGTAGCGCAAGTAGCTGACACGCGACGCTCTCTCAAGAGCGCAACAGCGCAGTTTGGAAGTGCAAAGCACTAAGAATCTTTTAGATTCAAGAACAGGAGTGCAGAGCACTATTTGATTTCTTGATCTAATTTAGATCAAAGAAAATAAATTTTTCTTTTTTGTTTCAAGAACCAGAGGTTCATAAAAAGTGCAAAGCACTATTATTACTTATTTATATATATATATATATATATATATATATATATATATTTTATTTAAAATTATTGATCTTTTTCTTAGATCAATAATCTGTCCATAAGAGAATTTTCTCTTTTTCCTAAAGGTTTTTACCTTCTGTTGTTCTTGAGGAGTTCTCAAGAGTTCTCTTCTCTCTCTTTTTTTTAGAAGGATGCTGATGCCTTTGAATTGAGGCCTAGGGTCCTTTTTATAGTGCCCATAAATTAGTTAAATTTACTAAAGAGATCTTTCTCTGAGTGATTTGGGGAATTTTCCCCACCGTTGGATCTTTGATCCAAGGGCTTCTGTTTTACAGAAGAAAATCTTCTTGTTTTAACAAGAACAGAAAGATTTCTTTAAAATCTTAATTCAGTTTGGCGTAAATGCCCCAGCGCGTGACACGTGTCGCGCAGCGCATAGCGCAGCGCAACGGCGCTAGCGCATCTGCGCTGACACGTGTCGCGCAGCGCAACTGCGCTAGCGCAACTCATCTGCGCTGACACGTGTCGCGCAGCGCAACTGCGGCAGCATAACTTCGCTGACACGTGTCTCGCAGCGCAGCGCAGCGCATCTGCGCTGACACGTGTCGCGCAGCGCAGTGCTTGCGCAACTGAAGCGTTGCTTCAGTAAAATAGATCTTTGCTCTGATTGGGCGCGCCTTCTTAGGCGCTGCGCTGGCGTATCAGCGCCGGACACGTGGCGCGTTGCGCCCGGGATTTGAAGCGTTGCTTTAAAATTTGAATTTTGAATTTCCAACAGAGCTTTGCTCTGATTTGGGGAAACAAATGCCCCCCCACCGTTGCGCTCACGTGGCGCGCACATGAGTGCAGCGGTGGCAAGATCCCGACCCTTGGATCATAGAGGTCAGGTGAAGAGACGCAGGCGTCTATAAATGGGACCCTTGGTCCTTAAAAAAATTTCACCGTTTCAAGAATTTGAATCTCAGAGCCTTGCTCTTGCTTAAGAACTTCCAGAGCCTTGCTCTTGCTTCTTCCCAAGAACTTTAAAGTTCAGAACTCAGAATCATTCTAGGTAAAAATTTAAATTAAATTAAATTAAATTAAATTAACAGAGCCTTGCTCTTATAGATCTTTGATCTAAGAAAAACCCCTTTGGGGTTTCTTCAACAGGGCCTTGCTCTTATAGATCTTTGATCTAAAGAGAACCCCTTTGGGGTTTCTTCCACAGAGCCTTGCTCTCAAAAAATTTACAGAGATCTTGTTCCTGGGTTTTTAACCCATGAACAGAGCCCTGCTCAAAGAACAAATAGAGAACTCCTAAAAGTTTTCATGGATCTTTACGATCCCAAAAATTTTAATTCTTAGGAGTTATAATTTTTCATTACTACTACAGAGCTAGGCTCTTTTTAAGAAGTTTTATTCCTTTGAGACCAGAGTTTGACAAATGTCACTCTGTGACAGAGCTTTGCTCTAAAAAGAGGAGATTTTCTCCTTGTCTCTAGGGATTCCTCCCCCAATGAGGATATTCTGTTGGGGGTCTCTGTTATTGACTGACAGTCTCATCCAATGATGGGACTGTCTTATCAAATGATGCGCCGTCATTTTGATTTTGTGGGTCCCCTTTTGGTCCCCTACCCACTGCATTATAGTGTGATGTAGGACTTTGAAATGTGAAGCATTGGAACACTGACGATTATATTATTTTATTTTTCTACAGGGAACATGTCTGAAGATTTGTCTTTCCCTTTCGTTCGTTCAGAAGGAGGGTTCCCACATTCGCCAGTGGACCGGGTGGTGTTTGCTCTGATCAAAGATCACGATCCCGAATGCAAGAGACTTCACTTATGGGGAAGGTGGTACAGCCAGATTATCCAAGGCCGTCGCAGCTTTAGCTCCGCCTCACCCTCCGAGCCCATAGTTACGATCCCTTATGCGGACAAGCCCCCGGTGGAGTATGCCGTGGAGGTTAAAAATTGGAATTCCGACGACCTCCTCCAGCCCGCAATCGGTGCCATTCCGGTGCAGCCGCCGCCGGCTATAGATATCTTGGGGAAGCGAATCTGTCAGGGTGAAGCACGCCCTTGGGGACAAGCGTACAATATTGGACTGACTCCGCGACCGCTTGCCGGATATCTGCCATGGGCCCGGTACATCTTAGCGGCGAAAAGGGCTCACTTGACGAGGATCGGTTTATACTCGGCCGTCTATGTTTCACTTTTCGAGTATCCCTCTCCTCCGACGTGGTGGATAAAGGCCTTCATCGAACAATGGAACATTCCCACTCACACCTTCTTGATAGCGGATAGGGAAGTCTCCATTTCTTTAGAGGAATTTGCTGAGATTTCAGGTTTACCAGTGAGGGGGGAGCACTACGAAGAGCTGCTTCCTCCTGACGAGTACGTCTTTGCCACCAAGCAGCTTGTGTTTGACTTAACTCCGAAAAATGCCATTCAGCATCAGCACCCGGGCTTGGTGAAGGTGTTGGAGATCTATGAGGAACTCCATTTGGAATCAGGAGACCGGGGTGTTAGTTTCGTGGATTTCATCGCTCGCTTTATCCGCCCAGAGTTCCTATCAGAGCAGGGCGAGAAGTTTGCTCAGCTTGCTGACCCCTTTGGTTTCGGCTTGGACCGCCGACCTTCATCGGAAAATGAGCAGCGGGATTTTTATCTCCCCGGCGCTGCCAGCGTCCCTTTCTCAGAGATCGTCGTTCCTGGCATGGACGAGGAGACTTTTTTTATAGGGTTCTTGGGTCTATGGCTATGCAGCTTCGCGCTTCCCATGCACCCACGCCTCATGCGGTCCTCTGTCTTTTACCCGGCGCATCGAATGGCGGCTGGTTTGCAGCTATCGGTAGGGATTGCCGGGCTGGCTTACCTTTATAATGGACTTAGCGTAGCGGCGGACGCTAATGAGCCTGGGGTACAGCCTGCTAACTTTTCGATGCACTATTTCACTTCTTGGATGGAGCTGCATGTGCGAGGGGTGTTTGGTGCTCATAAGACTCCTCCGTTCTTTGAGAAATTCAAACTCCCAAGAATCATGCGGCTGGTCGGGGCTTCAATTGTAGTTGCACCTCCGCGGGAGTCTAGGGGACTGCTCCTGCGTTCACATCTAGTCGGAGCGAAGACCTCTTTTGTGGATAAGGTCATCACCATAGGTTCCGAGACCACTAAGTCAGTGGTGTCGCTGCGTGATGACTTTAAGGGCGGTGCTTCTGTACTGAAGGCTCGGGAAATCCTCCACCTTTACTCCATTCGGCCGGGCTACCTAGTATTCAGGAAGAATGAGACGGCTCTCTTTATGAGGTATAACCCGCATCGATTTGCCCGACAATCAAGTTACAATCAAGGGATCTCGTTGGAAGCCTTTCTGGAAACACCCGCGGTCGGCCCAGAGGGGGTAAGGAATGCGATGCATCATTTCATCCGGCTCAATACAGGCTCCTATTTTTTTATCAGTGAGCCCAGCTGTGCCCCTAAAATAATCCATCCGTATGTAGCCTGGTATGCGCATGCTATGGGTCCAATCATCTTAATGGAGAAACGCCTGCTGGTCGACCGTAGGGCTGCGCCTCCTGGCGGTGATCGTAAGGCTCCCTTGCAGCCCAGGATCCAGGTCATCCCCCCGATAAAAGATGCCGGAGCTGACCGACCACGCGTGTTGGCCCCCCCCGCATGGATTGCCATTGCCCACTACGGTGGATGTACCGCCGGCGCCCCGTGCTCCCACGAAGATGGTTAATGTGGTATCACCAGGGTCTGGCGGAGGGGCAGAGATCGGGACTCGCCGCCCTAAAGTGACTGCCAAGCGCAAATCCACTCCGGGTGGATCTAAAGCTGGTGGACAGAAGAAGAAGAAGTCCACCCTATCCCTCGACGCGATCCTTAACTTAGAGCCTGCGGCTCCTCCTGCCGAGGCCATATGTGAGTATGGCAGCAATGAGGGCTTTGTGGTGGACCCTGAGGACACCAATTTAGCTGCCGCCATTGCAGCTTCGGAGCGATCGGCGAGGCTTGAAGCGATGTTAAGAAAACTCGCTGAGTCCGGTAATCATCAGACGCTTTATTTGTCATTTTACTGCATTTTTTTATTACTATCTTTAGCTAATATTTGCTTCGTTCTCAACAGGCATTTCTACTGAAGAGGCCATTGCTGCCTCTTTGAAGACCTTCCAGGAGGAGGAGAAGAAGCGTGTCCCAGCAGGCGCTGGTATGTCCTACCCTTTTCCCTTTCGTAATGAAAGTTTGTCATCTTCTCTGATGGTCAACCTAACCTTCTTTTGTTTCTTTGCAGAGGTTATATCAGTTGACGCGGGGATCCTTCCTGAGCCTGTTACTGAAGTCCCAGCTTCATCGAAGTTGCCACAAGAGCCCTGGCTTGACAAGACGATGAGGGATGCCTTGAAGAATCTAGAGGCATCCCTATATACGGATGAGGAAGCCTCACTCAGGGAAGCTCTAGTGGCATCCGTCTCAACGGCTCGGGAGGAGCGGAAGCGGTTGAGGCGTGCAGCAAAGGCACGTAGAGCTGCTTTGGCTGCGGGAGCGGGTCCCAGTACCATTCCTCGCGCTGACACTCCTTCCGAAGCAGAGGCGAGCAGAGCTGCTTTGGCTACGGGAGCGGGCCCTAGCACTATTCCTCGTGCCGACACTCCTTCTGAAGAGGCCCCTGCCGCCCTGTCTACTGCTCATAAGCAAGTGGCGCACGTGGCTCGGAGTGCGAACGATAAGTCCTCTTCAGGTAACACTTCTTCCAGAACCTTGTTGTAAGAATTATCTAGCCATTGGCTCATACGCGTTCCATCTTTCAGGGCCAAGCCCGACTGAGGGAGAGGCGGAGACCGTTGGACCCCAGGAAACGGCGGAAGCGGCGCCTGCCGAACCTGCGCCGACGGTGGGGCGCGTCATTGGGGCCACGGGATCTGATACAGAGGTTGAAGAGTCCGCCGCCGAGAGGGTCATTGATACCGCTCCTGACGTGGCGGTAGATGAGATGATTGTCTTAAACGAGGCGAAGGCGGTAGAAGGCGAAGCGCTCGAGGCTGGAGACCTCGCGGTGACGGTGGATGAGACAACCGTGACCGCAGGATCCGTAGGAGTAGCGGCTGAGGTCGCCACGATTCCTGAGGACGAGCCAGCTGCTCTTTCTCAGGAATCTGGCAATGTTCCAATCATGACCCTCTCCGCCTATATTCCCCCGCCTTCTCCAGGGCCTGCAAGTGTAACAACGGTCCCTATTGAGTCGGGTGATGAGGCTACGGGTGGTGGCCTGATGTCAATAGAGGAAGGAATTGCCTCAGTATCGGCTGGCAGTTCGTCGGGTAAGTTTCGGGTTACTATCGTTTCCCCCCTTTTTTATATATCTTGCGATCTCTTCTAACAAGCTTGTCTTTGCAGGTGCGGCCAGTGCCGACGCTCCATTGATTGTAGGAGCACCGTCAACTACTGCTTTGGCGGTGGTCACTTCCCCGTCTTCCCTCGTGCCATCGCGGATGTTGGAAGGTATGGATTTGCGACTCACAAGTTAATCTTTTAAACGTGTAGTTCATGGACTAACGCCATACCACCGCATCTTTTCAGGAGTGCTCTTTGATCATCTATATCAAGTGTTGCTCCCACACTTCTCCTTCCCATCCGAACTTGCTTCTCCTTCTAGTGGCGCTGGTGAGTGTACGTTCACTACAACATCTTAGTTCATCCCCTTTTTTCTAGCAATTGAATGATTTCTGACTTTTCCTTTTCTTTATTGCAGTGCCGCAAATCGAAGGAGGGGATGCAAGACCTGCCGCGCTACCGGCCCTTCCGGCTTTGCCGTCTGTTGCCGCTGGTATAGCAAATCCCCTTTTTTGGTAACCCTTAAACATCTCTTGAACCATCGTTTAACCATGTTTTGTTTTGCAGCTATTGTTCCGGCTCCGGTCCCTTTTGAGTCTCGCGTCCTTGCACCGGCAGGCCCTTTCTTGAAACGCCCGTCTTCAAAGGGTGCTGTGATGAGTTTGGGCATGCTGAGCGGGTACATCGAAGAGCTCAACATGGATGCTCTCCCTTCTGCCGTAGATTTCGCTGTGGAGGTTAATCCAATGTTGGCGGCGCTCGTAAATTTTCATAACGAAGGCGTCGTCGGATCTTGGGTTAATCATTGCAGGGAGATCGAGGCCTGTCTATACCGGCTGGAGTCGACGCGCCCTTCTCCCGAAGTTTTGGCTCTGAGCACCCAACGCACAACTTGGCTCGAGCAAAGCACTTCGCACTCCCGCCACTTGGAGCAAGAAGCAGCTTTAAGACTAAGGGAATGCCAAAAGACCTCGAACGAAACGGCCCATCTGCGCGCTGAGGTTGAGGCAAATGCTGCCCAAGTGAAGACTATCTTTGAGGGTCTCTTGGAGCGCATCTCCCATGGGATAAACTTGAAGCGGAAGCTTGACGTAGCTGAGCGCAATATCCCAAGTCGGGAAGCTACCTATCAGGTCGTCAGGGAGCAGCTTGCGTCGGTCTTGCAGCAACGAGCCCAAGTGGAGGCAGAGCTGGCGGTGGTAGCCGATCAAGAGAAGGCATAGAAGGACATATGCGAGCAATTGCTACATCTATGCAAGACGCTTCCTTCCCAATAATTCTCCTTGTATCATTTGTCTTTGTAAAGTATATGTATATATTTTTTATTCTTTAGCACAATGTATCCTGTACTCGATCAATATTTATGAATAAAAGATGCACATTTTTGTAACGTCTTGTGTCATTTCTCCGTCTTTTCTTTCTTTTATTATCAGTATGCCACCTTAGTAACCATGATTGACGGATGATTAGGATGAGTATCCCTGACCTTCTTAAGAAATAGCGATGGCTTAGGCCGCAGGTTCAGATCTGTTGCCTAAGACTTTTCAACTCTATAAGCCGTGAGGGTCTCATAGAGACTTTTCTCCCTACGGATCGAGAGGATCTCGTAGGTGGATTTTCTCCTTAGGAATCGTGAGGATTCCTAAGTGTAGTTTTCTCTCATAGGTCGTAAGGATCCTATAAGAGAATTTTTCCCTCTTACGAGTTGAGAGGACCCGTAAGTGGTTGTTTCCCTCTTTATCGAATCTCGACTTTGGAGAGTGAGACCCGTGTATAGTATACAAGATACCATTTTAGATCGACTTGTAGGGTCTCATCATTCAGGAAGTAAGTTTTCCCACCTCTGCTGCCTGAGGCTTCATCTTGCAAATTGAGAAGCAAATTCGATTTATTAGAGAAATCCCTTTTCTGAATGATCTGGGGGAATTTCCCCTGACCGTCGGATCTTTGATCCAAGGGCTTCTGTTTCACAGAAGCAAATCTTTTTATTTTAAGAAAAGTAGGAACGATTTCTCCAGAATTTTTAATTTTGTTTAGCGCGAATGTTTCAGAGTATGACACGTGTCGCACAGCGCACAGTGCAGCACAACTGTGTTAGCGCCTCTGCGCTGTGTGGTGTAGCGCACGGCGCAGCGCAGCCGAAGCGTTGCTTCCTTTAATTTTGAAAAGGAGCCTCGCTCTGATTGGGTGCGCTGCTTTGGGCGTTGCGCTGATGCGTTTACGTCCACCACGTGGCCCGTTGCGCAGCGCAAACAATCTGAAGCGTTGCTTCATTAAATTAATTTTTAAGACAGAGCTTTGCTCTGACTGGGGGAAGACGAAGCGTTGCTTCTCCTCTCACTTCGGGATTTGAACAAAAGTTCACTCCGATTAGGGTGAACCGCCGTGAAGACTTTTGGAAGTCGAAGAGGCATTTGATGCCTATAAATAGGACCTTTGGTCCCTTCCAGATACCTATCATCTTCCAGATTTCCATTTTAGAAGACTTCGGAGCTTTCTCCTTGCCTTTAAGAACTCCGTTGCTTTGTTTCTCCTTTTTTTTTAAAAAGTTTTTAGAAAAAACTTCTTTAGGTAGAATCGATTAATCAGCAGAGCTTTCGTTTGGGAGATTTCATCCTTGAACATAGTCTTGCTCCTTAGGAATTTAATCCCCTATGTATGTTGTTGCTTTTCTATTGCTGATCTTCCTGTAATATTTTCTCCAGGTATAATGGCGGCGGTGCATCTATACAGTCTGCACGAGTTCATTACCTACGACGATATCCGCGCCCAGGGTCGTCAAAAAAACCAGGAGTTTACGGACGCTGAATGTGCGGAAGTCATGGGTCGTCTGAATGCAAGCGGGGGTTGGTTGTTGCCTCGTCGTTCGGCCCTTCTGAAAGTCGTGTTGGGAGCCATATGGAGAGCACTTCCGGATCTTCATGAGGCCTTACCGCTTAACGTACTGGATGATGCCGAAGACAAGGTGCATTCAGTGTACCTGACAGGGTTGATCTCAAAGAAACGGCGGAACAGCCTCGTTGACATCCTACACTAAGTCTTCCAGCAGACGACGATAATTGCCGCTTATCGAAGGCCAGGGGGGCTTGCCGATGATATTGACACAGAGGAGCACGAAAGACTGCGCATAAGAATAATTAGAAAGGCCAGACGAACTCTGGATGGCCTTACTTTCGATTTCCTCAATCCGTGCCCCGGATCTGAGGTTATTCCATTGTAATAATTTGAATAATGTTTTTTTTATTCATCTTTCTTATGATTGTAAAAAGGAATTTTCTAGCAGTATGAATGGAAACTTTTCGGCTTGTCTTATTTCTCGTCCTGAGTCTTCTGCCCATGCATAAATGAGTGCGTCACGCACACCAGATCAAATGTAGACCGGATATTCTTTCTGTCATCTTTTTTTTTTAATTGTCAGCAGGCTGTCTTAATAACCATGGTTGATGGATATCCAAAACGAGTATTCTGACTTCCTTAAGAAATAGCGATGACTTAGGCCGCAGGTTCAGGTCTACTGCCTAAGACTTTTCAACTCTATGAGCCGTGAGGGTCCCATAGATGCTTTTCTCCCTACGGGTCGAGAGGATCCCATAGGTGGATTTTCTCCTTAGGAATCGTGAGGATTCCTAAGTGTGGTTTTCTCTCATAAGTCGTAAGGATCCTATAAGAGAATTTTTCCCTCTTACGAGTCGAGCGGATTCGTAAGCGGTTGTTTCCCTCCTCGTCGAAACTCGACTTTGGAGAGTGAGACCCGTGGATAGTATGCAAGAGACCATTTTGGATTGACTTGCAGGGCCCCATTGTTTAGGAAGCAAGTTTTTTAATCCTTGCTGCCCGAGACTTTATCTTGCAACGTGGAGCGAAACGGGAATTCTTTCACGGAGACTGTGGTGGCTCTGTGAGTTGATGCGGGTTGGGAGGCTCTCGTCACGGAGTATTTGTATCCGTGAGTCGAGGAGTTTGCTAGGGATTATTTGTTTCCCAAGCGCCAAGGATTATTTGTTTCCTTGGGGTTTGAAACGAGTCTAGGATTCTTACGGAGGCACTGGTGGCTCTGTGGGTCGACGCGGATCAGAAGGCTCTCGTCAAGAGTGTTTGTATCCGTGAGTCGAGGAATTTTGCTAAGGATTATTTGTTTCCTGGGGGTTTGAAACGAGTCGAGGATTCCTACGGAGGCACTGGTGGCTCTGCGGGTCGACGCGGATCAGAAGGCTCTCGTCAAGGAGTGTTTGTATCCGTGAGTCGAGGAATTTTGCTAGGGATTATTTGTTTCCCAAGCGCCAAGGATTATTTGTTTCCTTGGGGTTTGAAACGAGTCGAGGATTCCTACGGAGGCACTGGTGGCTCTGCGGGTCGACGCGGATCAGAAGGCTCTCGTCAAGAAGTGTTTGTATCCGTGAGTCGAGGAATTTTGCTAGGGATTATTTGTTTCCCAAGCGCCAAGGATTATTTGTTTCCTTGGGGTTTGAAACGAGTCGAGGATTCCTACGGAGGCACTGGTGGCTCTGCGGGTCGACGCGGATCAGAAGGCTCTCATCAAGGAGTGTTTGTATCCGTGAGTCGAGGAATTTTGCTAGGGATTATTTGTTTCCCAAGCGCCAAGGATTATTTGTTTCCTTGGGGTTTGAAACGAGTCGAGGATTCCTACGGAGGCACTGGTGGCTCTGCGGGTCGACGCGGATCAGGAGGCTCTCGTCAAGGAGTGTTTGTATCCGTGAGTCGAGGAATTTTGCTGAAGTCACTGGCTTCTTCGGTTGAAATGAACCGTTGAGGTTTGGGGTTCGTCGTCCGACGGAATCCGCTGGGAAAGTGTGGTTCATTCTTTGTTTACGCCCTTGGATTGTATACAGGGATTGATGTGATCGTAACTGTAGGGCCAAAGTTTTATAATTTCTTCTTTTTATTTTATTTTATTTCCGCGATGCTCTATCATTTCAGCTTTTATATCGCGAAGCTCGCGATTGCCCAATCATTTCGGCTATTTTTTCGCGGTGCCCAATCATTTCGGCTATTTATTTTATTTTCTACTCGTTGCTTTTTATTACGAGTTGCCCAATCATTTCGGCTATTTTGCATGCATACATTTTACTTGCTGCTTTTTATTGCAAGTTGCCCCATCATTTCGGCTATTTTGCATGCATGTGCGGCCTACTGGCTTTTCGCCGTAAACCTGAAATTAGACACCGATTTCGGCATCAGCACCGCTACAACTGGGATATTGCCAAGAGCGAATCATCATTTGCCTCTGTCGTTGTCGAACAAAGGAGGCTTAGCGACCAGGGTTAGGGTTCCGTCGACTAAGGCTTTTGACTTCATGAGCCGTAAGGGTCTCATAAAGGTATTTCTCCCTACAAGTCGTGAGGATCTTGTAGGTGTATTTTCTCCTTAGGAATCGTGAGGGTTCCTAAGTGTTTCGTTCCTCTGTAAGTCGTAAGGATCCTACAGGAGGGTTTTCTCCTCATAAATCAAGGGGATTTATAAGGGTTGTTTACCATGCGAACGTATTCCCAGTCATGGATGGGACTTAGTTAGGGAAATGTTTATTCGCGCCCGTGGATTGTATACAAGGGTCAATACTGAGCCACTTGTAGGGCAATATTGGAAGTTTGTGGGGGTTTGCTTAAGCGCAGGTTTAGGTCTCTGTGACTTAAGACTTTCAAATCTTATGAGCCGTGAGGGTCCCATAAGAGAGATCTCCTTACGAGTCGTGAGGATCTCGCAAGTGTATTTTCTCCTTAGGAATCGTGGGGATCCCTAAGTGTGTTGCTCCTTTGTGAGTCGTAAGGATCTCACGTAGGTGGTTTCTCCTTACAAGGTCGAGAGGACTCTATAAGGGTTCTTTAACGAAGTTGCGCCCTTTCGGGTTTTCACAAACATTCGCTAGTAGTCGTGCTGTTTTTACTCACGGAGCCCTTTCGGGTTTTCATCCGTGCCCTTTTTGCTTATGGACATACCATTTTTTTTTTTTCTTTTTCTCCTTTCTTCTCTTTTTCTTTTACGAGGTCGCGGCCTTTCGGGTTTTCATGAATACTCGCCGGTAGCCCTGCTGTTTTTACTCACGGAGCCCTTTCGGATTTTCATCCGTGCCCTTTTTGCTTATGGACATACCGTTTTTTTTTTATTTTATATTTTATTTTTTTTTATTTATTTTTTTTATTCATCTTGTCAGCCCAAGGATGCTGCGGTATTAGTTTAAAGACGTTTCGGTCTGCTATTAGTTTAAAGACATTTCGGTCCGCTGTTAGTTTAAGGACATTTCGGTCC
This sequence comes from Agapanthus africanus, assembly GCA_030015575.1. Classification (NCBI taxonomy): domain Eukaryota; kingdom Viridiplantae; phylum Streptophyta; class Magnoliopsida; order Asparagales; family Amaryllidaceae; genus Agapanthus; species Agapanthus africanus. The sequence continues at coordinate 508,674,681 of JASDDO010000026.1, read as the reverse complement.
GTCGTTGAGAGGCTGGCTACTGCTTATAAAGCTTGAGCTTAGGAAGATAGCGAGCGGACATAGTCGTCGTCATCTACCATTGACCTAAGCTGTGACTCATTAAGCATAGTATTTCTTTAGGAAGCGACCGTTTATTGGCCCGAAAGGCCTTTCACCGTGCATGTCCATGAGTAGATAGGCCCCACCCTGGTAGACTTTATCTATGATGTACGGGCCTTCATAGTTTGGCTCGAATTTTCCTTTCTTGGCGCGATTGGGAATCATAGGCCTTTTGACCACTAACACAAGTTCGCCTTGACGGAATGTCCTTGGTCGGGTCAATCTTTCGTATGAGCATGTCATCTTTGCTTTATAAGCTTCCAGGTTCTGTTGTGCTAGGAGCCGGATTTCATCAAGGGCGTCAAGCTCTTCAAACCGATGGTGAGCATTTTCTTCGTCTGTCAGCTCGTAGTGGACTGCCACTCGTAGAGAGGGTAATTCTATCTCGAGAGGGAGTACTGCTTCCGTCCCAAATACCAACGCGTACGGCGTTGTGTTTGTGGCCGTTTTAAATGTAGTTCGATACGCCCAAAGAGCCTCTTGCAATCTTTCGTGCCAATCTCTCTTACTTCGTGACACCGTTTTCTTCATGATCTTCGTCAAGGTCTTGTTGAAGGCCTCAGCCAGACCGTTAGCTCGCGGATTATAAACTGAGGAATATCTCCAGTCTATATTATGCTGTTGCGCAAAGCGACTAATTTTATGACTTCGGTAGGCTGGCCCATTATCAGAGATGATCCTTCTCGGGGTTCCAAACCGGTATATGACATGCGTTTTGAAGAAATGGAGGATGTTCTCCGTCTTCACTTCCCTTAACGGTACCGCCTCTGCCCATTTGGAGAAGTAATCAGTCGTCGCCAAGATGAAACGATGTCCCTTGGACGATGCTGGTTCGATGAGGCCGACTATGTCAGTTCCCCACATTTCGAATGGCCAACTAGCCACTGTTGGATGCAGTGGATTGGGATGCTGATGGATGAAGTCCCGATGAATTTGGCATGAGTGACATTGCTTCGCGTATTCCAGGCAATCCTGTATCATCGTGGGCCAGTAGTAGCCCATCCGTTTTATCTTCAACTTCATCTTAGGGCCTGCTTGGTGGGAACCGCAGAGTCCGTTGTGAACTTCTTGTACGACCCTTCTCGCTTCATCAGGTCCTAGGCATCTCAGCCACAGAGAATCGAATGACCTCTTGTATAGAGTATTGTTGACGAAGGCGAAAGACAGAGCTCGTTTCACGAGCTGATGTCTTATGGACGCTTCTTCAAGCATTCGGTGGAACTTGAAGTAATCTATGAAGACTTCTCTCCAGTCTTCGGTCTTCTCACGGTCTTTTATTTGTAGGGTCGTCTGCTTAGTCGCTCCCTTTTCTTTATATGATTCTGGAGGTATTTCTGCCGGGGCGAGCACTCGACGGCTTTGTATTACGATTCTAACGTCATCGAGGTTCTCGTCAGCCATTTCTTTAGCAAGTTTGGCCAGTGCGTCCGCTTTGCTGTTTTCCACGCGCGGTATGCTTTCCAAAGTATAGGAGGGAATTTGGGTTAGCAGTTGTTGCACCTTTTCACCGTATTTTATCAATTCCGGTTTGCATGTTTGGTAATCGCCGTTCACTTGACTGACGACTAGCTGGGAGTCCCCATATATGAGGAGGTTTTCAATTCCCATGTCAATGGCAATCTCCAAGCCTGCTATCAAAGCTTCGTATTCAGCTTCATTATTTGTTCTCGGCTCTGTCAAGGAGAAGGCGAAGCGCATTATTCCTCCTTGTGGGGTTACGAAGATAAGGCCTACTCCTGATTTGATCATTGACGTATTTTGTTTGTGCTTTTTCATGGAAGACGCCCCATCGAAATAAAGCTCCCAACGGGTATCACTACCGTCGATTGCGTCAAACGCATGTTTGTCTGGCAAATCGTAATTTAGAGGAGAATCGGCAGGTATCGGGTGCTTAGCAAGGAAGTCGTCTATGGCCTGACCCTTCACTGCCTTAAGGGGTCGATATGTTATCGAGAACTCCATTAAGAGCAGAGCCCATTTAGCGAGTCGTCCCGTCAAGATGGCCTTTGACATTAAATATTTGAGAGGGTCCACCTTTGAAATGAGATGGACTTCATGCGCTAATGCGTAATGTCTAAGCTTTGTTATTGCGAAGATCAACGCCAGGCAGTATTTTTCAATGGGGGAGTAATTGCTTTCTGCCCTCAGCAGAACCCGACTTAAGTAGTAGAGTGCTCTTTCTTTCCCCTGGTCATTCTCTTGTACCCATAATGCGCCTAAAGAACCTTCAAGGGCGGTCGTGTAAAGAATGAGAGGCTTTCCCTTAACCGGAGCAGCCAACACCGGAGGGTTTTGCAAATACTGCTTGATCTTATCCAATGCGTCTTGGCATTTGTGATCCCAAACGAATGGGGTTCCCTTCTTCATCAGGTGACTGTAAGGACGGCACTTTCCTGAAAGATTAGCGATAAACCGTCGAATATATGCAAGCTTTCCTTGGAGAGATCGCAACTGTTTAAGAGTTCTTGGCGAAGGCATTTCCATGATCGCTTTAATCTTAGACGGATCTATTTCAATACCTCGATGTCGAACGATAAATCCTAGGAAACCCCGAACGCACATTTTAAAGGATTCATCTTCAAATTGTATTGCCGAAGGCGTTGAAATACGGTCTTCAAATGCTCGAGATGCTCTTCGTATGACTTGCTTTTAACCACAAGATCGTCGATATAGCATTCGACGATTTCGTGTATAAGGTCGTCGAAGATCTTTGTCATGGCCCTCTGATAAGTAGCACCGGCGTTCTTCAAACCGAAGGGCATTACTTTATAACAAAATATACCAAGAGGAGTCCTGAAGGCTGTGTGCTTCTGGTCTTCTGGATGCATTTTTATCTGGTTATACCCCGATGAGCCGTCCATGAAGGAGAAAACCTCATGAGTGGATGTATTGTCTATCATCAGTTCAGTGACTGGCACTGGGAAATCATCCTTCGGGCAAGCTTTATTAAGATCCCGGAAGTCTACGCATATGCGCACCGTCCCATTTTTCTTCATCACTGGGACGATGTTGGCGATCCATTCAGGGTACTGAACTTCCTGGATGAAGCCAGAGTCGATTAACTTTTTGACTTCGGTATTTATGCTCATCTCAAGCTCGAGTCGCATTCTTCTCGGTGCCTGTTTGACTGGTTTGACGTTTGGGGATATTGCTAGTCTATGTACAGCGACTTCTGGATCTAGTCCTGGCATCTCGGAATAGTTCCATGCGAAGCAATCTTTATGCTGACAAGGATGTCTTTTAACGCAGCCACCCTCTCTTCAGACAGCAGCTCGCTAACGAATGTCGGTCGCGGATCATTTACCGTCCCCAACTTGATTTTCCTGAGGTTATCTGCGGTGGTATGTATTCCATCCTCCAGTTCTTTCGGAGCTGGGGGAAATTCTGAGATTACCTCATCATTACTGTTTTCGAGGCACCAATGGCGGCTGTCCAGGTTCTTGGGTTCTTCTTTTAATATTGTGATCATATGACAGGTGCGAATTCGCTCCCAGTCCCAATGTGGAACTGTTTTTTCTTTCGTGGCCTTGGGCTCGTGCTTTTGTGGTGGCGTTACCCTCCAGTTGTCAGACAGAGCGAACTTGCCGAGCTGGTACTGATCTTCGACCCAATTTTTAAAGGTGAAGCAATCTTCAAGAGGATGCCCTATCACTCGGTGGTAAGAGCAATAGTTTGGATCAGAGACTTCACCTGCTTGTTCTGGGTGCTTGGACTCCGGCAATGTAAGCATTTGATGTTTCAGAACAAGCTCGAGTATCTTTTTCGTCTTGTCTCGAGGAAACGAGTATGCTCGACCCATTTTCTTCATGAGGGATTGGTCAATAACGCTTGACTCTCGCTTGCGTGGCTTCTCAGCCCTGCTTTGTTGCTGTTGAGCGCCTCTTCGGCCTTTCGACTCGTTTCTGCCTCCGCGTCGAGCCCTTTTTGTATCAGGTTGACATGGAGCAGCATCTTCGTTCTTTACTGCCTGTTGAAGGAGGCGCTGTGTCTTGGCTTTCTCATAGATTGCCATTTCACGATTGTGATCATCTCGGGCTTTTTGACCCGCATCCCTTATAAGTTTGCCCATCTGGTCTTCAAATGATGGACTGGGCGGTTTTGTATCAGGAACTTTTGCTGGCTCAAGATTAGCGTTTTCCTCTTGAGCATTTGCTTCTTCATCAGAATTGTGCACGACGTAACAGTCGCGGAACAGCTCTCGTTTCCTGGAGCGAATGTATCCGAGCCCGATCGTCTCCAGCCTCCCATTGGGTAGCTTGTGCTGAGTTCCGGGGACGTTCCAAACCCTGTCATAGAATTTGGCCTTTCTAACGGTTTGTTCGAAAGGTATTCCCTGGCGCTTCAGCAGTCTTCTCAAGCCTTCCGTATAGTATCGGGGTAGACGAATGGGCTGGAGTCTATCCAGCGTTGGATCCGCACCGTGCCAAAGTTCTTTCTCCCGTTTGTTTTCTTCGGAACGATAGAATAGGATTGCCTTCTCGCCTTTTCGTCCGGGAGGGATATAGAATGTCTGCAATTCTTCTACGCTGTTGGTGTCGAGTGCATCCAGTTCTTTGTAATGTTCAAGCGGCACTATGGTTAACTGCAGACTTCGCTCTTCATCAGTCGAAACCTGTATTGAAGGCCGAGCAGGGAATACAGCATGAACTTCATCCTCTGAATCACTGCCGAAGATCAACGAAGGAACAGATGGTCCTGGCCTGGTGGATTAGGATGGACCCGAATAAATTATTTTCTCTTCTTCCTCGGTATCACTGCCGAAGACAGGGATGGTTGCGTTAGTTTTGTTCTCCGGCCTGTGACACCTCTCCGTGTCTTCGAAACTCGGTAAGAAGTATTTGGCATCTTCGTACTTGCGAACTTCATTCACGGAAAACGGATTCAACTCTCCCGCCACAGTGTACTCGAGGCCATCCCTAGAATACTTCATGCATTGATGCTGTGTAGAAGGGATGATATTGTATTCGTGTAGCCATGGTCGGCCGAGCAGAGCATTGTAGCACGTCTTGGCGTCTATAACATGGAATTTGATGTCTGTGACGAGCAACCCGAAGCGTAGCGTCAATATCACAAATCCAAGGGTTTTTGATGATTGGGAGTCGAATCCGGAGATGGTGATTTTGTCTCGGGCGAGGTGTTGGACACTCATGCAAATCTCCTTTAAAACTCGCACATTGAGTAAATTAACAGACGATCCGTTATCGACCAAGATTTTACCTATCTTTATGTCATGGCAGTACCCTGAGACATAAAGAGGACGATTGTGTTCACACGTTCCGAGGAGAAGGTTTTCATCACCAAAAGCAACGTCGGCTGTGTGCACTTCTTCTAATTCGTCCTTCATCTTTTCTTCGGCTAGGAAGGCTTGGAACTGGTCCGGATCTTGTAGCGCCTTAATCAAAGAGTCTCTCGCCTCCTTTGATAGTAACAAGGCATCAAGGACGCTGAGCTGAGAGGGCAGTTTCCTCAGATGCGCCAGAATGTTGTAATCCACCTTATTTCTCTTCGGTGGGTTTTCGGCGTTTAACTCTTCCGCGATTCGGTCATCCAAGGCGATATCTCCGGAGATTTTCTCTTTCCCTTTGTCTTTCTTGTTTAGAGGTCCGAGATTCTTCTCAGGTAGCGTCCGATTCCGCAGCTGTATATTTTCGCAGGCCTTCGGTTCTTCTTCTTTTCCCGAAGTGGATTCTTTGAAGAGGGGGCCAAGTTCTAGTTCCTCATCAGAGTCGCTCCCAAATGTAGGCACTTGTGACCCGGCAGTGTTAACCATGTGACAATTGCCGGCAGTTCTTTCAAGTTCTTCGGTCGTATTTCTTTGCTCCCGGCGAACTTTACGTTTTTCCCGTTTAAAGCATTGTCAATTAGCGACGTATCCTTGCCACCATCCATTGAAAGCCTTGCACCCTTGGGTGGGATGCGAGACCTTTTGATGATATAAGCAATAAGAGGGGTGCATTTCTACCACACCGGTAATTTTTCCTTCAGAGGATGGTAGCTTCATGCCCATTGATATGGCCTTAGCAAACCTTTTTTTTATCTTGAATTGGCTTTTGTCAGCGGTGGAGGCATCTTGCTCCAGCGGGATCATCTCAGCTCTTTCATCAAGTCGCTGGCGCTTGGCCCTTTCGAATATAGCCGTCTCGCATTCTCGATCAGCTTTACTTTTCAATCGAGCTTCATCAAGAAACGCGCCAATCATCTCAACTGATAACCCTGGAGCTCTTGATTCGGCATTTGCCCCCAGCGTTTCAGTGCCAGAAGTCTCTTCATCGTTCGTGACCGAATGGGAGATCATATGACAGCTCGCCACATATTCCTCGGATTCATCCGATGAACTTTCTCCCTCATCTTCTTTTTGAAAGACGTGATCAAGGAAATCTTGGAGCGTAATGGGAGTCCGCGCCTTTTGGTTATATTCATCCAGCGCGTCGATTTGCTTTTGTAAGTCCGTGCGCTTATCGCCAGGCTTCACGGGCTTCTTAGATTTCTTCTTCTTCTTTTTCGAAGATTTTGACGGCTGGCTATGAATGCTTGAACTACCACCATCGGTCTTCGGAGTCGGTCGTGGCTTCAACATCCCCTCAATAACCTGCGGTTCCAAGGGGTTCTTCCACTTGACCGCTGGACAGGTCTGAAGATCGTTTAGCATCCTCTTTGTCTTGGCTGATAATACAACCTCCCAAGGAGCTTCCTCAATGACGGAGCATGTTGCCCCCGGCGTATTCGTCCCTTTAGAGGTGTGGGGCTGCGGGGGATTCACCTTCCATTTGTCAGATAGCGCAAATTTGCCCTGACGGTACTGGTTCTCAAGCCAATTCTTGAAAATGTAGCAATCCTCGATGGGATGGCCTAGCACTCGGTGGTAAGGGCAGTAATTGGGCTCGTTGACGTCGTTCGGTTGCAACGGACGTTTTGGATCTGGCAGATTTATGAGTCTGTTGCGCAACGCCAGCTCGAATAGCCTCCTCGTTTTATCGCGGGGGAAGGAGTAAGGACGTCCCATCCTGTCCTCAAGGGGTACGTATGGGCGTGTATTGTTTGGACGAGCAACCGGCTTCGAGTCGCTCGGTTGTTGTTGGGCATTAGCGACAATGATCGCTTTTCCCTTTCCTTTGTCGTTTCGGGAGTCCGGCTTCGGGAGAGGGGGTTTATGGCCCATCTGGTCCATCTGCGCTAGTTTGTCGATCAAAGCCTGGAAGGTAGTCGGCTTGAAGAACATCATGAACTGCGAGATGGTTGCCTGTGGATCAAGGGTTCCAACAAACATTCCCACCGCTGGAGCTTCTTCTATGCGCTGTTCGAACTTCGACCATAGATTTCGCCACCGTATAGCGTACTGAACCCATGTCTCGCCGGGTTTTACCCTGGCATTAATCAGTGCCGTCATCGGGGTACGCTCACTGGCACTTGCAAAACGTTGGGTGAAGAGCAGCTCCATCTCCGCAAAGGTTTTAATAGAGTCGTTGGGAAGCTCAGAATACCATTCAAACGCCGTATCTGATAAGCTTCCAACAAACTGGCAAAGCAAAAGCTTGTCGTCACCGCCGGTATTACCGCAAAGAGCCCTGAACTGGGCAACATGTTGATGGGGATTGCCGGTCCCTTTGTAGACATGAAACTTGGGAATTGTGTAACCCGGCGGGTACTTGATTTGGTCATACCAGCCTGGATACGGCCGCCCCGTTTTTATGACGTGGCCGGCTGCTTCGGCCGCGTGATGAACCTTTATTTGCTGGGCTATGTATTCGTCCAGATCAGTCTTAGAGATTGTATCCTCTTTAGCTGTTAATAGAGCCGGTGGCGGATTTGATGCCTCTCCCCTATCGTCTTCAAGAATGATCGGGAGATCTCCAGCAGGTGGATCTTGTTGAATCATCATACCCACCATATCCTGGAACAGGAGGGCCATCCGCTGTATGTTGGCCGCTTGTTCAGCAGCCTCTCTGTCCCTCTTTTCCAGTACTCGGCGAAGGAACTCAGCGTCGGTCTCTTCCTCCTGGCGCTCATCTAAGGACGTCTCAGGGTTCTCTTTCGGCCCAGTGAGTGCAGCCATTGTGGTCATCATCTCTAGGAGCTTTTGTTGCTGCTCCTGAGCCTTGGTCACTGATCGGGTAAGCGGTCGGTGACCCGTAGCAGTACGACTTTCTTCCTTTCCAGAAGCCATATAAACCGTATGAACAATTATGCCCCCTGACTTGGGGCGTTTAGGTTCGCTGCTTTTAAACTTTGCCGGTGACGCGGGAGCTTTCTCTGGCTTCCTTCTTTTGTGGGCCAACGAGGTCAAAGGAGCCGTTGGAGTGGGCATCCTAGCAACCGTTGCTCCCTGCTGTTTAATGGGGCGCTTTTTGTTATTTTCCACCTTTGCCCTTTTCTGGTGACGCAAGTGGTCTGGATCAATCACGGAGTCTTGAATCTTCCGCCAGACTTTATAAATTTTTGACGACAGCGGTTGAGGGGGCTGTTCTTGCTTTGCTTCCGGAGTTTTCTCCATAGGCGGAGATCTTTTCAGTGTAGCTATTGGAGAGTTCTTTCTTACCTTCCTCAGTAATTCAAAGCTGTTCCCGGTTGGAACAGCAGCATTGACCTCCACCATCGGAGCAGGTGGAGTCAGCCCTGAGGGGGAACTGCCCCCTGCTTTCCTCACTCGTCGCCAATGGCGACGTCGCGCACGACGAGCCGTTGGGGTTGGCTCGGAAATCGAGATGGTTTCTTGTTGCCCCCTGTTTGAGCGTGGGGTAACTGCCGATGTCAGCCTATCGAAGACTGATACCTTTTGGCCAGCTGGGGGAGAAGTGGGAACCGTCAGTCTTGTGAAGACCGACTCTCTGATGGGAGAAGCCGCTTTAACGACTTCCGGAGCAGCGACCGTTGCCCTCTTTGGGGCGGCCACTTCATGGTTCTGACCTAGCCTGCTGAAAACGGAGGCTGTCGGTTTAGTGACGGGCGACCCGTTGACAGGGGCTGTCGAAACAGTGAGCCGGTTGAAGACCGACTTTTTACCCGCTTCCGGTGCAGGTACTGATGCAGAAAAGCTTGCAGGTGTGATCATAGTTCCGAAGAACAAGCCAGTGGTGGCTTGGGTCACCTGGTCTATCGGCAGAGTAAGGAAGGAAGCCGCTTGGGGCCCATACGTCACCCCTCCTGGTGAAGTGGAGCGTCTGTTGCAGTGGCACTTCGAGCAGTTGGTGCAGTTGGAGGCCATTGAATCTTGAGTTCTGCGCCAGACAACAGACCAAATCTTAGCAACTTGAAATCCGAAGACAACCATTTAACAAACCGCGATTGGTTCGCGAAGACGACACACGAAGTGTGGAGTGGAAAGAGGAAAAGGTCCCACCGGGCGTGCTAGAATCTGTTCCCCTCCGAAGGACGGCGCACAAGACCGCGATGTCCTGACGCTGAGATTCGGGGCAGATGCTATTTGGTTTTATCCGTCCACCTCTCCGAATATGCCAAGTTGATTTATGGCACCGTGTATCGGAGGTTTAGACGGATGCGTCCGATGTAGCAGACTTTGTCAGATTCCCCCTCGCTTGAGGGGTTTTTGATTGTGGGGACGCTCTTCCCTGCAGGCGCAAGCCCCTGCAGTTAATTACGCTACCGCATCGCGGTAACAACTTTCTCCTTCTCCAGAATTTCACTTTGTGTCGTGTGTGTTTGTTTTGTTTGTGGTTGCCCGTGGATTGTATACGGAGACTGAGTAATGCCGTCGCCCATAGGACGTGGATTAGTCCAAATCCGTATTTACTTAGATTTGGGTTTGGTGTTTTTAGTTTAAGGATGCATTAGTCGCGTTGCGGCTAAGATCAACTTAAACGTTCGTTAAGGATGCGATAGTCCTGTTTTGGACTAAGATCGACTTGAACGGGATCGTTTAGATCCGAAAGAAGAGCAATTGGCTCTATTGTTCCAGTTTAGAGACGTGTTGGTCCATGTTCCAGTTTAAGGATGTGGTGGTCCGTCATTAGTTTAGGGACGTTTCAGTCCGATATTAGTTTAGGGACGTTTCGGTCCACCATTAGTTTAGGGACGTCTCGGTCTGACATTAGTTTAAGGACGTCTCGGTCCAATATTAGTTTAAGGATGTCTCGGGCCAATATTAGTTTAAGGACGTCTCGGTCCACGAGTTTAAGGACCCCGCAGTCCATATGGGTGTGTAGTCGTTGGGACCCGTCACCTCTTTGACGTCGTTGAGGAATTACAACGATGGATGTCAAAGGAGTTCGGAGATGTACCCTCGAACCGGATGTAGATTGATTTGGAAGAGCCATTTTGCTCAGTCAATTTAATTTAAGGACTTATGGCCACGATTAGGTTAAGTCCAGAAAGGATGCAGAGCATCAATTTTATTTGGGCCCAGCCCTTTTTATTGCTTTGCAATTTGTTTTGGCGTGCTAGGTCTTTTTGATTTGGGCCTAGCCCTTTTATTGCTTTGCAATTTGTTTTGGCCTGCTAGGTCTTTTTGATTTGGGCCTAGCCCTTTTATTGCTTTGCAATTTGTTTTGGCCTGCTAGGTCTTTTTGATTTGGGCCTAGCCCTTCAAGTAATGCATTGCATTTGTGCAAAACATCAAGAATCTTTTAGATTCAGGAAAAGAAGTGCAGAGCACTTTTTATTTTCTTGATCTAAATTTAGATCAGAGAAAAGAAAGAAATCTTTTCTTTCTTTCTGTTCCAGAGAACCAGAGGTTCATAGCAAGTGCAAGGCACTATTTATAATTTTTATTTATTTATTTATTTATTTATTAAAGATCACTGATCTTGTTTTCTTAGATCAATAATCTGTGTATAAGAGAATTTTCTCTTTTTCCTAAAGGTTTTTACCTTCTGTTGTTCTTGAGGAGTTCTCAAGAGTTCTCTTCTCTCTCTTTTTTTTTAGAAGGATGATGATGCCTTTGAATTGAGGACTAGGGTCCTTTTTATAGTGCCCATAAATTAGTTAAATTTGTTAAAGAGATCTTTCTCTGAGTTATTTGGGGAATTTTCCCCACCGTTGGATCTTTGATCCAAGGGCTTCTGTTTTACAGAAGAAAATCTTCTTGTTTTAACAAGAACAGAAAGATTTATTTAAAATCTTAATTCAGTTTGGCGTAAATGCCCCAGCGCGTGACACGTGTCGCGCAGCGCACAGCGCAGTGCAACGGCGCTAGCGCATCTGCGCTGACACGTGTCGGGCAGCGCACAGCGCAGCGCAACTGCACTGACACGTATCGCGCAGTGCATCTGCGCTGACACGTGTCGCGCATCACAGCGCAACTGCGCTAGCGCATCTGCGCTGACACGTGTCGTGCAGCGCAACTGCGGCAGCACAACTGCGCTGACACGTGTCTCGCAGCGCAGCGCATCTGCGCTGACACGTGTCGCGCAGCGCAGTGCTTGCGCAACTGAAGTGTTGCTTCAGTAAAATAGAGCTTTGCTCTGATTGGGCGCGCCTTCTTGGGCGCTGTGCTGGCGTATCAGCGCCGGACACGTGGCGCGTTGCGCCCGGGATTTGAAGCGTTGCTTCAAAATTTGAATTTTGAATTTCCAGCAGAGCTTTGCTCTGATTGGGGGAAACAGTACTTATCTGAAATGACGGAGGGCTACGATAGGTTTTTAAGAAAACATTTTGCGTAATGAACTTGGTATCGTTGTAGAATCGAGTGATTTTGTAAAGGAGTGTTTTTAAGGCTTTTACTATTTTCGCTAAAGAGGTCACTCTCGGTGAAGGATCTCGGCTCTTTCCTCATCGAATGAGGTGCGAGATATTCATCAAGCAATACCACTATGCAGAGCAAGAACTAGAGAAGCAATCAAAAGATAAAATCGAGTGGGTTGTAGCATCTGCTAGCTTTTTCTAAAGGGGTCACTCCCGGTGAAGGGATCTCGGTTCTTTCCTCATCGAATGAGGTGCTGGATATTCATCAAGGAATACCACTATGCAAAGCAAAAACTAGAGCTACCTTTTTTGAAAATTGATTCTACAACATTTTTAGGTTTCTTTCTTTTTCATTAATCTCATTAATGAAGTCCCATCATTTATGCTTCCTAAGCATCACAGATAAAGAAACGAAAATACTTATACAACGTAAGCTTATGCCATCCACATTCACCATGGGGTCCCGTCATGCACCGTTAGGTTAGATAACTAACGACAGAGCAAGGGCAGGACTAGCGTGAATGCAAAAAAGAAGCAACGTTTATTATATATCATATATATAATATAAAGCATTCATCTCACGCGGTTATATGATCTTATCACAGAACATTACAGCAGAAGTCAACATGTGAAATATTGGATATATTAGGAGGTCCGTGTTTTAAATTAAGCCAGTAAAAAAACACAGCTTCCATGACCGTGATGAATAGCCAAACCTACATCCCTAGATCCATACGAGAGCGGCAAGCAACCCTACCAATTGACTCGACTCTTCGAGACGATCTCCCACTGGACTCTAAAACCCGGTTACTTGTGCTCTCCGCCTTGGGTCTATCCTAATGCGGAAAAGTAAATAATATAAATCAATGGTGACATCATCCTCAACCCGGAAGTGCCCCAAAAAAAGAATATTATATACAAGTTTTTACATGAATGAAAATGAAAAACTCTCATCTCACGCAAAAATCCCCGGCTATTCAAACACGAAGATCCAATATAACATATTCCAGCAAACATAACATCACATGTCATCAACGTAAGTAAATATGCATATCCCAATTGTCGTTGACATATAGCAACGAAACCGGCGATACACCACATATTACACTTATGGCCGCAGAAAAGAAAGTGAAAACTACAACAATTGGAATCCGCGGTCTCCTTAGACATCATAATCCCGAAATATCACATACTTCGGATTTCATGCCTAACCATATGAATTCCTTAGACATCATAAACCCGGAATATCTCATATTCCGAATTTCATGCCTAACCTTATAAAAACGGTATTTTAGTCTCAATATTGAAAACACTTTTCAATAACCAGTCGGATAATTCAAAAAGATTCCCGACAACTTGATCAAATGCCCATCGAAAACTTTAGTAGACGGCCGCACCCCCGATGCCGTCGACGAAGAGCACTTAGGCGGAACACCATGGCTGTGAGCACCCAGGAGGATGCTTTGGGCAACAGGGTTCTCCTACAGTCACTTAGTCAGGGCTTTGGGGCGTGGCTATCTAGTAATGTTAAGTATCCGCGTACACTACGTGATTGCGACAGAGTTTTGACCATGTCAAAACCCCATGGCAACCGATCAAATGAGACTAAATTGCTAGGTTTATAAAATTCAAACTAGTTTTCACAAAACTAATTATTGTGGATTCCAAATATTGTATCATATATATAAACCCGAAACAATGTTAAAATTAAGAATACGAAACACTCCGAATTTCCATTACAGAAAGATAACATGACATGCAATTTCTAGCAAAATCAAACAATACCTGAAACACCAAACCCCAGATACTGGAACAATAAAGAAAAATGATACCCAAACTCATCAAGAAAACCGGCCAGGCCAGTTTTTGGCTATGTTTCGCCGGGCAAGATCCAGTGGAATGGGCTCGTTTTCCTCTGGTGTTCATATTAAATCATAAGTAACATTTTGCACTTGTTTAAATAATTTTCAGAGAACGTTTTAAAAATGACAGAAACTAGGGTTTTGGTTTCGAGGTTTCGGAGTTGTTTCGGTTTCGTAATTCTACTAACATCGTCTAATTCTCTAGCTTAGCTCTGATACCACTGCTGGGTTCCTTAGCACCCTCATTAAGTTTTCTAAAGTATCAAGCATGCAATTTAAAAAAATTTAGAGTGCTAAGAAACCCGGACCAACGATCTAACTAGAGGATTAGGGTTATAACAAACATGTAAACAACTTTAGACCAAGTGAAATGGGAATACAACCTTTGTAGACCGGTCCTTCACTTCTAAAGCTCCGTGTAGTCGTCCCTTTTGCTCCAAGTAGTGGTGTCCCAGACTTTCCTTTGGCCCCACCAGGTGAAAGGAACGAGCTTGCTCAAGGATCTTCGAGGCCGATGATGATCTACGTCGAGGAATCTCCAACTCAAACTATCTCTTGACTAATTGAGAATTAGTGAAGCAAACAACCTATACTAAATGGCTTGTCTAGTGTAGATTGATGAAATAGGAATTTTGCTCATTTTAGAATTATTTTTCTCACTTTTTCTTCACCTCAAGAAAACCTAGAGAGCTTAGTTGAGATAAAGAAGATGAAGTGGTGAATCAAAATCATAATAGGATGGCAACCATAGGTGAAATAATATCATATATAACTCATGTAGAGACTAACCATGGCTAAAGATAATGGTTAGGATAATAAATATCTAGAATTAAAAAAAATTAGCGGACTAAGTTAATGGTTTCCACAAGCTTCTCCAAGCTTCAAGCCATGACTAATTTCCACCTAATTTTCTTTATCCCTAAATAAATAATTATCCACATTATCTTAAGTGTGGTGTGAGTCTCATACACCCATGTATAATGTATCATCAAGTATGACACAAAGAAATAATACATTAATATATATCACACATATATTAAATGTATAAAGAGAAAAAAATTTCTTAAGTGAGCTAATATTAGTTAATGTATATTAATATATCAAATATATAATCATACATTAAATTATTAAATCAACACTTAATTTAATAACCCGGCTGTATCGCATACAACCGACTAATATCATTTATATGCATATCACATATACATATAACATATCATTGAATCAATACTTGATTCAACAATCCGGTTATATCACATATAAACTATATCACGAGATCAGAATAATGTATCACATACACGTATTAATCTCGGTCCCACACATATGACATATGTACCCTACTTCGTTTCGCATGAGCTAGGAAACCTCTGTGTAGAACTCTAATGACTCGTCAATACACCGGCAGTAGGTGATGATCATATCAGTCACGCACAAGCCGTCAACGGTACTGGCTGGACGTAATGGCTACCCGGGTATTGAGCGATCTGAAGATCAAGAAGCAAGCTTGTCCATACTCCTATGAATCCAATAAGTAACACTACCGTACAGTCCGGTCTTTTCGTCTGATATGTCGCATATCTAGTTTAGGGGTGGTAAATGTCAGACCCCAATAACATGATAATTCATGCTGATATGAGGCTCATAACGGGTCGAGAAACTACTGGTAACACTTACCAGTAAATCTTTGTATCGACCCTGGCCAGGGACTTTCTGGTATGGCTAATCGAGCACAGCGCAACATCAATCCCCAATACCGGGAGAGACAAATCCCCTCCTATCGCTCATTGCCTCCATGTGACTCAGGACTGTACCCAAAACCACTGTTTTGCACTCTCTCTTGAACGTGGCAAGGTGGAAATCAAAGCACTGTGGGAATCACACAAGACTTTATAATGATCTCGGGTCTACAAACTAACATGTACCAGTGTCACCAGAGAACTGCTATCTGACGCTAGGTATAATACCATGTACGAGTTCTCGGCGAGTCCTGTTCAGTGTACCTAGTCTCCACTGAGCACCCGTATACTATCTTTGGTGTCAAACACCAATGGATATGGGATCTGAATGTCTGCCCTAGCACCAGCAAAAGGATTTAGTGGCATCAAGCATGCCAAATTTAAATTTTTCATTGTGCTAAGCTAGACTAAACTAGGACCCTAACAAGATGATTAAGGTTTAGATTGATATCATCAGAAAACTAGCTAGGAGAAAGAAGGTTATACCCTTGAAGATCAAGTCCTTCTCTTCTTAGGCTTTGGGTTGTGGTCCATTTGACTCCGTTAGACTCCACTTCAAGCTTGGATAAGCCTCCTCCGAAGATCTTCGCGCCAAAGATGATCCACCCGAAGTCTACTTGATCAAGCTATCTCTACACTAAACTCTTTTAGTATAGGAAACACACAACACCAAATGGCTAGTCTAGTGTGGGATGGTGAAGTAGTGGTTTTGTAAGCTCACAAATGATCTCTCAAACTCAATGATTCACATCACATGTGAGGGTTTTGAGTTTGGAGATGAGGTAAGAATTTTTCGAAGAGCAAGAGCACTTCAAATGGCTAAGGCATGAAGAATAAAAAAAATGAGAGTGAACTAAAATGGCTCTCTCTTTCCTCACTTATTCAAGTATGGAATTAAAATGCAATAAGAAATTACAACCATGCTTGAATAGTGAGTCAAGAGTAATATACAAATAATAAAACCCATGCCTTGCCTATTCCACAAATATCTCCACATATTACACCTCATTTTGTATTTTCTAAAAATAGAAAAATACATGTGATGCTTCATTTAATAATATATATATGTATATGTATATCAAATATACATTAATATATATATATATATATATATATATATATATTAATAAAGCTATTAGTGAGCTAATGATATTAGTTAATATATAATTATATCAAATATAATTTATATCAAATTATTAAATCAACAATTAATTTAATAATCCGATTATATCACTTATGACCGACAAATATCATTTATCTGTTTATCATATTATCAAATCAACACTTGATTCGATAATCTGGCTATATCACTTATAACCTAATCGATAACAGATAACTGCCAGATTACAATACGGTATCACACACTCGTATTTAATCAGGCCCACGCACATATCAACAAATGTGCCATACTTCGTTTCGCTTGAACCAGGAAACTTCTTTGTGGTACTCTAAAGACTCGTCAATACGCCAGCAGTAGGTGATGATCACATCAGTCACCCACAAACCATTAGCGGTACTAGCTGGACGTAACGGCTACCCGGGCATTGAGCGATATGAAGATTGATTGATACGAAAAAGTGTGTTTGTAGTTAACCGCAATCAATAACGGTGTCGCACGTAGCTAGACCGAGATGAGTACGGATCGTCCTCTGGGAAACGTGGAACCTTTTACTTTTACTTTAGATGTGTTGAGAAAGAGAGGAGGGATAAAGAATTTTATAGAATGGTTTCTAGATCTACGTTAAACAAGAATGTAAAATATAGATCTAGATTATTTTAAGATGTAATTAATATAATAAGAGGGCTTGTAGGGTTCGTTAAGATTTAGTAGTTATGGACGATTAATTAAAAGTTACCCTTTTTATCCATTAAGAGATTTAGAACTAGAACGACGGTGATGCGTGTAGATTAGGGTTTCTGGAGGGAAAAGGAATCCCACTCTTAACCCTTATCTCGACACGGAACTCCGTTCATATCTAGCCTTTACCAAAACAATCATTAATCTAATCTCTAATCGCGGTCGGAACTAGCAAAGAATTGCTAGCACGCCCGATTAGGATGTTAATGATTATTTTGATAAAGTCCTAAACTTTATAGGACTTAAAAAGGGTTTAATTATTTTCATCGTCCATTAGCCTACCCTAATCCTACGAACCCTAACAAGCGGAGAATTACTCGCGCATGTTGGGAGAAAAAGGGATGGAGAGAAAATGCATAATTAAACTACGAAGAAATAGAATAAGAAAAAGAACTACCTTTATTAATCAACAAGATCAAGTACACTTTGATTCCTTAGAAAATGATTACAAAAACCTAGTTTGCTTCTCGATCTCTTCTAAGGAGGTAGATGAACAGTTGATGATCAGCCTGGATGCGTGAGCCGTCTTGGACTTCGTGATCTCGTCGGCTTGATAGCTTTTCCAAGAGGCTCTCGGTGCCTTTTTATAGTGCAAAGCCAGAATCTTATTGTTGAAAACTTGGTAAAATATAGATTTGATTCACCCCAAAAAATATTGCACTCTAACTCCCTAGACTTGTGACGGATCCGCGGCCATTCGATAGGTTTGGCCGCGGATCCACCCCCTTTTGGTGAGATCATGGCCTTTAATTTTTGTAGCTTCATATCTGTAATACTTGGTAATCTTTTGAGTATCTAAACTTTGAAAATCTTTTCTGCATTTCTACCAGAATTAGTTTCTTGAATATCTTTGGTAGATTTGATTTGCCAACTTTGATTTTCTTGATTTTAGCCCTGCAAATTCTGCACAATATCTCAACAAATAATATTTAGTAAAGTTTGTTATATTGAGATATTAACTTAACCATTAAGAATTGGTCAAAGGTATTTAATAAGGTAAGCATATTTAAATGGGCCAAATGTTATATGGATATTATATGCTTACTTTTTCCTACAAATTGTTATTTATAATATATAAACACATGAAAATAGTATTTTTACAGATAAACCCTCATATGTATCATATATTATAATAAACACCTTTTATTATATAATAATAGTAGGAAAAATGTCATATTAAATGTGCAGTTTTATCAACTGAACAAATACCTCCAAACTTATCTTTGATCGTCCCGAGCAAACTAGTTTATTTAAGAGGAGAAAAAGAAAGGAGAAAACTAAGCACACTTTCGTAGGCAGACACGATTGCACTGAGCACGTGCAACAAGCCGTTAAATCTCTAGGTGTCCCTAGTAGGAGGAGTGTTGTCTCCTGAGGGTTTTCAGCGGATTACACCCACAAAATCCAATAACAAAAGAAAGATGGTGAAATTTACATATAAAGATAAGAACCCTAAAAGAAAGGCCTTGAAAAGAAGAGTTTCCAACTATACTAGCTTTTCAGTTGTCATAAGCCCTATCTTAATAGTCATGAAAAAATGTTAGAAATCACATCATCCCTCAATAAAACATCGTCTTTATTCTTCATTCCCACCTTTCATCCAAACATTGATTATATAACCCCACGTGTGTGAAATGGACATCTCTTCACTCGGAGAATTCAATTCAAGCTATCATACTCTTGTCCATCTACCTTAGTACTTTTTAATTTGATGAATATTAAGATTCGCTCACACATTTTCATGCGACCGTTAATACTTCTTGAAGTACTAACCAACCGATTACTCCTGTGCTTGCTGATTAGGTGATAATATTTTCCTCGTCTTGCACCACCTAAGGCTTAGCAGTGACTCCCAGACCAGTTGGCCTTAAGGCACTAGGTGAAGAGGCACCCTCGCTATATTTTTTTATTGCTACCTTGACGATACAAAACCAGTGTTCATTTTTTTCTTCTCACCATTTTTATATTTTCTTCATTTTTTTTATTTCCTTCATACTTTGGCTTTTAGACAAGAGCATTTCAAGGTATTCTCTACTATCCCGAGTTTCAAGACGTGTGTAAGTGCATATAGTAGGGTATCAACATTCAAATGTTCAGCTTCCAGAATAGAAATTATTTTTTAGACTTATTTTTATCCTCAGATTAGTGACTTCTTTCATTTTACTAACCCTTGGGACAACAGCTCATAACTACTTATTACTAGTTCGTTTAAGAAAACTTCTAATTTTCTTGGTTTTCTTAAACTATTCCTATCTTTTGGATGCAATTTTTCATTTTCTACTCTTTTGTTATAAAAGAAAATTTCTAAAAATTTTTTTAAAAATTTTTGAAAATGTTGTGCTTATGCAAAATATGATGCAAATTGATGTGTAAATAAGCACAAACCTCTCCCAAATCTGTTTACAGCAGTGTCCTCACTGATGTCATCCGTTGAGCTCAAAAACCTGTAAACTTGGGAGGAAATTATTAATGGGGGCAAGAATATATGAAAGTGAAAATCCTCCCCCAAACTTATTTTAGGCTCACAATTTTGTAAAAATCATTTTCTTTCAAGAGCCAAAATATACCACCCCCCAAACTTGAGTTAAACAATTTTAATCTTTTAAAATCACACGAGGAGGTCAAGGTTATTGGTCAATGCCAAGTTTTGCAAAGACCGAAGGTCAACACCAACCATTCAAAAATTTTATCGATGAAGCACCAAGGTTGGTGGAAGAACATGTCACTTATGGACGTGAAGAAGTGGGGAGGTGACAAGAGGTGTAATAGAAAAAGATTGCGTCTCAATTTGGAGAGACGACACAGTGATAGTAATGATGGATTACTCGCATTATCATGATTGTCCAAAAGAAGGAGTGGATGTCCAATTTCTTCATCTTGGAGTTGATTCATCTCAACACCCGTGTCTTGTAAAAATGCGAGTTCATCAGCGAAAATTTCCTCAAAGCTTTCATCGATACCCCGAAGAATAATATCATCAGAAAAAATGGGGTGATCGTCAGACTCTATAAAAGGTTCCTCATCAGCGTTAGATGTTGACCCGGACAACTCGGTGGAAGAGTTCGTGTCAAGCAACAACATATGAAAAGAGTCAGAATTATGAGGTTGATCAAATTCGCTGCTGTCGACATCCATTAATTCGACAGAACACACATGAGCATAGGGTTCGGAGGGTTCACTTCCCAACTTGTAAATGTTAAGCTCAATTGACTTCTTTCCAAAGGATAGGGTCATAGAGCCGTTTCTACAATTGATTACTGCGTTGGAAGTGGCCAAAAAGGGTCGACCGAGTATCACCGGGATTTGATTGCGTGCGTTAGCTACAGGTTGTGTATCTATAACGATAAAGTCCACAGGGAAGATGAATTCCCCGACTTTGATTAACACATCCTCTAGCTCACCCCTAGGTTGGGTGATAGATCGATCGGTCATCTGAAGAGTGCAATGCGCAGGTTTTAACTCTCCGATCCCTAATTGCTCATAAACAGAATACAGAAGCAAGTTTACACTAGCACCTAGATCGAGTAGAGCACGATTGATATTTTTACCCCCAATGGAAATAGAAATTGTAGGACTTCCGGGGTCCTTTCGTTTCTTGGGGAGTTGTTGTGTAAAAGCAGTGCTCACATTACTCGCAAGGAAAACTTTTTTAGGTACTTGAACTTTTCTCTTCCTAGTGCACAAGTCCTTTAGGATTTTCGCATATGATGGAACTTGTTGAATAGCATCTAGGAGAGGAATGTTTATGTTAACTTGCTTAAAAATTTCCACAATCTTCTCCATTTGTGGACTTGGTTTGTTGCCTCTTAACCTGTTTGGATAAGGTGCTTTATCAATAAGGGTTTGGTCCAACATTGGAGAGGATTGTGGGGACGGATTCGATCCCAAAACTGGAGTGGGAATCGACTTAGATAGATTTGGCGAAGTGGGCGAAGGGTTCGAGCCTTGGGGAAAACGGAGAATAGGCTCGGGTGAAGGTGGGAGACTAGACGAATTAGGGGAAGAAAAAGAAGCTGGGGTATCATTGGTGTCACTATCATCACACTGCTCACCCACTTGGTTGTTCAGCACTCTCCCCGATCTCAACGTAGTGACGGCATTCACATTATGACTTTGTGAATGGCCAGGATTCGGTAGGGGTTGAGATGGGAGTTTCCCTTTCTCTCTCGCACTCATTGCGGCGTTTAACTGTGCGATTTGGTTTTCTATTGATTTAATACTCTCACCATGGGAGGAGGAGTTTTTCGTTAGGGTATCAATAGAAGACCTTATCTCAGCCGAATTTTGCATGGATTGTTTCATGAACATATCCAAAGTTTGTGCAAGTGAGTTGTCAGTACCGGCCACTTGTGGTGTAGAAATGTTGGCCGGATTTTGGAAATTTTGTGACAGAAAGGGGGCTGATTCTGTGGTTGTGGTTGCTGTGGAGGAGGTCTTTGATAATTGCTTTATTGGTTTTGATTCCAAGCAAAGTTAGGATGATTCCTCCATCCTTGATTGTACGTGGAAGAATAAGTGTCATTTCTAGGTCGCTGCTGAAAAGCAGCATTAGCTTGAAACGATGCATTCATAGGACATTCTTCCGTTAGGTATGAAGGATCCGAACAGCAACCACAGACGGTCTTAGGAAGCGTGATCTGATTTAGGGAGAATGTTAAGAACTTGTTTTCAATAGCATCGAGTTTCTTCTGAATCGCTGCCATTTCGGCTTTTACTGCGATAGAAATATCGAGCTGGTGAATACCTCCCTTAGTTGAAGGTGGTCTTACGCTTTCCCACTGCAACGTGTGTTCAGCAAGGTCTTCCAGATATTTCCAAGCTTCGACGTCATCTTTAGACATGAAATTGCATTGACACATCGTTTCAAGCATCTCCTTTGTCGCTGGATTAATGCCCTCATATATAATCCGACATAAATCCCATCTTTGTATTCCGTGATGGGGGCATTGGACAAGAAGATCTTTGAAACGTTCAAAGCACTTCCAAAATGGTTCATTGGGAAGCTGGGTGAACTGGTTGATCTCGCTCCTAACATGTGCAGTCTTATGATTTGGGTAAAACTTCTTAAGAAATGCTACGACGAATTCATCCCAATTAGCGATAGAGTGTGCGGCAGTATTATAAAGCCATTTTTCTGCCAAGTCGCACAGTGTGAATGGGAGAAGACGTAAGCGCATAGCATCTAAAGTCAATTGTGAAGTACCCATCATTGCGCATACGTTTTTGAATTTGGTGATGAAAACGTACGCGTCTTCCGACTCAAGCCCGTGAAATTTGGGCAGCAGATTGATGTAGTGGGGTTTAATTTCGAAATTATCCCCGTTAGCTGGTGGAAGAGATAGACAAGTGGGAAGAGGACCACGGATAGGATAGCATCTCTCTTGGAGAGAGATGCGCGGTGGATTCTGCGCACCTACGGGCGGTGGCAGCGTGGTGTTATATTCTGATGGAGTGCCGTCCATCTCGGTCGTTGTGTGTGGAGGGGGAAAGAAGATGAAGAAGTACCGACTTCGGCGTCGATAGCAGGAACGCGGACAAGACGGGCACTAGGATCCCGTGTCCAGTCGAGCATGCACTAAGCGGGTTTAGTGCAAGTGGCAGCGTGTGTGTGGTTTAAAAATTGGTTTGTTTTTTAAAAAGTGGGACTCAAGACAAATCTCCCTAAGATGCACAAGCAACCTTAGAACTAAGGTCACCTAGGTCCAGTCTCTAGACCGCTCCTAGACTTCCAAAGGACAAGCCGCAGGATCAATCCTCTACCGCCTCCATACTACCTTTGTAGCCAGGTAAGCGCCAGGTAAGTGGGAAGGAACCACGTCGTGGGCCTAATTAAAAACCACTAGCCTTTGTCACACTTGCCTAGGCACTACAAAAGTAATGCGGATAAACGATAGATTACCCACGACCTTCCTCTGTCCTTATTGAGCGCGACAGTCCTTAGAGTCTGGTCTAGATATTTTTTAAATTAATGAAGGGTTGATCTATATGCTCGGTGTAGCGTTTTGAAAATCGTTTCGGTGAAATTTCGGAAAATCGATAAAATGAGGGGGTTTTCTGTAAAAAGTCAAAATACAAATATCTTATTATAAAAATTAAATATACATATTCTAGCTATGTAATTGCTATTATTTGGTGTTTATTGAGCCGCTGGTGAAATTTCAAATTTTCTGAAAAAAATATTATTTTATTATTATTTTAAGCCGTCACTAATACATTTAATTAGGGAAAATTACAAATTGGAATGAGTTGAAACAAATTTTGTGCATCATAAAACATTAAATAAAAATTTGTCATGTGGTTTTTGGAATGAAATCATTTGCCAAAACGGTTTAGAAATTATTGAAGAAAAAAGGCCTTTTTTTAGCGTAAATGGATGTTTGGGGTATTGTATTTATCATTTTTCATCATCCCACACCCGTGCCTACACCCACACACCCCCACTTACTCCTCCCCATGGCTGAATTCAGCACCCACCATATTTTTCCCCACTTGATTTTCAAGGAAAAAGAAATGAAAGAAAAGAAAAGAAAATGAGTGAAGTAGTTAGACTTTTGACTTTGTTTGACCTTGACCTTGTCCCCCCCCCTATTTTTCTCACCTCCCTCTCTCTCCCCCACCCACTTTTTTGGCCAAAAATTCCTTCTCCCCACAGCAGCCCCCCCTCCATTTTCCCCTCTCTTTTCCCTTCAAAACTTCATGAAAAATTGCATCAAAAATCCACCAAAAATCCCACAAAATCAAAATCAAAGTCCTACCCATTTTAGCTTAGCCCGTTTAGCATGGATCCTTGTGAAAAGAGAGCATTTTGGGAGGCCATGGAGTCTTGTGGACCTTCATATATTTTTGGGTATAATTCTAAAACTTTTTGTTGCTTAAATTGTTACTAATTTCTTAAGCTAATTTAATTAAGTGTTATTTGGATATGTGAGTTTAATTGCAAGTTTTGGAATTCAAGTTGTGAAATTGAATGCAAGTTAGGGTTTATAAAATTGGTGTATGATTGTGTGTTATAATTAGGCTTTGTTGTCATGTTAATACAAGTTTAGTAGCTAGTGCTAATGGCTAGCTTAAAAATTTTGTTATTTTGCTAATTTGCTTACTAGGTTTTTGAAATTTGTTAAATTCTTGGGATTAAAAATGTGATTAGGTTTTTCTTGGCTTCATTAACTTTATTAAGTGTGGTTTAATGCTTTGGATCATGCAATTCTAAGCTAGATTGTAGTTTGTGCATTTTGCTTTGAAATTGTTAAAAAGGGTATTTTTGTAAACTAGAATATTAGGATTTTTGGAATTTAATAAGATTAAATTCCGGAAATTGTTTATACGACTTATTTAAGATATTTAATAAATATATTGGCCGCTACATTCATTTAAACATCGTGTTTTGTACAAAAACGGCGAATTGTGCTTGCTAGATTTTCGGAAAAATGACTTTTTAAGTGAAATTGGCGTTTTTGTGAGTTTTAACCTAGTTTATATTAAAATTAGTGTTCGTGAATGTGCAAATGAGTGTGATTGGATTTTCTCGATGGTTTGACGTTCGTACATCGACATCGAGGGTTGGTTTGACTATTCCTGCATGCGTGGGCGATAGGTTTGGACCTATGCGTGATACGCGTGCCGATTTGATTTTCGTATGCCGTTTCGATTTCGAATTTAGTTTTAATGCGATATGGTACGTTATGATATGTAGGTACCCCCATGTGGACTTCGAGACGACAAGCAAGTGCGTGGCGACGTCGGCACCGGCTAGCGAGGACCAGGTGAGTAGATTTATATCTACGGGGAGAAGTCGGGTGGATGGCGTTTAGCACCCCCGCAGTCCGTGGTGGTGTATACGGATGCGTATACACACCAACAATTATTATATGTTATTTGGGATTAATAACGATGCTTAGGATGGATATTGGTGTGTTGGATTACTTTAGTGTTGCGAACCCTAGGGTAGTGTTACACACACATACACACATACATACTTGCATACATTCCTATTGATATGTGCTCATGGGATTCTTTATAGTTAGGTGTTCACATGGGTATGGGACTATGTGTTCACATACGGATTGAGGATGATACTTGGGATTGAGCTGAGTCGATGAGATTTGATTTGAGGCCGTGAGATCGGTGATATAGCAGGGTTCGTATCTTAGATACGACATGACGTTGTTGCGGGTCCTTGACGTAGTGTTTCACACACGTACATGCATACGTAGGCGGTATCAGTATGGTACTAGAAGTAGATCAGTACCCCGATCATGATATTTGATAAAGAGGATACCAGGTGAATAGTCTGATGAATGTGATATTGACCCGTACCCAGATTGGGATGCGGTACGACGGATTTACGTACGAGCTATATTGATGATTGATGCGCACTCTTGACTTGGGATGCCTGATTATAGATATGGTATCGGATATGATATTATTGAGGCGGGATCACCGACTATACATATACAGGTATGTATATGTATCGACTCAGATGATAGGCGGTTTCCTTACCTGTAGATCAGCTTGTTAGTTCAGCCGTATAGTTTAGTGTAGTTGTTAGACTAGATTAGACTTCTTACCTATTTCAAAAACTAATGAATCGTGTGCATTTTTAAAGACAGCTCAAGGGAATCTACGGATATTTCAAAAACGACGTATCTTTTCATAAAAACACCGTAGCCCCTATTTTCAAAACCCCATGATTCGTGTTATTTCAAAAGGCACCATTCGTAGGACTTATATTAGATTATTACAGATTAGTTATCGTTGTGTCTAGTATTCAGCTCCCGCACATTATTGTTGTTCGCTCTGCCTCGCATATTTATTTTGCTGCATATTCCATTATTGATATCATGCTGTTAGGACACCAGCACCATTACCGATGATGCGTATGTACCACGTACACCTACTTGCCGGCTCACACACATCTTCATCGGTAATTGCCATGTCACGTACACTTTAGAGAATATAATTGCTTGACTTAGATTGTTAGCTGGTAGTTTTGACATGATATTAGTGTACTTCCCTTATATGCCATATTAGACATTGTAGTTATTACCTACCACTTCATGTATACTGTTATTCAGTTGTTCATGCCTAGTTCATTATCATTGACATATGCACTTGTGATGATTTCTTGAGATTTATGATATTTCTGGATTTCGGGGAAAGCCGCAAAATTTACAACTTATGATCTTTTAAAATATAAAATGTTGCGGTTTTCTAGTGATGTAAAGTGTCGTCCACCATGAGTTTGCTGTGGTTTTGGAGATCCGTGTCGAGGAGTGGAGGAACCGTTACGGGTACATAGTGGGCCCGGTATGGTACCCCGGGGCAAGAGGAATGTGGTGTTGACGTTGAGCCTGGCTGGGGAGCACTACCTACTGGTGATATTACCCGACGCGTCGGATATCCGGAGGATACCGTCGTGGTCTTGAGATGGATGGTAGGGGCCGGTCCGGACTGACGGCGCCCTAGATATTGAGCTTGAGACATTGATATTTCGAGACAGTGAGATTTATGTTTTGTGTCGATGCTAGACACTGTTGATACTGATTTCATTATAATACCTCAGTTTAAAAATACGAAGGAAATCTCACTAATTTATGAAAACAGTTTCTTCATTTACATGTATTCTGTTTCATGCATTCATACCTCATTCATATGATATATTGCTACCTGAGGCACTGACACGGGCACATGAAATTATACTCGGGTTAGATATTACCCTAGTCATTGTTATAGGCTGCCTGTTATACTTATATTTGAGGATATATTATGATCATCGACCTAGTTTGCGTTATTTATGCGATTTCTGTGCGTAGATGTTTTTCTATTCACGAGTTGGCAACTCACCCCCGTTGTGCCCCAGTTTCTTGCAGATTTGCCGTACAGGTTTCATTACGGCTTGCGGGCTCAGTTTCATTCGGGTGATTTGCTAGTAGGTGGGTTTACTTGTATCGTACCCCCATTATATATCTTGTATATCATTATTCTGTTGTATCTAGAAGTTCCATCAACCAAACATGTATCTATTGAGATAGAGACCAGTGTTGTTTATTCTTTCGACCTTAGAGTCGCTCGTTATATTTCTGGTGGTTTTGAGTTCCCTTTTGAGTTTTTGATCCTCGCCGTTGGCGTTGTATATTATATTGCTTGTGTGGTTGTGACCGTCGATTGACGAAGAGCTAGCTCCCGCTTGGGGATGCCTTTTTCTTGATTTCGTATACTATTCATGTTGTATCCCGTTTGGGGGCCAGTATTTACAAAGGAGACTCTGCCGAAATTTTCAGTAAATTTTTGATGCTTTTAAAAACCGCATAATTCTACTTATGCTATTGAAACTACTTGCTTTAATTTGGTTTTTCCTGCACTCTACTACTTTTCTTGGTTTGGATTTCTGGGTTTTCGGTTTACTTAGATTACGTACGCCTCGAGACGTTCGTAGTTTAAGTGCCGGTCATGTTCCGTACTTTCGGGTCGTGACAAAGTTGGTATCAGAGCGTTAGGTTTTAACCTTCGGAGCGTAGGATGACCCTTGGTTGATGGAATAGGTGACTAAAGTAGAGTGACGTACCGTTGGTATGTTCCACGGCATATTTACGACACGCCACTCCACTTATGAAGCCTTAGGATGTACATTTCCTTGTTCAGTATTATATTCCTTCCTGATCTAGTGTCATCGGTACCAGTTTGGTTTTGCTGCTACGGTTACCACCAGGGAGAGCTACGGCTAGAGTTGCGGTCAGCACAAGCTCGTCACGAACGAGGACTGACCAGGGCGAAATTCCGGCGACACACGATTACAGAGATGTGTCTTTTTACTGTGTTTCCACGCTGCGAGCGTTTGGCGGATCGCCTTTATGAGGTTACTCGGATGTGCTGATCGACACTAGAGGATTAGCCACTGACAGAGGCCAGCCAGATTTTGATGACCGTTGGTGTGTTGCTTACTCCTGATGATTGAGGCACTGTTCAGCGTGCAGACGAGCGAGCCAGTTGTTGCTGCGAGCGACGAGATATCGCCCCATATGTTGGAACTATGGTGGGGCGAGTTGTACGAATAGATGATAGAAGGTCGCTAGTCACCCGATGATGAATGACTAGGACAGGTGGTTCGTTCGCTTACCCCGATGCGAGGTCATCAGATAGATTGATTCCAGCTAGAGACGACTTCACGCGGAGGCGTTGGGAGTCGACAGAGACGATCGAATGTCAGAAACCTATTTATCCAAGTTTAAAGTAGTCGGAAAGACATGCAGGCAATTCTATGGTCCCTCTAGAAGAATGAAACCCTAACTCGACTTAACGACCGTGTGAAAGCCTTTGAACCTTCGGGTTTGCGGCAGTTCTACGGCGTCATTAGTGAGGCTTGGGTTTGCCCTTCTACGGCTGGACCACCGATGCTGTGGTATGTATTCGATACTATTAAACTGTGCCCAAGAGGTTGAGCTCTTGGGGGATTATGAGGTTTTGACGAATCGATCGAATGGTTCGACTTCAATCGGATGCTAGGTGGTGAGACGCATTCTTGGGAGACTCCAGATACGAGGATAGTCGTTGGAGCTCAGTCCATGCAGCCGCGACGAGATGAGTCCAAAGCAGACGACATTAGAGAAAAGTGGAGTAAGAGGTTCGCACCAGATCTAGATGAGATGACGTTCCACTCCGCCAACATTAGAGATGCGATGCGCATGCCGAGGCATGGTACTTGGACTTACCTTCCAGAAGGAGTCGCGATGAGTATGCAGTCGTTCCAGAGCAAGATGCAGATATAGGAAAGGACAATGACTTCCGGACAGTTGGCAGAGACGAGACATGGAAGAGACCGTGAGCAGGATTCCTTCCAGGACACTGCTGCAATGATACTTGCACCCAGGATCAGATGTGTCACGTACATTCAGAGAGCCAGAGGCCGACGCCAGTGATATGCTGTCTTACGAGTGGTCGCGATGATTGACCAAGAGATGACCAGAGGAGTGCCAGAACGGAATCGTCCCTGTTAGCACACCTGACAGGGCCGATGAGCCGATGGACCGAAAGATTGGTAATTCACAGTGAAGACCTTGACCCAGGAGTGGTCATGGTTACGCACGCCAGCAGGACAGAGTTCATGATCATCGACGAGACGTCCCACTAGTGACCGCGACAGTTGCCGAGATTCTTAGAGGATGCGCTTGAGCAGTACTATTCCGCCATTATTGATTACGATGTTTTGGGTGATTTATTCGTATGATTTGATTTTGATGATTGAGGATCTACGATCTTTGCACAGTGTTGCACTTGATATCGTTTTCGTTCTTTAGTTTCACATGTTTGTGATTTTACGGTTTTAAACAGTTGAGTTGGTTTTGTGCGTATGCATGCACACGATTTCGTTCCTGCACTTGGTATAGTTTATATATGCTTGCAGTGCAGTGATACGCCTTTTGTGCACTTAGATGCACTGGACTTCGATTTTGATTGTGATACTCGATATTTGTTTTGTGCACCTTGTGCACCTGATTGCTTTTGCGCACGTTCGGCGCTTGATATTGGATTTCATGATTTCATGCATGATAGATGCACCTGATTTGGATTTTCGCGCATGCTGGGCGCATGTTTTGAAGGGTGATTTTGGTGCACACCAGAGGCACTAAATCGAGATTTTTTTTTTCGTGCATGTCAGAAGCACCTGATTTTGCTGTCAGGCACACATGTTGCCTACGACAGATGTTTCATGCACACCTGATGCACTTAGATGTTGTTTCTGTGCGCATGTATGGCACATTCATGGATTTTGATTTCCGTGCGCACCAGACGCACGTAGTATTCATGTGCATATTTTGGGATTGATTTCTTATAGAGCAGTACGTTTTTATGATATTGCTATGTGTTTTCGTGCTGAGCAGGACTAGTCAGAGGACAGTACCTGAATACATTTTGCATGCATTGATAGTTATTGAAGAGATTTCCAAAAAGCGAGCTATAGCCTCAGTATTTACCTACGTGTCTGATATGACACGAAATGTTTAAAACAAGGAGACCCTTCTAAATTGTTTCCAAAACGGCGGAACGTACATTTCAAACAAAGGTATATATGTATATAGTTATTTTCTTATGGTAGACGTCCGCCACTGTGCAGTGTAATACGCGTTGCACAGCGACTTAAAGAGATTTGGCATGCATTTCCTTCAGATACTTACAGATATAGATTCGATATTTACATTTATAGTTTCGAGTTATATCATATTGGTTTTGATTTGGATTTGGCATTGATGTCTTCTCCATGACTCCGATGATCGCGGGATGCTTGTCGGAGTTTTGATTTGAGTTATATACTCATTTTTCAAGCGCATGCGCTGCGCTACGATTTGTTTTATGTATTTACAATTTCGGAGCCCCGATGACTTGATGGTTTTTCTTAGATGTTTTAGTAATTGGGGGAGTTTGAATTTAAATTCGGGGACCGAATTTCTTTAAGGGGGGAAGATTGTAGCGTTTTGAAAATCGTTTCGGTGAAATTTCGGAAAATCGGTAAAATGAGGGGGTTTTCTGTAAAAAGTCAAAATACAAATATCTTATTATAAAAATTAAATATACATATTCTAGCTATGTAATTGCTATTATTTGGTGTTTATTGATCCGCTGGTGAAATTTCAAATTTTCTGAAAAAAATATTATTTTATTATTATTTTAAGCCGTCACTAATACATTTAATTAGGGAAAATTACAAATTGGAATGAGTTGAAACAAATTTTGTGCATCATAAAACATTAAATAAAAAATTTTCATGTGGTTTTTGGAACGAAATCATTTGCCAAAATGGTTTAGAAATTATTGAAGAAAAAAGGCTTTTTTTAGCGTAAATGGATGTTTGGGATATTGTATTTATCATTTTTCATCACCCCACACCCGTGCCCACACCCACACACCCCCACTTACTCCTCCCCATGGCTGAATTCAGCACCCACCATATTTTTCCCCACTTGATTTTCAAGGAAAAAGAAATGAAAGAAAAGAAAAGAAAATGAGTGAAGTAGTTAGACTTTTGACTTTGTTTGACCTTGACCTTGTCCCCCCCCCCTCATTTTCCTCACCTCCCTCTCTCTCCCCCACCCACTTTTCTGGCCGAAAATTCCTTCTCCCCACAGCAGCCCCCCCTCCATTTTCCCCTCTCTTTTCCCTTCAAAACTTCATGAAAAATTGCAACAAAAATCCACCAAAAATCCCACAAAATCAAAATCAAAGTCCTACCCATTTTAGCTTAGCCCGTTTAGCATGGATCCTTGTGAAAAGAGAGCATTTTGGGAGGCCATGGAGTCTTGTGGACCTTCATATATTTTTGAGTATAATTCTAAAACTTTTTGTTGCTTAAATTGTTACTAATTTCTTAAGCTAATTTAATTAAGTGTTATTTGGATATGTGAGTTTAATTGCAAGTTTTGGAATTCAAGTTGTGAAATTGAATGCAA
Organism: Agapanthus africanus; assembly: GCA_030015575.1. Classification (NCBI taxonomy): domain Eukaryota; kingdom Viridiplantae; phylum Streptophyta; class Magnoliopsida; order Asparagales; family Amaryllidaceae; genus Agapanthus; species Agapanthus africanus. The sequence continues at coordinate 508,643,048 of JASDDO010000026.1, read as the reverse complement.
GTTAGGATTTATAAAATTGGTGTATGATTGTGTGTTATAATTAGGCTTTGTTGTCATGTTAATACAAGTTTAGTAGCTAGTGCTAATGGCTAGCTTAAAATTTTTGTTATTTTGCTAATTTGCTTACTAGGTTTTTGAAATTTGTTAAATTCTTGGGATTAAAAATGTGATTAGGTTTTTCTTGGCTTCATTAACTTTATTAAGTGTGGTTTAATACTTTGGATCATGCAATTCTAAGCTAGATTGTAGTTTGTGCATTTTGCTTTGAAATTGTTAAAAAGGGTATTTTTGTAAACTAGAATATTAGGATTTTTGGAATTTAATGAGATTAAATTCCGGAAATTGTTTATACGACTTATTTAAGATATTTAATAAATATATTGGCCGCTACATTCATTTAAACATCGTGTTTTGTACAAAAACGGCGAATTGTGCTTGCTAGATTTTCGGAAAAATGACTTTTTAAGTGAAATTGGCGTTTTTGTGAGTTTTAACCTAGTTTATATTAAAATTAGTGTTCGTGAATGTGCAAATGAGTGTGATTGGATTTTCTCGATGGTTTGACGTTCGTACATCGACATCGATGGTTGGTTTGACTATTCCTGCATGCGTGGGCGATAGGTTTGGACCTATGCGTGATACGCGTGCCGATTTGATTTTCATATGCCGTTTCGATTTCGAATTTAGTTTTAATGCGATATGGTACGTTATGATATGTAGGTACCCCCATGTGGACTTCGAGACGACAAGCAAGCGCGTGGCGACGTCGGCACCGGCTAGCGAGGACCAGGTGAGTAGATTTATATCTACGGGGAGAAGTCGGGTGGATGGCGTATAGCACCCCCGCAGTCCGTGGTGGTGTATACGGATGCGTATACACACCAACAATTATTATATGTTATTTGGGATTAATAACGATGCTTATGATGGATATTGGTGTGTTGGATTACTTTAGTGTTGCGAACCCTAGGGTAGTGTTACACACACATACACACATACATACTTGCATACATTCCTATTGATATGTGCTCATGGGATTCTTTATAGTTAGGTGTTCACATGGGTATGGGACTATGTGTTCACATACGGATTGAGGATGATACTTGGGATTGAGCTGAGTCGATGAGATTTGATTTGAGGCCGTGAGATCGGTGATATAGCAGGATTCGTATCTTAGATACGACATGATGTTGTAGCGGGTCCTTGACGTAGTGTTTCACACACGTCCATGCATACGTAGGCGGTATCAGTATGGTACTAGACGTAGATCAGTACCCCGATCATGATATTTGATAATGAGGATACCAGGTGAATAGTATGATGAATGTGATATTGACCCGTACCCAGATTGGGATGCCGTACGACGGATTTACGTACGAGCTATATTGATGATTGATCCGCACTCTTGACTTGGGATGCCTGATTATAGATATGGTATCGGATATGATATTATTGAGGCGGGATCACCGACTATACATATACAGGTATGTATATGTATCGACTCAGATGATAGGCGGTTTCCTTACCTGTAGTTCAGCTTGTTAGTTCAGCCGTATAGTTTAGTGTAGTTGTTAGATTAGATTAGACTTCTTACCTATTTCAAAAACTAACGAATCATGGGCATTTTTAAAGACAGCTCAAGGGAATCTACGGATATTTCAAAAACGACGTATCTTTTCATAAAAACACCGTAGCCCCTATTTTCAAAACCCCATGATTCGTGTTATTTCAAAAGGCACCATTCGTAGGACTTATATTATATTATTGCAGATTAGTTATCGTTGTGTCTAGTATTCAGCTCCCGCACATTATTGCTGTTCGCTCTGCCTCGCATATTTATTTTGCTGCATATTCCATTATTGATATCATGCTGTTAGGACACCAGCACCATTACCGATGATGCGTATGTACCACGTACACCTACTTGCCGGCTCACACACATCTTCATCGGTAATTGCCATGTCACGTACACTTTAGAGAATATAATTGCTTGACTTAGATTGTTAGCTGGTAGTTTTGACATGATATTAGTGTACTTCCCTTATATGCCATATTAGACATTGTAGTTATTACCTACCACTTCATGCATACTGTTATTCAGTTGTTCATGCCTAGTTCATTATCATTGACATATGCACTTGTGATGATTTCTTGAGATTTATGATATTTCTGGATTTCGGGGAAAGCCGCAAAATTTACAACTTATGATCTTTTAAAATATAAAATGTTGCGGTTTTCTAGTGATGTAAAGTGTCGTCCACCATGAGTTTGCTGTGGTTTTGGAGATCCGTGTCGAGGAGTGAAGGAACCGTCACGGGTACATGGTGGGCCCGGTATGGTACCCCGGGGCAAGAGGAATGTGGTGTTGACGTTGAGCCTGGCTGGGGAGCACTACCTACCGGTGATATTACCCGACGCGTCGGATATCCGGAGGATACCGTCGTGGTCTTGAGATGGATGGTAGGGGCCGGTCCGGACTGACGGCGCCCTAGATATTGAGCTTGAGACATTGATATTTCGAGACAGTGAGATTTATGTTTTGTGTCGATGCTAGACACTGTTGATACTGATTTCATTATGATACCTCAGTTTAAAAATACGAAGGAAATCTCACTAATTTATGAAAACAGTTTCTTCATTTACATGTATTCTGTTTCATGCATTCATACCTCATTCATATGATATATTGCTACCTGAGGCACTGACACGGGCACATGAAATTATACTCGGGTTAGATATTACCCTAGTCATTGTTATAGGCTGCCTGTTATACTTATATTTGAGGTTATATTATGATCATCGACCTAGGTTGCGTTATTTATGCGATTTCTGTGCGTAGATGTTTTTCTATTCACGAGTTGGCAACTCACCCCCGTTGTGCCCCAGTTTCTTGCAGATTTGCCGTACAGGTTTCATTACGGCTTGCGGGCTCAGTTTCATTCGGGTGATTTGCTAGTAGGTGGGTTTACTTGTATCATACCCCCATTATATATCTTGTATATCATTATTCTGTTGTATCTAGAAGTTCCATCAACCAAACATGTATCTATTGAGATAGAGACCAGTGTTGTTTATTCTTTTGACCTTAGAGTCGCTCGTTATATTTCTTGTGGTTTTGAGTTCCCTTTTGAGTTTTTGATCCTCGCCGTTGGCGTTGTATATTATATTGCTTGTGTGGTTGTGACCGTCGATTGATGAAGAGCTAGCTCCCGCTTGGGGATGCCTTTTTCTTGATTTCGTATACTATTCATGTTGTATCCCGTTTGGGGGCCAGTATTTACAAAGGAGACTCTGCCGAAATTTTCAGTAAATTTTTGATGCTTTTAAAAACCGCATAATTCGGCTTATGCTATTGAAACTACTTGCTTTAATTTGGTTTTTCCTGCACACTACTACTTTTCTTGGTTTGGATTTCTGGGTTTTTGGTTTACTTAGATTACGTACGCCTCGAGACGTTCGTAGTTTAAGTGCCGGTCATGTTCCGTACTTTCGGGTCGTGACACTCGGTTTGTGATTTGTGGGGCTTAGGAAGGGTGATGAAATCCCCACCTAATCTTGATTTGGTCTTTGCCCCTTAAAGTCCGTGTTAAAATATGCAAAAACATATCGAAAAACAAAACTTTGCAAAAAGATTTTTGAGCGGCGATATTTTGCAAAGAATCCTGCAGAAAATAGATTTTATTGGATTTTAGAGGAGAGAGAAGGGAGTTATAATCTTACCAGAGAAGTGTGAGCCCTAGATCTCCTATTTCCTCAAGTCCGTGACTCCAGATTTCCTTGCAAAAATTCACACAATAATCGTTAAATATACAATTTGCAGCTTTGTTTTTATAATGATATGACTCGTCTAAGAATTCAACACAGATAGTAAAAATAAAAAATTACGCACGTTTCCACGGCAGCGGCGCCATTTGATTGATACGAAAAAGTGTGTTTGTAGTTAACCGCAATCAGTAACGGTGTCGCACGTAGCTAGACCGAGATGAGTACGGGTCGTCCTCTGGGAAACGTAGAACCTTTTACTTTTACTTTAGATGTGTTGAGAAAGAGAGGAGGGATAAAAATTTTATAGAATGGTTTCTAGATCTACGTTAAACAAGAATGTAAAATATAGATCTAGATTATTTTAAGATGTAATTAATATAATAAGAGGGCTTGTAGGGTTCGTTAGGATTTAGTAGTTATGGACTATTAATTAAAAGTTACCCTTTTTATCCATTAATAGATTTAGAACTAGAACGACGGTGATGCGTGTAGATTAGGGTTTCTGGAGGGAAAAGGAATCCCACTCTTAACCCTTATCTCGACACGGAACTCCATTCATATCTAGCCTTTACCAAAACAATCATTAATCTAATCTCTAATCGCGGTCGGAACTAGCAAAGAATTGCTAGCGCGCCCGATTAGGATGTTAATGATTATTTTGATAAAGTTCCTAAACTTTATAGGACTTAAAAAGGGTTTAATTATTTTCATCGTCCATTAGCCTACCCTAATCCTACGAACCCTAACAAGCGGAGAATTACTCGCGCATGTTGGGAGAAAAAGAGATGGAGAGAAAATGCATAATTAAACTACGAAGAAATAGAATAAGAAAAAGAACTACCTTTATTAATCAACAAGATCAAGTACACTTTGATTCCTTAGAAAATGATTACAAAAACCTAGTTTACTTCTCGATCTCTTCTAAGGAGGTAGATGAACGGTTGATGATCAGCCTGGATGCGTGAGCCGTCTTGGACTTCGTGATCTCGTCGGCTTGATAGCTTTTCCAAGAGGCTCTCGGTGCCTTTTTATAGTGCAAAGCCAGAATCTTATTGTTGAAAACTTGGTAAAATATAGATTTGATTCACCCCAAAAAATATTGCACTCTAACTCCCTAGACTTGCGACGGATCCGCGGCCATTCGATAGGTTTGGCCGCGGATCCACCCCCTTTTGGTGAGATCATGGCCTTTAATTTTTGTAGCTTCATATCTGTAATACTTGGTAATCTCTTGAGTATCTAAACTTTGAAAATCTTTTCTGCATTTCTACCAGAATTAGTTTCTTGAATATCTTTGGTAGATTTGATTTGCCAACTTTGATTTTCTTGATTTTAGCCCTGCAAATTCTGCACAATATCTCAACAAATAATATTTAGTAAAGTTTGTTATATTGAGATATTAACTTAACCATTAAGAATTGGTCAAAGGTATTTAATAAGGTAAGCATATTTAAATGGGCCAAATGTTACATGGATATTATATGCTTACTTTTTCCTACAAATTGTTATTTATAATATATAAACACATGAAAATAGTATTTTTACAGATAAACCCTCATATGTATCATATATTATAATAAAAACCTTTTATTATATAATAATAGTAGGAAAAATGTCATATTAAATGTGCAGTTTTATCAACTAAACAAAGATCAACAAGCAAGCTCGTCCATACTATCCATGAATCCTATCAGTAACATTATCGTACAGTCCGGTCTCTTCGTCTGATATTTCGCATATCATGTCTTGGGGTGGTAAATGTCAGACCCCAATAACGTGATAAGTTATGCCGATGTCTAGCCTATAACGGTTCGAGAAACTACCGATAACTCTTATCAGTAAATCTGAGCAGCAGCCCTGGCCAGGGACTTCCAGTTATAGCCAATCGAGCATAGCGCAACATCAACCCCCAATACTGGGAGAGACGAAACCCCTTCTATCGCTCATTGCCTCTATGTGACTCGGACTGTACCCAAAATCCACCTGTTTGCATGCTCATTTGATCGTGGTAGGGAGGAAATCAAAGCACAGTGGGAGCCACACAAGACTTTATAACGATCTCGGGTCTACAGACTAACCTGTACCAGTGTCACCAGAGAACTGCTATCTGACGATAGGTATACTGCCAACTAGGAGTCCTCGGCGAGTCCTGTTCGGTGTACCCATTCTCCAATGAGCACCATTGTACCATCTTTGATGTCACACACCAATGGTTGTAGTATCAACCATCGCCCTCTAAGGGAAAAGAAACGTACACACTGGTCTACTCTGGAATATCGATGCCCTAGTCTCGATATTCCCTCGATTAGGAACTGATTAAAGGATTTACTTTTGGACCACCCTGGACCTACTAGTATGATCTCATCATAATCCTAGTAGTCAAGTACATATCCTAAGGGCTTTGTCAACATGTGACAGCAAGACAGTAAAGAATACCAGTCTACATGTTAAGATAAAGAGTAACCAGATAGCATACTATCATATCGAGTAAGAAAGTCCTTTATATATATGTCCAAGCATCCACTATAATATACATCACATGTACAATATTGGCCTCTAGGGCATACATATTCCTAACAATCTCCCACTTGCACTAATGCCATGTGTTGTAGTATCTCATACCCAACATCCCAAAAAGTCTCTCAAACTGCATTTGGGGGAGGGCCTTCGTGAGTGGATCCGCTACGTTGTCCTTCGTGTCAACTCTACTGACCTCGATCTGTAACACCTTAGAATGCGATTAGTGTTAGTTAAGCAATAATGCGGGTTTTTAGTAAAAAGTTAACCAAAATAGTTTTCACATATTTTAGAAAAATTAATAATATTTTATTAGTATTTATTTTGGGCTTGCACACACTTATGCATGTTAACCTAGGGTTATTTATTGTTAACCATGCTTAAGTAGCCAAGGCACCTTAACCCTATTCCATTAAGTTTTATATAATTATTTAAGTTATTTAGTTTTTAAAATAAGGGTTTGAATTTGGGGTTGACTTGAGAGAGAAAGGGCTGACCATGCAAATGATGAAGCATGGGGTGCATTTAATGAGGAGAGAGAAGGGGCATGGCTCACTCTAACCTCACACCCTCATTTCCTTCACATCCCACTCTCACACTCTCATTTTCCTTAACCCTCATACACTCTCATTCTCTTATTCTCACTTGTTTCTTCGTCTCTTTTTCCTCTTCCCTCAACTGAAACCCTAGCCATCTCATCACAAAACCAAACCAAATCTTCACAAAACCTCACTAAAACCCTTCACAAAGTCAAGATAAGCCACTAGGATGACTTGGAGCATGGAAAGATAGGATTTTTGAGCAAGTGTGGATAGGTAATGATCTCTAACTGTTAATCAGGTGTTTATTATGTTGTGTTGCTTAATAGTTATCGTTTAGAACACTAAAGCTTTAGTTTTGTGCATATATCGTATTTTTAGTGTCATTTTAGGGTCACTGTAATCTGCTATCACCATGAATCTTTACTGTAAAATCTAGCAGTATAGTAGTGTTGTGTTAGAGGCCCTGAGTGTTCACCTGAAACCCGAGCCCAATCCCACCTGTTTTGGCCGGCGACATTTGATGAATTTTCGGCGAGCTCGAAATTTTGGTGGCCTGGGAAGTTGGGGTTTGTAGGGTAGTTGCATGTAGGTGTTCTGGGGTGTTTGGTACTGCTTGATTTTTAGGTTCTGACTGTAGTCAAAATCTGGGACACTTAGATAATTTTAGGTGTTTCAGCAAAGTGTGATACGATTGATCCGACGTAGTTTAAGTGTTTCTGGTAGCTTGCAGTTGTAGACTTATTTTGATGATATCGTTAATTGGCGTTGTGTTTGTTTATTATTGGGTAGTTTGCTAAATCCACGCGTTATTGTGTTGTGTGTTAATAGGATCGCAGGCGAGGACTTTGGACGCTGCGAAGAAAGGAAAGCAGGTGGTTGAATTTACTTAGCTCGAGATCATCGGTGAGTAGATTTAACATCTACGAGGAAATCTCCCTTATGGCGTTAAGCGTCAGAGCTAGATATGATATTATAGCCGCATGTTTATATGCATATGTGTTGATTGTGCATGGGCATCATCGCATACCGTTACTTGTTGTACATTGACTTAGTACCTATTGGACACTACACCATTACTGGCGGTTCATGTTCTACGAGCACTAAATTGTATGCTACACTCACACCATTGGTAATTGCCATGACACACACAACATATATACGTATGTGGTAATGTATTCGTTATTGACGTTGAGACATTGATTCTTGTTCTATTGCGCATACGAAGTGTATCATACACACATATCTTGCTATAGCTACATATACACCATCATATGATGTTGCATTTGATTTTGGAGAAATTGGGAACCGCATGATATATTTAAAAACTTGATTCATTTAAAATAGCAGTTTTCCCTTGATATGCTCATATGATTGTTTTATATTGCATACACCATATTTCATGGATTTACGCATTGAGATACGGATTTCATGTGATTTATGGATTTGAGAATCGTGGGGATATTTCAAGAAAATATGCATTATTTTGGAAACCCGGTTTCTCTTGATATGATATTTCGATACGTCCACTATGAGTTTTCTCAGTTCCGAGACTTGTGTTAGAAACCCGATTTGAGGTGCTGGATGATCCGTTTGCGGGTTCATAGTGGACCCGGTATGGTACCCCGAGGCAAGAAAAGGAGAAAGGGATGTTTTGCAGTAGATGATGAGCCTTGCAGAAGAACTACCACTTACCGATGATTGGTTGGATCTTGCGGTTATCCGGAGGATACCGACCGGAGTCGTGAGATGGATATGGGCCGATCCGGACTGACGGAGCCCGTGGGCCGATCCGAACCGATGGAGCCCAAGTTATATGGATTTACGTTTCGATGTTGGACACGGGTATTCATGATGTTTCGAGTGTCGATATTGGGCATTCAGGTTCCATGAGATTTCCATATATGAAGGCCGATCACAGTGACGGCGCCTGAGGTATTGGGATTTGGGGTGTCGTTGATAGACACCGATTTTTCCACGACGATGATTCATTGATTGGTAATATGTTTTATCCCATTCTCAGTAGTTATTTGATATGCATTGTTTCATGTAGTTGTATTACCTGATGGAGTACCTTGATCTTGATGTTGCATATCCATATTGCCATACTTATACTATCAGATTGCATGTGATAGATTATCGTTGTACGTGCATACCTTCGATTATCCGTATGATGTTACTTATTATTCATGAGTTGGCAACTCACCCCCGTTGTGCCACGGTGTTTTCTAGGCTTGACCCTCAGAGTAGTTACGGCAGGGCTTCTTATTATATCTTTTTCAGCGGATACCGCTACGGTTGGCTGTGTGCTTTTTTGCTGTAGGTGGGTTGCGGTTATCCGATTATATCCATTGTATCTCTTATTGTATCTAGTACTCTCCATCTACCACTTCCATGTATTGACTTAGAGACGAGTTGTGAGGATCGATATTGTATTTTTGTGACTCTGGGTATCGAGCTCGTGTGAGTCGGCCTTTATTATGTAGTTTTACCTCTTTATGCTGTTTTTATTTATATTGGCTATTTCTTCGCTACGACGTCATATATATGCTTGTGGTGGTTGTTTCCGCCTTTAGGCGTGATTTTCTCCCGTTTGGGGATGCTTTATTTTTATACTATGTCTGTACTCATTTCGAGGCTAGTTTTTACAAAGGAGATGGTGCCGAAATTTTTAAGAAAATAAACCTAAGCTTTATGATTTTTACTTGAGATTTCCAAATGTTTTTAACAATGTTTATCACTTACTTCTTTTATGGTTTAGATTTCTGGGTTTTCGGCTTACTTAAATTGCGTTATGCCTACTGACGTCGCGTGGTTTAAGTGCCGGTCACGTGCCAAATTTTGGATCGTGATAAAATTGGTATCGAAGCGCTAGGTTTTACCTTTCGGAGTGTAGGATGACCTTGGTATGATGGAGTAGATAGCTTAAGCAGAGTGGCGTAACATGTGTATGTTCCACGACGTACTTATGACACGGTACTCCGCCTAAATGACCTTAGGACTTATTGGTTGAAATTCCTTACGTGATTATATACATCCTTGTGATTCGATTTCTATGTTCTTATCGAATCCTGTTATCATTTCTATCCATTATGCCGCCGAAGACTACGAGTGCGCAGAGAGTGGCCGCGAGAGCCGAGGTCAGGGTAGGCTCGTCAGAGACGAGGATTGACCAGGGCAGTACGCCCATTTTACAGGAGCAGGTTGATCCACCTTCTCTAGATCGTATTACTAGGCTAGAAGCCGATATGCAGGATTTGCACCAGATGATGGGGTCGTTAGTTAAGGCCAGTTGAGCGCAGAGACAGAAGGTTGTCCTACCTATCACGGGGACCGCGATGGTGCCTACTGTTCAGGCAGTCGTACCTGCAGCTACGAAGCTTATCACCGTATCATTATCTGAGTTCATGAGGCTGAAGCCTCTGGTTTTCACCGGCACCGATGCAACTGAGGATCCCCAGTCATTTATAGATTGATGGCCAGGATCTATCGTTGGCTGAGATGCTCCGACGCGAGATGGGTAGAGTTCGCGAGTTTTCGTCTGGAGGGTCTTGCCCTGGCCTAGTGCGAGTCTTTAGAGAGGGGCAGAGCCGCAGGTCCTTCTCTTATGACCTGGGCTGAGTTTGTGATGGTGTTTCTTGCCCGTTTTCTTCCACAGAGCGTCAGGGATGCTCGAGCTCGCAGTTTTGAGTCGTTACGCCAGACTCCGGGTATGACAGTGGCAGAGTACGATGTTCAGTTTACCCAGCTATCTGTGTATGCTCCATATTTGGTGGACACTGAGGAGATGCGGATCAAGAGATTTGTACGAGGCCTGCTTACCCAGTTGTTCCTCGCTGTCAGTGTCCAGCATTGTGACACATATGCAGCAGCAGAGGACACAGCCCTACTAGTTGAGGAGCGTCTTTCCGAGACTTCGATCATTCCGGAACCGAAGAGGGTTCGTACTGGTGTATTAGCCTGGAGGAAGATGTTTAGACGTCGCGACAGATTTCTTTCAGGTCGTGGGAGTAGCAGAGGCTTGGGATGAGGCCAATTGTTTAGCTCTTTTCCCAGAAGGGTCAGCAGTCATCGTCTGTATGTTTCCGGTGCGGGAGTTTTTATCATCGCCTTAGAGATTATGCTGAGCCACGTGAGGACGAGGCAGCCATATCATATGTTACCTTACCACCTTGTCCACCTCATAGAGCGTTGCCTCTTATACCTGTTGTTGCTCCGCGTCAGACTTATGCTCAGAGAGGTCATGGTCATGGAGGGTTTGTTCAGAAAGGACGGGGTGGCAGAGACGGAGGGCAGCCATTTATCGGTAGAGGGCAGGCTCGAGTATTTGCTTTGACTCATCAGGACGCGCAGGCGTCCAATGCAATGGTTTCAGGTAGTCTTTCAGTATGTTCCTTCGATGCACACGTTTTGTTTGATCTGGGATCTACGCACTCGTATGTTTCTACACACTTCGTGTCGAGGTTGAGCCGAGAGTCGTGTTTGCTAGATCAGCCGCTTATCGTGACTACTCCTGTTGGCAAGTCGTTTGTTCCGTGACACTTGTTTCGGGCGTGTGTCATTCGTATTGGAGATAGAGATTCGTCCGTCGACTTAATCCTTCTTGAGATGTTGGACTTCGACGTTCTCCTTGGCATGGACTGGTTAGCTACTTGCTATGCGTCCGTGGACTACCGCGAGAAGATGGTCAGGTTTTGTTTTCCCGACGAGTCAGTTCTTATTGTGCAGGGGGACCATGGTGCCGTCCCTCACAGTTTGATTTCAGCCCTTTGCGCTAGTCGGCATTTAAAGAGGGGATGTCAGGGATTCTTGGCTTTCATATGGGATACTAGAGCCACAGTAGATTCGTTGGACCAGGTTCCTATCGTGAGAGAGTTTCTCGACGTTTTTCCCGATGAGTTACATGGATTGCTGCCAGAGCATGAGATTGAGTTTTGCATTGATTTGATCCCCGGCACAGGGCCTATTTCTATGCCGCCTTACTGGATAGCCCTGGCAGAGCTTAAGGGCTTAAGGATCAGCTGCAAGAGTTTCTTGATAGGGGACTTGTGCGTCGGAGTGTTTCTCCTTGGGGAGCTCCTGTTCTGTTCGTCAAGAAGAAGGACGGCAGTTTGAGGTTGTGCATTAATTATTGTCAATTGAACCGAGTTACGGTGCGGAATAGGTATCCTTTACCTCGCATTGATGATTTGTTTGATCAGCTCCAAGGTGCGGGACATTTTTCTAAGATTGATTTGAGAATGGGGTAACATCAGTTGCGGGTTCGGACTGATGACATTTCGAAGACTGCTTTTCGTACGCGCTATGGGCATTATGAGTTTTTAGTGATGTCGTTCGGACTCACCAATGCCCCAGCAGCGTTCATGGATTTGATAAACCGGATTTTCAGGTCGTTCCTTGACCAGTTTATTATTGTATTTATTGATGACATTCTGGTTTATTCCAAGAGTCGAGAGGAGCATGAGCAGCACTTGAGGATTGCTTTGCAGACATTGAGAGAGCACCAACTGTTTGCTAAATTCTCGAAGTGTGCCTTCTGGCTTAATAGTGTTGACTTCCTAGGTCATGTGGTTACGGGAGACGGTATTCGTGTGTATCCAAAGAAGATCGAGGCCGTACAGCTTTGTCCAAGACCTGTATCAGTGACAGAGGTCCGCAGCTTTTGTTAGTGTATATGCCCTAGAGGCCATTACTGTATCATACTAGTTTGTATATTACTTGATGGAAGCTTGGGATATTCATAGTTGTATATACAATCTTGCTCGAAATGGTAGTATGCTACTTGGTTTGTCTCTGCTTTAATATGTGCATGTGTTTCTTTTAGCATATCGCTGATATACATATTAGTAGAGCCCTTAGGATCTTTGCTCGATTACCAGCGTTGTGATGGCGCTCACACTCGTGGGGGCTGGGTAATCCATAAGCACATCGTTATACAGGTCCCTAGTCGTTGGACTATCGAGACAGGGCATCGATACTCCGGAGTAGACTAGCATATGCGCTTCTCATCCCAGTGTGGGAGACGGTCTGTCCCACAGCCGTCAGTACGTCGTACTTGAGATAGTATGCGGGTGCTCGTTAGGTTACGAGTACACTGGACAGGACTTGTCGGGAACTGTTGGTTGGTATTATACCTATCGTCGGTTATCAGTTCCCAGGTGACATGAGTACAGCTTAGTCCGCTGACTTGACACTGTCGCTTCGCCTCGAGTGTGTTCCCACTGCACTTTGATTACTACCCTACCACGGCTCAAAGGAGTCGTGCAAACAGGTAGTTTTTGGGTGCAGTCCCGAAGTACTTGGAGGCAGTGATGGTTAGACAGGATTCGTCTCTCCCGGTATTAGGGGTTGACATCGCGCTGTGTCCAGGAGAGTCATTACACAAGTAGTCCCTGGATAGGGCAAGCGAGATATACTGGTAGGTTTCCAGTGTTATCTCAGGGTGTTCTGGGCTACACTCCGATACGACTTGTACCGCTATTAGGGGACTGACGTTCACCGCCCCCTAGGCCCGCCATGCGATGTATCAGACGAACAGACCGGACTGTATGGAGACTGTCACATACAGGCTCAGTAGGAGTTCAGATGGGGTTCACCTCGTCGGTCTTCTTATCGGCATCTACCTGGGGACCGTTACGTACAGCTAGTGCCGCTTGCGGTCTGTGGTTAAACCCACTGCCAGCGTAGTGTCGAGTCTTTAGAGTCCCACACAGAGAGCTATTCGCCTTTAGGCAAAATGAGTAGAGGTCGCATGGTTTTGCGACAGGGTTCGTTCATATCCGCGCACCTGTACACGTTTGTTGTCCGGACAGCTTGTACTAGCGGGCTTTGGTTTAAGCCGGATCCTAGTATATGATTTGGGATTGGTTTCATCTCATTGTATTCGTGTTCCTCGGATCACGAATACGGGTGCGTATGCACAGTTGCTTGAGACAGAGGGAGAGGACTTTGATTAGGGTTAATGACCATTGTCATTTTATTAACCCTAATGCTTATGTGTGTATTATGGTTAATTGATATTAGTTTAATATAATTATGCATGGTTATGGTTGTTGACTATTTGACCTTCTTGACTTATTGACCTAGGTTGACACTTTGACCATCATCATTTCATTTGGAAGATGCTCTTTGATCCTTACAATTTGCATTAAAAATGAAATGATAATGGTCATGTCTTGATTAAGCCATGACAATTATCTCACTAATTATCTATTTAGAATAATTCACACATATATGTGAGAATGCTTCATTTTTCTCTCATTCTATCATTCACTTTCTCTCTCTTGCTCTTCCTCTTCCTCAAGCTCTCCCCTCTCATGTGTTGAGAAACACTTGAGCTTGAGAAAAACCTCTTCTTGATAATCTCTACTCTCATCTAGGGTTCTAGGATTAGCACTTCTAGCACCCTAGTTACTTCTAGCTTGGAGTTGAAGCCAAAGGTTGAGGATTTCGGGTGGATCCTTCTTCGACGTGAGAAGACGACAAAGGTGATCCCTTTCTAATACTCCAAGGAGCAAGGAGAGAAGGACATAAAGCCCTAGGTATAACCATTCTAACCTTTAGCTGGTTTCTAGTTAGCTTTAGCTTGTTTTTGTTTAGCAAAGATCCTCCTTTATCTAGTCCATGTTGCCTAAAGTGATAAAAATCCGATTTTTATTCCATTTTCCGCCTCCCCGTAAGCACCGGGGTGGGCAACGTGGACTTACAGTGGTATCAGAGCCTAACTAAACATAAACTAGCTAGGTTGTAAAGGTGTATGGAAGTTTGATCGGAAAAATCGAAAAACCAAAATATCAAAACCCTAACTTTCTGTTAAAATTTTTCCTGTTCAAAATAAAATAAATCATACTCCAAAATTCATCTCAGGGTTTTATGAAGAAAGACACCAAAAACGATCCAGTGACTCGCTCAAAGCTCCGCGGTTCCGCGGCAATAGCAAGTTATTGCCGCGCAACCGCGGCCGTTTTGGCTCGGTTCTGGGTCGAGTTTGGTGCAGTGTTCTTCTGTCTTGGTTTTGGGATTTTTAAGATGGTTTATATGTGCCCAGGTTTTCCAGAAAAGAAATTTGTTTTTGGGGGCCTATAAATCCGTATTTTTTATCGGACTTCACTACACTTTGGCTAAAGGGTTATATCTGTGATGTTTATATGTATTGAACGTCGGCTAATCGCTATATGTCGATTAGTCGGGGTTATACATATCTGTGATCTGTGTTTGATGATGGTATGTGTATATGAATGCGTTGGATTGTCGCGGGTGAATAGCCGGGGTGGATGTGAGATGAGTGTTTCTTTTTCTTTCATTCATTGTAATATGTAAATTGATGTAATAATATTTGTATGGATGCACAACCAGGTCGGGGTTGTAGCCGTCATTGTATAATTCTTTTTACTGTTTGTGCTCCTAGGATAGACCCATGGAGGGGGTGCACAAACTACCGGGTATCTCGAAGTGCCGAGTGGCCTACTCACGGAGTTGAGGGAGGTTGCTTCGCTTCGGGTACTTGGCGGGTAGTTTGCCGCACCCGTAGGGGTATTGGGTGGGGTATTGGCTATTCACCGCGACCGTGTAATCCGCTTTTCGTTGCAGGCTTGAACGTATTGCGGATCCCTAGTATATCCAATGTATTCATCTGTGATCTGTAATGTCTATCATTGCTATATATTTATATATGATAACTATTTAGGCGTTGCTTATGTTTTACAGCTGCGCTAGCCCAGCCCCCGCTCTGTCGTTAGTTAAGTAACCTAACGGGTGATGACGAGGCCCCATGGCGAATTCGAATGGCATAAGCGTACGTCATATTTTGGTTGTTTTCTGCAATGGTAGGATTAAATGATGGGGTGCATTAAAAGAACTAATGCAAGAAAATAAACCAAGTAAAAGTCGATTGGAACACTTTGAAAACCACTCGGATCTTTTCAAAACTAAACTTTTAAACGCGGAGCTTGAACCACTCCTTTTAAAAGCTATCTCGTTCCATCGATTATATCAAGTTCACTACGTTCACGGTTTCGCCAAAACCATTCGTAGCCCTCCGTCATTCCACATGAATGGTCAAAAAGTATTCAAGCTATGTATTTTAGCCAAAGTCAAGGCATAGTGATTGGTAGCTATTGGGTATTCATGTGCAGCATAGATAGATGCGTTGGTTTGGGACAGTCGTGCTGCCATTTTGGCCAAAGTCAAGGGTAGGTACGGGTGGGTCCAAATTAACCAGGAGAATGACGGGTAGAACTTGACATGTGACTTATGATATTTTGGCCAAAGTCAAGGTCATAAGAGCATGGGGCAAAAATCCACATCGGGAGTTTTATAAGTACTGAAACTTGCTAGCGCTGCATACCATTTGGAGTGTGATGATTCTGGTAGGATTCCTTCGGTTTTATCACGCAATGACATTTGGATCCCGATCCTACTGTGAGTATATGCTACTCCTCAGGAAAACTCTCACTTAACTATCAATGCTATAAACTTAGTAGGTGTCTAGAAAGGTGTTAGCGGGGCTACGCCCCCAGGGAAAAGAGGTTACTTAATTAAGGAACTTCGCGAAAGCGTTGGAAAACCTCCCTCGAAGTACCGACACTGGCCTGGCTGAACGGTTAAGCAAGTATTGTACGGTGAGATTGATCCCGACTAATCCTTTCTTTACGGTTTGAGAAGGGATTCGAGAGACAGTGGGAGCCATCCTGTTTAGACAAACTAAAAACCACTCTAAACTTGCAAGAACATCATGCTAAAGTGTTTCTTTTCTCTCTCCTAATTGCAGCGACCATTCAACATGACCGGACTTAAGTTATTACTAAATAAAAACATATTGACAGGGCCAAACTACAAAGATTAGCTCAGGAATGTCAAGATGGCAATCACTTACGACAAGTTGGGGTATGTCCTTACCACCAAAGCTCCCCCTGTCCCAGGTCCCAAAACCAGTGTCGTAGATAGGGAAATCTACAAGACCTGGGAAATAGATTGCAGGAAGGCTAAATGCCTCGTACTAGCCTCGATGGACAACGAACATCAGAGGAGGCACGAGAATATAGACCTAGAGTCCATATTTCTGCATACAAAAGAACTGTATGGAGAGTAGTCTCGTATCACCAGATACGAAGTATCGAAGAAGTTGTTTTCGGCAAGGTTGGCCGTCGGATCATCGGTAGCGGAACTCGTGCTTAAGATGATTGGCTACATAGAGGAGCTCACGGACCTTGGGACCACGTTGAAGAATGAACTCTATACTGACTTGATTCTCCAGTCCCTTCCTTCCACTTACGCCCAGTTTATTCTTAACTTCAACATGCAAGGAAAGGAGGTTGAACTTTCCGAACTTCTGAACATGTTGAGGAGTGCTGAGGGCACCCTACAGAAAGGTAGGGAGACATCCACTTTGTTTGTAGGAGGATCTTCCTCTTCTAGATCCAGGGCGAAAGCCAATGGTAAGAAGAAGAAAGCCCCCGCCAAACCAAGAGGCGGTGTCAGTAAAGTGGATACGAAGGGAAAAGGAAAAGCAGCAAAGGTAGCGGGAAAGCTAGTGGGGAAGGAAGAATGCTTCTACTGTCACAAAAGTGGTCACTGGAAATAGGATTGCAAGGCTTGGAAGGCCAGAACACAGGATTTGAAGCGAGTTGCGGCTTCAGCTTCAGATGTGTATGTTATTGAAAATTGTCTATCAATAAACTCTACATCCTGGGTATTGGATACCGGATCAGGATCTCATAGCTGTAATTCTTTGCAGGCGTTGAGAAAGCATAGAGTTTTGAAGGCAGGTGACATGACCCTCAGAGTTGCAAACGGTGCTAGCATGGATGCTGAAGCCGTGGAGGACTATCACCTGGGATTTTCGGATGGACACTTTTTAGTTTTGCGTAGTTGTTATTATGTACCAAATGCAACCTGTAATATCATTTCTGTATCTTTATTATCTAAAGAAGGTTATGAATTTGCATTTGTAAGTAATGTAGTGAACATTCACCTTAATCAAGTTTTGATTGGGTCAGGTACATTGAACAACGGTATATACATATTAAACCAACCACAGATTTTCAATGTCCAGAATACACACAAAAGAAAGTCTCCAGAAATCAATAAAACTTTCTTATGGCATTGTAGACTGGGTCACATAAATGAGAGAAGGTTGAATAAGTTACATGCAGAAGGATATTTGGATCCGTTCGAATATCAATCGTATGCAACTTGTCAATCCTGTCTCAAAGGAAAGATGACAAAGACTCCGTTCACTGGACACGGAGTAAGAGCGAGCGAGCTCTTGGGACTCGTACACAGCGACGTGTGCGGTCCAATGTCTACACATGCACGAAGCGGTTATTCTTACTTCATTACTTTTACGGATGACTTTTCAAGGTACAGCTATGTTTTCTTAATGAAACATAAATCCGAGGCTTTTGAAAAATTCCAGGAATATAAGAATGAAGTAGAAAAACAAACAGGCAAAAGTATCAAGGCACTGAGATCTAATCGAGGTGGTGAATACTTGAGTGCCGAGTTCCTGGGTTACTTAAAAGAGAATGGAATTCTCTCTCAGCTTACTCCTCCATACACTCCGCAACATAATGGTGTATCGGAGAGATGGAACCGAACCCTATTGGATATGGTACGGTCCATGATGAGTAACACTGAGTTGCCGCGATCGTTCTGGGGATATGCGCTAGAATCAGCTGCATACCTTTTGAACCGAGTTCCAACTAAGACTGTGCCTACTACACCATATCAGATGTGGTGTGGGAAGAGATCCTATCTTAATCACATTAAGACATGGGGATGTCCATCTTTTGTAAAAAAACAGCATGCGGACAAGCTCGAGGCACGCTCAGTACAGTGCAAGTTTGAGGGATATCCAAAGAACTCCAAGGGATATTGCTTCTATTGCGAAGAGGAACAAAAGATCTTTGTTTCTCGCCATGCCCACTTTCTAGAACACCAGTTCATAGAAAAAGAAATAAGTGGGAGCACAATAGAACTGGAAGAAATTCCAGAACCACGAGCTATTACTGAAAGCTTAGTAGAACCAGAGGGTTCGAAAGATCAGGACATTCCCACGCCACTCTGCAGGAGTAGTAGGCAGTCTCATCCGCCCGAGAGATACTATGGTGTTATCATTGACGGGGATAGAGAGGATTGCATCATAGATTGTGATGAGTCTACTAGCTTCCAGCAAGCCATTCAGAGCGTCGACTCGGTAAAATGGCTGGATGCAATGCGGACCGAAATGGATTCCATGTACACCAACAAAGTCTGGACGTTGGACATTGCTCCAGATAGAGTAAAACCCGTAGGATGCAAGTGGATCTTCAAAAGGAAGATTGGTGTAGATGGACAGGTTGAGACCTATAAAGCTAGACTGGTTGCAAAGGGTTTTCATCAGCGACCTGGTTTGGACTATGACGAAACCTTTTCTCCAGTAGCTATGCTGAAATCCATTCGGATCCTTCTTGCTATTGCTGCCTTCCACGATTATGAGATTTGGCAGATGGATGTAAAGACAGCTTTTCTAAATGGACATTTAGAGGAGTGTGTCTATATGGACCAGCCAGATGGTTTCATTCAGAGTAGGAGCAGCGGAAAGGTATGCAAGTTGCTTAAGTCCATTTATGGACTAAAGCAGGCATCGCGGAGTTGGAACATCTGTTTTAATGAGACGGTCAAGGAATTTGGCTTTATGAAAAATCCAGATGAACCATGCATCTATTGTAGATTTGTAGCGAGAACTGTAGTATTCCTCGTTTTATACGTGGATGACATTCTCTTAATAGGAAATGACATTCCTATGCTACAATCTGTCAAGGGGTTCTTGTCACACAGGTTCTCCATGAAAGACCTGGGTGATGCCTCATACATTCTGGGGATCCGGATCTACCGTGACAGATCCAAGAGGATTTTAGGACTATCACAGTCCAGGTACATCGACACCATACTGAAGAGATTCATTATGGAAGATTCCAAGCCCGGTAATCTACCGGCTTGTCACGGGATCACCCTCTCCAAAGAGATGTCTCCCAAGACTGATTTGGAGAGGGATCGCATGTCTATTATACCCTACGCTTCTGCGGTAGGCTCTATAATGTATGCGATGTTGTGTACCAGACCAGATGTGGCTTATGCACTGAGTGTGGTAAGCAGGTATCAGTCAAACCCTGGGGAGAAACATTGGATATCGGTAAAGAACATTCTCAAGTACCTGAGAAGGACTAAGGTGATGTTCTTGGTGTATGGCGGAAAAGACCTCCAGATTGAGGCCTTTGCTGACTCCAGCTTCCAGAGTGACAAGGATGATTCCAAGTCCATGTCGGGTTTTGTCTTTACCCTTAATGGAGGGGCGGTGTGTTGGAAGAGCTCCAAAAAGGAAACCGTTGCTGACTCGACTATGGAAGCGGAATACATCGCTGCATCTGATGCCGCAAAAGAAGCTGTCTGGATGAGGAAGTTCTTGAAAGAACTTCAGGTGGTTCCGTCCATTGTTGACCTAATACCTCTGTATTACGACAACAACGGGGCTATAGCTTTAGCGAAGGAACCCAGGTCCCATCAGAAATCCAGACACATCTTGAGGCAGTATCACCTGATAAGGGAGATCGTGGATCGCCAGGAGATCGAGGTTCGGAGGGTTGATTCAGAAGATAACACTACAGATCCATTCACCAAGGCCTTGCCCCAGACTCAGTTCGAGCGGCTGATCGAGATGACAGGTCTTCGATACGCCAGTACATGGCCTTAGTGCAAGTGGGAGATTGTTAGTGTATATGCCCTAGAGGCCATTACTGTATCATACTAGTTTGTATATTACTTGATGGAAGCTTGGGATATTCACAGTTGTATATACAATCTTGCTCGAAATGGTAGTATGCTACTTGGTTTGTCTCTGCTTTAATATGTGCATGTGTTTCTTTTAGCATATCGCTGATATACATATTAGTAGAGACCTTAGGATCTTTGCTCGATTACCAGCGTTGTGATGGCGCTCACACTCGTGGGGGCTGGGTAATCCATAAGCACATCCTTATACAGGTCCCTAGTCGTTGGACTATCGAGACAGGGCATCGATACTCCGGAGTAGACTAGCGTATGCGCTTCTCATCCCAGTGTGGGAGATGGTCTGTCCCACAGCCGTCAGTACGTCGTACTTGAGATAGTATGCGGGTGCTCGTTAGGTTACGAGTACACTGGACAGGACTCGTCGGGAACTGTTGGTTGGTATTATACCTATCGTCAGTTATCAGTTCCCAGGTGACATGAGTACAGCTTAGTCCGCTGACTTGACACTGTCACTTCGCCTCGAGTGTGTTCCCACTGCACTTTGATTACTACCCTACCACGGCTCAAAGGAGTCGTGCAAACAGGTAGTTTTTGGGTGCAGTCCCGAAGCACTTGGAGGTAGTGACGGTTAGACAGGATTCATCTCTCCCGGTATTGGGGGTTGACATCGTACTGTGTCCAGGAGAGCCATTACACAAGTAGTCCCTGGCCAGGGCAAGCGAGATATACTGGTAGGTTTCCAGTGTTATCTCAGGGTGTTCTGGGCTACACTCCGACACGATTTGTACCGCTATTAGGGGACTGACGTTCACCGCCCCCCTAGGCCCGCCATGTGATGTATCATACGAATAGACCGGACTGTACGGAGACTGTCACATACAGGCTCAGTAGGAGTTCAGATGGGGTTCACCTCGTCAGTCTTCTTATCGGCATCTACCTGGGGACCGTTACGTACATGTAGTGCCGCTTGCGGTCTGTAGTTAAACCCACTGCCAGCGTAGTGTCGAGTCTTTAGAGTCCCATACAGAGAGCTATTCGCCTTTAGGCAAAATGAGTAGAGGTCGCATGGTTTTTTGACACGGTTCGTTCCCATCCGCGTACTTGTGCACGTTTGCTGTCCGGACAGCTTGTACTAGCGGGCTTTGGTTTAAGCCGGATCCTAGTATATGATTTGGGATTGGTTTCATCTCATTGTATTCGTGTTCCTCGGATCACGAATACGGGTGCGTATGCACAGTTGCTTGAGACAGAGGGAGAGGACTTTGATTAGGGTTAATGACCATTGTCATTTTATTAACCCTAATGCTTATGTGTGTATTATGGTTAATTGATATTAGTTTAATATAATTGTGCATGGTTATGGTTGTTGACCATTTGACCTTCTTGACTTGTTGACCTAGGTTGACATTTTGACTAGCATCATTTCATTTGGAAGATGCTCTTTGATCCTTGCAATTTGCATTAAAAATGAAATGATAATGGTCATGTCTTGATTAAGCCATGACAATTATCTCACTAATTATCTATTTAAAATAATTCACACATATATGTGAGAATGCTTCATTTTTCTCTCATTCTATCATTCACTTTCTCTCTCTTGCTCTTCCTCTTCCTCAAGCTCTCCCCTCTCATGTGTTGAGAAACACTTGAGCTTGAGAAAAACCTCTTCTTGATAATCTCTACTCTCATCTAGGGTTCTAGGATTAGCACTTCTAGCACCCTAGTTACTTCTAGCTTGGAGTTGAAGCCAAAGGTTGAGGCTTTCGGGTGGATCCTTCTTCGACGTGAGAAGACGACAAAGGTGATCCCTTTCTACTACTCCAAGAAGCAAGGAGAGAAGGACATAAAGCCCTAGGTATAACCATTCTAACCTTTAGCTAGTTTCTAGTTAGCTTTACTTGTTTTTGTTTAGCAAAGATCTTCCTTTGTCTAGTCCATGTGGCCTAAAGTGATAAAAATCCGATTTTTATTCCGTTTTCCACTTCCCCGTAAGCACCGGGGTGGGCAACGTGGACTTACAGCTTTTTGGGCTTAGCCGGTTACTACCACCATTTCGTGCAGGACTTCTTGAGTATCGCTGCACCGCTGATCAGACTGACCAGGAATGGGGTTCCTTTTCTTTGGACTGAGGCATGCGAGCTGAGTTTTCAGCAGTTGAAAACTCGGTTGACGACTCCTCCAGTTTTATTTTTGCCTTCTGGATCGGGTGGCTTTATCGTTTACTGTGATGCTTCTCGAGTGGGGCTCGGTTGTGTATTGATGCAGCATGATAGAGTAATTTCTTATGCTTCCCGACAGTTGAAGAAGCACGAGCAGAATTATCCCACTCATGATCTTGAGATGGCTGCAGTGGTCTTTGCGCTTAAGATTTGGAGACACTACTTGTATGGGGAGTCGTGTCAAATTTTCACAGACCACCAGAGCTTAAGGTACATCTTCCAGCAGCAGGATCTGAATTTGAGATAGCGCCGTTGGATGGAGCTTGTGAAAGATTATGATTGTGAGATCCTTTATCACCCGGGCAAGGCAAATGTGGTAGACGATGCTTTGAGCCATAGGTCCGGAGGTAGCTTGTCCCAGTTGAGCGCAGTTCAGACACAGTCTTCTACAGATTGGTAGATCTTGTACGACAGCAGAGTATAGTTTGAGTTCACTTCCACTGGGGACATCTTGCTCATGTCCGCACCCGTCCACTTTTACTTGATCGTATTCATGAGTCACAGCATGACGATGCCCGTTTGTCTGAGATTCTTGAGCATGTTCGGTAGGGTAGAGATTCGGAGTTCTTGATTGAGGACCAGGGTGTGCTACGTTTTGGGACTCGTTTGTGTATACCTGATACCGATGGGTTGAGACGCGAGATCCTAAAGAAGGCACATCAGTCATCTTATAGTGTTCACCTAGGTTCCACCAAGATGTATCGTGACTTGAGAGATATCTACTGGTGGGCAGGGATGAAGAGTGATGTTTCGGATTTCGTTTCGATGTGCCTGACTTGTCAGCGAGTCAAGGCTGAGCATCAGAGACCGGCAGGAGAATTGCAGCCTTTACCCGTTCCGGAGTGGAAATGGGAACAGATCTCCATGGATTTCATTGTGGGTCTATCCAGGTCCAGTCGAGGGTATGACTCCATTTGGGTGATTATTAACCGGTTGACGAAAGCGGCTCACTTCCTTCCAGTGAAGACCACTTTCAGTTATGCTCAATATACTCAGCTGTACATTGATAAGATTGTGCATTTGCACGGCGTTCCCACATGTATCGTATCCGACATGGGCACCCAGTTCACTAGCTGTCTTTGGCAGAAGCTTCAGGAAGCTTTGGGTACCTGATTGAGTTTTAGCATCGCTTTCCATCCGCAGAACGATGGTCAGTCAGAAAGGACTATACAGACTCTGGAGGATATGCTTCGTGCGTGCGTGCTTGATTTTGGTGGAAGTTGGGATCGTCACTTGCCATTGATAGAGTTCTCCTACAATAACAGTTATCAGGAGACGATTCAGATGGCGTCTTTTGAGGCTTTGTATGGTAGAAAGTGTTGATCGCCAATCTGTTGGACCGAACTCAGCGAGAGCGGGATTTTGGGACCCCAGCTAGTTCAAGAGACTACGGAGAAGATCCAGTTGATTCAGGATAGGATGAGAGCAGCCCAGTGCAGACAGAAGTCTTATGACGACTGTCATCGATGCAGGCTCGAGTTCGCAGTGCGGGATCATGTACTCCTACGGATTTCTTTGATGAAGGGCGTGATGAGATTTGGGAAGAAAGGGAAGCTTACTCTCAGATTTGTAAATCCTTTTGAGATCCTTGAGCGAGATGATACCGTTGCCTATCGTTTGGCACTTCTGCCCAGTTTTCTGGATATTCACCCCGTATTTCATGTATCGATGCATCACAAGTACTTTCATGACCCTTCTCACATGATTCAGCACCAGACCGTTCAGCTAGAGCGCGATCTTTCATTCACCGAGCAGCCAGTAGTTATATTGGATCGGCAGGTGAAGAAACTTCGGTCAAAGGTCTTTCCATCTGTGAAGGTTCTTTGGCGTGGCCCGAATAGTGAAGAGGTCATTTGGGAGGTCGAGAGCGAGATGCGAAAGAAATTCCCTCATCTCTTTGAAGGTACGCATAGTAAGATTTTTTAATTCGGGAACCGAATTTCTTTAAGGAGGAAGATTGTAACACCTTAGAATGCAATTAGTGTTAGTTAAGTGATAATGCGGGTTTTTAATAAAAAGTTAACCAAAATAGTTTTCACATATTTTAGAAAAATTAATTAATATTTTATTATTATTTATTTTAGGCTTGTACACATTTGTGCATGTTAACCTAGGGTTAATTAGTGTTAACCATGCTTAAGTAGTCATGGCACCTTAACCCCATTCCATTAAGTTTTATATAATTATTTAAGTTATTTAGTTTTTAAAATAAGGGTTTGAATTTGGGGTTGACTTGAGAGAGTGAGAGAGGGTTTACCATGCAAATGATGAAACATGGGGCAAGCATGGGGTGCATTTAATGAGGAGAGAGAAGGGGGCATGGCTCACTCTAACCTCACACCCTCATTTCCTTTACATCCCACTCTCACAATCTCATTTCCCTTAACCCTCATACACTCCCATTCTCACTTGTTTCTTCATTTCTTTTTCCTCTTCCCTCAACTGAAACCCTAGCCATCTCATCACAAAACCAAACCAAATCTTCAAAAAACCTCACTAAAACCCTTCACAAAGTCAAGATAAGCCACTAGGATGACTTGGAGCATGGAAAGATAGGATTTTTGAGCAAGTGTGGATAGGTAATGATCTCTAACTGTTAATTAGGTGTTTATTATGTTGTATTGCTTAGTAGTTATCGTTTAGAACACTAAAACTTTAGTTTTGTGCACATATCGTATTTTTAGTGTCATTTTAGGGTCACTGTAATCTGCTATCACCATGAATCTTTACTGTAAAATCTAGCAGTGTAGTAGTGTTATGTTAGAGGCCCTAAGTGTTCACCTGAAATCCGAACCCAATCCCACCTGTTTTGGCCGGCGAAATTTGATGAATTTCTGGCGAGCTCGGATTTTTGGTGGCCTGGGAAGTTGGGGTTTGTAGGGTAGCTGTCTGTAGGTGTTCTGGGGTGTTTGGTACTGCTTGATTTTTAGGTTCTGACTGTAGTCAAAATCTGGGACCACTTAGATAATTTTAGGTGTTTCGGCAAAGTGTGATACGATTGATCCGACGTAGTTTAAGTGTTTCTGTTAGCTTGCAGTAGTAGACTTATTTTGATGATATCGCTACACACGTTAGCCACTAAGCGAACCCTTTTGTAGCTTAAGTGAACCGATTCGTTAATTGGCGTTATGTTCGTTTATTATTGGGTAGTTTGCTAAATCCACGCGTTATTGTGTTGTGTGTTAATATGATCGCAGGCGGGGACTTTGGACGCTACGAAGAAAGGAAAGCAGGTGGTTGGATTTACTTTGCTCGAGATCATCGGTGAGTAGATTTAACATCTACGAGAAAATCGCCCGTATGGCGTTAAGCGTCAGGGCTAGATATGATATTATAGCCTCATATTTATATGCATATGTGTTGATTGTGCATAGGCATCATTGCATACCGTTACTTGTTGTACATTGACTTATTACCTATTGGACACTGCACCATTACTGACAGTTCATGTTGCACGAGCACTAAATTGTATGCTACACCCACACTGTTGGTAATTGCCATGACACGCACAACATATATACCTGTGTGGTAATGTATTCGTTATTGATGTTGAGATATTGATTCTTTTTCTATTGCGCATATAAAGTGTATCATACACACATACCTTGCTATAGCTATATATACACCTTTATATGATGTTGCATTTGATCTTAGAGAAATTGGGAACTGCATGATATATTTAAAAACTTGATTCATTTAAAAGAGTGGTTTTCCCCTGATATGCTCATATGATTGTTTTATATTGAATACATCATATTTCATGGATTTATGCATTGAGTTACGGATTTCATGTGATTTATGGATTTGAGAACCGTGGGGATATTTCAAGAAAATATGTATTATTTTGAAAACCCGGTTTCTCTTGATATGATATTTCGATGCGTCCACCATGAGTTTTCTCGGTTCTGAGACTTGTGTTAGAAACCCGATTCGAGGAGCTGGATGATCCGTTTGCGGGTTCATAGTGGACCTGGTATGGTACCCCGGGGCAAGAAAGGGAGAAAGGGATGTTGTGTAGTAGACGATGAGTCTTGCAGAGGGACTACCACCTACCGGTGATTGGTTGGACCTGGCGGTTATCCGAAGGATACCGACCGGAGTCGTGAGATGGATATGGGCCGATCCGGACTGACGGAGCCCGTGTGCCAATCTGGACTGACGGAGCCCGAGTTATGTGGATTTACGTGTCGATGTTGGACACGGGTTTTTATGTTGTTTCAAGTGTCGATGTTGGGCACTCAGGTTCCGTGAGATTTCCAGATATGAGGGCCGATCAGAGTGACGGCGCCTGAGGTATTGGGATTTGGGGTGTCGTTGATGGACACCGTTTTTTCCACGATGATGATTCATTGATGATGATATGTTTTATCCCATACTCATTAGTTATTTGATATGCATTGTTTCATGTGGTTGTAGTACCTGATGGAGTACCCTTGATCATGATTGTTGCATATCCATATTGCTATACTTATGATATCAGATTGCATGTGATAGATTATCGATGTACGTGCATACTTGCGATTATCTGTATAATGTTACTTACTATTCACGAGTTAGCAACTCACCCCCGTTGTGCCACAGTGTTTTGCAGGTTTGACCCTTAGAGTAGTCGCGGCAGGGCTTCTTATTGTATCTTTTTCAGCGGATACCGCTACGGTTGGCTGGGAGCCTTTTTGCTATGGGTGGGTTGCGGTTATCCGATTATATCTATTATATCTCTTATTGTATCTAGTACTCTCCACCTACTAATTCCATGTATTGACTTAGAGACGAGTTGTGAGGATCGATATTGTATTTTTGTGACTCTGGGTGTCGAGCTCGTGTGAGCCGGCCTTTATTATGTAGTTTTACCTCTTAATGTTGTTTTTATTTATATTGTCTATTTCTTCGCTACGGCGTCGTATATATACTTATGGTGGTTGTTTCCACCTTTGGGCGTGATTTGCTCCCGTTTGGGGATGCTTTATTTTTATACTATGTTTGTACCCGTTTC
Organism: Agapanthus africanus; assembly: GCA_030015575.1. NCBI lineage: Eukaryota > Viridiplantae > Streptophyta > Magnoliopsida > Asparagales > Amaryllidaceae > Agapanthus > Agapanthus africanus. The sequence goes on along the minus strand of JASDDO010000026.1, from coordinate 508,615,245 downwards.
GGGGCTAGTTTTTACAAAGGAGGTGCTGCCGAAATTTTTAAGAAAATAAACTTAAGCTTTAAGATTTTTACTTGAGATTTCCAAATATTTTTAACAATGTTTATCACTTACTTCTTTTATGGTTTAGATTTCTGGGTTTTCGGCTTACTTAAATTGCGTTACGCCTATTGACGTCACGTGGTTTAAATGTCGGTCACGTGCTAAATTTTAGGTCGTGACACGATCTCCCGGTGATCTACTATCTCCCTGATTAGGTGATACTGCCTAAGAATATTTCTGGATCACTGATGGGACCTGAGTTCCTTGGCCAAAACTACAGCTCTAATGTTATCACAATACATAGGTATTGGATGCCCAATGTATTGAACCACACCAAGCTCAGGAAAGAACTTCTTCATCCAGACAACCTCTTTAGCAGCATCGTTGGCAGCGATGTATTCAGCCTCCATCGTCGAGTCTGCTACGGTGTCTTGCTTGGAACTCTTCCAACACACCGTCCCTCCATTGTGGGTAAAGTCAAAACCTGAGACCGACTTACTATCGTCCTTATCACACTGGAAGCTCGAATCGATAAAGGACTCCACCTGGAGTTCACTGTTACCATACACCAAGAACATTTCTTTAGTCCTTCTTAAGTACTTAAGAATGTTCTTCACAACTATCTAGTAGTTTTTCCCAGGATCTGATTGATACATACTTACTACACCTAGTGAGTAAGATACATCCGGTCTGGTACATAACATCACATACATGATAGAGCCTACTACCGAAGCATAGGGTATCCCTTCCATGCGATCCCTTTCCAAATCAGTCTTGGGTGACATCTCTTTGGAGAGAGTGATTCCTGAGCAGGCGGGTAAATTACCCCACTTGGAATCCTCCATACTAAACCTCTTTAGTATGGTGTCTATGTACCTGGATTAGGACAATCCCAACATTCGTTTAGATCTATCTCTATAGATCTTTATTCCCAGGATGTAGGAGGCATCACCTAGACCTTTCATGGAGAACTTGTGTGATAAGAAGAGCTTGACTGAGTGTAGAATAGGAACATCGTTTCCTATCAAGAGTATGTCATCCACTACAATACGAAGAATACTGCCTTACTCTCTACGGCCTTCTTGTATATACAAGGTTCATCTATATTTTTTACGAAGTCAAACTCTTTGATAGCTTCATCAAAACAGATGTTCTAGCTCCGTGATGCCTGCTTTAATCCGTAGATGGATTTAAGCAGCTTGCACACCTTCCTGCTTCTCCCATTGTCTATGAAGCCCTCTGGCTGTGTCATCTACACGCTCTCTTCTAAATGACCATTTATAAAAGCGGTCTTGACGTCCATCTAACAGATTTCGTAGTCATGTATGCATCAATTGCAAGTAGGATCCTGATGGACTTAAGCATAGCGATAGGAGAAAAGGTTTCATCATAATCAATGCCAGGTCGTTGACGAAAACCTTTTGCTAAAAGTCTAGCTTTTAAAGTCTCAACTTTTCCATCTACACCAATATTTTTTTTTGAAGATCCACTTGATCCCAATGGGTTTTACCCCTTCAGGAGCAACTTCCAAAGTCCATACTTTACTGGTGTACATGGATTCCATCTCGGACCACATAGCATCCAGCCATTTCACAGAGTCTCCACTTGTGATGGCCTGCTCGAAACCAGTAGGGTCATCATCTTCCATGATGCAATCCTCGCTCCCACCGTCTACGAGAAAACCGTAGTATCTCTCAGGTGGATGAGGAACCCTACTAGATCTGCGGAGTGGCTGGGGTTCTTTGAGCACTATTGGATCCTCCGGTTCTACCAAATCGTCAGTTGTAGTTTGTACTGCTGGAACTTCTTTCAGTTCTACCTCATTGCCACTAATTTATTTAACAAGAAATTCCTTTTCTAAAAAGGTGGCATGTCGAGAAACAAACACCTTTTGTTCCTCTGAGTGGTAGAAGATTTACCCTCACGAATACTTGGGATATCCTATAAATTTGCACAATACTGACCTTTCCTCGAGCTTGTTCGGATTTTATGTTTTCACATAGGCCAGACAACCCCATACCTTAACATATTTAAGGTATGGTCTCTTTCATTTCCATTTCTCATATGGAGTGGTAGGCAAAGATTTTGTGAGAACCATATTCAATAGGTCTGCAGCTGTTTCAAACGCATATCCCTAAAAAGAAATAGGTAACTCAGCAGTGCTATTCATAAAACACACCATATCTAATAGGGTGCGATTTATCCGCTCTGATATACCGTTGTGTTGTGGTGTATACGGAGGAGTAAGGTGAGAGAGAATCCAATTCTCTTTTAAATAGTCTCGGAATTCCCCTCTCAAGTATTCCCCTCCCCGATCAGATCGTAGGACTTTAATTCTTTTGCCCGTCTGGTTTTCAACTTCGCACTTATATTCTATGAATTTCTCAAAAGCTTCAAACTTTTGTTTCAACGGGAATACATGTCCGAACCTTGAAAGATCATCGGTGAATGTAATAAAGTACGAAAAACCATTATTGACATGTGTAGATATAGGACCGCATACATCACTATGTATCAGTCCCAAGAGTTCAGTAGCTCTTTCTCCGTGTCCAGTAAACGGAATTTTGGCCATCTTGCCTTTGAGACATGACTGGCAAGTTTCATAAGATGAAAATTCGAATAGATTCATATATCCATCTTTACGCAACTTAGCCAGTCTTGTCGCATTGATATGACCTAGTCTACAGTGCCACAAGAAAGATTCGTTCATTTTAGAACTTTTCCGCTTGTTTGTGTTCTGTACGTTAAGAATTGTACTTTGATTAAGAACGTATATACCGTTATATAACGTACCAAATCCAATCAACACTTGATTTTGGAAAATGTTCATAACATTATCCTCTAATGTGAGATTATATCCTTCTTTAGTTAGCAAAGATACCAATATAATGTTACACATCATCTTTGGTACGTAGTAGCAGTCGTTCAGAATCAATGTATTACCAGTTGGTAATACAAGGTGATATTCGCGAACTGCCTTGGCTGCAATAATTGCACCATTCTCTACTGTTAGGGATTTATCACATTTTTCCAGTTCTCTACCCTTCTTTAGCCTATGTAACAAATTACATACGTGGGATCCTGATCCGGTATCCAATACCCAGGACGTAGAACAAACTGAGAAACAGTTCTCGATAATGAACACACCCGATGAAGATGCATCAACATGCTATTTCTTCGTACGGGTGGCGCGGGAATCCTGATATTCCCCTATTCCTAAGGAACCAACACTCTACATCTTAGTATAATAAGCGAGTTCGGTCAATACATCCATATTATTATCTTGATTAAGGCGTGGCATTAGTTTCTACATGGAGAGAGAGAGAAGGAAATGCATTAGCATGCGCTCTTTGCAAGATTAGATTAGTTATTATCTTATCTAATCAGGATGGCTCCCACTATTTTTATCAAATCTTCCTTCAAACCATAAAAGGTAAGATTAGACGGGATTAATTACACCCTATAGGTTCGCCAATCATTCGGCCAGGCAGGTATCGGTACTCCGAGGGAGGTTCCCCGTGCTTTCGCACGGACCTAATTAAAATAAATCTCGTTTTCCTAGAGGCATAACCTTGTTGACACATTTCTAAACACCTACTGGATTATCTAATTATAAAGTGCAAAACTCACCCAAGAGTAACTCTTACTCGCAGTGGGTATCGGGATCCAACTATCATATAGAAGGTATGCAATCTCATTGCAAATTTCAACACTTGAAATTCCCGATAATGTTTTTACCCCTAACATCCTATGACCTTGATGCAGGCCAACAAACCATAGGGCGTTAGTCAAGTTCAACCCGTTCATTTCTTAATTGAATTAAACCCACCCACACGACCCTTGATGCAGGCTAACAAATTCTCACGACTACCCTAATCTAATCGCATCACATGCTACAGATAAGCACTAATTCAGCTACTGCACACTACGCCTTGACGCAGACCAACAAACGTAGCACGAATACTAAAATAGCCCTTATCTGAAATGACGGAGGGCTACATAATTTTTTAAGAAAACCATGAGCGTAATGAACTTGATATCGTTGTAGAATCTAGTGATTTTGAAAAGGAGTGTTTTTAGGATTTTGCTAGATTCGCTAAAGAGATCACTCCTGGTGAAGGGATCTCGGCTCTTTCCTCATCGAATGAGGTGCTGGATATTCAGGAATACCACTATGCAAAGAAAGAACTAGAGAATCAATCAAAAGACAAAACTGAGTGAGTTGTAGTATTTGCTAGTTTTGCTAAAGAGGTCACTCCCGGTGAAAAGATCTCGGCTCTTTCCTCATCGAATGAGGTGCTGGACAATCATCAAAGAAAACACTATGCAAAGCAAAAACTAGAGCTACCCTTTTTGAAAATTTGATTCTACAATAACTTTTGGTTTCTTTCGTTTCATTAATCTCATTAATGAAGTCTCATCAATTAATGTTTCATAAACATTACAGAAAAGTGAAACAAAAATAGAACGTACGCTAATGCCATCAGCATTCACCACTGGGTCCCGTCATGCACTGTTAGGTTACTTAACTACCGGCAGAGCGGGGGCTGGACTAGCGCGGGTGCAAAACATAAGCAATGTTTTTTATATATCATATATATAATATAACATTCGTCTCATGCAGTTATATGATCAACATCACAGAACTAAGAAACAGAAGCAACATATGAAATATTAGATATACTAAGATTTCCGTGTTTTAAATTTAGCCAATAATGTAAAACACGGATTTCACGGTCGTGATGAATAGCCAAACCCACATCCCTAGACCCCTACAAGAGTGGCAAGTAACCCTACCAATTCTAGAGTTAGGAGACCCGGTCTCAACTCCTTGAGATGGTCTCCAACAAGAATCTAGAACCCGGCTACTTGTGCTCCCCGTCTTGGGTCTATCCTAATGCGGAAAAATAAATAATATACAACACTGGTGACATCATCCTCAACCCAAAAGTGTCCCAATAAAAGAATATTACATTGAATTTTACATGAATAAAAATATAAAAACTCTCATCTCACATAAAACCCCTGGCTATTCAATCATAACGATCCAATAAAACATATCACCAGCAACACATGATATCACATATCATCAACGTAAGCAAATATGCGCATCCCAAATTATGTTGACATATAGCAACGAGATTTTGGATACCCCACATATTATACTTACGGTCGCAGAAAAGAAATGAAAACTTGCAATAATTAGATCCGCATTTCCTTAGACATCATAAACCCGGAATATCTCATATTCCGGATTTCATGCCTAACCAGATAAATCTTGTATTTTAGTCTCAAATTGAAAACACTTTTCAATTGCGTAGTCGGGGATTCAACAAGAATCCCGACTATATTATCGAATACTCATCGGGAAGTTTAGTAGATGGCCACACCCCGATGCCGTCGACGAAGTGCACTAAGGCGGAACACCATGGCCGTAAGCACTCGAGTGGATGCTTTTGGCAAAGGGGTTCTCCTACAGTCACTTGGTCGGGGTTGTGAGGCGTGGCTATCTAGCAAAGTAATCCGGCAAGTATTCGCGTACTATATGCGATTGCGACGGAGTTTTGATCCAAATCAAAACTCTGTGGCAAACGATTATCCGAGACTAAAACACTAGATTTACAAGTAACTAACTAGTTTTCTCAAAACCAAACAGATGTGGATTCAAACCATTGCATCACATATCAAAATAAACCCGAAACGACGTTAAATTATGAATACGAAACACTCTGTATTAGCCCTTTAACTAAATTAACATCACATGCAATTTTAGGCTAATCAAACATAACCATTAAACACAACTCCCAGAGATCAGAACACCACAAAAATTTCAAGGGATAATGCTACAGTAAAACGGGTGAGATCGGGGATTTCACCAAAGTCGTCGGCCCAATTTTGGCTAAAATGCTTGAAATTTTTGTGGTGTTCTAGATTCATTATAAATAGCACTCTGCAATTGTTTAAAAAAATTCGGAGGCTCTGAAAAATTCGACAGAGAACAGGGTTTCATGGCGACTGTTTCGAAGTTGTTTCGGTTTCGTAACTATCTAACATCGTCTAATCTTCTAGTTTTGGCTCTGATACCATGAAAATCTACCCTAGCACCAGCAAGGGGTTTTAGTGTCTTCAAGCATGCCAAATTTAAATTTTTCATAGTGCTAAGCTAGACTAAACTAGGATCTTAACAAGATTATTAGGGTTTAAATTGATATCATCACAAAACTAGCTAAGAGAAAGAAGGTTATACCTCTAAAGATCAAGCCCTTCTCTTCTTAGGCTCCAGGTTGTGGTCCACTTGACTCTGCTAGACTCCACTTCAAGCTTGGATGAGCCTCCTCCGAAGATCTTCACGCCAAAGACGATCCATCTGAAGTCTACTTGATCAAGTTACCTCTACACTAAACTCCTTTAGTGTAGAAAACACACCACACCAAATAGCTAGTCTAGTGTAGGATGGTGAAGTAGGGTTTTGTAAGCTCACAAATGATCTCTCAAACTCAATGATTTACATCACATGTGAGGGTTTTGAGTTTGGAGATGAGGTGAGAATTTTTTGGAGAGCAAGAGCTCTTGAAATGGCTAAGGCATGAAGAATGAAAAAATGAGAGTGAACTAAAATGGCTCTCTCTTTCCTCACTTATTCAAGCATGGAATTAAAATGTAATAAGAAATTGTAACCATGCTTGAATAGTGAGTCAAGAGTAATATACAAATAATAAAACCCATGCCTTGCCCATTCCACAAATATCTCCACATATTACACCTCATTTTGTATTTTCTAAAAATAGAAAAATACATGCCATGCTTCATTTAATTATATATATATATATCAAATATACATTAATATATATATATATATATATTAATAAAGCTATTATAAGTTAATGATATTAGTTAATATATAATTATATCAAATATAATTTATATCAAATTATTAAATCAACAATTGATTTAATAATCCGGTTATATCACATATGACCGACTAATATCATTTATCTGTTTATCACATTATCAAATCAACACTTGATTCGATAATCTGGCTATATCACATATAACCTAACTGATAACAGATAACTGCCAGATTACAATACGGTATTACATAATCATATTTAATCAGGCCTACGCACATATCAACAAATGTGGCGTACTTCATTTTACTTGAACCAGAAAACTTCTGTGTGGGACTCTAAAGACTCGTCAATACGCCAGCAGTAGGTGATGATCATATCAGTCATCCACAAGCCGTCTGCGGTACTAGCTGGACGTAACGGCTACCCGGGCATTGAGCGATATGAAGATCAACAAGCAAGATGGTCCATACTCTCCATGAAGCCTATCAGTAACACTACCGTACAGTCCGGTCTCTTCGTCTGATATTTCGCATATCATGTTTAAAGATGGTAAACGTCAGACCCCAGTAACGTGATAAGTCATGCCGATGTCAGGCCTATAACGGTTCGAGAAACTACTGATAACTCTTATCAATAAATCTCACTAGCAGCCCTGGCTAAGGACTTCCAATTATAGACAATCGAGCATAGCTGTCACGTCCCGAAAGTACGGAATATGACCGGCACTTAAACTACGAACGTCTCGAGGAGTACATAACCTAAGTAAGCCGAAAACCCAGAAACCCAAACCAAGAAAAGTAGTAGAGTGAAGGAAAACCAATTTGAAACAAGTAGTTTTAATAGCATAAGCCAAATTATGCGGTTCTTTTTTTAAAAAAAACATCAAATATTTCCCGAAAATTTTGGCAGAGTCTCCTTTGAAAATACTGGCCCCCCCAAACGGGATACAACATGAATAGTATACGAAAACAATAAAAGGGCATCCCCAAGCGGGAGCTAGCTCTTCGTCAATCGACGGTCACAACCACACAAGCAATATAAAATACAACGCCAACGGCGAGGATCAAAATTCAAAAGGAAACTCAAAACCACAAGAAAACCACAGAAATAAAACGCGCGACTCTAAGGTCGAAGGAATAACCTCACTGGTCTCTATCTCAAAAAATAAATACATGTTTGGTTGATGGAACTTCTAGATACAACAGAGTAATAATATACAAGTTATATAATAGGGGGTACGATACAAGTAAACCCACCTACTAGCAAATCACCCGAAAGAAACTATGCCCGCAAGCCGTAATGAAATCTGTACGGCAAACCTGCAAGAAACTGGGGCACAACGGGGGTGGGTTGCCAACTCGTGAATAGAAAAACAACTACGCACAGAAATCGCATAAACAACGCAACCTAGGTCAATGATCATAATATATCCTTAAATATATGAATAGCATGCAGCCTATTACAATGGTTAGGGTAAATATCTAACCCAAGTGTAATCCCATATGCCCGTGTCAGTGCCTCAGGTAGCAATATATCATATGGATGATGTATGAATGCATGGAACAGAATGCATGTACTGAAGAAGACTGCTTTCATAAATCAGTGAGATTTCTGTATTTTAAAAGTGAGGTACCATAAATGAAATCAACATAAAACAGTGCCCAGCATCGACACAAAGCAAGTGTCCAAATATCTCGATATCTCTGTATCACAATATCTGTACCTCAATATCTCAATCACAATATCTAGGGCGCCGTCAATCCAGACCGGCCCCTACCATCTATCTCAAGACCACGACGGTATCCTCCGGATATCCGACGCGTCGGGTAATATCACCGGTAGGTAGTGCTCCCCTGCCAGGCTCACATCGTCATCATCACGCGCTTCTTGCCCCGGGGTACCTTACCGGGTCCACCATGACCCGAAACGGTTCGTCCGTCTCCTCGAATCAGGTCTCAAAATCCATCAGCAAACTCATGGTGGACGACTCGTACATCATGGGAAAAACCGCGCTTTTCATTTAAAAAGAGATAGAAGAAGTTTGTATATGTTTTGCGGTTTTCCCCAAATCCAGAAAATCTCATGGAAATCCGAATCCAAAACCTCAATAACATGTAAAAATAGTGAATATATGCATGAGAATCCATGAATGCGGCATAACAATGAATAACAGTATGCATGAAATAGCAGGTAATAACTACAATGTCTAAACTAACATATAAGGCAAGTACGCTAATATCATGTCTAAACTATTAGCTAACAGGCTATGTCAAGCAATAATATTTTCTAAGGTGTACGTGACATGGCAATTACCGAAGAAGATGTGTGTGAGCCGGCAAGTAAGTGTACGTGGTACATACGCATCATCGGTAATGGTGCTGGTGTCCTAACAGCATGATATCAATAATGGAGTATGAAACATAATATAAGCATGCGATGCGAAGCGAACCTCAATAATTAGCGGGAGCTGAATACTAGACGTAAATATAACTAATCTGCATTAATCTAATATAAGTTCTACAAATGGTGCCTTTTGAAATAACACGAATCATGGGGTTTTGAAAATAGGGGCTACGGTGTTTTTATGAAAAGATACGTCCTTTGAAATATCCGTAGGATCCCTTGGGCTGTCTTTTAAAATACCCACGATTCGTTAGTTTTGAAATAGGTAAGAATCAAATCTAATCTAACAACTAAACTAAACTAAAGGGCTAAGCTAACAAGCTGGACTGCAGGTAAGGAAACCGCTTAACATCTGAGTCGATCCATATACATACCTGTATATATATTAGTCGGTGATCCCGCCTCAATAATATCATATCCGATACCATATCTATAATCAGACATCCCAAGTCAAGAGTGTGGATCAATCATCAAGATATAGCTCGTACGTAAATCCGTCGTACGGTATCCCCAGATCTGGGTACGGGTCAATATCATATTCCTCACCCTATTCCTCTGGTATCCTTTTTATCCAAGATCATAGTCTAGGGTACTGACCTATGTCTAGTACAATACTAATATCCTCAATATACTCATGATCTGACTACTGATCGACAATCTCGTACAAACCGATATCGTCAGCACATATCATCATCAAGGGGTATACATCGCCCGATACGGCCTAATATCAGTATCCTAGTATATCATGCCTCATATCACGATCACATGTCGACCACTTTATTTATAACACTATTCACCCGTATCGTCGCCCCAAGACCCGCTATATCACCAGGACGTACCTCAAGTACGAATCCTGCCATATCACCGATAGCACAATCTCAACACAAGTCTCATCGACTCATCTCAATCCGTATGTGAACACATTGTCCCATACCCATGTGAACACATAACAATATATTCCCGTAAGCACAAATGAAAGAAGAAAGTATGCAAGTATGGGTGGGTGTGTGCAAGTGTGGTGCGACCGCTACTCTAGGGTTTCGCGACACTATAACATCCAAGAACACCAAATATCCATATTTATCATCAATAACTCAACAAAATAAACAATATATATGTGTGTGTATACGTATTCGTATACATCACCACGAACTGCGGGGGTGCTATACACCATCCACCCGACTTCTCCCCGTAGATATAAATCTACTCACCTGGTCCTCGCTCGCCGGTGTCGACGTCGCCACGCGCTTGCTTGTCGTCTTGAAGTCCACATGGGATACCTACATATCATAACGCACCGTGTCGTATTAAAATCCGACTCATGACCTAAAACTACTCATGAATCCCACATAGGTCAAAACCTATGGTTTGCTTTCCCAAATCAACCCAAAAACCCTCGACATCGGTGTACACACGCCGATTGATCGAGAAAAACACCAAACGTACCAATCGTTGTTTTATAAGTCACTAAAAATATATGAAATAGGATGCAAATCATCAAAACCAATAAATTGATCAAATCGGTTTATTTCCAAAAAGCCTAGTAAAGGGGTCGTTAACCGTTTTACTACAAGTCTTGATGTTTTAGCAAACTAGTGGTCACAATACTCACTAATTATCTTAATTAGGCCTCATAAACATTTACTAGATTTTTAATCTTGCTAAATTACATTAAACCAAAATCTAGTAAGCAAAAGTTACCTTTTTAGTTCAAAACTTTGTGTTTTAACCAATCTAAATATTTTAACAATTCTAGTGGCTATAATGTTCATTAAACATCTTAATTATGTCATACCAATGTTAATTAGATTTTAAAATCACTCATTTCCATCAATTCTAAAAAACCTAGTTTGCAATATTTGTACAATTATTAAAATTTTAAACTAACAATTTGCAAACTAGCAATTAGATTAGTTTTAACAAGTTTTAAGATGATAGCCCATATCACACAACCATGCACAATTTATCATAACCCATTTCCACAACAAAACCCTAACTTGAAATCTTTAATCATGCAATTAAACTCATCAAAACCTAATTAAGCACTTAGTTAACTTAGATTAAAGCAACTAGATAACAAATTTTAGCAAAAGAATGAGATTATACCTCCCATGATGAGATCAAGATCAAGATCTAGCCTCCTAAAATGCCATTTTGATCCCTAGATCCGTGCTAGAATGGCTAATGAGAAATGGTTAGGAGTTGGATTTTGATTTGGATTTTTGCTTGATTTTTAGTGGATTTTTCTTTGAATTTTCTTTGATGGAACAAAGAGAGGAGAAGAGGGGAAAGGGGCTGTTGGGGGTTTGCTGGTTTCGGCCAGAAGTGTGGGGGGTTAGGTGAGGGAGGAGAGAGAGTGAGGTGGAGAAAGTTAGATCTAGTCAAAGTCCACTCAAATTATATCATTTTCTACTCTTTTCTTTTCTTTTCTTTTGACAAAAGAAGTGATTGGAGAGAGGGAGAGGGGGAGGGCTGTCATGGTGGGGCCGGCCACATGGGGAGGGGAAGAGAGGGTGAGGTGTGGGTGTGTGGGTTAGGGTAAAAGATAAATGTATTACCCCAATTCCCATTAACACTAAATTCACCGAAAAAAGCCTTTTTCTTCGATATTTTCTAAACCGTTTTGGCAAACGATTTCATTTCAAAAACCACATGATAAAATTTTATTTAATGTTTTATGATGCACAAAATTTGTTTCAACTCATTTCAATTTGTAATTTTCCCTAATTAAATGTATTGGAGACGGCTTAAAATAATATTAAAATAATTAATTTCGGAAAAATTTTCAGAAAATTTGAAATTTCACCAGTGGCTCAATAAACACTAAATACTAGCAATTACATAGCTAGAATATGTATATTTAATTTTATAATAAACATATTTGCATTTTGACTTTTTACAGAAAACCCCCTTATTTTACCGATTTTCCGAAATTTCACCGAAACGATTTTCAAAACGTTACAATCTTCCCCCCTTAAAAAATTCGGTCCCCGAATTTAAGTTAAAACTCCCCCCCCCCAAATACTAAAACATCTAAGCAAAACCATCAAGTCGTCGGGGCTCCGAGATCGTAAATAAATAAAACAATCGTAGCGCAACGCATGCGCATGAAAAATGAGCATAAAACTCGAAATCAAAACTCCGTCGAGCATCCCGCAATCATCGGAGTCATGGGGAAGATATCAATGTCAAGATCCAATACGAAAACCAACATGATATACATCATTAAAGCATCTAGAAGCAATGCATGACAAACCTTTTTCAAATCGCTGTGCGATGCTCGCAGCACTGCACAGTGGCGGACGTCTATTGTAAGAAAATAACTACATATATATATATATATCCTTTGTTTAAAATGTACGTTCCGCCATTTCGGAAACAATTTAGAAGGGTCTCCTTGTTTAAAAGATTTCTTCTCATATCAGACACGTAGGTAAAGACTGAGACTATAGCTCGCTTTTTGGAAATCCCTTCAATAACTATCAATACATGCAAAATATATTCAGGTACTGTCCTCTGACTAGTCCTGCTCAGTACAAAAACTCATAGCAATCATCATAAAACCGTACTGCTCCATAAGAAATCAATCCCAAAATACGCGTATGAATACTACGTGCGTCTGGTGCGCACGAAAATCAAAATCCATGTATGTGCCATACATATGCACAGAAACAAGATCTAAGTGCATCGGGTGTGCACAAAGCATCTGTCGTAGGCAACATGTGTGCCTGACAGCAAAATCAGGTGCATCTGGCATGCACGAAAAAAAATCTCGATTTAGTGCATCTGGTGTGCACCGAAATCGCATCTCAAGACATACGCTCAACATGCGTGAAAACCCAAAACCAGGGGCATCCATCATGCACGAAATCATGAAATTCAATATCAAGCGCCGAACATGCGCAAAATCAAATCAGGTGCACAAGGTGCACAAAATAAATATCGAGTATCACAATCGAAATCGAAGTCCAGTGCATCTAAGTGCACAAAAGGCGTATCACTGCACTGCAAACATATATAAACTATACAGAGTGCAGGAACCAAATCGTGTGCGTGCATACGCACAAAATCAACTTAAATGTCTAAAACCGTAAAATCACAAACATGTGAAACCAAAGCACGAAAACGATATCAAGTGCAACGACTGTGCGAAAATCGTAAATCCTCAATCATCAAAACCAAATCATGTGAATAATTCACCCAAAACATCAAAATCTAGTATGGCGGAATAGTCCCGCTCAGCACATACTCAAGAATCTCTGGCCAGCTGTCGTGGTCACTCATAGCATGCCTCGTCGACGATCCTGAACTCTGTCCTGCCGGTGTGCATAACATGACCACTACTGGGTCCAAGTCTTCTCGTAATTTATTCCAGAAAGGTCCTATCGAGATCTCTCCCAAATCTCGTCTCTGTCGAACTGTCCGGAAGTCATCGTCCCTTACTAGATCTGTTCTCGTTCTGGAACGGCTGCATACTCAACACGACTCCTTCTGGAAGGTATATCCAAGTACGATGCCTCGGCATACGTATCGCATCTCTGATGTCGACGGAGTGGAACGTCGTTTCATCTAGATCTGGTACGAACCACTTACTTCACCTTTCTCTAATGTCGACCGCTTCGGACTCGTCTCGTCGTGGCTGCATGGACTGAGCTCTAACGGCTATCCTCGTATCGGGAGTCTCCCAAAAAATGCATCTCACCACCTAGCATCCGAATTAAGTCGAACCATCCAATCAAGTCGTCAAAACCTCATGATCCCCCAAGAGCTCAACCTCTTGGGCACAGTTTAATAGTATCGAGTACATACCACAGCATCGGTGGTCCAGCCATAGAAAGGCAAACCCAAGCCTCACTAATGGCGCCGTAGAACTGCCGCAAACCCGAAGGTTCAAAGGCTTTCACACGGTCATTAAGTCGAGTTAGGGTTTCATTCTTCTAGAGGGACCATAGAATTGCCTGCATGTCTTTCCAACTACTTTAAACTTTGAATAATAGGTTTCTGACATTCGATCGTCTCTGTCGACTCCCAACGTTTCCGCGTGAAGTCGTCTCTAGCTGGAATCAATCTATCTGATGACCTCGCATCAGGGTAGGCGAACGATCCACATGTCCTAGTCATTCATCCTCGATGACTAGCGACCTTCTATCATCTCTCAGTACAACTCATTCTGCACTAACTCCAGCATCTGGGGCAATATCTCGTCGTTCGCAGCAATAACCGGCTCGCTCGTCTGCACGCTGAACGGTGCCTCAATCATCAGGAGTAAGCAATACTTCAATGGTCATCAAAAATCTGGCTGGCCTCTATCATTGGCTCAATCCTCTAGTGTCGATCAGCACATCTGAGTAACCTCATAAAGGCAATCCGCCAAACGCTCGTGGTGCGGAAACACAGTAAAAAGACACATCTCCGCAATCGTGTGTCGCCGGAATTCCGTCCTGGTCAGTCCTCGTTCGTGACGAGCACGTGCTGACCACAACTATAGCTGTAGCTCTCCCTGCCCGTAACCGTGGCAGCAAAACCATAACTGGTATTGATGAGGCTAGATCGGAATGAATATAATACTGAGCAAAGAAATGTACATCCTAAGGCTTCTTAAGCGGAGTAGCGTATCGTAAATATGCCGCGGAACATACCTACGGTACGTCACTCTACTTTAGTCACCTATTCCATCAACCAAGGGTCATCCTACGCTCCGAGGGTAAAACCTAACGCTTTGATACCAACTTTGTCACGTCCCGAAAGTACGGAATATGACCGGCACATAAACTACGAACGTCTCGAGGCGTACGTAACCTAAGTAAGCCGAAAACCCAGAAACCCAAACCAAGAAAAGTAGTAGAGTGAAAGAAAACCAATTTAAAACAAGTAGTTTTAATAGCATAAGCCAAATTATGCGGTTCTTTTTTAAAAAAAACATCAAATATTTCCCGAAAATTTCGGCAGAGTCTCCTTTGAAAATACTGGCCCCCCCAAACGGGATACAACATGAATAGTATACGAAAACAATAAAAGGGCATCCACAAGCGGGAGCTAGCTCTTCGTTAATCGACGGTCACAACCACACAAGCAATATAATATACAACGCCAACGGCGAGGATCAAAATTCAAAAGGAAACTCAAAACCACAAGAAAACCACAGAAATAAAACGCGCGACTCTAAGGTCGAAGGAATAACCTCACTGGTCTCTATCTCAAAAAATAAATACATGTTTGGTTGATGGAACTTCTAGATACAACAGAGTAATAATATACAAGTTATATAATAGGGGGTACGATACAAGTAAACCCACCTACTAGCAAATCACCCGAAGGAAACTATGCCCGCAAGCCGTAATGAAATCTGTACGTCAAACCTGCAAGAAACTGGGGCATAACGGGGGTGAGTTGCCAACTCGTGAATAGAAAAACATCTACGCACAGAAATCGCATAAACAACGCAACCTAGGTCAATGATCATAATATATCCTCAAATATATGAATAGCATGCAGCCTATTACAATGGCTAGGGTAAATATCTAACCCAAGTGTAATCCCATATGCCCGTGTCAGTGCCTCAGGTAGCAGTATATCATATGGATGATGTATGAATGCATGGAACAGAATGCATGTACTGAAGAAGACTGCTTTCATAAATCAGTGAGATTTCTGTATTTTAAAAGTGAGGTACCATAAATGAAATCAACATAAAACAGTGCACAGCATCGACACAAAACAAGTGTCCAAATATCTCGATATCTCTGTATCACAATCTCTGTACCTCAATATCTCAATCACAATATCTAGGGCGCCGTCAATCCAGACCGGCCCCTACCATCTATCTCAAGACCACGACGGTATCCTCCGGATATCCGACGCGTCGGGTAATATCACCGGTAGGTAGTGCTCCCCTGCCAGGCTCACATCGTCATCATCACGCGCTTCTTGCCCCGGGGTACCTTACCGGGTCCACCATGTACCCGAAACGGTTCGTCCGTCTCCTCGAATCGGGTCTCGAAATCCATCAGCAAACTCATGGTGGACGACTCGTACATCATGGGAAAAACCGCGCTTTTCATTTAAAAAGAGATAGAAGAAGTTTGTATATGTTTTGCGGTTTTCCCCAAATCCAGAAAATCTCATGGAAATCCGAATCCAAAACCTCAATAACACGTAAAAATAGTGAATATATGCATGAGAATCTATGAATGCGGCATAACAATGAATAACAATATGCATGAAGTAGCAAGTAATAACTACAATGTCTAAACTAACATATAAGGCAAGTACGCTAATATCATGTCTAAACTATTAGCTAACAGGCTATGTCAAGCAATAATATTTTCTAAGGTGTACGTGACATGGCAATTACCGAAGAAGATGTGTGTGAGCCGGCAAGTAAGTGTACGTGGTACATACGCATCATCGGTAATGGTGCTGGTGTCCTAACAGCATGATATCAATAATGGAGTATGAAACATAATATAAGCATGCGATGCGAAGCGAACCTCAATAATGAGCGGGAGCTGAATACTAGACGCAAATATAACTAATCTGCATTAATCTAATATAAGTTCTACAAATGGTTCCTTTTGAAATAACACGAATCATGAGGTTTTGAAAATAGGGGCTACGGTGTTTTTATGAAAAGATACGTCCTTTGAAATATCCGTAGGATCCCTTGGGTTGTCTTTTAAAATACCCACGATTCGTTAGTTTTGAAATAGGTAAGAATCGAATCTAATCTAACAACTAAACTAAACTAAAGGGCTAAGCTAACAAGCTGGACTGCAGGTAAGGAAACCGCTTAACATCTGAGTCGATCCATATACATACCTGTATATATATTAGTCGGTGATCCCGCCTCAATAATATCATATCCGATACCATATCTATAATCAGACATCCCAAGTCAAGAGTGCGGATCAATCATCAAGATATAGCTCGTACGTAAATCCGTCGTACGGTATCCCCAGAACTGGGTACGGGTCAATATCATATTCCTCACCCTATTCCTCTGGTATCCTTTTTATCCAAGATCATAGTCTAGGGTACTGACCTATGTCTAGTACAATACTAATATCCTCAATATACTCATGATCTGACTACTGATCGACAATCTCGTACAAACCGATATCGTCAGCACATATCTCATCAAGGGGTATACATCGCCCGATACGGCCTAATATCAGTATCCTAGCATGTCATGCCTCATATCACGATCACATGTCGACCACTTTATTTATAACACTATTCACCCGTATCGTCGCCCCAAGACCCGCTATATCACCAGGACGTACCTAAAGTACGAATCCTGCCATATCACCGATAGCACAATCTCAACACAAGTCTCATCGACTCATCTCAATCCGTATGTGAACACATAGTCCCATACCCATGTGAACACATAACAATATATTCCCGTAAGCACAAATGAAAGAAGAAAGTATGCAAGTATGGGTGGGTGTGTGCAAGTGTGGTGCGACCGCTACTCTAGGGTTTCGCGACACTATAACATCCAAGAACACCAAATATCCATATTTATTATCAATAACTCAACAAAATAAACAATATATATGTGTGTGTATACGTATTCGTATACATCACCACGAACTGCGGGGGTGCAATACGCCATCCACCCGAATTCTCCCCGTAGATATAAATCTACTCACCTGGTCCTCGCTCGCCGGTGTCGACGTCGCCACGCGCTTGCTTGTCGTCTCGAAGTCCATATGGGGTACCTACATATCATAACGCACCGTGTCGTATTAAAATCCGACTCATGACCCAAAACTACTCACGAATCCCACATAGGTCAAAACCTATGGTTTGCTTTCCCAAATCAACCCAAAAACCCTCGACATCGGTGTACACACGCCGATTGATCGAGAAAAACACCAAACGTACCAATCGTTGTTTTATAAGTCACTAAAAATATATGAAATAGGATGCAAATCATCAAAACCAATAAATTGATCAAATTGGTTTATTTCCAAAAAGCCTAGTAAAGGGGTCGTTAACCGTTTTACTACAAGTCTTGATGTTTTAGCAAACTAGTGGTCACAATACTCACTAATTATCTTAATTAGGCCTCATAAACATTTACTAGATTTTTAATCTTGCTAAATTACATTAAACCAAAATCTAGTTAGCAAAAGTTACCTTTTTAGTTCAAAACTTTGTGTTTTAACCAATCTAAATATTTTAACAATTCTAGTGGCTATAATGTTCATTAAACATCTTAATTATGTCATACCAATGTTAATTAGATTTTAAAATCACTCATTTCCATCAATTCTAAAAAACCTAGTTTGCAATATTTGTACAATTATTAAAATTTTAATCTAACAATTTGCAAACTAGCAATTAGATTAGTTTTAACAAGTTTTAAGATGATAGCCCATATCACACAACCATGCACAATTTATCATAACCCATTTCCACAACAAAACCCTAACTTGAAATCTTTAATCATGCAATTAAACTCATCAAAACCTAATTAAGCACTTAGTTAACCTAGATTAAAGCAACTAGATAACAAATTTTAGCAAAAGCATGAGATTATACCTCCCATGATGAGATCAAGCTCAAGATCTAGCCTCCTAAAATTCCATTTTGATCCCTAGATCCGTGCTAGAATGGCTAATGAGAAATGGGTAGGAGTTGGATTTTGATTTGGATTTTTGCTTGATTTTTAGTGGATTTTTCTTTGGATTTTCTTTGATAGAACAAAGAGAGGAGAAGAGGGGAAAGGGGCTGTTGGGGGGTTGCTGGTTTCGGCCAGAAGTGTGGGGGGTTGGGTGAGGGAGGAGAGAGAGTGAGGTGGAGAAAGTTAGATCAAGTCAAAGTCCACTCAAATTATATTATTTTCTACTCTTTTCTTTTCTTTTCTTTTGACAAAAGAAGTGATTGGAGAGAGGGAGAGGGGGAGGGCTGTCATGGTGGGGCCGGCCACATGGGGAGGGGAAGAGAGGGTGAGGTGTGGGTGTGTAGGTTAGGGTAAAAGATAAATGTATTACCCCAATTCCCATTAACACTAAATTCACCGAAAAAAAGCCTTTTTCTTCGATATTTTCTAAACCGTTTTGGCAAACGATTTCATTTCAAAAACCACATGATAAAATTTTATTTAATGTTTTATGATGCACAAAATTTGTTTCAACTCATTCCAATTTGTAATTTCCCTAATAAAATGTATTAGGGACGGCTTAAAATAATTAATTTCGGAAAATTTTTCAGAAAATTTGAAATTTCACCAGTGGCTCAATAAACACCAAATACTAGGAATTACATAGCTAGAATATGTATATTTAATTTTATAATAAAGATATTTGCATTTTGACTTTTTACAGAAAACCCCCTTATTTTACCGATTTTCCGAAATTTCACCGAAACGATTTTCAAAACGTTACAATAGCGCAACATCAACCCCCAATTTCGGGAGAGACGAAACCCCTCCTATCGCTCATTGCCTCCAAGTGACTCGGGACTGAACCCAAAATCCACCTGTTTGCACATCTCCTTTGAGCGTGGTAGGGAGGAAATCAAAGCACAATGGGACCTACACAAGACTCTATGACGATCATGGGTCTACAGACTAACCCATACCAGTGTCACCAGAGCAGTGCTATCTGATGATAGGTATACTACCAACTAGGAGTCCTCGGTGAGTCATGTTCGGTGTACCCATTCTCCAATGAGCACCTGTGTACAATCTTTGATTTCACACACCAATGGTTGTTGGATCAACCATCATCCTCTAAGGGACAAGAAACGTACACACTAGTCTACACTGGAATATCGATACCCTAGTCTCGATATTCTCTCGACTAGGAACTGATTAAAGGATGTAATTTTGGACCACCCTGGCCCTACTAATATAATCTCATCATAATCCGAGTAGTCAAGTACATATCCTAAGTTCTATATCAATATGTGAGAGCAGGATAGTAAAGAATACCAGTCAACATGTTAAGTTAAAGAGTAACCAGATAGCATACTATCATGTCGAGCAAGAAAGTCATCTATATATATGTCCAAGCATCCACTATAATGTACATCACTTGTACAATAATGGCCTCTAGGGCATACATATTCCTAACAGGATCATCCATCGCCTATCAAATGGGTCAAGAAGCATATACGCTAGACTACTCTGGAATATCGATGCCCAGTCTCGATACACCCTCGACTAGGAACAATTAAAGGATGTACTTGTGGACTACCCTGGCCCCACTAGTATGATCTGCATCATAATCCTGGTAGTCAAGTATATATCTTAAGGGCTTTATTAACATGTGAGAGCAAGACAGTATCACAATTCCAGTCTACATGTTATGATAAAGAGTAACCAGATAGCATACTATCATGTCAAGAAAGAAAGTCCTCCCTATATATGTCCAAGCATCCATTGTAATATACAATCATATACAACAATGGCCTCTAGGGCATACATACAACTAACACGCACGTGTATTTGTTACGTGACAGAGTGAACCATGGTGATATGGAATGCACCCAATTTGGGGTGCAGTCTGATTTGAGGTGTGCACGTCAATTTGGAGTTGCAATAAAGAGTTGTTGGTTGTAGGGACCCTCGACCTCTCTGAAGACGTTGAAGAATTACAACGACATATATTATAGAGGTGGAGAGATGTATCCTTAAAACAAATCCCGTATTTGAGGGGAAAAGGGGTTGTTTTAGACCAAAGAAATGTTAGACATGTTTGAGATTAAAATTATCTTAGGAGATATAAGATGAATATCATTTGGGATATCATCAATAGGAGACTACTAGTCATTTTTGAAACTGAGGTCAGCATGGAAAAATATGAGCAATATGGGCTTGGTTGTTTTAGTATCAAAGAAGCCTAACCTCGGGAAGCTTAGCCAATTTGAGGTAAGATTGAGTCTCCAACAGTACTAAGCATTGTGGAATACAGTGCTCATGTGCATTTCACATGGGCACTGGACTAGTGTTAAACACTAGAGTTTTATAGCGCTCGCATGACACACGTGAGGCGCCCCAAATATGGGCACTGTGGTTGGTTTAACACGTATATACCATTGCGCAGTGTACCTGACCCAATCAGAACTTGATTAAGGTGAATGTTTACAACATTACTTACAAACGCAAATTCATAACCTTCTTTAGAAACCAAAGATACAGAAATGATATTACAAGTTGCGTTGGGTACAAAAAAGCAATTACGCAAAACCAAAACATGCCCATCTGACATTCCCAGGTGATAGTCCCCCACGGCTTTAGCATCCATGCTAGCTCCGTTCGCAACTCTGAGGGTCATGTCACCTGCCTTCAAAAACCTACGGTTTCTCAACGCCTGCAAAGAATTACAGATATGAGATCCTGATCCGGTATCCAATACCCAGGAAGTAGAGTTTATAGAAAGACGGTTTTCAATAACATACACACCTGAAGCTGAAGCCGCAACCTGCTTCAGTTCCTGTGTCCTGGCCTTCCAAGCCCTGCAATCTTTCTTCCAGTGTCCACTTTTATGACAATAGAAGCATTCTTCCTTTCCCACAAGCTTCCCCGCTATCATTGTTGCCTTTTCTTTTCCCTTCGTACCCACTTTACTAACACCGCCCCTTGGTTTGGCGGGGGCTTTCTTCCGCTTTCCCTTGGCTTTCGCCTTGGACCTAGAAGAAGAAGATCCTCCTACAAACAAAGCGGGTGTTTCCCTACCTTTCTGTAGGGTGCCCTCTGCGCTCCTCAGCATGTTGAGGAGTTCTGAAAGTTCAACTTCCTTTTCTTGTAAGTTGAAGTTCAGTATAAACTGGGCGTAAGTGGATGGAAGGGACTGGAGAATTAAATCCGTATAGAGTTCACTTTCAAACATGGTCCCAAGTTCCGCGAGCTCCTCAATGTAGCCAATCATCTTAAGCACGTGGTCCGCTACCGATGATCCGACGGCCAATTTTGCCGAAAATAACTTCTTCGACACTTCGTATCTTGCGATACGAGACTGCTCTCCATACAGTTCTTTTGTATGAAGAAATATGGATTCCAGGTCCATATTCTCGTGCCTCCTCTGATGTTCGTTGTCCATAGAGGCAAGCACGAGGCACCTGGCCTTCGCGCAATCAATCTCCCAAGTCTTACGGATTTCCTTATCCGCGACGCTGGAGGTGGGACCTGGGACGGGGGGAGCTTTGGTGGTAAGAAGATACCCCAGCTTGTCGTAAGTGATTGCCATTTTGACATTCCTGAGCCAATCTTTGTAGTTTGGCCCTGTCAGTATGTTTTTATCTAGAAGTAACTTAAGTCCAGTCATGTCGATTGGTCGCTGCAATTAGGAGGGAGAGAAGAAACACTTTAGCACGATGCTCTTGCAAGTTTAGAGTGGTTTTTAATTTGTCTAAACAGGATGGCTCCCACTGTCTCTCGAATCCCTCCTCAAACCATAAAGGAAGAATTAGTCGGGATCAATCCCACCGTACAATACTTTCTTAACCGTTCAGCCAGGCCAGTGTCGGTACTTTGAGGGAGGTTTTCCAACGCTTTCGCGAAGTTCCTTAATTTAAGAACCTCTTTTCCCTGGGGGCGTAGCCCCGCTAGCACCTTTCTAGACACCTACTTGGTTTATAGCATTGATCGTTTAGTGAGAAATTTCCCGAGGAGTAGCATATACTCACAGTAGGATCGGGATCCAAATATCATTGCATGACGAAACTGAAGGAATCCTACCAGAATCACCACACTCCAAATGGTATGCAAATCTAGCAAGTTTCAGTACTTATGAAACTCCCGATGTGGATTTTTGCCCCATGCTCTTATGACCTTGACTTTGGCCAAAATATCATAAGTCACATGTCAAGTTCTACCCGTCACTATCCAGGTTAATTTGGATCCACCCGCACCTACCCTTGACTTTGGCCAAAATGGCAGTACGACTGTCCCAAACCAACGCATCTATCTATGCTACACATGAACACCTAATAGCTACCAATCACTATGCCTTGACTTTGGCCAACATACATAGCTTGAATACTATTGCCTATTCATGCGAAACGACGGAGGGCTACGAATGGTTTTGGTAAAACCGTGAACGTAGTGAACTTGATATAATCGATGGAACGAGATAGCTTTTAGAAGGAGTGGCTCAAGCTCCGCATTTAAAAGTTAGTTTTGAAAAGAACCGAGTGGTTTTTCGAAAGTGTTCCAATGACTTTAGCTTGGTTTATTATCTTGCATTAGTTCTTTTAATGCGTGATATTCTTGCATTAGTTCTTTTAATGCGTCCCATCATTTAACCCTACCATTGCAGAAAACAACCAAAATATGACGTACGCTTATGCCATTCGCATTCGCCACGGGCCCCGTCATTACCCGTTAGGTTACTTAACTAACGACAGAGCGGGGGCTGGGCTAGCGCGGCTGTAAAATATAAGCAACGCCTAAATAGTTATAAATATATAGCAATGATAGACATTACAGATCACAGATGAATACATTGGATATACTAGGAATCCATTATCCGTTCGAGCCTGCAACGAAAAGCGGATTACACGGTCGCGGTGAATAGCCAAAACCCCACCCAAGACCCCTACGGGTGCGGCAAACTACCCGCCAAGTACCCGGTAGTTTGTGCACCCCTCCATGGGACTATCCTAGGAGCAAAAACAGTAAAAAGAATTATACAATGACGGCTACAACCCCGAACCGGTTGTGCGGCCATACAAATAATAATATTACATCAATTTACATATTACAAATGAATGAAAGAAAAACAACACTCATCTCACATCCATCCCGGCTATTCACCCGCGACAATCCAATCCATTCATATACACATACCATCAACAAACACAGATCACAGATATGTATAACCCCGACTAATCGACATATAGCGATTAGCCGACGTTCAATACATGCAAACATCACAGATATAACCTTCATAGTCAAAGTGTAGTGAAGTTCGAAAAAAATAAGGAATTATAGGCCCCCAAAAATAAATTTCTATTCTGGAAAATCTGGGCACATATAATATATCTCAAAAATCCTAAAACCAAGCCAGAGATACACTGCACCAAAATCGAGGCAGAGAGGAGACAAGACGGCCGCGGTTGCGCGGCAATAGCTTGCTATTGCCGCAGAACCGCGGTCCCTTGGTCAGATCTCTGGCTCGTTTTTTGTGGTTATCTTTAAAAAAACCTGAGATGATTTTAGGTTTATGACAAATTTTGTTTTGACCAGAAAAAAATTTAGCAGAAACTAGGGTTTTTAAAAACTCGGCTTTTGGATTTTTCGGTTTCGAATTTCGTTACACTTCACTACCTAGCAAGTTTATGTTTAGTTAGGCTCTGATACCACTGTAAGTCCACGTTGCGACCCCCGGTTCTTACGGGGAGGCGGAAACGGTATAAAAATCAAATTTTTAGCGCATGGGGCAACATGGACTAACAAAGTCAGGATCTTTTCCTAAACTAAAACTAGCAAACATGCTAAAGAGAGTTAGCTACTCGGAAAGGAGGTTATACCTAACTTGAACTCCTTCTTGTTGAAACTTTTGTAGGGGTTGATGGTGCTTTCCTCGTTGCCTTCTTCCGTCAAAGATGGATCCACCTGAGGGTTCAACCTTCGGGCTCTTTCTCGAACTTTGAGAGAACTAGAATCTTCGGCTTGCTAAACCTTTGACCCTAGAGTGAGTAGAGAGTGTCTCTGGGGTGTTTTTATCTCAAGGAGAGGGATTCTCAACTCATGAGAAGGGTTCTCCTTGAACTAGAGGAGGAAGAAGAAGAAGTGAGGAGAGAGAGAGGTTATGATATAATGACTTATTCTTTTCATTTTACAACCATATCACAAATGAAAAGAATTATCAATTAACAATAATAATAAAATGAAATAGTTGATGGATGGTTTGGAATGACCATTATCATTACATTCTTTAAATGGTTTTGCAAGAATCAAAAAGCATCTTTCTTTTGTAATGATGATGGTCAAACCTTCAACCATGGTCAACAAGTCAACCATGGTCAACAAGTCAACAAAATCCAACCATGACACAATTTCATTTAATTAATATTATTAATTGATATATCATAATTCCATTAGGGTTTGGAAAAAGACGACTGTCAACTGTGCCTACGCACCCGTTCCGAAACCCTAATGAAAATCCTCTTCCTCCGCCTCAATCAACTGTGCATACACACCCGCATTCTTGTTCCGAGGAACATGAATACCAAGAGATAAAATCAACCCCAAAACATATACCAGTATCTGGCTCAAACCAGAGCCTACTTGTAATATCTGTCCGGACTCCAAACGTGCATAAGTTCGCGGATGAGAACGAACCCTGTCGCAAAACCATGCGACCTCAACTCTGTTTTGCCCAGAGGCGAATACCCTCTGTGTGGGACTCTAAAGACTCGACACTACGCTGGCAGTGGGTCTAACCACAGACCGCAAGCGGCACTAGCTGTGCGTAACGGTACCCAGGTAGATGCCGACAAGAAGGCTGACGAGGTGAACCCCATCTGAACTCCTACTGAGTCTGAATGTGACAGTCTCCATACAGTCCGGTCTGTTCGTCTGATACATCGCATGTCGGGCCTAGGGGGCTGTAAACGTCAGTCCCCTAATAGCGGTACAAGTCGTGTCGGAGTGAAGCCCAAAACACCCTGAGATAACAATGGAAGCCTACCAGTATATCTCGCTTGCCCTGGCCAGGGACTACTCGTGTAATGGCTCTCCTAGACACAGCGCGATGTCAACCCCCAATACCGGGAGAGACGAATCCTGTCTAACCGTCACTGCCTCCAAGTGCTTCGGGACTGCACCCAACCATTACCTGTTTGCACGACTCCTTTGAGCCGCGGTAGGGTAGTGATCAAAGTGCAGTGGGAACACACTCGAGGCGAAGTGCCAGTGTCAAGTCAGCGGACTAAGCTGTACTCATGTCACCTGGGAACTGATAACTGACGATAGGTATAGTACCAACCTGTCAGTTCCCGACGAGTCCTGTCCAGTGAACTCGTAACCCAACGAGCACCCGTATACTATCTCCAGTACGAAGTACTGATGGCTGTGGGACAGACCATCTCCCACACTGGGATGAGAAGCGCATACGGTAGTCTACTCCGGAGTATCGATGCCCTGTCTCGATAGTCCTGCGACTAGGGACCTGTATAAGGATGTGCTTATAGATTACCCAGCCCCCACTAGTGTGACTGCCATCACAACGCTGGTAATCAAGCAAAGATCCTAAGGGCTCCACTAATGCGTATAGGTGATATACTAAAATAAACACATATACACATTGAAGTAGAAATAAACCAAGTAGCATACTACTATATTGAGCAAGATTGTTTATACAAGGTGAATATCCCAAGCTTCCATTAAGTAATATACAAACTAGTATGATACAGTAATGGCCTCTAGGGCATATACACTAACACAAGTTTGCCAAAAGAGACGACCAAGATGATGTAGAGAAATAGTAGAACACTTTGTCTCGTTACGTCCAAAGCTATGGACGAACGGTTAATGAAGTTACCTTTTGGAATCGGGTGAAATGAGAAATGAGGCTATCTAATTTCCATGAGTCCAAAACAATATCAATCTTTTTTATCCAAGCAACCATACCTCTCCATGAAGGAATGGCCGGCCACTTATAGAGGCAAGGGGGTGAGTGTAGGAGGAGGGAGAATGACCATAACCATAAATGATATGAATGAATCATCTAACACCTAGTATGAACACATTTAATGCATACATTGAAACTTCTAACCTACTCATCAAGCATTAATTGCACAATAAATGCACTAATGACTCACTATCCTAATCACCTCATCTAGAAGCCTCTAGAAACTTCCACACTCATCTCAAGAAAAGATAAATCCGTTTTTAACCGAACGTTAAAGACGGGCGATAGAAAACCGGAAACTGGCAACTTCCAAAAGTGATCCTGAAACGAATTTCAGGATAACCCCGTAACAGTATAAACATACCCGTATTTGTATTACTACCGAATACAAATACAACTGAGACAAAGATATTATATCTACATAGTATAATACTGGGATCCAGCTTAAACCAAAGCCCACCAGTATTATCTGCCCGAAATATGACACGTGCGAAAACGCACGTGCATTTTCCGAACCCTGCCATAAAACCGTACGGCGTCTACAACGTTTCGCCCAAACTTGGGAAAGTGTCTGTAGGGACTCTAATGACTCATCAATACACTGGCACTTGGTATAACCCCTAGCACGTCAGAGGTACAAGCTGTACGTAACTGTTACCTATGTATTGATTTGAAGGGAAGCTGACGAGCGAACTCATCAAGAAACCCTACTGAGCTTGACAGTGACAATATCTGTACAGTCCAGTCCATTCATCTATAAGTATCGCATATAGGGCCTAGGGGGTCGGTAAACGTCAGACCCCCAATAGCTGTATAAGTCATGTCAGAAAGCAGCCCAGAACACTCTGAGATACTGCTGGAATACCTTCCAGTAAATCTCGATTACCCTGGCCAGGGATTTCATGTAATGGCTCTCCTAAACACAGCGCGTTCTCACCCCCAATACCGGGAGAGATGAATCCCCGACGATCTGCTCACTGCCTCCATGTGGCTCGGGACTGTACCCAAATTATACCTGTTTGCACGACTCCTTTGACCCGTGGTTGGGTATAAATCAAAGTACAGTGGGAACTCACACGAGACAACTGACGACCTCAGGTCGATGAACTAACCTGTACACATGTCACCAGGGAACTGCTATCTGACGCTAGGTATTATACCAACCAGCAAGTTCCCGGCGAGTCATGTCCGGTGTACTCATAACCCAGTGAGCACCTGTATACATCTTAGGTGAACCAACTAACACCAATGGCTTGTGAGACCGGCCACCACCCCTCGTCGGGGTCTCGAATGTATACACTAGTCTACTCTGGAGTATCGATGCCCTGTCTCGAAACTCTCACGACTAGGGACACTTTAAGGATGTGCTTATAGACCCTAGCTCCCACATATATGATCGCCATCATACTGCTGGCAGTCAAGCAAGAATCCTATGGGCTCTATCAAAATGTAACAGTGATAAAGACAAACCAGATAGCACACTATCATCTCAAGTAAGACTGTTCTATCGGTATAGGTCCTCCCTCAATCATTGCAATCACGTACCTGCGATCCAATAATTGACTTAGAGGGCACTATATCCAAAAATCTCCCACTTGCACTTAAGGCTATTATTGCGATGTCGCGTACTCACAACCCGTGTGATACCGAACATCCAACTCCTCTACTAATCAGTTTCACAAATCTCGTTTGCAAAACTATTGTGTTCGAGAAATAGCCTCAGTGAGTGGTCCGCCCCGATGTTTCTTTCTATGTCTCTCTTAAACTCAAGTTCGCGGAGAAAACCATCTCCCGAATCGAGTAATACCTGTCTTAGAATATGTCTGGATATCTGATGGGACCTGGTCATAAATGAACTCCAAATCCAAACTTCTTAGACTGTATCGATCACTAAACCTAATCAGTATCCAGCACCATACCTCCCACAGTATCCTCTTAGACCACCTGTCCATAATACTGTCCCTCGTCAGAGGGAAAACTACAACTCTGACAATCACTCTGTCGTCCATATCACCTGTGAAGCCTGGAATAATAACTGTCTCCCGAAGGAGGCTGCCGTCATCAAATCCGTAGAACATGTACTTATGTTCTATAACTGCTTCCGCATGTTTCTTCAGGATTGGATTAATATAAACTTATCGCATCTAGTGTAAAAACGACATCAGGTGTGGTACTTGACATCTCATGATTGACTCAATTGCCTAAGCAAGTGATCTGCCAATCATGCACGTCCCTCTCCCCTTTAGTCTGTAAGACACCTTTAGAGAGGGTGACTCCATCACCTGCAGGTACACTACCTTGCCAGAAGTCATCTATTCCAAAATACTATTAGAATAATGTCAAATTACACATATTGGGAAACTATCCAAATCTAGATCTAAAACCATAGATCTAGTAACCAGAATGTCAGATATTATATCCATATCCTTTGTGGAGAAACAACTGTGTGACGACCACAGTACAATCGATCGTAGTATAGTAATTTTACTTCCTACTCTGTATATGTCATTCAAATACGAAGACATCACACCCTATTACCTTCTTAACAGATTTATCCCCTATTCTGATGAAGTCAAACCCATGACTGTCACATCAAAAATTAGATGATCTTATCTCCGCTATATGTGCTCAAGCCTATAAATAGACATAAGCTACTTGCCCACTATGCTTCCGCTGCTCCCACTGACACGACAACTCTCTGGCAGAATAATATATACGTACACTTCTAAAGCAAGTTTAGAACGATGCTTAACCTCCTGCCGGGTCTCATAGAATGGAACAACAGTAGTGTCAAGTCTGGGTAAACTAGAACCTCTCTGTCACCGTCCTTGAGGCTACCGGTGTACCTCTCGGGTGTCTGAGGTTACCTACCATATCTGCGGAGTGGCTATTGGAATGTCAAACCTGATTGAATATATAGCTTCTATTAAATTTTCCGTAATCGTTTGCGATTCTGGAATCACTTCCAGTTCTACCATACTCCCACTACTGTTTTATGAAAAAATCCATTTTACTAAAACTGTGGCGAGTCAAGAACAATATCACTATTGATCTTCCAGATGGTAGAAAATCAACCCTCGTCAATGTTAGTTATATGTATGCCCTAGAGGCCATTACTGTACATAGGATGTATATTGTAGTGGATGCTGGGACGTATATAGGGAGGACTTTCTTGCTCGACATGATAGTTTGCTATCTGGTTGATCTTTACCTTAACGTGTACACTGATTGTCTCCCTGTTACATGTTGGTAAAGCCCTTAGGATCTGTACTTGACTACCTGGACTATGATGCGGATCATACTAGTGGGGACATGGTAGTCCATAAGTACATCCTTCAAAGTCCCTAGTCGTGGGTGTATCGAGACGGGGCATCGATATACCAGAGTAGACTAGCGTGTACCTTCTCGACCCATACAGATGGGCGATGGATGATCCCATATCCATCGGTGTTTGACATCGAAGATGATATACGGGTGCTCAGTAGAGACTGGTTACACTGGACGGACTCGCCGAGAACTCCCTGATGGTATTATACCTCACGTCAGATGGCAGTTCTCTGGTGACACTGGTACAGAGTAGTCTGTTGACCCGAGATCGTCATAGAGTGTTGTGTGGTTCCCACTGTGCT
Organism: Agapanthus africanus; assembly: GCA_030015575.1. Classification (NCBI taxonomy): domain Eukaryota; kingdom Viridiplantae; phylum Streptophyta; class Magnoliopsida; order Asparagales; family Amaryllidaceae; genus Agapanthus; species Agapanthus africanus. Next base: position 508,584,735 of record JASDDO010000026.1, on the reverse strand, counting down.
TTGATTTCCATCTTACCACGTCCAAGAGGGCGTGCAAAACGGTGGTTTTTGGGTACAGTCCCGAGTCACATGGAGGCAATGAGCGATAGGAGGGGATTCGTCTCTCCCGGTATAGGGAGTTGATGTTGCGCTGTGTTCGATTGGCTATAACAGGAAATCCCTGGCCAGGGTTGCTGAGATTTACTGGTAAGTGATACCAGTAGTTTCTCGAATTGTTATAGACCTCATATCGACACGACTTATCGAGCTATTGGGGTCTGACGTTTACCACCCCTAGGCAAGATATGCGACATATCAGACGATCAGACTGGACTGTACGGTAGTGTTACTGGTTGGATTCACTGGAGTGTGAGCGGGCTTGCTCGTTGATCTTCAGATCCTCAATACCCGGGTGGCCGTTACGTTTAGCAGACCGCTTGCGGCTTGTGGGTGTTTGATATGATCATCATCTGCTACCGGCGTATTGACGAGTCTTTAGAGTCCTACACAGAGGTTTCCTGGCTCAAGCGAAACGAAATAGGAGCGCATATGAGATATGTGCGGGACCGAGAATAATACGGTATGTGATATTGTATTCGATTCTCGCGATGTGACATTGATCGGTTATATACGATATAGCCGGGTTATCGGATCAAGTGTTGATTCGATAAGTTGTTACTGATGATACCAGTCGGTTATGTGCGACATGACCGGATCGTTAAATCAAGTGTTGATTTAATGATTTAATGCATAATTGTATATTTGATATATTACTTTGCATTAACTAGTATCGGTTCACTTTAAAATGGATTTTCTCACTCGGGTGTGCGCATTGCATATGAGATATGATTTTGTGCACTTGCTTGTATCATGTTTGATGATGCATGCCAAACTTGGTTAAGTGTAAAGAATGAACCATGGTAATGAATGGGTTAGGGTTTTGATTTTTATTTATTCATTTATCTTTCTTATTTATTCTTTTTGGAAAAAGGAAAAAGAAAGATAAATGGTGGCATATTTTGGATTTAGTTGAAGTTTCTTGAAACTTTGACTAAGTCTTCATTCTTGTCCTATACTTAACCCTAACCATTTTAACTAACCTAAGTTAATTCTCTACACTTAACTAGAGTTAAGAGTATGATAAGTATTGTTTTATTTTCTATTTTTAATTCAAGGTTTATCATATCATATCTTTTATCTTCTTCTTGCTCTTCTTCTTCTTCATGAAGAAACTTGTCTTCATCAATGGCATATTGAGCATATGAGTGAGAAATCCAATTCTAAAGTATACCCACTTCCTATTTCTTCATCCTCTACCTCTTTCCAAGTAGTAGAGTGTGTTTCCTTCACAACCTTTCATGGCAAGGTGAAGGTGGAGCTTGATTTAGCGATGCCTCGACGTAGATCATCTTCGGCATGGACATCGACGACCTAGCTCGCTTTTTCTTCGACGAAGCCGACTCTAGAGCCCGGATTTCTTTTGGACAGCGGAGACGACTTCGTTGTGGAGCTATGGAGGTGGAGCACCGGATCTACAAAGGTTGTATTTCCGATATCCCATTAGTTAATTGTTAACTAGTTCATTCTTCGCCTAGTTTTTCTAGCAAACGATCCGTAGTTTAGGGTTTGTAGGCACCGTAAAATTTGAAATTGGCATGGTTGATGCCTTGTGAGACCTCTTGGGAGTGCCTAGGAACCCTACAGTGGTATCAGAGCCTAGCTAGAGCCTTAGGCGAAGTCCAGACGGAATCTGAAGTCCGATCGAACCGAAACCCGACCCAAAAATTGCTCTCTAGATTTTTTTCTAAAATGCGGATTTTTGTGAATTAAAAATTTCTAGAAAATACATAAAATAAAACTAAGAATTACGGTGCAAACTCAGGCGAATAATTCATTTGAACGGCGGCGGAACCGCGGCAGAAGCACTGCTTCTGCGGCGGTTCCGCGGTACCATGGTGACGTCATCGTACCTTTTATGCACAGTAATTCCTATTATTTTATGCTGAGTTTTCTGGGAATATTTAAAATTTATTCCAGAGTTGAATTTTCTGGGCTTGTTTTGGGGGATTCGGTGTTTCGATCGGAGTATCAAATTTTGTCTATGTGGCTTTCCGGATAAATTTTTAGAATATGTTAAAAAGTTCGACCGGATATAAATACCCAATTTTTCCCTTGTCGGGAAATTTCCAAGTGTTGGATTTTTCCGTAGTTTAACGACGTTCTAAGTAGTGCAAGTAACGCGATGGACCCTCTAGAAGACAACAAACCTTAACGCGATTATGTGACCATCTTGAACTGCCCTTTGAACCTTCGGGTTTGGGGCAGTACGGCGTGCCACATGTGAGGCGTTGGCTTGACCCTTCTACGGCTTGACCGTTGGTACTGAGGCACGAACTGAATGTTTTTAGACTTGTTTCATGTGTTGATCTGTATCGGGAAACCTTGGGTGTTCGAATATTCAATCGGAAAGTTTAACATTTTCTGTTTATCCGGAATGGAATACAATAATTGGAATTCACAAGTAGTTATGAGATAACTAAATGAATGTTATAAACATAGCACTTTAGTCTCACTTGATCGGTTGCCACGGAATTTTGATGTGATCAAAAGTCCGTCGCAATCACCTAGTGTACGCGGATACTCGCCGGGTAAACTTAATAGACAGCCTCACTCTATAGCCCCGACCAAGTGACTGTAGGAGAACCCCGTCGCCGAAAGCATCCGTTCGGGTGCTCGCGGTGGCGGTGTTCCGCCTTGGTGCACTTCGTCGACGGTATCGGGGGTGCGGCCGTCTACTGAAGTTTGCGACGAGCATTCGATCAGGATGTCGGGAATCTTGTTGAATTACCCGACTTGATATTGAAAAGTGTTTTCGATAATGAGACTAAAATACGGGGTTTATAATTGTTAGGCATGCGATGCCTAAGAATTCATTTGGTCAGGCATGCGATGTCTGAGGAGGTTACGGATTCCAACTGTTGTAGTTTTACACTTTCTTTTCTGTGACCGTAAGTGTAATATGTGATATCGCCGGTTTCGTTGCTATATGTCAACGACAATTGGGATGCGCATATTTACTTACGTTGATGACATGTGATGTTATGTGTTGCTGGATATGTTATATTGGATCGTCGTGTTTGAATAGCCGGGGGTTTTTATGTGAGATGAGTGTTTTTCATTTTCATTCATGTAAAAACTTGTATGTAATATTCTTTTATTGGGGCACTTCCAGGTTGCGGAAGTTGTCACCGTTTGTATATTATTTACTTTTCCGCACTAGGATAGACCCAAGGAGGAGGGCACAAGTAACCGGGTTCTGGAGTCCAGTGGGAGACCAACTCGAGGAGTCGAGTCCGGGTCTCCTAACTCCAGAATTGGTAGGGTTGCTTGCCGCTCTCGTAGGGGTCTAGGGGTGTGGGTTTGGCTATTCATCACGACCGTGGAATCCGTGTTTTATACTGGCTCGTATTGAAAACACGGACGTCCTAGTATATCCAATATTTCATATGTTTCTTCTGCTGCGATATCTGTGATGTGATCATGTGATGTTCTGTGATAGATACAGTATATAGTATATATGATATATTATATAGACGTTACTTATGTTTTACACCCGCGCTAGCCCTGCCCCGCTCTGTCGTTAGTTACCTAACCTAACGGTACACGAGGGGACATCGAGGCGAATGCGGATGGCATAAGTGTACGTCGTATTTATCTGTGATATTTAGGTACTTAAATGATGGGACTTCATTAATGAGATTAATGAAATAAAAGAAACCTAAGATGTTATAGAATCGAATTTCAAAATAAAACAGGTAGCTACAGTTCTTGCTTTGCACAGCGGTATATGTGATATATCCTGCACCTTATTCGGTAAGGAAAGGACCGAGATCCCTTCACCGGGAGTGACTCCTTTAGCAATAACTGGCAGATGCTACACACTCGGTTTGTCTTTTGATTGCTTTTAAGAGTTTTTGCTTTGTACAGTGATATATATGATATATCCCGCACCTCATTCGACGAGGAAAGGACCGACGATCCCTTCACCGGGAGTGACTCCTTTAGCAAAACTAGAAAAGCCTCAAAAGCACTCCATTTCAAAATTCATTTGTTTCTACAACGATATCAAGTTCATTACGCAATAGGTTTTCAGAAAAACCTGTCGTAGCCCTCCGTCATTTCAGATAAGTAGTAGTTAGTATTCGTGCTACGTTTGTTGGCCTGCGTCAAGGCGTAGTGTGCGGTAACTAACTGGTATTTATCTGCTTATGCATATGATGCAGATTGGATTAGGGTAGTCGTGCGACTTTGTTGGCCTGCGTCAAGGGTCGTGCGGGTGGGTTTAATTCAATCAGGAAATGGCGGGTTGAACTTGACTAGCGGACTATGGTTTGTTGGCCTGCGTCAAGGTCATAGGACGCTAGGGGCAAAATTATTGGGAATTTCAAGTGTTGAAATTTGCAATGAGATTGCATACCTTCTATGAGATAGTTGGATCCCGATACCCGCTGCGAGTAAGAGTTACTCCTGGAAGAGTTTTATACATTACAATTAGCCGATCAAGTAGGTGTCTAGAAAGGTGTCAACGGGGTTACGCCTCTGGGAAAACGAGGTTTACATTAATTAGGTTCGTGCGAAAGCACGGGGGACCTCCCTCAAAGTACCGACACTGGCCTGGCTGAAAGATTGGCGAACTTGTAGTGTGTAATTAATCCCGGCTAGTCTTTCCTTTTAGGGTTTGAAGGAAGATTTGATAAAAAGCAGTGGGAGCCATCCTGATTAGATAAAATAATAACCAATCTATTCTTGCAAGAGCGCACGCTGAGTGTTTTCTTCTCTCTCTCTCCTGGTAGCGACCATATCACGCCTTAATCAAGATAATAATACGGATTATTGACCGAACCCGCTTGTTATACTGAGCTGGGGAACGTTGGTCCCGCTCCAACTTATAATTGTTATAAGACAGAGCAGGAAATTGGGGAATACCAGATTTCCCGTGCCACCCAAACGAAGAGAGTGCATGCTGATGCATCATCTTCGGGTGTGTTTGTTACACAGAACTGTTTCTCAGTATCCTGTGCATCCTGGGTATATGATACCGGATCAGGATCCCAGATATGTAATCTGTTACATAGGGCTACAAAAGGGTAGAAAAACTGAGAACGGGTGATAAGTTTCATGAGACAGAAAACGGGGCAAGTGTTGCAGCCAAGTCTGTTGGTCACTGTCACCTTGTATTACCGATACATTGATTCTGAACAAATTTTATTAGATACCGAACCTGATATACAAAATCATATCTGTCTCTTTATTAGTAAAGAAACGATATAATTTTGTATTGTCGGATAATGTTTTGAACATTTCCTATATCAAAAGTTGATCGGTTCAGGCACGTTATCTAAAAGCATTGATGTTCTAAATCAAACTACAGTTCTTAGTATACAGAACACACACAAGAGGAAGAGTTCAGAAATGAACGAATCCTTCTTGAGGTATTGTAGACTAGGTCAGATCAATGCGACCCGACTGGCTAGAGTTACATAAAGATGCATATTTAAATTAATTTGAATTTACATCTTGTGAAACTCGCCAGTCATGTCACAAAGATAAAATGACCACAGCTCTGTTTATTGGAAACAGAGAAAGAGTTAGTAAACTCTTGGGATGATACATGTTGATGTATGTAGGTCCCCAGTCTACAAATACCAGGACTGATTCTTTGTACTTCATTACATTCTCTGATGATCTCTCGAGATTCAGACCTATGTTCTTGTTGAAACATAAGTCCGAACCTTCTGAGATATTCACAGAATATAAATTAGAAGTAGAGAACCAAAATGCGGGTATAAGTATTATGTCCTATGATGAGATCAAGGAGGAGAATACTTGAGCATGGAAATCCTGGTCTATTCTAAAGGAGAATGAGATTCTCTCAGCATTACTCCTCTGAATACACCATAGCACGATGGTATATCGGGGTGGAGCAATTACACCCTATGTGATAAGGTGTGCTCTATGATGAGTACTACTGAGTTACCTGTTTCCTTTTTGGGTGTTATGCACTTGAGAAGCTGCATACCTATTGAATAGGGTTCTAGTCAAATCAGTTGCCTACCGCTTCATATGTGATATGGAATGGGAAGAACCCATGTCTTAAGTTAGTTAAGATTTGGAGTTGTCCGGCCTATGTCTGAAAGCAAAATCCGGACAAGCTCGAGGCAAGGTCTGTTATGTACAACTGGAAATGTTCCAGCTATACAAACTACAGCTGATGATTTGGTAGAACCAAAGGATTCAGTAGATTCCAATGAACCTCAGCCTCTCCGCCGATCTAGTAGGGTTCCTCACCCACCTGAGAGATACTTCGGTTTCTCTATGACAGTGGGAGCGAGGATTGCATCATGAGATGATGACCCAACTAGTTTCGAGCAGGCCATCAGGAGTAAGACTCTATAAGAATGGCTGGATGCTTAGCGATCTGAGATGGAATCCTTATACACCAACAAAGTATGGACTTTGGTTGCTATATCTGAAGGGTTAAATCCCCATCAGGAGCAAGTATATCTTGAGAAGATTACTTGGTGTAGATGGAAAAATTGAGACTTTCAAAGCTAGACTTGTTAAAGGTTTGCATCATTGACCAGGTGTGGATCATGATGAAACTTTTTCTAAGGATCTATGCTTAAGTCCATTCAGATCCTACTTGCCACGGCTACATACCATGACTACGATATCTGGTGGTTGGGTGTCATGACTGCTTTTCTAAATGTTGTTTTAAAAGAGTGCGTCTATAAGTACACAGCCAGAGGTCTTCGTAGACAGTGGGAGCAGCGGAAACGTGTACAAGATGCTTTATAGGATAAAGCAGGCATCGCGGAGTTGGAACGTCTGTTTTGATGAATTAGTCAAAGAGTTTGACATCATCAAAATGGTAGATGAACCTTGTATATACAAAAAGGTAGTAGGGAGTATGGTGGCGATCCTCGTAGAGTACGTGGATGACATACTCTTGATAGGGAAGGAGTTTCCTATGCTACGCTCGATCAATCTCCGCTTATCACAATGACTCTCCACATAGGATCAAAGTGATACCCACTAAATCCTGGATTTTGGATCTATGAGATAGATCTAAATGGATGTTAGGATTCTCACTAGTTGTAGTGAGACGGTATCAATCGATCCTGGGGAGAATCACTGGAAGGGTTCCAGGGTGATAAAGACGACTGAATGTCAGTCACAGGCATTGTCTTTACCCTCAGTGAAGGGACGGTATGTTGGAAGAGTTCCAAGCTAGATACCGTGACATACTAGAAGATAAAGGCAGGATACATCGCTACTTAAGATGCTACCAAAGAGGCTGTTTGGGTGTATATTGGTTCATGAAATGAACTACGTTCCTACCATTGTGTGACAATGGAGTTGTGGCTTATGCCAAGGAACGCCCGTCCCATCAGTGATCCAGACATATTCTAAGGCAGTATCACTTGATCATGGAGATGGTTGATCTCCAGGGTGATCGAGGTTTGGAGAGTAGACTCAGAGGACAACACAGCGGATCCACTCATAAAGGCCTGTTCCCAGAGAGAGACTTTTATGGGATGGTTGAGTATGAGATACTACAACCACTGCTGTCAGATGGCCCTAGTGCAAGTGGGAGATTGTTAGTTATATGTATGCCCTAGAGGCCATTACTGTACATAGGATGTATATTGTAGTGGATGCTGGGACGTATATAGGGAGGACTTTCTTGCTCGACATGATAGTATGCTATCTGGTTGATCTTTACCTTAACGTGTACACTGATTGTCTCCCTGTTACATGTTGGTAAAGCCCTTAGGATCTGTACTTGACTACCTGGACTATGATGCGGATCATACTAGTGGGGACATGGTAGTCCATAAGTACATCCTTCAAAGTCCCTAGTCGTGGGTGTATCGAGACGGGGCATCGATATACCAGAGTAGACTAGCGTGTACCTTCTCGACCCATACAGATGGGCGATGGATGATCCCATATCCATCGGTGTTTGACATCGGAGATGATATACGGGTGCTCAGTAGAGACTGGGTACACTGGACGGACTCGCCGAGAACTCCCAGATGGTATTATACCTCACGTCAGATGGCAGTTCTCTGGTGACACTGGTACAGAGTAGTCTGTTGACCCGAGATCGTCATAGAGTCTTGTGTGGTTCCCACTGTGCTTTGATTTCCATCTTACCACGTCCAAGAGGGCGTGCAAAACGGTGGTTTTTGGGTACAGTCCCGAGTGACATGGAGGCAATGAGCGATAGGAGGGGATTCGTCTCTCCCGGTATAGGGAGTTGATGTTGCGCTGTGTTCGATTGGCTATAACAGGAAATCCCTGGCCAGGGTTGCTGAGATTTACTGGTAAGTGATACCAGTAGTTTCTCGAATTGTTATAGACCTCATATCGACACGACTTATCGAGCTATTGGGGTCTGACGTTTACCACCCCTAGGCAAGATATGCGACATATCAGACGATCAGACTGGACTGTACGGTAGTGTTACTGGTTGGATTCACTGGAGTGTGAGCGGGCTTGCTCGTCGATCTTCAGATCGCTCAATACCCGGGTGGCCGTTACGTTTAGCAGACCGCTTGCGGCTTGTGGGTGTTTGATATGATCATCATCTGCTACCGGCGTATTGACGAGTCTTTAGAGTCCTACATAGAGGTTTCCTGGCTCAAGCGAAACGAAATAGGAGCGCATATGAGATATGTGCGGGACCGAGAATAATACGGTATGTGATACTGTATTCGATTCTCGCGATGTGACATTGATCGGTTATATGCGATATAGCCGGGTTATCGGATCAAGTGTTGATTCGATAAGTTGTTACTGATGATACCAGTCGGTTATGTGCGACATGACCGGATCGTTAAATCAAGTGTTGATTTAATGATTTAATGCATAATTGTATATTTGATATATTACTTTGCATTAACTAGTATCGGTTCACTTTAAAATGGATTTTCTCACTCGGGTGTGCGCATTGCATATGAGATATGATTTTGTGCACTTGCTTGTATCATGTTTGATGATGCATGCCAAACTTGGTTAAGTGTAAAGAATGAACCATGGTAATGAATGGGTTAGGGTTTTGATTTTTATTTATTCATTTATCTTTCTTATTTATTCTTTTTGGAAAAAGGAAAAAGAAAGATAAATGGTGGCATATTTTGGATTTAGTTGAAGTTTCTTGAAACTTTGACTAAGTCTTCATTCTTGTCCTATACTTAACCCTAACCATTTTAACTAACCTAAGTTAATTCTCTACACTTAACTAGAGTTAAGAGTATGATAAGTATTGTTTTATTTTCTATTTTTAATTCAAGACTTATCATATCATATCTTTTATCTTCTTCTTGCTCTTCTTCTTCTTCATGAAGAAACTTGTCTTCATCAATGGCATATTGAGCATATGAGTGAGAAATCCAATTCTAAAGTCTACCCACTTCCTATTTCTTCATCCTCTACCTCTTGCCAAGTAGTAGAGTGTGTTTCCTTCACAACCTTTCATGGCAAGGTGAAGGTGGAGCTTGATTTAGCGATGCCTCGACGTAGATCATCTTCGGCATGGACATCGACGACCTAGCTCGCTTTTTCTTCGACGAAGCCGACTCTAGAGCCCGGATTTCTTTTGGACAGCGGAGACGACTTCGTTGCGGAGCTATGGAGGTGGAGCACCGGATCTACAAAGGTTGTATTTCCGATATCCCATTAGTTAATTGTTAACTAGTTCATTCTTCGCCTAGTTTTTCTAGCAAACGATCCGTAGTTTAGGGTTTGTAGGCACCGTAAAATTTGAAATTGGCATGGTTGATGCCTTGTGAGACCTCTTGGGAGTGCCTAGGAACCCTACAGTCAAAGCCAGGGTCAACCCACAAACTGCCATTACAGAAACGTGCCTTGAATTATCCAGTGTCTGGTTTTAAGCATAAGCTGGGCAACTTACCGTACCTTAACATCGTTAAGATATGAACATTCTATATCCAATATAGAAACTTTGGCACTTATTTAATTGGAACCAGATTCAAATCATGCAGTTGTCTCCAGTGTATATCAACTTAATGGAGAGAGGCTAATCAGCATTACTCAACTTAGGAATCCAACCAATTATGAGTAACCCGAAAGGGAAACAAGTTTTTCAAAATCGTTACTAACAAATTGAATACCAATCACAAGAATCTACATCTTCGATTTCATTGAAGAATCTCGATACTTACGACACTGTAACACCTTAGATTGTGTTTTGTAGCTAATTATATTTTAATATATGGTTTTTAATAAAAAGTTTACCAATTTGGTTTTTAAATATTTTATCCTATTTTATGAGTATTTTGTTAGAATTTTCCTAAGCGCACACACACTTGTGCATGTTAACTAGGGTGCTAATTGGGAGGTTAATCATGATTAGCAATCATGGTTAGCTAACCATTTTCCTTTGAGCTTGTTTTATTAATTGTTTAGGAGTTTTGGATTTAATAATGTGTATGGTTGTTCTTTTTAAAAATGGAAAATGAATTTGAAAAAAAAGGGTTTTATTTTGGTAAGAAATGTTGACTTTGTGAGAGGGAGAGGGTATGGTGCTACATGGAGAGAAAGCCATGCCTCATTAATGAAGTGCGAGAGAGTGAGAAGGGGGGTTGTTTGTGTTCTCTCATTCTCACTCATTGCTCTCATTCTCTCACTCTCAAACACACACACACACACACACACACTCACCTGCAGCAGAGGCAGCAGCAGCTCCAGCATCATCATCATCAGCAACAACATCATCATCAGCAGCAGCAGCAGGAGCAGCAGGCAGCAACAGCAGTAGCAGGAGCTCCAGCAACCTACGGCAGCTCTTCTCCACTTCTTCACCTGCTCTCTAGGGTTCTTTAGGGTATATTTCTGAACCCTTTCCCTAGTTTGCTTAGCTTGTGTGTTAATTGGCTTCGATTAGTGTTAAATTAGCTAGTTTAGTGCTAATTAAGGTGATTTGTGTAGAATGTTGTTTAAGTGATGATTGTGTTAGTTAACCTAGATTATTTTAGTGTTATTAGGGTCACTTCAACTGAGAAATAACCCAGATTACTCTAATATACCATAAGGTTTCCTTTTTAGTGAAAATTGTCGTTTTTAAGCGATTTATTGGCAATCTGAGTTCTGCTTTTAACCCAGACCCTTAAGGACAAAATTGAGCAAACTGGAGCATGCACACTAGGTATAAATACCACCACCAGAATACGAACCCACCATTCCCCATGCAGGCCGCCAATTTATTGATTCTGGCCGCAAATTGCTGCCAGGAAGGGGACAGGGGTGTTGGGGTCTTGGCTAGGGTTCTCTGTTGTGTTGTCTAGTGTCTTGGCATGTATAGTTTTGTAAGATTTGACCTGTAGGAAAATCTGGGATCTAATATCGTTTTTCATGTCCGTTGTGTTTGCGCGATACGTGAGTGGGTTCTGTGATCCAGCGTGTCGCGGTGGTTTTAGACGCGTACACACACGTTTTAGCGTATCGTGCACACGCGCGTTTAGTTCGCGACGCGAGTTTCTCGTTTGGGTTCGATATCGCGTTTTGCGGAATATTTGGCTTATATATGATTTACATGTCTTATTTGCAGGTTTGCAGGCGGGGACTACGGACACTGCTACAGGGGGAGCAGATGGTAGGATTCACCTAGTGTGGAGCGTAGGTGAGTAGATTTAACATCTACAGGGGAATCGCCCGCATGGCGTTATGCGTCTGGGCTAGGATTCTAATACTTGACGCATATTCTACGTCATTGTTAGAATTGCGCCTTTACCCTATTTACTTAGATATAATTATACTGTGACTAGTAGCCGTAGGGCACTGCACATATTATTGACGGTTCATGTCGCACGAGCACGGATTGTATGCTACACACACACCGTCAATAATTGCCATGTCACACACAAACCATTATAGACATTATATTGCTTGGTTAGGGACCTTATGACATTGATTCGTACTGCTTATCACATATGACATTACCATACCTATATACCTATAGAGTATCGTACCATTAGTGATAGGTACGCATACCCTTTACGATACATCTACAGGTATACCTTACTCATATTTTACTTATACCCAGGGGGGTATACGACATCAGTTCTTATAGGTAGATACCTATACATTGCTACACCTGTATGTTACACACATATTTAGTTGTAGTTACGTATTTACCTTTACTGATGTTACTTAGCTGTACCTTATTGGTATCGCATACATCTGGTTTCAGCTATATATTCTCATTTATATGCTCGCATTTCAGATATATCGCATATATTTATTCCTTGATTTGCGCATTGTTATTTGGATTTCACATGATGATTTCTGGATTCGGAATCGCGGGAGTTCATGAAATTATGCATACATTGAAAAACCCGGTTTCTTTGATATGATATTTGCGCAGCCACCATGAGATTTATCGATTCTGATTATATACTCCATATGAGGTGTGGTTGCCGTATGAGGGTACATGGTGGGGCCCGGTATGGTTCCCCTCGGCAAGAAGATCGATGGATGTTGCCGATTGAGGCTGGAGGCGGGCTAATACCTACCGGTGACAGTACTGATGACTCGGCGGGGATCATGGAGATACCGTTGGGAGTCATGCACGTATGCATACGTTGAAAGGCGAGGGTCAGAGCTAGGCACTCATGCTTTCGGAACAGCGTATGATACGTACCTATCAGGATTTCTGTGTCGATGCTTGGCATATTGTTTTCATGATATTTCTTTTAAATACCTTTGTATATATAACAGGGGATTTAGCCGTTGTTATATATACCTTTACACCAATATTAGTGGAATGGGACGCTAATATATGTGTATTGACCCCATCATATTTATTTCTGCATATATATTTATTTTGGATGTTAGAAATTTACTTGAGATTCGACTTGGGATGTAGGTGATTCATTGAGATTGGATATTGGATATGAAAGAAATTGTTGATTTGTACATTCGAGATATAGGAGAGCTATTCGATATTGTACATTGAGGTGATGTGATACTTATACGATGTGAGAGCCCAGTTTGGGGGCTGATTTGAGGATTTGGGATTTGAGTGTCTTGATGGATTATGATCCTACCACGATGTCAGGTTTCCGTGGAAATGACATATTCCACCCCCTACCTCACACTTATCTACCTTATGCCCAATTTCATATATTGGTAGTACCTATTAGTGTACCCTTATGATAGTTGCATATCTACATTCTCATATCCCTATTGCATGGTTATTGCATACTATTGTCATGTTACTATTGCTTCACATATTGATTGTACCTGCTAGTGTACTTTCCTTTATTCAACATTTGCATGACATGTTATTACTGTAATCGCATATCTTAGATTCATGCTGTACGTGCATTCCTGCCATTACCTGCATATGTTATCTACTATTCACGAGTTGGCAACTCACCCCCGTTGTGCCACAGGTGTTTCAGGTCGTTCCCCAGAGTAGTCGAGGCAGGCTATTCCGCTATTCAGCTATCATCTTTTGCTACAGATACCGCATCAGCTCACAGTACTATTTTGCTTAGGTGGGTTAGATGATTATCTGTATTTCATATTGTACATTCGTTGTATCTTGTACTCTCCATCTACTATCATGTTGTTGACCTAGAGACTTGGTGAGGACGATATTGTATATTATTTGTGGATTTGTTGTCTTTTATATACATCTTTCTCTCTATTGTCTTCATTTCTTTGCTACGGCGTCGTATATTTGTGTTGTATTCATCTTGGCAAGTTTTTACAAAAGGGGGTGTTGCCAAAACTTTAAAGAAGAAAGTAGAACTTTTAAAGAATTTGGGTTGCAATTTCAAATGTTTCAAAAACTTATATTATCTTTTCCGTATTTTCTTGGTTTAGATTTCTGGGTTTTGGCTTTCTTTTACTACGTTACGTCTTAGGGCGTTGCGTAGTACTAGGGCCGTCTCGGGCCAATTTTGGGTCGTGACGAAGTTGATATCAAAGCGCTAGGTTTTAACTTTCGGAGTGTAGGATGACCTTAGTATGATGGAGTAGGTAGCTTAAGCAGAGTAACGTAGTGTGTGTATGTCTGCAGCATACCCACGATGCGGTACTTTGCATTAAGTAACCTAAGTACAATTTGCTTGAAATTCCTTCCTTGATGATTCATATCCTTGAGATTCGATTCCTTATTCTCATCGAATCTTATATCTATTTATAGCCTTGCCGCCGATGACTATGGGAACTCAGAGTGATGAAGCGAGGGCCGAGGTCAGAGTTGGCTCGGGTGAGACGAGTACTGACCAGGATGGCACTCTAGTTGCACAGGTGCAGACGGATCAGCCTACGACCTATACTATTGATAGACTTTTGGTAGAGATGCAGGACTTCCGCCAGACTATGAGTTCATTGGTTGATGTCGTTCGGGAGCTACGACAGGAGGTTGTCACCCCTGTTACTCAGTTGTCACTTACGATCAGCATGCAGCAGTCCGTCACCTACATAGCACCAATGGTTGCAGCTCCAGTTGATGAGACGCATATTCCAGAGGCTCAGAGAGTTCCAGGACAGTGGAGGACTCGTACCAGTGTACCAGCCCAGAGACAGAGGTTTGGTCATCGAGACAGATTTCGTGGCCGTCGCGGGAGTAGCAGAGGCTTAGGACAAGGACAGTCATTCAGCTCTCATCCCCAGGATGGTCAGCAGTCAGCGCGTGGATGTTTTCGATGCGGGATCCTTCAGCACTTCGTCAGGGATTGTTCCTTAGCACCTCGTCATGATCGTTTTCATAGAGGCCATGGATGTGGAAGATTTGCTCAGAGAGCTCAGTCTACCAGAGGAGTTCATCCAGTTGCGGGTAGAGGGCAGACACAGGAGTTTGCTTCTACTCATCGGGACGCGCAGACGTCCAATGTGGAGTTTTCAGATATCCTTAATTCGCTTGTTCTTTTGATGTATTCGTTTGTTTTTCATGCTTTTACCGTGGTTGGGTAGATTAGTCGTAGTTGTGCTAACTTCTGTCAGAGATTCTTTTGTTGCGCGACACGTATTCAGTTGTGTGCCAATCGGATAGGAGATAGAGATTCGTCCGTCGTTTTGATCCTTCTAGAGATGTTGGATTTGACGTTCTCCTGGGCACGGACTGTTTAGTTACGTGTTAGGCGTCTGTGGACTACCGTGAGGAAACAGTCAAGTTTTTTTTCCTGGCAGGTCAGTTCTTGTTGTGCTGGTGGATAGTTGTGCCGCCTCTCACAGCTTGAATTCAGCCTTTTTCGCTAGTCGGCTACCGAGGAGATGTCGTGGATTCTTGGCGTTCATTCGTGATACCGGAGCCACAGTGTGATTGTTGAACCGGGTTCCTTTCATGTGAGATTTTTTCCGACGTTGTTCGGATGAGCCGGCGAAGCTTGGGAGCTAAAGGATCAGCTGCAGAGTTGTGGTTTTGGGAGTTTTGTGCGTCTGAGTGTTTCGCTTTTGGAAGCTCCTATTTCTGTTCGTCAAGGAGAAAGACGGCAGTTTAGGGTTGCGTATCGACGAATCGTTAATTGAACCAGCTTACGGTGCGGATAGGTATCCCTTACCTAGCATTAACGATTTCTTCAATTAACTCCAGAGTGCGAGACATTTTCTAAGTTTGTTTGGGATCAGGTCATCATTATTGCGGATTCGAGGTGATGGCATTCCGAAGACTGCCTTATGCGTGCGACGGGCTTTGTATGTTTTTGTGAGTTGTTGGATTCCCTGATGCCCTAGCAGTATTCGTAGATGTGATGAACCAGATTTCTGCAGGCCGTTCCTTGACCAGTTATTGTTGTGTTATTTACGACATTATGGTCTATTTAATGTGTCTTGAGGGACAATAGTAGCACTTGAGGATTTGTTATGCAGATACTGGGAAAGCGCCAGCAGTTTGCTAAATTCTCGGAGTGTTTCTTCAGGCTTGTTTGTGTTGACTCCTAGGTCTTGCAGTCACGGGAAACGGTTTCGTATGGTTCCGAGGGAGATCGTGGCCGTACAGCTTAGGCCCAGACATGTGTGCAGGACGGAGGTCCGCAGATTTTTGGGCTTAGCAGGTTTTTACTGCCGTTTCATGCAGGATTGCTAGAGTAGTGCTGCACCGTCGACTGAATGGACCGGAAGGGAGGTTTATTTTCTGTGGACTGAGGCATGTGTACGGAGTTTTCGGCAGTTGGAGATTTGGTTAACAACTGCACCAGTTCTTTCCTTGCTTTCTGGTTCGGGCGACTTTGTTGTTTAACTGTAATGTTTCTTGAGTGGGGCTCGAGTGTGTACTGAGGTGACACTATAGAGTTATCGCTTTTGCTTCCCTACATTTGGAGGAAGTACGAGAAGGATATTCCACTCATGATCTGGAGATGGCCGCAGTGGTTTTGCGTTGGAGAATTGGAGAAAATACTTGTTCGAGAGTCGTGTCAGATTTTCCACGGGCCACCAGAGCTTAACGTACATCTTCCTGCAGCGGATTTTGATTGTTGTGATAGTCTTCTGCAGATTTACAGTTCTTGTGTGATCATCGAGTACAGCTTAAGTTCGTCTCTACGGAGGGAACATCTTGCTCATGTCCGCGCCCGACCACTTTCCTTAAATCGTTTTCGCGAGACACTGTCCTCCGATGCTCGTTCTTCAGAGGTACTTGAGCATACCCGGCTGGGTAATGATTCGGAGTCCTTGATTTATGACAATGGTGTGCTAAGTTAGGGACGCGTTTGTGTACCTGATATTATCAGGTAAAGACGTGAAATCCTAGAGAAGGCCCATCTGTCAACTCTCTATATTCATTCAAGTTCCACCAACATTGACGTGGCTTGTGAGATAGTTACGGGTGGACAAGGATGTAAAGAGAAGTTTCAGGTTTCGTTTCAAAGTGTTCGTCTTGTTGTGTGTTTGGGTTGAGCATCTGAGGCCGGTTGGAGAGTTGCAACGTTTAACCGTTCTGAAGTAGGAGTGGGAGCAGATCTCCATGAATTTCGTTATGGTGTCTACCCAGGTTAGTCAGGGTGTGGCTCTATTCGGATTTTTGTCATCCGGTTATACTCAGTTTGCTCAGTTGTTTTTGTTAAAGTTGTGTGTTGTGTTGATTGTTGTTGGCAGTTGGGGATCGTCACTCGCTATCGTTAGGTTTCTCCTTCGATAGCTGTTATCAGGAGACACTCCAATTGGCCACCTTTGGTTTTAAGGTTAGGTCGTGTCGATCACCAGTCTGTTGTCTTTCTGACTCTGCGTAAGTAGGACCTTGGACCCCAGCTAGTCTAGAGACTTCGGAGATGGTCCAGTAGTGTTAGGTCAGGATGGGAATTGTCCATTGCGCACTGAGGTCTTATGCCGACTGTGTTGGTCATAGACTCGAGTTCGTGGGGACAGATCATGTATTCTTACGGACTTTCCGATGAATGACGTGTTGGATTTTGGGAAGCTTGTTCCAGGATTTAGGTCCTTCTGAGATCCTATAAGCGAGTTAGTTTCGTTGTCTTTAATTTGGCACTTCCGTCCAGATTATTGAGTTTTCACCCCGTATTCCTTGTGATGATACTTTACAATTACCTTCTTGACCTTTCTCACATGATTTGGCAACAGACCATTGGGCTTGGACACGATCGTTTCGCCCACCGGCAGCCATGTGTGTTAATGGCTCGGCAGGTGGAGGAACATCGGTCAAGGGTCTTGCTATCTGTGAAGGGTTTTTCTTGGACGTAGCCATATAGTGAGATAGTCACTTGGGAGGCTGCGAGAGAGATCTGGGAGTTATAATCTTCCCTTTGAAGGTACGCATATCGGTATATTTTTAAATTCGGGGACGAATTTCTTTTAAGGGTGTTGAGCCACGGCAGCGCCCCGGCCGCATTTCCGAGGCCAAAATACGGAAACAAAAATTTTCTTAACTTTTGAACCAGCGCTACCGCGGAAAATAAACCCGGATCGTAACCATTAACCTAATCCTAGCTATCAAGAGAGTGGGTAGAGAGATATACCGAGCGATTCGTGTCCTTCGGTCTTCTCGTCGTCGTCCCGATCTCCCGCGGAATCACCGTTCGTCACCTCCTCGTCGGAAAAGGCACCACGTAGCCGAATTCTTTTACGGGCTCCCACCTCTGGACCGAGGCAACTCGGGCGCGAAGTTGGCAAGTCGACGCGTCCAAGGGTACTGTAGGTGTAGTGTAGAATCTTTGCCTCAATGGGGTTTATGTTGCCATTTGATGGAGAAGAGAATGAACTATGAACTTTGGAGATAATGAGTTTTGTGGCAAGTAGAGAAAATGAGAGATGAATCATTCTTCACAAAAAGAATTCTCTCATCCTAGCAATGTGCCCCCCCTTATCAAAATGGTGGTGGAATCAACACATGAAGGAAGGTGAGAGCAGTAAAAGCAAAGGGGTGACCACATCCAAAAGCAATGATAACCATATCATATCAATTTCTAATCTCATTTAATGCAAAGGAAGAGACTAATAAAGAATCTCATCATGAAGGAACTATCATGAAGCCACAATCACAAATTACCCCCTCCACAAAATGTAATTTGCACAACTGCAAATAACCCCCTCCATCGGAAAGTCCGGCCGCGAAGGAACAAAGGAAAGCCGGCCGGAACGGAATGCAAACTGGCAACTTCAGAAAACTGATCCGGTAATAAATTACAAGAAAACCCCGCTACTGCATATACATGCCCGTATTTGTATTCCCACTGAATACAAATTCAAAGAGACAAAATCTACACGGTACAATACTAGGATCCGGCTTAAACCAAAGCCCGCTAGTAAAATCAGTCCGATCACGATCCGTGCAATACCGCACGTATCTGATCGAACCCTGCCATATCTCCATATGGCCTCTACAGCGTTTCGCCCGAAACTTGAGTGACTGTGTGTGGGGGACTCTAAAGACTCGTCAATACTATGGCTGTGGATTTAACCACTAGCACGTCAGAGGTATTAGCCATACGTGACGGGCCACCAGCTATTGACCAAAAGGGATGTCGATGAGCGAACTCATCCTGACACCCTACTGATCCTGTCAGTAACAATATCCGTACAGTCCGGTCCGTTCGTCTATGAGCATCGCATGGCGGGCCTAGGGGGTTGGTAAAAGTCAGACCCCCAATAGCGGTACAAGTCGTATCGGAGTGAAGCCCAGAACACCTTGAGATACTACTGGAATACCTACCAGTAAATCTCTTGCCTCGGCCGAGGGCTTTGTGTAATGGCTCTCCTAGACACAGCGCGACCTCACCCCCAATATCGGGAGAGACGAACCCCTGCAGATCCGCTCACTGCCTCCATGTGGCTCGGGACTGTACCCAACTAAAATCTGTTTGCACGACTCCTTTGAGCCGTGGTAGGGTAGTAATCAAAGCACAGTGGGAACTCACACGAGACAAATAACGATCTCGGGTCGATGAACTATCCTGTACACATGTCACCAGGGAACTGCTATCTGACGTCTGGTATAATCCCAACTAGCATGTTCCCAGCGAGTCCTGTCCGGTGTACTCATAACCCAATGAGCACCTGTATACATCTTAGGTGAACCAACTGACACCAGTGGCTTGTGAGACCGGCCACCGTCCCTCGTCGGGGTCTCGACTGTATACACTAGTCTACTAATGGAGTATCGATGCCCAGTCTCGAAACTCCCACGACTTGAGACCTTTTAAGGATGTGTTTATAGACCCCAGCTCCCACGTATATGATCGCCATCATACTTCTGGCCGTCAAGAAAGAATCCTAAGGGCTCTATCAACGTGCAATAGTGATCAGTAATGTCACCTAAAGCAGTACACGATGATAAAGATAAACCAGATACCATACTATCATCTTGAGTAAGACTATCCTACCGGTATAGGTCCTCCCTCAATCATTGCAATCACGTGCCTGTGATCCAATAATTGACTCTGAGGGCACTATCTCCAACAATCTCCCACTTGCACTCAAGGCTAATTATTGCGATGTCGCATACTCACAGCCCGTGTGATACCGAACACCCAACTCCTCTACTAGTCAGTCTCACAAAGCTCGTTTGCGAAACTATTGCGTTCGAGGAATAGCCTCAGTAAGTGGATCCGCTGTGATGTTTCTTTCTATGTCTCTCTTTATCTCAAGTTCGCGGAGAAACCCATCTCCCGAAATGAGCAATACCTGTCTTAGAATATGTTTGGATGTCTGATAGGACCTAGCTCATAAATGAATTCCAAATCCAAACTTCTCAGACTGTATCGTCAACTGAAACCAATCAGTATCCTGCGCCATGCCTCCCTCAGTATCCGCTTGGACCACCTGTCCAAAATACTGCCCCTCTTCACAGAGAAAACTATGACTCTAACAGTCACTCTGTCATCCAGGTTACCTTGGAAGCCTGGAATGATAACTGTCTCCCGAAGGAGAATGCAGTTATCATATCCCTAGAACATCCACTTATGTTCTAAAACTGCTTCCGATTGTTTCTCCAGAATTGGATTAATATCAACTTATTGCACCTACTGCAAAAACAACATCTGGTGTGGTACTTGACATCTCATTATTGACTCAATTGCCTAAGCAAGTGATCTGCCAATCATGCGTATCCCTCTCCCCTTTAGTTTGTAAGACACCTTTAGAGAGGGTGACTCCATCACCTGCAGGTACACTACCGTGCCAGGAGTCGTCCATTCTAAATACTCTTAGAATGCTGTGTAAGTACCCAGATTGGGAAACTACCCAAATCTAGATCTAAAACCATAGATCTAGTAAGCAGAATGTCTGATATAATATCCAAGTCCTTTGTGGAGAAACCATTGTGTGACAACCAAAGTATAACCGATCGTAGTATAGGAATTTTACTTCCTACTTTGTGTATGTCATCCAAATACCAGGACATCACACCCTACTACCTTCTTAACAGATCCATCCCCTATTCTGATGAAGTCAAACCTATGACTGTCACATCAGAAATAGATGATCTATCTCCGCTATAAGTGCTTTAGTCTATAAATAGACATAAGCCACTTGTCTACCAATGCTTCCGCTGCTCCCACTGACCACGACAACCCTCTGGCAGAGTCATATACATGTGCACTTCTAAAGCTAGTTTAGAACGACGCTATACTCATCCTCCTGCCGGATCTCACAGTCTGGAACAACAGCAATGGCAAGTCTGGGTAAACAAGAACCTCCCTTCCACCGTCCTTGAGCATACCGAAGTACCTCTCGAGCGCATGAGGTTACCCACCATATCTGCGGAGAGGCTAATGGAATATCAAATCAGAATGAATCTTTAGGTTCTTATCAAATTTTCAGTAATCGTCTGCGGTTCTGGAATCACTTCCAGTTCTACCATACTCCCACTACTGTTTTCTGAAAAAATCCATTTTTGTTAAAATTGTGGCGAGTCAAGAACAATATCACTATTGATCTTCCTGATGGTAGAAAATCAACCCTCGTCATAACCTGGGTCAACCCACAAACAGACATTACAGAAACATGCCTTGAGTTATCCAGAGTCTGGTTTTAAGCATAAGCCGGACAACTCCCCGTACCTTAACATCGTCAAGATATGAACTGTTCTATATCCAATACAGAAACAGAGGCACTGATTTAAATGAACCAGATTCAAATCAATCAGCTGTCTTCAGTGTATGTCAACTAAATGGAAGGAGGCAGATCAGCGTTACTCAACTAAGGAATGCTTCCAATTATGAGTAACTTGAAAGAGAAGCAAGTTCTCTTAATCGTTGCTATCAACTAAATACCATACACAAGTATATACATCTTCGATCACCTTGAAGAATCCCGATACTTGCAACACCTGGTTCTCTACTCTATTCTTATACCTATAACTTCTCAAAACTTGGACCTTGTGTTTCTACGAAACACCTGTCTAAGAACTAGAGAAGTCACAAGTAAACAGAATATAGTACGAGTACCAACCCCTTTGTCCAAATGGACACTGGACAACATACAATACTCTGTATAAGCCCCCTGAGTCTAATAACTCATTCCCCGTGTGTCGTAGGTTGAAAACTGTACTTATGGTTAAGAAGAATTACACCGCTGTTTAATGCTCCTTACCTAACCATCCACTGATATAGGTAAATGTCATCGACATAATTTCAAAAAGGTATATCTCACTCTATAAAAATAGACGTACAGATATATCAATTTGAAATTGGTGCATAGCAACGGATATTCAAAACCAAATATTTGCCGACCAGCAAACAACCCAGGTGACTTCCTCAAATATCACCAATTACAACGAATTCCGATATAATGAGGATGATCGCCTAATTCCCAATAACTTACTCCTACTCATCATCTGTAAAACCATACAGATGTGAGATTCATACCTGGTAAATACATACCCTGGAGCAAGGGCTAATTGGGAAATCAGTTTTCTTTTAACGGTACACAGTGAAACTGAAACATTGAAATGTTTCGTAGGGGTATCCGGGTATTCCTAGTAATGCCTCTTCCATTATCCAGATTCACAACTGTAACCGTATATTTCTTTGCCATCTCTCCAAATCCCTTTTAAATGTCTTTCGTCATTACCTTCTGTACACCCTCTTAGGCTAAATGGTTTTCTTCCTTCCCTACCGTTCGGCACCAGCCTGTGGTTTGGAAGAAGACTATCCAATAATCATAATGGGTGTACTGTCCTAATCCTAGGAGCACTCGCAATGCGAGAGAAGGTGAAGATAAAAGACAACCGAATAAACCTTATTCCTATTTCTCCTGAACTAGAATCCATCCCCGAACTGGAACAAGTTCCTTTCGAGTTCGTATATAACCATACGATGGAGTATCCAAATAACTGTGGATCTTCGTAGTGATACGGAATGTTCTGGAGAAAAACAAAGGTGAAATGGGAGTGGTAATAAAATACTTGGTTTGGTCGTGAATAGCAGTCGCATTTTACTTTGCCCTCTTACTAATCCCTTGATATGTCTTTACTTAATACCTTCTGTACACCTTAGTTAGGCTAATTGTCTTTCTTCATTCCCTACCGTTCGGCACCAGCCTAAGGTTTGGAAGAAGACTATCCAATTTGTGTAATAGGTCTACTATCTCCTAAACCAAGGAGTACTCGCAACCTGAGAGAAGGTAAAAGGAAATGACAACTGAATAGTCCTATCCGTTTTCTCCAGAACCGGAAACCATCCTCGAATAAATTCCTTCGAGTTCGTATATAACCATACGATGGTTTTGTCCAATGGAAGTGGACGTTCGTAGTAATACGGGGTGTCCTGGAGAAAAGGGTAAAAGTAGGAGTGGCAATGAGGTTTGCAACTCTGACAATCCAAAAGCCAGTGTTTTAAGAAGGTTCGGTTAATCTTGGTCACTGTGTCATAGTCAAGGGTCGGGTCATGGTCGCTGCCAAAGAGAGAGAGAAAAGAAACACTCAGCGTGCACTCTAACCTAGATCAGAATGGTTATCAATTTATCCAATCAGGAAACCTCCCACTGTAACCTCAAATTCTCCTCCAAACCTGAAAGAAGAATTAGTCGAGATCACCCGAGGAGTAAACCAACTCATAAGTGGGAATCGGGATCCAACTATCATCGTATGATAACGTGACGGAATCCACTCACATTATCACACTCAATAAGGTATGCGCATGCCTGGCAAGTTTCAGTTTCTTTAGAAACTCCCGATGTGATTTTTACCCCTAGGACCCAAGTGACCTTGACACAGTCAACAAATCAGAGATTCCTAGTCAAGTTCAACCCGTCATTATCCTGGATTGCATTAAACCCACCCGTACAAGCCCTTGACACAGTCAACAAGGCCGCACGACTATCCTAACCAATCCCATTAATATGCCACAAACAAACACGGCTTAGCTACCGCACACTACGCCTTGACACGGTCAACAACACAGCACGAATACTAAGTAATACTTGTAAGAAATGACAAAGGGCTACGTCTAGTTTTTGGAGAAAAATTTTAACGTAATGAACTTGATATCGTTGAAGGAACTGCATAGCCTTTTTATAAAAAATATAGTGATGAAAACTTTTGCTAAAGAGGTCACTCCCGGTGAAGGGATCTCGGCTCTTTCCCCGTAGAATGAGGTGCAGGATATTCCAAATGAATACCACGATGCAAAGCAAAAAGTAATCGGCTATAGTAAAGTTATTACCCTGACGCAAACTTCTGTCCAAGGGGTCACTCCCGGTGAAGGGATCTCGACCCTTGGCTCGTCGACTGAGGTGCTGGATATTCATAACCGAATACCACTGTGCAAAACAAAGGAGAACGTCCTTGCAATAACAGCTTTTTGAAAAATTGTTCCAACAACATCAGAATAGGTTTGTTTAGCTTGTATTGATCCGAATCAACGCAGTCCCATCAATTGATCACACCAATAAAGAATGAAAATACGATGTACGTATATGCCACCCGCATTCGCCACTGGGTCCCGTCATCACCCGTTAGGTTACTTAACTAACGACAGAGCGGGGACTGGACTAGCGCGGGTGTAAAACATATACAACATCTACTAGTATATATATCAATATATAATAATCGCTCAAGGCGTGATAAAATGCAACATCACAGAAAAGTAATAAGCATCACAGAACAATACAGATAATCTGGAAGCCCCGGGTTTCACAGAGCTGCTGCTGAAACCCGAAGTTCCCCCGGTCGTGTGGATAGCCTGTGCAATGAAATCCTAGACCCCTACGGACGCGGCAAGTTACCCTCCAAAACCTGAAGCGAGGCAGCCCCCTTCAGCAACGTGAATGGACCACCCAGCACTTCACGGAATTCGGTAACTTGGGCACCCCTCCTGGGTCAACCTGTACCCCCTACGAGTGCGGCGAATAGCCCGCCAATTCTAGAGTAAAGCCCCCTCCATCTCAATGCCATGAGATGCGGGCTTGTTGCCTTCTAGAACCCGGCTATCCGTGCACTCCACCTTGGGGTAATCCTAGTACAGAAAGTAAAATATACATACAACGGGTACATCGACCTCGACCCGGTCGTGCCCCAAAAGAATAATACAAACAGACAGTAACGACAGTCCACATGTCGGACGCTCGCCCCGCACTATCAAATGTACATATAAAACAAAATTGTACTACCACTGCAACCAGGCTATCCCCCACGACCAATCCACAACATCACAGCACAACATAGAACATCAACGTGAATGTCACGTTCACAAATCCGTCTAACCGGGCTAAACCAATTAGACAGGATTTACCGATCAAATGACATTCACGGTCGCAGATACAATGTAAATACTGTGAACTAACATATTTAAAATTTTTGATCGATCAAATTTTACCAAGTGGGCCCCAAGCACTACTGTAGCACTCAAAGAAAATCTGGGCCCAAACAGAATATTCCAAAACCCCTATTTTCAAGTCCAAGAGCCTCTGGAAAAATTTGGTGCCACGTGGAGTTATTATGGCCGCGGAAGCGCGGCCAAAGCATGAGTTTGGCCGTGGTTCCGCGGTGGAAAAGTAAGTTTAGGCCACCAAATTTTTGCAGAACCCTTATAATTACCTGCATGTTCCTCTACAATGAACTGAAAAATTTTTGGAGCTAAAAAAAATTTCGACAGAAAACTGATGCAATGAAAACATGGTTTTTGGAAATTCCGATCGATCGAACTTGTAAACATGTTAGAGAAAACTAGACTAGGTTAATGGCGTGGGTCTGATACCATGTTGAGCCATGGTAACACCCCGGCCGTCTTTCCGAGGCCAAAATGCGGAAACAAAAATTTTCTTAACTTTTAAACCGGCGCTACCGCGGACAAAAACCCGGATCGTAACCATTAACCTAATCCTAGCTATCAAGAGAGTGGGTAGAGAGATATACCGAGCGATCCGTGTTCTTCGGTCTTCTCGTCGTCGTCCCGATCTCCTGCGGAATCACCGTTCGTCACCTCCTCGTCGGAAAGGGCACCACGTAGTCGAATTCTTTTACGGGCTCCCACCTCTGGACCGAGGCAACTCGGGCGCGAAGTTGGCAAGTCGACGCGTCCAAGGGTACTGTAGGTGTAGTGTAGAATTTTTGCCTCAATGGGGTTTATGTTGCCATTTGATAGAGAAGAGAATGAACTATGAACTTTGGAGATAATGAGTTTTGTGGCAAGTAGAGAAAATGAGAGATGAATCATTCTTCACAAAAAGAATTCTCTCATCCTAGCAATGTGTCCGCCCCCCCCCCTTATCAAAATGGTGGTGGAATCAACACATGAAGGAAGGTGAGAGTAGTAAAAGCAAAGGGGTGACCACATCCAAAAGCAATGATAACCATATCATATCAATTTCTAATCTCATTTAATGCAAAGGAAGAGACTAATAAAGAATCTCATCATGAAGGAACTATCATGAAGCCACAATCACAAATAACCCCCTCCACAAAATGTAATTTGCACAACTGCAAATAACCCCCTCCATTGGAATGTCCGGCCGGGAAGGAACAAAGGAAAACCGGCCGGAACGGAATGCAAACTGGCAACTTCAGAAAACTGATCCCGTAATAAATTACAGGAAAACCCCGCTACTGCATATACATGCCCGCATTTGTATTCCCACTGAATACAAATGCAAAGAGACAAAATCTACACGGTACAATACTAGGATCCGGCTTAAACCAAAGCCCGCTAGTAAAATCCGTCCGATCACGATCCGTGCAATACCGCACGTATCTGATCGAACCCTGCAATATCTCCATACGTCCTCTACAGCGTTTCACCCGAAACTTGAGTAACTGTGTGTGGGAGACTCTAAAGACTCGTCAATACTATGGCTGTGGATTTAACCACTAGCACGTCAGAGGTATTAGCCATACGTGACGGGCCACCAACTATTGACCAAAAGGGACGTCGATGAGCGAACTCATCCTGACACCCTACTGAGCCTGTCAGTAACAATATCCGTACAGTCCGGTCCGTTCGTCTATGAGCATCGCATGGCGGGCCTAGGGGGTTGCTAAAAGTCAGACCCCCAATAGCGGTACAAGTCGTGTCAGAGTGAAGCCCAGAACACCCTGAGATACTACTGGAATACCTACCAGTAAATCTCCTGCCTCGGCCGAGGGCTTTGTGTAATGGCTCTCCTAAACACAGCGTAACCTCACCCCCAATACCGGGAGAGACGAACCCCTGCAGATCCGCTCACTGCCTCCATGTGGCTCAGGACTGTACCCAACTAAAACCTGTTTGCACGACTCCTTTGAGCCGTGGTAGGGTAGTAATCAAAGCACAATGGGAACTCACACGAGACAAATGACGATCTCAGGTCGATGAACTATCCTGTACACATGTCACCAGGGAACTGCTATCTGACATCTGGTATAATCCCTACTAGCATGTTCCCGGCGAGTCCTGTCCGGTGTACTCATAACCCAATGAGCACCTGTATACATCTTAGGTGAACCAACTGACACCAGTGGCTTGTGAGACCGGCCACCGCCCCTCATCGGGGTCTCGACTGTATACACTAGTCTACTAATGGAGTATCGATGCCCAGTCTCGAAACTCCCACGACTAGGGACCTTTTAAGGATGTGCTTATAGACCCCGGCTCCCACGTATATGATCGCCATCATACTGCTGGCCGTCAAGCAAGAATCTTAAGGGCTCTATCAACGTGCAATAGTGATCAGTAATGTCACCTAAAGCAGTACACGATGATAAAGAAAAACCAAATAGCATACTGTCATCTTGAGTAAGACTGTCCTACCGGTATAGGTCCTCCCTCAATCATTGCAATCACGTGCCTGTGATCCAATAATTGACTCTGAGGGCACTGTCTCCAACAAAGGGGGGGAGATTGTAACACCTTAGATTGTGTTTTGTAGCTAATTATATTTTAATATATGGTTTTTAATAAAAAGTTTACCAATTTGGTTTTTAAATATTTTATCCTATTTTATGAGTATTTTGGTAGAATTTTTCCAGGCGCACACACACTTATGCATGTTAACTAGGGTGCTAATTGGGAGGTTAATCATGATTAGCAATCATGGTTAGCTAACTATTTTCCTTTGAGCTTGTTTTATTAATTGTTTAGGAGTTTTGGGTTTAATAATGTGTATGGTTGTTCTTTTTAAAAATGGAAAATGAATTTGAAAAAAAGGGTTTTATTTTGGTAAGAAATGTTGACTTTGTGAGAGGGAGAGGGTATGGTGCTACATGGAGAGAGAGCCATGCCTCATTAATGAAGTGAGAGAGAGTGAGAAGGGGGGTTGTTTGTGTTCTCTCATTCTCACTCATTGCTCTCATTCTCTCACTCTCAAACACACACACACACACACACACACACACCCACACCCCTGCAGCAGAGGCAGTATCAGCTCCAGCATCATCATCATCAGCAACAGCATCATCATCATCATCAGCAGCAGCAGCAGGAGCAGTAGGCAGCAACAGCAATAGCAGGAGCTCCAGCAACCTACAGCAGCTCTTCTCCACTTCTTCACCTGCTCTCTAGGGTTCTTTAGGGTATAATTCTGAACACTTTCCCTAGTTTTCTTAGCTTGTGTGTTAATTGGCTTCGATTAGTGTTAAATTAGCTAGTTTAGTGCTAATTAAGGTGATTTGTGTGGAATGTTGTTTAAGTGATGATTGTGTTAGTTAACCTAGATTATTTTAGTGTTATTAGGGTCACTTCAACTGAGAAATAACCCAGATTACTCTAATATACCATAAGGTTTCCTTTTTAGTGAAAATTGTCATTTTTAAGCGATTTATTGGCAATCTGAGTTCTGCTTTTAACCCAGACCCTTAAGGACAAAATTGAGCAAACTGGAGCATGCACACTAGGTATAAATACCACCACCAGAATACGAACCCACCATTCCCCATGCTGGCCGCCAATTTATTGATTCTGGCCGCAAATTGCTGCCAGGAAGGGGATAGGGGTGTTGGGGTCTTGGCTAGGGTTCTCTGCTGTGTTGTCTAGTGTCTTCGTATGTATAGTTTTGTAAGATTTGACCTGTAGGAAAATCTGGGATCTAATATCGTTTTTCATGTCCGTTGTGTTTGCGCGATACGTGAGTGGGTTCTGTGATCCAGCGTGTCGCGGTGGTTTTAGACGCGTACACACACGTTTTAGCGTATCGTGCACACGCGCGTTTAGTTCGCGACGCGAGTTTCTCGTTTGTGTTCGATATCGCGTTTTGCGGAATATTTGGCTTATATATGATTTACATGTCTTATTTGCAGGTTTGCAGGCAGGGACTACGGACACTGCTACAGGGGGAGCAGATGGTAGGATTCACCTAGCGTCGAGCGTAGGTGAGTAGATTTAACATCTACAGGGGAATCGCCCGCATGGCGTTATGCGTCTGGGCTAGGATTCTAATACTTGTCGCATATTCTACGTCATTGTTAGAATTGCGCCTTTACCCTATTTACTTAGATATAATTATACTGTGACTGGTAGCCGTAGGGCACTGCATATATTATTGACGGTTCATGTTGCACGAGCACGGATTGTATGCTACACACACACCGTCAATAATTGTCATGTCACACACAAACCATTATAGACATTATATTGCTTGGTTAGGGACCTTATGACATTGATTCGTACTGCTTATCACATATGACATTACCATACCTATATACCTATAGAGTATCATACCATTAGTGATAGGTACGCATACCCTTTACGATACATCTACAGGTATACCTTACTCATATTTTACTTATACCCAGGGGGGTATACGACATCAGTTCTTATAGGTAGATACCTATACATTGCTACACCTGT
This sequence comes from Agapanthus africanus, assembly GCA_030015575.1. Classification (NCBI taxonomy): domain Eukaryota; kingdom Viridiplantae; phylum Streptophyta; class Magnoliopsida; order Asparagales; family Amaryllidaceae; genus Agapanthus; species Agapanthus africanus. Next base: position 508,555,009 of record JASDDO010000026.1, on the reverse strand, counting down.
ATGTTACACACATATTCAGTTGCAGTTACGTATTTACCTTTACTGATGTTACTTAGCTGTACCTTATTGGTTTCGCATACATCTGGTTTCAGCTACATATTCTTATTTATATGCTCGCATTTCAGATATATCGCATATATTTATTCCTTGATTTGCGCATTGTTATTTGGATTTCACATGATGATTTCTGGATTCGGAATCGCGGGAGTTCATGAAATTATGCATACATTGAAAAACCCGGTTTCCTTGATATGATATTTGCGCAGCCACCATGAGATTTATCGGTTCTGATTATATACTCCATACGAGGTGTGGTTGCCGTATGAGGGTACATGGTGGGCCCCGGTATGGTTCCCCTCGGCAAGAAGATCGATGGATGTTGTCGATTGAGCATGGAGGCGGGCTAGTACCTACCGGTGACAGCACTGATGACTCGACGGGGATCATGGAGATACCGTTAGGAGTCATGCACGTATGCATACGTCGAAAGGCGAGGGTCAGAGCTAGGCACTCATGCTTTCGGAACAGCGTATGATACGTACCTATCAGGATTTCTGTGTCGATGCTTGGCACATTGTTTTCATGATATTTCTTTTAAATACCTTTGTATATATAACAGGGGATTTAGCCGTTGTTATATATACCTTTACACCAATATTAGTGGAATTGGACGCTAATATATGTGTATTGACCCCATCATATTTATTTCTGCATATATATTTATTTTGGATGTTAGAAATTTACTTGAGATTCGACTTGGGATGTAGGTGATTCTTTGAGATTGGATATTGGATATGAAAGAGATTGTTGATTTGTACATTCGAGATATAGGAGAGCTATTCGATATTGTACATTGAGGTGATGTGATACTTATACGATGTGAGAGCCCAGTTTGGGGGCTGATTTGAGGATTTGGGATTTGAGTGTCTTGATGGATTGTGATCCTACCACGATGTCAGGTTTCCGTGGAAATGACATATTCCACCTCCTACCTCACACTTATCTACCTTATGCACAATTTCATATATTGGTAGTACCTATTAATGTACCCTTATGATAGTTGCATATCTACATTCTCATATCCCTATTACATGGTTATTGCATACTATTGTCATGTTACTATTGCTTCACATATTGATTGTACCTGCTAGTGTACTTTCCTTTATTCAGCATTTGCATGACATGTTATTACTGTAATCGCATATCTTAGATTCATGTTGTACGTGCATTTCTGCGATTACCTGCATATGTTATCTACTATTCACGAGTTGGCAACTCACCCCCGTTGTGCCACAGGTGTTTCAGGTCATTCCCCAGAGTAGTCGAGGCATGCTATTCCGCTATTCAGCTATCATCTTTTGCTACAGATACCGCATCAGCTCATAGTACTATTTTGCTTAGGTGGGTTAGATGATTACCTGTATTTCATATTGTACATTCGTTGTATCTTGTACTCTCCATCTACTATCATGTTGTTGACCTAGAGACTTGGTGAGGACGATATTGTATATTATTTTTGGATTTGTTGTCTTTTATATACATCTTTCTCTCTAATGTCTTCATTTCTTCGCTACGACGTCGTATATTTGTGTTGTTTTCATCTTGGCTAGTTTTTACAAAAGGGGGTATTGCCAAAACTTTAAAGAAGAAAGTAGAACTTTTAAAGAATTTGGGTTGCGATTTCAAATGTTTCAAAAACTTATATTATCTTTTCCGTATTTTCTTGGTTTAGATTTCTGGGTTTTGGCTTTCTTTTACTACGTTACGTCTTAGGGCGTTGCGTAGTACTAGGGCCGTCACGGGCCAATTTCGGGTCGTGACAGACACCTGGTTAACTACTTTATTCCTATACTCACAACTTCTCAAAACTTAGACATTGTATTTCTACGAAATACTTGTCTAAAAACTAGAGAAGTCATAAGTAAATGGAACATAGCACGAGGACCAACCCTTTTGTCCTGATGGACACTGGACAACATACAATACTTTGTATATGTCCGCTTAGTTTAATAACTCAAAACATGTGCGTCGTAGGTTGATAACTGTCCCCAGGTGATTTCCTCAAATATCACCAATTACAACGAATTCCGATATAATGAGGATGATCACCAAATTCCCAATAACTTACTCCCACTCATTATCTGTAAAACTATACAGATGTGAGAATGAAACCAGGTAAATACATACCCTGGAGTAAGTATCTAATCGGAAAATCAGTTTTCTATTAACAATGCACTTAAACATAAAATTGTTTCGTAGGGGTATCCAGACATTTCTAGTAATGCCTCTTCCATAATTCAATTCATGACTTTAACCGTATATTTGTTTGCCATCTCCCCAAATCCCTTTATTTGTCTTTATTCATTACCTTCTGTACACCATCATTAGGCTAAGTGGTTTTCTTCCTTCCCTACCGTTCGGCACCAGCCTATGGTTTCGAAGAAGAATATCCAGTAAGCATAATAGGTGTACCCTCCTAAACCTAGAATTACTCGCAACTTGAGAGAAGGTGAATAAACCTTATTCCTATTTCTCCTGAACCAGAATCCATCCTCGAATAAATATCCTTCGAGTTCGTATATAACCATACGATGGATTTATCCAATGGAATTGGATGTTCATAGTGATACGGGTTGTTCTGGAGAAATGAAAGGTGAAGTAGGAGTAGAGCTGAAATACGTGGTTTGGTCGTGAATGTTAGTAGTCGCAATTTACTTTGCCCTCTTTCTAGCCCCTTTATTTTGTCTTTAGTTATTACCTTCTGTATACCCTACTTAGGCTAATTGGTTTTCTTCATTCCCTACCTTTTGGCACCTGCCTATGGTTTGGAAGAAGACTATCCAATAAGCGTAATAGGCGTACTCTCCTAAACCAAGGAGCCCTCACAACCTGAGAGAAGGTGATAATAAAAGAAAAATGAATAAACCAATTCTATTTCTCCTGAACGTGGATCCATCATCGAAGAAGTCCCTTCGAGTTCGTATATAACCATACGATGGATCTATCCAATGGAAGTGGATATCCGTAGTAATACGGGTTGTTCTGAGAAATACAAAGGGTAAAAAGAAGGAGCGGCAATGACTTATGCAACTATAGACAATCCAAAAGCAAGTATATTAAGAAGGTTCGGTCAACTTGGTCACTGAGTTATAGTCTAAGGTCGGTTAAAAGTCGCTGCCAAAAAGAGAGAGAAAAGAAACACTCTGCGTGCACTCTAACCTAGATCAGAATGGTTATCACTTTATCTAATTAGGAAACTTCCCACTGTAATCTCAAATTCTCCTCCAAACCAGAAAGAAGAATCAATCGGGATCACCCGAAGAGTAAACCAACTCATCAGTGGGAATCGGGATCCAACTCTCATCACATGATAATCGTGAAGGAATCCACTCATGTTATCATACTCCAGAAGGTATGCTCAAGTTTTGCAAGTTTCCTGTATGTTTGAAACTCCCGATATAATTTTTATCCCATGCTCTTATGACCTTAACGTAGGCCAACAAATCATAAGCCACATGTCAAGTTCTACCCGTCGTTGTCCTGATTAATTTAGGTCATCGTACATGCCCTTGACGTAGGCTAACAAGGCTGTACGTCTGTCCTAAACTAATGCATCTATCTATGCAACAAATGAATATCCAGCAACTACCAAACACTATGCCTTGACGTAGGCCAACAAACATAGCTTGAATACTACTGACCATCCATAAGAAATGACGGAGGATTACGGCTGGTTTTTGGCGAAAAATCTTTAACGTAATGAACTTGATCTCGTTGAAGGAACCTGATAGCTTTTTATAAAAATATAGTGGCGAAAACCTTTTGCTAGAGAAGTCACTCCCGGTGAAGGGATCTCGGCTCTTTCCTCGTGGAATGAGGTGCAGGATATTCCAACTGAATACCGCGATGCAAAGCAACTTGTAATCGACTATATTGAAGTTATTACCCTGACGCAAAACTTCTGTCCAAGGGGTCACTCCCGGTGAAGGGATCTCGGCCCTTGCCTCATTGAATGAGGTGCAGGATATTCTAACTGAATACCGCTATGAATAACAAAAGGAAACATCTTTGTAATAACAACTTTTAAAATTTGTTCCAACAACATCAGATATAGGTTTGTTTTATCCTTGCATTGATAAGAATCAATGCAGTCCCATCAATTAATCACACCAGAAAAGAACGAAAATAAAATGTACGTATATGCCATCCGCATTCGTCACTGGGTCCCTTCATCACTCGTTAGGTTACTTAACTAACGACAGAGCGGGGACAGGGCTAGTGCGGTTACAAAATATATACAACATCTACTAAATATATAATAATCGCTCCAGGTATGATAAATGCAACATTACAGAAAAGTAATAAGCATTACAGAACAATAAAGATAATCTGGGATCCCCGGGTTTCACAGAGCCGCTACTGAAAACCCGACGTTCCCCTGGTCGTGTGGATAGCCTGTGCAATGAAACCTAGACCCCTACGGGTTCGGCAAGTTACCCGCCAAAACCTGAAGCGAGGCAGCCCCCAACAGAAAAATGAATGGACCACCTGGCACTTCACGGAATCCGGTAACTTGAGCTCCCCTCCTTGGGTCAACCTGTACCCCTACGAGTGCGGCGAATAGTCTGCCAATTCTAGAGTGAGGCCCCTCTGCCTCTCAAAGCCATGAGATACGGACCCGTTGCCCTCCAGAACACGGCTATCCGTGCACTCCGTCGCGGGGTAAACCTAGTACAGAAATAAAATATATACAATGGGTACATCGACTTCAGCCCGGTCGTGCCCCAAAAGAATATTATACAAACAGGCAGTGACGGCAGTCCACAAGTCGGACGCTCGCCCTGCAATATCAAATGTACAAATAAATCCAAACAGCACTACCATTGCACATTGCTATCCACCACGACAAATCCGCAATAACACAGCACAACACAGAACATCAACGCGAATGTCACGTTCGCAAACCCGTCTAAAAGAACTATAGCAATCAGACGCGGTTTAACGATCAAATGACATTCCCGGTCGGAGATATAATGTAAATACTGTAAACTAACACGTTTAAATTTCGATCAACAAAATTTCCCGAAGTGGGCCCCACGTACATCTGCTGTACAGTAATAAAAACTGCGCCCAAAAGAACAGTACCAAAAACCATAATTTCCTAAGATGAAAGACCAGAAGAAAAATGGCCCACCAAGTCACCAAGATGGCCGCGCTTCCGCGGTCAAAGCTAGGCTTTGACCGCGGATCCACGGCCGTACGGTCGAATTGGTGGATCATTTTTCTGCTGTTTCCATTAAAAAGCCTGCTTGATTTTCTGGTATGGTCAAAATAATTTTTAGAACAGATTTAAAATCAACAGAAACTTTAACATTGAAAATTGTAATTTTCGAAAATCCGTTCGATCGATATTTTAAACGCGTTAGCATAAGTTAGTATAGCTTAATGGTGAGGCTCTGATACCACTGTAAGACCACGGTAGCGCCCCGGCCGTCTAAAAAACGCCAAAACGCGGAACAAAACTTTTACGACTGGCGCTATCGCGTACTTTAACCCGGATCTGCCATTAAAGCTAAACTAACAAACTACAAAGTGGGTAGAAAAGTTCTACCGAACGATCCGAGTCCTTCGGTTTTCAACCATCATCCCACGCTTTGTTGCGGCTGCTTTGATCTCCTGAATTTCCAGTCTTCTCGTCCAGGTGGCACCACGTCGACGGATCTTTAAACGGGCTCCCGCCTCTGAACCGAGGCAACTCGGTCGTCAAGTTTGCCAAAAGAGACGACCAAGATGATGTAGAGAAAGAGTAGAACACTTTGTCTCGTTACGTCCAAAGCTATGGACGAACGGTTAATGAAGTTGCCTTTTGGAATCGGGTGAAATGAGAAATGAGGCTATCTAATTTCCATGAGTCCAAAACAATATCAATCTTTTTTTTCCAAGCAACCATATCTCTCCATGAAGGAATGGCCGGCAACTTATAGAGGCAAGGGGGTGAGTGTAGGAGGAGGGAGAGTGACCATAACCATAAATGATATGAATGAATCATCTAACACCTAGTATGAACACATTTAATGCATATATTGAAACTTCTAACCTAGTCATCAAGCATTAATTGCACAATAAATACACTAATGACTCACTAGCCTAATCACCTCATCTAGAAGCATCTAGAAACTTCCACACTCATCTCAAGAAAAGATAAATCCGTTTTTAACCGAATGTTAAAGACGGGCGATAGAAAACCGGAAACTGGCAACTTCCAAAAGTGATCCTGAAACGAATTTCAGGATAACCCCGTAACAGTATAAACATACCCGTATTTGTATTACTACCGAATACAAATACAACTGAGACAAAGATATTATATCTACATAGTATAATACTGGGATCCGGCTTAAACCAAAGCCCACCAGTATTATCTGCCTGAAATATGACACGTACGAAAACGCACGTGCATTTTTCGAACCCTGCCATAAAACCGTACGACGTCTACAACGTTTCGTCCGAACTTGGGAAAGTGTCTGTGGGGGACTCAAATGACTCATCAATACACTGGCACTTGGTATAACCTCTAGCACGTCAGAGGTACAAGCTGTACGTAACTGTTACCTATGTATTGATTGGAAGGGAAGCTGACGAGCGAACTCATCTAGAAACCCTACTGAGCCTGACAGTGACAATATCCGTACAGTCCAGTCCATTCATCTATGAGTATCGCATATAGAGCCTAGGGAGCCGGTAAACGTCAGACCCCCAATAGCTGTATAAGTCGTGTCAGAGAGCAGCCCAGAACACTCTGAGATACTGCTGGAATACCTTCCAGTAAATCTCGATTACCCTGGCCAAGGATTTCGTGTAATGGCTCTCCTAAACACAGCGCAATCTCACCCCCAATACCGGGAGAGACGAATCCCCGACGATCTGCTCACTGCCTCCATGTGGCTCGGGAATACCTTCCAGTAAATCTCGATTACCCTGGCCAAGGATTTCGTATAATGGCTCTCCTAAACACAGCGCAATCTTACCCCCAATACCGGGAGAGACGAATCCCCGACGATCTGCTCACTGCCTCCATGTGGCTCGGGACTGTACCCAAAATATACTTGTTTCCACGACTCCTTTGACCCATGGTAGGGTATAAATCAAAGTACAGTGGGAACTCACACGAGACAAATGACGACCTCAGGTCGATGAACTAACCTGTACACATGTCACCAGAGAACAACAATCTGACGCTAGGTATAATACCAACCAGCAAGTTCCCGGCGAGTCATGTCCGGTGTACTCATAACCCGATGAGCACCTGTATACATCTTAGGTGAACCAACTAACACCAATGGCTTGTGAGACCAGCCACCGACCCTGGTCGGGGTCTCGAATGTATACACTAGTCTATTCTGGAGTATCGATGCCCTGTCTCGAAACTCCCATGACTAGGGACACTTTAAGGATGTGCTTATAGACCCCAGCTCCTACATATATGATCGCCATCATACTGCTGGCAGTCAAGCAAAAATCCTATGAGCTCTATCAAAATTTAACAGTGATAAAGACAAACCAGATAGCACACTATCATCTTGAGTAAGACTGTTCTATCGGTATAGGTCCCCCCTCAATCATTGCAATCACATAACTGCGATCCAATAATTGACTTGGAGGGCACTATATCCAACATGCACGTATGTTTGTTACGTGACGGAGTGAACAATAGTGATATGGAATGCACCCAATTTGGGGTGCGGTCTGATTTGAAGTGTGCACGTCAATTTGGAATTGCACCAAAGAGTTGTTGGTTGTCGGGACCCGCCACCTCTCTAAAGACGTTGAAGAATTACAACGACATATATCAGAGGTGTGGAGAGATATACCCTTAAACCAAATCCCGTATTTGAGGGGAAAAGGGGCTGTTGTAAACATAAAAAATGTTAGTCATATTTGAGACTAAAATTATCTTAGGATATATAAAATTAATATCATTTGGGATATCATCAATAAGAGACCACTATTCATTTTTGAGACTGAGGTCGGCTTGGGAAAACATGAGCAATATGGGCTCGGTTGTTTTAGTATCAAAGAGGTCTAACCTCAAGAAACTTAGCCAATTTAGGCTAAGATTGAGTCTCCAACAGTTCTAAGCACTGAGGAATACAGTGCTCACGTGCATTTCACGTGGGCACTAGATTAGTGTTAAACACTAGAGTTTTATGGCGCTCACGTAACACACATGAGGCACACCAAATATGAGCACTGGACCAGTGTTAAACACTAGAGTCTTATGTGTTAGTTATATGTATGCCCTAGAGGCCATTACTGTACATACGATGTATATTGTAGTGGATGCTTGGACATATATAGGGAGGACTTTCTTGCTCGACATGATAGTATGCTATCTGGTTACACTTTATCTTAACATGTACTCTGATGGTCTCTATGTTACATGTTGATAAAGCCCTTAGGATGAGTACTTGACTACCAGGACTATGATGCAGATCATACTAGTGGGGACAGTGTAGTCGTCAAGTACATCCTTCAAATGTTCCTAGTCGTGGGAGTACCGAGACAGGGCATCGATACTCCAGAGTAGACTAGCGTATGCGCTTCTTGACCCATATGATGGGCGATGGATAATCCCATATCCATTGGTGTTTGACATCAGAGAAGGTATACGGGTGCCCAGTGGAGACTGGGTACACTGGACGGACTCGCCGAGAACTCCCAGATGGTATTATACCTCACGTCAGATGGAAATTCTCTGGTGACACCGGTACAGGTTAGTCTGTAGACCCGAGATCGTCATAGAGTCTTGTGTGATTCCCAGTGTGGTTTGATTTCTAACATACCACATCCAAGAGAGCGTGCAAAAAGGTGGCTTTTGGGTACAGTCCCAAATCACATGGAGGCAATGAGCGATAGGAGGGGATTCGTCTCTCCCGGTATAGGGAGTTGATGTTGCGCTGTGTTCGATTGGCTATAACTGGAAATCTCTGGTCAGGGTTGCTGAGATTTACTGGTAAGTGTTATCAGTAGTTTCTCGAACTGTTATAGACCTCATATCGACACGACTTATCAAGCTACTGGGGTCTAACGTTTACCACCCCTAGGCGAGATATGCGACATATCAGACGAAGAGACCGGACTGTATGGGAGTGTTACTGATTGGATTCGCAAGAGAATGTACAGGCTTGCTTGTTGATCTTCTGATCGCTCAATACCTGAGTGGCTGTTATGTTTAGCTGACCGCTTGCAGCTTGTGGGTGTTTGATATGATCAGCACCTACTGCCGGCGTATTGACGATTTTTTAGAGTCCTACACAGAGGTTTCTTGGCTCAGGCAAAACGGAGTAGGAGCACATATGAGATATGTACGCGACTGAGAATAATACGTGTATGCGATACCGTATTAAATTCTCGCGATATGTGATATCAGCCGGGTATATGTGATATAGCCGGGTCATCGGATCAAGTGTTGATTCGATGAACTGATATATATATATATATATATATATATATATATATTAGTCGGTTATTTGAGAAATAGCCGGATTATCGGATCAAGTGTTGATTCGATAATTTAATGTATAATTATATATTTGATATATTAAATTACATTAACTAATATATGTTAGTTATATGTATGCCCTAGAGGCCATTACTGTACATTGGATGTATATTGTAGTGGATGCTGGGACATATATAGGTAGGACTTTCTTGCTCAACATGATAGTACGCTATCTGGTTACTCTTTATCTTAACATGTATACTTTCTGTCTCTCTGTTACATGTTGATAAAGACCTTAGAATGAGTACTCGACTTCCAGGACTATGATATAGATCATACTAGTGGGGCCTAGGTAGTCCATGAGTACATCCTTCATTGTTCCTAGTCGTGGGAATATCGAGACGGGGCATCGATATTCCAGAGTAGACTAGCGTATATCTTCTCGACCCATGTGATGAGCGATGGATGATCCCATATCCATTGGTGTTTGACATCAGAGATGGTATGCGGGTGCTCAATGGAGACTGGGTACACTGAACGGACTCGCCGAGAACTCCCAGATGGTATTATACCTCACGTCAGATGGCGGTTCTCTGGTGACACTGGTGCAGCTTAGTCTGTTGACCCGAGATCGTCATAGAGTCTTGTGTGTCTCCCACTGTGCTTTGATTTCCACCCTACCATGATTCTACTGAGTCGTGCAAACAGGTGGTTTTTTGGTACAGTCCCGATTCACATGGAGGTAATGAGCGATAGGAGGGGATTCGTCTCTCCCGGTATTGGGGGTTGATGTTGCGCTATGCTCGACTGGCCATAACAGGAAATCCCTGGCCAGGGTTGCAGTGATATACTAGTAAGAGTTATCAGTAGTTTCATGATTGTTATGGACCTTACGTCGGCATGACTTATCAAGCTATTGGGTCTGACGTTTACCATCCCTAGGCGAGATATGCGACATATCAGACGAACAGACCGGACTGTACGGTAAGTGTTACTGGTTGGATTCACAGGAGTCTGAGCGGGCTTGCTCGTCGATCTTCTGATCACTCAATACCCGGGTGGCCGTTACGTTTAGCAGACCGCTTGCGGCTTGTGGGTGTTTGATATGATCATCATCTGCTGCCGGCGTATTGACGAATCTTCAGAGTCCTACACAGAGGTTTCCGGGCTCAAGCGAAACCAAATAGGAGCGCATATGAGATATGTGCAGGACCGAGAATAATGCGTGTATGTGATACCGTATTCTATTCTCGCGATGAATGTATCGATTGGTTGTATGCGATATAACCTAGTTATCGAATCAAGGATTGATTCGATAAGCCGATACATTGGATATTAGTCGGTCATATGCGATATGACCGGATCGTTAAATCAAGTGTTGATTTAATGATTTAATGTATAATTATATATTTGATATATTATTTTGCATCAACTAGTATTGGTTCACTTAAAATAGATTTTCTCACTTGATTGTGCATATTGTATATGTGATATATTTTTGTGCACAAGATTGTATCATGTTTGATGATTCATGCAAACTTGGGTTAGTATGTGATTTAAACCATGGTTAGTTAATGGTTAGGGTTTCATTTGATTTACTTATTCATTTATTTATTTTGTTTATTTATTTTGTTTATTTATTTTGGCAAAGGAAAATGAAATGGTGGCTTGCTTTGTCTTTTCTTTGAAACTTCATGAAGGTTTGAAAGCTTGACCATTTTGTTTCTTTCCTTTAACCCTAACCATTCAACTAAACCCTAGTTAATTCTCTACACTAAACCATGGTTGCAAATATGATAAGTATCATATTATTTTCTATTTTCAAAAAGACTTATCATATTCTTTTTCTTCTTCTTCTTCTTCTTCAACAAGAAGAGAGCTTGCTACCATTAATGGCAACATGAAAAAAAGAGTGAGAAATCCAATTATAAAGTGAACCCACTTCCTATTTCTTCATCCTCTACCACTTGCCAAGTAGTATAGGGTGTTTTCTTCACAAGTTTCATGACTTGGTGAAGTTGGAGCTTGATCTTGAGTTGTCTCAACGTAGATCATCTTCAGCATCGAAGTCGACGACCTAGCCCGATCATTTCTCCGACGAAACCATTGCTAGAGTCCGGATTCCGATAGGTACAGCGGAGGGGCGTCATCACGGAGCCAAGAAGGTGGAGGACCGGATCTACAAAGGTTGTAGCCTCTTTCCTTTAGCAATAAAATTGTTTACTTGCTTGCATCGCCTATACTTCTAGTTAACGATCCGTATTAGGGTTTGTAGGCACATGAAAAATTTGAATTGGGCATGTTTGATCTGTTGTGAGACCTCATCAGTGTGCCTAGGAACCCTACAGTGGTATCAGAGCCTAGTTAGAGCCTTAGGCGATGCGTAGACGGAGTTAGAAGTCCGATCGAATCGAAACCCTAATCCAAAATTGCTCTCTGTACATTTTTTGAAATCGGGGATTTTTTCGAATTAAAAATATGCAGAAAAATCAGCAGGGTTTTATAAGGGTTATTGTGCAAAACGACCGTTTGATTCCACTAAACCTCGGCGGAACCGCGGCAAGAGCCTGGCTCAGGCGGCGGTTCCGCGGCCATATAGTCCCATTATTTAATTATTTTTGCACAGTAATGTCTATCTGAAAGTTCTGAATATTCTGGGAATTTTTAATATTTACTCAAGAGTTGAGTATTTTGGGTTGTATTGGGAGTTCGTATATTCGATCGGATTGTCAAACTTTGTATATGTGTTTTTCCGGATATTTTTGAATATGTTAAAAAGTTCGACCGGATATAAATACCCACTTTTTCCCCTGCCGGGAAATTTCCAATTGTTGGACTTTTCCGTAGTTTAATGACGTTCTAAGTAGTGCAAGTAACGCGATGGTCCCTCTAGAAGACAACAAACCTGACCGTCTTGAACTGCCCTTTGAACCTTAGGGTTTGGGGCAATACGGCGTGCCACATGTGAGGCGTTGGCTTGACCCTTCTACGGCTGGACCGTTGGTACTGAGGTACGAAGTGAATGTTTTTAAACTTATTTCATGTGTTGAACTGTTTCGGGAAAACTTGGGTGTTCGATTGTTCGATCGGAAAGTTTAACATTTTCTATTTACCCGGAATGTGATACAATAATTGGAATTCACAAGTAGTTATGAGATAACTGAATGAATGTTATAAATCTAGCGGTTTAGTCTCAGTTGATCGGTTGCCACGGAATTTTGATGTGATCAAAAGTCCATCGCAATCGGGAAGCGTACGCGGATACTCACCGGGTAAACTTAATAGACAGCCTCACTCCATAGCCCCGATCAAGTGACTGTAGGAGAACCCCGTCGCTGAAAGCATCCGTCCGGGTGCTCGCGGCAGCGGTGTTCCGCCTTAATGCACTTCGTCGACGGTATCGGGGGTGCGGCCGTCCACTAAAGTTTGCGACGAGCATTCGTTCTGGATGCCGGGAATCTTTTTGAATTGCCCGACTCGATATTGAAAAGAGTTTTCGATAATGAGACTAAAATACGGGGTTTATAATTGTTAGGCATGTGATGTTTAAGGAATTCATTGGTTTAGGTATGCGATGTCTAAGGAGGTTGCGGATTCCAACTGTTGTAGTTTTACACTTTCTTTTCTATGACCGTAAGTGTAATATGTGATATCGCCGGTTTCGTTGCTATATGTCAACGACAATTGGGATGCACATATTTACTTATGTTGATGACATGTGATGTTATGTGTTGCTGGATATGCTATATTGGATCGTCGTGTTTGAATAGCCGGGGGGTTTTCTGTGAGATGAGTGTTTTTCATTTTCATTCATGTAAAAACTTGTATGTAATATTCTTTTATTAGGGCACTTCCAGGTTGCGGAAGATGTCACCGTTTGTATATTATTTACTTTTCCGCACTAGGATAGACCCAAGGAGGAGAGCACAAGTAACCGGGTTTTGGAGTCCAGTGGGAGACCGACTCGAGGAGTCGAGTCCGGGTCTCCTAACTCTAGAATTGGTAGGGTTGCTTGCCGCTCTCGTAGGGGTCTAGGGGTGTGGGTTTGGCTATTCATCGCGACCGTGGAATCTGTGTTTTATACTGGCTCGTATTGAAAACACGGACGTCCTAGTATATCCAATATTTCATATGATTCTTCTGCTGCGATATCTGTGATGTGATCATTTGATGTTCTGTGATAGATATTATATATAGTATATATGATATATTATATAGACGTTGCTTATGTTTTACACCCGCGCTAGCCCTGCCTCGCTCTGCCGTTAGTTACCTAACCTAACGGTGCAGACGGGACATCGAGGAGAATGCGGATGGCATAAGCGTACGTTATATTTATCTGTGATGTTTAGGTGGACTTAAATGATGGGATATTCATTAATGAGATTAATGAAAGAAAATAAACCTAAAAGATGTTGTGGAATCGAATTTCAAAATAAAACAGGTAGCTACAGTTCTTGCTTTGCATCGCGGTGTTCCTTGTAGAACATCCTGCACCTTATTCGATAAGGAAAGGACCGAGATCCCTTCACCGGGAGTGACTCCTTTAGCAATAACTGGCAGATGCTACACACTCGGTTTGTAATTTGATTGCTTCTATAGTTTCTGCTTTGTACAGTGATATATATGATATATCCCGCACCTCATTCGACGAGGAAAGGGCCGACGATCCCTTCATCGGGAGTGACCCCTTTAGCAAAACTAGAAAAGCCTCAAAAACACTCCATTTAAAAACCATTTGATTCCGCAACAAGATCAAGTTCAAAGCATTAAAGGTTTTCATAAAAACCATTCGCAACCCTCCGTCATTTTAGGAAGTAGAGTACTTAGTATTCGTGCTGTGTTTGTTGACCATAGTCAAGGCACAGTGTACGGTAGCTAAGTGATATCTTCCTACACCGCATATGATGCGATTAGTTAGGACAGTCGCGTGACTTTGTTGACCTTAGTTAAGGGTCATGTGGGTGGGTCTAATTTATCATGAAATGTCGGGTAGAACTTGACTAGTGCTTATGATTTGTTGACCATAGTTAAGGTCATAGGTGCTAGGGGTAAAAATCATTATCGGGAGTTTCAAGTGTTGAAATTTGCAATGAGATTGCATATCTTCTATGTGATAGTTGGATCCCGATACCCACTGCGAGTAATTGTTACTTCTGGGAGAGTTTTGCACTTTGCAATTAGCCGATCAATTAGGTGTCTAAAAATGTGTCAACGGGGTTATGCCTCTCGGAAAACGAGGTTTACTGTAATTAGGTCCGTGCGAAAGCACGGGGAACCTCCCTCAAAGTACCGACACTGGCCTGGCTGAAAGATTGGCAAACATTTAGAGTGTAATTAATCCCGGCTAGTCTTTCCTTTTAGGGTTTGAAGGAAGATTTGATAAAAACAGTGGGAGCCATCCTGATTAGATAAACTAAATAACCAATCTAATCTTGCAAGAGCGCACGCAGAGTGTTTTCTTCTCTCTCTCTCCAGGTAGAGACCATATCACGCCTTAATCAAGATAATAATATGGATGTATTGACCGAACCCGCTTGTTATACTGAGCTGGGGAACGTTGGTCCCGCTCCAACTTATAATTGTTATAAGACCGAGCAGGAAATAGGGGAATACCAGAATTCCTATGCCTCCCAAACGAAGAAAGTGCATATGATGCATCTTCTTCGGGTGTGTTCATTATAAAGAACTGTTTCTCAGTATCCTCTGCATCCTGGGTATCTGATACCGGATCAGGATCCCAGATATGTAATCTTCTACATAGGGCTACAGAAAGGCAGAGAACTGAGAACGGGTGATAAGTTTCATGAGACAGAAAACGGGGCAAGTGTTGCAGCCAAGTCTGTTGGTCACTGTCACCCTGTATTACCAGTACATTGATTCTGAACAAATGCTATTAGATACCGAACCTGATATATAAAATCATATCAGTCTCTTTATTAGTAAAGAAATGATAAAATTTTGTATCGATGGATAATGTTTTGAACATTTTCTATATCAAAAGTTGATCGGTTCAGGCACGTTATCTAAAAGCATTGACGTTCTAAATCAAACTACAGTTCCTAATATACAGAACACATACAAGAGGAAGAGTTCAGAAATGAACGAATCCTTCTTGAGGCATTGTAGACTAGGTCATATCAATGCGACCCGACTGGCTGAAGTTACATTTTAGATGCATATTTAAATCAGTTTGAATTTACATCTTGTGAAACTTGCCAGTCATGTCACAAAGATTAGATGACCATAGCTCCGTTTACTGGAAATAGAGAAAGAGTAAGTAAACTCTTGGGTCTGATACATGATGATGTATGTAAGGTCCCCTGTCTACACATGCCAGGACCGGTTCTTTGTACTTCATTACGTTCTCTGATAATCTCTCAAGATTCAGGCATATGTTCCTGTTGAAACACAAGTCCGAACCTTCTGAGATATTCACAGAATATAGGCTAGAAGTAGGGAACCAATACAGGTATAAGTATTATGTCCTTTGATAAGATCAGGGAGGAGAATACTTGCGCATGGAATTGTTGGACTATTCTAAAAGAAAATGAGATTCTCTCTCAGTATTACTCTTCTGAATACACCACAGCACAACGGTGTATCAGGGCGGAGCAATAGCACCCTATATGATATGGTGTGCTCTATGATGAGTATCACTGAGTTACCTGTTTCTTTTAAGGGGTTATGCACTTGAGAAGTTGCATACCTATTGAATAGGGTTCAATTCAAATCAGTGCCTACCACTCCATATAAGATATGGTATGGGAAGAGCCTATCTCTTAAGTAAATTAAGATTTGGGATTGTCCGGCCTATGTCAAAAGCAAAATCCGGACAAGATCGAGGTAAGGTCAGTTCTGTAGAACTGGAAAGGTTCCAGCTATACATAACTGCAGCTGATGATTTGACAGAACCAAAGGATTCAATAGTCCCCGACGAGCCTCAGCCTCTCCGCCGATCTAGTAGGGTTCCTCATCTGCTTGAGAGATACTTCGGTTTCTCGATGACAGTGGGAGCGAGGAATGCATCATGAGATGATGACCCAACTAGTATCGAGCAGGTCATCGAGAGTAGGGAATCTGTAAGAATGGCTGGATGCTTAGCGATCTGAGATGGAATCCATATACACCAACAAAGTATGGACTTTGGTTGCGATATCTGAAGGATTAAATCCTCATCAGGAGCAAGTATATCTTGAGAAGATTACTTGGTGTAGATGGAAAAGTTGAGACTTTCAAAGCTAGACTCGTTAAAGGTTTTCGTCATCAACCAGGCGTGGATAATGATGAAACCTTTTCCAGTAGCTGTGCTTAAGTCCATCCAGATCCTACTTGCCATTGCTACACACCATGACGATGATATCTGGCGGTTGGGTACCATGACTACTTTTCTAAATAATGATTTAGAAGAGAACGTCTATAAGAACACAGCCAGAAGGCTTCGTAAACAGTGGGAGCAGCGGAAACGTGTGCAAGTTGCATTAAAGAATAAAGCAGGTATCGCGGAGTTGGAACGTCTGTTTTGATGTGGTAGTCGAAGTGTTTGACTTCATCAAAATGGTAGATGAACCTTGTATGTACAAAAAAGTAGTAGAGAGTAAGGTGGTCATCCTCGTATTGTACGTGGACGACATACTTTTGATAGGAAAAGAGTTTCCTATACTATGATCGGTCAATCTCCACTTATCATAAAGATTCTCCATGCAGGATCAAATTGATACCTCCTAAATCCTGGGATTTAGATCTATGAGATAGATCTAAATGAATGTTAGGATTCTCACTAACTATAGTGAGATAGTATCAGTTGATCCTGGGGAGAATCACTGGAAAGGTTCCAGGGTGATAAGGACGACTGAGTGTCAGTCACAGGCATTGTCTTTGCCCTCAGTAAAGGGACGGTATGTTGGAAGAGTTCCAAGCTAGATACCGTGACAAACTAGACGATAAACGGTGGTAACATCGCTATTAAAGATACTACCAAAGAGGCAGTTTGGGTGTATATTGGTTCATGAGATGAACTAGGTTCCTATCATTGTATGACAATGAAAGTGTGGCTTTGGCCCAGGAACCCTGGTCCCATCAGTGACCCAGACATATTCTGAGGCAGCATCACCTGATCATGGAGATAGATGATCTCCAGGGTGATCGAGGTTAGGAGAGTAGACTCAGAGGACAACACGGCGGATCCACTCACGAAGGCCTTTTTCCAAAAGAGAGACTTTTGGGGGATGGTTGAGTATTAAATACTGCAACCACTGCTACAGATGGCCCTAGTACAAGTGGGAGATTGTTAGTTATATGTATGCCCTAGAGGCCATTACTGTACATTCGATGTATATTGTAGTGGATGCTGGGACATATATAGGTAGGACTTTCTTGCTCAACATGATAGTACGCTATCTGGTTACTCTTTATCTTAACATGTATTCTTTCTGTCTCTCTGTTACATGTTGATAAAGCCCTTAGGATGAGTACTCGACTTCCAGGACTATGATGTAGATCATACTAGTGGGGCCTGGGTAGTCCATGAGTACATCCTTCATTGTTCCTAGTCATGGGAATATCGAGACGGGGCATCGATATTCCAGAGTAGACTAGCGTATATCTTCTCGACCCATGTGATGGGCGATGGATGATCCCATATCCATTGGTGTTTGAAATCAGAGATGGTATGCGGCTGCTCAGTGGAGACTAGGTACACTGAACGGACTCGCCGAGAACTCCCAGATGGTATTATACCTCATGTCAGATGGCAGTTCTCTGGTGACACTGGTGTAGCTTAGTCTGTTGACCCGAGATCGTCATAGTGTCTTGTGTGTCTCCCACTGTGCTTTGATTTCCACCCTACCACGACTCTACTGAGTCGTGCAAACAGTTGGTTTTTGGGTACAGTCCCGATTCATATGGAGGTAATGAGCGATAGGAGGGGATTCGTCTCTCCCGGTATTGGGGGTTGATGTTGCGCTATGCTCGACTGGCCATAACAGAAAATCCCTGGCCAGGGTTGCAGTGATATACTAGTAAGAGTTATCAGTAGTTTCACGATTGTTATGGACCTTACGTCGGCATGACTTATCAAGCTATTGGGGTCTGACGTTTACCACCCCTAGGCGAGATATGTGACATATCAGACGAACAGACCGGACTGTACGGTAAGTGTTACTGGTTGGATTCACAGGAGTGTGAGCGGGCTTGCTCGTCGATCTTCTGATCGCTCAATACCCGGGTGGCCGTTACGTTTAGCAACCGCTTGCGGCTTGTGGGTGTTTGATATGATCATCATCTGCTGCCGGCGTATTGACGAGTCTTTAGAGTCCTACACAGAGGTTTCCTGGCTCAAGCGAAACGAAATAGGAGCGCATATGAGATATGTACGGGACCGAGAATAATGCATGTATGTGATACCGTATTCTATTCTCACGATGAATGTATCGATTGGTTGTATGCGATATAACCTAGTTATCGAATCAAGGATTGATTCGATAAGCCGATACATTGGATATTAGTCGGTCATATGCGATATGACCGGATCGTTAAATCAAGTGTTGATTTAATGATTTAATGTATAATTATATATTTGATATATTATTTTGCATTAACTAGTATTGGTTCACTTAAAATAGATTTTCTCACTTGATTGTGCATATTGTATATGTGATATATTTTTGTGCACAAGATTGTATCATGTTTGATGATACATGCAAACTTGGGTTAGTGTGTGATTTAAACCATGGTTAGTTAATGGTTAGGGTTTCATTTGATTTACTTATTCATTTATTTATTTTGTTTATATATTTTGGCAAAGGAAAATGAAATGGTGGCTTGCTTTGTCTTTTCTTTGAAACTTCATGAAGGTTTGAAAGCTTGACCATTTTGTTTCTTTCCTTTAACCCTAACCATTCAACTAAACCCTAGTTCATTCTCTACACTAAACCATGGTTGCAAATATGATAAGTATCATATTATTTTCAAAAAGACTTATCATATTCTTTTTCTTCTTCTTCTTCTTCTTCTTCAACAAGAAGAGAGCTTGCTGCCATTAATGGCAACATGAGAAAAAGAGTGAGAAATCCAATTCTAAAGTGAACCCACTTCCTATTTCTTCATCCTCTACCACTTGCCAAGTAGTATAGGGTGTTTTCTTCACAAGTTTCATGACTTGGTGAAGTTGGAGCTTGATCTTGAGTTGTCTCGACGTAGATTATCTTCGGCATCGAAGTCGACGACCTAGCCCGATCATTTCTCCGACGAAACCATCGCCAGAGTCCGGATTCCGATAGGTACAGTGGAGGGGCGTCATCACGGAGCCATGAAGGTGGAGGACCGGATCTACAAAGGTTGTAGCCTCTTTCCTTTAGCAATAAAATTGTTTACTTGCTTGCATCGCCTATACTTCTAGTTAACGATCCGTATTAGGGTTTGTAGACACATGAAAAATTTGAATTGGGCATGTTTGATCTGTTGTGAGACCTCATTAGTGTGCCTAGGAACCCTACAATATAAACTCACTACAAGATTCTTTTTCTCACTCGGGTAATACATTGATATATATGTGATATATGTTAATTGTATTATTTTATTTTTTTACAATAAATATTGTATATGTGATATATAATATTGTAACAAGTTATGTTTACAAATGCAACATGATTAGTGGAGATTAAACATGGTTAGGGTTTGATTTGGGTTAATCTTTTCTAGAAGCTTCTAGAAGCTTTTGTTTTGTTTCTTGCAAAGATATTATGTGTTGATATTTTGGAGATATTTTCCTAATCCAACCCACACCCTTTAACCCTAGTTAAATCTCTACAATGGTTAAGTCTTTCTTGACTTAACCATGGTTGCATTTGTAATTATAACAACAATTCATTATTCATCACAAAAGACTTGGTCATCTTCTTCCTTCTTATTCCTTACATGAAAAGCTTTCTAGCTTTTTGTGAAGTGATGATAATGAGTGAGAAATCAAAAACAAATGAGAGCTAAATTCCTACTTCATTGTCCTAATCTATTCTAGCAATTTAGATTAGGGTGTTTGCTTTGCTAAGACTTGATTAGCAAAGCAAGAGCTTGGGTTTGAGTTTATTCAAGGTAGATCGTCTTTGTTATCGAAGATCGGAAGCAAGCTTGCATCTTTATCTTCGTGGAGCCTCTCTAGAGTCCGGGAACATGATGATCGCAGCAAAGGGACCACAACACGGAGCTTATGAAGTGAAGGACTGGACTACAAAGGTTGTAATCCCAAACTCTTAGAAGTAAAGTTGTTTGCTTGCTTTGTTTCGCCTAATCTCTAGTCTAAGATCTTGGTTAGGGTTGTTCGGCACATATAAAATTTGAATCGGGCATGGTTGATGCCTTGTAGAAACTTATGAGAGTGCCTAGTAACCCTACATTATGGCGCTCACGTGACACACGTGAGGCGCCCCAAATTTGGGCGCTGGAATTTAGGTTTTATCTCCCTCCTTTTTTATAAGTGTTAAGCACTTGGCAAGAGTTCTCGCGCAACGCACATGGGTGCCCCATTTTCTTTATTGATGCTGGAGTGCTATAGTTTCCTCTTTCTTTTACTTGTTTTCCTCTTAAACAAATCACGTGGGAAACACGTGAGGAAGTTTTGGTTATTTTCCATGTTCGTTTGAAGCACTCACATGTGAAACACGTGAGGCTTCGAAAATGGTGCTAAGCACCAACGATTTGGCCTTGGAGATTTTGGATCACTGTTTTTTTACTGAAGAACTAAGTTCTTTATATAGGATTAAACCCTAATTTTTTTTAGAGGAATTAAATTCTTATATGTTCCCGTTCTTCTTCTCTCTTTTTTTTATATAACTTAGTTCTTTTCCCTTAGGTTTTGAATCTTGTAGAGCAAAATCTCCCCGATGAGAATTAAATTCTCAACTTGTGGGGAGATTTTCTTCTGCGGATCTCAACTAAAGAAAAGAACTGAGTTCTTATATGAAGGGTTAAACCCTTAGAGAGGTAAAGGATAGGTGTTTTCCTTTTACCTAGTGTTTAAGGGAAGCAGGTCTTTTCTTTGAGAATTAAATTCTCCTGTTCCTCAAAAACTCACTGTATATTCTTTTTTAAACCTCTGGGAAGTTCTCTCTCTTCTTTCTCCTTTTTTTCTCTTTCTCTTTTTTTTGTTATTTGTTTTTTTTTTCTTTTGAGACTTGAAGTCTTGGTTCTTTATATAGTGAAGAGAAGTTTGTTTAATTCTGAGAAAATCTTTCATTGAGAGATCCCAATTGATTTAATTAGTCTCAGAATTGATTTGGGGAATTTTACCCACCGTTGGATCTTTGATCCATGGACTTCTGTTTTTACAGAAGATATTGTTCTTGCTTTTTAACAAGATTGGGGATATTCTCCCATATATAGAATAAAATTCTATCAAGCGGTCACATTTTAATCACCATTGGATTTATAATCCAAGAGTGCTCAATTTAACAGAGTATAATCTTTCTCTGTTTAGAAAGATATAGAAAATATTTTGGATCTTTGATCCACTAAATCTCTGTTTAACAGAAAATATTCTTCCCAACAGAATTTAATTCTATGTTTAATCACCGTTGGATCCTTGATCCAATGGTTCATTAAGTAGAATTTAATTTTACGCAAAGAGGTGTCCTCACGTGTTTAGTACATGAGACTTAATTTGGCCCTCTTAGCTGTTTGATTGTAGTGCCTATATACTTTGCATATAGGCGCTCACGTGTTTACCACGTGAGGCTTTTTTAGCCTATCAGTAGTTTAATTGCAGCTTCTATATGCCTTACATATAGACGCTCACGTGTATAACACGTGTGGCTTGTTTAGCCAATCAGTAGTCTAATTGCAACGCCTATATGCCTTGCATATAGGCGCTCACGTGTATAATACGCGAGGCTTGTTTAAATAGCACTAGAAGAAGAAAGGCTAGATCCCATGTGTTAGGATTTGTTGTTGTGATCAGCCCAAGAAAATCTCAGATCCTATGGCCACGATAAGGCCGTGGATCCGCCGCATATTGAGCATATTAGCCGCAGTTGGGCGGCGGCATGGTGCAATCAGGATTCCAAAATTATTGTGCTTTCTCATGTTGACACGTGGAGATTGTTGTGATGTATGAATTCTTTATATCTTCTCTGAGTCTCTGTCATTATTGATTTTATGAATTGATTCAACTTTATCGGCAGATTCCATTCCCGACATCTTGGATATCTCGATCTCCAGAGCTGAGCTCATATCTGCACAATATCTCAATTCATAGTATTAGTAATATTTGTTATATTTGAGATATTATCCTAATCATTTTATATATAATACAATATTTTAAGAATATTGATTAGGATTATTTGATATGATATGCATATTTAAATTATCAAAATATCATATAAATATTATATGCATATATTTTCCTTCATAATGTTAAGTATAGTGTATAAATATATGATAAAGAGTATTTTTCAGATAAATCCACATATGTTCCATACTTACGATAAACACCATTAAGTACTTGACAAAAGTAAGCAAAATATACCATCAAATATGCAATATTTTCAACTGAACAAATAACCCCAAACTTAACGTTGATCGTCCCAAACAAACTAGTTATTCAAGAGAGGGAGGAAAAAAGAAAAAGAAAAACCTAACACACTTTCGTAGACAATACAATTGCGCTAAGCACGTGCAATAAGCCGTTAAACCTCTAGGTGTCCATAGTAGGAGAAGTGTTGTCTCCTGAGGGTTTTAAGCGGATTACACCCGCAAAATCCCATAAAAAAGAAAGAAGATGAAAGTTACATATAAATATAAGGATTATATAAAAGAAAGAACTTGAAAATAAGAGTTTAAAACTACACTAGTTTTTCAGTTGCCATGAACTTAATCTTAATGGTGTTGGTTATATGTATGCCCTAGAGGCCATTACTGTACATACAATGTATATTGTAGTGGATGCTAGGACATATATAAGGAGGACTTTCTTGCTCGACATGATAGTATGCTATCTGGTTGTACTTTATCTTAACATGTACTCATATTGTCGCTATGTTACATGTTGATAAAACCCTTAGGATAAGTGCTCGACTACTGGGACTATGATGAGATCATACTAGTGGGGCCACGGTAGTCGACGAGTACATCCTATAACTGTTCCTAGTTGAGGGTGTATCGAGACAGGGCATCGATACACCAGAGTAGACTAGCGTATACGCATCTTGACCCATATGATGGGTGATGGATGATCCCATAACCATCGGTGTTTGACATCAAGGATGGTGTACGGGTGCTCAGTGGAGACTGGATACACTGGACGGACTCGCCGAGAACTCCCAGATGGTATTATACCTTACGTCAGATGGCAGTTCTCCGGTGACACTGGTACAGAGTAGTCTGTTGACCCGAGATCATCATAGAGTCTTGTGTGATTCCCACTGTGCTTTGATTTCCATCATACCACGTCCAAGAGGGCATGCAAAAAGGTGGCTTTTGGGTACAGTCCCGAATCACATGGAGGCAATGAGCGACAGGAGGGGATTCGTCTCTCCCGGTATAGGGAGTTGATGTTGTGCTGTGTTCGATTGGCTATAACCGGAAATCCCTGGCTAGGTTTGCTGAGATTTACTTGTAAGTGTTACCAGTAGTTTCTCGAACTGTTATAGACCTCATATCGACACGACTTATCGAGCTACTGGGGTCTGACGTTTACCACCCCTAGGCAAGATATGCGACATATCAGACGACGAGACTGGACTGTACGGGAGTGTTACTGTTTGGATTCACAGGAGAATGTACAGGCTTACTTGTTGATCTTCTGAGCGCTCAATACCTGGGTGGCTGTTACGTTTAGCTGACCGCTTGCAGCTTGTGGGTGTTTGATATGATCATCACCTACTGCCGGCGTATTGACGATTCTTTAGAGTCCTACACGGAGGTTTCTTGGCTCAGGCAAAACGGAGTAGGAGCACATATGTGATATATGCGGGACCGAGGATAATGCGGTATATGATACCGTATTGGATTCTCGCGATATGAGATATCGGCCGGGTATATGTGATATAGCCGGGTCATCGTATTAGTCGGTTATTTGTGAAATAGCCGGATTGTCGGATCAAGTTTTGATTCGATAATTTAATGTATAATAATATATATGGTATATTAAATTACATTAACTAATATCAGCTCACTAAAAGATTCATTTTCTCACGGGATAATACATTGATATATATGTGATATATGTTAATTGTACTATTTTTTATTGTTACAAAATATATTGTATATGTGATATATAATATTGTAACATATTAGGGTTACAAATTTAACAATGGATTAGGGTTTAAACTTGGTTAGGGTTTGGATTAGGGTTAGCTTTTGCATGAAGCTTCATGAAGCTTTGACTTTGTGGTTGCTTGATATTTTTAAGAGATATTATGTTAACCCAATCCAAACTATTAATTCTAGTTAACTCTCTACAAGGGTTAACTCTTTCATGCTTAACCCTTGGTTTGATTTGTAACCACTACAATAATTCATTGTTCATCACAAAAGAATTAAGTTATCATCTTCATTCATCTTCTTCTTCCTTGAGTTCCTTCTTGAAAAAGCTTTCTTTTGTGATGAAAGTGAGTGAGAAAAAGATTATAAATGAGAGCAAAAATCCCACTTCATCATCCTCATCTATCCTTGCCATTTAGATGAGGGTGTTCACATCATTTCATGAGTGATAGCTTGTGTTAACGAAACTTCAAGGTAGATCATCTATGTTATCGAAGATCGGAAGCAAGGTTGCATCATTCTCATCGTGAAGCCTCTCGAGAGTCCAGAACACGATGATCGCAGCGAAGGGACCTCAACACGGAGCTTAAGAAGTGAAGGACCGGATCTACAAAGGTTGTAATCCATCTCACTTAGTGTTAAAGAATTTAACATGCATGTTTTCGCCTAAACTTTAGTTTAAAGATCCGGCTTCGGGTTGTTCGGCACGGCTAAAATTTTAATCGGGCATGGTTGATGCCTCGTAGACCCTTGTGTGCCTGCCTTGCAACCCTACAGTGGTATCAGAGCCAAGCTAGAGCTTTAGGCTAAGTCTGAGCTAAGTTTAAAGTCCAATCGAAACCCGAAACCCCGATGTTTACCCTTCTCTGTACATTTTTCAAAACTGTGGTTTTTTATGAATTAAAAATGCTCAGAAAAATAAGCAGGAAAAACTAAGAATTACTGTGAAGTACGGCCCACTAATTCGCTCAGATGACCGCGGAACCGCGGCCAAAATTGTGAATTAGTCCCTGAAATTTCATATATTTATTCTTAGGTCCTTTATTGGCAATTTTATCTGGGAATTTTTTAATTCCACTCAAGTGTTGAGTTTTCTAGGGTTGTATTGGGGACTCGTTGATTCGATCGGATAATTTAACTTTGTTTAGTTTGTCCAGGTAATTTTTAGAAACTGTTAAAAAGTTCGACCAGATATCAATAACTCACTTTTTCCCCAGTCGGAAAATTTTTCAAAAGTTGGATTTTTTCTCGAGTTTAAGAACGGTCTAAGTCATGCAAGTAACGCGGTGGACCCTCTAGAAGACAACAAACCTTAACTCGATTATGTGACCGTCTGGAACTGCCTCTGAACCTTAGGGTTTGGGGCAGTACGGCGTGCCACATGTGAGGCGTTGGCTTGACCCTTCTACGGCTGGACCATTTGTACTGTGGCATGTGATGGATGTTTTTAAACTGATTTCAAGTGTGGAGATATATTGGGGAAATCTTTGGTGTTTGATTATTCGATCGGAAAGTTTAACATTGTCTATTTATCTGGATTGTGATACAATATTTGGAATCCACAAGAAGTTATGAGATAACTAATTTGAATATTATAAACATAGCAGTTTAGTCTCAGAAGATCGGTTGCCACGGAATTTTGATGTGATCAAAAGACCGTCGCAATCACGTAGCGTACGCGGATACTCGCCGGGTAAACTTAACAGACAGCCACGCCCCATAGCCCCGACCAAGTGACTGTAGGAGAACCCCGTCGCCAAAAGCATCCGTTCGGGTGCTCGCGGCAGCGGTGTTCCGCCTTAGTGCACTTTGTCAACGGCATCCGGGGGTGCGGCCGTCAACTAAAGTTTGAGACGAGCATTCGATCAGGATGTCGAGAATCTTGTTGAATTGCCTGACTTGATATTGAAAAAAGTTTTCGATAATGAGACTAAAATGCGGGGTTTATAATTGTTAGGCATGCGATGTCTAAGGAATTCATTTGGTTAGGCATGCGATGTCTAAGGAGGTTACGGATTCCAACTGTTGTAGTTTTACACTTTCTTTTCTGTGACCGTAAGCATAGTATGTGGTATATCGCCGACTTCGTTGCTATACATCAACGACAATCGGGATACGCATACTTGCTTACGTTGATGATATGAGATATTATGTGTTGCCGTGATATGTTATATTGGATCGTCGTGTTCTGAATAGCCGGGGGTTTTATGTGAGATGAGAGTTTTTCTTTTTCATTCATGTAAAATTAATTTGTATGTAATATTCTTTTATTGGGGCACTTCCGGGATGAGGATGATGTCACCATTGTATATTATTTACTTTTCCGCATTAGGTACACCCAAGGCGGGGAGCACAAGTAACCGGGTTCTAGGGTCCAGTGGGAGACCATCTCGAGGAGTAGAGACCGGGTCTCCTAACCCTAGAATTGGCAGTGTTGCTTGCCGCTCTCGTAGGGGTCTAGGGATGTGGGTTTGGCTATTCATCGCGACCGTGGAATCCGTGTTTTATACAGGCACGTATTGAAAACACGGACGTCCTAGTATATCCAATATTTCATATATGTACTTCTGCTGCAATGTTCTGTGATGAGATCATATTACTGCCTGAGACGAATGTTTATATTATATATATGAGATATGTGTTATATTGCAGATTTCGTTTCAAAAGAGATGCTTGTGAAGCATAATAAAATAGGATTTCATTAATGAGATTAATGAAACTAAAAAGAAACCTAAAGATGTTGTAGAAACTTGTTTAAAAACTGGTAGCTCTAGTTCTTGCTTTGCATAGCGGTGTTTCTTGTAGAACATCCAGCACCTTATTCGATAAGGAAAGAGCCGAGATCCATTCACCGGGAGTGACCTCTTTAGTGAAACTGGTAGATGCTACAAAGTCGGTTTGTCTTTTGATTGCTTCTATGGTTTTTGCTTTGCATAGTGATATTTGTGAAATATCCTGCACCTTATTCGATGAGGAAAAGGTCGATGATCCCTTCACCGGGAGTGACCCCTTTAGCAAAACTAAAAAAGCCTCAAAAACGCTCCATTTAAAATCACTCGATTCTACAACGATATCAAGTTCATTACGCTCATGGTTTTCTTAAAAACCTGTGTAGCCCTCCGTCATTTCAGATAAGTACTACTTAGTATTCGTGCTGCGGTAGTTTGGCATGCGTCAAGGCGTAGTGTACGGTAGCTAACTAGTGCTTATCTGCTAGCATACAATGCGATTGGATTAGGGTATTCGTACGGCGTTGTTTGGCATGCGTCAAGGGTCGTGCGGGTGGGTTTAATTCAATCAAGAAATGTACGGGTTGAACTTGACTAGCGGACTATGGGTTGTTTGGCATGCGTCAAGGTCATAGCACGCTAGGGGTAAAATATTATCGGGAATTTCAAGTGTTGAAATTTGCACTGAGATTGCATACCTTCTATGAGATAGTTGGATCCTGATACCCTCTGCGAGTAAGAGTTACTCCTGGGAGAGTTTTACACATTACAATTAGCCGATCAAGTAGGTGTCTAAAAAGCTGTTAACGGGGTTACGCCTCTGGGAAAACGAGGTTTACTTTAATTAGGTCCTTGCGAAAGCACGGGGAACCTCCCTCAAAGTACCGACACTGGCCTGGCTGAAAGATTGGCGAACTTATAGCGTGTAATTAATCCCGGCTAGTCTTTCCTTTTAGGGTTTAAAGGAAGATTTGATTAAAACAGTGGGAGACATCCTGATTAGATATATTAGATAACCAATCTAATCTTGCAAGAGCATACGCTGAGTGTTTTCTTCTCTCTCTCTCTCCAGGTAGCGGCCATATCACGCCTTAATCAAGATAATAAAACGGATGAATTGACCAAACCCGCTTGTTATACTGAGCTGGGAAACGTTGGTCCCGCTCTAACTTATAATTGTTATAAGACAGAGCAGGAAATTAGGGAATACCAGATTTCCCGTGCCGCCCAAACGAAGAAAGTGCATGTTGATGCATCATCTTCGGGTGTGTTCATTACATAGAACTGTTTCTCAGTATCCTTTACGTCCTCGGTATGAGATACCGGATCAGGATCCCGCATATGTAAACTGTTACATAGGCTACAGAAAGGTAGAGAACTGAGAACGGGTGATAAGTTTCATGAGATAGAAACGATGCAAGTGTTGCAGCCAAGTCTGTTGGTCACTATCACCCTGTATTACCAGAATACATTGATTCTGAACGAATGTTATTAGATACCGAACCTGATATACAACATCATATCAGTCTCTTTATTAGTAAAGAAGTGATATAATTTTGTATTGTTGGATAATGTTTTGAACATTTCCTATATCAAGAGTTTCAGGCACGTTATCTAAAAGCATTGACGTTCTAAATCAAACTACAGTTCTTAGTATACAGAACACACATAAGAGGAAGAGTTCAGAAATGAACGAATCCTTCTTGAGGCATTGTAGACTAGGTCATATCAATGCGACCCGACTAGCTAAGTTATATTTAGATGCATATTTAAAGAGTTTGAATTTACATCTTGTGAAACTTGTCGGTCATGTCACAAAGATAAGATGACCATGGCTCTGTTTATTGGAAACAGAGAAAGAGTTAGTGAGCTCTTAGGATTGATACATGCTAATGTATGAAGGTCCCCTGTTTACACATGCCAGGACCTGTTCTTTATACTTCATTATATTCTATGATGATCTCTCAAGATTCAGACATATGTTCCTGTTGAAACACAAGTCCGAAACTTTTGAGATATTCACGAAATATAAGTTAGAAGTAGAGAACCAAAATACAGGTATAAGTATTATGTCCTTTGATGAGATCAAGGAGGAGAATACTTGAGCACGGAATTCCTGGACTATTCTAAAGGAGAACGAGATTCTCTCTCAGCATTACTCCTCCGTATACACCATAGCACGATGGTATATCGGGGAGGAGCAATAACACCCTACGTGATATGGTGTGCTCTATGATGAGTACTACTGAGTTTCCTATTTCCTTTTGGGAGTTATGCACTTGAGAAGCTGCATACCTATTGAATAGGGTTCCAAACTAAATCAGATGCCTACCACTTCATATGTGATATGAAAAGGGAAGAGCCCATATCTTAAGTTTGTTAAGATTTGGGGTTGTCCGGCCTATGTCTAAAAGCAAAATCCGGACAAGCTCGAGGAAAGGTCTATTATGTAGAACTGGAAAGGTTCTAGCTATACAAACTGCAGCTGATGATTTGGTAGAACCAAAGAATTCAATAGTTTCCAACGAACCTCATCCTCTCCGCCGATCCAGTAGGGTTCCTCACCCACCTGAGAGATACTTCGGTTTCTCTATGACAGTGGGAGCAAGGATTGCATCATGAGATGATTATCCAACTAGTTTCGGGCTGGCCATCAGGAGTGGGACTCTGTAAGAATGGCTGGATGCTTATAGATCTGAGATGGAATCCTTATACACCAACAAAGTATGGACTTTGGTTGCTTTATCTGAAGGGTTAAATCCCCATCAGGAGCAAGTATATCTTGAGAAGATTACTTGGTGTACATGGAAAAGTTGAGACTTTCAAACCTATGCTTAAGTCCATCCAGATCCTACTTGCCACGGCTACATACCATGACTACGATATCTGGTGGTTAGGTGTTATGACTGCTTTTCTAAATGATGTTTTAGAAGAGAGCGTCTATAACTACACAACCAGAGGGCTTCGTAGACAGTGGGAGCAGCGGAAACGTGAGCAAGATGTTTTATAGGATAAAGCAGGCATCGCGGAGTTGGAACATCTGTTTTGATGTGGTAGTCAAAGAGTTTGACTTCATCAAAATGGTAGATGAACCTTGTATATACAAAAAAGGTAGTAAGGAGTATGGTAATGATCCTCGTAGAGTACGTGGATGGCATACTCTTGATAGGGAAGGAGTTTCCTATACTACGCTTGGTCAATCTCCGCTTATCACAAGGATTCTCTATATAGGATCAAAATGATACCTCCTAAATCCTGGGTTTTGGATCTATGAGATAGATCTAATTGGATATTAGGATACTCACTAGTTGTAGTGAGATGGTATCAATCGATCCTGGGGAGAATCACTGGAAAGGTTCCAGGGTGATAAGGACGACTGAATGTCAGTCGCAGGTATTGTCTTTACCCTCAGTGGAGGGACGGTATGTTGGAAGAGTTCCAAGATAGATACCGTGACTTACTAGACGATTAAAGGCAAGATACATCGTTACCAAGGATGCTACCAAAGAGGCAGTCTGGATATATATAAGTTCATGAGATGAACTTCGTTCCTACCATTGTGTGACAATGGAGTTGTGGCTTTAGCCAAGGAACCCCCGTCCCATCAGAAATCCAGATATAATTCTTAGGCGGTATCACCTGATCATGGAGATGGTTGATCTCCAGGGAGATCGAGGTTAGGAGAGTAGACACAGAGGACGACAGCGCGGATCCACTCACAAAGGCCTTTTTCCCAGTAGAGACATTTATGGGATGGTTGAGTATGAGATACTTCAACCGCAGTTAATTGTTGGGTATGCGATACCACAACAGATGGCCCTAGTGCAAGTGGGAGATTGTTAATTATATGTATGCCCTAGAGGCCATTACTGTACATACGATGTATATTGTAGTGGATGCTAGGACATATATAAGGAGGACTTTCTTGCTCGATATGATAGTATGCTATCTGGTTGTACTTTATCTTAACATGTACTCATATTGTCTCTATGTTACATGTTGATAAAGCCCTTAGGATAAGTGCTCGACTACTGGGACTATGATGAGATCATACTAGTGGGGCTACGGTAGTCGACGAGTACATCCTATAACTGTTCCTAGTTGAGGGTGTATCGAGACAGGGCATCGATACACCAGAGTAGACTAGCGTATACGCATCTTGACCCATATGATGGGCGATGGATGATCCCATAACCATCAGTGTTTGACATCAAGGATGGTGTACGGGTGCTCAGTGGAGACTGGGTACACTGGACGGACTCGCCGAGAACTCTCAGATGGTATTATACCTTACGTCAGATGGCAGTTCTCCAGTGACACTGGTACAGAGTAGTCTGTTGACCCGAGATCGTCATAGAGTCTTATGTGATTCCCACTGTGCTTTGATTTCCATCATACCACGTCCAAGAGGGCGTGCAAAAAGGTGGCTTTTGGGTACAGTCCCGAATCACATGGAGGCAATGAGCGATAGGAGGGGATTCGTCTCTCCCGGTATAGGGAGTTGATGTTGTGCTGTGTTCGATTGGCTATAACCGGAAATCCCTGGCCAGGGTTGCTGAGATTTACTGGTAAGTGTTACCAGTAGTTTCTCAAACTGTTATAGACCTCATATCGACACGACTTATCGAGCTACTGGGGTCTGACGTTTACCACCCCTAAGCGAGATATGCGACATATTAGACGACGAGACCGAACTGTACAAGAGTGTTACTGTTTGGATTCACAGGAGAATGTACAGGCTTGCTTGTTGATCTTCTGAGCGCTCAATACCTGGGTGGCTGTTACGTTTAGCTGACCGCTTGCAGCTTGTGGGTGTTTGATATGATCATCACCTACTGCCGGCGTAATGAAGATTCGTTAGAGTCCTACACAGAGGTTTCTTGCCTCAGGCAAAATGGAGTAGGAGCACATATGTGATATGTGCGGGACCGAGGATAATGCGGTATATGATACCGTATTGGATTCTCGCGATATGAGATATCGGCCGGGTATATGTGATATAGCCGGGTCATCGTATTAGTCGATTATTTATGAAATAGCCGGATTGTCGGATCAAGTGTTGATTCGATAATTTAATGTATAATAATATATATGATATATTAAATTACATTAACTAATATCAGCTCACTAAAAGATTCATTTTCTCACGGGATAATACATTGATATATATGCGATATATGTTAATTGTATTATTTTTTATTATTACAAAATATATTGTATATGTGATATATAATATTGTAATATATTAGGGTTACAAATTTAACAATGGATTAGGGTTTAAACTTGGTTAGGGTTTATATTAGGGTTAGCTTTTGCATGAAGCTTCCATGAAGCTTTGACTTTGTGGTTGCTTGATATTTTTGTGAGATATTATGTTAACCCAATCCAAACCATTAACTCTAGTTAACTCTCTACAAGGGTTAACTCTTTCATGCTTAACCCTTGGTTAGATTTGTAACTACTACAATAATTCATTATTCATCACAAAAGGATTAAGTTATCATCTTCATTCATCTTCTTCTTCCTTGAGTTCCTTCTTGAAAAAGCTTTCTTTTGTGATGAAAGTGAGTGAGAAAAAGATTATAAATGAGAGCAAAAATCCTACTTCATCATCCTCATCTATCCTTGCCATTTAGATGAGGGTGTTCACATCATTTCATGAGTGATAGCTTGTGTTAACGAAACTTCAAGGTAGATCATCTATGTTATCGAAGATCGGAAGCAATGTCGCATCATTCTCTTCGTGAAGCCTCTCGAGAGTCTAGAACACGATGATCGCAGCGAAGGGACCTCAACACGGAGCTTAAGAAGTGAAGGACCGGATCTACAAAGGTTGTAATCCCTCTTACTTAGTGTTAAAGAGTTTAACATGCATGTTTTCGCCTAAACTTTAGTTTAAAGATCCGGCTTCGGGTTGTTCGGCACGGCTAAAATTTTAATCGGGCATGGTTGATGCCTCGTATACCCTTGTGCACGTGCCTAGCAACCCTACAAATGGTCGTGAAAAGATGTCAGAAAACACATCATCCCTCAATAAAATATTGCCTTTAGTCTTCCTCCCAATCTTTTTTCCAAATATCAATCATATACCCCTACATGTGTGTAAAAATCATCCCTACACTTAGAGAATTCAATTCAAGTTATCATACTCTTGTCCATCTTCCTTAGTGCTTTTTAGTCGGTGAATATTTTATATGGAATTACTCATACATTCTGCATGCGACCGTTAATATTTCTTGAGGTACTAACCGACCGATTACCAAATGTACTCACTTATTTAGATGTAATTAGCAATTTTCTCGTCTTGCAACACCTAAGGCTTAGCAGTGGATCCCAAACCAATTGGTCTAAGGCACTAGGAGATAAAGCACCAACGCTATTATTTTTATGCTGCCTTAAGTAATTACAAAACCAGTGTTCATTTTTCTGCACCATTTTATTTTTTTATGCATCACTTTTTTTCATTGATTTTTATACTAAGGCTTTTAGACAAAAGCGTTTCAAGGTATCCTCTATTATCCCAAGTTTCAAAATATGTGCAGGTGCGTATAGTAGGGTATCAACGTTCAAATGTTTGGACTCAAGAATAGGGACTATTTTTTAGACTCAATTCTATTCTCAGATTAGTGATTCCCTTCATCTTACTAATCCTTGGGACAACAGCTCATGACTACCTATTACTAGCTTCGTTATAAAACATCTAATTTTCTTGCTTTTCTTAAAGTTTTCCTATCTTTCATATGTAATTTTTCACTTTCTAATCTTTTATTATCAAAAAAAATTATGCTTTTATTTTGTATAATGCATAAAATGATGCGTGAATAAGCACAAACCTCCCCCAAATCTATTTGCAGCGGCGTTCTCACTGATGTCATCTGTTAAGATTAAAAACCTGTATACTTGGGAGGAAAAGTTAGTAACTGGGGCAAGAATTAATGACAGTGAAATCCTCCCCCAAACTTATTTTTGGCTCATCATTTTGTAAAAATTTTCTTTACGTTCAAGAGCCAAAATATATTTTTCTCCCCCCCCCACCCCAAACTTGAGTAAAACAGTATTAAGCATTTTAAAATTATAAAGAGGGGGTTAAAGTTATTGGTCAATATAAAGTTTTACAAAGACCAAAAGTTAACACGAACTATTCAAATATTTTATCAATGCAACACCAATGTTGGTAGAAGATCATGTCACCTATAAACGTGAAGAAGTGGGGAGGAGATAAGAAGTGTAATAGAACGGGTTTACGTCTCGGTTTGTAGAGTCGAAACAATGATGATGGATTACTTGTGTTCTCGTTCTTGATAAGAAGAAGGGGTGGCGTTTTAACTTTTTTGGGTTGGGGTTGATTCATCATAACTCCCATGTCTTCTAAGAATACGAGTTCATCAGCAAAAATGTCTTCAAAACTTCCATTGATATTCTGAATGATAGTCTCATCGGAGAGGAAGTCATGATACTCGGATAGCTTGACTAAATCATTCGACAATTCAAAAGGTTCGGACTTAGGTGTGGACTTGTCAACAAAAGGGTCTTCACGTGTATAATAAATATTAGGATCGATATCGTGAAGGTCCTCGAATTAGCAATTTTCGAAAGCTATCTTTTCGACAGAGCAGACATGAGCATAGGGTTCTGATGGTTGACTTCCTAGCTTGTAAATATTAAGCTCAATTGTCATCTTCCCGAAGGATAGGTTCATAGAACCGTTACGACAATTGATTATCGTGTTTGACGTTGCTAGGAAAGGTCAACCTAAGATCACCGGAATTTGGTTCCGTGGGTTCCCTACAGCCTGTGTATCTATAACTATAAAGTCCATAGGGAATATAAATTCCCCGACTTTTATTAACACGTCCTCTAACTCATCCCTAGGTTGGGTGATAAATCGATCAGCCATCTGGAGAGTGCATTGTGCAGGTTTCAACTCTTCTATCCCTGATTGCTCATAAACATAATACGGAGGCAAGTTAACACTAGCATCTAAGTCGAGTGGAGCACGATTGATAATTTTACCCTCAATGGTTATAGATATTGTAGGACAACCGGGGTCCTTACATTTCGTGGGCACCAATTGGGTAAGAGAATTGCTCATATTACTCTCCATGAAAACCTTTTTAGATACTTAAATTTTTCTCTTCCTAGTGCACAAGTCCTTTAAAATTTTCGCATAGGACGGAACTAGTTTGATAGCATGTAGGAGAGGGATATTTATGTTAACTTGCTTTAAAATGTCCTCAATCTTCTCCATTTGGGCACTTGTTTTGTTGGCCTTCAACCAATGTGGATAAGGATCTTTATCAATAAGGGTTGGGTCCAACTTTGGAGAAGTTTGTGGGGATGGAATGGATCCCAGAATTGGAGTTGAAATCATTTTAGATGGTAATTCCTTCAAGGAAGTAGGATAAGGGTTCGAGCCTAGTGGAAAACGGAGAATAGGCTCAGAAGAAGATAGTGGACTAGACGAAGGATGAGTAGAAGTAGAAATCGGGGTTTCATTAATATCATCAACATCAACCTGTTTACCAACATTGTTATTCGGCACTCTTTCCAATCTCAATGTGATTACGACACTCACATTATGACTTTGTGAGTGGCCAGGATTCGGTAGAGGTTGATATAGAAGTTTCCCTTTCTCTCTCTCGCTCAACGCAGCATTTAACGGTGCAAGTTGTGCTTCTATCGATTTTATGCTTTTACTGTGGGAAGTAGTGTGTTGCACTAATATTTGGATAGAAAATGTTAAATTAGCCATTGTTTGCGTAGATTGTTTAATGAACGTTTCTAAGTTACGTTCGAGCGCAGAGGTTTTATCGGTACCGGGCATTGAAATATTATTATAAGGATCAAAGTTGTTGGGCGGGTTTTGAAAAGTTTGCGGTTGAAAGGGGTGATGACTTTGTTGTGGTGGTTACTGTTGCTGTGGAGGAGGTCTTTGATAATTTCTTGGGAACTGGTTTTGATTTTGAGTTTGGTTTTGGTTCCAACAAAAATTAGGATGATTCCTCCATCCCTGATTGTATGTGGAAGAATAAGGATCGTTTCTAGGTCGTTGCAGAAAAGCAGCATTAGTTTGTTCTTGACCTTGAAACGGCGGATTCAAAGGATATTCTTCCGTTAAATCTGATGGGTTAGAACAACAACCACACACAGTTTTGGGGAGCGCAGCTTGGTTTAGGGAGGCTGAAGAAAATTTGTTTTCTATAGCTTCGAGCTTCTTTTGCATCGCGCCCATTTCGGCTTTCACTGCGATGGAAATATCGAGCTGATGGATACCTGTCCTAGATGAAGTTGGTCTAACACTTTCCTACTGTAAGGTTTGTTCGGCGAGATCTTCCAGGAATTGCCAAGCTTCACCATTGTCTTTAGACATGAAATGGTATTGACAAATGGTTTCAAGCATCTATTTTGTCGCTGGATTAACGCCCTCATATATAATTCGGCAAAGTTGCCATCTATTGATTCCGTGATGAGGACATTGTAAAAGCAAATCTTTAAATCGTTCAAAGCATTTCCAAAATGGTTCGTTGGGAAGTTGGGTAAACTGGTTAATCTCACATCGAACATGGGCGGTCTTATGATTGGGATAAAATTTCATAAGGAATGCTATAACAAATTCATCACATTTGGCAATAGAGTGTGCGGCAGTGCTATAAAGCCATTTTTCTGCTAGATCGCATAAGGTAAAAGAGAGAAGACGTAATCTCATAACATCCACAGAAAGTTGTATAGTGCCCATCATTGCACATACGTTTTCGAATTTGGTTATGAAAACGTATACGTCTTTGGATTCAAGCCCGTGAAATTTGGGCATTTGGTTGATGAAGTGGTGTTTAATTTTGAAATTATCTCCATTGGCTGGTGGAATAGATAGACAAGTAGGAAGGGGCCGCGTATCGGGTAGCATCTTTCTTGAAAAGAGATGCGTGGTGGATTCTTCGCACCTACAGGTGGTGGCAGGGTGGTATTGTTAAAATATGATGAAGAACTGTCTATCTCGATTGAAGTGGTGGGTGGAGGGGAAATAGAAGATGAAGAAGTACCGACTTCGGAGTCGATAGCAGGAACGCGGACAAGACGGGCACTAGATCCCGTGTCCAGCCGATCATACACTAAACGGGTTTAGTGCACGTGGCAGCGTATGTGAGAAAGATTTTTAAATGGTTTGTTTTGAAAAAGTGTCAGATGTGAGGCTTGACTCAATAAATCACAAAATGCACAATCAACTCTAGAACTAAGGTCACCAGGTCAAGCACTAGACCGCTCCTAGACTTCCAAAGGACAAACCGCAGGATCAATCTTCTACCACCTCTTTATCACTCTTTTAGCCAGGTAAGTGCCTGGTAAGTGGGAGGTATCCGCTATATGAATCACCGAAAATAGTGGTCCTAATTAAGTAACCACTTTCCTTAGTCACGCTTGCCTAGACACCACAAGAGAGATGCGGATAAGCGATAGATTACACATGACCCTCTTCTGTCATAATTGAGCACGACGGTTCTTAAAGTCTTGGTCTAGATATTTTTTAATTAATGTAGGGTTATGCGGATGCTTGTTTTGTGATTTGTGGGGCCTAGAAAGGGTGATGAAATCCCCACCTAATCTGAATTTAGGTTTTTCCCCTTATAGTCCGTTTTAAAAAATATGGACAATCAAACCAATATCGAAACACGCAAAAAGATTTTTGAGCGGCGCTTTTTGCAAAGAATCCTACAAAAAATATCAAAATATTGGATTTTAAAGGAGTGAGAATGATATGTGGATATTACCAGAAGATTTTAGGGGCCCAACTCAACAGAGCCGTCGTGGTTCCGCGACCAAATGCTTGCTTCTGCCGCGGTTGCGCCGCAGTTTGGTGAGTTCGTTTGCTGATTTTTTCTTCAGTGGACCCCTTTGCTCCTATGGACTTCGATGAAAATTTCTGAATCTCTTTTTCCTCGCTCAGTGACTCCAGATTCTCTCGTAAAAGTCGCACAATAATCGTTAAATACACAAGATGCGGTTTTGGTTCTCTTTATAATATTTTTTCTGGATTTTATAAAAATTCAACACGAATAGCAAGAAAAAAATTACAGCCGTTTCCCGGCAACGGCGCTATTTGATTGATTCTAGATTTGGAAAAAATATGTTGTATAAAGTAGTAACCGCAATCAATAATGGTGTCGCTGGTAGTTAGCCGAGATGAGTACGGGTCGTCCTCAAGGAAGCGTCGAACATTTTTCTTGCTTTAGACGAGTTGATTAAAAATAAGGATGGTTTGTTCTAGATCTATGATATACGGATGTAAAATTTATGAAGAAGAGGCTTGTAGGGTTTATAGAATTTAGTAGAAATGGATGATTAATTAAAAATGACTATTTTTATCTTTTAATAGATTTAAAACTAGATCGATAGTGATGAATGAAGATTAGGGTTTTTGGAGGGAATAGGGTTCCCACTCTTAACCCTTATCTTTTCATTGACTTTTATTCATGTCTAGCCTTTACCCAAACAAGTGTTAATCTAATCTCAAATCGCGGTCGAGACTATCAATAAATTGATAGTGCGCCCGATTAGGATGTTAACAATTACTTTGCTAAAGTTTATAAACTTTAAAAGATATAAAAAAAAGTTAAGAGATTTTATTATCCATTGATCTACCATAATCCTACGAACCCTATCAAGCGTAGAATTACTTATGCATTGTTAAGATAGAAGAGAATATAAAGAAGGAGATCATAATGTAATTGCAGAAAGTAATGCAGAAATTAAAAGCAGAAAGTAAAATGCAAAGAACTAAACTAAAGATCTCCCTTTTTATTAATCAACTATCATTTACAAATCCGTAGAATTTAAAGTACAAGAATCCTAGTTTATGTTCCAATCTATGTTCTCGTTGAAAGTAGACGATGCGTCGATTGATCTACTGGATTCATGGATCGCTGTGGACCTCTTGATCGCTTCGGATTGATCTTGTAAAAGGTGGTGATTTTAGTGATCTATTTCGAGATTAGATAGATAAATTTCATATGAAGCTCTCGGTCCTTTAAATAGCACTAGAAGTAGAAACCCTAAATCTCATGTGTTAGCGTTTGTTGTTGTGATCAGCCATAGAAAATCTCAGATCCTACGACCACGATAAATCTACGGATCCGCCGCATATTGAGCATATTAGTCTCGGTTGGGCGGCGGCATGGTGCAATCAGGATTCCAAAATTCTTAAGCTTCTTCATGTTGACATGTGAAGATTGTTGTGATGTCTGAATTCTTTATATCTTCTCTGAGTCTATTCCATTATTGATTTTACGATTTGATTCAACTGTATCGGTATATTTCATTCCCGACATCTTGGATATCTTAATCTCCATACCTAAGCTCATATCTGCACAATATCATAATTCATAGTATTAGTAATATTTGTTATATTTGAGATATTATCCTAATCATTTTATATATATGATACAATATTTTAAAAATATTGATTAAGATTGTTTGATAGGATATGCATATTTAAATTATCAAAATATCATATAAATATTATATGCATATATTTTCCTTCATAATATTAAGTATAGTATATAAACATACGATAAAGAGTATTTTGCAGATAAACCCACATATGTTCCATACTTACGATAAACGCCTTTAAGTACTTAACAAAAGTAAGGAAAATGTCCCGTCAAATATGCAATATTTTTTATTGAACACAACATCTACAGCTTAAAGATCATCGCGACGTTCTTCCTCATTCTACCAGGGTGAGGACACAGCTGTCAAATAAAATTGGAATAATGGCATATTCCTACCTCTAGATCTCGATTGCGATACATACAGCATAAAGAGCACACAGATGTCAATCTTACTTCAGGAAAGAATCGGTACGACACCAAAACAAAAAATGAAGTGACGACATAATCTTAACTTCGAGTCTTGACAGTAAGCCTAGAGACCATTGGAGATCATCCCATCCTAGAAGGGTGCGTTTATGACTCATTGGGGCTCCAAATTAATCCTAACCTCAAGTAAAAAGCGCAACGGAAAATACCTAACGCTTGATCTTCCGACAGTAATACAGATATTCCAACCAAAGAAGGTTACTTGAAGATATCTTGTCCAGCCTCAGAAGAGATCAGAAACACGACAGTCGCGGGGCTACTCGAGCAGCAATCTAGGGGACTGCATATTGAGAAATACATCAGCCAACGCGACGGTACGATGGACTTAAACCTAGTTCTACAAACCTAACAGACATCTGTCATAAAAGAGTGGGGGTTATCTACATCCAACGTTAGGGAGGGTTTTCCTGTAAACCTAAGGAAAATAAACTAAAAACACTAAGTGAATAAACTAGAAACTCCGAAATGAGTGAATAAATTAGAAACTCCAAAATGAGTGAATAAACTAGTTCCTGCCAGATCAAGACAATCAAGAAAAGAGAAGTGCAGATATGAAAGGGAAGAGACTTGTCATTCATACTTTAGAAAAGATTACACAGTGATGATGAGTACGACTAAAAAACGCTATTACATCATCTAAAGTTTACAATTGCGGGACACTAAATTCCGGACATGGGTTCTCAAACTTAAAGGCAAGTTTGAGTAAAGCGCTTCTAGCTTCATTGACCATCTTCTTATGCATTTTCTCCCGAATGCAAGCATCGGGATCACCACTGATGTTTTCCATCCTCTAGTACAAGGATATTATCACTTTCTGTTGGAAGACGCGATGTAAAATAATACCGAGATCATCTCTCCGTTTCTTCGAAATCAGGCCCATCAGATATATCGAATGCACCTTATTTTCAGCGTCATCGAGTGCCTAGAGCGGCATAGCCTCATCAAGCTCAGGAAGAGCTTCCCAGATCGATCCAACAATTATTTTCAAAAGGGCAGAACGGCGGGGGAGCAATCGTCCATTGTAATCATCGAAGCGACGTATCACCTCGTCGCATTGGACCACAGTGTATTCTTGGCCTTGAAGGTGATTTTGGATACGAATC
This sequence comes from Agapanthus africanus, assembly GCA_030015575.1. Classification (NCBI taxonomy): domain Eukaryota; kingdom Viridiplantae; phylum Streptophyta; class Magnoliopsida; order Asparagales; family Amaryllidaceae; genus Agapanthus; species Agapanthus africanus. The sequence goes on along the minus strand of JASDDO010000026.1, from coordinate 508,513,548 downwards.
TCTTCATAAGAGACAATCTCTTCGAGGTCGTATAAATGACCATCCATTGTACCAGAGAAGGGGCAAAAGAAACGTCAGCCAACGGACATGAGTTCATTTTACAGAATCAAGATGGCGGCTCATTAATGATTGGAACATGTGTCCAATAAAGAAATCTAAAAATATTCTCTAAGACTAGCTTTAATAATAATAAACTTTTCAGAGCAAGCTCTGTTTAAAAGATAAAAAAATTCCCTAAAGGGATTTGATATTAAAATTGTCAGAGCAAAACTCTGTCAAAATAAAATTTCAAGAAAATCTCTAAAGGGGAGAAAATCTAAAGATCATATCTAAGTTCTGTAATAATTTGTTAGAGCAAGGCTCTATTAAAATCCCCAAGGGAGAGGAGACCTAAAATTGAATTGAGAACTAAGTTCTATAATAAATTGTCAGAGCAAAACTCTGTTAAATTAAATCTTCAAGAAAATCCCTAAAAGGAGAAGATTTTCAGTCGAAAATTAGAATCAAGTTCGGTAACCTTAAATTCACAAAGGAATATGCTAGAGCTAAGCTCTGCAACAAAAATGGAGTAATCTTCCACGAATAATTTTAAGATTATAAAAGCCACTACTGATGAAGACTCTTACCAATCAATTTTGGCAGAGTGAGGTCTACAATATAGATTTGAGAAGAGTGAAAAACTAAGCTTTAAGAAAACAGAGCTAAGCTCTAATGAAAAATAAAATTCTCAAGAAAGAGATGAAAACGCAGCAGTTACCTAGGGATTGAAGCCCTATTTTAAGGGATGGGGTCGGTTCAAATTCCCTATAACCCAAGGCAGATCGGATGGCTAAAAACTGCACACCATTGCATTCACGTGCAAGCCACGTAAGAAAAATGGTGGGGGACATTTGTTAACTCATAAAAAATTACCTTTTGTTTAAATACAATCAGGCAGCGCCTCACGTGAAAGGCACGTAAGCGCCAGCGCTAGTCTCTGATAAGATTAAATAATATAGCAGTGCCTCACGTGAAACACACGTAAGCGCTGGCGTGCAAAGCACGTGGATGCTTGATTAAATCCTATGGTAGTGCCTCACGTGATACATGCATGAGCGCCAGCATGCAAAGCACGTGAATGTTTGTTTACGTAAGAATTAAATTCTTGAGCGGCGCCCTCTTGCATAGCACGTGAGCATCGGCACCCAAATTAAAGCGGGTAGAATTAAATTCTATATAGGAAACATTTCCCTAAAATATGGGGATATTCTCTATTAAACTAAGCCGTTGGATTAAAAATCCAATGGTGATTAGAAAATCATCAAATGATGAGAATTAAATTCTATTAGGGGAAAATATCTCCCTAGTCTTTCTAAATGAGAAATATATTCTCCGTTAAACTGAAAGCTGTTAGATCAAGGATCCAATGATGGAATTAAATTCTATTTTGGGAATATATTTACTTAATCTTTCTAAACAAGAAATATATGCACTGTTAAACAAAGAACCCCTCGATTAAAAATCCAAAGGTGTTTAGAAATCACCGTTTGAATCAAGAGATAGAATAAAATTCTATATATGAGAAAATATTTCCCTAATCTTATTAAAAACAAGAAAATATATTCTGTAAAACAGAAACCATGGGATCAAAGATCCAACGGTGGATAAAATTCCCCAAATAATCTTTAAGACCAATTAAATCAATTGGCATCTCTCAAATGATAGATTTTCTCAAAACCGATCAACAGTTTTCCTTACCTATATAAAGGACCTGAGACTTCGAGTCTCTTATAGAGAGAACCCCCATAAGGTTCTGCAAACAAAAAGATAGAAGCCGCAACTGAGAATTTAATTCTCTCTCTAAAGAAAGCCCCGTTCTCCTCAAAACCCTGAGTAAAGAAAAAAGAAGAGATCAAAATATCTTCTTTACCTATCATATCATTTATAAGGGTTTAACCTTTCTCAAAGAATTTAGTTCTTTCTTTGGATCTGAGATCCGCAAGACAAATCTCGCATAAATTGAGAATTTAATTTCATATCGGCAATATTTTGTTCTTCATAACTCGGCATCTACGGGGAAAAACTAGGTTTGAAGAAAGAAATAAAAAGAAGAAGAAGAAGAAAGAAAGAAAGAAAAACAGGGTTTCACCCTATAAAGAACTTAGTTCTTATAATAAACAACATAGGAACTTAGTTCTCAAAAACTTGATCCCAGATCTTCAAAACAGAGATCTTGATGATCATCAATGGTCAAAATGCTATTAACAGAAGTTTAATTTCTTTTTAAAAGATAAACAGAGAGTAAATCTCTAAAAGGTTCAGCGCCTCACGTGTTTCCCACGTGAGTACCCAAAAACAAATGCTTAGCGCCTCACATACTTCCTATGTGAGCGATCAAAAAACATAAAACCGGCGCCTCACGTGCTTCCCACGTGAGCGTTGCACAAAGTGCTTAGCACTATACATATAGTCAAAATGACTAAGCGCTTAGCAATGATTGGGCAACGCCTATATTTGAACGCTTCACATGCTTCCCACATGAGCGGCAGAGTAGCAATTAAGTGCTTAGCACTTCTGAATAAAGGAAAAAGCCTAGGACTAAGCCCAAATTAGCTAAGTCTTTGAAGTTTTTCTTGCAGCTGAACCCAAATACTCTGTTATTGGATCTTAATAAAATTTATTGATCTTGAAAATAATTCTAAGTTGATCTTAGTCTCAAATAAGACTAACGTATTCTCAGTTGAAATAAATTGAGCCTAAATGCTCATTTATTTAAGTTAATCTTAATCTAAAAACAAGTTAACGGTTCTTAAATAAAATAAAATAATTTTTGAACTCACGGAATATACAACCTAAGTTTAAACCCCAAATCTAAAATGTATGTATTTGGACTAATCCGCGCCCAACGGTCGACGACATAAACTAGTCTCCGAATACAATCCACGGGCAACCAAAATAACCAAAACATAATACGACACAAAGTAATAGTGTCCCCACAATCAAAAACCCTTCACAAATGAGGGGGGATCTGATAAAATCTGCTATATCGGTCGTATCTATCCAAACCTCTGATATACGGTGTCATAAATCAACTTGGTATCTTCGGAAAGATGGATAGATATGTCCAAATAGTATCTGCCCCTAAATCCAGGCTAGCATCCCCAACATCTCAGTCCAGTCTTCGACGGTAAACAATTCCCTGTTAGAGACAGGGAAAAATAAATAAGGAAAAGGATGTAATGGGTTTTATTGGATGTGGTTAATTTGTTAATTTAGCAACTACCCATGTAACAAAATCGTATCAAAAAAATTATGTTATCTTTGGATGTCTAATGAAATGGATTTTGTTAGAAAGTTTGCAATTTTGTTGTATTTATTTAATAAAAAATATTAACTTTTTGCAAGTACTTAGTTAGAACGAAAAGCTCCAAAAAGTTTTCAAGTGATATGCCATAATTATGATATTTCATGTTTATATGGTAATAGTTGTTGATAGCCTTCTTTTTTCTCTTCGCTTCTTTAAAAGAGTTGGAATATCACCTCAATTGAGAATTTACATAATGACTGACGCCAAATGGACCTAGCCATTTGCTAATGGCCATTAAGTCAGTTAACATCAAGTGATATACCTTATGTTATATATGAAAACCCTATGAGTTGATTAAAACCCGAACTTAAAACTAAACCCAAAACCTAAATTTAAAATCTTAAACTTGATTAAGAAACCCCTTAACTTTAAAAAACTTTATCCTAAACTAAAAACTTCAAAACCTTGAAATTGAAACTTAAACATAAAACTAATTCAAAATAAATCTTAAACTAAGTGTATGATACTCGATGATAATATGAAATTTTCATATTCTCATCAATAATCATATGTGAAAATCAAAACGCGCCGTAGTCTCCGTCTAACGGTTAACATATGTTCGATATTCGTCATGACATAAAACTACACGAAGGTTGTTAAAAACCGAACGATATTGTTCTGTGCTAACAACCGTCGTATAGTCTATGTGATGAGAAAATTTAATCGTATGGTAACCGATAGATTTGTCCAGTGTGGATAAGTTAGGAATATATAAAAAAAACACCTGCATTCACTTGTATTTTCATTCGTTTCGAATTATTTCGTTGGTACCTTTCTGCTGGTTCTCCATGTACAAAGATAGATTATAAGTTTATTTCAATGTTTTTTCATAGCATTCAAATGATTATTTATTCTATTTCAGTGTACTCGAAGAACAGCGGGAAGGTGCTACCGAAATTTTCTCGAAACGGATGAAAGCACATGCGAATGAGTGTCTGCTCTATATATTCTTAATGGGATAGAAGCATTACCCCCAACAGCCGTTACCTTACCCCCGATAGCCGTTACCTTCGACATCTAATATAGAACCGTTAATATCATCATCATCTTTCTTGGAAGAAGAATCCAATTTCCAAGCTTTGAGCATTTTCTCTTGGTCCCTGATAATCTTCATAAGCATCGAGAATGGTCCCTGAATATCTTAAACTGTGTGATGTTGTTAAGAACTAAAATATTTTCGAATTGCATATTTTATTTGGTTTATTATCAATGAAGAAGGATGAATAGGTATAACAATGTAGTGACATGTAATAGGGTTTAAATCACATGAACAACTCATACTTGAGAGCGATAATCTTATACACACACGTACGCACATTTACTTTTAAGATCTGTTAACGATATATATATTATACGGTCTAATATGGCCCATGAGCATATCAAAGTTAAGATCCGGATGTACGCGGATCGGAAACAACGCATAAACCCCAAGTTCGTCGCAGGAATTACGGCTTTCATCGAATTTTCACACAAACATCAAAATGTCGTGTTGGGGATGATCCTTTGTCCGTGCGACATTTGAGGGAATAAAATATACCGGAAGATAGAGGAGGTAGAGCATCACATCGTTAAACATGGTTTTAGCATATTTTATACAACTTGGTTATATTACGAGGAAGAAGAAGAAGACGGTAATGCGGCGGAAGAAGAAGAAGATAATTTCTTTTCAGAAGAGGAAATGGAGGATATGATAGAAGCTGCTCTCGGTGATGGTAATCCTCCGGAATAAGACCTTCCTTCCGATTAAGAATAGCGTCCGGATAAGTATGAGAAGTACATGAATGATGCTAGGAGACCAATTTATGAGAATACAAAATATTCCACATTATCATGATTCGTCCATCTTTTCCAGATTAAGCACCTAAATAGATGGAGTAACAACTCATTCATGATACTTCTCAAGTTCCTTAAAAATTCAATGCCCCCGAAAAATAACGTGCCTAAGAGCTGGTACGATGCCCAAAATATGATGTTTAATTTGGGTCTAAACTGTGAGAAGATTCATGCATATCCCAAAAATTGTGTACTGTACCGGAAAGAAAATTTAGATTTGAAAGAGCGTCCTACCTGTGGATAAGAAAGGTATTAACCAAAAGTATCTGAAAAGAAGCCAGATATACCATTCAAGGTAGCACGATACTTTCCCATAACACAGAGGCCGAAGAGGCTATTCAGGTGTAAGAAGACAGTGGTGGCAATGATTTGGCATCACCGTGCTCCTCTAAGTGAAGATGGATGAATGGCACATCCAAGAGATTCGTCAGCATGGAAGGATTTCGATAGCAGGCACCCAATATTCAGCAGTGATCCTCGCAATATCAGGCTCGGACTGGCTAGTGATAGTTTCTGCCCATTCAACTATAAGAGTAATAATCACAGCACATGGCCCGTTGTAATGATAGTTTATAATCTATCGCCGTGGTTGGTTATGATCAGTCCTACTTTATGATGTCTCTTTTTATTAACGGACCGAAATCACCAGGAAACATTAGCGATGTCTACCTCCGACCTCTGATCGAAAAGTTAAAATCCTTATTCATTGATGGTATGAAGACTTACGATGTAAACACAGATACAATCTTCACAATGCATGTGGGTTTAATGTGGACAATTAATGACTTTTCTACATATGGAATGCTATCAGGTTAGTCCGTACATGACTATAAAGTATGCCCTTACTACCAGCAAAATATAACGTAGATACAGTTGAATTTTAGTAATAAAATTTCTTTTTGCGGTCATCGGCGTTTCCTGTCACTAAACCATCCCTCTAAGTTTGATGGTGTTCACTTTGATGGTCATCAGGAGCTTCATAGGCCTCCAGCCCCATTATGCGGAGAGGACGTAATTGCTCAGTGGAATGGTTATAATAACGTAGCCTTCGGGATAGATCCGGCAAGATAGGACACTCCATCGGGTTGGAACAAATTAAGCATTTTCTACGAACTACCGTACTGACCAACAAATTTAGTGTGTCATTGTACGGACTGTAGGGTTACCTAGCACGACTACAAGGTTTTGAGAGGTATCAACCATGCCGCATTTTAAAAATCAGCATGCTAAACAACCCTAAACTAAGAATCTTAACTAGAGAACTAGGGTAAACAAGCATGCAAACAACTTTACAAACAAAGTGAACAAGAAATACAACCTTTGTAGACCGGTCCTTCACTTCAAAAGCTCCGTGCAGTAGTCCCTTCGCTCCAAGTAGTGATCTCCCGGACTCTAGTAAGGCTCCACAAGGTGAAATGAACAAGCTTACTTGAAGTCTTCGAGGCCGAAGATGATCTACGTCGAGGAGACACTAACTCAAGCTACCTCTTCACTAATTAGAAATTAGTGAAGCAAACAACCTAAACTAAATGGCTAATCTAGTGTAGGTTGATGAAGTAGGATTTTTGCTCAATTTAGATTTATTTTTCTCACTAGTTTTCTTCACCTCCTGAAAATCTAAAGAGGTCTCTCTTGATGAAGAAGAAGATGAAGTCAATAATGGTATGAGTGAGAATAAAAACCATGAGTAAGATAATATCTCATATTAACTCATGTAGAGACTTAATAATGGCTTAAGGTAATGGTTGGGTTAATAAATATCTAATGTAACACAAAACTAGTGGACTAAGTCAATGGTTCTACAAGCTTCCACTAAGCTTAAACCATGTGACTAATTTTCAACTAATTTTGTTGTACTTTAAATAAATAAAAATCCACATTATCATAAGCATGGTGTGAGTCTCATACACCCATGTAGCATGTAGCAACAAGCATGACAGAATAATATATATCACATATATATTAAGTGTACACTAGTGAGAAAAGAAATGATTAAGAGAGCTAATATTAATTAATATAAATTAATATATCAAATATACAATTTATACATTAAATTATTAAATCAACACTTAATTTAATAATCCGGCTATATCACATATAACCGACTAATATCATTTATATCAATTTATCGAATCAACACTTGATTCGATAACCCGGCTATATCACATATAACCGACCGATATCACATATCGCGAGAATAGAATACGGTATCACATACACGTATTAATATCGGTCCCGCGCATATAATATATGTGCTCCTACTTCATTTCGCATGAGCTGGGAAACATCTGTGTAGGACTCTAAAAACTCGCCAATACGCCGGCAGTAGGTGATGATCATATCAGTCACCCACAAGCCATCAGCAGTACTAGCTGGACGTAACGGCTACCCGGGTATTGAGCGACCAGAAGATCAACAAGCAAGCTTGTCTAAACTCCCACAAAGCCTGTCAGTAACACTACCGTACAGTCCGGTCTCTTCATCTGATGTGTTACATATCTAGTCTAGGGGTGGTAAACGTCAGACCCCGGAAACTTGATAAGTCATGCCGATGTGAGGCTCATAACGGGTCGAGAAACCACTAACCAGTAAATCTCCATATCATCCCTGGCCAGGGACTTCCTGTTATGGCCAATCGAGCACAACGCAACATCAACCCCCAATACCGGAAGAGACGAATCCCCTCCTATCGCTCATTGCCTCCATGTGACTCAGGACTGTACCCAAAAACCACCGTTTTGCACGTTCTCTTGAACGTGGTAAGGTGGAAATCAAAACACAGTGCGAATCACATAAGACTCTATGACGATTTTGGGTCTACAGACTAACCTATACCTGTATCACTAGAGAACTGCTATCTGATGCTAGGTATAATACTATCTAAGAGTACTCGGCGAGTCGTGTTCAGTGTATCCAGTTTCCACTGAGCACCCGTATACCATCTTTGATGTCAAACACCAATGGATGTGGGATCATCTATCGCCCATCATATGGGTCAAGAAGTATATACGCTAGTATACTCTGGAATGTCGATGCTCCGTCTCGATACACCCACGACTAGGAATAATTAAAGGATGAACTTATGGACTACCCTGGCCCCACTAGTATGATCTCCATCATAGCCCTGGTAGTCAAGTACGCATCCTAAGGGATTTATCAACATGTGAGAGCAAGACAGTATCACAATACAAGTCTACATGTTAAGACAAAGAGCAACCAGATAGCATACTATCATGTCGACCAAGAAATTCCTCTCTATATATGTCCATGTCCAAGCATCCACTATAATATACATCATATGTACAATAATGGCTTCTAAGGCATACATATAACTAAAATTCTCCCACTTGCACTAAGGCCAATTGTTGTAGTATCTCATACCCAACATCCCGAAAAGTCTCTCAAATTGTATCTGGGGTATGGCCTTCATGAGTGGATCCGCCATGTTATTCTTCGTGTCAACTCTCCTAACCTCGATCTCCCGGCGACCAACTATCTCCCAGATCAGGTGATACCGCCTCAGAATATGCCTGGATCGCTGATGGGACCTGGGTTCCTTGGCCAAAGCCATAGTTCCATTGTTATCATAATACAAAGGTATTGGATGCCCGATGGATGGAACCACACCAAGTTCGTTTATGAACTTCTTCATCCAGACAGCCTCTTTGGCAGTATCGTTGGCAGCGATGTATTCAACCTCCATCGTCGAGTCTGCTACGGTTTCTTGCTTGGAACTCTTCCAACAAACTCCCCCTCCATTGAGGGTGAAGAAAAATCCCAAGACCGACTTAGAGTCGTCCTTATCACTCTGGAAGCTCGAGTCGGTAAAGGACTCCACTTGGAGTTCATCGTTTCAACACACCAAGAACATTTCTTTAGTCCTTCTCAAGTACTTAAGAATGTTCTTCACAGCTGTCCAGTTATTCTTCCCAGGATCTTATTGATACCTACGCACTACACTTAGTGAGTATGCTACAATGGGTCTGGTATATAACATCGCGTACACAATAGAGCCTACTGCCGAAGCATAAGGTATCCCTTGCATGCGAGCTCTCTCCAAATCAGTCTTGGAAGTCATCTCTTTGGAGAGTGTGATTCCTGAGATTGTGGGTAAATTCCCACGCTTGGAATCCTCTATACTAAACCTCTTTAGTATAGTGTCAATGTACCTGGATTGAGACAATCCCAGTATCCGTTTAGATCTATCTCTATAGATCTTAATCCCCAAGATGTAGGAGGCATCTCTTAGATCCTTCATGGAGAATCTTTGTGATAAGAAGAGCTTGACCGAGTGCAGCATAGGAATATCATTTCCTATCAAGAGTATGTCATCCATGTACAATACGAAAAAGACGACCTTACTCTCTGCCACCTTCTTGTATATACAAGGTTCATCTACGTTTTTGATGAAGTCAAACTCTTTGACTATCATATCAAAATAGATGTTCCAACTCTGCGATGCCTTCTTCAACCCATAGATTGATTTAAGCAGCTTGCACACCTTTCCGCTGCTCCCACTGTCCATGAAGCCCTCTGGCAGAGTCATGTACACACTCTCTTCTAAATCACCATTTAGAAAGGCGGTCTTAACATCCATCTGCCAGATTTCATAGTCATGGTATGCAGCGATAGCAAGTAGGATCCAGATGGACTTAAGCATAGCCACTAGAGAAAATGTTTCATCATAATCTACACCTGGTCATTGACGAAAACCTTTTGCAACAAGTTTAGCTTTAAAAGTCTCAACTTTTCCATCTACACCAAGTTTCTTCTTAAAGATCCATTTGCTCCCAATGGGTTTTACCCCTTCGGGAGCAACTTCCAAAGTCCATACTTTGTTGGTGTACATGGATTCCATCCCAGATCGCATTGCATTCAGCCATCTCACAGAGTCCCCACTCATGACGGCCTGCTCGAAACTAGTTGGGTTATCATCTTCCATGATGTAATCCTTTCTCCCACCATCAATGAGAAAACCATAGTATCTCTCAGGTGGATGAGGAAACCCTACTAGATCGGCGGAGAGCCTGCGGTTCGTCGGGGACTATTGAATTCTCCGGTTCCACCAAATTTTCTGTTGTAGTTTATGCGGTTGGAACTTCTTCCAGCTCTACCTCTTTGCCTCTAATTTCTTTTACAAGAAATTCCTTTTCTAAAAAGGTGGCATATTGAGAAACAAACACCTTTTGTTCCTCACCGTGGTAGAAGATATATCCAGAGGAATCCTTTAGATATCCCACAAACTTACACAAAACAAATCTTGGCTCGAGTTTGTCCGGATTTTGCTTTTTAACATAGGCCAGACAACCCCATATCTTAACCCGTTTAAGAGATGGTATCTTCCCATTCCATATCTCATATGGAGTGGTAGGCACTGATTTGGTTAGAACTCTATTCAAAAGGTATGCGGCCGTTTCAAGCGCATAACCCCAAAAGGAAATAGGAAACTCAGTAGTACTCGTCATAGAGCGCGCTATATCTAACAGGGTGTGATTCCTCCGCTCCGAGACACCGTTGTACTGTGGTGTATACGGAGGAGTAAGCTGAGAGAGAATCCCATTCTCTTTTAAATAGTCACAAAATTCCATGCTCAAGTATTCTCCTCCCCGATCGGATCATAGAATTTTAATACTTTTACCTGTCTGGTTCTCGACTTCATGCTTATATTCTTAGAATTTCTCAAAAGCTTCAGACTTATGTTTCAACAGGAATACATGTCCGTAGTTTGAGAGATCGTCAGTGAATGTAATGAAGTACGAGGAACCATTCCTGGTATGTATAGACATGAGACCACATACATCACTATGTATCAGTCCCAAGAGTTTCGTAACTCTTTCTCCGTGTCTAGTAAACGGAGTTTTGGTCATCTTGCCTTTGAGATATGACTGGAAAGTTTCATAAGATGAAAATTCGAACGGATTCAAATATCCATCCTTATGTAACTTAGCTAGTCGTGTCGCATTGATATGACCTAGTCTACAATGCCACAAGAAAGATTCGTTCATTTTTGAACTCTTCTTCTTGTGTGTGCTCTGTACGTTAAGAACTGTGGTTTGATTTAGAATATATATGCCATTACTTAACGAGCCTGATCAAATAAACTTTTGATTCAGAAAATTTTTCATAACATTATCCTGCAATACAAAATTATATCCTTCTTTACTTAATAAAGAAACTGATATAATATTGCATATCAGATTCGGTATGTAATAGCATTCGTTCAGAATCAATGTATTACCATTTAGTAATACAAGGTGATATTCGCTAACTACTTTGACTGCAACATTTGCACCATTCCCTACTCTTACAGAATGATCACTTATTCCCAGTTCTCTACCTTTCTTTAGCCTATGTAACATATTACATATGTGGGATCCCGATCCGGTATCTAATACCCAGGACGTAGAGTGTACTGAGAAACAGTTCTCGGTAACTAACATACCCGAAAAAGATACATCAATATGCTCATTCCTCATTTGGATGGCGTTGGAATCCGAATATTCCCTATTTCCTGCTTGGAATTATAACAATTATAAGATAGAGCGGAACCAACGTTCCCCAGCTCAGTATAACAAGCAGGTTCGGTCAATACATCCATATTATTATCTTGATTAAGGCCTAACATGGTCGCTACCTAGAGAGAGAGTGAAGAAAACACTTAGCGTATGCTCATGCAAGATTGGATTGGTTATTATCTAATCAGGATGGCTCCCACTGTTTTTATCAAATCTTCCTTCAAACCCTAAAAGGTAAGACTAGCCGGGATTAATTACACACTATAAGTTCGCCAATCTTTCAGACAGGCTAATGTCGATACTTTGAGGGAGCTTCCCCGTGCTTTCGCACGGACCTAATTAAAATAAAACTCGTTTTCCCTGGGGCGTAACCCCGTTAACACCTTTCTAGACACCTACTTGAACAGATAATTGTAATGTGTAAAACTCTCCCAGGAGTAACTCTTACTCGCAATGGGTATCGGGATCCAACTATCTCATAAAAGGTATGCAATCTCATTGCAAATTTGAACACTTGAAATTCCCGATAATGGTTTTTACCCCTAGTGACAACAAATCATAAGCACAAATCATGTTCTACCCGTCATTTCGTGATTAATTAGACCCACTTATATGACCCTTAACTATGGTCAACAAAGTCATACAAATATCCTAGTTAATCTCATCATATGCTTTATAGGATGACATCACTTAGCTATCGTACACTACGCCTTAACTATGGTCAACAAACGTAGCATGAATACTAAGTACTCTACTTCCTAAAATGACCGAGGATTGCAGATGGTTTTATACAAACCATTAACACTTTGAACTTGATATAGTTGTAGAATCGAGTGATTTGAAAAAGGAGTGGTTTAAGCTCCGCTTTTAAAATCGAGTTTTTCAAAATAAACCGAGTGGGTGTAGCATCTGCTAGCTTTTGCTAAAAAGGTCATTCCCGGTGAATGGATCTCGACTCTTTCCTCATCGAATGAGGTGCTGGATATTCATCAAGGAATACCGCTATACAAAACAAGAACTAGAGCTACCTTTTTGAGAATTTGATTCTACAATATCTTTAGGTTTCTTTTCTTTTCATTAATATCATTAATGAAGTCCGATCATTTATGCTTCCTAAGCTTCACAAAAGAAACGAAAATATAACGTATGCTTATGCCATCCGCATTCGCCACAGTGTCCCGTTATGCACCGTTAGGTTACTTAACTAACGGCATAGCAGGGCGGGACTAGCGCGGGTGCAAAACATAAGCAACGTTTATTATATATCATATATATAATAACAACATTCGTCTCATCATATAAAATGATCACATCATAGAATATTAGCAGCAGAAGTCCACATATGAAATATTGGATATACTAGGAATTCCGTGTTTTAAATTAAGCCAGTAGAAAACACGGATTCCACGGTCGTGATGAATAGCCAAACCCACATCCCTAAACCCCTATAAGAGCGGCAAGCAACCCTACCAATTCTAGAGTTCGGAGACCCGGTCTCAACTCATAGAAATGGTCTCCCACTGGACTCTAGAACCCGGTTACTTGTGCTCCCCACCTTGAGTCTATCCTAATGCAGAAAAGTAAATAATATATATCAATGGTGACATCATCCTCAACCCGGAAGTGCCCTAATCAAAAAATATTGCATACACGTTTTTACATGAATAAAAATGAAAAACTCTCATCTCACATAAAACCCCCCGGCTATTCAAACACGACGATCCAATATAACATATCACAGCAACACATAACATCACATGTCATCAACGTAAGTAAATATGCGTATTCCAATTGTCGTTGACATATACCAACGAAACCGGCGATACATCACATATTACACTTACGGTCACAGAAATGAAAGTGAAAACTACAGCAATTGGAATCCGCAACCACCTTAGACATAATAAACCCAATGTATCACATACTTTGGATTTCATGCCTAACCAAATGAATTCCTTAGACATCATAAACCCGGAATATCTCATATTCCGAATTTCTTGCCTAAAAATTATAAACCCCGCATTTTAGTCTCGATATTGAAAACACTTTTCAATAACAAGTTAGGCAATTCAACAAGATTCTCAACAGGAAGATCGAATGCTCGTCGAAAACTTTAGTAGACGGCCGCACCCCCGATGCCGTCGACGAAGTGCACTTAGGCAGAACACCACGGCCGTGAACATCTGGGGGCGATGCTTTTGGCAAGGGGGTCTCCTATAGTCGCTTGGTCGGGGCTATGGGGCGTGGCTATCTAGTAAGGTTACCCGGCGAGTATCCGCGTACGCTACGTAATTGCGACGAACTTTTGATCCACATCAAAATCCCGTGGCAACCGATCAATTGAGACTAAATTGCTAGATTTATAAAATTCAAATTAGTTTTCACAAAACTAATTATTGTGGATTCCAAATATTGTATCACATTTCACAGATAGCTAGACGATATTAAACTTTTCGATCGAATCAACGAATTTCCAAAATTTCCCAAAGATCTCAACACTTGAGCGCAGTTTAAAAATTACCCAGAACATGCCACAGCACCTATGGTCCAACCGTAGAAGGGCCAACCCATGCCTCACTCATGGCGCCGCGGAACTTCCGCAAACCCTAGGGTTTGGTCGCGGTTCCGCGGTCAAAGAGTCGAGTTTGGGTGTCGTTCTTCTAGAGGGTCCATAGAAAACACCTGCATGATTTTCTGAAGATTTTAAACTTGGAAAAATCCAACTCTTGGAAAATTTCCAGCGAGGGCAAAAAATGGGTTTTTGATATTCGTTCGAACTTTTTAACGTCGTCTAAATTACCCAAAACGATGTTGAAATTACGACTACGAATCACTCCGAATTGCCTTTTTCAGAAAGATAACATCACATGCAATCTTAGTAAAAACAAACAACACCTGAAACACCAAACCCCAGAGACCAGAGCACCAAACAAAAATGAGACGAATTGGGCATGCCAAAACCGGACAGACCGGTCCACATCGGGTTTTCGCCGGGTCAAATCCGTTGAAAGATGCTCGTTTTTTCTCTAGGGTTCATACAATGCTATAAAGAGCACTCTCCAACTACTTAAAAAAATTTAGAGGCTCTGGAAAAATAGACAGAAACTAGGGTTTTGTTTCGATATTTCGGAGTTGTTTCGGTTTCGTAATTGTAAAAACATCGTCTACTTCTCTAGCTTGGCTCTGATGCCACTGTAGGGTTACCTAGCACGACTACAAAGTTTCGAGAGGCATCACCATGCCGCATTTTAAAAATTAGCGTGCTAAAAAATCCTAGACTAAGAATTTTAACTAGAGAACTAGGGTAAACAAGCATGCAAACAACTTTACATACAAAGTGAACAAGGAATACAACATTTGTAGACCGGTCCTTCACTACAAAAGCTCCGTGTAGTAGTCCCTTCGCTCCAAGTAGTGATCTCCTGGACTCGAATAAGGCTCCACAAGGTGAAATGAACAAGCTTGCTTGAAGTTTTCGAGGCCGAAGATGATATACGTCGAGGAGACACTAATTCAAGCTACCTCTTCACTAATTAGGAATTAGTGAAGCAAACAACATAAACTAAATGTCTAATCTAGTGTAGGTTGATAAAATAGGATTTTTGCTCACTTTAGATTTATTTTTCTCGCTAATTTTCTTCACCTCTTGAAAAGCTAGAGAGCTCTCTCTTGATGAAGAAGAAGATGAAGTCAATAATGGAATGAGTGAGAATATCAACCATGGGTGAGATAATATCTCATATTAACTCATGTAGAGACTTAACCATGGCTTAAGGTAATGGTTGGGTTAATAAATATCTAATATAAAATAAAACTACTGGACTAAGTCACTAGTTCTACAAGCTTCCACTAAGCTTAAACCATGTGACCAATTTCAAACTAATTTTGTTTTACTTTAAATAAATAAAACTCCACATTATCATAAGCATAGTGTGAGTATCATACACCCATGTAGCATGTAGCAACAAGCATGACACAATAATATATATCACATATATATTAAGTGTACAGTAGTGAGAAAAGAAATACTTAAGCGAGCTAATATTAGTTAATGTAAATTAATATATCAAATATACAATTTATACATTAAATTATTAAATCAACACTTGATTTAATAATCTGGCTATATCACATATAACTGACTAATATCATTTATATCAACTTATCGAATCAACACTTGATTCGATAACACGGCTATATCACATATAATCGACCGATATCACATATCGCGAGAATAGAATACGGTATCACATACACTTATTAATCTCGGTCCCGCACATATAACATATGTGCTCCTATTTCGTTTCGCATGAGCTGGGAACCTCTGTATAGGACTTTAAAGACTCGTCAATACGCCGGCAGTAGGTGATGATCATATCAGTCACCCACAAGCCATCATCGGTACTAGCTGGACGTAACGGCTACCCTGGTATTGAGCGATCAAAAGATCAACAAGCAAGCTTGTCTAAACTCCCGCAAAGCCTGTCAGTAACACTACCGTACAGTCTGAACTCTTCATCTAATATGTTGCATATCTAGTCTAGGTGTGGTAAACGTCAGAACCCAGTAACTTGATAAGTCGTGCCAATGTGAGGCTCATAATGGGTCAAGAAACTACTAATAACACTTACCAGTAAATCTCCATATCATCCCTGGCCAGGGACTTCCTGTTATGGCCAATCGAGCACAGCGCAACATCAACCCCCAATACCGGGAGAGACGAATCCACTCCTATCGCTCATTGCCTCCATGTGACTTGGGACTTGTTCATATCATAATATTGCAATTTATATTCCCCAATTCTTATTCGTTTTATAATTAAACAGGTGCTTTTGACGCATGTCTGCTACATGTTACAGATTACAGGTTCTGGGACAGAAAACAGTGAAAATGATGTAAAGACGATGAAAAAGTGGACTTTGACCAACAAATAGAAGACTCTTCATCAAGCCTACATCAAAGATAAAATTCACAAAGTACAAGGCAATGCAAGGTCCAAGATTACAAAGCGAACGGTTAAAAGTCCACCGCAATTATTCACTGGAGATCTGGAAGAAACATAGAAGCTATTTTAATAAAGAACCAAATAATAAGGAAGCCCAAAGATCCAAGGCCCAATACTTTCTTTAAAGAGACAGAGACATAAAATTTTACCAAAGCTTGAAGTCTACTTTGACTAGGTCTTCCTAAGGATATTTTGGTAAATGTAGACATGCAAATCAATTGTAACCTAGGGTTTCCTATTCTCTATAAATAGGAACTCTACTCTTTGTAATTTCTTAGGCCTCCCTTTAATGAATAAAATTTAGAAATCTTTTGGAGAGCATCGGTGTTTCTTTTCCATTCAGAAATTCAGATCTGACAAACCTGCATGGATGATTGGAGGGAGCCATCTGTAAGTAATTTAATTTCTTGCCCTAGTGTAGATTTCAATTCCTTACCCTAGGTAGATTTAATTTCATGCCCTAGGAACTTGTTTAGGGTTTAGGTTTTGAGGAAGGATTTTGAGAGATGAGATCTCTCATCCCTTTCTTACCCACCAAATATTTACAACAGGACTCCATGCATACATGCACATACCGCTCCCTACGGCACTCTATCCTTCGAGGTAGCGGTGATACCGTAGTATAAAGGCCCGGATATGATGTTTTCCATGGATATTAGGTTAAGGATCTCTAAAGGAAGGACAAGAACCTAGAGGAAGGAACACCTTCCCGAACGGATCTAATCCACTTTATTGATAATTACCATAACTCCTCATAGATCTTCATTCGGGTATTGAAAGCGGTGAGATTTAATTACATTTCCAAACTGATTGACACGAAAGAGTGTGTTTTTGTAGTTTAACCGCAATCAGAACGGTGTCGCGTATAGCTAGACCGAGGTGAGTACGGATCGTCCTCTGGGAAACGTGGAACCTTTTACTCTTACTTTAGATGTGTTGAGAAAGAGAGGAGGGATAAAGAATTTTATAGAAAGATTTCTAGATCTACGTTAAACAAGAATGTAAAATATAGATCTAGATTATTTTAAAGATGTAATTAATATAATAAGAGGGCTTGTAGGGTTCGTTAGGATTTAGTAGTTATGGATGATTAATTAAAAGTTACCTTTTTATCCATTAATAGATTTAGAACTAGAACGACGGTGATGCGTGTAGATTAGGGTTTCTGGAGGGAAAAGAAATCCCACTCTTAACCCTTATCTCGACACGGAACTCCGTTCATATCTAGCCTTTACCAAAACAATCATTAATCTAATCGCTAATCGCGGTCGGAACTAGCAAAGAATTGTTAGCGCGCCCGATTAGGATGTTAATGATTCTTTTGATAAAGTTCCTAAACTTTATAGGACTTAAAAAGGGTTTAATTATTTTCATCGTCCATTAGCCTACCCTAAACCCACCGTTGCCGGTCCCAAGTCCGGATGAGAAAGGGTGAGGGTTGTGGTAGGCTTGTGACAGCCAACGTAAAACTTTGTCACATTCTATGACATGAACCATAATAAGAATATCGTTGGGGCGTCCCCTACTCAGCGACGCGCTACATCGGATCCCGGGTGTAGTGTTAAATATGCAAGGGCTTGGTCGTCGTCCAGATGCGGCGCGCTACATCGGACCCCGGGTGTAGTGACAAATAAGCAAGGGTCGTCGTCTACAGACGGCGCGCTACATCGGACCCCGCGTGTAGTGAAAAATAAGCAAGGGTCGTCGTCCAGAGACGGCGCGCTACATCGGACCCCGGGTGTAGTGACAAATAAGCAAGGGTTTCATAGGATCCGTCTAGCTTCCTGGAACATAGGTTCCCTTACGGGTAGACTAATAGAATTAGTGGAGGTGATGATTAGGAGGAGAGTTGGTATTATGTGTTTGCAAGAAACTAAGTGGGTAGGTGAAAAGAGTAGATTCATAGAGCCTTGGGGTTATAAGCTTTGGTATACGAGTAGAGATAAAAATCGTAATGGGGTAGGTATAATCATAGACGGTTGCTTGAGGATGTAGTTGAGATTAGGAGAAAAGGTGATAGAATTTTACTGGTTAAGCTTATTCTAGGTGGAGAGATCTTTAATGTTATTAGTGCTTATGCACCACAGATAGGTCTTGATGACGCTAGTAAGCGTCTATTCTGGGAGGATTTAGACGAGGTGGTGCAAAGTATACCTAGTGGAGAGAAGTTATTTATTGGTGGTGATCTTAATGGACATGTAGGTACTAGTCGTAGTGGGTTTGATACTATCCATGGAGGTTTTGGTTTCGGACAAAGGAATGAAGTAGGTGACTCGATTCTAGATTTTGCTTTATCTTATGACTTGATCTTAGCAAACACCTGGTTTAGGAAAAGAGAGTCCCACCTTATCACTTTTAGGAGCGGATCAAATGCTAGTCAAATAGACTTTTTTCTGACGAGAAGAATAGATAGAGGTTGTTGTATCGACTGTAAGGTAGTGCCAAGTGAGAGTGTAACTACTCAACATAGACTTTTAGTTCTAGATTTTCGATTTAGAAGAGAACCTAGGAAGATTAGACGTAAGGTAGAGCCTAAAATTAAATGGTGGCGATTGAAAGAAGGTAATCAAAAGGCTTTTATAGATCGTGTAGTACAAGAAGCGGATTGGCAGTCGGAAGATGATCCAGACAAAACATGGAACAAAATGGCTAGTTGTATCAAAAAAGTAGCTAGAGATCTACTTGGTGAGTCGAGAGGTGGTGCTCCACCATCTAAGGGCATACCATGGTGGAATGAAGATGTAAAGGCTGCTATTCAAATTAAAAGAGATTCTTATAAAGATTTGAAGAAAAGTAGAGATGTGGAGAGATTTGAGAAGTATAAAATGGCTAAAAAGGAAGTTAAGAAAGCTGTTCGGGAAGCTAAATCTAAGGTCTATAAGGAGGTGTACGAGAAATTAGACACTAAAGAGGCTGCAAATGATATATACCGGATTGCTCGAATGCGGGAAAGGAAGGCTAGAGACTTATGTGCGGTGAAGTGTGTCAAAAATGAAAATCAGAAGGTTTTAGTTCGAGATGAGGATATCAAGGAAAGATGGAGAGATTATTTTGATAAATTGTTCAATGAGAGCTTTACTAAGAATTTGAATGGACTTGTCATTCAATCTCAAGATATAAATCGTGATTTCATGCGTAAAATAAGACTTACTGAGGTTAAAGAAGCTTTGAACAGAATGGGTTTAAGAAAAGAGGTTGGTCCTGACGGGATTCCTATCGAGATTTGGAGATACTTAGGAGAAATAGGCATTAAATGGCTGACAGATCTGTTTAATAAGATTTGGCAGACAAAAAAGATGCCAAATGAATGGAGGAAAAGTATCCTTGTACCTATCTACAAGAATAAGGGTGACATTCAAAGTTGCTCAAACTACCGTGGAATAAAACTAATGTGTCACACCATGAAACTTTGGGAGAGAGTGATTGAACACAGGCTAAGGAAGGATATTAAGATAACAGAGAACCAATTTGGGTTCATGCCTGGACGATCGACGACAGAGGCGATTCATTTGCTTCGTCAACTTGTCGAGCGCTTTCGAGAGAGGAGAAGAGATTTGCATATGATATTTATTGATTTAGAAAAAGCGTACGACAAGGTACCTAGAGGGGTATTATGGGGGACAATGATGAAAAAGGGGGTCCCCGTCAAGTATATTGACATAATCAAGGATATGTACGACGGAGTAGTGGCAAATGTCAGAACTTGCGGTGGCTTAACAAGTGATTTTCCGATTACTATTGGTTTACATCAAGGATCTGCATTAAGTCCTTTCCTGTTTACCATCGTGATGGATGAGCTTACTAGAACTATCCAAGATGAGGTCCCTTGGTGTATGCTATTCGCTGATGATATTGTTCTAGTAAATGAGACGAAAGCAGGGGTTAATGCCAAATTGGAATTATGGAGACAAACATTAGAATCTCGGGGATTCAGATTGAGCAGGTCCAAGACAGCATATATACACTGCAAATTTAGTAGCCAGAGAAGTCAAAACCATATTGGTATAACATTGGAAGGGCAAGAGATATCACCGAGCGACCAGTTTAGATATCTAGGTTCCATCATCCAAAGGAATGGGGAGATCGATAGTGATGTTAATCAAAGGATCCAAGCTGGTTGGTTGAAATGGAGGAGTGCAACAGGGATTTTGTGTGATCGTAACTTTCCGTTAAAATTGAAAGGGAAGTTTTATCGGAGCGCTATTCGGCCTGCCTTATTATATGGTACAGAATGCTGGGCTCCTAAGAAGTATCATACACAGAAGATGCACGTAGCGGAGATGCGCATGCTTCGTTGGATGTGCGGTAACACTAGAAAAGACAAGGTGCGAAATGAGGATATTCGTGCAAAAGTTGGTGTAGCACCCGTGGAGGAGAAGATGCGGGAAAACCGGCTTAGATGGTTTGGTCATGTGCGACGCAGACCTATGGAAGCACCGGTTCGACGAATAGATACTCTCGATATGGGTAATGGCAAAAGGGCAAAAGAAAGACCGAAGAAAACATGGATGGAGGTGATACGAAACGATATGGTTGCCAAAGGACTCAATGAAAGTATATTGTTCGATAGAAGTGAGTGGAGACAGAGGATTCATGTGCTGGACCCGGCGTGATTCTCATGTTGGTTCATGTAGCCTACCCCATATGCTTGGGATAAAAGGCTCAGTTGTTGTTGATTAGCCTACCCTAATCCTACGAACCCTAATAAGCGAAGAATTACTCGCGCATGTTGGGAGAAGAAGATGAAAAGAAAGAGAGGGAAAACATAATGTAAAAAAACAATTAAATAAAATAACTACCTTTATTAATCGACTTGAACAAACTACACTTTAATCCGTAGAAAATGATTACAAAACTTGATTTGCTTCTCGATCTTTCCTAAGGAGGTAGTCGAACAGTCGATGATCGGCCTGGATGCGTGAGCGTCGGGAGCTTCGTGATCTCTTCGGCTTGATAACTTTTCCAAGAGGCTCTCGGTGCTCTTTTATAATGCAAAGCCAGACTCTTCTTGTTGAAAACTTGGTAAAATTTATCATAGATTTATGCCAAAAAATCTCATTCTCTAACTCCCTGGAATTGCGGCGGATCCGCGGCCCAAGGGGGCTAAGGCCGCGGATCCGCGGCCAACGGATGAGATCTCTTGATCAAAATTCTTGTGCTTGCATCTTGTGACATGTGGCAATCCTAGGCACCTTCATAATTCAGAAATCTTCTCTCGGTTGCTTCCAGACTTGGTCTCCAAGTTTTGCTTCTTAATTTGGCAAGATTTCTTCAACAACTTGATTTGTTTGATAAATTCTACATAACAACTTAGAAAATTCTGCACAATAATCTCAAATAATATTTTGTAGACTTAGTTCTACTAGGATTTGGTCAATAGATTTATTTGTATACATTTTTCTACCAAATGCTAATTAAAATATATTAACACATGGAAAATAGTGTTTTCACACATAAACCCTCATATATAAAATATATTATAATAAAGTCCTTTTTTAATATGAAAATGGTAGGAAAAATGTAATACAAATGTGCAGTTTTATCAACTGAACAAATACCCCCAAACTTATCTTTGATCGTCCCGAGCAAACTAGTTTATTTAAGAGGAGAAAAAGAAAGGAGAAAACTAAGCACACTTTCGTAGGCAGACACGATTGCACTGAGCACGTGCAACAAGCCGTTAAACCTCTAGGTGTCCTTAGTAGGAGGAGTGTTGTTTCCTGAGGGTTTTCAGCGGATTACACCCACAAAATCCTATAACAAAAGTGAGATGGTGAAATTTACATATAAAGATAAGAACCATAAAAGAAAGGCCTTGAAAAGAAGAGTTTCCAACTATACTAGCTTTTCAGTTGTCATGAGCCCTATCTTAATAGTCATGAAAAAATGTTAGAAATCACATCATCCCTCAATAAAATATCGTCTTTATTCTTCATTCCTACCTTTCATCCAAACATTGATCATATAACCCTACGTGTGTGAAATGGACATCCCTACACTCGGAGAATTCAATTCAAGCTATCATACTCTTGTCCATCTACCTTAGTACTTTTTAATTTGATGAATATTAAGATTCGCTCACACCTTTTCATGCGACCGTTAATACTTCTTGAGATACTAACCGACCGATTACTCATGTGCTTGCTAATTAGGTGATAATATTTTCCTCGTCTTGCACTACCTAAGGCTTAGCAATGACTCCCAGACCAGTTGGCCTTAGGGCACTAGGTGAAGAGGCACCCTCGCTATATTTTTTTTTATTGCTGCCTTGGCGATACAAAACCAGTGTTCATTTTTTTTCTTTTCACCATTTTTATATTTTCTTCATTTTTTTCACTTCCTTCATACTTTGGCTTTTAGACAAGAGCATTTCAAAGTATCCTCTACGATCCCGAGTTTCAAGACGTGTGTATGTGCATATAGTAGGGTATCAACATTCAAATGTTTGGCTTCCAGAATAGAAACTATTTTTCAGACTTATTTTTATCCTCAGATTAGTGACTTCCTTCATCTTACTAACCCTTGGGACAACAGCTCATAACTATTTATTACTAGTTCGTTTAAGAAAACTTCTAATTTTCTTAGTTTTCTTAAATTATTCCAATCTTTTGGATGTAATGTTTCACTTCCTATTCTTTTGTTAAAATTTTTTTTTTTTTTTGAAAATGTTGTGCTTATGCAAAATATGATGCAAATTGATGTGTAAATAAGCACAAACCTCCTCCAAACCTGTTTACAGCAGTGTCCTCACTGATGTCATCCGTTAAGCTCAAAAAACCTGTAGACTTAGGAGGAAATTATTAATAGGGGCAAGAATATATGAAAGTGAAAATCCTCCCCCAAACTTATTTTAGGCTCACAAATTTGTAAAAATCATTTTCTTTTCAAGAGCCAAAATATACCACCCCCCAAACTTTAAACAATTTTAATCTTTTAAAATCACATGAGGGGGTCAAGGTTATTGGTCAATGCCAAGCTTTGCAAAGACCGAAGGTCAACACCAACCATTCAAAAATTTTATCGATGAAGCACCAAGGTTGGTGGAAGAACATGTCACCTTTTGACGTGAAGAAGTGGGGAGGTGACAAGAGGTGTATTGGAAAAGGATTGCGTCTCAATTTGGAGAGACGACACAGTGATAGTGATGATGGATTACTCGAATTATCATGATTGTCCAAAAGAGGGGGTGGAGGTCCAATTTCTTCATCTTGGAATTGATTCATCTCAACACCCGTGTCTTGTAAAAATGCGAGTTCATCAGCGAAAATTTCCTCAAAGGTTTCATCGATACCCCGAAAAATAATGTCATCAGAAAAAATGGGGTGATCGTCAGACTCAATATAAGGTTCCTCATTAGATGTTGACCCGGACAACTCGGTGGAAGAGTAAATGGTTGGGTCAAACAACAACATATGAAAAGAGTCTGTATCATGAGGTTGATCAAATTCGCTGCTGTCGACATCCATTAATTCGACAGAACACACATGAGCATAGGGTTCGAAGGGTTCACTTTCCAACTTGTAAATGTTAAGCTCAATTGACTTCTTTCCAAAGGATAGGGTTATAGAGCCGTTTCTACAATTAATTACTGCGTTGGAAGTGGCCAAAAAGGGTCGACCGAGTATCACAGGGATTTGATTGCGTGGATTCGCTACAGGTTGTGTATCTATAACGATAAAGTCTACAGGGAATATGAATTCCCCGACTTTGATTAACACATCCTCTAGCTCACCCCTTGGTTGGGTGATAGATCGATCGGCCATCTGAAGAGTGCAATGTGCAGGTTTTAACTCTCCGATCCCTAATTGCTCATACACAGAATACGGAAGCAAGTTAACACTAGCACCAAGATCGAGTAGAGCACGATTAATATTTTTACCCCCAATGGAAATAGAAACTGTAGGACTTCCGGGGTCCTTTCGTTTCTTGGGTAGTTGTTGTGTAAAAGCAGTGCTCACATTACTCGCAAGGAAAACTTTTTTAGGTACTTGAACTTTTCGCTTCCTAGTGCAAAGTCCTTTAAGATTTTTGCATATGACGAAACTTGTTGAATAGCATCTAGGAGAGGAATGTTTATATTAACTTGCTTAAAAATTTCCACAATCTTCTCCATTTGTGGACTTGGTCTGTTGCCCCTTAACCTGTTTGGATAAGGTGCTTTGTCAATAATGGTTTGGTCCAACATTGGAGAGGATTGTGGGGATGGATTCGATCCCAAAATTGGAGTGGGAATCGACTTAGATAGATTTGGCGAAATGGGCGAGGGGTTCGAGCCTTGGGGAAAACGGAGAATAGGCTCGGTTGAAGGTGGGAGACTAGACGAATTAGGGGAAGAAGAAGAAGAAGTTGGGGTATCAAATGTGTCACTAACATCAAACTGCTCACCCACTCGGTTATTCAGCTCTCTCCCCGATTTCAACGTAGTAACGGCATTCACATTATGATTTTGTGAGTGGCCAGGATTAGGTATGGGTTGAGATGGGAGTTTCCCTTTCTCTCTCCCACTCATTGCGGCGTTTAACTGTGCGATTTGGTTTTCTATTGATTTAATACTCTCACCATGGGAGGTGGAGTTTTTCGTTAGGGTATCAATAGAAGACCTCATTTCAGCCGAAATTTGCATGGATTGTTTCATGAACATATCCAAAGTTTGTGCAAGAGAGTTGTCAGTACCGGCCACTTGTGGTGCAGAAATGTTGGCCGGATTTTGGAAATTCTGTGACTGAAAGGGGGGCTGATTCTGTGGTTGTGGTTGCTGTGGAGGAGGTCTTTGATAATTGCTTTGTTGGTTTTGGTTCCAAGCAAAATTAGGATGATTCCTTCATCCTTGATTGTATGTGGAAGAATAAGGGTCGTTTCTAGGTCGCTGCTGAAAAGCAGCATTAGTTTGAAACGATGCATTCATAGGACATTCTTCCGTTAAGTGTGAAGGATCTGAACAGTAACCACAGACAGTCTTAGGAAGCGTGACCTGATTTAGGGAGAATGATGAAAATTTGTTCTCAATGGCGTCGAGTTTCTTCTGTATCGCTGTCATTTCGGCCTTCACTGCGATAGAAACATCGAGCTGGTGAATACCTCCCTTAGTTGAAGGTGGTCTTACGCTTTCCCACTGCAACGTGTGTTCAGCAAGATCTTCCAGATATTTCCATGCTTCACCGTCATCTTTAGACATGAAATTGCATTGACACATTGTTTCAAGCATCTGCTTTGTCACTGGATTAATGCCCTCATATATAATCCGACATAAATCCCATCTTTGTATTCCGTGATGAGGGCATTGGACAAGCAGATCTTTGAAACGTTCAAAGCACTTCCAAAATGGTTCATTGGGAAGCTGGGTGAACTGGTTGATCTCGCTCCTAATATGTGCAGTCTTATGGTTTGGGTAAAACTTCTTAAGAAATGCTATGACAAATTCATCCCAATTAGTGATGGAGTGTGCGGCAGTATTGTAAAGCCATTTTTCTGCCAAGTCGCACAGTGTGAATGGGAGAAGACGTAAGCGCATAGCATCTAAAGTCAATTGTGAAGTACCCATCATTGCGCATACGTTTTCGAATTTGGTGATGAAAACGTACGCGTCTTCCGACTCAAGCCCGTGAAATTTGGGCAGCAGATTGATGTAGTGGGGTTTGATTTCGAAATTATCCCCGTTAGGTGGTGGAAGAGATAGACAAGTAGGAAGGGGACCATGAATAGGATAGCATCTCTCTTGGAGAGAGATGCGCGGTGGATTCTGCTCACCTGCGGGCGGTGGCAGCGTGGTGTTATAATTAGATGGAGTGCCGTCCATCACGGTCGATGTGGTGTGTGGTGGGGGAAAAGAAGATGAAGAAGTACCGACTTCGGCGTCGATAGCAGGAACGCGGACAAGACGGGCACTAGGATCCCGTGTCCAGCCGAGCATGCACTAAGCGGGTTTAGTGCAAGTGGCAGCGTGTGTATGATTTTAAAATTGGCTTGTTTTGAAAAAGTGGGACTCAAGACAAATCTCCCTAATATGCACAAGCAACCCTAGAACTAAGGTCACCTAGGTCCAGTCTTTAGACCGCTCCTAGACTTCCAAAGGACAAGTCGCAGGATCAATCCTCTACCGCCTCCGTACTACCCTTGTAGCCAGATAAGTGCCAGGTAAGTGGGAAGGAACCACGTCGTGGGCCTAATTAAAAACCACTAGCCTTTATCACACTTGCCTAGGCACTACAAAAGTAATGCGGATAAACGATAGATTACCCACGACCTTCCTCTGTCCTTAATGAGCGCGAAGGTCCTTAGAATCTGGTCTAGATATTTTTTAAATTATTGTAAGGTTGATGCAGATGCTCGGTTTGTGATTTGTGGGGCTTAGGAAGGGTGATGAAATCCCCACCTAATCTTGATTTGGTCTTTGCCACTTAAAGTCCGTATTAAAATATGCGAAACAAAACCAATCACAAAACTTTTGCAAAACGAAATTTTTTTAGCGGCGCAATTTTGCAAAGAATCCTGCAGAAAATATATTTTATTGGATTTAGAGGAGAGTGAAGGAGTTAAGAAATATACCAGAGAAGTTCGGAACCCTAGATCTCCTGTTTTCTCAAGCCCGTGACTCCAGATTCCCTCGCAAAATTCACACACAAATCGTTAAATATGCAATTTGCAGTTTTGTTTTAATAATGATATGACTCGTCTAAGAATTCAACACAAATAGTAAGAATAAAAAATTACGCACGTATCCCCGGCAACGGCGCCATTTGATTGACACGAAAGAGTGTGTTTTTGTAGTTTAACCGCAATCAGAACGGTGTCGCGTATAGCTAGACCGAAGTGAGTACGGGTCGTCCTCTGGGAAACGTGGAACCTTTTACTCTTACTTTAGATGTGTTGAGAAAGAGAGGAGGGATAAAGAATTTTATAGAAAGATTTCTAGATCTACGTTAAACAAGAATGTAAAATATAGATCTAGATTATTTTAAAGATGTAATTAATATAATAAGAGGGCTTGTAGGGTTCGTTAGGATTTAGTAGTTATGGATGATTAATTAAAAGTTACCTTTTTATCCATTAATAGATTTAGAACTAGAACGACGGTGATGCGTGTAGATTAGGGTTTCTGGAAGGAAAAGGAATCCCACTCGTAACCCTTATCTCGACACGGAACTCCGTTCATATCTAGCCTTTACCAAAACAATCATTAATCTAATCGCTAATCGCGGTCGGAACTAGCAAAGAATTGTTAGCGCGCCCGATTAGGATGTTAATGATTCTTTTGATAAAGTTCCTAAACTTTATAGGACTTAAAAAGGGTTTAATTATTTTCATCGTCCATTAGCCTACCCTAATCCTACGAACCCTAACGAGCGGAGAATTACTCGCGCATGTTGGAAGAAGAAGATGAAAAGAAAGAGAGGGAAAACATAATGTAAAAAAACAATTAAATAAAATAACTACCTTTATTAATCGACTTGAACAAACTACACTTTAATCCGTAGAAAATGATTACAAAACTTGATTTGCTTCTCGATCTTTCCTAAGGAGGTAGTCGAATAGTCGATGATCAGCCTGGATGCGTGAGCGTCGGGAGCTTCGTGATCTCTTCGGCTTGATAACTTTTCCAAGAGGCTCTCGGTGCTCTTTTATAGTGCAAAGCCAGACTCTTCTTGTTGAAAACTTGGTAAAATTTATCATAGATTTATGCCAAAAAATCTCATTCTCTAACTCCCTGGAATTGCGGCGGATCCGCGGCCCAAGGAGGCTAAGGCCGCGGATCCGCGGCCAACGGATGAGATCTCTTGATCAAAATTCTTGTGCTTGCATCTTGTGACATGTGGCAATCCTAGACACCTTCATAATTCAGAAATCTTCTCTCGGTTGCTTTCAGACTTGGTCTCCAAGTTTTGCTTCTTAATTTGGCAAGATTTCTTCAACAACTTGATTTGTTTAATAAATTCTACATAACAACTTGGAAAATTCTGCACAATAATCTCAAATAATATTTAGTAGACTTAGTTCTACTAGAATTTGGTCAATAGATTTATTTGTATACATTTTTCTACCAAATGCTAATTAAAATATATTAACACATGGAAAATAGTGTTTTCACACATAAACTCTCATATATAAAATATATTATAATAAAGTCCTTTTTTAATATGAAAATGGTAGGAAAAATGTAATACAAATATGCAGTTTTATCAACTGAACACAAACCATCCCTAAACCTAGCCCTAGCAAGAGTAGATCTTGATAATTGCCCTAGGTTAATTAGGTTTTTAGATTTAATAATTAATCCGAACACCCTTCGGAATTAACTCGTAAGAACGAATCGGAAATTCACAACATCCCTGTGGACCGACCCGTACTCACCGGCTAGCTGCAAAACGACGCCGTTCTTGATTGCGGTTACAAATATTTTTGATCTATCTTTTAGAAAGCGCAAGCACGCTAAATCTCATCAATCAAATGGCGCCATTACCGGGAATGGCGTAGAATTTTCTTTTCGCGATTTCGGGTTAATCAAAATTAAAAAAAATCTGAAAAATCACAAAAAATATAAAAATATATCATCTGTTATTTTTGGAAGGGATACTTTGTTGTTTGAATTTTGCAGGATATACGAAAATCGGATCTGGAAATCTACAGAGATCAAAATAGGAAAAAACAGATCGGAACAACAGAAGATCACAACAACCAAGAAACAGAAGAAATTTGGAGGACCGAGTCTACAAGTTAACTGCGGTGATCTGGTCCACCAAAAAAAAAGCCGAACCGACCAAAGCGCGGCGGAACCGCCGCGCCAGCCCCCTTTTGGCCGCAGAACCGCCGCGGTCTGGTCGAATCAGGGCTTTAAAAAAAAGGGGCAGAAGTGCGATAGAAGAAAAAAAACTGTTCCACCACTGCAAATTTCTGTGAGTTTTCTCTCTCTCCTCCTCTGCAAATCTTGATATATCTTCTGTAAATTTACCTGCAGGATTTCTTTGCGCTCAAAAATATATTCCCTTCCATATAACAGTCTTGTGCAGGATTTTTGGGCCCCGCTTGAACTAAATTGATTGCAAGTAATATTTTGCTGTTACATATCTTTTCTATAAAATATTTTGCTGTTGCATATCTTTTCTCTAAAATCTTTTTGCAACAAAATTTTTCCAAATAAAGAGAAAGAAAAAAATCAATGAAAAATGAAAATAAAAAGTACAAATATTTTATAGAAACTTGCAAAATTTTTTAGCTGCAAATAAATCCTTGCACCACCCAACCTTCCTTCTTTTCCCCTTTTCTTCCAACATGGGTACCCCACATAATAAATCATTAGCCGAACTTTGGTATCCCGAACCTAATTTTGCGTCATATGTCAATTTGTTCGGTCAATTTAAAAACGATCCCTCCATACCTAAAAAATCTTTGAAAGATCACATAGAAGCGTCTAGGAGAAACAGTTCGACTTTTCAACCCACTTTGTGTCAACCAAGTCAACCTTTACCACCTTCGTATGTTGACACCACTTTTTCAAGTCCTTCTGTCACTCCTAAGCCGATGTCCATTGCTGAGCATATTGCTCAATCTCGCAGCCGATCTTTCACCCCTCTCCACTCATCTAGTTCTAGGGATCCGCACGACTATTCACCTTTTTATCCACATGTTGATCCTATCCCTGTCCAACCACACACTTCCTACCAGTCCTACCCGACTTTCCCACCGTCACTAGACCATGTTCCTACACAGCCTTTTGGGAGTTTCACATATCCAAACAATTTTGAATCTTTTACCGAAACCCCCTCACCACCCAAGTCTAGTTTGGAAGAGTCGTTGGAGGCATATATTGCTGCAACAAATAAAATGATGAGGAATGTGGAAGCGTCCATGGCCGCCCTTAAGCAACCTAGTGAACCGGTAGCTAGTGTCCTGCTAGCTCCAAATTTTTCAATGTATGAGGCGGCAGTTGGACAGAGTGAGAATGAGAGAGGATTTCCAAATCAAACCTACCCTTACCCAATTGAAGCCCACAACTCCAGTTTTCCATCGAATGTCCTAAATGATTCACAAGTTCAAAATAAAAACGAGTTGTGCGATTTTGTAGTGTTTGATTTGCCAAATTGTGAGGAGCCCCTTTCGAGTGAAACCGCACCTAATTCTTTTGATCTTTATACCTCCACTCTAGAACCTAAATCGATACATATCCATGCTGATGAGCTGTCTAAAGAAATTGATTTTCACTTGATTGAGGATATAGACGCCGGGAAGATTTCGGATGATGAACCTGTCGATTTAATTGAGATTTTATGTTCAAATCATCATCCTGAGTTATTAAATGTTTCTCCCGAATCTCATATGTGTCTAGATTTTGATGATAATGGCATGGATGAGTTAAATATTGAGGATAGTATTGAGGAGAGTCTTGAGGATAATATTGAGGTTGAATCATTTTTGTTTGATGTGTCTAATTTTCCAATTCATCCTCCTGAACATTTGACTGTTATATCACCCTCCCTCCTTCCCATCGTTCCGACCCCGCTTGAAGACTTTGAGATTGAAACCTTTTCCTTTGAATCTGACACGGTTCTCACAGACGATAACACCTACGAGTGTTTCACTTTTTCAGACGATATTGATGACTCACCGCCCGAGTTTGAGTCCTTTACATTTTCAGATGAGCCATCAGACTCATTTGATTATAGTAGTTTCGAACCATTAATGGAATCTTTTAAGTTCGAAACAGTTTACTACGGTAAGAAAGATACTATCCCTAATTCACTTCCTTTCGTCTTTCCCATTGTTCCGACCGGACAAAAGACTGTTACGCTTTCATCTCCGATACCAAGTTCGGCGTACCCATGTTTTCTTGCGAATCTTGAGGGATTTGATCTCATTTCTCGACGAGTAGATAGGTTAGCGCAATCGCTTATAACATATCGGTCATCATATATTGCGCTAATTTATTCACTCAATTTACACCCTCAAGATCGTACTCCACTTCCTTCTTCTTTTCGCCATTCTTCTCCCCCACCGAGACCATATTCTACCATTCTTCTTTCCACACGGTCTCGCGTGCTTCTCAGTTTCTTGCACCAACCATACCATTTCCACGATAAGATTTTTGAATGGTTGGTGCTAACTTTTGGCTTGTGCAAGGCCAAGCTTAAGTTTGGGGGGGACCTTGTTGTATATATGTATATATTTTTTGTTTTCTTTTTCTATAAAAATAATAAAAAAATTGAAAACATTAAAAAAAATTATAAATAAATAAACAGGGGAGTATCGGCATTTTGACCCTCTTGGTTTAGTATGACAGTGAGGACACTGTCAAGTTCAAGTTTGGGGGTATGCTCGGTACGTCTTCTTCCTTCGCATTCATTTGTACATATTTTTTCTTGCATTTGCATACTTATTTGAAAACCTATAAAAATTTCAAAAATTTCAAAAATTATAAAAATTAATGTATTCAATTTTGGCTAATTGACTTGAGTTTAACAAATAGGTTAACTGGCTAGGAACAACTAGATCTTAGACTTAGTAAATTAAAAATCCTAAAAATAACATTCCTTAAAGTTTAACGGTAGAAAGTATATGCCTTTGTAGTTTATTTAGAAATAGACAAATTTTGGGTTTACTTCTTGGGCTAAGTCGAAATAAGGGAAGAGTATTGATGTTCTTATTAGAGTATAAGTTTGAAAAATAGTTCCTAACTTAAGTCTAGATTCTGAAAATGTATACCCTACAATTTGCATAATTACGCACCTTGAAACTTGGAATAGTAGAAGAGACCTTGAAATGCTCTTGTCTAAAGTCCAAAGTACAATGAAAATAAAAGAAAAATAAAAGTGAATAAAGAATAAAAAAATGGACACTGGTTTTTGTGATTACTTAAGGCTGCAAAAATAGAAAAATGTTTAGCGAGGGTGCTTCATCACCCAGTGCCTTAGACCAACTGGTTTGGGAGTCACTGCTAGAGCCTTGGGTGTTGCAAAACTAGGAAGTACGCCTTAAAGTGCTAACGCATCTTGTAATCGGTTGTTGGTACCTCAAGAAGTATTAACAGTCGCATGAAGGATGTGTAAGCAAAATTCAATTAAAAATTCACCTACTAATAAGTGCTTTGGACAATAGACGAGAGTACGATTGCTTGATTTGAATTTCCAAGTGTAGGGGTAATTTTTACACACACGTAGGGGATATGTGAATGGAGTTTAGATGAGAGAAATGAGTGAAGAATAGAACTTGTATCTTTAATAAAGTTGATAAAAATTCCTAAGTGGAGATGGAAACCCTAAAAGGAAAACTTAAGAGATGCCGAAAGCTAAGTAGGTCTACATAACATATATAATCTTAAGTTAAATAATAAGGAAATGTGAAGAATATGGGTGGATAATTTGCGAGTCAAAAGATAATAGAATTCCTTGTTAGAAAACCTAATTTGAGAACAAAAGTTAATGGGCCAAATTGATAGGATTTTGAGGGTGTAATCCGCTGAAAACCCTCAGGAGACAACACTTCTCCTACTAGGGACACCTAGAGGTTTAACGGCTTGTTGCACGTGCTCAGTGCAATCGCGTTTCCCTGCGAAAGTGCGGTTAGGTTAGGTTAGGATTTTAGTGAATAAAATAATAAGTTTGCTCGAGGACGAGCAAAAGATAAGTTTGGGGGTATTTGTTCATATCATAATATTGCAATTTATATTCCCCAATTCTTATTCGTTTTATAATTAAACAGGTGCTTTTGACGCATGTCTGCTGCATGTTACAGATTACAGGTTCTGGGACAGAAAACAGTGAAAATGATGTAAAGACGATGAAAAAGTGGACTTTGACCAACAAATAGAAGACTCTTCATCAAGCCTACATCAAAGATAAAATTCACAAAGTACAAGGCAATGCAAGGTCCAAGATTACAAAGCGAACGGTTAAAAGTCCACCGCAATTATTCACTGGAGATCTGGAAGAAACATAGAAGCTATTTTAATAAAGAACTAAATAATAAGGAAGTCTAAAGATCCAAGGCCCAATACTTTCTTTAAAGAGACAGAGACATAAAATTTTACCAAAGCTTGAAGTCTACTTTGACTAGGTCTTCCTAAGGATATTTTGGTAAATGTAAACATGCAAATCAATTGTAACCTAGGGTTTCCTATTCTCTATAAATAGGAACTCTGCTCATTGTAATTTCTTAGGCCTCCCTTTAATGAATAAAATTTAGAAATCTTTTGGAGAGCATCGGTGTTTCTTTTCCATTCAGAAATTCAGATCTGACAAACCTGCATGGATGATTGGAGGGAGCCATCTGTAAGTAATTTAATTTCTTGCCCTAGTGTAGATTTCAATTCCTTACCCTAGGTAGATTTAATTGCATGCCCTAGGAACTTGTTTAGGGTTTAGCTTTTGAGGAAGGATTTTGAGAGATGAGATCTCTCATCCCTTTCTTACCCACTAAATATTTACAACAGGACTCCATGCATACATGCACATACCGCTCCCTACGGCACTCTATCCCTCGAGGTAGCGGTGATACCGTAGTATAAAGGCCCGGGTATGATGTTTTCCATGGAGGTTAGGGTAAGGATCTCTAAAGGAAGGACAAGAACCTAGAGGAAGGAACACCTTCCCGAACGGATCTAATCCACTTTATTGATAATTACCATAACTCCTCATAGATCTTCATTCGGGTATTGAAAGCGGTGAGATTTAATTACATTTCCAAACCATCCCTAAAGCTAGCCCTAGCAAGAGTAGATCTAGATAATTGCCCTAGGTTAATTAGGTTTTTAGATTTAATAATTAATCCGAACACCCTTCGGAATTAACTCGTAAGAACGAATCGGAAATTCACAACATCCCTGTGGACCGACCCGTACTCACCGGCTAGCTGCAAAGCGACGCCGTTCTTGATTGCGGTTATAAATATTTTTGATCTATCTTTTAGAAAGCGCAAGCACGATAAATCTCATCAATCAGGACTATACCCAAAAACCGCCGTTTTGCACGTTCTCTTGAACGTGGTAAGGTGGAAATCAAAGCACAGTGCGAGTCACACAAGACTCTATGACGATCTCGGGTCTACAGACTAATCTGTACCAGTGTCACCAGAGAACTGCTATCTGAAGCTAGGTATAATACATATAGGAGTTCTCGGCGAGTCCTGTTCAGTGTACCCAGTCTCCACTGAGCACCCGTATACCATCGTTGATGTCAAACACTAATGGATGTGGGATCATCCATCGCCCATCATATAGGTCAAGAAGCGTATACGCTAGTCTACTATGGAATATCGATGCCCCGTCTCGATACACCTATGACTAGGAACAATTAAAGGATGAACTTATGGACTACCCTGTCCTCACTAGTATGATCTCCATCGTAGTCTTGGTAGTCAAGTACACATCCTAAGGGCTTTATCAACATGTGAGAGTAAGACAGTATCACAATACAGATCTACATGTTAAGACAAAGAACAACCAGATAGCATACTATCATGCCGAGCAAGAAAGTCATCTCTCTATATATGTCCAAGCATCCACTATAATATACATCATATGTACAATAATGGCCTCTAAGGCATACATATAACTAACAATCTCCCAGTTGCACTAAGGCCAGTATCTCATACCCAACATTCCGAAGAGTCTCTCAAATTGTATCTGGGGTATGGCCTTCATGAGTGGATCCGCCGTGACATCATGCACATTGAGAAGGGAGTATTCGGGCACATACTTAACTTGCTTATTTGTAAAGATGGAAAATCGAAAGACAACCTCCATGCTCGGATAGATCTTCAGGACTGGGAAATTAGAAATGATTTGCATCCTAAACTGATACCGGGTAAACCAGGCAGGTTTGTACTTTCTAATGCCGCATATCTATATCACAACCAAAGAAGAAAAGGTTCCTGCAGGTGTTATATGATTTGAAAGTTTCCACATATTTCTCAAGATCATTTAATAAGAAGATAAAGATTGTGAATGCAAGATCGATGGGCTGAAAAGTCATGATCACTATGTTATTATGGAGCACCTTCTCCCATTATTCCTCAGGAATTCCTTTCCTAAATCGGTTGGTCTAATAATTAATGAACTTTGTTGCTTCTTTAGAGAATTGTGTGCTAAAAAATCGAGATTGTGGTGGTGGAGAAGCTAGAAAATGTGATTCCGTTGATACTGTGCAAGCTTGAGCGGATTTTTCCTCCGACATTCTTTGATATCATAATACACTTAACGGTTCATCTTGCAACCGAGGCTAAACTTGCCAGACCGGTACAATATCGATGGATGTGTCCCGTTGAAATTTATAATGAATTTCTCGGTTGACGTAATCAATATATTTTTATTGTCTTATATGCTTGTATTTCTTTATTTAATATAAGTTTCTTTAGGTACCTCCTTACTCTAAAATATTATATACACGATAAAAATCGACTAGAGATTTTATTATGGAAGGTTATCTCCTAAATGAAACAACCACGTTTTGTTCCTGCTATCTGGACGAATATTGTAAGTGCACGGCGGCGCCCCGGCCGTCAATCCGACGGCCAAATGCGGAAGCGGTGATAAACTTTAATTTTGCGAACTTAGCAAACCGGCACCACCGCGCACTAAACACCCGGATCGGACCATTAAACTAGTTCTAGCTAACTACAAGATGGGTTAGAGATATACCGAGTGATCCGAGTCCTCCGGTCTTCTCGTCATCGTCCCGATCTCCTACGGAAACTCCGGTCGTCGCCACCTTGCCGGAAGGGCACCACATCGCCTTCGTCTTTTACGGGCTCCCACCTCAATACCGAGGCAACTCGGGCACGAAGTTGGCTGGCCGACGCGTCCAAGATATGCTGTAGAATGTGTAGGGTTGAGGCTATGTCTCATTTGGGGTTTTGTTGCCTTTGAAGATGATGGAGGAATCAAGATAAGAAAAATGGTGCTTGCATTTTTCTTAACATGAAAAGAGATCAAAATGCTACACTCTCAAAAATGAAGCTCTCATCTCTTCTTCTCTCAAATGTGTTCTACCATATCAAAAAGAGAATGGTGGAGGAAGGAATACCAAATGCAAGAGGGGGGTGAGTGTAGTAAAAGGTAAGAGGTGACCATATCCAAACATCATCATAACTAACTCACATCAAACTCTAATCACCTTTTAGTGATGTAAAGAGAATCAAATGATGGTTGAAAAGAAAAGATACCATCATAGTCAAAACATTTGCAAGAAACTCCCTCCACAATTGTTATTTGCAAACTTGCAAATAACCCCCTCCATCGGAAAAGTCCGGCCGGGAAAGAACAAAGGAAAACCGGCCGGAACGGAATGCAAACTGGCAACTCCAGAAAAAATGGTCCCGTAATAAATTACAGGAAATCCCCGATACTGTGCATACACACCCGCATCTGTATTCCGACCGGATACAAATGCAATGAGACAAAATCTACACTGTACTATACTAGGATCCGGCTTAAACCAAAGCCGACTAGTAATATCCGTTCGATCCTGATCCGTGCAATACCGCACGTATCCGATCGAACCTTGCCATATATCTATACGGCCACTAGTACTAACCGTCCGATCCTGATACGTGCAATACCGCATGTATCTGATCGGACCCTGCCATATCTCCATACGGCCTCTACAGCGTTTCGCCCGAAAGCTTGAGTAACTGAAAGTGTGGTGGACTCTAAAGACTCGTCAATACTATGGTTGTGGATTTAACCACTAGCACGTCAGAGGTATAAGCCAATACGTGACGGACCACCAGCTATTGACAAAAAGGGACGTCGATGAGCGAACTCATCCTGACACCCTACTGAGCCTGTCAGTGACAATATCCGTACAGTCCGGTCCGTTCGTCTATGAGCATCGCATGTCGGGCCTAGGGGGTTGGTAAAAGTCAGACCCCCAAAAACGGTACAAGTCGTGTCGGAGTGTAGCTCAGAACACCCTGAGATACTACTGGAATACCTACCAGTAAATCTCCTGCCTTGGCCAAGGACTTCGTGTAATGGCTCTCCTAGACACAGCGCGACCTCACCCCCAATACCGGGAGAGACGAACCCCTGAAGATCCGCTCACTGCCTCCATATGGCTCGGGACTGTACCCAACTAAAACCTGTTTGCACGACTCCTTTGAGCCGTGGTAGGGTAGTAATCAAAGCACAGTGGGAACTCACACGAGACAAATAACGATCCCCAGGTCGATGAACTAACCTGTACACATGTCACCTGGGAACTGCTATCTGACGTCAGGTATAAGACCAACTAGCATGTTCCCGGCGAGTCCTGTCCGGTGTACTCATAACCCAATGAGCACCTGTATACAGCTTAGGTGAACCAACTGACACCAGTGGCTTGTGAGACCGGCCACCGCCCCTCGTCGGGGTCTCGACTGTATACACTAGTCTACTCTGGAGAATCGATGCCCTGTCTCGAAACTCCCACGACTAGGGACCTTTTAAGGATGTGCTTATAGACTCCAGCTCTCACTTATATGATCGCCCTCATACTGCTGGCAGTCAAGCAAGAATCCTAGGGGCTCTATCAACGTGTAATAGTGACCTGTCAGGTCACCTAAAGCAGTACACGATGATAAAGGTAAACCAGATAGCATACTATCATCTTGAGTAAGACTGTCCTACCGGGATAGGTCCTCCCTCAATCATTGCAATCACGTGCCTGTGATCCAATAATTGACTCTGAGGGCACTATCTCCAACAAATATATTGAGATGAATCTTAACAGGCCTCAGAGAATCCAGGTAAAGCAGATTACAAGAGAATGGAAACCGTATTTATTAACAAGATACATCGGTTTATCCTAAGCGTATGTCTTTATGAAGTTAGAGAGTCGGTCTGTTTTGCATTAATTGTTCTTTATATATATAATAATTTAATGTTGAAAACATAATTCATAAGAATGAAGTGCATGGTGGGTATCCTAATTGGTACCCTGATCGATTGGAAAAATATCATCAGGACAATTTTTGTGGGTGGTTTGCACATTATGTGACATGTTCGAATCTCATATTTTTGTGAATAGTCTTAATCTAAACTTATATCATTATGTAATTACCGCATAATTTATTTTTTCAGATCCATGATCCGAGCATGTTTGTATCATTAGAGAAAAACTTGAGATGTCTAACTCAGTTTCCTACCATGGAGGTTGTATACTACAAAAGATTCAGTGTCCTTGGATACAAATTTGAAATTAAGGAAATAAAAAAATCTCGATCCACCCATATTAGTGGGATTGTGATTGTTGGTTCAGATTGTGTGATTTATTATGGGTACTTAGATTGCATACTTGATATCCAATATCTCGGACGGGTATAACCATTTTATATATTTCAGTGTATTTGGTATGATAGATAAACCGGAACTGAAAGGTGGAGAGACAACCTCGGGACTTGGAAATATGGATATGGATTGACTAATGTAAACACGCGTCAATTTTGTTATGAGGACGATCAATTTATATTTCCACAACAAACATTTCAAGTGTTTTAAGCATTCGAAATGGAGAGTTGTATGCTGATAGAAGCCTAGGGATATTTATGATGTCCCATAATTTGAGAATCGCATGGATGACAGTGGTGAGAAAGAAGAAGAGAGAAGACATAGAGTGCTCTGACCGTCTGTCTACGTAAAAGGGTTATCTTCGGAAGGGCGTGAAGTTACGTGAGTTAGGAATGATATTATAATCAAATCCAAGTAGATATTCCTACGATGTCTGATGCGTCTATTAAACGAAAAAGGTAATCATTAATATTATATTATAAGCTTGCATTTTCTATGATTTCTATACATGTATTGTTGTTATTATTTCTCTTACATACATATATTACATGCATATATAATAATTGTACTTCTATTTAGGGGTGATGGCGACGTCCGGACCAGTGAGGGGCAGGGGCACCAAGGGAAGTGGCAGAGACGGCTCCAGGGGCATCAGGGGTAGAGCGATTTTGCCCGGGGAGCTGCGTAGGGAGCAGCTCCTACAGCAGAGGGGTGGTGTTGCACTCCGGTCCAGACAGAGTCCAGATGACTCTTTCCATGTGGATTTTGCCACACCTGCAAATATATTTATATATTATACATTGCACGCATATTCATTTTGAATGATATATTATAGATATACACGCATATTCATTTTGAAGTTACTTATATAGTCATGTTTTAATATCTAGTTGGAGGGGTGCCTCCACATCCGGGGCACAGGCCGTTCCCACACCTGCAAGAATATTTGTATATTATATATTGCATGCATATTCATTTTAAACGATACACTATAAATATACACGCATATT
The DNA here is from genome assembly GCA_030015575.1 of Agapanthus africanus. Classification (NCBI taxonomy): domain Eukaryota; kingdom Viridiplantae; phylum Streptophyta; class Magnoliopsida; order Asparagales; family Amaryllidaceae; genus Agapanthus; species Agapanthus africanus. Next base: position 508,473,587 of record JASDDO010000026.1, on the reverse strand, counting down.
CATTTTGGAGTTATTGATATAGACTTTTTCACTACTACAAATAAGGGTTGCCCCTACGGATTTATCCGTAAAGGCAAACCACTGCCCCTACGGATATCTGCGTAGGGACGAAAAAATAATCTGTAGGTGCAAACGCCGTAGGTCTAAGTTGAAGCCCTGAACTTGCCCCTACGGAGTTATGTGTAGGGCCAGTTTCACCTACGGAGTAGGCCGTAGGGTAAAAAAAGTTATTTTATTTACGGTTTTTTTAAATATATTAACTGTACCTACGGATATATCCGTAGGGCCAAGTATATCCCCTACGGATATATGCGTAGGTACTTATCCGTAGGGGCAAAATATCAGGATTTCTGATATTTTGCCCCTACGGATAACTCCGTAGGGGCCTTTGTTTGCTCCTACGGATATGTCCGTAGGGGCACTCCCAACCCCCTGGTAGGGGAAATATCAGTTACTGCTGATATTTTGCCCCTACGGTTTAATCCGTAGGGGCAACATGTGTACTTACGGATTAATCCGTAGGTACACATTATCTGTATTTTTTTTAAAAAAAAGGGCTGCCTGATTTTTTCCCGCCCTGTGCACAATAATATATATATCAATAAAATATAAAATTAATCATCACACAACATATATCGCAGTATTCATAATCACATCTCATGCATATAATATACAAAAGAAACCCAAAAACTGAATATCATATAAATATAAACCAATATCAATATCAATATCATTTCAAAATGTAGTACAATATGTATGATTTAAATAAATACATGTTTCAAAAAATATTAATCAAAAAGCTACCCTAGCTCGGTCCAGCTCCACCTCTGATTAACGATAGAATCAAGCGCGCCTGCTCCTCGGTCAATAAACCATGCAATTCGGCGCGTGCGGGAGTCTGAGCGGCCTGTGGAGCTGGCGATGTGGTCTGCGCAGCCGCCGTCGAGGTAGTCTCTTACGGAGCCGTGGCTGTGGGAGTCTGAGCGAGCGGTGGAGCTATAGGAGTTGTCTGCGGAACCACAGCCGATATAGTGGCTTGCGGAGCCGCAGCCGAAGGAGATGCATGTGGAGGCTCGGCCGATGTACCCTGTCGCGTCTGGACCTAACGTGTGTAAGAAGCGTGTAAGAACTGTGTATTATTCGAATTCGTATCATTATCAAGTTAATTCGAAACCCCATTTGGATATCTAGTTTAGAAAACCGTTGTTTATTTTAATTACATATGTATGTATGATTAATCAAACCTAAGTCTAAAACCAAATAAGCTCAAGCTACGTACTAATTATGGATATGTTGATATCTATAATATGACATGATATTTTATTATAAAGTAGTATACATACGAGCATCTCCTTCAACTCCTGAACGGTGGCCCTCAAGCTCTCCAGTTCCTGCTGGACACGTCGCTCACTGGAGACGGAGGAAGTAACCGCCGGGGTGGAGTCCAACCTCATATGGGCCCTGCTAGGGCCCAGTCCCTGGCCTCTCTCCCAAGCTCCATGGTGCCCTCCGTGTGCGGCTTCCAGAACTGGGGTCAGCAGCCTCGGATCGCTCTGTCCGGTAAAATCGATCCCCAAGGCCTCGGCCTGCTCAACCACCCGCTCCTACACCCACATTATGCAGTAAAGTATAAGTATAAAATTTAAACTTGAACCTTCCAAAACTAAAATTTCAAATATAGGTAGAATAAATATTAACACTTACGCAATACTCCTGGGTAGCGACGTCGGGATATCGAAGCTCGCCCGTGGCGGGATCTGTCGAGGTGCCGTGGACGGCAAGATATGCGAACAGCATGCTCGGTGTACCACCTGACGCCACGGTCCGAGCTGCCTGCAATATTAGAAAATAACTCTTAATATTAAAAATATTAGAAAATAACTCTTAATATTGCAGAATATCACAAAGGTCGGTCTATTGTAATTTACCGATAACTCTATGGCTCGAGTAATATTCCTCGAGCCACCTGTGTAAGTAGGGCGACCCCTCTTCGCCGACTTCCTGTTCTCTATATTCTGAGCAGCCTGTTTCTGCACAACGCATTAACATTTAGTTTTCTAATTAAGGAACACAAAAAAATAAATTATATTCTAAACAATGAATTACATTTAAAATACATACCTGTTTGCATTGGGAGTCGAAATATTCGCACAATAGAGGCCATGTCTCTATGTCAACTCTCGCAAACGCCGGAGTAGATAGGAGGGCCGCTCTCTCTGCCTCGGGGGTCGCCATCTACAGGGAGTAGCAGTCGGGCTTCAGCTCATTCCTGTTGTATCGGACCTTGGCCTGCATGTTCTTCATCAGGCCATTGTACAGAACATGAAGGTCGAGCACCCTCCCCAAGTGATCAGGGTCGGCTACAGGCTGAAAATCGTAATCCAACTGAAAATACAAAAAAAAACATTGTTATTAGATTGCAAGTGTTAATAATAAATATATTGGATAGATCAAATGAAAATATATATTAATACATACCCGAGCCTGATCAAAGAAGAGGGCGAATGAGCGCTGGTGCTGCTCGCCCCACTCAACGTGAAGTGGATAGTTCTTCACGAGCCGGCTCTCGTCCCCCATATATCGGCCGAACCTCTCGGCATGAGGACCGGTATAGCGATAGTCAAGGGTAAAAAAGAGGGGGAATGCTGCCTCCCCTAGCTCTGTCAGGCCTCAGCCTACGGGACTGATTCGGGACTCGAGTCCCCCTCTGGGGATGGGGAGGCCCTGCGTCTGCACGAAATATCAAGACAATCAATATTAAGACAAAGTTGTATTAAGAAATCAAGGTTAAACGAAAATTGAAGTGTGATATATACCTCCGGTGACTATCGCACGAGCCTGGGCCCGGACAGCAGCACGAGCGGGACGATAGTTCCTCCGGTAAGGAACAACCGGGGTCCCGGATGCGGACGCATCCCCTCCAACTAGAAAATAAACATTGACGCTAAATTTCCATGAAGTTCATATTTATTCTATAGAGCATATGTAAAATGAATAAATATTTTATATTTATTCATACTAACCTGCAGACGATGCGGAGGGTATGGAAGCGGCAGGAGTGGCCCATGCGGTAGATGTGGACGCACCACCTATAATTAGACAATTAAAAATAGATTATATAAGTAATTGCAAAAAGAATGTGTAGATCAATAATATAACGTTCTAAATCAATATGCATGCACTATAGGATATATAAACATACCCGCAGGTGCGGTGGTATCACCACCTACAGCTAGACAATAATAAAAATTGCTAAGTAAGAGCAAAAGGAATGTGTGTATTTATGATATAGCATTCTAAATCAATATACATGCACTATATGATATATAAACATACCTGGAGGAGCGGGAGTGGCATCTGTCCCAGATGTGGACGCATCACCAACAACTAGACAATCAAATATTGACAATATAAGTAATTTTGACATAAACAGGCATGAATATCTATAATATTACATTCAAAATGGATATGCGTGCAGTATACCTGGATGTGTGGCAAAATCCACACGGAAGGAGGCATCCGAAGGGGTCTCCGATCTGGGTGCAAGACCGGCCCTCTGAAGCTCCCTACGGAGCTCTCCGGGCGACAGAACCGCTCTGCCTCTGTCTCTGCCTCTGCCGCGGCTGGAGCTCCTGCCGCCCCTCGCTGCTCCCGACATCGTCATCAAATCTAGATAAACGGTTCATGGACGCATTAGACAATCGTTAAAAGTATTGATTATATATGTATAGAGCGTAAAATGTGAAGTAATAATATAACATTACTGATAACCTTTTTCGTTTCGTGGGCGCGTTATACATATCTACTTGGATTTCATCGTCGATGTCATCTCTAACCCACGTAACTTCATGATCGGTCGAAGACAACCCGTCCTTCGAAACAGACGGTCGGAGCACTTTAAGCCTTCTCTCTTCTTCGTCCTCATCGTTGTCCTCGAATTCTGGGACATCGTAGACATCTCTGGGTTTCCATCGGCATACAACACTCCATCCCGGATGCTTCAAACACTGTGAGTAGTATACTTAGAACGCTTGGTTCGGAAAGATAAACGGATCTTCCTGACCGTAAAATCGAAGTGTGTTCACACTGGTCAATCCATATTCATCTTTCCAAGTCCCAAGATTGCTTCTCCACCTGTCCTATCGGTTCGCGTATCGTACCAAGTACACTGGAATATATAAAAGGGTTCTGATCGTCCGGGATAGTGGATGCCGAGTATACAATTTAAGTACCCATAATAAATCACACCGTCTGATCCTACCATTGCAATCCCACTATTCTGAGTGGTTCTAGATGTTTCTATTTCCTTAACTTCGAATTTGTATCCAAGGACACCAAATCCTTTGTAATATGCAACCTCCATACTAGGAAATTGAGCTATACATCTTGAATCACTCTCAAATGATGCAGACAAGTCATTAATTGTCCACATTAAAGCCGCACACGGTATGAAGGTTGTATTTGTGTTTGCATCATATGTCTCTACACCATCAATGAACAAAGATTTCAACTCCTCGATCAGAGGTCAGAGATAGACGTCGATATTGTTCCCTGGTGAGTTTGGTCCGTCGATAAGAGGGGGCATCATAAAGTATGATTGGTCCATAGCCAACCAAGGCGACAGATTATAAATTATCATTACAACGGGCCATGTGCTGTGACTTCCAGCCATATAGTTGAATGGGCAGAAGCCATCAGTAGCCAGTCCGAGCCGGACATTGCGAGGATCGCTACTGAATATTGCGTGCCTCCTATCGAAATCCTTCCATGCCGGTGAATCTCTTGGATGGCTCATTTTTCCATCTTCACTTGGAGGAGCACGGTGATGCCAAATCATTGCCTCTGTAGCCTCTGTGTTATGGGAAAGTATCGTGCTATCTTCACAGGTATATCATGCTTCTTATCAGAATCTTTCGGCTTATACCTGGCCCCTTCGCATGTTGGACACTCTTTCAAATCTGAATTCTCTTTCCGGTACAACACGCAATTTTTAGGACATGCTTGAATCTTCTCGCACTTTAGACCTAAATCAGACATCATCTTCTGGGCTCCGTACCAGCTGTCGGGCATGTTATTTCCCTGGGGCATAGAATCTTTCAAGAACTAAAGAAGCATTGTGAATGACTTATTGCTCCATCCATTTAGGCACTTAATCTGGAAATGTTGGACGAACCATGAGAGCGTGGAATACTTTGCATTCTCATAAATTGGTTTTCTAGCATCATTCATGAAATTTTCATATTTATCCGCACGCGGTCCTTGAACGGAAGAAATGTCATCTTCGGTACGAATAGATTCACCTAGGGAAGCCTCTACCATATCCTCCATTTCTTCTAATGGAAATAAATTACCGTCTTCTCCTTCTGCCGCATTATCGAATTCTTCTTCTTCTCCTGCCGCATTATCGTGTTCTCCTTCTTCTTCTGCCGCAGTACTGCATTCTTCTCCTTCCCCGTGATATTTCCAAGTTGTATAAAGTCTAGTAAACCCATGTTTTACAATATGAAGCTCTGCCAATTCTACCTTCTTCCAGTACTTATTGCCACATCTATCGCATGGACAGAGAATCTTCTCTATTATGATCTTATTATGTGCGCGTGCAAATTCAATGAAAGCAGCAACTCCTGCGACAAACTTAGGTTGCATACGTTGTTGTCAATCTACATACATCCAGTCCTTAACTCTGACGTACTCATGGGCCATGTTAGACTGTATAACATATAAATTGTAGGTTATGATGACTATATTGAAAAATATAAGAACGGGATAGTTACTGACAAAGGAGAAAATCCGTGTATATGCTTTGTGTGTGCGTTTGTCGTTGAAAAGAATAAACTATCGAACGTATGTTAACCGATAGACGGGGACTAAGTGGCGCTTTTAGTTTCATATATGAGTATCGATAAGAATATGAAGGTTTCATATTATCATATATTGGTTTTAACTTGAACATCTCCAATCACTCTCTAATTATGCGTTTGTTGTGTATTCTTGTTGTATGTGTGTGTTCCGGCTGTCGGGGGTAGGCTTCTATCCCATTAAGAATGTATAGAGCGAATACCCATCACTTGTGCTTTCAACCGTTTCGAGTAAATTTCGACAGCACCTCCCCGCTGTTCTCCGAGTACACTGTAATAGAATAGATAATCATTTCAAAGCTGTGAAACAATGTTGAAATGAACATCTAATCTATCTTTGTACATGGAGAACCAGCGAAAAGGTACCAACGAAATATCTCGAAACGGATGAAAACACAAGTGAATGAAGGTGTTTGCTTTATACATTCTTAACTTGTCCACACGGGACAAATCTATGGGTTACCATACGATTGAATTTTCTCGTCGCGTAGACTATACGACGGTTGTTAGTATAGAGCTATACTGTCCGATATTTAACAACCTTCGTATAATTCTATGTCACGACGAGCATCGCACGTATGTTAACCGATAGACGAGGACTAAGTGGTGCTTTTAGTTTCATATATGAGTATCGGTGAGAATATGAAGGTTTCATATTATCATATATTGGTTTTAACTTGAACATCTAGAATCACTCTCTAATTATGCGTTTGTTGTGTATTCTTGTTGTATGTGTGTGTTCCGGCTGTCGGGGGTAGGCTTCTATCCCATTAAGAATGTATAGAGCGAACACCCATCACTTGTGCTTTCAACCGTTTCGATAAATTTCGGCAGCACCTCCCCGCTGTTCTCCGAGTACACTGTAATAGAATAGATAATCATTTCAAAGCTGTGAAACAACGTTGAAATGAACATCTAATCTATCTTTGAACACGGAGAACCAGCGGAAAGGTACCGACGAAATATCTCGAAACGGATGAAAACACAAGTGAATGAAGGCGTTTAGTTTATACATTCTTAACTTGTCCACACGGAACAAATCTATGGGTTACGATACGATTGAATTTTCTCGTCGCGTAGACTATACGACGGTTGTTAGTATCGAGCTATACTATCCGATATTTAACAACCTTCGTATAGTTCTATGTCACGACGAGCATCGCACGTATGTTAACCGATAGACGGGGGATAAGTGGCGCTTTTAGTTTCATATTTGAGTATCGATGAGAATATGAAGGTTTTATATTATCATATATTGGTTTTAACTTGAACATCTAGAATCACTCTCTAATTATGCGTTTGTTGTGTATTCTTGTTGTATGTGTGTGTTCCGGCTGTCGGGGGTAGGCTTCTATCCCATTAAGAATATATAGAGCAAACACCCATCACTTGTACTTTCAACCGTTTCGAGTAAATTTCGGCAGCACCTCCCCGCTGTTCTCCGAGTACACTGTAATAGAATAGATAATCATTTCAAAGCTGTGAAACAACGTTGAAATGAACATCTAATCTATCTTTGTACATGGTGAACCAGCGGAAAGGTACCGACGAAATATCTCAAAACGGATGAAAACACAAGTGAATGAAGGCGTTTGCTTTATACATTCTTAACTTGTCCACACGGGACAAATCTATGGGTTACCATACGATTGAATTTTCTCGTCGCGTAGACTATACGACGGTTGTTAGTATCGAGCTATACTGTCCGATATTTAACAACATTCGTATAGTTCTATGTCACGACGAGCATCGCACGTATGTTAACCGATAGACGAGGACTAAGTGGCGCTTTTAGTTTCATATATGAGTATCGATGAGAATATGAAGGTTTCATATTATCATATATTGGTTTTAACTTGAACATCTAGAATCACTCTCTAATTATGCGTTTGTTGTGTATTCTTGTTGTATGTGTGTGTTCCGGCTGTCGGGGGCAGGCTTCTATCGCATTAAGAATGTATAGAGCGAACACCCATCACTTGTGCTTTCAACCGTTTCAAGTAAATTTCGGCAGCACCTCCCCGTTGTTCTCCGAGTACACTGTAATAGAATAGATAATCATTTCAAAGCTGTGAAACAACGTTGAAATGAACATCTAATCTATCTTTGTACATGGAGAACAAGCGGAAAGGTACCGACGAAATATCTCGAAACGGATGAAAACACAAGTGAATGAAGGTATTTGCTTTATACATTCTTAACTTGTCCACACGGAATAAATCTATCAGTTACCATACGATTGAATTTTCTCGTCACGTAGACTATACGACGGTTGTTAGTATCGAGCTATATCGTCCGATATTTAACAACTTTCGTATAGTTCTATGTCACGACGAGCATCGCACGTATGTTAACCGATAGACGGGGACTAAGTGGCGCTTTTAGTTTCATATATGAGTATCAATGAGAATATGAAGGTTTCATATTAACATCGAGTATCATATATTGGTTTTAACTTGAACATCTCGAATCACTCTCTAATGATGCGTTTGTTGTGCATTCGTGTTGTATGTGTAACATAATTTTAAACCATTGAGATCAAGATTGATAGAACTGATCATCATACATTGCAATGGTATTCATCTACCAAAAACTATTATTGCAATGTCATTCATCTATAACAATAAACAATTAAAACTACAAATATAGGATACTGATATCATAAAGCGTTATACGCAACATATGAATTCACATGACTGAAACATGCATCAAAAAACATGTTCATCCAAAAGAAAGACCACTGTCAACAAATATAGACAAAGGATTATTATATTAACTATGAAACATATTAGAAAAAGGATAGAAGTTCAAGATATTAATAACACGATGATAATCAAAGCAGTTGCGTACAGATGCTAAAACCGAATATGTGACACGATATTCTTGTAAAGATAGACATGTATTAAAAGAGGAGACGCTCAAGTAAAATCCATAACCAAATCCCTATTTTGCCCTTCCTTTTCTTCAAATCAGAAATGTGTCTTTTTTTGCAATTATATATAGCTAAAACAAAGAAGGTCCTACAATTCTAAGCATTTCCAATTACAACGGCCCATCCTCAAAATCCAGAATCTTATGAGTATCTTATGTAATTAGCAAATATATTCAACCGAAAACACCCTCAAAATTTCTACCAGACTACAAATCCTTTGCATACTCAAACCCCAACCAGATCAAATTAATGGACTACTCAGACCCACATTTTAAATCAATCAAAAATATCCAAAATCAGACATGGGGTCTTTGGATACCTACCAAATGCCAGGTCCCATGACTCCAAAAACAAAACCCCAACATGCCCAACGGCTAAAAGTTCCACAAAACAGTCTCCGTTTCCAAGAAAATTTGAAAATGACAAATAAAATTATTAATTAAACTGGGCTTTACCCACATTATTAGTCCAGTTTCCAACACCTTCTCAAACTAGACACATTTTCCTCTTATGATCATCATCAACATTTTAATTAACGAGCTAGAATTTTATCTCACCTATTTATATATTTTATAAAAATCTAGTTTACAATAGCTTAATTTGAACAATTAAAATGTAACAATTAGTAATTTGACAACTAAATTTCAATGTGCATACTCTAAGATATTATACTACACTTCAAACCACAACCAATTTATGAAAACCCTAACTAAAACTCAAACCCCTTTCTTGAATTTTGAATAAAAAAATTAAAATAGAAATTAACTTAGACCCTGAAATCCAAAACCCCAACCCTAACCCTAACCCCAACCCCAACCCCAACAGCAACCCCCTGCCGAACCCTAACCCCAACCGCATTCCCAGCCCCAGCCCCAACCCTAACGCTAACCGCAGCCCGAGCCCGAGCCCCAACCCCAACCACAGCCCTAGCCGTGGCCCGAGCCCCAGCCCCAACCCTAGCCCCAGCCCCAGCCCCAATCAAAAATTTGAGTAATTGAAGATTTCCTTACCTGTGCAGAGGCGATGACGAGAACGGAGATGAGCCGGCGCTGGCGATGACAAAAGCAGGTGGTGGCTACGACGAAAGCAGGCGGTGGCTACGACGAATCGGCGGTGCTGGCGACAACGAAAACGACGATCGATCGGCGGGAACGAGGGTTTAGGAATTTTTTCTTCGCGCGAGAATTAGGAATAATGAGCGTAGGGATCGATCTGAGATTTTAACTTAAATCCTTATTTAGATGCCCCTACGGATAAGTCTGTAGGTTCTTGGTTTGCGGCTCCGTAGGGGCAAACAACAATTTAAGATTTAATAATTTTTATATAAATATGTAAGGACCGTAGGGGAAACCGTCTGGCCCTACGGACTAATCCGTAGGGCCAAAATAAATCTGCCCCTACGGATTTCAATATCCGTAGGGGCAACCCCCTATTTTAGTAGTGTTTTATTGTCTAATTAGAGGGGGTGCCTCCACATCAGGGGCACAGGCCGTTCCTACACCTACATGTAAGTTTATATATTATATTTTGCGCTCATATTCATTTTGAATGATATATTATAGATATACATGCATATTCATTTTGAAGTTATTTATATAGTCATTTTTTTATTGTTTAGTCGGAGTGGGTGCCCCCACATCTGGGACACAGGCCGTTCCCGCACGATCCATGGCCTCAAAGCACTCTGCAGATTAGTATTTTTAATTATATAATACATCAAATTGACTATGTATTATTTTATTCAGAATTTACTTATATAGTCATTTTTTATTATCTAGTTGGAGGGGCTGCATCCACGTCCGGGTCACCGGCTGTTTCTCACCCGAGGAACTATCGTGCTGCTCGTGCTGTTTTCCAGGCGCAGGCTCGTGGTGACGTCGTTGAGGGTATATACCGCACTCCAATTTTTGTTAATTCTTGCATTCTAAATATTATTTTGTCTTGATATTGCATGTATATCTATATATTTTATAGATGCAGGGCAGCCACGGCCCGTCCGGAGGACTCAAGGGTCGAATCAGTCTCACAAGTTGAGGACCGATCCTGCTAAGGGCCAGGGAGCATTCCCCCTCATCTTTATCTCCGATGCCCGTTACACTGGCAATCATGCCAAGAGATTCGGCCGGTATTTAGGAGATGAGAGTCGTCACCCTAAGAAATATCCTCTTTATATTGATTGGGGCGCCTAGCACAACCGCTCCTTTGACGTGTTCTGGGATCAGGCGTAGATATAATTATATATTTTTATTTGATTTATTAAATAAATTTATTACACATTTCCTGCAGTCAATCCCAATGACCCTGATGATGAGGAGTATAGAAAGCCCGATCATCGCGCTATTTACCGGGGCATCAAGGACAACATACAGAGTAAGGTCTGATATGATAGAAATAAGTTGAAGTCGGATTGCTATGGCTTATGGCTAGCGACTCCTGAAGAGGAGAGAGATGCTCTCCTACAATTTCCGGCCTTTAGCGGGGTCGATTTAGAGACATGGCCTCTCATGTGCCATTATTGGGCGTTTGATCGTAAGCAGGTTTGTAATTTAAATGCAATTCAGTGTTTGGTATATAATTTATTTTTTATTATTGAATTAGAAAACTAAATCTGATTGTGTTGTGCAAAAGTAAGCCCAATAGAACAAGGAGAATCAAAAGTCGAAGAAGAAGGGTTGAGCTACCTACACGGGTGGCTCGAAGAACACAACTCGTGCCATGGAGACAGTGGTAAATTATAATATATTTCTTTTTATATAATGTAATATGAAAAATTAAATTATATATGTGTGTTTTTTGTGAATTGTAGAGAGCTCGGATCGTGGCGGAGGGCGGTACATCAAGCGTGTTGCAGAAGTATCTGTGTATCCACGCCACATCGATAGATCCGGCCATGGGCACGATTAGATATCCCGACGGTGCTATATAGGATTATTGCACAAGTGTTAATATTCGTTCTAATTCGAATGAAATTTTTTTTGGATAAGTTTAAATTTAAATGGTTTAGTTACGTTTGAATACTTTACATGGGTATAGGCATGGGTGGTGAAGCAGGCGAGCTTATCAAGGGTTGATTTCAGCGGAAAGACCAATCCGGCCATGTTGACCTCGATCCTAGACGCCGTACATGGAGGACATCACGGTGGCTATGAGAGAGGCCGGGGACTTGGTCTCAGCAGGGCCCATCTGAGGTTGTCCTCCACTCTAGCGGTTACTTCTCCTACTCCTGCGAGCGACATCTGGAGAAGAAGGTAGCCACATTGAAGTCCAATTTTGAGGAGGTGTAGGAGTTGTTGGTATGTATGTTAATTCTATTTATATATATGTATATCTTGATAGTACTAATCTACGCAGCACGGATTCGAATATGGATACGAATAGGATTCGTGAATTCACAAGAATCCGATATTGATATGAATCCGACATGAATCCTATAGATCAATAGCACATTATTTTAATTCGCAAGACTTGATTTCTAGATTTAGAATTTCACAACAAGATATATAGACTAAATCTAGTACACCGTTTCTTATTTTTTTATTACACAAACTTAAAAACTTTACAACTTTATTCTTTTGTTCATCCTGGTCCGATTTCCTGGATACTGTCAACGGCTCTGCATGCCACTCCTTTGGCTGCGGTTTCGCAGGACACTCTTTCGGCTATGGCTTCGCAGGCCACTCCTCCAGGTTCTTCTGCTCCCGCTACTTCATCTCTAACTACTACAGCTTTAGCTGCTCCAGCTTCAGGTACTACTGCAGTATCATTTCTTGAGCATTTGAGCTTCCAGGGCTATAGCGAAGACCGGCTTCGCTGGATACTTAAAGATGGAGCACCTGGACCGAGCCAGCGATGATTTTTTTTATATTTTTTATATTTTTGTAGGATGTATGTATTATATTTGCGTCATGTATATTTTGGATATCGGTTGTATATGATAATTATGATCCTGATTTTAAAGTGATTTTGTATTGTGTTTGTTTATTTCGTTATATATTATACATGAGATGTCATTGATATATATTTTTGTATTTAGGTATATGATATAGTGTGTGATATATTATTGTGTACAGGCCGGACAAAATACAGAGGCAGAACTTTAAAAATAATTTAAATATTTGCCTCTACAGTTAGCACCGTAAAGACAAATTTCTGCCCCTACGGGTTCCACCATAGGGACAAAATATCAAAAAAACTGACATTGTGCCCCTACGATTAGCTAAGGGGCAATATATTATTATTATTTTTTAAAAAAATGATACTTTGACCTTACGGTTGAAACCGTAGGGATTGTAATTTTCTCCTACGGTGCACACCGTAGCGGCAAGATATTATTATTATTTTTTAAAAAAAATTAAAAAAAATTGATGCTTTAACGGTTGAAACCGTAGGGATTTTTATTTGTCTATACGGGGCACATCATAGGGGCAAGATATTATTATTTTTTTTAAAAAATAATAATTGTCCCTGCGTTGGAAATCGTAGAGGCGGTGACTCCTACGGTTTTTGCTGTAGGAACCCTACAGATTTTGCCCCTACGGGTGATATTTTTGTATCTACGGTGAGAACTGTAAGGGTAACGGTTTGCCCTTACGGTTGGAACAGCATGAGCAAAACATATTCGTAGTAGCATACATAGGTAGTTTTTAGATGTGTAGATTAAAACTGAATGTCTCGGTATCGTTCGCTCGGCATTCCTATAAAACCATCCAACAAAAAGAGAGGAGACAAATCATATATCTTGTTATGTGTAATATGATAGGATCCATGTCTAAGTCTCACCCAAGTTGGCCTCAATTAATTTGGTCTTGGCATGGGTGACATTTGAAGGGTGCACCGCCATGTTAGCCTGTCAGTTGTCACCCCATTATGCATGGACTGCATGGTCCCAAAGGTAGTGGGCCCCACAGATGCATGCAAGGGCCGAACATCAGGGCCACATGGGAGAGGGCACAACAATGTTCTTCAAATCCCATTGGAGAGAAAATTAGGGTTTGATATATGCCATCTCATGCAGCATACCCTTGTCGCAGCTCTCGCATTTAGTTAATATTCCATTGGATAAAACCGTGGTCGGTTGGAGAGACGTTTTCATGGCATTTTATGAAGCAAGAGAGCAACCATCATGCATGGAGGCATGCCTCATATTCTAGGGGGCAATGGGATGAACAAAATGCCGAATTGTTTGCATGTGGGTTGCCTTAATCTAATTTGCTTGGGAAAACACAGACGGTGATTGAACCTGAAGCTTTAGATCAGGTTTTGTTGTTCGTATCTAGGAATTGTATTTGGAATTTACCAAAGTAACGAAAACTAACTTGGTGATGTTAAGATACGTAGATAATATAGTCCCATAAAGGAAAAAATATGAGAGATGCCAGAACGCCTGAATTGAACATCAGCCAGAACGTATATAATCATGAAAATGTATATAATCATAAATCTAAATATAAATGTATTATAGCTTACAACGTTGGATTGAATATTAACGCCTGAGGCCTTTTAAACAAATGATGAAGTTGATCCAAAAATGGAGTTACATCATATTAATCTCTACTATTTTAACTTGAAAAAAAGATGGCACTGAATTGAAATTTTAGGCTTTCGGCATCACATTTGACAAGAAAGATACTCGTAATATAAAAATAATATTCCGAAAATTTTCATTTCTAACTGCTGTCCAAATCTTCTTAAATTAATGACATGCATGTGCGGAAAAATACAAGTTTTAACAATAATGATTAGTGATTAAGATCCAATGGAGTGAGTCGCATCGGAAGTAATGAATTTGCTTAGCTAGCTCCATTAGAAAGCAAAATTGTAGGAGCCGAAATAAAACCAACCGCGCTGCCTCTATCAAATTAATTAATTAGGTCATATATATGAAGTTGAAGATATAAGTCAATGATATAATTATGGGAGGCTTTAAGATAATAATTGATGATTGATGCGGAGGATCTGATGGAGGCCCTTTTTGGGTCTCCTTCAGGTGTTGTCTCCCATCGATCTCCTGATGGGTTTTGGAGGTGATCTCCTGTTGCGTGTGGATCTCAATAGGTTTTGAGGAGATAGGTGATTTAGAGGAGTTTGGCACTAAGTACCTGCAAAGAAGTCCCGGAGTGGTTTGGTACCACCGAGGACCCTCGGACGATCAAGTTAGTACAAAATCCGAGCAGCGTAACGGCTAAGTGGAGTAAAAAATGGCTTACTTGACCCCTCTGTGATGGGGGTTTATATAGCGGTGACGGCGCGCAGCAGCAGGCGCGAGAATCTTGCCGGCAGTTACGCTCCCGACGTCACGCCCGCGTAGAGAGCGGATCGCCCATTAATGGGGATCGTGAAGGCGTGGAACGTGGGATGTTGCTGGGGGAGAATCTGCGCATGGCGAGATTCGTGGAGCGGCGGTTATGCCTGTGAACGGTGGAGTTGATCGGAGGATCGAGGAAGACGGCCTCGGTCGGGAGGGGCTCGGGGACGAGCGAGAAGGCCGAGGAGTGTTGGACTTGTGGCAACTCAGGACGAGCTGAGGGGACGAGGAGGCCAATCTGCAGGGGGCCCCGAGGAGGGCTAGCTTGTGCTTGCAGGTCGGGCACAGGAATGGCCTGGTCGGCCTCTGTGGGCCCTTTCTTCTGAGTTCCGGGACATGCCATCTGCCACGCGTCCTGATCTTGGGGATCGCCAATATTGAGCATCATCATTAGCCCCCCACTCTTATCCCGACCAGCTAATGGGTCGGGTCAGGAGTGGACTGTCGGGCCGCCCGGGGTGATCTCCTTCCTAAGGTTTCGTCGGGAAGCGTCCCCGGGCCGTGAGCTGTCTTTTCTGCCAGCGAATCAGGGCGAGATCTCTGCATTTAAGGAGGGTGCGCCGGTTCGTGCATCTTTCCTTTGAAGTGACGGCCCACGTGTCAAGCATCGGTTGGCTGACGCGACGTGTGTAAACATGCGACGCCTGAAAGGGTGCGGTCCAGTGTGGGAACGACAAGTGGAGCAATCGGAGCCGTTGGACGTGAGGAGGCGTTTTGGCGGGAGATGAACGGCGCCATTGGATGAGGTCGCTCGTGGCGATAAATAGGAGTGGGGCCCATTCCAGGGCCCCTACTCCTTCATATTTTCCATTCTAAGTCCTGATAGCTCGGCGCTCGTCTTCTTTCTTCCACTTTCATTTCCCGAAGATCCTTCTTCTCAAGATTAGATGTCTTCTTTTGTCGAGTCAGTAGATGTTGTTGAAGTAGGTTCTAGGAACCCTTTAGGTGAGCCTGAGTCCTCCCGGGGAGCAGGGGTCGGGCCCTCCTCCAGGGATCGTGCGGCGGGGGCAGCCCCTAGGGAGGAGGCGGTAGATGCTGCCTCCGGCGCTTCGTGTTGGGTGAGGCATGAGGACGAGCTTTCTAATGCTTGGGCTTGCTTCCACATCCCCTCACGTTATACGCTTCGTCTGGCCAAGGAGGGAGAGAGGGCAGACCAAGTACGGGGTAGGAAGATCGTCCTGTATTTGGAAGCTTTTTGGGGTGGAATGCGTCTGCCCTTCTCTCCTGTGGTCATTGAAGCGTTGAACTTCTTCGGGTTAGCCCCCGGCCAGTTAGTGCCGAACACGTGGAGGGTTCTTCTCGGGTTCTTGATCCGCCTGAAGTTACAGGCGATCCCCCTTCAGCCTTTCCCTCCTTGATTCTTCCTTTGCCTTCAAAAATCACCCTGGTGGTTGAGCAGGCGACCCGAGGTGGGTTTATCTCTCTTTCAGAAAGCGACAGGGGGCGCTGCTGGGATGAAGGTGGTGGCCCTGCCTTTTTCCATTCACGACTGGAAGAAGAAGTTCTTCTTCATTTCCTCTCCCGAGGGCGAGGACTGGCCCGTGCCTACAAAGTGGTCGAGGGAGAAATACTTGCCGGGGAACCAATCCAGTGACCCCGTCGTGGTGAGAGTGGCATCGTGAGAGCCCATCCCCCGTTTCGACGTGCTGTTGTCTGAAAGGGTCTTGAGTTGGGCCAGGCTCAGCCCCGTTGAGTTCGTCGGTAAGTTTAGGTTTGCTTTTTTGGCTTGTATATTACCTGTGTCGCTGACCACTTTACATTCGGTTTTATGCAAGACCCATGGATATGGACTTGCTCCGGGCTTCCATGCGCCAGCCGAGGAAGGTCACGAAGGCTGGGGGTGCCGGCTCTTCCCACTCAAAGCCTGCCCCGGCTCCTTCTCCTCCGGTGGTCGCGTCCGCGAGCGCTCGGAGGCGGATCTCGCCTCGGAGCCCAGCAGAGTGTCGAGCCGGAAGCGAGCTCGGATTCTTGAGGACCCAGCCTCGAAGGAGGAGATCAGCTCTCCCTCAGAGCCGCTCAAGAGGAGGTCATCCCGGGGACCGTCTTCGCTGATCATGGTGGAGGAAGGGGGCCTCCGGTTCGCAGTGCCTTCGGGGCTATCCGTCGCGGATAGCATGCTGCACGAGATAGAGACATCGGCCGGGGGTAGAGCCCCCGGGGGGACCTTCAGGGCTCAGCTGGCGTCCATCGCCCAGGAGTCCGTGCAGGTAAGTGCTTGGTTTTTATTATTATATATTTTTTGAGATCCGGTGCCTTCCTCGTTTTTCTGATCTCTCTCATGCCTTTCAGGTTCTCCAGCACGTTGCCCTCGCCTTACGCATGGAGGCCGAGATGATAGCCCCGGCGATGAAGGCTGCGGGCCAGCTCGCCTCGCTGGAAGAGAGCTCCAAGAGGGCGCTGGAAGCGGTGATGGTGAGGGTCTCCGCCCTGGAGGGCGAGGTGGAGGCCGGGAAGCGGGAGGTCACTCGGCACCACGAGGCCGCGACGGCTGCCGAGGCCAAGCTCAAGGACGCTCAGGTGCATGCCGGCAACCTGAAGAAGACGGTGAAAACCCTCCGGAAGGAGCTGGGGGCGGCGGCCGAGGCCGACCTGAGGGCGGCGAAATTGGCCGACCTCTCGGCGACGAAGGAGGTGGAGGGCTACAAGAAGTAGAAAGATCACTACGATGACCCGGCCGTTGCCACGACCCTCATCTGGCATGAGGCCCTCGACGCCGTTAAGGCCCGAGTGCCGGGGTTCGCCGACGAAGAGCTCCGGGCCGAATACTCCCTCGCGGACGCCGATGAGCAGGGGCAGGAGATTCCTGGCGAGGAAGTTGCCGAGGACCTAGCTCGCCTCGTGGTGGATGTCGAGGGCCCCGAGGTCGCTCCTGGCCCCGAGCCTAAAGCCCCCGTCTTCACCCTCCTTTTATTTTGTTGCTTCTGGAATTTTGTAAGCCTCCGGGCATTTTGTAAGGCTGGGGAGCCAAAAATACCCTTTGTAAAGACTTTGCCTTTTAGTAATTAAACTTTTTCTTTGGTTTCATCGGTTTGCACTTTGTCTTTTGTTCATGAAGAATGCTCGTAAAATTTCTCTCCCTGTGTTGTTGGGCTTCCATGTCAGGTCGGCTACTTGCCTAGCGATCATTCGTCGAGTTGATTCGATTACTTGCCAAGCATGCCAAGCACTGCTGAGAAGGAGGCGTCTCCATGGCCCCGAAGTCGAGGGGAGATCGCTCGAGACTTGGATAGACCTGATGCCCCTTGTTGGTGGCTCGGATCCTCTGCATGCGATGGGCAGAAGGTTGTCCGCCTTATTTATGCCGAGGATGGATGGAAGCTGCTCCAGTGACCTTTAGCGAGGGCTTCTGATTTCTGGCGTCATGGGCAGGCAACCACCGGCCTGGGATGACCGAGCGGTGTAGCCGCTCGGAGGCCTCTTTCGAGGGCTTCGATCTCTGGCGTCATGGGTAGGGAGCTACCAGCCGGAGTTGACCGAGCAGGGCAGCCTCTCGGTTGCCACTTGCGAGGGCTTCGATCTTTCAGGATGGGGACCGAGCAGGGTTACTTCCCGGTGCCTCTTGGCGATGGCTTTGGTCCCGAAGGACAACCGAGTGAGGGATCCTCGAGCACGACTGCCTCTAGGAGGGCTTTCTGATCCCAGGCGTTGCGGTAGGGAAGCTACCCGCCAGGGATAACTGAGCAGGGATGACCGGGCAGTGAAGCTGCGCGGTTGCCTCTTGACGAGGGCTTTGATCTCTGGCGCCGTGGGTAGGCAACTACCAGCCTAGGATGACCGAGCAGGGTAGCCGCTCGGACGCCTCTTGCGAGGTCTTCGATCCCTGGCGTCATGGATAGGGAGCTACCAGCCGAAGATGACCGAGCAGGGTAGCTGCCCGGTTGCCTTTTGCGAGGGCTTTGATCCTTTAGGATGGGCATCGATCAGGGTTACGGCCCAGTGCCTCTTGGCGAGGACTTTGATCCCTGTCGGTTGTGGTAGGAAGCTACCAGCCGGGGATAGCTGAGCAAGGACTCAATTGCCTCTGGGAGGACTTTGGTCCTTAGCGCGGGAGGGGCTGTAGAAGCCTACCAAGGACCCTTGGCCGGGCAGGGTTACTGCCCGGTGCCTCTTGGCGAGGGCTTTTGTCCTGAAAGATAGCCAAGCAAGGGATCCTCGGGCTCGACTGCCTCTGGGAGGGCTTTCTGATCCTTGGCGTTGCGGTAGGGAAGCTACCCGTCAGTGATAGCCGAGCAAAGGTTGGGCTCGACT
Organism: Agapanthus africanus; assembly: GCA_030015575.1. Taxonomy (NCBI): domain Eukaryota; kingdom Viridiplantae; phylum Streptophyta; class Magnoliopsida; order Asparagales; family Amaryllidaceae; genus Agapanthus; species Agapanthus africanus. The sequence continues at coordinate 508,454,245 of JASDDO010000026.1, read as the reverse complement.
GCCTATGGGAGGACTTTCTGATCCTTGGCGTTGCGGTAGGAAAGCTACCCGCTAGGGATAGCCGAGCGACGGTTGGGCTCGACTGCCTATAGGAGGACTTTCTGATCCCTGGCATTGCGGTAGGGATGCTACCCGCCAGGGATAACCGAGCAGGGTAGCTGCTGGGTTGCCTGTTGGTTAGGGCTTTGATCCTTGGCGTTGTGAGTTGGGAAGCTACCGGCCAGGTATAGCCGAGCAGGGCAGCCGCTCGGCCGCCTCTGTGGAGGAATTTGATCCTTAGCGCTGGGGGCCTGAGGAGGCCGGCTAAGGACAACCGGGCAGGGTAGCTGCTCGGCCGAATCTTCATGAGGTTTCGCCCGACAATCCAGTTGCGGGTATGGGGAACAGGAACGGTCGCGGCGGGTGTGCGCGCAGCATGCGCATTGAATGTGGGAGGAGGCGAAGTGCCAGGGTCGCGTCGCTTCGATTCCGTTAGAGAATGCTCGATGATCGCCGCGTGGCAGTGACTTCTTGGGTGAGAGCGGGCGACCGTTGAGTTCCCTTGAGGCGCAGTGGGCTATATAAGGCTGAAGGAGCACTAGTCCTTCCTTTCGTTGTAAATGGAGCATCGAGAATGCAGGACTTCCCCTTTACTATCCCCGAGATCATCCACTTCGAAGACGTATACCTCTATGACTAGAGCTGCACCGAGGACACGGTGCAGTTGGTTTATAGGAGCATCGAGGACCACTTCGGCCGACTGCTCCCCCGACGTTCTTCCCTGCAGCAGCTGCTGATGTACTCCATCTGGAAGGCGTCGTCGGGGCTTTACAACCCCCTGTCCGAGCAGCTCTATGACAAGGCTGTGGGAAAGCTGCGGTCCCTGAGGCGCTTCGGCCTGATCTCCGCTAACCGGCTGGCTCGCTCGGAGGCGCTCGTCCGAGAGTGCTACGAGTTGAAGCTCGGGGTCAACGCGCGCGGGGGGAACCGAAGGGAGAGGTTGGATCTCGCGAGGCCTCGGCTGGTGGAGATCTTTACCGAGTATCATGAGTAGTGCTCTCTGCACCCCCTTCCCCCGCTGTTGTAATTTTCTTTTCCTTTTGTATGTACGGCTGAGGAGCCCATAATACCTTTTTTTGAATAAATGAGATCTTTCCTATTTTTCCGTAATGTTCCGTTTATTTTTATTAAATTAACACTAGACCCTAGGGAGAGTTTACATTGCCCCAAAAGAAAAGTACATGCTAACAGATGACCCTATCAGCGTGGCCTGAGATTCCCGGAGGCTCACGGGTCTTCGTGCTCTGCACCGGGTACGGGGCTTGTTCAGTTGATAAAAATGGACATTTAATATGACATTTTTCCTACTATTTCTATATAGTTATAAAGTAAAAGGTGTTTATTATAAATATGACACATATGAAGGTTTATTTGCAAAAATACTATTTTCATGTGTTTATATATTATAATTATCATTATGTAGGAAAAAGTAAGCATATAATATCCATGGAACATTTGGTCTATTTAAATATGCTTACCTTATTAAATATCTTTGACCAATTATCTTAAAACTAAAATATCATGACAAATGGTTAAAGATAATATCTCAATAAAAACAAATTTTACTAACATTATTTATTGAGATAATTGTGCAGAAATTATTTCAGGACTGGAATTAAGGAAATCCGAGTTATCGAGATCAAATATGCCGAAAGAGTAAAGTAAATTGAAGAAATCAATTCTAGCAGAGACGTAGAGAAGATTTTCATATTCCAGATACCAAAATAGTCTACATGTGTCACCAGAAGAAGCCTCAAGAGAAACGAACCCACGATCCTTTTAATCCACCGCGGATCCGTGGCCAAACCCACCATTACACCGAGGTTCCGCCGCACTTTTAGGGTAGTTAGGGCATGAGATTTTTTCTGTTAGGATCTTAACCACTGGTTTCCATATTAGGAAACTAGGGTAGTTAGGGCAAGAGATTTTTTCTGTTGGGATCTTAACCACTGGTTTCCATATTAGGAAACCAGGGTAGTTAGGGCATGAGATTTTTTCTACTGGGATCTTAACCACTGGTTTCCATATTAGGAAACTAGGGTTCTGACTCTGAGACTATAAATAAGGACCGAGAGCCTCTTGGAAAATTTAGCAAACCGACGCGATCACGAAGTCCACGACGGCTCAAGAATCCTGGTTGGTCATCAACAGCTCATCTACCTCCTTAGAAGAGATCGAGAAGCAAACTAGCATTTTGTAATCATTTTCTAAGGGAACAAAGTGTAATTGATCTTGTTGATTAATAAAGATAGTTGTTTTCTTATTTTATTTCTTTGTGGTTTTTCAATATGATTTCCCTCTCTATCTTTTCTCTTTCCAACATGCGCGAGTAATTCTTTACTTGTTAGGGTTCATAGGATTATGATAGCTTAATGGATGATGAAGATCCGTAAACTCTTTTTAAATCCTATAAAGTTTATAAACTTTATCAAAAGAATAGTTAACATCCTAATCGAGCGTGTTATCAATTCATTGATAGTCACGACCACGATTAGAGATTAGATTAACAATTACTTTGGTAAAGGCTAGACATGAACGGAGATCCATATCAAGATAGGGGTTAAGAGTGGGAACCCTACTCCCTCCAGAAACCCTGATCTACATGCATCACTGTCGATCTAGTTTTAAATCTATTAAAGGATAAAATTAATAATCTTTAATTAATCATCCATGACTACTAAATCTTAATGAACCCTACAAGCCCCCCTTTTAATATAAATCCTACATCTGTAGTTGATCTAGATCTATATTCTGCATCCGTGTTTGACGTAGATCTAGAATCTATAACCATTCTTCACCATTCTCTTTTCTTCCTCTTTTCTTTCTCAACACGTCTAAAGTAAGATTAAAAGATTCAACGTTTCCCAGAGGATGACCCGTACTCATCTCGGTCTAGCTACACGCGACACCGTTATTGATTGCGGTTAACTACCACACACACACAAATTAGATCAATCAAATGGTGCCGTTGCCGGGGATACATGCATAATTTTTTATTCTTACTATTTTTATTGAATTCTTATTCGATCTATCATAATTAAAACAAAACTGTAAATTGTATATTTAACGATTTGTGTGTGAATTTTTCAAGGAGATATGGAGTCATAAACTTGAGGAAACAGAGAGCCAGAGGCATTCATCAAGGTCCAGAGGAGTACAGGAGGCCACGTAGCAAAATTATACACCTGATCCATCTTTCTTGCGGCGGAACCACGGCAGAAGGAGCTTATTGGCGGCGGAAGCGCGGCTGATTTGAGGGATTAGAGGTCGTAACTTCTCTGGTAAATTTCTCAACTTTTTCTCTCTCCTCTGAAATCCAATAAAATATCTTTTCTGCAGGAATCTTTGCAAAATATTGCCGCTCAAAAATCTTTTTGCAAAGTTTTGTATTTGGTTTGATTATTCATATTTTAATACGGATTTTTAAGGGGCAAAGACCAAATTCAGATTAGGTAGGGATTTTATCACCCTTCCTAAGCCCCACAAATCATAAAACAAGCATCCGCATCAACCCTACATTAATTTAAATATATCTAGACCAAGACTCTAAGCACTGCCGTGCTCAATAAGGACAGAGGAAGGTCGTGGGTAATCTATCGCTTATCCGCATTACTTTTGTGGTGCCTAAGCAAGTGTGTCTAAGGCAAGTGGTTACTTAATTAGGCCCGCTATTTTCGGTAATTCGTATAGCGGATACCTCCCACTTACCTGGCATTTACCTGGCCACAAGAGTAGTAAAGAGGTGGCAGAGAATTGATCTTGCGGCTTGTCCTTTAGAAGTTTAGGAGCGGTCTAGAGACTTGACCTAGGTAACCTTGGTTTCAGGGTTGTTTGTGCATTTTTTGTGTGATTTGTCTAAGTCCGACACACTTTTTCAAAAACAAACCAATTTTAAATAACACACACGCTGCCACTTGTGCTAAAACCGTTTAGTGCATGCTTGGCTGGACACGGGATTCTAGTGCCCGTCTTGTCCGCGTTCCTGCTATCGACTCCGAAGTCGGTGCTTCTTCATTTTCTTTTCCCCCACCACCCACCACATCGACCGAGATGGACGGTACTCCATCAAATTATAATACCATGCTGCCACCACCCGTAGGTAAACAGAATCCACCGCGCATCTCTCTCCAAGAGAGATGCTATCATATCCGTGGTCCACTTCCTACTTGTCTATCTATTCCACCATCCAACGGTGATAATTTTGAAATTAAACCCCACTAGATCAATCTTTTACCAAAATATCACGGTCTCGAGTCTGAAGACGCATACGTCTTTATTACTAAATTTGAAAATGTATGCGCTATGATGGGTACTTCACAGCTTTCTGTGGATGCCATGAGATTACGTCTTCTCCCATTCACTTTGTGCGATATAGCCGAGAAGTGGCTTTATAACACAGCCACACATTCTATTTCAAACTGGGAGGAATTCATCACAGTTTTCCTAAAGAAATTCTACCATAATCATAAGACAGCTCAAGTCCGTAGCGAAATAAATCAATTTACCCAGCTTCCCAATGAACCATTTTCGAAGTGTTTTGAACGCTTCAAGGATCTGTTAGTTCAATGTCCTCATCACGGAATCCCTAGATGGGATCTGTGCAGAATCGTATATGAGGGCATTAATCCTATAATAAAATAGATACTTGAATACATGTGTTAAGGCACCTTCATGACTAAAGATGATGGTGAAGTCTGGAGATTTTTAGAAGATTTCGCTGAAAAATATTTACAGTGGGAGAGTGTAAACCAACCATCGTCTAGGGGTGGTATTCACCAATCTGATGTTTCCATAGGAGTTAGAGCTGAAATGGCAGCAATACAAAAGAAACTCGAAGCTATGGAACATAAATTTTTAGTAGCCTCCCTAAATCAGTTGACACTCCCTAAAACTTTCTGTGGATGTTGTTCTGATCCATCACATCTTACGGAAGATTGTCCTTTGAATTCTCCATTTCAAGGTCAAGAGCATACCAATGCTTCTTTTCAACAAAGACCTAGAAATGATCCGTATTCTTCCACTTATAATCAGGGTTGGAGGAATCACCATAACTTTGCTTGGAACCAACAACAAACTCAAACACGGTTTCAAACCAAAATAACTTTCAAAGGGTCCCTCCACCACAACAGCAACCACTACAATTGAGTCAGCACCCCTATCAATCACAAAACTTTCAAAATTCGGTCAACACTTCTGCACCGTATAACAATTCTTTGCAATTGATTGGTACTGATAACTCTTCTTCACTCAAACAAACCATGAATTTGCTTCTGACAAAATTCATGCAAGTTTCGGCTGAGATGAAGCCTTACGTCGATGACATAAAAAAGAACTCTGCCTTCCAAGGTGAGAGTATTAAATCGATGGAAGCATAAATTGCACAATTAAAAGGCAAAATAAGTGCTAGAGAGAGGGGGAAACTTCTAGCTCAACCTGTACCGAATCCTGGCTACTCACATCATCTGAATGTTATTACCACATTGAGATCTGGAAGAGTGCTTGACAACCATGTCGGTGAAGAGATTGATACTACTGATGATGAATCAATTGATGATACCCCGGCTGAGACTTTTCTTTCCACTTCTATTTCTACTTCTGACCCCAGTTCGTCTACCCCACCATTTTCTTCCGAGCCTATTCTCCGTTTTCCCCAAGACTCGAACGCTCAGCACATTTCTTCTAGTCCACCAAAGACGATCCCCACTCCTATTCTGGGATCTTTCCTACCCACACCACCTTCTCCACTGTTGGACCCAGCTATTATTGTTAAAGCTCCTTATCCGAATCGGTTAAGGGGAAACAAACCGAGTCCGCAGATGGAGAAGATTATTGACATCTTTAAGTGGGTTAACATCAATATCCCTCTCCTAGATGCTATACAACAAGTCCCGGCTTATGCGAAAATTCTCAAGGACTTGTGTACTAGGAAGAGGAAGACTCAAGTGCCAAAAAAGGTGTTCATATTGAGTACTGTAAACACAGCTTTTCCCCAACAATTACCAAGGAAACGTAAGGACCCCGACTGTCCTACAATTTCTATTTCTATTGGGGGTAAATATATTAACTGTTCTCTACTTCATCTTGGTGCAAGTGTTAACCTGCTTCCTTACTCAGTTTATGAGCAGTTAGGGATCGAAGAGTTAAAGCCCTCGAACACAACTCTCCAGATGGCCGACCGATCAATCACTAAACCTAAGGGTGAGCTTGAGGATGTGTTAATAAAAGTCGGGGAATTTGTATTCCCTGTGGAATTTATTGTTCTCGATACACAGCCCGTAGCGAACCTACGAAACCAAATTCCGGTGATTCTCGGTCGACTCTTTTTGGCCACTTCCAATGCTGTAATCAACTGTCATAATGGCTCTATAACCCTATCCTTCGGGAAGATGTCAATAGATCTTAACATTTATAAGTTGGGGAGTGTATCCTCCGAACCTTCTACTCAAGCATGTTCTGTCGAATTAATGGATGTCGACAGCAGCGAATTTGATCAGTTTCATAATACTGATCTAGACTCTTTTCATATGTTGTTGTTTGACCCAACCATGTATTATACACATACGGACTCTTCCATTGAGTTGTTCGGGTCAACATTTAACACTAATTATGAACCTTTCATGGAGTCTGACGATCACCTCGTTGTTTCTGATGAGATTATTCTTTGGGGTATCGATGAAAGCTTTGAGGAAATCTTCGCTGATGAACTCGCATTTTTAAAAGACACGGGTGTTGAGATGAATCAACTCCAAGATAAAGAAATTGAACCTCTACCCCTTCTTCTGGACAATCACGAGAATGCGAGCAATCCATCATCACTATCACTGTGTCGTCCCTCCAAATTGAGACGCAATCATTTTCTTTTACACCACTTATCTCTTCCCCACTTCTTCCTGACTCCATACAACATGTTTTTCCACCAACCGGTGCGTTTCACTGATAATTCTTTGAATGGTTGGTGTTGACTTTTGATCTTTGCAAAGCTTGGTATTGACCAATAATTTTGACCCCCTATTATAATTTTAAATGCTTAATATGATTTTACTCAAGTTTGGGAGGGATATTTTGGCTCTTGAAAGAAAATTTTTACAAAATTACGAGCAAAAAATAAGTTTGGGGAGAATTTCACTTTCATTATTTCTTGTCCCCTTTGATAACTTTTCCTCCCAAGTCTACAGATTTTGAGATTTAAAAGAGACAACAGTGAGGACACTGCTGCAAACAGGTTTGGGGGATATTTGTGCTTATTTACGCATTACTTTACATTATATTATATATAAGAACAAAAAAATTAAAATTAAAATATCATGACAAATGGTTAAAGATAATATCTCAATATAAACAAATTCTACTAACATTATTTATTGAGATAATTGTGCAGAAATTATTTCAGGACTGGAATCAAGAAAATCCAAGTTATCGAGATCAAATATGCCGAAATAGTAAAGAAAATTGAAGAAATCAATTCTGGAAGAGACTTCTTGGGCAAGAGCGGGTGACCGTTGAGTTTCGTTGGGGCGCAGCAAGCTATATAAGGCTGAAAAAGCACTAGTCCTTCCTTTCCTTGTAAACGGAGCGTCGAGAATGCAGGACTTCCCCTTTACCATCCTCGAGATCATCCACTTCGAATACGTATACCTCTATGACTAGAACTGCACCGAGGACACGGTGCAGTTGGTGTATGGGAGCATCGAGGACAACTTCGGCCGGCTGCTCCCTCGACGTTCTTCCCTGCTGCAGCTGCTGATGTACTCCATCTGGAGGGCGTCGCCGGGGCTTTACAACCCCCTGTCCGAGCAGCTCTATGACGAGGCCGTGGGCAAGATGCGGTCCCTGAGGCGCTTCGGCCTGATCTCCGCTAACCGGCTGGCTCGCTCGGAGGCGCTCGTCCGCGAGTGCTACGAGTTGAGACTCGGGGTCAACGCGCGCGGGGGGAACCGAGGGGAGAGGTTGGATCTCGTGAGGCCTCGGCTGGTGGAGATCTTTACCGAGTATCATGAGCAGTGCTCTCTGCACCCCCTTCCCCCGCTGTTGTAATTTTCTTTTTCTTTTTGTATCTACGGCTGAGGAGCCCATAATACCTTTTTTCGAATAAATGAGATCTTTCCTATTTTTTCCGCAATGTTCCGTTTGTCTTTATTAAATTAACAATACCCTAGGGAGAGTTTACATTTCCCCAAAAGAAAAGTACATGCTAATAGATGACCCTATCAGCGTGGCCCCAGATTCCCGTAGGCTTGTGGGTCTTCATACTAGGCACCGGGTACGGGGCTTCTCGAGTGCCGGACTGGTCATCTGCTGAGACAAGAATGATCTGGCCGATGGTCAGCGTAAGTCCATGTCACGCACCCCACGAACTTGCGGGGAGGCAGAATATATGAAAAACGATTATCAAAGCTTCGTAACACGGACTTGAGCGCATGAATCGTATCTAAACCGTTACTAGCAAACTACGAGAGGTTTAACTACTCGGATTCGAAGTTATACCTCACGTTACTTGTCCTTCGGGTCTTCATCGCTGTCCTCCACTCCTCGTAGGCTCCTTGGAACATCGGCACCTCAACGGCCTCCTCGAGTCAAAGATGATCCACCCGAGAGCTCCTACACCAAGCTTGATCTCTAACTTGAGATAACTAGGTTGCTCAAAGTGCTAATCTAAGCTACCTAGGGGATATAGAGCGAGATTATGGATGTATTAGTCTAGCTAACCCTTGATCTCAACACATGAGAGGTTAGGGTTAGGGTTTCAAGAATGAGAGAGCTTGAGGAGAGAGAAGGTGATGATAAGAATCATATTGAAAAATGAACTCATTAGAATATATATTAACCATAACAATTAATCAAATAAATAATATATATGATTAATCATCATGGTTGATGCATTCACCTTGTGTGATTCATCTTATGAGTCATTAGCTCAATAAATGAAGCATTAACTCCATGGATGAGTCACACAAATGAGTCATTAAGTAATAAATGCTTATGCCACCTTAACCCCTAAGTCACCATGCTTCTAAAAGCATCCCGGAAAACTACGAGAACGCCTCTCCAATCCGTGAAAACACGGAAAAACCTTAGACTGTATAAATCCAAAAACCTGGTACTAGAATCTGGCTTAAACCAAAGCCAGCTAGTAAAAACTGTCCGAACGCCGTACGTGTTAGTTATATGTATGCCCTAGAGGCCATTACTGTACATTGGATGTATATTGTAGTGGATGCTGGGACATATATAGGGAGGACTTTCTTGCTCGACATGATAGTATGCTATCTGGTTGCTCTTTACCTTAACGTGTACATTGATTGTCTCTCTGTTACATGTTGGTAAAGCCCTTAGGATGTGTACTTGACTACCTGGACTATGATGCGGATCATACTAGTGGGGACATGGTAGTCCATAAGTACATCCTTGAAAGTCCCTAGTCGTGGGTGTATCGAGATGGGGCATCGATATACCAGAGTAGACTAGCGTGTACCTTCTCGACCCATACAGATGGGCGATGGATGATCCCATATCCATTGGTGTTTGACATCAGAGATGATATACGGGTGCTCAGTGGAGACTGGGTACACTGGACGGACTCGCCGAGAACTCCCAGATGGTATTATACCTTACGTCAGATGGTAGTTCTCTGGTGACACTGGTACAGAGTAGTCTGTTGACCCGAGATCGTCATAGAGTCTTGTGTGGTTCCCACTGTGCTTTGATTTCCATCTTACCACGTCCAAGAGGGCGTGCAAAACGGTGGTTTTTGGGTACAGTCCCGAATCACATGGAGGCAATGAGCGATAGGAGGGGATTCGTCTTTCCCGGTATAGGGAGTTGATGTTGCACTGTGTTCGATTGGCTATAACCGGAAATCCCTGGCCAGGGTTGCTGAGATTTACTGGTAAGTGTTACCAGTAGTTTCTCGAATTGTTATAGACCTCATATCGACACGACTTATCGAGCTATTGGGGTCTGACGTTTACCACCCCTAGGCGAGATATGCGACATATCAGACGATCAGACCGGACTGTACGGTAAGTGTTACTGGTTGGATTCACAGGAGTGTGAGCGGGCTTGCTCGTCGATCTTCTCATCGCTCAATACCCGGGTGGCCGTTACGTTTAGCAGACCGCTTGCGGCTTGTGGGTGTTTGATATGATCATCACCTGCTGCCGGCGTATTGACGAGTCTTTAGAGTCCTACACAGAGGTTTCCTGGCTCAAGCAAAACGAAATAGGAGCGCATATGAGATATGTGCGGGACCGAGAATAATGCGTGTATGTGATACCGTATTCCATTCTCGCGATTTGTAATATTGATCGGTTATATGCGTTATAGCCGGGTTATCGGATCAAGTGTTGATTCGATAAGTTGTTACTATTGATATTAGTCGGTTATATGCGATATGACCGGGTCGTTAAATCAAGTGTTGATTTAATGATTTAATGTATAATTATATATTTGATATATCACTTTGCATTAACTAATATAGGTTCACTTAAAAGGGATTTTCTCACTTGATGTGCACATTGTATATGTGATATACTTTTGTGCATTTGATTGTATCATGTTTGATGATACATGATAGTTTGGTGTATGGTTTAAACCATGGTTGATCAATGGTTAGGGTTTCTTTTGATTTTATTTACTTATCTATTTATTTATTTATTATTCATTTTGGAAAATAATTTGCATAAAGAGAAAAATGGTGGCTTTCTTTGTTTCTAGTTGAAGCTTCATGAAGCTTTGACTTTGTAACCATTCTTGTCTTCATGCTTAACCCTAACCATTCCTTTAACCTTGGTCAATTCTATACACATAACTATAGTTAAAATTATGATAAGAATTGATTTTCTATTCTATTCTAATAACTTATCATAATATTCATCTTCTTCTTCTTCTTCTTCACTTGAAGAAAGCATGCCTCCATCAATGGCAACTTGATGAAATGAGTGAGAAATCCAATTCTAAAGTGAACCCACCTCCTATTTCTTCATCCTCTACCTCTTGCCAAGTAGTAGAGTGTGTTTTCTTCACAAGTTTCATGACTTGGTGAAGTGGGAGCTTGATCTTGTGATGCCTCGACGTAGATCATCTTCGGCACGAAGCCGACGACCTTGCCCGCCCATTTCTCCGATGAAGCTGACGCTAGAGCCCGGGATTTCATTTGGACAGCGGAGAGGACTTCATCACAGAGCTGTGGAGGTGGAGGACCGGATCTACAAAAGTTGTATTTCCGTTCTCTTTTAGTTAAAGTAGTTAACTAGTTGCTTTTGTCGCCTAATCTCTAGTCAACGATCCGTATTAGGGTTTCTCGGCACATGTAAAATTTGAAATTGGCATGGTTGATGCCTTGTGAGACCTCATTGGAGTGCCTAGGACCCTTTCAGTACGTGCGTAAATACACGTATGCGTCCGAACTCTTGTCGTACGACCTCTATATCGTTTCGTCTGGAGCAGGGAAACCCTCTGTGTGCGACTCTAAAGACTCAACACTACGCTGGCAGTGGGTTTAATCACAAACCGCAAGCGGCACTAGCTGTACGTAACGGTCCCCAGGTAGATGTCGATAAGAAGGCCGATGAGGAAACCCATCCGAACTCCTACTGAGCCTGATGTGACAATCTCCGTACAGTCCGGTCTGTTCGTCTAAGACTATCGCATATCGAGCCTAGGGGGCGGCAAGCGTCAGTCCCCTAATAGCGGTATAAGTCGTGTCGGAGCGTAGCCCATTACACCCTGAGAAACTACTGGAACCTACCAGTAAATCTCGCTTGCCCTGGCCTGGGACTTTGCGTAATGGCTCTCTGACACAGCGCGATATCAACTCCCAATACCGGAAGAGACGAATCCTGTCTAACCACCACTGCCTCCAAGTGCTCGGGACTGCACCCAACTGCTACCTGTTTGCACGACTCCTTTGAGCTGTGGTAGGGTAGCAATCAAAGAACAGTGGGACACACTCAAGGCGAAGTAGCAGTGTTAAGTCTGCGGACTATGCTGTACTCACGTCACCTGGGAACTGTTAACTGACGACGGGTATAATACCAACCAATCAGTTCCCCTGCGAGTCCTGTCCGATGTACCCGTAACCTAACGAGCACATGTATACTATCTCCAGTACGACGTACTGATGGCTGTGGGACAGACCATCTCCCCAACAGGGATGAGAAGCGTACACATTAGTCTACTCTGGAGTATCGATGCCCTGTCTCGATAATCCTACGACTAGAGACAAGTATAGGATGTTGCTTATAGACTACCCAGCCCCCACTAGTGTGACTTCCATCACAACGCTGGTAATCAAGTAAAGATCCTATGGGCTCTACTAATATGTATAAGTGATACGTTACAAGAAACATATGCTCATATTAAAGTAGACACAAACCAAGTAGCATACTACCATTTTTAGCAAGACTGTATATACAACTGTGAATATCCCAAGCTTCCATTAAGTAATATACATACGAGTATGATACAATAATGGCCCCTAAGGCATATACACTAACAATCTCCCACTTGCACTAGGGCCATGAGCTGGCATATCGTAGACCTATCATCTCGAATAGCCTCTCGAACTGCGTCTGAGGAATGGCCTTTGTGAATGGATTGGCAATGTTATTCTCCGTCTCTACTCTCTTTATCTCGATCTCCTGGCGATCTATGATCTCCCTGATCAGGTGATACCGCCTTAAGATGTGTCTGGATTTCTGATGGGACCTGGGTTCCTTCGCTAAAGCTATAGCGCCGTTGTTGTCACAATACAAAGGTATTGGATCAACACTGGTAGGAACCACCTGAAGTTCTGTGAGGAACTTCTTCATCCAGACAGCTTCTTTTGCGGCATCGCAAGCAGCTATGTACTCCGCTTCCATTGTTGAGTCAGCAATGGTCTCCTGCTTAGAACTCTTCCAACATACCGCCCCTCCATTGAGGGTAAAGACATAACCTGACAGGGATTTGGAGTCATCTTTGTCACTCTGGAAGCCGGAGTCGGCAAAGGCCTCCATCTGGAGGTCTTTGCCACCATACACCAAGAACAACTCCTTAGTCCTTCCCAAGTACTTGAGAATGTTCTTTACTGCTATCCAGTGATTCTCCCCTGGGTTTTCCTGATACCGGCTTACAACGCTCAATGCGTATGCTACATCTGGTCTGGTACATAACATCGCATACATTATAGAGCCTACCACTGAAGCGTAGGGTATAATCGACATGCGATCCCTTTCCAAATCAGTCTTGGGAGACATCTCTTTGGAGAGGGTGATTCCATGACAAGACGGTAGGTTACCGCGCTTAGAATCTTCCATACTGAATCTCTTCACTATGGTGTCTATGTACCTGGACTGCGAAAGTCCCAACATCCTCTTTGATCTATCACGATAGATCCGGATCCCTAGAATGTAGGTGGCATCACCCAGGTCTTTCATGGAGAATTTCTGTGATAAGAATCTTTTGACTGATTGTAACATAAGAATATCATTTCCTATTAGGAGAATGTCATCCACGTACAAGACGAGGAATACTACAGTTCTCCCCACAATCTTACTATATATGCATGGTTCGTCTGGATTTTTGATAAAGTCAAATTCTTTGACAGCATCATCAAAACAGATGTTCCAGCTCCGCGATGCCTGCTTTAGTCCATAAATGGACTTAAGCAACTTGCATACTTTACCGCTTCTCCCACTCTGAATGAATCCCTCTGGCTGATCCATATATACGCTCTCTTCTAAATTACCATTTAGAAAGGCCGTCTTTACGTCCATCTGCCAGATTTCATAATCGTGGAAGGCAGCAATAGCAAGAAGGACTCGAATGGATTTAAGCATAGCCACTGGAGAAAAGGTTTCGTCATAGTCCAAACCAGGTCTTTGACGGAAACCCTTTGCAACAAGTCTAGACTTATAGGTTTCAACCTGTCTATCTACACCAATCTTCTTTTTGAAGATCCATCTGCATCCTACGGGTTTTACCCCATTTGGAGCAATGTCCAAAGTCCATACTTTGTTAGTGTACATGGACTCCATTTCGGTCCGCATTGCATCCAGCCATTTTACTGAGTCACTGCTCTGAATGGCTTGCTGGAAGCTAGTAGGCTCATCATAGTCAATAGTGCAATCCTCTCTATCCCCGTCTATGAGAAAACCGTAGTATCTCTCGGGTGGATGAGACTTCCTACTACTCCTGCGGAGTGGCGTTGGGATGTCATGTTCTTCTTGAACTTCTGGTTCTACCATACTTTCAGTAACAGTTTGTGGTTCTGGAATTTCTTCCGGTTCTATTTCGCTCCCATTCTTCTGATTTTCTAAAAATTCAACTTCTAAGAAATGGGCATGACGAGAAACCAAAACCTTTTGTTCCTCTGCGTAATAGAAATAATATCCCTTGGAGTGCTTTAGATATCCCACAAACTTACACTGCACTGAGCGTGCCTCGAGCTTGTCCGTATGCTGCCTTTTTACAAAAGCTGGACATCCCTATGTCTTAAAATGTTTTAGACAGGGTTTCTTCCCACTCCACATCTGATATGGTGTGGTAGGCACAGTTTTGGTAGGAATCTGGTTCAAAAGATATGCAGCTGTTTCTAGCGCATAACCCCAGAAAGATCGCGGCACCTCAGCCTTACTCATCATGGAACGAACCATATCCAATAGGGTTCGATTCTTCCTTTCTGATACACCGTTGTGTTGTGGTGTGTATAGAGGAGTAAGCTGAGAGAGAATTCCATTCTCTTTTAAGTAACCTAGGAAATCGGCACTTAAGTATTCACCACCTCGATCAGATCTCAGTGTCTTTATACTCTTGCCTGTATGTTTTTCCACTTCATTCCTGTATTCTTGGAATTTCTCAAAGGCCTCGGATTTATGCTTCATTAAGAAGACATATCCATACCTAGAGAAATCATCCGTAAAAGTAATGAAGTAGGAATAACCACCTCTCGCATGTGTAGACAATGGACCGCACACGTCACTGTGTACGAGTCCCAAGAGCTCGCTTGCTCTTACTCCGTGTCCAGTGAACGGAGTCTTTGTCATCTTTCCTTTGAGACAGGATTGACAAGTTGCATATGTTTGATATTCGAACGGATCCAAATATCCTTCTTTATGTAACTTAGTCAACCTTCTCTCATTGATGTGACCTAGTCTACAATGCCATAAGAAAGCCTGATTTAATTCCGGAGACATTCTTTTAAGTGTGTTCTGGATATTGAAAACCTGAGCTTGACTCAATACGTATATGTCGTTATCTTATGTACCAGTCCCAATCAGAACTTGATTTAGGTGGATGTGTACTACATCGCTTACGAATGTAAAATCATATCCCTCTCTCGAAAGTGAGGATACTGATATGATATTATAAGTCATACTGGGTACATACAGACAGTTATGTAGAATCAATATCTGCCCACTTGTCAAACCTAGGCGATATTCTCCCATGGATTCAGCGTCCACGCTCATTCCGTTTGCAACTCTGAGAGACCAATCGCCTATTTTTATAACTTTACGGTTTCTCAAAGCATGTAATGAATTACAGATATGAGATCCTGCTCCGGTATCAAGTACCCAGGAAGTAGAGTTAATTGACAAACAGTTCTTAATTACTAACACACTTGAGGATGAAGCCACAACATGCTTCGTATCCTGGCTACTGGCTTCTAAAGCCCTGTAATCTTTCTGCCTATGCCCAATCCCATAACAATAGGAACGTCCCACTTTTACTATATCCAGTCCCGAAACTTTTGCCCTTCTCTTTCCTTCCACTTTCCTGGTTTCCTTCAGGGTAGAAGGTAGAGACTGTAGAATCAAGTCAGTATCTGACTCTTTCTCCAACGTGGTCTTCAGGTCCTTGAGTTGATCAATACAGCTAGTTATTGTAAGGGTGTTGTCCCCTACAGATGACCCGAAAGTCAACCACGCTTGAATTAATTCGTTCGAGGTCTCATATCTTGCGATATGGGATTGCCTTCCATATAAATCTTTGTTATGGAGAAAGATGGAAACCGAGTCCATCTTCTCGTGCTGCTCTGGTATACACCATCAACTGAAATTAATACGAGGCATTTGGCTTTTGCTTTATCCTTTTCCCTTGTCTGGCGGATATCCATATGAAAGGTCCCTAGGCACCCTAATGAAGTTATACAAGGCATCGAACATGCCATTTTCAAAAATACGGGGTGCCGAGAGACCCGACTACGGATCGTTTGCTAGAAAACTAGGCGAAAAACTAACTAGTTAACACTTAACTAAAAGTTTAACGGAAATACAACCTTTGTAGATCCGGTGCTCCACCTCCATAGCTCCGCAACGAAGTCATCTCCGCTGTCCAAAAGAAATCCGGGCTCTAGAGTCGGCTTCGTCGAAGAAAAAGCGAGCTACGTCGTCGATGTCCATGCCGAAGATGATCTACGTCGAGGCATCGCTAAATCAAGCTCCACCTTCACCTTGCCATGAAAACTTGTGAAGGAAACACACTCTACTACTTGGCAAGAGGTAGAGGATGAAGAAATAGTAAGTGGGTAGACTTTAGAATTGGATTTCTCACTCATTTCATCAATCCACCATTGATGTAGTCAAGATTTTCTTCTTGAAATGAAGAAGAAGAAGAAAGCAAGAAGATAATTATTATGATAAGATAAAAAGAATAGAAAAGAAAATTCAATCTTATCATAACACTTACCATAGTTAAGTGTAGAGAGTTAACCAAAGTTAGTGAGTGGTTAGGGTTTGGCATAAAACAAAAATGGTGGACTTTTCAAAAGTTCAAGAAACTTCAACAAAAGAAATAAATAAAGCCACCATTTTTCTTTTGCCAAAAATAAATAAAACAATAAATAAATCATTTAAAACCCTTAACCATTAACTAACTATGGTTTAAACATACATTTAACCAAGTATTGCATGTATCATCAAACATGATACAAGCAAGTGCACAAAATCATATCGCATATGCAATGCGCACACCCGAGTGAGAAAATCCATTTAAAGTGAACCGATACTAGTTAATGCAAAGTAATATATCAAATATATAATTTCGCATTAAATCATTAAATCAACACTTGATTTAACGATCCGGTCATATCGCATATAACCGACTAATATTCAATGTATCGACTTATCGAATCAACGCTTGAATCGATAACTAGGTTATATCGCATACAACCATTCGATACATTCATCGCAAGAATGGAATACGGTATCACATACACGCATTATTCTCGGTCCCGCACATATCTCATATGCGCTCCTATTTCGTTTCGCTTGAGCCAGGAAACCTCTGTGTAGGACTCTAAAGACTCGTCAATACGCCGGCAGCAGGTGATGATCATATCAAACACCCACAAGCCGCAAGCGGTCTGCTAAACGTAACGGCCACCCGGGTATTGAGCGATCTGAAGATCGACGAGCAAGCCCGCTCACACTCCAGTGAATCCAACCAGTAACACTACCGTACAGTCCGGTCTGATCGTCTGATATGTCGCATATCTCGCCTAGGGGTGGTAAACGTCAGACCCCAATAGCTCTATAAGTCGTGTCGATATGAGGTCTATAACAATTCGAGAAACTACTGCTTACCAGTAAATCTCAGCAACCCTGGCCAGGGATTTCCTGTTATAGCCAATCGTACACAGCGCAACATCAACTCCCTATACCGGGAGAGACGAATCCCCTCCTATCGCTCATTGCATCCATGTGATTCGGGACTGTACCCAAAAACCACCATTTTGCACGCCCTCTTGGACGTGGTAAGATGGAAATCAAAGCACAGTGGGAACCACACAAGACTCTATGACGATCTCGGGTCAACAGACTACTCTGTACCAGTGTCACCAGAGAACTGCCATCTGACGTGAGGTATAATACCATCTGGGAGTTCTCGGCGAGTCCGTCCAGTGTACCCAGTCTCTACTGAGCACCCGTATATCATCTCTGATGTCAAACACCAATGGATATGGGATCATCCATCGCCCATCTGTATGGGTCGAGAAGGTACACGCTAGTCTACTCTGGTATATCGATGCCCCATCTCGATACACCCACGACTAGGGACTTTCAAGGATGTACTTATGGACTACCATGTCCCCACTAGTATGATCCGCATCACAGTCCAGGTAGTCAAGTACACATCCTAAGGGCTTTACCAACATGTAACAGAGAGACAATCAATGTACACGTTAAGGTAAAGAGTAACCAGATAGCATACTATCATGTCGAGCAAGAAAGTCCTCCCTATATATGTCCCAGCATCCACTACAATATACATCCAATGTACAGTAATGGCCTCTAGGGCATACATATAACTAACAATCTCCCACTTGCACTAGGGCCATCTGTAGCAGTGGTTGTAGTATCTCATACTCAACCATCCCATAAAAGTCTCTCTCTGGGAATAGGCCTTTGTGAGTGGATCCGCTGTGTTGTCCTCTGAGTCTACTCTCCAAACCTCGATCACCCTGGAGATCAACCATCTCCCTGATCAAGTGATACTGCCTTAGAATATATCTGGATCACTGATGGGACCTGCGTTCTTTGGCATAAGCCACGACTCCATTGTCACACAATGGAAGGAACATAGTTCATCTCATGAACCAATATACACCCAAACAGCCTCTTTGGTAGCATCTTTAGTAGCGATGTATCCTGCCTTTATCGTCTAGTATGCCACGGTATCTAGCTTGGAACTCTTCCAACATACCGTCCCTTTACTGAGGGTAAAGACAATGCCTGCGACTGACATTCAGTCGTCTTTATCACCCTGGAACCCTTCCAGTGATTCTCCCTAGGATCGATTGATACCATCTCACTACAACTAGTGAGTATTCTAACATCCAATTAGATCTATCTCATAGATCCAAAATCCAGGATTTAGTAGGTATCATTTTGATCCTATGTGGAGGATCATTGTGATAAGCGGAGATTGATCGAACGTAGCATAGGAAACTCCTTCCCTATCAAGAGTATGTCATCCACGTACTCTACGAGGATCGTCACCATACTCCCTACTACCTTTTTGTATATACAAGGTTCATCTACCATTTTGATGATGTCAAACTCTTTGACTAATCCATCAAAACAGATGTTCCAACTCCGCGATGCCTGCTTTATCCTATAAAGCATCTTGTACACGTTTCCGCTGCTCCCACTGTCTACGAAGCCCTCTGGCTGTGTACTTATAGACGCACTCTTCTAAAACTTCATTTAGAAAAGCAGTCATGACACCCAACCACCAGATATCGTAGTCATGGTATGTAGCCGTGACAAGTAGGATCTGGATGGACTTAAGCATAGCTACTTGAAAAGGTTTTATCATTATCCACACCTGGTCAATGATGCAAACTTTTAACAAGTCTAGCTTTGAAAGTCTCAACTTTTTCATGTACACCAAGTAATCTTCTCAAGATATACTTGCTCCTGATGGGGATTTAACCCTTCAGATATAGCAGCTAAAGTCCATACTTTGCTGGTGTATAAGGATTCTATCTCAGATCACTAAGCATCCAGCCATTCTTACAGAGTCTTACTCCTGATGGCCAGCTCGAAACTAGTTGGGTCATCATCTCATGATGCAATCCTCGCTCCCACTGTCATAGAGAAACCGAAGTATCTCTCAGGTGGTTGAGGAACCCTACTAGATCGGCGGAGAGGCTGAGGTTCGTTGGAATCTACTGAATCCTTTGGCTCTATCAAATCATCTGCTGCAGTTTGTATAGCTGGAACATTTCCAGTTCTACATTACAGGCCTTGCCTCGAGCTTGTCCGGATTCTGCTTTTAGACATTAGCCGGACAACCCCAAATCTTAAGTAGCTTAAGACATGGGCTCTTCCCTTTCCATATCACATATGAAATGGTAGGCAACTGATTTGATTGGAACCCTATTCAATAGGTATGCAGCTTCTCAAGTGCATAACTCCCAAAAGGAAAAAGGTAACTCAGTAGTACTCATCATAGAGCACACCATATCAAATAGGGTGTATCTGCTCCGCCCCGATATACCATCGTGCTATGGTGTATACGGAGGAATAATGCTGAGAGAGAATCTCATTCTCCTTTAGAATAGTCCAGGATTTCCGTGCTCAAGTATTCTCCTCCTTGATCTCATCATAGGACATAATACTTATACCCGTATTGGTTCTCTACTTCTAACTTATATTCTGTGAATATCTCAAAAGGTTCGGACTTGTGTTTCAACAGGAACATATGTCTGAATCTTGAGAGATTATCAGAGAATGTAATGAAGTAAAAGAACCGGTCTTGGCATGTGTAGACAGGGGACCTACATACATCAACATGTATCATCCCAAGAGTTCACTAACTCTTTCTCTGTTTCCAATAAACGGAGCTATGGTCATCTTATCTTTGTGACATGACTGGCGAGTTTCACAAGATGTAAACTCAAACTGATTTAAATATACATCTATATGTAACTCTAGCCAGTCGGGTCGCATTGATCTGACCTAGTCTACAATACCTCAAGAAGGATTCGTTCATTTCTGAACTCTTCCTCTTGTGTGTGTTCTGTATACTAAGAACTGTAGTTTGATTTAGAACATTAATGCTTTTAGATAACGTGCCTGAACCGATCAACTTTTGATATAGGAAATGTTCAAAACATTATCCAACAATACAAAATTTTATCGTTTCTTTACTAATAAAGAGACAGATATGATTTTGTATATCAGGTTCGGTATCTAATAACATTCGTTCAGAATCAATGTATTACAATACAGGGTGACAGTGACCAACAGACTTGGCTGCAACACTTGCCCCGTTTTCTGTCTCATGAAACTTATCACCCGTTCTCAGTTTTTCTACTCTTTTGTAGCCCTATGTAACAACTTACATATCTAGGATCCTGATCCGGTATCATATACCAGGGATGCGGAGGATACCGAGAAACAGTTCTGTATAATGAACACACCCAAAGATGATGCATCATCATGCACTCTCTTCGTTTGGGCGGCACGGGAAATCTGGTATTCCCCAATTTCCTGCTCTGTCTTATAACAATTATAAGTTGGAGCGGGACCAACGTTCCCCAGCTCAGTATAACAAGCGGGTTCGGTCAATAATCCGTATTATTATCTTGACTAAGGCGTGATATGGTCGCTACCAGGAGAGAGAGAGAAGAAAACACTCAGCGTGCGCTCTTGCAAGAATAGATTGGTTATTATTTTATCTAATCAGGATGGCTCCCACTGCTTTTTATCAAATCTTCCTTCAAACCCTAAAAGGAAAGACTAGCCGGGATTAATTACACACTACAAGTTCGCCAATCTTTCAGCCAGGCCAGTGTCGGTACTTTGAGGGAGGTCCCCCGTGCTTTCGCACGAACCTAATTAATGTAAACCTCATTTTCCCAGAGGCGTAACCCCGTTGACACCTTTCTAGACACCTACTTGATCGGCTAATTGTAACGTATAAAACTCTCCCAGGAGTAACTCTTACTCGCAGCGGGTATCGGGATCCAACTATCTCATAGAAGGTATGCAATCTCATTGCAAATTTCAACACTTGAAATTCCCGATAATATTTTACCCCTAGCGTCCTATGACCTTGACGCAGGCCAACAAACCATAGTCCGCTAGTCAAGTTCAACCCGTCATTTCCTGATTGAATTAAACCCACCCGCACGACCCTTGACGCAGGCCAACAAAGTCGCACGACTACCCTAATCCAATCTGCATCATATGCATAAGCAGATAAATACCAGTTAGCTACCGCACACTACGCCTTGACGCAGGCCAACAAACGTAGCACGAATACTAACTACTACTTATCTGAAATGACGGAGGGCTACGACAGGTTTTTCTGAAAACCTATTGCGTAATGAACTTGATATCGTTGTAGGATCGAATGAATTTTGAAATGGAGTGCTTTTGAGGCTTTTCTAGTTTTGCTAAAGGAGTCACTCCCGGTGAAGGGATCGTCGGTCCTTTCCTCGTCGAATGAGGTGCGGGATATATCATATATATCACTGTGCAAAGCAAAAACTCTTAAAAGCAATCAAAAGACAAACCGAGTGTGTAGCATCTGCCAGTTATTGCTAAAGGAGTCACTCCCGGTGAAGGGATCTCGGTCCTTTCCTTATCGAATAAGGTGCAGGATATATCATATATACCGCTGTGCAAAGCAAGAACTGTAGCTACCTGTTTTATTTTGAAATTCGATTCTACAACATCTTAGGTTTCTTTTATTTCATTAATCACATTAATGAAGTCCCATCATTTAAGTACCTAAACATCACAGATAAAGACGACGTACACTTATGACATCCGCATTCGCCTCGATGTCCCCTCGTGCACCATTAGGTTAGGTAACTAACGGCAGAGCAGGGCAGGGCTAGCGCGGGTGTAAAACATAAGTAACGTCTATATAATATATCATATATACTATATACTGTATCTATCACAGAACATCACATGATCACATCACAGATATCGCAGCAGAAGAAACATATGAAATATTGGATATATTAGGACGTCCGTGTTTTTAATACGAGCCAGTATAAAACACGGATTCCACGGTCGCGATGAATAGCCAAACCCACACCCCTAGACCCCTACGAGAGCGGCAAGCAACCCTACCAATTCTGGAGTTAGGAGACCCGGACTCGACTCCTCGAGTTGGTCTCCCACTGGACTCCAGAACCCGGTTACTTGTGCTCCCCTCCTTGGGTCTATCCTAGTGCGGAAAAGTAAATAATATACAAAAGGTGACATCTTCCGCAACCTGGAAGCGCCCCAATAAAAGAATATTACATACAAGTTTTTACATGAATGAAAATGAAAAACACTCATCTCACATAAAAACCCCTGGCTATTCAAACACGACGATCCAATATAACATATCCAGCAACACATAACATCATATGTCATCAACGTAAGTAAATATGTCAATCCCAATTGTCGTTGACATATAGCAACGAAACCGGCGATATCACATATTACACTTACGGTCACAGAAAAGAAAGTGTAAAACTATAACAGTTGGAATCCGCAACCACCTCAGACATCGCATGCCTGACCAAATGAATTTCTTAGACATCACATGCCTAACAATTATAAACCCCGCATTTTAGTCTCAAAATCGAAAACTCTTTTCAATATCAAGTCGGGCAATTCAACAAGATTCCCGACATCCTGATCGAATGCTCGTCGCAAACTTCAGTAGGCGGCCGCACCCCCCGATACCGTCGACGAAGTGCACCAAGGCGGAACACCACTGCCGCGAGCACCCGAACGGATGCTTTCGGCGACGGGGTTCTCCTACAGTCACTTGGTCGGGGCTATGGAGTGAGGCTGTCTATTAAGTTTACCCGGCGAGTATCCGCGTACGCTACGTGATTGCGACGGACTTTTGATCATATCAAAATTCCATGGCAACCGATCAAGTGAGACTAAATTGCTACGTTTATAACATTCATTCAGTTATCACATAACTTCTTGTGAATTCCAATTATTGTATCCCATTCCGGATAAATAGAAAATGTCAAACTTTCCGATCGAACAATCGAACACCCAAGTTTTCCGATACAGATCAACACATGAAACAAGTCTAACAACATTCCGTTCGTGCCTCAGTACCAACGGTCCAGCCGTAGAAGGGTCAAGCCAACGCCTCACATGTGGCACGCCGTACTGCCCCAAACCCGAAGGTTCAAAGGGCAGTTCAAGACGGTCACATAATCGAGTTAAGGTTTGTTGTCTTCTAGAGGGTCCATCGCGTTACTTGCACTACTTAGAACGTCGTTAAACTACGGAAAAATCCAACACTTGGAAATTTCCCGACAGGGGAAAAATTGGGTATTTATATCCGGTCGAACTTTTTAACATATTCTAAAATTTATCCGGAAAGCCACACAGACAAAATTTGATAATCCGATCGAGTCCATGAAATCCCAAAACAACCCAGAAAAATTCAACTCTTGAATAATATATAAAATACTCCCAGGAAAACCAGCACTGACAATTATTGATTATGGTGCAAATTTCGATGTACAATAGGACAAAATGGCCGCGGATGCGCCGCACGAGCCATGCTCGTGCCGCGGATCCGCGGCAGAATAAAGGAATTAGGTTATCAAATTTCACCATAACTCTTAGATATCTGTGCTGGTTTTTCTGAATATTTTTAATTTTAAAAAAGACCAGATTTCAGAATTCGTCCAGAGAGCAATTTGCCGGGTTTGTTTCGGGTTCGTTCGGGCTTCAAATTCCGTCTAGATTTCGCCTAAGGCTCTAGCTAGGCTCTGATACCAGTGAAGGGTCCCTAGGCACCCTAATGAGGTTATACAAGGCATCGAACATGCCATTTTCAAAAATACGGGGTGCCGAGAGACCCGACTACGGATCGTTTGCTAGAAAACTAGGCGAAAAACTAACTAGTTAACACTTAACTAAAAGTTTAACGGAAATACAACCTTTGTAGATCCGGTGCTCCACCTCCATAGCTCCGCAACGAAGTCGTCTCCGCTGTCCAAAAGAAATCCGGGCTCTAGAGTCGGCTTCGTCGAAGAAAAAGCGAGCTAGGTCGTCGATGTCCATGCCGAAGATGATCTACGTCGAGGCATCGCTAAATCAAGCTCCACCTTCACCTTGCCATGAAAACTTATGAAGGAAACACACTCTACTACTTGTCAAGAGGTAGAGGATGAAGAAATAGGAAGTGGGTAGACTTTAGAATTGGATTTCTCACTCATTTCATCAATCCACCATTGATGTAGTCAAGCTTTTCTTCTTGAAATGAAGAAGAAAAAGAAAGCAAGAAGATGATAATTATTATGATAAGATAAAAAGAATAGAAAAGAAAATTCAATCTTATCATAACACTTACCATAGTTAAGTGTAGAGAGTTAACCAAAGTTAGTGAGTGGTTAGGGTTTGGCATAAAACAAAAATGGTGGACTTTTCAAAAGTTCAAGAAACTTCAACAAAAGAAATAAATAAAGCCACCATTTTCCTTTTGCCAAAAATAAATAAAACAATAAATAAATCATTTAAAACCCTTAACCATTAACTAACTATGGTTTAAACATACATTTAACCAAGTATTGCATGTATCATCAAATATGATACAAGCAAGTGCACAAAATCATATCGCATATGCAATGCGCACACCCGAGTGAGAAAATCCATTTAAAGTGAACCGATACTAGTTAATGCAAAGTAATATATCAAATATATAATTTCGCATTAAATCATTAAATCAACACTTGATTTAACGATCCGGTCATATCGCATATAACCGACTAATATTCAATGTATCGACTTATCGAATCAACGCTTGAATCGATAACTAGGTTATATCGCATACAACCATTCGATACATTCATCGCGAGAATGGAATACAGTATCACATACACGCATTATTCTCGGTCCCGCACATATCTCATATGCGCTCCTATTTCGTTTCGCTTGAGCCAGGAAACCTCTGTGTAGGACTCTAAAGACTCGTCAATACGCCGGCAGCAGGTGATGATCATATCAAACACCCACAAGCCGCAAGCGGTCTGCTAAACGTAACGGCCACCCGGGTATTGAGCGATCTGAAGATCGACGAGCAAGCCCGCTCACACTCCAGTGAATCCAACCAGTAACACTACCGTACAGTCCGGTCTGATCGTCTGATATGTCGCATATCTCGCCTAGGGGTGGTAAACGTCAGACCCCAATAGCTCTATAAGTCGTGTCGATATGAGGTCTATAACAATTCGAGAAACTACTGGTAACACTTACCAGTAAATCTCAGCAACCCTGGCCAGGGATTTCCTGTTATAGCCAATCGTACACGGCGCAACATCAACTCCCTATACCGGGAGAGACGAATCCCCTCCTATCGCTCATTGCCTCCATGTGATTCGGGACTGTACCCAAAAACCACCGTTTTGCACGCCCTCTTGGACGTGGTAAGATGGAAATCAAAGCACAGTGGGAACTACACAAGACTCTATGACGATCTCGGGTCAACAGACTACTCTGTACCAGTGTCACCAGAGAACTGCCATCTGACGTGAGGTATAATACCATCTGAGAGTTCTCGGCGAGTCCGTCCAGTGTACCCAGTCTCTACTGAGCACCCGTATATCATCTCTGATGTCAAACACCAATGGATATGGGATCATCCATCGCCCATCTGTATGGGTCGAGAAGGTACACGCTAGTCTACTCTGGTATATCGATGCCCCATCTCGATACACCCACGACTAGGGACTTTCAAGGATGTACTTATGGACTACCATGTCCCCACTAGTATGATCCGCATCACAGTCCACGTAGTCAAGTACACATCCTAAGGGCTTTACCAACATGTAACAGAGAGACAATCAATGTATACGTTAAGGTAAAGAGTAACCAGATAGCATACTATCATGTCGAGCAAGAAAGTCCTCCCTATATATGTCCCAGCATCCACTACAATATACATCCAATGTACAGTAATGGTCTCTAGGGCATACATATAACTAACACCATATCCGTGACGGTGGAAAAGGGACCTGGGACGGCGGGATCTTGAGTAGTAACAGGGTGGTCTATCTTGTCATAGGCAATGGACATCTGGACAGACCTTTGCCAATCATATAAGTCAGAATCAGTCAATTTATTATCTAGATGTAATCTAGTCGTGGTCACAAGGTCGCTGCAATTAAGAGAGAGAGAGAGAAAACACTTTAGCATGATGCTCTTGCAAGTTTAGAGTGGTTTTAATTTATCTAAACAGGATGGCTCCTACTTTTTCTCGAATCCCTCCTCAAACCAAAAAGGAAGAACTAGCCAGGACAATTCTCACTGTACAATTCTTGCTTAACGGTTCATCCAGGTCAGTGTCGATACTTCGAGTGAGGTTTTCCAACGCTTTCGCGAAGTTCCTTAATTAAATAACCTCTTTTCTCTAGGGGCGTAACCCCGCCGACACCTTTCTAGGCACCTACTTGGTTTATAGCATTGATCGTTAAGTGACGAATCTCCTGATAAGTAGTATATACTCACAGTAGGATCGGGATCCAAAGTATCATCGTATGATAATGTTGAAGGAATCCTACCAACATTCATCAAACTCCAAAATGGTATGCATCTCTCTGCAAATTTCAGTTTCTTTAGAAATTCCCGATGTGGGTTTTTTTCCCCATGCTCTTATGACCTTGACTAAGGGCCAACAAATCATAAGTCACATGTCAAGTTCTACCCGTCATTATCCAAGTTAATTTGAACCCACCCGTACATACTCTTAACTAAGGACCAACAAAGTAATACGACTATCCCAAACCAACGCATCTATCTATGCAACAAATGAATACCCCAGCAGCTACCAAACACTATGCCTTGACTAAGGGCCAACAAACATAGCTTGAATACTACTGACCATCCATAAGAAATGACGGAGGGCTACGAATGGTTTTGGCAAAACCGTGAACGTAGTGAACTTGATATAATCGAAGGAACCTGATACTTTTTAAGAGGAGTGGTTAAAGCTCCGCAATTTAAAAAATCTGATCTTTTAAAATAACCGAGTGGTTTCTTTTAAATTTGTTCCAACAATTAAACTTTGGTTTATTTTCTTTGCATTATAATAATGTGTCCCATCTTTATCCTTTCATTGCAGAAAACAACGAAAATACCACGTCCTCTTATGCCATCCGCATTTGCCACGGGGTCCCGTCATCACCCGTTAGGTTACTTAACTAACGACAGAGCGGGGGCTGGGCTAGCGCGGGTGTAAAACATAAGTGACGTCTAATAGCTATTATATATAGATATTGTACATTCGTCAGACGCAATAATAAGCATTCCAGATCACAGATGAACTTTATTGGATATTCTAGCAATCCGCATTTTGCTTTGAGCCTGCAATAAAAGACGGATTACACAGTTGTGATGAATAGCCATTACCCCAACCCTAGACCCCTACGGGTACGACAAACTACCCGCCAAGTACCCGAAGTGAAGCGGTCTCCCTCAACAACGTGAGTAGGCCACTAAACACTTCAACGTACCCGGTAGTTTGTGTACCCCGCCTTGGGTCTATCCTAGGAGCAAAAACAGTAAAAAGAAATAATACAACGGTGGCAACAACCACAACCTGGATGTGCCCCGCAAAAGAATATTATATCATATTACATTTACATCGAATGAATGAATATTAAACCCATCTCAAACCTCGGCTAATCATCACAACACTCCAATCAAGTTCATATACACAAACAGTAAACATTACAGAAATGTGCAACCCCCTGCCAACCGACATACTAGCAGTTAGGGGAGGTTTACGAACACATTAAACATTACAGATAAAAACCCAATTAGCAAATATCTTAGAACATCGATCGACAACCATTTTCCGTGTCTACCCCAATAGCAAGCCAGCACAGAAGTAACCTGGGTAGAAACAGAACATACAGGAAACCAAAACACCAATAAATATTAATAACAGAGCAAATCCGAGTCAACTCGGCGTTCACTCGGCGGCGGATCCGCGGCCAAAAGCACCTTCTTACCGCGGATCCGCGGCCGTCTTGCCGAGTTAAGGGCTTGTATTTTCCCAGTATCCTTATATTTCCCTGCTGTGAATTTTAAGGCATATCAAATAATTTTTTAGACATGTTTAAAATTAACAGAAACTGTTAGGGGTTTAGGGTTTTATTTTCGTGTTTTCCATCGATCGAACTTCTAATTAGTTGCTAACAAGCTAGTAATGGTTTAGTTGGCTCTGATACCACTGTAAGTCCATGTCACGCACCCCACGAACTTGCGGGGAGGCGGAATATATGAAAAACGATTATCAAATCTTCGTAACACGGACTTGAGCGCATGAATCGTATCTAAACCGTTACTAGCAAACTACGAGAGGTTTAACTACTCGGATTCGAGGTTATAGCTCACGTTACTTGTCCTTCGGGTCTTCATCACTGTCCTCCACTCCTCGTAGGCTCCTTGGAATATCGGCACCTGAACGGCCTCCTCGAGTTAAAGACGATCCACCCGAGAGCTCCTACGCCAAGCTTGATCTCTAATTTGAGATAACTAGGTTGCTCAAAGTGCTAATCTAAGCAACCTAGGGGATATAGAGTGAGGTTATGGATGTATTAGTCTAGCTAACCCTTGATCTCAACACATGAGAGGTTAGGGTTAGGGTTTCAAGAATGAGAGAGCTTGAGGAGAGAGAAGGTGATGATAGGAATAATATTGAAAAATAAACTCATTAGAATATATATCAACCATAACAATTAATCAAATAAATAATATATGATTAATCATCATGGTTGATGCATTCACCTTGTGTGATTCATCTCATGAGTCATTAGCTCAATAAATGAAGCATTAACTCCATGGATGAATCACACAAATGAGTCATTAAGTAATAAATGCTTATGCCACCTTAACCCCTAAGTCACCATGCTTCAAGAAGCTTCCCGGAAAATTACGAGAACGCCCCTCCAATCCGTGAAAACACGGAAAAACCTTAGACTATATAAATCCAATAACCTGATACTAGAATCTGGCTTAAACCAAACCCGGCTAGTAAAAACTGTCTGAACGCCGTACGTGCGTAAACACACGTATGCGTCCGAACCCTTGTCGTATACGACCTCTATATCGTTTCGCCTAGAGCAGGGAAACCCTCTGTGTGGGACTCTAAAGACTCGACACTACGCTGGCAGTGGGTTTAACCACAGACCGCAAGCGGCACTAGCTGTACGTAACGGTCCCTAGGTAGATGTCGATAAGAAGGCCGATGAGGAAACCCATCCGAACTCCTACTGAGCCAGATGTGACAATCTCCGTACAGTCCGGTCTGTTCATCTAAGACTATCGCATAAGCCTAGGGGGCGGCAAGAGTCAGTCCCCTAATAGCGGTATAAGTCGTGTCGGAGCGTAGCCCATTACACCCTGAGAAACTACTGGAACCTACCAGTAAATCTCGCTTGCCCTGGCCAGGGACTTTGCGTAATGGCTCTCTGACACAGCGCGATATCAACTCCCAATACCGGGAGAGATGAATCCTGTCTAACCACCACTGCCTCCAAGTGCTCGGGACTGCACCCAACTGCTACCTGTTTGCACGACTCCTTTGAGCCGTGGTAGGGTAGCAATCTAAGAACAGTGGGACACACTCGAGGCGAAGTAGCAGTGTCAAGTCTGCGGACTATGCTGTACTCACGTCACCTGGGAACTGTTAACTGACGACGGGTATAATACTAACCAATCAGTTCCCCTGCGAGTCATGTCCAGTGTACCCGTAACCTAACGAACACGTGTATACTATCTCCAGTACGACGTACTGATGGCTGTGGGACAAACCATCTCCCTACCTGGGATGAGAAGCGTACACATTAGTCTACTCTGGAGTATCGATGCCCTGTCTCGATAATCCTATGACTAGGGACAAGTATAGGATGTTGCTTATAGACTACCCAGCCCCCACTAATGTGACTGCCATCACAACGCTGGTAATCAAGCAAAGATCCTATGGGCTCTACTAATATGTATAAGTAATACGTTACAAGAAACATATGCTCATATTAAAGTAGACACAAACCAAGTAACATACTACAATTTTTAGCATGACTGTATATACTACTG
The DNA here is from genome assembly GCA_030015575.1 of Agapanthus africanus. Classification (NCBI taxonomy): domain Eukaryota; kingdom Viridiplantae; phylum Streptophyta; class Magnoliopsida; order Asparagales; family Amaryllidaceae; genus Agapanthus; species Agapanthus africanus. Next base: position 508,423,643 of record JASDDO010000026.1, on the reverse strand, counting down.
TGAATATCCCAAGCTTCCATTAAGTAATATACATATGAGTATGATACAATAATGGCCCCTAGGGCATATACACTAACAATCTCCCACTTGCACTAGGGCCATGAGCTGGCATATCGTAGGCATATCATCTCGAATAGCCTCTCGAACTGCGTCCGAGGAATGGCCTTTGTGAATGGATCAGCAATGTTATTCTCCGTCTCTACTCTCTTTATCTCAATCTCCCGGCGATCTACGATCTCTCTGATCAGGTGATACCGCCTTAAGATGTGTCTGGATTTCTGATGGGACCTGGGTTCCTTCGCTAAAGCTATAGCGCCGTTGTTGTCACAATACAAAGGTATTGGATCAACACTGGTAGGAACCATCTGAAGTTCTGTGAGGAACTTCTTCATCCAGACAGCTTCTTTTGCGGCATCGCAAGCAGCTATGTACTCCGCTTCCATTGTTGAGTCAGCAACGGTCTCCTGCTTGGAACTCTTCCAACATACCGCCCCTCCATTGAGGTTAAAGAAATAACCTGACATGGATTTGGAGTTATCTTTGTCACTCTGGAAGCCGGAGTCGGCAAAGGCCTCCATCTGGAAGTCTTTTCCGCCATACACCAAGAACATCTCCTTAGTCCTTCTCAGATACTTGAGAATGTTCTTTACTGCTATCCAGTGATTCTCGCCTGGGTTTTCCTGATACCAGCTTACAACGCTCAATGTGTATGCTACATCTGGTCTGGTACATAACATCGCATACATTATAGAGCCTACCGCTGAAGCGTAGGGTATAATCGACATGCGATCCCTTTCCAAATCAGTCTTGGGAGACATATCTTTGGAGAGGGAGATTCCGTGACTAGCCGGTAGGTTACCGCGCTTAGAATCTTCCATACTGAATCTCTTCACTATGGTGTCTATGCACCTGGACTGCGAAAGTCCCAACATCCTCTTTGATCTATCACGATAGATCCGGATCCCTAAAATGTAGGTGGCATCACCCAGTTCTTTGATGGAGAATTTCTGTGATAAGAATCTTTTGACTGACTGTAACATAGGAATATCATTTCCTATTAGGAGAATGTCATCCACGTACAAGACGATGAATACTATAGTTCTCCCTACAATCTTACTGTATATGCATGGTTCATCTGGATTTTTGATAAAGTCAAATTCTTTGACAGCATCATCAAAACAGATGTTCCAGCTCCGCGATGCCTGCTTTAGTCCATAAATAGACTTAAGCAACTTGCATACTTTACCGCTGCTCCCACTCTGAATGAATCCCTCTGGCTGATCCATATAGACGCTCTCTTCTAAATTACCATTTAGAAAGGCCGTCTTTACGTCCATCTGCCAGATTTCATAATCGTGGAAGGCAGCAATAGCAAGAAGGACTCGAATGGATTTAAGCATAGCCACTGGAGAAAAGGTTTCGTCATAGTCCAAACCAGGTCTTTGACGGAAACCCTTTGCAACAAGTCTAGACTTATAGGTTTCGACCTGTCTATCTACACCAATATTCTTTTTGAAGATCCATTTGCATCTTACGGGTTTTACCCCATTTGGAGCAATGCCCAAAGTCCATACTTTGTTAGTGTACATGGACTCCATTTCGGTCCGCATTGCATCCGTCCATTTTACTGAGTCACCGCTCTGAATGGCTTGCTGGAAGCTAGTAGGCTCATCATAGTCAATAGTGCAATCCTCTCTATCCCCGTCTATGAGAAAACCGTAGTATCTCTTGGGTGGATGAGACTTCCTACTACTCCTGCGGAGTGGCGTTGGGATGTCCTGTTCTTCTTGAACTTCTGGTTCTACCATACTTTCAGTAACAGTTTGTGGTTCTGGAATTTCTTCCAGTTCTATTTCGCTCCCATTCTTCTGATTTTCTAAAAATTCAGCTTCTAAGAAATGGGCATGACGAGAAACAAAAACCTTTTGTTCCTCTGCGTAATAGAAATAATATCCCTTGGAGTGCTTTAGATATCCCACAAACTTACACTGCACTGAGCGTGCCTCGAGCTTGTCCGTATGCTGCCTTTTTACAAAAGCTGGACATCCCTATGTCTTAAAATGTTTTAGACAGGGTTTCTTCCCACTCCACATCTGATATGGTGTGGTAGGCACAGTTTTGGTAGGAACCTGGTTCAAAAAATATGCAGCTGTTTCTAGCGCATAACCCCAGAAAGATCGTGGCAACTCAGCCTTACTCATCATGGAACGAACCATATCCAATAGGGTTCGATTCCTCCTTTCTGATACACTGTTGTGTTGTGGGGTGTATGGAGGAGTAAGCTGAGAGAGAATTCCATTCTCTTTTAAGTAACCTAGGAACTCGGCACTTAAGTATTCACCACCTCGATCAGATCTCAGTGTCTTTATACTCTTGCCTGTTTGTTTTTCGACTTCATTCCTGTATTCTTGGAATTTCTCAAAGGCCTCGGATTTATGCTTCATTAAGAAGACATATCCATACCTAGAGAAATCATCCGTAAAAGTAATGAAGTAGGAATAACCACCTCTCGCATGTGTAGACACTGGACAACACACGTCACTGTGTACGAGTCCCAAGAGCTCGCTTGCTCTTACTCCGTGTCCAGTGAACGGAGTCTTTGTCATCTTTCCTTTGAGACAGAATTGACAAGTTGCATATGTTTGATATTCGAACGGATCCAAATATTCTTCTTTATGTAACTTAGTCAACCTTCTCTCATTGATGTGACCTAGTCTACAATGCCATAGGAAAGCCTGATTTAATTCCGGAGACTTTCTTTTAAGTGTGTTCTGGATATTGAAAACCTGAGCTTGATTCAATACGTATATGCCGTTATCTAATGTACCAGTCCCAATCAGAACTTGATTTAGGTGGATGTGTACTACATCGCTTACGAATGTAAAATCATATCCCTCTCTCGAAAGTGAGGATACTGATATGATATTACAAGTCATACTAGGTATATACAGACAGTTACGTAGAATCAATATCTGCCTACTTGTCAAACCTAGGCGATATTCTCCCACGGATTCAGCGTCCACGCTCATTCCGTTTGCAACTATGAGAGACCAATCACCTATTTTTATAACTTTACGGTTTCTCAAAGCATGTAATGAATTACAGATATGAGATCCTGCTCCGGTATCAAGTACCCAGGAAGTAGAGTTAATTGAAAAACAGTTCTCAATTACTAACACATTTGAGGCTGAAGCCACAACATGCTTCGTATCCTGGCTACTGGCTTCTAAAGCCCTACAATCTTTCTGCCTATGCCCAATCCCATAACAATAGGAACGTCCCTCTTTTACTATATCCAGTCCCGAAACTTTTGCCCTTCTCTTTCCTTCCACTTCCCTGGTTTCCTTCAGGGTAGAAGGTAGAGACTGTAGAATCATGTCAGTATCTGACTCTTTCTCCAACGTGGTCTTCCGGTCCTTGAGTTGATCAATACAGCTAGTCATTGTAAGGATGTTGTCCCCTACAGATGACCCGAAAGTCAACCTCGCTTGAATTAATTCATTCGAGGTCTCATATCTTGCGATATGAGATTGCTCTCCATAGAAATCTTTGTTATGGAGAAAGATGGAAACTGAGTCCATCTTCTCGTGCTGCTTCTGGTATACACCATCAACTGAAACTAACATAAGGCATTTGGCTTTTGCTTTATCCTTTTCCCTTGTCTGGCGGATATCCATATCCGTGACGGTGGAAACTGGACCTGGGACGGCGGGATCTTGAGTAGTAATAGGGTGGTCCAGCTTGTCATAGACAATGGACATCTGGACAGACCTTTGCCAATCATATAAGTCAGAATCAGTCAATTTATTATCTAGATGTAATCTAGTCGTGGTCACAAGGTCACTGCAATTAAGAGAGAGAGAGAAAAAACACTTTAGCATGATGCTCTTGCAAGTTTAGAGTGGTTTTAATTTATCTAAACAGGATGGCTCCCACTGTTTATCGAATCCGTCCTCAAACCAAAAAGGAAGAACTAGCCAGGACAATTCTCACTGTACAATACTTGTTTAACCGTTCAGCCAGGTCAGTGTCGATACTTCGAAGGAGGTTTTCCAACGCTTTCGCGAAGTTCCTTAATTAAATAATCTCTTTTCTCTGGGGGCGTAACCCTGCTGACACCTTTCTAGGCACCTACTAGGTTTATAGCATTGATCGTTAAGTGACGAATCTCCTGATAAGTAGTATATACTCACAGTAGGATCGGGATCCAAAATATCATCGTATGATAATGTTTAAGGAATCCTACCAACATTCATCAAACTCCAAAATGGTATGCATCTCTCAGCAAATTTCAGTTTCTTTAGAAATTCCCGATGTGGTTTTTTTTTGCCCCATGCTCTTATGACCTTGACTAAGGGCCAACAAATCATAAGTCACATGTCAAGTTCTACCCGTCATTATCCAGATTAATTTGAACCCACCCGTACATACTGTTGACTAAGGGCCAACAAAGTAATACGACTGTCCCAAACCAACGCATCTATCTATGCAACAAATGAATACCCCAGCAGCTACCAAACACTATGCCTTGACTAAGGGCCAACAAACATAGCTTGAATACTACTGACCATCCATAAGAAATGACGGAGGGCTACGAATGGTTTTGGAAAAACCGTGAACGTAGTGAACTTGATATAATCGAAGGAACCTGATACTTTTTAAGAGGAGTGGTTAAAGCTCCGCAATTTAAAAAATCTGATCTTTTAAAATAACCGAGTGGTTTCATTTAAATTTGTTCCAACGATAAAACTTTGGTTTATTTTCTTTGCATTATAATAATGTGTCCCATCTTTATCCTATCATTGCAGAAAACAATGAAAATACCACGTCCTCTTATGCCATCTGCGTTTGCCACGGGGTCCCGTCATCACCCGTTAGGCTACTTAACTAACGACAGATCGGGGGTTGGGCTAGCGCAGGTGTAAAACATAAGTGACGTCTAATAGCTATCATATATAGATATTGTACATTCGTCAGACGCAATAATAAGCATTCCAGATCACAGATGAACTTTATTGAATATTCTAGCAATCCGCATTTTGCTTTGAGCCTGCAATAAAAGACGGATTACACAGTTGTGATGAATAGCCATTACCCCAACCCTAGACCCCTATGGGTACGACAAACTACCCGCCAAGTACCCGAAGTGAAGCGGTCCCCCTCAACAACGTGAGTAGGCCACTAAACACTTCAACGTACCCGGTAGTTTGTGTACCCCGCCTTGGGTCTATCCTAGGAGCAAAAACAGTAAAAAGAAATAATACAACGGTGGCTACAACCGCAACCTGGATGTGCCCCGCAAAAGAATATTACATCATATTACATTTACATCGAATGAATGAATATTAAACCCATCTCAAACCCCGGCTAATCATCACAACACTCCAATCAAGTCCATATACACAAACAGTAAACATTACAGAAATGTGCAACCCCCTACCAACCGATATACTAGCAGTTAGGGGAGGTTTACGAACACATTAAACATTACAGGTAAAAACCCAATTAGCAAATATCTTAGAACATCGATCGACAACCATTTTCCGTGTCTACCCCAATAGCAAGCCAGCACAGAAGTAACCTGGGTAGAATTAGAACATACAGGAAACCAAAACACCAATAAATATGAATAACAGAGCAAATCCGAGTCAACTCGGCGTTGACTCGCCGGCGGCGCGGCCAAAAGCACCTTCTTGCCGCGGATCCGCGGCCGTCTTGCCGAGTTAGGGGCTCGTATTTTCCCAGTATTCTTATATTTCCCTGCTGTGAATTGTAAGGCATATCAAATAATTTTTTAGACATGTTTAAAATTAAGAGAAACTGTTAGGGGTTTAGGGTTTTGTTTTCGTGTTTTCCGTCTATCGAACTTCTAATTAGTTGCTAACAAGCTAGTAATGGTTTAGTTGGCTCTGATACCACTGTAAGTCCATGTCACGCATCCTACGGACTTGTGAGGAGGCGGAATATATGAAAAACGATTATCAAAGCTTCGTAACACAGACTTGAGCGCATGAATCGTATCTAAACCGTTACTAACAAACTACGAGAGGTTTAACTACTCGGATTCGAAGTTATAGCTCACGTTACTTGTCCTTCGGGTCTTCATCGCTGTCCTCCACTCCTCGTAGGCTCCTTGGAACATCGGCACCTCAACGGCCTCTTCGAGTCAAAGACGATCCACCCGAGAGCTCCTACGCCAAGCTTGATCTCTAACTTGAGATAACTAGGTTGCTCAAAGTGCTAATCTAAGCTACCTAGGGGATATAGAGTGAGGTTATGGATGTATTAGTCTAGCTAACCCTTGATCTCAACACATGAGAGGTTAGGGTTAGGGTTTCAAGAATGAGAGAAATTGAGGAGAGAGAAGGTGATGATAAGAATCATATTGAAAAATGAACTCATTAGAATATATATCAACCATAACAATTAATCAAATAAATAATATATATGATTAATCATCATGGTTGATGCATTCACCTTGTGTGATTCATCTCATGATTCATTAGCTCAATAAATGAAGCATTAACTCCATGGATGAATCACACAAATGAGTCATTAAGCAATAAATGCTTATGTCACCTTAACCCCTAAGTCACCATGCTTCTAGAAGCTTCCCGGAAAATTACGAGAACGTCCCTCCAATCCGTGAAAATACGGAAAAACCTTAGACTGTATAAATCCAATAACCTGATACTAGAATCTGGCTTAAACCAAAGCCGGCTAGTAAAAACTGTCCGAACGCCGTACGTGCGTAAACACGCGTATGCGTCCGAGCCCTTGTCGTATACAACCTCTATATCATTTCGCCTGGAGCAGGGAAACGCTCTGTGTGGGACTCTAAAGACTCGACACTACGCTGGCAGTGGGTTTAACCACAGACCGCAAGCGGCACTAGCTGTACGTAACGGTCCCCAGGTAGATGTCGATAAGAAGGCCGATGAGGAAACCCATTCGAACTCCTACCGAGCCTGATGTGACAATCTCCGTACAGTCCGGTCTGTTCGTCTAAGACTATCGCATATCGAGCCTAGGGGCGGCAAGCGTCAGTCCCCTAATAGCAGTATAAGTCATGTCGGAGCGTAGCCCATTACACCCTGAGAAACTACTGGATCCTACCAGTAAATCTCGCTTGCCCTGGCCAGGGACTTTACGTAATGGCTCTCTGACACAGCGCGATATCAACTCCCAATACCGGGAGAGACGAATCCTGTCTAACCGCCACTGCCTCCAAGTGCTCGGGAATGCACCCAACTGCTACCTGTTTGCACGACTCCTTTGAGCCGTGGTAGGGTAGCAATCTAAGAACAGTGGGACACACTCGAGGCGAAGTAGCAGTGTCAAGTCTGCGGACTATGCTGTACTCACGTCACCTGGGAACGGTTAACTGACGACAGGTATAATACCAACCAATCAGTTCCCCTGCGAGTCCTGTCCGGTGTACCCGTAACCTAACGAGCACCTGTATATTATCTCCAGTACGACGTACTGATGGCTGTGGGCAGACCATCTCCCCAACTGGGATGAGAAGCGTACACATTAGTCTACTATGGAGTATCGATGCCCTGTCTCGATAATCCTATGACTAGGGACAAGTATAGGATGTTGCTTATAGACTACCCATCCCCCACTAGTGTGACTGCCATCACAACGCTGGTAATCAAGCAAAGATCCTATGGGCTCTACTAATATATATAAGTGATACGTTACAAGAAACATATGCTCATATTAAAGTAGACACAAACCAAGTAGCATACTACCATTTTTAGCAAGACTGTATATACAACTGTGAATATCCCAAGCTTCCATTAAGTAATATACATACGAGTATGATACAATAATGGCCCCTAGGGCATATACACTAACAGTCAGCTCAGCGGGAGGAGGATGCTGCTCCTGCTTGTGGTTGGCCTGCCGTTTGTCGCTTAAGTAGGCGGCGAGGTACCCCGATCGGATGAGCTCCTCGATATAGTTCCGGAGTTGCTTACAATCCTCCGTGGCATGGCCTAGCATCCGGTGGAAGGCGCAGTAAGGGCCCCGGGTTCACTTCGAGGCCTGACGCGGGATTTGGGGGAACTTGAAGAACTCCTCGCCTTGGGCCTCCTCCAGTAACACTGCGAGGGAGATGATTGAAAAGAATTCTTGTTTGTGTATATCAATTCAAACGATCCCCGGCAACGGCGCCATTTGATTGAATGATATTTTCCGATTGTGTAAGTAACTCAAATGGTCCCCGGCAACGGTGCCATTTGATTGAAACGATTTCCGATTGTGTCGGTATTTCGAAAATTGTAAAGAAATCACAACCAAAAATTATTTGACCGCAATCAACTACAGTGTCGGATGTAGATTGTAAGTGAGTGCGGATCGTCCACAGGGATAGTGTAATAGTTCGTCTTTTGAATTAGATGAATTGAAACTTTAAAAGAAAGAAAAGAAAGCAATTCATGATTTGTATTTGAAGTTCAAGAATTAGAAAATATAGATCTAATAACAAGAAAAAGATAGAATCAAGAATTGAGAGTTTGATGATTTTTCCAACCAAATATCAAGAATCGAAATTAGGCTCATAGGAATCGATCGGATCTATAGATGTGATGCAATCTTATGATGACGTATTCTTATCTTTCGATGAATTGATACTAGATCGATGATGATCGACGAGAATTAGGGATTTCTAGTGAAACTAGGGTTTCATCATTTATCTCTTGTTCCTTCGTCGATATCATTCACATTCTAGCCTCTAGTAAATTCAAGAAACGATCGTCGATCCCTAATTTCGAGCGATCACAATCAAGAAAGCATCGCAACGAAACTAGGTCATCGATTCTTAAACTTGCTAGGGTTTACAAAACCCGTAGGACTTAAGAATCTTTTTAAGATTTGTTACATCATCATTCTATTGATCGTCTCGACTCCTTGACGAGCGGAGTTTTACTCAAACATCATCACAAGAACTACAATTACGAATTGAGATCGAATCATGATGCAAGAATTTAAAGAAAACAAGATTAAAGAATTTCACCTTTTATTTATATCAACAATTTCATTACATTCGCTCAAGAACTACAAGAGGAAGAACTCAATCGTCGATTTGGCTTTGCTCGGCTCCGTGAGTCGCGGATCGGCTTGGATCACTTGCTCGATTGGAGATCGGCTCCGCTCCTAAAAGGTTGAAGGGCTTCTTGCTTGATTGGTACTCGGGATCTTGAATTTGGAGTGGAATTAGGGTTAGGGTTTCGCACAAGTCTTGTCACTAGACTTGTGGAAGAAGATGGAGAATTGAACTAAAGATTAGAGAAGACTAAAGATTATGGAAGAACCCCCTCAACCCTTAGATCTAGTTTCCTATTTATAGATTTCCAAAACCCTAGATCTAGGATTTGAATTTTAAGTTTCCCTCCAAAAGTTTGTTGAGGAGATTTGAATTTCCCTCCAAAAGTTAGTTAGAGGAGAAGCTTCTAGATGTCATTAGTTAGGAGGGAGCTTCTAGAAATAGTTTGTTAGGAGCTTAATTAAGATTAGCTTTGCTTAATGATCTTTGCTGATCTGGTAGAAGCTTCGAGAGAATTCTGGAATTTGAAGCATCTTAAATGAATGTTGGCCCTGAGATAAGAGTTTTGCACAGAAAATGAAGCGCTGACGTGGCAATACCGCCGCGGATTCGCGGCGCAAGCTGGCTCCCGCCGCTGTTCCGCGGCGCTTTGGGGGCTTCATGGCTTGTGCTCTCTGGTACATATTTGGGCTAATACCTGGGCCTTTATAAAATATGTTGAATTGTATTTTGCCCTTTGGATTGCTACCAGATCTCAAAACTTGGAGTTGGTGTATTTTTGATCAGCTTCTTTTGGCTTTGATCCTGCAATTTCCTGCACAAATCTCGAAACAAGTGTTGCGCAATACAGGAATGATGCGATATCATGATAAACACACACTTTCCCTCTTAAATGTCGGTTTTAGAGTATAACACATGTAATCTGAAATTTCAGGACTGTTTTGCTAATATGTGTAATATGAATACCGAACACTTCTATATGAGTGCAAATGCTAGGGAAATTGCCGTGTTAAAAATGCAGTATTTTCGACCGATCAAATTCCCCCAAACTTATTTTCGATCGTCTCGAGCGAACTGTTTTATTAAAAAGAGAAGGAGAAAATAAAGAAAGAGAAAAACTAACTAGCACACTTTCGTAGGCAACACGATTGCACTGAGCACGTGCAACAAGCTTTTAAACCTCTAGGTATCCCTAGTAGGAGGAGTGTTGTCTCCTGAGGGTTTTCAGCGGATTGCACCCATAAAATCCAATAATAAAAGGAAGATCATGAATATTACATTTAAAGACAAGAATTTTAAAAGAAAGACTTTGAAAATTAGGGTTTCCAACTAAGCTAGCTTTTCGGTTGTCATGAGCCATATCTTAATGGTCATGAAAAGATGTTAGAAATCACGTCCTCCCTCAATAAAACATCGTCTTATTCTTCATTCCTATCTTTCTTCCAAACATCGATCATATAACCCTGCGTGTGTGTAAAGGACATCCCTACACCCGGAGAATTCAATTCAAGCTATCATACTATTGCCCATCAGCCTCAGTACTTTTTAATTAATGAATATTTAGATGAGATTGCTCACACATTTTCATGCGACCGTTAATACTTCTTGAGGTACTAACCGACCGATTACTCATATGCTTGCTTATTTGGTGTATTTTCCTCGTCTTGCACCACCTCAGGCATAGCAGTGACTCCCAGACCAGTTGGCCTTAGGGCACTAGGTGAAGAAGCACCCTCACTATATATTTTTTTATTGCCCTCGGTGATAACAAAACCAGTGTTCATTTTTCTCACCACTTTATATTTTCTTCATTTTTTTTTTATTTCCTTCATATTTTTGGCTTTAAGACAAGAGAATTTCAAGGTATCCTCTACTATCCCAAGCTTTAAGACGTGTGTAAGTGCGAATAGTAGGGTATCAACGTTCAAAATGTTTGGCTTCTAGAATAGAAACTATTTTTCAGACTTATTTTTATCCTCAGATTAGTGACGTCCTTCTACTAACCCTTGGGACAACGGCTCATAACTACTTATTACTAGTTCGTTTAAGAAAACTTCTAATTTTCTTGGTTTTCTTAAATTTTTCTAATCTCATGGATGCAATTTTTCACTATCTAAACTTTTATTATCTTATTTATGTACAAAAATATTTTTATTTTTGAAAATTTTTAAATTTTTATAGGTTTTGAAAAATGTTTTGTGCTTATGCAAATGATGCGAAAATAAGCACAAACCTCCCCCAAACTTGTTTTCAACAGTGTCCTCACTGTTGCCTTCTGCTAAATCTCGAAAAATCTGTAAGCTTGGGAGGAATTTATTAGTGGGGGCAAAATATTTAAGTGAAGAACCTCCCCCAAACTTATTTTTGGCTCAAAATTTTGTAAAAATTTTCTTTTCAGGAGCCAGAAAAAATGCCCCCCCCCAAACTTGAGTTATGCAATGTTAATCTTTGAAAATCACATGAGGGGGTCAAAAATCAGTGGTCGATGCCAAGCTTTACAAAGACCGAATGTCAACACCAACCATTCGAAAATTTTATCAATGCAGTGCTCGGGTTGGTGGAAGAAGATGTGGGGAAAGGTTAAGTGGTGGAATAGAATGTGTGTGCGTCTCGTTTTGGAGAGACGAAGCAGTGAATGTGATGGATTACTCGCATTCTTTTTACAGTTCAGAAGAAGGGGTGGAGGTTCAATTTCATTGATTGGGAGATGATTCATCTCAACACCCGTGTCATTCAAAAATGCGAGTTCATCAGCGAAGATCTCCTCAAAAGTTCCATCAATACCCCGAAGAATAATATCATCACAAAGTGCGGGGTGATCTTCAGACTCCAAAAACGGTTCATAATCAGTGTCAGTTGTTGACCCGGACATCTCGGTGGAAGAGTCCGTATGTGTTTGATACATAGTTGGGTCAAACAATAACGTATGAAAAGAGTCAAGATCAGTATTATGAGGATCATAAAATTCGCTGCTGTCGACATCCATTAAGTCGACAGAACAGACCTGAGCAGTAGGTTCGGAGGGTACACTTCCCAACTTGTAAATGTTCAGCTCTATTGACCTATTCCCGAAAGATAGGGTCATAGAACCGTTACGACAGTTGATTATTGCATTGGAAGTGGCCAAAAAGGGGCGACCTAAAATCATCGGAATTTGATTCCGTGGGTTCGCTACAGGCTGTGTATCAAGTACAATAAAATCCACAGGGAATACAAATTCCCCGATTTTTATTAACACATCCTCCAGTTCACCCCTAGGTTTGGTGATTGATCGGTCAGCCATCTGAAGAGTTATGTTTGAAGGCTTTAACAATCCGATACCTAGTTGCTCATATACCGAGTAAGGAAGTAAGTTAACACTAGCGCCAAGGTCAAATAAAACACGGTTGATGTGTTTCTTCCCAATAGAAATGGAAATAGTAGGACAGCCAGGGTCCTTACGTTTTCATGGTAATTGTTGGGGAAAAGCCGTGTCTACAGTACTCGACATGAAGATTTTTTTAGGCACTTGAGTCTTCCTCTTCCTAGTGCACAAGTTCTTAAGAATTTTCGCATAGGACGGAATTTGTTGAATAGTATCTAGGAGAGGGATGTTGATGTTAACTTCCTTAAGCATGTCCACAATCTTCTCCATTTGGGCATCATGTTTCTTGGGCCTCAACCTATTTGGAAATGGAGCTCTATCAATAAGTGTTGGGTCCAACATTTGTGAAGAAGTTTGTGGAAGTAGAAAAGATGAGGTGGGTGGAGGGTTCGAGCCTTTGGGAAAACGGAGAATAGGCTCGGAAGAAGAAGGTAAGTTAGACGAAATAGGGTAAGAAGTAGAAGTGTGAGAGGAAGTGGAAGTGGAAGCCGGGGTGTTAATGATCAATTCATCATTATCAATTTGTTCACCCGAATGATTGTCTAGCACTCTTCCAGATCTCAACATTGTAAAAGCGTCCACATTAGTGCAATGTGAAGGTCCAGGATCAGGTACGGGTTGAGATGGAAGATTCCCTTCTTCTCTAGCACTTATTTCGGCTGTTATTCTTTCAATTTGTGCTTCCATTGATTTGATATTCTCATTTTGAGTGAGAATGATCTTTATCATATTATCGATGGAAGATTGAAAACTTGCCGACTCTTGGATGGATTATTTCATGAAAGTAACCAAGGTTTGCACCAGTGCAGAGGTATTATCAGTACCGGCCAATTGCAAAGAGTTTTCATGTATTGTAAAAGTGTTGGCAGGATTTTGAAAATTTTGCGGTTAGAAGGGGTGCTGACTCAATTGAAGTGGTGGTTGCTGTTGTGGTGGAGGGACCCTTTGAAAATTGTTTATGATTGGAACCGTGTTTTGAGATTGTGATTGGTTCCAAGCAAAGTTCGGGTGATTCCTCCAATCTTGATTATATGAGGAAGAAGAGGGATAGTTTCCAGGTCTTTGCTGAAGTGCAGCATTAGTGTGACCTTGAAACGGTACATTCAAAGGACATTCTTCCGTCAAATGTGAAGGGTTTGAACAGCAGCCACACACGGTTTTGGGAAGTGTGGATTGGTTTAGGGAGGCTGAAGAGATTTTGTTTTCTATAGCGTCGAGTTTCCTTTGTATTGCGGCCATTTCGGCTTTCATGGTGACGGAAACATCGAGCTGATTGACATCTTCCCTAGGCGGTAGTGGTCTAACACTTTCCCATTGTGATGTGTTTTGAGCTAAATCCTCTAGGTATTTCCAAGCTTCACGATCATTTTTAGATAGGAATTGACAATGACCCATGGTTTCAAGCATCTGTCTAGTAGTGAGATCAATACCCTCATAAATAATTCGACACAACTCCCATCTAGAGATTCCGTGATGAGGGCATTGGATAAGAAGATCCTTGAACCGTTCAAAACATTTCCAAAATGGTTCATTGGGAAGTTGGGTAAATTTAGAGATTTCGCTCCGAACACGGACGGTCTTGTGATTGGGATAAAATTTCTTAAGGAATGCTGCAACAAATTCGTCCATGTTGAAATAGAATGTGCGGGTGTGATGTAAAGCCACTTCTCGGCTAAATCGCACAGAGTGAATGGGAGAAGACGTAAACGCAGAGCATCCAAAGACAGTTGTGAATTTCCCATCAAAGCACATACGTTTTCAAATTTGGAAATAAACACGTATGCGTTTTCAGAATCAAGACCGTGAAATTTGGTAACAGTTTGATGAATTGGGGGTTGATTTCAAAATTTTCCCCGTTGGCAGGTGGTATAGAAAGACAGGTGGGAAGGGTAACACGTGTAAGATAGCATCTCTCTTGGAGAGAAATGCGTGGAAGATTCTGCATACCTGCGGGTGGTGGCAGAGTAGTGTTAAAGTTTGATGGATTTGGGTCCATCGCGGTTGTGGTGGGTGGTGGGGGAGAAGACGAAGAATTACCGACTCTGGGGTCGATAAAGAAACGCGGACAAGACGGGAAATGGAATCCCGTGTCCAGCCTAACATTGTGCTAAATGGATGTAGCACAAGTGGCAGCGTTGGTATAATTAGAGGAAATGAAGTGTTGGTGTTTGTTTTAAAAAATGATACGGATTTTTTTTTTAAAATGATGCAATCACAACAAATGCAACAAGCAAAACCCTAATTCTAGGGGTCACCTAGGTCAAAGCTCTAGACCGCTCCTAACTGCCAAAAGACAAGTCGCAGGATAAATCCTCCACTGCCTCTTTGTCCCCCTGTGGCCAGGTAAGTGCCAGATAAGTGGGAAGGTACTCCACTACGTAAGTAGTGGGCCTAATTAATAACCACTAGCCTTCGACACACTTGCCTTAGATACCACAAGAAAACGCGGATAAGCAATGAATTACCCACGGCCTTCTCTTGTCCTAAGTGAGCGCGACGGTCCTTAGAGTCATTTCTAGATATTTTTTAGTTAATTAGGGTAAATGCGGATGCAAGTTTTTGATTTTTGGGGCTTAGAAAGGGTAATGAACTCCCCACCTAATCTGGATTTGGTTATGCCTCTTAATATCCGTATTAATATGCAAACAACCAAAAATCAAAACACGCACAAATTTTATTTTGCTTTTACGGCGCTGCGATTTATTTGCAAAGAAACCTGCAGCAAAATGTTAGTTGGAGCAGACAGGGAAGAATATAAGAAAGTTAGAGACTCACAGAGGAAAATTGGTAGAATGAAGCAGCAGGAACGCCGCGGAACCGCCGCAATTGGTGGGTATATGCCGCGGAATAGCGGTCGGATCTTGGGATCTCTGCACAAAATTTCTTGACACTGTTCCAATTGAACTCCTCAGCTCTCTGGAAATTTTAGAAAAAAATTTCTCCAGCTCCAATGATCCCAAATTTCCTCGCAACAAATCATAACAACTCGTATTAGTGTTTGCGCGAATTTTGATCTAAAAATTTAGATGGAATAAACTTTTCAACTCAAATTTCAAAATACGAAGAATTAGCGCATTATCCCCGGCAACGGCGCCGTTTGATTGTAAAGAATTCTTGTTTGTGTATATCAATTTAAATGATCCCCGGCAACGGCGCCATTTGATTGAATGATATTTTCCGATTGTGTAAGTAACTCAAATGGTCCCCGGCAACGGCGCCATTTGATTGAAACGATTTCCGATTGTGTCGGTATTTGGAAAATTGTAAAGAAATCACAACCAAAAATTATTTGACCGCATTCAACTACGGTGTCGGATGTAGATTGTAAATGAGTGCGGATCGTCCACAGGGATAGTGTAATAGTTCGTCTTTTGAATTAGATGAATTGAAATTTTAAAAGAAAGAAAAGAAAGAAATTCATGATTTGTATTTGAAGTTCAAGAATTAGAAAATATAGATCTAATAACAAGAAAAAGATAGAATCAAGAATTGAGAGTTTGATGATTTTTCCAACCAAATATCAAGAATCGAAATGAGGCTCGTAGGAATCGATCGGATCTATAGATGTGATGCAATCTTATGATGACGTATTCTTATCCTTTGATGAATTGATACTAGATCGATGATGATCGACGAGAATTAGGGATTTCTAGTGAAACTAGGGTTTCATCATTTATCCCTTGTTCCTTCGTCGATATCATTCACATTCTAGCCTCTAGTAAATTCAAGAAACGATCGTCGATCCCTAATTTCGAGCGATCACAATCAAGAAAGCATCGCAATGAAACTAGGTCATCGATTCTTGAACTTACTAGGGTTTACAAAACCCGTAGGACTTAAGAATCGTTTTAAGATTTGTTACATCATCATTCTATTGATCGTCTCGACTCCTTGACTAGCGGAGTTTTACTCAAACATCATCACAAGAACTACAATTACGAATTGAGATCGAATCATGATGCAAGTATTTAAAGAAAACAAGAGTAAAGAATTTCACCTTTTATTTATATCAACAATTTCATTACATTCGCTCAAGAACTACAAGAGGAAGAACTCAATCGTCGATTTGGCTTTGCTCGGCTCCGTGAGTCGCGGATCGGCTTGGATCACTTGCTCGATTGGAGATCTGCTCCGCTCCTAAAAGGTTGAATGGCTTCTTGCTTGATTGGTACTCGGGATCTTGAATTTGGAGTGGAATTAGGGTTAGGGTTTCGCACAAGTCTTGTCACTAGACTTGTGGAAGAAGATGGAGAATTGAACTAAAGATTAGAGAAGACTAAAGATTATGGAAGAACCCCCTCAACCCTTAGATCTAGGTTCCTATTTATAGATTTCCAAAACCCTAGATCTAGGATTTGAATTTTAAGTTTCCCTCCAAAAGTTTGTTGAGGAGATTTGAATTTCCCTCCAAAAGTTAGTTAGAGGAGAAGCTTCTAGATGTCATTAGTTATGAGGGAGCTTCTAGAAATAGTTTGTTAGGAGCTTAATTAAGATTAGCTTTGCTTAATGATCTTTGCTGATCTGGTGAAGCTTCGAAAGAATTCTGGAATTTGATGCATCTTAAATGAATGTGGGCCATGAGATAAGAGTTTTGCACAGAAAATGAAGCGCTGACGTGGCAATACCGCCGCGGATCCGCAGCGCAAGCTGGCTCCCGCCGTGGTTCCGCGGCGCTTTGGGGGCTTCATGGCTTGTGCTCTCTGGTACATATTTGGGCTAATACTTGGGCCTTTATAAAATATGTTGAATTGTATTTTGCCCTTTGGATTGCTACCAGATCTCAAAATTTGGAGTTGGTGTATTTTTGATATGCTTCTTTAGGCTTTGATCCTGCAATTTCCTGCACAAATCTCGAAACAAGTGTTGCGCAATACAGGAATGATGCGATGCCATGATAAACACACACTTTCCCTCTTAAATGTCGGTTTTAGAGTATAACACATGTAATCTGATATTTCAGGACTGTTTTTCTAATATGTGTAATATGAATACCGAACACTTCTATATGAGTGCAAATGCTAGGGAAATTGCCGTGTTAAAAATACAGTATTTTCGACTGATCAGGAGACGTTGAGCGGGGTGTACTCCTGGAATTTCGGGTGATAGGGCTGCTGACGCTCCGGCCTCTCTTCCCGAGCCCTCTTCTTCTGGTCGGACCGTTCTGCTCGGGGGAGGCCCGCGTTCACCTCGGACTCCAGCTGAACCTCGCGCTCGGTCCACGCCTTGACTTCAGCCATGGTCCTAGGCTGTGCCAACGCAAAGGAGCGCAACCACTCCTTGTGCCTAAGACCATATCTAAGCGCCATGATGACGGTCTCGTCCCGGTGCTTGGGGACCTCGAGGAGGGCGTTGTAGAAGCGGGTGATGTAAACCTTGAACGTCTCCTTATCTCCGCTCTTTATTGTGAAGAGGTAGTCGACCGTGCGCTTCTGCCAACGGTTCCTAACGAAGTGGTCGAGGAACTGAGTAGTCAGCTCGTCGAAGGTCGAGATTGAGCGAGGTTCGAGCCCTCGGAACCAGTCTCGACCTGCGCAGATGAGGATGGCTGGGTAGGCCCTGCACTGGGCGGCGGCGGAATGGTCCTGGAAACTCATCCCCGCGGTGAAGGCATCCAAATGGTCTTTGGGGTCGGTTTTCCCGTCAAACAGAGAGACCGTTGGGGTCTTGTTGCGCGAGGAGACGTGTACGGCGAGCAGTCCCTCGGTAAACGGTTTGGTGAGTGAGTCGGCGGTGTACTCAGCCCCGTCGGCCGAGAAGTGACCTTCCCTGCGCATGACCTCGATCTTCTTTTCGAGAGCGTCGAGTCGGTCGTGGTACCCCGAGGACTCGGCGCCCCGCGATCCCTGGCCTCTGTTGTGGGAGACCTGCGTCTGGGCACGGCCCCGGTTCCTCTCGATGAGGTTCCTTAGATCCCCGGGCGAGGCGGCCCTCGAGCCGTCGTGGCGAGCCCCTTCTGTCCAACCCTGTCGAGGGAGGGGGCGTCGGTCATACCTGTGGGCAGGCGAGGTGACCGACATCTCCTCAAGGGGGTACGGGTTGCGAGGAGGCTCGAGGCGAGGCACTCCGGCGGCGGACTTTGGTGTGGAGCCGTGGGGCGCCCAACGGGCCTCAGGGAGTATCGGCCCGTGAGATCCGTGGTCAGGAGTCGTAGCTTGCCGGTGTTCAGCTGTGCCGACGGGGGCAGAGCCTTCTGGAGACGGAGGAATGGCGATCTAGGGCCCAGGCCCGGCCGCTTGGACATGGATGAGCACCTCTACGAGGGACTGCAGCCGATCTATTCGGCTGACGAGGGCGTTGATGATGGTCGCTGGAGGGGGTCCATCCGCGCCTCCGGTGAGGGGGAGGCGACGGCTGGTACCCGAATCTTCAGGATGGTTGCTTGCCAGGTGGACGGAGATCGGAAGGCCAACTTTGTTTTTATGGAGTTTGCGTTTCCCACAGACGGCGCCAACTGATGGAGGCCCTTTTTGGGTCTCCTTCAGATGTTGTCTTCCGTCGATTTCCTGATGGGTTTTGGAGGCGATCTCCTGTTTCGTGCGGATCTCAATGGGTTTTGAGGAGATAGGTGATTTAGAGGAGTTTGGTGCCGAGTACCTGTAAAGAAGTCCCGGAGGGGTTTGGTACCACCGAGGACCCTCCGACGATCAAGTTAGTACTAGATCCGAGCAGCGTAACGGCTAAGTGGAGTAAAAAATGGCTTACTTGACCCCTCTGTGATGGAGGTTTATATAGCGGTGGCGGCGCGCAGCGGCAGATGCGAGAATCTCGCCGGCAGTTACGCTCTCGACGTCACGCCCGCGTAAAGAGCGAATCGCCTATTAATGGGGATCGTGAAGGCGTGGAACGTGGGATGTTGCTGGCAGAGAATCCGCGCATGGCGAGATTCGCGGAGCGGCGGTTATGCCTGTGAGCGGTGGAGTTGGTCGGAGGATCGAGGAAGATGGCCTTGGCCGGGGGGGGGGGGCTCGAGGACGAGCGAGAAGGCCGAAGAGTCTTGAACTTGTGGCAACTCGGGGCGAGCCGAAGGGCCGAGGAGGCCAATCTGCACAGGGCCCCGAGGAGGGCTAGCTTGTGCTTGCAGGTCGGGCACAGGGGTGGCCTGGTCGGCCTCTGTGCGCCCTTTCTTCTGAGTTCCGGGACATGCCATCTGCCACACGTCCTGATCTTGGGGATCGCCAATATTGAGCATCATCAGGATCAATTAAGACTCGATATTTAGCAACTAATTAGTTAAGTAATTAATTAATTAACCCAACCGTGTGGATCCTGAGAGAGGACTAATTAACTACTATTCCGACATCCCTATATTCGTTTGTCATGTGGATAGATTTCGTTAGGCTGTTCTTTTCATTAGAGGTGTTGTTGATCTGGGCCTTTGATGAGGTGGCTTTCTATGTCTTCTACATATTTACTTCTTCTGTTTTTCCCGACTATATTATTCCAACTCTCCTTAGTGAATAGTGTACATCCGTTGCATCCCAGATTAAATATCCGCGGGGCCCGGGCCCCAGCCCTCTCTTTTTGTCTCCACCACTGTTAATATAGGATTGACACGGCTTTCTCTTATGGGCTATTGGCATGGGTTCAAATAATTTGTATTAATATCTTTTCTCTGTGTGTGGTACCTTGTCGGCAGATATTGGCATTATTTCATTTCATACCCTTTTCATGCAATATGACCTCCTTGGTCAAAACTTGAAAATTAATGGTGTCATTTCCATTTTTTCATCAAGACAAATCTCTATATATACTTCTCCTCTAGCTAACCTTAAACAACTTGCACTCAAGTCTTTCATTTTCCTTTGTTTTTCAACAATATTCCATCTCATTATTTCTATATCTCTATATATAAATCTATCTTAATACTTGTTAAATTACTCTTCAAACAAAAGAAAGTTTTTAAATATATTATACTTCACTATGCTCTCAAGAAAAGCTGCATTCAACTCCCATGGCCAAGACTCTTCATATTTTCTTGGTTGGCAAGAGTATGAGAGAAATCCGTATCACCCGACTCGTAACCCTTCCGGGATCATTCAAATGGGCCTTGCCGAGAACCAGGTAAGCTTTGCCGATGATGAAGGGCTGACTTTTGACCGCTAGATGGAGATATAGAGAAGAACTAAAAAAAATTGTTGTCTCATATTATTTTTCCTTGCAGCTCTCATTTGATCTTATCGAGTCTTGGCTCGAGCGCAACCCCGATGCGGCCGCAATGAAAACGGAAGGTGCATGTGTTTTCAAGGAGCTGGCTCTCTTCCAGGATTACCATGGCCTGCCTGCATTCAAAAATGTAAAGTCCTCAAATATATTAATTAGTTTATAATTGGTAATATTTATTCATCCAAAAATATATTGACTAAAAACACACGTAATATATACTGTGGGCCATCTATTCACATGCATAGATATAGACATGCAAATTGATATATACGTTGACGTTAGCTCAATATATGGTGGAATGCAATGTATTTATATAATTATATATATCATTATAAGCTATATATACTCTTTATATGTTTGCAGGCCTTGGCAAGATTCATGGGTGAGTTAAGAGGAAACAAGGTCGAATTCGAGCCAAACAAGCTGGTTCTCACCGCCGGTGCAACTTCGGCTAATGAGACTCTCATGTTCTGTCTTGCTGATCCCGGAGATGCCTTTCTCGTCCCTACTCCTTATTATCCTGGGTATAAATTAATATTTTTTTAAAAAAATCACGTGTATCATACAATATGATCAAAATAATAGAATATACGGTGGCGCTATAGCAAACAAACTTATATATACATGAGTGATCTATTGCAAACCGGTTCACCTTTTTTAAAAACAGAAACTCTTGATCCACGACATATTTGAACGATCCGAACCGTTTAAGTTGATCACCCTACACTCAAATGTATATGTATGAAAAATCAAAAGATTTAAAGACCTCTAACATATGCATCGATTGGGTACAAAATGAACATCGATTCGATATAGCAACATAAACTCCATCCGATGTATAGGCTAGAACTCTTCAAATCCTTTGATTTTTCATACATATATATTTGAGGGTAGGGTGATCAATTTGAACGGGTCGGATCTTTCAAATATGTTGAAGACTGAAAGTTCTCGTTTTTAAAAAACGAGGACCGGTTTGTAATTGATCGCTCCCATATATATTTAGGGACACACGCATACACACACGGTTCCGTTACAAAAAATCTTAAAACTAATTGTATATTACTTTCTGAATATGATGCACCTTGTACTTGTTACTACAGGTTCGACAGGGATCTTAAATGGCGAACCGGAGTTGAAATAATGCCGATCCATTGCTCGAGTTCAAACCATTTTCGAATCACCAAACATGCCCTAGAGAAAGCACACAAACAAGCCACAAAGCTTAACCTTAGAGTCAAAGGTGTGCTAGTAACCAACCCATCAAACCCATTGGGGACGACCCTAACACGAACCGAGATCAACACCCTCGTAAACTTCGTCTTATCGAAGAACATTCATCTCGTCAGCGACGAAATATACTCTGGCACAAACTTTGATTTGCCAAGTTTCACAAGCATTGCAGAGATTATAAAGAACAAACCACAATTATTCGATCGAGTTCACATTGTTTATAGCCTCTCAAAGGACCTTGGGCTCCCTGGGTTTCGACTAGGTGCCATTTACACAAACAACTTGTTGGTTGTAGACGCGGCTACCAAAATGTCAAGCTTTGGGCTCATTTCGTCACAAACTCAATTTTTGCTATCGTCGATGCTCGGCGATAAAGAGTTTACTGGAAGTTATGTTACGGAGAATAAGAGAAGGCTTAAGGAGCGGCATGGCAAGCTTGTGTCCTCGCTCGAAAAGGCTGGGATTTGTTGCTTAGAGAGCAACGCAGGCTTGTTTTGTTGGGTGAACATGAAAAGTTTGCTTTCGAGCAACACAATCGAAGGAGAAATGGGGCTGTGGAAAAAGATTTTGCACGAGGTGGGACTAAATGTGTCCCCGGGCTCGTCTTGCCATTGCGATGAGCCCGGCTGGTTTCGCATGTGCTTTGCTAATATGAGCGAGGAGACACTTGACCTTGCCATGGAGAGGCTTGTGGCCTTTGCCGTGTCCGACAGCAATATTCAGAGTCGGAGGTGGAGAACGCCGTCGATGATAGCTAAGTGGGTGCTGAAGTTATCTTTGTCGTCAGATCGTAAAATGGAGCGGTCACGTTAGTTTAATATATATATATATATATATATATATATATATATATACACACACACACACACTGAAGAGTCCATAGAAGAGCTGTTCTATTCTTAATGATGAAGGGTGGAATAGTGTATGGAATAATAATTCAACATATATGAATGTGTAATTGGTTAGTTTCAAGTTGATGTTTTAGTGAATTTTATCTGTAAGCTTTGTAGTATATTTTTATTTATTTATTTTTTTTTTGAACGACTCTGCCGTCTTTTTTGAAGTGACAAAAGATTTCATGAGGATGGAGGTGCTGTTTGACATTGAACTAATTAATGAATGGATTTGGTACGATTTAGTTAGGTGCTGTTTGGTTGCAAGATTATGAAATTTGGATTCCAAAATGTTACGGTTGAAAATTTCTGGATTTAGTAATTGTTGTTTGGTTGGTTTTGGATTTCTAGTATTGGATTTATAGATTCTTGTAATCTTTGTTTGGTTGGTGAAAATAAAGTGGAATTTTGATTTTAGGATTTTAGAGAGAGACAGAGAGAGGATTATTAAATAAATAAAATATATGGGTCCCATCTAAAAGTACAATGAATAGTGCCAAATCCTTGCAAATTCTTAAAAATATTTAGGATTCATGTGAATCCTTGTTTTGTGGTGGACCATCCCATAAAAACAAAAGAATCTTACAAATCCAAATTCCTAATGGCCTGTTTGGTTGCAGGATTATTTGGGATTTGGATCGTGGAATCCTAGGATTCCACAATTTTGTGTTTGGTTGGTGGATTTGGATTTCTAAAATTTCTTTATTTTTTATGGAGGGTCCATCACAGAACGTGGATTCTTGAATCCTAAATTTTTTAAAGAATTTGCAAGGATTAGGCACTATTCATTATACTCCTAGACGGGACCCGTGGTACTTTATTTATTTAATAATCCTCTCTCTATCCATCTATCTCTAAAATTCTCAAATCCAAATCCCGCTTTCTTTTCACTAACCAAACAAAAATTACAGTGATCTACAAATCAAATACTATGAATCCAAAACCAACCAAACAACAAATTACCAAATCCAGAAATTTTCAACCGTACTATTTTAGAATCCAAATTTCTAAATCCTACAACCAAACATGTCGTAACCAAACACAAAATTATGGAATTTTTGGATTCCACTTTCCAAATCTTCAAGAATCCTGCAACCAAACAGTCCCCATAAATTTAACTTGGAATGATTCTTATGTGTAAAAGGTTATACTTAGTTGTATACAGTCAACATTAGTTAGTATAAAGTCCACAGCCGTGTCAGCAGAGTTAATAAATTGCGGTGAGAGTATGTTGAAATAAATACTTTGATTGCCTAATATGACAACTCAATTTGGAGCCAATTCCAGCAACTTTGTACGAGGTTACTTTTATATATATATATATATATATATATATAGATAGATATATAGATATATAATTGATCTATTAAAAACGGGCCCCATTTTCTAAGAACAGAAGTATCCATTTACGACATATTTTAACTATTCAATAAGTTCAAATTGATCGCCATACCCTCAAATGTATGTGCATAAAAAATCAAAAGATTTGAAAACTTTTAATCCATGTATCGGATGAAATTTATATTGCATAATTGAAAAGGTTCAATTCTCAACTAAAAAGCAGTGCAACATGCCCAAGAAAAAGGAAAAACTATTATAGCGGCCATATTCCTGATTATCATAGAAGCCGACGGACTCGTTGTTTTCTTCTGTCCACTTCATCTGGAAAATTTATTCCATGTGCCAACCGTATATATCCGGACAAGAGAGAAAAGAAATAGAAGTGTGGCCCCAGCCTGTCCAAGGCCGTCCGAAACTCTTTCCTCTCTCACCCCCTATCCGGATGTATTACACCCGACATACCGAATAATTTCTTCTTCATCTGCTTTTTAGTTAGCGGCGCTGCTCAGACAATTTTTGTTCGAGTTTCAAAAGCAAAAGCTTCAAAGGTATAATTAATGTATATTTGATTTTGATCTGAACAAAGCAGCATGCATGCCATACAATATATATATATATATATATATATAATATTCTTTTCGTTTTGTACTTATTCCTATTATTAATTACTTATATGTTTTCAAAAACATGGCTGCTGGTGATCGGCGGAATGATATCCACTGCTTATACTTGATTTTGATTTTGTTCCAAAAACATGGGCCGGCCCCATCGGCCACGGAATAATATACACTGTTTATATTTGATTTTGATTTTGTTCTATTAATGAAAACACTTGTAATGTCCGAGGTTAATAGCTAAATACTAACAATGTTCGCCTACTTTGCACGTATTACCTTATTGATATTTGTGTTGTACTTATATACCCTAAATTTAATACAAACCGTTAATCTTTGCTCGTTTCAGTTGACTATCAAATCCATCACTATTTTAAACAATAAAATCCATATCGTTTATATTTTAAGGTATCTAGGTGCGGCAAGAAAATCATTAACCTATATAAATGCGAAATAGGTGAACCAGGTACTGTTTAGCGATTATAGTTCTCTGCGTCATCCTTAATTAGTATTGAGTGGACCGACCTTCACGGCCTCTTTGATCTCTTATTATATAATAATTATAATCTCTATCATATATTTTTTTGAAAGAAATCTCTATTATATTAAAAAGCAAGCATGCATATATATATTTTCGTCAAAAAGAAAAAAAGCAAGTATGTATGTGTGTGTGTGTGTATATATATATATATATATTAAATAGGGATAATTATCACAATAACCTTGTGATAATTATCCCTATTTAATCATGCATATATGCATCACTTGTAAATTAAATATTTTACATGATCTATATATAAACTGAAACAGAGTGGACCAAAATCTAGTTGGTGTTGGAGTCTTGCTAAGGACTAGTCTAATGACATAAATTTTTGTCACAGTAGAGACAAAGGAAGCAACCTCGGCCCCAATGCTCCCAATTATTAATCCAACCCAAAATTAATATACCAAACAATTAAGAGAGCAAATTCATAAAACATTTTAGAGCTGTCATTTTGGACCAGTGCGAGCTAGTACCAAATGATCATCCTGATCCGAATTTCGCCGGGCAAGCTATTGATATCGATCATCGATCAGACACGACATATGATTGCTCAGTTTTTTTTTCCTTCTGATTTTAGCTAAAATTGACCTCTATGGTCGTTAGCAATTCAATTGATGGAAGTTGATATATTTGGATTGTTTTGCAAGCGTTGCGTTGTTAATTAAACAACTGCTAGCTGCTCTAATGGTAGCTTGGTTGAAGGATAAATATTAGATATCGACCACCACCGAATGACATGTAGTATTGTGCATGCCTTGTATCCTGCTACCACCTACAAATTAATCAATTGACACCAACGACAGAGAAGGTGAGATCTCATAAGCAATTCTAGCGGATACAATATTTTTACCTTAATTTGATTTCGTATCTGTATCCCGAATTTTTCCAGACATATGAATTATAGTTTTAACTTTTTGACTACAATCTGTATTCATATTCAAATCAGACAAGAACCATTTGAAGTAGATATGGTATCACACTCCATGATCCCCCCCGGCACCCCCACGCGTCCGCGTCCTAGACAAAACCCCGGTCCATGAGTATTGGAAATAACATAAACTTGATAATACTGAGTTATTGGGAAGTTTAAGAGTTGGATATAATATGCATGAACTTGTTGTCATGCATGAATTTAATTGAAGTCTATTATTTATTATATCAAAATTCAATGTATAAAGTTAAAGAGTCTTGACTATGTGAAGAGTTATTATAAAATCTATATAAGTGGGTTATATGTAAAGAGCAAGGTGTGCAAAAAACAAATATCAATATAAAGCTTATCTTCATCCTCTTCCATCCTCCTTTCTATAAAATATTATTCTCAAATTTATTTGTTATCAAAGTGGTATCAGAGCACGGTTGTGAAGATGAATGCTAGTGGCAATTTTTCGTTCGTCGCTCCTCATCTCACGAAGGAAAATTATGAAAATTGATGTATCCAAATGATGACGTTGTTGGGATCCATAAATTGTTGGGATATTGTTGTGAGTGGCTGTGATAGGCCTCAAGATGAGTCCGTGTTGACAACGGCCCAAAGAGATTCTTTTCGTGAAATGAGCAAGAAATATAGTAGAGCTCTCTATTTTATTTATCAAGGATTTGATGGATCGGCATTCGAGAAAATTTCCAATACGACGAGATCGAAACAAGCATGGGAGAAACTTCAAAACTCCTACAAAAGGGTGGAGAAGGTGAAGAAAGTTCGGCTTCAAACACTTCGAAAGGAGTTTGAAAATTTAGAGATGGGGGATAGTGAAATAGTTTAAGACAACTTCACAAGAGTTTTGGCCGTTATGAATCAACTTCGAAGAAATGGCGAGAAAATTGAAGATATTCATGTAACGGAGAAGATACTTCGATTACTTTCTTCAAAATTTGATTATATTGTGTGTACTATTGAAGAGTCCAAAGATTTGGACACAATGACAATCGATGAGCTCATGGGTTTCTTAAGTGCCCATGAGAAGAGATTTGGCAAGAGGCAAGAGCCGGTGGAAAAAGCTCTTCAAGTAAAACTTAATTTGAAGAATTTGTAACGACTCTAATTTAATGTACAGAAATTTTTTAAAATTAATGTACAAATGGAGTATTTGTAAATCCTGAGCACAAATTATAAATTTGATTTGTTTTAAACAGCAAGAAGACACTTGTAGCTCATTGTTAAAGCCTTGCACTGTTGTGACGTAGCTCTTGTGTTCGAATCCCATCAGCCACATATTATTTTTTACTGATTTTTCTTTTAAACTTTTTGGAAGCCCAAAAGTTTACACGTGCAATACATGTAAAAATGAAAAGTCAGATTAATCAAACATGTGGAAATTGTCATATGCACTGAACATGACACGTGGCACCAATCCCACACCTCACCTCGCTAGTTGGACTGGCGAGATCCTTCAAAGGGCCGGCGCCGCCGGGTCAAACCGTCGGTAATGCCCTCATCTTTTGCCCTAGCACCCCTTGGAATCCCCACACTACTCCTCTTCTGTTTGATTTTCTTCCACATTAACAGAGAATTAAAATGAGCTTTAAAATCAAATTTTAATGTATTTTAATTCTCATGTTTAATTCCTTAAATCCTAATTCTATCCTATAAATACCACTCTACACTCTAGTCCTCCTCATTCTGAAATCTAGTATCAAAACTCTCAAAATTTTCTAAGTCCAAAAAGTTGTACGAGTGGAGTTAGCCCAAGGTCAAGTTCCGGCGACGTTTCGGGACAAATCCGGTGACACCGCGACTCCACGACGGTTTCAAAATCTTCCTCCATCTCTTCTCTTTACCCTAATCCAGTAAGTCCCCTCTACTCTCTTCTTTTCACCTCTCAAAACTTTTTCTTTTCAATGATGTCGGTAAGTAGAGTTATACCGACATCCATCTCTAAAACTTCTTAAACTAACAATTTTTCTTAAGAACTATTTATCTAAATCATTGTACTTAGTTTGTTAAACATTAAACTATAATTAGAAACAAATTTCAATTCAAAACTCCATATAAAAACACTTTTATTGCACTTTTACGGTTAAATACCACAAACTTTCTATTCGACATTACTTCTTCATATTATCCATATTACCTTTAGAAAACTCATGAGGTAATGACCTATCTCATCACAACACTCATCATGACATAGCACGATTGCCTCTTTATAATATTTTTGGGACTAATATAATTTTACGATAAAATACCCTAAACTATTAAAAAACCGTATTCTCTAAGATTGTTTTAATTAAATTCCATACAATTATGTCGTTACAATCCATTTTGGGGAATCCGATTTGGTTGGTGCGGGTTATCGCACATCCATCGGACTAGTAGGGCGAGATGCAGACCTCCTCACGGAGCATACGATCTCGATGGAATTTTTATTACAATTTTTAAGAAAACGTGATTTCTATTTAATAAATAAATTCTATTTTAATATATATATATAAGTATTATCAGAATATCTATTTTAAATATATTTAATAATTCCATGTTTTCTAAATCAAAAGAAAAGAATCACAAAAGTTCATGAAAATACCATCAAGAATCAATACAAGTCAAATTACATGAAAATACCCTATACTATTAAATTTAGGTTTATATCCACTAGACCATCTCATTATTTTTAAAATTACATCGATTAAAACCCTAAAGACAAGAATTAAATACTTGAGATTTGTTTTGAAAATATATCAAAACTATTTTTCATAAAACCCCTTCAAGTTATATTAATTTACAATAACGACCCTAGTAAATATAGGTTTAAACGGGACCAATTCTCTTGAGTCTCAGGGAGCCGGAGAATGTGGGTGCTTGCCTATTTAAGGTGGACAACTAAAACGGGGTTATCAATGGTAATTGGGTTGGAAAAAGTCACAAATCCCGCCGTCCATGTACAGCAGTTACCGATAACTCCAAAACTAATTCAGGACTTCAATTCTGTTTAAGTGTCTGACTCAGTCGGAGTCTCAGTCTAATCTGAAATCAATACATTCATGTATTCAATTCAATATAACTTCAATGCAACATGAAACCTGTAAGTCCACGTTACCCGTCCCCGGTTCTTTGGGGTTGCGGAAATGGTGAAAAACGATTTTTCATGAAAGGTAACATGGACTCAAAAACCGGATCTTTGCTAAACAAACTATCTAACAACCTAACTAAGAGTTTAGCTATTATGTTAGGGGTTATACCTAAACTTGAACTCCTTCTCTTCAACTCCTTGTGGTGGTCGGATCGGCCTCACCTCGCCGTCTCCTTGTGCCAAAGATGGATCCACCCGAAAACTTCTACCTTTGGCTCCAACCTCAATCTAGAGGAAACTAGAATACTTGGCTTGCTAGACCTTATACGCTAGGATGAGTAGAGAAGTGTTTTGGGTTTTATCTCTATGGTTCTTATTTCTCAACTCATGAGACAATGGAACCATGAGCTAGAGAGAGAGAGCAAGAGGAAAAGGGAGAGCTTGAGGATGAGAGAGAAACAATATGATAGAATGAGCAAGACTTTTTACAACCATCCTCTCATAACACAAAATAATCATAATAATAATAGTAATTGAGTATTATGTGATAGTTCATGTCAATGGCAATATCATTTCATGCACTGATTTTGTAAAGAATAACAAGTAAGCAAAAGTCTTAGCCATGAAATGATAGCCATTGTAATGATGATGGTCAATAAGTCCAACCTAGTCAACCGGTCAACAAAGTCAACAAAGTCAAACTTTCAACCCAACCATGGCACACTAATACTTAATTAATATTATTATTAATTATATTTCTTATTCTCATTAGGGTTTAGAAAAAGTCAACAGTCAACAACCCTAATGAGAATCCTCTTCCTCTGTCTCTGTCAACTGTGCATACACACCCGCATCCGTGTTCTGAGGAACACGAATACAAAGAGATCCTCTGCCTCTGTCTCTGTCAACTGTACATACACACCCGCATCCGCGTTCCGAGGAACACGGATACAAACGAGATAAAACCAATCCCAAAACGTATACTAGGATCTGGCTTAAACCAAAGCCCGCTAGTAATAACTGCCCGGACACCAAACGTGCACAAGTGGGCGGATGTGACCGAACCCTGTCGCAAAACCATGCGACCTCTACTCTCTTTGCCCAAAGGCGAATAGCTCTCTGTGTGGGACTTTAAAGACTCGACACTACGCTGGCAGTGGGTTTAACCACAGACCGCAAGTGGCACTAGCTGTGCGTAACGGCCCCCAGGTAGATGCCGATAAGAAGACTGACGAGGTGAAA
This sequence comes from Agapanthus africanus, assembly GCA_030015575.1. Taxonomy (NCBI): domain Eukaryota; kingdom Viridiplantae; phylum Streptophyta; class Magnoliopsida; order Asparagales; family Amaryllidaceae; genus Agapanthus; species Agapanthus africanus. The sequence continues at coordinate 508,393,193 of JASDDO010000026.1, read as the reverse complement.
CCCATCTGAACTCTTACTGAGCCTGAGTGTGACAATTTCCTTACAGTCCGGTCTGTTCGTCTGAGAATATCGCATGGCGGGCCTAGGGGGTCGGTAAACGTCAGTCCCCTAATAGCGGTACAAGTCGTGTCGGAGTGTAGCCCTGAACACCCTGAGATAATACTGAAAACCTACCAGTATATCTCGCTTGCCCTGGCCAGGGACGACTATGTGTAATGGCTCTCCTTGACACAGCGCGATATCAACTCCCAATACCGGGAGAGACAAATCCTGTCTAACCGTCACTACCTCCAAATGCTTCGGGACTGCACCAAACTACTACCTGTTTGCACGACTCCTTTGAGCCGTGATAGGGTAGTAATCAAAGTACAGTGGAAACACACTCGAGGCGAAGTGACAGTGTCAAGTCAGCGGACTAAGCTGTACTCATGTCACCTGGGAACTGATAACTGACGATAGGTATAGTACCAACCAATCAGTTCCCGACGAGTCCTGTCCAGTGTACTCGTAACCTAACGAGCACCCGTATACTATCTCAAGTACGACGTACTGACGACTGTGGGACAGACCGTCTCCCCTGCTGGGATGAGAAGTGCATACGCTAGTCTACTCCGGAGTATCGATGCCCTGTCTCGATAGTCCTACGACTAGGGACCTGTATAAGGATGTACTTGTGGATTACCCAGCCCCCACGAGTGTGACTGCCATCACAACGCTGGTAATCAAGCAAAGATACTAAGGGCTCCACTAATATGTATATGCGATATGTTAAAAGAAACACATGTACACACACTGAAGTGGAGACAAACCAAGTAGTATACTACTATTTTGAGCAAGATTGTCTATACAATGGTGAATATCCCAAGCTTCCATTAAGTAATATACAAACTAGTATGATACAGTAATGGCCCCTAGGGCATATACACTAACAATCTCCCACTTGCACTAAGGCCATGTACTGGCGTATCGATGTCCTATCATCTCGATCAGCCGCTCGAACTGAGTCTTGGGTAAGGCCTTCGTGAGTGGATCAGCAGTGTTATCTTCCGAATTTACTCTCTTCACCTCGATCTCCCGGCGATCTACGATCTCCCTGATCAGGTGGTACCGCCTCAAAATGTGCCTGGACTTCTGATAGGACTTGGGTTCCTTCGCTAAAGCTATAGCGCCGTTGTTGTCACAATACAGCGGTATTGGATCAACAATGGTAGGAACCACCTGAAGCTCCGTGAGGAACTTCTTCATCCAGACAGCTTCCTTTGCGGCATCGCAAGCAGCTATGTACTCCGCTTCCATAGTTGAGTCAGCAACGGTCTCCTGCTTGGAACTCTTCCAGCAAACCGCCCCTCCATTGAGGGTAAAGACATAACCCGACATGGACTTGGAGTCATCCTTGTCATTCTGGAAGCTGGAGTCAGCAAAGGCCTCGATCTGGAGGTCTTTTCCGCCATACACCAAGAACATCTCCTTAGTCCTTCTCAGGTACTTGAGAATGTTCTTTACTGCTATCCAGTGTTTCTTCCCTGGGTCCGACTGATACCGGCTTACAACGCTTAATGCGTATGCTACATCTGGTCTGGTACACAACATCGCATACATTATAGTGCCTACCGCAGATGCGTAGGGTATTGATGACATGCGAGCCATTTCCAAATCAGTCTTGGAAGACATCTCTTTGGAGAGAGTGATTCCGTGACAAGCCGGCAGATTACCGCGCTTGGAATCTTCCATACTGAATCGTTTCAGTATGGTGTCTATGTACCTGGACTGTGAAAGTCCCAACATCCTCTTAGATCTATCACGATAGATCTGGATCCCCAGAATGTAGTTGGCATCGCCCAGGTCCTTCATGGAGAACCTCTGTGACAAGAATCCTTTGACTGACTGTAACATAGGAATATCATTTCCTATTAGGAGAATGTCATCCACGTACAAGACGAGGAATACTACAGTTCTCCCTACAATCTTACTGTAAATGCATGGTTCATCTGGGTTTTTGATAAAGTCGAATTCTTTAACAGTATCATCAAAGCAGATGTTCCAACTCCGCGATGCCTGCTTCAGTCCACAGATGGACTTGAGCAACTTGCACACTTTACCGCTGCTCCCACTCTGAATGAATCCCTCCGGCTGATCCATATAGACGCACTCTTCTAAATTTCCATTTAGGAAAGCCGTCTTTAGGTCCATCTGCCAGATCTCATAATCGTGGAAGGCAGCAATGGCAAGAAGGATCCGAATGGATTTGAGCACAACCACTGGAGAAAAGGTCTCGTCATAGTCCAAACCAGGTCTTTGACGAAAACCCTTTGCAACAAGTCTAGCTTTATAGGTTTCAACCAGCCCATCTACACCAATCTTCTTTCTGAAGATCCATTTGCAGCCTATGGGTTTTACCCCTTCTGGAGCAAAGTCCAAAGTCCAAACTTTGTTGGTGCACATGGACTCCATCTCGGTCCGCATTGCATCCAGCCATTTCACTGAGTCACCGCTCTGAATGGCTTGCTGGAAGCTAGTAGGCTCATCATAATCAACAGTGCAATCCTCTCTATCCCCGTCTATGAGAAAACCGTAGTCTCTCTCGGGCTGATGAGACTGCCTACTACTCCTGCGGAGCGGCGCAGGAATGTCCGGTTCTCCTGAAACTTCTAGTTCTTCCAAGCTTTTAGTAATAGCTTGTGGTTCTGGAATTTCTTCCAGTTCTATTGCGCTCCCACTTATTCCTTTTTTCTAAAAACTGATGTTCCAGAAAGTGGGCCTGACGAGAAACAAAAACCTTTTGTTCCTATGCATAATAGAAAAGATACCCCCTGGAGTTCTTTGGGTATCCCACAAACTTACACAGTACTGAGCGTGCCTTGAGTTTGTCCGCATGCTGCTTTTTAACAAAAGCTGGACATCCCCATATCTTCAGATATTGAAGATAGGGTTTCTTCCCACACCACATCTGATATGGTGTGGTAGGCACAGTCTTGGAGGGAACCTTGTTCAAAAGATATGCAGCTGATTCTAGTGCATAACCCCAGAAGGATCGCGGTAACTCAGCCTTACTCATCATGGAACGAACCATATCCAATAGGGTTCGATTCCGCCTTTCCGATACACCGTTGTGCTGTGGTGTGTATGGAGAAGTAAGCTGAGAGAGAATTCCATTCTCTTTTAAGTAGTCCAGAAACCCGGCACTCAAGTATTCACCACCTCGATCAGATCTCAGCGTCTTGATACTTTTGCCTGTTTGTTTTTCAACTTCATTCTTGTATTCCAGAAATTTCTCAAAGGCCTCGGATTTATGCTTCATCAGGAAGACATGTCCATACCTAGAGAAATCATCTGTGAAAGTAATGAAGTATGCATAACCGCTTCGTGCATGTGTAGACATTAGACCACACACGTCACTGTGTATGAGTCCCAAGAGCTCGCTCGCTCGCTCTTACTCCGTGTCCAGTGAACGGAGTTTTTGTCATCTTTCCCATGAGACAAGATTCACAAGTGGCATAAGACTGATACTCGAACGGATTCAAGTATCCCTCCTTATGTAACTTAGTTAACCGTGTCTCATTAATGTGACCCAGTCTACAATGCCATAAGAAAGACTGATTTAATTCCGGAGACTTTCTTTTAAGTGTGTTCTGGACACTGAAAATCTGAGCTTGGTTCAATACGTATATCTCGTTATTTAATGTACCTGACCCAATCAGAACTTGATTTAGGTGGATGTGGACCACATCGCTTACAAAAGTAAAATCATATCCTTCCTTAGAAAGTAAAGATACAGATATGATATTACAAGTCGCACCTAGTACATACAAACAGTTATGCAAAATCAATATCTGCCCAGTTGTCAGTCCAAGATGATATTTCCCTACGGATTCAGCGTTCATGCTCATTCCGTTAGCAACCCTGAGAGTCATATCACCTATCTTGATAACCCTACGGTTTCTCAGAGCCTGTAACGAATTACAGATGTGAGATTCTGATCCGGTATCCAATACCCAGGAAGTAGGGTTAACTGACATACAGTTCTCTATTACAAACACACCCGAAGCCGAAGCCACAACATGCTTCGAATCCTGGCTACTGGCTTTGCTAGCCCTGCAATCCTTCTGCCAATGTTCATTCCCGTAACAATAGGAACGTCCCTCTTTTACTACATCCAGCCCCGAAACTTTTGCCCTTCCCTTTCCTTCTTCTTCCCTGGTTTCCTTCAGGGTAGAAGCTAGAGACTGTAGGATCAAGTAAGCATCTGACCCGTTCTTTAACGTGGTCTTCAGGTCCATGAGCTCAAAATAGCTGGTCTCTGTAAGGACGTTGCCCCTTACAGATGACCCGATAGCCAACCTCGCTTGAAGCAATTCGTTCGAGGTCTCATATCTTGCGATACGAGATTGCTCTCCATATAAATCTTTGTTATGGAGGAAGATAGAAACTAAATCCATCTTCTCGTACTGCCTCTGGTATGCACCATCAACTGAGGCCAACACGAGGCACTTGGCTTTCGCACAGTCTTTTTCCGATGTCTTACGGATATCAATATCCGTGACAGGGAAAACTGGTCCTGAGACGGCAGGGGTTTGATTAGTTAAGAGGTGTCCCAGCTTGTCATGGGCAATGGACATCTGGACAGACCTTTGCCAATCATAACAGTTAGATTCAGTCATTTTATTATCTAGATGTAACCTATGTGTGATCACTGGGTCGCTGCAATTAAGAGAGAGAAGAAAACACTCAGCATGATACTCTTGCAAGTTTAGATTGGTTTTTAATTTATCTAAACATGATGGCTCCCACTGTTTCTCGAATCCCTCCTCAAACCAAAAAGGAAGAATTAGTCGGGATCAATCTCACCGTACAATACTTGCTGAACCGTTCAGCCAGGCCAGCGTCGGTACTTCGAGGGAGGTTTTCCAACACTTTCGCGAAATTCCTTAATTAAATAACCTCTTTTTCCTGGGGGCGTAGCCCCGCCAACACCTTTCTAGACACCTACTTGGTTTATAGCATTGATCGTTAAGCGAGAAATTTCCCGAGGAGTAGCATATACTCACAGTAGGATTGGGATCCAAATATCACCGTGTGATAAAACTGAAGGAATCCTACCAGAATCATCACAGTCCAAATGGTATGCAGCGCTAGCAAGTTTCAGTTTCTTTAGAAACTCCCGATGTAGATTTTTGCCCCATGTTCTTATGACCTTGACGAAGGTCAACAAATCATAAGTCGCATGTCAAGTTCTACCCGTCATTGTCCAGGTTAATTTGAACCCACCCGTATATACCCTTGACGAAGGTCAACAACGTAATACGACTGTCCCAAACCAACGCATCTATCTATGCTACATATGAACACCCAACAGCTACCAATCACTATGCTTTGACGAAGGTCAACAAACATAGCTTGACTACTATTGAATATTCATATGAAATAACGGAGGGCTACGAATGGTTTTGGCAAAACCGTGAACGTAGTGAACTTGATATGATCGAAGGAACCTTGATAGCTTTTAAAAGGAGTGGCTTAAGCTCCGCGTTTAAAAGTTGTTTTTGAAAAGAAACCGAGTGGTTTTGAAAGTGTTCCAACGACTTTACTTGGTTTATTTTCTTGCATTAATTTTAATGCGTCCCATCATTTAATCCTACCATTGCAGAAAACAACGAAAATATGACGTACGCTTATGCCATCCGCATTCGCCACGGGGCCCCGTCATTACCCGTTAGGTTACTTAACTAACGACAGAGCGAGGGCTGGACTAGCGCGGATGCAAAACATAAGCAACACCTAAATATATATCATATATAGATATATACACATTCGTCAGATGCAATGATAGCCATTCCAGATCACAGATGAATACATTGGATATACTAGGAATCCGTATTCCGTTCGAGCCTGTAACGAAAAGCGGATTACACGGTCGCGATGAATAGACAATACCCCACCCTAGAGCCCTACGGATGCGGCAAACTACCTGCCAAATACCCGAAGTGAAGCAACCTCCCTCAACAACGTGAGTAGGCCACTCGGCACTTCGAGGTACCCGGTAGTTTGTGCACCCTTGGGTCTATCCTAGGAGCAAAAACAGTAAAAGAAATTATACAATGGCGGCTACAACCTCATCCCGGATGTGCGGCCATATAAATAATATTACATCAATTACAAATTACATGAATTGAAAGATAAAGAAAACTCTTATCTCACAACCCCCCGGCTATTCATCCGCGACAATCCAACGAATTCATATACACATACCAGCAACATTACAGATCACAGATATGTATAACCCCCACTAATCGACGTATAGCGATTAGCAGACGTTCAATACATATATCACATCACAGATATAACCCATTAGCCAAAGTCTATAGAAGTTCGATCAAAATACGGATTTGTAACCACCCCAAAACACAAATTTGCTCTTTGGAAAATCTGGGCAGAAAAAACATATTGTAAAAATCCCAAAATACCCCTATAAGAACACTGCAGGAAAATTGACCCACAGCCGAGTCAACTCGGCCGCGGATCCGCGGCAGGAGCAAGCTCTTGCCGCGGTTCAGCGGCGCTTTGACCGAGTTAGTGGACCAATTTTCTCCTGTGTTCTTTAAAAACCATGAGCCGATTTTCAGTGTAAGATTAATTATTTTTTGAACAGAAATAAAAATCGGCAGAAAGTAAACATTTCGGGTGTGTTTTGAGATTTTTTTCTCCGATCGAACTTCTAGTTACATTGCTAACATGTTAGATAGTGTTTAGCTAGGCTCTGATACCACTTGTAAGTCCACGTTACCCGTCCCCAGTTCTTTGGGGTTGCGGAAATGGTGAAAAACGATTTTTCATGAAAGGTAACATGGACTCAAAAACCGGATCTTTGCTAAACAAACTATCTAACAACCTAGCTAAGAGTTTAGCTACTATGTTAGGGGTTATACCTAAACTTGAACTCCTTCTCTTCAACTCCTTGTGGTGGTCGGATCGGCCTCACCTCGTCGTCTCCTTGTGCCGAAGATGGATCCATCCGAAAGCTTCTACCTTTGGCTCCAACCTCAATCTAGAGGAAACTAGAATACTTGGCTTGCTAGACCTTGTACACTAGGATGAGTAGAGAAGTGTTTTGGGTTTTATCTTTATGGTTCTTGTTTCTCAACTCATTAGACAATGGAACCATGAGCTAGAGAGAGAGCAAGAGGAAGAGGGAGAGCATGAGGATGAGAGAGAAACAATATGATAGAATGAGCAAGACTTTTTACAACCATCCTCTCATAACACAAAATAATCATAATAATAATAGTAATTGAGTATTATGTGATGGTTCATGTCAATGGCAATATCATTTCATGCACTCATTTTGTAAAGAATAACAAGCAAGCAAACGTCTTAGCCATGAAATGATAGCCATTGTAATGATGATGGTCAACAAGTCCAAGCTAGTCAACCGGTCAACAAAGTCAACAAGTCAACAAAGTCAAACTTTCAACCCAACCATGGCACACTAATACTTAATTAATATTATTATTAATCATATTTCTTATTCTCATTAGGGTTTAGAAAAAGTCAACAGTCAACAACCCTAATGAGAATTCTCTTCCTCTGTCTCTGTCAACTGTGCATACACACCCGCATCCGTGTTCTGAGGAATACGAATACAAAGAGATCCTCTGCCTCTGTCTCTGTCAACTGTGCATACAGACTCGCATCCGCGTTCCGAGGAACATGGATACAAACGAGATAAAACCAATCCCAAAACGTATACTAGGATCTGGCTTAAACCAAAGCCCGCTAGTAATAACTGCCCGGACACCAAACGTGCACAAGTGCGTGGATGTGACCGAACCCTGTCGCAAAACCATGCGACCTCTACTCTCTTTGCCCAAAGGCGAATAGCTCTCTGTGTGGGACTCTAAAGACTCGACACTGCGCTGGCAGTGGGTTTAACCACAGACCGCAAGCGGCCCTAGCTGTGCGTAACGGCCCCCAGGTAGATGCCGATAAGAAGACTGACGAGGTGAAACCCATCTGAACTCCTACTGAGCCTGAATATGACAATCTCTATACAGTCCGGTCTGTTCATCTGAGAATATCGCATGGCGGGCCTATAGGGGCGGTAAACGTCAGTCCCCTAATAGCGGTACAAGTCATGTCAGAGTGTAGCCCAGAACACGCTGAGATAACACTGGAAACCTACCAGTATATCTCGCTTGCCCTGGCCAGGGACGACTATGTGTAATGGCTCTCCTTGACACAGCGCGATATCAACTCCCAATACCGGGAGAGACGAATCCTGTCTAACCGTCACTGCCTCCAAGTGCTTCGGGACTGCACCCAACTACTACCTATTTGCACGACTCCTTTGAGCTGTGGGAGGATAGTAATCAAAGTACAGTGGGAACACACTTGAGGCGAAGTGACAGTGTCAAGTCAGCAGACTAAGCTGTACTCATGTCACCTGGGAACTGATAATTGACGATAGGTATAGTACCAACCAATCAGTTCCCGATGAGTCCTGTCCAGTGTACTCGTAACCTAACGAGCACCCGTATACTATCTCAAGTACGACGTACTGACGGCTATGGGACAGACCGTCTCCCCTGCTGGGATGAGAAGCGCATACGCTAGTCTACTCCGGAGTATCGATGCCCTGTCTCGATAGTCCTACGACTAGGGACCTGTATAAGGATGTGCTTGTGGATTACCCAGCCCCCATGAGTGTGACTGCCATCACAACGCTGGTAATCAAGCAAAGATCCTAAGGGCTCCACTAATGTGTATAGGCTATATGTTAAAAGAAACACATGTACACACATTGAAGTAGAGACAAACCAAGTAGCATACTACTATTTTGAGCAAGATTGTCTATACAATGGTGAATATCCCAAGCTTCCATTAAGTAATATACAAACTAGTATGATACAGTAATGGCCTCTAGGGCATATACACTAACAAAACCTTTTATACCAGAATACAATCTATATCAACATGACTTGATTTGACCGATCCATGGATATACATTTGACTTGTCTACATGACTATCCGTTTATATCCTTATCCGTTTACATGAACAATTGATATCATGGTTTCGGCAAGTCTTATATTTACAAATCACTGCAAAACAATACAATAATACATTACGGGGTTTAAAGGGGTAGATTGGTATGACATGTGTTTAAAGTGGCATGAGACAGTCACTTTAATACACCTAACCTAAATATTCGTTGCCGTTGTCCCGTGGATTTTGACGGGGCCTTGTACTCATTATACCATAGTCCACGGGGTAAGCTGGACTCCTCTCGTATACACTGGCATATTCTGTACCAAGTTACAAACAACTGTGTTAACATAACAATCAACATTATACCAGTTATATTCTCATTACCTGTTCAGTCTATTTCCATATCTCTTTAGGACTTACCGAGCGATTGTTCGCTGACGACATTCCTTTTCTATTCTTTCTTTGGAATGTTGTCAGGAGAACCCGACTCTATAGAGATCGAGCTCAGCTCAGAAGACTTGGAGCAGTTCGTCGATGACCCAGAGCTATAGACACTTGTATATACTTTTATTTTCAGTTTCATGCCATTATTTAGGCATTGCTTTCCAGTCTTGTATTTACTTTCCAGTATTGTATTGTAAAGAATGTTTAATAAATAAAAGTTGCTGTTCTTTTACATCTCATGTCATTCTTATGCACATTTATATTATATTGCTTATTTATGCTTAGTATGTTTACTTCTGAGTAAATACGTCGCGTGAACCGTCATGTCTCCATACCGTACTCTGGGAAGCGGGGCGTGACAGGTTTTGTTGGCGGCCCATGCATGTCAGTTCCACATGAAGTCATACCATGTAGGGTCAGTTCTGCATGGAAACCTAAACAATATATCACAAGAATCAGCAACTAAAACATTCGTTATATTTCATATTCCTTGAATCTATCCTAACCATATTTTTCTTTCAAGGTTATGGATTCCTTGAACAATACTAGCACCAACATGATCGGCAACACCACACCACCACCTCTTCCACTTACACCTACCGTTGTAGCTCCGATCAACGAGCAGACGGTACTGCTTGAGGCAATTAAGAGCTTCTTGGAGGGACAGCAGCAACAGACTGCCATACTAATGAACCACCCAGAAGCGGAAGCACCTGGAGTGAAGCAATTCTGGGCACTGCATCCGAAGCAATTTTCAGGAAAAAAGAGCCCTTTGGTAGCTGAAGAATGGGCTCAATCAATTGAGGACAATCTGGCAGCAGCACAAGTGCCAGACAATGCTTGGGTAAGGATTGCGAACTGCAACTTACTGATAATGCCCGAGTATGGTGGAAGGCGGAAGAAAGCCGTCTTGCCCAGCCGATCGAATAGAAGACCTTTCGCGATATGTTTGACGCGAAGTATTTTCCAGAGACTGCCCGATTCGACATGGAGCAGCAATTCATCCACTTACAACAAGGCTCTATGTTGAGCAAATCAGTGGATGAGTATGATGCAAAGTTCATCATATTGAGCAGGTAAGATATGTCTTAATATTTGATTATCTAATATCACATACTACACAGCTAACCCAAGACCGTAACAGGTTTGCGGCTCGTCTCATACCGACTGCTGAGATCAGGGCCAGACGATTTCAGCAAGGGTTGGACCCGGAGATCCAAACTGCTTTAGCTACAGGGGATTTCCTAACCCATGACCTAGCTTTGAAAGCTGCCCGTCGAAACGAGGCAGTAGTGAAGAAGAAGGGCAGACCTCACTCTGCCAGTGTAAAGCGTCCTGCCATTCAGATGGCAAGAGGAGCCTCTTCTAGGTCACCGTTTGTACCTAAGAGACCGGGAGTACCATTCAACCGGCCCAGTCTAGATTTCTGCTTTTATTGCAAAAGGAATGGACACCTGGCAAAGGATTGTAGGCATGCTAATCGCCTATGCTTAGTCTGTGGCTCATCCACACATGATTTTGGGCCTTGTCCTCATAGATTCACTCAAAACCCTGCACCCAAACCAGCAATCACCTATCCGCAGTGGCCAGGTATCCAGGCACATACTCCTCGTCTTGCTCTCCCAGCTCCACCTCCTCGTGGACCTACTGCACCTCCTCCCCATCAGTTCCATCAAGCACAAAGGAACCTACCTCAAGGACAGAGGAACGGACAGAGGAATGCTCCTCCAGCAAAGAGGAATGTACCGAGGCGACAGTCTTTCACAATGACTGTGGAAGAAGCTGAAGCCACTGGCTAAGTCATCACCGGTAACTTCCCATCTTTCAAATCAGTTCAATACTTGTTTACATCCATATATCTTTTCCTAAACCTAAAACATATCATACATAACTTAGGTACGATCTTAGTTGCCTCACTTCCTGCACTAGCACTCTTCGATACTGGAGTGTCTCATTGCTTTATGTCGCAACGGTTCGTATGAACTCATGCGATTCCAGTCAAACCGCTCGTATCCAACTGGAATGTCAGTTCAGGAAACGACATTCTAAAGGCAACAATGGGATACGACCTATGTCCAGTGGTCGTCTACAGCAGAGAATTCTATGCTGACTTCAAGGTGCTGGACATACCGAACTTCGATGTAGTTTTGGGCATGGATTGGCTAGGAACTTTCTATGCTACCATTGACTGTCGTCAAAGGAGGATAGTGTTCGAGATTCCAGAGCATCCGGTCTTTTATTTCAAAAGTGGAGACCGTACCCTGGAGCCTAGCACATACAAAGCAAAACCGAAGAAGGTAGTGATTGCAACTCTACAGGCGGGAGAAGACAAGCCAGAGGTAGTTTGAGAGTTCGACGATGTATTTCCTGAAGACATATTAGGTTTGCCTCCCGATCGAGCTCTTGAATTCGGAATTGATTTAGTACCTGGTGCACAACCGGTGATCAAAGCACCGTATCGGTTAGGCCCTGAAGGTTTGAAGGAGGTCCGTATTCAGCTGGACGAACTTCTGCAGAAAGGATGGATTCGTCCCAGTACTTCAAGTTGGGGATCTCCAGTTTTGCTGGTGAAGAAGAAGGAAGGTTCATACAGAATGTACATTAATTATAGAGCTCTGAACGAAGTAACTATAAACAACAAGTATCCACTACCGCGAATCGACGACTTGTTCGATCAGCTAAGTAGGTCTTGCGTTTTCTCAAAGTTAGATCTTCGTTCAGGTTATCATCAGGTGAAGGTCAAAGAGTCTGATTTTCCGAAGACGGGGTTCATGACTCTCTATGGACATTATGAGTTTCTCATAATGCCATTAGGAGTGACCAATGCACCAGCCATATTCATGAACCTAATGAATTAATTTTTCCGAGAGTACTTAGACAGGTTCGTTGTCATATTCATCGACGACATCCTGGTATATTCAAAGAATCGGAAAGAGCACGCTGAACATTTACGAATTGTCCTGGAGACCTTGCGGCAGCATCAACCCTATGCCAAGTACAGCAAGTGCGAGTTTTGGCTAGAACAAGTCGGATTTCTTGGACATATCGTTTCAGGTGAAGGAATCTGTAGATCCAGCTAAAGTATCAGCAGTAAGCGAATAGCCGATACCAAAAATAGTGAAGGACATTCGAAGTTTCTTGGGTTTAGCAGGATATTACAGAAGATTTATTGAAGGATTTTTGAAGATTGCAACACCCCTGACCAAGCTCACATGTAGAGATGAAGAATTCATGTGGTCAGAAGTATGCGAACAAGCTTTCGTAGAACTCAAGTCAAGATTGACATCAGCACCTATTCTCATTATACCGGACTAATCTGGAGGTTTCGTAGTGCATTGCGATGTATCCGGTAAGGGATTCGGATGTGTTCTATGATTGAATTCGATTTCGGATTGTGTAGTATTAAAATTATATAGAAATTACAACCAAAAATATTTTGACCGCAATCAATAACGGTGTCGAATGTAGCGCGTTAGTAAGTGCGGATCGTCCACAGGGAAAGTGTAATCGTTCGTGTTTCGAATTAGATGAATTGAAACTTTAAAGAAAAGAAAACAAACAATTCATGATTTGTAAATTGAATTTCAAGAATTAGAAAAATCTAGATCTAAGAAAACATTAAAATCAAGAATTGAGATGTGATGATTTTCAAATCAAATATCAAGAATCGAAGTGAGGCTCGTAGGAATCGATCGGATCTATAGATGTGATGAAATCTAGCGATTACATATTCTTATCCATCGATGAATTGATACCAGATCGATGATGATCAACGAGAATTAGGGATTTCTTGTGAAACTAGGATTTCATCATTTATCCCTTGTTCCTTCGTCGATATCATTCACATTCTAGCCTCTTGTAAATTCAAGAATCGATCGTGGATCCCTAATTTCGAGCGATCACAATCAAGAAAGCATCGCAACGAAACTAGATCGTCGATTCTTCAATTTGCTAGGGTTTACAAAACTTGTATGACTTAAGAATCATTTTAGGATTTGTTACATCATCATTCTATCGATCGTCTCGACTCCTTTACGAGCAGAGTTTTACTCAAACATCACAACAAGAACCACAATCACAAATTGAGATCGAATCATGATGCAAGAATTTAAAGAAAGCAAGATTAAAGAATTTTACCATTTATTTATCAACAATTCCGTTACAAATCGCTCAAGAACTATAAGAGGAAGAACTCGATCGTCGATTTGGCTTCGCTCGTCTCCTTGAGTCGCGGATCGGCTTGGATCACTTGCTCGATTGAAGATCGGCTCCGCTCCTAAAAGGTTGAAGGCTTCTCGCTTGAATGGTACTCGGGATCTTGAATTTGGCTTTGGATTTTGGATTTAGGGTTACAAGTTGTGTCACTCAACTTGTATTAGAAACGGTGTAGATTAGAGATTAGCCATTAACCCTAGATCTAGGCTCCCTTTTATAGACCTTGTAACCCTAGATCTAGGATTCAAAATTTGAATTTCCCTCCAAAAGTTTGTTATAGGGAGAGGCTTCTAGAAGTAGTTAGTTGGAGGGAGCTTCTAGAACTGGTTTGTTAGGAGGTTGATTAACTTAATCATGATTAGCTTGATTTAATGATCCTTGCTGATCTGGCAGAAGCTTCGAGAGTTCTGTAGAAATTGCCATAGTTTTCTGAGATATAGGAACTGAGAGAGGAGTACTGGAGCTGAACTGGAGTGATGATGTGGCCTTCCCATCGCGGATCCGCGGCACAAGCCTGCTTAGGCCGCGGATCCGCGGCCCAATAAGATCATTGGTAATTCAATTTTTCACAGTTTCTTTGTATGGGCTTCAGTGATCTTTCCTGATATGTGGAATTCTTTAAATGTTCTTTGATCACTGCCAGATCTCCAGCCTTTGAGTTGGCGTATTTTATCAGCATTATTTTCACAATTTTGGCTCGGTTTCCTGGAATTTCCTGCACAGACTCCGAAACAAGTGTTGCGCTACACAAGAATGATGCAATGCCATGATAAACGGTCAATTTCCCTTAAAGTGCCGGTTTTAGAGTATAACACATGCAATCTGGTATTTCAGGGATGTTTTGTGCAATATGAATACCGAACACTTCTAGATGAGTGCAAATGATAGGGAAATTGACGTGTTAAAAATGCAGTATTTTCGACTGATCAAATTCCCCCAAACTTATTTTCGGTCGTCTCGAGCGAATTGTTTTATTAAAAATAGAAGGAGAAAATAAAGAAAGAGAAAAACTAACTAGCACACTTTCGTAGGCAACACGATTGCACTGAGCACGTGCAACAAGCCTTTAAACCTCTAGCTGTCTCTAGTAGGAGGAGTGTTGTCTCCTGAGGGTTTTCAGCGGATTGCACCCACAAAATCCAATAATGAAAGGAAGATCATGAATATTACATTTAAAAATAATAATTGTAAAAGAAAAGCCTTGAAAATTACGGTTTCCAACTAAGCTAGCTTTTCGGTTGTCATGAGTCCTATCTTAATAGTCATGAAAAGATGTTAGAAATCACGTCCTCCCTCAATAAAACATCGTCTTATTCTTCATTCCTATCTTTCTTCCAAACATCGCTCATATAACCCTACATGTGTGTAATAAACATCCCTACACCCGGAGAATTCAATTCAAGCTATCATACTCTTGCCCATCAGCCTCAGTAATTTTTAATTAATGAATATTTAGATGAGATTGCTCACACACTTTCATGCGACCGTTAATACTTCTTGAGGTACTAACCGACCGATTACTCATGTGCTTGCTTATTTGGTGTTTTTCCTCGTCTTGCACCACCTAAGGCTTAGCAGTGACTCCCAGACCAGTTGGCCTTAGGGCACTAGGTGAAGAGGCACCCTCGCTATATTTTTTTATTGCTGCCTTGGCGATAACAAAACCAGTGTTCATTTTTCTCACCATTTTATATTTTATTCATTTTTTTTTATTTCCTTCATACTTTGGCTTTAAGACAAGAGCATTTCAAGGTATCCTCTACTATCCCGAGCTTCAAGACGTGTGTAAGTGCGAATAGCAGGGTATCAACGTTCAATATGTTTGGCTTCCAGAATAGAAACTATTTTTCAGACTTATTTTTATTCTCAGATTAGTGACTTTCTTCATCTTACTAACCCTTGGGACAACGGCTCATAACTACTTATTACTAGTTCGTATAAGAAAACTTCTAATTTTCTAGGTTTTCTTAAATTTTTTTCAATCTTTTGGATGTAATTTTTCACTATCTAATCTTTTATTATCTTATTTATGTACAATTTTTTTTTATATTTTGAAAAATTTTAAATTCTTATAGAATTTCAAAAATGTTTTGTGCTTATGCAAAGTGATATGCAAATGATGCGAAAATAAGCACAAACCTCCCCCAAACTTGTTTTCAACAGTGTCCTCACTGTTGCCAACCACTATATCTATAAAAACCTGTAAGCTTGGGAGGAAATTTATTAACGGGGGAAAAATATTTAAGTGAAGAACCTCCCCCAAACTTATTTTTGGCTCATATATTTGTGGAAAAAATTTTCTTTTCAAGAGACAGATTATACCCCCCCAAACTTGAGTTAAGCAATGTTAATCTTTGAAAATCTCATGAGGGGTCAAAAATCAGTGGTCGATGCCAAGCTTTGCAAAGACCGAAGATCAACACCAACCATTCGAAAATTTTATCAATGCAGTGCTCTGGTTGGTGGAAAAAGAAGTGGGGAAAAGGTAAGTGGTAGAATAGAATGTGTGTGCGTCTCATTTTGGAGAGACGATGCAGTGAATGTGATGGATTACTCGCATTCTTTTTACAGTCCAGAAGAAGGGGTGGAGGTTCAATTTCATTGATTGGGAGATGATTCATCTCAACACCCGTGTCATTTAAAAATGCGAGTTCATCAGCGAAGATTTCCTCAAAAGTCTCATCAATACCCCGAAGAATAATGTCGTCACAAAGTGCGGGGTGATCTTCAGACTCTAAAAACGGTTCATAATCAGTGTTAGTTGTTGACCCGGACATCTCAGTGGAAGAGTCCGTATGTGTATGATACATAGTTGGGTCAAACAATAACATATGAAAAGAGTCAAGATTAGTATCATGGGGATCATCAAATTCGCTGCTGTCGACATCCATTAAGTCGACAGAACAGACCCGAGCAGTAGGTTCAGAGGGTACACTTCCCAACTTGTAAATGTTCAGCTCAATTGACCTATTCCCGAAGGATAGGGTCATAGAACCATTACGGCAGTTGATGATAGCATTGGAAGTGGCCAAAAAGGGGCGACCTAAAATCACCGGAATCTGATTCCGTGGGTTCGCTACAGGCTGTGTATCAAGTACAATAAAATCCACAGGGAATACGAATTCCCCGATTTTTATTAACACATCCTCCAGTTCACCCCTAGGTTTGGTGATTGATCGGTCAGCCATTTGGAGAGTGCAATGGGCTGGTTTCAACTCTCCGATCCCTAACTGCTTATAGACTGAGTATGGAAGCAGGTTAACACTTGCGCCAAGGTCGAGTAAAGCACGGTTGATGTGTTTTTCCCCGATAGAAATGGAAATCGTACGATAGCCAGTCCTTACGTTTCCTCGGTAATTGCTGGGGGAAAGCCGTGTCTACAGTCTTTGCTATGAATATCTTCTTGGGCACTTGTGTCTTCCTCTTTCTAGTGCACAAGTCTTTAAGAACTTTCGCATAAGCGGGGACTTGTTGGATAGCATCTAGAAGAGGGATGTTGATGTTAACCTGTTTAAACATTTCTGTGATCTTCTCCATTTGTGGACTCAGTGTGTTTCCCCCTAACCGATTCGGATAAGGAGCTTGAGCAATAAGATCAGGGTCCAACATTGGAGAAGATCGTGTGGGTGGGAACGATCTAAGAATAGGAGTGGGGATCGTTTTCGGTGGACTAGAAGAGCTAGGCTGAGGTGTCGAGCCTTGGGGAAAACGGAGAATAGGCTCGGAAGAAGGTGGTGGGGTAGAAGAACTGGGATCAGAATTAGAAGTAGAAGTGGAAGGAAAGGTCTCAGCCGGGGTATCATCGATAGATTTTTCAGTGTCATCAATCTCTTCCCCAACGTGATTGTCAAGCACTCTTCCAGATCTCAACGTGGTGATTGCATCCACATGATGTGAATAGCCAGGATTGGGTAAAGGTTGAGCTGGAAGTTTCCCTTTCTCTCTTGCACTCATTTCAGCTTTTAATCGTGCAATTTCTTCTTCCATCGATTTTATAGTCTCGCTTTGGGACGCAGAGTTTTTCTTTATATCATCGACGGAAGTTTTTATTGTCAAAAGCAAGTTCATGAATGAAGAGGATTCATCAGTATCGATCAACTGCAAAGGATTAGACGGTGCATGTGTGTTGACCGGATTTTGGAAGTTTTGTGATTGGTAGGGGTGCTGACTCAATTGGTGTAGTTGCTGTTGTGGTGGAGGGACCCTTTGGAAATTGTTTTGGGTTGGAACCGTGTTTTGAGATTGTGATTGGTTCCAAGCAAAGTTAGGGTGATTTCTCCAACCCTGATTATAAGTGGAAGAAAATGGATCGTTTCTAGGTCTTTGTTGGAACGCTGCATTGGTATGCTCGTGACCTTGAAACGGAGAATTCAATGGACATTCTTCCGTGAGATGTGATGGATCAGAACAGCATCCACATACAGTTTTGGAGAGTGACATTTGATTTAGGGCGGCAGCTAAAAATTTGTTTTCCATAGTGTTGAGTTTCTTGTGTATAGCTGAAATTTCAGCTCTAACTCCTATGGAAACTTCCGATTGGTTATTGCCACCCCTAGACGATTGACTTACACCCTCCCACCGTAAAGATTTTTCAGCGAAATCTTCTAGGAATTTCCAGGCTTCCCCATCATCTTTGGTCATGAAGTTTCCTTGACACATGGATTCAAGGGTCTGTCTTGTGTTAGGATTAATGCCCTCATATATGATTCTGCACAGATCCCATCTAGGGATTCCGTGATGTGGACATTGAACTAACAGATCCTTGAAGCGTTCAAGACATGTTGAAAATGGTTCATTTGGAAGCTGGGTGAATTGATTTACTTCGCTACGGACTCGAGCTGTCTTATGATGTGGGTAGAATTTTTTAAGGAATGCTTTGACGAATTCTTCCCAATTTGAAATGGAATGTGCGGTAGTGTTATATAGTCACTTCTCGGCTATATCGCACAAGGTAAATGGGAGAAGACGAAGACGCATAGCATCCACAGAAAGCTGTGAAGTACCAATCATTGCGCATACATTTTCAAATTTGATGATAAAGACATATGCGTCTTCAGTCTCGAGACCGTGATATTTGGGTAGAAGGTTGATGTATTGGGGTTTAATATGAAAATTGTCCCCGTTGGCTGGTGGAATGGAAAGACAGGTGGAAAGGGGACCTCGTGTAGGATAGCACCTCTCTTGGAGAGAGATGCGGGGTGGATTCTGCGCACCAACGGACGGCGGCAGAGTATTGGTAAAGAAATTCGATGGAGACGGATCCATCGATGTGGGTGTGGTGGTGGGTAAAGAAAAGGTAAATGTAGAAATACCGACTTTTAGGTCGATCAGGGGAACACGGACTAAACGAGCACTAGAATCCCGTGTCCAGCCTATCTTGCACTAAAAAGGGTTAGTACAAGTGGCAGCGTGACTTATAATTAGGGGAAAGAATGAATGAGGTGTTTGTTTTGAAAATATACGGATTTTTGAAAGAATGATGCGATCACAACAAATGCAACAAGCAACCTTAAAATCTAGTGGTCACCTAGGTCAAAGCTCTAAACCGCTCCTAACTGCCAAAAGACAAGTCGCAGGATCAATCCTCCACTGCCTCTTTGTCTCTCCTGTGGCCAGGTAAGTGCCAGGTAAGTGGGAGGTTCTCCACTACGTAAGTAGTGGGCCTAATTAAGTAACCACTAGCCTTCGACACACTTGCCTTAGACACCACAAAAGAAACGCGGATAAGCAATGAATTACCCACGGCCTTCTCTTGTCCTAAGTGAGCGCGATGGTCCTTAGAGTCATCTCTAGATATTTTTTAGTTAATGAGGGTAATGCGGATGCAGGTTTGTGATTTTTGGGGCTTAGGAAGGGTAATGAACTCCCCACCTAATCTGAATTTGGTCGTGCCCCTTAAATTCCGTATTAATATGCAAACAACCAAGAATCAAAACATGCATAATTTATTTTTGCTTTTTGCGGCGCTGCGATTTATTTGCAAAGAAACCTGCAGCAAATTATTAATTGGAGCAGATTTGTAGAGAGATAAGAAAGTTAGAAGTTTACAGAGAAAGTTTGGTGCAGGGATGACGTCAGAACGCGGCAGTTCCGCCACGGGAGCTGCCTTAAGCCGCGGAAACACGGTGGGATTGCTTGATCTCTGCACAAAAATTTATGCACAAGCTCCTGTTCACCTCATGATCTCTCTGGAACGCTCTGAATTTTTTTTCCACAGATCCAATGATCCCAGATTTTCTCGCAACAAATCACAACAACTCGTATTAGTGTTTGCGCGAATTTTGATCTAAAAAATATAGATGGAATAAACTTTTCAACTCAAATTTCAAAATACGAACAATTAACGTACTATCCCCGGCAACGGCGCCATTTGATTGAAACGAATTCTTCGTTGTGTGTGTAAATTAAATGATCCCCAGCAATGGCGCCATTTGATTGAATACGATTTCGGATCGTGTAGTATGAAAATTATATAGAAATCACAACCAAAAATATTTTGACCGCAATCAATAACGGTGTCGAATGTAGCGCGTTAGTAAGTGCGGATCGTCCACAGGAAAAGTGTAATCGTTCGTGTTTCGAATTAGATGAATTGAAACTTTAAAGAAAAGAAAACAAACAATTCATGATTTGTAAATTGAATTTCAAGAATTAGAAAAATCTAGATCTAAGAAAACATTAAAATCAAGAATTGAGATGTGATGATTTCCAAATCAAATATCAAGAATCGAAGTGAGGCTCGTAGGAATCGATCGGATCTATAGATGTGATGAAATCTAGCGATTACATATTCTTATCCATCGATGAATTGATACCAGATCGATGATGATCAACGAAAATTAGGGATTTCTTATGAAACTAGGGTTTCATCATTTATCCCTTGTTCCTTCATCGATATCATTCACATTCTAGCCTCTAGTAAATTCAAGAATCGATCGTGGATCCCTAATTTCGAGCGATCACAATCAAGAAAGCATCGCAACGAAACTAGGTCATCGATTCTTCAATTTGCTAGAGTTTACAAAACTTGTAGGACTTAAGAATCGTTTTAGGATTTGTTACATCATCATTCTATCGATCGTCTCGACTCCTTTACGTGCGGAGTTTTACTCAAACATCACAACAAGAACCACAATCACAAATTGAGATCGAATCATGATGCAAGAATTTAAAGAAAGCAAGATTAAAGAATTTCACCTTTTATTTATCAACAATTCCGTTACAAATCGTTCAAGAACTACAAGAGGAAGAACTCGATCGTCGATTTGGCTTCGCTCATCTCCTTGAGTCGCGGATCGGCTTGGATCACTTGCTCGATTGAAGATCGGCTCCACTCCTAAAAGGTTGAAGGCTTCTCGCTTGAATGGTACTCGGGATCTTGAATTTGGCTTTGGATTTTGGATTTAGGGTTACAAGTTGTGTCACTCAACTTGTATTAGAAATGGTGTAGATTAGAGATTAGCCATTAACCCTAGATCTAGGCTTCCTTTTATAGACCTTGTAACCCTAGATCTAGGATTCAAAATTTGAATTTCCCTCCAAAAGTTTGTTATAGGGAGAGGCTTCTAGAAGTAGTTAGTTGGATGGAGCTTCTAGAACTGGTTTGTTAGGAGGTTGATTAGCTTAATCATGATTAGCTTGATTTAATGATCCTTGCTGATCTGGCAGAAGCTTCGAGAGTTCTGTAGAAATTGCCATAGTTTTCTGAGATGTAGGAACTGAGAGAGGAGTACTGGAGCTGAACTGGAGTGATGACGTGGCCTTCCCACAGCGGATCCGCGGCACAAGCCTGCTTAGGCCGCGGATCCACGGCCCAATAAGATCATTGGTAATTCAATTTTTCACAGTTTCTTTGTATGGGCTTCAGTGATCTTTCCTGATATGTGGAATTCTTTAAATGTTCTTTGATCACTGCCAGATCTCCAGCCTTTGAGTTGGCGTATTTTATCAGCATTATTTTCACAATTTTGGCTCGGTTTCCTGGAATTTCCTGCACAGACACCGAAACAAGTGTTGCGCTACACAAGAATGATGCAATGCCATGATAAACAGTCAATTTCCTTTAAAGTGCCGGTTTTAGAGTATAACACATGCAATCTGGTATTTCAGAGATGTTTTGCTAATATGTGCAATATGAATACCGAACACTTCTAGATGAGTGCAAATAATAGGGAAATTGACGTGTTAAAAATGCAGTATTTTCGACTGATCATTCTACATCAACACGGTAAAATTGTAGCTTATGCATAAAGGCAGCTGAAGGTTCATGAGCGTAACTATCCGACGCATGACTTAGAGTTGACAGCTGTTATATTTGCACTGAAGATTTGGCGTCATTATCTTCTTGGAGAACGGGTAGATATATACACAGACCACAAAAGTCTGAAGTATGTGTTTACTCAGAAAGAACTGAATATGCGGCAGAGAAGATGGTTAGAACTTATGGCGGACTTCGACATCAACCTACAATATCATCCAGGGAAGGTGAATGTAGTTCCTGATACACTTAGTCGCCATCCACTATCAATGACTCTCATCGCACAGTGGAAGCTTCAGCAAGATTTGCATAAGATGGAGATTGAAGTGGTTATGCCAGATAATACTTCAAAGTTGATGAACTTACAAGCTTAGTCTACTATTGTCAATCAGATCAAAGCAGCTCAAGCAAGTGATGCTATGTTGCAAAAGATCAGAGAACAAGCAGAAAGTGGACTTCGAACAGACTTCAGCATTCACGAAGACGGATCTTTGAGATACGGCAGTAGATTGTGTGTACCACAAGGTCCTGTTCGGGAAGAGTTGATGAAAGAAGCTCACAGCTCCCCATACGCAGTACACCCTGGTGGTACAAAGATGTACATAGATCTACGTCAACATTACTGGTGGCATGGAATGAAGCATGAAGTAGCTAGAAGTGTAGCCAAATACTTGGTGTGTCAGCAAGTGAAAGCTGAACATCACAGAACTGCTGGTTTACTTCAACCGTTACCTATTCCAGAATGGAAGTGGCAACACATTAGCATGGATTTTATGACTGCACTTCCTCGCAGCACGAAGGGTAATGATGCGGTATAGGTTATTGTGGATCGACTCACAAAGTCGGCTCATTTTATTTCCTTTCGAGTTGGCCAATCTACTGAGACACTAGCAAAGAAGTACATGGAGGTAAGTTTGAATCTAAGTAAGATTTAACTCTTCAATGTGTACTATTTCTGATACCCATGAAATCATGCAGGAGATCGTAAGAATACATGGAGTACCGGTTTGCATTGTCTCCGATCGTGAAACCAGATTCCGATCGCAATTTTGGCAGAGTCTGCAAGCTAGCGTAGGAACGAGTCTGAACTTTAGCACAGCTTATCATCCGCAAACAGATGGTTAGTCTGAGCTAACGATCAGATACTTGAAGATATGCTAAGAGCTTGTATGCTAGACTTTGTAGGATCGTGGGAAGATCACCTACATTTTGTGGAGTTTTCATACATCAACAGCTACCAAGCGAGTATTGGAATGGCACCATTTGCAGCTCTATATGGAAGGAAGTGTCGTTCACCATTAAGTTGGGATGACATCAGAGATAGAGAACTCCTTGGACCTGAGATTATAGTGGCGATTGTAGATGTAGTTCGCACTATCAGAGAATGAATGCACATAGTCCAAGATCGACAGAAGCACTGGGCTGATGAAAAGCGCTGACACTTGGAGTTCCAACCGGGAGATTATGTCTTTCTGAAGATTTCTCCAAACCGTGGAGTGATTCATTTCGGAAAGCGGGATAAGTTAAGTCCAAGATATATTGGACCGTTCGACATACTCGAACAAGTCGGAGAAGTGGCATACCGCTTGGCACTTCCACCCTTATTGGAAGGAGTGTACAATGTGTTCCACATATCCCAACTCAGAAGGTATGTGAGTGATCCCAGTCACATTCTTGATCACTCCGAGCTCACGGTACAGACAGACCTATCTTGTGAGCAACAACCCGTTGAAATTCTGGACAGAAAGGTAAAGTCGCTTCGGAACAAGGAAGTAAACTTGGTTAGAGTGATGTGGAGGAAAGAATCACCAGGAGAATCAATGTGAGAAAGAGAAGACGACATGCGTGAAAGATACCCTCACTTGTTTGTAAATTAGTTCTTGAATAATTGTAAATTTCGAGGACGAAATTTTTGTAAGGATGGTAGAATGTAATGACTCTGTTTTAATGTACAGAAATTTTTTAAAGTTAATGAACAAATAGAGTATTTGTAAATCCTGAGCACAAGTTATAAATTTGATTTGTTTTTAAACAGTAAGAAAACACTTGTAGTTCATTGGTAAAGCCTTGCACTGCTGTGATGTAGCCCGTGTGTTCGAATCCCATCAGCCACATATTAATTTTTGTTGATTTTTCTTTTAAACTTTTTGGAAGTCCAAAAGTTTACACATGCAATACATGTAAAAATGAAAAGTCAGGTTAATCAAACATGTGGAAATTGTCATATGCACTGAACATCACACATGGCACCAATCCCACACCTCACCACCCTAGTTGGACTGGCGAGATCACTTAAAGGGCCGGCGCTGCCGGGTCAAACCGTCGGTAATGCTCCCATCTTTTGCCCTAGCACCCTTTGGACTCCCCCACTACTCCTCTTATGTTTGATTTTCCTGCACATTAACAGAGAATTAAAATGAGCTTTAAAATCAAATTTTAATGCACTTTAATTCTCATGTTTAATACCCTAAACCTTAATTCTATCTTATAAATACCACTCTACACCCTAGTCCTCCTCATTCTGAAATCTAGCATCAAAACTCTCAAAATTTTCTAAGTCCAAAAAGTTTTACAAGTGGAGTTAGCCCAAGGTCAAGTTCCGGCGACGTTTCGGGACAAATCCAGCAACACCGCGACTCCACGACGCTTTCAAAATCTTCCTCCATCTTTTCTCTTTACCCTAATCCAGTAAGTCCCATCTACACTCTTCTTTTCACCTTTCAAAATTTCGTCTTTTCAATGATGTCGGTAAGTGGTGTTATAGTGACATCCATCTCTAAAACTTCTTAAACTACCAATTTTTCTTAAGAACTATTTATCTAAATCATTGTACTTAGTTTGTTAAACATTAAACTATAATTAGAAACAAATTTCAATTCAAAACTCCATATAAAAACACTTTTATTGCACTTTTACGGTTAAATACCACAAACTTTCTATTCGACATTACTTCTTCATATTGCCCATATTACTTTTAGAAAACTCACGAGGTAATGATCTACCTCATCACAACACTCATCATGATATAGCACGATTGTCACTTTACAATATTTTTGGGACTAATACAATTTTACGATAAAATACCCTAAACTATTAAAAACCGTATTTTTAAAGATTGTTTTAATTAAATTCCATACAATTATGTCCTTACAATCCATTTTGGGGAATCTGATTTGGTTGGTGCGAGTTATCGCACATCCATCGGACTCGTAGGGCGAGATGCAGACCTCCTCACGGAGCATACGATCTCGATGGAATTTTTATTACAATTTTTAAGAAAACGTGATTTCTATTTAATAAATAAATTCTATTTTAATATATATATATATATAAGTATTATCAAAATATCTATTTTAAATATATTTAATAATTCCATGTTTTCTAAATCAAAAGAAAAAATCACAAAAGTTCATGAAAATACCATCAAGAATCAATACAAGTCAAATTACATGAAAATACCCTATACTATTAAAATTAGGTTTATATCCACTAGACTATCTCATCACTTTTAAAATTACATTGATGAAACCCCTAAAGACGATAATTAAATACTTGAGGTTTATTTTGAAAATATATCAACACTATTTTAAATAAAACCCCCTCCAGTTATATTGATTTACAATAAGGATCCTAGTAAATATAGGTTTAAGCGGGACCAATTCTCTTGAGTCTCAGGGAGCCGGAGAATGTGGGTGCTTGCTTATTTAAGGTAGACAACTAAAACGGGGTTATCAATGGTAATTGGCTTGGAAAAAGTCACAAATCCTGCCGTCCATGTGCAGCAGTTACCGATAACTCCAATACTAATTCAGGACTTCAATTCTGTTTAAGTTTCTGACTCAGTCGGAGTCTCAATCTAATCTGAAATCAATCCATCCATGTATACAATTCAATATAACTCCAATGCAACATGAATTCTTTTATACCAGAATACAATCTATTTCAACATGACTTGATTTGACCGATCCATGGATATACATTTGACTTGTCTACATGATTATCCGTTTATATCCTTATCCGTTTACATGAACAATTGATATCATGGTTTCGGCAAGTCTTATATTTACAAATCACTACAAAACAATACAATAATACATTACGGGGTTTAAAGGGGTGGATTGGTACGGAATGTGTTTAAAGTGGCATGAGACGGTCACTTTAATACACCTAACCTAAATATCCGTTACCATTGTCCCGTGGGTTTTGACGGGGCCTTGTACTCCTTATACCATAGTCTACGGGGTAAGCTGAACTCCTCTCGTATACACTGGCATATTCTGTACCAAGCTACAAACAACCGCGTTAACATAACAATCAACATTATATCAGTTATATTCTCTTACCTGTTCAGTCTATTTCCATATCTCTTTGGGACTTACCGAGCGATTGTTCGCTGACGACATTCCTTTTCTATTCTTTCTTTGGAATGTTGTTAGGAGGACCCGACTCTCTGGAGATCGAGCCCAGCTCAAAAAACTTGGAGTAGTTCGTCGACGACCCAGAGCTATAGACACTTGTAGATACTTTTATTTTCAGTTTCATGCCATTGTCTAGGCATTGCTTTCCAGTCTTGTATTTACTTTCCAGCATTATATTTTAAAGAATGTTTAATAAATAAAAGTTGTTTTTCTTTTACATCTTATGTCTTTCTTGTGCACATTTATATTATATTGCTTATTTATGCTTAGCGTGTTTACTTCTGAATAAATACGTCGCGTGACCCGTTACGTCTCCTTACCGTAATCTGGGAAGCGAGGCGTGACAGAATTCTTGAGAAAACTCGAAAGAAAGGAGCCATAGTGGTTGAGGCCGTGGAGAAGGTCGAGGTCGAGGCCGTGGCCGAGGAGGCAATGGTCGAAGAGATCATATGAATTTTGAAGTAAAAGATCGAAATCAAAGAGTCAATGGAGGCCGAGGTCGAGCAAGATTCAATGGTGGCCGAGGTAAATCTTAAATTAAATGTTTCAATTGCAACAAGTATGGTCATTATGCTTCCAATTCTTGGAGTCCTAGCCAAGTTGAAAAAAAGCAAACTATACCGAGAAAGAAGATGAGGAAGATAATGTTCTTCTTTTAGCATTTAAAAGAGATGAAGATAAAGAAGATGTGTAGTACCTCGACATCGGCGCTAGCAATCATATGTGTTGAAAAAGAAGCATATTTGTTGATATGGATGAATCGGTGAATGGCCAAGTAACCTTCGGAGATTCATCGAAAGTTCCCGTGAAGGGTAGAGGTAAAATTCTTATTCACCTCAAGAATAGAGAAAATCAATTTATTTTAAATGTTTATTATGTTCCAAATATAAAAAGTAATATCTTAAGTTTAGGGCAACTCTTATAAAAGGGCTACAATGTTCATATGAAAGATCATAGTCTTCTTCTTAGAGATCAAAAGAATAGATTAATTACAAGTGTAAAAATGTCGAAAAATCGAATGTTTATCCTTAACCTTAAAAGTGAAGATGTAAAATGCTTGAAGACGAACATCAATGATCCATCATGGCTGTAACACTTGAGATTCGGGCATCTCAATTTCGATAGTCTTCAAACATTGGCAAAGCAACAAATGGTAAGAGGACTGCCTTTTATTGATCATTCAAAGTAACTTTGTGAAGGATGTCTTGTTGGAAAGCATCACCGAACTAGCTTCCCTAAAGAAAATTCATTTCATGCATCAAAACCACTTCAACTTGTGCATACCGATGTGTGTGGGCCGATCATACCTACCCCATTCGGTGAGAACAAATATTTTCTTACTTTTATCGATAACTTTAGCAGAAAAACTTCGGTGTATTTTTTGAAAAAAAAGTCCGATATATTTAATATGTTTAAGAGATTTAAAGATAATGTAGAGAAAAAAGTGGTTATTATGTTAAGACTACCAGGTCAGATCGAGGCGGTGAGTTCAGTTCGGAGGATTTTGAAGCATATTGTGAACAACCGTTGAATATAAGTGCTCTCAAGTTAATTATTGTAATTGAAGGAGGACCTATACGAGAGAACAATTTTACTCGAGATGATAATATGCTATCTAGTTTTTCTTTATCTTTCATATGATGCATTTTATTTACTATAACGTATCGTTTAGACATGAGATAAAGCCCTAAGATTTTGCTTGACTACCAGGACGATAATGGAGATCATACTACTAGGGCCTGGATAGTCGATAAGCATATCCTTAAATGTCCCTAGTCGTAGGAGTATCGAGGCCGGTGTAGGGTGATTTTCGTCACCCATTGTGATGGGAATGCGTGGCTTGTCAGGCGTATATAGATTCCCCCTGCCAAGGGTAGGCCGGGGTTTATTGATTGTAGCGATCTGAATCTCTGGCAGCCGAGGACTAAGCTGTCGTTAATTACCCCTCGCTTTTGGAGAGAGAGAACCTCCGATTGATGGGTCATACTGGTCATGCGAACTCAATGTGCCATGTGCGTGTGTTGTGTTTTTTCTAATAGGAGATGTGTTTTTAGTGTGGAGTGTATGGGAAAAAGAGCGGTGAGTAGCGTCCTAAGGACGCGTGGGCGCTGGGCGCCGGCGGCTCACGTGCTTGGCACATGGGCGCTGGGCACCGGCGCCTCACGCGCCCGGCACGTGGGCGTTGGGCGCCCGCGGGCCGCGTGCAAGGCGCATGTGCGCTGAGCGCCAAAGCCTCACGCGTCCGGCACGTGGGCGCTGGACGCCTGCAGAAAAAGGGGGCTTAGCCCCGGGATTAGGAGTTAAACTCCCGAAGGACTTTGGAAACTCCCAGAAAAATAAAGGATTTTTATCTTTATGGAGTTAAACTCCCAAAAGGATTTTGAGTGGATTTAAACTCCCAAAAGAATTTTATTTATGGAGTTAAATTCCAAAAGATTTTGAATGAAGTTAAACTCCTAAAAGGATTTTATTTATGGAGTTAAACTCCAAAAGATTTTGATAAATGGAGTTGAACTCCATGAAATCTTTGGAGATGATTAAAGGGGACCGCTTTCTTCTCCCCTTTAGCCCTGAATCTTCTTTTGAGCCTTAGATCTTCCCGAAGTAAGATTTTTGGAGATGGGTCTCCTTCTTCCTCCTCTCTGTTGGCTGGATCTTGGAGAAAAGGGGTGAGACTTAATCTCCCCTTTTGGAGATTTGATGGAAGATCCGAGCTCCCCTTCAGGGTTTTATGGTGCAAAACTGTTTCTTTTTGGAAAAAAAGAGTTAAACTCTTGAATTAAATCAAAAAAAGGAAAAAGATTTAGAATCTTGAGAAAGGAGAAGGAGGCACAGAACCCTAATTTTTGAGAGAATGAAAGTTTTTTTTAATGTTCTCATCATGTTTGCCTTTATAGGCTACACACTTTACATATAGCCCATTGGGCTTTGCCAAATGGCACTTGTGCCACCCCATGCCTTATGTGCTTATTTCCTTTTGCACATAAGCCATGGGGTTTACAAAATTTTGTCTTTCTGCCCATTTTTCATACATTTATTTCTAAAAAATTGCATTAAACTAATTTATTGCTTCATTCTTGGCATGGAGCCGCCCTTTCCATGCTTGGCCCTGACTTAGGCTTGGGCCCACTTGGTTTGGGAGTTGATTGACTTTGACTTGGTCGATCGGGGTGTAACTTTTGACCCCAACAAAGTACCCCCATCAATAAATGCACACCACATATATTGGTTGTGTACATGAACTTGATGGATCTTTTTTCGCGTGGAGGTTGACTTAATTTGGTTCCCGTTTTGACGATGTGGAGGTCGATGCCGCCCTTTTTGCGACGCGGACGGTCGATGCTGCCCCTTTTAGTGACATGGACAGTCGGTGCTACCCTTTTTGCGACGTGGAAGGTCGGTGCTGCCCTTGTAGCGACGTGGACGGTCGATACTGCCCTTGTAGCGACGTGGACGGTCGGTGCTGCCCTTTTAGCGATGTGGACGGTCGGTGCTGCCATTTTAGCGACTTGGACGGTCGGTGCTGCCATTTTTGCGATGTGGACGGTCGGTGCTGCCATTTTAGAGACTTGGACGGTCGGTGCTGCCATTTTTGCGACGTGGACGGTTGGTGCTGCCCTTTTAGTGATGTGGACGG
Organism: Agapanthus africanus; assembly: GCA_030015575.1. Classification (NCBI taxonomy): domain Eukaryota; kingdom Viridiplantae; phylum Streptophyta; class Magnoliopsida; order Asparagales; family Amaryllidaceae; genus Agapanthus; species Agapanthus africanus. Next base: position 508,363,242 of record JASDDO010000026.1, on the reverse strand, counting down.
TTGGTGATGCCATTTTTACGACTTGGAAGTTCGGTGCTGCCATTTTTCTAACTTGGACGGTCGGTACTGCCCTTTTAGCGACGTGGACGGTCGGTGTTGCCATTTTGTTACTTGGACGGTCGGTGCTGCCCTTTTACCGATGTGGATAGTCGGTGCTGCCCTTTTAGCGACGTGGACAGTCGATACTTGATTTGACTTGCTCCGCTTCTTATGGTGTCGGGGTTGAAGTTGGCTTGCTCCGCTTCTTGCGATGCCGGGATTTGATTTGCCTTGCTCCGCTTTTTGCGGTGACGGGATTTGATTTGACTTGCTCCGCTTTCTGCGTTGTCGGGGTTTGATTTGTTTCCGAGGTGGAGCTTGATTTGATTCCGCCAGGGAGGCCGTGGTGTTGAATTGGTTGATTTGATTGGTTTGATTTGTTTTGAGAGTTCCTTACCCGATCAACGGGACTTTTGAGCTTAGAAGTATTGCCGGGTGGGACGTTGATCCGATCTGTTTGATTTCTGCCTTGTTTGGCAGGACTTTTGAATTTGAGAGGAATTTGGAATTTAGATTTTGTTTAGCATCAACATTGCTGCACTGGAATAATGCCAGGAGCAATTCATCATTTGCCCCGGGAGGACTTGGGATTTGGTTTTTGGGTCGGCATCAGCACCGCTAACACTGAAGCATAGTGCCAGGAGCGACTCATCATTTGCCTTTGGGAAACTTGAGGTTTGAGTTTTTGGTCGGCATCAGCACCGCTAACACTGAAGCAATGCCAGGAGCGACTCATCATTTGCCTTTGTGAAAACATAGGATTTGGGTCGGCATCAGCACCGCTAACACTGAAACGTAATTCCAAGAGCGACTCATCATTTGTCGTTGCCCGTTCGGGAGCGATGGCTTAGGAGACAGGTCTATTACCTAAGGCTTTCTAATTTTATGAGCCGTTGTCACGCCCCGCTTCCCAGTGTACGGCGAAGGGGACGCGATGATGCCCGCTACGTATATACTCATAAGTACATACCTAAGAGTATCTAAGCAATATAAAAGTAAATCACAAGAGACAAGAGATATAGAAATAACAACAACTTTATTAATAACATTCTTTTGTACAATGCATGAAAAATAAATACAACTGAAATGAAAAGCAATGCCTAAACAGTGGCATAACAGGAAATGAAAATACTGAAAAGAACAAGGTACAATATCTAGAGCTCGGGGTCTTCGTGAAACTGCTCAAAGTCTTCACCGGTGGGCTCGATCTCTGCTGGGTCCAAAGCACCTGACGACATTCAAAGAAGAAAGAAATAGAATGTCGTCAGCGAACAGGTCGCTCGGTAAGTCCCAAAGATAAGGGAGAAATAGACAGAAAGTAAGAGAGAGAGAGAGAGAGAGAGAGAGCTTTTAATGTTGTATTATAATATTGTAATATTGTATTAACGCTGTTGTTTGTAGCCTGGTACAAAAGATGCGGGTGTATACGAGGGGAGTCCCACTTACACCGGGGACCTTGGTAACCTGTAGTACAAGGCTCCGTCGATAATACCACGGAACAACGGCATGGATGTAATTACGTCTTAAGTGACCTCCTCGTGCCACCTTTAACATATTCTGTACCAGTCTACCCCTTAAACCCCGTAGTGTTATGATTGTATTGTAGTATTGTATTGTATAAGTTGGATGACTAATCAAAACCATGATATCAGTAAACATGTTGTAACTGCATAATCAGGTAAATGGAATAACAGGATAATGGATGTATATCCATGGTTTGTTTCAGTCAAATTATGTAAAATGTTAACTGGATTCAGGGATTCATGTATTCATATTGAGTTGGAATATAAAAGAATATAGATTGCCTTGAATCATATTCAAGTCAGAAATAGTCAGACTCTAACCCGAGTCAGACTAAAAGAAAGGTAATTTGAAGTTCTATAATTGTTAGGGTCCTTATTGTAATTTATAAACTTGAGGGAGTTTTATGTAAAAAGTACTATTGTATAGTTTTCAAGATACACCTCAAGTATCTATTATTCGTCTTTATGGTTATAATGAATGTGAGTTTTATTTGTGTTATTCTAGTGGATATATCCTAATAAAAGTATTAATTGTTTTATTTGAAATTTCATGGTATTTTAATGTAATTTTTATTCTTGTAATTTTTTTTAGAAAAAGGTGGAAACTTTATCTTAAAATAAAATAGGCGTTTAAATGATAATTAGATATATAATAATACAAGAGTAATTTAAAATAAATATTTATTTTCCAAAAATATCATTTTTCTTAAATGTCGTATTTTAAACCTTTCGAGACCGAATGCTCCTTGCGGAGGTCTGAATCTCGCACTATTAGCCCGCGGATGCACGATGAACCGTACTATCCCTAACGGGTTCCCCAAAGGTGGGTTGTAGTGGCGCTTTACTTAGGTTTAATAAATACTATTCATTTAGAAAAACGGTTTTATAAGTATAAGGTATTTATTTGTAAATTTCCGTATTTTAGTTTCTAGGGTTTCCTAAGCCAACTAGCATATTTCTAAGGTCTAAACGATAAGTCATTAGAAGGCTCAAATCGCCTCTTCACCGTCAATTGCGGCCAGGTAAGTGCCAGGTAAGTGGGAAGGAACCACAGTAGTGGGCCTAATTAAAAACCACTAGTCTTGACACACTTGCCTAGACACTACAAAATCAGGTTTAGATAAACGATCGATGTCCATGACACATCGTATTTTCTTTTAAAAGATTTTGTTTAGAATTGTATTCAACTTAGAATTTCAAGAAAGGTTTATAAAGAAAAAAATGGTATTTTAGTGAAAAGTCTTGTATTTTCGTATTCTATATTTTGACATTATCAATTAGGGTTATATTTGTGTGTGTGCAGAGGTAGGTCATTACCTCGTGACTTATTTTAAGGTTTAGTGAAGTTTAGAGGTTAAATATGATAAATTAAACATGAGGGTATTTAAGTGTAAGAATACGGTATTTGTAAAAGTTATCATTTCATGTGTGAAAACTCATTCAAATTGATTTTTACAAGTTTAGTGGTCAAGATGAACATGTTTAGGAATGAGGGAATTAATTAGAAGAGGAAAAATAAACGTTATGGTATTTTTATGAAAGGAATACGATATTACAAGAAAGTTATCATTTCATGTGAGAAACTTTGTCCAATTTGATTTTTATGAGATTAATACTCATCATGAATATCTTTAGGTATTATGGATTAGGTGACAAGTGGGATTTTGTAGAAAAACCGAATCGGAAATCGGTTTGTTCCGATTTCCGTCGGGTTTCAAAAAGTCGTATTTTTTTCTTAAAAGAAAAGAAAGATAGAAAAAGTGGGACTTACAAGTTTCGACAAGCTAGGGAGGCTAAGAAAGTAGTGGGTTTTCGGTGCGTCGAAACGTCGTGAATGGTTCTAGCACAATCGCCGGAATTCGTCGTCGGTTTCGGCAGCGCTTCGCTTTTCGCTCTATTTCTAACGTACCGAGTTCTCTTGAGAATTTTAGAGAGTGGACTTAGGAATGTAGGGTGAAAGGGTAGAGGGTAGGGGTGTTTATATAGGGCTAGGCTAGGGTTAGGGTTTTAATTAAAAAAAAATATAAAAATATATAAGAAAATATTAAAAATCATTAAATTTTGGAATAAAAGTGAGTTATTGGGAATCTGATAACCGATCATGAGAATTAAAGTATGCAGGGGGAAAGACCAGGTCAACACGGAGAATTTCCGTGTTGACGACTCGGCCGTTCGGCCGAGTCCGGCCGGCGACGCCGGCCGATTTGGCCGGTCCGCCGGCCGACTTGGCCGAGTCGGGCCGAGTCGGGGGCTCGTTGGGTGGGGTTTCACATGGGGGGAATTTTGGTATATTTCAATATAAATTTTGAGAGTTATGACGGTTTGACTGTTGACTTTCCAAAAAAATTAAAACAAAACAATATAAAAATAACGTGGGGCATGGGATTCGAACTCTGGTGGCTTGGTTCAGCAATGCAAGGTATTACCAATGAGCTACAAGCTCCTTCTTGTAATTATTGTGGTATTTAATTACTTAAACTGATAGCAGCAAGAATAAATACTCCTAGTATACATTAAATTTAAAGTAATTTCTTGTACACTAAAAATGGAGTTATTACATTCTTGTAGCTTGTAATTAAAAACAAAATAATTACCTATATCTTGTGCTCATGCTAAAATACCCCTTTGTGAATTTCTGAAAAAATATTTGAAAAATTTTGGTGTAGAAAAATAAGGGCTGTTACAGCCGTAAGGGTCTCATAAAAGTATTTTCTCCCTACAAGTCGAGAGGATCTCGCAGGTGTATTTTCTCCCTAGGAATTATGGGGATTCCAAAGTGTGTTGCTCCTTTATGAGTCGTTAGGATCTCACGTAGGGATTTTCTCCTCACAAGGTCGAGAGGACTTTGCGAGTGTATTTCATCTCTTTTCACGAGTTTGAGCCCTTTCGGGTTTTCACAAACTCGCCGGCAGTCCTGCTGTTTTTACTCACGGAGCCCTTTCGGGTTTTCATCCGTGCCCGTTTTACATGTAGACATACCTTTTTTTAGCTTCATCGCTGGTAGGACTTCAGATGTAGTCTCGTCGGTAGGACTTTGGAAAGATAGGGGTCGTTTATGTTGGCTATAGTGCCCTCAAGGCAATTATCGTAGTCGCAGGCACGTGATTATGATAATTGAGCGAGGACCTATACCGATAAAACAGTCTTACTCGAGATGATAGTATGCTATCTGGTTTGTCTTTGTCATCATGTATACGTTGATAAAGCCCTTAGGATCTTGCTTGACTACCAGCATTGTGATGGCGATCACATACGTGGGAGCTGGGGGTTTATAAGCACATCCTTAAATGTCTCTAGTCATGGGAGTATTGAGACTGGGCATCGATACTCCAGTGTAGACTGGTGTATACTTATCTAGACCCTGACGAGGGGCGGTGGCCGGTCTCACAAGCCATTGGTGTTAGTTGTTCAACTAAGATAGTATACAGGTGCTCATTAGGTTATGAGTACACTGGACGGACTCGCCGGGAACTTGCTAGTTGGTATTATACCTATAGTCAGATAGCAGTTCCCTAGTGACATGTGTACAGGTTAGTCTGTCGACCTGAGATCGTCATTTGTCTCGTGTGAGTTCCTACTGTGCTTTGATTACTACCCTACCATGGCTCAAAGGAGTCGTGCAAACAGGTTTTACTTGGGTACAGTCCCGAGCCACATGGAGGCAGTGAGCGGATCGTCGGGGATTTGTCTCTCCCGGTATTGGGGGTTGATGTCGCGCAGTGTACGGATGGCCATCACTAGAAATCCTTGGCTGGGGTATGTGAGAATTACCGATCCAGGATCGATAGTTTCTCGGGTAGTGATGGGTTTCATACCGACACGAATTATCGCGTTGTTAGGGGTCTGACTTTATCCACCCCCTAGACTCGATATGCGATACTCTTAGACGAACAGAACGGACTGTACGGATATTGTCACTGACAGGCTCAGTAGGGGTTCGGATGAGTTTGCTCGTCGGCCTTCCTTTCGCTCAATACCTGGGTAGCCGTTACGTATAGCTAGTGCCGCTGACGTGCTTGTGGTTAAACCCACTGCCAGCGTATTGACGAGTCTTTAGAGTCCCACACAGAGGGTTTTCTCGGTTCAGGCGATATGCTGTAGGTGACGTATGTTGATACATACAGGTGTCCGATTAAATATGTGCACGGACTGCACAGACTTTAATCGGACGGTTGATAATACTAGCGGCTTAGGATTAAGCCAGATTGTTAAATCAAGTTTTGATTTAATAATTTACATATGTATATATATATATATATATATATATGTATTCTAGTATTATTGCTCACTATTTATTTTCTCTCTTTGGCTATTCGTATTTTCATACGAATACGCGTATGTGTATTTCGATACATCTACCGGGAAGCATTCCGTATTTATACGGAATGGTTTCTAGAAGGTGCCACCTCATTATTGATTTTCATTAGAAAATCATTTGTTTAAGGTGAGGTGGAAATGGTGACATGGCACAAGGCATGGGTTATTTGGTCAAAGCATGGATTTTAGTATTGTAGTGATTGGTATGGTGCTTTGTTTATTGAAATTAAAAATGAGATTTTTTGGGGTGCATGGGAGAGGGGGCCGGCCACTAGTGGGAAGGGGCTTGCTCACATTTTTGGTGATATCATTTTTTGTGCTCTCTCACTCTCATGCTCCCACAAAAAACACATAACCATTTTCTCATGCCTTTTGATCATCACCTCCACATCTTCCATGGTTGTTCTATGAGCATAATTTTTTAGAGAAAAATATGGTGAGACTATCCTACACTCTCCACTCTCCACTACTAGCCATTTTGGAGAGTCGGTTGGTTCGCTCGGCGAACCTGAAGCTTGCGCCGTTTCCCTCGGGTGGATCATCGGAGACGAAGGAAGACCGGCGACAAAAGTCGATCCGCATCACTAGGAGCTTGGAGATGGTTGAAAACCCGAAGGACTTGGTTCATTAGGTATAACCATTCCTATCTCTTTTCTTAGATTGCTAGTTTTAGGGTTAATGGTTTCGATCTTGCAAATCGGGTAATAGTAGCGCCGGGTTTTAAGAAATTTTTGTTCCGCATTTGGCCATGGTTCGATGGCCGGGGCGCTCCCACTACCCAGCAGTGTATGCCCGTGGATTGTATATGGTTTTACAGGATGTGTGATCCAGATCGTAGGGCCAGTGTGCTCAATTCGTCTGCGACTTGGAGCATTCACGTGTAGTATTTCTTAAGATATTGGCCATTAATGGGTGGCATGGGCCTTTCTCCTTCGGCACTTATTAGTTGGTAGGATCCTCCGTCGAACACTTTCTCGATGACATATGGCCCTTCCTAATTTGGTTCGAATTTTCCCTTGGCATGTCGATTGGGGATGATCGGTCTTTTGAGGACCAACACCAATTCGCCTTTCTTAAAAGCATGGAAACATATCATCTTATCATAGGCCCGTGACATTTGGGCTTGATACAGCTCCAAATTTTGCTGTATTGCGAGCCTCTTTTACTCGAGCTCTTCGAGTCGAAGGAGAGCGTTTTCCTCTTTCGTCAGATTATGCTGGACAACCATCCTTAGGCTTGGAATTTCGACTTTGAGGGGGAGGATTGCCTCTACTCCGAAGAGCAGTGAGTATGGAGTGGACTGCGTCGGAGTGCGGTACGTGGTAGGATATGCCCACAACGCTTCATGGAGCTTGAGATTCCAGTCTTTTTTGTTGGCTGAAGCATTTTTCCTCAAGAGCTTAAATAGAGTTTTATTGAAGGTTTCGGCTAGCCCATTGGCTCTTAGATTATAAATGGAGGAATGTCTCCAGTCTATCTTGTGCTGAGTAGCGAACCTTGAAACTTTGAAGCTCTTGAAAGAAGGCCCGTTGTCAGATATGATTCTTCTCAGTATACCGAAGCGGTATAGAATATTATACCGGAAGAACGTCAGAATATCTTTTGTTTTGACTTCTTTAAGCGGGACAGCTTCAGCCCACCTGGAGAAGTAGTCAGTTGCTGCCAATATGAACCGGTGACTTTTAGATGACGGAGGATCAATTGGACCAAATATGTGTAGGAATGTTAAGCACGACAGAAAGGTTTCGGGAGGCATCGTCCATGCCATTTTCAAAAATTTGCCATGCTAAACAACCCTAACCCTAGAATCTTAACTAGAGATTTAGACAATACAAAGTGTAAACAACTTTACAACTAAGTGAACTAGGAATACAACCTTTGTAGACCGGTCCTTCACTTCAATAGCTCTGTGCGGTAGTCTCTTCGCTCCAAGTAGTGATCTTCCGGACTCTAGAATGGCTCCACAAGATGAAAGGAACGAGCTTGCACGAAGTCTTCGAGGCCGAAGATGATCTACGTCGAGGAGACACTAACCCAAGCTGCCTCTTCATTAATGAGGGATTAGTGAAACTAACACCCTAAACCAAATGGCTAATCTAGTAGAGGATGATGAAGTAGGATTTTTGCTCACTTTCGAATTAATTTTTTGTCCTTTTCTTCTCCTCTCAAAAATCTAGAGAGCTAAGCTCTTGATGAAGAAGAAGAAGCAAATAATGGATGAGAGAGTGAATGGCAACCATGGGTGAGAAATATCTCATATAACCCTTGTAGAGACATAACCATGGCTAAAGTCTAAGGTAAGGTTGTTGGAGATAGTGCTCTCAGAGTCAATTATTGGATCGCAGGCACGTGATTGCAATGATTGAGGGATGACCTATGCCGGTAGGACAGTCTTACTCAAGATGATAGTATGCTATCTGGTTTATCTTTATCATCGTGTACTGCTTTAGGTGACCTTACAGGTCACTATTGCACGTTGATAGAGCCCCTAGGATTCTTGCTTGACTCCCAGCAACATGAGGGCGATCATATACGTGGGAGCTGGGGTCTATAAGCACATCCTTAAAAGGTCCCTAGTCGCGGGAGTTTCGAGACAGGGCATCGATACTCCAGAGTAGACTAGTGTATACAGTCGAGACCCCGACGAGAGGCGGTGGCCGGTCTCACAAGCCACTGGTGTCAGTTGGTTCACCTAAGATGTATACAGGTGCTCATTGGGTTATGAGTATACCGGACAGGACTCGCCGGGAACATGCTAGTTGGTCTTATACCTGACGTCAGATAGCAGTTCCCTGGTGACATGTGTACAGGTTAGTTCATCGACCTGAGATCGTCATTTGTCTCGTGTGAGTTCCCACTGTACTTTGATTACTACCCTACCATGCTCAAAGGAGACGTGCAAACAGGTTTTAGTTGGGTACAGTCCCGAGCCACATGAAGGCAGTGAGCGGATCTTCAGGGGTTCGTCTCTCCCAGTATTGGGGGTGAGGTCGCGCTGTGTTTAGGAGAGCCCTTACACGAAGTCCTTGGCCAAGGCAGGAGATTTACCTGTAGGTATTCCAGTAGTATCTCAGGGTGTTCTGGGCTACACTCCGACACGACTTGTACCGCTTTTTGGGGTCTGACTTTTACCAACACCCTAGGCCCGCCATGCGATGCTCATAGACGAACGGACCAGACTGTACGGATATTGTCACTGACAGGCTCAGTAGGGTGTCAGGATGAGTTCGCTCATCGACGTCCCTTTTGGTCAATACCTGGTAGCCTGTTACGTATAGGCTAATACTTTTGACGTGCTAGTGGTTAAATCCGCAACCAAAGTATTGACGAGTCTTTAGAGTCCCCCACAGACCAGTTTCTCAAGTTTCGGGCGAAACGCTGTAGAGGCCGTATGGAGATATGGCAGGGTTCGATCAGATACGTGCGGTATTGCACGGATCATGATCGGACGGATAATACTAGCGAGCTTTGGTTTAAGCCGGATCCTAGTATTGTACAGTGTAGATTTTGTCTCATTGCATTTGTATTCGGTCGGAATATAAATGCGGGTATGTATATACAGTAGCGGGGTTTTCCTGTAATTTATTACGGGATCAGTTTTTGGAGTTGCCAGTTTGCTTTCCGTTTCGGCCATTTTCCTTTATATCTTTCCTTGGCTGAAAGTTGGTGGAGGAGGGCTTATTTGCAATTGTGCAAATTAGCATTGTGGAGGGTGGTCTTTGCATATTGTTGCTTCATGATGGTTACACCATCATTTGACTTCTTCACTCATCATTGCTTGACATTTGTGGTTTGATGATGGGTTTATGAGTGTTGGACTTGGTTTGTGATCATGGTTGATCATGATAACCCTTTCTCTCTCTTGCATTATTTGGCTCACTCATTTTGTGATCCACTCACTCTCTCCTCTCATTCCCTCCTTGATGCATGGCTGGCCAAATAAGGAGAGGGTTGTCCAAAAATTTGGGTGGGGATTTTGTTCTCTTCATGCTTGCAAAATCCCCAAGTTCATCTACAAAAAGTTCACTTCATTACCTCCACTAAAAAGGGCAATTTCATACAACCCCAAATGAGACAAAGCATTCTACAGTTAACCTACAGCATCCTTGGGCACGTCGGCTCGCCAACTTCGTGCCCGAGTTGCCTCGGTCCAGAGGTGGGAGCCCGTAAAAGAACCCGGCGATGTGGTGCCCGTTCCGACGAGGAGGTGAAGACCGGAGATTCCGCGGGGAGATCGGGACGACGACGAGAAGACCGAAGGACACAGATCGCCAGGTATATCTTTCTACCCCTTCTCATATTAGCTAGGATTAGATTAATGGCCCGATCCGGGATCAAAGTGCGCGGTGGTGCCGGTTCTAGTTTATAGAAAAGTTTTATATTCCGCATTCCGGCGTCGGATTGAAGGCCGGGCGCCGCCGTGCACCTACACTGGTATCAGAGCCTCGCCATTAACCTAGTCTAGCTTGCTCTAACGTGTTTACAAGTTCGATCGAACGAATTTCCAAAAACCACAATTTCTATTGCATCAGTTTCTGTCGAATTTTTTTTAGCTCAAATTTTTTTCAGTACATTGCAGAAACTTGTGCAGGGTGTTATGAGAATATTGTTGAAATTTGGTTGCCTGAACTTACTGTGTAACCGCGGAACCGCGGCCGTAACCCCCTTTTGGCCGCGGTTACGCCGCATAACAGTGAGGTCACTGCACCAAATTTCATGCAGTGATTCCTGAGTTGAAAATGGGGTTTTTGGCATATTATTTTTGGGCCTAGATTTTCTTTGAGTGCTGCAGTAGTGCTTGGGGCCCACTTCGGTAAATTTGATCGATCGAAAAAATTTAAACATGTTAGTTCACAGTATTTACATTATATCTGCGACCGTGAATGTCACTTGATCGGTAAATCCTGTCTAACTGCTATAGCCCTTTTAGACGGATTTGCGAACGTGACATTCACGTTGATGTTTTGTGTTGTGCTGTGATGTTGCGGATTGGTCGTGGGGGATAGCCTGTATGCAATGGTAGTACAGTTTTGTTTTATATGTATATTTGATATTGCAGGGCGAGCGTCCGACATGTGGACTGCCGTCACTGCCTGTTTGTATATTATTCTTTTGGGGCACGACCGGGGTAAGGTCGATGTACCCGTTGTATGTATATTTTACTTTCTGTACTAGGATTACCCCGCGGAGGGGTGCACAGATAGCCGGGTTCTAGAGGGAAACGGGCCCGCATCTCATGGAATTGAGATGGAGGGGGCTTTACTCTAGAATTGGCGGGCTATTCGCCGCACTCGTAGGGGGTACAGGTTGACCCAAGAGAGGTGCCCAAGTTGCCGGATTCTGTGAAGTGCTGGGTGGTCCATTCACGTTGCTGAAGGGGGCTGCCTCGCTTCAGGTTTTGGCGGGTAACTTTCCGCGCCCGTAGGGGTCTAGGATTTTATTGCACTGGCTATCCACATGACCAGGGGAACGTCGGGTTTCAGTAGCGGCTCTATGAAACCCGGGGATCCCAGATATCTGTATTGTTCTGTGATGCTTATTACTCTCTGTGATGTTGCATTTTATCACGCTTTGAGCGAATATTATATATTGATATATATACTAGTAGATGTTGTATATGTTTTGCATCCGCGCTAGTCCAGTCCCCGCTTTGTCGTTAGCTAAGTAACCTAACGGGTGATGACGGGACCAAGTTGCGAATGCGGATGGCATATACGTACATCATTATTTTCGTTCTTTATTGGTGTGATCAATTGATGGGACTGCATTGATTCGGATCAATGCAAGTTAAACAAACCTATTCTGATGTTGTTGGAACATTTTTCAAAAAGCTGTTATTGCAAGGACGTTCTCTTTTGTTTTGCACAGTGGTATTCGGTTATGAATATCCAGCACCTCAGTCGACGAAGCAATGGCCGAGATCCCTTCACCGGGAGTGACCCCTTGGACAAAAGTTTGCGTCAGGGCAATAACTTCACTATAGCCGATTACTTTTGCTTTGCATCGTGGTATTCAGTTGGAATATCCTGCACCTCATTCTTGTAGGGTTCCTAGGCACACTAGTGAGGTCTCCCAAGCCATCAACCATGGCAATTTCAAATTTTACGGTGCCTACAAACCCTAATGTACGGATCGTTGGCTAGATGTCTAGGCGAATATAGAACTAGTTAACAATTAACTAAGGGAATACGGAAATACAACCTTTGTAGATCCGGTCCTCCACCTCCAGGGCTCCGCAACGAGGTCGTCTCCGCTGTCCAAATCTAATCCGGGCTCTAGAGTCGGCTTCGTCGGAGAATGGGCAAGCTAGGTCGTCGATGTCCATGCCGAAGATGATCTACGTCGAGGCATCGCTAGATCAAGCTCACAACTTCACCAAGTCAAGAAACTTGTGAAGTAAACACACTCTACTACTTGGCAAGAGGTAGAGGATGAAGAAATAGGAAGTGGGTAGACTTTAGTTTTGGATTTCTCACTCTTTTCCAACAATCACCATTGATGGACCTTGGTTTTCTTCACTTGAAGAATGAAGAAGATGAAGAAAGAATTATCTTATGATAAGAATAAGTCAATCCAAAAAGAAAAGAATTATCCATTCTTATCATAAGTGAACCATGGTAAAGTGTAGAGAGCAAATCATGGTTAAAGGAATGGTTAGGTTAAGCATGAGACAAAAATGGTTACAAAGTCAAAGACTTCAAGAAGCTTCAACTATAATCCAAAAATAGCAACCATTTTCATTTCATTCTCTTTTATTCATTTATCAAAAATAAATGGATAAATAAATAAGATAAATGAATAACAAATAGTAAACCCTAACCATTTCATTAACCAAGGTTTAATACTTTACACTTAACCAAAAAGCATGCATCATCAAACATGATACAAGCAAGCGCACAAAAACATATCGCATATGCAATGCGCACGAACCAAGTGAGAAAATCCGTCTAAAGTGAACCGATACTAGTTAATGTAAAGTAATATATCAAATATATAATTATACATTAAATCATTAAATCAACACTTGATTCAATGATCCGGTCATGCGCACATAACCGACTGGTATCATTAGTAACATCTTATCGAATCAACACTTGATCCGATAACCCGGCTATATCGCATATAACCGATCAATGTCACATCGCGAGAATCGAATACAGTATCACATACTCGTATTATTCTCGGTCCCGCACATATCTCATATGTGCTCCTATTTCGTTTCGCTTGAGCCAGGAAACCTCTGTGTAGGACTCTAAAGACTCGTCAATACGCCGGCAGCAGATGATGATCATATCAAACACCCACAAGCCGCAAGCGGTCTGCTAAACGTAACGGCCACCCGGGTATTGAGCGATCTGAAGATCGACGAGCAAGCCCGCTCACACTCCAGTGAATCCGACCAGTAACACTACCGTACAGTCCGGTCTGATCGTCTGATATGTCGCATATCTCGCCTAGGGGTGGTAAACGTCAGACCCCAATAGCTCAATAAGTCGTGTCGATATGAGGTCTATAACTGTTCGAGAAACTACTGGTAACACTTACCAGTAAATCTCAGCAACCCTGGCCAGGGATTTCCTGTTATAGCCAATCGAACACAGCGCAACATCAACTCCCTATACCGGGAGAGACGAATCCCCTCCTATCGCTCATTGCCTCCATGTGACTCGGGACTGTACCCAAAAACCACCGTTTTGCACGCCCTCTTGGACGTGGTAAGATGGAAATCAAAGCACAGTGGGAACCACACAAGACTCTATGACGATCTCGGGTCAACAGACTACTCTGTACCAGTGTCACCAGAGAACTGCCATCTGACGTGAGGTATAATACCATCTGGGAGTTCTCGGCGAGTCCGTCCAGTGTACCCAGTCTCTACTGAGCACCCGTATATCATCTCTGATGTCAAACACCAATGGATATGGGATCATCCATCGCCCATCTGTATGGGTCGAGAAGGTATACGCTAGTCTACTCTGGTATATCGATGCCCCGTCTCGATACACCCACGACTAGGGACTTTGAAGGATGTACTTATGGACTACCATGTCCCCACTAGTATGATCCGCATCATAGTCCAGGTAGTCAAGTACAGATCCTAAGGGCTTTACCAACATGTAACAGAGAGACAATCAGCATACACGTTAAGGTAAAGTGTAACCAGATAGTATACTATCATGTCGAGCAAGAAAGTCCTCCCTATATATGTCCCAGCATCCACTACAATATACATCCTATGTACAGTAATGGCCTCTAGGGCATACATATAACTAACAATCTCCCACTTGCACTAGGGCCATCTGTAGCAGTGGTTTGAAGTATCTCATACTCAACCATCCCATAAAAGTCTCTCTCTGGGAACAGGCCTTTGTGAGTGGATCCGCTGTGTTGTCCTCTGGGTCTACTCTCCTGTCCTCGATCATCCTGGAGATCAAATATCTCCATGATCAGGCGATGCTGCCTTAGAATAAGTCTGGATCACTGATGGGACCGGCGTTCCTTGGCATAGGCCATAACTCCATTGTCACACAATGGAAGGAACATAGTTCATCTCATGAACCAATATACACCCAAACAGCCTCTTTGGTAGCATTTCAAGTAGCGATGTATCATGCCTTTATCGTCTAGTATGTCACGGTATCTAGCTTGGAACTCTTCCAACATACCGTCCCTTTACTGAGGGTAAAGACAATGCCTGTGACTGACATTCAGTCGTCTTTATCACCCTGGAACCCTTCCAGTGATTTTCCCTTGGATCGATTGATACCATCTCACTACATCTAGTGAGTATCCGAACATCCATTTAGATCTATCTCATAGATCCAAAATCCAGGAGTTAGTGGGTATCATTATGATCCTTTATGGAGAATCAATGTGATAAGCGGAGATTGATCGAGCGTAGCATAGGAAACTTCTTCCCTATCAAGAGTATGTCATCCACGTACTCTACGAGGATCTTCACCATACTCCCTACTACCCTTTTGTTTATACAAGGTTCATCTACCATTTTGATGATGTCAACTTCTTTGACTAATCCATCAAAACAGATGTTCCATCTCCGCGATGCCTGCTTTATCATATAAAACATCTTGCACACGTTTCCGCTGCTCCCACTGTCTACGAGGCCCTCTGGCTGTGTACTTATAGACGCACTCTTCTAAAACATCATTTAGAAAAGCTGTCATGACACCCAACCACCAGATATCATAGTCATGGTATGTAGCCGTGACAAGTAGGATCTGGATGGACTTAAGCATAGCTACTTGAAAAAGGTGTCATCATTATCCACGCCTGGTTGATGACGAAAACCTTTAACAAGTCTAGCTTTGAAAGTCTCAACTTTTCCATATACACCAAGTAATCTTCTCAAGATATACTTGCTCCTGATGGGGATTTAACCCTTCAGATATTGCAACCAAAGTCCATACTTTGTTGGTGTATAAGGATTCCATCTCAGATCACTAAGCATCCAGCCATTCTTACAGAGTCTTACTCCTGATGGCCAGCTCGAAGCTAGTTGGGTCATCATCTCATGATGCATTCCTCGCTCCCACTGTCATAGAGAAACCGAAGTATCTCTCAGGTGGGTGAGGAACCCTACTAGATCGGCAGAGAGGCTGAGGTTCATTGGTTTCCACTGAATCCTCTGGTTGTACCAAATCATCTGCTGTAGTTTGTATAGCTGGAACACTTCCAGTTCTACATAACAGACCTTGCCTCGAGCTTGTCCGGATTTTTCTTTTAGACATAGGCCGGACAACCCCAAATCTTAACTAGCTTAAGACATGGGCTCTTCCCTTTCCATATCTCATATGGAATGGTAGGCAACTGATTTGATTGGAACCCTATTCAATAGGTACGCAGCTTCTCAAGTGCATAACACCCAAAAGGAAATAGGTAGCTCAGTATTACTCATCATAGAGCACACCTTATCACATAGGGTGTAATAGCTCCACCCCGATATACCATCATGCTATGGTGTATGCGGAGGAGTAATGCTGAGAGAGAATCTCATTCTCCTTTAGAAAAGTCCAGGATTTCCGTGCTCAAGTATTCTCCTCCTCGATCTCATCAAAGGACATAATACTTTTACCCGTATTTTGGTTCTCTACTTCTCGCTTATATTCTGTGAATATCTCAAAAGGTTCGGACTTGTGTTTCAACAAGAACATATGTCTGAATCTAAAGAGATCATCAGAGAACGTAATGAAGTACAAAGAACCGGTCTTGGCATATGTAGACAGGGGACCTACATACATCAACATGTATCATCCCAAGAGTTCACCAACTCTTTCTCTGTTTCCAATAAACAGGGCTATGGTCATCTTATCTTTGTGACATGACTGGCGAGTTTCACAAGATGTAAATTCAAACTAATTTAAATATGCATCTTTATGTAACTCTAGCCAGTCGGGTCGCATTGATCTGACCTAGTCTACAATACCTCAAGAAGGATTTGTTCATTTCTGAACTCTTCCTCTTGTGTGTGTTCCATTCTAAGAACTGTAGTTTGATTTAGAACATCAATGCTTTTAGATAACGTGCCTGAACCGATCAACTTTTGATATAGGAAATGTTCAAAACATTATCCAACAATACAAAATTATATCCTTTCTTTTCTAACAATGAGAGTGATATGATTTGGTATATCAGGTTCGGTATCTAATAACATTCGTTCAGAATCAATGTATTGGTAATACAGGGTGACAGTGACCGACAGACTTGGCTGCAACTCTTGCCCCGTTTTCTGCCTCATGAAACTTATCACCCGTTCTCAGTTCTCTACCTTTCTGTAGCCCTATGTAACAGATTACATATCTGGGATCCTGATCTGGTATCACATACCCAGGACGTAGAGGATACAGAGAAACAATTCTTTGTAACGAACACACCCGAAGATGATGCATCAGCATGCACTCTCTTCGTTTGGGCGGCACGGGAAATCTGGTATTCCCCAATTTCCTGCTCTGTCTTATAACAATTATAAGTTGGAGCGGGACCAACGTTCCCCAGCTCAGTATAACAAGCGGGTTCGGTCAATAATCCGTTTTATTATCTTGATTAAGGCGTGATATGGTCGCTACCTGGAGAGAGAGAGAAGAAAACACTCAGCGTGCGCTCTGTCAAGAATAGATTGGTTTTTATTTTATCTAATCAGGATGGCTCCCACTGCTTTTTATCAAATCTTCCTTCAAACCCTAAAAGGAAAGACTAGCCGGGATTAATTACACACTACAAGTTCGCCAATCTTTCAGCCAGGTCAGTGTCGGTACTTTGAGGGAGGTCCCCCGTGCTTTCGCACGAACCTAATTAATGTAAACCTCGTTTTCCCAGAGGCGTAACCCCGTTAACACCTTTCTAGACACCTACTTGATCGGCTAATTGTAATGTATAAAACTCTCCCAGGAGTAACTCTTACTCGCAGCGGGTATCGGGATCCAACTATCTCATAGAAGGTATGCAATCTCATTGCAAATTTCAACACTTGAAATTCCCGATAATATTTTGCCCCAAACGATCTATGACCTTGACAAGGTCAACAAACCATAGACCGCAAGTCAAGTTCAACCCGTCATTTCTTGATTGAATCAAACCCACCCGCACGACCCTTGATAAGGTCAACAAGGCCGCACGACTACACTAACCCAATCTGCATCATATGCATAAGCAGATAAATACTGGTTAGCTACCGCACACTGCGCCTTGACAAGGTCAACAAACGCAGCACGAATACTAAACAGGATTTATCTGAAATGACGGAGGGCTACGACAGGTTTTTCTGAAAACCTATTGCGTAATGAACTTGATATCGTTGTAGAATCAAATGATTTTGTAATGGAGTGCTTTTGAGGCTTTTCTAGTTTTGCTAAAGGAGTCACTCCCGGTGAAGGGATCGTCGGTCCTTTCCTCGTCGAATGAGGTGCGGGATATATCACATATATCACTGTGCAAAGCAAAAACACTTAAAAGCAATCAAAAGACAAACCGAGTGTGTAGCATCTGCTAGTTATTGCTAAAGGAGTCACTCCCGGTGAAGGGATCTCGGTCCTTTCCTCATCGAATAAGGTGCGGGATATATCACATATACCGCTGTGCAAAGCAAGAACTGTAGCTACCTGTTTTATTTTGAAATTCGATTCTACAACATCTTAGGTTTCTTTTATTTCATTAATCACATTAATGAAGTCCCATCATTTAAGTACCTAAACATCACAGATAGATATGACGTACACTTATGCCATCCGCATTCTCCTCGATGTCCCCTCGTGCACCGTTAGGTTAGGTAACTAACGACAGAGCAGGGCAGGGCTATCACGGGTGTAAAACATAAGTAACGCCTATATAATATATCATATATACTATATACTATATCTATCAAAGAACATCACATGATCGCATCACAGATATCGCAGCAGAAGAAACATATGAAATATTGGATATACTGTTGCGCCACGGCAGCGCCCCGGCCTCTTACTCGAGGCCAAAATGCGGAATCAAAAATTTTCCTTACTCGGAAACCGGCGCTACCGCAGACAATTACCCGGATCGTTTACCATTAACCTATACTAGCTAACAAGAGATGGGAAAAGAAGTATACCGAGTGATCCGAGTCCTCCGGTCTTCTCTTCATCGTCCCGATCTCCCGCGAAAAGTCTTGCCTCCACATCGTCGCCTCCTCGCCGGAAAGGGCACCACATCGCCTTCTTCTTTTACGGGCTCCCGCCTCAATACCGAGGCAACTCGAGCATGAAGCCGGCAACTCGACATGCTCAAGATGTGCTGTAGGAAGTGTAGTGTAGAATCATAGTCTCACTTTGGGATTTGTTGCCTTTAGATGGAGGAATGAGAACAAGGAAAATATATGGTGCTTTCATTTTTCCTTGCATGAAGATATGAGATGAAGAAATTTGTGTCATGCCAAAAATGAAATTTTCTCTCTTCTCCTCCCAAGAGTGGCCGGCCAATCCTTGATAGAAATGGTGGTGGGGGTGTGAACAAAAGCAAGAGGGAGGTGATGGTAGGAGGAAGGAAGTGGTGACCACAACCTAGACAAAGAAACATGCAAGCATGCTTCAACTCACATCAACCATACCCTTTCCCAATCACAATTAAAGAAAGTCATGGTGCAAGAAAAGAAAGCTATCATAATAGATCTTTATGCAAGAAAACCCTCCACAAAGAGTTATTTGCAAAACTGCAAATAACCCCCTCCATCGGAAAAGTCCGGCCGGGAAAGAACAAAGGAAAACCGGCCGGAACGGAAAGCAAACTGGCAACTCCAGAAAACTGGTCCCGTAATAAATTACAGGAAAACCCCGATACTGTGCATACACACCCGCATCTGTATTCCGTCCGGATACAAATACAATGAGACAAAATCTACACTGTACTAAACTAGTACCGGCTTAAACCAAAACCGGCTAGTAAAATCCGTTCGATCCTGATCCGTGCAATACCGCACGTATCTGATCGAACCCTGCCATATTTCCATACGGCCACTAGTACAAAACTGTCCGATCCTGATCCGTGCAATACCGCACGTATCTGATCGGACCCTGCCATATCTCCATACGGCCTCTACAGCGTTTCGCCCGAAAGCTGAGTAACTGAAAGTGTGGTGGACTCTAAAGACTCGTCAATACTATGGCTGTGGATTTAACCACTGGCACGTCAGAGGTATAAGCCAATACGTGAAGGGCCACCAGCTATTGACCAAAAGGGATGTCGATGAGGAAGCTCACCCCGACACCCTACTGAGCCTGTCAGTGACAATATCCGTACAGTCCGGTCCGTTCGTCTATGAGTATCGCATGGCGGGCCTAGGGGGTTGGTAAAAGTCAGACCCCCAAAAGCGGTACAAGTCGTGTCGGAGTGTAGCCCAGAACGCCCTGAGATACTGCTGGAATACCTACCAGTAAATCTCCTGCCTCGGCCGAGGGCTTTGCGTAATGGCTCTCCTAGACACAGCGCGACCTCACCCCCAATACCGGGAGAGACGAACCCCTGAAGATCCGCTCACTGCCTCCATGTGGCTCGGGACTGTACCCAACTAAAACCTGTTTGCACGACTCCTTTGAGCCGTGGTAGGGTAGTAATCAAAGCACAGTGGGAACTCACACGAGACAAATGACGATCTCAGGTCGATGAACTAACCTGTACACATGTCACCTGGGAATTGCTATCTGACGTCTGGTATAAGACCAACTAGCAGGTTCCCGGCGAGTCCTGTCCGGTGTACTCATAACCCAATGAGCACCTGTATACATCTTAGGTGAACCAACTGACACCAGTGGCTTGTGAGACCGGCCACTGCCCCTCGTCGGGGTCTCGACTGTATACACTAGTCTACTAATGGAGTATCGATGCCCTGTCTCGAAACTCCTACGACTAGGGACCTTTTAAGGATGTGCTTATAGACTACCAGCTCCCACGTATATGATCGCCATCATACTGCTGGCCGTCAAGCGAGAATCCTATGGGCTCTATCAACGTGTAATAGCGACATGTCAGGTCACCTAAAGCAGTACACGATGATAAAGATAAACCAAATAGCATACTATCATCTCGAGTAAGACTGTCCTACCGGGATAGGTCCTCCCTCAATCATTGCAATCACGTGCCTGTGATCCAATAATTGACTCTGAGGGCACTATCTCCAACAATCTCCCACTTGCACTCAAGGCTAATTATTGCGATGTCGCATACTCACAGCCCGTGTGATACCAAACACCCAACTCCTCTACCAGTCAGTCTCACAAAGCTCTTTTGTGAAACTATTGCGTTCGAGGAATAGCCTCAGCGAGTGGATCCACTGTGAAGTTTCTTTCTATGTCTCTCTATATCTCAAGTTCGCGGAGAAAG
Organism: Agapanthus africanus; assembly: GCA_030015575.1. NCBI lineage: Eukaryota > Viridiplantae > Streptophyta > Magnoliopsida > Asparagales > Amaryllidaceae > Agapanthus > Agapanthus africanus. Next base: position 508,342,501 of record JASDDO010000026.1, on the reverse strand, counting down.
CCATCTCCCGAAATGAGCAATACCTGTCTTAGAATGTCTGGATGTCTGATGGGACCTAGCTCATAAATGAACTCCAAATCCAAACTTCTTAGACTGTATCAACAACTGAAACTAATCAGTATCCTGCGCCATGCCTCCCTCAGTATTGCCTTGGACCACCTGTCCAAAATACTGTCCCTCGTCAGAGGGAGAACTATAACTCTGACGACCTCCTTGTCGTCTATGTCACCTTGGAAGCCTGGAGTGATAACCGTCTCCTAAAGGAGGCAGCCGTTATCATATTCCTAGAACATTCACTTATGTTCTAAAACTGCTTCCGACTGTTTTTCCAGGATTGGATTATTATCAACTTATTGCACCTACTGCAAGAACAACATCTGGTGTGGTACTTGACATCTCATGATTGACTCAATTACCTAAGCAAGTGATCTGTCAATCATGCGTATCCCTCTCCCCTTTAGTCTGTAAGACACCTTTAGAGAGGGTGACTCCATTACCTGCAGGTACACAACCGTGCCAGGAGTCGTCCATTCTAAATACTCTTAGAATGCTGTCAAAGTACCCTGATTGGGAAACCACCCAAATCTAGATCTAAAACCATAGGTCTAGTAACCAGTATGTTTGATATAATATCCAAGTCCCATGTGGAGAAAACACTGTGTGACGACCAAAGTATAACCGATCGTAGTATAGGAATATCACTTCCTACTACCTTCTCAACAGATCCATCCCCTATTCTGATGACGTCAAACCCATGACTGTCACATCAGAAACAGATGATCTAACTCCGCAATATCTGCTTTAGTCTATAAATAGACATAAGCATGAAGTCCACCAATACTTCCGCTGCTCCCACTGACTACGACAACCCTCTGCCAGAGTCATATAGACGTGCACTTCTAAAGCTAGTTTAGAACGACGCTATACTCATCCTCCTGCCGGGTCTCGCAGCCTGGAACAACAACAATGGCAAGTGTGGGTAAACAAGAACTTCCCTGTCACCGTCCTTGAGGCTACCGGAGTACCTCTCGGGTGCCTGAAGTTACCCACCTTATCTGCAGAGTGGCCAATGGAATGTCAAATCAGATTGAATCTTTAGGTTCCTTATCAAATCTTCAGTAATCGTTTGCGGTTCTGGAATCACTTCCAGTTCTACCATACTCCCACTACTGTTTTTGAAAAAATCCATTTTTAATAAAACTGTGGCGAGTCTAGAACAATATTTCTATTGATCTGCCAGATGGTAGAAAGTCAACCCTCGTCATAGCCTGGGTCAACCCACAAACAGTCATTACAGAAACGTGCCTTGAGTTCTCCGGAGTCTGGTTTTAAGCATAAGCCGGACAACTCCCCGTACCTTAACATCATTAAGATATGAACTGTTCTATATCTAATATAGAACCAGAAGCACTGATTTAATTGAACCAGATTCAAATCATGCAGCTATGTCCAGTGCATGTCAACTAAATGGAAGGAGGCCGATCAGCGTTACTCAACTTAGGAATGCTTCCAATTATGAGTAACCTGAAAGAGAAGCAAGTTCTCATTACTATCAACTGAATACCATACACAAGTATCTACATCTTCGATCACCTTGAAGAATCCCGATACTTGCAATACCTGGTTCTCTACTCTATTCTTATACCAATAACTCCTCAAAACTCAGACCCTGTGTTTCAACGAAACATATGTCTAAGAACTAGAGAAGTTAAAAGTAAACAGAATATAGTATAAGGACCAACCCCTCTGTCCCAATGGACACTGGACAACATACAATACTCTGTATAAGTCCGCTGAGTCTAACAACTCTTTCACTGTGTGTCGTAAGTTGAAAACTGTACTTATGGTTAAGAAGAATTACACCGCTGTTTAATGCTCCTTACCTAACCATCCACTGATATAGGTAAATGTCATCGACATAATATCAAAAGGTATATCTCACTCTATGAAAATAGACGTACAGATATATCAATTTGAAATTGGTGCACAACAGCGGATATTCATAACCAAATATTTGCCGACCGGCAAACAACCCAGGTGACTTCCTCAAATATCACCGATTACAACGAATCCCGATATAATGAGGATGATCACCCAATTCCCAATAACTTACTCCCACTCATCATCTGTAAAACCATACAGATGTGAGAATCATACCTGGTAAATACATACCCTGGAGTAAGTGTCTAATCGGGAAATCAATTTTCTTTTAACAGTACACAGTGAAACTTGAACATTGTAATGTTTCGATGGGGTATCCTGGTACTCCTAGTAATGCCTCTACCATCATCCAGATTCACAACTATAACCGTATAATTCTTTGCCACCTGTCCAAATCCCTTTATATGTCCTTAGTCAATACCGTCTGCACACCCCTTTAGGCCAAATGGTTTTCTTCCTTCCCTACCGTTCGGCACCAGCCTATGGTTTGGAAGAAGACTATCCAAAAAGCATAAAGGGTGTACTGTCCTAATCCTAGGAGCACTCGCAACGCGAGAGAAGGTGAAGATAAAAGACACCTGAATGTACTTTATTCCTATTTCTCCTGAACCAGAATCCATCCCCGAACTGGAACAAGTTCCTTTCGAGTTCGTATATAACCATACGATGGATTATCCAATAAAATGGGATCTTCGTAGTGATACGGAGTGTCCTGGAGAAATACAAAGGTGATTTAGGATTGGCGGAGAAATACTTGGCTTGGTCGTGAATAGCAGTCGCAACTTACTTTGCCCTCCTACTAATCCCTTGCTTTGTCTTAACTTAATACCTTCTGCACACCATCGTTATGCTAATTGGTTTTCTTCATTCCCCACCGTTCGGCACCAGCCTAAGGTTTGGAATAAGACTATCCAATTTGCGTAATAGGTGTACTATCTCCTAAACCAAGGAGTACTCGCAACCTGAGAGAAGGTGAAAAGAAAAGACAACTGAATAGTCCTATCCGTTTTCTCCAGAACCAGAAACCATCCTCGAAGTCCTTCGAGTTCGTATCTAACCATACGATGGTTTTGTCCAATGGAAGTGGATGTTCGCAGTAATACGGGGTGTCCTGGAGAAAAGGGTAAAAGTAGGAGTGGCAATGAGGTCTGCAACTCTGACAATCCAAAAGCCAGTGTTAAGAAGGTTCGGTCAACTTGGTCACTGAGTCAAAGTCCAGGGTCGGGTCAATGGTCGCTGCCAGAGAGAGAGAAAAGAAACACTCAGCGTGCACTCTAACCTAGATCAGAATGGTTACCAATTTATCTAATCAGGAAACCTCCCACTGTACCTCAAATTCTCCTCCAAACCTGAAAGAAGAATTAGTCGGGATCACCCGAGGAGTAAACTAACTCATCAGTGGGAATCGGGATCCAACTATCATCGCATGATAACTTGACGGAATCCACTCAAGTCACCACACTCCAGAAGGTATGCGTATGCTTGGCAAGTTTCAGTACTTTTGAAACTCCCGATGTGATTTTTACCCCTAGGACCCAAGTGACCTTGACGAATAATCAACAAATCAAAAGGTCCTAGTCAAGTTCAACCCGTCATTATCTTGATTGCGTTAAACCCACCCGCACGACCCTTGACGAATAATCAACAAAGTCGCACGACTGTCCTAACCAATCCACATATCCATGCGACAGAAAGCATTACAGAGCTACCGCACACTACGCCTCGGCGAATAGCAACGACAAACGTAGCGCGAATACTAAGCAATACTAATCCGAAATGACGGAGGGCTACGAATGGTTTCTGGCGAAAACCTTTAACGTAATGAACTTGATATCGTTGAAGGAACTGGATAACTTTTATAAAAATATAGTGACGAAAACCTTTACTAAAGAGGTCACTCCCGGTGAAGGGATCTCGGCTCTTTCCCCGTAGAATGAGGTGCAGGATATTCCAACTGAATACCACGATGCAAAGCAAAAGTAATCGGCTATAGTGAAGTTAATGCCCTGACGCAAACTTCTGTCCAAGGGGTCACTCCCGGTGAAGGGATCTCGGCCCTTGCCTCGTCGACTGAGGAGCAGGATATTCCAAATGAATACCACGATGCAAAACAAAAGTGAACGTCCTTGCAATAACAGCTTTTTTTTAAAAAATGTTCCAACAACATCAGAATAGGTTTGTTTAAACTTGCATTGATCCGAATCAATGCAGTCCCATCAATTGATCACACCACAAAGAACGAAAATATACTGACGTACGTATATGCCATCCGCATTCGCCACTGGGTCCCGTCATCACCCGTTAGGTTAGCTAACTAACGGCAGAGCGGGGACTGGACTAGCGCGGATGTAAAACATATACAACATCTACTAATATATATACCAATATATAGTATTTCGCTCAAGGCGTGAATAAAATGCAACATCACAGAAATGTACAGCATCACAGAACAATACAGATATCTGGAAGCCCCGGGTTTCACAGAGCCGCTGCTGAAACCCAACGTTCCCCTGGTCGTGTGGATAGCCTGTGCAATGAAATCCTAGACCCCTACGGGCGCGGCAAGTCACCCGCCAAAACCTGAAGCGAGGCAGCCCCCTTCAGTACCGTGAATGGACCACCCAGCACTTCACGGAATCCGGCAACTTGGGCACCCCTCCTGGGTCAACCTGTACCCCCTACGAGTGCGGCGAATAGCCCGCCAATCCCGGACTGAAGCCCCCTCCGTCTCAATGCCCTGAGATGCAGGCCCGTTGCCCTCCAGAACCCGGCTATCCGTGCACCCCTCCGCGGGGTAATCCTAGTACAGAAAGTAAAATATACATACACCGGGTACATCGACCGCAACCAGGTCGTGCCCCAAAAGAATAATACAAACAGGCAGTGACGGCAGTCCACATGTCGGACGCTCGCCCCGCAATATCAAATGTACATAATACAACAAAACTGTACTAGCATTGCATCCAGGCTATCCCCACCGACCGATCCGCAACATCACAGCATAAACATAGAACATCAACGTGAAAGTCACGTTCGCAAATCCGTCTAACCGGGCTATAGCAGTTAGACCGGATTTACCGATCGAGTGACATTCACGGTCGCAGATATAATGTAAATACTGTGAAATAATGTGTTTAAAATTTTCCGATTGACCAAAAATTAACAAGTGGGCCCCCAAGCAATACTGTAGCACATCAAGAAATACTGGGCCCAAATTTAATATCCCAAAACCCATAATATGAGCCCAGAAGCCTACTGAAAAAAGACAAAGCAATGAACCCACCAGACTGCGGCGGAAGAGCGGCATAAAGTGGGGTATTGCCGCGCTTCCGCGGTCTGATAAACTGTTCACTGTCTCGTTTTTCTCAGGAGTTCTTATAACTCTCTGCACATCTTTCTGAGACCACCTGAAAAATTTTTAGACTTCAAAAAATTTCAACAGAAACTGATGTGAAGAAAAATACGGTTTTTGGAATTTCGGTCGATCGGAAATGCAAAACACATTAGAACAAGCTAGGTAAGGTTAATGGCGTGGCTCTGATACCATGTTGCGCCACGGCAGCGCCCCGGCCTCTTACTCGAGGCCAAAATGCGGAATCAAAAATTTTCCTTACTCGGAAACCGGCGCTACCGCGGACAATTACCCGGATCGTTTACCATTAACCTATACTAGCTAACAAGAGATGGGAAAAGAAGTATACCGAGTGATCCGAGTCCTCCGGTCTTCTCTTCATCGTCCCGATCTCCCGCGGAAAGTCTTGCCTCCACATCGTCGCCTCCTCGCCGGAAAGGGCACCACATCGCCTTCGTCTTTTACGGGCTCCCGCCTCAATACCGAGGCAACTCGAGCATGAAGCTGGCAACTCGACATGCTCAAGATGTGCTGTAGGAAGTGTAGTGTAGAATCATAGTCTCACTTTGGGGTTTGTTGCCTTTAGATGGAGGAATGAGAACAAGGAAAATATATGGTGCTTTCATTTTTCCTTGCATGAAGATATGAGATGAAGAAATTTGTGTCATGCCAAAAATGAAATTTTCTCTCTTCTCCTCCCAAGAGTGGCCGGCCAATCCTTGATAGAAATGGTGGTGGGGGTGTGAACAAAAGCAAGAGGGAGGTGATGGTAGGAGGAAGGAAGTGGTGACCACAACCTAGACAAAGAAACATGCAAGCATGCTTCAACTCACATCAACCATACCCTTTCCCAATCACAATTAAAGAAAGTCATGGTGCAAGAAAAGAAAGCTATCATAATAGATCTTTATGCAAGAAAACCCTCCACAAAGAGTTATTTGCAAAACTGCAAATAACCCCCTCCATCGGAAAAGTCCGGCCGGGAAAGAACAAAGGAAAACCGGCCGGAACGGAAAGCAAACTGGCAACTCCAGAAAACTGGTCCCGTAATAAATTACAGGAAAACCCCGATACTGTGCATACACACCCGCATCTGTATTCCGTCCGGATACAAATACAATGAGACAAAATCTACACTGTACTAAACTAGTACCGGCTTAAACCAAAACCGGCTAGTAAAATCCGTTCGATCCTGATCCGTGCAATACCGCACGTATCTGATCGAACCCTGCCATATTTCCATACGGCCACTAGTACAAAACTGTCCGATCCTGATCCGTGCAATACCGCACGTATCTGATCGGACCCTGCCATATCTCCATACGGCCTCTACAGCGTTTCGCCCGAAAGCTGAGTAACTGAAAGTGTGGTGGACTCTAAAGACTCGTCAATACTATGGCTGTGGATTTAACCACTGGCACGTCAGAGGTATAAGCCAATACGTGAAGGGCCACCAGCTATTGACCAAAAGGGACGTCGATGAGGAAGCTCACCCCGACACCCTACTGAGCCTGTCAGTGACAATATCCGTACAGTCCGGTCCGTTCGTCTATGAGTATCGCATGGCGGGCCTAGGGGGTTGGTAAAAGTCAGACCCCCAAAAGCGGTACAAGTCGTGTCGGAGTGTAGCCCAGAACGCCCTGAGATACTGCTGGAATACCTACCAGTAAATCTCCTGCCTCGGCCGAGGGCTTTGCGTAATGGCTCTCCTAGACACAGCGCGACCTCACCCCCAATACCGGGAGAGACAAACCCCTGAAGATCCGCTCACTGCCTCCATGTGGCTCGGGACTGTACCCAACTAAAACCTGTTTGCACGACTCCTTTGAGCCGTGGTAGGGTAGTAATCAAAGCACAGTGGGAACTCACACGAGACAAATGACGATCTCAGGTCGATGAACTAACCTGTACACATGTCACCTGGGAATTGCTATCTGACGTCTGGTATAAGACCAACTAGCAGGTTCCCGGCGAGTCCTGTCCGGTGTACTCATAACCCAATGAGCACCTGTATACATCTTAGGTGAACCAACTGACACCAGTGGCTTGTGAGACCGGCCACTGCCCCTCGTCGGGGTCTCGACTGTATACACTAGTCTACTAATGGAGTATCGATGCCCTGTCTCGAAACTCCTACGACTAGGGACCTTTTAAGGATGTGCTTATAAACTACCAGCTCCCACGTATATGATCGCCATCATACTGCTGGCCGTCAAGCGAGAATCCTATGGGCTCTATCAACGTGTAATAGCGACATGTCAGGTCACCTAAAGCAGTACACGATGATAAAGATAAACCAAATAGCATACTATCATCTCGAGTAAGACTGTCCTACCGGGATAGGTCCTCCCTCAATCATTGCAATCACGTGCCTGTGATCCAATAATTGACTCTGAGGGCACTATCTCCAACATATACTAGGACGTCCGTGTTTTCAATACGAGCCAGTATAAAACACGGATTCCACGGTCGTGATGAATAGCCAAACCCACACCTCTAGACCCCTACGAGAGCGGCAAGCAACCCTACCAATTCTGGAGTTAGGAGACCCGGACCCGACTCCTCGAGTTGGTCTCCCACTGGACTCCAGAACCCGGTTACTTGTGCCCTCCTCCTTGGGTCTATCCTAGTGCGGAAAAGTAAATAATATACAAACGGTGACCACTTCCGCAACCTGGAAGCGCCCCAATAAAAGAATATTACATACAAGTTTTTACATGAATGAAAATGAAAAACACTCATCTCACATAAAAACCCCCGGCTATTCAAACACGACGATCCAATATAACATATCCAGCAACACATAACATCACATGTCATCAACGTAAGTAAATATGCACATCCCAATTGTCGTTGACATATAGTAACGAAACCGGCGATATCACATATTACACTTACGGTCACAGAAAAGAAAGTGTAAAACTACAACAGTTGGAATCCGCAACCTGCATAGACATCGCATGCCTAATCAAATGAATACCTTAGACATCACATGCCTAATAATTATAAACCCCGCATTTTAGTCTCAAAATCGAAAACACTTTTCAATATCTAGTCGGGCAATTCAACAAGATTCCCGACAGTCTGATCGAATGCTCGTCGCAAACTTCAGTAGACGGCCGCACCCCCGATACCGTCGACGAAGTGCACCAAGGCGGAACACCGCTACCGCGAGCACCCGAACGGATGCTTTCGGCGACGGGGTTCTCCTTCAGTCACTTGGTCGGGGCTATGGGGTGAGGCTGTCTATTAAGTTTACCCGGCGAGTATCCGCGTACGCTACGTGATTGCGACGGACTTTTGATCACATCAAAATTCCGTAGCAACCGATCAAGTGAGACTAAATTGCTATGTTTATAACATTCATTTAGTTATCTCATAACTTTGTGAATTCCAATTATTGTATCCCATTCCAGATAAACAGAAAATGTTAAACTTTCCGATCGAACAATCGAACACCCAAGTTTTCCCGATACTGCTCAACACATGAAATAAGTCTAACAACATTCTGTTCGTACCTCAGTACCAACGGTCCAGCCGTAGAAGGGTCAAGCCAACGCCTCACATGTGGCACGCCGTACTGCCCCAAACCCGAAGGTTCAAAGGGCAGTTCAAGACGGTCACATAATCGAGTTAAGGTTTGTTTTCTTCTAGAGGGACCATCGCATTACTTGCACTACTTAGAACGTCGTTAAACTACGGAAAAATCCAACACTTGGAAATTTCCCGACAGGGGAAAAATTGGGTATTTATATCCGGTCGAACTTTTTAACATATTCTAAAAATTATCCAGAAAACCACACAGACAAAATTTGATACCCCGATCGAAACACCGAATCCCCAAATCAACTCAGAAAAATTCAACTCTTGAAAAAATATTAAAAATACCCAGAAACACCAGAATACAAAACTAAGAATTACCGTGCTGAAAGATACACACAAAACGACAAAGATGCCGCGCTTCCGCCGCACGAGCCATGCTCGTGCCGCGGAAGCGCGGCGCACTGTTGGAAACAAGTACTCGTATTTCACAGTTGTTCTTAGGATTGCCTGATTATTTTTCTGAACATTTTTAATATGGAAAAATCCCAGATTTTAAAAATTGTACAGAGAGCAATATTGGTTCGGGGTTTCGGGTTCGTTCGGACTTCAATTTCCGTCTGGACTTCGCCTAAGGCTCTAGCTAGGCTCTGATACCACTGTAGGGTTCCTAGGCACACTAGTGAGGTCTCCCAAGCCATCAACCATGGCAATTTCAAATTTTACGGTGCCTACAAACCCTAATGTACGGATCGTTGGCTAGATGTCTAGGCGAATATAGAACTAGTTAACAATTAACTAAGGGAATACGGAAATACAACCTTTGTAGATCCGGTCCTCCACCTCCAGGGCTCCGCAACGAGGTCGTCTCCGCTGTCCAAATCTAATCCGGGCTCTAGAGTCGGCTTCGTCGGAGAATGGGCAAGCTAGGTCGTCGATGTCCATGCCGAAGATGATCTACGTCGAGGCATCGCTAGATCAAGCTCACAACTTCACCAAGTCAAGAAACTTGTGAAGTAAACACACTCTACTACTTGGCAAGAGGTAGAGGATGAAGAAATAGGAAGTGGGTAGACTTTAGTTTTGGATTTCTCACTCTTTTCCAACAATCACCATTGATGGACCTTGGTTTTCTTCACTTGAAGAATGAAGAAGATGAAGAAAGAATTATCTTATGATAAGAATAAGTCAATCCAAAAAGAAAAGAATTATCCATTCTTATCATAAGTGAACCATGGTAAAGTGTAGAGAGCAAATCATGGTTAAAGGAATGGTTAGGTTAAGCATGAGACAAAAATGGTTACAAAGTCAAAGACTTCAAGAAGCTTCAACTATAATCCAAAAATAGCAACCATTTTCATTTCATTCTCTTTTATTCATTTATCAAAAATAAATGGATAAATAAATAAGATAAATGAATAACAAATAGTAAACCCTAACCATTTCATTAACCAAGGTTTAATACTTTACACTTAACCAAAAAGCATGCATCATCAAACATGATACAAGCAAGCGCACAAAAACATATCGCATATGCAATGCGCACGAACCAAGTGAGAAAATCCGTCTAAAGTGAACCGATACTAGTTAATGTAAAGTAATATATCAAATATATAATTATACATTAAATCATTAAATCAACACTTGATTCAATGATCCGGTCATGCGCACATAACCGACTGGTATCATTAGTAACATCTTATCGAATCAACACTTGATCCGATAACCCGGCTATATCGCATATAACCGATCAATGTCACATCGCGAGAATCGAATACAGTATCACATACTCGTATTATTCTCGGTCCCGCACATATCTCATATGTGCTCCTATTTCGTTTCGCTTGAGCCAGGAAACCTCTGTGTAGGACTCTAAAGACTCGTCAATACGCCGGCAGCAGATGATGATCATATCAAACACCCACAAGCCGCAAGCGGTCTGCTAAACGTAACGGCCACCCGGGTATTGAGCGATCTGAAGATCGACGAGCAAGCCCGCTCACACTCCAGTGAATCCGACCAGTAACACTACCGTACAGTCCGGTCTGATCGTCTGATATGTCGCATATCTCGCCTAGGGGTGGTAAACGTCAGACCCCAATAGCTCAATAAGTCGTGTCGATATGAGGTCTATAACTGTTCGAGAAACTACTGGTAACACTTACCAGTAAATCTCAGCAACCCTGGCCAGGGATTTCCTGTTATAGCCAATCGAACACAGCGCAACATCAACTCCCTATACCGGGAGAGACGAATCCCCTCCTATCGCTCATTGCCTCCATGTGACTCGGGACTGTACCCAAAAACCACCGTTTTGCACGCCCTCTTGGACGTGGTAAGATGGAAATCAAAGCACAGTGGGAACCACACAAGACTCTATGACGATCTCGGGTCAACAGACTACTCTGTACCAGTGTCACCAGAGAACTGCCATCTGACGTGAGGTATAATACCATCTGGGAGTTCTCGGCGAGTCCGTCCAGTGTACCCAGTCTCTACTGAGCACCCGTATATCATCTCTGATGTCAAACACCAATGGATATGGGATCATCCATCGCCCATCTGTATGGGTCGAGAAGGTATACGCTAGTCTACTCTGGTATATCGATGCCCCGTCTCGATACACCCACGACTAGGGACTTTGAAGGATGTACTTATGGACTACCATGTCCCCACTAGTATGATCCGCATCATAGTCCAGGTAGTCAAGTACAGATCCTAAGGGCTTTACCAACATGTAACAGAGAGACAATCAGCATACACGTTAAGATAAAGTGTAACCAGATAGTATACTATCATGTCGAGCAAGAAAGTCCTCCCTATATATGTCCCAGCATCCACTACAATATACATCCTATGTACAGTAATGGCCTCTAGGGCATACATATAACTAACAATTCTACGGGGAAAGAGCCGAGATCCCTTCACCGGGAGTGACCTCTTTAGCAAAGGTTTTCGTTACTATATTTTTATAAAGCTATCCGGTTCCTTCAACGATATCAAGTTCATTACGTTAAAGGTTTTCACCAGAAACCATTCGTAGCCCTCCGTCGTTTCATATGGATAGTCAATAGTATTCAAGCTGTGTTTGTTGGCCAAAGTCAAGGCACAGTGTTTGGTAGCTATTGGGTGTTCATATGCAGCATAGATAGATGCGTTGGTTTGGGACAGTCGTACTGCCTTGTTGGCCAAAGTCAAGGGTAAGTACGGGTGGGTTCAAATCAACCTGGAGAATGATGGGTAGAACTTGACATGTGACATATGATTTGTTGGCCAAAGTCAAGGTCATAAGAGCATGGGGTAAAAATCCACATCGGGAGTTTCTAAAGAAACTGAAACTTGCCAGATATGCGCATACCTTCTGGAGTGTGATAACGTGAGCGGATTCCGTCACGTTATCATGTGATGATAGTTGGATCCCGATTCCCACTGATGAGTTGGTTTACTCCTCGGGTGATCTCGACTAATTCTTCTTTCAGGTTTGGAGGAGAATTTGACGGTACAGTGGGAGGTTTCCTGATTAGATAAATTGGTAACCATTCTGATCTAGGTTATAGTGCACGCTGAGTGTTTCTTTTCTCTCTCTCTTTGGCAGCGACCATTGACCCGACCCTAGACTATGACTCAGAGACCAAAATTAACCGAACCTTCTTATAAGACTGGTTTTTGGATTGTCAGAGTTGCAGACCTCATTGCCACTCCTACTTTTACCCTTTTCTCCAGGACACCCCGTATTACTACGAACGTCCACTTCCATTGGATAAAACTATAGTATGGTTATATACGAACTCGAAGGAATTTATTCAAGAATGGTTTCTGGTTCTGGAGAAAACGAATAAGACTATTCAGTTATCTTTTCCTTCTACCTTCTCTCAAGTTGCGAGTGCCCTTTAGATTAGGGGATAGTACACCTATTACGCAAATTGGACAGTCTTCTTCCAAACCATAGGCAGGAGCCAACCGGTAGGGAATGAAGAAAACCAATTAGCCTAACGATGGTGTATAGAAAGTATTGTGTAAAGACAAATAAATGGATTAGAAGGAGGGCAAAGTAAATTGCGACTGCTATTCACGACCAAACCAAGTATTTCATTACCACTCCCACTTCACCTTTGTATTTCTCCAGAACACTCTGTATCACTACGAAGATCCACAGTTTATTGGATATTCCATCGTATGGTTATATACGAACTCGAAAGGAACTTGTTCCAGTTCGGGGATGGATTCTGGTTCATGAGAAATAGGAATAAGGTTTATTCGGTTGTCTTTTATCTTCACCTTCTCTCGCATTGCGAGTTCTCCTAGGATTAGGACAGTACACCCATTATGCTTATTGGATAGTCTTCTTCCAAACCATAGGCTGGTGCCGAACGGTAGGGAAGGAAGAAAACCATTTGGGCTAAAAGGGTGTATAGAAGGTAATGATTAAAGACATATGAAGCGATTTGGAGAGATGGCAAAGAAATATACGGTTACAGTTGTGAATCTGGATAATGGAAGAGGTATTACTAGGAATACCTGGATACCCCTACGAAACATTTCAATGTTTCAGTTTTACTGTGTACTGTCAAAAGAAAACTGATTTCCCAATTAGACACTTGCTCTAGGGTATGTATTTACCAGGTATGATTCTGACATCTGTATGGTTTTACAGATGATGAGTGGGAGTAAGTTATTGGGAATTAGGTGATCGTCCTTATTATATCGGAATTCCCAATTAGACATTTCAATGAGTAGGATCCGGATGGACTTAAGTATAGCCACTGGAGAAAAGGTTTCATCATAATCCACACCTGGTCATTGACGAAAACCTTTTGCAACAAGTCTAGCTTTGAAAGTCTCAACTTTTCCATCTACACCAAGTTTCTTTTTAAAGATCCATTTGTTCCCAATGGGTTTTACCCCTTCAAGAGCAACTTCCAAAGTCCATACTTTGTTGGTGTACATGGATTCCATCTCAGATCGCATTGCATCCAGCCATTTCACAGAGTCCCCACTCATGATGTCCTGCTCGAAGCTAGTTGGGTCATCATCTTTCATGATGCAATCCTCGCTCCCACCATCAATGAGAAACCGTAGTATCTCTTAGGTGGATGAGGAACCCTACTAGATCGGTGAAGAGGCTGGGGTTCGTTGGAGACTACTGAATCCTCTAGTTCCACCAAATCTTCTGTCGTAGTTTGTATCGCTGGAACTTCTTCCAGTTCTACCTCCTCACCACAAATTTCTTTCACAAGAAATTCCTTTTCTAAAAAGGTGGCATGTCGAGAAACAAACACCTTTTGTTCCTCGGTGTGGTAGAAGATATACCCTTGTGAGTTTTTGGGATATCCTACAAACTTGCACAGAACAGACTTTGCCTCGAGTTTGTCCGGATTGTGCCTTTTGAGATAGGCCAGACAACCCCATATCTTAACATAATTAAGACATGGTCTCTTCCCCTTCCATATCTCATATGGAGTGGTAGGCACTGATTTGGTAGGGACCATAATCAATAGGTGCATGGCTGTCTCAAGCGCATACCCCCAAAAGGAAATAGGTAACTCAGCGGTGCTCATCATAGAGCGCACCATATCTAATAGGGTGTGATTCCTCCGCTCTGATACACCGTTGTGCTGTGGTGTATACGGAGGAGTAAGCTGAGAGAGAATCGCATTCTCTTTTAGATAGTCACGGAATTCCATGCTCAAGTATTCTCCTCCCCGATCAGATCGTAGGATTTTATTACTTTTACCCGATTGGTTTTCGACTTCATGCTTATATTCTTTGAATTTCTCAAAAGCTTCAGACTTGTGTTTCAACAGGAGGAATACCGCTGCCGTGAGCACCCGAACGGATGCTTTTGGCGACGGGGTTCTCCTACAGTCACTTGGTCGGGGCTATGGGGCATGGCTATCTATTAAGTTTACCCAGCGAGTATCCGCGTACACTACGTGATTGCGACGGACTTTTGATCGCATCAACATCCCGTGGCAACCGATCAACTGAGACTAAAGTAGTAGATTTATAACATTCAAATTAGTTATCTCATAACCCATTCGCTCTATATCATTGATGGAACGCCCACGGACCGCTTACGCGATGGAGGCGACTAACCGGACTCCCGCAGGCCGACTCGAGCCATCAATGACCGGGATACCCATCGACACTCTGGGGCGCTGAATCTGTCAGGGTGAAGCCCGACCTTGGGGGAAGTTTTATAAGGTAGGCGTTATCCTACGCCACCCAGTGTGCTATCTTCCTTGGGCTCGGTACATTATCTCTTCCCAACACGCATGTCTGCAGAAGGTCGGGTTATACCAGACAGTGTATGCTTTGTTGTTCTATTACCATGCCCCTCACGTCTGGTTGGTTAAAGCTTTCTTGAATCAATGGAACCTTCCCACCAATACATTCTTGCTAGGGGATCGAGAGGTCTCAATTTCATTGGAAGAGTTCCGCAAGATCTCTGGATTGCCGATCAGGGGGGAGCATTATGAAGAATTACTGCCTCCCGATGAATATGTGTTTGATACGGTGCCTGGTATGCTCGACGGCCTGTCGACTGAGAACGCCGTACGTCATAAGTACCTAAGTCTAATCAAGGTCCTGGGTATCTTTGAAAAGCTGTTCGTGACATCGGAAAGGAAAGGTGTCACCTTTGATGCTTTCATTGCTTGCTTCTTCGAGAGGGCGTCATATCTAAGAAGGCTCCGTAATTTGCAAAAATTGAAGACCCATTTGGATTAGGGTTAAGGAACTTGTCGGCCAAGGAGGAAGACCTGCCGCATTTCTATATTCCGAACTCATCAACCGTAGCTTTTGACGCGATTGCGGCCCTTCACATGGACGAAAAGACCTTTTTCGTTGGTTTTATCAGTCTTTGGCTAAGCTGGTTTGCCATGCCGATGCATCGCCGCTTTATGAGAGCCTCCGTTTTTTATCCCGCTCACCGCATAGCTAGGGGAGCACGGCTAGCTGTTGGCGTCGCGGGGTTATCACATCTATATCACGGATTAAGCGTCGCGGCTAATACTTCAAACCCAGGTGCGGAGATCGTGAATTTCCCTTCCACTACTTCACGTCGTGGATCGAGATGCACGTGCTAGAAGCATTCGCTGCGCACCAGCGGCCGAATTTTTATGATTCGTACAGCTTCTCGTGGATTATGAGGTTGGTTGATGCTTCCTCTCCTGATCCGACCCAAGTAGGGGCTCTTCGCTTACTGCTGCACCCGTACTCAAATGAAGGCGGAATAGTGTTCAGCGATCGAGTCCTTTTTGCTCCAGCGGAGCCAATTCAACAATTGTTTGATTTATCGAAGGGTGGGGTCCCAGCTTTGAAGCCAAAAGAGGTCATGCACCTATACTCGATCAGGCCAGGGTATCTGGTGTTCCGCCGGAACAATGCGGTCCTTTTTATGCGGTATAGTCCGCACCGCTTTGCTCAACAGTTGGGCTATGACCAGGGCATCCCTCTCAAGGCATTTATAGTCAAGACTGCTCTCTCTTTGGAGGTTACTCGCGACGTCATCCACCATTTAATGCAGCTAAATACCGGCTCCCGTTTCATGATCCCGGAGTCTGACTACCTCCCGAAACCTGTAGGGTCCTTTAAGGGTTGGTATCGTCATCGGGGCGGCCCCTTCATTGCAGAGGAGAGACGGGTGCTTTTCGAGGGTAGAGATCCCATTCTAGCTCAGGCCACCAATGCCCCATTATGGCCGCGGTCAGTGGTTCGCCCTCCACTGAGGGATAGCGGTTTAGTACTTATCCCCAAAGCCGCGGAAATAGAATCATCCTTTCGCACTGCTGGTATGCCAATGAGCACTAGAGCCGAAGCAAAGGCTTCTAATGAAGCACCAGCGGGTAGTGTCACCAGCGGCGGTGTCATCAGCGTTGGTGTCACCAAAGGGGGATACCGAAAGTGATGCTGGGAAATGTCGTGCCAAAGCACCAAGGGGGAGGAAGCATTCTTCTGCTAGCGTTAGCACAAGTTCCAAGAGGAGGAAGAAATCGGTTTCCGGCCTATACGACACTCTGCTTGAGTCCGAGCCGTTTATTCAGGACGAACCGATAGCTATGGAGGAGTCAAACGCCGGTCTTATCTAACCTGGCTCATCTGTCGAGGAGGCCGTTCAATTGGCCGAGACTTTGAGGCGCTCACAAAATGAGACCGAGAATGTGTGCGCCCCCAAAAAAGCTTACCCCCCATTTCATTCTATGACGTCGAACCATCATTACGGAGGGTGCACATGGGTCCTCTATTAATGGAAGAAGAACGGGCCCTTAAATAGCCTATCTCAGATGCTTCCGAGGACGAGCTTGCATTAAAAATATGTAGTCATTCATTTGCGCTTGAAGCCCGGCGACCGTATTTAATGAGAAAAGAACGGCGGCTCGAAAAAGCCATACTTCCAGCTCCTTGGCGTATTGGTATGCGTATTTTTCGCGTTCTTCCTTTGGCTAGTAATTTGTATTACTTTTATGTTCTCTTATTTTTATGCGATCTTTGCAGGGACTTCTGCAGCGGAAGCGGGTTTGAGTACGGATCAGGTCATGGTTGCGGATTCCGTGAATATCTCCCACGACGCACCGGCGGGTGTAGAGAGGATTACTGAAGCTGCTACCCTTACCGCGGAGCTTCCGGTGGCGGCTGGTGTCTCTTCCATGTCCACTCCCTCAGCAGAGCTGGCGTCGTCGGCCATGGATCCCATGGACATTCCCAACGACGTACCGGAGAGTATAAAGGAGATTATTGAAGCCATCATCCCTGCCTTGAAGCCTTCAGTAGAGGCTTTTGTCCCCTATTGGAGACTACCATGCCAGCCATAGGTTTTACAAATATCTCCAGTGATGCACCTGAAGGTGTGGAGGAGACCGCTGAGGCTGCCATCCCCCCAGCTTAGGGCGGGCGAAGCACTGAAGGTAATCTCATGTACATATTCATTTTGTTTAATGACCCTTCTGTCATCTGACCCTTTCTTTCCTTTAGAATTATGGGAATTGGCCGCTTATATCGTGGATCTCTCTCCTAGAAAAACCTTCCAGCGCTTGCTCGACATGGATGCCCCATAAGTAATCCCCCCATAAAGCATAGTTCTTTCCTCAGGCCAAGGTTGGTATGCTTTGCCCTTCTGGTTTTATATTTTCATAATGATGCTGATATGCCCTTTATTCTAAACTACAGTTCTGGAGGCTGATGATGAAGTCGAGATTCTTGACGGACCCGGGGATCTTTCAAACCCACCTTGCATGACTATGGGTAAGTGATGTTTTATCCTTGGCATCGTTCTGTTTACTCCATGTTTGGAAACACAACTGACCGCATCTAAATCTTTACAGCTTTGCCAACCCTGGCCCCATTAGAGTCTCGGATCCCTATACCACCAGGCCCTTATTCCCGACGTGCGTCTGAAAGGATGGCAAAACAGAGCATTTATTCCTTGGCGGCACTCATCGAAGATCTTTGCGCTGGTACTTCTGTCACGGCTGAAGAATTTGCTGCCGAGGCCAATGCTTCATTATTTTTTCTGGCCACTTATCATGATGAGGTATTAATGCGTACTTGGGTCGAGTACTATCGCAAAGTGGAGGCCTGCCTGCATGGGATTGAATGCATATGCCTTCCTTCCGACATCTTAACTGTAAAAACGAGTCTCCGAGGATGGATCGAACGGTGTGCAGCCAATCTCCAGTCATGCGAGAAAAGGCTCAATCGAAAGTTTTCAGAGAGGGAGTTGGCTTCAAACGCGTTAGGGGAACTTCAGGCTCAGCTTACTGCTAAGACCACCCGTGCGTATGAAATTTGGCGGGTGCTTCAAGAAGCCATTACAGAAGTGGTGGCTCTTGACAAAGCTGTGATTTTTATCTGTATGGTTGAAGCCCAAAAAGTCGCCGAGAAGGAGCTCGAGAGTCGGTTTGCTTCTTATCAGGATCAACAGACCCAGGCAGGGACTCATCTTGCAGCACCGACGGAGCTTGAAGCCGAAGTCCAGCGGAAGAACGACGAACTCGCTGGCCTATTGAACCGTCCACCAACTTGAACATATTTCGCTGTATATTCTTTTTTTTGTATTCATTTTTCTCCCTGAATAAGATGTATTCATTTTGATCTCTGAATAAAATGTACTCTGTATACTCATAAATAAAAGACATATTTCATTTCATCCTGGCATTTCTCTTTTCCCTGATGTTTTGATTTGGTGTGAAGTAGTTTATATACTCATTCCGGAGCTGGTAGTTTATTCACTCATCCCGGAGTCTCTAGTTTATGAACTCATTTCGAAGTTTGTAGTTTACCTTCCTTGGGCTTGTAGGAAAACATGTCCTAACGTCACAGTTAACCCCTGCTCTTTAAGACAGAGGTCCGTTAGGGTCTGTGGTACTAGGGTTTTGTCTGTAATACCGTCGCGTTGGCTGATGTATTCCCCGATATGTAGACTTTACGCTGCTGTTCGAGTAGCCCCGTGACTGTCGTGTCTCTGATCCCTTCGAGGGCTGGACAAGACGTCTTCAAGTAATCTCCTTAGGTCATATTACCGTCAGAAGAGCAAACTTTAGGAATTTTCCATAACTCTTTTTACTTGAGGTTAGGCTGAGTTTGGGATCCCTGATGAGTCATAACCACTCCGCGCTGGTGTGGGATGATCTCCGATAGTCTTTCAGGTTTTATTTGAGTTGCCGTCAAGACCCTGAAGCTAGAAATTTGGCCTTCGCTTCCTTTGTTGACACCGCGTCTGCTGTAATGAAACGAATGTCGAGGTGATCTTTAGATTGTTTATGAACCGTCGAGGCTTGGAACTAGGGACTTTGCCGTGGCTCTGCTTTGTTGACGTTGCGTCTGCTGTAACGAGACGAATGTCGAGGTGGTCTCTAGGTTATCTGTGAACCGTCGAGATTTAGAACTAGGGACTTTGCCATGGCTCCATTTTGTTGACCCTGGAGTCGCTTGTTGACGTCACGTTTGCATCCTGTTGGAGTGAGAAGAAACGTCGTTGTTGATCTCTAGGCTGTCTATGAACCGTCGAGATTTGGAACTAGGGACTTTGCCATGGCTCCGTTTTGTTGATGTTGTGTCTGCTGTAACGAGACGGATGTCGAGGTGGTCTCTAGGTTGTCTGTGAACCGTCGAGATTTGGAACTAGGGACTTTGCCATGGCTCCATTTTGTTGACCCTGGGGTTGCTTGTTGACGTCGCGTCTGCATCCTGTTGGAGTGAGAAGAAACGCCGTTATTGATCTCTAGGCTGTCTGTGAACCGTCGAGATTTAGAACTAGGGACTTTGCCATGGCTCCGTTTTGTTGACGTTGTGTCTACATCCTGTTGGAGTGAGAAGAAGCGCCGTTGTTGATCTCTAGGCCGTATATGTAGCCGTCAAGACCTGGCTCTCCTTCTGATGGAGCCTGGTGGGAAAATGTGGTTCTCTTTTCGTTTGTGCCCATGGATTGTATATAGGGGTCGATATGGACTCACCTGCAGGGTAAAAGTTTCATTTTCATTCATTTTTTTCTTTCCGCGACGCTCTATCATTTCATCTTTTTATATCGTGAAAGTCGCGATTGTCCAATTATTTCGGCTCTATCGCGGTGTCCATTCATTTCGGCTATTTTTTCTTTTTACTCGCTGCTTTTTATTGCGAGTTGCCCAAACATTTCGGCTGTTTTTATATGCATTTTTTTTGCTCGCTGATTTTTATTGCGAGTTGCCCCATCATTTCGGCTATTTTTATATGCATATTTTTTGCTTGCTGATTTTTAATGCGAGTATGGAACTTAAGATTTGATACCAATTTTGGCATCAGTATCGCTGCGACTGGAATACTGCCAGGAGCGAATCATCATTTTCCGTGAAAGGCCTTAGAATTTGATACTGATTTAGGCATCAGCATCGCTACTACTGGGATATTGCCAGGAGCGAATCATCATTTGCCCTTGTCGGTTTGAACAAAGGTGGCTTAGCAAACAGGGTTAGGATCCTGCCGACTAAGGCTTTTTGACTTTACAAGCTATAAGGGTCTCATAAAGGTATTTCTCCCTACGAGTCGTGAGGATCTCGTAGGCGTATTTTCTCCTTAGGAATCGTGGGGATTCTTAAGTGTGTATTCTCTTATAAATCGTAAGGATCTTACAAGAATGTTTTCTCCTTATAAGTCGAGAGGACTTACAAGTGTCGTTCACCATATGAGGACATTCCTTGTGATTGGTGGAACTCGATGGGGGAAATGTTTATTTGCGCCCGTGGATTGTATACAAGGGCCAATATCGGACCGTCTGTAGAGTAACTTGGGGAGTATGACGGCTTAAGGACAGGTTTGGATCCCTGTAACTTAAGACTTTGAAACCTATAAGCCGTGAGGGTCTCACAGGGGGAGTTCTCATTACGAGTCGAAAGGATCTCGTAAGTGAAAATTTTACGAGATTGCGCCCTTTCGGGTTTTCACAAGCTCGCCGGTACCCCTGCTGTTTTTACTCACGGCGCCCTTTCGGGTTTTCATCCATGCCCATTTTGCTTGTGGACATACCGTCTTTTTTAACAACGAGATTGCGCCCTTTCAGATTTTCACAAGCTCACCGATAGCCCTACTGTTTTTACTCACGGCGCCCTTTCGGGTTTTCATCCGTGCCCATTTCGCTTGTGGACGTACCGTTTTTTTACCCTTCTGTTCGCCAATGGAACTTATGGGGGACTTCGTCACCGGGGCAGCTGTGCAGCCTGTAAGGTTACTAGGCACTAGAACAAGGCTCTACAAGGTATCAACCATGCCAAAATCAAAATTTTCAAGTGCCGAACAACCTAAAGCAAGGATCTTTGCTAGAGAATTAGGGTAAACATTGAACAAGTAAATAACTTTACTTCTAAGAGATTAGGATTACAACCTTTGTAGTCCGTTCCTTCGCTTCATAAGCTCCGTGTTGAAGTCCCTTCGCTACGATCATAAAGTATCCAGACTCTAGAGATGCTCCATGAAGAGAAAGATGCAACATTTCTTCCAATCGTCAAAAACTAAGATGATCTACCTTGAAGAAACACTAACCCAAGCTCTTGCTTCACAAATCATGTATTAGTAAAGCAAACACCCTAATCTAAGTGGCTAGAATAGATGAAGATGATGAAGTAGGAATTTTGCTCTCTTTTGTTTTCTTTATCTCACTTAAAATCATCACAACCAAAAAGCTAGAAAGCTTTTTCAAAAGGAAGAAGAAGAAGAATCCTTTTGTGATGAATAATGAAAATTGTTGTTGAGGTTAGAATTGCAATCTAGGGTTAAGCATGACATGCTTAACCCTTGTAAAGACTTTACCATGGGTTAAGGTTTGGGTTGGGTTAATAAATATCTCTCCAAAATATCAAAGAAAAATTGACAAAGTCAAAGCTTCAAGAAGCTTCCACAATGCTCATCCAAAACAATAACCCTAATCCAAACCCTAATATGGTTAAGTCTCAAAACCCTAGTTGCATTTGTAACCCTAACATGTTGCAATATTATATATCTCATATATAATATATAATGTAACAAAATAAAATAATACAATTAACATATATCGCATATACATCAATGTATTATCCAAGTGAGAAAAAAAATCTTTAAGTGAGCTTATATTAGTTAACGTAATGTAATATATTACATATATAATTATACATTAAATTATCGAATCAACACTTGATCCGATAATCCGGCTATTTCATAAATAACCGACTAATACAAAATGTATCAGTTCATCGAATCAACACTTGATCCGATGACCCGGCTATATCACATATACCCGGCCGATATCACATATCGTGAGAATCTAATACGGTATCACATACTCGTATTATTCTCGGTCCCGCACATATCAAATATATGCTCCTACTTCGTTTTGCCTGAGCCAGGAAACCTCTGTGTAGGATTCTAAAGAATCGTCAATACGCCGGCAGTAGGTGATGATCATATCAAACACCCACAAGCTGCAAGCGGTCAGCTAAACGTAACAGCCACCCAGGTATTGAGCAATCAGAAGATCAACAAGCAAGCCTGTACATTCTCCTGTGAATCCAACCAGTAACACTCCCGTACAGTCCGGTCTCTTTGTTTGATATGTGGCATATCCTGTCTAGGGGTTGTAAACGTCAGAACCCAGTAACCGATAAGTCGTGTTGATATGAGGTCCATAACAGTTCGAGAAACTACTGATAACACTTATCAGTAAATCTCAGCAACCATGGCCAGGGATTTCCAGTTATAGCCAATCGAACACAGCGCAACATCAACTCCCAATACCGAAGAGACGAAACCTCTTCTATCGCTCATTGCCTCCATGTGATTCGGGACTGTACCCAAAAGCCACCGTTTTGCACGTTCTCTTGAACGTGGTAAAATGGAAATCAAAGCACAGTGGGAATCACACAAGACTCTATGACGATCTCGGGTCTACAGACTAACCTGCACCAGTGTCACCAGAGAATTGCCATCTGACGATAGGTATAATACCATCTGGGAGTTCTCGGCGAGTCCGTTCAGTGTACCCAGTCTCCACTGAGCACCCGTATACTATCTCTGATGTCAAACACCAATGGATATGGGATCATCCATCGCCCATCTACATGGGTCGAGAAGCATACTCTAGTCTACTCTGGTAAATCGATGCCCTGTCTCGTTACACCTATGACTAGGAACATTTGAAGGATGTACTTAGCGACTACACTGTCCCCACCAGTATGATCTGCATCATAGTCCTGGTTGTCAAGTACTCATCCTAAGGGCTTTATCAACATGTAACATAGAGACAATCAGAGTACATGTTAAGATAAAAAGCAACCAGATAGCATACTATCATGTCGAGCAAGAAAGTCCTCCATATATATGTCCAAGCATCCACTACAATATACATCGTATGTACAGTAATGGCCTCTAGGGCATACATATCACTAACAATTTCCCACTTGCACTAGGGCCATCTGTTGTGATATCTCATACCCAACAATCAGCTGTGGTTGAAATATCTCATACTCAACCAACCCATAAAAGTCTCTACTGGGAAATAGGCCTTTGTGAGTGGATCCGCGCTGTTGTCCTCTGTATCTACTCTCTTATCCTCGATCTCCCTGGAGATCAACCATCTCCATGATCAGGTGATACTGCCTAAGAATATGTCTGGATCTCTGAAGGGACGAGGGTTCCTAGGCATAAGCCATAACTCCATTGTCACACAATGGTAGGAACGAAGTTCATCTTATGAACTTATATATATCCAGACTTGCTCTTTGGTAGCATCCTTGGTAACGATGTATCTAGCCTTTAATCGTCTAGTTTGCCATTGTATCTAGCTTGGAACTCTTCCAACATACCGTCCCTCCACTGAGGGTAAAGACAATGCCCATGACTGACATTCAGTCGACCTTACCACCCTGGAAGCTTTCCAGTGATTCTCCCCAGGATCGATTGATACAATCTCACTACACCTGGTGAGAATCCTAACATCCAATTAGATCTATCTCATAGATCTTAAACCCAGGATTTAGGAGGTATCACCTTGATACTATATGGAGAATCCTTGTGATAAACAGAGATTGACCGAGCGTAGCATAGGAAACTCCTCCCTATCAAGAGTTTGTCATTCACGTACTATACGAGGATCACCCCCATACTCCCTACTACCCTTTTGGTTTATACAAGGTTCATCTACCATTTCGATGAAGTCAAACTTTTTGACTACCACATCAAAACAGACGTTCCAACTCCACGATGCCTGGTTTATCCCATAAAACAACTTCCACACGTTTCCACTGCTCCCACTGTCTACGAAGCCCTCTGGCTGTGTACTTATAGACGCTCTCTTCTAAATCACTATTTAGAAAAGCGGTCATAACACCCAACCGCCAGATATCGTAGTCATGGTATGTAGCAGTGATAAGTAGGATCTGGATGGACTTAAGCATACATTTGAAAGTCTCAACTTTTCCATGTACACCAAGTAATCTTCTCAAGATATACTTGCTCCTGATGGGGATTTAACCCTTCAGATAAAACAACCAAAGTCCATACTTCGTTGGTGTATATGGATTCCATCTCAGATCGCTTAGCATCCAGCCATTCTCATAGAGTCCCCACTCTTGATGGCCTGCTCGAAACTAGTTGGGTCATCATCTCATGATGCAATCCTCGCTCCCACTGTCATAGAGAAACCGAAGTATCTCTCAGGTAGATGAGAAACCCTACCAGATCGGCGGAGAGGCTGAGGTTCGTCGGAAACTATTGAATCATCCGGTTCTACCAAATCATCAGCTGCAGTTTGTATAGCTGGAACTCCTTCCAGTTCTACCTCATGACCACTAATTCCTTCACAAGAAATTCCGTTTTTCTCAAAAAGGTGGTATGCCGAGAAATAAAACACATTTTATTCCTCGGTTCGGTAGAAGATATTCCCTTACGAATGCTTGGGATATCCAACAAACTTCCACAGAACCGACCTTGCCGCGAGCTTATCCGGATCATGCTTTTGACATAGGCTGGACAACCCCAAATCTTGACATTCTTAAGACATGGGCTCTTTCCATTCCATATCACATATGGAGTGGTAGGCACCTGATTTGGTTGGAACCCTATTCAATAGGTATGCAGCTTCACAAGTGCATAACCCCCAAAAGGAAATAGGCAACTCATTAGTACTCATCATAGAGTACACCATATCATAGGGTGCGATTGCTCCGCCCCGATATACCAACGTGCTGTGGTGTATACGGAGGAGTAATGCTGAGAGAGAATCCCATTCTCCTTTAGAATAGTCCAGGATCTCCGTGCTCAAGTATTCTCCTCCGTGATCTCATCATAGGACATAATACTTATACCTATTTTGGTTCTCTACTTCTGACTTATATTCATTGAATTTCTCAAAAAGGTTCAGACTTGTGTTTCAACAGGAACATATGTCCGAATCTTGAGAGATAATCAGTGAATGTAATGAAGTACAAAGAACCGGTCCGGGCATGTGTAGACAGGGGACCTTACATACATTATCATGTATCAATCCCAAGAGTTCACTAACTCTTTCTCTATTTCCAATAAACAGAGCTGTGGTCATCTTATCTTTGTGACATGACTGGCAAGTTTCATAAGATGTAAATCCAAACTGATTTAAATATGCATCTTTATGTAACTTAGCTAGTCGGGTCGCATCGATATGACCTAGTCTACAATGCCTCAAGAAGGATTCGTTCGTTTCTGAACTCTTCCTCTTGTGTGTATTCTGTACGTTAAGAACTGTAATTTGATTTAGAATGTATATGCTTTAGATAACGTGCCTGAACTGATCAACTCTTGATATAGGAAATGTTCAAAATATTATCCAACAATACAAAATTATATCCTTCTTTATCTCAATAAAGAGACTGATATGATGTTGTATATCAGGTTCGGTATCTAATAACATTCGTTCAGAATCAATGTATTTAGTAATACAGGGTGATAACTGCCAATAGATTTGGCTGCAACACTTGCACCATTTTTAACTATTAAAACTTACCACCCTTTCTCAGTTCTCTACCTATCTGTAGCCCATGTAACTGATTATATTTACGGGATCCTGATCCGGTATCTCATACCCAGGACGTAAAGGTAATTGAGAAACAGTTCTCGATAATGAACACACCCGAAGAAGATGTATCATCATGCACTTTCTTCGTTTGGGCGGCACGGGAATTCTGGTAATCCCCTATTTCCTGCTCGGTCTTATAACAATTATAAATTGGAGCGGGACCAACATTCTCTAGCGCAGTATAACAAGCGGGTTCGGTCAATACATCTGTATTATTATCTTGATTAAGGCGTGACATGGTCGCTACCTGGAGAGAGAGAGAAGAAAACACTCAGCGTATGCTCTTGCAAGATTAGATTGGTTATCAATATATCTAATCAGGATGGCTCCCACTGTTTTAATCAAATCTTCCTTCAAACCCTAAAAGGAAAGACTAGCCAGGATTAATTACACTCTACAAGTTCGCCAATCTTTTAGCCAAGCCAGTGCCGGTACTTTGAGTGAGATTCCCCGTGCTTTCGCACGGACCTAATTAAAATAAACCTCGTTTTCCCAGGGGCGTAACCTCGTTGACACCTTTCTAGACGCCTACTTGATCGGCTAATTGTAATGTGTAAAAATCTCCCAGGAGTAACTCTTACTCGCAGCGGGTATCGGGATCCAACTATCTCATAGAAGGTATGCAATCTCATTGCAAATTTCAACACTTGAAATTCCCGATGATATTTTACCCCTAGCAGCTATATGACCTTAACATAGTCAACAAATCATAAGTGCTAGTCAAGTTCAACCCGTCATTTCCCGATTGAATTAAACCCACCCGCACGATCCTTAACACAGTCAACAAAGTCGCACGACTAATCCAATCGCATCATATGCTTATACAGATAAGCACTAATCAGCTACCACACACTACGCCTTGACATAGTCAACAAACGTAGCACGAATACTAACTGGTACTTATCTGAAATGACGGAGGGCTACGACAGGTTTTTAAGAAAACTTTTTGCGTAATGAACTTGATATCGTTGTAGAATCAAATGATTTAAATGGAGTGTTTTTTAGGCCTTTGCTAGTTTTGCTAAAGAGGTCACTCCCGGTGAAGGGATCTCGGCTCTTTCCTCGTCGAATACGGTGCAGGATATTCACAATACCACTATGTAAAGCAAGAACTAGAAAAGCAATCAAAAGACAAAATCGAGGGTTGTAGCATCTGCCAGTTATTGCTAAAGAGGTCACTCCCGGTGAAGGGATCTCGGCTCTTTCCTTATCGAATAAGGTGATGGATGTTCTACAAGGAACACCGCTATGCAAAGCAACAACTAGAGCTACCTGTTTTTGAAAATTCGATTCCATAACATCTTTATGTTTCTTTTATTTCATTAATCTCATTAATGAAGTCCCATCATTTAAGTTTACCTAAACATCACAGATAAATACAATGTACGCTTATGCCATCCGCATTCGCCTCGATGTCCCCCCGTGCACCGTTAGGTTAGGTAACTAACGACAGAGCGGGGCAGTGCTAGCGCGGGTGTAAAACATAAGCAACGTCTATATAATATATCACATATACTATATCCTGTATTCATCACAACATATCAAATGATCACATCACAGATATCGCAGCAGAAGAAACATATGAAATATTGGATATACTAGGAGGTCCGTGTTTTAATGCGAGCCTGTATAAAACACGGATTCCACAGTCACGATGAATAGCCAATCCCACACCCCTAGACCTCTACGAGAGAGGCAAGCAACCCTACCAATTCTAGAGTTAGGACACCCGGTTTCGACTCTTCGAGATGGTCTCCCACTAGACCCTAGAACCCGGTTACTTGTGCTCCCCACCTTGGGTCTATCCTAATGCGGAAAAGTAAATAATATACAATGGTGACATCATCCTCAACTCGGAAGTGCCCCAATAAAAGAATATTACATACAATGAATTTTACATGAATGAAAATAAAAAAACTCTCATCTCACATAAACCCCCGGCTATTCAAAACACGACGATCCAATATAACATATCACAGCAACACATAACATCACATGTCATCAACATAAGTAAATATGCGCCGTATCCCAATTTTCGTTGATGTATAGCAACGAAACCGGCGATACACCACATATTACACTTACGGTCACAGAAAAGAAAGTGTAAAACTACAACAGTTGGAATCCGCAACCTCCTTAGACATCACATGCCTAACCAAATGAATTTCTTAGACATCGCATGCCTAACAATTATAAACCCTGCATTTTATTCTCGATCTCAAAAACACTTTTCAATATCTAGTCGGGCAATTCAACAAGATTCCCGACATCCTGATCGAATGCTCTTCGGAAACTTTAGTAGACGGCCGCCCCCTCCGATGCTGTCGACGAAGTGTACTAAGGCGGAATACCGCTGCCGTGAGCACCCGAACGGATGCTTTTGGCGACGGGGTTCTCCTACAGTCACTTGGTCGGGGCTATGGGGCGTGGCTATCTATTAAGTTTACCCAGCGAGTATCCGCGTACACTACGTGATTGCGACGGACTTTTGATCGCATCAAAATCCCGTGGCAACCGATCAACTGAGACTAAAGTAGTAGATTTATAACATTCAAATTAGTTATGAGATAACCCATTCGCTCTATATCATTGATGGAACGCCCACGGACCGCTTACGCGATGGAGGCGACTAACCGGACTCCCGCAGGCCGACTCGAGCCATCAATGACCGGGATACCTATCGACACTCTGGGGCGCCGAATCTGTCAGGGTGAAGCCCGACCTTGGGGGAAGTTTTATAAGGTAGGCGTTATCCTACGCCACCCAGTGTGCTATCTTCCTTGGGCTCGGTACATTATCTCTTCCCAACACGCATGTCTGCAGAAGGTCGGGTTATACCAGACAGTGTATGCTTCGTTGTTCTATTACCACGCCCCTCACGTCTGGTTGGTTAAAGATTTCTTGAATCAATGGAACCTTCCCACCAATACATTCTTGCTAGGGGATCGAGAGGTCTCAATTTCATTGGAAGAGTTCCGCAAGATCTCTGGATTGCCGATCGGGGGGGAGCATTATGAAGAATTACTGCCTCCCGATGAATATGTGTTTGATACGGTGCCTGCTATGCTCGACGGCCTGTCGAATGAGAACGCCGTACGTCATAAGTACCTAAGTCTAATCAAGGTCCTGGGTATCTTTGAAAAGCTGTTCGTGACATCGGAAAGGAAAGGTGTCACCTTTGATGCTTTCATTGCTTGCTTCTTCGAGAGCGCGTCATATCTAAGAAGGCTCCGAAATTTGCAAAAATTGAAGACCCATTTGGATTAGGGTTAAGGAACTTGCCGGCCAAGGAGGAAGACCTGCCGCATTTCTATATTCCGAACTCATCAACCGTAGCTTTGGAATTTCCAGTTATAGCCAATCGAACACAGCGCAACATCAACTCCCAATACCGAGAGAGACGAAACCTCTTCTATCGCTCATTGCCTCCATGTGATTCGGGACTGTACCCAAAAGCCACCATTTTGCACGTTCTCTTGAACGTGGTAAGATGGAAATCAAAGCATAGTGGGAATCACACAAGACTCTATGACGATCTCGGGTCTACAGACTAACCTGTACCAGTGTCACCAGAGAACTGCCATCTGACGATAGGTATAATACCATCTGGGAGTTCTCGGCGAGTCCGTTCAGTATACCCAGTCTCCACTGAGCACCTGTATACTATCTCTGATGTCAAACACCAATGGATATGGGATCATCCATCGCCTATCTGCATGGGTCGAGAAGCATACGCTAGTCTACTCTGGTATATCAATGCCCTGTCTCGATACACCTATGACTAGGAACATTTGAAGGATGTACTTAGCGACTACACTATCCCCACTAGTATGATCTGCTTCATAGTCCTGGTAGTCAAGTACTCATCCTAAGGGCTTTATCAACATGTAACATAGAGACAATCAGAGTCCATGTTAAGATAAAGAGCAACCATATAACATACTATCATGTCGAGCAAGAAAGTCCTCCATATATATGTCCAAGCATCCACTACAATATACATCGTATGTACAGTAATGTCCTCTAGGGCATACATATCACTAACACAGCCAACGGGACTTGAGTTGCAGTCCTCGCCGCTGGGACTTGTGGACTTGAATTCCACCATCGCCGTGTTTGAGGCGACGTATTTAGTTTAAGGACATTACGGTCCATTATTAGTTTAGGGACCTCTCGGTCCGGGGCCAGCTTCGAGGCGAAGTTTTAGAGTCTTGACTCAGGAAGACAGCGAGAGGACACGAGCGTCGTCATCTTTCATTAACCTTAGTTGTGACTTGTCAAGCGTAGTATTTCTTAAGAAACCGACCGTTTATTGGCCGGAAGGGTCTTTCGCCATGCATATTCATGAGCAAGTAGGCCCCACCTTGGTAGACCTTGTTTATGATGTACGGACCCTCGTAGTTCGGCTCGAATTTCCTCCGCTTTGCACGGTTGGGATCATAGGTCTTTTTACGACTAACACGAGTTCGCCTTGGCGGAATGTTCTCGGTCTGGTTAGTCTTTCATATGAGCGTGTCATCCTTGCTTTGTAAGCTTCCAGGTTTTGCTGCGCCGTGAGACGAGTTTCATCGAGGGCATCGAGCTCCTTAAGCCGAAGATGGGCAATTTCTTCATCTGTCAGCTCATATCGAACTGCCACTCGTAGAGAGGGTTATTCTATCTCCAAGGGAAGTACTGCTTCCTTGCTGAATACCAACGCGTATGGTGTTGTATTCGTAGCTGTTTTGAACGTGGTTCGATACGCCCAGAGAGCTTCATGCAATCTTTCAAGCCAATCCTTTTTGTTTCTGGACACCGTTTTCTTTATGATCTTCGTCAAGGTCTTGTTGAAAGCCTCAGCTAGACCATTAGCTTGGGGATTATAGACTGAAGTGTATCTCCAATATATATTATGCTGCTGTGCAAAGCGGCTGATCTTATGGCTTCTGTAGGCCGGCCCATTATCCGAGATGATCCATCGCGGAGTGCCGAATCGGTAGATGATATGTGTCCTGAAGAAATGGAGAATGTTCTCCGTCTTCACTTCCCTTAGCGGTATTTCCTTTGCCCACTTAGAGTAGTAATCGGTTGTTGCCAATATAAACCGATGTCCTTTGGATGATGCTGGTTCGATGGGCCCAATTATATCGGTTCCCCACATTTCGAACGGCCAGCTGGCTACCGTTCGGTGTAGCGGATTTGGATGTTGGTGAATGAAGTCCCCGTGAATTTGGCAGAGTGACACTGCTTCGCATATTCGAGGCAATCCTGAATCATCGTGGACCAATAGTAGCCCATTCTCTTGATCTTCAGCTTCATCTTTGGCCCGGCTTGATGGGAACCGCAGAGTCCGTTGTGAGTTTCTTGGACGACCCTTCTTGATTCTTCTAGTCCCAAGCACCTTAGCCATAAACTGTTGAATGATCTCTTATATAGAGTATCATTGACGAAGGCAAAAGACAAAGCTCGTTTCATGAGCTGATGTCTTGAAGATGCGCTTTCGGGCGTTCGATGGGATTTGAAGTAGTTTATGAAGACTTATCTCCAATCCTTAGCATTTACTTCATCCTCTAATTGGAAGGCTGCTTGTTTGGTCGCTTCCCTTCATTCAGACGACTCCGGAGATATTTCTGCTGGCGCGAGAATCCGGCAGTTTTGCACAATGATCCTTACCTCATCGAGGTTTTCGTCGACCAGTTCTTTAGCGAGTTTGGCTAACGCATCTGCCTTGCTATTTTCCGCACGCGGTATGCTTTCCAGGATGTAGGAGGGAATTTGAATCAACAGTTGCTGCACTCTTTCGCCATATTTTACTAACTCCGGTTAACACGTCCGATAGTCGCTATTTACTTGGCTAACGACCAGCTGGGAATCTCCATATATGAGGAGATCTTCTATTCCCATGTCTACAGCAATCTCAAGACCCGCTATCAAAGCATCGTACTCAGCCTCATTGTTTGTCCTTGGCTCTGTTAAGGAAAGGACAAAACGCATTATCCCTCCTTGCAGAGTCACGAAGATAATGCCCACTCCAGCTTTGATTACGGGGGTGCTTTGCTTTCGCTTCTTCAAGGAAGATGCTCCGTCGAAGTATAGTTCCCATTGGACATTATTTCCTTCCTTCCATCCTTCGATTGTATCGAACGCGTGTTCGTCTGGCAATTCGCAATTTAAGGGAGAATCGGCTGATATTGGATGCTCAGCAAGAAAGTCGGCGATGGCCTGGCCTTTCACTGCCTTGAGGGGTCGATACGTTATCGAGAACTCCATCAAAAGAAGGGCCCATTTGGCCAGCCTTCCCATTAGTATGGATCTTTTCATCAAATATTTGAGAGGATCCACTTTTGATATGGATGGACCTCATGTGCCAAGGCATAATGTTGAAGCTTCATTATCGCGAAGATCAGTGCCAGACAATGCTTTTCGATGGGGGAGTAGTTGTTTTCTGCCCCCAGGAGAACTCGACTCAAATAGTAGAGAGCTCTCTCCTTTCCTTGATCGTTCTCCTGTGCCCATAGCGCGCCTAAAGAACCTTCAAGGGCTGTTGTGTACAGGATAAAGGGCTTTCCCTTAACTGGAGCGGTCAATACCGGTGGGTTCTGCAGATATTGCTTGATTTCGTCCAGTGCACTTTGGAATTTATGATCCTAAACGAACGGGGTCCCCTTCTTCATTAGATGGCTGTAGGGGCGGTATTTTCTGGAGAGGTTACCTATACACCGTCGAATATACGCGAGCTTTCCTTGGAGAGACCGCAATTGTATTAGAGTTCTTGGCATGGGCATTTCCATAATCGCCTTGATCTTTGATGGGTCTATTTCGATGCCTCAGTGTCGTATGATGAATCCTAGGAATTTTCCTGAGGAGACTCCAAATGCACATATCTGAGGATTCATCTTTAGATTGTATTTCCGAAGATGTTGGAACACTATTTTTAGATGCTCACAATGCTCCTCGTACGATTTGCTTTTCACTAAAAGGTCGTCGACATAAAATTCAACAATCTCATGTATGAGGTCATCGAAGATCTTCGTCATAGCCCTCTGGTAGGTAGCTCCTGCGTTCTTCAAACCGAAGGGCATCACCTTATAACAGAATATGCTTAGCGGAGTCCAGAAGGCGGTGTGCTTTTGGTCTTTAAGATGCATTTTTATTTTATTATACCCCGAAGATCCGTCCATGAAGGAGAAGACCTCATGGGTAGACGTGTTATTAATCATCAGCTCGGTAACGGGTACTGGAAAATCATCCTTCGGGCAAGCCTTGTTGAAGTCCCGAAAATCTACGCAGATGCGCACTGTCTCGTTTTTCTTCATCACTGGAAAAATGTTGGCAATCCAGTCGGGATACCGAACTTCTTGGATGAGGCCGGAGTCGATTAGCTTCTTGATTTCAGCATTGATGTTCATCTCGAGTTCGAGCCACATTCTCCTTGGCGCTTGCTTGACTGTCTTGACGTCCGGCGATATAGCTAGTTTATGTACCACTATTTCTAGATCTAATCCCGGCATCTCGGAATAGTTCCATGCAAAGCAGTCTTCATATTGCATAAGCACGTCCTTCAGTGTGGCCACCTATTTTTTAGATAACAGCTCATTGACGAACGTTGGCCTTGGATCGTTTTCCGTCCCTAAGTCAATTTTTCTTAAGTTATCCGCCGTGGTGTGTATCCCATCTTCCAGTTCTTTTGGCGCCGGTGGAAACTCTGAGATCATTTCCTCCTCGTCCTCATTTGCGAAGAATTCGAAGCAGTCATCCATATTCTCATGTCCTCCCTCCTTTGAAAGTGTGATCATGTGACAGGGACGAGTTCGTTTCCAAGACTGATGTTAATCTGGTTCTACTCTCACTATATAGGTTGCTTTTGGCTCATGCTATTGTGGTGGGGTTACCCTCCAGCCGTCGGACAAAGAAAATTTGCCTTGTCAGTACTGGCCTTCTACCCAATCTTTGAAGGTGA
Source organism: Agapanthus africanus (assembly GCA_030015575.1). Lineage (NCBI taxonomy): Eukaryota > Viridiplantae > Streptophyta > Magnoliopsida > Asparagales > Amaryllidaceae > Agapanthus > Agapanthus africanus. The sequence continues at coordinate 508,308,175 of JASDDO010000026.1, read as the reverse complement.
AGAAGTCTTCAAGAGGATGTCATATTGCTCGGTGATAGGAGCAATAATCCGGATGATGGACCTCGTTTATTTGTTCGGGGTGCCGAGACTCCGCGAGCGTCATCATTTGATGCTTAATGACAAGGTCGAATATCTTCCTTGTCTTGTCTCGGGGGAAAGAATATTTCTGACCCATCTTCTTTATTAGCGATGGATTCTAGCTGACTTTTTCTCGATCGCGTGGCTTCTTGAATCCGCTTCGCTGTTTTCGAATGTCATTCTCGTTCTTCCCCTTGTTGTTGCCTTTGCGTCGGCCTTTTTCCTTGCCACGAGAGCGCACAACGGGCTGAGGGTGAAGGACATCGTAGTCTTCTTTTTCCACAGACTGCTGAGTGAGACGCTGCGTCCTGGCTTTCTCGTAAATACACATTTCGCGGACGTGTTCATCCCGGACCTTTTGACCTGCTTCCCTTATTAGCTTGTCAATTTGTTCTTCAAATAATGGACTTGGTATTCTTACGGCGGGATCTCACATTGGTTTAATATCAGCACTATCTTGAAAAGCATTCCCTACTCCACCGGAGTTATTTATGACACGGCAGCCATGGAATCACTCCCGTTTCTTGGACCGAACATATCCAAGTCCAGTCGTCTCCATCCTTCCGTTGGGCATCTTTCGCTGAGTCCCGGAAACGTTCCAAATCTTGTTGTAGAACTGGGCTTGTCGAGCGGTTTGTTTGAATGGTATGCCTTGGCATCTTAATAGCTTTTTCAATCCTTCTACGTAATATCTGGGCAGACGGATTGGTTTAAGCCTGTCAAGCATAAGTTCAGCACCATGCCAGACCTCTTTCTCCACTTTGTTCTCCGTAGCCTGATAGAAGAGGATCGCCTTTTCACCTCTTCGCCTAGGAGGGACGTAGAAGGTCTACAGCTCTTGTATGCTGTATGTATCAAGCACATCGAGTTCTTTGTAATGCCGCTGCGGAAATATGGTGATTTGCAAGCTCTGGTCAGCTCCAGTAATGGTTTGTGCTGACGGGCGAGTAGTGAATACGGCGTTGACCTCATCCTCAGAGTCACTGCCAAAGACCAAAATAGGAGTAGATGGTCATGGCCTGTTGCCTTGGGGTTGCCCCGAGTAGACTATCTCTTCATCTTCATCGGTATCGCTCCCAAAGATCGGGATAGTGGCGACGATTTTTTTTTGTTTTCCGGCTTATGACATCTTTCCGTATCTTTGAAGTCTAGTAGGAAGTACTTTGGGTCTTCATATTTTCGGACTTCATTTACGGAGAATGGATTTATCTCCCCCGTAACGGTGTACTCGAGGCCATCTTTGAAATACTTCGTACACTGGTGTTGTGTAGAAAGGATGGCGTTGTACTCATGTAACCAACGCCGGCCGAGCAGGGCGTTGTAGCAAGTCTTGGCGTCAATGACATGAAATTTGATGTCGATGACGAGCATCCCAAAGCGTAACGTCAATATCATGGACCCAAGCGTCCGTGATGACTGCGAGTCGAACCCGAAGATGGTAATTTTTTCCCGAGCCAGGTGCTGAATGTTCATGCAAATCTCCTTCAGCACTTTCACATTGAGAAGGTTGATGGAGGACCCGTTATCGACCAGGATCTTCCCTATCTTAATGTCGTGGCAGTACCTGGTGACGTATAGAGGACGGTTGTGTTCGCACGTTCCGAGGAGGAGATCTTCATCGCCGAATGTGATGTCAGCTGTATGAACCTTTGCCAGCTCGTCCTTCATCTTTTCTTCCGCAAAGAAAGCTTGGAACCGATCAGCCTCTTGCAGTGACTTGATCAGAGAATCTCGTACCTCTTTGGACAGGTGGAGAGCATCCAGTATGCTCAGTTACGAAGGTATCTTCCTCAGATGTGCCAGGACATTGTAATCCACCTTGTTTTTCTTAGGCGGATCCTTGGCTGCGAGCTCTTTGACGACTCTATCATCTAGGGCAATTTCCTTAGGGACTTTTTCCTTCCCCTTGTTCTTTTTGCTCGAGCCCTTGTCTGCAGGTCCGAGGTTCTTTTCACGAAACATACGGTTACGCAGCTGAATATTCTCGCAATTCTTCTTTCCTTCTTCCTTTCCGGAGGTGGATTCTTTGAAGAGAGGGCCAAGGGTTATTTCTTCGTCAGAATCACTCCCAAATGTAAGAACTTGAGATTTTCCTTTTGCTGAGCCATTATCAACCATATGACAGCTGCCAGCCGTTCCTTCATGCTCATCTGTCGCGCTTTTTTGTCGACGAGCTTTGCGCTTCATTCGCTTGAAGTGTTGCCGGTGAGCAACGTACCCTTGCCACCACTTCTTTAAGGCATTGCACTCTTCGGTAGGGTGTATGACCTTCCGATGATATAAACAGTAGTTCAGATGTACATCCACTTCGTCGAGGCACGTACTCCCGGGTGTGATCTCCATGAGAGGGGGTAGCTTCATTTCCATTGACAAGGCTTTGGCGAACCTTTTCTCTGCTTTGATCTTTCCCTTGTTTATAGCAGGTGTGCTCTGGCTTGGGTGGAGTACTTTACGACTCATCCTTACCGTAGCTTCTTCAGCCTGACGCCGACGCTTGGCCTTTTCATATATAGCCGTTTCAGGTTCTCGGTCAGCTCTACTCTTTTGAAGGGCTTCATTTAGCAGCCTGTCAATTGGGTATTCTGGCAGTTCCGGAAATTTTAGCGCCGATCCTGCCCCCAATTCTTCTGCGTTTCTTCCCGACGCCGAAGGAGTTTCTTCGTCATTTAACGACAAATGAGAAACCATGTGGCAGCTTGCTATATAGTCTTAGGTTCCTCCTGATGAGTCATATTCTTCATCATCGTCACTATCTCCGTTCTCGAGTATATGGTTGAGAAACTCTTCGAGAGTGACTGGGGTCCGCACCTTCTGGTTGTATTCTTCCAGCGCATCGATGTATTTTTGCAGGTCCGTGCGCTTGTCGTCAGGCTGCATGGGCTTCTTGGTCTTCTTCTTTCCCTTCGACGACTTTGAAGGCTTGATCTGAGTGCTTTGCCCATCATTAGTAGTTTTCGGTGTTGGGCGTGGTTTAAGAATCCCCTCAATGATCTCGGGCTCCAGCGGGCTTTTCCATCTGATCGCCGGACATGTTTGAAGATCCTTCAACATTCTTTTAGTTTTAGTTGAAAGGACCACTTCCCAAGGAGCTTATTCCACAAACGAGCATGATGCCGTCGGCGCATTCACTTTTTTAGGAGCGTGCCTCTGTGGCGGGTTCACCCTCTAGTTCTCAGAAAGAGAAAATTTCCCCCGTTGATATTGGTCCTCAATCCAATTTTTGAAGACATAGCAATCTTCAATTGGGTGGCCTACCATTCTGTGATAGACGCAGTAGTTGGGGTTGTTGGCATCACCGGGCTGTAGTGGACGTTTCGGGTCCGGCAGAGTGATGAGTTTATTGCGCACTTCCAGTTCGAACAATCTTCTCGTTTTGTCATGGGGAAATGAGTAAGCACGTCCTAGCTTACCTTCCAGGGATTGGTACGGGTACGCGTTGTTTTGGCGAGCCACCGGTTTTGGATCACTCGGTTGTTGAGTATTGGCAACGAAGGTCGCTCTCCCTTTGCCCTTTGCATTCTAAGGGTCCATTTTTTAAGAGGACGGCCCGTGGCCTATCTGCCAACTTGTCGATCAAAGCCTGGAAGGTGGTTGGATTGAAGAACATCATAAATTGGGATATGGTCGCTTGGGGATCGAGGGTCCCTATGAACATTCCCACAGCTGGAGCTTCTTCAATCCGTTGTTTGCATTTCGACCGTAGGTTCCGCCATCGAATTGCGTATTGAACCCAGGTCTCTCCTGGCTTCACCTGGGCATTGATTAATGCCATGATCGGGGTGCGCTCTCTTGCGCTGGCGAACCGCTGCGTGAACAGCAGTTCCGTTTCTGTGAATTTTTTGACGAAGTCATTTGGGATCTCTGAGTACCATTCAAACACCGTCTCTGACAAGCTGCCAATGAACTGGCGAAGCGGCAATTTGTCGTCGCTTCTAGTATTGCCGCATAATGCTCTGAACTAGGCGACGTGCTGATGCGGGTTGCCTGTCCCCTTGTATACGTGGAACTTGGGGATCGTATATCTCGGCGGGTACTTGATTTGATCGTACCAGCCTGGGTAAGGTCGCCCGGTTTTGATAACTTGGTCAGTCGCTTCGTTTTCCTGATGAGCTCATATTTGCTGAGCTATATAGTCATCGAGGGCAGCTTTGGATATCGTTTCCTCCCTCGCTGCTGATAAAGCCGGAAGAGGGTTTGATATTTCCTCTATGTCGTCCTCGATGATTATTGGTGGATCTTCGGCTTGAGGTTCTGGCTGGATCATCATTCCAACCATGTCTTGGAACATGAGCGCCATCTGTTTTATATTAGCCGCTTGTTCTGCGGCCTCCTTATCCTTTCTCTCCAGCACCCTTCGCAAAAACTCCGCATCTGTCTCTTGCTCTTGGCGCTGTTCAGAAACTGCTTCCGGGCTTTCTTTCTGCCCGGTGAATGTTGCCATTTTCGTCAGCATCTCCTGGAGCATTTTTTGCTGCTCCTGAGCTTTCGTCAACGACCGAGTCTGCGGACGATGAGCCACGGAAGCACAGCTCTCCTCTTTTCCGGAAGCCATGTACACCGTGTGCACAATCATGCCCCCAGACTTAGGGCGTTTGGATCCATCACCCTTAGGATTTTCCACCGGCGGTGGGAGATTCTCCGGCCTTCTCTTTTTGTGAGAAGTTGAAGTCGAAGGAGCTATTGTAACAGGAGCATGAGAAGTCTCTCGCTGCATACTAGAGGGATGATTGTCCTCTTGTCGAACCTTCATTTTCTCCGGTCGACGAAATTAGTTCTTGTTGATCACAGAATCCTGGACTTTCCGCCAGACTCTGTGGATTCGGGAGGACAGCCGCTGAAGGGGCTGCTACGGCTTCGCCTGTATCATGTTTTCAACAGGTAGGGGAGATTTCTTCAGCACCGCGGTCGGAGAGTTATTTCGCACCCTCCCTAGCGGTTCAAAGCTATTCCCAGTTGGAATAGCAGTGTCAACTTCCACCATTGGAGCTGGTGGAGTAAGTCCAGAGGGGGAGTTGCCTCCAGCTTTTCTCACTCGGCGCCAGTGGCTACGTCGAGCATGTCCTGCAGATGGGATTGCCTCAGTTATGGGAGTGGCTTCGTCATGCCCCCTGCTCTGATGAAGGGCCACTGCTGGTGTCAGCCTGTCGAAGAACGACATCCGTTGAGAGGGGACGACCAATCTTGCGAAGGCTAACTTTCTGGTAGGGGAAGCTCCTTTGATGACTTCACCCATAGCAGGAGTTGGAACGGCCAATCTTGCAAAGTCCGATCCTTTAGTAGGAGAAGCCCCTTTGACGACTTTATCCGCCGGAGTTAGAACGGCTATCCGCTTCGGGATAACCCCTTCAGGTATTGCAAGCCTCTTTGCAGGCCCACTGGAGCTTTGGCTCAGTCTGTTGAAGACTGAGGTGGAAGACTTGGATGACCCGTTGAGAGGGGCTGTGGTGGCTGCAAGTCGTTCGAAGACCGAATTCTTTGGAGCTTCCTGTGGTGGCACCGGGGCGCTGAAGCTTGTTGGCGGGAGCATAGTCCCGAAGAACAATCCAGTGGTGGCCTGAGTCACCTGTTCCACTGGCATTGAGAAGATGCAGGCCGCATTTGGCCCGTACGTCACTCCTCCAGCGGGGACGGAGTGGGAGTTGCTGTTGCAGGTACACTTGGAAGCCATTGATTCTTCTTTTCTCTGCACAGGAGCAATACACCAAATCTTAGTACATCAAATCCAGGGGCAACCATAGTAAACCGCGATTTTTTCATGAACACGACACACGAAGTGTGGAATGGAAAGAGGAAAAGGTCCCACCGGGCATGCCAAAATCTGTTTATCGCCGAAAACAGAGACGAAACTGTTAATTCATCTTGCCTGAATTTGGGGGCAGATGCTATTTGGATTTATCCATCCACCTCTCCGAAAATTCCAAGTTGAATTATGGCACAGTGTATCGGTGGTTTGGACGGATGCGGCCGTTGTAGCAGACTTCGTCAGATTCCCCCTCGTTTGTGAGGGGTTTTTAATTGTGGGGACGCTCTTCCCTGCAGGCGCAACCCCCAACAGTTAATTACGTTATCGCATCGCGATAACCACTTTCTCCAGCTCCAGAAGTTCACTTCGTGTCGTGTGTGTTTGTTTTATTTTTGGTTGCCCGTGGATTGTATATGGAGACTAATTTATGTTGTCCCTCGTAGAGCGTGGATTAGTCCAAATCCGAATATCTTAGATTTAGGTTTGGGTTGATTTAAGGATCGTTGATCTGTTTTGAGATCAAGATCGACTTAAATGTATACGAGCATTTGGGGGCTCGGTTGGTTTTTTGTTAAGGATACGTTAGTCCAATTTGAGACAAAGATCTACTTAACGGGGTGTTAGGATCGTTTTCATTTCGGATCCAATGAGAGAGCGTTTGGGCTCTATTAGTTTAGTTTAAAGACATTGATCACCATCTGGCGGTGAGGTCGTAGTTTAAGGACATTGCGGTCTGTTGATCACCATTTGGCGGTGAGGTCGTAGTTTGAGGACATTGCGGTCTGTTGATCACCATTTGGCGGTGAGGTCGTAGTTTGAGGACATTGCGGTCTGTTGATCACCATTTAGCGGTGAGGTCATAGTTTGAGGACATTGCAGTCTGTTGATCACCATTTGGCGGTGAGGTCGTAGTTTGAAGACATTGCGGTCTGCTGATCATCTTGCACGCACGTGTATTTGTTACGTGTCGGGATGACCAACGATGATATGGGAGACACCCAGCTTAGGGTGTGGTTTGATCTGGGGTGCGCACGTCAGTTTGGGAAGTGCACTGAAGAGCAGTTGGTTGTCGGGACCCGCCATCTCTTTGAAGACGTTGAGGAATTACAACGACGTATATCAGAGGTGTGGAGAGATGTACCCTTGAACTAATTTCCCTATCCGAGGGAAAATGAAGTTGGTGATCAACCCCGAAATCATTAGTCGTATTTTGAGACTAAGATTTCCTCGGGGGAATGTGGGATGAATATTGTTTTGGATATCATCAGTGATCATCAGTCATGTTTGAGACTGAGATTAGTTTGGGAAAACATGAGCACAGAGGCTCGGTTGACTTGGAGATCAAAGAGGTTTTGACTTCAGGAAGACTTAGCCAATTAGAGGCTGAAGTCTGATTTCCCAAAAATGCTAAGCACTGGCATATGTTCAGCACTCACGTATTCCCACGTGAGGCTCCGAATCAGTGTTAAACACTGCACTTTGGAAGCACTCACGTGTGGGCACGTGAGGCGCCCCTAAAATGGGATTTGTTTTCTGAGTTCTATTCCCCCTTTCCTTTTTTTTTATATAGAAGTGTTAAACACTTGACTTTTGGAAGCGCTCACGTGTGGGCAGGTGAGGCGCTCCAAAGTGCGAATTGTTCTCTGGGTTCTATTCCCCTTTCTTTTTTTGCGAGCACGTGAAGCGATTTTGTGTGTTTCCCCTTTTAATTCATCAGAAACGCTCACGTGGAGTACGTGAGATCCTATTGACTGTTTGGAGATTTTGATCTCATGCTAGGATTTTGGAGGATCTCATGCCTCTCTTGTTTTTGTAAGAATTAAATTCTTGTTGTAAGGTTAAGCCTTGATTTTCAGAGGAACTAAATTCCCATATGTTTCTGTAAGAATTAAATTCTTTGAACTTAGTTCTTTCATCTATGTTTTGAATCTGCATGACAGAATCTCCCCGATGAGAATTAAATTCTCAACTTATTGGGAGATCTGCTTCTACAGATCTCAACCAGAGGAAGAACTAAGTTCTTATGCGAAACCCTTAGAAAGGTTAAGATAGAACAATTTTTGCGTATTTCTCTTTCTTTCTTTTTTACCTAGAATGTTCTGATGATGCAAATATTTTTCGAGACTTAAATTCTCTTCTTCCTCTTTTTCTCTGTATGTTTCTCTCTGTTCTCCCTCTTCTCCCCTTTTTCTCTCCTTCTTTTTTTTATAGAATGTCGTGGGTTCTTTATATAGCGGAGAGAAGTTTGTTGATTAGTTATAGGAAATCTCTCATTGAGAGATCCTTGTTGATTTTGGGGGTTTTACCCACTGTTGGATCTTTGATCCAAGCGTTTCTGTCACACAGAACATATTTTATTATTTTTTAAACAAGATTAGGAAAATATTTTCCCATATAGAATTTATTCTCTAGATTGGTGATTTTTTAATCACCGTTTGATTTTTAATCCAAGGGTGTTTGGTTTAACGGAGCACAATCTTTCTTTGTTTAGAAAGATATTAAAAATATTTTCTAACTTACGGGATCTTTGATCCGTCAACTTTCTATTTAACAGAAAATATCATTTCCCATTTAAAAGTTCAATAGAATTTAATTCTATGTTTAATCATCATTGGATCTTTGATCCAACGGTTCCTTGTTGAGTAGAATTTTAATTCTGCGTAGGGAAGTGCCCTCACGTGTTAAACACGTGGGGCTCTTTTGGCCTAGCAATTGTTTTAATTGTAGTGCCTATATGCGTTGCATATAGGCACTCACGTGTTAAACACGTGGGGCTCTTTTGGCCTAGCAATTGTTTTAATTGCAGTGCCTATATGCGTTGCATATAGGCACTCACGTGTTAAACACGTGGGGCTGTTTTAGCCTAGCAATTGTTCTAATTGCAGTGCCTATATGCGTTGCATATAGGCACTCACTTGTTAAACACGTGGGGGCTCTTTTAGAGGGGAACTTTCCCTCATCCTTTTTTATAAGGGAACACCCCAAGCGCTTATGACCTTGATTTTGGCCAACAAATCATAATACGCAAGTCAAGTTTTACCTGTCATTGTTCAGATTGATTTAGACCCACTCGTACACACCCTTGACTTTGGCCAACAAGGCGGTACGACCGTCCTAAACCAATGCATCTATCTATACTACGGATAAGTAACATATAACTACCATTCACAATGCCTTGACTTTGGCCAACAAACTCCGCATGAATACTATGTGCTATTTATCCGAAATGACGGGGAGCTGCGGATGGTTTTTGGTGAAAAAACCGTGAACGTATTGAACTTGATAATGTTGAAGGAACCGAATAGCTTTGAAAAGGAGTGGTTTCGGCTCTAATTTTCAAACTAGTGGTTTTGAAGAAAACCAAGTAATCTATAGCCACATAAACTTTTGCTCAAGAGGTCACTCCCCTTGAAGGGATCTAAACTCTTGCCTCCTCGAATGAGGTGCTGGATATTCCTAAACGAATACCACTATGCAAAGCAAAAGAATACAACTATAGTTTTTCAAAATTTGTTTCGAAAACATCATTTAGGTTTATCTTTCCTTGCATTAATCAAAATTAATATGGTCCCATCAATTAATTCCTATCACACCAAGAAAGAACGAAAATACAATATAGGTATATGCCATCTGCATTCGTCACGGGGCCGTGTCATGCACCGTTAGGTTACTTAACTAACGGCAGGGGCTGGACTAGCGCGGATGCAAAACATATACAACATTTACTAGTATATATATAAATATATAACCATTCGTCTCAGGCATGATATAAGCAATATCACAGAACAGCGATAAGAAACACAGAATAACAGATAATTTAGGAGTCCCGGGTTTCATTTGAGCCGCAAATGAAACCTGACATTCCCCGGTCATGTGGATAGCCCGTGCAATAAAGAACCTAGACCCCTACAAGTGCGGCAAGTTACCTGCCAATCCCGGAAGTGGGGCAACCCTAATCAATAAAGTGAATGGGCCAACCAACACTTCACGAAATCCGGTAACTTGAGCACCCCTCCGTGGGTCATCCTATACCCCCTACGAGTGCGGCGAATAGCCCGCCAATTTTAGAGTAAGGCCCCCTCCGTCTCAACGCCATGAGATGCGGGCCCGTTGCCCTCAAGAATCTGGCTATTTGAGCACTCCTCCGCGAGATAATCCCAGTACAGAAAAGAAAAACATATATACAATGGTGACAACGACCTCAACCCGGTAGTGCCCTAATAAAAGAATATACAAACTGGCGGAAACGATAGTCCACAAGTTGGACGCTCGCCCTACAATAATGAATATACAAACAAGACTAAACTGTACAACTACCATAGCAATAAAAGTTATCCCACATGATAATCCGAATAAACCATCACAGATAAAAATATTGTTAGTTATATGTATGTCGTAGAGGCCATTATTGTACATGATTGTATATTATAATGGATGCTTGGACATATAGAGAGAGAACTTTCTTGCTCGACATGATAGTATGGTATCTGGTTGTTCTTTATCTTAACATGTAGACTAGTATTGTGATACTGTCTTTTCTCTCACATGTTAGTAAAGCCCTTAGGATGTGTACTTGATTACCAGGATTATGATGTAGATCATACTAGTGGGGCCAGGGTAGTCCACAAGTTCATCCTTTAATTGCTCCTAGTCGTGGGAGTATCGAGACAGGGCATCGATATTCCGGAGTAGACTAGTGTGTACGTTTCTTGACCCTGTATGGGGCGATGGATGATCCCACTTCCATTAGTGTTCGACATCAAAGATTGTACACAGGTGCTCATTGGAGAATGGGTACACCGAACATGATTCGCCGAGAACTCCTAGATGGTATTATACCTAACGTCAAATAGCAGTTCTCTAGTGACACTGGTACATATTAGTCTGTAGACCCGAGATCGTCATAGAGTCTTGTGTGATTCCCATTGTGCTTTGATTTCCTCCCTATCACGTTCAAGAGAGCGTGCAAACAGGTGAATTTTGGGTACAGTACCAAGTCACATGGAGGCAATGAGCGATAGGAGAGGTTTCGTCTCTCCCGGTATTGTGGGTTGATGTTGCGCTGTGCTCAATTGGCCATAACAGGAAGTCCCTGGCTAGGGCTGATACTGAGATTTACTGGTAAGTGTTATCAGTATTTTCTCGACCCGTTATGAGCCTGATATCGGCATGACTTATCAAGTTATTGGGGGCTGACGTTTACCACCCCAGACACGATATGCGACATATTAGACGAAGAGACCGGACTGTACGGTAGTGTTACTTAATGGATTCATGGGAGTATAGACAAGATTGCTTGTTGATCTTCTGATCGCTCAATACCTGGATAGCCGTTACGTCCAGCTAGTACCGTTGACGGCTTGTGGGTGACTGATATGATCATCACCTACTGCCGGCGTATTGACGAGTCTTTAGAGTCCTACACAGAGGTTTCCTGGCTCAAGCGAAATGAAGTAGGGCACATATGTGATATGTGCGGGACCGAAATTGATACGTGTATGTAATACAGTATTCTAATCTCGCGATATAGTTTATATGTGATATAACCGGATTATTGAATTAAGTGTTGATTCAATAATTTGTTATATGTATATTTGATATACATATAAATGATATTAGTCGGTTGTATGTGATATGGCCGGATTATTAAATCACGTGTTGATTTAATAATTTAATATATAATTATATATATTTGATATATTAATATATATTAACTAATATTAGCTCACTTAAGAAATTGTTTTCTCCAAATACATTTAAATATATATGTGATATATATTAATGTATTTATTTATGTGTCATGCTAGATGATATATTGGACTTGGGTGTATGAGACTCATACTTAACTAAAGATAATTTGGGTGATTAATTATTAAGAGATAAATCAAAATTAGGTGGAAATTGACATGGTTTAAGATGCTTATGGAAGCATGTAGAAATCTTGACTTAGTCCACTAATTTTGTTTTACTCTAGATATTTATTAACCTAACCATTATATTTAGCCATGGTTAAGTCTCTACAAGAGATCATATGAGATATTTTTCTCACCCATGGTTCATAACATGATCACTTGAGCTTCTTCTTTATCTCATTTTTCTTCTCTTGATTTCTAGTGAGGTAAAAAAGAAAAAGAGAAATATAATTCTAAAGTGATCAAAATTCCTACTTCATCAATCTATACCAAATTAGCCATTTAGTATAGGTTGTTTGCTTCACTAATCCATCAATTAGTGAAGAGGTAGCTTGAGTTAGAGATTCTTCGACGTAGATCATTTTCGGCCTCAAAAGTCCTTGAGCAAGCTCGTTCTTTTCCCTTAGTGAAGCCAAAGAAGTGTCCGAGACTCCACTACTTGGAGCTAAGGGACTAATACACGGAGCTTTAGAAGTGAAGGACCGGTCTACAAAGGTTGTATTCCTATTTCACTTAGTGTAAAGTTTGTTTACATGCTATAAAACCCTAATTCTCTAGTTAGATCCTTGGTCGGGCTCACTCGACACCCTAGATATTTTGAAATAGCATACTTAATGCGTACCGAAACCTAGCAGGGGTGCTAAGCGAAGTTAAAGTGTTCGATCGACTTTTCGAAACCCGAAATACCCACTCTCTGGAAAAAATTTCAAAAGTTGGAATTTTTCAAATTAAAAATATTCAGAAAATTGTGCATGGTTTTCTATGGATCCCCAAGAAAAACGACGGCCCAACACGACCAAACGACCACGGAAGCGCGGCCAAAACATGCTTTTGGCGGCGGTTCCGCGGCGCCGTTGGTAAGGCAGGGAGCGTGCTTTCTTGTGTTAGTCCGTAGGTACTTAGGGCACTCTCTAAGTATTTTTAACCGTGACTCAAGTGTTGAGGTCTCTGGGAATTTTGGGTGTTTGATAAATCGATCGAAATGTTTAACATTGTCTAGATATCTGTGATTTGTGATACAATATTTGGAATCCACAATAATTAGTTTTGTGAAAACTAATTAGTATTTTGTGAATCTAGCAATTTAGTCTCTTTTGATCGGTTGCCACGGGGTTTTGATTCGGATAAAAACTCCGTCTCAATCTCGTATAGTACACGAACACTCGCCGGGTAACACTACTCGATAGCCACGCCCCATAGCCCCGACCAAGTGACTGTAGGAGAACCCCGTAGCCAAAAGCATCCGTATGGGTGCTCGCGGCCGCGGTGTTCCGCCTAAGTGCGCTTCGTCGAGAGCATCGGGGGTGCGGCCATTTACTAATGTTTCCGACGAGCATTCGATCATTTGTTGGGAATCTTGTTGAATTGCCCGACTAGTTATTGAAAAGTGTTTTCAATTTGAGACTAAAATGCCGGGTTTATAATGTTAGGCATGAAATTCGGAATATGTGATATTCCGGGTTTATGATGTCTAAGGAATGTCATGCCCCGTTTCCCAGTATACGGGCAGAGGACGCGACGAGGCCGCTACGCATTTACTCAGAAGTAAACACGCTAAGCGTATCTAAGCAATATAAAAGTAAGTGTACACAAGAGACAGGATGTAAATAAATAGCAACTTTATTTATTAAACATTCTTTTTACAATACAACTGAAAGGTAAATACATGGAATGAAAGCAATGCCTAAACAGTGGCATAACAGAAATGGAAAATACAGAATGTAAATGTGTACAAGTAACTAGAGCTCCGGGTCGAAAGTTAGCTGATCTAAGTCCTTGAAGGTGGGCTCGATCTCCAAAAGGTCCGAATCACCTGATGACATTCCAAAGAAAAGAAAGAGAATGTTGTCGGCGAACAAATCACTCGGTAAGTCCCAAAGGTGAGTAGAGATAGAGTAGACACACAGAGAGAGAGAGAGTATAACTATTATAATGTTGATTGTTATGTTAACGTAGTTGTTTGTAGCTTGGTACAGAAGAGGCCAGTGTATACGAGAGGAGTCCAACTTTCCCCGTAGACTAAGGTATAAGGAGCACAAGGAACCGTTCAGCCACGGTACAACGACAATTAAATTCAGGTTAGGTGTATTATGGTTACAGTCTCGTACCACTTTTAACACCTTCCGTACCAATCTACCCCTTAAACACAGCGATGTCTTGATTGTCTTGTTTGCATTGTATTATAATTGTATAGATGGATGACTTGCCGAAACCATGATATCAGTAATGGAATGGATATAATGGATGAACATGTAAATGGAGTATATCCGTGGTTCGGTTCAGTCAAGTTGTATAGATTGAATAGATTGAGTATATGGATTCATGGATTCATGTTGAATTATTGCATTGTAGATTGTACTTGAATCATATTCAAGTCAGATTGATTATATTGAGACTCGGTCTGAGTCAGACAATTAGAAAAGAAATTGAAGTCCTGAATTATGTTTTGGTGCTACCGGTAACTGTTGCACATGGACGGCAGGATTTGTGTTTTTTCAAAAACAATTACCGTGTTGATAACACCGTTTATTAAGTTGTCTACCTTAAATAGGAAAGCACCCATATCTCCGGCTCCCTGAGGCTCAAGAGACTGGTCCCGCTTAAACCTATGTTTACTAGCGTCCTTATAGTAATTTAGTTTAACTTGAGGGGGTTTTATGTAAAAATAATTTTGTATAATTTTCAAAATACACCTCAAGTATTTTATTATCGTCTTTAGAGTTTTCATGGATGTATATTTTATCAATATGACATTTCTAGTGAATAAAACCTAATTTCATAATATATGGTATTTATTTGTAATATTGGAATTGTATGGTATTTTCTTGTAAATGAGATGTTTTTCTTGAATTTTGGAAATGTGGAATATTATAAATATTAAAAATAGATATTTTGATATTAATTACATATATATTTATTAATTAAAAATATAAGTTTTTTTATAATAGAAATCACATTTTTCTAAAGGAAAATGTATTAAAATCTTTCGAGATCGTATGCTCCTTGCGGAGGTCTGCATCTCACTCTACTAAGTCCGAGGATGTGCGATAATCCGCACCATCCCGAACGGGTTCCCCAAAATGGGTTGTAGAGGCGCAATTGTAAAGATTTGTTAAAATACATTTCTTGTAGAAAAAAGGTTTTAATAGTTGAAGGTAGTTATATGTAAAGTCGTATTTTCCGAATCTATGTTCCCAAATTCCATCGTGCTATGTTAGATATGTATGTTGTGAGGAGGTAGGTCATTGCCTCGTGAGTTTTCTAAGGTATAAAGGTATTATAGAGTTTATGTCGGAAACTAAAGTTTGTGGTATTTTAATGTAAAATTGCGATAAAAGATGCATATAACAATCTTTTGTGATGAAACTTGTTAAAGATATTTATTAATTTTTAATGAACAATATATGATGATATGAAAGTATCTTGATTAAGAAAATTATAGTTTTTAAAGAAAACCGAATCGGAAGTCGGACTAACTTCGCGTCCGTCGGGTTTTAGTTTTGAATGTTTTTAGAATAGAGAAAAGAAAGAGAAGTAGGGACTTATTGGACGATTTGCTAGATGAGAGAAAGAGGAAGAGGTTGGAGTTGCCGGTGCGTCATTTCGTCGTCGGAAACTCCTCAGATTGCCGTCGGAAGTTCGTTGGAGCTTCACCCTTTTGCTAACTCCACTCATACACAAAAGGATCTTGGAATTTTCTTGAGAGTTTTTCTAGGAAATTTCAGTGTGAAGGGGTGTAAAAATAGAGTGGGTATTTATAGGGAAAATTAGGGTTAAGGTGTGATAAAAAATGCATTTAAATTTTGCATTAAAAAGGATTAAAATGGGGTATTTTAATTCTCTGGTTAATTGCAGAGAATTTAGGGTAGGCCAAAGGGTACAGGGGGTTAAAGAAATTTAGGGTTCGGACCGAGTTGGACCGGCGGCGCCGGCCGAGTCAGGGGTTTCGCCGGCCCGAGTCGGGCGAGTCGTGGCTCGTCTTGATGCCATGTGTCCCTGACGCTTGGTCTAGCCTCTTGAACACATTTTTTTATTCTGTTACTTACCCTATTACGTGTAGTGCACATGTAGACTCTTGGGCTTCTAAAAGATTAAAAGAATTTTAAATAAAAAGAATGTGTGGCTGATGGGATTTGAACTCTGGTGTTTTGGTTCAGCAGTGCAAGGTCTTACCAATGAGCTACAAGCTCCTTCTTGCTGTTCTAAAGCAAAACAAACTTATAACTTGTGCTAAGGCTCAAGTACACCTTTCTGTTTGTACAGAAAGTTTAGGGTTGTTACATTCTACCCTCCTTAACAAAATTTCGTCCTCGAAATTTGTAAAAGGAAAGTGTAACGGATTCAAGGAACGTTTGGTGATAGAACTATTGGTAGTGTATGAAAAATATGTAAAAGAATGAAAGATTTGAAAAGAGTTGAGGAAATTACTAGCATTACCTTGGTCTACGGCCTCTGCTTCTTCAGCCGCTAAAAGGAAACCCTGACGCCCTGGTTCATTCCTCCTAACCGGGGCCATATTCCTCTGTCCTTGGGGAATGTTTCACTGCCCACGAGGCATGTTCCTCAGAGCCTGATGGAATTGGCGAGTAGGCTGTGCGGGAGGTAGAGCTGGGAGTGCTAGACGAGGTGCAGAAACCTGGATAGCTGGCTGCTGCGGGTAGTTGGTGGGTGGGTGAACTGGGTTGCATCTATAAGGACAGTTTCCAATTCCATGATTGGATGCGCCACAAACTAAGAATAAGCCTTTTGCATGCCTACGATCCTTCACTAAATGTCCTTTCCTCTTACAATAAAAGCAAAAATCGAGACTCGACTGGTTATCTATTACTGTAACATTTTGGAAAATTTTAAATATTAAATTATAATTTGAAATATAAAAATAATAAGTTTATAAAAGTGATATCACATACAAGTTATGGTATCGGGATTATATCTGTAAAAATGTAGTTATTTCGGTAAATATGAATAAAAGTGTGTGATGTCATAAAAATGATATTTGAATTATTTTAACATGACATTGTATTTTTCAATTAGCTAATGATAATTAAGTGATAGAGTTAACATTTCATATCTTTTATGTTATATGGATTTAGATTTATAATATGAAAGTTTTTCTTTATTGTTGCATTTCTTTTAATCATGGTTGGCATATGAAATTCTAGGTTAAACCCTCACATATAACTTACCCTCAAACATGCTAAATTTCCTACACCTCCTCCTTCACACTTTACACCTTCTTCTTTAAGTGTGTCACCTCCTACTTCACCATGCCACCTCCATCTCACAACTCTCCACCTCATGCTCTCTCTACACAACACAACACAACACCTAGGAACCCTTTAGCATCCTCAAACTGAACCCTTATCAAACTCCAACAATAAAATTCTATGTGTTCTTAATATTAAAAGAGAGAGCAATGGTTTCCTTCATCAAGTGAGCACTTCTTCAAGCTTAAGATACTACACACCATAGATGCTTCCACACACAATTCTTGAGCTGGTGTTTCATTGTGTCTAATCTTCATAGGTATGACTTCCTCTCTCTTCACTTAATCATTTCTGTTCAATATCAGTTTTGTATGCAGTATTAGAAAAACAGTGTATTTTATGATATATAACCCACTGAAATTGAATCTGGAACAATTAGGTATAAATACTAGAAAAACTAGCAAGACCAAAAGTATAATAAGATCACTGGGAGACTTCACCAAAAGCCTGAGACCCCAACCCTATATTTTGGCCGGCGACATCTGCCCCATATCCGAGCTCGCCGGTTTTATGGTAGGTTTTGATGTTGGTTTTTGTTCTGTAGGGTTATATTGGTATTTTATAAGTTACTGTATTGTTTGATTTTTCCCAATAATTACACAGTAAAATCTGGGAACGTCTTAGTAAGGGTTTTATCAAGTTTCCGATATTTCGATACAGATTTTTCGTATTTTTGTATTGCAACTGCAACGTTGACATTCGCACGTTAAGTTCAGGGGCATTTGATCGTCTTTGGGGTAAGTAAGCTGTAGGTTCTAACGTACGGGTGCTTAGCTCGTTATTTTGGTTTTTGATATGAAATTTACGCCGATATTTCATAACTACGGTTATAGGTACGATCGCGAAGGTTTTCAAGACGGAGTTGGCGGGCATAGCAGCATGGATTTCAGCAAGCACAACGAGTTGGTAAGTAAATTTACATCTACGGGGGAAGTCGGGTGGATGGCGTATAGCACCCCCGCAACCTTATAAATAGTATTATGGTATCTAGATAGTTTAGTATTTATTCAAGATATTGATATTGGAGATAGTTTGCATCTAGCATGATATTCAATGGCATGTAGTTTAATTATGGTTTGGTAAGTTAGTACGAAGGATTATGACGTTCTAGGGATGATTTAGATATAGTGATACGGTGAGGTATGATATGAGAAACTTTACGTATTGGAAATGATGAGATTCGTATGCCGAATAACGGCCAAGTTTTCCTTTAGACTCGTAGAGTTAGATTATACTCCGTTTTAGAAGGTAATACTTGTGTGAGCTATACTCTTTTAAAAACTATGATTCGTTTCTCTTTTTAATGATAAAAGACAAGGACGCAATGCCAATTTCCAAAACGAATATCTATTTTAACCTAAGGCTGCTTCCTTATTTCAAAACCAACGTATCGTTCCATTTTCAAAGATAATGGTATAGCTCTTAGCAAGTAGTTACAGTTATCAGTTACGCTTAGATTTACTTTACATGTTCACGTTATCTTTATCGATGTTATACGTTTCCGTGATACGAACACTCTGATAGAACACTGCACAATTACCAATGAGTATTATGTTGCACGAGCACATGCGTATATGTTACACCACACCTCATTGATACTGCCATGTCACTGTAGAACCGTTATGTTATGTAATACGTATATAGATCTTGATATGAGTAGGCTATTACACCTTTAGAACACTTGTACAAATACTAATGATTGCCATGCTGCACGAGCACAGACGTGTATGTTACACTACACATCATTAGTATTGCCATGACACAGTAGAATTGATACGTTTATTTGCTTTTATGATTTATTTACACACTTTACCTTATTTTCTGTTAAGCATTGTGAATACCGGTACTATGAATGTTTATATTTGATTTTATGAGTTTTCTGGATGTTTTAATTTTGATGATATATATCAGTGGTATGGGACGCTGTTATATATGTGTATATATAATATATCATCAGGATAATCTATGCAAGTATTCTCCTTCTTTACTTGATATTTTTGGATATGATGAGTTGGCGTCCACCATGAGTTTGATATTTTCTGACTGTTTTATTCTGAACCGAGTGGGGTAGCTATACGGTTTCGGACTTGTTACTTATCTGGACTGAATGGGGTAGCCATACAGCCGGATACATGGTGGACCCGGGTCGAGACCGAGGGGAAGGAAAGCCGCATTATAGGCGGGGAGCCTAGCGAGGATACTCGATACCGGAGATAGAAATGAGAACAACGGATATCCAGGGGATACCGACCGGGCCAGGGATATCGGGTGGCGATCATCTATTGAGATGGTATCGACGGTATCTGCATTTACGTGTCGGTGATGGACACGAGAGATTTCTGATTTCGGGTGTCGATGCTGTTGGAGATAGTGCCCTCAAAGTCAATTATTGGATCACAGGCACGTGATTGCAATGATTGAGGGAGGACCTATCCCGGTAGGACAGTCTTGCTCGAGATGATAGTATGCTATCTGGTTTATCTTTATCATCGTGTACTGCTTTAGGTGACCTGACATGTCGCTATTACACGTTGATAGAGCCCCTAGGATTCTTGCTTGACTACCAGCAGTATGATGGCGATCATATACGTGGGAGCTGGTGGTCTATAAGCACATCCTTAAAAGGTCCCTAGTCGTAGGAGTTTCGAGACAGGGCATCGAAACTCCATTAGTAGACTAGTGTATACAGTCGAGACCCCGACGAGGGGCGGTGGCCGGTCTCACAAGCCACTGGTGTCAGTTGGTTCACCTAAGATGTATACAGGTGCTCATTGGGTTATGAGTACATCGGACAGGACTCACCGGGAACCTGCTAGTTGGTCTTATACCAGATGTCAGATAGCAGTTCCCTGGTGACATGTGTACAGGTTAGTTCATCGACCTGAGATCGTCATTTGTCTCGTGTGAGTTCCCACTGTACTTTGATTACTACCCTACCACGGCTCAAAGGAGTCGTGCAAACAGGTTTTAGTTGGGTACAGTCCCGAGCCACATGGAGGCAGTGAGCGGATCTTCAGGGGTTCGTCTCTCCCGGTATTGGGGGTGAGGTCGCGCTGTGTCTAGGAGAGCCATTACGCAAAGCCCTCGGCCGAGGCAGGAGATTTACTGGTAGGTATTCCAGTAGTATCTCAGGACGTTCTGGGCTACACTCCAACACGACTTGTACCGCCTTTGGGGGTCTGACTTTTACCAACCCCCTAGGCCCGACATGCGATCCTCATAGACGAACGGACCGGACTGTACGGATATTGTCACTGACAGGCTCAGTAGGGTGTCAGGATGAGTTCGCTCATCGACGTCCCTTTTGGTCAATAGCTGGTGGCCCGTTACGTATTGGCTTATACCTCTGACGTGCTAGTGGTTAAATCCACAACCATTGTATTGACGAGTCTTTAGAGTCCACCACACTTTCAGTTACTCAAGCTTTCGGGCGAAACGCTGTAGAGGCCGTATGGAGATATGGCAGGGTCCGATCAGATACGTGCGGTATTGCACGGATCAGGATCGGACAGCTTTGTACTAGTGGCCGTATGGATATATGGCAAGGTTCGATCAGATACGTGCGGTATTGCACGGATCAGGATCGGACAATTTTTACTAGCCGGTTTTGGTTTAAGCCGGTCCTAGTTTAGTACAGTGTAGATTTTGTCTCATTGCATTTGTATCCGGTCGGAATACAGATGCGGGTGTGTATGCACAGTATCGGGGTTTTCCTGTAATTTATTACGGGACCAGTTTTTGGAGTTGCCAGCTTGCATTCCGTTCCGGCCGGTTTTCCTTTGTTCTTTCCCGGCCGGACTTTTTCGGTGGAGGGGGTTATTTGCAATTGTGCAAATAACTTTTGTGGAAGGGGGTTTCTTGCAACTTTATTCATTATGATAGGATTTGCCTCCTTGCTTTTTCATGATGATTTTTGCATTGATGAGATTTGAAAGGGTATGGAGAAATAAGCATGGTTGATGTTTTCTTGTCCTTGGATGTGGTCACCATTCTTTTGATCCTACACTCACCTCCCTCATATGATATAGTTTGTTCCCTCCACCATTCTCATTCTAAGATGGCCGGCCACAATATTGAGTGAGAAGGAAAAATGAGAGAGGTTGATTTCATTTGGTGTGGCAAATTTCATTCATCTCATTTTTATACAAGGAAAAATGAAAGCACCATTTTTCATACATTCATTCCTCCATCTTCTTGGCAACCAAAACCCCAATGAGACATAAGCACTATACATTCTACAGCATATCTTGAGCATGTCGAGTTGTCGGCTTCATGCCCGAGTTGCCTCGGTATCGAGGCGGGAGCCCGTAAAAGAAACAGGCGATGTGGTGCCCTTCCGGCGAGGAGGCGACGACCGGAGTTTCCGCGAGGAGATCGGAGTGAAGATGAAGACCGGAGGACTCGGATCACTCGGTATATCTCTTCCCATCTCTTGTTAGCTAGTATAGGTTAATGGTTAACGATCCGGGTTTTTTATTGTCCGCGGTAGCGCCCGTTTAAAAGATAAGAAAATTTTGATTCCGCATTTTGGCCTCGGATGTCATAATTGCCTTATTTCACGACATAGTCGCATATGTCCTTACCCCTCTCACTTCCCTTTTTGCTTCCTCCAGAACACTCTGTATTCGATACAGAGATCCATATTGCTTAGAAGGTCATCGTACAGTTAGATATGAACTCGAAGAAATTGTTTCCTTCAAGGATGGCCACAGGTTCTAGAGAAAGTGAATTGTATATGATACAATTCATTTGTCTCTCCTCTCCACCTTATCTCAAGTTTGAAAGCTCTTTAAATAAGAAGAATATACCAGTTATGATTGTTGGATAGTCTTCTTCCAATCCCGATGCTGGAACTGAAAAGAAGAGTAAGAAGAAAACCAACTAGCATAAGTTCGGTATAAATAAGGTAAGAAAGAGAGACAACAATTGGGGACGAAGTGAGAGTAAAGGAAAATATAACTACTGTTATGACCCTGGGCAATGAAAGAGGCATTGCTTGGAATACCCGGCCACCCCTTGAAACATTTTAATGTTTCATGAATTCTATGTGATTGTAATCGAAAACTGTTTTCCAATTGATTTTGAATTCTGGGTATATAGATACCGGATTAATATCCCACCTCTGTAAGTTGTTATAGATACTTAGAAAGATTAGATTATTAGAAAGGTGATTTGATCCTCAATATCGTATATCAGAGCAATTGTTGCTATTGGGGAAATCACCTGATTTTTCCTTTCGGCAAACTTTTGGTTTTGAATATCTGTTATTATGCACCAACTTTTGAAAACTGATATATCTGTCTCTTTATTTGATAAAGTGGGATATAAATTTTTAAAAATTATGTTATGAACATTTGCCTTTATCATTTGATGATTGGGTATGGGTGCATTGAATAACTGGATATACATTCTTAACCAAAATATAGTTTTCAAATTATAACACAGAGTATAAGTTAGTGAACTCAAAATACTTATACATAATGTTGTATGTTGTCCAATATCCACACGAACAAGGGATTGGTACTCATATTTCGTTTCGTTTTACTATGAGTTCTCTAGTTTTAGACACTCATTCTTGTTGAAATGCAAAGTCTAAAGATTTTGAGAAGTTCATAAGATATGGGAATAAATTGGAGAACCAAATGTTAGAAGTATCAAGATTCTTTGAAGTGTTCGAATATGTTGATACTTATGCTAGGTATTCCGTAGTAATATAATTAAGAATTTGATTCTCTCTCAGATTACTCATCTGTAGGTGTGCACCATAATGAGTAATGTTGAATTGCCATTTTCGATTAAAGGGTGCACTAGAAATAGATGCATATCAATTGACACTGGTTTCACCTAAATATGTGCCTCAGATTCTATATCCGATATAAATTGGGTTATCATCTTAAGATTGTTAAGATATTGAGTTTTCCGTCTTATACTTAAAACCTCGATCCGGATTAACTCAAGGCGCGTTTCAGTAATGGAAGTTTGTGGGTTATCCCGGGCATTGACAAGGGTTTAACTTTCTATCTTTTTCGGGATCAAAAGTTGTTTTGTTCTCGACACGTCATCTTTTTAGAAAAGGAATTTCTTGCAAAAGAAATTAGTGGGAGTATGGTAGAGCTAGAAGTGATTCCAGAACCATAAACGGTTACTGAAGATATAATAGAACCTGAACATTCAATTGATCCTGACAGATCTTAGCCTACTCTGCAAATTTAGTAGGTGACCTCAACCACTTGAGAAGTACTACGGTTTCCTCGTTTACAGTGACAAGGAGGATTGCATCATGTGATAATGACCCTACTAGTTATCAGCAGGCCATGAAAAGTGGTGACTTCCGACTAATGACCGGATGCCTAAATATCCTAGTTGGACTTCATGCACTACAACAAAGTGTGGACTTTGTTGGGTGCTCCTGAAGGGGTAAAACCCATTAGGAGCAAGTAGATCTTGCGAGATCAGTACAAATGGAAAGGTACTAACCTAATAAGGCTAGACTTATAGTAAAAAGATTTCATCAAATATCCATTGTGGATTGTGATGAAACTATTACTTCAGTGTCTGCGCTGAAGTCCATACGGATATAACTTGCCATTGTTGTCTTTCATGACTATGATATCTAGCATGTGGATGACTATAACGTCTTTCTAAATTGGATTTAGAAGTGTACGTCTATGACTCTGCCAGAGGGTTATCGTAGTCAGTGGGAGCAGCGGAAAGCATGCAAGTTGCTTAAGTCTATCTTTAGACTAAAGCAGGTATAGCAGAGAAGGATCATCTATTTTGATGATACAGTTAAAGCGTTTGACTTTATTAAAATAAGAGATGAACCTGATATTTATAAGAAGGTAGTAGGAAGTATTGTCAGATTCCTCATATGATATGTGGATGACATACTCATGATAGGAAGTGATGTTCCTATGCTGCAAATCGGTAAAACAATGGTGGTCACATGTGTTTCTCTATATAGGATATGGATATCAGTCCAATCCTGGGAAAACATGGGGTAGCAGTGAAGAGCATTTGATGTTCTTGGTTTGGTAATAGCAGTCTCTTGAAGGAGGTAGTTACCAATTCTAGCTTCTCAGGAAACATGGAAGACAGAGCGTCTGTCGCGAGTTATAAGTTTATCCTCTTTTGATAAGCATTATATTGGAAAGAGTTTCAAGTAGGATACTAAGGTTGTCGTGGCGCTGGATACTGATTGTGAATCAGCAAAAGATACCACCCGATAATTCGCTGGATATAATTGTTCATTTATGAACATGATCCCATTGTTAGTCCAGGAAAATACTAAGGCAGGTTCGCTCAGATCGAGAGATACTTGATCTCCGTGAAGTCGAGATTCAGAGAGAAACAGATAGATGCACTGTGCCGAGTCCACTCATTGAAGCGAGTTCTCGAACACAGTTTGCAAAACTGTTGGTACAGAAGTTGGATATGAGAAACCGCAACAATTGGCCTTAAGTGCAAGTGGGAGATTGTTGGATATAGGTACCCTCAAGTCAATTATTGTAATTGAAGGAGGATCTATACGAGAGAACAATCTTACTCGAGATGATAGTCTGCTATCTGGTTTGTCTTTATCTTTCATATTATGTGTTTTATTTACTATCTCGTATCATTTAGACATGAAATAAAACCTTAGTATTTTCTTGACTAACAGGACGATGGTGGAGATCATACTAGTAGAGCCTGAGTAGTCGATAAGCATATCCTTAAATGTCCCTAGTCGTAGCAATATCGAGACTGGGTATCGGTACTCCAGTTTAGACTAGTGTGTACGTTTCCTGACCCGGTTGAAGGGCAATAGCTGATCCTGTAGTTATTGGTGTTTGACATCGAAGATTGTATACAGGTGCTCATTGGAAGAGTTACACTGGACGGACTCACCGAAAACTCCTAGTTAGTAATATACCAATGTCAGGTAGCAGTTTTGTTGTGACATATGTACAGGGTAGTCCCTAGGACCTGAGATCGTCATAGTGTCTCATATGTGTTCCCACTATACTTAAACTTCTACCCTACCATGGCTCAAAGGAGTCGTGCAAACAGGTTTTTGTTGGGTATAGTCCTGAATCACGTGGAGGCAGTGAGAGGTCGAGGGGATTCGTCTCTCCCGGTATAGGAAGTTGATGTCGCGCTGTGCAGGACATGACTACAACCACAAGTCGATGGCCATCGCAGTGGAGATAAAATGATAAGTGTTATCAGTTGTATTTCTGGTTGGTTATGAGTACTCTGTCGCATGACTTATCGAGTTATTGGGGTCTGACAGATTCCAAACCCTAGACCCGATATGTGATACTCATAGACGAAGAGACCAGACTGTATGGTAATGTTACTGATAGACTTTGCAGGGTTCATATGAGCTTTCTCGTTGATCTTTTTTTGATCAATACCTAGATAGCCGTTACGTGCAGCTAGTACCGCTGATGTGCTTGTGAGTTATGGATATGATCCTAACCTACTGTCGGCGTTTTGTCGAGTCTTTAGAGTCATACACAGAGGTTTCTCAGCACATGCAAAATGATGTAGGACACGTATAGGGATACGTGCAGGAGTTCGATTAAACACGTGTATTTGATACATGTATTTTAATCGGGTGTTAATTGATATTAGCCGGTATATATATGAAATAGTCGGATTATTAAATCAAGTGTTGATTTAATAATTAAATGTATATTTATATATTGATATATTTATATATTAACTAATATCATGCTCACTTTATTATTTTCTTCTCTTAATTAATATTTATATTTGATATAAATATTGTGACATGTATATTGATACATATGAGATGGGTGCATAAGAATCATATAGTTCAAATGAGAACATGGTTATTCTTTTATTTCATTTTAAAAGAAAAAAGAATGAGTCATAGATTTAAGATGGTTGTAAAATTCGTGAGGTTTTTTTGTTTTAATGACTCGTTTTTGTTTTGTTCTCATATTGAACCTTATCATGTTCATCATCATCTCCTCCATGCTTCTTCTTTCTTCTCTTGATTTTTTTTCAAGTGAGGAATGGAAAAGAAAAGAGAAAAATTAAGTGAGCTAATTATTCTACATCCCGTACTAATCATTCTTAGCAAATTTAATTAGTGGGTTGCTTTATTTTGATGAGATAAATTTGAAGGTAGAGCTTGTGTTTGAGTTATCTCAAGGTGGATCATCTTCGGCGAAAAGATCATCAAGCTTGTTTCGGGCTTCGTGGAGTCTAGCCGGAGTCAAGAAAAGGTGGCTAACGCGCTACAAAAATTGTAGTCCGCCGACTCTTATTTTTAGATTACTAGCTAAGTTACAAGTTTAGTATTTTGGTTTGATTCTTAATTTAGGTTTACTAAAGCTCTCTAGATTTTTTAAATTACCACTTCCACCATGCTTTAAACCATACTAGAGGTGCCTAGCATCCTAACAACAAAATAGCATTCGGCACTTCCTCACAGCTCCTTACTCGCCTAAACAAAATGGAGTTGCAGAGAAAAAAACAGAACAATTCTGGATATGGTAAGAAGAATGCTAAATAGCAAGAAGATGCCTAAGATATTTTGGGCTGAAGCAGTTGCTTATGCCACCTACATCCTGAACCGATGTCCTACTCGCGTCCTCCACAACATCATTCCGCAAGAAGTTTGGACCGGTTAGAAGCCCAAAGTGAGCCACTTCAAAATGTTTGGGAGTATTGCTTATACTCATGTTCCTGATCAGAAGAGAAAGAAGCTGGATGATAGAAGCGTTCCATATGTATTCGTTGGTTATGATTTGCAAACCAAAGGATATAAATTATATGATCCATACAGCAAGAAGCTTGCCATTAGTCGAGATGTGCATTTTGACGAGGAAAAATCATGGGAATAGCGCAAAGGAGAAGTTTGTAGCAGCTCGGTCAATATTATTTATGAAGAAGCTGAGGTTCCAAAATAAGTTCAAGCACATACTCTATCACCACCATCAACACTCCACTCTCCGTTATCATCCTCTTTCTCAACCTCATCAAACTCATCTCCAAAGAAAATGAGATTTTTAGAAGAATTGTATGAGATAACCGAAAATCAAAATGATTTAATATTGTTTTGCTTATTTGTCGATTGTGAGCCTCTAGATTTTGAGGAAGCTATTCGAGATAAAAGATGGAAAGCAGCGATGGATGAAGAAACCAAAGCAATTGAGAAGAATGACACGTGTGAACTTACAATGCTTCCACAAGGAAAAAAGGCAATTGGTGTAAAGTGGGTATTTAAAGAGAAAAAGAATGTGAAGGGTGAAGTTGAAAGGTATAAAGCAAAATTGGTGGCAAAAGGCTACAAACAAAAGGCTAGAATTGATTATGATGAGGTATTCTCTCATGTTGCTCGACTTGAAACTATTCGTCTGATTATATTTTTAGCTGCACAAAACAATTGGTACATATTTCAACTAGATATGAAGTCAGCATTTTTGAATGGTGTTCTTGAAGAAGAGGTTTATGTTGAACAACCCCCTAGTTATATGAAAAAGGGCAGTGAAACCAAAGTGTTGAAATTGAAGAAAGCACTTTACGGCTTAAAGCAAGCACCTAGGGCTTGGAATAGTAGAATTGATGCCTATTTTCAAGCTAATAATTTTGTGAAATGTCCTTACGAACATACTCTATACACTAAGGTGAATGAAAATAGATATTCTTTTGTTGTGTGCTTGTATGTGGATGATCTTATGTTTATAGGTAACAATCCACATATGTTTTGGGAGTTCAAGAACTCCATGGTTCAAGAATTCGAGATAACGGATATTGGGCTCAAGTCTTATTATCTTGGTATCGAGGTGAAGCAAAGTAGTGATGGCATTTTCATCACCCAATAAGGCTATGCGAAGTCAATTCTTGAGAAGTTCAATATGGAGAAAAGCAACCCGCTCAACACACCAGTCGAGTGCGGCATCAAGTTGTCGATGTTTGATGGTAGAAGCAAAGTTGATACGACATATTTCAAGAAGCTGGTCGGAAGTCTTCGTTACTTAACTTGCACAAAGCCGGATATTCTTTATGGTGTTGGGCTCGTTAGTAGATACATGGAAGATCCGAGAACTTCACACTTGTTAGCGGCAAAGAGGATTCTCCGATACATCAAAGGAACAACAAATTATGGTTTGTTGTTTTCAAATTCTAACAGTTTTGAACTTGTTGCATACACTGATAGCGATTAGAGTGGAGATATTGATGATCGAAAGAGTACAACCGGTTATACTTTCTTGATGGGTGACACCGCAGTCACTTAGTCCTCGAAAAAGCAACTGATAGTTACCCTCTCCACTTGTGAAGCCGAGTACGTTGCTACATCGTCTGGAGTTTGCCATGCATTGTGGCTAAGAAGCTAGCTTAAAAACTTACAGTTTGCTCAAACGAGACCTACAAAGATTTATGTCGATAGTAAGTCGGCATTTGCACTTGCAAAAAATCCAGTGTTTCATGAAAGAAGCAAGCACATAGACACTAGCTATCATTTCATTCGAGAGCATGTGAAAAATAAAGATGTCGAGTTGAATTATGTGAAATCTCAAGACCAAGTCGCTAACATATTTACAAAGCCTTTGAAATTTGAAACATTCTCATTATTGCGAAGTAAGCTCGGGATGGTGAATCAAATTTAAGGGGGCATGTTGGAAATATCATAAACTTGATAATAATGAGTTATTGGGAAGTCCGAGAGTTGGAGATAATGTGCATGAACTTGTTATAATGCATGGATCTAATTTAAGTCTATTATTTATTATATTAAATTCAATGTATGAAGTTAAAAAGTCTTGGTTATGTGAAGAGTCATTGTAAAACCTATATAAGTGGGTTATCTGTAAAAAGTAAAGTGTGCAAAAAACAAATATCAATATAAAGTTTATTTTCATTCTCTTTCATCCTCCTTTCTATAAAATATTATTCTCAAATTTGTTATCAATGAGATGGGCCGATGGAAGATCAACATGTTCATGGTCGACCCGGCACGGCGAGGATCGGCCTGAGACAAGACGGGCCAATCGGAAGATGGCCAGGATTAGGTTGTCCCCGGACATCAACCACGGACCAGTTGAACCTTGGTCTATATAACTTTCCAAATTTTACCATACCTGCCATGCACTACTACAATAATGGGTTGCCCCTACGGATTTAGCAGTAGGGGCAAACCACTGCCCCTACGAATAGAGCCGTAGGGACACAAAATTAACCCGTAGGTGCAAAGGTCGCAGGTGCAAATTTTCATCCTGAACATGCCCCTACGGAGTAATAATTGCCCCTACACCTTACTCCGTAGGGACAATTACCCCTACGGATTACTCCGTAGGGACATAATATTTATTTAATTTATTGTTTTATAAAATAAATTACTTGTCCCTACGGCATTATCCGTAGGGCCTACAAAATGCCCCTACGGATAAATCCGTAGGTCCGGAAGAATGCCCCTACAGATAAATATGTAGGGGCAAGTTTTACCCCCTGTTACCGAGTCTATAAGAACAAAATATCAGGTATCCTGATATTTTGTCCCTACGGCGAACTGTGTAGGGGCAAACTTTGCACCTACGGGTTAATCCGTAGGTGCAACAAGTGGCCCTACGGATTAATCCATAGGGACAAAATATCAAGGTTTTTTATTAAAAAAAGGGCTTCCTATTTTTTTCTCGCCCTATGCACAATAATATATACATCATATAACCAAATACAGAAATATTCATAACCAACATCTCACGCATAATATATAAAAGAAATAAACAAACAGAATACGATATCAAACTAAATCATCGTGAACAAACAAACAACCACCAATATCGTCCAAAATTTATACAATATGTATCAGATAAGTACATACATCCTCAAAAATATAAATAAAGCTAACCTAGCTCGGTCCAGCTCCTCCACCTCTGATAATCGCCGTAATCTGGCGCATCTGATCCTCGGTGCAGCCCTAAGTCGTCAAAAACTCGACTAATGAAGGAGCGGACTGTACGAGAGTCTGAGCGGGCTGTGGAGCTGCAGGAGTGGTCTGCGCAACCGCAGCCGAGATAGTGGCTTGCGGAGCCGCAGCCGAAGGAGATGCATGTGGAGCCGCAGCCGAAGTAGCCTGTCGCATCTGTTAAATTTTGTGTGTAATAAACGAGTAAGAACGGTGTATTAGATTTTAGTCGAGTTCATATCATTATCAGGTTATTGCGAAACCCCAATCTAAGAATACTTAGGGACTTAGGCATCGGTTGGGTATCTAGTTTAGAAAGCCGTAGTTTATTTTAATTAGATAGTTTTATGTAAGTATGATTAATCAAAACTAAGTCTACAACCAAATAAGCTCAGGCTACTAAATTGCATATGTTACTATCTATAATGTGATATAATATTTTCCTATTAAGTAGTATACGTACCATCTCCTTCAACTCCTCGACGGTGGTCTTCAAGACAGCAACATCATGCTCTAGACGTCGCTCGCGGGGGTAGGGGAAGTAACCGCCGGAGTGGAGTCCAACCTCATATGGGCCCTGCTAGGACCCAGTCCCCGGCCTCTCTCCCAACCTCCATGGTGCCCTCCGTGTGCGGCATCTAGGACTGGGGTCAGCAGCATCGGATCGGTCTATCCAGTAAAATCGATCCCCGATAACTCCACCTGCTCCACCACCCGCTCCTACACCCACATTAACCATTAAAATATAAGTATATCATTTAAATTTGAACTTTTCAAAACAAAAATTTCAAACTTATTGGAATAAATATTAACACTTACGCAAAACTCCTGGGTAGCGGTGTCGGGGAATCGGTACGGTGGTATATTAACATTCTAAATCAATATGCATGCACTATAGGATATATAAATATACCCGCAGGTGCGGTGGTGGCCTCCGCCCGAGATGTGGAGGCATCACCTACTGCTAGACAATAAAAAAATGGTTATCTAAGAATGTGTGTATATTTATAATATAACATTCTAAATCAATATACATGAACTATAGGATATATAAACATACCTGGAGGTGCGGGAGTGGCCTCTGCCTCTGATGTAGACGCACCACCAAAAGCTAGACAATCAAACATTGACTATATAAGCAATTTTGAAATAAATATGTGTGTCTATCTATAATATTACATTCAAAATGAATATGCGTGCAATATACCTAGAGGTGTGGCAAAGTCCACACGGAAAAATTCATCCGAAGGGGTCTCCGATCGGGGTGCAAGACCGGCCCTCTGAAGCTCCCTACGCAGCTCTCCAGGCGGCAGAACCGCTATGCCTCTGCCTCTGCCTCTGCCTCTACCACAGCTGGTGCTCCTGCCTCCCCTCGCTGTTCCGGTCGTCGTCATCAAATCTAAACAACAGTTAAACCCTAATTTTTGGAGGAATTAAATTCCCATATGTTCCTGTTATTTCTTTTAGTTCGTTTGAAGCACTCATGAGGGAAACACATGAGGCTTCAAAATAGTGCTAAGCACTAACGAGTCACCAAGCTATTCTTGTATTTTCTTAGAGATATTGATCTCCTGTTAATGACATTTTTAGTCATTGATGATCATCAAGATTTCGGTTTTGAGGATCTTGGATCATCATCATTTTTTTGAAGAACTAAGTTCTTTATATAGGGTTAAATCCTAATTTTAGGAGAAATTAAATTCACATATGTTCCAATTATTTCTTTTTAAATTAGTTCTTTTCCCCTAAGTTTTGAATTTACAGAACAAAATCTCCCCGATGAGAATTAAATTCTCAACTTGTGGGAAGATTAGCTTCTGCAAATCTCAACCAGAGGAATAACTAAGTTCTTATATGAAGGGTTAAGTTTACAGTAAAGTTGTACGTTTACGTTATCATCGAGTATCCTACTGAAGGAACTAGTGCACCCTAAACCCTAACCCTAATTTTTGGAAGAATTAAATTCCTATATGTTCCTGTTATTTATTTTTAAATTAGTTCTTTTCCCCTAACTTTTGAATCTGTATAACAAAATCTCCCCGATGAGAATTAAATTCTCAACTTGTGGGGAGATTTGCTTCTGCAAATCTCAACCAGAGGAAGAACTAAGTTCTTATATGAATTGTTAAGTTTACGGTAAAGTTGTGCGTTTACGTTATCATCGAGTATCCTACTGAAGGAACTAGTGCACTCTAAACCCTAATCCTAATTTTTGGAGAAATTAAATTCTCATATGTCCCTGTCCCCTAAGTTTTGGATCTGCAGAATAAAATCTCCCCGGTGAGAATTAAATTCTCAAATTGTGGGGAGATTTGCTTTTGCAAATATCAACCAGAGGAATAACTAAGTTTTTATATGAAGAGTTAAGTTTACGGTAAAGTTATGCGTTTACGTTATTATCGAGTATCCTACTGAAGGAACTAGTGCACCCTAAACCCTAACCCTAATTTTTGGAGAAATTAAATTCACATATGTTCCTGTTATTTCTTTTTAACTTGGTTCTTTTCCCCTAATTTTTGAATCTGCAGAACAAAATCTCCCCGATGAGAATTAAATTCTCAAATTATGGGGAGATTTGCTTCTGCAAATCTCAACCAGCGGAAGAACTAAGTTCTTATATGAAGGGTTAAGTTTACGGTAAAGTTGTGCGTTTAAGTTATTATCGAGTATCCTACTAAAGGAACTAGTGCACCGTAAACCCTAACCCTAAATTTTGGAGAAATTAAATTCCAATATTTTCCTGTTATTTCTTTTTAACTTAGTATTTTTTTCCTAAGTTTTGAATCTACAGAACAAAATCTCCCCGATTAAAATTAAATTCTCAACTTGTGGGGAGATTTGCTTTTGCAAATCTCAACCATAGGAAGAACTAAGTTCTTATATGAAGGGTTAAGTTTACGGTAAAGTTGTGCGTTTACGTTATCATCGAGTATTCTACCGAAGGAACTAGTGCACCCTAAACCCTAACCCTAATTTTTGGAGGAATTAAATTCCCATATGTTTCTATTATTTCTTTTTAACTTAGTTCTTTTCTCCTGAGTTTTGAATCTACAGAACAAAATCTCTCCGATGAGAATTAAATTCTCAACTTGTGGGGAGATTTGCTTCTGCAAATCTCAATTAGAGGAAGAACTAAGTTCTTATATGAAGGGTTAAGTTTACGATAAAGCTGTGCGTTTATTTTATCATCGAGTATCCTACTGAAGGAACTAGTGCACTCTAAACCCTAACTCTAATTTTTGGAAGAATTAAATTCTCATATGTTCCTGTTATTTCTTTTTAAGTTGGTTCTTTTTCCCTAAGTTTTGAATCTGCAGAACAAAATCTCCCCGATGAGAATTAAATTCTCAAGTTGTCGGAAGATTTGCTTCTGCAAATCTCAACAAGAGAAAGAAATAAGTTATTATATGAAAGGTTAAGTTTACGGTAAAATTGTGTGTTTACGTTATCATCGAGTATCCTACTGAAAGAACTAGTGCACCCTAAACCCTAACCCAAATTATCCCTAATTAAACCCTAATCATCACCCTAACTCAAATTATCCTTAATTAACATAATTAACCCAAATTAACCCTAATTATCACCCTAACCTAAATAAATTCTAATCAACCCAAAATTAACCCAAATAAACCCTAATCAACACCCTAACATGAATACACTCTATTTTACCTAATTAACCCAATTTAAGCCTAGCCCAAACCCTAACCCAAATCAAACTAACCCTAATCATCACCCAAACCCCCAATCCAAATTAACTCTAGCCCAAACCAAAATTAACCCTAATTAATCTAATTAACCCTAACCCTAATCATCCCAAACCCAATTTTACCTAATTAACCCTAACTAACCCTAACCATAACCCTACCTAATTAACCCTCATCCTAACCCTAACCCTAAACCGAACCATAACCTTAACCCTAACCTACCTAATTAACCCTAACCCTAACCCTAATTAACCTCCAATTAATCCGGAACTAACCCTAACCTAACCCTAAAATCAACAATAACACAAAAATTAAGAATAATTAATAGTTCAAAATGGAAATTAACTCACCTCACTTGTAGATTTGCCGGCGGATGGAGCTCGACTAGATGGAGAAGGCCGGGGATGGAGCTCGACGTGGTGGAGGCCGCAAGATGGCGACGAGCGGGAAATTTTGGCGAGACTGTGGCGAGACTGAGGTGGAGGAGCTCGACGAGATGGTGGCGGAGACTGAGGTGACGACGACTGCGGGAAGTTTTGGCGACGAGAAGTGGGTCCGGCGGGTGACGAGACTGAGGTGACGACGCGTGGGGAAGTTGGTGGGAAAAATTGAAGGTGAATAATTTCTGGGCTTTAATTTTTTTTATAAATAACCCTTAGTTGTCTCTACGGATTAATCCGTGGGGTCTTCTTTTGTTGCTCAGTAGGGTCAAATAAAAGATTACAATTTAATATTTTTAAATTAATCTGTAGGGCACCGTAGAGGCAACCGGATGACCCTACGGATTGCTGTAGCCGTAGGGACAAACCTTTATTGTAGTAGTGATGGCTTCACGGTTTTGATCTTTGATTTACTACAGACTCATCATGTGTGCATGTCATGTCCTCGGCGTGTTGTGCTTTAGTTGGTCAAAATTGCAAATTTTCCAACGTTGCTTTGCATGGTTCATAGAGTATATGCATGCATGTGGCGTCCTACGTTGCAAGAAATAATGCATGCATGCATTCGATATATTAATAATTATATTCAACTTTATATATATATATATATATATATATATATATATGAGAATAATGGAGAAAAGAGGCCATAGGAGGGGATTCCCTCCTATGGCGTCGAAAAAATACAACCCCCATAGATTTTTCCGACGATCGGCACCCACCTTCTTCAGCGTCATCATCTAAGATGTGGGTACACCAAATTTCATGTAATTCCACAACCTTTTCACCGTTGATTTAGCAATGTAAAAAATTCTATTGTCGGTAAACCGTTAATTTTGAACCCACTAAATCAACGGTGAAAAGGTTGTAGAATCACATGAAATTTGGTGTACCCACATCTTAGATGATGACGATGAAGATGGTGGGTGCCGATCGTCGGGAAAAACTAGGTAGAGGGTATTTTTTCGACGCCATAGGAGGGAATCCCCTCCTATGGCCTCTTCCCTCCATTAATCTCTCTCTCTCTCTCTCTCTCTCTATATATATATATATATATATATATATATATATATATATCGGGGAGTGATCTATTACAAACCGGTCCGCGTTTTTTAAAAACGGAAACTCTCGGTTTATGAAATATTTGGACTATCCGATCTGTTCAAATTGATCATCTTATTCTCAAATATATGTGTATGAAAAATTAATGGATTTAAAGATCTCTAACATATGCATCGGATGAAATTTATCTTGTATTATCGAAAGACATTCATTTTTGCACCCATCGATGCATATGTTAGAAGTCTTTAAATCCATTGATTTTTCATACACATATATTTGAGGATAGGGTGATCAACTTGAATGAATTGGATCGTTCAAATATGTCGTAGACCGAGAGTTCCCGTTTTTAAAAACCGCGGACCTGTTTGCAATAGATCATTCCTTTATATATATATATATATATATATATATAGAGAGAGAGAGAGAGAGAGAGAGAGAATAATGGAGAAAAGAGGCCATAGGAGGAAATTTCCTCCTATGGCGTCGAAAAAATACATCCTCCCTCATTTTTTCCGACGATCGACACCCACCATCTTCATCGTTATCATCTAAGATGTGGGTACACCAAATTTCATGTGATTCTACAACTTTTTCATCGTTGATTTAGTAGGTTCAAAATTAATGGTTTACCGACAATAGAACTTTTTACATTGCTAAATCAACGGTGAAAAAGTTGTAGAATCACATGAAATTTGGTGTATCCACATCTTAGATGATAACGATGAAGATGGTGGGTGCCGATCGTTGAAAAAAATGAGCGGGTATTTTTTCGACGCCATAGAAGGAAATTCCCTCCTATAACATCTTTCCTCCATTATTCTCATATATATATATATATATATATATATATGTTGGAGATAGTGCCCTCAGAGTCAATTATTGGATCACAGGCACGTGATTGCAATGATTGAGGGAGGACCTATCCCGGTAGAACAGTCTTACTCGAGATGATAGTATGCTATCAGGTTCACCTTTATCATCGTGTACTGCTTTAGGTGACATGACATGTCACTATTGCACGTTGATAGAGCCCCTGGGATTCTTGCTTGACTACCGGCAGTATGAGGGCGATCATATACGTGGGAGCTGGGGTCTACAAGCACATCCTTAAAAGGTCCCTATTCGTGGGAGTTTCGAGACAGGGCATCGATTCTCCAGAGTAGACTAGTGTATACAGTCGAGACCCCGACGAGGGGCGGTGGCCGGTCTCACAAGCCACTGGTGTCAGTTGGATCACCTAAGATGTATACAGGTGCTCATTGGGTTATGAGTACACCGGACAGGACTCGCCGGGAACATGCTAGTTGGTCTTATACCTGACGTCAGATAGCAGTTCCCAGGTGACATGTGTACAGGTTAGTTCATCGACCTGGGGATCGTCATTTGTCTCGTGTGAGTTCCCACTGTGCTTTGATTACTACCCTACCACGGCTCAAAGGAGTCGTGCAAACAGGTTTTAGTTGGGTACAGTCCCGAGCCACATGGAGGCAGTGAGCGGATCTTCGGGGGTTTCGTCTCTCCCGGTATTGGGGGTGAGGTCGCGCTGTGTCTAGGAGAGCCATTACACGAAGTCCTTGGCCAAGGCAGGAGATTTACTGGTAGGTATTCCAGTAGTATCTCAGGGTGTTCTGGGCTACACTCCGACACGACTTGTACCGCTTTTGGGGGTCTGACTTTTACCAACCCCCTAGGCCCGCCATGCGATGCTCATAGACGAACGGACCGGACTGTACGGATATTGTCACTGACAGGCTCAGTAGGGTGTCAGGATGAGTTCGCTCATCGACGTCCCTTTTAGTCAATAGCTGGTGGCCCGTTACGTATTGGCTTATACCTCTGACGTGCTAGTGGTTAAATCCACAGCCATAGTATTGACGAGTCTTTAGAGTCTACCACACTTTCAGTTACTCAGCTTTCGGGCGAAACGCTGTAGAGGCCGTATGGAGATATGGCAGGGTCCGATCAGATACGTGCGGTATTGCACGGATCAGGATCGGACGGTTTGTACTAGTAGCCGTATAGGTATATGGCAAGGTTCGATCAGATACGTGCGGTATTGCACGGATCAGGATCGAACGGATATTACTAGCCGGCTTTGGTTTAAGCCGGTCCTAGTTTAGTACAGTGTAGATTTTGTCTCTTTGCATTTGTATCCGGACGGAATACAGATGCGGGTGTGTATGCACAGTATCGGGGTTTTCCTGTAATTTATTACGGGACCAGTTTTCTGGAGTTGCCAGTTTGCATTCCGTTCCGGCCGGTTTTCCTTTGTTCTTTCCCGGCCGGACTTTTCCGATGGAGGGGGTAATTTGCAGTTTTGCAAATTACTTTTGTGGAGGGGTTTTCTTGCATAATGGTTTGATTATGATAGGATTTGAATCTTTCTTCCATGCTTGCATTTAATGATGATTGAAAAGGTATGGTTTCGTTTTAATGAAGCATGGTTCATGTTTGGATGTGGTCACCCCTTCTTCACTCCTACACTCACCTCCCTTCATCATACATATCCATTCTTTCCTCCACCTTTTTCATAGATGATTTTGGCCGGCCACTTATTTGAAGAGGAGAGAAAAATGAGAGGTTGATTTATGTGCTTCATTTGTTCATCTCATTTGGCTTGCAAAATTGGTAGCTTCATTTCCCTCCAAAGTTCAATCTTCATTCCTCCATCCAAAGGCAACAAACCCCAAAGAGACAAGTAGCCTCTACACTACACTTCCTACAGCAAATCTTGGACGCGTCGATTCGCCAGCTTCGCGCCCGAGTTGCCTCGGTATTGAGGTGGGAGCCCGTAAAAGCTACAGGCGATGTGGTGCCCCTTTTCCGACGAGGAGGAGACGGACGGAGATCCCGCGAGGAGATCGGAGTGGAGATGAAGACCGGAGGACTCGGATCAGTCGGTACAACCTTTCTACACTCTTTACTGTTTGTTAGTTTAGCAATAATGGCAGATCCGGGTTAAAGTATACGATAGCGCCAAGTTAAAAAGTTTTATTCCGCAATTGGCGTCTGT